>JASDDO010000010.1:534261065-536991065 GCA_030015575.1 Agapanthus africanus | reverse complement strand
CCGACTTGGGGTATTGCGCTCAGCTACGTCAAGCTTCCGCTTCAAGTTTAGCCCATGGGAGATACGCTCCAAGAGACCCTCGAAGATAGTCTTCACTTGGGCAGCATTTGCCTCAACCTCAGCGCGCAGATGGGCCGTTTCGTTCGAGGTCTTTTGGCATTCCCTTAGTCTTGAAGCTGCTTCTTGTTCCAAGTGGCGGAGGTGCGAAGTGCTTTGCTCGAGTCAAGTTGTGCGTTGGGTACTCAGAGCTAAAACTTCAGGAGAAGGGCGCGTCGACTCCAGCCGATATAGACAGGCCTCGATCCCCCTGCAGTAGTTAACCCAAGATTCGACGACGCCTTCGTCATGAAAATTTACGAGCGCCGCCAACATCGGGTTAACCTCCGCAGCAAAATCTACGGCAGAAGGGAGAGAGTCCATATCGAGCTCTTCAATGTACCCGCTCAGCATGCCCAAACTCATCACAGCACCCTTGGAAGATGGACGTCTCAAGAAAGGGCCTGCCGGTGAAAGGACGCGAGCCTCAAAGGGGACCGGAGCCGGAACAATAGCTGCAAAACAAAACATGGTTAAACGATGGTTCAGAAGATGTTGAAGGGTTACCAAAAAAGGAAATTTACTATACCAGCTGCAACGGACGGTAAAGCCGGAAGGGCCGGTGGCGCGGCAGGTCTTGCATCCCCTCCTTCGATTTGTGGCACTGCAATAAAGAAAAGGAAAAGTCAGAAATTATCCCATTACTAGAAAAAAGGGGGTAAGTAAAGATATTATAGTGAAGGTATACTCACCGGCGCCACCAGAAGGAGAAGCTAGCTCGGATGGGAAAGAGAAGTGTGGGAGCAACACTTGATATAAATGATCGAAGAGCACTCCTGCAAAGGCACAATGGTATAACGTTAGTACAAAGCTACATTTTTGAAAGATTAATGCATGAGTCGTGAATCCATACCTTCCAACATCCGTGATGGTACAAGGGAAGGCGGGGAGGTGACCACCGCCAAAGCAGTAGTCGACGGTGCCCCCTCGAGCAAAGGAGCATCGGCACTGGCCGCACCTGCAAAGACAAGCTTGTTAGAAGAGATCGCAAGATATATAAAAAAGGGGGGGAACGCTGGTGACAAAAAATTTTTACCTGACGAGCTACCAGCAGAAACTGAAGCAATCCCCTCATCCATTGACATGAGACCACCGCCCGTAGCCTCATCACCCGACTCGATGGGAACCGTTGTTGTGCTCGCGAGCCCGGGAGACGGCAAGGAACCATACGCGGGGAGGGCTATGATCGGAGTATTACCAGATTCCTGAGAAAGAGCGGTTCGCTCCTCCTCAGGAATCGTGGCCGCCTCACCCGATACTCCCTCGGTTTCTGCGGTCACGGTTGTCTCGTCCATCGGCACCGTGACGTCTCCAGCCTCAAGCGCCTTGACTTCTACTGCCTTCGGCTCGACAGTCATCTTATCTGCCGCCACTTCAGACGCGGCATCAATGACCTTCTCGGCGGCGGATCCTTCAACTTCTGTTTCAGGCACCGTGGCCCCGACGACGGTGCCCACCGTCGGCTCAGGTTCGGCAGGCGCCGCTTCCGCCGTTTCCTGGGGTCCAACGGTCTCCGCCTCCCCCTCAGTCGGACTTGGTCCTGCAAGATGGAATGCATATGAGCCAATGGCTTTATAATAATTCTTACAACAAGGTTCTGAAAGAGATGCTACCTGAAGGGGATTTATTGTTTGCACTTCGGGCCGCGCGCGCCACTTGCCTATAAGCAGTAGACAGGGCGACAGGGGCCTCTCCAGAAGGAGTGTCAGCGTGAGGAATGGTACTGGGACCCGCTCCCGCGGCCAAAGCAGCTCTACGCGCCTTTGCTTCGCGTCTCAACCGCTTCCGCTCCTCCCGAGCCGTTGAGACGGATGCCACTAGAGCTTCCCTAATTGAGGTATCCTCGTCCGTGAATAGGGAAACCTCTAAGGTTTTCAGGGCATCCCTCGTCATTTTGTCAAGCCGAGGCTCTTGCGGCAACTTTGACGAAGCCGGGACTTCAGTAACAGGCTCGGGAAGGATCCCCGCATCAACTGATATAACCCCTGCTAAGAAACGAAAGAAGGTTAGGTTGACCATCATAAAAAGACAACAAACTTTCCTTATAAAAGAGAAAGGGGTGAAACATACCAGCGCCTGCTAAGGCACGCTTCTCCTCCTCCTCCTGGAAGGTTTTCAGGGAGGCAGCAATAGCCTCTTCAGTAGAGACACCTGTTGAAAATGGAGCAAATGTTAGTTAAAGATAATAATACAAGGTGCAATAAAATGACAAATGAAGTGTCTGATGATTACCGGACTCAGCGAGTTTGCTTAGCATCGCTTCGAGCCTAGCCGATCGCTCCGAAGCTGCAATGGCGGCAGCCAGATTGGTGTCCGCAGGATCTACCACGAAACCCTCATTGCTGCCATATTCACATATAGCCTCGGCGGGAGGAGCCGCAGGCTTTAAGCTGAGGATCACGTCGAGGGATAGGGTGGACTTCTTCTTCTTCTGCCCGCCAGCTTTAGATCCACCCGGAGCAACTTTGCGCTTGGCAGTCACTTTAGGGCGGCGAGTCCCGATATCCGCTCCTGCTCCAGACTCTGGCGATACCACTTTAACCGTCTTTGTGGGAGCACGGGGCGCCGGTGGTGCATCCACCGTAGTAGGCAGTGGCAATCCACGCGGGGGGGCCAACACGCGTGGTCGGTCAGCTCCGGCCTCTTTTAGCGGAGGGACGACCGGGAGCCTTGGCTGCAAGGGAGCCTTGCGATCACCACCAGGAGGCGCACCCCTACGGTCAACCAGCAAGCGTTTCTCCATTAAAATGATTGGGCCCATAGCATGCGCATACCAGGCTACATACGGATGGATTATTTTAGGGGCACAGCTAGGCTCACTGATGAAAAAATAAGAGCCTGTATTGAGCCGGGTGAAATGATGCATAGCATTCCTTATTCCCCCTTGGTTGGCCGCAGGTGTTTCCAGAAAGGCTTCCATCGGGATCCCTTGATTGTAACTCGATTGTCGGGCAAATCGATGTGGGTTATACCTCATAAAGAGGGCCGTCTCATTCTGCCTAAATACTAGGTAGCCCGGCCGAATGGAGTAAAGATGAAGGATTTCCCGAGCCTTCAGTACAGAAACCCCGCCCTTAAAGTCATCACGCAGCGACACCACTGACTTAGTGGTCTCGGAGCCTATGGTGATGACCTTATCCACAAAAGAGGTCTTCGCTCCGACTAGATGTGAACGCAGGAGCAGTCCCCTAGACTCCCGCGGAGGTGCAACCACAATTGAAGCCCCGACCAACCGCATGATTCTTGGGAGTCTGTATTTCTCAAAAAACGGAGGAGCCTTATGGGCACCAAACACCCCTCGCACATGCAGCTCCATCCAAGAAGTGAAGTAGTGCATCGGGAAGTTAGCAGGCTGTACCCCAGGCTCATTAGCATCCGCCGCTACGCTAAGTCCATTGTAGAGGTAAGCCAGCCCGGTGATCCCTACTGATAACTGTAAACCAGCCGCCATTCGATGCGCCGGGTAAAAGACAGAGGACCGCATGAGGCGAGGGTGCATGGGAAGCGCGAAGATGCATAGCCATAGACCCAAGAACCCTATGAAAAAAGTCTCCTCGTCCATGCCAGTAACGGCGATCTCTGAGAAAGGGACGCTGGCAGTGCCAGCGAAATAAAAATCCCGCTGGTCATTTTCCAATGAAGGTCGACGGTCCAAGCCGAAACCAAAGGGGTCAGCAAGCTGAGCGAACTTCTCGCCCTGTTCTGATAGGAACTCCGGGCGGATAAAACGAGCAATGAAATCCGTGAAACTGACGCCCCGGTCGCCCGATTCCAAATGGAGTTCCTCATAAATCTCCAACACCTTCACCAAGCCCGGGTGCTGATGCTGAATGGCATTTTCCGGAGTTAAGTCAAATACAAGCTGCTTGGTGGCGAAGACATACTCGTCAGGAGGAAGCAGCTCCTCGTAGTGTTCTCCCCTCATTGGCAGACCTGAAATCTCAGCAAACTCCTCCAGAGAGATGGAGACTTCCCTATCTGCTGTCAGGAAGGTATGGGTGGGGATATTCCATTGTTCGATGAAGGCCTTTATCCACCACGTCGGAGGAGAGGGATACTCGAAGAGCGAGACGTAGATAGCTGAGTATAAACCAATCGTCGTCAGGAGAGCCCTCTTCGTCGCCAAAATGTAACGGGCCCATTGCAAATATCCAGCAAGCGGCCGCGGGATCAATCCAATGTTATAAGCCTGTCCCCAAGGGCGTGCTTCACCGTGACAGATTCGTCTCCCCAAGATATCTATAGCCGGCGGCGGCTGCACCGGAATGGCACCGATTGCAGGCTGAAGGAGGTCGTCGGCATTCCAATTTTTAACCTCCACGGCATACTCCACCGGGGGCTTGTCCGCATAAGGGATCGTAACTATGGGCTCAGAGGGCGAAGCGGAGCTGAAGCTGCGACGGCCTTGGATGATTTGGCTGTACCACCTTCCCCACAAGTGAAGTCTCTTGCACTCTGGATCATGATCTTTAATCAAGGCGAACACCACCCGGTCCACCGGCGCATGGGGGAACCCTCCTTCCGAGCGAACAAAGGGGAAAGATAAGTCGTCAGACATACTTCCTGTAGAAAGATAAAAATAACCGTTAGTGTTCTGAAACTTGGCATTTTGAAATCTTACTCAACACTATGATGTAATGGGTAGGGGACAAAAAGAGGGACCCACAAAATCTGGATGACGGTACATCATTTAATAAGACAACCCCATCATTAGATAAGACTGTCAATTAATGAAAAGGTCCCCAAAAGAATATCCTCACTGATGGGAAATCCCTAGAGACAAGGAGAAATATTCTCTTTCAGAGCAAAGCTCTGTCACAGAGTGACATTTGTCAAACTCTGGTCTCAGGGGAACAAGATTCCTTAAAAGAGCATAGCTCTATGGTAATGGTGGAAAGATCCATCAATTTTATCTTTAGAGTTTTGGAATCTTGAAAAATCCATGAAAACTTATAAAACAAAATTTTTCTCCGTTTATCAGATCTAAAAAGATCTACATTTGATCTAAGAGCAATGCTTTGTTCATGGGTTAGAACCCATGGATCAGATCTCTGTAAATCTATAAATTTTTTGAGAGCAAGGCTCTGTTGAAGAAACCCCAAAGGGGTTTTCCTTTAGATCAAAGATCTATAAGAGCAAGGCTCTGTTAATTAAATTTAATTTAAATTAATTTAATTTAATTAATTTTACCTAGAGTGATTCTAAAACTAGAACTTTGAAGTTCTCACAAGAGCAAGGCTGTGGAAGTTCTTAAGCAAGAGCAAGGCTCTGAAGTTCAAATTCTTGAAATTAGTAAAGAATTACCAAGGACCAAGGGTCCTATTTATAGACGCCTGCGTCTCTTCACCTGACCTCAATGATCCAACAGTCAGGATCTTGCCACCGCTGCACTCACGTGCGCGCCACGTGAGCGCAACGGTGGGGGGGCATTTGTTCCCCCAATCAGAGCAAGGCTCTGCTTGAATTTGAAAATTCAAATTTTGAAGCAACGCTTCAGTTCCCTTGCGCTGCGCGCAACGCGCCACGTGTCAGAAGTTGACACGGCAGCACAACGCCCAAGGCAGTACGTCCAATCAGAGCAAGGCTCTTTAAAAAAACATAAGCAACGTTCAACTGCGCAAGCGCACGGCAGCGCGACACGTGCAAGCACAACTGCGCAAGCGCTCGGCTGCGCGACACGTGTCTGCGCAGTTGCGCAAGCGCACCGCTGCGCGACACGTGTCTGCGCAGTTGCGTAAGTTCTGTTGCGCAAGCGCTTCACTGCGCGACACGTGTCTGCGCAGTTGCGCAAGCGCTGTTGCGCAAGCGCTTCACTGCGCGACACGTGTCACACGCTGGTGAGTTGCGCAACAACAGAGTGAAGATTTAAGGATATTTTTTCTGTTCTTGTTTAAACAAGAAGATTTCTTCTGTAAAACAGGGGCCTTTGGATTAAAGATCCAACGGTGGGGAAAATTCCCCAAATCACTCAGAAAAGATCTTTTTAACAAATTTAACTGATTTTTGAGCACTATAAAAGGACCCCAGACCCCATTTCAAAAATATAGACAATTGGATTAAAAAAAAGAAGAAGAAGAGAACTTCTCGAGAACACAAAGAAGAAGGTAAAAACCTTTGAAATAAGAGAAAATTCTCTTAGGAATAGATCATTGATCTAAAAGACAAAATCAATGATCTTCAATAAATAAATAAATAAATAAAAATAATAAAAAAATAGTGCCTTGCACTTGCTAGAGAACCTCTGGTTCTCTGAGATAGAAAGAAAGAAAAGATTTTTCTTCTTCTCTTTGATATGAATTTAGATCAAGAAATTTAAAAGTGCTCTGCACTCCTTCCCTTGAATCTAAAAGATTCTTGGTGCTTTGCACAAATGCAATGCATTACTTGAAGGGCCAGGCCCAAATCAAAAAGGCCTAGCAGGCCAAAATAAATTGCAAAGCAATAAAAGGGCTGAGCCCAAACAAAATTGATGCTCTGCATCATTCATAAAGAACAGAGCTCAAAACAAATTGATGCCCTGCATCTTTTCTGGGCAAAGCCCAAATAAAAATAAAAGGAAATGCAAAATCAATGTTGGACATTTTTTTTACTGGACTTAGCCCAATCGTGGCCATAAGTCCTTAAATTAAATTGGCTGAGCAAAATGGCTCTCCTAAATCAATCTACATCCGGTTCGAGGGTACATCTCCGAACTCCTTTGACATCCATCGTTGTAATTCCTCAACGACGTCAAAGAGGTGACGGGTCCCAACGACCACACACCCAATATTGGACCGAAACGTCCCTAAACTAACATCGGACCGAAACGTCCCTAAACTAACATCGGACCGAAACGTCCCTAAACTAATATCGGACCACCACGTCCCGAAACTGGCACAATAGAGCCCAAATGCTCTTTTATCGGATCTAAACGGTCCCGTTAAGTTGATCTTAGTCTCAAACTGGACTAACGTATCCTTAACAAACGTTTAAGTTGATCTTAGCCCCAAACACGGCTAACGTATCCTTAAATATTCAAATGGATTATAAAACTCCCAATCAACTCTGGTTCGAGGGTACATCTCCGAGCTCCTTTGATACATGTCGTTGTAATCCTTCAACGACGTCAAAGAGGTGACGAGTCCCGATGGCCATACATTAAATTAATCACTACGTTGAGTTGATCTTAGTCTAAAACAGGACTAACGTATCCTTGACGAACGTTTAAGTTGATCTTAGCCGCAATGCGACTAATGCATCCTTAAACTGAAAACACCAAACCCAAATCTAAGTAAATACGGATTTGGACTAATCCACGTCCTACGGGCGACGGCATTACTCAGTCTCCGTATACAATCCACGGGCAACCACAAACAAAATGAACACACACGACACGAAGTGAAATTCTGGAGAAGGAGAAAGTTGTTACCGCGATGCGGTAGCGTAATTAACTGCAGGGGCTTGCGCCTGCAGGGAAGAGCGTCCCCATAATCAAAAACCCCTCATCCTGAGGGGGAATCTGACGAAGTCTGCTACATCGGCCGCATCCGTCTAAACCTCCGATACACGGTGCCATAAATCAACTTGGCATCTTCGGAGAGATAAACGGATAAAACCAAATAGCATCTGCCCCGAACATCAGGCATGGACGCCAAGTCTAGGCCGCCATTCGGAGGGGAACAGTACTGTTAGCTCCGAATGATCCAATACGTGTGTTTCATCTCGAACATACCTACGGAGTTGAGATACGTGAAACACATCGTGCACATTCGCCAAGGACTGCGGTAACGCCAAACGATACGCTACCTCACCAACACGCTCCAAGATCTCAAAGGGTCCAACGAATCGAGGACTAAGCTTTCCTCGACTTCCAAAACGACTCACCCCTCTAGTCGGTGATATCTTCAAGAATACCAAATCACCCACGGCGAACTCTAGAGGTCTTCTTGACGTATCTGCCCAACTCTTCTGTTGGTCATGTGCTGCCTTCATATGATTTCTGATAGGGTTAACCTTCTCAACTGTCTGCACAACCAAATCTGGTCCCAATAATCTTCGTTCACCGACATCGTCCCAACAAACAGGTGAACGACATTTACGACCATACTAAGCTTCAAATGGAGCCATCTGAAAAGTTGCCTGAAAACTGTTGTTGTAAGACAACTCCACCAAAAGTAGATGATCCTCCCAAGACCCCTTGAAGTCCAACCTACATGCTCTCAATGTATCCTCAAGAGTTTGGATCGTTCTCTCCGACTGACCATCAGTTTGAGGATGATAAGCTGTGCTAAACTTTAATCGAGTCCCCAAACTTTCCTGTAGACTCCGCCAAAAGTGTGATAAGAACCGAGTGTCCCGATCGGACACGATGCTCACCGGTACTCCATGCAATCTTACAATCTCTTGCATGTACCGCTCTGCCAAAGTCTCTGTTGATTGACTAACCCGAAAAGGAATAAAATGAGCTGCCTTAGTCAATCGGTCACAATCACCCATATAGCATGGTTGCCTTTTGGACTTCACGGTAAAGCCGTCACGAAATCCATAGTTATTTGTTCCCACTTATACTGAAGAATCGGAAGTGGTTGCAATAAACCAGCAACCCTTTGATGTTCAGCCTTAACTTGCTGACACACCAAGCACTTTGCCACAAAGCGAGCAATCTCCCGTTTCATGCCTTCCCACCAGAAATGCTGTCGAATATCTCGGTACATCTTTGTGCCTCCTGGATGTACAGAATAAGCTGAACTGTGTGCCTCCTTCATAAGCTCATCACGAATATCTCCCCTTGGCACACACAAACGGGTACCAAACCTCAACGAACCATCTTCGGAGATTAATAAATCTGTTCGTAGTCCGGCTTCAACCTGTCCTCGAAAATTTTGCAGTCTAGGATCTTGCGATTGAGCTGCTTTAATATTCTCGATCAAAGACGAATGTACTTGCAGCTGCAACAACTGTCCCGTAGAACGCGGTAGAACAACCTCCAAGTCAAATCTTCGAAAATCTGCGACGATCTCCTTCTGCGTAGTTAACACCTGAATTACTGGTAACCGACTAAGCGCATCCGGCACAACATTAACCTTCCCCGGATGGTACTTAAGATCAAGATCGTAGTCAGCCATCAGCTCCAACCATCTACGCTGCCTCATGTTAAGCTCCTTCTGTGTGAACATATACTTCAAGCTCTTATGATCTGTAAAAACTTCGACTCTTTCGCCCAAAAGGTAGTGTCTCCAAATATTCAAAGCGAAAATCACAGCCACAAGCTCCAAGTCATGAGTTGGATAATTCTTCTCATGGGTCTTCAACTGTCTCGATGCGTATGCTACAACCTTCCCATGCTGCATCAAAACACATCCCAATCCTTTCCCAGATGCATCGTTGTGAATCACCAATCCTCCAGAATTGTTTGGCACGATCAGAATAGAGGCGGTTATCAACTTCTGCTTCAACGTCTCGAAAGCTAACGCACACTTATCCGCCCATACAAAAGGTACCTCCTTGCGCGTAAGCTTGGTCAACGGCTCTGCCAGACGAGCAAAGTTCTCCACAAATCTCCTGTAGTATCCGGCTAATCCAAGGAAACTTCTTATCTCAGCAACATTCTTTGGAATAGGCCAATCTCGAACTGCTGCAATCTTTTCTGGATCGACGGCAATGCCATCGCCAGACACAACATGCCCCAAAAACCCTACTTCCTCCAGCCAAAACTCACACTTACTCATCTTCGCATACAATTTCTCCTGTCTCAACGTCTGTAGTGCGATCTTCAAATACTCAGCATGCTCTTCAAAACTCTTCGAGTAAACCAGAATATCGTCAATGAATACCATAATGAACTGATCCAAGAACGGTGAAAAGATTCGGTTCATCAAGTCCATGAATACTGCCGGCGCATTCGTTACTCCGAAGGGCATCACTAAGTACTCGTAATGTCCATACCGAGTTCGGAACGCCGTTTTGCAAATATCTTCTGTTTTCACTTGGACCTGATGATATCCGGATCGTAAATCCAACTTCGAGAATACCCTCGCGCCACTAAGCTGCTCGAAAAGTTCGCCAATGCGAGGGATCGGGTACTTGTTCTTAATAGTCACCCGGTTTAATTCTCGATAGTCGATGCACATCCTTCTTGTGCCATCCTTCTTCTTTACTAGAAGAACTGGAGCTCCCCAAGGCGAGTTACTGCTTCGAATCCAACCTTTCTCAAGCAATTCAGCAACCTGTTTCTTGACTTCTTCCAATTCTACTGGCGCCATTGGATAACACGCTTCGGATACTGGCGCTTCCCCAGGAATAAGATCAATTGCGAACTCCACGTCTCGCTTTGGCGGTAAACCCGATATATCTTCAAACACGTCCATAAAATCACGAACAACAGCCGGCTCTTTACTTTCATCACTTCCATTGATGCAAGAATATTGTTTGTCGGTCTAGCCCTAAACTCGACCGGCCCGACCGAACTGCTTCCTTAACACAACTGCTGTCTGCTGCAAACTCCCTTTCATCCCAGATAAACTCTGCTGGTCTTGGCTGCTGCACGTATTTGTGAGAAAGTGGTCAAACCCAGGGAGACAATCTGCCTCTGGATGTCCATGTCCAGTCTGCGCATGAACCTCCGTGCCCTGTCTGCATCGTTGGCGACTAAAGGTCCAGCGAAACTACTGAGTCTCGTCCATTCTGCTACATGCACATCTACGGGTGCTCCCTTCTGCTTTAATCCGATGAACTTCTCTTCCATTTCCTCCCGTGCAGTCCGCGGGAAGAACTTCTCCAGGAAACTCTTAGAAAAATCCGCCCACTTGATCGGCTTGGGCAAGCGGGTCTCCTCAACAAGCCACCATTCTCGGGCGTAGTCCACTAGCTGAATGCGTACCACAACAACTTTTTTGTCATCTGGAATCTGTGCCGCAAAAAGCAAGTTCTCTGTGTCAACTAGCCACTGCTCTACTAGCAACGGCTCCTTTAAACCAGTAAATGTAGACGGACCCAACCGCCTAAAATCTGCTACGGTCCCTACTCGGTCAACTGGTCTAGGTCCAACATTGTTCACAGACTGCTGAACGATCTGCAAACCTTCCCGAAACGAGTCCGCTTGCTGCTGGATCAGCTCGGTCTGTTTCTTTGATTCTCCAGCATTCCTCTTATCACTCCAAGCATGGCGGCTTCGTCCACACGCCTCTGGTATGTCTTCAATTTCTTACCAGCCATAATCCTGAACTCAAAATACCCAACATTAGCATGATGATAGATTTTGAATATAGATCAAGGCTAGAACTCCAAGATACTTAAATAGAGTACTGCATTGTAACTATGCCGCGGTATCATAGCCACAATTACATAACTCCATCCAAGTCGCCTAAGTCCTAGAGATAACAAGGAATCAGGTTTTCGAATCGATATGCAAAGGAAGTTTGCACATCGTAAAATATATAATCAGGAAGAATGTGATTCAAGAATGGTAAAACGGTCATGGTGGCAGGACATGTTTCCTAAACACGGGTATTCTGATTCGTGTATTGGGTACAATACCCAACTACAAAAGAATCAACCCGACTATCCTATGGCTCTGATACCAAAAGAACCATGTCACGCCCCGCTTCCCAATGTACGCTAAAGTGGGCACGTGACATAGCCAACCATGCTACCTGTGGATAGGAAAAATCCTTCCACAGTCACATTACGGCTGTGGAGATATCAAGAACAGGAAAGTAAACTAACTACCTAGTACATGTCCATAAGTCAGAGTAAAAGAATCAAGAGATAACAATATGCGGAAGCCAAAAGATACAATAAATGAAACACCTGGAGTGAAACTACGTACCGACAGGAACCTCACCGCTCGTCTAACAGCGGCAAAACTCCTAATCAGTCTGCAGCAAGGTAGAAGAATCTGGGCCATGCAAAACCCAGACGTCAGCGCGTCAAGTCATCAAGTAATAACATAGTAAACAGGCAATGCGAATATAAACATGAATAAAGCAAGGGTAACAATAATATAAATCAGAGCAGTACAGGATAGTGTGCAGTGGGTAAACTAAACTGTTATATCAGGTTTTCTATTCTAGAGTCTTTGAAATCAATTGATGAATCGTCGATGTAACTCAATAGTATCCCGTGCGTGCCCGGGACCACGGTCAAGATCCTCGGGGCTGAATCCGAGACGTGCCGCTAGGCAGTAACAGGTAGCAGGATGGGCGAGTGATGTCAGCATCATCACTCCGGGGCTGGCCTAGCCCGTAAGACTGATCAGAACAGGTATCGAACTGTTGAGTTACAAGTCGGTTTCACCTTTGATTTCCCCATACCCCCAAGTTATGTATGTCGAGTCAGGTATTCAGTAATCAAGAACTAATGCCAACACAGGATCAGGTAAAAGCAGGTTTGTCTGGATAGACAACAGGAACGGTCCATGAGGACTACATGTTATGTTTGTTGGCATTAGACACAAGATCAGGTAACAGATTAAGCCATGGTACATCAGGTCCAGCCAGGTAATGTATAAAGGTGTCATGTCATGTCAAGAGTGTACGGTACCGTGTCATGTCAAGTAGGAAATGTAACAGGTCATGTCAGGAAGCACAAGATGTCATGTGGGTGCTCATAATCAAACTAACATAAGCATGTGTATAAATAAACAAGCATGAGTACTATCAGAACAATAAACTGGAACATGTAATATGATATGCAAATAGATATAATTTCAAGGATATGGATGCACAGTTATCGATTAGGGTTATATTTATAGTTCCAATATTAATTAGGATACAATTTATTAAACATGGAGTGTTAATATCACATTATTATGTAGTAATGTGATCTATGGATGCAATTATATGTATCTTAAATGCGATGGATGCAAACGGGTATCCGAAAAGTTATAAAACTATAAAATGGTAATATGGGATGTACAACTAAGCAATATGTGATATAAATATTGATATAATAATATTAATATGGATAGCATATTCAAAGCGATTAATAACTATAAAAGTGGTATTGATTAACCATGCACAAGAAAGTTCCGTTCAGAAATTCAGCGTCACCCTAATTTGTAAAATAGCTTAAAAATAACAAACGTTCTCCAAAAGGGACGTGTCTTATACCAAAACAAAGATAATTCAATAAGGTTTTCAGTTTTATAAGTATAAATATCTCAGGTTGTCCTTACAAAAAGTTATGAACATTCGAAGTTGAAAGTTTGCTGCTGGAATTTCCCTGGACAGCAGTTTGGAGACATGTTCATTTGCATTTTACGTTATTTAAACAATTTATTTTACAAGTAAATATTTTATAGAGTTATAGTATTCTGAGTTAGCTTCATAACGAACTAAACAACGTATACTAATGATTTTTCTATGATTTATAATGAATTTTATAATGTAAGGTGTACAATAAATTTCAGATTTGTCGTATCCGCTTTTTCAACGACGTTTCATGTGTAAACTATAATATTTTCAAATATATAATATTATAAAATGCAGATTATAAAATAATTAAAGATAATAATAAGAAATATTACGACGATATATATTTTAATTGATATGGATGCAGTATAATGTACTCTAGTATGTCACAAGATAAGTTTTCATGATCTAGATTTAATATGATATAAACGGATGCAATCGGAACATCGAAACGCTATAAAATTAAACATGGGGCACTAGATTTAAACTATAGGTATGGTATTTATTTAAATAGGTATAAAATGAATTATATAGCATGTAGCAAGATTAACTTGCCTCGATAGGTCGCGAATCGGGAAAACGGAACGTTAACTGTCGGCGGGGAAAACTCGCGACGGTCGCACGGTTCACGGAATGAACCCAAACGATGAACAAAAGAACCACACGGATCGGGGTACCTCGCTGGAACGTCGAGAAGCGTCACCGGCACGACGGAATTGCGGCAACAAAAGAACAGTTAAAAAAATGAGAAACGAGACATGAAGCAAGAAGAGAAAGAATGATAAAGAGAAATACGAGAGAATATATGAGAGAGAGAGAAAAAGTGGAGAGAGAGAGAGATTATGGGTGAGAGAGAGAGAGATAGAGAAATGGAGAGCTGCAGTGGGGCCCACGGAATTAAAAGGAACGCGATTGGCTAAAGGGGAATCGTTAGTTAGGGATAAATATTAATTAAAGATTCAAAACATTTTAAGGAACAGTAGGATATATATATAGGTTAATTTAAAAATTTAAAAGATAGATAATGAACAGTAAGATATCAGGTTAGTTAGAAAAATATATGCGATGGTTTTAATAATATTAAAATCTGGGATTTTGGCGCAAAGTAAAACATTTCCAAATCGCGCCCGGGTCGGGTCCAAAAATTTGAAATTGAAATAATAGAATTTTAGGCGGGATCCAAAATTTAAAATGAAGTGTTTTATGATCAAAAAAGCATACCCCCAAAACGGACACACGTACGTGCACGTAGCCGTCCAAAACCGCCCGTTTCACTGAACGGGACGAGAACACGATGCACGGACGCTACCATGAGGCTAGGGGTGTCAAGTAGGCCAAGATGAATATTTTCAATTTTATTTTAGATGCCAAAATTTGTTATATGCAGAAATTAATTTCCGGGTAGAATTTACAATAATTAACTATCAAGCAAGATAAATGAAATAAGTGCCACACTACATTCGAACGGTAACTGAAATTAGTAGTATTGGGCTCGGGTGTTACACTTTCAAGTCTCACCTCCTTTTTCTCCAAGATCCAGCCGATCAAGAGGAGGAATAAGGAGACTCATCTCCAAAAATCCAACTTTGGACAAAATCCCAGTCAAGAGAAGATCCAAGACTCAAGAAAGAAGAACCTTTGAAGATTTTTAGGGAGTTCAAGTCCAAGACCCAAATCCTCAAAGGAGTTTAACTCCTAATCCAGACCTTCAGAAGTTTAACTCCATTCAAAATCCTCTTTTTGGAGTTTAACTCGCATTTCAGGGGTAAAAACCCCCTCCTTTCGCTAGCGTCCAAAGCGCTAGCGCCCGAGCGCCCACGTGCCGGGTAGATGAGGCGCACGCGGCTGAGCGCCCATGTGCCGGGCACGTGAGGCGCAAGCGCCCAAAGCGCTGGCGCCCGAGTGCCCCTAGCGCTCGAGCGCCCACGTGCCGGGCACGTGAGGCGCTAGCGCCCAAAGCGCTAGCACCCAAAGCGCTGGCGCCCGAGCGCCCACGTGAGGCGCTAGCGCTCGAGCGCCCAAAGCGCTGGCGCCCGAGCGCCCACGTGCCGGGCACGTGGGGCGCTAGCGCCCGAGCGCCCACGTGTCGGGCACGTGAGGCGCTAGCGCCCGAACCGCTAGCGCCCGAGTGCCCAAAGCATTAGCATCCGAGCGCCCACGTGCCGGGCACGTGAGGCGCTAGCGCTCGAGCGCTCATAGTGCTAGCGCTCGAGCGCCACGTGCGAGGCACGTAAGGCGCTAGCGCCAGCGCCCAAGCGCCTACCGCTAACCCAAGCGCCTACCGCTAACCCAAGCGCCCAAGCACTGGCGCTCACGCGTCCTTTGGATGCATTTCCCCCTCATTTTACATGTACTCCACACTAAAAACATCTCCCCCATTAGAAAAAAATTCTAACGGGGCGCTGTCCCGCACTCCACAAGGGGGCTGGTGACCCCCAGCCCGCTATCCGGGTAGCGGCCCTCCCGTAAAAACTCTGCGGGGCCCCCGATATATCCAAAACCCCTTCAAAACACAACACTGCACATTGAGTTCGCATGACCTGTTTGACCCGTCAATCAGAGGTTATCTCGCTCCAAAGGTGGGGGTAATTAATGGCAGCTTAGTCCGCGGCTGCCGGAGATTTGGATCCCCACAATCAATAAACCCCAGTCTATCCTAGGCAGGGGGAATCTGTAATGCGCCTGACAAGCGCGCGCGCATTCCCATCTCAATAGGGTGACGAAAAACACCCTACAACGAGGAGATCAACGGAAGATAACATCTAAAGGAGATCCAGACCTCCATCAGTTAGCGCCGTCTGTGGGAAAGTCTAGTTCCACTCAACGAAAGTTCATCTTCCGATCCCAACTTCATGGCGAGCGATCACCGCGATGATCCAAGCGCTAGCCGCCGCCTCTTCCACAACGGAGGTGCGGACGAATCTCCTCCCCCGAACGCCATCAACTCCATGGCCGCTCGGATAGATCGACCCGCGTCCGTCGTGGATGTGCTCGTCCGCATCCAAACGTCAGGGCAAGCTCCCCAGGTCGCCACTCCCTCACCTCGGGACCGGGACCCCTACAGAGGGAGAGAAGACTCTGCTCGCGTCGGCACTACCGACCACCGACTCGCTGCCTCCGGCGGCCGCAGATCCCCGGGGACAACATATTCTATGACTCGCTGGGCGCCTCACAGTTCAACACCGAGGTCCGTCGCCAGAGCGCCTCGCCCCGAGCCCCATCGCGCCCCTGTCCCTCCCAAGGAGGTGTCGGTCAGCTCGCCTGTGCCCAGGCATGACCGACACCCCCTCCCTCGATGGGGTCACGCGGACGGGAATTTTCACGGTAGCTCAAAGACTACCTCGCCAGGGGACCTAAGGAACCTCATCGAAAAGAACTAGGGCCACGGCCCGACACAGGTCTCCAACAACAGAGGCCAAAGATCAAAATGTGCCGAGTCATCGGGATACCACGGCCGACTCGACGCCCGCGAAAAGAAAATCGAGAGCATGCATCAGGAAGGTCATCATTCGAGCGACGGGGCTAAATACGCCGCCAACTCGCTTACGAAGCCCTTCACCGAAGAGCTTCTCGCTGTTCACGTCTCTTCCCGAAACAAACCCTCGAAGGTCTCTTTCTTTGACGGTAAATCCGACCCAAAGGACCATTTGGATGCATTCACGGCCAGGATGAGTTTCCAAGATTGTTCCGACGCCGCCCAATGCCGCGCTTTCCCGGCCACTCTCATCCGCTCTGGGCGAGTCTGGTTCCGAGGACTCACGCCACGCTCGATCTCAACCTTCGATGAGCTGGCCACCCAATTGCTCAGCCACTTTGTCGGGAACAGGCGGCAGAAGAGGACCGTCGACCACCTCTTCACAATAAAAAGCGGGGAAAAGGAAACCTTCAAAGGGTACGTAACCCGCTTCTACAACGCCCTCCTCGAGGTCCCAGAACACCGGGACAAGACGGTCATTACGGCCCTCAGGTCAGGTCTTAGGCACAAGGAGTGGTTACGCTCTTTTGCATTAGCGCAACCTAAGACCATGACCGAGGTAAAGGCCTGAACCGAGCGAGAGATCCAGCTCAAGTTCGAGGTGAACGCAAATCTTCCCCAGGCAGAGCAAACTGGCCAGAAGAAAAGGGCGAGGGAAGAGAAAAAGAGGCTTGAGCGGCCGAAGCCCTACTCCCCTAAGTTTCAGGAGTACACCCCGCTCAACGTCTCCCAGACGGTACTGCTAGAGGAGGCTAAGGGCGAGAGGTTCTTCAAACTCCCCCCGGTCTCACGCATGGCGGCAAAGAGCACCCGGGGCCCCTACTGCGGCTTCCACAGGTCGTAAGGCCACTCCACGGAGAACTGTAAGCAGCTCCGAGACTATATCGAGGAGCTCATCCATTCGGGGCACCTGGCAACATACTTGCGGGACAAGCGGCAAACTGACCGTGAGCAAGAGCAAAGTCCCCCTCCCGGCGAGTTGACAATCAGCCAAATCATGGTCATGTCAGCGGGGATACGTCGGGTACCTACGAGGCTCAGCACCCCCACACCGGTCGTGGAGGCTAACAGCCGTCCGAGGAAGAAGGCCAGGGATACCAATCCGATCATTTTCAACGATGAGGATCTCCACGGTATATCCCTGCCCCACAATGACCCTTTGGTGATTACGGCTCGTGTCCACCAATACTAAATGCAGAGGATACTGGTTGACTCGGGAATCTTGGCGGATATACTCTTTTACGACTGCTTTCTGCACATGGGGCTTACCCCGGCAGACCTAAGGACGACCTCCCACGTCCTGTCAGAATTCACCAACTACTCTATCCCGGCGGAAGGGGTAATCACTCTGCAGTTTAACGTCAGGGAGGTCGGCCGTACGCGAACAGTGCCTGTGGAATTCATCGTAGCGAGAATCCCATCGACCTACAATATCCTCCTCGGCCGCCCAACGCTGAACTCCCTCATGGCCCAGATATCAACCTTCCACTTGGCTATGAAATTCCCGCTCGACCAAGGCGGGATAGGTCGGGCATACGGAGACCAGCGGACTGCGAAGGTTTGCTTCACCGCAGCATCTTCGTATGAACGGGCGAACAACGATGTTGAGGCCAAGAGTGAAATCAGGGGTTCTCTGGAACTTGGGACGAGCAAAAGGAGGTCCGAGGGACCCCGGTGGAGCCATTGACAGAGGTCCCACTCGTAGAATAGGACGTTGAACGAACCATTCAGATCGGGTCGCTTCTGACAGGGACTCAGCAAGACGACCTAGTTGGCTTCCTTTGAAACAACGCCGACGTCTTCGCCTGGGCTCCTACTGACATGCCTGGGATCGACCCCAAAATCACAATAAGCTCGGGGTCGATCCTACGGCCCGACCCGTCAGGCAGAAGAAGCGAAGCTTCGCCCCGATCAAGCAGAAGGCAATCGAGGACGAGATAAACAGGCTTCTCGCCTCCAACTTCATTCGGAATGTGCCTTACTCTGAATGGTTGGCAAACGTGGTCATGGTGAAAAAGTTAAGCGGGAAGTTGCGCATGTGCATCGACTTCACCGACCTCAACAAGGTCTGCTCGGCAGGTCATGAGCTATTTAGCTTCATGAGGCCTTCTCCGGCTACAATCAGATCCGTATGAATCCGGCAGACGAAGATCTCATCGTATTCATAATGGAACGGGGGGGGGGGGTATACTGCTACAAGGTAATGCCTTTCGGCCTCAAAAACGCCGGAGCTACGTATCAACGCTTGGTCAATCGCATGTTCAAACCGCAGATTGGCAGGAACATGGAATTTTACGTCGACGATATGCTCGTCAAATTGGTCTCGTCAGTTGATTATGCCAAGGATCTGGGCGAGGCCTTCGAAGTACTCCGCAAATTCAAGATGAAACTGAACCCCGCCAAGTGCGCATTCGGGGTCACCGGGGGAAAGTTCCTCGGTTTCATGGTCACTCACCGCGGGATCGAAGCTAACCCGGAGAAAATCAATGCCATCCTCAACATGGCCGTGCCCAAGACTAACGTCGAGATCATGCGGCTGACAGGACGAGTAGCCACTCTGTCACATTTCATGTCGAGGTCTGGCGAGAAGTGCCTCCCATTCTTTAAGGCTCTGAGGAAAATTCCGAGGTTCGAGTGGTCGGTGGAGTGCCAGACCGCCTTTAACCAATTGAAGAGGCACCTTGCGACTCCACTTCTGCTCACCCGACCAGTGGAAGGGGATGAGCTATCGCTATATCTGGCAGTATCTACAGCGAGCGCAGTGCTCGTCCGTGAGGTCGACGGAGTCCAGAGGCTGGTATACTATGTGAGCCATGTTTTCAAAGACGCAGAAACGAGGTACCCAGCGATAGAGAAAATCTTCTTGGCACTTATCGTGGCCTCAAAGAAACTGTGGCACTATTTCCAGGTGCACACCATCCTTGTTCTTACCGAGCGCCCCTTGGGGGATATCCTTGCCTCACCTGAGTCCTCTGGCCGCTTGGAGAAGTGAAGGTGGGAGTTATCTCAGTCCGACATAAAATACCGTCCGAGGAAGGCCATCAAAGCACAAGCCCCGGTCGATTTTGTCGTTGAGTGCACTATCCACAGCAAGGAGCCGGAGTCAACGACGGCCCCTGCAGCTCAGCCCTCTTTCGATGGGAAGCCCGACTCAGTTCCTGATTGGATTCTTTATGTCGACGGGTCCTCGACTGAGAAAGGTTATGGTTTCGGCCTCATCATTCGGGGCCCGAATGAGGCAGAAATGGAGTATTCCCTGAAGCTCGGGTTCAGGGCCTCAAATAACGCGGCGGAATATGAGGCCCTGCTGGCCGGACTGCGCATAGCCTCCGGACTAGGGCTGAAAACAATTCGGATCCGCAGCGACTCAGCCCTAGTCGTTGGCCAAGTAACCGGTCATTTCGAGGCTCGGGAACCTCTGATGTTGAAGTATCTGGCCGAGGTAAGAAGACTTCGAAAGAACTTCGATGAAGTTCGGGTAGAGAAAATCCCCAGACAGCTCAACGACTAAGCCGACGCCTTCAGTAAGCCGGCTTCATCCTACTCGACCAACAAAAAGCGGTCCATCCTTTTTGAGATTTTGCCATGGCCTAGCGTAGAAGATGGGGGAACGACACTTCATGTGTACACCACCCAGGAAGAAGACCGGGACCGGAGGAAGCCCCTCGTGGAAGTCTTAAGAGAAGGTACGCTCCCAGAAGATCGGGAAGAAGCCCGCCGTCTCCGAGCCAAAGCCCGTCACTTCAAGAAGTCCTTCACTCAGCCCTTGCTCCGGTGCGTCGACCCCTACGAAGCCGACTATGTCCTCCGTGAGATCCATGAGGGGGTCGGCGGCGCACACCAAGGGAACCTCACCTTAATCCAGAATGCATTGCTCCAGGGGTACTATTGGCCAACTATTCACCAAGATTCCCAGAAGCTCGTCAGGAGATGCAAAAGTTGCTAACTCCACGGAAGCATACCTCGCCTTCCAGCTACCAAGCTGACTGCCCTAACCTCACCATGGCCGTTTGCCCAGTGGTGAATGGACATGATAGGCCAGTTCCCTACCGGCATGGGCGGGCACAAGTACGTCCTCGTCACAGTGGATTACTTCACGAAGTGGATCGAGGCCATCCCCATTAGGAAACCGGATGCCACCACAACTATCAAGTTCCTGCAGAACAACGTGATACTCCAGTTCGACATCCCGAGGTGTATCATCACCGACCATGGGACGAACTTCGAAAACGAAAAGGTGAAGGAATTCTGCAATGAACATCATATCCTCATGAAGTTTGCCGCGGTCGCACATCCCCAATACAACGGGCAAGCCGAAGTTGCTAATCGGGACATCCTCCGAGGTTTCTGGACACGCCTAGAAGGACGCCAAGGCAGTTGGGTTGAGGAATTGCTCCGGGTCCTATAGGCCTTGCGCACGTCAAACAAGACCCCCACCAGGGAAACCCCTTTCAGCCTCTGCTACGGAACAGAGGCAATGGTCCCAGCGGAGATCGGGCTCCCTAGTCACCAGGTCGAACATTTCGACGACGAAGCGAACACCTCGGCACTCCGAACCAACCTGGATATCTTGTTAGAGAAACTAGACCGGGCTCATATCAGAGCTGCCGTCTATCAACAACAGACCGCCCGCTACTACAATGCGCGAGTCAAGCATCGCCTCTTCAAGGCCAGAGATTTAGTCCTAAGGCGGAACGAGTTCGTTGACCAAGGCAGGTTGCATAAGTTCTCCCCAAAATGGGATGGTCCTTTCTTCATCTCCAAGGTACTGCCCGGCGGATCCTCCCATTTGCAAGACGCGGAAGGACGCAAGTTTCCACAGCCTTACAACGCCGAGAAACTCAAACTATACCAATAAAATGAGCGTCTACTAGCGTGCACCTCTTTTACTAAAGCAGTGTAAACTTTTCTCAAGTTATTTCTGTTGATATAATAAGAAGGGAACAATAAGAAATTGCAAAAAGAAGAGAATTATTTATTCCAAAGGGTACTATGGGCTCCTCAGCCGTACATTGGGAAAAAAATTACAATAGTGGGGGAAGGGGTGCAAGAAACATTGCTCGTGGTACTCCGAGCATATTTCCGCCAGCCGAGCCCTCGCCGCCTCGGACCTTTGCCTCTGATGCCGCCGCAAACGTCTGCGTGGTGCTCAGTTGGTAGCACTCGAGGACGAGTGCCACCGAGCGATCCCGCTGACCCGTCGAGATCAGGCCGAAGCGGCACAAAGACCTCAGCTTACCGACCGTCTCGTCCTTCAGCTGCTTGGACAAGGGGTTGTGCAGCTCTGGCGACGCCTTCCAGATTGAGTACATCAACAGCTGGAGAAGGGGTGAGTGCCGGGGAAGCAGTCGGCCACAGTGATCTTTGATGCGGCCTATAAATAG
The DNA here is from genome assembly GCA_030015575.1 of Agapanthus africanus. Taxonomy (NCBI): domain Eukaryota; kingdom Viridiplantae; phylum Streptophyta; class Magnoliopsida; order Asparagales; family Amaryllidaceae; genus Agapanthus; species Agapanthus africanus. The sequence continues at coordinate 536,968,941 of JASDDO010000010.1, read as the reverse complement.
CTGTATCGTATCCTCGGTGCAGTTTTGGTCGTACAGATACACGTCCGGGAAAGTTATGATATCGGGGATGGTGAAAGAGAAAGTGTCCATTCTTACGTTTTAGAGATGGAGAAAAGAGTGCTCAACAAGCCCTCCGTTTTATAGCCCCACTGTGCCCCAAGAGTCCAACAGTCGCTCATGCCTTCCACAACCATACCGCCATGCGGCGGGCGTTCCGCCTTTCTCGGGGAAGTCGGAACGACGCGGCCCTTACGCTCCGCCTCCCTGACATGTTAATGACACGTGTCGACCATAACGATCACTCTTCCCGATGTTCGAACACCGTGGAAGATCAGACAGAATCTCACGACTCAACAGAGCCGATTCACTGCTCGGTCCGTCCTTAGCAGGCCTCTTACGGCCCGTCCCGCGGTAAGGATCAAAGCCCTCCCAAAGAGGCGACCGAGCAGCTACCCTGCTCGGTCATCCCTGGCTGGTAGTTACCTATCCCACGACGCCAGGGATCTAAGCCCTCGCCAAGAGGCAACCGGGCTTGCCCTTGCTCGGTTATCCCTGACTGGTAGTTCCCTACCCCACGACGCCAGGGATCGAAGCCTTCGCCAAGAGGCAAACGGGCAGCAACCCTGCTCGGTAATCCCTGGATGGTAGCTCCCTACCCCATGACGCCAGAGATCTAAGCCCTCGCCAAGAGGCACCGGGCAGCACCCCTACTCAGCCTGTCCTTAAGGATCTAAGCCCTCGCCAAGAGGCACCGGGCAGCAACCCTGTTCGGCCCGTCCTTAAGGATCTAAGCCCTCGTCAAGAGGCAACCGGGCTCACCTTTGCTCGGTTATCCCTGTCTAATAGTTCCCTACCCTACGACGCCAGGGATCTAAACCTTCGCCAAGAGGCAACCGGGCCCGTCCTTGCTCGGTTATCCCTGGCTGGTAGTTCTTTACCCCACAACGCCAGAGATCTAAGCCCTTGCCAAAAGGCAACCGAGCTCGCCCTCGCTCGGTAATCCCTGGCTGGTAGTTCCCTACCCCACGACGCCAGAGATCTAAGCCCTCGCCAAGAGGCAACCGGGCTGGCCCCTGCTCGGTTATCCCTGGTTCGTAGTTCCATACCCCACGACGCCAGGAATCAAAGCCCTGCTAAGTGGCATCGGGCAGCGACCCTGCTCGGTCCGTCTATGTCTAAGCTATCTCCACCTCGACTTCGGGGCCATGGAGATACCGTCCTTTCACCGGTCTTTGCACACTTGGCAAATGATTGGATTCAACTCGACGTGCAATCGCTAGACGAAATACCGACCAAAAGATGAAAGCAGTACTGTGCAAGTACAAATGTTTACCATAAACAAAAGGAAAACACGCACGCAAAGAAACTGCAAAATGGATTTTCTATTCACAAAAATCAGAAGTATTTACAAAGGTATTATGGGCTCCCCAGCCTTACAAAATTTTAGCGCAAAGAAAATGAAGAAACGGAGAAGTTCAGGCCTCAGGGATTGGGCGAACCCCGATAAGCCGAGTGTCCACTTCGACCACCGGGACGGCACCTTCAGGGTCAACACCCGCCACGAGAGCTTCGGCATCAGGGGCCGGGGCTACCGACTTGACCCCCACGCTCCCACCGGGGGCCTCTTCCCCCGCGACGTTTCCAGGGACGTTCCTTCGTGCGTCTTCCGCACGAGGGTACTCCGCCCGGAGCTTGCTGTCGGGGAACTCTGGCATCTGAGCCTTAACAGTGTCGAGGGCGTCATGCCAAATGACGCCAGCGGCTTGAGAAAGGTCGGAGTAGAACAGGTCTGACCCCTTGTAACTCTCCACTGCCTCCGACGGTAGAAGCTCAGCTTTCGACGCCCGAAGCTCGACACGCTTCGCCCCCTCCTTCGCCGCCTCGTTCTCTTTCCGGAGGGTGCTCGCCGTCTTCTTCATGGTGGCGACGAGCACCTTGGAATCCTCCAACTGAGACTCGGTCGCTCGGGCGGCCTCTCGGCACCTGGCGGTCTCCCGATTCGCGGCCGCCGCCCGGTCTTCGAGGGCGGCAATCCTCTCCCTCGCTGCCTCTAGCTCCTGCCTTGTGCTCTCCTCGTGGCCCGCGGCTCGCATCGCCGGGGCTATCTCCTCATCCTCCATGTTGACGACGAGGGCGACGTGTTGGAGGACCTGGAGAAAAGGAAGAGGGTTAAAAAGGAAAGGGAGGAACTCGATCATACGAAAGAAAATGCTGAATAAATAACCAGGTAGAGTGCAAACACTAACCTGTACGGCCTCTTGAGCTATAGCCTCCATTTGGGCCCGGAGGGTCCCTCGAGGGATTCTATCCCCGACCGATCTCTCCATCTCAGAGAGCAGGCTGTCAGCGACGGAATGCTCTGAGGGCACCTCGAAGCGAAGCTCCCCATCATCCACGAGGATGGGGGAAGCCGGGGAACGAGGATCCGTCCTGTGGAACCTCTTGAGAAGCGACATGGGGGAACCAGTCTTGGCTCCCACCTCGGGAGCCCGGGGCTCCTGCTCTCGAGCACGCTTACGGACCGGTGCACAGTTGGACTCGGGAGCCCGAGGAGCGTTTGGGCGCCTGGATGGAGCCGCCGCCGGCAGGGACAAAACTGGCGGGGCTGGAGCCGACGTCGGTCGAGAAGGGCCGGCACCTCCGGCCTTCTTCCCCTTCTTCACATCAACCACCGCCGTTCGGAACTTGTTTAGGTCCATGGGTTCTGCAAAAGACAAAATACAGAGGAGTCAGCAACGTCAGAAAAGTAAAAGAGTGCTCAAGTCTAAACAGGTCGCCTGAAAGCTCCTAACTTACCCTCGTAACAGGCGGGGCTGAGCCCGGCCCAATTTAGGGCCCGCTCGGACAGCAGTACATTAGCTCGAGGAAGGGGCTCCCACTCCGATACCGCCACCGCGTCGGAATCTTTCAACCGACTCACCCGCGGACAGTTGGCCTTTTGCCACTGGGTGGGCACAGGCCAATCCTCACCCTCGGGCGGGACGATAAAGAAAAACTTCTTCTTCTATTCGTGAATGGAAGAAGGTACTACGATGTTCAGACCATAATATTGCATTTATCATTCCCCTATTCTTATCCTTTTTATAAATAAACAGGTACTCTTGACGCACATTTGTTGCATATTACAGGTTACAGGTTTCTGGAGCAAATACAGTGAGAAAGACACAAAACAACAGAAAAATGGACTTTTGACCAACAATTAGACGTATCTCAGTCAAGCCTAGTTCATATAGGTGCAAGACAAAGCAAGTCAAGGTGAAACGGTTAAAAGACCAATACAAATCTTCACTGAAAAATCTGGAGAAGACTCAGAAGCCCAACAGAGAAAATACATATAAAAATACAGAGCCCAAGAAGCAGAGAAGGAAGCCCAAAAGTCTCATGGCCCAACTCCTTTCTTTGGCCGCGGAACCGCGGCCAAAAGCATGCTGGCGCCGCGGTTCCGCGGCCGTTAGGAACACGTGTCGGTGCAGATTTTCTGAGGCGGCGCGACTGTTCTGGTGTTGGGATTCTCAGGGGTCAAATCAGTAATTGCGCAAGTGCGAGAGCCTGTAGCCCTAGGTTTCCTATTTTCCTATAAATTGTAATCTTAGATCTAAAAATTGTATGCCTCTTTTCAATAAATAAAATTCAGAATTTCTGGACATGACATTCAGATCTGTTCTTTATCGCTTCGAGGGAGCCATCACCATTAGTAAGTATTTTTCTTTTATTCTTTTAATGTTATTTCATCCCCTAATGAGCGAATAGTCTCCTCGCTTGTTAGGGTTAGCCTTAGGGAAAGGGTTGAGAGATGAGATCTCTCACCCCTTTCAATGCCTAACCCATTAAGAACTCCATGCATGCGCGCACAACCGCTCCCTGCGGCACCCTACCCTTCGAGGTAACGGTGAACCGCAGTATAAAGGGCCGGTTGCGCGCGTTTTCCATGGGGGTTAGAGTAATTAACGATAAAGGAAGGATACGAATCTAGAGGAAGAAAACATCTTCCCAAAAGAGTCGTATCCACTTTATCGATAATTACTATAATACCTAATGGATCTAAAATACGACATTGAAAGCGGTGAAGGAAACATCAATCTCCAAAACTTCCTCTAAGCCTAACCCTAGCAAGAATTTAAATTAGATTAATTAAGTTTTAGATCTAGATTTTTATAAAACCCAAAACGACAAATAGAATCAACTCGTTAAAACACACTAAAGGAATTTTCCCGTCTCTGTGGATCGACCCGCACTCACCGGCTAGCTGCGAAGCGACGCCGTTTCTGATTGCGGTAATTATATTTTTGATCGTAAAATTCCATACCAATCAAATGGCGCCGTTGCCGGGGACGGCGTAATATTTCTTTTTTGTGAATTTTCGGGTTGATATAAATTTAAAAATTATAAAAATCTGAAAATATATAAAAAAATTTATCAAATTTGATCTGTTTGAAGGGTATATCTTTTGAATCTTGCAGGAACAGCGAAGAATTGAGGATCTGGAATTTTACAGAGGACAAATCAAAATTTGGTGCATAAGAACAGAGAGGAATTTTAAGCATAGAACAGTACAAAAATTTTCAGACCCTGATTCCCTCAATGGACCGCGCTTCCGTCGCAGAAACGTGCCATGTGCCGCGGTTCCGCGCTCCTATTGCCACGTCATCGCATCAAATTTTGTGAGTTTGATCCTCATTCTCCCCTCTGTAACCTCCATATCTCCATTGTAAAATTTTCTGCAGGTTTCTTTGCGCTAAAAAAAAATCTTCTCCCTCTTCTAAATAACAGATCTCTGCAGGTTTCTTTGCGCCGCGCTAAAATTGAATGCAAGTGAATTTTTGTTTTGCATAATTTAATTGGACTTAAGGGGCTAATTGACCAAAAATCAGATTGGGTGGGGATTTCATCACCCTTCCCAGGACCCCAGAAAACACCTAAGTATTTTGCATCGACCACCTTTAATTAAAAATTAAAAAAAGATTAGACTCAGACCTAAGGACAGCGAGCTCAATAGGAAAAGGACTAGGGTAGGCATCGGCCGTTTATCCTAACCGACATTGCGGTGTCTAGGCTAGTGGTTTTTAATTAGGCCCACTGTAGTGGTGGTTCCTTCCCACTTACCTGGCCGTATTTGTCCGTGAAGAGGCGGTTTGAGGTCTATTTCTAGCCCTAGTTAGGAGCTGTCTAGTAGACCTAGGCGACCCTAGATCTAGGCCTGATTGTGCATGTGTGGTTGATTCGGTTGTGTCACGAGTCCGTTTTTAAAAACCTCCTTGCAAAACTCACAAATAAAAAAAAAAATAAAGAAAAATCTTTTCAAAAACTTGCAACTTGCCGCTAAAGAAACTTGAAACTCACCTCCACCACTTCTTCTCACTGACGTTATCTTACCCCCACATTCTGTTTTTCTTTTTTTCTGACTGCACTACCCTTTAGTGTATGTCATTTTGGACTAGGGATACTAACGCCCGATTAGTCCGTGTTTCTTTGGTACCGACCAACGAACCCTTCGACGAACCCTTCGTCGACATTCCGTCCATTTCCTTACCTCCACATTCAAATTCTTTTTTCGAAGGTATGTCGGGATTCAACCCCAACGATACCTTAACGACGGGAATGATTCCACCTCCGCCAGGTGCGAATAACCCGAATCTACCGCCTGTTGTAGCGCCCGCACGAGTTGCGCTCCAGGATCTCTTCTACCCCGTTCGCACTTCTTTACCCACATGTCTTTCACCCCCACCGGCAAATGGGGATAATTTTGAAATAAAACCACACTTCATCAATATGCTGCCTAAGTTTCATGGTTTGGAATCCGAAGATGCATATATTTTCATTAATAAATTCCAAAACGTTTGCAGCATGATGAAGACAACCCAATTAAGTGATGACGCAATAAGGCTAAGGGTCATTCCTTTCACCTTATGTGACCTAGCAGAGAAGTGGCTATATAGCACCGCATCACACTCCATTAGAAATTGGGACGAGTTTGTGAGAGCTTTTCTGAAAAAGTTCTATCCTCACCACAAAACTGTTAGAATCAGAAACGAAATCATACAATTTTCACAGCTTCCTTCCGAACCATTTTGGAAGTGCTTCGAGAGATTTAAAGACCTACTTGTTCAATGCCCTCATCATGGGATAGAAAATTGGCAACTTTGCCAAACATTATACGAGGGATTGAACGCAGCAACGAAGCAGTTGCTAGAAACAATTTGTCAAGGTCATTTTCTCTCCAAGTCTAGCGACGAAGCTTGGCAGTTTCTTGAGGACCTAAGTGAGCAAACAATTCAGTGGGAGAGTACAAAGACCACATCATCTTCTTCAGTTGGTCAATCTAGGGCAGGCATACATCCAATAGATATGTCGATAGCTATGAAGGCCGAGATGGCCTCACTTATGAAAAAGCTAGAAGCCATTGAGACCAAAATCTCATCGTCTTCTCCTGCCCCTACTCTACCCACACGAACTGTTTGTGCTTGTTGTTCGAACCCATCGCATTTAACCGAAGAGTGTCCTTATAATGCACCTATTCAAGGACAGGATCAAGTCAATGCTGCATTCCAGCAACGACAAAGAAATGATCCTTACTCTTCGACATACAATCAGGGGTGGAGGAGTCACCCGAATTTCGCTTGGAACCAAAATCAACAAGTCCAAGGGAATAATAATTTTCAAAGACCTCCTCCACAACAACAACAAGCACCCTTACAAACTCAAAACCAGCAACCTTTCCAACAACAACCTTATACAAATCAAACGAACAATTTGGTTCAACCTAATGATGATAAGGTTAGCTCGCTCGAGAAAAGTCTTGAAGCATTTCTCAAGCAAACTACAGAGTCCGCAGCAAGATTTGAAAGTTATGTGCAATCTTTAATGAATAACAATGCCTCACACGATCAAAGTATCAAATCTATTGAGGCACAAATTGCACAATTAACTGCTGCGTTGAGCGAGAGAGAAAAGGGAAAGCTTCCATCTCAACTATTGCCCAATCCCGGTCACGCACAAAACGCATATCACAATCACAATGTAAATGCGGTGACCACGTTGAGATCCGGAAGAGAGTTACAAAATAATGTGGAAACTAGTGATGACATCCCCGCCGGTGGTTCTTCTTCCCCTTCTTCATTTTCTTCACTTCCTTCTTCACCTTTTTCTTTAGAGCCTATTCTCCACCCTTCACACGGCTCTACTTCTTCTAGCTCTAACGGACCCACTTCTCACAACACGAACACATCTACACCGGGATCCGTTCCTAATCCACAGTCTGCTCCACAAACATTTGACTCAACTAATTTTCCAAATGCACCATTTCCAAACAGGTTGAGTCCTAATAAACCAAATATACAAGTGGAGAAGATTGTGGAGATATTTAAGCAGGTTAGCATAAATATACCCTTCTTGGATGCTATCCAACAAGTCCCTTCATACGCGAAAATCTTAAAGGGATTATGCACTTCAAAGAGAAAAGCATCTCAAGTACCCAAGAAAGTGCTAGTGGCTAGTGCAGTGAGCAATGCCATTAACCACCATCAAACCTTACCCCAAAAACGAAAGGACCCCGGCTGTCCTACGATTTCAATTACAATTGGGGATAAGAAAATTAATCAAGCACTTTTAGATCTTGGGACTAGTGTTAACCTGATTCCCTACTCCGTGTACGAACAATTAGGGGTTGGAGAGTTGAAACCCACTCGTTGCACTCTCCAAATGGCTGATCGATCAATCATCTATCCAAGGGGTCAACTAGAGGATGTGTTGATCAAAGTTGGGGAGTTCATATTCCCCGTTGATTTTATCGTTATGGATACACAACCTGTTGCTAACCCAATAAGCCAAATTCCGGTGATTCTTGGTCGACCATTTTTAGCCACTTCCAATGCCGTGATAAATTGCCGCGATGGCTCCATGACTCTATCCTTCGGGAAGAGGTCTAGTGAGTTCAATATTTATAAGATGGGAAGTCTGCCCCCCGTGCCAAAAACTAGTACACGAGAAGTTTGCTCTATTCACGAAATCACGCAGGAGGACTGCGAGCTTGAAAGATTTCTATTTGACGAAAACAGTTTTGACGCCACTAGTGCGTCCCTCCTTGAGCCTACTACCGTTGACACAACCGATGCTGATTATGAATGTTTCACTTTTTTGGATGATGACGACTCACAGCCCGAATATGAGTCGTTTGAATTTTTGGATGAGTCAGTCGAACCATCCGAATCGGTTGTTTGCAGTGATTTCGAACCTGTGTTAGAGTCCTTTGAGTTCGAGGTAGATTCCGCAATGATTCTTTCGCCTCCGAAACTCGAACTCACGCCCTTGCCGTCTCACCTTAGATATGTCTACATAGGTGAGAATGAGACCTTTCCCATTATCATATCGGCCTCTCTAGCCATCGAGCAAGAGAACGCCCTCTTAACGGTCTTACAAGATAGGCGGCAAGTTGTCGGTTGGACTATGGCGGACATCGAGGAGATAAGTTTCCTCATAAGTGAATATCATACACAATTGATGGATGATGCCATGTCAATAGAGGACACACGGGAACATCTTGGGGGTATTGTGGTGAGCCAACTTCCTCCCTTAGAAGTTGAAATACCCCCATTTCTTTTAATAAGATACGAGAATGCCAACACTCCACTGATTGCTGATCATTTCCATTCTCGTTTCGATGCATCACCATCACCTGTATATTTACCTCCACACCTCCCTTACCACTACTTCTACCTTTCCCAATTCTTTGCGGACCGCCACAACTTATTATTCCACCAACCAATACTCTTTACTGATAAATTTTTCAAATGGTTGGTGTTGACTTTTGGCCGATACAAGGTTTGGCAGTATTGTCTAACATAGTTTAATTGAAGTTTGGGGGAGGGTCTTTTTGTATATATTTTTGTTTTTCTTAACAATAAAAAAACTATAAATAAATAAACAGGGGAGTATCGGTATTTTGACCCTCTTGGTTTAGCATGACAGTGAGGACACTGTCAAGTTCAAGTTTGGGGGTATGCTCGGTACGTCTTCTTCCTTCGCATTCATTTGTACATATTTTTTTGCATTAGCATACTTATTTGAAAACCATAAAAATTTGAAAAATTTCAAAAAAATTATAAAAATAATTGTATTCAATTTTGGCTAATTGACTTGAGTTTGACAAATAAGTTAACTGGTTAGGAACAACTAGATCTTAGACTTAGTGAATTAAAAACCCTAAAAATAACATTCCTTAAAGTTTAACAGTAGAAAGTATATGCCTTGTAGTTTATTTAGAAATAGGCAAATTTTGGGTTCACTTCTTGGGCTAAGTCGAAACAAAGGAAGAGATTGATGTTCTTATTAGAGTATAAGTTTGAAAAATAGTTCCTAGCTTAAATCTAAATTCTGAAAATGTATACCCTACAATTTGCACATTCACGCACCTTGAAACTTGGAATAGTAGAAGAGACCTTGAAATGCTCTTGTCTAAAGTCCTTAGTGCAATGAAAATGAAAAAAATATATAAGTGTGAATAAAGAATAAAAAAATGGACACTGGTTTTTGTGATTACTTAAGGCTAAAAATAGAAAAATATTTAGCGAGGGTGCTTCATCACCTAGTGCCTTAGACCAACTGGTTTGGGAGTCACTGCTAAAGCCTTGGATGTTGCAAGGACTAGGAAGTACGCTTTAAAGTGCAAACGCATTTTGTAATCGGTCGTTGGTACCTCAAGAAGTATTAACGGTCGCATGAAGGATGTGTAAGCAAATTTCATTCACCAACTAAGTAGTACTTTGGACAATGGACAAGGGCATGATTGCTTGAATTGAATTTCCAAGTGTAGGGGTGATCTATACACACACGTAGGGGTACATGATTGGAATTTAGATAAGAGAGAGGAATGAAGAATAGAACTTGTATCTTTAATAGAGTTGATAGAAATTCCTAAGTGGAGATGAAACCCTAGAAGGAAGACTTAAGAGATGCCGAGAGCTAAGTAGGTCTACATAACATATATAATCTTAAGTTAAATAATGAGGAAGCGTGAAGAATATGGATGGATAATTTACAAGTATAAGATAATAGAATTCCTTGTTAGAAGACCTAAATGAAAAACAAAAGTCGAAAGGCCAAATTGATAGGATTTTGTGGGTGTAATCCGCTGAAAACCCTCAGGAGACAACACTCCTCCTACTAGGGACACCTAGAGGTTTAACGGCTTGTTGCACGTGCTCAGTGCAATCGCGTTTCCCTGCGAAAGTGTGGTTAGGATTTTAGTGAATAAAATAATAAGTTTGCTCGAGGACGAGCAAAAGGTAAGTTTGGGGGTATTTGTTCAGACCATAATATTGCATTTATCATTCCCCTATTCTTATCCTTTTTATAAATAAACAGGTACTCTTGACGCACATTTGTTGCATATTACAGGTTACAGGTTTCTGGAGCAAATACAGTGAGAAAGACACAAAACAACAGAAAAATGGACTTTTGACCAACAATTAGACGGATCTCAGTCAAGCCTAGTTCATATAGGTGCAAGACAAAGCAAGTCAAGGTGAAACGGTTAAAAGACCAATACAAATCTTCACTGAAAAATCTGGAGAAGACTCAGAAGCCCAACAGAGAAAATACATATAAAAATACAGAGCCCAAGAAGCAGAGAAGGAAGCCCAAAAGTCTCATGGCCCAACTCCTTTCTTTGGCCGCGGAACCGCGGCCAAAAGCATGCTGGCGCCGCGGTTCCGCGGCCGTTAGGAACACGTGTCGGTGCAGATTTTCTGAGGCGGCGCGACTGTTCTGGTGTTGGGATTCTCAGGGGTCAAATCAGTAATTGCGCAAGTGCGAGAGCCTGTAGCCCTAGGTTTCCTATTTTCCTATAAATTGTAATCTTAGATCTAAAAATTGTATGCCTCTTTTCAATAAATAAAATTCAGAATTTCTGGACGTGACATTCAGATCTGTTCTTTATCGCTTGGAGGGAGCCATCACCATTAGTAAGTATTTTTCTTTTATTCTTTTAATGTTATTTCATCCCCTAATGAGCGAGTAGTCTCCTCGCTTGTTAGGGTTAGCCTTAGGGAAAGGGTTGAGAGATGGGATCTCTCACCCCTTTCAATGCCTAACCCATTAAGAACTCCATGCATGCGCGCACAACCGCTCCCTGCGGCACCCTACCCTTCGAGGTAACGGTGAACCGCAGTATAAAGGGCCGGTTGCGCGCGTTTTCCATGGGGGTTAGAGTAATTAACGATAAAGGAAGGATACGAATCTAGAGGAAGAAAACATCTTCCCAAAAGAGTCGTATCCACTTTATCGATAATTACTATAACACCTAATGGATCTAAAATACGGCATTGAAAGCGGTGAAGGAAACATCAATCTCCAAAACTTCCTCTAAGCCTAACCCTAGCAAGAATTTAAATTAGATTAATTAAGTTTTAGATCTAGATTTTTATAAAACCCAAAACGACAAATAGAATCAACTCGTTAAAACACACTAAAGGAATTTACCCGTCTCTGTGGATCGACCCGCACTCACCGGCTAGCTGTGAAGCGACGCCGTTTCTGATTGCGGTAATTATATTTTTGATCGTAAAATTCCATACCAATCATACGACGACCCCCAACCCAGGGGTGTCCCCCCGTTGCCTTCTAAAGGAGAGGTATACCCAGCTCGGCTCGCCCCTACGAGCGCCTGGGTGGTTTTTGTAGCAAAGAGAAGAGAGGAGAAGGTCCAAGCTGAAAGGGATCTGACACAATTTCAACCGGACCAGGAACCCGAGGAGGATCCTCTAAGAGTTCGGCACTAGCTAGCCCGGAGCTAACCCAAAACAACTCAACACCTCACCCACCTCAGGGGAGAAAGGCAGACGCACCCCGGCCCAAAAGGCGTCCAGGTACAAGGCAATCTCTCTGCCCCGTACCTGGTTTGCCCTCCCCCCTCCTCGACCAGATGAAGCGAATAGCCAGGAGGAATGAGGAAACGAGTCTTAATTTTAACAAGCTTCTCCACACGCCTCAGTGAGGATCGCACGCCAAGAACACCCGCGGCCTGTGCTCTGGGGACCACCCTATCTTTCCGGGGGAACTCCAACTCAGAGGGGGAAGAGGAAGAAATAGAATAGGAAGTTTCAGAAAACTCTCTAGACTTTATCCGCACTACATTTACAGACTCCTCGGAAGAAGACATCTAACCTGGTCAAAGGGTGGTGTCCTCAGGAGATGAAAAGCAAGGAATCCGACCTGAGAAGAAGAGCGCCGAGCTAACACGACCAGGGATGAGGAAACTATGAAGAGGTATGACCCCTGCTGGGGATCCTACCTCTATTTATAGCTGCTGGCGTGCGCATCCTACGGCTCCGATCACCTCCCGCCAAAACAACGTTTCGCAACTAACGGCCGACAACGTCCCACCTGTCGCACTCACAGTGGACACGTCCCTTCAAGGCGGGAACTCATGCGACACGTCTCGCCATCCAACCAACGCCAGACACGTGGGCCGTCTCTTCGATGAACGGACGCACGATCCGGTGCTTCCCTTTAATGCGTGGTCTCTGCCCTGATCCGGTGACGTCATCAAGAAAATACTACTCTTTGACCGGGAATGCGCGACGACGATATCTTTGAGCAAGAGCTCACCCCGGGTGATCGGTCAGACCACTCTTGACCCGAAGCAGAAATGGGTGGAGACGAGAGTGGGGGGCTAATGATGAGGCTCGATATCGGTGACTCTCCAGATGCTGACACGTAGCAGATGACGTGTCCCAGGACCTACAAGAAGAGGTCAGAAACCTCAGTTGGGATCACACTTCGGGCCTCCGGTGTCGAGGAGTTTCCCGACCTTTGGTGACCTTCTAGACCGCCCCCGGCTCACCTCCGAGCTATCACAGAACCAAGACGCCTCGGCCTCCCGCTCGTGCCTGAGCCTCCCGCTGAGGTGATCTTCCTCGGTCTCACTCTGACCGACCCGTAGGCGCCTCCGCCACGGCTCCGCGAATCTCGACATGCACGAGATATCCGCCGCCCACGATCCCACGTTCCACGCCATCACGATCCCCCATTAACGAGCCTGTCTCGTCATTAATGCGGGATCCCGCCTATCACGCGGGCGTGACGCCAGGAGCGTAACGACTGGCGTGATTCTTGCACCTGCCTGTCCATTGCTGCCGCTATATAAACCCCTCTCTCAAACGATTGAGGTACGCAATTCTTTCAACTAAGCCGCTACTCTGCCCAATTTGCACCACTAACTTGATCGTTTGGCACAACCCCCCGGGACTTCCTTGCAGGTAGCTCGGCTCAACCTCAAATCCAAGCCCATTGAGATCCACACGATAAAGGAGTTAACCCCCAGATCAAATCTCAGCCGTCCGCTATTACACGAGGAGATCAACGGAAGATAACATCTGAAGGAGATTCAGGCCTCCATCACATCGCAATGTTGATCGTTTGAGAGAAAATAAGCAGAGTTTGAAGGCATTTGAAATTTTTTCCTGCAATGGTGTTCTAAAGTTTTGAAAAGATGAAGTGAGAAAAGCTTCTTGTTTTTATACTCTGTATTTTTCTCCCAAACAAAGAATTTAAGCTAACAATTCTGATATCGCTAAAATGTACTTTCAGGATTTATTCATATATGTTTACACTCCGTTTAGCAACAAATTATTAGGAGATTTATTTATGCTAAGAGGATATCTATTTGGTAATAAACTTAAAAGATCGAACTGTCAATCTTCACCGATAGAATGCTCTAGAGTGAACATATTACAAATCGTCTCCAATTTATATAAACTATTTCATGTCGTATGTTAATTTATTTTAAAAGTTCAACCGATTTTAAAGTTTCTACATGTGTTTTTCCATGGCCATAACATGCTCCTAAATGTCCATTTTCTCCTTTTGCATAAACAAGGGCACATCTTTAGTAGGAGTACCATATGACAAGAATAATGTATTGCGGGGTTTGATGACAAAATTAAGAAACCATTTATCTTATCCTTAGCTGATTAATGACACATGTATAGACCAGTATGGTCAAGATTAAGATTGGGATTAGCTTTAAGTTATGCGGTTTTTTAGTATTTTTATATTTTAAATCCAAGCTAGTCTTATTGCCATGAATAGAATTCCTTAGATAATTTCATTAATGGATAAAATAAAAAATAGAAAAAATGACAAAATCTCAATAGCAAAAGTTGAGCATTGGAGATGTCCGTCTATGGATGTAAACGGATCGGATATAGGCATTAGCGTATCCGTATTCGACACCTATTTACAGATGTGGATGAAAGTACTCACAGTTGTCGGTAACAATAATTTACTATCCGTATTCTCTACAAATCGAATACGGATACGGATCGAATATTGTAAAAACCATATCCGCTAAAATCGGAAACAAATACTATTCGAATAAATATAAAAATTCATGATTCATACCTATAACTATTAAAATATTCAAATAGGTTAACCAATTTTGTTTTACATTCAAACACTCACATCAAGCCCACATGTCTCAACAGTTTCAAGTTATGGCTTTTTCGTGTAACATTAAGTCCATATGACATCCATAAGTTTAGCTAACCAATAGTAATTGGTACTCCCTCTGTCTCTTTTTACTTGACGTTTTAGAGTAATGCATACCGATTAAGGAAAATATTATCACTTTCTTAATATCGGCAATAAATCTACTGTCACATCACCACTAAAAAAAATTATATCATTTCTGTCCTCAACTATTTTGAAGAGCATTAATGATATAGAATCACCCCTGGTAATTTTCTAAGCTATTTTTGGTACTGTATCATTTATTGATATCTTTATCATTAATAATTTACTTGTTAATTCAAAACTTCAAGTAAAACGAACAATTTCTCTCTCTCCAAAACGTCAAATAAAAAGGGACGGAGGGAGTAGCTAATTGGATAGTGGGCACCGTTCGGATATTCAGATCCGGATCCGGATAAGAAATTTCTATCCAAGTCGGATCCGGATTCAAATCCGGATACTAACAAATTATGTTTGGATATGAATTTTTAGTATCCATATTCGTAAGTCGTCGGAGCCGAAAACGAATCCGGATCTGATGGAGGCCGATTTCTCCCTCAGACGTTTTCCGTCGGTTTTAGAGCCAGTGGTGTCGAACGGTTGAGATTTGAGATGAAGACCGAGTGTGTGGATCTCAATGAGTTATTGGTTGTTGTTGATGCATGGCTACCTGCAAAGGAAGTCCCGGGGTGGAAAGACACTGTAGGAAGCTCCGACGATCAAGTTAGTACTGAGAAATAATGGCAGGGTAGCGGTATATTGGAATGAGTTCGAGCTACCTGAATTGTCTGGAAAAGGGGTTTATATAGCGGTCGCATGCAGCGAGCCGATGCGAGATTCTCGTCGTCCGTTACGCCTCCACGTCATGTTCCCATTGATGGCGGGATACGCTCATTAATGGCAAGATACGCTGGCGTGGGATGCGGGACGTGGAGCGGCGGAGATCTCGTTGTGACGAGATACACGGAGCCGTTACGGGAGGCGCTTAGGCTCCGTGCTCCGGCCAAACAGGGACGCTGAGAAATCTCAGATATAGGTTAGCTCGGAGATGAGTAGATGAGCTGAGGAGTCTCGGTTATAGGATAGCTCGGAGACGGGCTATTAGCTGGTGGTCAGCCGAAGGGGGAAGGTACTCCAGGGAGGCCTTCTTAGAGGGTCCGGTGCAACCTCGGAGGCGAGGCCCCGAGGAATGTCCCCAATGCATCGTATTTATTTGTAATACTCTAGTTCATTTATACCATATTTAATTTGAGTATTTTTTTAATCTTATGACAGTTTTTTATTATTATCGTTTTGGGTGCGGATAGTGCATTTGGTATTTGTGGTTAGTATCCGACCTGACCCGCATGATCGAAACTCATCATGATTCTAGATTATGTCATATATTTGCTAGTACTAAGAATCCGTGCACATTTAGATTTAATATCCACTTATATATTTTATTCATCTACATATCTTCTAAATAATACATATTATAGTCAAATAATATTTTTAACATCTAGCATGGCCAGCATCATACCCCATACCCTATAGTTGCAATATGGTATCGTGTTCACTTCCTGTTTGATGAAACAGACTCGTTTGGATCGCTACGTGTTTTTACGTTTATCCGTTCTTGGGGGCATACATTTTATTTAATCGGATATCGTATTATGGTTTTAACTGACACGTGTATTATTCGTATTTTAAAACTAGATTTTTAAACACAACCCGGATATTTTTCAGAGCTTTTTGATATTACCTTTTTAAACCCAGAATATATATTATAATATTTATATAAAACTTAATATAATCAAAACTTAACAGCTATTAATATTTTATAAATATATATATAACTAATATATATTTTATCCTATTCTACTCTCTCTCTCTCAAGTATCCTCTCACTTTCTCTCTTATTCTTCTTATCTCTCCCTCTCTCTTTATATATATATATATATATATATATATATATATACACACCTCTCTCCTTTTTCTCAAATTTTCACTTCTCCCTGCCGCCATGAAAACCCAACATCCGAACCCTAGCCTCACCTCGCTTCGCCACCACCCTCGTCCTCATCCTCTCGTCATCACCGCTATCTCCTCCCATCCCTCTCCTCCATTCCCGAGCTCATAATCCCGACCCCTGCACCCACAACCCGAGAAAACCCAACACCATAAACCTCATTGTCGCAACCCTAGCACCAATCACCTCATCGACTTCACCTCGTCACAACCATCTCCATCATCTCCTTTTCCTTTCCATTCCCTGCACCCGACGACCCATGACCCGAGAACACCTTGCTCCTAAAGACCGACAAGATTCCTGCACTGCTGAAACCCAACCTCATCGTCGGAGATGTCGTCGTTGCTAACCACCGTCACCTCCACCTTCTCCTCACCTCCCTCGACTCCCCGACACCTCAGGCCACCACCATAACCATCCCTACAACCCCGACAACTTTCCAGCAACCGCAGAAATCCATCGTCGTAAACTTCACTATAGACGGCTACCCATCGTCGCCGTCGTCATCTCCTCGTGTTCTCTGTCCCCTGAACCCGGAACTCGATCACCAATACCACAACCCATTCCTACCATCTCCTCCTTCTATTTTCTCTTCTTTCTTCTCTTTCTTGATTCTTGCTTTTCCGGT
Source organism: Agapanthus africanus (assembly GCA_030015575.1). NCBI lineage: Eukaryota > Viridiplantae > Streptophyta > Magnoliopsida > Asparagales > Amaryllidaceae > Agapanthus > Agapanthus africanus. The sequence goes on along the minus strand of JASDDO010000010.1, from coordinate 536,951,800 downwards.
TGTCGTCGGAGTCGAACGCGTCGCTGACGATCCAGACGAACCATACTTACCACTAGACTATGACTGTGCCACCACCAGACCATGCACCAGACCACCACCAGACCATGAACCACACCATGCACCAGATCACGACCGTGCCACCACCAGACCATACACCGGATCACGACTAGACCACCACCAGACCATGCACCAAACCACCATCAGACCATGCACCAGATCATGCACTAGATCACGACCAGACTACCACCAGACCATGTACTGTACCCAGACCATGCCATGTACCGTACCCAGACCATGCCATGACCGTGTCATCACCGTACCCAGACCGTGTCACGCCATGTGCCCTACTCCTGTGCCACGCTATGCTCGCTTCGTACTCAGCTCATGCCACTTGTGTGCAACCATCGCATCAGTCCTGTTTCACCACAAGACCTATCATCGTGTCGTACCACTTCACGCACCGTGTCGTGTCATGTCGAGCCGCCTGCACATCAACCGTTGTTTTCGAGGCAAGTATATCTTGCAACATGCTATATTATAATATATCTATTTATACGAATAAAAATAATACATGTGTTATATTATACATCCAATGTTATATAATTACCGTTTTCGATATCCGTTCGCATCCGTACTGAGAATTGCATATCTAGTTGCATGCCGGAACCTCATTATATCATATTACATTTATATTAGTGAAAAATGATGTCTAGTTGCATCATACGTAGTCATGGATACATATACAGGTTATTACAGATAGACACATATTCATCCTGATATCTGTCGTGCTTACCGTGTTCAGATATTCGTTACAATATTATATTTGGTATCTATCTGATACATATGCATCACATGATATGTTCACGACACACTACTTGACTCATTACTTGGATCTACTTACTAATTCCAACAATCCTGATTTGTTGTCCTGACGGACGTTGCATGTTGTCTGCATAGACGAAAACCTATACCTGCTTGATTCTGTGTTGGTATTAGATCTACATTGGTAATACCTGACTTGAACAAAAATCTGAGAGTAAAGGGAAAATCAAGAATGTATCCAAAGCGTAACTCAAAAGGCTATTATTACATGTTTACTGTTTTTCCGGGCGTTACGAAATATCCTATTTGTCGTTTTTCCGGGCGTTACGGAATAATTACATGTTTGCCGTTTTTCCAGGCGTTACGGAATATCCTGTTTGCCGTTTTTCCGGGCTTTACGGAATAATCCTGTTACCGTGGTCCCATGGGGAATGAACGGGGTATAGACTGATGGGTTACGATGAGGATTACATAATTAATTTCAAAGACTTATAATATAAATAACCTAAAAGCCAGTTTTAGGTTACACATCACATGCACACACATACCTCACTGTTGATATTTATGTTGTTGATTTATATTCATGTTTACATATCTTGTTGTACCCTGGTTATTACTGCTATTTTGGTATTATGACGTACCGACGTCTGGGTTTTGCATAGCCCAGTTCCTCCATCTCTATCGCAGGTTGAACAGGAGTAAGTTAGCCGTCAAGCCGAGCAGTGAGGGATTGAGTTTAGTAGTGTTTAGTTTAGTTATTTTCCGCAGCTTTTATTTCTTGATGCGAGCCTATATTGGGACGTATTTTTAGATGTTGTTTATCGGATATTACTATCGTTTCCGCTTATACATTTTCTTGACTCTTTTATTTTGGCAAATGGACATGTACTGGCTAGTTTTATATTTTTACTGTTCTTGATATCCTATAGACAGCCGTAATGTGACTGTGGAGGGATGATTCCTATCCACAGGTAGCATGGTTGGCTCTGTCACATGCCTTAGTTTGCGTACTCTGAGAAGTGGAGCGTGACAGGGTTTGTTTGGTATCAGAGCCATAGAATTTAGGATTAGTCAGGTTTGGTTCTTTTGTAGTTGGGTATCGAACCCAATACACTAACCAGAAAACCCGTAACTAGGAACATGCCCTGCGACATTTTGTCTTGTCGTTCAAATTCTTGAATCTTATCTTTCCCTTAACTCTTTTATCTTGACGATATGGAAATGGCTTTGCATCTCCGCTTAGGAATGCTCCTGATTCCTTATTGGTTGTCCCCTCCTATTTCTTCGATTCTGATACTAGAATTTTAGCGACTTGAATGGAGTTAAAGTGATTGAAATTATGTACCGTGACATGATTACAATGCGGTACTGATTAGTCTAAAATATTGCACATTTGAATGAATATTTTCCCTACTATTGTTAAGTACTAAAAGGTGTTTATTGTAAATATAGAACATATGAGGGTTTATTTGTAAAAAGTTTATTATCGTATGTTTCTACATTATAATTAGCATAATGAGGGAAAATATATGCATATAATATTTAAATAAAACCTTTGTAATTAAAATATGCATATCATATCAAATATTTCTAATCAATATTCTTAAGATATTATATCATTTAAATGGTTAGGCTAAAAAAAAATACCAAATGCTACTAACACTATGATTTGAGATATTGTGCAGATATTAGCTCAGGTCTGGAATCTAAGCAAAAGATCTGAGTCAAATCGGAATATCGAAACTGAATCTGCCAAAATTTAGAAGTAAATCGAGAGATCTAGCAATGGCAGAGACTCAGAGCATTATTTTCAGAATCTAGATATCAAGAGGATCTCCAAACATCAACAAAAAATACCACATAAAATCCCAAACCCTGAAGCCACCAAGATGCGGCAGAACCGCCGCCAAACATGGCTATATGCAGCGGTTTGGCGGCTCAATAAGGGCTTGGATGTGAATTTTTTTGGTTAGGATCGTAACATCATATATTCACATATGGAATCTAAGGTTTCTAGTTTCAAGAACTATATAAGGGACCAAGAGCTGTACATTGAAAAGGATCACCGAAAAGATCAAAAGATCAAAAAGATCCACGTATCCGAGTGATCATCATCTATTCATTTACCTCCAACAAGAGAGAGATATAGAGCAAATTAGGGTTTTTGTATTTTACTTTCTAAGAAGAATTGTAAATGCAATAGTTTATTAATAAAAATAGTGTTTTTATTATTCTTTTTGCAATTAATTTCCGCACTTACATTTCTGCATCTTAACTATATTTTCATTCTTTTTCAACCTTCCTTCTAAATCTTTAACCATGAGCGAGTAATTCCTACCTTGCTAGGATTCATAGGATATGATAGAATAATGGATGATAAAATCTTTTAACTTCTTTTATACATTTTAAAGTTTATAAACTTTAGCAAAATAAATGTTAACATCCTTATCGGGCGCGCTACCAATTTGTTGATAGTCACGATCACGATTTGAGATTGGTTTAACACTTGTTTTGTTAAGAGCTAGACATGAATAAATATCAATACAAGGACAAGGGTTAGTAGTGGGGAAACCCTAGTTTCTTTCAAGAACCCTAATCTGCATTCATCATTATCGATCTAGTTTTAAATTATTAAAAGATAAAAGGAGTTATTTTTAATTATTCATCCATTACTACTAAGTCATATGAACTCTACGAGCCTTTTCTTTATAAATTCTATATCCGTAATGACAAACAATCACTCTTCTTTAATCAACTCGTATAAAACAAGAAAAGAGTTTACGTTTCCCTACGGATGACTCGTACTCATCGCGGCTAGCTACCAGCGACACCGTCTTGATTGGGGTTACTTTACAAAATACTTTTTAACGATCAATCAAATGGCGCCGTTACCGGGAAGATGGTCGTAATTTTTTCTTGTTATTCGGATTAACTTCTTATAAAATCCGACAACCATAAAATAAAATTAAAAAACCGAATCTTGCGCTTTTGATGATTATTGTGCGAGTTTTGCATGGGAATCTGGAGTAACTGGAGCAAGCCAACAGAGAACCAGAAAATTTCAAATTGGACCAGAGGAGTATAGGTGAGCACTGAAGAAATTTCAGCAGGAGATCCTCTAAATTGGCGACAGAACCGCGACATTTGGTGAGGTTTGGCGGCGGAACCACGGTGGTTTGGGAGAAGAGGGCCTCCAATCTTCTCAGGTACTCCCCTATTATCTTCCTTTCTCCTCTAAAACTCCAATAATATAATTTTACCTGCAAGATTCTCTGCAAATATCGCCGCTAAAAATCTTTTTGCGTGTTTTAGATTTTGGTTTGTTTTGCATATCTAAAACGGACATTAAGAGGCAATAAACCCAAATTCAGATTACGTGGGGATTTCATCACCCTTTCTAAGCCCCACAAATCATAAACGTGCATACGCATAACCCTACATTAATAAAAAAAATATCTAGACCAAGCCCTAAGGACTATCGCGCTCAATTAGGACAAAGAAAGGTCGTGGGTAATTTATTGCTTATCCGCATATTTCTTGTGGTGTCTAAGGCAAGAGTGATTAAGGAAAGCGGTTACTTAATTAGGCCCTCTATTTCAGTTATTCGTATAGCGGATATCTCCTATTTACCTAACACTTACCTAGCCACAAGATTGATTAGGAGGTGGTGGAGAATTGATCCTGCGATTTGTTCTTTGGAAGTCTAGGAGCGGTCTGGTGATTTGACCCAGGAGACCCTAGTTCTAGGGATTGATTGTGCATTTTGTGATTTGCTTCAAGTCACTCTTTCAAAGCAAAATTTTTTCTAAAATCCAAAAAGAGCTTAAATCATTACCAACACCCTCTTTTCTTTTTACCTTCTTATAATGGGTAACCCAAACAGACGAACTCTTGCCGAGCTTTGCTATCCAGAACCAGATATTTCTTGTTTTCGTAATTGCTTCGGTACAAAATCCGACTCTACCATGTCTTTAAGGGATTGGATAGAGCACGCGGAAAAGAACAGTTGGATACCTCACTCAAGGTCCTATCAACCGCATCAAAATTCCACATCTTCTTATATTGATAATCCGTTTAAGGTGAGTGAAGGAATTTCTAAACGCATGTCCATCGCTGAGCATATTGCGAAGGCTGAAAACCAAAGTTTCAATTCTTTCACTAATCCAAAACCGTTAGGACAACAAACACCATCATTTCTATATGAAAATATTGATACTCGTTTTGAGATGAATATGACATCTTTTACACCCATGACCATTGCTGAACAAATAGCAATTGCCATTCGCCAACTAACCAACCGATCTCAATATTCTTCATATCACAATGTTGATCTTAATCCTGTTTATGAAACCTGGGTTCACCCTTCTAATTCTTATCCACAGTACCAAACTTTCACATGCTCTCATATTGACACTTATCTTGAGGCTAATGGGATAAATCATAAACGCATGTCGATTGCGGAACACATTGAACTTTCCCGTAGCCAACAATTAAATGCATCTCTTCTTAACATTTCTCTTCAGGCTAATGCGGCAAATCATAAACGCATGTCGATTGCGGAACATATTGAACTTGCCCGTAGCCAACAATTAGACACTTCCCAAGCATACTCAACTTCCATACCTTATCTAGACACTTCTTCTGAAAATCAATTAGGAAGTTCCACGTTTTAAAGAGAATCCTTCATTGGAACTTCTTCACAACCCATATCTAGTCTTGAAATAGAGTTGGATTTGAGTAGTGAAAAAGAACAAGAGATCCATCTAAGTCAAACTAAAACCGATTTTTTTTATCTCGACACCTTCCATCCTGCACTCCAACCGAATATATTCGATATTCAACCGCTTCATAGTCTATGTGATGAGGTGTCCGAGAATAACATGTTTGACTTTTCCAATAGTGAGTGTGAAAGAGAGCTTGACACCATTTCAAATCAAACCGATCCTTATTCGACTTCACTTGATATTTCAAATCTTCCAACTCCATCAAGTGAACCAGGTGATTTATCGAATAAGGATAGTATAATTGATGAATTCTTAAATACCTATTCGTTTGATTTGACCGAACGTGTTAGTGAGAGCGGTGATGAGAATATCATTGAAGATAAACCCATTATGTTGGATAAGTTGGATTCTCCTACCCATGATGTCTCTTCTATTGAAAATGAACATCTTCCTGTATATTTAACCAATCATATTCTTGCCACCAACCTATCCGATAAGCAGAACGATATTCAGCTTTCATCTCCCACATCTGGTTCAACAATGCTCGACACCCAAATTTGTTTACCCATTTCATCACCTATTTTCTTTGGTTCTTCTAATTTTCTTTCAACTCCACTGAGTTTTGATGAATCACACTCCGATATTTCGAGTTCTATGATTCTTGAAAGACCACTTGATTTAGACTCTTTTAAAAATAAGGTATATGAGCTTTTTGAGACTCCTAAATCCATAATTAATGACAAATCAAGTGTGTTGAATTTTGACGCGAAAAAGATTGACCTTGAAATTTTCAGACTTCCTAAAGAATCTGCTTATTCTTTTCTTTCCGATGGGATCATCATCGATGAAAGTTTCAAAAATATTTTTGCCGAAGAACTCGCGTTTCTTAAAGACTTGGATATTGTGATGAATCAACCTCCATTGGAAATTCGTACGCCTCCATTTGAGACCGAAGAAGTTGAACCACCATCCCTTCTTCTTATCCCATACGAGAATGCGAATATTCTACTCATCCCTAATCATTCACATTCTCGTTTTCATTCACCATCACTGTTTCGTCTCTACCAACCGAGACGTAAACCCGATCGATTACGCCTCTTATCTCCCCACTTCTTCACGTCTATGATCTTCTACCAACTATGTTATTATATTGATAAAATATTTGAATGGTTGGTGTTAACTTTTGGTCTTTGTAAAGTTTTGCATAGATCAATAACTTTACCCCCTTCTTATAATTTTAAATGCTTAATACTGTTTCACTTAAGTTTTGGGGGGAGAAAAATATTTTCGCTTTTGAAAGAATTTTTTTTTGGTACAATTATGAGCCAAAAATAAGTTTGGGGGAGGATTTCACTGTCATTGACTTTTTGTCCCCTTTTGCTAATAATTGAGAACTTTTTCCTCCCAAGTCTACACGTCTTGATATTAAAAGATGACATTAGTGAGGACACTGCTGCAAATAGATTTGGGGAAGGTTTGTGTTTATTCACACATCATTTTGCATTATACTAAATAAAAGCACAAAAATTATTATTATTATTTTTTGATAATAAAAGTTAGGATGTGAAAAATACATATGAAAGATAGGAAGGGATTCAAGAAAAGCACGAAAATTAGATGTTTTAAAACAAAGCTAGTAATAGGTAGTCATGAGCTGTTGTCTCAAGGGTTGGAAAGATGAAGGAAATTACTAATCTTATGATAGAAATAAGTCTGAAAAATAGTTCCTATTCTTGAGTCCAAACTTTTGAATATTGATATCCTACTATACGCACCTGCACACATCTTGAAACTTGAGATAGTAGAGAATACCTTGAAATGCTCTTGTCTAAAAGCCTTAGTATGAAGAAATATATATATATATATATACACACAAACAAAAATATAAATGACATAAAAAATGGTGAAGAAAAATGAATACTGTTTTTGTAATTACTTAAGGCAGTATAAAAAAATATAGCGAGGGTGCCTTAGACCAACTGGTTTGGGAGTCACTGTTAAGCCTTAGGTGTTGCAAGACTAGGATATTGCTAATTACGCCTAAAAGAGTGAGCACATTTGGTAATCGGTTGGTTAGTGTTTCCCTAATCAAAGCAAAGCTCTGTTTCCAAGATTGGAAATGAAGCGACGCTTCCCCCAATCAGAGCAAAGCTCTGTTCAAATTCCAAGACTGGAAATGAAGCGACGCTTCTGCTTCCCCCAATCAGAGCAAAGCTCTGTTTAGAAATTTAAGAGTAAAAAATTGAAGCAACGCTTTAGATCCTGCGCTCTGCGCTGCACGCCACGTGTCTAACACAGGTGCGCTAGCGCAGTTGCGCTGCGCGTTGCGCTGCTTGCCACGTGCCTGACACTGGTGCGCTAGCGCAGTTGCGCTGCGCTCTGCGTTGCGTGCCACGTGTCAAGCACGAGCGCGCTCGCGCTAGGCGCGATGCGCGCCACGTGTCAAAACACGAATGTGCTAGCACTAGCGCAATTGCGCTGCGCACCCCAAATTAGAGCAAAGCTCTGTTTCCAAGATTGGAAAGCGAAGCAACGCTTCATGATTATAGCTAATTAAATTATGCATCGCATAAACATCTTACAGAGGAATAACAAAGAATTAAAAACAAGGGAACACTTAACAGATAATAAAATACTAAATTAAAACATCTTTTTATTATTATTATTTATTATTACATTTAAAAAAGATCACCAAACAAGGGATCAGTGGCACAAGGGTGAACAAAACAATAAACAAAATTTTCTAACTCCCTCGCCGCCTTCTCCAGCACATCAAAACGACGATTTTCATAAGGAGTGGCTCCCCACCGATTGGCGCCGTGTTCATCAGCATAACCAGACATGATAGCCCGCCGGACTCTTATTTGGCTCAATAGGTGAACCGAGCAATCTTTCAGAGCCTGAGTAATCAGGCACGCCTCATGAAAACACTCGAGCTTGTCTTCAGCCGCATCGAGCATCGCCAGGGTCATCTCGACTGGGTGAGGGGGGATGTCATCAAGCACGGTAAGAAGAATCATCCGGAGCCAGATGGATCCCATTGGAAGAGGGGGCCCCTTACGGATCACAAGTTCATACTTCACCGCATCACACTCGGCATCGGTGAGAGAAGGATCCACCAAGCGCGCAGCAAACCGAGGAATAATGTTCTCAATGGGCACTTCCCACGGCTATCTACGAGCATGGGGGCGGTTACAAGCCATAGTTGAGAAAGTTCTTTGGAGATGAGAAAAGGAAGAAGCTTTGCTTCGAGTTATAAAGACGAAGCACAGAAAATTTTGTGTACAATGGAACTATTTCCAAGAGTGGGAAATGAAAGATCCTCGAAAATATAAGCTTGACTTAAAAAAGAAGGTGAAAAGACACCTCTGTTGAAGCAACGCTTCAAATCCAGCGCTCTGCTGAAGCAACGCTTCAGATCCAGCGCTCTGCGCGCCACGTGTCAAGCACGGGTGCGTTAGCACGGGTGCGCTAGCGCAGTTGCGCTGCGCTCTGCGCTGCGCGCCACGTGTCCAACGCAGATGCGCCAGCGCTGGAATTAAAATTCCCACCGTTAGATCAAAAGATCTAATAATAATAATAAATCATTAATTAACCAGAATTAAATTCTGTTAAGGAAAGATTTCTCAAAATCTTTCCAAACAACAAGATTGCGCTTTAAGCACCGCTGGATCAATGATCCAATGGTAAATAATGAATTACCAAAAACAAAACAAATTCTACATGGAAAGATTTTCCAATCTTGTTAAAAACAAGAAGATTGCCTTATGTAAAACAGAAGCCTTAGGATCAAAAGATCCAATGGTGGAGAAACATCCCCAAATCAATCAGAGAAAATCTCTTTAACTGATTTAACAAATCAATTGGCCCTATATAAAGGCCCCAAGACTTCAAGAAGAAAAAAAAAGGAGAATACACAGAAAGAGAGAGAAAAACCCTCTGCAAAAATAAGAGGAAGCTCTTAGAAAGAAGAAGATTTTTCTTCATCTTCAAGATAAAAAGAACTGTGTTTTTGAACAACAGAGATGAAATCATCTCGTAAAAAGAAGAAACATCTTCTAAAAAGATCTTAGATTTATAAAAAAGACCAAGGTCTCTGATTAAAAAGAAAAGATCAAGATCTAATCATAAAAATATAAAAAGAAGTATTTTTACTTCACAGATCTTCTGATCTATAAAGGAAGAGCCTTTTATAAAAATAAGAACTTTTATTCTTGGATCTTGAGGCAAAGTCTCCTTTAAGAAGAACATAAATTTGTTCTTTGATCTTAAAATTGATCAAAATATGCTTTGCGCTATTAGATAGTGCTTTGCACTCATGAACTGTGCCCTTGTGCTCCTTGGACCGGCGCTCAGCGCCAAAACATGCCACGTGTCAACCATAGACACAATCTGCGCTTTGCGCTCCTGAAAACAGCGCACTGCGCTCTTGGGTTGGCGCTCAGCGCCAAGCACGCCACGTGTCACTCACTGGCGCACCCATAAACTAGTGCAACGCACTTATAAATTAAAAGCGCAGTGCGCTAACAAACTAGTGCTTAGTGCTAAGCGCGACACGTTTCCTCCTCGTGTGCGCTAACCGACAGAAGTGCAATGCGCTCTTTAATTGGCGCAAAGCGCCTAGTGCGCCACGTGACACCCTGTCAGCATAGTCACATAATTCGCGAATTATTCGCCGAATTCGCGAATAATTCGCGAATTTTTGATCAGACGAATTAATCTCCGAATTAATCGTCATTGCCGAACTGGCCGAATAATTCGCGAATTATTCGCGAATAATTCGCGAATTATTCCCGAATTATGTGAAAAACAGCGAATAATTCAAAAAACAGCAAATAATTCATAAAATCAAAACCTAGCGTCTCATATATTAATTTATTGCTCGAAATCCTTCCCGAACATTTCCCGAACACTTACCGAATCTTTCCCGAATACCTGCCGATTTTTTCCGAATAGTTCTCCGAATCCGAATTTTCGACCTCGCCGAATTATTCCCGAACGACGAATTTGTGACTATGGCTGTCAGAACATAGTTTGTTCTGATAAATGCTATGCATTCAATATAAGACAAAAAAATGTCAGAGCCCAATGCTTGGCAATACTAAAAGGGCAGAGCCCAAATAAAGGCCTAACAGGCAGAACAAAAATCAAAATGTTAAACATTTTTTTAACTGGACTTAGCCCAATTCAGGCCATAAGTCCTCAAATTAAATTGAACTGAGCTCATCTGCTCTTCCAATCAATTTACACCCGGTTCAAGGGTACATCTCTTTACTCCTCTGATATTTGTCGTTGTAATCCCTCAACGTCGTCAGAGAGGTAACGGGTTCCAACAACTACACATTATCACGGACTGTGGAGTCCTTAAACCCATGGACTATGATGTCTTTAATTTCGACCGTGATGTCTTAAAACTAATATCGGACTGTGGAGTCCTTAAACCCATGGACTATGATGTCCTTAACCTCGACCGTGATGTCTTAAAACTAATATCGGACTGTGGGGTCCTTAAATCCACGGACTATGATGTCCTTAACCTTGACCGTGATGTCTTAAAACTAACGTCGGACTGTGGAGTCCTTAAATCCATGGACTATGATGTCCTTAACCTCGACCGTGATGTTTTAAAACTAACACCGGGCTGTGAGGTCCTTAAACTCACGGACTATGATGTCCTTAACCTTGACCGTGATGTCTTAAAACTAACGTCGGACTGTGAGGTCCTTAAATCCACGGACTATGATGTCCTTAACCTCGACCGTGATGTCTTAAAACTAACACCGGGCTGTGAGGTCCTTAAACTCACGGACTATGATGTCCTTATCCTTGACCGCGATGTCTTAAAACTAACGATGGACCGCAATGTCCTTAAATTAATTATCGACCGCAATGTCATTAGACTAAACAATAGAGCCCAATTGCTCTTTTGTTCGATCTAAACGATCCCGTTAAGTTGATCTTAGTCTAGAATTAGACTAACGTGTCATTGACAAACGTTTAAGTTGATCTTATCCCCAAATAAGGCTAACGTATCCTTAAACACAACCCCTCCAAACCCAAATCTAAGAAAGATACAGATTTGGACTAGTCCACGCCCTACGGGCAACAACATAACTTAGTCTCCGTATACAATCCACGGGCAACCAAACACAAAACAAACACCCACGACACGAAGTGACCATATGGAGAAGGAGAAAGTTGTTACCGCGATGCGGTAGTGTAATTAACTGCAGGGGCTTGCGCCTGCAGGGAAGAGCGTCCCCACAATAAAAAACCCCTCAAACGAGGGGGAATCTGACGAAATCTGCTACATCGGCCGCATCCGTTTAAACCTTCGATACACGGTGCCATAAATCAACTTGGCATCTTCAGAGAGGTGGACGGATAGCACCAATTAGCATCTGCCCCCAGATTCAGGCAAGACGTCCAGTCTTCCCGGCTTCCGGCGGTAAACAGTTAGTACCTCAAGAAATATTAACGGTCGCATGAAGAATGTATGAGCAATTCTATCTAAAAACATTCACCGACTAAAAAATAATAAGGAAGACGGACAAGAGTATGATAGCTTGAATTGAATTCTCTAAGTGTAAAGATATATTTTACACACACGTAGGGGTATATCATCGATGTTTGGAAGAAAGATAGGGAGGAAGACTAAAGGCGATGTTTTATTGAGGGATGATGTGATTTTTGACATTTTTCATAACTATTAAGATAGGGCTCATGTCAACTAAAAAGCTAGTGTAGTTTGAAACTTTTATTTTTAAGTTCTTTCTTTTATATGTTCCTTATCTTTGTATGTAACTTTCATCATCTTTATTTTATTATGGGATTTTGTGGGTGTAATTCGCTGAAAACACTCAGAAGACAACACTCCTCCTTCTAGGGACACCTAGAGGTTTAAAGGCTTATTGCACGTGCTAAGTGCAATCGTGTTGCCTACGAAAGTGTGCTAGTTAGGTTTTTCTCTTTCTCTTTAATAACTAGTTTACTCGGGACAATCAATGTTAAGTTTTGGGGTATTTGATTAGTCTAAAATATTACACATTTGAATAAATATTTTCCTTACTATTGTTAAGTACTAAAAGGTGTTTATTGTAAATATAGAACATATGAGGGTTTATTTGTAAAATATTTATTATCGCATGTTTCTACATTATAATTAACATAATGAGGGAAAATATATGCATATAATATTTAAATGAGATCTTTGTAATTAAAATATGCATATCATATCAAATATTTCTAATCAATATTCTTAAGATATTATATCATTTAAATGGTTAGGATAATATCTCAAAAAAATACCAAATGCTACTAACACTATGATTTGAGATATTGTGCAGATATTAGCTCAGGTCTGAAATCCAAGCAAGACATCCGAGTCAAATCGGGATATCTAAACCGAATCTGCCAAAATTTAGAAGCAAATCGAGAGATCTAGCACTGGAAGAGACTCAGAGCATTATTTTTAGAATCTAGACATCAAGAGGATCTCCAAATATCAACACAAAATACCCGATAAAATCCCAAACCGTGAAGCCACCAAGATGAGGTGGAACCGCTGCTAAACATGGCTATTTGCGGCGGTTTCGTGGCTCAATAAGGGCCATTGGATGTGAATTTTTTTAGTTTGGATCGTAATAGCATATATTCATATATGGAATCTAGGGTTTCTAGTTTCAAAGAATATATAAGGGACCGAGAGCTGTATATTGAAAAGGATAACCGAAAAGATCAAGAGATCCAAGAGATCTACGTATCCGAGTGATCATCATCTATTCATCTACCTCCAATATGAGAGAGATCTAGAGCAACTAGGGTTCTTATATTCTACTTTCTAAGGAGAATTGTAAATGCAATAGTTGATTAATAAAGGTAGTGTTTTTATTTTTATTTTTTGCAATTAATTTCCGCACTTTTTTTCTGCACTTACATTTCTGCATCTTAACTATGTTCTCATTCTTCTTCAATCTTTCTTTTAAATCTTTAACCATGAGCGAGTAATTTCTAGCTTGCTAGGGTTCGTAGGATAGGGTACAACAATGGATGATAAAATCTTTTATACATTTTAAAGTTTATAAATTTTAGCAAAATAGATGTTAATATCCTTATCGGGCACGCTACCAATTTATTGATAGTCATTTTTAATTATTCATCCATCCGTAACGACAAACAATCATCTTTCTTTAGTCAATTCGTCTAAAGCAAGAAAATAGTTCACGTTTTCCTGCGGACGACCCATACTTATCGCGGCTAGCTACCAGCGATACCGTCTTGATTGTGGTTACTTTACAAAAAACTTTTTAACGATCAATTAGGTACTCTATTTTGGTAATCTAGAGTCCTATTTCGATCCTATTTCCTTGACTTATGTTCGTTGCACTACTTTGTTTCTCTCAGTTTCATTGTTTATCAGTTTATTTTATCGCAAGCTTGAATCTATTAACCGTGTTGTATCTTTCCCCTTGTCCCGTAGTGACCCATCCGTCTGTGTTTCGAAGAACAAGGAGAAACACGGGAGTAGTTTTGATTGCAGTAGTACAGACTGCTTCATTGTCCGTTCAGATGTAAGATGCTTTGAGGAGTTCCGATGAACCCACCTCAGTTTATCAGAGTAGTGCAGCGGAAGAGTGGTGGGCTGATAACCCACAAGTCTTAGAACAAACTTGCAAATTCATGATGAAGGGAACCGTTTAATTAAGGGTGAAGTTCGTAAACAAGTTGCAGATGAAGCGCTGATAGCCGTTCGGGATTTCATGGATATGTTCAAGGACATCTTGAGTTTACCGTCTAAACGAGATGTGGAATTTGCAATTGATCTTATTCCTGTAGCGGCGCTAATTTCGAAGGCTTATTATCCGATGGCTCCGGTGGAACTAGAAGAGATAAAGAAACAAGTTGCTGAATCATTAGAGAAGGGTTGGATTCGCAGCAGCGGTTCACCATGCAAAGCTCCAGTTTTTCTAGTCATGAAGAAGGATGGCACGCGGAGGGTGTGCATTGATTATCGAGAATTAAACCGGGTGACTATTAAGAATAAGTACCCGATCCCTCGCATCGGCGAATTATTCGATCAACTCGGGTATTCTTGAAGTTGGACTTGCAGTCCGGATATCATCAAGTTCGAGTAAAATCAGAAGGTATTTGCAAGACAGCGTTTCGAACTCGATATGGGCATTACGAGTACTAAGTGATGCCATTCGGAGTCACGAACGCACCGGCGATATTTATAGACTTGATGAATCGAATCTTTTCACCGTATTTGGACCAGTTTATAGTAGTGTTTATTGATGATATTCTGGTCTATTCGAGGAGTCAAGAAGAGCATGCAGAACACTTGAAGATCGCACTGTAAACGTTGAGACAAGAAAAGTTATATGCTAAGATGAGCAAGTGCGAGTTTTGGCTCAAAGAAGTGAATTTTTTGGGTTATGTCGTATCCGGAGATGGAATTGTTGTCGATCCTGAAAACATTGCAGCGGTTCATGATTGGCCGATTTCGAAGAACGTAGCGGAGATCAGAAGTTTTCTCGGGCTTGCCGGATATTATAGAAGGTTCATGGAGAATTTCGCTCGAATAGCAGAACCATTGACCAAGCTAACTCGAAAGGAGGCACCGTTTGTATAGACGGAGAAATGTGAGTCAGCTTTTGAAGCGTTGAAGCAAAGATTGACCACCTCCCTATCTTGACAATGCCAGATAGTTCCAGAGGGTTGGTTATTCACAACGACGCATCTGGGAAAGTATTGGGATGCGTTCTAATGCAGAATGGGAAGGTTATAGCCTACGCATCGAGACAATTGAACTCATGAGAAGAACTACCCAACTCATGATTTGGAGCTAGCAGCAGTGATTTTTGCTTTGAAGATTTGGAGACACCACTTATTGGACGAAAGAATAGAAGTATTTACCGATCACAAAAGCCTAAAATATGTGCTCATGCAGAAAGAGCTCAATATGAGGCAGCGTAGATGGTTAGAGCTGATGGCTGAGTATGATCTTGATCTTAAATACCATCCGGGGAAAGTTAATATAGCGTCGGATGCGCTAAGTCGGTTGCCAGCAATACGGATGTTGACTGCACAGAAGAAGATCATAGAAGAGTTTCAGAGATTTGAGTTGGAGATTGTACTACCGTATTCTTCGGGACAGTTGATACAGTTGCAAGTACAGTCATTCCTGATCGATAATATTAAAGCAGCGCAGTCGCACGATCCAAGGTTGCAGAAGCTTCAAGAACAAGTAGAAGCGGGACTTTGAACGGCCTTTTGATTCATGAAGATGATTCGATACGATATGGGAGCCGTTTATGAGTGCTGAAAGGAGATATTCGTGAAGAAGTCATGAATGAGGCTCATAGTTCTGCATATTCCGTACATCCGGGAGGCATAAAAATGTACCGAGATCTACGAAAACATTTCTGGTGGGAAGGCATGAAAAGGGAGATTGCTCGCTATGTAGCGAAGTGCTTGGTTTGTCAGTATGTCAAGATTGAACATCAAAGGGTATCTAGTCTATTGCAACCACTTCCAATTTCTCAGTGGAAGTGGGAATATATAAGCATGGATTTCATGACAACTTTACCGTGGTGTCCAAAGGGCAATAATGCAGTTTGGGTCATTGTTGATCGATTGACCATGACAGATTTTTTCATACCATTTCGAGTTGGTCAGTCAACGGAAGCGTTAGCAGAACGATAAATGCTGGAGATTGCGAGATTGCATGGAGTACCAGTGAACATCTGATTGATCATGTTTAAAAGAGTGTGTGTTGTAAATAAGTAACCGCAATCAAGACGGTGTCGCTAGTAGCTAGCCGCGATGTGTACGGGTCGTCCGCAGGGAAACGTGAACCTTTTTCTTACTTTAGACGAGTTGATTGAAAGATGGGTTGATTGGTTGTCGTTACGGATATACTACGGATGTAGAATTTATGAAGAAGAGGCTTGTAGGGTTCATAGGACTTAGTAGTAATGGATAAATAATTAAAAATGACTCCTTTTATCTTTTAATAGTTTAAAACTAGATCGATAGTGATGAATGTAGATTAGGGTTCTTTTGGAAGAAACCAGGGTTTCCCCACTCCTAACCCTTGTCCTTGCATTGATCTCTATTCATGTCTAGCCTCTAACAAAACAAGTGTTAATCAGATCTCGAATCGTGGTCGAGACTAGCAATAAATTGGCAGCGTGCCCAATAAAGATATTAACATTTATTTTTCTAAAGTTTATAGACTTTAAAATTTATAAAAGGAGTCCATTGATCTATCCTAGCCTTCAAACCCTAACAAGTTAGGAATTACTCACGCATGGTTGGAGAAGAAAGGATGAAGAACGAGATCATAATGTAAGATACATAAATTAAGTGCAGAAAATAAGTACAGAAATTAATTGCGAAAAAACTATTAAAACTCTATCTTTATTAATCAACTATATCATGTACAAATCCTTTTAAAGTAGAGTACAAAAACCCTAGTTTTTGCTTTCGATCTCTATCTTGTTGGAAGCAGATGAGCAGCTGATGATCACCTGGATGCGTGGATCGCTTTGGACCACTTGATCTCTTCGGTTCGATGATTTTTCATGTGAAGCTCTTGGTCCTTTAAATAGTCACAGAGACTAGGAACCCTAGTTGCCAGATATTAGGATATGTTGATATGATCTCACACACCAAATCTCAAATCCTACGGCCATAAAAAGGCCGCAGATCTGCTGCGTATATAGGTGTTTGGCCGCTAAACCACGACGGTTTAGTTGAGTCATGGCTTATGATTTCTTGTGGTCTCTAGTATTGACATGTGGAGATCATTTAGATGTCTATATTCTTCAAATCTTATTCTGAGTCTCTGCCGTTGCTAGATCTTGTGATTTGCTAATATTTCGGCAGATTTGATTCCGACATCTTAGATCTCCTTGATTCCAGACCTGAGCTAATATCTGCACGATATCTCAAATCATAGTGTTAGTAATATTTTGTATTTTTGAGATATTATCCTAACCATTTTATATGATATTATATTTTAAGAATATTGATTAGAATTATTTGATATGATATGCATATTTTAATTACCAATATTTTATATAAATATTATATGCATGTATTTTCCCTCATTATGTTAATTATAATATAGAAACATATGATAATAAACTTTTTACACATAAACCCTCATATGTTCTATAATTACAATAAACACCTTTTAGAACTTAACAATAGTTGGGAAAATAATCATTCAAATGTGCAATATTTCAGACTAATCAAATACCCCCAAACTTAATTTTGTCCCGAGCAAACTAGTTATTAAGAAGAAGAAGAAAAAAGAAAAACCTAGCACACTTTTGAAAGCAACACGATTGCATTGAGCACGTGCAACAAACTTTTAAATCTCTAACTGTCCCTACTAGGAGGAGTGTTGTCTCCTGAGGGTTTTCAGCGGATTACACCCAAAAAATCCCATAATAAAAGAAAGATGATGAAATTTACATACAAAGATAAAGAACATATAAAAGAAAGAACTTGAAAATAATAGTTTCAAATTACACTAGCTTTTCAGTTGTCATGAGCCATATCTTAATAGTCGTGAAAAAATATCAGTAATCACATCATCCCTCAATAAAATATTTCCTTTAGTCTTCTTACCTACCTTTTTTCCAAATATCGATCATATACCCCTACTTGTGTGTAAAAGACATCCCTACACTTAGAGAATTCAATTCAAGCTATCTTACTCTTGTCTATCTTCCTTAATAATTTTTAGTCGGTGAATATTTTAGATAGAAGAATTCACACATTCTTCATGCGACCGTTAATACTTCTTAACATACTAACCGACCGATTGCAAAGTGTGCTCACTCATTTAGGCGTAATTAGCAATTTTCTCGTCTTGCAACACCTAAGGCTTAGCAGTGGCTACCAAACCAGTTGGTCTAAGACACTGAGTGTTAAAGCACCCTCGCTATATTTTTTTTATGCTGCTTCAAGCAATTACAAAACCGGTGTTCATTTTTCTTCACTATTTTTTTTTATGTTTCACTTTTTTTTTCATTGATCTTCATGCTAAGGGTTTTAGACAAGAGCATTTCAAGGTATTCTCTACTATCCCAAGTTTCAAGATGTGTGCAAGTGCAAATAGTAGGGTATCAACGTTCAGAACTCAAGAATATGGACTATTTTTCAGACTTATTTATATCCTCAGATTAGTGATTCCCTTCATCTTACTAACCCTTGGGACAACAGCTCATTGTTCATACCATAATATTGCATTATTATATTCCCCATTCTTATTCGTTTTATAAATAAACAGGTGCTTTTGACGCATGTCTGCTACATATTACAGGATACAGGTTCTTAGAGCGAAAACAGTGAAAAAGACAAAAGTTGATACAAAAAAGAGACTTTTGACCAACAAGTAGAAGGATCCTAGTCAAGCCTAGACTAATAACAGTTCACAGAGGTACAAGGCAACGCAAGGTCCAAAAATGTCAAAGTGAAACGGTTAAAAGACCAATACAAGTTTTCACTGAAGATCTGGAGAAGACTCAGAAGCCAAATGGATAAAAGAACCAAAGAATAGGAGTCCCAAAGAGACCCTGAAGATTACCACAAATTTTGAGCAGATGAACTCACCAAAGGGCCGCGGAACCGCGGCCCTAACCCCACTTATGCCGCGATTCCGCGGCCATTTAATGCACGTGTCGGTGCAGATTTTGGATGGCGGTGCGTCGGTGACTTTGTTGGGATTTTTCGGGGGTATTTTTGTAATCGCACATGTGCGAATCCCGTAACCCTAAATTTCCCTGTTTCCCTATAAAATTGTAATCAAAATATTGTAATGGGGATGCCTCTTTTCAATAAAGAAAATTCAGATTCTTGGAAGATTAAGAGCATCATTTCTTGTAAGTTCCTTTTAATTTTCTGCCTTAGTTTAAAATTAATTTCTTGCCCTAACTTTCTAATTTAATTCTTGCCTTAGATAAATCCTTCCATTGCCCTAGTTTAATCTAGTGTAGTCTTTCTTAAACTGCAGTAGCTAAGTTATTTTAAAATGTTATTTTAAAAAGTTGGCGAGATCCCCTAATGAGCGAGTAATTTCCTCGCTTGTTAGGGTTAAGAATAAGGGAGGGATTGAGAGATGAATATCTCTCATATCTTTCAAGCCCAAATAATTTATAATAACTAGAACTTCATGCACGCATGCATGATCCGCTCCCTACGACACCCTACCCACGAGATAACGGTGAAACCGTAGTATAAAGGACCGGACATGCATGACTTCGATGAAGGTTAGAACAATTAGTAGGAAAGGACGGACAAGGATCTAGAGGAAGAAAACTTTGTTTCTTCCCAATCATCCTAATCCCCTTTACTAATAATTGTTATAACTTCTAAAAATATTTAATCGAGGGCATTGAAAGAGGTGTTAATATTAATCTTATCAAACTTACCTTAAACCTAACCCTAGCAAGTTTCTTGATCATCGTACAACTTAGTTTTTAGATTCAATTAAAAGACCAAACAACCATTGGAATCAGCTCGTAAGAACACTTAGAAAAATTACACATCCCTGTGGACCGACCCGTACTCACTGGCTAGCTTCATGCGACGCCGTTCTTGATTGCGGTAAAATATTTTTGGTGATCGTAAAATCTATTTCAATCAAATGGCGCCGTTGCCGGGGATGGCGTAAAAATTTCCTTTTTGTAATTTCGGGTTGATATAAATTTTAAAAATCATAAAAATCTGAAATAGAAAAAAAAAGTACAAAATTTTTTTTTTATCAATTTTTATCTGTTTGAAGGGTTTATTGTTTGAATGTTGCAGGAACAGCGAAGAATCTCGGATCTGGAAATTTACAGAAGGTGAGACAGAAAAAGATACATCAAAACAGAGAAGGATTGAAAACACAGAACAACAGAAGAATTTCGGAGAGCTGAAGCTTTCATCATACCGCGGAACCGCGGCTTTACAGTGCACCAGACCGCGGAAACGCGGTCGCCACGTGGCAGAATCGCAAAAATTTTGCATGGTTTGTTCCCTCCTTCTCCCCTCTGCAACCTCTAATATATCCTTTGTCAATTTTTCTGCAGGATTTCTTTGCGCTAAAAAATCTTCTTCCCCCTTCTCAATAACAGATTTTCTGCAGGTTTCTTTGCGCCGCGCTAAAAATAATTGAATGCAAGTGAATTTAATGTTTTGCATAATTTAATCGGACTTTAAGGGGCTATTGACCAAACTCAGATTGGGTGGGGATTTCATCACCCTTCCCAGGACCCCAGAAAGCACTTAAAGCATTTGCATTGACCATAATTAATTAAAAAATACTAGACTCAGCCCTAAGGACTTCGAGCTCAATAGGACAAAGGACTAGACATAGGCATCGACCGTTTATCCTAACTGACTTTGCGGTGTCTAGGAAAGTGTGTCAAGGCAAGTGGTTACTTAATTAGAACCGCTACTTGTAGCGGGGAGCCTCCCACTTACCTGGAACTTATCTGGCCGCAATTAGCGGTGAAGAGGCGGTTTGAGGTCATATTTCTAATCCTAGTTAGGAGCTGTCTAGCTGACCTAGGTGACCCTAGATCTAGACCTGATTGTGCATGTGTGGTTGATCGTATTTGTGTCACAAGTCTCTTGTCAAAATTTTTTTTTGCAAAAATCTCACATAAAAAAAAAGAAAAAAGAAAAACAAACTTTTCAAAACTTGCAACTTGTCGCTAAAGAAATCTTGCAACTCACTTACACCACTTCCTTTCATTGACGTTATCTTACCTCCACATTCTGTTTTTCATTTTTTTTCCTGACTACACTACCCCTTTAGTGTATGTCACTTTGGACTAGGGACACTAACGTCCGATTAGTCCGTGTTTCGTTGGTACCGACCGACGAACCTTTCGACACCGAAGTCGAAATTCCGTCCACTTTCTTACCTCCACCTTCAAATTCTTCTTCCGAAGGCATGTCGGGATTCAACCCCAACAATACCTTACCGACGGGAATGATTCCACCTCCGTTAGGTGCGAATAACCCGAATCAACCGCCTGTTGAAGCGCCCACATGAGTCGCGCTCCAGGATGTCTTCTACCCTATCCGCACCTCTTTACCTACCTGTCTTTCACCTCCACCAGCCAATGGGGACAATTTTGAAATAAAACCACATTTCATCAATATGCTGCCAAAATTTCACGGTTTGGAATCAGAAGATGCGTATATTTTTATCAATAAATTCCAAAACGTTTGCGCTATGATAAAAACAACCCAATTAAGTGATGACGCTATAAGGCTAAGGGTCATTCCTTTCATCTTATATGACTTAGCCGAGAAGTGGCTATATAGCACAGCATCACATTCAATTAGAAATTGGGACGAGTTTGTAAAAGCTTTTCTTAAAAAGTTCTATCCTCACCACAAAACTGCTAGAATCCGCAATGAGATTATACAATTTTCACAGCTTCCTTCCGAACCATTTTGGAAGTGTTTTGAGAGATTTAAAGACCTACTCGTTCAATGCCCTCATCATGGGATCGAAAGTTGGCAACTTTGCCAAACATTATACGAGGGATTGAACTCGGCAACGAAGCAGTTGCTAGAAACCATCTGTCAAGGTCACTTTCTCTCCAAATCTAGTGAGGAAGCGTGGCAGTTTCTTGAGGATCTCAGTGAACAAACAATTCAGTGGGAGAGCACCAAGACCACATCATCTTCTTCTAGTGGTCAATCTAGGGCAGGCATACATCAAGTAGAGATGTCAATTGCTATGAAGGCCGAGATGGCCGCTCTTACGAAAAAGTTAGAAGCGATTGAGACCAAAATCTCGTCGCCTTCTCCTGCCCCTGTTATGCCTCCACGAACTGTGTGTGCTTATTGTTCGGCTCCATCACACTTAACCGAAGAGTGTCCTTACAATGCATCTACTCAAGGACATGATCAAGTCAATGCTGCCTTTCAGCAACGACAAAGAAACGATCCATACTCTTCTACATATAATCCGGGTTGGAGGAGTCACCCAAATTTCGCTTGGAACCAAAATCAACAATTCCAAGGAAATAACAATTTTCAAGGGCCTCCACAACAACAACAACAAGCACCCCCATAAACTCAATTTCAACAGCAATCTTACCCTAATCAGGTGAACAATTTTGTGCCTAATAATTCTTACGCGCCAAACAATTTTGTTCAACCTAACAATGACAAGGTTAGCTCGCTCGAAAGAAGTCTATATGCGTTCCTAAAGCAATCTGCACAATCTACAGTAAGATTAGAGACTTCTATTCAATGTTTGGTGCAAAATAGTGCCTCACATGATCAAAGCATCAAATCTATTGAGGCACAAATTGCACAACTCAATGCAGTATTGAGCGAGCGAGAAAAAGGAAAGCTTCCATCTCAACCACTGCCCAATCCTGGTCACGCACATGCTGCATATCAACAGCAAACTCATAACGTAAACGCTGTGACCACATTGAGATCGGGAAAAATGTTGCAAAACAATGTGGGTATTCACGATGACACCCCTGCCGGTGGTTCTTCTTCACCTTCTTCTTCTTCGTTAGAGCCTGTTCTCCATCATTCACAAGGCTCTACTCCTTCTAGCTCGAACGGACCCACTTCTCACAACACGAACACATCTACACGGGGTTCCGTTTCAACTCAACAATCTGATCCGCAAAAATTGGACTCAACAACATTTCAAAATGCTCTTTTTTCAAACCGGTTGAGATCCAATAAACCAACTCTATAAATGGAGAAGATTGTCGAGTTGTTCAAACAGGTGAGTATAAATATCCCTCTTTTGGATGCAATCCAACAAGTTCCTTCATATGCAAAAATCTTAAAGGACTTATGCACCAAAAAGAGGAAGTCACAAGTACCAAAGAAAGTTTTTGTGGCTAGTGCAGTTAGCGATGCTCTTGTCCAATCTTTACCCCAAAAGCACAAGGACCCCGGTTGTCCTACCATTTCGATAACAATTGGAGACAAGAACATCAATAGAGCACTACTAGATCTTGGTGCTGGTGTCAATTTGCTACCTTATTCTGTGTACGAGCAATTAGGCATTGGAGAGCTTAAGCCTACTCACTGTACTCTCCAAATGGCTGATCGATCAATCGTCCATCTAAGGGGTGAGCTAGAGGATGTGTTGATCAAAGTTGGGGAGTTCATATTCCCCGTTGATTTTATTGTTATGGATATACAACCTGTTGCTAACTCACGGAACCAAATTCCGGTGATTCTCGGTCGACCATTTTTGGCCACTTCCAATGCCGTAATAAACTGTCGAAATGGCTCCATGACTCTATCTTTCGGGAAGACGTCTAGTGAGTTCAATATTTACAAGTTAGGAAGTTTGCCCCCCGTGCCTAATACTAGTACACGAGAAGTTTGCTCTATTCACGAAATCACGCAGGAGGACTGCAAGTTTGAAAGATTCTTGTTTGATGAGAACAGTTTTGACGCCACTAGTGCGTCCCTCCTTAAGCCTACCACAGTTGACACAACCGATATTGATTATGAATGTTTCACTTTTTCGGATGATGACGACTCACAGCCCGAATATGAGTCGTTTGAATTTTTGGATGAGTTAGTTGAATCATCCGAATCGGTTGTTTGCGGTGATTTCGAATCTGTGTTGGAGTCCTTTGAGTTCGAGGCAGATTCCCCAATTTTACCTATGATTCTTTCGCCTCCGAAACTCGAGCTCATGCCCTTGCCGTCTCACCTTAAATATGCTTACATAGGTGAGAATGAGACCTTTCCCATTATCATATCGGCCTCTCTAGCCTTCGAGCAAGAGAACGCTCTTTTAATGGTCTTACAAGATAGGCAGCAAGTTTTCGGCTGGACTATGGCGGACATCGAGGAGATTAGTTCCCTCATAATTGAATATCATATGCATATGATGGATGATGCCAAGTCGATAAAGGATCCACAGATATATCTTGGGGATAGTGTGGTCAGTCAACCTCCTCCTTTAGAAGTTGAACCACCCCCATTTCTTTTAATAAGCTATGAGAATGCCAATATTCCACTGATTGCTGATCATTCTCATTCTCGTTTTGATTCATCACCACATCATATCTATTCACTTCCATACTTTCCCTGCCATCACTCCTATCTTCCCCAATTCTTTTTGGATCGGTACAACATGTTCTTCCACCAACCGACACTCTTTACAGATAAATTTTTCGACCGGTTGGTGTTGATGTTTGGTCTGTGCAAAGTCTGGCAGTAATGTCTAACATTGTTTCACTGAAGTTTGGGGAGGGGCCTTTCTGTATATATTTTTGTTTTTCTTTTAACAATAAAATAAAAAAAAAATAAAAATAAATAAACAGGGGAGTGCCGACATTTTGACCCTCTTGGTGCAGCATGACAGTGAGGACACTGTCCAGTTTAAGTTTGGGGGTATGCTCGGTACGTCTTCTTCCTTCGCATTCATATGTATAGTTTTGCATTTACATATTTATTTGAAAACCCATAAAAAAATTGAAAAATTTTAAAAATTTTAAAAATTATTGTATTCAATTTTGACCTTATTTAACTTGAGCTTGACAGATAGGTTAACTGGCTAGGAACAACTAGATCTTAGACCTAGTAAATTAAAAACCCTAAAAAATAACCTTCTTTAAATATTAATGGTAGAAACTATATGTCATTGTAGTTTATTTAGAACTAGGCAAATTTTGAGTTCACTTTTTAGGCTAAGTTGAAATATTGGAAAAATATTGATATTCTTATTAGAGTATAAGTTTGAAAAATAATTCCTAACTTAAGTCTATATTCTGAAAATGTATACCCTATAAATTGCACAATCACGCACCTTGAAACTTGGAATAGTAGAAGAGACCTTGAAATGCTCTTGTCTGAAGTCCTTAGTACGAAGAAAATAAAAAAATATGAATAAAGAAAAAAAAATGAACACTGGTCTTTGCGATTACTTAAGGCTGCAAAAATAGAAAAAATATTTAGCGAGGGTGCTTCATCACCCAGTGCCTTAGACCAACTGGTTTTGGAGTCACTGCTAAAAGCCTTGGGTGTTGCAAGACTAGGAATTACGCTTTAAAGTGCAAACATATCTTGTAATCGGTTGTTGGTACCTAAAGAAGTATTAACAGTCGCATGAAGGATGTGTAAGCAAAATTCATTAAGAATTCACCAGTTAATTAGTGCTTTGGACAACGGACAAGGGTATGATTGCTTGATTTGAATTTCCAAGTGTAGGGGTGATTTATACACACACGTGGGGATATATGATTAGAGTTGAGATAAGAGAAAGGAATAAAGAATAGAACTTGTATGTTTAGTAGAGTTGATAGAAAAATTCCTAAGTGGAGATGGAACCTTAGAAGGAAAACTTGGGAAATGCTGAAAGCTAAGTAAGTCTATAGGAAGTATATATTCTTAAGTTAAATAATGAGGAAGTGTGAAGAATATGGGTGGATAATTTACGAGTCGAAGATAATAGAATTCCTTGTTAGGAAACCTAATTGGAGAACAAAAGTCAATGGGCCAAATTGATAGGATTTTGTGGGTAGTATCCGCTGAAAACCCTCAGGAGACAACACTCCTCCTACTAGGGACACCTAGAGGTTTAACGGCTTGTTGCACGAGCTCAGTGCAATCGCGTTTCCCTGCGAAAGTGCGGTTAGGTTTTATCGAGAATAAAAAAAATAAGTTTGCTCGAGGACGAGCAAAAGATAAGTTTGGGGGTATTTGTTCATACCATAATATTGCATTATTATATTCCCCATTCTTATTCGTTTTATAAATAAACAGGTGCTTTTGACGCATATCTGCTACATATTACAGGATACAGGTTCTTGGAGCGAAAACAGTGAAAAAGACAAAAGTTGATACAAAAAAGGGACTTTTGACCAACAAGTAGAAGGATCCTAGTCATGCCTAGACTAATAACAGTTCACAGAGGTACAAGGCAACGCAAGGTCCAAAAATGTCAAAGTGAAACGGTTAAAAGACCAATACAAGTTTTCACTGAAGATCTGGAGAAGACTCAGAAGCCAAATGGATAAAAGAACCAAAGAATAAGAGTCCCAAAGAGACCCTGAAGATTACCACAAATTTCGAGCAGATGAACTCACCAAAGGGCCGCGGAACGGCGGCCCTAACCCCACTTATGCCGCGATTCCGCGGCCATTTAATGCACGTGTCGGTGCAGATTTTGGGTGGCGGTGCGTCGGTGACTTTGTTGGGATTTTTCGGGGGTATTTTTGTAATCGAACATGTGCGAATCCCGTAACCCTAAATTTTCCTGTTTCCCTATAAAATTATAATCAAAATATTGTAATGGGGATGCCTCTTTTCAATAAAGAAAATTCAGATTCTTGGAAGATTAAGAGCATCATTTCTTGTAAGTTCCTTTTAATTTTCTGCCTTAGTTTAAAATTAATTTCTTGCCCTAGCTTTCTAATTTAATTCTTGCCTTAGATAAATCCTTCCATTGCCCTAGTTTAATCTAGTGTAGTCTTTCTTAAACTGCAGTAGCTAAGTTATTTTAAAATGTTATTTTTAAAAGATCCCCTAATGAGCGAGTAATTTCCTCGCTTGTTAGGGTTAGGAATAAGGGAGGGATTGAGAGATGAATATCTCTCATCTCTTTCAAGCCCAATAATTTGTAATAACTAGAACTTCATGCACACATGCATGATCCGCTCCCTACGGCACCCTATCCATGAGGTAATGGTGAAACCGTAGTATAAAGGACCGGACATGCATGACTTCCATGAAGGTTAGAACAATTAGTAGGAAAGGATGGACAAGGATCTAGAGGAAGAAAACTTCGTTTCTTCCCAATCATCCTAATCCCCTTTACTAATAATTGTTATAACTTCTAAAAAGATTTAATCGAGGGCATTGAAAGAGGTGTTAATATTAATCTTATCAAACTCACCTTAAACCTAACCCTAGCAAGTTTCTTGATCATCGTACAACTTAGTTTTTAGATTCAATTAAAAGACCAAACAACCATTGGAATTAGCTCGTAAGAACACTTAGGAAAATTACACATCCCTGTGGACCGACCCGTACTCACCGGCTAGCTTCATGCGACGCCGTTCTTGATTGCGGTAAAATATTTTTGGTGATCGTAAAATCTATTTCAATCACTCATGACCACCTATTACTAATTTCGTTTTAAAATATCTAATTTTCTTGTTTTTCTTAAACCTCTTCCTATCTTTCATATGTATTTTTCATTTTCTAACTTTCATTATCAAATTTTTTTATGCTTTTATTTAGTATAATGTAAAAAATGATGCGTGAATAAGCACAAACCTTCCCAACCCTATTTGCAGCAGTGTCCTCACAGCTGTCATCTGTTAAGCTTAAAACCTGTAGACTTGGGAGGAAAATTTAGTAACGGGGATAAGAATTTATGACAGTGAAATCCTCCCCCAAACTTATTTTAGCTCATAATTTTAAAAATTTTGTTTTTCTTTCAAGAGCAAAAATATTTTCTCCCTTCCAAACTTGAGTAAAATAGTATTAAGCATTTAAAATTATGAGGGGGGGTAAAGTTATTGGCCTATGCAAAGCTCTACAAAGACCAAAAGTCAACACCAACCATTCGAATATTTTATCGATGAAATAACATAGTTGGTGGAAGATCATAGATGTGAAGAAGTGGGGAGATAGGAGGAGGAATCGATCGGATTTACGCCTCGGTTGATAGATATGAAATGGTGATGGTGCACTACTCGCATTCTCATTCTTGATAAGAAGAAGGGATGGCGGTTCGGCTTCTTTGGGTGTTTGATTCATCACAACTCCAATGTCTTCTAGGAATTAGAGTTCTTCAGCAAAAATATCTTCAAAACTTTCATCAAGATTCCGAATGATAATCTTATCGGAAAGGAAGTTATGAAACTCGGATAACTCGACTAAATCATTCGACAAGTCAAAGGGTTCAGACTTAGGTGTGGACTTGTCGAAAAATGGGTCTTCACGTGTATAATAAGCCGGATCAAACAATAACGCATTAATGGCGTCGCGATCAGAATCGTGAAGCTCCTCAAATTCGCAACTTTTGAAAGCTATCTTTTCGACAGAACATACATGAGCATAGGGTTCTGATGGTTGGCTTCCTAGTTTGTAGATGTTAAGCTCAATTTTCATCTTCCCAATGTTCAGGTTCATTGAACCGTTACGACAATTGATATCGCGTTTGAAGTTGCTAGGAAAGATCGACCTAGAATCACCGGAATTTGGATCCGTGGGTTCGCTATAGTCTGTGTATCTATAACTATAAAGTCCACAGGGAATATAAATTTCCCAACTTTGATTAACACGTTCTCTAGCTCATCCCGAGATTGGGTGATAGATCGATCGGCCATCTGGAGAGTGCAATACGTAGGTTTCAACTTTCCTATCCCTAATTGCTCATAAACTGAATATGAAAGCAAGTTAACGCTAGCACCAAAATCGAGTAGAGCACGATTGATATTTTTACCCCCAATAGTTATAGATATTGTATGACAACCGGGGTCTTTACGTTTTGTAGGCACCAATTGGGTAAGAGAATTACTCATATTACTCGCTAAGAAAACCTTTTTAGGTACTTGAGTTTTCCTCTTTCCAGTGCACAAGTCCTTTAAAATTTTCGCATAGGACGGATTTGTTTGATAGCATCTAGGAGAAGGATATTTATGTTAACATGCTTAAAAATTTCCACAATCTTTTCCATTTGGGGACTTGGTCTATTGGCCCTCAACTTATGTGGAAAAGGAGCTTTATCAATAAGGGTTGGGTCCAACTTTTGAGGAGAAGTTTGTGGGGATGGAATGGATCCCAAAATTGGATTTGGGATGATTGTAGATGGTAATTCCTTCAAGAAAGTGGGATGAGCGTTCGAGCCTAGTGGAAAATGGAGAATACGCTCGGAAGAAGATGTTGGATTAGATGAAATAGGAGTAGAAGTAGTTGTTGGGGTTTCATCTGATTCATCATCATCAACTTGTTTACCAACATTGTTGTTCAACACTCTTCTAGATCTCAATGTGGTTACGATACTCACATTATGATTTTGAAGTATGATATTTGCGCTTTGTAAGTGGCCGGGACTTGGTAGAGATTGAGAAGGAAGTCTCCCTTTCTCTCTCTTGCTCATCGCTGTATTTAACTGTGCAAGTTGTGCTTCTATCGATTTTATGCTTTCACTGTGGGAAGCAGTGTGTTGCACTAATATTTCGATAGAAGACGTTAAATTAGCCGTCATTTGCGTGGATTTTTTAATGAACGTTTCTAAGTTACGTTCGAGCGCAGAGGTTTTATCGGTACCGGCCGTTGAAATATTATTATAAGGATCAAATTTGTTGGCCGGGTTTTGAAAAGATTGCGATTGAAAGGGATGCTGATTTTGTTGTGGTGGCTGCTGTTGCTGTGGGGGAGGCCTTTGATAGTTTCTTAGGATCTGGTTTTGATTTTGATTTTGGTTTTGGCTCCAAGCAAAATTAGGATAATTCCTCCATCCCTGATTGTATGTGGAAGAATAAGGATCGTTTCTAGATCGTTGTTGAAAAGCATCATTAGTTTGTTCTTGACCTAGAAACAGAAGATTCAAAGGACATTCTTCCGTTAAATGTGATGGGTCAGAACAGCAACCATACACTGTTTTTGGGAGCGTTACTTGGTTTAGAGAGGCTGATGAGAATTTGTTTTCCATAACTTAGAGTTTCTTTTGCATCGCGGCCATTTCGGCTTTCATTGCGATAGAAATATCGAGCTGATGTACCTGCCCTAGATAAAGTTGGTCTAACGCTTTCCCACTGTAAGGTTTGTTCGGCGAGATCTTCCGGGAATTGCCAAGCTTCTCCATCGTATTTTGACATGAAATGGTATTGACAAATGGTTTCAAGCATATGTTTCGTGGCAGGATTAACACCCTCATATATAATTCGGCAGAGTTTCCATCTATCAATTCCATGATGGGGGCATTATAGAAGAAGATTCTTAAACTGCTCAAAACATTTACAGAATGGTTCGTTGGGAAGTTGGGTAAACTGGTTAATCTCGTTTCGAGCACGGACGGTTCTGTGATTGGGATAAAATTTCTTAAGAAATGCTATAAAGAATTCATCCCATTTGGCGATAGAATGTGCGGCAGTGCTATAAAGCCATTTTTCTGCTAGGTTGCACAAGATAAAAGGGAGAAGACATAATCACATAGCATCCCCTGAAAGTTGGGTCGTGCCCATCATTGCGCATACGTTTTCGAATTTGGTGATAAAAACGTATGCGTATTCGGATTCAAGCCCGTGAAGTTTGGGAAACAAGTTGATGAAGTGGGGTTTAATTTCGAAAGTATCCTCATTGGCCAGTGGAAGATACAGACAAGTAGGAAGGGGTACACGCACAGGGTAGCATCTTTCTTGGAGAGATATGCGCGGTGGATTTTACGCACCTACGGGTGGTGGCTGGGTGGTATCGTGAAAATATGATGGAGAAACATCTATCTCGGTCGATGTGGTGGGTGGAGGGGAAATAAAAGATGAAGAAGTACCGACTTCGGAGTCGATAGCAAAGACGCGGACAAGACAAGCACTAGAATCCCGTGTCCATCCGATCATGCACTAAGCGCGTTTAGCGCACGTGGCAGCGTGTGATGTGTGAGAACTCTTTTAATAAGGTTTGTTTTGAAAAAGTTATGGACGTGAGGCTTGAATCAACAAATCACAAAATACACAATCAAAGCCTAGAACTAGGGTCACCTAAGTCAAGTCACCAGACCGCTCCTAGACTTCCAAAGGACAATTCGTAGGATCAATCCTATACCACTTCTTTATCGCTCTTGTGGCCAGGTAACTGGGAGGGATCCGCTATACGATCATCGAAAATAGCGGGCCTAATTAAGTAACCACTTTTCTTAGTCACACTTGCCTCGACACCACAAGAGAGATGCGGATAAGCGGTAGATTACCCACGGCCCTCCTTTGTACTAATTGAGTGCGACGGTCCTTAGAGGCTTGGTCTATATATTTTTAAATTAATGTAAGGTGAAAGTATACTCGTTTTGTGATTTTTGGGGCCTAGGAAAGGTAATGAAATCCCCACCTAATCTTTATTTGGGTTATTGCCCCTTAATGTCCGGTTAAGATATGCACAAACAAACCAATATCAAAACACGCAAAAAGATTTTTGAGCGGCGCTTTTTGCAAAGAATCCTGTAGGAAAAATCAGAATATTGGATTTTAAAGGAGAGAGAAAGATATTAGGAAATTACCTGAAGTTTTTAGGGGCCCAACTCCACCAGAGCGCCGCAGTTCTGCCGCCAATAGCCCAATTCCACCGCGGTTCCGCAGCACTATGGAGGGTTCTTTTGCTAAATTTTTTTAGAGCACCCCTATGCTCCTCTGGGATATGTTGAAATTCTCTAACTCTCTGTTGGTTTACTCCAGTTACTCCAGAATCCTTTGCAAAACTCGCACAATAATCGTTAAATACACAAGATGCGGTTTTGGTTCTCGTTTATAATATGTTTACTGGATTTTATAAGAAATCAACTCGAATAACAAGAAAAAAATTACAGCCATTTTCCCGGCAACGGCGCCATTTGATTGATTGTGTTTAAAAGAGTGTGTGTTGTAAATAAAGTAACCGCAATCAAGACGGTGTCGCTAGTAGCTATCCGCGATGAGTACGGGTCGTCCGTAGGGAAACGTGAACCCTTTTCTTACTTTAGACGAGTTGATTGAAAAATGGGTTGATTGGTTGTCGTTACAGATATACTAAGAATGTAGAAATTATGAAGAAGAGCCTTGTAGGGTTCATAGGATTTAGTAGTAATGGATGAATAATTAAAAATGACCCCTTTTATGTTTTAATAGTTTAAAACTAGATCGATAGTGATGAATGTAGATTAGGGTTCTTTTAGAAGAAACTAGGGTTTCCCCACTCCTAACCCTTGTCCTTGCATTGATCTTTATTCTTGTCTAGCCCCTAACAAAACAAGTGTTAATCAGATCTCGAATCGCGGTCGAGACTAGCAATAAATTGGTAGCGCACCCGATAAGGATGTTAACATTTATTTTGCTAAAGTTTATAGACTTTAAAATGTATAAAAGGAGTTGAATGATTTTATCATCCATTGATCTATCCTAGCCTACAAACCCTAGCAAGTTAAGAATTACTCATGCGTGGTTGGAGAAGAAAGGATGAAGAATGAGATCATAATGTAAGATGCAGAAAATAAGTGCAGAAATTAATTGCGAAAAGACTAATAAAAACCCTACCTTTATTAATCAACTATATCATGTACAAATCCTTTTAAAGTAGAGTACAAGAACCCTAGTTTTTACTCTCGATCTCTATCTTGTCGGAAATAGATCAACAGCTGATGATCACCTGGATGTGTGGATCGCTTTGGACCTCTTGATCTCTTCGGTTCGATGATTTTTCATGTGAAGCTCTCGGTCCTTAAAATAGGCACAGAGACAAGAAACCCTAGTTGCCAGATGTTAAGATATGCTGATACGATCTTACATACCAAATCTCAAATCCTATGGCCATAAACAGGCCACGGATCCACCGCGAATATAGGTGTTTGGCCACTAAACCGCGGCGGTTTAGTGGAGTCATGGCTTAGGATTTCTTGTGGTCTCTGGTGTTAACATGTGGAGATCACTTAGATGTCTATATTCTTCAAATCTTATTCTGATTCTCTGCCGTTGCTAGATCTTGTGATTTGCTAATATTTTGGCAGATTTCATTCCGACATCTCGGATCTCCTTGATTCTAGACCTGAGCTAATATCTGCATAATATCTCAAATCACAGTGTTAGTAATATTTGGTATTTTTGAAATATTATCCTAACCATTTTATATGATATTATATTTTAAGAATATTGATTAGAATTATTTGATATGATATGCATATTTTAATTACTAATATTTTATTTGAATATTATATGCATGTATTTTCCCACATTATGTTAATTATAATATAGAAACATATGATAATAAACTTTTTACACATAAACTCTTATATGTTCTATAATTACAATAAACACCTTTTAGAACTTAATAATAGTGGGGAAAATAATCGTTCAAATGTGCAATATTCCAGACTAATCAGCATCGTTTCCGATCGTGATACCCGATTCTTATCGCACTTTTGGAGGAGTCTACAGGAAAGTTTGAGGACTCGATTGAAGTTTAGCACCGCCTATCATCCGCAGACAGATGGCCAGTTCGAAAGAACGATCCAAACTCTTGAAGATATATTGAGAGCATGCATATTGGACTTCAAGGGTTCATGGGAGGACCATTTGCACTTTGTGGAGTTTTCATATAATAACAGTTTTCAGGCGACTATACAGATGGCTCCATTCGAAGCATTATACGGCCGCAAGTGTCGCTCGCCCGTCTGTTGCGAAGATGTTGGAGAAAGAAGATTATTGGGACCGGATCTTATCGTGCAAACCATGGAGAAAGTTAATGTGATCCGAAACCATATGAAGGCGGCGTAAGATCGACAGAAAAGTTGGTTCGGTACAGGACGAAGAGCTCTAGAGTTCGCAGTTAGTGATCTGTATTCTTGAAGATATTACCGACCAGAGGAGTGATCCGTTTTGGTAGTCGAGGCAAGCTTAGCCCTCGATTCATGGGGCTTTTCGGTATCATCGAGCGCGTTGGAGAAGTAGCTTATCGATTGGTTTTACCACCATCCTTGGTGAGTGTTCATGAAGTGTTTCACGTATCTCAACTTCGCAAGTATGTTCGAGATGAGACGCACGTCCTAGATCATTCGGAACTGACAGTAAGGGAGGACTTGACATATGAAGAACGACCGATGGCGATTGTAGATCGAGGAGAAAAAGTCCTTAACAACAAGGTTATCTCTCTTGTACTTGTTTTATGGGGGAATCATTCGCACGGAGAATCAACTTGGGAATGTGAAGACGAGATTCGACAGAAGTTTCCACACCTATTCATGTTTTCTTGTCTTTTCTTGTTCCGAGAATTTCGAGGACGAAATTCTTTTGTAGTTGGGTATAATGTAACACCCTAGTTCATTTATACCATATTTGATTTGAGTATTTTTTAATCTTGCGACAGTTTTTGATTATTATCGTTTTGGGTGCGGATAATGCATTGGTATTTGTAGTTAGTATCCGTCCCGACCCGCATGATCGAAACCCATCATAATTCTAGATTACGTCATATATTTGCTAGTAATAAGGATCCATGCACATTTAGATTTAATACCCACTTATATGTTTTATTCATCAACCAATCTTCTAAATAATACATATTATAGTCAAATAATATTTTTAACATCTAACATGGCCAATATCATACCCCATACCTTATGGTTGCATCCTGACATCGTGTTCACTTCCTGTTTGATGAAACAGACTCGTTTGGATCGCTACATGTTTTTACGTGTATTCGTTCTTGGGGGCATGCATTTTATTTAACCGGACATCGTATTATGGTTTTAACTAACACGTGTATTATTCATATTTTAAAACTAGATTTTTAGACACAACCCGGATAATTTTCGGAGTATTTGGATATTAGCTGTTTAAACTCAGAATATATATATTATAATATTTATATAAAACTTAATATAATCAAAACTTAACAGTTATTAATATATTATAAATATATATATAACTAATATATATTTTATCCTATTCTATACTCTCTCTCTCTCTCTCAAGTATCCTCTCACTTCCTCTCTTATTCCTCTATCTCTCCCTCTCTCTTTATATATATATTATATATATAATATAAAACCTAATATCTACACCTCTCTCCCTCTTCTCAAATTTTCACTTCTCCCTGCCGCCATGAAAACCCAACATCCGAACCCTAGCCTCACCTCACCTTGCTACCACCCTCGCCCTCGTCCCTTCGTTGTCACCGCTACCTCCTCTCATCCCTCTCCTCCATTCCCGAGCTCACAACCTCGACCCTTGCACCCGAGAAAACCCAACACCATAAACTTCATCGTCGCAACCCTAGCGCCAATCACCTCGTCGACTTCACCTCGTCACAACCATCTCCATCATATTCTTTTCCTTTCCATTCCCTGCACCCGACGACCTATGACTCGAGAACACCTTGCTCCCAAAGACCGACAAGATTCCTACACTGCTTTAACCCAACCTCATCGTCAGAGATCTCTTCGTCGCTAACCACCGTCACATCCTCCTTCTCCTCACCTCCCTTGACTCCCCAACACCTCAGGCCACCACCACAACCATCCATACAACCCCTGACAACTTTCCAGCAACTGCAGAAACCCATTGCCGTAATCGCCGTCGACGGCTACCCATCGTCGCCATCGTCACCTCCTCGTGTTCTCTGTCCCCTGAACCCAGAGCTCGATCACCAATACCACAACCCATTCCCTCCATCTCCTCTTTCTCTTTTCTCTTCTTTCTTCTCTTTCTTGATTCTTGCTTTTTCGGCCGTCGCCGGAGTCACGCGCGTTGCTGACGATCCAGACGAACCATACCATCACCACAGCACCATCAGATCACAACCGTGCCACCACCAGACCATGAACCAGATCATGACTGTGCCACCAACAAACCATGCACCAAATCACGACCAGACCATGCACCAGACCATACACCAGATCACCACCAGACCATGACCAGACCATGCACCAGATCACCACCAGACCATGCACGGTACCCAGACCATGCCATGACCGTGCCATGCACTGTACCCATACCATGCCATGACCGTGTCATTATCGTACCCAGACCGTATGCCACGCCTTGTGCCCTACCCGTATGCCACGCTATGCCCGCTTCATGCTCAGATCATGCCACTTGTATGCCACCACCGCATCAGTCCTGTGTCACCGCAAGACCTATCGCCATGTTGTACCACTTCACGTAACCGTTGTTTCCGAGGCAAGTATATCTTGCAACATGCTATATCATAATATATCTATTTATATGAATAAAATAATACATGTGGTATATTATACATCCAATGTTATATAATTACCGTTTTCGATATCCGTTCGCATCCGTACAGAGAATTGCATATCTAGTTGCATGCCGGAACCTCATTATATTATATTACATTTATATTAATGCAACATGCTGTCTAGTTGCATCATACATAGTTATGGATATGTATACAGTTTATTACAGATAGATACATATGCATCCTGACTTGTTGTCCTGACGGACGTTACTTGTTGTCTGCATAAACGAAAACTTGTACCTGCTTGATCCTGTGTCGGCATTAGATCTATATTGGCAATACCTGACTTGAACACAAACCTAAGGGTAAAAGGGAAATCAAGAATGTATCCAAAGCATAACTCAAAAGGCTATTATTACATATTTGCCGTCTTTCCGGGTATTACAGAATATCCTGTTTACCGTTTTTCCGGGCGTTACGGAATAATTACATGTTTGTCGTTTTTCCGGACGTTACGGAATATCCTGTTTGCCGTTTTTCTGGGCGTCACGGAATAATCCTGTTACTGTGGTCCCATGGGGAATGAACGTGTCACGCCCTGCTTCCCAGTGTACGGACAAGGAGACGTGACGAGGCCACTACGCATTTACTCAGAAGTAAACACGCTAAGCGTATCTAAGCAATATAAAGTAAAATACACAAGAGACAAGATGTAAATGAACACCAACTTTATTTATTAAACATTCTTTTTACAATACAGCTTAAATATAAATACATGGAATGAAAACAATGCCTAAACAATGGCATAATAGAAATGAAAATATGTACAAGTAATCTAGAGCTCCGGGTCGAAAGCTATCTGATCCAAGTTCTCACTGGTAGGCTCTGTCTCCAGAAGGTCCGATCTACCTGACAACATTCCAAAGAAAGAAGAAAAGGAATGTCGTCAGCGAACAATCGCTCGGTAAGTCCCAAAGAATAGGTATAGACAGAATAGACAGAAGAAGAATGTAACTTTTAAAGTTGTATTATATTGTTAGCGCTGTTGTTTGTAACTTGGTACAGAAAATACCAGTGTATACGAGAGGAGTCCCACTATTCCGGAGACTAAGGTATACGGAGCAAAAGGAACCGTTCAGCCACGGTACAATGGCAATGGATATTCAGGTTAGGTATATTATGGTTATATTCTCGTGCCACTTTTAACACCTTCCGTACCAATCTACCCCTTATAAACCCCACGATGTCTTTTGTATTAATTGTATTGATTGTATTGTATTTTCTTGTATTGTAAATTGTATATGGATGACTTGCCGGAACCATGATATCAGTAATGGAATAGATATAATGGATGTACATGTAGATGGAGAATATCCATGGTTCGGTTCAGTCAATATAGATTGAATAGACGGATTCATGGATTCATGTTGTATTGTAGCTTATACTTGAATCACATTCAAGTCAGATTGATTAGGTTAAGACTCAGTCTGAGTCAGATACTTTGAAAAGAACTTGAAATCCTGAATTAGTTTTGATATTATCGGTAACTGCTGTATATGGATGGCAGAATTTGTGTCTTTTTCCAAGACAATTACCATGTTGATAATATCGTTCGTTAGATTGTCTACCTTAAATAGGCAAGCACCCATATCTCCGGCTCCCTGAGGCTCAAAAGATCGGTCCCGCTTAAACCTATGTTTACTAGGGTCCTTATTGTAATTTAGTATAACTTGAGAGGGTTTATGTAAAAATAATTTTGGTATAATTTCAAAATATACCTCAAGTATTGAATTATCGTTTTTAGGGTTTTCATAGATGTATATTTTATAAAAGTGAAATTTCTAGTGAGTAAAACCTAACTTCATAATATATGGCATTTTATTGAAATATTGGAATTATGTTGTATTTGTATGGTATTTTTATGTAATAGTGATTCCATTGATTTAGAAAACTTGGAATATTTATATAATTAAAATATTTATTTTGATAATATATATATATTTTTAATGAAAATAATTTATTTATTTTCTTGTAGAAATCTCATTTTCAAAAGAAAAATGTATAAAAATTCCATCGAGATCGAATGCTCCTTGCGGAGGTCTGCATCTCGCTCTACTAGGCCCGAGGACGTGCGATAATCCGCACAATCCCGAACGGGGTCCCCAAAAGTGGGTTGTAGAGGCGCAATTGTAAGGAATTGTTTAATACATCTTTTTAAAGAAAATGTTTTTATATGTTGATAGTATTTATTTGCAAAGTCGTTTTATCCCAAGAATAAATTCCCAAACTTCATCGTGCTATGATAGAGATGTGTGTTGTGATGAGGTAGGTCATTACCTCGTGAACTATCTAAAGGTAATATGTTGTTTATGTCGGAAACTAAAGTATGTGGTATTTTACTGTAAAACTGCGATAGAAATTGCAATATAAATTCTTTTGATGTGAAACTTATTTAATATGTTTGTTAATGTTTGGTATTTTCTTGTTTAAGAAAAATAGGATTTTTAAAGAAAAACCGAATCGGAAGTCAGATTAACTCCGCTTCCGTCGGGTTTTAGTGTTTAAGATTTTTAGAATAGAGAAAGAGAGGGGAAGAGGGGACTTACTGGCTTTAAGGAGAGGGAAGAGGTAGGAGAAGGATTGGGAAGCGTCGGGACATCGTTTCATCGCCGGAATCTCCTCGGAATTTCGTCGGAGTTTCGCCCTTCGCTAACTCCACTTGTACGCTAAAAGAGACTTGAGAATTTTGTATAGTTTTGACAGGAATTTCTGAGTGAGGAGGGGTGAAATATGGTGTGGTATTTATAGAGAAAATTAGGGTTTGATGTGTTAAATAATGCACTTAAAATATGCATTAAAATTGCAGAGAAGATAAACAGTGTAGGGGGAGTGGGGTAGGCCAAGGGGTGCTCGGGTGAGAAGATGGGAGCATTCCCTAAGGTTGGGCCCGGCGGTATCGGGGATTTAGGGCATCTCGCCGGTTTTGTGCCGTCGGATGGGGCTAGGTCTTGGTGCCACGTCTCGTGTCGCTTTGTCTTCTTCAGTGCACATGTTTATTTAAACTGTGACTCTTCAATTTACGTGTAGTGCACGTATAGACTCTTGGGCTTCTAAAAAGATTAAAAGAAATTTTAATAAAAAGAATATGTGGCTGATGGGATTTGAACTCTGGTGCTATGCCTCAACAGTGTAAGGTCTTACCAATGTGCTACAAGTACTTTCTTACTATTCTAAATTAAAACAAATACTTATAGTATACACAAGATTTGCAAATACCCCAATTGAAAATTAACTTTAAATGAATTTTTTGTACATTAAAATTTGGAGTTGTTACAGAACGGGGCATAGACTGATGGGTTACGATGAGGATTACATTAATTAATTTCAAAGACTTATAGTATAGATAACCTAGAAGCCAGTTTTAGGTTGCACATCACATGCACACACGTACTTCACTGTTGTTATTTATGTTGTTGATTTATATTTATATTTACATATCTTGTTGTATCCTGATTATTACTGCTATTTTGGTATTATGAAGCACTGATGTCTAAGTTTTGCATGGCCCAGTTCCTCTATCTCTATCGCAGGCTGAACATGAGTACTTTAGCCGTCAAGCCAAGCAGTGAGGGATTGACTTTAGTGGTGTTTAGTTTATTTATTTTTCGTAGCTTTTATTTGTTGATGTGAGCCCATATTGGGATGTATTTTCAGATGTTGTTTATTGGATATTACTATCGTTTCCGCTTATACATTTTCTTGACTCTTTTATTTTTTTTAAAAACCGTATTTATATTCTTTCGAGATCGAATGTTCCGTGAGGAAGTCTACATCTCGCTCTACTATCTTTAGGATGTGCGATAATCTGCACCATTTATTAGCGGGCCCCCTAAAGAGAGTTGTACATGCATAATTGTAAAGGAGTATGAAATACCGTTTTAAAAGAAACCTAGTTTCAAATAATGTGGTATTTTATTGTAAATACTATCTTCAAAAAAAAATACATAAAATTAGAAATCATGCTATGAAACCTAGTGTACGTGTGGGGTAGGTCATTACCCCGTGAAGTTTTCCTAAAATTATTGTTTAAACAATTAGTCGAAAATGTGTGGTAACAAAGTTCAAGGTATTTTAATGTAAAAATTCAATTATGGTTGTTTCATATGAGATTCTTGGTTAAACTTGATTCTAAACATTAGTATTAAGATTGCAAGTAAAGTGGTAAAATTGGTTTGACCAAATGATAAAAGAACATAGAGTTATAGGTTTTAGAAAAGATAATATCGGTAATAACTCCACTTTTACCGATATTTTATTTAAAACGAGTATCAATGAAAAGGAGGAGAATTGGGAGGGATTTACGGTTTAAATACGTGAAAGGAAGAGTTAGGAAGAAGATAGATGCTTTGGGGCGTCGCGGGTGCTGTAAAATTGGCTTCAATTTTCGCCGGAACTAACTTGCTCGCTAACTCCACTTTACTCCACTTGCACTTAGGAACTTTTTAGAGTGTTTTGGCTAGAATTTTCAGAATGGTGCTGAGCGAAAGTAGGGGGTGGTATTTATAGTAGATAATTAGGGTTTGGGAATTAAAATTGCGGATTAAAAAGCATTAAAATTGTGTTAATTGGTGAATTGAAGGGTCTCTGTTTGATTGCAGGGAAATCAAACAGTGCAGAGGGGTTAGGGGTAGAGACGAGTGTGCAAAGCACGAAGTTCATTGGAGCAGATCCAACCGTCGATGCCGGTCTTTTGGCTTGTTTGGCCGGTTGACCTTGAGGCATTTGCTTCAAGATTCGTGCCATCGGATTAAATCCCTGTTTACTCCATTTTCCATATGTTTAATTTTTCCGAACTTTTCATTTCCCCGAGTATTGCACATGCAATCTTTTGGGCTTCCAAAAAGTTAAAAAGAAAAATCAGAAAAAATAATTGTGTCTGATGGGAATCGAACACAGGGGCTACGTCACAGCAGTGCCAGGGCTTTACTAGTGAGTTACAAGTTGTTTCGTACTTTTATTTAGCAAAAGTGAATTATAACTCACTCTCAGGCTGTAAAACTCATTTCTTGTATATTAACAGAAAATTTCCGTACAAAAATTTTAGAGTCGTCATTCTACTCTCCTTATAAAAATTTCGTCCTCGAAATTTACATTTACATATGAATTAATTTTCAAATAGATAAGGGTATCTTGCATGCATGTCTTCTTCTCGTTCCCATGTTGATTCTCCTGGCGAATCCTTTCTCCACATTCGGACCAAGTTTACTTCCTTGTTCCGCAATGTCTTCACCTTTCGGTCCAGAATCTCAACGGATTGTTCCTCATAGGTTAGATCAGTCTGTACTGTGAGCTCTGAGTGATCAAGTATGTGGTTGGGGTGTAGGATTGCCTAACACGATAGCAAGGGTTCGGAGCCATCGTCCATGCCATTTTATAAATTTTGCCATGCTAAACAATCCTAACCCTAGAATCTTAACTAGAGATTTAGACAATATAACATGTAAACTACTTTACAACTAAGTGAATATAGAATACAACCTTTGTATACCGGCCCTTCACTTCAATAGCTCCGTGTAGTAGTCCCTTCGCTCCAAGTAGTGATCTTCCGGACTCAAGAATGGCTCCATAATATGAAAGGAACGAGCTTGCACGAAGTCTTCGAGGCCGAAAATGATCTATGTCGAGGAGACACTAACCCAAGCTACCTCTTCACTAATTAGGGATTAGTGAAGCTAACACCCTAAACTAAATGGCTAATCTAGTAGAGGATGATGAAGTAGGAATTTTGCTGACTTTAGAATTAATTTTCTCACTCCTTTTCTTCTCCTCTCAAAAACCTAGAGAGCTAAGTTCTTGATGAAGAAGAAGAAGCAAAATAATGGATGAGAGAGTGAATGGCAACCATGGGTGAGAAATATCTCATATAACTCATGTAGAGACTTAACCATGGATTTAGATAATGGTTGGGTTAATAAATATCTAGTGCAAGACAAACCTAGTGGGCTAAGTCAATGGTTCTACAAGTTTCCACTAAGTTAACCCATGTGACTAATTTCATACTAATATTTGATTTACTCTAAATAAATAAACCCTACATTATCATTATCATGGTGTAAGTCTCATTCACCCATATAGCATGTGGCATCAAGCATGACACAAAAAGAAATACAATTAATATATACCACATATATATTAAATGCATGAGTGAGAAAAGAGATGCTTAAGTGAGCTAATATTAGTTAATGTAAATTAATATATCAAATATATATAATTATACATTAAATCATTAAATCAACACTTGATTTAATAATCCGGTTATATCTCATATGACCGACTAATATTATTTGTATCAATTTATCGAATCAACACTTGATTCGATAACCCGGCTATATCTCATATAACCGACTGATATCAAAAATCGTGAGAATAGAATACGGTATCACATAGTCGTATTAATCTCGGTCCTGCACATATCACATATGTGCTCCTACTTCGTTTTTCCTAAGCCAGTAAAACCTCTGTGTAGGACTCTAAAGACTCGTCAATACGCCGGCAGTAGGTGATGATCATATCAGGCACCCACAAGCCGTCAGCAGTACTAGCTGAACGTAACGGCTATCCGGGTATTGAGCGATCAGAAAATCAACAAGCAAGCCTGCTCTTACTCCTGAAAAGCCTGTCAGTAACACTACCGTACAGTCCGGTCTCTTCGTCTGATATGTCGCATATCTAGTCTAGGGGTGGTAAACATCAGACCCCAGTAACCGATAAGTCGTGTCGATATAAGGCTCATAACGGGTCGAGAAACTACTGATAACACTTATTAGTAACTCCGTATCAGCCCTGGCCAGGGACTTCCTGTTATAGACAATCGAGCACAGCGCAACATCAACCCCCAATACCGGGAGAGAAGAATCCCTTCCTATCGCTCATTGCCTCCATGTGATTCCGAACTGTACCTAAAAGCCACCATTTTTCACGTTCTCTTGAACGTGGTAAGGTGGAAATCAAAGCACAACAGGAATCACACAAGACTCTATGACGATCTCGGGTCTACAGACTAACATGTACCAGTGTCACCAGAGAACTGCTATCTGACGATAGGTATAATACCAACTAGGAGTTTTCGGCGAGTCCGTTCAGTGTACCCAGTCTCTACTGAGCAACCGTATACCATCTTTGATGTCAAACACCAATGGATGTGGGACCATCCATCGCCCATCATATGGGTCAAGAAGCATGTACGCTAGTCTACTCTGGAATATTGATGCCCTGTCTCGATACACTCTCGACTAGGAACAATTATAGGATGTACTTGTGGACTACCCTTGGCCCCACTAATATGATCTCCATCATAGTCCTGGTAGTTAAGTACATATCCTAAGGGCTTTATCAACATGCGAGAGCAAGACAGTATCACAATACAAGTCTACATGTTAAGACAAAAAGCAACCAGATAGCATACTATCATGTCGAACAAGAAAGTCCTCTCTATATGTATCCAAGCATCCACTATAATATACATCACATATACAATAATGGCCTCTAGGGCATACATATAACTAACAATCTCCCACTTGCACTAAGGCCAGTTGTTGTGGTATCTCATACCCAACATCTCGAAGAGTCTCTCAAATTGTAACTGGGGTATGGCCTTTATGAGTGGATCCGCTGTGTTTTCCTTCGTGTCAACTCTCCTGATCTCGATCTCCCAGCGATTAACTATCTCCCGGATCAGGTGATACCGCCTCAGAATATGCCTGGATTGCTGATAGGACCTGGGTTCCTTGGCCAAAGCCACAACTCCATTGTTATCACAATACAAAGGTATTGGATACTCGATGGACGGAACCACACCAAGTTCGTTTATGAACTTCTTCATCCAAACAGCCTCTTTGGCAGCATCGTTGGTAGCGATATATTCAGTCTCCATCATCGAGTCTGCCACGGTTTCCTGCTTGGAACTCTTCCAACAAACCGCCCCTCCATTGAGGGTAAAGACAAATCTCGAGACCGACTTAGAGTCGTCTTTATCACTCTGGAAGCTCGAATCGGTAAAGGACTCCACCTGGAGTTCACCGTTACCATACACCAAGAACATCTCTTTAGTCCTTCTCAAGTACTTGAGATTGTTATTCACAGCTGTTCAGTGACTCTCTCCTGGATCTGCTTGATACCTACTCACTACACTTAGTGAGTATGCTACATCGGGTCTGGTACATAACATCGCATACATGATAGATCCTACTGCCGAAGCATAGGGTATCCCTTGCATGCGAGCTCTCTCCAAATCAGCCTTAGGAAACATCTCTTTGGAGAGAGTGAGTCCTGTAATTGTGGGTAAATTCCTATGCTTG
The DNA here is from genome assembly GCA_030015575.1 of Agapanthus africanus. NCBI lineage: Eukaryota > Viridiplantae > Streptophyta > Magnoliopsida > Asparagales > Amaryllidaceae > Agapanthus > Agapanthus africanus. The sequence continues at coordinate 536,907,000 of JASDDO010000010.1, read as the reverse complement.
GAATCTTCCATACTAAACCATGTACCTGGATTGGGACAATCCTAGTATCCGTTTAGATCTATCTCTATAGATCTTAATCCCCAAGATGTAGGAGGCATCACCTAGATCTTTCATTGACAATCTTTGTGATAAGAAGAGCTTAACCGAGTGCAGCATAGGAACATCATTTCCTATTAAGAGTATGTCATCCACGTACAATACGAGGAAGAACACCTTACTCTCTGCCATCTTCTTCTATATACAAGGTTCATCTACGTTTTTGATGAAGTCAAACTCTTTGACTACGACATCAAAATATATGTTCCAACTCCGTGATGCCTGCTTCAACCCATAGATGGATTTAAGCAGCTTGCACACCTTTCCGCTGCTCCCACTGTCTACGAAGCCCTCTGGCTGAGTCATGTACACGCTCTCTTCTAAATCACCATTTAGAAAGGCGGTCTTAACATTCATCTGCCAGATTTCGTAGTCATGATATGTAACAATGGAAAGTAGGATCCGAATGGACTTAAGCATAGCCACTGGAGAAAATGTTTCATCATAATCCACACCTGGTCGTTGACGAAAACCTTTTGCAACAATTCTAGCTTTGAAAGTCTCAACTTTTCCATCTACACCAAATTTTTTCTTGAAGATCCGCATGCTCCCGATGAGTTTTACCCCTTCAGGAACATCTTCCAAAGTCCATACTTTGTTGGTGTACATGGATTCCATCTCAGATCGCATTGCATCTAGACATTTCACAGACTCCCCACTCGTGATGGCTTGTTTGAAGCTAGTTGGGTCATCATCTTCCATAATACAATCCTCGCTCCCACCATCAGTGAGAAAACCGTAGTATCTCTCAGGTAGATGAGGAACCCTACTAGATCGGCGGAGAGGCTGAGGTTCGTTGGGAACTATCGAATTCTCTGGTTCCACTAAATCTTCAGTTGTTGTCTGTGTAGCTAGAACTTCTTCCAGTTCTACCTTTTTACCACTAATTTCTTTTACAAGAATTCCTTTTATAAAAAGGTGGTATGTTGAGCAACAAACACCTTTTGTTCCTCACTGCGGTAGAAAAATAACCATATGAATTCTTTGGATATCCCACAAATTTGCAAAGAACTGATCGTGCCTCGAGTTTGTTCGGATTTTGCCTTTTGACATAGGCCAGACAACCCCATATCTTAACTCGTTTAAGATATGGTCTCTTCCCACTCCATATCTCATATGGTGTAGTAGGTACAGATTTAGATGGAACTTGATTCAATAGGTATGCTATTGTCTCAAGCGCATAACCCCAAAAGGAAATAGGCAATTCAGCAGTGCTCATCATAGAGCGCACCATATCTAATAGGGTGCGATTCCTCCGCTCCGATACACCGTTGTGTTGTGGTGTATACGGAGGAGTAAGCTGAGAGAGAATCCCATTCTCTTTTAAATAGTCTAGGAACTCATTGCTCAAGTATTCTCCTCCTCGATTAGATCGAAGGACTTTAATACTTTTACCCGTCTGGTTCTCGACTTCATGCTTATATTCTTTGAATTTCTCAAAAGCTTCAGACTTGTGTTTCAATAGGAACACATGTTCGTATCTTGAGAGATCGTCAGTGAATGTAATGAAGTATGAGGAACCATTCCTGGTATGTGTAGACATGGGACCACATACATCACTATGTATCAGTCCCAAGAGTTCTGTAACTCTTTCTCTGTCTTCAGTAAACGGAGTTTTGGTCATCTTTCCTTTGAGACATGACTGAAAAGTTTCATAAGATAATAATTCGAACGGATTCTAATATCCATCCTTATTTAACTTAGCTAGTCGTGTCACATTGATGTGACCTAGTCTACAATGCCACAAGAAGAATTCGTTCATTTCTGAACTCTTCCTCTTGTATGTGTTTTGTACGTTAAGAACTGTGGTTTGATTTAGAATGTATATGCCATTACTTAGCGAGCCTGATCCAATCAACTTTTGATCCAGGAAGATATTCATAATATTATCCTGTACTACAAAATTATATCCTTCTTTACTTAATAAAGAAACTGATATAAGATTGCATATCAGGGTCGGTATGTAATAGCATTCGTTCAGTATTAATGTATTACTATTTGGTAATACAAGGTGATATTCGTCAACTGTTTTGGCTGCAACATTTGTATCATTCCCTACTAGTACGGAATGATCACCTATTTCCAGTTCTCTACCTTTCCTTAGCCTATGTAACATATTACATATGTAGGATCCCGATCCAGTATCTAATACTCAGGACGTAGAGTGTACTCAGAAATAGTTCTGGGTGACTAACACACCCGAAGAAGATGCATCAACATACTCATTCTTCGTTTGGATGGCGTGGAAATCCGGATATTTTCCTATTTCCTGCTCGGACTTATAAAAATTATAAGTTGGAGCGGAACCAACGTTCCCCAACTCAGCATAACAAGCGGGTTCGGTCAATACATCCATAATATTATCTTGATTAAGGCTTGACATGGTCGCTACATGGAGAGAGAGAGAAGAAAACACTTAGAGTATGCTCTTACAAGATTAGATTGATTTTTATCTTATCTAATCAGGATGGCTCCCGCTGTTTTTATCAAATCTTCCTTCAAACCCTAAAAGGTAAGACTAGCCGGGATTAATTACACCTTACAAGTTCGCCATTCTTTCAGGCAGACCAGTGTTGGTACTTTGAGGGAGGTTTCCGTGCTTTCACACGGACCTAATTAAAATAAACCTCATTTTCCCAGAGGCTTAACCCCGTTAATATTTTTCTAGACACCTACTTGATCGGCTAATTGTGATGTGTATAACTCTTCCAGAAGTAACTTTTACTCGCAGTGGGTATCGGGATCCAACTATCTCATAGAAGGTATACAATCTCATTGCAAATTTCAACACTTGAAATTCCCGATCATATTCTGCCCCAAACGATCTATGACCTTGACAAGGTCAACAAACTATAAATCACAAGTCAAGTTCAACCCGTACATTTCATAATTGAATTAAACCCATCCGCACGACCCTTAACAAAGTCAATAAGGCCGTATGACTACCCTAATCCAATTGCATCTCATGCTTTAGTAGATAAGCATTTATCAGCTACCGTACACTACGCCTTGACAAGGTCAATAAACGTAGTACGAATACTGAATAGCCCTTATCTGAAATGACGGAAGGCTACGAAAAGTTTTTAAGAAAATCTTTTGCGTAGTGAACTTGATATCGGTGTAGAAATAAGTGATTTTTGAAAAGGAGTGTTTTTAGGATTTTTACTAGTTTTGCTAAAGAGGTCACTCCCGGTGAAGGGATCTCGGCTCTTTCCTTATCGAATAAGGTGCAGGATATTTCACAAATACCACTATGCAAACTAAGAACTAAAAGAAGCAATCAAAAAACAAAACCGAGTGGGTTGTAGCATCTGCTAGTTTCGCTAAAGAGCTCACTCCCGGTGAAGGGATCTCGGCTCTTTCCTCATTGAATGAGGTGCTGGATATTCTATAAGGAATACCGCTATGAAAAGCAAAAACTAGAGCTACCCTTTTTGAAAATATGATTCTACAACATTTTTTAAGTTTATTTCTTTTTCATTAATCTCATTAATGAAGTCCCATCATTTATGCTTCCTAAGCATCACAGAAGAAACGAAAATACAACGTACGCTTATATCATCCATATTCGCCACCGTGTTCCGTTATACACCGTTAGGTTACTTAACTAACGACATAGCGGGGCGGGAATAGCACGGGTGCAAAACATACGCAACGTTTATTATATATCATATACATAATAATAAAATATTCGTCTCAGGCATATAAAGTGATAACATCATAGAATATCAGCAGCAGAAGATAACATATGAAATATTGGATATACCAGGAATTCCGTGTTTTAAATTAAGCAAGTATAAAACACGGATTCCACGGTAGCGATGAATAGCCAAACCCACATCCCTAGACCTCTACGAGAGCGGCAAGCAATCCTACCAATTCTAGAGTTAGGAGACCATGTCTCGACTCCTCGAGATGGTCTCCCACTGGACTCTAGAACCCGGTTACTTATGCCCCCCGCCTTAGGTCTATCTTAATGCCGAAAAGTAAATAATATACAACAATGGTGACATCATCCTTAACCCGGAAGTGCCCCAATAAAAGAATATTACATACAAGTTATTACATGTATGAAAATGAAAAACTCTCATCTCACATAAAAAACCCCGGCTATTCAAAACACGACGATCCAATATAACATATCACAGCAACACATAACATCACATGTCATCAACGTAAGTAAATATACGTATCCCAATTTTCGTTGACATATAATAACGAAACCGGCGATACCCCACATATTACACTTACGGTCGCAAAAAAGAAAATGAAAAACTACAACAATTGGAATCCGCAATCACCTTAGACATCATAAACCTAATGTATCACATACTTCGGATTTCATGCCTAACAAAATGAATTAGACATCATAAACCCAGAATATCACATATTCCGAATTTCATGCCTAACAATTATAAACCCCGCATTTTAGTCTCCTTATTGAAAAAACTTTCCAATAACAAGTCGGGCAATTCAACAAGATTTCCGACATCTTGATCGAATGCTCGTCGGAAACTTTAGTAGACGGCCGCACCCACGATACCATTGACGAAGTGCACTTAGGCAGAACACCACGGCCACGAGCACCCAGACGGATGCTTTTTGGCAACGGGATTCTCCTACAGTCACTTGGTCGAGGCTATGGGGCGTGGCTATCTAGTAAGATTACCCGGTGAGTATCCGCGTACACTACGTAATTGCGATGGACTTTTGATCCGAATCAAAATCCCGCGGCAACCGATCAAATGAAACTAAATTGCTAGATTTTTAAAATTCAAATTAGTTTTCACAAAACTAATTATTGTGGATTCCAAATATTGTATCACATTCCATAGATAACTAGACGATGTTAAACGTTTCGATCGAATCAACGAATTCCCAATATTTCTCAGAGAGCTCAACACTTGAGCAGTGTTAGAAATATCCAGAACCATACCACAGTATCCATGGACCAGTAGCTGAAGGCCCGTCCCAAGCCTCTCAAGTGGCGCCGCGGAACCGCCGCCGAAACCATGTTTTGGCCGCGGTTCCGCGGTCACTTAGACGAGTTAGGGACTCGCTTTTCAGGTGGGTCCATGAAATTACCTACATGATTTTTAGAGTATTTTTAATACGAAAAATTCTAACTTTTTGAAAATTTTCCAGAAAGGGGTCTAAAATTGGGTTTTCGTAGTTCGATCGGACTTCTAACTTCGTGTAGACAACGCCCAATAGTCTAGCTTGGCTCTGATACCACTGTAGGATTGCCTAGCACAACAGCAAGGGTTCGAGAGGTATCGTCCATACCATTTTATAAATTTTTTCATGCTAAACAATCCTAACCCTAGAATCTTAACTAGAGATTTAGACAATATAACATGTAAACTACTTTACAACTAAGTGAATATGGAATACAATCTTTGTAGACCGGTCCTTCACTTCAATAGCTCCGCGTAGTAGTCCCTTCGCTCTAACTAGTGATCTTCCGGACTCAAGAATGGCTCCATAAGATGAAAGGAACGAGCTTCCACGAAGTCTTCGAGGCCGAAGATGATCTATGTCAAGGAGACACTAACCCAAGCTACCTCTTCACTAATTAGGGATTAGTGAAGCTAACACCCTAAACTAAATGGCTAATCTAGTAGAGGATGATGAAGTAGGAATTTTGCTCACTTTAGAATTAATTTTCTCACTCTTTTTCTTCTCCTCTCAAAAACCTAGAGAGCTAAGCTCTTGATGAAGAAGAAGAAGAAAAATAATAGATGAGAGAGTGAATGGCAACCATGGGTGAGAAATATCTCATATAACTCATGTAGAGACTTAACCATGGGTTTAGATAATGGTTGGGTTAATAAATATCTAGTGCAAGACAAACCTAGTGGGCTAAGTCAATGGTTCTACAAGTTTCCACTAAGCTAACCCATGTGACTAATTTCCAACTAATATTTGATTTACTCTAAATAAATAAATCCTACATTATCATTATCATGGTGTAAGTCTCATACACCTATGTAGCATGTGGCATCAAGTATGACACAAAAAGAAATACAATTAATATATATCACATATATATTAAATGCATAAGTGAGAAAAGAGATGCTTAAGTGAGCTAATATTAGTTAATGTAAATTAATATATCAAATATATATAATTATACATTAAATCAACACATGATTTAATAATCCGGTTATATCTCATATGACCGACTAATATTATTTATATCAACTTATCGAATCAACACTTGATTCGATAACCCGACTATATCTCATATAACCGACCGATATCAAAAATCGTGAGAATAGAATACGGTATCCCATACTCTTATTAATCTCGGTCCCGCACATATCGCATATGTGCTCCTACTTCATTTTGCCTGAGCCAGTAAAACCTCTGTGTAGGACTCTAAAGACTCGTCAATACACCGGTAGTAGGTGATGATCATATCAGGCACCCACAATCCATCAGCGGTACTAGCTGGACGTAACAGCTATCCAGGTATTGAGATATCAGAAGATCAACAAGCAAGCCTGCTCTTACTCCTGAAAAGCCTGTCATTAACACCACCGTACAGTCTGATATGTCGCATATCTAGTCTAGGGGTGGTAAACGTCAGACCCCAGTAACCGATAAGTCGTGCCGATGTGAGGCTCATAACGGGTTGAGAAACGACTGATAACACTTATTAGTAAATCTCTGTATTAGCCCTGGCCAGGGACTTCCTGTTATAGCCAATCGAGCACATCACAATATCAACCCCCAATACCGGGAGAGACGAATCCCCTCCTATCGCTCATTGCCTCCATGTGATTCGGGACTGTATCCAAAAGCCACTGTTTTGCACGTTCTCTTGAACGTGGTAAGGTGGAAATCAAAGTACAGTGGGAATCACACAAGGCTCTATGACGATCTTGGGTCTACAGACTAACCTGTATCAGTGTCACTAGAGAACTGCTATCTGACGATAGGTATAATACCAACTAGGAGTTCTCGGCGAGTCCGTTTAGTGTACTCAGTCTCCACTAAGCACCCGTATACCATATTTGATGTCAAACACCAATAGATGTGGGATCATCCATCGCCCATCATATAGGTCAAGAAGCGTATACGCTAGTCTACTCTGGAATATCTATGCCCTGTCTCGATACACTCTCGACTAGGAACAATTATAGGATGTACTTGTGGACTATTCTTGGCTCCACTAGCATGATCTCCATCATAGTCCTGGTAGTCAAGTACACATCCTAAGAGTTTTATCAACATGTGAGAGCATGATAGTATCACAATACAAGTCTACATGTTAAGACAAAGAGCAACCAGATAGCATACTATCATGTCGAGCAAGAAAGTCCTCTTTATATATATCCAAGCATCCACTATAATATACATCACATGTACAATAATGGCCTCTAGGGCATACATATAACTAACATGGGGTCGCTCACATATCGTCATAGCTGGGATATTTGGAACACGTTGTGCACACCTTCCAATGAGGGTGGAAGTGCTAAACGGTATGCCACTTCTCCAACTCGTTCGAGTATATCGAACGGTCCTATGTATCTTGGACTTAGCTTACCCCTCTTGCCAAAACGGATTACTCCTCTGTTTGGAGATATCTTTAGGAAAATATGGTCTCCAGGTTGGAAATCCAGATGTCGATGCTTTGCATCTGTCTAATGCTTCTGTCTGTCTTGGGCTATGCGCATTCTTTCCCTGATCATGTGAATTACGACCATAGTTGCCACGATCATCTCTGATCTAAGGAGTTCACGATCTCCGACGTCGTCCCAACTTAGTGGTGAACGACACTTCCGTCCGTAAAGTTCTACGAATGGTGCCATTTCAATGCTTTCCTGATAGCTGTTGTTGTATGAAAACTCCACAAGGTGTAGGTGATCTTCCCATGAACCTCCAAAGTCTAACATACAAGCTCTTAGTATGTCTTCCAGAATCTGAATTGTTCGCTCAGACTGTCTGTCCATTTGTGGATGATAAGCCGTGCTGATGTTCAGATTCGTTCCCAGGCTAGCTTGCAGACTCTGCCAAAACTGGGATCGGAATCTTGTATCACGATCAGAGACGATGCAAACAGGCACTCCATGTAATCTCACGATCTCCTGCATGAGTTCGTAGGTATCAAATATGGTACATCTTGAAGGTTTAAATCTGACTTTAGATTTATGCTTACTTTCATGTACTTCTTTGCTAACGTCTTGGTTGATTGACCCACTCGAAATGGAATAAAGTGAGCCGACTTGGTGAGTCGATCCACAATAACCCATACTGCATCGTTACCCTTCGTGCTGCGAGGAAGGGCAGTCACGAAGTCCATGGTATTGTGCTACTATTTCCATTCTGGGATTGGTAATGGCTGAAGTACACCAGCAGTTCTGTGATGTTTAGCCTTCACTTGCTGACATACCAAACACTTGGCTACGCTCCTTACTACTTCACGCTTCATTCCATGCCACCAGTAGTGTTGCCGTAGATCTTTGTATATCTTTGTACCACCGGGATGTACAGAATAAGGAGAGTTGTGAGCTTCTTTCATCAACTCTTCTCGAGTTGGGCCGATTGGCACACATAACGACTTTCATATCTCAAGGATCCGTCTTCATGGATGATGAAGTCAGTTCGAATCAACTATCTACTTGTTCTCGGATCTTTTGTAGCCTGGCATCATTTGCTTGAGCTGCCTTGATCTGATTGATAAGAGTGGACTGGACTTGTAAGTTCATCAAATACGAAGCATTACCTGGCGTAACCACTTCGATCGCCAATCCGTGCAATTCTTGCTGTAGCTTCCACTGAGCGGTGAGGTTCATTGCTAATGGCTGGCGACTAAGTGCATTAGGAATTACGTTCACCTTCCCAGGATGATACTGTAGGTTTATATCGAAGTCCGCCATGAGTTCTAAACAACTTCTCTGCCACATTTTTAATTCTTTCTGAGTAAATACATACTTCAGACTCTTGTAGTCAGTGTATATATCCACTCGTTCACCCAAAATATAGTGGCTCCAAATTTTAAGTGCGAAGATGACGGCTGCCAACTCCAGATCATGTGTTAGATAGTTGCGCTCATGTACCTTTAGCTGTCTTGATGTAAAAGCCATAACTTTTCCATGCTGGTGTAGAACACATCCCAATCCTTTACCAGACGTATCACAATGCACAATGAATCCTCCAGATTGATCTGGTATTACAAGAATATGAGCAAAGGTTAATCTTGACTTGAGTTCTACAAAAGCTTTTTCACATGCTTCTGACTACACGAATGCTTCATCTTTATGTGTGAGCTTGGTCATGGGTGCTGTAATTTTTGAGAAGCCTTCAATGAATCATCGGTAGTATCCTGCTAATCCCAAGAAACTTCGTATATCTTTCACCGTCTTTGGTGTCAGCCACTCACTGACAACTGACACCTTAACTGGATCTACTGAGATTCTTTCGCTTAAAACGATATTTTCGAGAAATCCGACTTGATCTAGACAAAATTCATACTTGTTGTACTTGGCGTAGAGCTGATGTTGTCGCAATGTCTCAAGGACAATCCGTAAGTGCTCGGCGTGTTCTTTCCGATCCTTTGAATACACCAAGATGTCGTCGATGAAGATGGCAACGAACCCGTCTAAATACTCTCGGAAAACTTGGTTCATCAGTTTCATAAAGATGGCAGGTATATTGGTCACTCCAAATGGCATTATGAGATATTCATAATGACCATATTGAGTCCTAAACGCCGTCTTCGGAATGTCGGACTCTTTGATTTCACCTGATGATAACCCAAACGAAGATCTAGCTTTGAAAATACACAAGACCCACTTAACTGCGAACAGATCATCGATGCGTGATAGTGGATACTTGTTCTTGATCGTCACTTTGTTCAGAGCTCGACAATCCACACATCCTATATGAACCTTCTTTCTTCTTCACGAGTAATACCGAAGATCCCCAATTTGAAGTACCGGGACGAATCAAACCTTTCTTCAGGAGTTCTTGTAACTAAATGCGGATCTCATTCAATCCTTCCGGACTTAACCGGTACGGAGCTTTGATTACAGGTTGCGCACCAGGTTGTAAATCAATACTAAACTCAAGAGCTCGATCGGGAGGCAAACCTGATATATCTTCAGGGAACACATCCTCAAACTCTTAAACTATTTCGGGCTTTTCTTCTTCTGCCGGTAGAGAAAACACTTCTGCATTCCTCGGTTTAGCACGGTATCTTCCTGGCTCCAAAGTTCTATCTCCATTTTTGAAATAGAAGACTGGGTGATCTGGTATCTCAAATTCTACTCTCCTTTTATGGTAGTCAATAGTAGCATAGAATACTCCCAGCTAATCCATTCCTAACACAACATCGAAATTTAGGGTGTCCAATACTTCGAAATTCTCGTAGAATTCTCGTCTGCAAATTACAACTGGACACTGATCAAACCCCATAATTGCTTTCAGAACTCCATTCCCGGAACTGACATTCCAGCTTGAAATGACTGGCTTCACGGGAATCGCATGCATTCTCACGAATCGTTGGGACATGAAGCAGTGTGAAGCTCCAGTGTCGAAAAGTGTGAGTGCAGGAAGGGTGGCTACTAGTATAGTACCTAAGTTGTATGAGGTTAGGTTTAGATATAGGAAAAGTTATAGTGATACACAAAGATTGAAAAATTGAAAGGATTGGGAGTTACCAGTGATGACTTGTCCTGTGGCTTCAGCCTCTTCGACCGTCATTGTAAAAGCCTGTCGTCTTGGTACATTCCTCCTTACTGGAGGCACATTCCTTTTTCTTTGGGGCACGTTTCTTTGCCCTTGAGGCATGTTTCTCTGTGCCTGATGGAATTGACGTTGAGTCTGTGCAGCAGGTCCATACGGAGCTGGTGCAGGGAGACCTAGGAGAGATGCAGGAGCCTAAATGGCTGGCTGCTGCGGGACTGCGATTGCGGGTATGGGTACTCGAGCTGTGTTGAAACGATATGGACATGCTCCTATGGCGTGAGTGGAAGCACCACAAACCAAACACTGGCTATTTGCACGCCTGCAGTCCTTTACCAGGTGTCCAGTCCTCTTGCAGTAAAAAAAAATTCTGGACTTGACCGGTTAAATGATCCTCCCGGTCTCATGGGTGTAAAGGTCGGCCTAGAAGAGGCTTCTCCTATCATCTGCGTGGCAGGGCATTTCACACAAGCAGTCTGCGGCCTGCCCTTCTTCTTCACAACTGCCTCATAGCATCGGGAAACTTTCAAAGCAAGTTCATGGGTTAGGAAATCCCCTATAGCGAGTGCGGTTTAGATTTCCGGGTTCAACCCTTGCTGAAATCGTCATGCCCGGATCTCAGCAGTAGGAATAAGATGTGCAGTGAACCTGTTATGACCTTGTGTTAGCAGTGTAGTGAGTGAGATCAGGAATTTGAATTTAAGACAATATCTTACCTGCTAAGCATGATAAACTCAGTATCGTATTCATCCACAGACTTGACCCACATCGAGCCTTGTTGTAGATGGATGAACTGCTGCTCCATATCAAAACGGACAGTCTCAGAGAAGTACTTCGCATCGAACAGATCGCGAAACTTCTTCCACTCTATGGGTTGAGTGAGACGGCTTTCTTCAGCCTTCCACCTGATTTTGGCGTTGTCGGTCAGTTGCAACATAGCAACTCTCACCTATGTAATATCTGGCACTTGACCTGCTGCTAGATTATCTTCGATCGCTTGAGCCCATTTTTCTTCCTCAAGTGGGCTCTCTTTCCCAGAGAAATATTTTGGGTGTAATGCCCAAAATTTCTTGACTCCGGGTGCCTCGGCTTCAGGGCGTTCCATGAGGATAGTAGTCTGCTGCTGCTGACCCTCCAACAGGCTCTTTATAGTCTTAAGCAGTACCATTTTCTCATTGATAGGAGCTGCAACGGTAGGTGGTGGTGGTAGAGTAGACGGTGGGGCGTTGCCATTGACATTGGTACTGGTGTTGTTGGGAGAATCCCTGACCTTGATAGAAAAAGGAATGGTTAGGACAAATTCAAGAAATTAGAAATGTAAGGAATGCATAATTGCTGATTATTATAATTCTTATGATATATTGCTTAAGACTTCATGTAGAACGACCTGCATGGTCCACCATCAAAACCTGTCATGCCCCGCTTCACAGTAGACGGAAATGGTGACGTGGCAGGCCACAACGTATTTACTAAGAAATAAATACGTAGCGTAATTAAGCAATATATAAAAATGAAAAAGAATGACAAGATAATAAAATGAAACAGCAACTTTATTTACATAAAACTGTTTTGGAAATAAAAGATACAATGAGTAAAGCAGTGCCTAAACAATGGCATACAAAAATAAGTACAGAGGAACTAGCAGTCAGGCTAAGCGGTAATCTGATCCAAGTCCTGCTGGCTCGGCTCGATCTCCTCAGAGTCTGATCCTCCTGACGAACATTCTAAAGAAAGAAACAGAAAAGAATGTCGTCAGCGAACTAACGCTCGATAAGTCCCAAAAGAAGAAAGAGAAGATAGTATATAGAGTGAAATGAACTGGTAAAGTTGTATATGACTGATTACTGGTATATGATAGTTATTATAACGTAGTTGTTTGTAGTTTGGTAAAGAAGGTATTCATGTATACGAGAGGAGTCCATCTTACCCCGTGGACTATGGTAACATGTAGTTCAAGGTCCCATCATAACCCACGGGACAACGGCACGAGAATTCATGTAGGTGTATTTTAAGTGACCTCTCGTGCCACAATATACGTTTCGTACCAATCTACCATTTTATCCCCGCGTAATGTATTATATAAATTATATTTACAAGTCTTGCCGAAACCATGGATACAAAATGTTCAGGTATTCATGTTCAGGATGTAATCATGTATTCAAGTAGTCATGTCAAGTTATAACCATGGTTCGGTCAAGTCAAGTCAAGTATACATGTTTGATATTGATGTTTGAATTCAAGTATTCATGTTCATGATCAAGTATTCGTGTTTGAGTTTGGATTCAGGTTTGAGGTTGGAATCAGACTGAGTCAGACATTTGTACCGATTTAACTCTCGAATTCTCAGGTTCGGGAATTATCGGCAACTGCTCCACATGGACGGCAGGATTTGTGTCTTTTTTCAAGACAATTGCCATTGATAACTCCTGTTAAGTTTTCTCACCTGAATAGGGAAACACTCACTTTCTCCGGCTCTCTGGGGCTCAAGAGAATTGATCCCGCTTAAACTTATTGATCCCGCTTAAACTTATATTTACTAAAGTCATTAAAATGGTGTTTTATATATCTCGAGGGGGTTTTATGAAAAATATATTATAGATTAAAAATAAAACCTCGAGGAGGTTTTATATTACTTAGGGTTTTTATGAGCATGTGTTTTAAGTATTGAGCTATTTTAATGATGAGGACCTAGCTTTTGAAAGTTTATGGTATTTTATTAAAAACTAGTCTTTTTAGTAACTTGATGGTATTTTATTAACATTTTTTAATCTTTCAATTTTATAAAAAAGTAGTTTCATAATATAATGAAAATATGGATATATAATTTTGTATAATTTTAACTTTTTAGAAAATTAGTTTTATTTAAAAAATTCGTTTTTCTTAAAAACCGTATTTATATCCTTTTGAGATCGAATGCTCCATGAGGAGGTCTGCATCTCGCTCTACTATCCTCAGGATGTGCGATAATCTGCCCCATCCATTACAGGGTCCCCTAAAAGGGCTGTAGATGTATAATTGCAAAGGATTATGAAATACTGTTTTAAAAGAAATCCGGTTTTAAATTATGTGGTATTTTATTGTAAATACTATCTTCGAACCAAAAATACATACAATTAGGCATCGTGCTATGAAACCAAGTATGCATGTGGGGTAGATCGTTACCCCGTGAAGTTTTCCTAAAGGTATTGTTTAAACAATTAGTCGAAAAGACGTGATAACAAAGTTCAAGGTATTTTAATGTAAACGTTCAATTATGATTGTTTCACATAAGATTCATGGTTAAACTTGATTCTAAACATTAGTATTAAGATTACAAGTGAAGTGGTAAAATTGGTTTGACCAAATGATAAAAGAAAATGGAGTTATAAGTTTTAGAAAAGATGATATCGGTAATAACTCCACTTTTACCGATATTTGATTTAAAATGAGCATCAATGAAAAGGAGGAGAATTGGGAGGGGCTTACGGTTTGAATACGTGAAAGGAAGAGTTAGAAAGAAGAGGGATGCTTCGGGGCATCGCGGGAGCTCCGGAATTGGCTTCGATCTTCGCCGGAACTAACTTACTTGCTAGCTCCACTTTACTCCATTTACACTTAGGAACTTTTTAGAGAGTTTTGGTTAGAATTTTTAGAATGGTGCTGAGCCAAGGTAGGGGTGGTATTTATAGTGAAGAATTAGGGTTTGGAAATTAAAATCGTGGATTAAAAAGCATTAAAATTGTGTTAATTGGTGAATTGAAGGGTCTCTGTTTGATTGCAGGGAAATCAAACAGTGCAAAGGGGTTAAGGGTAGCTGAAGAGACGAGTGTGCAAAGTACGGAGTTCATTGGAGCAGATCCAACCATCGGTGCCGGTCTTTTGGCTTGTTTGGCCAGTCGATCTTGAGGCATTTGCCTCGAGATTCGTGCTATCGGATTAAATCCCTGTTTACTCCATTTTCCACATGTTTGATTTTTCTGAACTTTTCATTTTCTCGTGTATTGCACGTGCAATCTTTTCGGCTTCCAAAAAGTTAAAAAGAAAAATCAGAAAAAATAATTGTGTCTGATGGAAATCGAACACAGGGGCTACGTCACAGCAGTGCCTGGGCTTTACTAGTGAGTTGCAAGTTGTTTCTTGCTTTTATTTAACAAAAGTGACTTATAACTCACTCTCAGGCTGTAAAACTCATTTCTTGTATATTAACAGAAAATTTCCATACAAAGATTTTAGAGTCGTTACAAGCTCGGCCTGGGAGACATTCAGGGGAGTGTACTCATGAAACCTTAGAGAATAAGGTTTTGGACGGTCGGTATTTTTCTTCTCTTCTTTGTCCCGTTTTTTTGGTCCGTTCGGTCGCCGTGGGGTAAGTTGGCGTTTACCTCCGACTCGAGTTGGAATTCTCGCTCGGTCTAGACTTTTACTTCGGCCATAATCTTAGGTTGTGCCAGTGTGAAAGAGCGGAGCTACTATTTGTGCCTAAGATCTGACCTCAAGGTGGTGATAACCGTTTCGTTGCGGTGCTCGAGGACTTCCAGAATGGCATTATAGAAGCGGGTGACGTAGCCCTTGAAAGATTTCCTGTCTTCACTCTTGATGGTAAACAGGTAGTCGACCATCCTTTTCTGTCATCGGTTACCGACGAAATAACTGAGGAACTAAGTTGCTAGCTTGTCAAAGGTCGAGATCGAGTGTGGCGCAAGTCCGTGGAGCCAATCCGGCCGGCCCGAATGAGGGTGATAGGGAAAGCTCGGCACTGAGCTGCGTCTGAGTTCTCTTGGAAGCTCATACCTGCTGTAAACGAGTCCAAGTGGTCCTTCAGGTCAGATTTCCCGTCGAAGAGGGCCACCTTGGGAGGTTTGTTCCGGGACGAGACCCGCTCACCTAATAACTGCTATGTGAACAGCTCGTGAGCGAATCTGCGGAGTACTTCTCCATTCCTCTGGCCGAACGGGTATCGCGCCATATGTCTTCGAATTTCTTTTCGAGGGCCTCGATTCGCTGATGGTACCCCAAGGATTCCTCGCACTCGGAGCTTCTGTTGTCTCTGCTTTGGGCTTGCGCGATGGAGTGGTTTCGGCTTCGCTCTATCACGTTCCTCAGGTCGTCGGGAGGAACCCTCTATGGTCAGTCTAGAGGTGAGCCACGTGCGCGATCTCGATGGATGCAGGGACGTTGGTCTCCTTAGAATCAGGCGACCTGACCGACGTCTCCTCAGGGGATGAGAGAGCGCGACGGGCGTTGAAGCGACGGCCCGGCCTCCCCTGAGATCTCAGTGTCGAACTATCCGGTACCCAACGAGTCATGGAATCATTCTTTGCATGGGGGTCGTGACTGCCGGAATCGGCATGCCGGTGTTCGGTAATATCGAGATGGGCGTGAGCTAGGTCGAGGGCCTGAACGTGCCCCTCTATTGTCCCACGCACGCCGTCGTTCCAGGGAGTGGGGATAGCAGTTTGGTAGGCATGGCCGATCGTTTGAACACGAGCGAGCGTGTCCACTATCGCCGTGAGTCTGTCGATCCGTGCTGATAAGGCATCGATGACGTTGGGAGGCGTAGTGGGACCGCTCCCGCCTCCGTTGTGGAGAGCGGGGCGGCCTGTGCTGGGATCTCCATGGTGAGGACCGCTGGCCATTATATCGAGGGCGGAAGATCAAATTTCTTGGGTGGAAAAGGAAAGGGTTCTCACAGACGGCGCCAACTGATGGAGGTCGATTTCTCCCTCATATGTTGTCTTCCGTCGGTTTTGGGGCCAGCGGTGTCAAACGGTTGAGATTTGAGATGAGGGCTGAGCATGTGAATCTCAATGGGTTGTTGGTTGTTGTTGACGCCTGGCTATCTGCAAGGGAAGTCTCGGGATGGGAAGTCACCGTAGGACCCTCCGACGATCAAGTTAGTACCGAGGAATAATGGCAGGGTAGCGGATGAGTTCGAGCTACCTGAATTGTCTGGAAGAGGGGTTTATATAGCGGTCGCATGGAGTGAGCCGATGTGAGATTCTTGTCGTTCGTTACGCCTCCGCGTCACGTTTGCATTGATGGCGGGATATGCCCATTAATGATGAAATACGCCGGCGTGAGATGCGGGACATGGAGCAACGGAGATCTCGTCGTGGCGAGATATATAAAGACGTTACGGGAGGGGCTTAGGCTCCGTGCCCCCGGCCAAACAGGGGCGCTGAGGAATCTCATATACAGGCTAGCTCGGAGACGAGCAGGTGAGCGGAAAAGTCTTGGCTATAGGATAGATCGGAGACGTGCTATTAACCGGCGGTCAGCCGAAGAGGGAAGGTACTCCGGGAAGGCCTTCTTAAAAGGTCTCGTGCTGCCTCGGAGGCGAGGCCTCAAGGAATATCTCCAATGCATCGTATTTATTCCAGCCCCGTAGTCCCCAGAAATTTAGCGGGCTTACGTGTATGACACGTCACCAGCCACGTGTCGTGATCCAGGGAATTCCTTCTTATGAGCATCATTAGGATCAGATCATCCGGGTCCATTTATATCCCTATGTCTACCTCATCCACCACAAAGGACAAAAAATAAGAAATGAAAAGTCATCAACACACACTCTCTCTCTTATTCATTACACATTCTCTCTCATGCTCAAAATCCGAAAAAGAAATATGCCTTATAAATTTACACATAGGCGCTTATATTTTTGTTATTTTGTATAACTCATAAAATTCTCGATTCTAATATTACCACTAACCACATCCATTTAATTTGAATTAAGAAACCTATAGATATTTTTAGAAATTTTCATGTAATGTCCAGGATAAAAAAGAAATTTATACATGGCTTCAGTATGAATGTTGTTCAATATATACGCATGTGTATCGGACGCGTAAAATACGAGTAATACAATATCTTGTTGGATTTCCAAACATGATGACATCATCTGACATGGAAGCAGTCGTAAGCGTAGGAGTCGGAGAGACTCGCCAAAGCTATAAAATGAGATCCGTGCTTGCCTCTGCTTATTGCCCTCCACATTCACTCCTATTTACACTCATGACACTCGCGCTTTTCAACTTCTAAGTTTTCCCTAATTACTTGTTCTTAACCAAAAATGCTAGCTGGCTCTATCATCACTGCATTATCTATTTATTTTGTTCCTAATATTTATATATTTGCATTACATATTTTGTTACTAATATAAATATATCAAATAGAGTAGAAAACAGATTTCATGGTTCTTATGGTTATCACAAACCTCATTCATCAGGAGATGTTGGATCTGTGTTGGATAGAAAAGTCAAATGTCGCTTGTATTCAATACTTCTCATGTTCTGTGCATTTTCAAAAAAAATGATATGACGAGTTTTAATTTGATAATAATGATATGGTCGTATGTTCTTATTAATTTTTCCAATACTTGTTGCGGTTTTTTTCTGTAATTTTACAGTCCGGTATTCTGATATAAAGACGGAAAAATTTATAACAAATATGGCGTGCATAACAAACAAACATAACGATGATTCACGGACAGATTCAAAACTTAGTCGTGTCAAAAATTATTAGATGTAATCATCACTATCCACCAATGGATAGAGCTGGACCTCTCTATCCTCCTTTCTTCAAAGGCTTCAAGTTTGGGTCCATCCCCACACTATTAATTGTTTGCCTCCTCCAATACCCTAACCACATGCCATTAAGGGGCCCACTTCCACCTAATATTGTCTCGGTATTGTCTCTCCCTCGATAATTAATGGCATCTTTGGCACAACAAATTAACCTTATTATCTTTCTTCTTTTGATAGTGGTTGTTGAGCTTACTAGACTACTAACTGGATTTTGATGGTCCTAGTTGAATTGAGTTTGCTTGGCATTTGGTAAACTTTTACGTCTATTGAATTTTAGCCTTTTCTCTATTGAAAGCGGTTTCTGGTTTTGTTTTTTTCGACATGATAAGAAGATTGTCGATAGATAAATTGAAATTGCTTGGCTGGCATGGCATTAGCTTTACTCGATCCGTGACTTATGGACCATACGGGTAAATAAAATTGTTACAGAGGTCTCTCGACCAGCATTGCGTATAGGAGACTAGAGATGTAGAAGGTTGAAACATGTTTAAGCTAAAGGTGTTATAAACTTTACACATTATACGGTCTTACTCTCTTGTTTATATATTTATTTATTAAAGACAAATAATTTTTGGGGCACAAGCACATGAACTCATGAAGGACAATAAAAAGAGAGAAAAGTTGCTATCATAGGCGTGAGGTATGTCCGGCCTATGACTTTGATGCATAGTCATGCCGTGTCCACAATTATTCGATTAGATATTTATGTCCATTTCTCTATAATATATATGTAGCATGAATTGATTAATTAAGAGGGATAAGCGTGCGGATTGCCCTAACAAATAATTTTTTTTTATTATAGGAAATCTACATTAATTAATAGCTTATATATATGTAAATAAAAGAGCCTTACAAAAGTAGAAGACAAATGAGGTCCAAATATTCTATTGTCTTAACCACACTTTGACGACAAATAGCTACCAATGGAGACCATTTCTAACAAGCAACCAAAGACATTTCAATAATTTCAATCGACCCAAGTTTTTCTGTTTTACTTGATTTAATTGTCACGATAATTAGTTCTCTAAACCAAATCAATCACCATCGACCATATTGTTTTTTAGTCAGACATCAATTTTTAACCTATTAAGGTAATACCCTCACATTAAGAAATTTGGTTTGATCAATTAAAACTAATGATGGGGACTTGAGATGTACCACAATTCTATTGCAACAAGTTAAACCCTTATCAAATGCCTTACTTTGCGGGAACGTGGATTCCGTAAGAATTAATATAAAAAAAGAAGGGTAAATAGCACAAAACATCCTTATACTTTATCTTGTGTGGCATTTATATATATTCAACTCCAAACAGCAATAATAAGTTCTAAAGCAAAATCAGACAATCATTTTACTTATTTAGCATTGAATTTGATCATTTTTAAGAGTCCCGGTCGACGAGCAACAAGGGGTGTTTAAGCCAATAAGTCACTCGTGGGAGTATAAGTGCCACACAAGATAGACTGCAAGCTAGAGTATTTTGTGCTATTTACCTCTTTGTATTTTACTTTTGTTTGACTGGTTGTTGAGATAGAACTAAAGAGCATGATGAGCATCCGTATTGATTCTCCAAACTACATAGCCTTGAATTTAGTATTTCATATAATTAATTAGCTTCACCGGCAGAATCTTTGCGTATCTCCAAATGGACGACAAGCTGAAAGTTAAATTGCATACGAAATAATCGGGAAACAATTCAATTGAAAGTCACAGAATTGATTTTTTTTATTTTTATGAGTATCATACAATTGATCGGTACTGCTAAAGTGACTAGCTTTGCTTAATGTAAGACGCAACCCCAGTTGAAATGAACATGCTAACTACCAGTAGCTAAAACCATTCATTCTTCATATATATATATATATATTATCTTAAGATAAATGCTAAAGGTTGTGAGCCCATCTATCTATCTAATTCTCTTAATAAACAGGTGATCTCTCATCACAAAAAGCAACAGTAACGATATGTTAGTTACATCATTCTCTTTTAATATAATTTTAGAAAATATATGTAACGATACATGCCCATTCTTTTACGCATGAACGATATTTTTGCTAGCTTTACATATGGTGTAATCTTTTGTTTTTCTTTCATCGTTATCATAGTGAACTAAGAATTGAATATCCTTTTAGCATATAAAATCCGAATTTCATTATTACCGAGCGGAAAAAACATTTTTTTCCCCCAACATTTTGCTACATTATTATAACTTATTGTTAGCCGTTCATGTCCAAATTTTTTTTCCTTCAATTTTTCGTGACACAAACTTTATTTTATTTTAAGAAATCGGACAATAAATATAGAAATATAAGTATGAGACAAATAAAGCTAAAGAAGAAACAAATGAGGGAGGGATTAAATCATGTGAAGTTGTGAAGCGGTTTGTCTTGAGAGAAGACAAAAGATTTTGAATCCACGTGATCACATTCCAAATCTCATCAATTTTGTACTACAAGCATGTTTGTTTTTTTTGTAGGCATTGCATCCCCTACGTTCTTGCTTTTATTGTTTGTAAATTCCCTTTTAAAATCATCAAAATTGTTTGCTTTGATCTTTAAAGAAAATATATCATGGAAAGTTTTTTTTTTTGAGATGATAGGCGGGATAAAATAGCCATCCCTCATAAATGAAAGAGCTCAGGCTCGATCCCGGATCTCCTTCATGAGATACTCCAAGCCCCAATATGTCTTGGAAAGTTACTTCTTGATCCTTAATTAGTTATCCATACACGAGATAATATTCTTCTATACCCATATTTTTCCCTCGGCACTTATCAGTTGGTAGGATTCTCTGTCAAACACTTTCTCGATGACGTACGACCCTTTCCAATTTGGTTCGAATTTTCTCTTGGTAAGTCGATTGGGAATGATCGGTCTTTAGAGGACCAACTTCAGTACATCTTTCTTAAAAGCACGGAGACGGGTCATCTTATCATAGGCTCATGATATTTGGGCTCGGTACAACTTCAGATTTCGCTGCACTATGAGTTTCTTTTCTTCAAGGGTATCGAGTTCTTCGTGCCGAAGAAGGGCATTTTCCTCTTCCGTTAGACTGTACTAAACGGCCATTCTCAAATTTGGAATTTCGACTTCAAGGAGGAGAATTACCTCAATCCCGAAGAGCAGCGATTATGGGGTAAATTGGGTTGGAGTGCGGTGCATGGTACGATATGATCACAGAGCCTCGTAGAGTTTGAGATTCCATTCTCTTTTGTTGGCTGAAGTATTTTTACTGAGGAGCTTGCATAGAATTTTATTGAAGGTTTCGGCCAGGCCATTGGCTCTTGGATTATAGATGGAGCAATATCTCCAGTTTATCTTGTTTTGAGTAGCGAACTTTAAGACTTTGAAGCTCTTGAAAGAATACCCGTTGTCAGAAATGATTTTTCTTAGTGTACCGAAACGGTATAGCATGTTATGCCGGAAGAATATCAGAATATCTTCTATCTTAATTTCTTTTAGCGGGATAGTTTCAGCCCATCTGGAGAAGTAGTCAGTTGTGCCCAATATGAACCGGTGACCTTTAGATGACGGAGATCAATTGGGCCAATTATATCGGTGCCCCATATTTCAAATGGCCATGATGCCATGGTAGAATGCAGCGGATTGGGATGCTTGTGTATGAAGTCACGATGTATTTGGTAGAGATGAAATTTCTTCGCATGCTCTTCGCAATCCCTTATTATGATAAACCAATAATATTCAAGCCGTTTGATTTGAAGCCACATTTTGGGGCCAGATGAGCTCCTCAAATGCCCGAGTGAACTTTTTTCATGACTTTTTGGGATTCGGCCGGGGACAGACACCTAAGTTAAAGTCGGTCGTATGATTTCGGTATAGTGTGTCATTTACGAACACATATCAGGGGGCTTTTTTTTCAGGTGAACCCTCACGGATTTTTCTTCGGGCAACTTGTCATATCGGAGGTATTCTATGAAGTGTTCTCTCCAATCAGGCTCATCTTGAATAATCAGAGCTGGTTCGACAGGACTGTTCTTTTGTTCTACACTTTCTTTTTCTCGTAAGAAGACTGGAGGCAGAATTTGTCGGTTTCATCAAAATTTCATCCATATCAGGATCAGCTAGCTCTTTGGCTAGGCGAGCGAGTATGTCGGGTTTTCTATTCAACGGTCTGGAAACTCTCATTAGTTCAATGTGAGTGAACTGTTTCATGAGTTTCACCACCCGGTTCTGTATCGAGCTAACTCTGGCTTATATATCTTGTAGTCGCCGCTCACTTGGTTGACGATAAGCTGGGAACCACCGTAAACCCGTAGCTGAAAGAACACTATTTCTATGGCGAGCTCTAGACCAGCTATCCGAGCTTCATACTCAGCCTCGTTTTTTATGCGAGGCTTGGTAAGAGCGAAGGAACATCATAGGGTTCCTCTCGATAGCGTGATAAACACCAATCCTATCTCTGGTTTTATCCACGGGATGCTTGAATTGATGGATGTCCTCATTGATGAGGCTCTATCGAATAGAGCTTCCAGCATGGCTCGTTACTTTTGAGGCGTAGCACTTGATCGTCGGGTAACTTGCAATTTAGTGGTGACTTTTTAGGTATGGGGTGAGCAGCGAGGAAGTCGGTTAGGGCTTGCCCTTTTACTTCTTTTTGAAGAGCATAGACTGTGTCAAATTCAAGCAGCATGACAGCCTATCTGGCCATTCTACCTGTTAGGCTTGCCTTGGTCATTAAATATTAGAGCTGGTCGACCTTGGAGATCAACATAACCCGATGAGCGAGAAGATAGTGCCTCATCTTCTTCATGGCGAATATCAGGGCCAATTATTGCTTTTCGATCGGGGAATAGTTATATTCCGCACCGACTAATGTTCGGCTGAGTTAGTAAAGAGCATTTTTCCCCTCCTCTTTATTTTGGGCATGGAGCGCGCCGGGTGATTCATCTAGCGTGGTAGTGTAGAGAATCGGCGGTTTATTTGGAATGGGAGCAGCAAGCACTGGAGGGTGTAGCATGTACTATTTGATACTTTTGAATGCTTCTTGACATTCGGCATCCCAGACAAAAGAAGCCACTTTCTTCATGATTTTTGAGAAAAGCCGATATCTCCCCGATAGGTTCAAGATGAACTTTCGTATATAAGCGAGCTATCATTGGAAGGATCTTAGTTGCGTCAGATTCTATAGAGGAGGCATCTCCATGATGACCTTTATCTTATATGGATCAATTTTGATTCCTTGATGTCGGACTATGAAGCCCAAGAATTTTCCCGACGACGCGCCGAAATCGCACTTTAGAGGGTTCATCTTTAGATCGCATTCTCTGTGAAAACGATCCTGAAATCTTGGATGTGGTTGGTCTTGACTTTAGTCTTGACGACCGAATCATCAATGTAAAATTCGATGACCTTATGGATTAAGTCATCAAAGACCTTGGTCATTGCCCTTTGATATATGGCACCTACATTCTTCACTCCAAATGACATCACCTTGTAACGGTATATGCCGATTGGGGGTTCGAAATGCTGTGTGCTTCTTATCCTTAGGTGATATTTTTATCTGATTGTATCCGGACGAACCATCCATGAAGGTAAACAACATGTAATTTGAGGTATCGTCGACCATAATTTTCATGACCGGAAGCGGAAAATCGTTTTTAGGGAATGCATTGTTGTCACGCCCCACTTCCCAAAATACATGAATACGGCACGTGACAGAGCCAATCATGCTACCTATAGCTAGGAAAAATCTCTCCATGGTCACATTACGGCTGTCAATCAGATATCAAGAATAGTAAATAAAATCTAACTAACATATGTCCATCTGCTACAGTAAATAACAGTCAAGAAATGTATGTAGCGGAAATGAATAAAGATCCAATAAAATAATATCTGAATCATGTCCCTTATAGGATCACATCGATAAATTTAAACTACGGAAATAAAATAAACTAGGCATCTCTAAAACTAATCATCAAGCTCCTCACTGCTTGGCTTGCTTGTTAAAATATTCCTGATCTTCCCACGACAAGGTCAAAGGAACTGGGCCATGCAAAACCCAGACGTCAGTACGTTATAAATATCAAAATAATAGTAATAACCAGAATATGTTAGTGATATGTATGCCCTAGAGACCATTATTGTATGATATAATGGATGCTTGGACATATATATAGAGGACTTTCTTACTCGACATGATAGTATGCTATCTGGTTGTCTTTATCTTAACATGTTCACTAGTATTATTATAATGTCTCTCATATACATGTTAAAGCCATTAGGATGTTGGCTTGACTACCAGGACTATGATGCGGATCATACTACTGAGACCTGGGTAGTCCACAAGCACATCCTTCAATTGTTCCTATTCGAGGGAATATCAAGACAGGGCATCGATATTCTAGAGTAGACTGGTGTGTATGTTTCTTGACCCTGTATGGGGCGATGGTTGATCCCATATCCATTGGTGTTTGACATCAAAGATTGTACACAGGTGCTCATCAGAGAATGAGTACACTGAACAGGGCTCGCCGAGAACTCCTAGATGGTAATTACCTATCGTCAGATAGCAGTTCTCTGGTGACACTGGTACATGTTAGTTTGTAGACCCGAGATCGTCATAGAGTCTTGTGTGGTTCCCACCGTGCTTTGATTTCCTCCCTACCACAGCTCAAAGGAGTCAAGCAAACAGGTGGATTTTGGGTACAGTCCCGAGTCACATGGACGCAATGAGCGATATGAGGGGTTTCGTCTCTCCCGTATTAGGAGTTGATGTTGCACTATGTTCGATTGGCTATAACAGTATGTCCCTGGCCAGGGCTGTAGATGAGATTTAATGGTAAGTGTTATCAGTAGTTTCTCATACCGTTATAGGCTTTACATCGGCATGACTTATCAAATTATTGGGGTCTGACGATTCCACCCCCAGACTTGATATGCGACATATCAGACGAAAAGACCGGACTGTACGGTAAGTGTTATCTATAGGCTTCATGGGAGTTTGGACAAGCTTGCTTGTTGATCTTCTATTCGCTCAATACCTGAGTAGCCATTACGTCCAGCTAGTACCGCTGACGGCTTGTCGGTGACTGATGTGATCATCCCCTACTGCTGGCGTATTGACGAGACTTTAGAGTCCCACATAGACGTTTTCTGGTTCAAGCGAAACGAAGTAGAGCACATATGCTGATATGTGCGGCGACCTGATTAAATACGAGTATGAGATACCGTATTGTAATTTGGCGGCTATTTGTTATCAGTTAAGTTATATGTGATATAACCGGATTATTGAATCAAGTGTTGATTTGATAATGTGATATATAGATAAATGATATTAGTCGGTTATATGTGATATAACCGGATTATTAAATCAAGTGTTGATTTAATAATATGATATATATTTATATTTGATATAATTGTATATTGACTAATATTATTGCTCACTAATTATATGCTTATATATATATATATATGAAGCATGGTATGGTTTTTCTATTTTTAGAAAATAGAAATTAAGGTGGAAAATGAGGAGACTTTGGAGGCATGGGCATAGCATGGCTTATTCTATATTATATTCATTTGCTTGCACTATTGAAGTATGGCTGCAATTTTTAAGTGTTAAAAATTGTATGCTTCAATAATGTGAGAGTTGAGCTGACCCATTCTATACTTCATTCCACACTTAGTTATTTTTTCTTGAGTTGAACTCATGTGATGAGTTTTCTCTCTAGCTCTCTCTCTTT
Source organism: Agapanthus africanus (assembly GCA_030015575.1). Lineage (NCBI taxonomy): Eukaryota > Viridiplantae > Streptophyta > Magnoliopsida > Asparagales > Amaryllidaceae > Agapanthus > Agapanthus africanus. The sequence goes on along the minus strand of JASDDO010000010.1, from coordinate 536,880,945 downwards.
TCCCCACCTCCACCTCCAAGCTCAATCTCTCACATGAGTTGTGAACTCATGAGCTTGTGAGAACCCTAGTGAGCTATTATAACCCCTATTTCACCATCCTATACTAGATTAGCGCTTTGGTGTAGTCTGTTTACTTCACTGAAGAGTTTAGTGAAGAGGTAGTTTGGCGGACTTCGGATTGATCATCTTCGGCACGAAGTTCATCGGAGCAAGTTTGTTCAACCTTCAAGTGGAGCCTAGTGGAGTCGCGTGGATTACAACCCGGAGCTTTAGAAGAGAAGTACATGGTCAACAAAGGTTGTAGACATCCATCTCTTAGTTTAGTTTTTGATATCTTAATTAAACCCTAATCATCTAGTTTAAGATCTTGGTTATTGTAGATTAACACCCTTAAAATTTTAAAAGTGGCATGCTTGATGATAGTAAAACCCAGTGGTGGTGCTAACATATACTTTCATAGTATCATAGCCAAAGCCAGAAAATTATACGATATTTATAGAATCACGAAACCGAAACAATCCGAAAATGTAACCCGAAAACCCTGTTCTCTGTCATTTTTTAAATGGTCTCTAATTTTTTTAAAAACAATTGCAGAATGTTACATGTGATGTAACTATAACAACAGAGAAAAACGAGGCAAAACAAACTACTTTTGGCTGGCAAGATAAAGAAAAAAACCGGCCTGGCCGGTTTTCTTATATTATTTTGCCTCGAGTTTTCTTTTGTGTTCTGTTTGTATGGTTCTAGGGTTTCAGGTTATGTTTGATTGGCCCAGTTTGCATGTGATGTTAACAATTCTGTTAGGGCTAATCGGAGTGTTTTGTAGTTGTGTTTTTAACGTCGTTTCGGGTTTAAGTTTGATATGTGTTGCAATGGTTGGAATCCACATTTAATTGGTTTTGAGAAAACTAGTTAGTGATTGTAAATCTAGCATGTTAATCTCTTTTGATCAATTGCCACGAAGTTTCGATTCGGATCGAAACTCTGTCGCAATCGCGTATCATACGCGAATACTCGCCGGATAACTATACTAGGTAGCCACACCCCATAACCTCGGCCAAGTGACTTTAGGAGAACCCCATTGCGAAAAGCATCCACTCGGGTGCTCGCGACTACGGTGTTCCGCCTAAGTGCAATTGGTCGAAGGCATCGGGGGTGCAGCCATCTACTAAAGTTCCCGACGAGTATTCGATCTGGTAGTCGGGAATCTTGTTGAATTATCCGACTAAGTTATTGAAAAATGTTTTCGACATGAGGCTAAAATGCGGGGTTTATAGGCTTAGGCATGAAATTTGGCATATGAGATATTCCAGGTTTATGATGTCTAAGAAAATGCGGATTTTAATTATTGTAGTTTTTCATTTCTTTTTTGCGACCGTAAGTGTAATATGTGGGGTATCCCAAATCTCGTTGCTATATGTCAATGGAATTTGGGATACGCGTATTTACTTACGTTGATAACATGTGATATTATGTGTTGCTGTGATATGTTATATTGGATCGTCGTGAATGAATAGCCGGGGTTTTTATGTGAGATGGGAGTTTTTCAATTTTCATTCATGTAAAATTTGTATGTAATATTATTTTATTAGGACACTTCCGGGTTAAGGATGATGTCACCATTGATGTATATTATTTACTTTTCCGCATTAGGATAGACCCAAGCTAGGGAGCACAAGTAACCGGGTTCTGGAGTCCAGTGGGAGACCATCTCGAGGAGTCGAGACTGGGTCTCCTAACTCTAGAATTGCCAGGGTTGCTTGCCGCTCTCGTAGGGGTCTAGGGATGTGGGATTGGTTATTCATCACGACCGTGGAATCCGTGTTTTTCATTATTGGCTTAATTTAAAACACGGATCTCCTAATATATCCAATATTTCATATGTTGACTTCTGCTGCTTGGTTCTGTGATGTGATCATATAACTGCGTGAGACGAATGCTATATAAATATGATATATATAATAAACGTTGCTTATGTTTTGCACCTGCGCTGGTCCATCCCCCGCTCTGCCGTTAGTTAATTAACCTGACGGGGCCCCGTGGCGAATGCGGATGGTATAAGAGTACGTTCTATTTTCGTTTCATTTTCTGTGATATTTAGGGAAACATTAAATGATGGGACTTTATTAATGAGATTAATGAAAAGAAAAGAAACCTAAAGATGTTGTAAAATCAAGTTTTTAAAAAGGTAGCTCTAGTTCTTGCTTTGCATAGTGGTATTCCTTGATGAATATCCAGCACCTCATTCAACGAGGAAAAAGCCGCGATTCCTTCATCGGGAGTGAGCTCTTTAGCAAAACTAGCAAATACTACAACCCATTCGGTTTATCATCATAGCTTCTGTAGTTCTTGCTTTGCATAGTGATTTTCCTTGATGGATATCTAGCACCTCATTCGATGAGGAAAGAGCCGAGATCCCTTCACCGGGTGTGACCTCTTTAGCAAAACTAATAAAAGCTATTCGGTTTGTTTTTGAAAACTAATCGATTTTAAAAGCGGAGCTTAAACCACTCCTTTTCAAAATCACTAGATTCTATAACGCTATCAAGTTCATTACGCTAAAGGTTTTCTTAAAAACCAACGTAGCCTTCCGTCATTTCAGATAAGTGCTATTTAGTATTCGTACTGCGTTTGTTGACCTTTATCAAGGCGTAGTGTGCGGTAGCTGAATAGTGCTTATCTGCCGCATGTGATGCGATTGGATTAGGGTAGTCGTGCGGCCTTGTTGACCTTGTCAAGAGTCGTGCGGGTGGGTTTAATTCAATTGAGAAATGAAAGGGTTGAACTTGACTTGCGGTTTATGGTTTGTTGACCTTTTTAAGATCATAAATCGAATGGGGTAAAAACAATATTTGGAATTTCAAGTGTTGAAATTTGCAATGAGATTGCATACCTTCTATACGATAGTTGGATCCCGATAACCACTACGAGTAAGAGTTACTCCTGAGAGAGTTTTGCACTTTACAATTAGCCAATCTATTAAATGTCTAAGAAAGGTGTTAACGGGGTGATGTCCCTGCGGAAACGAGGTTATTTAATTAGTTCCATGCGAAAGCATTGGGAGACTCCCTTGGAGTACCGATGCCTGCCTGGCCGAACGATTGGCGAACTTATAGGATGTAATTAATCTCAGCTAATCTTACCTTGTAGGGTTTGAAGGAAGATTTGATAAAAACAGTGGGAGCCATCCTGGTTAGATAAAATAATAACAAATCTAATCTTGCAAAGAACGCACACAAAGTGATTATCCTTCTCTCTCTCCTAGTAGCGACCAATGACACGCCTTAATCAAGATAATAATATGGATGTATTGACCGAACCTACTTATTATACTGGGCTAGGTTCTGCTCTATTTTATGATTGTCATAAGTCTGAGCAAGGAATAGGGGAATATCAGGATTCTCATGCCACCCAAATGAAGAATAAGCATGTTGATGCATTATCTTCGGGTGTGTTCGTAACCGAGAACTGTTTCTCAGTTTGCTCTACGTCCTGGGTATTAGATACTGGATCAGAATCCCACGTATTTAATTTTTTACATGGGTTAAAGATAGGTAGAGAACTGGAAAAGGGTGATAAGTCTCTAGTAGTAGGGAATGGTACAATTGTTGCAGCCAAAGCAGTTGGCAAATATCACCTAGTGTTACCAATTGGTAATACAATGATTCTGAGCAACGGTTATTTCGTACCAAAAATATTGTGAATGTTTTCCTAAATCAAGTATTGATTAGGTATGGTACGTTGTATAATGGTATATATGTTCTTAATCACAACACAGTTATAAGTATACAGAACACACACAAGAGAAACAGTTCAGAATGAACGAAGATTTCTTATGGCATTATAGACTAGGTCATATCAATACGACAAGACTGGCTGAGTTGCATAAGGATGCATATTTAAATCCGTTCGAATTTACATCTTATGAAACTTGCCAGTCATGTCTCAAAGGTAAGATGAACAATTCTCTGTTTATTGGACACGGAGAAAGAGCTACTGAACTCTTGGACAGATACATAGTGATGTATGTGGTCCTATATCTACACATGCCAAGAATGGTCCTCGTACTTTATTACATTCACCGATGATCTCTCAAGATTCAGATATGTGTTCCTGTTGAAACACAAATCTGAATCTTTTGAGAAATTCAAGGAATATAAGTACGAAGTTGAGAACTAAACGGGTAAAACTATTAAAATCCTTCGATATGATCGGGGAGGAGAATACTTGAGCACGGAATTCAGAAACTACTTAAAAGAGAATGGGATTCTCTCTCAGTTTACTCCTCCATATACACCACAGCACAACAGAGTATCGGAGTGGAGGAATCGCACCGTATTAGATATGGTGCGCTCTATGATGAGTAATACTGAGTTGCCTATTTTCTTTTGGGGTTATGCACTTGAGATATGTGCATTCCTATTGAATAGAGTTTCGATCCGTTGCCTACCACTCCATATGATATATGGAATGAGAAGAGACCATCTCTTAAACGAGTTAAGATATGGGGTTGTCCGGCCTATATTAAAAAGCAAAATCCGGACAAGCTCAAGGCAAGGTGGAACCAGAGGATTCAATAGTCCCCGACGAACCTCAGCCACTTCGCAGATCTAGTGGGGTTCCTCATCCACCTGAGAGATACTACGGTTTTATCATAGACGGTGGGAGCGAGGATTGCATCATGGAAGATGATGACCCAACTAGTTTTGAGCAGGCCATCATAAATGGAGACTCTGTGAAATGGATGGATGCTATGCGATCTGAGATGGAATCCATGTACACAAACAAAGTCTGGACTTTGAAAGTTTCTCCTGAAGGGGTAAAAACCATCGGGAGCAAGTTGATCTTGAGAAGATAATTGGTGTAAATGGACAAGTTGAGACTTTCAAAACTAGACTTGTAGAAAAAGGTTTTCGTCAATGACCAGGTGTCAACTATGATGAAACATTTTCTCCAGTGGCTATACTTAAGTCCATCAGGATCCTACTTGCCATTGCTGCATAGCATGACTATGAAATCTGGCAGTTGCACGTCAAGACCGCTTTTCTAAATGGTGATTTAGAAGAGAGCATATACATGACATATCCAGAGGGCTTCGTAGACAGTGGGAGCAGCGGAAGCGTGTGCAAGCTGATTAAATCAATCTATAGATTAAAGTAGGCATCGCAGAGCTGGAACATCTGTTTCGATGAAGCTGTCAAAGAGTTTGACTTCATCAAAAATGTACATGAACCATGTATATATAAGAAGGTTGTAGAGAGTAAGGTTTTCTTCCTCGTATTGTACGTGGATGACATACTCTTGATAGGAAACGATGTTCCTATGCTACACTCGGTCAAGCTCTTTTTATCACACAAGTTCTCCATGAAAGATCTAAATGATACCTCCTACATCCTGGGGATATAGATCTATAGAGATAGATCTAAACGGATGTTAGGATTGTCCCAATCCAGGTATATTGACACCATACTAAAGAGGTTCAATATGGAAGATTCTAAGCGTGGTAATGTACCCGCTTGTTCAGGAATCACTCTTTCCAAAAAGATGTCTCCCAAGACTGATTTGGAGAGGGATCGCATGCAAGGGATACCCTATGCTTCGGCAGTCGGGTTAATCATGTATGCGATGTTGTGTACCAGACCAGATGTAGCTTACTCGCTAGGTGTAGTGAGTAGGTATCAAACAGATCATGGGGAGAAATTCTGGATAGCTGTGAAGAACATTCTTAAGTACTTAAGAAGGACTAAAGAGATGTTCTTGGTGTAAGATAACGGTGAACTCCAGGTGGATTTCTTTACCGATTCGAGCTTCCAGACTGATAAAGACAACAGTAAGTCGGTCTCGGGTTTTGTCTTAACCCTCAGTGGAGGGACGGTATGTTGGAAGAGTTCCAAGCTAGATACCGTAGCAGACTCGACGATGAAGGCTGAATACATCGCTACCAACGATACTGCCAAAGAGGCTGTCTGGATGAAGAAGTTCATGAGATGAACTTGGTGTGGTTCCTACTATTGAGAATCCAATACCTGTGTATTGTGATAACAATGGAGCTTTGGCTTTGGCTTAGGAACCCCGGTCCTATCAGCGATCCAGACATATTCTTAGGCGGTATCACCTGATCAGGAAGATAGTAGATCTCCGGGACATCGAGGTCAGGAGAGTTGACATTGAGGATAATACAGTGAATCCACTCACTAAGGCCCTTCCCCAGATACTAATTGAGAGACTTTCTGGGATGTTGGGTATGAGATATTACAACAACTGACCTTAGTGCAAGTGGGAGATTGTTAGTGATATATATGCCCTGGAGGCCATTATTGTATGATATAGTGGATGCTTGGACATATATATATGACTTTCTTGCTCGACATGATAGTATGCTATCTGGTTGTCTTTATCTTAACATGTTCACTGATATTATTATACTGCCTCTCATATGCATGTTGATAAAGCCCTTAGGATGTTGGCTTGACTACCAGGAGTATGATGCGGATCATACTACTGGGACGTGGTTAGTCCACAAGCACTTCCTTCAATTGCTCCTAGTTAAGGGAATATCGAGACAGAGCATCGATATTCCAGATTAGACTAGTGTGTACGTTTCTTGACCCTGTATGGGGCAATGGTTGATCCCATATCCATTGGTGTTTGACATCAAAGATTGTACACAGGTGCATTAGAGAATGGGTACACTGAACAGGATTCACCGAGAACTCCTAGATGGTAATATACCTATCGTCAGATAGCAGTTCTCTGGTGATACTGGTACAGGTTAGTCTGTAGACCCGAGATCGTCATAGAGTCTTGTGTGGTTCCCACTGCACTTTAATTTTCTCCCTACCACGGCTCAAAGGAGTCGTGCAAATAGGTGGATTTTGGGTATAGTCCCGAGTCACATGGAGGCAATGAGCGATAGGAGGGGTTTTGTCTCTCCCAGTATTGAGAGTTGATATTGCGCTATACTCGATTGGCTATAACAGTAAGTCCCTAAGCAGGGTTGTTGATGAGATTTACTGGTAAGTGTTATCAGTAGTTTCTCATACCGTTTTAGGCCTTATATCGGCATGACTTATCAAGTTATTGGGGTCTGACGATTCCAACCCCAGACATGATATGCGACATATCAGACGAAGAGACAGGACTGTACGGTAAGTGTTACCTAGAGGCTTCATGGGAGTTTGGACAAGCTTGCTTGTTGATCTTCCATTTGCTCAATACCTGGGTAGCCATTACGTCCAGCTAGTACCGCTGACGGCTTGTCGGTGACTGATGTGATCATCACCTACTGCTGGCGTATTGACGAGTCTTTAGAGTCGCATAAAGAAGTTTCCTGGTTCAAACGAAACAAAGTAGGGCACATATGCTGATATGTGAGGGGGCCTGATTAAATACGAGTATGAGATACCGTATTATAATCTGGCGGTTATTTGTTATCAGTTAGGTTATATGTGATATAACTGGATTATTAAATTAAGTGTTGATTTGATAATGTGATATACAGATAAATGATATTAGTCGGTTATATGTGATATAACCGGATTATTAAATCAAGTATTGATTTAATAATATGATATATATTTATATTTGATATAATTGTATATCGACTAATATTATTGCTCATTAATTATATGCTTATCTTTATATATATATATATATGTTATATATATATATCACATATATATTAATATATATGTGATATATATATATGTGATATATATATATATATTTATATATATATATTTATATATATATATGAAGTATGGCATGGTTTTTCTATTTTTAGAAAATAGAAATTAAGGTGGAAAATGGGGAGACTTTGGAGGCATGGGCATAACATGGCTTATTCTATATTATATTTTTTTGCTTGCACTATTGAAGCATGGCTATAATTTTTAAGTGCTAAAAATTGTATGCTTCAATAATGCGAGAGTTGAGATGAGACATTCTACACTTCATTCCATACTTAGTTATTTTTTCTTGAGTTGAACTCATATGATGAGTTTTCTCTCCAGCTCTCTCCCTTTTCCTCACCTCCACCTCCAAGCTCAATCCCTCACATGAGCTGTGAACCCTTGAGCTTGTGAGAACCCTAGTATGCTAACATAACCTCTACTACACCATCCTACACTAGATTAGCGCTTTGGTGTAGTGTTTTTACTTCACTAAAGAGTTTAGTGAAGAGCTAGCTTGGATTGGCGGACTTCGGGTGGATCATCTTCGGCACGAAGGTCACCGGAGAAAGTTCGTTCAACCTTCAAGTGGAGCCTAGTGGAGTCGCGTGGACTACAACCTGGAGCTTTAGAAGAGAAGGAAATGGTCTACAAAGGTTGTTGCCATCCATCTCTTAGTTTAGTTTTTGATATCTTAATTAAATCCTAATCATCTAGTTTAAGATCTTGGTTAGTGTTGATTAGCAGCCTTAAAATTTTAAAAACGGCATGCTTGATGCTAGTAAAACCCAGTTGTGGTGCTAACGTATACTTTCAAAATTGGATGCTATGATTAAACATGGATATAAATAATAAACATGGGTGCGAGACAGTGGGCTATAGATATGCCATGTGTATTTTAAATTCTGTATTTCTAGGTTATCTATTCTAAAAGTCTTTGAAATAAATTAATGGAATCGTCAATGTAAATCAATAGTATCCCGTGCGTGCCTAGGACCACGGTCAAGATTCTCGGGGCTGAATCCGAGACGTGCCGCTATGAAGTAAAAACATGATATCATGTATAGACGAATGAAGTCAGCATCATCATTTCGGGGCCCGAAGCCCGTATCGACTGATCAGTCTCTAGAAAGTATCGAACTATTGAGTTACAAGCCAGGTTTCATTATTGATTTCCTCTTTTCCCCCAGATTTCGTGTTCAATTCAGGTATCAACAGAAAGTCTACCTAATGCCAATACAATAACAATCATGAATAGATCTTGTCTAGCAAGACAACAAGTCAGATCAAACAGGATAATAAATATTGTTGGCATCGGTAACCAGTACAGGTAACGGGTATAACAGTACAGCTAAAGCAACGGCAAGATAATTTGTCATGCACTTATCAGAAGAAATATTTACTTGCGCAACCAGTCGTAATAAAAGCGCTATTATGACTGTCATGGTGATATATCTGTAACGAATCGATGTATGCGTCATTACTTGTTAAAAGATATATTTAAACATATTTATAATAGCGTTTTACACTTGTTATTTATTATAAACTAAATTGTATCTACTAACTAAATTGTGTCTACTAAAATAGTTCAAATATATAATTTTGCACAACCTCAACAATTGTAACCATACATGTGCTAATATTAGTAAAAGGTAAAATTTGGATTAATCATATATCGATAATAATTCGCAATATTATATATATATATATATATTATACTAGATATATTTTGGTATAGATAAACTATAATGAAACTAGTATGTAGCAAGATAAACTTGCCTGGAGACAAACACGTGAAGAACGATAACACGACAATGCAGAACACGACACACGAAATATCTCAGCTAGGTGCTCGGCTAGGCTGTTGCTCCGCAACAGGAAACAAGGAAGAATTCGACAACCACGATTGAGAAGGGTTCGGGTACTATTATGGTGGCGTTGGGTTCGTCGTAGGTATAAGATTCAGGCGATGTTGGTGAGTTTGAGGGTGCATGTGGGGTCAGAGGATGAAGGCGATGAGTGCTCAGGGTTGGATTTGGGTTATGCTGCTCGAGTTTGGGTTTGATAGGAGGTGAAGATGATTGTGGGTGATGGTCGCGGCTGCTGGGTTGTCGGTGGAAGGGTCGGAGATGGTGTTTGGCGATGGGTTGATGGTGCGAGTTTGCTATAGTCGAGGGCATGGGTTCAATAGGCTAGGGTCCAATGGTGGTTCGCATGGTTCGAGGTGATGTTTGAGGAAGACGGAGTTGCGCCGGTGGTGGATGGGTGCACCGAAGGTCGAAGATGAAGATGGTGAGGCGGGGACAGAGAGAGAATAGCGAGGAAGAGAATGACCACGAGTGGTCGGGGTTTAGGACTCGACGACGACGAGGAGGAAAGAAAGAAGTGGACAAGAGCAAAGGGGAAAGGGAGTTGGTGATGGACGAGACCGAAGGTAAGGATCGAGATGGGTGCGGGGGTAGGCTTGGTGAAGAAGGAGAATAGGAGAGAGGGTAAGGTGATGGGTGCGGTGAGAACAAGAGAGGAGGGTTGGCTTCGAAGACGAAGGAACGGCGAGATTGGGGTAGTGTCGGCTTGGGTTAAGGCTCGGGAAAGAGAACAAGAACGAGAGGAGAGAGATAGAGACGGGAAGAAGAGAGAGAAAGAGAGAGAGAGAGAGTTTTTATAAATTTATATATATATATATATATATAACAATTATATATAATAAAGGTATAGAAATATATTAGGGAATATATTATATATTTTATAGGATTTTACAGATAATACTAGATCATTCCAAATATTACCCGAATTTAGTCAAAAATATCGTTTTTAAATATAAAATACATACGTAAGAATTTTAACCATAATGCAACAATCTATTATTAAATACATATACCCCCAAATAAAATTTAAATAAATACACTAAAGATTTCTAAATATTTTGTTGTCTATATTTTAGAATATGAACATAATAGATAAGAGTAACAATAAGATATGGGGTGATATACCATGCAAAGTTGTAATGACTTTGAAATCCCTGTACAAAAATTACTTGTTTATTGTATAGAAAGGGTATTTCAGCTTGCTGTAAAGTTATAAGTTAAATTTTTTAATAAAAGCAAGAAGCAACTTGTAGCTCATTGGTAAAGCCTCTACACTGCTGTGACATAGTCTATGTGTTCGAATCCTCTCAGTCCCAATTATTTTTAAGATTTTTCTTTTTAAGTTTTCGGAAGCCCAAGAGTTGCACGTGCAATTCACCGAGAATTGAAAGCTTTCAGAAATATTAAATATGTGCAATGAGGAGTAAACACAGAATATAATACGTGACATGAATTTTGAGGCAGATGGAGTAAATCCAACCACCCAAATCCTCGTTTTGGCCGCCACCAACGGTCCATGTAGCCCTAATCGCCTCCATTCTTTGCCCGTGTGTCTCTTTGACTCCCCACTACTCTCCTGTTGTGTTTGATTTCTCTGCAATTGACCAAAAACTCTTCAAATCCCCTATTAATATCATTTTAATTCATTTTAATTCATTTTTTAAATTCCCATACTCTCATATTTCACTATAAATACCACCCATCCCCCAGCTCTCTACCGTTTTGAAAATTCTATAATTTTTTTTCTCAAACTCTCTAAATACCAAGTGGAGTTAAGCACTCAAGTGGAGTAGCAAACCAAGATCGACGACCGAAGTCTATCCGACGACACCAAGACACCCGAAGGCTTCTTCTCATTCTTATTAACGATCTAAGCTAGTAAGTCCCTTCCCCCCTCTCCTTCTTTTCAACTAAAATCACATTTTAAAATCATACCGACAAAGTAGAGTTAATATGTAACAATCTTCTCTTTTAAATATTTTATCCTGCTCGATAGGTCTATATGTCACATAATCACCCTAATATCTTTTTGAAACAAAATTCACATCTATTTCCTTTTAACGTATCCAAAATTTCATGTTCAATAATCATATAAACGAATTTTTCAGAAAAATACCATGAACTTTAATATAACCGTTTTTCAATAATTGTTAAAAATATCTTTAGGAAAACTTCACGGGGTAATGAACTACACTACACACACACTATAGTTTCATAACACTATGTCTATATATATATATGGCTGGGCCAAAGAATAAGTTTTACATTAAAATACCACACTTTTCAAAACGGATTTCTTTTAATCGATGTTTTTAAATCCTTGGCAATCGCTCCTCTACAACCCTCGTTAGGGTAGCCGCTAATGGATGGTGTGGATTATCGCATATCTTTGGAATAGTAGAGTGAGATGCAGAACTCCTCACAGAGTATTCGGTTTCGAAAGAAAATAAAAATACGGTTTTTAAGAAATACCACTTTTCTAAACAAAACTAAATTTTGGAAAATTAAATAAAACTATGAATTAGTATTTTCAGTAAAAACATATTATAAAACTATATTTTTAATGAAAAATTAGAATTTTTAATAAAATACCAACAAGTTTCCAAGAGTAGTAGTTTTCATAAAAATACCATAAACTTTTAAATGCTGGGTTTTATCACTAAAACACCAAAACAATTAAAATACATATTCATGAAAACCCTAAATATTACAAATCACCCTCGAGCTTTATTTTTAAACTATATTAAACTATTTTTCATAAAACTCCCTTGAGATATGCAAACAATAGTTAAGGACTCTAAAATAATATAGGTTTAAGCAGAATTAATTCTCTTGAGCCCCGGGGAGCCAGAGAAAGTGAGTGCCGGTCTATTTTGGTTACACAATCTAACAGAGTTATCAATGACAATTGTCTTAAAAAAAACACAAATCCTGCCGTCTAAGTGCAGCAGTTTCCGATTTCTCCTGAACATAAGATTTTAAAGAACTAAATCCTTTTATAAGATTCTGAATTCAACCTGAATCCAAACTCAAACCAAAATCCAAAATGAAACACGAACTTGAATACTTGATCATGAACCTGAACACTCGAATTCAAATATCAAACTTGAACTTGAATACTTGACTCGACTTGACCGAACCATGGTTATAACTTGACATGAATACTTGAACACATGATTACATCTTGAAAATGAACCTGATTTTATATCCATGGATCCGAACAAGATCTGTAATCTTAATCTGTACAATACAATATACAGGGATAAAGGGGTAGATTGGTACGGTACGTATATCGTGGCATGAGAGGTCACTTTAAAAGACACCTATATGAATTCACGTGCCGTTGTCCCATGGGTTATGACGGGGCCTTGTACTACATGTTACCATAATCCACTGGGTAAGATGGACTTCTCTCGGAAAGAACACGCCGAGCACTTACAGATTGTCCTAGAGACATTACGAAAACATCAGCACTACGCCATGTACAGCAAGTGTGAATTTCGGCTAGATCAAGTCGGATTTATCGGATATATTGTTTCAGACGAAGGAATCTCTGTGGATCTAGCTAAGGTGTCAGCTGTCACCGAGTGGCCGACACCAAAAACGGTGAAAGATATAAGAAGTTTCTTGCACTTAGCAGGATACTACCGACGATTCATTAAAGGATTCTCAAAGATCACAGCACCCCTGACCAAGCTCACATGTAAAAACGAAACATTCGTGCGGTTAGAAGCATGTGAGAAGGCTTTTGTAGAACTCAAGTCGAGATTAACCTCTGCTCCTATTATCGTAATACCGGATCAATCTGGCAAATTCGTTGTGCATTGTGATACGTCCGGTAAAGGATTATGATGTGTTCTACACTAGCATGGAAAGGTTATGGCTTTTGCATCAAGACAACTAAAGGTTGATGATAGAAACTATCCAACACATGATCTGGAATTGTCAGTCGTCATCTTCGCACTCAAGATTTGGCACCACTATCTTTTGGGAGAACGAGCGGATATATACACTGACCATAAGAGCCTGAAGTATGTATTTACTCAGAAGGAACTCAACATGCGGCAGAGAAGATGGCTAGAACTCATGGCGGACTTCGACATCATCCTACAGTATCACCATGGGAAGGTGAACATAGTTCCTGATGCACTTAGTCGCCAGCCATTAGCAATAAACCTTACCACTCAGTGGAAGCTACAACAAGAATTGCACGGATTGGAGATCGAAGTAGTTATACCAGGTAACACTTCATATTTGATGAATTTACGCATCCAGTCCACTCTTGTAAATCAGATCAAGGCAGCTCAAGCAAATGATACCAAGCTACAAAAGATCCGAGAACAAGTAGAAAGTGGACTACAAACCGATTTCATTATTCATGAAGATGGATTCTTACGGTATGGGAGTCGTTTCTGCGTGCCAGTCGGCCCTGTTCGAGAAGAGTTGATGAAAGAAGCTCACAGCTCTCCTTATTCTGTACACTCCGGTGGCACGAAGATATACAAGGATCTACGACAACACTACTGGTGGTATAGAATGAAGCGCGAAGTAGCTAGAAGCATAGCAAAGTGTTTGGTGTGTCAGCAAGTGAAGGCTGAACATCACAGAACTGCTGGTCTACTTCAGCCGTTACCAATCCTAGAATGGAAATGGAAGTACATTACCATAGACTTCATGACTGCTCTCCCTTGCAGCACGAAGGGTAACGACGCAATTTGGGTTATTGTGGATCGACTTACCAAGTCGGCTCACTTTATTCCATTCAGAGTAGTCCAGTCAACTGAGACGTTAGCAAGAAAGTACATGGAGTTGATTAAAAATCTAAAGTAAGATTTATACCTTCAAGATGTACCATACTTGTCTTGACACCCATAAACTCATGCAGGAGATCGTGAGATTACATGGGGTACTTTTTTGCATCATCTCCGATCGTGATACAAGATTCCGATCATAGTTTTGGAAGAGTCTGCAAGCTAGCCTGGGGACGAGTCTAAATTTCAACACGGCGTATCATCAACAAACGGACGGACAGTCTGAGCGAACAATTCAGATTCTGGAAGACATGCTGAGAGCTGATATGTTAGATATCGGAGGTTCGTGGGAAGATCATCTACACCTAGTGGAGTTTTTATACAACAACAGCTATCAGGTCAGTATTAGGATGGCACCATTCGCAGCACTCTACAGACGGAAATGTCGTTCCCCATTGAGTTGGAACGACATTGGAGATTGTGAACTTCTTGGACCAGAGATTATCGTGGCAACTGTGGACGCGGTTTGCATGATCAGGGAAATGATGCACATAGCCCAAGACCGAAAAAACATTGGGCAGATGCAAAGCGTCGACATCTGGAGTTTCAATATGGAGAGCATGTATTCTTGAAGATCTCTCCAAACAGAGGAGCGATCCATTTTGTCAATTGAGGTAAATTAAGTTCAAGGTACATAGAACTGTTCGACACACTCGAATGAGTTGGAGAAGTGGCATACCGTTTAACTCTATCGCCCTCATTGGAAGGAGTGCACAATGTGTTCCACATATCCCAGTTACGATGATATGTGAGCGACCCAGCTGCATATTTGATCACTCATAGCTCACTGTACAGACCGATCTGACTTGTGAGCAGCAACCGGTTGAGATCCTGAATCGAAAGGTGAATACATTGCGGAACAAGGAGGTGAACTTGGTCCAAGTAATGTGGATAAATGATTCACCAGGAGAATCAACTTGGAAAAGAGAAGACGGTATGCGTGCACGATACTCACAGCTATTCAAAGATTAGTCCTTTATGTAAATTTTGAGGACGAAATTTTTATAAGGAGGATAGAATGTAATGACTCTGAAATCTCTATACAAAAATTACTTGTTTATTGTATAGAAAAGGTATTTCAGCCTGCTGTAAAGTTATAAGTTAAATTTGTTTAATAAAAACAAGAAGCAACTTGTAGCTCATGGGTAAAGCCTCTACACTGTTGTGACATAGCCTGTGTGTTCGAATTCTCTCAGTCCTAATTATTTTAAAGATTTTTCTTTTTAATTTTCGGAAGCTCAAGAGTTGCACATGCAATTCACGGAGAATCGAAAGATTTCAGAAAAATCAAACAGGTGCAAAAAGGAGTAAACACAAAATATAATACGTGACACGAATCTCGAGGCAGATGGAGTAAATCCAACTGCCCAAATCTTCATTTTGGCCGCCACCGACAGTCCAAGTATCCCCAACTGCATCCATTCTTTGTCCGTGCGTCTTTCTGACTCCCCACTACTCCCTTGTAGTGTTTGATTTCTCTACAATTGACCAGAGACTCTTCAAATCACCCATTAATATCATTTTAATTCATATTTTTAATTCCCATACTCTCAAATTTCACTATAAATACCACCCCATCCCTAGCTCTCTACCATTCTGAAAATTCTATAAATAATTCTCTCAAACTCTCTAAATACCAAGTGGAGTTAAGCACTCAAGTTGAGTAGCAAGCCAAGCTCGACGACCGAAAACTTTCCGACGATACCACGACACTCGAAGGCTTCCCCTCATTCTTATTAATGATCTAAATTAGTAAGTCCTTTCCCCTCTCCTTCTTTTTAACTAAAATCATATTTTAAAATCATACTGACAAAGTGGAGTTAACATGTAACAATCATCTCTTTTAAATTTTTATCATGCTTGATAGGTCTATATGTCACATAATCACCCTAATATCTTTTTAAAACAAAATTCACATCTATTTCCTTTTGACGTAACCAAAATTTCATGTTCAATAATCATATAAACGATTTTTTTCAGAAAAATACCATGAACTTTAATATAACCGTTTTACAATAATTGTTAAAAATATCTTTAGGAAAACTTCAAGGAGTAACGACCTACGCCACACATATACTATGGTTTCATAACATGATATATATATATATGGTTGATCCAAAGAATAAGTTTCACATTAAAATACCACACTTTTCAAAACGGATTTCTTTTAATCGATGTTTTTAAATTCTTGGCAATTGCGACTCTACAACCCTCGTTAGGAGACCCGCTAATAGATGGTGCAGATTATCGCACATTCTTGGGATAGTAGATCGAGATGCAGAACTCATCACGGACTATCCGGTCTCGAAAGGAAATAAAATTACGGTTTTTAAGAAATACGACTTTTCTAAAGAAAACTAAAATTTGGAAAATTATATAAAACTATGAATTCGTATTTTTAATAAAAACATATTATGAAACTATATTTTTAATGAAGGATTAGAATTTTTAATAAAATACCAACAAGTTTCCAAAAGTAGTAGTTTTTATAAAAATAACATAGACTTTTAAAAGCTAGGTTTTATTACTAAAACACCACAACAATTAAAATACATGTTCATGAAAACCCTAAATATTAAAAATCATCCTCGAGATTTATTTTTAAACTCTATTAAAGTATTTTTCATAAAACCCCCTCGAGATATGCAAACAATACTTAAGGACTCTAGATTAATATAGGTTTAAGCGGGTTCAATTCTTTTGAGCCCCGGGGAGCCAGAGAAAGTGAGTGCTTGCGTATTTAGATTAGAAAACTTAACAGAGTTATTAATGGCAATTGTCTTAGAAGAAGACACAAATCCTGCCATCCATGTGTAGCAGTTGCTGATTTCTCCTGAACATAAGATTTTAAAGAACTAAATCCTTTCATAATATTCTGACTTCAACCTGAATCAAAACTCAAACCAGAATCCAAAATGAAACATGAACTTGAATACTTGATCATTAACCTGAACACTCTAATTCAAATATCAAACTTGAAATTGAATACTTGACTCGACTTGACCGAACCATGGTTATAACTTGACATGAACTTGACATGAATACCTGAACACATGATTATATCTTGAAAATGAACCTGATTTTATATCCATAGATCCGACCAAGATCTGTAATCTTAATCTGTATAATACAATAAGTAGGGATAAAGGGGCAGATTGGTACGGAACGTATATCGTGGCACGAGAAGTTACTTTAAAAGACACCTATATGAATACACATGCCGTTGTCCCATGGGTTATGACGGGGCCTTATACTACATGTTACCATAGTCCACGGGGTAAGATGGACTACTCTCGTATACATGAATACTTTCTTTATCAAACTACAAATAACCACGCTAGAATAATTATCTTATAACGGTAAATAAATATGCTTAGATAATTTCTTATATATAACCTTACCAGTTCATATTCACTTGATTTCTATTCACTTTCATTCATCATTATTTATTTCTTTTCGGGGGTTACCGAGCGCTAGTCCGCTGAAGAAATCCCTCTCTGTTTTTTTCTTTGGAATGTTCGTCAGAAGGACTGGACTCTGAGTGTTAGAGGCGAGCCAAGAAGATTTGGACCAGCTCGTTTCTCAGCCTGATTTTTAGCTCCTGTTTGTATTTTCTTCCATTATGCCGTTGTTTAGTCATTTGTTTTATTATTGTATCTTTTCATTACAAACAGTTGTATGTAAATTTGAATGTAAATAAATTTGTTGTTTCATTTTATTACTCTTGTTATTCTTGCACATTGTTATATTGCTTAATTATGCTTAACGTATTTTCTTAGTAAATACGTTGTGGGCTTGCCACGTCACTGTTTCCGTCTACTGAGAAGCGGGTCGTGACAAAAGTTAGTTAGAAAAATATTATTTATTTATAGCTTGTACTATAAATAGATATGTAAAGACTTAAAAATATATTAAGTATATATAGTACTAGATTTACGTAGATACACCGTACTAGTAAATATTGGATATAAACTTGTATCATGTCGGGTTTTAAACATGCGGGTCGGGTCGGATAACGACTACTACTACTTGAATTATTCGCAACCCAATAGCAAAAAGAATAAAAGAATTTTAAAGCAAGACTTAAAATACCAATTTATATTGTATAAGCGTACTAGGGTGTTACACTTGTTAAGGTCCCTAAAATCGACACAAACTTGGATCTTCCCACTCTTCTTTTTCACTGGGAAAATACATGAGATCCAGTCCTCATATTTCTCTTTTCTGATGAAGCCGACATTGATGAGTTTCTTGGTTTCCTCAATGATCTTTTCTTCCAACTCTCTTCTCATTTTCTGAGAAGCTTATTTGACTGGCTTGGCATCAGGGGATTGTTTACCGCCGAAAACTGACTGAGACGTGGAGCCATCTTGCCTGAATTTGGGGGCAGATGCTATTTGGAACATATCCGTCCACCTCTCCGAAGATACCAAGTTGATTTATGGGACCGTATATAGGAGATTTGGACAGATGCGATCGATATAGCATGACTTATCAGATTCCCCCTCTTTAAGGGTTTTTTGATTGCGGGGACCCTCTTCCCTGCATGTGCAAGTTCCCTCAGTTAATTACACTATCTCATTGCAATAACAACTTTCATCTGCTCTAGGCAGATCACTTCGTGTCATGTTATATTTGTTTATTTTGGGGTTGTCCGTAGATTGTATATGGAGACTAGTTTATGTCGTCGCTCATAGGGGACGGATAAGTCCAAATCCGTACATATTAGATTTGGGGTGAACTTAGGTAGCATATCTCATATAAATGAGGTCCATCAGTTCACCGGATACTTGGATTTGATCTAAGGATCGTTAGTGTATATAAGACTAATTTCAACTTAAAAGATATGGGTTAAGGATCGTTAGTCGTATATGGGACTAAGATCAACTTAGATGATATGGATTAAGGATTGTCAGTCGTATATGGGACTAAGATCAACTTAAATGATATGGATTAAGGATCGTCAGTCGTATATGGGACTATGATCAACTTTGATATCAGTGACCATATGGGCTCAATTGGTCATTTGATCGCTATGTATAGCCCATGGATAGTATACGATAGTCAATTTGGTGAAAGGCCGTAGGGCAGAATGACAGTTTAGGGATATATCGGTCCACCTTTCATCTTGCGCGCACGTGTATATGTTACATGGCGAAGTGAACGATGGTAAGATGAGATGCGCCCAATACTGGGATGCGATCTAATTTGAAGACATTTATATTTCCTTCAAAGATATATGTATAAAGTCGGAGCTCAATATGAGATCCGCATCTATATGGGATGCGTATCAATATATGATATGCATATCAATATAGAAGTGCATCAATATGGGATGTATCGATATGACGGTGCGCATCTATATGTGATGCGTAAGGCATTCCCTGTCTTGATGAAATTTCATATTTTTCATCAAGTAGGGATGAAAAAGAAGTTGTTGGTTGTTGGGATCTGCCACCTCTCTGAAGACGTTGAGAAATTACAACGACATATATCAGACGTATGGAAAGGATGTACCCTTAAACCAAATCCCATATATGAGGAAAAAGATCATGCCGGAACTGAGTATCGTTAGTCTTATATGAGAATAAGATCAATTAAGGATGAAAAATCATTAGTCATATATTCGACTAAGATCAACAAGGATGGACGATCATTAGTCATATATCCGACTAAGATCAATACGGGTGAATAATCATTAGTCATATATCCGACTAGTTTCAATATGGGTATCATGAATGAAAAATCATTGGTTATATATCCGACTAAGATCAATTTGGACATCATTGATATTTGATCAATGTATCATATATGAGAAGCATAAGCTTCTATACTTAGTTTATTTTGACTAAATATTCAAGTAAAGGTGTAACACCCTAGCACTATAATACCATATTTATTTTGGGGTATTTCAAATCTTGCGGTAAAATTTCTTTATTATTGTTGCTTTTGAGTTCTGAATGGTGCAATTAGCAGTTGCGGTTATTATCCAACCCGACCCGCATGTTTGAAACCTATCATGGTTCAAGATTATATTAATTATTGCTAGTATAGATGTCACGCCCCGCTTCCCAGAGTACGCTAAGATAGGCACGTGACAGAGCCAACCATGCTACCTATGGATAGGAAATATCCTTCCACAGTCACATTACGGCTGTATAGATATCAAGAACAATAATAAACTATCTAACACATGTCCATAAGACAGAATAAACGAGTCAAGAATAAAATAATGCGGAAGCAAAAGATCCAATACAACAATAAACTGGAATGTACGTCCCATAATGCGGGCTCACATCAGGAATGAAAATGCATAAATAAAACCAAAATACTAACAAGTCCTCACTGCTCGGCCTACTGACTGAAATACTCCTGCTCGGCCTGCAGCAAAGGTAAAGAATCTGGGCCATGCAAAACCCAGACTTCAGTGCGTCATAATATCAAGCAATAATATAAATAGGGGGTAGCAAGATATGCAGGTATGAGGATGAACGGTAAAACAGGTAAAACAGTACCATAAATAGTGATAGTGAAGGGTAAGGCACAGGTGATGTGCAGTGAGTAATCTAAACTGGTCTACTGGGTTAACTACTCTCAAGTCTTTGAAATCAATTTGATGAATCATCGATATAACTCAATAGTATCCCGTGCGTGCCCGGGACCACAGTCAAGATTCTCGAGCTGAATCCGAGACGTGCCGCTAGGCAGTAAAAGGTAGTATGTAACGATGAGTGATGTCAGCAACATCACCCCGGGGCTGGCCTAGCCCGTAAGACTGATCAGTAAAGGCATCGAACTGTCGAGTTACAAGTCAGGTTTCATCATTGATTTCCTCATACCCCCAAGTTATGTGTTCAAGTCAGGTATTGATAAATCTGGAGCTAATGCCAACACAGGATCAAGCAAGTATAGGTTTGTCTGAATAGACAACAGGAAATGTCCGTAGGGACAACGGGTCAAGAATGTTGGCATTAGTAACAAGATCAGGTAACAGGTTAAGCTGTGGTACATCAGGTCATGTCAGATAGTGTACATGGATCCAATCATGTCAAGTAGTGCACATGTATCGAGTCGTGTCAAGTAGTAGTGTATCAAGTCATGTCAGGGATGCGCAAGTATCATGTGGGTGCTCATAATCAAACTGTAACAAGTATGTGTACACAAAAACAAGTATGGGATACCAATATAACAATAAAATGGAATAATGTGATGTGGTATGCAAATAGGTATAGATTCAAACACATGGATGCACAATTATCGATTAGGGTTACGTTTATAGTTCCAATATTAATTAGGATGCACTTTATTAAATATGGAATATTAATATCACAGTATTATGCATTAATTTGATCTAAGGAAGCAATTATATATATTCTAAATGAGATGGATACAAATGGGTATCCGAAACATTATAAAAACTATCAAATAGTAATGTGGGATATACAACTAAGCAATATGTGATATAAATATTGGTATGGATGCATTATAATGTAATCTACTATGTAACAAGATTAGTTTTATGATCTAGATCTAAAATGATGTAAACGGGTGCAAACGGAATATCGAAATGTTATAAAATGAATCATGGGGTACTAGATTTAAACTACAGGTATAATATATATTTAAATAAATACATAATGAGTTAAATAGCATGTAGCAAGATTAACTTGCCTAGACGGATCAAGAAACGGGTGTGTACGGAACGTCTCATGTCGGCGAAATGTCGCGACCCGCGCACAGTATACGGAACGGATCCAAACAACGCACAAAGGTGATCACACAAGTCAGGTACGTTCGCTGGGTCGTCGGGATCGTCGATGTCACGTTCGGCTCCGGCGATCAACTGTAGACAGAGAACAGTGAATACAAAGAAAGAAAAGCAAAGAATGGAAAGGAAGAAAGAGGAGAAAGGAAAGAGGAAGAGGAGATTGGGAAGAAGAGAAATGCTCACTGGGTGCACTGGAGTCGGGAAACGAGAATGAGATTGCCGGCGGCGATCAACTCCGGCGGTGCAAGGTGTGCAGGGGGGTGCTCGGGTTTGGGTTTGAGGGTGTGCAGGGCTCGGGGAAAAGAGAGGAGAGGTGAGTGAGGACGAGGGGAGGATGAAGACGAGGTCAAGAGGGCGTCGTCGGAGGCTTTGGCGACGGAGAGGTGGAGGCAGGCGGAGTTAGGGTTCGTGGGTTTTAAAAAAAAAAGAGAAGGAGATGAATATATATAAGGGAGAGATAAAGAAAGTGGGAGAGAGAAAGAGAGAATCTGAGAAAGAGAGAGAAAGGAGAGAGAGAGGAGATCGAGTGGTGAGAGAGAGAGAGAGAGAAGTGAACAGTAGGGAGAGAGAAATTTGGAGGTTAGTGGAAGAGAGAGAAGGAGAGAAAGAAAAAGAAAGAGAGAGAGAAAAGAGAGAGAGAATGAGTGGGGTCCACGGGGTCAGCGGAAGAGGGAGAGAGAGAAAGGAAAAAAAGAGAAAGAGGTGGGGGTCACGAATCAGAGGAATAGAAAGAGCTGGAAAGAGCTGTAGCAGTTAGGGAAAAAGATTTTAAAAATTTTAAAAGATTTTAATTTGTTTAAAGAAATTCTTGTGAGCTGTAAAAAATATTCGAACTAATTTTTAAAATTTTAAATAAATAGAATTTTGGCGAGATACAAAAATATTTCAAAACGCGCCCGGGTCGGGTCTAAAATTTCAAATTTAAAATACGAAAAATATATGCGACTTTCAAAATTTAAAATGAATGCTCAGTTAATGAAAATGCATACCCCAAGAACGGATGCACGTACGTGCGTGTAGCCATCTAAACACGTCTGTTTCACTGAACGGGACGAGAACAAAATGCGCGGATGCTACCACGGGATTAGGGGTGTCATGCAGGCTATGAAATGCAATTTTAAATTATTTTACATGACCTAAAAAGTTATATGGTAAAAGATGCAATGCCAGGTAAAATGCCAGTATGCAGTATACATGAGATGCACGTGTCTATGTAACAAATCAGGGTAATCTATAAATATGAATCAAACAGGTTCAAGCAAGCGGGTCGGATCGAATGCAATGTAAAATATAAAAATACCATTCGCACCCAAAAACCCGTTAAATCAAGAAAATACCGCAGAGAAGTAAATACGGGAACTGGAATTGGTATAAATGAACTCGGTTGTTACAATAGAGTATCCATGCAAATCGAGATTTTGTAAACATATATGATATATTTTAGTATCCGCATATCTTTATAATATAAAATAAAAATCAAATAACATAATTTCGTATCTAGCCTTGCATGTCATCGTACCCCATATCATGTGATTGCATCCATGTATCATATTCATGTCCTAATTGTTAAAACAGACACGTTTTGATCGCTACGTATAATTACGTAGATCCTTACATGAGGGTATACATTTTTATTGACAGGACATTGCATTATGGTTTAAATTTTTACGTATATTCTTCATATTTAAAAACTATATTTTTAGAAGGGACACGGGAAATATTCGGAGTAATATGGTATTAGCTGTAAAATCTTATAATATATATATATTATATTATTTTCTTACTAACATATAAACAATCTGTTATATATATACGAACATTTATATATAATATATTAATAAATAACTAATTAAACTAATCCCCCCTCTCTCTTCTCACTTTCTCTCTTTCCCCCCTCTGTCCCTCTCTCTCTAACCTTTCTCTCTCTCTCTCTCTATTTACACTATATATAATATATATATATATATATATATATATATATATATATTTATAACTAACAAAACCAACTCTCTCTCTCTCTCTTCTTCTTATTTTCCTCACGTCTCCCCCTCCTGCGAGCACGAACCCAACACCTCCGCCGGCAACCCTCATCGCAGTTCGCCCTCATCATCATCTTCACCTCAGTCATCTCTTCCTCCTCACCTCCTCTCCCCCACGAACCAAACCAAAACCCTAGCGACCCATGCACCTTTTCCCGACCCAAGAAACCCATATTTCGTTGTCGGAACCCTCGTCGCCGGTAGACCCAACCGCCGCCACCGACCACCTCTTCGCTTCCTCGCCTCCCAGCAACACCCCAGACCACCGCCACCACCAACTACACCTTTCCCAATCACCTCACAACCTCAAGACGACCTCGCCGACGGCAACACCTTGACGTCGTCTCATCGCCGCCTCTGCTGTCACCACCTACCCCAGAGAACCCATAACAGTTTCTTCTCTCTTCTTTCTTCTTTTTTCTTTTCTTTCTTTCTTTTTTTTCTTTTCTTTTCTTGATTTTCTGTTCATCTCACCGGAGTTGCGCTCGTCGCCGACGAACCGGATGACCCAGTCACCATCGTCGTCTAGCCCAGTCACCACATCACGTCACTGCTCAGCCAGGTCCAGTTCTGCGTGTATAAGTTTGCATCGCGACGTTATTCCGACATCGGAATGTGGTATCCATATCTTGACGTGAGATCCGATCAGGCAAGTTATAATCTTGCAACATTTTATGTTACTATATCAATATTTATTTAATAAATACTAGTGCATGTGTTTTACTATTCAGCAGAAATTACCGATTTACAGTTTTATAGCATCCGTTTGTATCCGTACTGATAATAGCTTAACTAGTTGCATGCCGGAACGTCACGATATTATCATACCACTATAAAAGTTCAATACGTTATCTAGATTGCATCATACATGGTTATGGACGTATAATAGTTATTACAGATAGATACATATGCATCCTGGCATTAGTCGTGTTTCGATTTTGATTACAGTTTTACATTGGTATCTATTTTGGTTAATATACAGTACATGACATGTTCACGACACACTACCAGACTTGTTACTTAGATTTTCTTGCTAATGCCGACAATCCTGACTTGTTGTCCTGATGGACGTAACTTGTTGTCTACATAGACAAAACTTGTACCTGCTTGATCTTGTGTTGGCATTAGATTCATATCATAAATACCTGACTTAAACACAAAACCTGGGGGTAAGGGGAAATCAATAATGAAACCTTACATGTAACTCAACAGTTCGATACTTATACTGATCAGTCTTTACGGGCTCGGCCAACCCCGGAATGATGCTGCTGACATCATTCATCTGTACATGTTACTTGTTTACTTCTTAGCGGCACGTCTCAGATTCAGCCCGAGAGTCTTGACCGTGGTCCCGGGCATGCACAGGCTACTATTGAGTTATATCGACGATTCCATTAAATTGATTTCAAAGACTTCTAGAATAGATAACTTAGAACCACAGACTTAGGATACACATCACATACATACACCTCACTGTTTTACACCTGTGTTTATTTATTTATACTCATATTTAATCATATCATCCTATCCTGGTTATTATTATTCTTTTGATATTATGACGCACCGACGTCTTGGTTTTGCATGGCTCAGTTCCTCTACCTCTATCGCAGGCAGATCAATAGTAGTTTAGCAATCAAGAAAAGCAATGAGGAGCTAGCCATTTAGTTTATAGACTCTTATTTAGTTATTTCAGCAGTTTTATTTCATTTTGATGTGAGCCTATATTGGGACGTGAATCAGATACTATTGTTTATTGGATCTTGATTCGTTTCTGATTTATGCATTTTCTTGATTTATTTATTATGGAAGATGGACATGCGTTAGCTAGATTATATATATTTTAATGTTCTTGATATCCGATAGAAAGTTGTAATATGACTGTGGAGAGATGATTCCTGTCACGCCCTGCTTCCCGGTGTACGGGGAGAGGACGCGGCGAGGCCCGCTACGTATTTACTCAGAAGTAAACACGCTAACCGTATCTAAGCAATATAAAGTAAATGTACACAAGAGACATGAATGCAATGAACAACAATTTTATTTATTAAACATTCTTTTACAGGTACAACTGAAAATGTAAATACAATTCTGGAAAGAAATGTCTAAATAATGGCATAACTGAAATGAAAAGTATGTATAAGTACCTACAGCTTTGGATCGATAGCAAACTGCTCCAAGTCCTCAGTACTGGGCTCAGTCTCTAGTTCGTCAAAATCACCTGACAATATTCTAAAGAAAGAAGAAAGGAATGTTGTCAGCGAACATTCGCTCGGTAAGTCCCAAAGATGAGTAGAGATAAAACATACAGAAGAGAATAAGATTAGTAATGTTTATTATAATGTTAACGCAATTGTTTATAGCTTGGTACAGAATATGCCAGTGTATACGAGATGAGTCCCACTATTCCGGAGACTAAAGTATACGGAGCATAAGGAACCGTTCAGCCACGGTAAAACAACAATGGATATTCAGGTTAGGTGTATTAAGGTTACAGTCTCGTGCCACTTCTAACACATTCCATACCAATCTACCCCTTTATAAATCCCGCGATATCTTTTGTACTAATTTTATTATGTTGTTACATATATGGATGACTTGCCAAAACCATGATATTAGTAAATGGAATGGATATAAATGGAGAGTCATGTAGACGGAGTATATCCATGGTTCGGTTCAGTCAATATAGATTGATATATATTAAATAGGCGGATTCATGGATTCATGTTGTATTTTAGTTTATACTTGAATCATATTCAAGTCAGATTGGTTAGATTGAGACTCATTCCGAGTCAGACACTTTGAAAAGAACTTGAAATCCTGAATTAGTTTTGATGTTATCGGTAACTGTTGTACATGAACGGCAGGATTTGTGTCTTTTTCCAAGTCAATTACCGTGTTGATGACACCGTTTGTTAGATTGTCTAGCTTAGATAGGCAAGCACCCACATTCTCCGGCTCCCTGAGGCTCAAAAGAATTGGTCCCGCTTAAACCTATATTTACTAGGGTCCTTATTGTAATTTAGCATAACTTGAGGAGGTTTTGTGTAAAAATTGTTTTGATATGTTTTCAAAACACACCTCAAGTATTTAATTATCGTCTTTCGGGTTTTCATAGATTTATATTTTATGAAAGTGAAATTTCTAGTGAGTAGAACCTAGTTTTCATTGTATGTGATATTTTATTGAAATATTGGAATTTTGCATTGAATTGAAATGGTATTTTCCTGTAATGGTGATTCCTTTGATTTAGAAAACTTGGAATATTTATATAATATAATTAAAATAGATATTTTGATTATAGTTATATATATATATATATTTAATAAAAATAAATTTTATTTATTTTTGTAGAAATCTCATTTTCTAAAAAAAAATGCATTAAAATTCCATCGAGATCGAATGCTCCTTTCGGAGGTCTTCATCTCGCTCTACTAGGCCTGAGGATGTGCGATAACCCGCACCATCCCGAACGGGGTCCCCAAAAGTGGGTTCTATAGGTGCAATTGTAAGGAATTGATTAACACACTTTTTAAAGAAATGGTTTTGCAAGTTTGATTGTATTTATTTATAATGTCGTATTATCCCATAACTAATGTCCCAAACTTTCATTGTGCCATGTCAAAGATGTGTGTTGTGATGATGTAGGTCATTACCTCGTGAGTTGTCTAACGGTAATACAAGTATTATGTTGATTTATGTCGAAAGTAAAGTATATGGTATTTTACCGTAAAAATATGATAAAAGTTGCATAAATGATTCTTTTAAGATGAAACTTGTTTTAATGTGTTGATTAATGTTTTTTAAACATTATATGAGCGTATGGTATTAGATGGTTTAAGAAAAATAGAATATTTTAATGAAAACGAAACGGAAGTCGGATTAACTCCGCTTTCGTCGAGTTCTAGAAATGAAAGTTTTTAGAATAGAAGATGAGAGGGGAGAGGGGACTTACTGGCTATTGAGAAAGAAGAGAGGTAGTGGAAGACTAGGGAAGCATCGGGGCGTCGTTTCGTCGTCGGAAGCACATCGGAACTTTTCCTCTTGCTAACTCCACTTGCACAAGTATATGGACTTGAGAATTTTTTAGAGTTTTTGTAATATAATACCGAGTGAGGAGGGGTGAAATGGAGTGTGGTATTTATAGAAAAAATTAGGGTTTAAATGGTTAAAGAATGCATTAAAAATATGCATTAAAAATTGGATTAAAGGTGATTTAAGTTCTCTGGAAAATGTGCAGAGAAAATAAACAACATGAGTGAAGTGGAGTAGGCCAAGGGGTGCTTAGGTGAAAATATAGGAAGCTATCCCCTACGGGGGGCCCGGCGGTGCCGGTCTCCATAGCTAGCGTCGTCGGTCGATTCCCGGTGAGAGGCGCTTGGATTTGTGCCCTGTGCCCCTCTCGATTCATATACCCTCGTGCATATGTTTGATTAATCTGTAACTCATCATCCTACGTGTAGTGCAGGTGCAAACCCTTAGGCTTCTAAAAGATTAAAAGAAATTTTAATAAAAAGATAATGTGGCTAATGAGATTCGATCATAGGGGCTACGCCACAGCAGTGCAAGGCTTTACCAATGAGTTACAAGCTAATTCTTTCTGTTCAAAAGTAAAACAAATACTTATAGTTTACACAGGATTGCAAATACTCCATTTGTACATTAACTTTTAAACAATTTTCTGTACTTCCAAAGTCTAGCATACACGCTCTTAGCATATCTTCTATGATCTGAATAGTTCGCTCAGATTGACCATCTATTTGTGGATGATAAGTCGTGCTGAAGTTCAGACTTTGCCAAAATTATGATCGGAATGTAGTGTCACGATCGAAAACAATGCAAACCGGTACTCCATGCAACCTCACGATTTCCTGCATGAGTTCATGGGTATTTGTTTAGTCGAAAATATCGCACATTTGATATAACATTTTCCTTACTTTTCTTAAAAGTGTAAAAGTGTTTATTATAATTATAGAACATATTTGGGTTTATCTGTAAAAATACTATTTACCATATATTTATATATTATAATTAACATTATGAAGGAAAATGTATGCATATAATATCTATATAATATTTTGATAATTTAAATATGCATATCATATCAAATATTCTTAATCAATATTCTTAAAATATAATATCATATCAAATTGGTTAGAACAATATCTCAAAAATACCAAATATTACTAACATTATTCATTTAGATATTGTGCAAGGTTTAGTTCAGATCAGAAGATCGAGATGTTGAGATGTCGGGAATCAAAAATCTGCTGATAAAGTTAAATAAAATAAAAAAATCAATACTGGTAGAGACTCGGAAAAGATATGAAGATTCCAGACATCAAATAAATCTCCATGTGTCACAACGAAACAGCCAGAATTCTGAAGCCAAGATCTCACCAACAAACCGCGCTTCCGCGTCCAAACTAGCATCAGTGCGGTGGATCCGCGGCCAATTCACTGAGTCAGGATTTGGGATTTTTAGTTGTGATTTTCAACAACAAACCCTAATTCTGGGGATCTATAGTTTATGGTTTTGGGGCTATATAAAGGACCGATGGCTAAACTTAGAAATCATCACCTTTACACTAAGCAAATCACCGTCAAAGAACAAGAGATTCATGACAGGTCCACGATTCGACGTGATATGACGACGTGAAAATCGATAGAGCATCTACTTCTTACGAGGCAGAGATCGAGAGCAACTTCTTCCTCTTGTAATCTAAATTTGTAGGATTTTTATTTGTGAAGTTGATTAATAAAGGTAGATTATTTTGTTTAATTATTTATTTTTACTTTATACATTTTAATTATGATCTCATTCTCTATCCTTTCTTCTTCTTCTTCTCACAAGATGCGTGAGTAATTCCTAACTTGTTAGGGTTCGTAGGATTAGGGTAGAACAATGGATGAGAAAATATTTTAACTTCTTTTAAGTCTTATGAAGTTTATAAATTTTAGCAAAAGAATTGTTAACATCCTAATTGGGCGCGCTACCAATTTATTGCTAGTCTCGACCGCGATTTGAGATCGGATTAACAATTGTTTTGTATAGGCTAGACATGAATAGAGATCAATGAAAGGACAAGGGTCAATAGTGTGGAAACCCTAGTTTCTTCCAAGAACTCTAATCTTCATTCATCACTATCAATCTAGTTTTAAATCTATCAATAGATAAAATGAGTAATCTTTATTAGTCATCCATGACTACTAAATCCTAACGAACCCTGCAAGCCTTCTTCTTATATATTCTATATCCTTATTTAAATTAGATCTGAAAAATATATATTCTACATCCGTATTTACCATAGGTCTAGAATCTATTCTTCACTATTCTCTATTCTCCTCCCTCTTTTCTAATCAACACGTCTAAAGCAAGATTAAAAGTTCCACGAATCCCTGAGGACGGCCCATACTCATCTTGGCTAGCTACATGCGACACCGTTATTGATTGCGGTTATTCTACAAACAATTTTTCACAATCAATCAGTATCAGAGATAGTACATATTTGAAGAGTTTAAATCTTACTTAGATTCTTACCTCCATGTATTTCTTTGCCAGTGTCTCAGTAGATTGGCCAACTCGAAATCGAATAATGTGAGCCGACTTTGTGAGTCGATCCACAATAACCCATACCACATCGTTACCTTTCGTGATGCGAGGAAGTGCAGTCACGAAATCCATTGTGATGTGTTGCCACTTCCATTCTGGGATAGGTAATGGTTGAAGTAAACCAGTTGTCCTGTGATGTTCAGCCTTTACTTGCTGACACACCAAGCATTTAACGACGCTTCTGATTACTTCACGCTTCATTCCTTGCCACCAGTAATTCTGACGTAGATCTTTGTACATCTTTGTACCTCCAGGGTTTACTGAATAAGGAGAGCTGTGAGCTTCCTTCATCAAATCTTCTCGCACAGAACCTTTTGGTACACACTGCCGTATCTCAGAGATCTGTCTTCATAGATGATGAAGTCTGTTCGAAGTCCACTTTCTACTTGTTCTATGATCTTATGCAACTTAGCATCACTTGCTTGAGCTGCTTTGATCTGATTGACAATGGTAGATTGAACTTGTAAGTTTATCAAACTTGAAGCGTTACCTGGTATGGCTACTTCAATCTCCATTTGATGTAAATTTTGTTGAAGCTTCCACTGTGCAGTGAGATTTAATACTAATGGTTGGCGACTAAAGGCATCAGGTACTACATTCACCTTCCCTGGATGATATTGTAGGTTGATGTCGAAGTCCGCCATGAGTTCTAACCATCTTCTCTGCAGGATATTCAACTCTTTCTGAGTAGACACATATTTCAGACTTTTGTGGTCCGTGTATATGTACACTCATTCACCAAGAAGATAATGGTGCCAAATCTTGAATGCGAAGATAATGGCCGCCAAATCCAAATCATGCGTCGGATAGTTGTGCTCATGAATCTTCAGCTGTCTTGAAGTATAAGCTACCACTTTACCATGCTGATGTATAACACATCCTAATTCCTTACCGGATGCATCACAATGCACTTCAAAACTTCCAGATTGGTCCGGTATTACGAGAATAGGTGCTGATGTCAATCTTGACATGAGTTCTACGAAAGCTCGTTTGCATGCTTCTGACCACACGAATTCTTCATCTTTACATGGAGCTTGGTCAGGGGTGTTGCAATTTTCGAAAATCCTTCAATGAACCTTCTGTAATATCCTGCTAAACCCAAGAAACTTCGAATTTCCTTCACTGAATTCGGTGTCGGCCATTCGCTTACTGCTGATAGTTTAGCTGAATCTACAGAGATTCCATCGCCTGATACAATATGTCCGAGAAAACTTATTTGATCTAGCCAAAACTCGCACTTCCTGTACTTGGCGTAGAGTTGATGCTGTCGTAAAGTCTCCAGGTTAATTCGTAGGTGCTCGACATGTTCTTTCCAACTCTTAGAATACACCGGAATGTCGTCGATGAAGATGACAACAAACATGTCTAAGTACTCTCGGAAAACTTGATTCATTAGGTTCATGAATATAGCTGGTGCGTTGGTCACTCCAAATGGCATAAAAAGAAATTCATAATGTCCATAGCGAGTTTTGAATGCCGTTTTATGGATATAAGATTTTTTGACCTTCACTTGATGATAACCCGAACGAAGATATAACTTAGAGAAAACACAAGATGCACTTGGCTAATCGAACAGATCATCGATGCACGGGAGCAGATACTTGTTCTTTATAGTTATATCATTCAGAGCTCTGTAATCAATTCACATTCGATATGAACCTTCCTTTTTCTTTACAAATAGAACTGGAGATCCCAAACTTGAAGTGCTGGGACGAATCCATCCTTTCTTCAATAATTCGTCCAACTGAGTTCGGACTTCCTTCAAACCTTCGGGACTTAACCGATACGGTTCTTTAATCACTGGTTGTGCTCAAGGTACTAAATCAATGCTAAATTCAAGAGCTCGATCTGGAGGAAAACCTGATATGTCTTCAGTAAATACATCGTCGAACTCTCGAACTATCTTTGGCTTCGATCCTTCCTCCGCTTGAAGTGTTGCAATTACCACCTTCTTCGGTTTTGCCTTGTATGTGCTTGGCTTCAAGGTACGGTCTCCACTTTTGAAATAAAAGACCGGATGCCCTGGAATCTTGAACACTACCCTCCTTTGACGACAGTCGATGGTAGCGTAAAAAGTTTCGAGCCAATCCATACCTAAAATGACATCGAAATTCGGTATGTCCAGCACCTTGAAGTCAACATAGAATTCTCTGCTGCAGACGACCACTGGACACAGGTCGTATCCTATTAATGCCTTTAGAACGTCGTTCCCTGAACTAACATTCCAGTTAGATACGAGAGGTTTGAATGGAATCGCATGAGTTCGGACGAACCGTTGCGACATAAAGTAATGAGATGCTCCAGTATCGAAGAGTGCTAGTGCAGGAAATGAGGCTACTAAGATTGTACCTAAGTTATGTGGGATAGGTTTAGGTATAGGGAAAAATATTTAGATATGTATATAGATTGAGAGAAAGTTTGAAAGGAAAGTGTTACCAGTGATGACTTGGCCGGTGGCTTCAGTTTCTTCCACAGTCATTGTGAAAGCCTGATGCCTCGGTACATTCTTTCTTGCTGGAGGATCATTCCTCTGCCTGTTCCTTGGTACTTGAGGTACGTTCCTTTGGGCTTGATGGAACTGATGAGGAGGAGGTGCAGTCGGTCCATGAGGAGGTGGAGCAGGGAGAGTGAGTCATGAACAGGTGCCTGATGGCTGGGCGGTGCTGATAAGTGATTGCTGGCCTGGATGTAGCATTTGGGTTGTGTCTACAAGAACAGGACCCAATGTCATGAGTAGCTGAGCCGCAGACTAAGCAAAGGCAATTTGCACGCCAACAGTCCTTCGCCAAATGTCCATCTCTCCTGCAGTAGGTGCAAAAAGCTGGGTTGGGCTGGTTGTTCGGTACTCCGGGTCTGCTGGGCACAAATTGTGGCCTTAAAGAGGCTCCTCCTACCATCTGAGTGGCAGTGCACTTTATCCCAGCAGATTGAGGTCTTCCCCTCATCTTTACCACTGCCTCATATCGGCGGGCAGCTTTCAGGGCCATCTCGTGGGTTGGGAAATCCCCTGTAGCTAAGGCTGCTTGGATTTCCGAATCTAACCCTTGCTGAAATTTTCTGGGTCTGATATTAGCAGTTGGTATCAAATGTGCCGTGAACCTATTAAAATCTTGTTTTAGCTGTGTAGTATGTGATATTTGAAAATCGAAATTGAGACATATCTTACCTACTGAGCATGGTAAACTCGGCGTTATATTCATCCACTGATTTAGTCCACATAGAATCCTGTTGTAGGTGAATGAACTGCTGCTCCATATCAAATCGGGTAGTCTCAAGGAAGTATTTCGCGTCGAACATATCGTAAAAAGTCCTCCATTCGATCGGTTGGTCAAGATGGCTTCCTTCCGCCTTTCACCAGACTCGTGCATTGTCAGTGAGCTGCAGCTTCGCAACTCGAACCCAAGAGAACTATGGCACTTGTGCCGCTGCTAGTTCATTGTTCAGTTGATAAAACTGCACATTTGTTATTATATTTTTCCTACTATTTCTATACTAGAAAAGGTGTTTATTATAATATATGATACATATAAGGGTTTATCTGTAAAAATACTATTTTTCATGTGTTGATATATTATAATTAATATTTAGTAGGAAAATGTATGCAAAAATATCATTGACCAAATCTTAAAGTTGAAATTAATATCTCAATAAAACAAAACTCCACTAATATTATTTGTTGAGATTGTGCAGAATTTTTCAGGGCTAAAAATCAAGGGAATCAAAGTTGTTAAAGCAAACCTGCCTAATTAAGAAAGCAAACTAAAGAAATCAAGTCTGGCAGTAACTATGAGAAGATTTTCAGCTTCTGAGATTCAAAAGATCACCACATGGCAATATAGATGAAGCCCCAGAAAAATCACCAAACGATCCTCATACTTGGCCGCGGATCCGCGGCCAAACCCCCTATTGGCCGCAGATCCGCCGCGTGCCAGATGGGTTGGAAGCTGAGATTTCGTATGTTGGATCTTAACTGATGGTTTCCAATTTAGGAAGCTAGATTTCTGGCTTTGGGACTATAAATAAAGACCGAGAGCCTCTTGGAAATATTATCAAGCTGAAGAGATCACGAAGTCCAAGACGGCCCATGCATCCAGGCTGATCATCAACTGTTCGTCTACCTCCTTAGAAGAGATCGAGAAGCAAACTAGTATTTGTAATCATTTTCTAAGGAAACAAAGTGTAATGAGTTTTGTTGATTAATAAAGGTAGTTCTTTTTCTTTTTCTATTTATTTGTAGTCTCATTATGAATTCTCTATCCATCTCTTTTTCTCCCAACATGTGCGAGTAATTCTCCGCTTGTTAGGGTTCGTAGGATTAGGGTAGGTTAATGGATGATGAAAATACCTAAACTCCTTTTACGTCCTATAAAGTTTATAAAATTTATCAAAAGAATCATTAACATCCTAATCGGGCGCGCTACCAATTCATTGTTAGTCTCGACCGCTATTAGAGATTAGATTAATGATTATTTTGGTAAAGGCTAGATATGAACGGAGTTCCGTGTCGAGATAGGGGTTAAGAGTGGGATTCCTTTTCCCTCTAGAAACCCTAATCTACATGCATCACTGTTGTTCTAGTTTTAAATCTATTAAAGGATAGAAAGAGTAATCTTTAATTAATCATCCATAACTACTAAATCCTAATGAACCCTACAAGCCCTTTTCTTATATAAACTTACATCCGTAATTAATCTAGATCTATATTTTGCATCCGTGTTTAACATAGATCTAGATCCTACAACCATTCTACAATATTCTTTATCCCTCCTCTCTTTTTCAACACGTCTAAAGTAAGAGTAAAAGGTTCCACGTTTCCCAGAGGACGACCCGTACTCATCTCGGTCTAGCTACGCGCGACACCGTTATTGATTACGGTTATTCTACAAACACAACTTTTTCACATAAATCAAATGACGCCATTGCCGGGGATACGTGCGTAATTTTTTAGTCTTACTATTTGTGTTGAATTCTTATTCGATCTATATCATAATTAAAACAAAACTGCAAATCGTATATTTAACGAAGTGTGTGAAATTTTTGCAAGGAGATCTGGAGTTACAGACTTGAGGAAACAGGAGAAAGAGACATTCATTGAGATCCAGAGAAGAACAGAAGGCCACGTAGTTAAAATTATCACCTGAACCCTCTGCCACGCGGCGGATCCGCGGCGAGAAGACCATTGTGGCGGCGGAAATGCGGCACAACTGAGGAGTTAGGGTTTCAAAATTCTCTGGTAAGATTCTAACCTCTTTCTCTCTCCTCTCAAATCCAATAAAATCTCTTTTCTGCTGGATTCTTTGCAAAATATCGCCGCTCAAAAATCTTTTTGCAAAGTTTTGTGATTGGTTTGTTTTGCATATTTTAATACGGACTTTAAGGGGCAAAGAACAAATCCAGATTAGGTGGGGATTTCATCACCCTTCCTAAGCCCCACAAATCATAAACCGAGCATCAGCATCAACCCTACATTAATTTAAAAAATATCTAGACCAGACTCTAAGAATTGTCGCGCTTAATAAGGACAGAGGAAGGTCGTGGGTAATTTATCGCTTATCCGCATTACTTTTGTGGTGTCTAGGCAAGTGTGTCTAAGGTAAGTGGTTACTTAATTAGGACTACTACTTACGTAGTGGACAACCTCCCACTTACCTGGATACAAGCGTAGTAAAGAGGCTACGGCTTGTCCTTTGGAAGTCTAGGAGCGGTCTAGAGACTGGACCTAGGTAACCTTAGTTCTAGGGTTGTTTGTGCATTTTTGTGTGATTTGTCTTAAGTCCCACTTTTTTCAAAACAGACTAATTTTAAAGCACACACACGCTGCCACTTGCGCTAAACCCGCTTAGTGCATGCTTGGCTGGACACGGGATTCTAGTGCCCGTCTTGTCCGCGTTCCTGCTATCGATGCCGAAGTCGGTACTTCTTCATATTCTTTTCCCCCACCACACACCACGACCGAGATGGACGGTACTCCATCAGATTATAACACCATACTGCCACCGCCCGTAGATGTGCAGAATCCACCTCGCATCTCTCTCCAAGAGAGATGCTATCCTATCCGTGGTCCTCTTCCCACTTGTCTATCTATTCCACCAGCTAACAGGGATAATTTTGAAATTAAACCCCACTACATCAATCTATTGCCTAAATTTCACGGGCTTGAGTCGGAAGACGCGTACGTTTTCATCACCAAATTCGAAAACGTATGCGCAATGATGGGTACTTCACAACTGACTGTGGATGCTATGCGCTTGCGTCTTCTCCCATTCACTTTGTGTGATTTGGCAGAAAAATGGCTTTATAATACTGCCGCACACTCTATCACTAATTGGGATGAATTCGTAATAGCATTTCTTAAGAAGATTTACCTAAACCATAAGACTGCCCATATTAGGAGCGAGATCAACCAGTTTACCCAGCTTCCCAATGAACCATTTTGGAAGTGCTTTGAACGTTTCAAGGATCTGCTTGTCCAATGTCCTCATCATGGAATATAAAGATGGGATTTATGTCGAATAATATATGAGGGCATTAATCCAGCGACAAAGCAGATGCTTGAAACAATGTGTCAATGCAATTTCATGTCTAAAGATGACGGTGAAGCTTAGATGTATCTGGAAGACCTCGCTGAAAACACTTTGCAGTGGGAAAGCGTAAGACCACCTTCATCTAGGGGAGGTATTTACCAGCTCGATATTTCCATCGCAGTGAAAACCGAAATGGCAGCGATACAGAAGAAACTCGACGCTATTGAGAACAAATTCTCATCAGTCTCCCTAAATCAGGTCACGCTTCCCAAGACCGTCTGTGGTTGCTGTTCTGATCCTTCACACTTAACGGAAGAATGTCCTATGAATGCATCGTTTCAAACTAATGCTGCTTTTCAGCAGCGACCTAGAAACGATCCTTATTCTTCCACGTACAATCAAGGATGGAGGAATCATCCTAACTTTGCTTGGAACCAAAACCAACCCCAAAATCAAAATCAGTTCCAAAGAAATTATCAAAGACTTCCTCCACAGCAACCACAACCACAGAATCAGCTCCCCTTTCAATCACAAAATTTTCAAAATCCGGCCAACACTTCTGTACCACAATTGGCCGGTACTGACAACTCTTCACTCGCACAAACTTTGGATATGTTTATGAAACATACCATTCAAATGTCGACTGATATGAAGTCTTCTATTGATACCATAAAGAAAGATTCCGCCTCCCACGGCGAGAGTATTAAATCAGTAGAAAACCAACTTGCACAGTTAAACCTCGCAATGAGTGCGAGAGAGAAAGGGAAACTCCCATCTCAACCCCTACCTAATGCTGGCCATTCACAAAATCATAATGTGAATGCCGTTACTACGTTGAGATCAAGGAGAGTGCTGAATAACTGAGTGGGTGAGCAATTTGATGTTAGTGACACCAATGATACCCCAGCTTCTTCTTCTTCCCCTAATTCGTCTAGTCTCCCACCTTCATCCGAGCCTATTCTCCGTTTTCCCCAAGGCTCGAACATTTTGCCAAATCTATCTAAGTCGATTCCCACTCCAATTTTGGGATCGAATCCATCCCCATAATCTTCTCCACAAATTTTGGACCCAAAACTTATTGATCAAGCTCCATTTCCAAACAGATTAAGGGCCAACAGACCTAACCCACAAATGGAGAAGATTGTGGAAATGTTTAAGCAAGTTAGCGTGAATATTCCTCTCCTAGATGCTATTCAACAAGTCCTATCTTATGCAAGAATCCTTAAAGACTTGTGCACTAGGAAGAGAAAAACTCAAGTGCCTAAGAAGGTTTTCATGACGAGTAATGTTAGTACAGCTTTTACCCAGCAAATACCAAAGAAACGTAAGAACCCTGGCTGTCCTCCAATCTCTATTTCTATTGGGGGTAAAAATATTAATCGTGCTTTACTCGATCTTGGCGCTAGCGTTAACTTGCTTCCTTATTCAGTATACGAGCAGTTAGGAATTGGAGAGTTAAAACCCACCCATTGTACTCTCCAGATGGCAGACCGATCGATTACCAAACCTCGGGGCGAACTAGAGGATGTGTTAATTAAAGTCGGGGAATTCATATTTCCCGTGGACTTTATTGTTTTAGATACACAACCTGTGGCAAACCCACGCAATCAAATCCCGGTGATACTTGGTCGACCCTTCCTAGCAACTTCTAACGCTGTAATTAATTATGGTAACGGTTCTATGAACTTATCCTTTGGGAAAATGACAATTGAGCTTAATATTTACAAACTAGGAAGTCAGCCATCAGAACCTTCTGCTCATTTGCTGGATGTTTGTTCCATCCACGAGATAGCTCCCGAAAGCTGCATGGATGAGGAACTTTGCTTTGATGATCTCGACAACACTAATGAGACATCGTTTGATCTTGCACCACTTCATAGTGGGGATATGTTCAATGAGTCCGTCCTTGAGTTTGAACCCGTTGACTTGTTGCAAAAGTGATCAGCACTTTCCGAGTCAATATCTTATGCAAGTTTTGAACCTCTTAGGGAGTCCGAATATCATTCCCTTACCCCACCTTCTAT
Source organism: Agapanthus africanus (assembly GCA_030015575.1). Taxonomy (NCBI): domain Eukaryota; kingdom Viridiplantae; phylum Streptophyta; class Magnoliopsida; order Asparagales; family Amaryllidaceae; genus Agapanthus; species Agapanthus africanus. The sequence goes on along the minus strand of JASDDO010000010.1, from coordinate 536,841,631 downwards.
TGTCTCTCCGCCAATTCTTGATCTCAAACCGCTACCTTCTCATCTTAAATATGCATATTTAAGGGAGAATGAGACCTTGCCAGTGATTATATCCGCTTCTCTATCCTTAGAGCAAGAGAACGCACTTTTGGCAGTGTTGAGATCGAATCGGCAAGCATTTGGTTGGAAAATGGCTGACATCAAAGAGATTAGTCCCTTAATTGTTGAACATTACATACATCTGATGGATGAAACCAAACCAACCAGAGACCCACAAAGACGGTTAAATCCCGTTATGAAGGAGGCGATAAAGAAAGAAATCGTCAACTGCCTTGATAGTGGAATAATTTACCCTATATCTGATAGCCAATGGGTAAGTCCAATTCATGTGGTCCCTAAAAAGTCTGGCATCACGGTCATCACTAATGAAGCTAATGAGTTAATCCAAACACGCACCGAAACTGGGTGGCGCGAATGTATTGATTACAGGAAACTCAATACCGCGACGAGGAAAGATCACTTCCCTCTACCTTTCATTGACCAGATGTTAGAACGATTAGCTGAACATGAATACTATTGTTTCTTGGACGGATACTCCGGCTATAACCAGGTCCTGTTCATTTGATAAAACTGCACATTTATTATGACATTTTTCCTACTATTTCTATATTAGAAAAGGTGTTTATTATAATATATGATACATATGAGGGTTTATCTGTAAAAATACTATTTTCATGTGTTGATATTTTATAATTAACATTTGGTAGGAAAATGTATGCAAAAATACTATTGACCAAATCTTAATGTTGAAATTAATATCTCAATAAAACAAACTCTACTAATATTAGTTGTTGAGTTATTGTGCATAATTTTCAGGGCTAAAATCAAGGGAATCAAAGTTGTTAAGAGCAAACCTGCCTAATTAAGAAAGCAAACTACGAAATCAAGTATGGCAGAAACAAAGAAAATATTTCCAGCTTCCAAAGCTTCCAAAGATCGCCACATGTCACATGGGTGAAGCCCCAAAAAAATCATAAAATGATCCTCCTACTTGGCCGCGGATCCACGGCCAAACCCTCCTGTTGGCCGCGGATCCACCGCAAGGAAGATGACTTAGGAGTTAGGATTTCTTCTGTTTGGATCTTAAGTGCTGGCTTCCAATTTAGGAAGCTAGGGTTCTGGCTTTGGGACTATAAATAAGGACCGAGAGCCTTTTGGAAAAATTATCAAGTCGACGCGATCATGAAGTCCAAGACGGCTCACGCATCCAGGCTGATCATCAACGGTTCATCTACCTCCTTAGAAAAGATCGAGAAGCAAACTAGTATTTGTAATCATTTTCTAAGGAAACAAAGTGTACATGAGTTTTGCTGATTAATAAAGATGGTTCTTTTTCTTTTTCTATTTCTTTATAGTTTCATTATGAATTCTCTCTCCATCTCTTCTTTTCCCAACATGCGCGAGTAATTCTCTGCTTATTAGGGTTCGTAGGATCAGGTAGGTTAATGGATGATGAAGATCTTTAAACTCTTTTTACGTCCTATAAAGATTATAAACTTTATCAAAAGAATTGTTCCCCTCCGAACGGCGGCCAGGACATGGACGTCTTGCTTGAAATTCGGGGCAGATGCTAATTGGTTTTATCCGTCCACCTCTCTGAAGATGCCAAATTGATTTATGGCACCTTGTATCGAAGGTTTAGATGGATGCGGCCGATTTAGCAAACTTCGTCAGATTCCCCCTCGTTCGAGGGGTTTTTGATTGTGGGGACGCTCTTCCCTGCAGGCGCAAGCCCATGCAGTTAATTACGCTACCGCATCGCGGTAACAACTTTCTCCTTCTCCAGCTGGCCACTTCATGTCGTGGGTGTTTGTTTTATTTGTGGTTTGGTTACTCGTGGATTGTATACAGAGACTAAGTTATGTTGTCGCCCGTAGGGCGCGGATTAGTCCAAATCCGTATTTTCTTAGATTTGGGTTTGGGGTTTTTGTTTAAGGATACGTTAGCCATATTTGAGGCTAAGATCAACTTAAACGTTTGTTAAGGATACGTTAGTCTAATTTGAGACTAAGATCAACTTAGCAGGATTGTTTAGATCCAACAAAAGAGCATTTGGGGGCTCGATTGTTCCAGTTTAGGGATGTAGTGATCCGTTGAATGTATGGCCGTCGGGACCTGTCACCTCTCTGACGACGTTGAAGGATTACAACGACAAATATCAGAGGAGTTCAGAGATGTACCCTTAAACCAAAGTTGATTGGGGGATCTATAGTCCAATTTGGGACTAAAGTCTGTTTGAAGATTTTGGTTTAAGGACACGTTATCCATATTTAAGGCTAAGATCTACTTAAACGTTTGTTAAGGATACGTTAGTCTAATTTGAGACTAAGATCAACTTAACAGGATCGTTTAGATCCGACAAAAGAGCATTTGGGCTCTATTGTTCCAGTTTAGGGACATAGTGGTCCATTGAATGTATGGCCGTCGGTACTCGTCACCTCTCTAACGACGTTGAAGGATTACAACGATAGATATCAGAGGAGTTCAGAGATGTACCCTTGAACCAAAGTTGGTTGGGAGATCTATAGTCCAATTTGGGACTAAAGTCTGTTTAGAGGTTTAAGGATACGTTAGCCATATTTGAGGCTAAGATCAACTTAAACGGGATCGTTTAGATCCGACAAAAGAGCATTTGGGGTTCTATTACTCCAGTTTGGGGACATAGTGGTCCACTGCCAGTTTAGGGACATGGTGGTCCATCATTCCCATTTTGGGGACGGATATTAGTTTAAGGACACGTTAGCCATATTTGAGGCTAAGATCGACTTAAACGTTTGTTAAGGATACGTTAGCCTAATTGCCAGACTAAGATCAACTTAACAGGATCGTTTAGATCCTACAAGAGAGCATTTGGGCTCTATTGTTCTAGTTTAGGGACATGGTGGTCCATTGCCAGTTTAGGGACATGGTGGTCCATTACCAGTTTAGGGACATGGTGGTCCATTACCAGTTTAGGGACATCGTGGTCCATTACCAGTTTAAGGACATCGTGGTCCATAAAATGTATGGTTGTCGGGACCCATCACCTCTCTGAAGACGTTGAAGGATTACAATGACAAATATCAGAGGAGTTCAGAGATGTACCTTTGAACCAATGAGTTGGTTGAAAGAGCAGATGTGCTCAGTTCAAGATAATTTGAGGACTTATGGCCAATTTGGGCTAAGTCCAATTATGTTTGAATATTGGCCCTTTGGGCCATTAGACATTTGTCTGGGTTTAGCCCCTCATCATTCAGCAGTGCTAAACAAAGGTTTGGGGGCTCTGACAACATTTTGTCTTTGATTTCCTCAATTTTGAGATTCATTTGGAGGAGGGGCTTTTGCCTCTGGAAAATTAGCCAATTTGGCTAAAATTAGTGTTAAACACTAGAGAACAACAGTGTTAAATACTGGAGGTAGAACTCTCAAATTAGTGTTAAACACTAAAAGATAATCAGTGTTAAACACTGGAAATACAATCTTCAATTTAGTGTTAAACACTAGAAAGCGATCAGTGTTAAACACTGGAAATATAATCCCCAAATTAGTGTTAAACACTAAAGGAAGAGGGGTCACGTGTGGACACGTGAGAGCACCCAAAGGTGGGACCAGATCCCTTTTCTTCGTTCTGCAATTAAGTGTTAAACACTTCTTAATTTTCATAGCCATTACGTGTGGGCACGTGATGTATACCCATGCCTTGTTTTATTAAAAGATTTATTAGGGGTCACGTGGTGACACGTGAGAGCGCCCAAGGGTGGAGCCAGATCTCCTCGCTTTGTTCTGCAAATAAGTGTTAAACACTTTTTGACTTTCTGGCCATCACGGGTTGGCACGTGATAAGCATTCATGCACTGATTTGTTAAGGCATTTATTAGGGGTCACATGGTAACACATGAGAGCGCCCAGAGCCAACATTTCCTTTGCTTTAATTCTCGTCGTTTAGGAGGTCACGTGGGAACACGTGAGGCATTGCCTCAAACTTAATTCCTTCTTATTCCCGGGGATCTCTTCAGGGGTCACGTGGGGACACGTGACCTTAGTCTTTTGCATGCATGGAGATCTTTCAAGTCTCTTTTTTAAGAATTAAATTCTCTGTAGGGTTAAACCCTAATTTTGTTTTGGAGAAATTAAATTCCTATTGTGAAAGAATTAAATTCTTATTTAGGGTAAAACCCTAATTTCTTTTTCAAAGGAATTAAATTCCCAGATATGTAAAAGAATTAAATTCTTGATTAGGGTTAAACCCTAGTTTTGTTTTAGGAGAATTAAATTCTCAAAACTCAATTCCCCTTCTATGTTTAGGATCTGCATGGCAGGATCTCGACCCGATGAGAATTAAATTCTCAACTTATAGGGAGATGTGCTCTGTGTAGATCTTCAACTAGAAGAAGAACTAAGTTCTTTTTTGCAGAAGAGTTAAACTCTTAAATTTTGAGAATTAAATTCTCTTTTTGAAGTTGATCTTTTTCCCTTTTCTCACCTAGGGTTTTCTTTGTTGAGAATTAAATTCTCCTTTCTTTTCTCTCTGCAATTTCAAGATCCCAGAATTCTCTCCAAAGTTTTCTCTCTCCAAAAAGGTACCTCCCTTCTCTTCTCTTCTTGGCTCCTATTTATAGGAGAAAGAAAAGAATTAAATTGTTTAGTGAATCTTTCATTGAAAGATTTGATTTGTTTTCATAATTAATATGATCTTTTAGATCGTTCAGTGAATTTTATTCACCGTTGGATTTTCAATCCAAAGATATTCTGTTTGTTATTTCGGTGAGATTTAGGAAAATCTTTCCTTATTTAAGATTTTTTCATAAATTGGTGATTTTTAATCACCCTTGGATCTTTAATCCAACGGTCCCCATAATCCTTTTCCATTTGGAAAGATTTAGAAGCTTTTAGAATTTTAATTCTTATTTGGAAAGATTTAGAGAAATTTAGAATTTCAATTCTATTAAATTGTAAGGCTTTCAAAGCCTGTCACGTGCTGGCACGTGACCCTTAGTCACGTGTGAGCACGTGACCCCCAATTGTTTCCTTTAACAACCGCTTGTTTATGTTGTTGTTTTAACCATCACGTGTCAACACGTGACCATTGGTCACGTGTAAGCACGTGATACCTCGTTGAGGTATTTTCTGACTTTTAGAATTAAATTCTTTTAAACTGTGAGGCTTTCAAAGCTAGTCACGTGCTGGCACGTGACCCTTGGTCACGTGTGAGCACGTGACCCCCAATTGGGTCCTTCTTCAGCCGTTTGTTTTTATTTCTATTTTAACCATCACGTGTCAACACGTGACCGTTGATTACGTGTGAGTACGTGATACCTCATTGAGGTAATTCCTATTTTTAATCAGGGAGCAGTGCATAGCATATTCGCTCATAACGTTTGATCCCGGATGAATTACGAAGCCCATAATATATCAAATCGAAGGGTTTTTCGAGATGCTTCCAATATCATCAGAATTTAGCTATTCCTCCTTCGAGAGTTTATCAAAATACTGGCCGGAAGATACTGGTTCGTATTTCCTTAAGCGTATCGCTGCCATTTGATACCTTGGACTTTTCTGCGCAGAAATTTTTGGCGGGAACAAATGCCCCCCACTACTTTGCCCACGTAAGTATATACGTGGGTGAAGTAGTGCAGAATAATGCATAGCGTATAACCAGTTTCGGGTTGGTATATAATTTTCAGAATTTTGATCTGAGAAGATAACGAGTGGACACAAGCGTCGTCATTTATCATTGACTAAAATCTCAACTCTTAAGGGATATAGTTCCAAACCCTCATCCCCATGAGCTGCACCCTTCCATTTCTTTATGTCTTACTCTGGCATGAAGTAGTTTTATACGCTCATGAGTAAGTTCTCCATTTCAGTGGCATATAGTTTTGGCAAGTGTGGCTCATAGATGGTCCATCTTGACCTCTTTGCAGGGCAGTGATGGCTTAGGAGACAGGGGTAGGATCTGCCACCTAAGACTTTTCAACTTTACGAGCCGTGAGGGTCTCATAAAGACTTTTCTCCCTACGAGTCGTGAGGATCTCATAGGTGTCCTTTCTCTTTAGGAGTCGTGAGGATTCCTAAGTGTGTTTTCTCTTGAGAGTCGTAAGGATCTCACAAGAGAATTTTCCCTCTTACGAGTCGAGAGGACCCGTAAGCGGTTGTTTCCCTCCTTGTCAAGATTTGACTTTGGAGAGTGAGACCCGTGGATAGTATGCAAGAGACCGTTTTGGGCCGACTTGCAGGGTCCTAGTGCTTAGGAAACAGGTTTCTTAATCCCTACTGCCTAAGGCTTTTCCTTACGAGTCGAGACGAATCAAGCAGTTCTCGCGAAGACATCAATTTCCTCACGAGTCGAGACGAATCGAGCATTTCTCGCAAGAATATCCCAACGTCACAGTTAACCTTTGCTCTTTACGACAGAAGTCCGTTAGGGTCTGTGGTACTTAGGGTTTTGGCCGTCGTACCGTCGCATCAGCTGATATATTCCTCGATAGGCAATCATGCTGTTCGAGTAGCCCTGCGACTGCCGTGTCTCTGATCCCTTCGGGGGCTGGACAAGACGTCTTCAAGCAATCCTCCTTGGCAGTTTGACCGTCGGAAGAGCAAGCGTTAGGAATTTTCCATGCCGCTTTTTACTTGAGGTTAGGCTCATTTTGGAGAGCCCCGATGAGTCATAACCACTCCGCACTGGTGTGGGATGATCTCCGATAGTCTTTCAGGCTTTATATGACTTGCCGTTAAGACCTGAAGCTAGGAATTTGGCCTTTGCTTCGTTTGCTGGCATCGCGTCTGCTATATCGAGACGAATATCACGGTTGTCTCTAGGTTGCATGTGAACCGTCGAGATTTGGAACTAGGGATTTTTCCATGGCTCCGTTTGTTTGAGTGCCACGTCTGAACCCTGCTGGAGGAAGAACGCTGGGGTGACATTTCATCTGCTGTATCGAGATGATCGTCGAGGTGGTGACCACTTCGCACTGGTGCGAGATGATCTCCGATTGTCTTTCAGGCTTTATATGACTTGCCGTCAAGACCCTGAAGCTAGGAATTTGGCCTTTTGCTTCATTTGCTTTGTCACGTCCGAATCCTGTTGGAGGAAGAACGCTGGGGTGACATCACGTCCGCTGTATCGAGATGAACGTCAAGATGGTGACCACTCCGCACTGGTGCAAGATGATCTCCGATCGTCTTTCAGGCTTTATATGACTTGCCGTTAAGACCCTGAAGGTAGGAATTTGTCCTTTGCTTCGTTTGCTTCATCACGTCCGAATGCTATTGGAGGAAGAACGCTGGGGTGACATCACGTCTGCTGTATCGAGACAAACGTCAAGATGGTGACCACTCCGCACTGGTGTGAGACGATCTCCGGTTGTCCTTCAGGCTTTATATGACTTGCCGTTAAGACCTTGAAGCTAGGAATTTGGTCTTTGCTTCATTTGCTGGCATCGCGTCTGCTGTATCGAGATAAATGTCGCGGTTGTCTCTAGGTTGTTGGTGAACCGTAGAGGTTTGGAACTAGGGACTTTGCCGTGGCTCCGCTGTTTGATGATGTTGCGTCTGCTGTGTCGAGACGAACGTCGAGGTGGTGACCATTCCGCACTGGTGTGAGATGATCTCCGGTTGTCTTTCAGGCTTTATATGACTTGCCATTAAGACCTTGAAGCTAGGAATTTGGCCTTTGCTTCGTTTGCTTTGGCTTGTCCAGATCCTGTTGGAGGAAGGATGCCGTAGTGACATCTCGTCTGTTGTATCGAGACGAACGTCGAGGTGGTGACCACTCCGTGCTGGTGCGAGATGATCTCCGATTATCTTTCAGGCTTTATATGAGTTGCCGTCAAGATCCTGAAGCTAGGAATTTGGCCTTTTGCTTCATTTGCTTTGGCGCGTCCGAATCCTGCTGGGGGAAGAACGCTGGGGTGACATTTCATCTGCTATATCGAGACGATCGTCAAGGTGGTGACCACTCCGCACTGGTGCGAGATAATCTCCGATTGTCTTTCAGGCTTTATTTGACTTGCTGTAACACCCGAGCCCAATACTACTATTTTCTGTTACTGGTTGAGCATTAGATATTACTCATTTCATTTAGCTTGCCTGTTTGACACTTACCGTGAAATTTTATCTGGCAAAGTCATTTCTGCATATAACAAATTTCAGCACCTAAAATAAAATTAAAAATATCCATCTTGGCCCACTCGACACCCCTAGCCGCGTGGTAGCGTCCGTGCATCGAGTTCTCATCCCGTTCGGTGAAACGGGCGAGTTTGGACGACTATGCGCGTGTACAGTTGTCCGACTTGGGGGTATGCATTTTAATCATAAAACATTTCATTTTAAAATTTGGAACCCGCTTAAAATCCTATCATTCAAATTTCAAATTTTTGGACCCAACCCGGGCGTGATTTGGAAATGTTTCATTTAGCGCCAAAATCCCAAATTAATAAAATATTCGAAACCATATTATATCTATAAATCTTACTGTTAATTTGTTATTTAAAAATCTATTAAATCTCTTAAATATTTCTTTTAATCCCTTAAAATTTTTCCCTCAGCCAATCACGGGGTTCTTAACCCCCGTGGGCCCCCTTCCTTTAACTCTCTCTCTACCTCTCACATCTCCTTCTCTCTCCCCCTCGTATCTCTTCCTCTCTCTCTCTACCTTTCTTTAACTCTCTCTCTCTTCCATATATATATACATCCTTCCCCTCATAATTTCCCAGAACGAGAAAAGCAAAACCCCACGCGAGAAACCCATCGCGAACCCTAACCCTAGCCGCCTTCACCGTCGCCGCCGCAGCTCCGACGCCGGCGCCAGCGCCACCGTTGCTCACGCCTCCGCCTCCTCTACCGACCCTGTTTCCTCTCTCCCGAGCACCTTGCGCAGCCGCGGCCACCTGCGAATCTCCCTGCAGTCGCAAAGTCGCCGCCGGCAACCACCTGCACCGCCGACCATCACCTCGCCTGTTCTCCTCACCCCGAGACCTCCTCCTTCTCTTCTTTCCGGCACACCCTACACCTTCCCCGACGCCAACCCACCACCCATCGCCTGCACCCTCACCCTCGCCGGAAAACCCATCACCACCGACCACCCGTCGTCTCCTCGCCTCCCAGCAAACCCCCTGAACACCAGCACCACCTCTTCAGACCGATTCTGCACCTTCCCCGATCACCTCCACCGAAACCTTCACGTTGTCGTCACCGTCGCGGCTTGAACCGCCGGTGATCTTGACGGCACCGATCGCTTCGCTGCCGGGTTGCCGAGGGAGCATCCATCTCTGTTCAGATCATCCCGAGCCCTTGCTGTTATCGTGTCGCGTGGGTTCGCGCCTCCGTTCTCGTGTTCGTCGTTTCGTCGAGGCAAGTATTCGATACTTGCTACATGCTATTGCTACTTTATAACTTGCCTTAATATTCATGTGTGGTTTAATGATATACTATTTAGTAAATCACCTTACATACCTTGCTTCATGTTTAACCCTAGTAGCATGTCAAATAAATTATTTCCTGATAAACCCGTACATGATAGATTGCAATTGATTCACTGCTATGATGCTTTATTTCCAGTTTAGTTTAATAAATATGCATAACCGGCTAAATTACAATTGCATTCTTTAAATAGATTATACTTGTCGTGGCATTCTTGGAATACTCAATATATTATTAACCTGATTACAGCAGTTACGTTCACCGTCCTGTATTCACATGATATTGACACTATCTATTTAACACAATTGAAAATTGTACAGCTAGATAATAAATCCGATTATTGTTTAACGCGTTGATTTGAACATGATGCTGCTTATATATCTGTTTGTGAGCACACCCACGATATCGTTACATCTTGCTTGACATTGTCACACATGGTATTGCACCGTTTAATATTGACTTGACCTGATGTACCATGACCTGACCTGTTACCTGATCTCGTGCCTAATGCCAACAAATATAACATGTAGTCCTCATGGACCGTTCCTGTTGTCTATCCAAACAAACCTGCTTTTACCTGATCCTGTGTTGGCATTAGTTCTTGATTACTGAATACCTGACTCGATATACATAACTTGGGGGTATGGGGAAATCAAAGGTAAAACCGACTTGTAACTCAACAGTTCGATACCTGTTCTGATCAGTCTTACGGGCTAGGCCAGCCCCAGAGTGATGATGCTGACATCACTCACCCATCCTGCTACTTGTTACTGCCTGGCGGCACGTCTCGGATTCAGCCCCAAGAATCTTGACCGTGGTCCCGGACACGCACGGGATACTATTGAGTTACATCAACGAGTCATCAATTGATTTCAAAGACTTTAGAATAGAAAACCTGATAGAACAGTTTAGTTTACCCACTGCACACTACCCTGTACTGCTTGATTCACATTATTTGCTACTCTCATTTTATTCATGTTTATTTGCATTGCCTGTTACACTGTTCATATTATATTACTTGATGACATGACGCGCTGACGTCTGGGTTTTGCATGGCCCAGATTCTGTACCGCTGTCGCAGTCCGAGCAGGAGTACTTCAGCCAGCAGGCTGAGCTGTGAGGTGTTAGTATTAGTTAGTTTTTATTTCCTGCATTTATTTCCTGATGTGAGCCCGCATTATGGGACATACTTTTCAGTTATTTGTATTGGATCATTTGCTTCCGCATTTATTTATTATTGACTCCTGTTATTCTGGATTATGGACATGTTTTAGAAAATTTTATCTTGTTCTTGATATCTCTACAGCCGTAATGTGACTGTGGATGGATACTTCCTACCCACAGGTAGCATGGTTGGCTATGTCACGTGCCCAATCTAGCATACTCTGGGAAGCGGGGCGTGACACTTGCCGTTAAGACCCTGAAGCTAGGAATTTAGCCTTTGCTTCATTTGCGTTGGCGCGTCCGAATCCTGCTGGGGGAAGAACGCTGGAGTGACATTTCATCTGCTGTATCGAGACGAATGTCGTTGTGGTGACCACTCCGCGCTGGTGTGGGATGACCTCCGATTGTCTTTCAGGCTTTATATGACTTGCCGTCAAGACCCTGAAGCTAGGAATTTGGCCTTCGCTTCATTTGCTCGCACTGCGTCTGCTGTATCGAGACGAATAATGAGGTGGAGCTGGGATTTTGCCGTCACTCCGCTTTGTTTCGACCATGGGGTTTTTTGTTAACTTTGCATGTACATCCTGCTGGACTGCGAAGGAACACCGTTGTTGACATTGCGTCTGCTGTAACGAGATGAACGCTGAGGTGAAACTGGGATTTTGCCATCGCTCCGCTTGATGGTGTAACATCTGTGTCCTGCTGGAATGAGGAGGCACACCGTTGTTGGTCTCCAGGCTGTAGATGTGGCCATTGAGATTTAGAACTAGGGACTTTGCCATGGTTCCGTTTCGTTGCGGCTCGAAGGTCGGTTGTTGACGTCACGTCTGCATCTGGTTGGAGGGACGAAGAACACCGGTGTTGATCTCTAATTTGTCGATGTTGACGTCGAGACCCTGAAACTAGGGATCTTCCTTTGCTTCGTTTGTTGATATTATGTCTGCAATATTGCGACACATGTCGAGGTTGTCTCTAGGTTGTCTATGAACCGTCGAGATTTGGCTTCGCTTTCTGTTGGAGCCTGTCGGGAAGGTATGGTTCCCTCTTTGTTTGTGCCACTGGATTGTATACAGGGATCGATGTGATCTCACCTGTAGGGTAAAAATTTCATTCTTTCATCATTCATTTTTTTTAATTTTTTTTTATTCTTTTCGCGACGCTCTATCATTTCAGCTTTTTATATTGCGAAGATCGCGATTGCCCAATCATTTCGGTTATTTTTTGCGGTGCCCAATCATTTCGGCTGTTTTTTTTACTCGCTGCTTTTTATTGCGAGTTGCCCAATCATTTTGGCTGTTTTTGTATGCATACATTTTTACTTGCTGATTTCGTTGCAAGTTGCCCCATCATTTCGGCTATTTTTTATGCATTTTTGGCTCACTGATTTTTTTTATCGCGAGTGTGTAACTTGAAATCTGATGCCAATCTTAGCATCAGCATCGCTACGACTGGAATATTACCAGGAGCGAATCATCATTTGCCATGAAAGGACTTGGAATTTGATACTGATTTAGGCATCAGCATCGCTACAACTGGGATATTGCCAGGAGCGAATCATCATTTGTCTCTGTCGATGTCGAACAAAGGTGGCTTAACAAACAGAGTTAGGATCCCATCGACTAAGGCTTTTGACTTCATAAGCCGTAAGGGTCTCATAAAGGTGTTTCTCCCTACGAGTCGTGAGGATCTCGTAGGTGCTTTTTCTCCTTAGGGATCATGAGGATTCCTAAGTGTATGTTCCCCTGTAAGTCGTAAGGATCTTACAAAAGGGTTTTCTCCTTATAAGTCGAGAGGACTTACAAGGGTTGTTCACCGTATGGACATATCCCCAGTCACGGGTGGGACTTGTTAGGGAAATGTTTATTCGCGCCCGTGGATTGTATACAAGGGTCAGTATTGAGCCGCTTGTAGGGCACTATCGAAGGTTGTGGGGGTTGGTTAAGAATAGGTTCAGGTCTCTGTAACTTAAGACTTTCAAATCTTATAAGCCGTGAGGATCCCATAAGAGAGTTCTCCTTACGAGTCGTGAGGATCTCGCAAGTGTGATTTCTCCTTAGGAATCGTGAGGATCCCTAAGTGTGTTGCTTCCTTTGTGAGTCGTAAGGATCTCACGCGGGTGGTTTCTTCTTATAAGGTCGAGAGGACCTTGTAAGTGTCTTTTAACGAGGTTGCGCCCTTTCGGGTTTTCACAAACACTCGCCGGTAGCCTTGCTGTTTTTACTCACGGAGCCCTTTCGGGTTTTCATCCGTGCCCATTTTGCTTATGGACATACCGTTTTTTTTACGAGTCTGCGCCCTTTCGGGTTTTCACAAACATCGCCGGTAGTCCTGCTGTTTTTACTCACGGCGCCCTTTCGGGTTTTCATCCGTGCCCATCTCACTTGTGGACGTACCGTTTTTTTTACCACGTCAGCCTGAAGATACCGCGGGTTGGGAGTAGTTTAAGGATGTTTCGGTCATTTGCAAGTTTTAGGAGATTGCGGTCTACCGTTGCCGTATTTGAGGCCAATTTCTAGTTTACGGACTTTTCGGTCCACAGCTAGTTTTAGGACGTAGAGGTCCGTCAATAGTTTAAGGACGTTTCGGTCCACCGTCGCCGTATTTGAGGCGAATCTCTAATTTACTGACTTTTCTATTTATGGGGCTTTCCCTATGAATGAGCATGATGCCCCCGGCATATCCATCTTTTTCGGAGCATGTGGTTGTGGCGGGCTCACTTTCCAGTTTTCGGACAACGCGAACTCGCCCTGTTGGTATTGGTCTTCAACCCAGTTTTTGAAAACGTAGCAGTTTTCGATCGGATGGCCCAATACTTGGTGGTAAGGGCAGTAATTAGGATTGTTGATATCATTCAGTTGTAGCTGTTGTTTCGGCTCTGGTAGAGTAATAAGGCCGTTGCGCACTGCTAGCTCGAACAGTCTCCTTGTTTCATCCCGGGGAAATGAGTAAGGACGTTTCAACTTCTCATAGAGGGGTTACCGCTTGTTGTTTCGGCAAACAACCGGTCTAGGGCCACTCGATTGCTGTTGAGTGTTGGCTACGAAGGCTATTTTTCCCTTCCCTTTATCCTTTTTGCTCGATCCTTTGTTTGCGGGGCCGAGATTTTTTCCGGGTATCGTGCAATTGCAAGGCTGAATGCTCTCGCAACTCCTCAATTCTTTCGTTTTAGAGATGGACTCCTTGAAAAGAGGGCCGAGGGCTACTTTTTTGTCGGAATTCCTCCCGAATGTGAGAACTCGCGGTCTCTCGGGATCAACCCTATGACAATTGCCGGCAATTCTTTTACGCTCATCTGTCACATTTTTCTACTGTCTACGAGCTTCACGCCTTGTCTTGTTGAAGTGTTGCCTGTGAGCGACATATCCTTGCCACCAACACTTAAAGGAGTTGCAGTCTTCAGTAGGATGTGCGATCTTTTGATGATATAAGCAGAAATTAGGATGCACGTCCGCTTCATCAAGATGTATACCACCAGGAGAATTTTCTCTGAAAGAGGACGACCTCATCCCCATTGATATGGCTTTGGCGAATCGTTTCCTTGTCTTGATCCTGCTTTTATTTGCGGCGGATGTACTTTGATCTGGTGGGAGTGTTTCGACCCTTTTGTCCAGTCGCCGGCGTTTGGCCTTTTCAAATATGGCCATCTCGCGCTCCCGATCAGCTTTACTTTTAGACGAATCTCATCTAGAAAAGCGTCGATCATTTCGTCTGACGGCCACACGAATTCCGGCTCAGGCTCTGCCCCCAGTTTCTCAGTGCAAGGAGTTTTTTTATCGTCCATAAATGAGTGGGAGATCACATGACAACTCGCCACGTATCCCTCGGATTCATCCGACGAGCTTTCTCCATCATCTTCCTCCTGAAAGACGCGGTTAAGGAATTCTTGGAGTGTGATGGGAGTCCGCACCTTTTGATTGTACTCTTCCAGCGCGTTAATTTGTTTCTGTAAGTCCGTGCGCTTGTCGCCAGGCTTCACGGGCTTTTTAGACCTCTTCTTCTTCTTCTTTGAAGATTTCGACGGCTGGGTGTGAGTACTTGGGCCATCACCACCGATCTTTTGAGTTGGGCGCGGCTTCAGCATCCCTTCAATGATTTGGGGTTCCAGCGGGTTCTTCCACCTGATCGCCGGGCATGTCTGAATCTCATTTAGCATCTTTTTGGTTTTGGCTGACAGCACGACCTCCTATGGAGCTTCTTCAACAAAAGAACAAGTTGCCCCCGGTGTGTCCGTCTTCTTTGGAGTGTGCGGTTGTGGTGGGTTTATTTTCCATTTCTCGGACAGCGCAAACTTGCCTTGTAGGTACTGATCTTCGATCCATCCTTTAAAGACGAAGCAATCCTCGATCGGGTGACTTACCGTTTGGTGGTAAGGGCAATAATTGGGATCGTTGACATCGCCTGGCTGCAACGGACGCTTTGGACTCGGCAGATTGATGAGTCTGTTGCGCACTGCCAGCTCGAACAGTCTTCTCGTTTTATCCTGTGGAAACGAGTAAGGACGTCCCAGTCTCTCCTCGAGGGATGGGTGTGGACGCATATTGTTTTGATGGACAACCGACTTTAAGTTGCTCGACTGTTGTTGAGTATTAGCGACGAAAGTTGCTTTCCCTTTCCCCTTTTCATTCCGAGGGTCCGTCTTTGAAGGAGATGATCTATGATCCATCTGATCCATTTAGGCCAACTTGTCAATCAAGGCCTGGAAAGTAGTTGGCTTGAAGAACATCTTGAATTGCGAGATGGTCGCTTGCGGATCAAGAGTGCCCACGAACATTCCTACCGCAGGTGCTTCTTCGATGCGTTGTTCGCACTTCGACCATAGATTCCGCCATCGTGTTGCATATTGGACCTACGTTTCGCCTGGCCTTATCCTGGCATTGATCAGTGCTGTTATCGGGGTGCGTTCACTAGCACTCGCGAATCTTTGTGTAAACAACAACTCCATTTCAGCAAATGTCTTAATAGAGTCGTTTGGGAGCTCAGAGTACCACTCAAATGCCGTCTCCGACAAGCTACCGACGAACTGGCGAAGCAACAACTTATCATCACCGCCAGTATTGCCACAAAGAGCCCT
The DNA here is from genome assembly GCA_030015575.1 of Agapanthus africanus. NCBI lineage: Eukaryota > Viridiplantae > Streptophyta > Magnoliopsida > Asparagales > Amaryllidaceae > Agapanthus > Agapanthus africanus. The sequence goes on along the minus strand of JASDDO010000010.1, from coordinate 536,825,958 downwards.
GAACTGGGCAACATGTTGATGGGGATTGCCAGTCCCCTTATAGACATGGAATTTCGGTATTTTATAGCCCGGCGGGTACTTGATCTGATCATACCAGCTCGGATATGGTCGCCCTGTTCTGACAACTTGACTGGCTGCCTCAGTCGCCTGATGAACCCGTATCTGCTGAGCTATATATTCGTCCAAGTCAGCTTTGGAGATCTCCTCCTTAGCTGTTGACAGAGCCGGTGGAGGATTTGACGTTTCTCTCCTGTCATCTTCAAGGACGATCGGAGGATCTTCAGCAAGAGGATCTTGCTGGATCATCATACCCACCATGTCCTGGAACAGAAGGGCCATTCGTTTTATATTAGCTGCTTGTTCTGCTGCTTCTCTGTCCTTCTTTTCGAGGACTCTGCGTAGGAAGTCAGCGTCAGTTTCTTGCTCCCGGCGTTGATCCGAGGATGCCTCCGAGCTTTCTTTTGGCCCGGTAAGTGCGGCCATTGCAGTCATCATTTCCTGAAGCTTCTGTTGTTGCTCCTGGGCTTTTGTCACGGATCGAGTGAGCGGTCGGTGACCCGTCGAAGCGCGTCTATCCTCCTTTCCGGAAGCCATATAAACGGTGTGCACCACCATGCCCCCAGATTTGGGGCGTTTAGCTTCAGTGTCTTTGCGATTTGCCAAAGACACAGGGATCTTCTCCGACCTCCTTCTTTTTTGAGCGGTCGAAGTTGAGGGGGCCGTTGTAGTGGGTACCCAAGTAGCTGTCACTTTTGGTGGCTTGACAGAGTAGTCCTTCTCCTGCCGAACCTTCATCTTTTTCTGTCGGCGGAGATAGTCTTGATCCACTACGGAGTCCTGGACTTGACGCTAGACCTTGTAAATTTTAGAGGACAGCCGTTGAAGGGACTGCTCCAGCTTCACCTTTGGGGCATTATCCACAGGTGTAGGAGATTTTTTCAATATGGCAGTTGGCGAGTTTTTGCGCACCCTTCTTAGCGGTTCAAAGCTATTCCCGGTCGGAACAGCAGCATTGATTTCCACCATCGGAGCTGGCAGAGTTATCCCAGAGGGGGAGTTGCCCCCAGCCTTCCTTACCCGGCGCCAGGGACGACGGCGAGCATGTCGAGCGGACGACGCTGGTTCAGCGATGGGGATGGCTTTGTCTTGCCCCCTGTCCAGATGAAGCGCTGCTGGTGCCAGTCTCTTGAATACTGACGTCTTTTGAGTAGCGGTATCCAATCTATCAAAGACAGACCTTCGAGCAGGAATGGGAGTTGGAATAGTCAGTCTTGTGAAGACCGACCTTTTGGTAGGAGAAGCCGCCTTGACGACTTCAGGAGCAGGGATGACTATCCTCTTCGGAACAACCTTTTCTGGTATTGCAGACTTCTTCATGGGCCCATGAGTTTTGGTTCAGCCTGGTAAAGACCAAGGCTGCCGGCTTGACATTGGACGACCCGTTGAGAGGGGCCGTGGTAGTAGTAAGCCGATCAAAGACCGACTTCTTTTACGCCTCCGGCACGGGCACCGGAATGGTGAAGCTTGCAGGCGGGAGCATAGTCCCGAAGAACAGACCGGTGGTGGCCTGAGTCACTTGTTCCACCGGCATGGCAAGGATGGAGGCCGCTTGAGGCCCATAGGCTACACCTCCAGGTGAGGCGGAGCGTCGGTTGCATTTGCATTTTGAGCAGCTCGAGCAGTTGGATGCCATTGATGCTTGATTTCTGCGCCAGGAAAAAGACCAAATCTTAGTAACTCAAAACCCAAGGGCAACCATTAGCGAACCGTGATTGGTTCGCGAATCACGACACACGAAGTGTGGAGTGGAAAGAGGAAAAGGTCCCACCGGGCGTGCCAGAATCTGTTCCCCTCCGAACGGCGGCCAGGACATGGACGTCTTGCATGAAATTCGGGGCAGATGCTAATTGGTTTTATCCGTCCACCTCTCCGAAGATGCCAAGTTGATTTATGGCACCGTGTATCGAAGGTTTAGACGGATGCGTCCGATTTAGCAGACTTTGTCAGATTCCCCTTCGTTCGAGGGGTTTTTGATTATGGGGACGCTCTTCCCTGCAGGCGCAACCCCCAGCAGTTAATTACGCTACTGCATCGCGGTAACAACTTTCTCCTTCTCTAGCTGGTCACTTCGTGTCGTGGGTGTTTGTTTTATTTGTGGTTTTCCCGTGGATTGTATACGGAGACTAAGTTATGTTGTCGCCCGTAGGGCGCGGATTAGTCCAAATCCGTATTTTCTTAGATTTGGGTTTGGGGTTTTGGTTTAAGGATACGTTAGCCATATTTGAGGCTATGATCAACTTAAACGTTTGTTAAGGATACGCTAGTCTAATTTGAGACTAAGATCAACTTAACAGGATCGTTTAGATCCAACAAAAGAGCATTTGGGGGCTCGATTGTTCCAGTTTAGGGACGTAGTGGTCCGTTGAATGTATGGCCGTCGGGACCTGTCACCTCTCTGACGACGTTGAAGGATTACAACGACAAATATCAGAGGAGTTCAGAGATGTACCCTTGAACCAAAGTTGATTGGGGGATCTATAGTCCAATTTGGGACTAAAGTCTGTTTGAAGATTTTGGTTTAAGGACACGTTAGCCATATTTGAGTCTAAGATCAACTTAAACGTTTGTTAAGGATACGTTAGTCTAATTTGAGACTAAGATCAACTTAACGGGATCGTTTAGATCCGACAAAAGAGCATTTGGTCTCTATTGTTCCAGTTTAGGGACATAGTGGTCCATTGAATGTATGGCCGTCGGGACCCGTCATCTCTCTGACGACGTTGAAGGATTACAATGACAGATATCAGAGGAGTTCAGAGATGTACCCTTGAACCAAAGTTGGTTGGGAGATCTATAGTCCAATTTGGGACTGAAGTCTGTTTGGAGGTTTAAGGATACGTTAGCCATATTTGAGGCTAAGATCAACTTAAACGGGATCGTTTAGATCCGATAAAAGAGCATTTGGGGTTCTATTATTCCAGTTTGGGGACATAGTGGTCCACTACCAGTTTAGGGACATGGTGGTCCATCATTCCCATTTTGGGGATGGATATTAGTTTAAGGACACGTTAGCCATATTTGAGGCTAAGATCGACTTAAACGTTTGTTAAGAATACGTTAGCCTAATTGCCAGACTAAGATCAACTTAACAGGATCATTTAGATCCTACAAGAGAGCATTTGGGCTCTATTGTTCTAGTTTAGGGACATAGTGGTCCATTACCAGTTTAGGGACATGGTGGTCCATTGCCAGTTTAGGGACATGGTGGTCCATTACCAGTTTAGGGACACAGTGGTCCATAAAATGTATGGTTATCGGGACCCATAATCTCTGTAAGAACCGAGCCCAATACTACTAGTTTCTGTTACCATATGAATGGAGTGTTGCCTTTATTTCATTTATCTTGCTTGATTGTTACTTATTGTAATTTTACCCCGTCAATTCATTTCTGCATATAACAATTTAAGACATCTAAAATAAAATTAAAAATATTCGTCATGGCATGCTTGACACCCCTAATCCTGTTGTAGCGTCCGTGCATCGTGTTCTCGTCCCGTTCAGTGAAACGGGCGAGTCTGGACGGCTACGCGCACGTACGTGTGTCCGTTTTGGGGGGTATGCTTTTTGGTTGTAAAATACTTCATTTTAAATTTTGGATCCCGCCTAAAATTTTCGTATTTCAATTTCAAATTTTTGGACCCGACCCGGGCGCAATTTGGAAATATTTTACATTTGCGCCAAATCCCAATTTCTAATATTTTTAACCGTCGAATTTAAATATTCTAACCCCAGAATATTTTCCTGTTCCTCTAAATCTTTCAAAAATTTTTTACTCACCAACCAATCACACTCTGTTATTCCCTGGGCCTCGCTCTCTCTCTCCCCGTCTCTCTCTCTCTCTCCCTATATAATTCTCTCTTCCTCCTCTTTTTCTTTCACGTAACGCGAACCCACCCTCGAGAAAACCTAGCCGCCTCGTTATCCCTCGTCGTCGCCCCAACGCCGACACCTTCACCGCCGGCCTCCTCGCCCTCGTCATCTCCACTGCACCCTTCTTCCTCCTTCATCAACTCCCCGTGCACCCTGCACCGGCAACCGCGGCCACCTGCACACCGCCTGCACCTCGTGGGATCGCCGCCGGCGATCTCGATCCGTCCCCCCTGGCCTCGTGCATCCCTCAGTGAGTGTCTCTTTCTCCTCTCCTCCTCTCTTCTCCTTTCTTCTTCTTCTTCTCGGTTCATGTTTCTTGATCTGTAGGTTTCCGTCGCTGTCGTCGTAGGCCGACCGCCGGAGCTCCGTCGACGTGATCGGCGACCGCAACCTCCCCACAGATCCTCGTGAGCACCCCCTTCTCTGTCCTCCTTCCCTTCTTCTTTATTTTCTTTTCTTTTCTTGTTTGCATGTCTTGATTGTTCACTGTTCTGTACTTGGCGGGAATCCGGTGATGCCGACGACGTGTCCCGACGATCCAGCGAGATCCCCTGACCTGTGTTGTTCCACTGTTCGTCGTTTGGGTTCATTCCGTGAACCGTGCGCCCGTCGCGAGTTTTCCCCGCCGACGTTTAACGTTCCGTTTTCCCGATTCGCGACCCGTCGAGGCAAGTACCCCTTGCTACATGCTAAACAATATTTACATATACATTGATGACACCCTAAACCTGTAGTTTAACTTTAGCACGATAATTTTCCCACTTTCGTGTTCAATGTTGTTATATATCATTTTATCTTCCAAACTTGGAACCTACCATTTGCAATTACTGTATTGAACCTAATAATCACATTTACATGTTTTAATCACACTTTCACTATTGACGTAGGCTATGGCACTTGCTCTATAGTTTTACTTCATTCGGACACTCGTGTACATTTAACCTGTGTTAGCTGTGATTTCATCCTTTGAACCTGCATACCTATATATCATTGCATCCATGAAGTTCTTAAACTTGTTAACATGATTTAACGGCCATGACTGTCATATTGTATTCTTATAACGTTAAAATCACCTCTGAAACACAACTGATAACTATGCTGCTAATTAATTGAAGCTTCTTTATTGTTTAATTGGTTGCTTAGATTTATGTTGTTAATAACCATGCTTGATTATGTAACTGAGTATGAGCACACCCATGATATCCTTTACATCTTGAACTGACTTTCTACATACATATTGATTGACCTGACATGGTACCATATACTGCTTGACTTGACCTGATGTACCATGACTTGACCCGTTACCTGATCTTGTGTCTAATGCCAACAAACCTGACATGTAGTCCTCATGGACCGTTCCTGTTGTCTATCCAGACAAACCTGCTTGCCTGATCCTGTGTTGGCATTAGTTCTTGATTACGGGATACCTGACTTGACCTACACATATAACTTGGGGGTATGGGGAAATCAAAGGTGAACCCTGACTTGTAACTCAACAGTTCGTTACTTGCTCTGATCAGTTTAGAGGCTAGGCCAGCCTTGGAATGATGCTGCTGACATCATTCATCTGTACACATTCCTGTTTAGTGCCTAGCAGCATGTCTCGGTTTCAGCCTGAGAATCTGGGCCGTGGTCCTGGGTATGTACGGGATACTATTGAGTTACATCGATGATTCATCAATTTGATTTCAAAGACTTTAGAACAGAAAACCTGATAAAACTGTTTAGTTTACCCACTGCACTGCTCTGATTTATGTTATTGTTACCCTTGCTTTATTCATGTTTATATTCGCATTGCTTGTTACCCTGTTTATATGTTATTACTTGATGACTTGACGCGCTGACGTCTGGGTTTTACATGGCCCAGATTCTGTACCGCTGTTGCAGTCCGAGCAGGAGTACTTCAGCCAACAGGCTGAGCTGTGAGTGTCAGCAGTAGTTAGTTTTTCTTTCCTGCATTTATTTCCTGATGTGATCCCGCATTATGGGACATACATTCCAGTTATTTTGTATTGGATCTTTCGCTTCCGCATTTTATTATTCTTGACTCAGATTATCTTAGATTGTGGACATGTTTTAGATAGTTTTATTTTGTTCTTGATATCTCTACAGCCGTAATGTGACTGCGGATGGATACTTCCTACCCACAGGTAGCATGGTTGGCTATGTCACGTGCCCACTTTAGCGTACTCTGGGAAGCGGGGCGTGACAACCTCTCTGAAGACGTTGAAGGATTACAACGACAAATATCAGAGGAGTTCAGAAATGTACCCTTGAACCAATGAGTTGGTTGAAAGAGCAGATGTGCTCAGTTCAAGATGATTTGAGGACTTATGGCCAATTTGGGCTAAGTCCAATTATGTTTGAATATTGGCCTTTTGGGCCATTAGACATTTGTCTGGATTTAGCCCCTCATCATTCAGCAGTGCTAAACAGAGGTTTGGGGGCTCTGACAACATTTTGTCTTTGATTTCCTCAATTTTGAGATTCATTTGGAAGAGGGATTTTTTCCTCTGGAAAATTAGCCAATTTGGCTAAAATTAGTGTTAAACACTAGAGAACAACAGTGTTAAACACTGGAAGTAGAACTCTCAAATTAGTGTTAAACACTAAAAGATAATCAGTGTTAAACACTGGAAATACAATCTTCAATTTAGTGTTAAACACAAGAAAACAATCAGTGTTAAACACTGGAAATATAATCCCCAAATTAGTGTTAAACACTAAAGAAAGAGGGGTCACGTGTGGACACGTGAGAGCGCCCAAAGGTGGGACCAGATCCCTTTTCTTCGTTCTGTAATTAAGTGTTAAACACTTCTTAATTTTCAAAGTCATCACGTGTGGGTACGTAATGTATACCCATGCCCTGTTTTATTAAAAGATTTATTAGGAGTCACGTGGTAACACGTGAGAGCGCCCAAGAGTGGAGCCAGATCTCCTCGCTTTGTTCTGCAAATAAGTGTTAAACACTTTTTGACTTTCTGGCCATCACGTGTTGGCACGTGATAAGCATTCATGCACTGATTTGTTAAGGCATTTATTAGGGGTCACATGGTAACACGTGAGAGCGCCCAGAGCCAACATTTCCTTTGCTTTAATTCTCGTCGTTTAGGAGGTCACGTGGGAACACGTGAGGCATTGCCTCAAAGTTAATTCCTTCTTATTTCCGGGGATCTCTTCACGGGTCACATGGGGACACGTGACCTTAGTCTTTTGCATGCATGGAGATCTTTCAACTCACTTTTTTAAGAATTAAATTCTCTGTAAGGTTAAACCCTAATTTTGTTTTGGAGGAATTAAATTCCTATTGTGAAAGAATTAAATTCTTATTTAGGGTAAAACCCTAATTTCTTTTTCAAAGGAATTAAATTCCCAGATATGTAAAAGAATTAAATTCTTGATTAGGGTTAAATCCTAGTTTTGTTTTAGGAGAATTAAATTCTCAAAACTCAATTCCCCTTCTAAGTTTAGGATCTGCATGGCAGGATCTCGACCCGATGAGAATTAAATTCTCAACTTATGGGGAGATGTGCTCTGTGCAGATCTTCAACTAGAAGAAGAACTAAGTTCTTTTTTGCAGAAGAGTTAAACTCTTAAATTTTGAGAATTAAATTCTCTTTTTGAAGTTGATCTTTTTCCCTTTTCTCACCTAGGGTTTTCTTTGTTGAGAATTAAATTCTCCTTTCTTTTCTCTCTGCAATTTCAAGATCCAAGAATTCTCTCTAAAGTTTTCTCTCTCCAAAAAGGTACCTCCCTTCTCTTCTCTTCTTGGCTCCTATTTATAGGAGAAAGAAAAGAATTAAATTGTTTAGTGAATCTTTCATTGAAAGATTTGATTTGTTTTCATAATTAATATGATCTTTTAGATCGTTCAGTGAATTTTATTCACCGTTGGATTTTCAATCCAAAGATATTCTGTTTGTTATTTCGGTGAGATTTAGGAAAATCTTTCCTTATTTAAGATTTTTTCATAAATTGGTGATTTTTAATCACCCTTGGATCTTTAATCCAACAGTCCCCATAATTCTTTTCCATTTGGAAAGATTTAGAAGCTTTTAGAATTTTAATTCTTATTTGGAAAGATTTAGAGAAATTTAGAATTTCAATTCTATTAAACTGTAAGGCTTTCAAAGCCTGTCACGTGCTGGCACGTGACCCTTGGTCACGTGTGAGCACGTGACCCTCAATTGTTTCCTTTAACAGCCGCTTGTTTATGTTGTTGTTTTAACCATCACGTGTCAATACGTGACCATTGGTCACGTGTAAGCACGTGATACCTCGTTGAGGTATTTTCTGACTTTTAGAATTAAATTCTTTTAAACTGTGAGGCTTTCAAAGCTAGTCACGTGCTGGCACGTGACCCTTGGTCACGTGTGAGCACGTGACCCCCAATTGGGTCCTTCTTCAGCCATTTGTTTTTATTTCTGTTTTAACCATCACGTGTCAACACGTGACCATTGATCACGTGTGAGCACGTGATACCTCATTGAGGTAATTCCTGATTTTTAATCAGGGAGTAGTGCATAGCATATTCGCTCATAACTTTTGATTCCGGATGAATTACGAAGCCCATAATATATCAAATCGAAGGGTTTTTCGAGATGCTTCCAATATCATCAGAATTTAGCTGTTCCTCTTTTGAGAGTTTATCAAAATATAGGCCGGAAGATACTGGTTCGCATTTCCTTAAGCGTATCGCTGTCATTTGATACCTTGGACTCTTCTGCGCAGAAATTTTTGGCGGGAACAAGAATCATTAACATCCTAATTGGGCGTGCTATCAATTTATTGTTAGTCTCGACCGCGATTAGAGATTAGATTAATGATTGTTTTGGTAAAGGCTAGATATGAACGGAGTTCCATGTCGAGATAGGGGTTAAGAGTGGGAACCCTTTTCCCTCCAGAAACCCTAATCTACATGCATCACTGTCGTTCTAGTTTTAAATCTATTAAAGGATAAAAAGGGTAATCTTTAATTAATCATCCATAACTACTAAATCCTAATGAACCCTACAAGCCCCCTTCTCATATAAACTTATCTCTGTAGTTAATCTAGATCTATATTTTGCATCAGTGTTTAACGTAGATTTAGATTCTACAACTATTCTTCAACATTCTTTATTCTTCCTCTTCTCTTTCTCAACACATCTAAAAGTAAGAATAAAATATTCCACGTTTCCCAGAGGACGACCCGTACTCATCTCGGTCTTGCTACGTGCGACACCGTTATTGATTGCGGTTAACTACAAACACATAAATAGATCAATCAAATGGCGCCGTTGCCGGGGAAACGTGCGTAATTTTTATTCTTACTATTTGTGTTGAATTCTTATTCGATCAATATCATAAACAAAACAAAATTGCAAATTGTATATTTAACGATTATTGTGTGAATTTTGCGAGGGGATCTGGGGTCACAGAATTGAGGAAACAGAAAGCCAGAGACATTCATCAAGATCCAGAGGAGTGCAGGAGGCCACATAGCAAAACTCATCACCTGATCCCTCAAGTCGGCGGCGGAACCACGGCAGGAGGTGCACATTCGGCGGTGGAACCGCGGCTCAACTGAGGAGTTAGGGTTCCATACTTCTCTGGTAAGATTCTCAACTCTTTCTCTCTCCTCTGAAATCCAATAAAATATCTTTTCTGCAGGATTCTTTGCAAAATATCGCCGCTCAAAAATCTTTTTGCAAAGTTTTATGATTGGTTTGTTATTTCATATTTTAATATGGATTTTAAGGGGCAAAGACCAAATCCAGATTAGGTGGGGTTTTCATCACCCTTCCTAAGCCCCACAAATCACAAACCGAGTATCTACATCAACCCTACATTAATTTAAAAAATATCTAGACCAGACTCTGAAGACTGTCGCGCTCATTAAGGACAGAGGAAGGTCGTGGGTAATCTATCGCTTATCCGCATTACTTTTGTGTTGTCTAGGCAAGTTGTCTAAGGCAAGTGGTTACTTAATTAGGCCCACTACTTACGTAGTGGATACCTCCCACTTACCTGGCCACAAGAGTAGTAAAGAGGCGGTAGAGGATTGATCCTGCGGCTTGTCCTTTGGAAGTCTAGGAGCGGTCTAGAGACTTGACCTAGGTGACCATTAGATATAGGGTTGCTTGTGCATGTTTTTGTGAATTTTTGAAAATCCGTTATTTTTCAAAACAAACCAATTATTTTCTCCCCTTTTTACCCTTTTCCCCCTCTTCTCTTCTTATAATGGGTGACCCAAACAGACATCTCTTGCCGAGCTTTGCTGTCCACAGCCAGATATCTCTTGTTTTCGTAATCCCTTCGGTATACCATCCAACTCTTCCATGTCCTTAAGAGATCGGATAGAACAAGCGGGTAGAAACAGTTGGCGACCTCAATCCATGTCCTATCAACAGTATCCTAATTTCACACATGTTTCTGTTGATACTCCGAGTGAGGATGCCCCTAGACGCATATCCATTGCTGAGCATATAGTTAGGGCTAGAGTCCAAAGTTTCAACCCGGACCAATATCAACCATCACCATCACTGTCCAAAGAAGAGTTTGATAGGCGGTTTGCGGCATATATGATGTCTATTGAAAATAGCCAACCAACCAACCCATATCAATATTCTTCTTATCATAATATTGATCCTACTCCTACCCAATTTTCGCAACCATTCTATTCCTATCAATCCAATCCGACTTTTCCACCTTCTCTAGACAGTTCTTCTAATCAGTCATTTGGGAGTTTTAATCGTCCACAAGAATTTCAATATTATCCTGAAACCCCTTATCGTCCCAAGTCTAGTCTTTAGCAGACATTAGAAATTTTTTTGGAAATGTCGAACCAAATAACATAGTGGATGCAAGCAAATAATTTCAAACCAGCCCAAAATTTTTCAGTATATGATTCGGGCATAGGACAAAATGAGAATTTGGATAGTGAGACAGAACTGTACACCCTTCCTAATCAAACCTCCCCATTCCAAACTGAAATCCACAACTCCAGTTTCATAGATTCATCAAGTACACCAAATAGAATGTCTGATAAGTTGTGTGACTTTGTAGTGTTTGATTTACCCGATTATGAAGGGTCCATTTCAAGTGAAACCATACCCAACCCTTGTGATCTCCACACCTCCACTCTTGAACCAAAACCGATTGAAAACCATACTTTTGATGAGGTGTTTGAGAATTTTAACCTTCACTTAAATGAGGTGATTGAAGTTGGGGATATATTGATTGATGAACCCGAAATTTTGGATGATTTTGTCCCACCAATTCATCAGATCCTTTCACTTCCTTGTGGTCATCATCTTGAGCTTTTAATTCTTCCTGAACCCCAAATAAGTCTTGAACTTGATGATAATGGTATACCCGAAGATCAGACCGAAATACAGCCTCCATCTTCCACATCTGGTTCAGCAACACTCGACTCATCAATTTGTTTACCCATTTCACCTTCTACTTTCTCCGGTTCTTCTTCTGTTCCTATAGTTTCAGTGAGTTTTGATGAATCACAATCCGTTAATTCAAGTTCAATAATACCAGAAATTCAACTTGATTTGGATATTTTTGAAAATAAGGTAGATGAATTTTTCGAGTCCTCTACCTCAATGATTTTTGATGAATCAAGTAGGATAAATTCTGGCACAAAACTCTTTGACAGCAAAATGTTCGATCACACCATCGATAAAAGTTTTGAAGAACTTTTTGCCGACGAACTTGAATTTTTAAACAATAGGATTTTGTGATTGATCAATCTTCACCTATAGAGGTTGAACCGTCACCATTCCTTCTTCCTAATCATTCACATTCATTCTCATTCTTTCTTTTCTCTAATTTAAAATTCAAACCCTTTCCAGACCACCTCTTATCCCTTCCCTATTTTTTCTTGACTCGATACAACACATTCTTCCAACGACCTATACGCTATACTGATAAAATCTTTGAATGGTGGGTGTTAACTTTTGGCCTTTGTAAAGTCTTACTTTGATCAAATGACTCACCCCCTCTTAAAATACTTCATATTGTCTAACTCATGTTTGAGGGGGGGGGTATATTTTTGGCTCTTGAAGATAACTTTTGTTCTCAAATTTGTGAGCCAAAAATAAGTTTGGGGGAGGATTTCATTTTCAATATTTCTTGTCCCCTTTCTCCTCCCAAGTCTACAGGTTTTTGAGCTTAACGAATAACAACAGTGAGGACGCTGCTGCAAACAGGTTTGGGGGAGGTTTGTGCTTATTTATGCATTACTTTGCATTATACTATATATAAGCACGCCAATTTTTTTTTTTTGATAATAAAAGATTAGATAGTGAAAAATTACATCCAAAAGATAGGAATAGTTTAAGAAAACCAAGAAAATTAGAAGTTTTCTTAAACAAACTAGTAATAAGTAGTTATGAGCCGTTGTCCCAAGGGTTAGTAAGTTGAAAGAAGTCACTAATCTGAGGATAAAAATAAGTCTGAAAAATAGTTCCTATTCTGGAAGCCAAGCATTTGAATGTTGATACCCTACTATACGCACTTACACACGTCTTGAAACTCGGGATAGTAGAGGATACCTTGAAATGCTCTTGTCTAAAAGCCAAAGTATGAAGGAAATAATAAATGAAGAAAATATAAAAATGGTGAAAAGAAAAATGAACACTGGTTTTTTTATCGCCAAGGCAGCAATAAAAAAATATAGCAAGGGTGCTTCATCACCTAGTGCCTTAGACCAACTGGTTTGGGAGTCATTGCTAAGCCTTAGGTGGTGCAAGACGAGAAAAATACTATCACCTAATCAGCAAGCACATAAGTAATCGGTCGATTAGTACCTCAAGAAGTATTAACGGTCGCATGAAAATGTGTGATCAAATCCATAAATATTCATCAAATTAAAAAGTACCGAGGTAAATGGACAATAGTATGATAGCTTGAATTGAATTCTCCGAGTGTAGGGATGTCCATTACACACACGTAAGGTTATATGATCGATATTTGGATGGAAGGTAGGAATGAAGAATAAAGACAATATTTTATTGAGGGATGATGTTATTTCTAATATCTTTTCATGACTATTAAGATAGGGCTCATGACAACTGAAAAGCTAGTGTAGTTGGAAACTCTAAATTTTCAAAGTATTTCTTTTATGGTTCTTATCTTTATATGTAAATTTCACCATCTTTCTTTTATTATAGGATTTTGTGGGTGTAATCCGCTGAAAACCCTCAGGAGACAATACTCCTTTTACTAGGGACACCTAGAGGTTTAACGGCTTGTTGCACGTGCTCAGTGCAATCGAGTTTGCCTACGAAAGTGTGCTTAGTTTTCACCTTTCTTTTTCTCCTCTTGAAAAAACTAGTTTGCTCGGGACGATCAAAGATAAGTTTGGGGGTATATGTTCAGTTGATAAAACTGTACATTTATTATGACATTTTTCCTACTATTTCTATATTAGAAAATGTGTTTATTATAATATATGATACATATGAGGGTTTATCTGTAAAAATACTATTTTCATGTGTTGATATATTATAATTAAGATTTGGTAGGAAAATGTATGCAAAAATACCATTGACCAAATCTTAATGTTGAAATTAATATATCAATAAAACAAACTCTACTAATATTAGTTGTTGAGTTGTTGTGCAGAATTTTCAGGGCTAAAATCAAGGGAATCAAAGTTGTTAAGAGCAAACCTGCCTAATTAAGAAAGCAAACTAAGAAATCAAGTCTGGCAGAAACAACGAAAAGATTTCCAGTTTCCAAAGCTTCCAATGACCGCCACATGTCACATGGGTGAAGCCCTAAAAAAAATCATAAAATGATCCTCCTACTTGGCCGCGGATCCGCGGCCAAACCCCCCTATTGGCCGCGGATCCGCCGCAAGGAAGATGACTTAGGAGTTAGGATTTCTTCTGTTTGGATCTTAAGTTCTGGCTTCCAATTTAGAAAGCTAGGGTTCTGGCTTTGGGACTATAAATAAGGACCGAGAGCCTCTTGGAAAAATTATCAAGTCGACGCGATCACGAAGTCAAAGACGGCTCACGCATCCAGGCTGATCATCAACGGTTCATCTACCTCCTTAGAAGAGATCGAGAAGCAAACTAGTATTTGTAATCATTTTCTAAGGAAACAAAGTGTAAATGAGTTTTGTTGATTAATAAAGGTAGTTCTTTTTCTTATTCTATTTCTTTGTAGTTTCATTATGAATTCTCTCTCTATCTCTTCTTCTCCCAACATGCATGAGTAATTCTCCGCTTGTTAGGGTTCGTAGGATTAGGGTAGGTTAATGGATGATGAAGATCTTTAAACTCTTTTTACGTTGTATGAAGTTTATAAACTTTATCAAAAGAATCATTAACATTCTAATCGGGCGCGCTACCAATTTATTGTTAGTCTCGACTGCGATTAGAGATTAGATTAATGATTGTTTTGGTAAAGGCTAGATATGAACGGAGTTCCATGCCGAGATAGGGGTTAAGAGTGGGAACCTTTTTCCCTCCAGAAACCCTAATCTACATGCATCACTGTCGTTCTAGTTTTAAATCTATTAAAGGATAAAAAGGATAATCTTTAATTAATCATCCATAACTACTAAATCCTAATGAACCCTACATGCCCCCTTCTCATATAAACTTATCTCCGTAGTTAATCTAGATCTATATTTTGCATCAGTGTTTAACGTACATCTAGATCCTACAACCATTCTTCAACATTCTTTATTCTTCCTCCTCTCTTTCTCAACACATCTAAAAGTAAGAATAAAATATTCCACGTTTCCCAGAGGACGACCCGTACTCATCTCGGTCTAGCTACGCGCGACACCGTTATTGATTGCGGTTAACTACAAACACATAAATAGATCAATCAGGTCGCCATCGCCGAAAAGGATCAAGATAAAACCACATTTACTTGCCCTTTCGGTACTTTTGCTTATAGACGCATGCCCTTTGGGTTATGCAACGCTCCCGCTACATTTCAGCGGTGTATGATGGGGATATTTTCAGATATGGTGGAGAATTTTCTGGAAATTTTTATGGACGATTTCTCCATTTTTGGGGACTCCTTTGAGGACTGCCTTCGTAATCTTGACGCGGTTCTTACCCGCTGTAAGGATAAGTACTTGAATTTGAATTGGGAAAAATGCCATTTTATGGTCCAAGAAGGTATTGTACTTAGACATATAATTTCACGAAAAGGTATTGAGGTTGACAGAGCTAAAATAGATGTCATTCATAACCTCACTCGTCCCAATTACGTCAAAGATATACGATCCTTTCTTGGTCATGCAGGATTTTATAGGAGATTTATTAAGGACTTTAGCAAAATTGCTAGACCCTTAACCCTTCTATTGGCCAAGGATACTACATTTCACTTCAATTCGGATTATGAGGCTGCTTTTGAATCGCTTAAAGGATCACTCATTACAGCCCCCGTTCTATCATCTCCGGATTGGAATCACCCGTTCGAGCTTATGTATGATGCATCAGATTTTGCTATTGGTACTGTCTTAGGACAGCACATTGATAAGATGCCACATGTAATTTACTATGCAAGTAGGACCTTGAATGATTCACAAATAAATTACACAACTACCGAGAACGAACTCTTGGCAGTTGTATTTGCATTAGAGAAATTCATGCCCTACTTGATTGGCTCGCCAATTGTGGTTTACACTGATCACTCCGCCCTACGACATCTTTTATCAAAGAAGGATGCGAAGGCCAGGCTAGTACGTTGGATCCTATTGTTACAAGAATTTGATCTTGTCATCCGAGACAAGAGTGGATGTGAAAACGTTGTAGCCGACCATCTTTCACGCATCACTTCTTCGCCAACTTTGACCGTGCCGATAAATGACTCATTTCCTGACAAACAGCTCTTGACTGTATCCTACGAACCTTGGTTCGTGGATATTGTGAACTATTTTGCGACGGGACTTATTCCTAGCGAATGGTCGAAACAAGACAAATTTCGATTTCTATCCCAAGTAAAATACTTTTACTGGGATGAACCTTATCTGTTTAAGTATTGTTCCGATCAAATCATTCCCAGATGTGTCCCTAACGATGAATTCAAGAGTGTGTTATCATTTTGTCATGATCAGGCATGCGGAGGTCATTTTGGTCTGCGAAAAACGGTGGAGAAAGTTTTGCAATGTGGCTTTTATTGGCCAACATTATTTAAAGATGCATATGAACATTGCAAAACTTATCCGCGATGTCAGCATTTGGGTCGGATTTCACGAAGAAATGAGTTACCGCTCCAACCTATATTGGTTGTGGAAATATTCGATGTTTGGGGTATTGATTTTATGGGCCCTTTTCCCAACTCCTTTGGGAACTTATATATCTTGTTAGCGGTTGATTATGTCTCGAAATGGGTGGAAGCTATACCGTGTCTCACTAATGACAAAAAAGTTGTCATTAAGTTCCATAAAGAAAATATCTTTTCGCGATCCGGACACCCTCGCGCTATAATTAGCGACAACTGGACACATTTCTTTAATCGGTCTTTCGAGACCTTGATGCGGAAATATTGAATCACTCACAAACTTTCTACGCCCTATCATCCCCAAACAAGCGGGCATGCTGAGATCTCAAATAGGCAGATCAAACAAATTTTGGAGAAGATGGTTTCTAAAAACTGTAAAGATTGGTCAACCAAATTGACGGATGCTTTTTGAGCATTCCGCACCGCTTATAAGACCGATCTTGGTATGTTTCCATACCGCCTTGTATTTGGGAAGGCATGCCACCTTCCTGTCGAGATTGAACATAAAGCAATGTGGGCTATTAAAGAGCTTAACTTCGATTTTGATCATGCAGGCAGCTATCGGAAGCTGCAATTGAATGAGCTAAGCGAACTCCGCGATGAAGCTTACGATAATGCGGTGATAGTAAAGAACATGACTAAAGTGTTCCACGATAAAAACCTTTTTAGAAAAACTTTCACATCGGGGCAACAAGTCCTTCTTTACGATTCCCGTCTCTATCTTCATCCGGGTAAGCTTAAATCTCGTTGGAAATGACCTTTTGTGGTACGGTATGTACACCCGCACGGGGCAGTAGAAGTTGAAAATTTGAAAAATGGTTCAATTTTTAAAGTAAATGGGCATAGATTAAAACCGTATTTCTCTGCTGACCCCGCGGAGGAGCTCCTGTTTTTACAGAAGCCGCTTTATCAGAATTTAATTTCCTCCGCCTCACCTCCATGTTTTGATAACATTTTCTCATTTTAAGAATGGAGGTGAGTAAAAATCGACTTAACTGAATATCTGTGCGTGCCAGAGATCAAGTTTGGGGGTAGTTTTCAATTACTTATTATTTTACCCCTTTTATCTCTCCCCAAGTATACAGGTCCATGCTCTCAAAAGACAACATCAGTGAGGACACTGTTGAAAACAGGTTTGGGGGGAGGTTTGTATTCACTGAATTATCTTTGACACTGGGCATTCAAAATTTTTTTTTATAACAAAAGAGTAGAAAGTGAAAACTTACATCCAAAAGATAGGAATAGTTTAAGAAAACCAAGAAAATTAGAAGTTTTCTTAAATGAACTGGTAATAAGTAGTTATGAGCCGTTGTCCCAAGGGTTAGTAAGATGAAGGAAGTCACTAATCTGAGAATAAAAATAAGTCTGAAAAATAGTTTCTATTCTGAAAGCCAAACATTTGAATGTTGATACCCTACTATATGCACTTACACATGTCTTGAAACTCGGGATAGTAGAGGATACCTTGAAATGCTCTTGTCTAAAAGCCAAAATATGAAGGAAGTAAAAAATAAATAAAAGATAAAATGGTGGAGAAAATGAACACTGGTTTTGTTATCACCAAGGCAGCAATAAAAAAATATATCGAGGGTAATTCATCACCTAGTGCCTTAGACTAACTGGTCTGAGAGTCACTGCTAAGGCTTAGGTGGTGCAAGACGAGAAAAATACTAATCAGAAAGCACATGAGTAATCGGTCGGTTAGTACCTCAAGAAGTATTAACGGTCGCATGAAAAATGTGCGAGCAAAACCATCCAAGTATTTATCAAATTAAAAAGTACTGAGGTAGATGGACATGAGTATGATAGCTTGAATTGAATTCTCTGAGTGTAGGGATGTTCTATTCACACACGTAGGGGTATATAATCGATGTTTGGATGAAAGGTAGGAATGAAGAATAAAAATGATGTTTTATTGAGAGATGAAGTGATTTCTAACATTTTTCATGACTATTAAGATAGGGCACATGACAACTGAAAAGTTAGTATAGTTGGAAACTCTAAATTTTTAAAGTATTTATTTTATGGTTCTTATCTTTATATGTAAATTTCACCATCTCTCTTTTATTATAGGATTTTATGGGTGTAATCCGCTGAAAACTCTCACGAGACAACACTCCTCCTACTAGGGACACTTAGAGGTTTAACGGCTTGTTGCACGTGCTCAGTGCAATCGTGTTTGCCTACAAAAGTGTGCTTAGTTTTCTCCTTTCTTTTTCTCCTTCTCTTGAATAAACTAGTTTGCTCGGGACGATCAAAGATAAGTTTGGGGGTATTTGTTCAGTTGATAAAACTGAAGATTTGTTATTACATTTTTCCTACTATTTCTATACTAGAAAAGGTGTTTATTATAATATATGATACATATGAGAGTTTATCTGTAAAAATACTATTTTTCATGTGTTGATATATTATAATTAACATTTGGTAGGAAAATGTATGCAAAAATATCATTGACCAAATCTTAATGTTGAAATTAATATCTCAATAAAACAAAACTCCACTAATATTATTTGTTGAGATTGTGCAGAATTTTTCAGGGCTAAAAATCAAGGGAATCAAAGTTGTTAAAGCAAACCTGCCTAATTAAGAAAGCAAACTAAAGAAATCAAGTCTGGAAGTAACTACGAGAAGATTTTCAGCTTCTAAGATTCAAAAGATCACCATGTGGCAATATAGATGAAGCCCCAGAAAAATCACCAAACGATCCTATACTTGGCCGCGGATCCGCGGCCAAACCCCCTATTGGCCGCAGATCCACTGCGTGCCAGATGGGTTGGAAGCTGAGATTTCGTCTGTTGGATCTTAACTGATGGTTTCCAATTTAGGAAGCTAGATTTCTGGCTTTGGGACTATAAATAAAGACCGAGAGCGTCTTGGAAATATTATCAAGCTGAAGAGATCACGAAGTCCAAGACGGCTCACGCATCCAGACTGATCATCAACTGTTCGTCTACCTCCTTAGAAGAGATCGAGAAGCAAACTAGTATTTGTAATCATTTTCTAAGGAAACAAAGTGTAATGAGTTTTGTTGATTAATAAAGGTAGTTCTTTTTCTTATTCTATTTCTTTGTAGTCTCATTATGAATTCTCTCTCCATCTCTTTTTCTCCCAACATGCGCGAGTAATTCTCCGCTTGTTAGGGTTCGTAGGATTAGGGTAGGTTAATGGATGATGAAAATACCTAAACTCTTTTTACGTACTATAAAGTTTATAAACTTTATCAAAAGAATTATTAACATCTTAATCAGGCGCGCTACCAATTCATTGTTAGTCTCGACCTCGATTAGAGATTAGATTAATGATTGTTTTGGTAAAGGCTAGATATGAACGAAGTTCCGTGTCGAGATAGGGGTTAAGAGTGGGATTCCTTTTCCCTCTAGAAACCCTAATCTACATGCATCACTGTCGTTCTAGTTTTAAATCTATTAAAGGATAGAAAGAGTAATCTTTAATTAATCATCCATAACTACTAAATCCTAATGAACCCTACAAGCCCTCTTCTTACATAAACTTACATCCGTAGTTAATCTATATCTATATTTTGCATCCGTGTTTAACATAGATCTAGATCCTACAACCATTCTACAATATTCTTTATCCCTCCTCTCTTTTTCAACACGTCTAAAGTAAGAGTAAAAGGTTCCATGTTTCCCAGAGGACGACCCGTACTCATCTCGGTCTAGCTACGCGCGACACTGTTATTGATTGCGGTTATTATACAAACACAACTTTTTCACATAAATCAGTCATCCTCAATAATCTGAGCCCACTCCTCAGGTTTTAGAGGGTTCTCTTTTCCCGAGAATTTCTTGGGATGCAAAGCACAGAATTGCTTTACCCCAGGTGCTTCCGCATATGAACGGTTCATTAATATAGCAGTCTGCTGCTGCTGTCCTTCCAGGAGGCTGCGTATTGCCTCAAGCAGTACCGTCTGCTGATTGATCAGAGCAGCGATGGTAGGTGTAAGCGGTAGAGATGGTGGTGTGTTGTTGAAGTTGGTACTGGTGTTGTTTGGAGAATCCATAATTTTGAAAGAAAAATTTGGGTTAGGATAGATTCAAAATATATGAAATTGTAAGATTCAAGGAATATGAATTGTAAAGAATATTTTTAGCTTCTGATTCTTGTGTTATATTGCTCAGGACTTCATGAAGAATTGACCCATATGTCCATGCAGAACTGACCTGCATGTCCATAAAGAGATGACCTGCATGGACCGCCAACAAAACCTGTCACGCCCCACTTCCCGGTGTATGGGGAGAGGGCGCGGTGAGGCCCGCTACGTATTTACTCAGAAGTAAACACGCTAAGCATATCTAAGAAAAATAATGTAAAATGTACACAAGAGACATGAATGTAATGAACAACAACTTTATTTATTAAATATTCTTTTACAGGCACAACTGAAAATGTAAATACAAGTCTGGAAAACAATGCCTAATCAATGGTATAACTGAAATGAAAAGTATGTTCAAGTTCCTAAATCTCTGGATCGATAGCAAACTGCTCTAAGTTCTCAGTACTGGACTCGGTCTCTAGTGCGTCCAAATCACCTGACAACATTTCAAAGAAAGAAGAAAGGAATGTCGTCAGCGAACAATCGCTCGGTAAGTCCCAAAGATGAGTAGTGATAGAACAGAAAGAAGAGAATAAGACCAGTAATGTTTATTATAATATAATGTTTATTATAATATTAACGCAGTTTTTTGTAGCTTGGTACAGAATATGACAGTGTATACGAGAGGAGTCCCACTATTCCGGAGACTAAAGTATACGGAGCACAAGGAACCGTTCAGCCACGATACAACGGCAATGGACATTTAGGTTAGGTGTATTAAGGTTACAGTCTCGTGCCACTTCTAACACATTCCGTACAATCTACCCTTTTATAAACCCTGCGATGTCTTTTGTATTGATTGTATTGTGTTGTTATATAGATGGATGACTTGCCGAAACCATGATGTCAGTAAATGGAATGGATATAAATGGAGTGTCATGTAGACGGAGTATATCCATGGTTCGGTTCAGTCAATATAGATTGATATAGATTGAATAGACGGATTCATGGATTCATGTTGTATTTTAGTTTATAATTGAATCATATTCAAGTCAGATTGATTAGATTGAGATTCAGTTTGAATCAGACACTTTGAAAAGAACTTGAAATCCTGAATTAGTTTTGATGTTATCGGTAACTGCTGCACATGGACGGCAGGATTTGTGTCTTTTTCTAAAACAATTACCGTGTTGATAACACCGTTTGTTAGATTGTATACCTTAGATAGGCAAGCACCCATATTCTCCGGCTTCCTGAGGCTCAAGTGAATTGGTCCCGCTTAAACCTATATTTATTAGGGTCTTTATTGTAATTTAGCATAACTTGAGGGGGTTTTGTGTAAAAATAGTTTTGATATGTTTTCAAAATACATCTCAAGTATTTAATTATCGTCTTTAGGGTTTTCATAGATATATATTTTATAAAAGTGAAATTTCTAGTGAGTAGAATCTAGTTTTCATTGTATGTAGTATTTTATTGAAATATTGGAATTTTGCGTTGAATTGAAATGGTATTTTCCTGTAATGGTGATTCCTTTGATTTAGAAAACTTGGAATATTTATATAATATAATTAAAATAGATATTTTGATAATAGTTATATATATATATAATAAAAATAAATTTTATTTATTTTTGTAGAAATCTCATTTTCTAAAGAAAAATGCATTAAAATTCCATCGAGATCGAATGCACCTTTCGGAGGTTTGCATCTCGCTCTATTAGGCCCAAGGATGTGTGATAACCCGCACCATCTCGAACGGGGTCCACAAAAGTAGGTTGTAGAGTTGCATTTGCAAGGAATTGATTAACACACTTTTTAAAGAAATGGTTTTGCAAGTTTGATGGTATTTATTTGTAATGTCGTATTATCCTATAACTAATGTCCCAAACATTCATCATGCTATGTCAAAAATGTGTGTTGTGATAAGGTAAGTCATTACCTCATGAGTTGTCTAAAGGTAATACAAGTATTATGTTGATTTATATCGAAAGTAAAGTATATGGTATTTTACCGTAAAAATACGATAAAAATTGCATAAATGATTCTTTTGAGATGAAACTATTTTTAATGTGTTGGTTAATGTTTGTTAAACATTATATGAGAGTATGGTATTAGACGGTTTAAGAAAAATAGAACTTTTTAAAGAAAACGAAACAGAAGTCGGATTAAGTCCGCTTTCGTCGAGTTTTAGAAATGAAAGTTTTTAGAATAGAAGATGAGAGGGCGAGAGGGGACTTACTAGATATTAAGAAAGAAAAGAGGTAGTGGAAGACTAGGGAAGCATCTGGTTATTGTTTCGTCGCCGGAATCACTTCGGAACTTTGCCGGAACTACGCCTCTTGCTAATTCCACTTGCACAACTATATGGACTTGAGAATTTTTGAATGAAATTCTGAGTGAGGAGGGATGAAATGGAGTATGGTATTTATAGCGAATATTAGGGTTTAGAGGGTTAAAGAATGCATTAAAAATATGCATTAAAAATTGGATTAAAGGTGATTTAAGTTCTTTAGAAAATGTGCAGAGAAAATAAACAACATGAGAGAAGTGGGGTAGGCCAAGGGGTGCTCGGGTGAAAAGATGAGAAGCATCCTCTACGGGGGGCTCAGCGGTGCCATTCTCCATAGGTAGCATCGCCGGTCGATTCCTGGTGAGAGGCGCTTGGATTTGTGCTATGTGTCCCTCTCGATTCATATACCCTCGTGCATGTGTTTCATTAATCTGTAACTCATTATCCTACGTGTAGTGCACGTGTAAAACTTTGGGCTTCTAAAAGATTAAAAGAAATTTTAATAAAAAGATAATGTGGCTGATGGGATTCGATCACAGGGGTTACGTCACAACAGTGCAAGACTTTACCAATGAGCTACAAGCTATTTCTTGCTGTTCAAAAGTAAAACAAATACTTATAGTGTACACATGATTGCAAATACTCCATTTGTACATTAACTTTTAAACAATTTTCTGTACATTAAAATTGGAGTTGTTACAATTCTTAGACACAGGTAGCATGGTTGGTTTTGTCACGTGACGTGTTTACGTATCTTGGGAAGCGGGGCGTGACATGGTTTGTTTGGTATCAGAGCTATTGTATGTTGGGGTCAAAATTTATACCCCGGTTGACCAATTCAAAATCAAAGTCAACCCCAAGCCAAGTGGGCTCAAGCCCAGGTCAAATGGGCCAATGCTCAAGTCGAGCCCGAACATGAAGCGGCCGGCCTCCCCCCATGCCAAAATAAAAATTTTTGTAATAAATAATTATTGGTGCATTTCTTTTTTTTATTTCTATGAAATAATGTAATGAAAATGAGCATAAAGCCAAATTTTTATAAAGCCCATGGCTTATGAGCAAAAATAAATAGCACATGAGGTATGTGATGGGCAAAATGCCATTTTGTAAAGCCCAAGAGGATATATGTAAAGTGTATAGCCTATAAAGGCAAAGATAATAAAAATATCTCAAGAACTTTTTTCTCTCTCTTAAAAATTAGGGTCTGTTCTCCTTCTCCTTTCTCAAGGTTCAAGATTTTCTTCCTTTTTTTTGAATTAAATCAAGAGTTTTACTCTTTCTTTTCCAAAACTAAATAGTTTTTCAACATAAAACCCACAAAGGGGAGCTCAGATCTTCCATTAGATCTCAAAAAAGGGAAGATTTTTAAAATCTCACTCCTCTTGTTCTTCAAGATCCGGCCAACAAAGAGGAAGAAGAAGCAGACCCATCTCCGAAAATCCCACTTTGGAAAAGATTCAAGGCTCAAGAGAATATTCCATACTTAAGAGAGAAGAACCTCTAAAGATTTTTAGGGAGTTCAACTCCAAGACCCAAATCCTTAAAGGAGTTTAACTCCTAATCCAGATCTTTTGGAGTTTAACTCCACTTAAAATCCTCTTTTAGAGTTTAACTCCTATTTCTGGAGGGTAAAAATCCCTTCCTTTCGCTAGCGCCCAACGCTCAAGCGCCCATGTGCCAGACGCATGAGGAGCTAGTGCCCAAAGCGCTGGTGCTGGCGCCCACGTGCCAGGCACGTGAGGCGCGAGCGCCCAAAGAGCTAGCGCTGGCGCCCAAGCGCCCACGTGCCGGGCACGTGACGCGCTAGCGCCCACATGCCGGGCACGTAAAGTGCTAGCGCCCACGTGCCGGATACGTGAAGTACTAGCGCCCAAAGCGCTAGCGCCCGAGCTCCCACGTGAGGCGCTAGCGCCCAAAGCACTGGCGCCCGAGCGCCCACGTGCCGGGCATGTGAGGCGCTAGCACCCGAGAGCCCAAAGCGCTAGCACTCGAGCACCCACGTGCCGGGAACGTGAGGCACCAGTGCCTAAAGCACTTGCGCCAGCGCCCAAGCGCCCAGTGCCAGCGTGCTAGGCATGTGAGGCGCTGGCGCTCACGCGTCCTTTGGACGCTATTTCCCCCTCATTTTACATGTACTCCACACTAAAAATACCTCATCCGTTAGAAAAAATTTCTAATGGGGCGCTGCCCCACACCCCGCAAGGGGGCTGCTAGCCTCCTTGACTCCCAGCCCTCTATCCAGGTAGCGGGACCCCTGTAAAAAATCTGTAGGGCCACCGATATATCCAAAACCCCTTCAAAACACAACACTGCACATTGAGTTCGCATGACCTGTTTGACCCGTCAATCGGAGGTTCTCTCGCTTCAAAGGCGAGGGGTAATTAACGGCAGCTTAGTCCGTGACTGCCGGAGATTCGGATCCCCACAATCAATAAACCCCAGTCTACCATAGGTAAGGAGAATTTGTAATGCGCTTGACAAGCGCGCCCGTATTCCTATCTCAATGGGGTGATGAAAAACACCCTATATTGTATTTAAGGTTAATCGGGTTTGGTTCTTTTGTAGTTGGGTATTGAACCCAATATACTAACCAGGAAATCCAGAATTAGGAACATGTTCTACCACATTACTATCTTACCAGCCTTGAATCTATAGCTATCCTGTTTATTGAATCGTGTTTGCCGTTGCTAATCCTCTTCAGTGTCTTGGGTTCAGAATCATGGCGGATAGAGATTTGCGGTCATACCAGAGGCGTGTTGATAACGCCGCATTGCTTGAAGTTATACGTGGTATGCTGGAAAACCAGAAGCGGCAAACTGAGCTGAATCAGCGGCAGGCTGAAGCTTTCCAGGAGGGTCTGCGGACGGTCCAGCATCCGTAGTTACAGTAGCACCCATGCCAGCACAGCGTGAGGGCACAATGGAAGACTTTAGAAAGCTCATCCTGTCTACATTTATAGGATTGTAGGAGCCATTGCCGATGGAGCAGTGGCTAGTTGATTCAGAGAACTTGCTTGTTGCCGTGTACATTCCAGATGAGAAAAGGGTGGATGTAGTACGCATCCAATTAGTAGATTACGCTCACGAGTGGTGGCTCGTAAAGGAGACCCGTCTGCCCAAGCTGATCAGTTGGGCAATGTTTTTGCGGATTTTCTTGGATAAGTTCTTTCTGCAATATGCTCGAGAGGAAATAGAAGAGAAGTTCATTAGTTTGAAGCAGAATGGCGGACCCGTTGATGCACATGCGGCTGAGTGGACTCGGCTCAGTCGATTTGCGAGGCCTTTGGTTGCCAATGAGGCAGATAGGGCACAGAGGTTTATGCGTAGCTTGGATGTGGAGATTCATAGACATATCATATATCTGGGATTGACCACTTTCTCCCAAGTTCTCAAAGCAGCCAGGGAGCAGCAGAGTTTATCGGTAAAAGTAAAGGATACTCAACAGCAAGCCGTTATAGTGCGGAAGCTGGCGTTTATGCCAAACCGAGCTCCTGCACGTAGAAGTATTCCGGTAAAAAAGTGAGGCATTGTACTTATGAAGAAGCCCGTCGTATCCGATTAGAAAAGAAGTGTGATTTGTGACTTTTCCCATCTACCCGGACACTTACAGAAGGATTGTCGAAGGAGGCTTGGACTTTGCCTAGTTTGTGGATTAGCTGACCATACCATTAGTGCTTGCCCTTCAAAGCTACGATTGACAGACGACATTCAGAAGCCACCGCAGAAGCAGATTCATGGGCAGAAGCTGATCACTCAGAGGCCAAATCAAGCTCGGGCCTTCACCTTAACGGCCGAGGAGTCCAATGCGTCAGATGACATTGTTTCAGGTATCCTACTCGTTTATAATTTTTCCGCATTGGCATTGTTCAATTCAGGTGCATCCCATTGCTTCATGTCGTCCAAGTTTATTAATGCACACTCTATTCCATACACGGATCTGTCTAGTTGCTGGGACATACACACTGGGAATGAGAAAATTATATCAAGTAGTGAGTGCAAGGGTTGCTCGATTGTTATTTGCGGACGAGAGTTATTCGCAGATTTCTTGGTGATTGATACTGGTAGCTATAATGATGTCTTGGGAATGGATTTTCTTAGCATTTTCCACTCTCACATTGATTGTAGGGCAAAGAAAGTGATTTTCCAGATTCCCGAACATCCGGAGTTCATATTTTTGGGAGGCAGCAGATCTGTCGGGCCAGTTGAATTTAGGGCTAAGCCGACAAGTGTCGTTCTTTCGTCGATAGAAGTAAACAAGGAGAAAGCGCTATCAGTAGTTCGGGAGTTTATGGATGTGTTCGAGGACGTCTCGGGTTTACCGCCTAAACAAGATGTGGAGTTTGCGATTGATCTTATTACTGGAGCAACGCCGATTTCAAAGGCCTATTATCTAATGGCGCCGGTGGAACTAGAAGAGATAAAGAAATATGTTGCTGAATTACTAGAGAAGGGTTGGATTTGCAGCAGTAATTCACCATGGGGAGCTCCAATTTTTCTAGTCAAGAAGAAGGATGGCACACGGAGGATGTGCATCGATTATCGAGAATTAAACCGGGTGATTATTAATAATAAGTACCCATTGTTTCCCCAATATATTTAACCTAATAAAAGAGCAAAGCTCTGTTGAATTCAATGAGGCAGTGCCTCACGTGCTCTCCACGTGGGCGCCAGCGCCAGAGCCAATTTCATAGGATTAAGTCTTATGGTAGCACCTCACGTGGTCCTTACGCGGGCGCCAATGTGCAAAGTATAGTAGGGTTTATTATATAAGATTTAAACTCTTAGATGGCGTCGCACGTGCTCTTCACGCGGGCGCCAATATGCAAAACATAGAAATACCCAACTTATGAATTAAATTATTATGTGGCGCCCACGTACACAATACGTGTGCACCAGCGTCCAGGTAGAATTAAATTCTACGATACTCTCTATTAGGCATAGCCGTTGGATCAAAGATCCAACGGAGATGGTAAATCATCAAAATATAGAATCAAATTCTATTAGGAGAAAATATCTCCTATATCTTTCTAAATAAGAAAGATACTCTCAGTTGGATCAAAGATCCAATTGTAGAATAAAATTCTATTCTGGAATATATTCCCTCAATTTTTCTAAATAAGAAAGATTGCTCTCTGTAAAACAGAAAACCACTGAATTAAAAAATCCAATGGTGATTAAAAATCACCATTTTATAGAATAAATTATGTATAGGGAAAATATTTCCCCAATCTCGTTAAAAAACCCAAAATCATATTCAGTTAAAAGCAGAAGTCTTTGGATCAAAAATCCAATGGTGGGTAAAATTCCTTAAATCAATTTTGGGACCAATTAAATCAATTGGAATATCTCAATGAGAGATTTTCTCAAAACTAATCAACGATTTGCTTCCACCATATAAAGGCCCCGAGACTTCAAGTCTCAAAAAAAAAGGAGACACACAAAAAGAGAGACAGATACGCACAGAGAGAAGGAGATAGAACGAACCCCCGAGAAGCTTCTTCAAAATACAACGAGCTCTTGAGAGAACAGAGAATTTAATTCTTAAAGGAAGAAGACTTTCATCTTAGAAATGCCAGGTAAAGAAAAGAGATCAAAATATCTCTATCACATCTAAGGGCTTAACCCTTCTCAAAGAACTTTGTTATTTCTTTGGATCTAAGATCCACAAGGCAAATCTCCCATAAGTTGAGAATTTAATTTTCATCGGGAAGAGCTTGTTCTTGAGAATCAAAGATTCAGGGAAAAACAAGTTTTAAACGGAGTCCATGATGCTCCAGGAACTCGGTTCCTTCAAATCGAGAACTTAGTTCTTTAAAAAGCTCAACCTAAAATCCTCAAGTATAGTGATTTTAGCGAGCGTTAATGGTTAAAGCGCCAGTGATAGAGGTTTAACCTCTCTGAAAATATCAACAGAGATTAAAATTTCTAAAAATGATAAAAAAGAAAAAGACTTGCGCCTCACGTGCTTCCCACATGGGTGCTATGCCTAGCGCCTCACGTGAAAGACACGCGGACGCCCAAAACAGAAGGCCAGCCCCGCACGTGCTCATCACGTGGGCGCTGAACAAAAGTGCATAGCACTCCACAAACAGCCAAAATGGCTGAGTGCTTAGCGCTCATTGGGAGGCGCCCATGACTGAATACTTCACATATCATTTATGTAAGTGTCAGAAGTCAAATAAGTGCTCGGCACTTTAGCATAAAAGAAAGGGGCTAAACAAACAGAGCCAAAATAAGTGCCTAGCACTTTTGAATAAAAGAAAAGACTAAGCAGGCCAAGCCCCCAAATTGGCTAGGTCTCTGAAGTTTTTTCCTGCAGCTGAGCCCAAATGCTCTATTGTTGGATCTGAGATAAAAATGCTCCTTGAAATTCTGCTAAGTTGAACTTAGTATCAAATTAGACTAACGTATCCTTAGTCAAAAACAAATTGAGCCTCAAACGCTCATATATATTTAAGTTGATCTTAATCTCAAACTAGATTAACGGTCCTTAAATGAAACTAAGCCCAAATCTAAAATATACGGATTTGGACTAACCCGCGCCCTACGGGCGACGACATAAATTAGTCTCCGTATACAATCCACGGGTAACTAAAACCAAAACAAAACATACACACGACATGAAGTGAACTGCTGGAGCAGAAGAAAGTGGTTATCGCAATGCGGTAACGTAATTAACTGCAGGGGCTTGCACCTGTAGGGAAGAGCGTCCCCACAATAAAACCCTCCTCATAAAACGAGAGGGAATCTGACGAAGTCCGCTACAACGGTCGTATCCGTCCAAGCCTCCCATATACGGTGCCATAAATCAACTTGGTATCTTCGGAGAGGTGGACGGATAAAACCAAATAGCATCTGCCCCCAAATTTAGGAAAGTTGATCCATCCCAGGTTCGTCTCTGTTTTTGGCGGTAAACAGATTCTGGCACACCCGGTGGGACCTTTTTCTCTTTCCACTCCACACATCGTGTGTCGTGTTTCACGAACAAAATTGTTGTTCGCTATGGTTACTCTTGGATTCGGGGTACTAAGATTTGGTGTCTTGTTCCTGTACAGAAAGAGAAGAAAATCGATGGCTTCCAACTGCATAACTTGCAACTGCAACTCCCGCTCCGCCCTAACCGGAGGAGTGACCTACGGGCCTAATGCGGTCTCCATCTTTTCGATGCCAGTAGGGCAAGTAACGCAAGCCACTACAGGATCATTCTTCGGGACTATGTTCCCACCAGTGGGTGTCGGTGCCTCAGCGCCGTAGGAAAAAGCTCCCAAGAGGTCGTTCTTCCATCGACTGGAAACCACAACGGCCCCTCTCAACGGGTCGTCCAAATTCGATGTCTCAGTCTTCGACAGGCTGAACCGAAGCTCAGATATCTCAGTCTTCAATAGACTGAGCAAGAACCAAAACGGGCCCGTAAAGAGCCTTGTGATATCTGAAGGGGCTACCCCAAAACGGATAGCCCTCCTAATTCCTCTTGCAGATGAAGTCGTCAAAAGTGCTTCCCCTACCAGAAATTCAGTCTTCGAAAGATTGTCTAATCATCCTCTAATTCTGTCAAGGATGTCAGTTTTCAATAGGCTGGCACCAACAGCAGCCCCTCTCCAAAGCCGGAGGCACAACGAAGCCGCTTCCAAAACTGAGGCGGTCTCGTCTGCAAAACACGCTCGACGTCATCACTGGCGCCGAGTGAGAAAAGCTGGGGGCAACTCCCCCTCTAGAAGTACTCCACCAGCTCTAACGGTGGAAGTTGACGCTGCTGTTCTAACCAGAAATAGCTTTGATCTGCTCAGGAGGGTACGCAAGAACTCTCCAACGACCGCGCTAAAGAAATCACCCTCACTTGCAGAAACCACAGTGTAGGCAAAGATGGAGTGCCCCCATCAACGACTCTCTTCCAAAATTCATAGAGTCTGGTGGAAAGTCCAAGACTCTGTGATCAGCAAAGATTACTCTCGTCGACCGAAGAAATTGAAGGCTCGGCAAGAGGAAGATCATTCCTACACAATACAGTGAGGGAATTATTCCACACGGGTGCCTGTTACAACGGCTCCTTCAACTTTGACCTCCCACAAAAGGAGGAGGCCGGAGAAAATCCCACCGCTTGCGGAAAATTCCAAAGGGGATGAACCCAAACGCCCTAAGGCTGGGGGTATGATCGTGCATACGGTGTACATGGCTTCCGGGAAAGAAGAAAGTCGTGGTTCTGTAGGTCATCGATCGCACTCAGTCACTGACAAAAGCTCCAAGAAATGCTGACCAAAATGGCAGCACTCACCGAGCAGAAAGAAAGTCCGGACCCAACAGCCAAACAACGCCAAGAGCAGGAGACCGATATAGAGTTTGTCGAGACCCGGTTCTTGTTCACGGAGAAAAGTGCCACACAGAAAAAAGTGCCATACCGATTAGCATGCCAAGGGGGCGGGGGCCACCTCTTGACTCTGAGGGGGCCACCTCTAGAGTCCATGAGACCCACTATAGAACAATGGGGAATCTTCAGAACACATTCCGAAAGAGGACCGAACCGCATTATAAATATAATGATACCACCCTCAATTACAGAGGTGCCTTTTAAATAAATTGGCACTACAGGAGCTTGAGGACTCCGTAGTTAAGCGTGCTCAGGCCAGGAAAGTCTTTGGATGGGTGACCTCCTGGGAAGTGGCCCGTGGTCGGGTTCGGTTCGCTCTAAAGGGCAAAACCGTGCGGCTTCGTCCAGAGCGGATAATACCATTTATATTGGGGCATGGGGGCGTTATATTTATGATAGCCCATGCAGCTCCCTCAGTAGTAGGTCTGTGGTTCGAGGACAAACCATTGTTCAAAGGTGGGGAGAATGTCGGGACCCGGTTCTTGTTCACGGCGTAAAGTGCCACACAGAACAAAGTGTCACGCCAATTGTCATGCCAAGGGGGTGGGGGCCACCTCTTGAACCTGTCGAGGCCATCCCTAGAGTCCGTGGGACCCATTATAGAACAATGGGGAATTTTCGGAACACATTCCGAAAGAGGACCGAACTGCATTATAAATATAATGATACCACTCTCAATTACAGAGGCGCCTTTCAAGTGAATTGGCACTACAGGAGCTTGAGAACTCCGTAGTTAAGCATGCTCGGGCCAGGGAAGTCTTGGGATCGGTGACCTCCTGGGAAGTGGCCCCTGGTCGGGTCCGGTTCGCTCTAAAGGGCAAAACCATGCGGGTTCGGCCAGAGCGGATAATACCATTTGTACTGGGGCATGGGGCGTTACAGAGTTCGTCCGAAAGGTGCTTTAAAGAAAAGACAAGGAAGCCGCAGGGCAGGCTGCTAACATAAAGCAGATGGCTTTCTTGTTCTAAGACAAGATACGCCGATAATCATCGAGGATGACAGAGGCGAAACATCAAAACCTCTTCTGGCCTTATCAGTGGCCAAGGAGGAAACGATCTCCAAGGCTGCCCTTGATGATTACATCGCTTGAAAAATATAAGCTCATCAAGCAAATCAAGCGGCCAGCCAAACTGTTAGAACCGGGCGACCATATCCAGGCTGGTATGACTAAATAAAGTACCCGCCGGGATATACGATCCCCAAGTTCCATGTGTAGTAGGGGACAGGAAACCCACACCAGCATGTCGCACAGTTCAGAGCTCTATGCGGAAACACTGGAGGCGACGACAAACTTTTACTTCACCAGTTCGTTGGTAACATGTCGAAGACGGCCTTTGAATGGTACTCAGAGCTCCCAAATGACTCCACAAAGACATTCACAGTGATGGAGCTGTTGTTCATACAGCGGTTCGCGAGCGCACTCCAATTATGGAATTAATCAATACCAGGGTGAAGCCAGGCGAAACATCAAAACCTCTTCTGGCCTTATCAGTGGCCAAGGAGGAAACGATCTCCAAGGCTGCCCTTGATGATTACATCGCTTGAAAAATATAAGCTCATCAAGCAAATCAAGCGGCCAGCCAAACTGTTAGAACCGGGCGATCATATCCAGGCTGGTATGACCAAATAAAGTACCCGCCGGGATATACGATCCCCAAGTTCCATGTGTAGTAGGGGACAGGCAACCCACACCAGCATGTCGCACAGTTCAGAGCTCTATGTGGAAACACTGGAGGCGACGACAAACTTTTACTTCACCAGTTCGTTGGTAACCTGTCGAAGACGGCCTTTGAATGGTATTCAGAGCTCCCAAATGACTCCACAAAGACATTCACAGTGATGGAGCTGTTGTTCATACAGCGGTTCGCGAGCGCACTCCAATTATGGCATTAATCAATACCATGGTGAAGCCAGGAGAAACCTGGGTCCAATATGCGATCCGGTGGCGGAACCTATTGTCAAAGTGCGAACAACGCATTGAAGAATCCCCGCCGTGGGCATGTTCATCGGGACCCTAGATTCGCAAACGACTGTGTCCTAGTTTATGACGTTCTTTAAGCCGACGACTTTCCAGGCTCTGATTGATAAACTGGCCCAAATGGGCCATGGACCTTCCTCCTTAAGTAAGGACCCTCGAAATGCCAAGGATAAAAGGAAAGCGGCCTTCGTCGCCAACAATCAACAATAACCGAGCGACCTAAAACTGGAGGTTCGCTAAAACAATGCACGTCCATGCCTATCCCTGGAAGAAATGGTAGGACGCGCTTACTCGTTTCCCCGCGATAAGACGAGGAGACTATTTGAGTTGGCAATGCGTAACAAACTCATCAAATTACCAGACCCACGGCGTCCACTACAACCCGACGACGTCAACAACCCCAACTGCTGCTCCTATCACAGAATTGTGAGCCACCCAATTGAGGATTGATACTTTTTCAAGAACTGGGTTGAGGACCTGTATCAACAGGGGAAGTTCGCGCTGTGTGAGAACTGAAGGGTGAACCCACCACAGAAGCACACTCCTAAAAATGTGGATGCGCTGGGGGCATTATGCTCGCTCATGGAAGAAACTCCATGGAAAGTCGTTCTTTCAGCTAAAACCAAAAGAATGCTGAAGGATCTACAGGTATGTCCGCTAGTCAGGTGGAAAAGCCCACTTGAACCTAAAATCATCGAAGGGATGCTGAAACCGCGTCCTATACCGAAAGTTGTTGAAAAAAGACAAAATCCCTAAGTCAAGCCTTTAAAGTCTTCAAAGAAAATGAAGAAGACTGTTCATCTCAAAAAACTGCATTTTAATACCGCTAATTCATTATCTATTCTGTTATATATCGGTGCTATTAACCAGTGTCTGCTCAGTAATTACAGATTATAGGTATTCGTGATACAACACTGAAAACACACTCAATATCACGAATATAGTATTTGGGAGCCGACACTGCAATCAGAATAGAGAACCGACCGATATCCAAAGGACTCTTTTTGCAATAAAAAAGCATGCACACAATTTTTAGTCCAACACAATACATGCGTGACACTAGATCGTGATGGGGGGCTGCCTTGGCACAAAAGGAGCATGTATGGGTATGATTTGCATTAAATGTGCATTGAATGCTAATGATTATGATGTGATTTGAAGCATCTAGTTTCCCCCCAAATCTCTGAGTGCATCCAAGGCCTCTACAGACAAAACTAGCAGCACTAGAGTGATATTGGGATGCACACAAGACCACATAACAAATACGAGCCAGCTTCCTCGGTTTTGGACCGGCCATATGATCATTTTGGCCGAGCTGGACGGCCCCCTTGCTCCAATAAACCCCAGTTTTCTGTGGCCCCTCCCTTACTGTCACGTCATCTTATTTTTATTATTTGTTTATTTTTCTTTTGTGCCTATAAAAACAGACCAGTGAGCAAGGGGAAGGAGGGACTTTTAGCTCTAGTTTGTTTTAGAACTATTGTAATTTGTAATTTTCTTTCTCTTTAACCTCTTGAGCTCTTACCCCTTTGTCTTGACTTAGCAACTTCTCCATTGAACTTGCAAGCTTAAGGCTTAGGTTCTTGACTTCAAAAATAGTTGTAATTTGTTTGAAATTCAATAAAAAGTTCTCATTTCATATGTCTTGCTTTCTACATATTTGGAACTTGTGAAATCATTACTTTACTTTGATCTTGCAACCTCTTTAGTGAGCTTGCAATCTTAAAGTTTGGTATTTCGATTTCACAATTGTACGGGATTCAAGAACAAGTGAAGAAATTTGCACGTTTTATCGGTTCTCTCTTTGTCTTTTCTTTTCTTGCTATTTCTTATTATGTTGCCTTACTCTTTTCCATTTTATTTTGTTATTGTGAATATGCATGAGTAATCAATCTACTTGTTAAGGGTGGAATATTGTTAGTTTGTGTTAGGAGATATGTTTGCTAAAAGCTTAAAAAACCTTAACTTTGCAATTGAAACTCCGAGCAAACCACCCGCAATTCCGCTCCGATAGGCACCATATCCTACCACGGTAGCGGTGAATCCTAATCGTGACCGGATTACAAGTGTTTTGCCGAAGGCTAAGGTCAAGAGATAATAACGGAAGGATAAGGGACAAGGAATACGAATTTAGTGGAAAACCACAAATGCCGTATTTCAAGTTCCCTCCACGTTGTTGCCTATTGCCTTAGTGTCAATATCAAAATTGGGTTTATAAAGAATCGGCAAATATCATTCTCATTCAAGCTAACCTAAAACTACTCTTAACAAGTCTTTTTATTAAACATAATATTGTTTCAACACTTAGTATAAACAACAAATCCAAATACGATATTAACTCGTTAAAGCAAGCCTAAAAACCTACCATCTCCCTGCGGATGACCCGTACTCATCACGGCTCGCTACAAGCGAAAATGTTTTTTATTGCGGTAATTTCAAAATTCTTTCTAAATACGACACGGTGAAAAAGGTGACAATCAAATGGCGCCGTTGTCGGGGAGACGGTAACGCTTTTACACTTGTAGTCTCGGGATAATTTGTGCATATTTTGTATAAAACTAACTTTCTAACACATTCAACAGATAAAACCATTCTTTTTAAACCATCACAAAAACTAACAACAATTTTTGTTCTTTGGATTTTTGACCTGCTAGCACTCTGGATCTCAATAGAAATAATAAGCAAGAACATTGAAACACTAGTAGAATAATAAGACACCTGAAGAAATTTGGAGCCCCAACTCCATAAGAAAACCGGCGGCTTACCCTATAAAACCGAGCTCGCCGGCCCAAGGTCCTCCTTCTGCTCCCAATTTTTTCTCTGTGCTCCAGTGTTCTGATATTGTCCCAATTTTATTGCTTGTTTTTTTAATTTGTAGTGTGTAGGTGTTTGGGCATTCATATCGTTTATTTGCACTAATAATCCGTTTTTCCGACATTTTCAGATTTTACGGATTTGCGAACTGCGATCGTGGGGAGCAAAGTGTACATTCAAAGCTAAGGTGATTACGAAGTACAGTGCCAAAGATTCGGGTAGTTTGATCCGCGCAAGCGAACTTTTCAAGCTACTTGGATTCATTTTAACGGGGGTTTCTTAACCCGAAAACTTATCGGTACGTATTTCTTTAAACACCTTCCTTCTCAAATACGACGCTTCCAATATAA
The DNA here is from genome assembly GCA_030015575.1 of Agapanthus africanus. Classification (NCBI taxonomy): domain Eukaryota; kingdom Viridiplantae; phylum Streptophyta; class Magnoliopsida; order Asparagales; family Amaryllidaceae; genus Agapanthus; species Agapanthus africanus. Next base: position 536,789,927 of record JASDDO010000010.1, on the reverse strand, counting down.
TATTTTTGCAGGATTCTTTGCAAATTCGCCGTAAAAAGCCAAAGAAAAACTAACCGTATTTGTTGCAGCGCCACATTTAAAGTAAAATAAATAAATTTATTGATTGTTTGAAAACAAAACCTTGTTGATTTGCGCATTGCATCATTTAATACGGACTTAAGGGGCTCTAACACCAATCCATATTGGGTGGGGATTTCATCACCCTTCTTAAGACCCCGGAAATCACTAATTGCATAATTGTCACCTCAAACTAAATAACAAATATCTAGACTCAGCCAATTAAGGAATTGTCGCACTCGATAGGAAAATGGAAGATTGTGGGCATTCGGTCGTTTATCTAAACATGATTTTTTGGGTGCCTAGGCTAGACAAGTGAGAAGATAATTTTAAAAGGCCCGTCTCACGGTGATTCGTGAGCGGAACTCCCCTTACCTCACTTATGCTTACCTGGCCACAACTGGTTGTGAAGAGGCGATTTGAGGGATTATCTCACAATTTTTCACCTTGGAACAGTTAGGAGCAGGTCTAGTGGACTTAGAGGACCCTAGTCTAGGTGTTGATTGTGCATTTGTGACTATGTATTTGTGATTGTGTTTGTTGAACTGTCATATCATTTTCACATTCTTACGAAACAAACACAAAATTCGCCATTTTTACCACCTTCACCCAATTTTTCTCCACTTTCATTTTCTTACCCTCACATTCTTTGCTTTGACCACACTAAACTCGTTTAGTGTATGTCTGCTTGGACTAGGGACCCTAGTGCTCGTTTAGTCTGCGTTTCGTTAGTCGCTACGGACTACGCGATCGACACCGCAATCGAAACTCCTTCCACGCCTCTTTCACCTTTACCTTTGCCGGCCAACTCCGACGTTGACCGTGATTCTGTCCATACTTCTTCACCTTCACTTTCACCAGACTCTTCTTCCGAGATGTCGGGATTCCCCCCTAACATCCTTTTAGCCCCCAGGAATTATTGCACCTCCATTAGGTGCGAATAACCCACGACAACCTCTTGTTGAAGCGCCACAGCAAATTGCGCTCCAAGATCGATTCTATCCTACCCGCGCCGCACTCCCTACCTGTCTTTCACTTCCACCGGCCAATAGGGATAATTTTGAAATTAAGCCCCACTTCATCAACATATTGCCTAAATTTCACGGGCTTGAATCCGAAGATGCCTATATCTTCATCAATAAATTCCAGAACGTTTGTGCGATGATGAGGACAACCCAACTGTCTGATGATGCTATACAGCTACGAGTCATTCCCTTGCTGAAAAGTGGCTGTATAGAACCGCATTCCACTCGATAACCAGTTGGGACGAGTTTGTGAAAGCGTTTCTTAAGAAATTCTACCCAAATCATAAGACCGCAAGGATTCGAAACGAAATTAACCAATTTTCCCAGCTTCCTACCGAACCTTTTTGGAAGTGCTTTGACCGATACAAAGACCTTCTTGTTCAGTGCCCTCATCACAGTATTGAGAAATGGCAACTTTGCCAAACCTTATATGAGGGCCTGAATCCAACAACTAAGCAGTTGTTGGAAACCATTTGTCAAGGCCATTTCCTATCCAAATCTGACGAGGAAGCTTGGCAATTCTTCAATGATCTTGCGGAGCAAACGCTTCAATGGGAGAGCACCAGACCGAGCACTTCTTCTTCTTCTTCTTCTTCCAGTCAGTCTAGGGCAGGCATTCATCAACACGATATCTCAATTGCAATGAAGGCAGAGATGGCTGCAATCACGCGAAAACTGGAAGCAATTGAGAGCAAGTTTTCATCTCCTTCCCCTGCCCCTGCTCTTCCCCCTCGTACTATTTGCGCTTGTTGTTCGGATCCATCTCATTTGACCGAAGAGCGTCCTTATAATCCACCATCTCAAGGACAGGACCAGGTTAATGCTGCATTTCAGCAAATACCAAGAAACGATCCATACTCTTCCACATACAATCCCGGTTGGAGGAACCATCCTAATCTCGCTTGGAATCAGAACCAGCATCAATTCCAAGGCCACAACAACTTCCAGAGTCCTCCTCCTGCTCAACAACAAGCTCATCAACAAACTCAACAACAATTTCAGCAGCCCTTCCAACCCCAACTTTTTCAAAATCCGACGAACATGTTTGCACCCTGCAACAATTCTTTTCCCCAAATCAACTTTGTTCCGTCAAACAACGATAAGGTTTCCTCGCTAGAACAGAGTCTGGAGACATTTGTAAAGCAATCGACTCAATCTACCGCCAACATCCAGTCTTCTATTCAGTCTCTGGTGCAGCACACCGCTGCACACGGGTAAAGCATCAAGACCATCGAAGCCCAGATTGCACAGCTGAACATGGCTTTAAGTGACCGTGAGAAAAGGAAGCTTCCATCTCAACCAATCCCAAATCCTGGTCACCCACATAATGTACATGTTGCTCTTGAACAACAGAACCATAATGTGAGTGCCGTGACTATATTGAGATCTGAAAGGTGCTGCACAAAAACATTGGCACACAGATAGATGATGACAACCCAGCCATTTCTTCTACTCCTTCTTCTAAGCCTATTCTCCATTCTTCAAAAGGTTATTCTTCTTCTTCTTATTTTGTTGCTCCAATCGGATCCACTTCTCACTCTACTCAAACTCCAGTTTCGGGATCCGTTCTAACTTCACAATCTCCTCCATAAGCATTGGACTCAACCAATTTCAAAAACATTCCATTTCCAAACCGGTTGAAGTCCAATAAACAAAATCCACAAAGGGAGAAGATGTTGTTCAAATAGTTTAACATCAACATTCCCCTCTTAGAAGCAATCCAGCAAGTCCCGTCTTACGCAAAAGTCTTAAAAGACTTGTGCACTAAGAAGTGGAAATCTCAGGTACCAAAGAAGGTTTTCTTAGCTTGTACCGTGAGTGATACTCTTACCCAAGCTTTACCTCAAAAACGAAAGGACCCTAGCTGTCCTACGATTTCAATAACCATTGGGAATAAGAACATCAACCGCGCTCTTTTGGATCTTGGCGCCAGTGTTAACCTGCTTCCGTATTCTGTATATGAGCAACTGGGTGTAGGAGAGCTGAAACCCACACACTGTACTCTTCAAATGGCCGATCGATCTATCACCCATCCTAGGGGTGAACTAGAGGATGTGTTAATAAAAGTTGGGGACTTCATATTTCCCATTGACTTCATTGTTTTAGATACACAACCTGTAGCTAACCCCCGGAATCAAATTCCGGTGATACTCGGTCGCCTATTCCTTGCAACCTCAAATGCTATGATCAATTGTCGAAATGGTTCGATGAATCTATCTTTTGGCAACATGACAATTGAACTCAACATTTTTAGGTTAGGAAATCAGCCATCTAAACCAAGTGCTCATATACTCAATGTTTGTTCCATCCAGGAGATCACCCATGAGGACTGTGAATTTGAGGAATCCTTGTTTGATCATAGTGATCTTGACGCCATTAGTGCGTCCCTCTTTGAACCTGCTGCTTCCGCTCCCGACAATGATTACGAGTGCTTCACATTTTCAGACGATCTTGGCTTGTCGCCACCCGAGTTTGAATCTTTCGAATTTTCGGATGCATTATCCAACTCAGTCGCATACACTCACTTTGAGCCCCTGTTGGAATCTTTCGAGTTCGAGACATTTTCTCTGATCCAGCCATCAATCGTTTCACTTCTGACGCTCGAACTCAATCCTCTGCCATCTCACCTCAAGTATGTTTACTTAGGTGAGAACGAGACCCTCCCTGTCATCATCTCGGTTTCTCTAGCTCTAGAGCAAGAAAAAACCCTTCTTATGGTCTTTCAATCCAATCGGCAAGTTTTCGGCTGGATGATGGCAGACATCAAGGGGATTAGTCCCTTGATCGTTGAACATCACATTCACCTGATGGATGATGCCAAACCTGCTAGGGATCCACAGAGGCGATTAAATCCAGTCATGAAGGAGGCTGTGAAGAAGGAAATCGTCAAATTTCTGGATAGTGGTATCATTTACCCTATTTCAGACAGCCAATGGGTCAGTCCTATAAACGTTGTCCCTAAGAAGTCGGGCATTACGGTCATCACAAACAAGACGAATGAGTTGATCCTTACTCGCACCCAGACCGGGTGGCGAGTATGCATTGATAATCGAAAACTCAACGCCGTGACGCGGAAGGATCACTTTCCGCTACCATTCATTGACCAAATGCTTGAAAGATTAACGAGACATGAGTACTACTGTTTTCTGGATGGCTACTTAGGCTACAACCAGATTCCCATCGCCGAGAAAGACCAAGAAAAAACCATTTTCACTTGTCCTTTCGGCACGTTCGCATATCGCCGCATGCCCTTTGGACTATGCAATGCTCCCGCTACCTTTCAGCGGTGTATAATGAGAATTTTCTCTGACATGGTTGAGAAATTTTTGGAGATATTAATGGATGGTTTCTCCATCTTTGGCAATTGTTTCGACGAGTGTTTGCAACATCTTGACGCTGTCTTTACCCGATATAAGGATAAAAACCTCACTTTAAACTTGGAAAAATGCCACTTCATGGTACGCGAAGGTATTGTCCTAGGACATATCATTTCGCAAAATGGCATTGAGGTTGACAAAGCAAAGATTGAAGTCATTTCCAATCCACCTACTCCTAGATGCGTCAGAGATATCTGAGATTTCCTTGGCCACGCCGGTTTTTACAGACGGTTTATCAAGGCCTTTAGCAAGATCTTTAGACCATTGACTCTTCTTTTGGCCAAGGATACCACATTCGACTTCGACTCAACCTGTTTGACTACTTTCAAATCACTGAAAAGCTCACTCACTTCTGCTCCCGTTCTTTCTTCACCTGACTGGATGTATCCCTTTCAGATTATGTACGATGCATCTGAATTTGCAATCAGTGTGGTCCTAGGACAACACATTGATAAAATGGCGCACATAATCTACTATAGTAGCCGGAACCTTAATGGCACCCAAATGAATTACACAACAACTGAGAAAGAGTTCTTGGCTGTTGTGTTTGCTTCAGAAAAATTCAAGCCTTATTTGATCGGCTCTCCAGTCATTGTCTACACCGATCATTCAGCTCTGCGACATCTTTTTGTGAAAAAGGATGCAAAATGTCGGTTAATACGTTGGATCCTCTTACTTCAAGAATTTGACCTTGTCATTAAGAACAAAAGTGGATGTGAAAATGTAGTTGCCGATCATCTTTCACGACTTCCTTCTTCGCCGATGCTTCCTCTCCCAATCGATGACACTTTCCCTGATGAACAACTCTTGATGATATTATGCGAATCCTGGTTCGCAGATATTGTGAACTACCTGGCAGCTGGACTCATACCTGACGATTGGTCAAGTCAGGACATACTTAGATTTTTATCCCAAGTAAAACACTTTTACTGGGACGAGGCCTACCTGTTCAAGTACTGTCCAGACCAAATCATCCGCCGGTGTGTTCCGGAAAATGAATTCAAAAGTGTGTTGTCTTTTTGCCATGATCAAGCATGTGGCGGGCACTTTGGCCCGAAAAAGACAGTTGAGAAAGTCTTGCAATATGGCTTTTACTGGCCACAACTCTTCAAAGATGCCCATAATTACTGCAAGACTTGCTTCCGGTGCCAACATTTGGGCCGGATTTCCAGGCGATATGAGATGCCACTCCAACCAATCTTGGTTGTTGAGATGTTCCATGTTTGTGGAATTGACTTCATGGGCCCGTTTCCCAACTCTTTTGGGAACCTGTACATTCTCTTGGCTGTTGATTATGTCTCCAAATGGGTTGAGGCAGTTCCGAGCCGGACTAATGACAACAAGGTTGCCATTAAATTCCTTCAAGAAAACATCTTTTTCCGGTTCAGGCACCCTCGCGCTATCATTAGCGACAATAGGACGCATTTCTGCAATAGGTCTTTCGAGGCCTTAATGCGGAAATATTCAATCAATCATAAGCTATCCACGCCCTACCACCCCCAAACAAGTAGGCAAGCCGAGATTTCAAATCGGCAGATCAAGCAGATTCTGGAGAAGACGGTTTCCAAGAACCGTAAAGATTGGTCTTTGAAATTAACCGACGCCCTTTGGGCATTTCGAACTGCATATAAGGCTGATCTTGGCATGTCTCCTTATCGGCTTGTTTACGGAAAGGCTTGCCACCTCCCTGTGGAAATCGAATTTCCAGGCGATATGAGATGCCACTCCAACCAATCTTGGTTGTTGAGATGTTCCATGTTTGTGGAATTGACTTCATGGGCCCGTTTCCCAACTCTTTTGGGAACCTGTACATTCTCTTGGCTGTTGATTATGTCTCCAAATGGGTTGAGGCAGTTCCGAGCCGGACTAATGACAACAAGGTTGCCATTAAATTCCTTCAAGAAAACATCTTTTCCCGGTTCAGGCACCCTCGCGCTATCATTAGCGACAATAGGACGCATTTCTGCAATAGGTCTTTCGAGGCCTTAATGCGGAAATATTCAATCAATCATAAGCTATCCACGCCCTACCACCCCCAAACAAGTAGGCAAGCCGAGATTTCAAATCGGCCGATCAAGCAGATTCTGGAGAAGACGGTTTCCAAGAACCGTAAAGATTGGTCTTTGAAATTAACCGACGCCCTTTGGGCATTTCGAACTGCATATAAGGCTGATCTTGGCATGTCTCCTTATCGGCTTGTTTACGGAAAGGCTTGCCACCTCCCTGTGGAAATCGAACATCGTGCTACTTGGGCGATCAAGGAGCCGAATCTCAATCTTGAAGACGTGGTAAGCTATCGGAAGCTACAACTGAATGAACCGAACGAGTTTCAGGATGAGACTTACGACAACGCGGTTGTTATAAAGAACCGAACGAAGGTGTTTCATGATAAACACCTTATGCGCAAAACCTTTACGCCTGGACAACAGGTACTTGTTTATGACACCCGACTCCATTTCCATCCCGGTAAAATTCGATCTCACTGGAAAGGACTTTTTCTTATACGGTGTGTGTACCCGCACGGTGCTGTGGATTTAAAGAATCCAAAGGACGGTTCGTTTTTCAAAGTAAACGGACACAAACTAAAACTGTATCTTAGCGCAGAACCATCAGAGGAGCTCCTGATCTTACAGGAGCCGGTTTACCCTACATAATCTTCCTCTGTTTACCACCAAACTTTGGTTATCAGCCAAAAATAGTGGAGACACTGTTTCAAATAAGTTTGTGGGTATGTATATACTATTTTTTGTATATATATATGAATATTCTTGTCCGGTGCATATCCTTTTTTATTTTTGATGAGCGATCTTGTCTGGTGATGCTCAGTCTTTGTTCATACAAAAAAAATAAAAAAAATAAAAAAAATAAAATAATAAAATAATAAAATAATAACCGCTTTTGACCCTCCTTCTATTTTGCCCTCTTGATGTACATTGACAGTGAGGGCACTGTCCAGTTTAAGTTTGAGGGTACGCTCGCATTCTTTCTTCCTTCGCATTCATTTGTATATTTTGCATTTGCATACATATTTAAAAAAACCCATAAAAATCAAAAAAATTTGCAAACAATATAAAAACTTTGCCGTCAAGTTAGCTAGTGGGAGAACTTAGATTCGATATTTCGACGGTTTTTTTTTAAAAAGAAAGGAGCAACTAGATCCTATTGTTAGGTTTTGAATGCCTGAAAGATAACCCTCCTTTGAATTTAACTATAGCTATTATACTTCATTACATCATACTACACGTGTCGTGAGATTTGAAAATTAGATGACAAGTATATTATGTCTGAAAACTTTTAAATTGATAAACTAATTTCTAAGTATCAAATAGGTTTGTTCTGAAATAAATAATACCAAGAATAATTTTGAAAGTGAAGTAGATATGAAGGGATATTATAGATACCTTAATAGGAACTAATTCTGAAAAATAACCCATCCGGAACTTGATTGAAGTGAGTACACATGTGATCCACTAAAACACGTCTTTTATCCTAAAAAAAATAATTGAACAATTGGTTATATCTCCTCTCACATTAAATCGTTATGATTTTCACGCTAAAATTGTTCTTTTATTTTAGAGCCTAGGTAACTTGAGCAATTAAGTCCGCCGGGATGTCTCTACACCTAATACCTTAAAACCAACTGGTCTGGGAGTATTGGCCCAAATCTCGCTAAGAAACCTAGAAAGTCACTACTACAATATGGGGTTGCCCCTACGGATAATAGAATCCGTAGGGGCAGATATTTGTTGCCCCTACGGATTAATCCGTAGGGCCTAATGGTTGTCCCTACGGTTCCCGACGTTTTAATTTAAAAATATTAAATCGTAATTTGTTGTTTGGCCCTACGGAGCCGCAAACCAATGACCTACGGTTAAGTCTGTAGGGGCATCTAAATGGGAATTTAATAAAAAGAGGCACAGAAATGCCCTATGCCACGAGTTCTCCCTCGTTCTCAAAATTCCCAAAATTCCTGTGATCTCGTTCCCGCATCTGCAGTTTTCTCGCCATCGCCACCGCCCTCTGTTCTCGTCGTCGCCACCGCCCTCGTTCTTCTTCGTCGCCGATTGCGCGCATCGTCGACCACCGATCGAGCGTCTCCGTCATCTCCTCCACCGCCTACAGGTTAGTAAATCTCCAATTAAACATAATTTTGATGATTTTAGGTATAGGGTTCAGGGTTTGGGTATCGATGAGGGTTAGCGTTAGGCATCGGTTGGGGTTAGGGTTAGGGTTAGGTTTCGGTTGGGGTTTGGTGTTGGGGTTGGGGTTCGGCTGGGGTTGGGGTTGGGGCTGGGGTTGGGGTTAGGGTTGGGCTGGGGCTGGGGTTGGGGATAATAAAACCCTACTCCAACCTATCAAAAGCTGTTTCCATATCCAATTTGAAGAGGGTATTATGACCTCTTGTTTTTCTGTTAATATCCTGAGCAAGTTCCTGTGCTGAAACTATATTTTCTGCAGTACTTTTATCTTTTGTGAATGCTCCTTGATTCTGAGAAATGATTTTTGGCAATAGAGTAGCTAGTTTGTCTGATCGAAGCTTGGTGAAAATTTTGTATAGAAAATTACAAAGGTTTGTAGGCCTATAATCGATGATGGAGCGACAGTTTGCCTTTTTGGGAATAAGACAAACGAGAGTAGAATTGACAGCCTTAGACATCTTTTTATGTTTGAAAAAATATTTCCCAGCTTCCAAAATATCTTCATTAATAATCTGCCATGCAGCCAAATAGAACTTGTCAGAGAACCCATCAGGACCAGGAGCACTATTTGGATCCATATTCTTATAATACAACTGTGTAGCTCTTCAATAAAAGGAATATCATTAAGTATTTTATTTTCAACATCTGAAATCATATTAGAAATGATATGTCTGCAATCAAATTCCGCATTTATATTTTGTGAAGTAAAAGCTTTTTCAAAATGAGAAGCTGCCATATGAACAATTTGTTTATGCTCCTCAAAACAAATGCCTTCTACATATTGCAACTTTGTAATTCTGTTTTGACATCTTCTGACATTAACCCAACAATAAAAGAATTTGGTATTTTTATCACCATCTGAAATCTATTTTATCCTTGATTTATGTCTCCAAAAAAATTGAGGAAGGTTGTGTTTGTTATATCAAAAACCTTTTTGTTGAACCCAACAGGTGAAAGTTTAGAATTGTTATAGATAGCTCTTACATGTTGTTTAATGCATGTACCATTATTAAGAGAGTGCAAGGTGGAGAACAATAATTTGTTTCAACGACACGTTTTTCAAGTTAAAACCAATATATGATATTCGATGATAATATGAAACTTTCATATTCTCATCGATACTCATATATGAAACTCAAAGCGTCACTTAGTCCCCGTCTATCGGTTAAGATACGTTCAATATTCGTTGTGACATAGAACTATATGAAGGTTGTTAAATATCGGATGGTATAGCTCGGTACTAACAACCGTCGTGTAGTCTATGTGATGAGAAGATTCAATCGTATGATAACCAATAGATTTGTCCCGTGTGGAAAATTTAGGAATGTATAAAGCAAACACCTGCATTAACTTGTGTTTTCATCCGTTTCGAGATATTTCGTTGGTACTTTTCCGTTGGTTCTCCGTATACAAAGATAGATTAGATGTTCATTTCAACGTTGTTTCACAGCTTTGAAATAATTTTCTATTCTATTACAGTGTACTCGGAGAACAGCGGGGAGGTGCTGCCGAAATTTACTCGAAACGGTTGAAAGCACAAGCGAATGGGTGTTTGCTCTATACATTCTTAATGGGATAGAAGCCTTACCCCTGACAGCCGAAACACATACATACAATAAGAATACACAACAAACGCATCATTAGATACTGATTCAAGATGTTCAAGTTAAAACCAATATATGATACTCGATGATAATATTAAACTTTCATATTCTCATCGATACTCATATATGAAACTCAAAGCGCAACTTAGTCCCCATCTATCGGTTAACATATGTTCGATGTTCGTCGTGACATAGAACTATACGAAAGTTGTTAAATATCGGACGGTATAGCTCGATACTAACAACCGTCGTGTAGTCTATGTGACGAGAAGATTCAATCGTATGATAACCGATAGATTTGTCCCGTGTGGACAATTTAGGAATGTATAAAGCAAACACCTTCATTCACTTGTGTTTTCATCCGTTTCGAGATATTTCTTCGGTACTTTTCTGCTGGTTCTCCGTGTACAAAGATAGATTAGATGTTCATTTCAACGTTGTTTCAAAGCTTTGAAATGATTATCTATTCTATTACAATGTAATCGGAGAACAGCGGGGAGGTGCTGCCGAAATTTACTCAAAATGGTTGAAAGCACAAGCGAATTGGTGTTCGCTCTATACATTCTTAATGGGATAGAAGCATTACCCCCGACAGCCGAAACATACATATACAACAAGAATACACAACAAACGTATCATTAGAGAGTGATTCAAGATGTTCAAGTTAATACGAATATATGATACTCGATGATATTATGAAACTTTCATATTCTCATAAATGAGTATCTTCAAATCTAACTTTGATTATCGATAATTTATTCTTTTCAATGACAAACGCACACACAAAGCATATACACGGATTTTCTCCTTTGTCAGTAACTATTCCGTTCTTAGATTTCTCAATATAGTTATCATAACCTACAATTTATATGTTATACAGTCTAACATGGCCCATGAGTACGTCAGAGTTAAGGACTGGATGTATGCGGATTGGCAACAACATATGCAACCTAAGTTTGTCGCAGAAGTTGCCGCTTTTATTGAATTTGCACGCACACATAATAAGATCGTGATAAAGAAGATTCTCTGCCCGTGCGATAGATGTGGGAATAAGTACTGGCAGAAGGTAGAATTGGCAGAGCTTTATATCATAAAATATGGTTTTACTAGACTTTATACAACTTGGCTATATCACGGGGAAGGAGAAGAACACAGTAATGTGGCAGAAGAAGAAGGAGAAGACGATAATGCGGCAGGAGAAGAAGGAGAAGACGGTAATGCGGCAGAAGAAGAAGACGGTAATTTCTTTCCATCAGAAGAAATGGAGGATATGGTAGAGGCTGCCCTAGGTGAATCTATTCGTACCGAAGATGACATTCCTTCCGGTCAAGGACCGCATGCGGATAAATATGAAAATTTCATGAATGATGCTAGAAAACCAATTTATGAGAATGCAAAGTATTCCACCCTCTCATGGTTCATCCAACTTTTCCAGATTAAGTGCCTAAATGGATGGAGCAACAAGTCATTCACAATACTTCTTTCGTTCTTGAAAGATTCTATGCCCCAGGAAAATAACGTGCCGATAGCTAGTACGGAGCTCAGAAAATGATGTCTGATTTGGGTCTGAAGTGTGAGAAGATTCAAGCATATCCTAAAAATTGCGTGTTGTACCAGAAAGAGAATTCAGATTTGAAAGAGTGTTCAACATGCGGAGAGGCCAGGTATAAGCCGAAAGATTCTGATAAGAAGCCCGATATACCTGTCAAGATAGCACGATACTTTCCCATAACACAGAGGTTGCAGAGGCTATTCAGGTGCAAAAAAACAGCCGAGGCAATGATTTGGCATTACCGTGCTCCTCCAAGTGAAGATGGAAAAATGAGCCATCCAAGAGATTCACCGGCATGGAAGGATTTCGATAGGAGGCATGCAATATTTAGTAGCGATCCTCGCAATCTCAGGCTCGGACTGGCTAGTGATGGCTTCTGCTTATTCAACTATATGGTGGGAAGCCACAGCACATGGCCCGTTGTAATGATAATTTATAATCCGTCGCCTTGGTTGGCTATGGACCAATCATACTTTATGATGCCTCTTCTTATCGACGGACCAAACTCACCGGGAAACAATATCGACGTCTATCTCCGACCTCTGATCAAGAAGTTAAAATCTTTGTTCATTGATGGTGTAGAGACTTACGATGCAAACACAAATACAACCTTCATACTGCGTGCGGCTTTAATATGGACAATTAATGACTTTCCTGCTTATGGAATGCTATCAGGTTGGTCCGTACATTGTCACAAATCATGTCCTCATTGACATCAATATACAACATCGAAATTCTTGAATTTTAGCAGGAAGGTTTGTTATTGCGGCCATCGACGTTTTCTGCCTCTAGACCACTCCTACAGGTTAGACGCTGTTCACTTTGATGGTCATCAGGAGTTTCTTGGACCTCCAGCCCCATTGTCCGGAGAGGACGTGACTGCTCAGTAGGATGGTTACAATAATGTGACCTTCGGGGTGGATCCGACAAAACAGGTCAAACCACCATTCTGGAACAAGTTAAGCATTTTCTTCGAGCTTCCGTACTGGTCAACAAATTTAGTGCGTCATTGTCTGGACGTCATGCATATAGAGAAGGGAGTATCTGAGAATATACTCAACTTGTTTCTTTGTAAAGACGGGAAATCGAAAGACAACCTCAATACTTGGATGGATCTACAGGACTGGGAAATAAGAAGTGAATTGCATCCTAAACCGGTAGCGGGTAAACCAGGCAAGTTTGTACTTCCCAATGCCGCTTATCATATGTCACAACCGGAGAAGAAAAGATTTCTGCAGGTGTTGCATGATTTGAAAGTTCCCACGGGTTTCTCAGGATCATTCAGCAAGAAGATAAAAATTGTGAAAGGCAAGATCGATGGGCTGAAAAGTCATGATCACCATGTTATCGTGGAGCACCTTCTCCCATTAGCCCTCAGGACTTCTCTTCCCGAATCGGTTGGTCTAGTAATCAACGACCTATGTTATTTTTTCAGAGAGTTATGCGCTAAAACACTGGATGTTGTGACGCTGGATAAACTAGAAAATTCTATTGCGTTGATACTTTGCAAGTTTGAGCGTATTTTCCCACCGTCATTCTTTGATATCATAATACACCTGACGGTTCATCTTGCAATTGAGGCTAAGTTAGCCGGACCGGTACAATATCGATGGATGTATCCCTTCGAGAGGTACGTGGAATTTTTCGTTTCGTGCAATTTTTAAAATTATTTTTTTCCTGTATGCCCGTATTTATTTATTCAACATATTTCTTTAGGTACCTCTACACTCTTAAAAAGTATATACGCAATAGAAATCGACCAGAGGGCTCTATCATGCAAGGTTATTTTCTTGTTGAAGCAGCCACATTTTGTTCCCGTTATCTGGACGAGAACATTGGGACGAGACTTAACCGGCCTCGAAGAATTCAAGACGGGCCATATGGGAAAGCCGATTATAAGACGGTAGACACTATATTTATCAACAAGATATACCAGTATATCTTGCTCAATAGCGCATGTCTTGAAAAAATTAGAGAGTAAGTTTTTTTTGGATTAATTGTTATATTTGTGTTTGTGTGTGTATGAAATGATATAATATTAATGTCATATTATATTGTCGAAAACATAATTCATTTTAACGAGGTACGTGAGGGCATCCTGATTGGAACGATGAACAATTGGAAAAATATCATCAGGATAATTTTTACGATTGGGATGCAGATCATGTAAGTTATTCGAATAACAAGTTATTGCTATCAGTTTTAATCTAAACTTATATCGTTATGTATTTGTCGTAAAATTTGTTTTGTTAGATCCACGATCCGAACCTGTCTGCATCATTAAAGAGTGATTCAAGATGTTTAGCTCAATTTCCTAGTATGGAGGTTGCATATTATAAAGGATTCGGTGTCCTTAGATACAAATTCGAAATTAAGGATATAGAAACATCTAGAACCACTCAGAATAGTGGGATTGCGACAGTAGGATCGGATGGTGTGATTTATTATGGATACTTAAATTGTATACTCGGCATCCACTATCCCGGATGATCAGAACCCTTTTATATATTTCAGTGTACTTGGTACGATAAGCGAACCGATATGGATAAGTGGAGAAGCAATCTTGGGACTTGGAAAAATGAATATGGATTGACTAGTGTGAACACACTTCGATTTTACGGTCAGGAAGATCTGTTTATCTTTCCGAACCAAGCGTTCCAAGTATACTACTCACAGTGTTTGAAGCATCCGGGATGGAGTGTCGTATGTCGTTGGAACCCAGGGATGTCTACGATGTCCCAGAATTCGAGGACAATGATGAGGATGAAGAAGAGAGAAGACTTAGAGTGCTCCGACCGTTTGTTTCGAAAGACGGGTTGTCTTCGGCTGGTCATGAAGTTACGTGGGTTAGAAATGATATCGATGATGAAATCCAAGTAGATATGTCTAATGCTCCCACAAAACGAAAAAGGTTATCATTAATGTTATATTATTACTTCACATTTTACGATCTATACATATATAGTCAATACTTGTAATGATCGTCTAATACGTCCACGAACCATTTTATCTAGATTTTATGGTGATGACGGGAGCAGCGAGGGGTGGCAGGAGCTCCAGCCGCGGCATCGGCAGAGGCAGAGCAGTTCTGCCGCCCGAAGAGCTGCGTAGGGAGCTTCAGAGGGCCGGTCTTGCACCCTGATCGGAGACACCTTATGATGCCTCCTTCCGTGTGGACTTTGCCACACCTCCAGGTATATTGCATGCATATTCATTTTGAATGTAATATTATAGATATACATACATGTTCATGTCAAAATTACTTATATTGTCAATGTTTGATTGTCTAGCTGTTGGTGATGCGTCCACATCAGGGACAGAGGCCACTCCCGCACCTCCAGGTATGTTTATATATTATATAGTGCATGTATATTGATTTAGAATGCTATATCATAAATATGCATACATTCTTTTTGCTCTTACGTACTTACATCAGGGACAGAGACCACTCCCGCACCTCCAGGTATGTTTATATATCATATACCTGCGGGTATGTTTATATATCCTATAGTGTATACATGTTGATTTAGAATGTTATATTATTGATATACGCATTCTTTTTGCAATTACTTATATAGCTGATACTTGATTGTCTAATTATAGGTGGTGCGTCCTCGTCTGGTGCAGGGGCCACTCCCGTCACTTCCATACCCTCCGCTCAGTTTGCAGGTTTGTATGAATAAATATAAAATATTTATTCATTTTACATATCTTTTAAGAATAAACATGAACTTCATGTAATTTCATCGATGTTTATTTTCTAGTTGGAGATGCGTCCATGTCCGGGTCACCGGCTGTTCCTCACCAGAGGAACTATCGTCATATTCATGTTGCTGCCCGGGCCCAGGCTCGTGCTTTAGTCGCCAGAGGTATATATCACACTTCAATTTTCGTTAAACCTTGATTTCTTAATACCACTTTGTCTTAATATTGATTGTCTTGATATTTCTTGTAGACGCAGGACCTCCCCATCCCGAGAGGGGGACTCGAGGCCCGAATCAGTCCCACAGGCTGAGGGCCGACAGAGCTAGGGGAAGGCAGCATTCCCCCTCTTTTTTACCACTGATTTTCACTATACCGGCGATCATGCCGAGAGGTTCGGCCGGTATATGGGGGATGAGAGCCGGTCGTGAAGAACTATCCACTTCACGTTGAGTGGGGCAACCAGCACCGGCGCTCATTCGCCCTCTTCTGGGATCAGACTCGGGTATTAATATATATTTTCATTTGATTTATCCGATATATTTATTATTAACACTTGCAATCTAATAATAATGTTTTTTTGTATTTTTAGTTGGATTACGATTTTCAGCCTGTACCCGACCCTGATCACCCTGGGAGGGTGCTCGATCTTCACGCTCTGTACAATGGCCTGATGAAGAACATGCAGACGAAGGTCCGATACAACTGGAATGAGCTGAAGATCGACTGCTATTCCCTGTGGATGGCGACCCCCGAGGCAGAGAGAGCGGCCCTCCAATTTACTACGGCCTTTGCGAGAGTCGACGTAGATACACGGCCTCTATTGTGCCAATATTTCGACTCTCATCGCAAACAGGTATGTATTTTAAATGTAATTCATTGTTTAGTATATAATTTATTTTTTTGTGTTGCTTAATTAGAAAATTAAATCTGAATGTGTTGTGCAGAAACAGGCCGATCAAAATAAAGAGAATAGGAAGTCGGCGAACAGGGGTCGCCCCATTTATACAGGTGGCTCGAGGAATATTACTCGTGCCATAGAGTTATCGGTAAATTACAATAGACCGGCATTTGTGATATAATGTAATATTAAGAGTTATTTTCTAATATATCTAATATTAAGAGTTATTTTCTAATATTACAGAGAGCTCAGACCCTGGCGCATGGTGGTACACCAAGCATGCTGTCCGCGTATCTTACCGTCCACGGCACCTCGACAGATCCCGCCCCGGGCGAGCTTCGATACCCCGACACCGCTACCCAGGAGTATTGCGTAAGTGTTAATATTTATTCAACCCCTATTTGAAATTTTTGTTTTGAAAGGTTCAAATTTAAATGTTATACTTATATTTTACTGGTTAATGTGGGTATAGGAGCGGGTGGTTGAGCAGGCGGAGGTATCGGGGATCGATTTTACTGGACAGAACGATCCGATGCTGCTGACCCCAGTCCTAGACGCTGCACACGGAGGGCACCACGGAGGTTGGGAGAGAGGCCGGCGACTGGGTCCTAGCAGGGCCCATATGAGGTTAGACTCCACTCCTGCGGTTACTTCCTCCCTCTCCACTGAGCGACGTTTCCAGCAAGAACTGGACACCTTGAAGGCCACCTTTTAGGAGTTGAAGGAGATGCTGGTATGTATACTACTTAATAGTAAAATATTATGTCATATTATAGATAGCAACATATCCAATATTAGTATGTAGCCTGAGCTTATTTGGTTGTAGACTTAGCTTTGATTAATCATACATACATATCTAAATAAAATAAACTACGGTTTTCCAAAGTAGATATCCAAACGAGGCCTAAGTCCCTAAATATACATAGATTGGGGTTTCGCAATAACTTGATAATGATACGAATTCGACTAATACACAGCTCTTACTCGTTTATTACACACAAAATTGAACAGACGCGACAGGGTACATCGACCGAGCATCCACATGCATCTCCTTCGGCTGCAGCTCCGCAAGCCACTACCTCGGCTGCGGTTCCGCGGACAACTCCTATAGCTCCACTGCCTGCTCAGACTCCCGTAGCTGCGGCTCCGCAAGCCACTACCTCAGCGGCGGTTGCGCAGACCACTCCTACAGCTCCACAGCCCGCTCATACTCCCGCACACTCCGCATTGCTCGAGATATTGACTTAGGGTATATCCGAGGAGCAGGCGCGCCAGATTATGGCGTTTATATGAGGGGGAGCTGGACCGAGCTAGGGTAGCTTTTTGATTCTTATATTTTAAACATGTATTTATTTATATGATACATATTGTATATATTTTGGATGATATTGATATTGGTGGTGTTTGCGTGTTTATATTGATATCGTATTCTGCGTGTTTATATTGATATCGTATTCTTTTGTATATTATGCATGAGATGTGATTATGAATACCGTTGTATATATTCTGCGTGTTGATTAATTTTATATATGATGTATATATTATTGTGCACAGGGCGAGAAAAAAACAGGCAGCCCTTTTTAAAAAAAAACTTGATAATATGTCCCTACAGATTAATCCTTAGGGGTCAACTTTGCCCCTACGGATTAATCCGTTGGGTCTTACTTTGTCCCTACAGATTTATCCGTAAGGGCAAAATATCAGGATACCTGATATTTTGCCCCTATGATCTCAGTAAGAGGGGGTTATACTTGTCCCTACGGATTTGTCCGTAGGGGCTTAAACATGCCCCTACACAGGTATCCGTAGGGACAAAATATCAGGATACCTGATATTTTGCCCCTACACTTCTGGACCTGCGCATGTATCCGTAGAGGCAGACATTTCGCCCTACGGATAACTTCGTAGGGAAAACTATTTCATTTTATAAACCGATAAATTAAATAACTTTTTTGTCCCCACGGTCTAATCCGTAGGGACATATGGACCTACACATTACACCGTAAGAGCAAGTATTTAACCGTAGGGGCATTTTCAAGGCTAAGACTTGCACCTACGGCTTTTGCACCTACAGGGTAATTTCTTGCCCCTACAGATAAATCTGTAGGGACAGTGGTTTGCTCCTACGGATAAATCCGTAGGGGCAACCCCTATTTGTTGTAGTGATTCCAAATTAAAACAAAGTCAAGCAAGTGTTATCTCCGAGTTAAAATTCCTAACGGTTCTTTGTGTGAGAATAATCTTGACAAAAGACAAGTTTTTTATAAAAATATTTTAACGGAGATATGAAGGTTCTATCCTATGATGAAGACTATTGCACGTTCACAAAGGTGTGTATGAAACAAAAACAAGTAAAAGATGGAGTAAAAAATAAGACCTAGTTTCCTATTAAGGAAGATAGAAATTCTGAATTTGAAACCTAACTGGAAAACGAAATTTGAGAAGTACTTATCTCTTTATAAAACTTATGTGATCCTTTTTAAGTTCTTTTATCTGGGCTTTATTTTGTGACATGACAAACTTTAATCGATCCTTTTGAAACTCAACGACAATATTGGCACCACACGTAAAGACATATAGTGTCATGATCCGAAAGTACGGAACGCGACTGACACTTAAATTACGAAACGTCTCAAGGCGTAACGTAATCTAAGTAAGCCAAATCCCAGAAATCTAAACCATTTATAGCAATAGAGTGAAGGAAAACTTAGTTAAAGAAAGCGAATTAAATCAAAATAAGTCGTACTAAACAATTTAAGAACATTACAATATTTTCCAAAAATTTCGGCAGAGTCTCTTTTGTAAATACGGGCCCCCAAACGGGTACAACACATGAAAATACATATATTTCAAGAATAAAGGAATCCCCAAGCGTTAGCTAGCTCTTCGCCCAAGGCGGAATCATAACCACATGCAATATTTATCAAAAGCACGAAAATAAGTATCTGAAAGCAAGAAATAAGAAACACCACGTCGGCTAAAGTGATTATCGACACCAAAAACCATAAATACAAGTCTCACAAGTCTCATCGACTAGTCCAATATACAAGGGTAGATGGAGTGTACTAGATACAAAGTAATATACTAAGTGAAAACAAGATATCATCGCAACCCACCTATGAGCAAGCCGCAAGTACAAGCAAACAAAGCAAAGGAAGAAGTACGCCCGCCGCTACTATACTAACGGGTCAGACCTGCAAGATACTGTGGCACAACGGGGGTGAGTTGCCAACTCGTGAGTAGTAAGTAACATCTAATAAGGCTATCGTAAGCATGCACGCAATGCGTCACAGCATACATATACTGATATGGTGCAATGCACTAGTATGTGTGCAATGTGAATGCATAATCACATGAAACCAGAATATGTTCGGTACGAGAAAATCTATATTCTTATCTTAGTAAAACTTTTGTGAAATAACTGAAGTATTATTAATGAAATCAACTGAAATCCATGTCAAGCATCGACACTAAATATGTATATCTCAATACCTCAATATCTCAATGTCTCGACATCTCAATGTCACAATGTCTCAATATCTCTGTATCTCAAATCTCAATATCTCAATATCTCGGGCTCCGTCAGTCCGGATCGGACCATACCATTAAATTACACGACCACGGTCGGTATCCTCCAGATATCCGCCGCGTCACAAATAACCGGTGGGTAGTGCTCCCCTGCCGGGCTCATCTTCATCCCCACAAAAATTATCTCGCCCCGGGGTACTATAACGGGTCCACCATATACCCGCAGACGGTGCATCCCCCTCCTCGAATCGGGTATATGATACAGCTCAAGAATCGAGAAAACTCATGATGGACGCCACACACATTACATCACGAGAAAACCGCAAATTTATATTTTAAAAAATGATAATAGGCTTATAAAATTCTTGCGGTTTTCCCCAAAAATCCAGAAATCTCACAAATACTAATATCCTCGAGAAGAATCACAATATATAAACATGCCGGTGATGATGGAAATCTATGATACGGTAGTATATACCATGCGAAATACGGCCAGAAACCATGCATGAATCATGATGCAATGACGTATGTACATATGATTAACAATCCTACGTATCCATCTTAATGAAATGAATATACTAGTATAAGTCTATGGATCATATATCATGTTAATACACAATTACCGATTCTAATCAAGTTCTATAGTGTTCGTGGCATAGCAATTACCAAAGGCGTGTGTGTTCGCATAAATAGTGCACGTGCAGTATGAACCAATGGTAACTGTGCAAGTGTCCTATGATGTTGTCACATATATGTATATATATATAAGATGGTGCAATGCCATGAGATGCATAACTAGGAAACTACACATATAATGCAAGTACTACAAATAATACTAAACCATCGGGCGCCTCGCGCCATCCAGACGATCCACCCATAGATGTGTACATCTACTCACCGGGACGCCTCGGCTAAACTGATCCGTTCTCAGCCTTGTCCTTCCGCGCCACGTCCGACGCCTCTGCACCCGATCCTAGAATAGCACACAGGTAAATCAGAAGATAAATATAAATAATCACGGACACGAACGTTACAACACAACCAACGCGCATTAACTCGATGAACACACGCTTGGTGCACAAAACGCGCCCGCGGCAACGCTATAACCCACGAATAAGGTCACTATACGCGAAAACCACCAAGCCTAGAACCTAATCGTACCAATAGCGAATTCAAAATACACTAATTACTATATGGCATATGTTGTAAATCACCAAAATTTCAAACTTAGTTTAAACTATTTAATCCAAAAAACCTAGTAAGCGACCCATTACCTTTTTAGCACAAATCTAAATTATTTTAGCAATTCTAGTGGCCAAAATTATTCATTTAAAATCTTTGCTGAGCTTCACAATATTAACTAGATTTTTATCTCACTTATTTTCATTAATCCTAAAATTCTAGTTTGCAATTTATATAATTTGGACAATTTAGAAGCAACAATTTGTTAGCTTAACAACTAGGTTAGATTTTTCATGCTTTAATATGTTAAATTACACATTGAAATCATAATTAATTAATAAAAACCCTAACTTAATTCAAAACCCTCTCTAGAACTTTTCAACATTCAATTAAACCCATAATTAAACACCTAATAAACTAGATTAAAGCAACAAACCAACAATCAAACCACAGGTTAAAGATTTATACCTCACAAGTTTTGAAATCTAGCATGCTAACTTATCCTCCAAAATGGTTATCTAGCTCCAAGATCCATGTTAGATTTGAACAAGAATAATGGGTGGAGATTAAACTATGAATTTGTGAGAATTTGCAAGGATTTTTGATGGATTTTTGAAAAGTTTTGTGTTGGAAATGAAGTGGGGAAATGAGGGAATTGGGGTTGGAAAAGGCTCGGCCAGTTTTGAGGGAGGGAGGAGAGAGAGTGAGGTGTGTAGGTGAGTGTGGAAACTTCTCAAATTATTACATCAATTTATTCTTTTTTTAATTCATATTCTAATTTAATTTACCATATAAAACTCTAGAAACATGGAGATAATTAGTGAAGAAAAGAGCACGTTACAAACTAAATTTTGTGTTGTCATGGTTCACTAATTAATGATTAATCCATTCCAATTTGTAATTACACTAATTTAATGTATAATGAAAGCTTAAAATTTATTTAATATAATTAATTAAGGAAAAATATTTAAGTAAACTAATAATTTATAAGTGACCAATTAAATACCAAATACTACCAATTACATAGTTAAAATAGGCATATTCAAATCTATGTCGAAAAATTATTATAGTTGCGTATTACGGAAAATACGAGTTATTTTACCAGTTATCAGAAAATTCAACTAAAGGATTTATTTATTTATTTTCAAAACGTTACAATCTTCCCCCTTAAAGAAATTCGGTCCCCGAATTTAAAATCTAACTACGCATACCCTCGAAGAGATGGGAATATTTCTCCCGCATCTCGACCTCGGTTTCCTATGTGACCTCTTCGTCGCTCGGGCCACGCCAAAGAACCATTACGGTCGGCACGACCTTGGACCTTGGTTTCTTCACCCGCCGATCTAAAATGACTATCGGCAACTTGGCTAAAAAAAGATTGCTCTCCTGCTGGATCATCTGATGCTGTATCGCGGGAGCGGGATACGGAAGGTACATGCGGAGCATTGATACAAGAAACATGGGGTGAATACCTGAAAAGCTGGGTGGAAGAGTCAAACGATACGCAACTGCACTGACACGCTCGAGAATCTCTAATGGACTACATATCTAAAACTAAACCTTCCTTACCTCCTGAATCTCAATATGCTCTTCATCGGAGAAACCTTGAAGAAAACATGATCTCCAACTGTGAACTCAAGTCTGCAACGGCGTTTATCAGCCTTAACCTCTGCCTGCTCTAGGCCGCTCTTATCCTATCTTGAATCAACTAAATCTTTTTGGTCATCTCCTGCACAATTTGTGGCCCCAAGTATTGCTCTCACTGAGCACTGTCCAATCATACAGCGATCGACATCTCCTCCCATATAATGCCTTGAAGGGTGCCATCTGAATCTTCTCCTGGAAGCTGTTATTATTGGAAAACTCTATCAAGGGTAAGTGGCAATCCCAATTGCCTCCAAAAGCTAGAACGCTAGCCCGGAGCATGTCCTTAAGAATCTGAATGGTCCTCTCTGATTGACCGTTGGTCCGCGGATAGAAAACTATCCTGAAACTTAATTGGTGTTCAAAGCCTCCTGAAGTTTCTGCCATGGTCGGATGGCGAACTAGGTGCCTCTATCAGATACAATACAAGTCAGAACTCCATATAGTCGAACAATCTCATCAACATATGCCTGAGCATACTGAACGAATCTGAAAGTGGTCTTTATTAGCAGAAAGTGAGCTACCTCCGTTAATTGGTCTACGGTCACTCAAATAGAGTCATACTCTCGACTGGTCCTAGGTAGACCCACAATACAATCCATAGAAATCTGTTCCCATTTCCACTCTGGAATGGGAAAAGGTCGTAATTCTCCAGCTGGCCTCTGGTGCTCGGCCGTGACTTTGCTGGCAAGTCAGCATCCCGAAACAAAATCTGTGACATCTCTCTTCATCCCTTCACATATGTAGACATCTCATATGTTATGTTACATCTTGGTGGAAACCGGATGAACACTATTTACTGACTGATGTACCTCTTCTAAGATCTCGCGTCTCCATCCCTTGGAATCTGGTACACATTCGAGTTCCAAATCGTAGTACTTCCTAATCATCAATCATGAACTGTGAATCTCTGCTCTGTCAAACTTGCTCCATGATCTCTGACCAACGAACATCATCGGACTATGCCTCACGGATACGGTCAAATCACTGTGGACGTGCACGGACACAGCCAAGTTGTCCCCTGGTCGACGTAACTCGAACTGTACTCGGCTGTCCCAAAGAATCTGCTAATCTGTCGGTGACTGTCTCTGAACTGTGCTCAAACAAAAAAAGCTACCTTCGGGCCTCCAACTCAAAGCATCTGCCACAACATCCGCCTTATCCGGACGATAAAAAATCTCGCATTCATAATCTTTCACTAGCTCCATTCATCGGCGCTGTCTTAAATTTAGATCTCGCTGCTGAAAGATATAAGCTTCTTGTGGTCCGTAAATATCTAGCATGACTTGTAGTATAAGTAGTGTCTCCAAAACTTAAGTGTAAAAACCACCGCAGCCATTTCTAAGTCATGCGTGGGATAGTTCTTCTCGCACTTATTCAACTGCCGAGAAGTATCGCAATAACCAAAAACACCGCCTGATCCTGAAGGCAAAGATAGTACTAGCATCGTAGTCAAAAAAGTTTCCAACTACTGAAAGCTCTGCTTGCACGTCTCGGTCTAAGGAAAAGGAATTCTCTTCCGGGTCAACTCTGTCAACGTTGTAGCTATACGAGAAGAGTCCAAAAAAAGCATCGATAATATTCGGCCAAACCCAAAAATGCTGCAAACCTCCGTCACTGATACCTGTTTGGGCCAATGCTGCACTTCCTCGATCTCATTCGGTTCCATACATATACTATCTCTCGTAACTACGGGTCCCAAAAGTCCACACTATCCAACCAGAAAACACACGTGGATAATTTAGCGAATAGCTGGCGCTCCCTCAAAGTCTGCAAAGAAATCCTCTATTACTGCCCAGGCTCCACTCGGCTCCAAAAGTACACTAAGACGTCCTCAATGAATACGATGATAAACTGATCAAGAAC
Organism: Agapanthus africanus; assembly: GCA_030015575.1. NCBI lineage: Eukaryota > Viridiplantae > Streptophyta > Magnoliopsida > Asparagales > Amaryllidaceae > Agapanthus > Agapanthus africanus. Next base: position 536,765,290 of record JASDDO010000010.1, on the reverse strand, counting down.
GACCTGGATATTCGGTTCATCCAATCCAAAAATGCTGCTGGGGCATTGGTGAGCTCGAACGACATCACCAAAACTCATAATGCCCGTAACTTGTGTGAAAAATAATCTTCGGAATATCAACCTCTCGAACCCACAACTGGTAGTAGCATAACCACAAGTTAATCTTCGAGAAATTTCCCACACCCTGGAGCTAATCAAATAAGTTGTCGATGCGAGGTAGGGGATATCTATTCCGCATAGTATCCCGATTCAACTGACAATAATCAATGCATCAACACAAACTACCATCTTTCTTCTTGACGAACAGGACAGGAGCTACCCAAGTGACGCGCTCGGACGAACAAGCCCTTATCCAACAAATCTTGCAACCGATCCTTCAGTTCTTTACGCTCCCCCGGGTCCATCTGATATGGCGGTATAGAAAAAGGCTTCGTGCCGGTAATCAAGTCAAAGCAGAACTCAATATCGCTCTCTGGCGACAAACCAATCAACTTGTCAGGAAAGACATCTTGAAATTCCCTCACAATCGGAACCTGATCCAACGGGACCTCTGTGGCTCTAACATCAAAAACATACGCCAAGAATTCCTGACATCCTTTCCCCAAGAGCTGAGTAGTGCAAAGAGAAGAAATCAAATCGGGAAGGGTAGCACTAAGGTCTCCCTGAACAACAAGAACTGGCTCATCCGGAAAACTAAATCTGATTGCCACCTCACGGCAGTCCACGGATGCATAATACGTGGCTAACCAATCCATGCCCAGAAAAACTTCGAAGTCAAACATACTGAGAAGAATCAAATTGACAGGAGAATCTCTATCTCCGATGCGAAAAAAACAAACACAAGCAAGAAATCATATCGAGCGACAATAGATTAGCCTACAAAAGAAATCAAAATAAGAGGCTGATTTAGCAAGGAGTACTATCGGCTAGACTTCGATACAAGGTATGTGGATACCATTTCAAACGACACCAGAAAGATTATCCGCATCGGAAGAAAACACCGAACAAATACCTGTCATACGGTGTCTATCTAACTGCCTCTGAGCTGGCATACCGGTATAAATCCTCTTCGGTACAGAAACGATTGAAGTCTCAGAAATGCGCTCCTTTAACAATCAGGTTGCGTTCATAGAAGCGATGCAAGTGTCAAAATACTGGGTGCCTATGGCAAGAATTAACTGCACGTCCAATCTCCACACGAACCTCTTTATCTATTTCTCTTCGGTATCCACCAGGTAAGGAGCATGTCGGACCGCCGAGGAAACTAAATGTCGTACTCGGACACTGTCATCCCTGAAGACTTATGCAAAGGATCGAAACCACGAGCTCGGACATCTCGAACGCTCACCGGAAGGAAACGAGCAAGAAATATAGCTATGATCTCATCCAAGTCATAGGAGGTAGATCTGCAGCTCAGCTTCTCTCGACTGACTCTCACTACGTCTGAGCAAGACCTTCTAGACGAAAATTCGCAGGCTCAACCAATATCTCGCTAGAACATCTTTGTAAACGACAATCCAAGCCATCCTGTCGAGGAATGTCTGCGGATCCTCCGCTGCATCCGTGCCTGTAAAAACTAGAGGCTTTAGCCTCAAAAACTCCTGTAAGGATACGGAAAATAATCTCAGTAACAATAGCAACAGCTGCCTGAGCAGTTGGTACAATCACAATCCTTGAAATAGGAGGGATATCATCGGCTCTTGGAGCTTGGCTAACCACCACTAACAATCCACTCATCTGTCACAAGTCCTGAACACTCGACTCCAGCCTAGCCATCCGACCTGGAAAATGCGGATCACTCTGTCCCTGAGAGTTAGGCGTACCGCCCTGATCGGTCCTTGTCTCAAACGAAACTGTTCTAATCTCATCCCCGTCGGTAGCCTTCTGGCCCTCGAAGTCTCCAACGGCATAGTGGCTGGAACGAGAAACAGGATTGATAGGAACATCGTGATCGAATCAAAGGATTTCCTGTTAGTGATATGTATGCCCTAGAGGCCATTACTGTACATACGATGTATATTGTAGTGGATGCTTCGACATATATAGGGAGGACTTTCATGCTCGACATGATGGTATGCTATCCGGTTGCTCTTTATCTTAACATGTACGATGATTGTCTCTATGTTACATGTCGATAAAGCCCTTAGGATGAGTACTTGACTACCAGGACTATGATGCAGATCATACTAGTGGGGGCAGTGTAGTCACTAAGTACATCCTTCAAATGTTCCTAGTCCTGGGAGTATCGAGACAGGGCATCGATACTCCAGAGTAGACTAGCGTATACGCATCTTGACCTATATGATGGGCGATGGATGATTCCATATCCATCGGTGTTTGACATCAAAGATGGTGTACGAGTGCTCAGTGGAGACTGGGTACACTGGACGGACTTGCCGAGAACTCTCAGATGGTATTATACCTCACGTCAGATGGCAGTTCTCTGGTGACACTGGTATAGGTTAGTTTGTAAACCCGAGATCGTCATAGAGTATTGTGTGATTCCCACTGTACTTTGATTTCCACCTAACCACGTCCAAGAGGGCGTGCAAGACGGTGGCTTTTGGGTACAGTCCCGAATCACATGGAGGCAATGAGCGATAGGAGGGGTTTCGTCTCTCCCGGTATAGGGAGTTGATATTGCGCTGTGTTCGATTGGCTATAACTGGAAATCCCTTACCAGGGTTGCTGAGATTTACTGGTAAGTGTTATCAGTAGTTTCTCGAACTGTTATGGACCTCATATCGACACGACTTATCGATTATTGGGGTCTGACGTTTACCACCCCTAGACTGGATATGCGACATATCAGATGAAGAGACCGGACTGTACGGTAGTGTTACTGATTGGATTCGCAGGAGAATATACAGGCTTGCTTGTTGATCTTCTGATCGCTCAATACCTGGGTGACTGTTACGTTTAGCTGACCGCTTGCAGCTTGTGGGTGTTTTGATATGATCATCACCTACTGCCGGCGTATTGACGATTCTTTAGAGTCCTACACAGAGGTTTCCTGGCTCAGGCAAAATGGAGTAGGAGCACATATGTGATATGTGGGGGACCAAGAACAATACGTGTATGTGATACCGTATTAGATTCTCGCGATATGTGATATCGGCCGGGTATATGAGATATAACCGGGTCATCGAATCAAGTGTTGATTCGATGAACTGATACTGATTATATTAGTCGGTTATTTGTGAAATAGCCGGATTATCGGATCAAGTGTTGATTCGATAACTTAATGTATAATTATATCTTTGATATATTATATTATATTAACTAATATAAGCTCACTTAAAGATTCTTTTTCTCACATGGATAATACATTGATGTATATGCGATATTTGTTAATTGTATTGTTTTATTTTGTTACAATAAATATTTTATATGTGATATATAGTGTTGTAACATTTTAAGGTTAAAATTATAACTATGGTTTTGAAAATAAAACATGTTAGAGTTTGGATTTGGGTTAATGTTATGGATGAAATTTGTGGAAGTTTCTTGAAGCTTTGACTTTAGTCTTCATCGTTTGATATTTTATGAAGATATTTGTTAACCCAACCCAAAGCTCAACCCATGGTTTATTCTCTACATGAGTTAAGGATGTTATCTTTAACCCCTGGTTGCAATTCTAAGCTCATACAATTATTCATTATTCATCACAAAAGAAATTCTTCTTCTTCTTCCTCTTGAAAAAAGCTTTCTAGCTTTTTGTGATATGATGAAATAATGTGAGAAATTGAAAAAGAGAGAGAGCTAAATTACTACTTCATCATCCTCATCTATTCTAGCCACTTAGATTAGGGTGTTTGCTTTGCTAATACTTGATTAGTGAAGCAAGAGTTTGGGTTTGAGATTCTTCAAGGTAGATCATCTTAGTAGTTGAAGATTGGAAGCAAGCTTGCATCTTTCTCTTCATGGAACCTCTCTAGAGTTCGGGTACTTGATAATCGCAGCGAAGGGACCTCAATACGGAGCTTATGAAGCGAAGGAGCGGACTACAAAGGTTTTAATTCCTCTCTCTTAGATGTAAAGTTGTTTACATGTATGTTTTACCCTAAGTCTCTAATTAAGATCTTGGTTAGGCTTTGTTTAGCACCCCAAAAATTTTAAAGTAGTATGATTGATGTTTACCAAAACCTTCACAAGGTGCTATATTAACCCTAAAGTAGTATCAGAGCCAAGCTAGAGCATTAGGCGTTGTCTAGACGAAGTTTGAAGTCCGATCGAACTCCGAAACCCCGTAAAAACCCACTTTCTGGAAAAAATTTCAAAAGTTGAAAATTTTCATATTAAAAATACTCAGAAAATCATGCAGGGAATTCTAAGGATTACTGTGAAGTACGAAGCCACAACTCGACCAAGTGACCGCGGAACCGCGGCCAAACCATGCGTTTGGCGGCGGTTCCACGGCCAACTTTAGGAGTTGGTGGCTAATACTTCAGAGCTTTATTCTTGGGTACTTTTTCATGCTTCTGGGAATTTTTAATTCTACTCAAGTGTTGAGCTTACTGGGATATATTGGGAACTCGTTGATTCGATCAGAAAGTTTAACTTCGTTTAAGTTTTTCCGGGTAATTTAGAACGTGTTAAATGGTTCGAACGGATATCAATAACTCACTTTTTCCCCTGTCGGAAAACTTTCAAGTGTTGGATTTTCCCTGAGTTTAAAACTTTCAGAAAATCATGCAAGCGAATCTGTAGACCCTCTAGAAGAACATAACCTTAACTCGCACTACTACAATATGGGGTTGTCCCTACGGACTCAGAAATCCGTTGGGGCAAATATTTCTTGCCCCTACGGATATATCCATAGGGCCAAATCGTTGTCCCTACGGTGCCTTACGTTCTAATTTTTTGTTTGGCCCTACGGAGCCACAAGCCATGGACCTACGGTTATGTCCGTAGGGGCAACTAAATAGGTTATTAATAAAAAAAAAGCACAGAAAAATTATATTCATCGTTCCCAAAATTTCTCTCTCTCACTCCCGCGCCTCTCGTCGCCTGTTCCTGCACTTCGTCACCACCGCGCTCGCGCCTCGTCGCCAGCATCTTCGGTCTTCCCCACACCTTCTTCGACTTCCTGCGCCTCGTCGCCACCTTCGCCGATCGTCGTCGACCACCAATTTCTACCGTCTCCTCCACCGCGTGCACGGTTTGTAAGTAAATCCTAAATAATTTTTAATTTTGGCATTGTAGTCTAGGGTTCAGGCCAGGTTCGGGTAGGGGTGAGGGCATCGGCGTCGGCGTCGGCATCGGGTTCGGTTAGGGTTAGGGTTAGGGTTAGGGTTAGGTTGGGGGTTCGGCTGGGACTGGGGCTGGGGCTGGGGCTAGGGTTTGGTTGGGGTTGGGGTTAGGGCTGGGCTGGGACTGGGGCTCGGTTGGGTTGGGGCTGGGCTGGGGCTGGGGCTGGGGTTAGGGTTCGGTTGGGCTGTGAGATGTGAACTGTAGAGTGCCCTATTTATCCCTTGCAGTAGGTGTAAGCTTGTAGTGTAAATATGCTTTGCTTGTTGATTTAGTTCCATCGTGGCAAAGCTTTAGGCTAATTCGAGGTCGAGTTTGTACTGGTGCATTTATTCTGTTACCTTCACTTTTGTGGACGTAACATTCGATGATAAGGTGATAGTTGTTCCAGATTTGGCGTCTGCAGGGACTTTATATTTAATAATGTATCAGTAGAACTGTAAGCAAGCTGTTTGGCATATTTAGAGGGTATTTAAGCTTAAGAAATTGTTTTTCTGTTAGTTTTCTTATGACATGTATGCTATCGAATGTCTGGGCGAGCAACCCATGTGGAAAAATATAATTTGATCTGATTTTGCTTCAAGCTCTTCTTTCTCCTTTAAATTATAATCCATTTTGTTTTGTACTTAGTAATGACAGAATCTGCTTGTAGTTTATGGAAAACTATGAATCTTTTCGCCCGTTTCTTTCAACCAGCATATGAAATAGTTGGTGGTTTGTGTTCATGGCCTAAATTCCTCTACATATATTATCATGTATATAATCTTATTGGTGGATTCATTTATATTCAATCAGCAAATATAGCATCTTTCAAGCATATTATCTTGTTCATCATTCTAATCTTATATTTTATCTGTCTCTGTCCTGTTGATCTTATTGACGGGAAGCTGTATGTTCATCTCCACTCCCAGATCCTTGATAATTGATTCTTTTGAAGCATCATAACTATGTTTTGCGTTAATGTATCTGCAATGTTGTAAATATGTGATTAGCTTTATGGCTTGACTTTAATAGATCTATATTCCTTTGTTTTTCCTTTGCTTTAGAGTTGAACATGATCTTTTAATAGCAAATATACTGCCCTTTAGAATTCAGATATGGACTGATAAGAAGAGATGATTGTTATCACGTTAACGACCACTTATAAAATTTCTCAAATCTTGATCTCAATGGTTTAAAATCATGTTACACATACAACACGAATGCACAACAAACGCATAATTAGAGAGTGATTCAAGATGTTCAAGTTAAAACCAATATATGATACTCGATGATAATATGAAACCTTCATATTCTCATCAATACTCATATATGAAACTAAAAGGGCCACTTAGTCCCCGTCTATCGGTTAACATACGTGCGATATTCGTCGTGACATAAAACTTTACGAAGGTTGTTAAATATCGGACGGTATAGCTCGATACTAACAACCATCGTATAGTCTACGTGACGAGAAAATTCAATCGTATGGTAACCCATAGATTTGTCCCGTGTGGACAAGTTAAGAATGTATAAAGCAAACACCTTCATTCATTTGTGTTTTCATCCGTTTCGAGATATTTCGTCGGTACCTTTCCGCTGGTTCTCCATGTACAAAGATAGATTAGATGTTCATTTCAACGTTGTTTCACAGCTTTGAAATGATTATCTATTCTATTACAGTGTACTCGGAGAACAGCGGGGAGGTGCTGCCGAAATTTACTCGAAACGGTTGAAAGCACAAGTGATGGGTGTTCGCTCTATACATTCTTAATAGGATAGAAGCCTACCCCCAACAGCCGGAACACACACATACAACAAGAATACACAACAAACGCATAATTAGAGAGTGATTCGAGATGTTCAAGTTAAAACCAATATATGATACTCGATGATAATATGAAACCTTCATATTCTCATCGATACTCATATATGAAACTAAAAGCGCCACTTAGTCCCCGTCTATCGGTTAACATACGTGCGATGTTCGTCGTGACATAGAACTATACGAAGGTTGTTAAATATCGGACGGTATAGCTCGATACTAACAATCGTCGTATAGTCTACGCGACGAGAAAATTCAATCGTATGGTAACCCATAGATTTGTCCCGTGTGGACAAGTTAAGAATGTATAAAGCAAACGCCTTCATTCACTTGTGTTTTCATCCGTTTCGAGATATTTCGTCGGTACCTTTCCGCTGGTTCTCCGTATACAAAGATAGATTAGATGTCCATTTCAACGTTGTTTCACAGTTTTGAAATGATTATCTATTCTATTACAGTGTACTTGGAGAATAGCGGGGAGGTGCTGCCGAAATTTACTCGAAACGGTTGAAAGCACAAGTGATGGGTGTTCGCTCTATACATTCTTAATGGGATAGAAGCCTACCCCCGACAGCCGGAGCACATACATACAACAAGAATACACAACAAACGCATAATTAAAGAGTGATTCGAGATGTTCAAGTTAAAACCAATAAATGATACTCGATGATAATATGAAAGCTTCATATTCTCATCGATACTCATATATGAAACTGAAAGCGCCACTTAGTCCCCATCTATCGGTTAACATACGTGCGATGTTCGTCGTGACATAGAACTATAAAAAGGTTGTTAAATATCGGACGGTATAGCTCGATACTAACAACCGTCGTATAGTCTACGCGACGAGAAAATTCAATCGTATGGTAACCCATAGATTTGTCCCGTGTGGACAAGTTAAGAATGTATAAAGCAAACGCCTTCATTCACTTGTGTTTTCATCCGTTTCGAGATATTTCGTCGGTACCTTTCCGCTGGTTTTCCGTGTACAAAGATAGATTAGATGTTCATTTCAACGTTGTTTCACAGCTTTGAAATGATTATCTATTCTATTACAGTGTACTCGGAGAACAGCGGGAAGGTGCTGCCGAAATTTACTCGAAACGGTTGAAAGCACAAGTGATGGGTTTTCGCTCTATACATTCTTAATGGGATAGAAGCCACTCCTGACAGCCGGAACACACACATACAACAAGAATACACAACAAACGCATAATTAGAGAGTGATTCGAGATGTTCAAGTTAAAACCAATATATGATACTCGATGATAATATGAAACCTTCATATTCTCATCGATACTCATATATGAAACTAAAAGCGCCACTTAGTCCCCGTCTATCGGTTAACATACGTTCGATAATTTATTCTTTTTAACGATAAACGCACACACAAAGCATATACACGGATTTTCTCCTTTGTCAGTAACTATCCCGTTCTTATATTTCTCAATATAGTCACCATAACCTACAATTTATATGTTATACAGTCTAACATGGCCCATGAGTACGTCAGAGTTAAGGACTGGATGTATGTGGATTGGCAACAACGTATGCAACCTAAGTTTGTCGCAGGAGTAGCTGCTTTCATTGAATTTGCACGCGCACATAATAAGATCATAATAGAGAAGATTCTCTGTCCGTGCGATAGATGTGGCAATAAGTACTGGCAGAAGGTAGAATTGGCAGAGCTTCATATTGTAAAACATGGGTTTACTAGACTTTATACAACTTGGAAATATCACGGGGAAGGAGAAGAATGCAGCACTGCAGCAGAAGAAGAAGGAGAACACGATAATGCGGCAGGAGAAGAAGAAGAATTCGGTAATGCGGCAGAAGGAGACGACGATAATTTATTTCCATCAGAAGAAATGGAGGATATGGTAGAGGCTGCCCTAGGTGAATCTATTCGTACCGAAGATGACATTCCTTCCAGTCAAGGACCGCGTGCAGATAAATATGAAAATTTCATGAATGATGCTAGAAAACCAATTTATGAGAATGCGAAGTATTCCACGCTCTCATGGTTCGTCCAACTTTTCCAGATTAAGTGCCTAAATGGATGGAGCAACAAATCATTCACAATACTTCTTTCGTTCTTGAAAGATTCTATGCCCTAGGGAAATAACGTGCCCGACAGCTGGTACGGAGCCCAGAAGATGATGTCTGATTGGGTCTAAAGTGCGAGAAGATTCAAGCATGCCCTAAAAATTGCGTGTTGTACCGGAAAGAGAATTCAGATTTGAAAGAGTGTCCAACATACGGAGAGGCCAGGTATAAGCCAAAAGATTCTGATAAGAAGCCTGATATACCTGTCATGATAGCATGATACTTTCCCATAACACAGAGGCTATAGAGGCTATTCAGGTGCAAGAAAACAGCCGAGGCAATGATTTGGCATCACCGTGCTCCTCCAAGTGAAGATGGAAAAATGATCCATCCAAGAGATTCACCGGCATGGAAGGATTTCGATAGGAGGACTAATATTCAGTAGCGATCCTCACAATGTCCGGCTCGGACTGGCTACTGATGGCTTCTGCCCATTCAACTATATAGCTGGAAGTCACTGCACATGGCCCGTTGTAATGATAATTTATAATCTGTCGCCTTGGTTGGATATGGACCAATCATACTTTATGATGCCTCTTCTTATCGACGGACCAAACTCACCGGGGAACAATATCGACGTCTATCTCCGATCTCTGATCGAGGAGTTGAAATCTTTGTTCATTGATGGTGTAGAGACATGATGCAAACACAAATACAACCTTCATACTGCGTGCGGCTTTAATGTGGAAAATTAATGACTTTCCTGCGTATGGAATGCTATCAGGTTGGTCCGTACATGGTCACAAAGCATGTCCTCATTGCCATGAACACACAACATAGAAATTCTTGAATTTTAACAGGAAGGTTTGTTATTGCGGCCATCGACGTTTCCTGCCTCCAGACCACCCCTATAGGTTAGACACGGTTCACTTTGATGGTCATCAGGAGCTTCTTGGACCTCCATCTCCATTGTCCGGAGAGGACGTGACTACTAAATGGGATGGTTACAATAATGTGACTTTCGGGATGGATCCGACGAAATAGGTCAAACCACCATTTTGGAACAAGTTAAGCATTTTCTTCGAGCTTCCGTACTGGTCAGCAAATTTAGTGCGTCATTGTCTGGACGTCATGCATATAGAGAAGGGAGTATCAGAGCACATACTTAACTTGCTTCTTTGTAAAGACGGAAAATCGAAAGACAACCTGAATGCTCGGATGGATCTACAAGAGTGGGGAATAAGAAGTGAATTGCACCCTAGACCGGTAGCGGGTAAACCGGGCAAGTTTGTACTTCCCAATGCCGCTTATCATATGTCACAACCGGAGAAGAAAAGATTTCTGCAGGTGTTGCATGATTTGAAAGTTCCCACAGGTTTCTCAGGATCATTCAGCAAGAAAATAAAATTTGTGAAGGGCAAGATCGATGGGCTGAAAAGTCATGATCACCATGTTATCGTGGAGCACCTTCTTCCATTAGCCCTCAGAACTTCTCTCCCTGAATCGGTTGGTCTAGTAATCAACGACCTATGTTGTTTTTTCAGAGAGTTGTGTACTAAAACACTGGAGGTTGTGACGCTGGATAAACTAGAAAATTCTATTGCGTTGATACTTTGCAAGTTTGAGCGTATTTTCCCACCGTCATTCTTCAATATCATAATACACTTGATGGTTCATCTTGCAACTGAGGCTAAGTTAGCCGGACCGGTACAATATCGATGGATGTATCCCGTCGAGAGGTACGTGTAATTTTTTGTTTCGCGCAATTTATAAATTTATTGTTGTCCTGTATGCCCGTATTTATTTATTCAACATATTTTCATTAGGTACCTCTACACTCTTAAGAAGTATATACGCAATAAAAATTGACCAGAGGGTTCTATCATGCAAGGTTATCTTCTTGATGAAGTAACCACATTTTGTTCCCGCTATCTGGACGAGAACATTGAGACAAGACTTAACTGGCCTCGAAGAATTCAAGACGGGCCATATGGTAAAACCGAGTATAAGAGGGTAGACACTATGTTTATCAACAAGATATACCGGTTTATCTTGCTTAATTGCGCATGTCTTGAACAAATTAGAGAGTAAGTTTTTTTTGGATTAATTGTTATATCTGTATTTGTGTGTGTATGAAATGATATAATATTAATGTCACCATTATTTGTCGAAAACAGAATTCATTTTAACGAGGTACGTGAGGGGCATCCTGATTGGAACGAAGAACAATTGGAAAAATATCATCAGGATAATTTTTGTGATTGGGTCACAGATCATGTAAGTTATTCGAATAACATTTTATTGCTATCAGTTTTAATCTAAACTTGTATCGTTATGTATTTTTTGTAAAATTTGTTTTGTTAGATCCACGATCCGAACTTGTCTGCATCATTTGAGAGTGATTCAAGATGTTTAGCTCAATTTCCTAGTATGGAGGTTGCATATTACAAAGGATTTGGTGTCCTTGGATATAAATTCGAAGTTAAGAACATATAAACATCTAGAACCACTCAGAATAGTAGGATTGCGACGGTAGGATCGGACGGTGTGATTTATTATGGGTACTTAAATTGTATACTCGGCATCCACTATCCCGGACGATCAGAACCCTTTTATATTCCAGTGTACTTGGTACGATACGCGAACCGATATGGACAAGTGGAGAAGCAATCTTGGGACTTGGAAAGATGAATATGGATTGACCAGTGTGAACACACTTTGATTTTACGGTCAGGAAGATCCGTTTATCTTTCCGAACCAAGCGTTCCAAGTATACTACTCACAGTGTTTGAAGCATCCGGGATGGAGTGTTGTATGCCGATGGAAACCCAGAGAAGTCTACGATGTCCCAGAATTCGAGGACAGCGATGAGGACGAAGAAGAGAGAAGGCTTAGAGTGCTCCGACCGTCTGTTTCGAAGGACGAGTTGTCTTCGGCCGATCATGAAGTTACGTGGGTTAGAAATGACATCGACGATGGAATCCAAGTAGATATGTATAATGCGCCTACGAAACGAAAAAGGTTATCAGTAATGTTATATTATTACTTCACATTTTACGATCTATACATATATAGTCAATACTTTTAATGATTGTTCTAATGCGTCCACGAACTATTTATCTAGATATGATAACGATGTCGGGAGCAGCGAGAGGCGGCAGGAGCTCCAGCCGCGGCAGAGGCAGAGGCAGAGACAGAGGCAGAGCGGTTCTGTCGCCCGGAGAGCTACGTAGGAAGCTTCAGAGGGCCGCTCTTGCACGCAGATCGGAGACCCCTTCGGATGCCTCCTTCCGTGTGGATTTTGCCACACATCCAGGTATACTGCACGCATATCCATTTTGAATGTAATATTACAGATATTCATGCTTGTTTATGTCAAAATTACTTATATTGTCAATGTTTGATTGTCTAGTTGTTGGCGATGCGTCCACATCTGGGAAAGAGGCCACTCCCGCTCCTCCAGGTATGTTTATATATCATATAGTGCATGCATATTGATTTAGAATGCTATATCATAAATATACACACATTCCTTTTGCTCTTACTTAGCAATTTTTATTATTGTCTAGCTGTAGGTGGTAACACCACCGCACCTGCGGGTATGTTTATATATCCTATAGTGCATGCATATTGATTTAGAACGTTATATTATTGATCTACACATTCTTTTTGCAATTACTTATATAATCTATTTTTAATTGTCTAATTATAGGTGGTGCGTCCACATCTGACGCAGGGGCCACTCCTGCCACTTCCATACCTTCCGCATCGTCTGCAGGTTAGTATGAATAAATATAAAATATTTATTCATTTTACATATGCTCTATAGAATAAATATGAACTTCATGGAAATTTAGCGTCAATGTTTATTTTCTAGTTGGAGGGGATGCGTCCGCATCCGGGACCCCGGCTGTTCCTCACCGGAGGAACTATCGTCCTGCTCGTGCTGCTGCCCGGGCCCAGGCTCGTGCTTTAGTCACCAGAGGTATATATCACACTTCAATTTTCGTTTAACCTTGATTTCTTAATACAACTTTGTCTTAATATTGATTTTCTTGATATTTCTTGCAGACGCAGGGCCTCTCCATCCCCAGAGGGGGACTCGAGGCCCTAATCAGTCCCATAGGCTGAGGCCTGACAGAGCTAGGGGGAGGCAGCATTCGCCCTCTTTTTTACCCTTGACTATCGCTATACCGGTCCTCATGCCGAGAGGTTCGGCCGGTATATAGAGGACGAGAGCCGTCTCGTGAAGAACTATCCACTTCATGTTGAGTGGGGCGAGCAGCACCGGCGCTCATTCGCCCTCTTCTTTGATCAGGCTCAGGTACGTATTAATATATATTTTCATTTGATTTATCCAATATATTTATTATTAACACTTGCAATCTAATAACAAAGTTTTTTTTTTGTATTTTCAGTCGGATTACGATTTTCAGCCTGCACCCGACCCTGATCACCCTGGGAGGGTGCTCGACCTTCATGCTCTGTACAATGGTCTGATGAAGAACATGCAGACCAAGGTCCGATACAACAGGAATGAGTTGAAGGCCGACTGCTACTCCCTGTGGATGGCGACCCCCGAGGCAGAGAGAGCGGCCCTCCTATCTACTCCGGCGTTTGCGAGAGTTGACGTAGAGACATGGCCTCTATTGTGCGAATATTTCGACTCCCAACGCAAACAGGTATGTATTTTAAATGTAATTCATTGTTTAGGATATAATTTATTTTTTTGTGTTCCTTAATTAGAAAACTAAATGTTAATGCGTTGTGCAGAAACAGGCTGCTCAGAATACAGAGAACAAGAAGTCGGCGAAGAGGGGTCGCCCCACTTACACAGGTGGCTCGAGGAATATTACTCGAGCCATGGAGTTATCGGTAAATTACAATAGACCGACCTTTGTGATATTCTTCAATATTAAGTGTTATTTTCTGATATATCTAATATTAAGAGTTATTTTCTAATATTGCAGACAGCTCAAACCGTGGCGCAAGGTGGTACACCGAGCTTGCTGTCCGCATATCTTGCCGTCCATGGCACCTCGACAGATCCCGCCACGGGCGAGCTTCGATGTCCCGACGTCGCTACCCAGGAGTATTGCGTAAGTGTTAATATTTATTCTACCCATATTTGAAATTTTAGTTTTGGAAGGTTCAAATTTAAATTTTATACTTATACTTTATTGCTTAATGTGGGTGTAGGAGCGGGTGGTTGAGCAGGACGAGGCCTCGGGGATCGATTTTACCGGACAGAGCGATCCGAGGCTGCTGACCCCAGTCCTGGACGCCGCACACGGAGGGCACCACGGAGGTTGGGAGAGAGGCTGGGGTCTGGGCCCTAGCAGGGCCCATATGAGGTTGGACTCCACCCCGGCGGTTACTTCCTCCGTCTCCAGTGAGCGACGTGTCCAGCAGGAACTGGAGAGCTTGAGGGCCACTGTTCAGGAGTTGAAGGAGATGCTGGTATGTATACTACTTTATAGTAAAATATCATGTCATATTATAAATATCAACATATCCATAATTAGTACGTAACCTGAGCTTATTTGGTTGTAGATGATTGAAACGAATTCTTGTTGTGTAGTATAGAATTGTAAAGAAATCACAATCAAAAATTAATTGACCGCAATCAACTACGGTGTCGGATTGTAGTTAGTATGTGAGTGCGGATCGTCCTCAGGGAAAGTGTAATCGTTCGTCGTTCAAATTAGATGAGTTGAAACTTTAATGAAAAGAAAACAAACAATTCAAGATTTATAGTTGAAGTTCAAGAATGAGAAAAAACTAGATCTAAGAAAGCATTTAAAAGATAGAATCAAGAATTGATCGTTTGATGATTTTTCCAAACCAAATATCAAGAATCGAAATGAGGCTCGTAGAAATCGATCGGATGATAGATGTGATGTAATCTTACAATTACGTATTCTTATCCTTCGATGAATTGATACTAGATCGATGATGATCGATCGAGAATTAAGGATTTCTTGTGAAACTAGGGTTTCATCTTATCCCTTGTTCTTTCGTCGATATCATTCACACTCTAGCCTCTAGTAAATTCAAGAAACGATCGTAGATCCCTAATTTCGAGCGATCACAATCAAGAAAGCATCGCTACGAAACTAGGTCATCGATTCTTGAACTTGCTAGGGTTTACAAAACTCGTAGGACTTAAAAATCGTATTTAGATTTGTTACATCATCATTCTACAATCGTCTCGACTCCTTTACGAGCGGAGTTTTACTCACACATCACAACAAGAACAACAATAACAAATTGAGATCTAATCATGATGCAAGAATTAAAAGAAAGCAAGATAAAAGAATTTCACCTTTTATTTATATCAACAATTTCATTACATTCGCTCAAGAACTACAAGAGGAAGAATTCGATCGTCGACTTGGCTTCGCTCGTCTCCGTGGATCGCGGATCGGCTTGGATCACTTGCCCGATTGAAGATCGGCTCGGCTCCTAAAAGGTTGAAGGCTTCTCGCTTGATTTGGTACTCAAGATCTTGGATTTAGAGTGGAATTAGGGTTAGGGTTTCGCACAAGCTTTGTCACGAAGCTTGTGGAAGAAGATGATGAAGAATGGTCCTAATGATGAACAACTAATGAAGATTTAAGAACTAATGATTAACCTCTTAACCATAGGTCTAGGTTCCTATTTATAGATAACTAACCCTAGATCTAGGATTTCAAATTCTAACTTTCCCTCCAAAAGTTTGTTGAGGGAATTCAAATTTCCCTCCAAAAGTTAGTTAGGGGAGAAGGTTCTAGATGTAATTAGTTAGGAGGAGCTTCTAGAATAGGATTAATTAGGAGCTTAATTTAGGATTAGCCTTCTTAATCTTCATTTCTGATCTGGCATTATCTTCGAGGGTATTCTGGAATTCTACATATCAGAAAGCACTGTGGGACCAGAGACAGGAATTGTGCCCAAAAAGTTGACTGATGACGTGGCAGAACCGCCGCGCTTGCGCGGCATATGCAAGCTTCTGCCGCGGAAGGGCGGCGCTCTTGGGGCCTTGGGACTTGTGCTTTCTGTGGATTGTTGGGTCTGATGTATGGACCTCTTTTTGATATATATAATTGTATTTCTCCCTCTGAAATACTACCAGATCTGAAATGATTTAGCTGGCATAATGTTGATCAGCTCTTTGGTTTTCCTTCCGTATTTCCTGCACATACTCAAGACAAGTGTTGCGCAAATACAGAAATGATGCGATGCCATGAAATGCGGTTAATTTCCTTTAAAGTGTCGGTTAAAAAGTCTAACACATGCAATCTCATATTTTGTGACAGATTTGCTAATATGTAGAATATGAATGCCGAACAGTTCTAAATGTATGCAAATGTTAAGGAAATTGCCGGCTAAAATATACAATATTTTCGACTGATCAAATACCCCCAAACTTAATTTCGATCGTCTCGAGCGAATGTTTTATTAAAAAGAGAAAAAGAAAATAAAGAAAGAGAAAAACTAACTAGCACACTTTCGTAGGCAACACGATTGCACTGAGCATGTGCAACAAGCCTTTAAACCTCTAGGTGTCCCTAGTAGGAGGAGTGTTGTCTCCTGAGGGTTTTCAGCGGATTGCACCCACAAAATCCAATAATAAAAGAAAGATCATGAATATTACATTTAAAGAAAAGAATTGTAGAAGAAAAGCTTTGAAAATTAGGGTTTCCAACTAAGCTAGCTTTTCGGTTGTCATGAGCCCTATCTTAATGGTCATGAAAAGATGTTAGAAATCACGTCCTCCCTCAATAAAACATCGTCTTATTCTTCATTCCTATCTTTCTTCCAAACATCGATCATATAACCCTGCGTGTGTGTAAAGGACATCCCTACACCCGGAGAATTCAATTCAAGCTATCATACTCTTGCCTTTCAGCCTCAGTATATATTTTTTTTCTCGATGAGCTCACACACTTTCATGCGACCGTTAATACTTCTTGAGGTACTAACCGACCGATTACTCATGTGATTGCTTATTTGGTGTATTTTCCTAGTCTTGCACCACCTCAGGTATAGCAGTGACTCCCAGACCAGTTGGCCTTAGGGCACTAGATGAAAAGGCACCCTTGCTATATATTTTTTTTATTTCCCTTGGTGATAACAAAACCAGTGTCCATTTTTCTCACCATTTTTTTTTTTTTTCCATACTTTTGGCTTTAAGACAAGAGCATTTCAAGGTATCCTCTACTATCCCAGGCTTTAAGACGTGTGTAAGTGCGAATAGCAGGGTAGCAACGTTCAAAATGTTTGGCTTCCAGAATAGAAACTATTTTTCAGACTTATTTTTATCCTCAGATTAGTGACGTCCTTCATCTTACTAACCCTTGGGACAACGGCTCATAACTACTTATTACTAGTTCGTATAAGAAAACTTCTAATTTTCTTAGTTTTCTAAAATTTTTCTAATCTCATGGATGTAATTTTTCACTATCTAAACTTTCATTATCTTATTTATATACAAAAAATATTTTTATCTTTTTGAAATTTTTTAAATTTTTATAGGTTTTCAAAAATAAAATGTTTTGTGCTTATGCAACTGATGATGCAAATGATGCAAAAATAAGCACAAACCTCCCCCAAACTTGTTTTCAACAGTGTCCTCACTGTTGCCTTCCGCTAAATCTACAAAACCTGTAAGTCTGGGAGGAATTTATTAGTGGGGGCACAATATTTAAGTGAAGAACCTCCCCCAAACTTATTTTTGGCTCAAAATTTTATAAAAATTTTCTTTTCAAGAGCCCGATTATACCCCCCCAAACTTATGCAATGTTAATCTTTCAAAATCATATGAGGGGGTCAAAAATCAGTGGTCGATGCCAAGCTTTGCAAAGACCGAATGTCAACACCAACCATTCAAAAATTTTATCAATGCAGTGCTCGGGTTGGTGGAAGAAGAAGTGGGGAAAGGTTAAGTGGTGGAAGAGAGTGTATGTGCGTCTCATTTTGGAGAGACGATGCAGTGAATGTGATGGATTACTCGCATTCTTTTTACAGTTCAAAAGAAGGGGTGGAGGTTCAATTTCAATGATTGGGAGATGATTCATCTCAACACCCGTGTCATTCAAAAATGCGAGTTCATCAGCGAAGATCTCCTCAAAAGTTCCATCAATACCCCGGTGAATAATGTCATCACAAAGTGCGGGGTGATCTTCAGACTCTAAGAACAGTTCATAATCGGTGTTAATTGTTGACCCGGACATCTCAGTGGAAGAGTCCGTATGTGTATGATACATAGTTGGGTCAAAAAATAACGTATGAAAAGAGTCAAGATCGATATCAGGAGGATCATCAAATTCGCTGCTGTCGACATCCATTAAGTCGACAAAACATACCTGAGCAATAGGTTCGGAGGGTACACTTCCCAACTTGTAAATGTTTAGTTCTATTGACCTATTCCCGAAAGATAGGGTCATAGAACCATTACGACAGTTGATAATAGCATTGGAAGTGGCCAAAAAGGGGCGACCTAAAATCACCGGAATTTGATTCCGTGGGTTCGCTACAGGCTGTGTATCAATTATAATAAAATCTACCGGGAATATAAATTCTCCGATTTTTATTAACACATCCTCCAGTTCACCCCTAGGTTTGGTGATTGATCGGTCAGCCATCTGGAGAGTGCAATTGGTTGGCTTTAACTCTCCGATCCCTAGTTGCTCATAGACTGAGTAAGGAAGCAAGTTAACACTAGCGCCAAGGTCTAGTAGAGCACGGTTAATGTGTTTTTCCCCAATAGAAACGGAAATAGTAGGATATCCTGGATCCTTACGTTTCCTCGGTAATTGTTGGGGGAAAGCCGTGTCTATTGTCTTTTCTATGAATATCTTTTTAGGCACTGGATTCTTCCTCTTCCTAGTGCACAAGTTCTTAAGAGTTTTCGCATAAGACGGAACTTGTTGGATGGCATCTAGGAGAGGGATGTTGGTGTTTACTTGCTTAAAAATGTTCATAATCTTCTCCATATGTGGACTCGGTGTGTTAGCCCTTAACCGATTAGGATAAGGTGCTTTAGCAATAAGCGCTGGGTCCATCACAGGAGAAGGAAGTGGGTGTGGAACTGATCCCGGTATAGAAGTGGGGATCGTCCGTGGAGGGGTAAAAGAGGTGGGCTGTAGTGGCGAGCCTTTTGGGAAATGGAGAATAGGCTCGAAAGAAGATGGTGGGGTAGAAGAAGTAGGGTCAGAAGTGTGTGTGTGTGGAAAGATCTCAGCCGGGGTGTTATTGATTGATTTATCAGTATCATCAAACTCTTCCCCAAGGTGATGGTCAAGCACTCTTCCAGATCTCAACGTGATTGTATCCACATCATGTAAATAGCTAGAATTGGGTAAAGGTTGAGCTGGAAGTTTCCCCTTCTCTCTTGCACTCATTTCAGCTTTTAAACGTGCAATTTCTTCTTCCATCGATTTAATACTCTCGCTTTGGGACGCAGAGTTTTTCTTTATATAATCGACAGAAGACTTCATTTCAGCCGAAACTTGCATGATATTTGTTAAGACCAAATTCATGCATTGTGCAATTGAATAGGATTCATCCGCTCCGGTCAACTGCAAAGGACTAGATGGTGCAAAAGTGTTGACCGGATTTTGAAAATTTTGTGCTTGAAAGGGGTGCTGACTCAATTGTGGTGGCTGCTGTTGTGGTGGAGGGATCCCTTGGAAATTGTTTTGGTTTGGAACCGTGTTTTGAAATTGGGATTGGTTCCAATCAAAATTGGGGTGATTCCTCCAACCCTGATCATATGTGGAGGAAGATGGATTGTTTCTAGGTCTTTGAAATGCGGCATTGGTATGCTCATGACCTGAAAACGGACATTCTTCCGTCAAGTGAGACGGATCAGAACAACAACCACATACAGTTTTGGAGAGTGATATTTGACTTAGGGCGGCTGCTAAAAATTTGTTTTCCATAGCGTCAAATTTCTTGTGTAAAGCTGAAATTTCAGCTCTAATTCCTATGGAAATATCATTTCCATCCCTAGACGATTGACTCACACCCTCCCACTGTAAAGATTTTTCAGCGAAATCTTCTAGAAATTTCCAGGCTTCCCCATCATCTTTGGTCATAAAGTTGCCTTGACACATTGATTCAAGGGTCTGTCTTGTGTAAGGAGTAATGCCCTCATAAATGATTCGGCAAAGATCCCATCTCGGGATGCCGTGATGTGGACATTGGATTAACAGATCCTTGAAGCGGTCAAGACATTTTGAAAATGTTTCATTTGGAAGCTGGGTGAATTGATAGATTTCGCTACGGACTCGAGCTGTCTTTTGATGTGGGTAGAATTTCTTAAGGAATGCTTTGACGAATTCGTCCCAATTTGAAATGGAATGTGCGGTAGTGTTATATAGCCACTTCTCGGCTAAATCGCACAAAGTGAATGGGAGAAGACGAAGACGGAAAGCATCCACAGAAAGCTGTGAGGTACCCATCATTGCGCATACATTTTCAAATTTCGTGATAAACACGTATGCGTCTTCAGACTCGAGACCGTGAAATTTTGGTAAAAGGTTGATGTATTGGGGTTTTATTTGAAAATTTTCCCCGTTGGCTGGTGGAATGGAAAGACAGGTGGAAAGTGGGCCTCGTGTAGGATAGCATCTTTCTTGGAGAGAGATGCGAGGTGGATTCTGCGCACCAACGGACGGCGGCAGGGTAGTGGAAAAGAAGTTCGATGGAGGTGGATCCATCAATGTGGGTGTGGTGGTGGGTAAAAGAAAAGGTAAGTGTAGAAATACCGACTTTTGGGTCGATCGGGGGACGCGGACTAAACAGGTACTAGAAACCCGTTGTCCAGCCTATCTTGCACTAAAAAGGGTTAGTACAAGTGGCAGCGTGAATTTATAATTAGGGGAAATGATGTATGCGGTGTTTGTTTTGAAAAGATACGGATTTTTGAAAAAAAATATGATGCAACAAAACAAATGCAACACACAAAACCCTAAAATCTAGGGGTCACCTAGGTCAAACTCTAGACCGCTCCTAACTGCCAAAAGACAAGCCGCAGGATAGAATCCTCCACTGCCTCTTTGTCCCCCTGTGGCCGGATAAGTGCCAGGTAAGTGGGAAGGAACCACCACTACAGTGGACCTAATTAATAACCACTAGCCTTAGACACACTCGCCTTAGGCACCACAAGAAAACGCGGATAAGCAATGAATTACCCAT
The DNA here is from genome assembly GCA_030015575.1 of Agapanthus africanus. Classification (NCBI taxonomy): domain Eukaryota; kingdom Viridiplantae; phylum Streptophyta; class Magnoliopsida; order Asparagales; family Amaryllidaceae; genus Agapanthus; species Agapanthus africanus. Next base: position 536,744,007 of record JASDDO010000010.1, on the reverse strand, counting down.
GACCTTCTCTTGTCCTATTGAGCGCGACAGTCCTTAGAGTCTTCTCTAGATTTCTTTTAGTTAATGGAGGTAATGCGGATGCAAGTTTGACGATTTTCGGGGCCTAGGAAGGGTAATGAAATCCCCACCTAATTTGGATTTGGTCGTGCCCCTTAATTTCCGTATTAATATGCAAACAACCAAAAGAATCAAAACACGCACAAATTTTTTATTGCTTTGCGGCGCTGCGATTTATTTGCAAAGAATCCTGCACAAAATATTAGTTGGAGCAGAGAAAGGAGAAGATAAGAAAGTTAAGGACTTACAGAGAAAAATTTCTGCAGAGAGGAGCTAATGTTGCGGCGCTTCCGCCGCGGATAAGGGGTATATGCCGCGGATGGGCGGTGGTATTTTGGGATCAGTGCACAGAAATTTGTGCACAAGCTCCTGTTCACCTACACTGCTCTCTGTATGTTTCAGAAAAATTTTTCCACAGCTCCAATGATTCCAGATTTCCTCGCAATCAAATCACAACACACGTATTAGTGTTTGCACGAATTTTGATCTAAAAATTATAATGGAATAAATTGTTCAACTCAAATTTCAAAATACGAACTATTAGCGCACTATCCCCGGCAACGGCGCCATTTGATTGAAACGAATTCTTGTTGTGTAGTATAGAATTGTAAAGAAATCACAATCAAAAATTAATTGACCGCAATCAACTACGGTGTCGGATTGTAGTTAGTATGTGAGTGCGGATCGTCCTCAGGGAAAGTGTAATCGTTCGTCGTTCAAATTAGATGAGTTGAAACTTTAATGAAAAGAAAACAAACAATTCAAGATTTATAGTTGAAGTTCAAGAATGAGAAAAAACTAGATCTAAGAAAGCATTTAAAAGATAGAATCAAGAATTGATCGTTTGATGATTTTTCCAAACCAAATATCAAGAATCGAAATGAGGCTCGTAGAAATCGATCGGATGATAGATGTGATGTAATCTTACAATTACGTATTCTTATCCTTCGATGAATTGATACTAGATCGATGATGATCGATCGAGAATTAAGGATTTCTTGTGAAACTAGGGTTTCATCTTATCCCTTGTTCTTTCGTCGATATCATTCACACTCTAGCCTCTAGTAAATTCAAGAAACGATCGTAGATCCCTAATTTCGAGCGATCACAATCAAGAAAGCATCGCTACGAAACTAGGTCATCGATTCTTGAACTTGCTAGGGTTTACAAAACTCGTAGGACTTAAAAATCGTATTTAGATTTGTTACATCATCATTCTACAATCGTCTCGACTCCTTTACGAGCGGAGTTTTACTCACACATCACAACAAGAACAACAATAACAAATTGAGATCTAATCATGATGCAAGAATTAAAAGAAAGCAAGATAAAAGAATTTCACCTTTTATTTATATCAACAATTTCATTACATTCGCTCAAGAACTACAAGAGGAAGAATTCGATCGTCGACTTGGCTTCGCTCGTCTCCGTGGATCGCGGATCGGCTTGGATCACTTGCCCGATTGAAGATCGGCTCGGCTCCTAAAAGGTTGAAGGCTTCTCGCTTGATTTGGTACTCAAGATCTTGGATTTAGAGTGGAATTAGGGTTAGGGTTTCGCACAAGCTTTGTCACGAAGCTTGTGGAAGAAGATGATGAAGAATGGTCCTAATGATGAACAACTAATGAAGATTTAAGAACTAATGATTAACCTCTTAACCATAGGTCTAGGTTCCTATTTATAGATAACTAACCCTAGATCTAGGATTTCAAATTCTAACTTTCCCTCCAAAAGTTTGTTGAGGGAATTCAAATTTCCCTCCAAAAGTTAGTTAGGGGAGAAGGTTCTAGATGTAATTAGTTAGGAGGAGCTTCTAGAATAGGATTAATTAGGAGCTTAATTTAGGATTAGCCTTCTTAATCTTCATTTCTGATCTGGCATTATCTTCGAGGGTATTCTGGAATTCTACATATCAGAAAGCACTGTGGGACCAGAGACAGGAATTGTGCCCAAAAAGTTGACTGATGACGTGGCAGAACCGCCGCGCTTGCGCGGCATATGCAAGCTTCTGCCGCGGAAGGGCGGCGCTCTTGGGGCCTTGGGACTTGTGCTTTCTGTGGATTGTTGGGTCTGATGTATGGACCTCTTTTTGATATATATAATTGTATTTCTCCCTCTGAAATACTACCAGATCTGAAATGATTTAGCTGGCATAATGTTGATCAGCTCTTTGGTTTTCCTTCCGTATTTCCTGCACATACTCAAGACAAGTGTTGCGCAAATACAGAAATGATGCGATGCCATGAAATGCGGTTAATTTCCTTTAAAGTGTCGGTTAAAAAGTCTAACACATGCAATCTCATATTTTGTGACAGATTTGCTAATATGTAGAATATGAATGCCGAACAGTTCTAAATGTATGCAAATGTTAAGGAAATTGCCGGCTAAAATATACAATATTTTCGACTGATCAGTAGACTTAGGTTTGATTAATCATACATACATATCTAATTAAAATAAACTACAGTTTTCCAAACTAGATATCCAAATGGGGTTTCGAAATAACTTGATAATGATACGAATTCGAATAATACACAGTTCTTACACGCTTATTACACACGTTAGGTCCAGACGCGACAGGGTACATCGGCCGAGCCTCCACATGCATCTCCTTCGGCTGCAGCTCCACAAGCCACTACATCGGCTGCGGTTCCGCAGACAGCTCTTATAGCTCCAGCTCCCGCTCAGACTCCCGCACGCGCCGAATTGCATGGTTTATTGACCGAGGAGCAGGCGCGCCAGATTCTAGCGTTTATCAGAGGTGGAGCTGGACCGAGCTAGGGTAGCTTTTTTATTCTTATTTAACATGTATTTATTTATATGATACATATTGTACTACATTTTGAAACATTTTGGACGATATTGATTTTGGTTTATATTTATATCATATTCAGTTTTTTGGTTTCTTTTGTATATTATATGCGTGAAATGTGATTATGAATACTGCGATATATGTTGTGTGATGATTAATTTTATATTTGATTGATGGATATATTATTGTGCACAGGGCGAGAAAAAATCAGGCAGCCCTTTAAAAAAAAAAACAGATAATATGTACCTACGGATTAATCCGTAGGTACATATGTTGCCCCTACGGATTAAACCGTAGGGGCACAATATCAGAATAACTGATATTTTCCCCCCTGATCTCAGTTTCAGGGGGTTGGGTGTGCCCCTACAGATTTTTCCCCTACGGAGGTACCCGTAGGGGCAAAATATCAGGATTTCTGATATTTTGCCCCTACGGATATGTACCTACGCATGTATCCATAGGGGCTATTACTTGGCCCTACGGATTAATCCGTAGGTACAAGAAATCTATTTTAAAAAACCGTAAATAAAATAATTTTTTTGCCCCTATGGCCTAAGCTGTAGGGGACAAGGTACCTACACATAACTCCGTAGGGGCAATTTTTAGTCCGTAGGGGCATATTCAGGGCTTCGACTTGCACCTACGGCGTTTGTACCTACAGAGTATTTTTTTCCCTTACGGATATATCCGTAGGGGCAGTGTTTTGCCCCTACGGATAAATCCGTAGGGGCAACCCATATTTGTAGTAGTGTCGATTATGTGATCGTCAAGACTGCCACTGAACCCTAGGGTTTGTGGTAGTTTAGCGTTGCCACATGTAAGGCGTTGGTTTGACCCTTCTACCGCTGGTTCATTGGGGCTGTGACATGTTCTGGGATTTTTTGAACTCCGCTCAAGTGTTGAGCTATTTGGGAAATATTGGGTGTTTGTTTATTCGATTAGAAAGTTTAACATTGTCTATTTATCTGGAATGTGGTACAATATTTGGAATTCACAAATAGTTATGAGATAACTAATTTGAATGTTATAAATCTAGCAGTTTTTAGTCTCATTTAATCGGTTACCACGGGATTTTGATATGATCAAAAGTCCGTCGCAATCACGTAGCGTACGTGGATACTCACCGAGTAAACTTAATAGATAGCCACGCCCCATAGCTCTGACCAAGTGACTGTAGGAGAACCCCGTCGCTAAAAGCATCCGTTCGGGTGCTCGCGGCAGCGGTGTTCCGCCTTAGTGCACTTCGTTGACGGCATCGGGGGTGCGGCCGTCTACTAAAGTTTCCGACGAGCATTCGATCTTGATGTCGGGAATCTTGTTGAATTGCCCGACTAGATATTAAAAAGAGTTTTCGATATTGAGACTAAAATGCGGGGTTTATAATTGTTAGGCATGCGATGTCTAAGGAATTCATTTGGTTAGGTATGAGATGTCTAAGGTGGTTGCGGATTGCAACTGTTGTAGTTTTACACTTTCTTTTCTGCGACCGTAAGTGTAATATGTGGTGTATCGCTGGTTTCGTTGCTATATATCAACGATAATTGGGATACGTATATTTACTTACGTTGATGACATGTGATGTTATATGTTGCTGTGATATGTTATATTGGATCGTCGTGTTTTGAATAGCCGGGGGTTTTATGTGAGATGAGAGTTTTTATTTTTCATTCATGTAAAATTCATTGTATGTAATATTCTTTTATTGGGGCCCTTCCGGGTTGAGGATGATGTCACCGTTGTATATTATTTACTTTTCCGCATTAGGATAGACCCGAGGAGGGGAGCACAAGTAACCGAGTTCTAGGGTCCAGTGGGAGGCCATCTCGAGGAGTCGAGACTGGGTCTCTTAACCCTAGAATTGGCAGTGTTGCTTGTCGCTCTCGTAGGGGTCTAGGGATGTGGGTTTGTCTATTCATCGCGATCGTGGAATCCATGTTTTATACAGGCTCGAAATAAAACATGGACGTCCTAGTATATCCAATATTTCATATGTTATCTTTTGCTGCAATGTTCTGTGATGAGATCATATTACTGCCTGAGACGAAAGCTTATATAATATATATGTGATATATATTATATATTGTTGATTTCGTTTCATATCTGATGCTTGGGAAGCATAATAAATGGGACTTCATTAATGAGATTAATGAAAATAAAAGAAACTTAAAGATGTTGTGGAATCGAATTTTCAAAAACAGGTAGCTCTAGTTGTTGCTTTGCATAGCGATGTTCCTTGTAGAACATCCAGCACCTTATTCGATAAGGAAAGAGCCGAGATCCCTTCACCGGGAATGACCTTTTTAGCAATAACTGGCAGGTGCTACAAACTCGGTTTGTCTTTTGATTGCTTTTCTAGTTCTTGCTTTGCATATAGGTATTTGTGAAATATCCTGCACCTTATTCGATAAGGAAATAGCCGACGATCCCTTCAATGGGAGTGACCTCTTTAGCAAAACTAGTAAAGACTTCAAAAAAATTTAAATCATTTGATTCTACAACGATATCAAGTTCATTACGCAAAAGCTTTTCTTAAAACCTTTCGTAGCCCTCCGTCATTTTAGAAAGTAGAGTACTTAGTATTCGTGCTGCGTATGTCGACTATAGTTGAAGCGTAGTGTACGGTAGCTAAGTGATGTCTTCCTACACAGCATATAATGCGATTAATTAGGACAGTTATGTGATTATGTCGACTATAGTTGAGGGTCAAGTGGGTGGGTCTAATTAATCATGAAATGACGGGTAGAACTTGACTAGTGCTTATGATATATTGACCATAGTTAAGGTCATAAGTACTAGGGGCAAAATATTATCGGGAATTTCAAGTGTTGAAATTTGCAATGAGATTGCATACCTTCTATGAGATAGTTGGATCCCGATACCCACTGCGAGTAAGAGTTACTCCTGGGAGAGTTTTACACATTACAATTAGCCGATCAAGTAGGTGTCTAGAAAGGTGTTAACGGGTTACGCCCCTAGGAAAACGAAGTTTATATTAATTAGGTCCACGCGAAAGCATGGGGAACCTCCCTCAAAGTACCGACACTGGCCTGGCTGAAAGATTGGCGAACTTGTAGTGTGTAATTAATCCCGGCTAGTCTTACCTTTTAGGGTTTGAAGGAAGATTTGACTAAAACAGTGGGAGACATCCTGATTAGATATATTAATAACCAATCTAATCTTGCAAGAGCATACGCTGAGTGTTTTCTTCTCTCTCTCTCTCCAGATAGCGACCATGTCACGCCTTAATCAAGATAATAATACGGATGTATTGACCGAACCCGCTTGTTATACTGAGTTAAGGAACGTTGATCCCGCTCCTACTTATAATTGTTATAAGACCGAGCAGGAAATAGGGGATTACCAAAATTCCCGTGCCGCCCAAACGAAGAAAGTGCATGTTGATGCATCTTCTTCGGGTGTGTTCATTACCGAGAACTGTTTCACAGTATCCTCTACGTCCTGGGTATGTGATACCGGATCAGGATCCCAGATATGTAATATGTTACATGGGCTGTAGATAGGTAGAGAACTGAGAACAGGTGATAAGTTTGAAGAGTTGGAAACGGTGCAATTGTTGCAAGCCAAGCAGTTGGTAGTTATCACCCTGTATTACTAAATACATTGATTCTGAACGAATGCTATTAGATACCGAACCGGATATACAACATCATATCAGTCTTTCTATTTAGTAAAGAAGGATATAATTTTGTATTGTTGGATAATGTTTCTGAACATTTCCTATATCAAGAGTTGATCGGTTCAGGCACGCTATCTAAAAGCATATACATTCTAATTCAAACTACAGTTCTTAATGTACAGAACACACACAAGTGGAAGAGTTCAGAAATGAACGAATCCTTCTTGAGGCATTGTAGACTAGGTCATATCGATGCGACCCGACTAGCTAAAGTAACATAAAGATGCATATTTAAATCAGTTTGAATTTACATTTTATGAAACTTATCGGTCATGTCACAAAGATAAGATGACAATAGCTCCGTTTATTGGCAACAGAGAAAGAGTTATTGAACTCTTGGGATTGATACATGCTGATGTATGAAAGTCCCCTGTCTATATATGCCAGGACCGGTTCTTTGTACTTCATTACATTCACTGATGATCTCTCAAGATTCAGACATATGTTCCTGTTGAAACACAAGTCCGAAGCTTTTGAGATATTCACAGAATATAAGTTGGAAGTAGAGAAGCAAAAATGGGTATAAGTATTATGTCCTATGATGAGATCAAGGAGGAGAATACTTGAGTACGGAATTCCTGGACAATTCTAAAGGAGAATGAGATTCTCTCTCAGCATTACTCCTCCGTATACACCACAGCACGTCGGTGTATCGGGGCGGAGCAATTGCACCCTATGTGATATGGTGTGCTCTATGATGAGTACTACTGAGTTGCCTATTTTCTTTTGGGGTTATGTACTTGAGAAGTTGCATACCTATTGAATAAGGTTCCAACCAAATCAGATGCCTACCACTCCATATGTGATATGGTATGGGAAGAGCCTATCTCTTAAGGAAGTTAAGATTTGGGGTTATCCGGCCTATGTCAAAAGCAAAATCCGGACAAGCTCGAGGCAAGGTCATTTCTGTGGAAGTTTGTTGGATATCCCAAACATTCGCAAGGGAATATCTTCTACAAACTGAGGAATAAAAGATGTTTTGTTTTCTCAGCATGCCACCTTTGTGAAAGGGAATTTCTTGTGAAGATATTAGTGGTCATGAGGTAGAACTGGAAGGAGTTCCAGCTATACAAACTGCAGTTGATGATTTGGTAAACCCGGAGGATTCAATAGTTTCCAACGAATCTCAGCCTCTCCGCCGATCTTGTAGGGTTCCTCACCTACCTGAGAGATACTTCGGTGTTTTCTATGACAGTGGGAGCGAGGATTGCATCATGAGATGATGACCCAACTAGTTTCGAGCAGGCCATCAGGAGTGGGACTCTGTAAGAATGGCTGGATGCTTAGCGATCTGAGATGGAATCCTTATACACCAACAAAGTATGAACTTTGGTTGCTTTATCTGAAAGGTTAAATCCCCATCAGGAGCATGTATATCTTGAGAAGATTACTTGGTGTACATGAAAAAGTTGAGACTTTCAAAGCTATGCGTAAGTCCATCCAGATCCTACTTACCATTGCTACATACCATGACTGCGATATCTGGCGGTTGGGTGTCAGGACTGCTTTCCTAATAGTGATTTGGAAGAGAGCATCTGTAAGTACATAGCCAGAGGGCTTCGTAGACAGTGGGAGCAGCGGAAACGTGTGCAAGTTGCTTTATGAGTTAAAGCAGGCATCGCGGAGTTGGAACATCTGTTTTGATGTGGTAGTCAAGGCGTTTGACTTCATCAAAATGGTAGATGAACCTTGTATATACAAAAAGTAGTAGAGAGTATGGTGGTGATCCTCGTATTGTACGTGGATGACATACTCTTAATAGGAAAGGTGTTTCTTATGCTACGCGCGGTCAATCTTCTCTTATCACAAAGATTCTCCATATAGGATCAAGGTGATACCTACTAAATCCTGGGTTATGGATCTATGAGATAGATCTATTTGGATGTTAGGATTCTCACTAGCTGTAGTGAGATGGTATTAATCGATCCTGGGGAGAATCACTGGAAAAGTTCCAGGTTGATAAGGACGATTGAATGTCAGTCAGAGGCACTGTCTTTACCCTCAGTAGAGGGACGGTATGTTGGAAAAGTTCCAAGCTAGATACCGTGACATACTAGATGATAAAGGCAAGATACATCGTTACTAAGGATGCTACCAAAGAGGCAGTCTGGATATATATAAGTTCATGAGATGAACTTCGTTCCTACCATTGTGTGACAATGGAGTTGTGGCTTACGCCTAGGAACCCCCGTCCCATAAGAGATCCAGACATATTCTTAGGCAGTATCACCTGATCATGGAAATGGTTGATCTCCAGGGAGATCGAGGTTAGGAAAGTAGACAAAGAGGACAACAGCGCGGATCCACTCACAAAGGCCTATTTTCCAATAGAGACTTTTATGGGATGGTTGAGTATGAGATGCTTCAACCACAGCTGATTGTTGGGTATGCGATACCACAACAGATGGCCCTACTGCAAGTGGGAGATTGTTAGTGATATGTATGCCCTGGAAGCCATTACTATACATACGATGTATATTGTAGTGGATGCTTCGACATATATAGGAAGAACTTTCTTGCTCGACATGATGGTTTGCTATCTGATGCTCTTTATCTTAACATGTACGATGATTGTCACTATGTTACATGTTGATAAAGCCCTTAGGATGAGTACTTGAATACCAGGACTATGATGCAGATCATACTAGTGGGGACAGTGTAGTCACTAAGTACATCCTTCAAATGTTCCTAGTCGTGGGAGTATCGAGACAGGGCATCGATACTCCAGAGTAGACTAGCGTATACGTATCTTGACCCATATGATGGGCGATGGATGATCCCATATCCATCGGTGTTTGACATCAAAGATGGTGTACGGGTGCTCAGTGGAGACTGGGTACACTGGACGGACTCGCCGTGAACTCCCAGATGGTATTATACCCCACGTCAGATGGCAGTTCTCTGGTGACACTGGTACAGGTTAGTCTGTAGACCCGAGATCGTCATATAGTCTTGTGTGATTCCCACTGTACTTTGATTTCCACCTAACCACGTCTAAGAGGGTGTGCAAGAAGGTGGCTTTTGGGTACAGTCCCGAATCACATGGAGGCAATGAGCGATAGGAGGGGTTTCGTCTCTCCCGGTATAGGGAGTTGATGTTGTGCTGTGTTCGATTGGCTATAACTGAAAATCCCTGGCCAGGGTTGCTGAGATTTACTGGTAAGTGTTATCAGTAGTTTCTCGAACTGTTATGGATCTCATACTGACACGACTTATCGGTTATTAGGGTCTGACGTTTACCACCCATAGACTGGATATGCGACATATCAGACAAAGAGACCGGACTGTATGGTAGTGTTACTGATTGAATTCGCAGGAGAATATACAGGCTTGCTTGTTGATCTTCTGATCGCTCAATACCTGGGTGGCTGTTACGTTTAACTGACTGCTTGCAGCTTATGGGTGTTTTGATATGATCATCACCTACTGCCGGCGTATTGACGATTCTTTAGAGTCCTACACAGAGCTTTCCTGGCTCAGGCAAAACGGAGTAGAAGCACATATGTGATATGTGCGGGACCGAGAACAATACGTGTATGTGATACCGTGTTAGATTCTCGCGATATGTGATATCGGCCGGGTATATGAGATATAGCCGGGTCATCGGATCATGTGTTGATTCGATGAACTGATACTGATTATATTAGTCGGTTTTTTTTATGAAATAACCGGATTATCGGATCAAGTATTGATTCGATAATTTAATGTATAATTATATATTTGATATATTATATTACATTAACTAATATAAGCTCACTTAAAGATTCTTTTTCTCATATGGATAATACATTGATATATATGCGATATATGTTAATTGTATTATTTTATTTTGTTACAATAAATATTGTATATGTGATATATAATGTTGTAACATGTTAGGGTTAAAATTGCAACTAGGGTTTTGAAAAATAAAACATGTTAGAGTTTGGATTTGGGTTAATGTTATGGATGAAATTTGTGGAAGCTTCTTGAAGCTTTGACTTTAGTCTTCATCCTTTGATATTTTGTGAAGATATTTGTTAACCCAACCCAAAGCTCAACCCATGGTTTATCCTCTACATGAGTTAAGGATGTTATTTTTAACCCATGGTTGCAATTATAGCCTCATAAAATTATTCATTATTCATCACAAAAGAAATTCTTCTTCTTCTTCCTCTTGAAAAAAGCTTTCTAGCTTTTTGTGATATGATGAAATAATGTGAGAAATTGAAAACAAAAGAGATCTAAATTCCTACTTCATCATCCTCATCTATTCTAGCCACTTAGATTAGGGTGTTTGCTTTGCTAATACTTGATTAATGAAGCAAGAGCTTGGGTTTGAGATTTTTCAAGGTAGATCATCTTAGTAGTTGAAGATTGGAAGCAAGCTTGTATCTTTCTCTTCATGGAACCTTTCTTGAGTCCGGGTACTTGATGATAGTAGCGAAGGGACCTCAATACGGAGCTTATGAAGCAAAGGAGCGGACTACAAAGGTTGTAATTCCTCTCTCTTAGATGTAAAGTTGTTTACATGCATGTTTATCCCTAAGTCTCTAGTTAAGATCTTGGTTAGGGTTTGTTTAGCACCCCTAAATTTTTAAAGTAGCATGGTTGATGTTTGCCAAAACCTTCACAAGGTGCTATACTAACCCTACATTTCCGGAATCAAGAAAGGAAATGCAAGTAATCATATATCCTAAGGTCACTTAGGCGGAGTACCGTATCGTAAGTATGCCGCGTAATATACACACGCTACGTCACTTTGCTTAAGTCACCTACTCCATCTACCAAGGGTCATCTTTCACTCAGAAAGGTAAAACCTATCGCTTTGATACCAACTTTGTCACGACCCGAAAGTACGGAACGTGACTGGCACTTAAATTACGAAACGTCTCAAGGCGTAACGTAATCTAAGTAAGCCAAAACCCAGAAATCTAAACCATTTAAAGAAACAGAGTGAAGGAAAACTTAGTTAAAGAAAGTGAATTAAAACAAAATAAGTCATACTAAACAATTTTAAAACATTATAATATTTCTCAAAAATTTCGGCAGTCTCCTTTGTAAATACGAGCCCCCAAATGGGTACAACACATGAAAATACATATATATCAAGAATAAAGGCATCCCCAAGCGGGAGCTAGCTCTTCGCCCAAGGCGGAATCACAACCACATGTAATATGTATCAAAAGCACGAAAATAAGCATCTAAAAGGAAGAAATAAGAAACACCATGTCATCTCAAGTGAGCATCGACACCAAAAACCACAAATACAAGTTTCATAAGTCTCACTGACTAGTCCAATATATAAGGATAGATGGAGTGTACTAGATACAAAGTAATATACAAAGTGAAAACAAGATACCCTCGCAACCCACCTATGAGCAAGCCGCAAGTCCAAGCAAACGAAGCAAAGGAAGAGGTACACCTACCGCTATTATGCTAACGGGTCGGACCTGCAAAATACTGTGGCACAATGGGGGTGAGTTGCCAACTCGTGAGTAGTAAGTAACATATAATAAGGCTATCGTAAGTATGCACGCAATGCGTCATAGCCTACAAATACCGATATGATGCAATGCAATGGTATGTGTGCAACATGAATGCATAATCAAATGAAACCTGAATATGTTCGGTACGAGAAAATCTGTATTCTTATCTTAGTAAAACTTTTGTGAAATAACTGAAATATCATCAATGAAATCAACTGAAATCCGTGTCTAGCATCGACACTAAATATGTATATCTTAATGTCTCGATATCTTAATGTCACAATATCTCAATATCTCTGTATCTCAAATCTCAATATCTCAATATCTCGGGCTTCATTAGTTCGAATTGGGTATATGATACAGCTCAAGAACCAAGAAAACTCATGGTGGACGCCACACATCACATCATGAGAAAACCACAAATTTCTATTATAAAAAATGATAATAGGTTTATAAAATTCTTGCGGTTTTCCCCAAAAATCTAGAAATCTCATAAATACTAATATCCTCGAGAAAAATCACAATATATAAACATGCCGGTGATGATGGAAATCTATGATACAGTAGTATATACCATGCGAAATACGGCCAGAAACTATGCATGAATCATGATGCAATGAGGTATGTATATATGATTAAAAATCCTACGTATCCATCTTAATGAAATGTATATACTAGTATAAGTTTATGGATCATATATGATGCTAATACACAATTACCGATTCTAATCAAGTTCTATAGTGTTCGTGGCATAGCAATTACCAAAGGCGTGTGTGTTCGCATAAATAGTGCACGTGCAGCATGAACCAATGGTAACGGTGCAAGTGTCCTATGATGCTGTCACACACACACACACACACACACACACAGATATATATATATAAGATGGTGCAATGCCATGAGATGCATAACTAGGAAACTATGCATATAATGCAAGTACCACAAATAATACTAAACCATCAGGCACCTCGCGCCATCAGACGATCCCTCTATAGATGTGTACATCTACTTACCGGGACGTCTCGGCTAAAATGATCCATTCTCAACCTTGTCCTTCCGCGCCACGCCCGACGCCTCTGCATCCGATCCTAGAATCGCACACAGGTAAATCAGAAGATAAATATAAATAATCGCGGACACGAACGTTACAACACAATCAACGCGTATTAACTAGACGTACACACGCTTGGTGAAAAAACCGCGCCCGCTACAACGCCATAACCCACGACTAGGGTCGCTATACGTGAAAACCACCAAGCCTAGAATCTAATCGTACCAATATCGCATTCACAATATACTAATTACTATATGGCATATATTTTAAATCACCAAAATCTCAAATTTAGTTTAAACGATTTAATCGAAAAAACCTAGTAAGCGACCCATTACCTTTTTAGCACAAATCTAAATGTTTTAGCAATTCTAGTGGCCACAATTATTCATTTAAAATCTTACCTAGGCTTCATAATATTAACTAGATTTTTATCTCACTTATTTTCATTAATCCTAAAATTCTAGTTTGCAATTTATATAATTTGGACAATTTAGGAGCAACAATTTGTTAACTTAACAACTAGCTTAGATTTTGCATGCCTTAATATGTTAAATTATACATTGAAATCATAATCAATTAATAAAAACCCTAACTTAATTCAAAACCCTTTCTAGAAATTTTCAACTTTCAATTAAACCCATAATTAAACACCTAATAAACTAGATTAAAGCAACCAACAATCAAACCATTGGTTAAAGATTTATACCTCGCAAGTTTTAAAATCTAGCATGCTAACTTAGACTCCAAATTGGTTCTCTAGCTCCAAAATCCATGTTATATTTGAACAAGAATAATTGGTGGAGATTAAACTATGAATTTGTGAGAATTTGCAAGGATTTTTGAAGAGTTTTGTGTTGGAAATGAAGTGGGGAAATGAGGGAATTGGGGCTGGAAAAGGCTCGGCCAGTTTTGAGAGAGGGAGGAGAGAGAGTGAGGTGTGTAGGCGAGTGTGGAAACTTCTCAAATTATTACATCAATTTAGTCTTTTCAATAATTTCTTTATTTTAATTATTTTCTAATTTAGTTTATCTTAGAAAACTCTAGAAACATGGAGATAATTAGTGAAGAAAAGAGCATGTTACAAACTAAATTTTGTGTTGTCATGGTTCACTAATTAATGATTAACCCATTCCAATTTGTAATTACACTAATTTAATGTATAATGAAAGCTTAAAATTTATTTAATATAATTAATTAAGGAAAAATATTTAAATAAACTAATAATTTATAAGTGACCAATTAAATACCAAATACTACCAATTACATAGTTAAAATAGGCGTATTCAAGTATATGTTGAAAAATAATTATAGTTAGGTTTTACGGAAATACGAGTTATATTACCGGTTATCAGAAAATTCAACTAAAGAATTTATTTATTTATTTATTTTCAAAACGTTACATATAGAATCTCAAGTTAAATAAGAAGCGAGGTGTGAAAAATAAAAGTTCGATATTTCTAACCATAAGATAATAGAATTGCTAGCTTTGAAACAAAACCTTAGGGTTAGAATCATAGCTATTTCGCAAAACTAGTTTGACGGGATTTTGTGGGTGAAATCTGCTGAAAACCCTTAGGAGACAACACTCCTCCTACTAGGGACGCCTAAAGGTTTAACGGCTTGTTGCACAAGTTCAGTGCAACCGCGTTCCCTGCGAAAGTGAGGTCAGGATTCTTTTTTTTGTTTTGCTCGGGATGAGAAAAAGATAAGTTTGGAAGTATTTGTTCATCTCAGAAAACTGCCTTTTATTACCGCTCATTCATTATCTATTCTGTTATATATCGATGCTATTAACCAGTGTCTGCTCAGTAATTATAGATTACAGGTATTCATGATACAACACTGAAAACACACTCAATATCACAGATATAGTATTTGGGAGCCGACACTGCAATGAGAACAGAGAACCGACCGATATCCAAAGGACTATTTTTGCAATAAACAAGTGTGCACACAATTTTTGGTCCAACACAATACATGTGTGACACTAGATCATGATGGGGTGCTGCCTTAGCACAAAAGGAGCATGTATGGGTGTGATGTGCATTAAATGTGCATTGAATGCTAAAGATTATGATGTGATTTGAAGCATCTAGTTTCCCTCCAAATCCCTGAGTGCATCCAAGGCCTCTACAGACAAAATTAGCAGCACCAGAGTGATATTTGGATGTACACAAGACCACACAACAAATACGAGCAGGCTTCCTCGGTTTTGGACCGGCCACATTATCATTTTGGCCGAGCTGGCCGGCCCCCTTGCTCTAATAAACCCCAGTTTTCTGTGGCCCCTCCCTTGCTCCCACGTCATCTTATTTTTATTGCTTGTTTATTTTTCTTTTGTGCCTATAAAAGCAGACTAGTGAGCAAGGGGAAAGAGGGACTTTTTAGCTCTAGTTTTGTTTTAGAACTCTTGTAATTTTTAATTTTCTTTCTTTTTAACCTCTTGAGCTTTTTCCCCTTTGTCTTGACCTTGCGACTTCTCCATTAAACTTGTAAGTTTAAGGCTTAGGTTCTTGACTTCAAGAATAGTTGTAACTTGTTTGAAATTCAATAAAAGGTTCTCATTTCATATGTCTTGCCTTATACATATTTGGAACTTGTGAAATCATTGCTTTACTTTGATCTTGCAACCTCTTTAGTGAGCTTGCAACCTTAAAATTTGGTATTTTGATTTCACAATTGTACGAGATTCAAGAAAAAGTGAAGAATTTTGCACGTTTTATCGGTTCTCTCTTTGTCTTTTCTTTTCTTGCTATTTCTTATTATGTTGCCTTACTCTTTTCCTTTTTATTTTGTTATTGTGAATGTGTGAGCAATCAATTTACTTGTTAAGGGTGGAATATGGTTAGTTTGTGTTAGGAGAAATGTTTGCTAAAACCTTAAAAAACCTTAACTTTGCAATTGAAACTCCGAGCAAATCACTCGCAATTCCGCTCCGATAGGCACCCTATACTACCACGGTAGCGGTGAATCCTAATCGTGACCGGATTGCAAGTGGTTTGCCGAAGGCTAAGGTCAAAAGATAACAACGGAAGGAAAAGGGGCAAGGAATAAGGATTTAGTGGAAAACCGCAAATGCCGTATTTCAAGTTCCCTAATCCACGTTGTTGCCTATGCCATAGTGTCAATTTCAAAATTAGGTCTATAAGGAATCAACAAACATCATCCTTATGCAAGCTAACCTAAAACTACCCTTAACAAGTCTTTTTATTAAACATAACATTGTTTCAACACTTAGTATAAATAACAAATCAAAACATGATATTAACTCGTTAAAGCAAGCCTAAAAACCTACCATTTCCCTGCGGACGACCCGTACTCATCATGGCTCGCTACAAGAGACCCCGTTTTTTATTGCGGTAATTTCAAAATTCTTTCTAAATACGACATGGTGAAAAAGATGACAATCAAAGACCAAGAAGCCTGTGCAGCCTGCCGAGTATGACGACAAGCGCACAAACCTACAAAAGTATATTGACACGTTAGAGGAGTACAACCAGAAGGTGTGGACACCGGTCACCCTCGAAGAGTTCCTCAAGCATATTCTTGAGAACGAAGATAGTGACAATGATGAGGAAAATGACTCATCAGAAGAAACCGAAGACTATATAGCAAGTTGCCACATAGTCTCCCATTCTTCATTAAATGGCGAAGAAGCTCCCTCAGCGTTAGAAAACAACGCAGAGAAACTGGAGGAAGGATCGGCGCTAAAATCCCCGAAACTGCCAGAAGGCCCGATTGATAGGTTGTTAAACGAAGCCTTTCGAAAAAGTAAAATTGACCGAGAACGCAAAATAACCATAAACGAAAAGGCTAAGTGTCAGCGTCAGGATGAAGAAGCTGCGGTAAGGATGAGTTATAAAGTACTCCAATCAAACCGAAGCACACCTGCCACAAATAAGTGCAGGATCAAGGAAGTGATGCGGTTCGCTAGAACCCTGTCAATGGAAATGAAGATGCCACCTATCGTAGGAAACACTCCTAGGGTCATATGCCTAGACGAAGAGGATTCACATCCAAAATACTGCCTATATCATCGGAAGATTACACACCCTACCGAAGAATGTAGTGCCTTCAAAAAGTGGTGGTAAGGATATGTTGCCCATCAAAAAAACTTCAAGAGGATGAAGCGCGAAACTCGTCGACAGCGAAAAAGTGCGGCAAGTGCGCGTGAGAAAACGACTGGCAACTGTCATATGGTTGATACCAGTTTGGAAAGGGAAAAAAACCCAAGTTCCTACCTTCGGAAGAGATTCTTAGAATGAAATAACCCTCAGCCCTCTTTTCAAGGACACCACCTCTCAAGAAGAAGAGGAAGAGAAGAACCGTGAGAACATTCAGCTGCGTAATCGCACGCTGCCTGAGAAGAATCTCGGACCTATAAACAAAGGCTTGAACAAAAGAGACAAAGGGAAAGAAAAAATCCTTGAGAAAATTACTCTTTATGATGGAGTTGTCAAAGTGCTCGCAGCCAGGGCCCCGGCTAGGAAAAACAAGGTGGATTATAATGTCCTAGCACATCTGAGGAAAATAACATCACAATTGAGCATATTAGATGCTCTCATCTTGTCCAAAGAGGCACAAGAGTCTCTGAGCAAGGCATTACAAGAGCCCAATCAGTTCCAAGCTTTCCTTGCAGAAGAAAAGATGAAAGATGAGTTAGCAAAGGTTCACACAGCTGACATTACATTCAGCGATGAAGATCTCCTCCTCTGTACGTGCAAGAATAACCACCCGTTATACGTTACAGGGTACTGCCATGACATCAAAATAGGAAAAATCCTTTTCGACAACGGATCCTCCGTCAACCTTCTTAACGTGAAAGTGCTGAAGGAGATTTTCATGAATGTTCAACACTTGGCCTGAGACAAAATTACAATATCCGGGTTTGATTCACAGTCTTCACGGACGCTTGGGTCTGTAATACTGACGTTAAGTTTCGGTTTGCTCGTCACTGACATCAAATTTCACGTCATTGACGCCAAGACTTGCTATAACGTTTTGCTCGGCAGGCCTTGGCTATATGAATACAACGTCATCCTTTCTACACAACATCAGTGTATAAAGTATTTCAAGGATGGCTCGGAATACACCGTCTTAGGAGAGCTAATCCTGTTCTTGGTAAACGAAGTTTGGAAATATGAAAACGCAAAGTACTTTCTACCAGACTTCGAAGATACGGAAAGGTGTCATTAGCCGGAGGATTAACAGAAGTCCGTCTCCACCATCCCTATTTTTGGGAGCGATTTCGAGGAAGATGAAGAAATAGTCTACTCGGGAAAACCCCAGAAAGAAAACAACAGGCCCGAATCATTGACCCCTATTCTGGTCTTTGGCAGCGACTCTAAGAACGAAGCCAACGCAGTGTTCTCCATCCGCCCGTCAGTGCAAACCCTCGACAAAGCAGATCAGAGCCTGCAAATCACAATGGTTTTTCTTCAGCATTACAAGGAATTTGATACGCTCGATACATACAGCGTTCAGGAACTACAGACTTTCTACGTGCCTCTCAGGCAAAGAGGTGAAAAGGCGATCTTCTTTTACTAATCTACGGAGACCAGAGTAGAGAAAGAAGTTTGGCACGGTGCCGATTTTGCACTCGACAGGCTTCAACCAATCCATCTGCCAAGATACTACGCGGAGGGATTAAGATGCCAAGATGTACCCCTCGAACAAACTGTTCGGCAAACCCAATTCTACAAAAAGATTTGGGATATCCCTGGGACCCAGCTTAAGATGCCTAACGGGAAGATGGAGACAACTAGGCTCGGATACGTTCGATCAAGGAGACGGGAGCAGTTACACAGCTGCCACATCATAAATAGTGCCAGAGAAGAGGAAAATGCTCTTCCAAATGGCCGTGACGTTGAAATAGAGTGAAATCCCGCTTTAAGAACGTTAAGTTAATCGCTCGAAGAACAAATAGACAAGCTGATAAAAGAGGCTTGTCAAAAGAGTCGAGACAACCACAGCCGCGAAATGTCTATCTATGAAAAAGCCAGGACATAACGCTTCAATCAGCAACCTGCGGAGAAAGAAGACTACAATGCCCTTTATCCCTATATCGCTGTATGTCCTCGCAAAAAGGAAAAATCCAAAAATAGAGGAAAAACGGGACAAAAAGCGTAAATGACTGTAGGGAATACTCTTTGAGATCATCACATCCTCGTCTTGTGCCATCAAATGTTGGAGCTCGTCCTTTATAAAGAAAATGGGTCGGGAATACTCTTTCCCTCAAGACAAGACAAGGAAAATATTCAACCTTGTTATGAAGCACCAAATGTTGGAGCTCTCGGAGTATCGGCACCCCGAATAAATAAACGAGGTCCATCACCCGAACTATTGCTCCTATCACCGAGCAATAGGTCATCCCCTTGAAAACTGCTTCACCTTCAAAGACTGGGTCGAAGACCAATATCTACAAGGCATGTTCGCTTTATCTGATAGCTGGAGGGTAACTCCACCGCAAAAGCATGAGCCAAAGAGGACCTATACCGTAAGATTAGGACCAGCTCAATATCAAGGATGGAAGAGAACCCATACCTACCATGTGATAACACTCTCAGAGGAGGGAGGGCACGAGACTATTCATGACCCCTTCAAGTGCTTCGCAAATGAAGACGAGGATGCGATGATCTCAAAATTTCCACCAGCACTAAAAGAGCTGGAAGATGGGATAAACACTACGGAGGACAATCTAAGGAAAATTGACTTAGGGACGGAAAATGATCCGAGGACAACGTTCGTCGGTGAGCTGCTATCTAAGAAACAGGTAGCCACGTTAAAAGACGTGCTCATGCAGTATGAAGACTGCTTCGCATGGAACTATTCCAAAATTCTGGGTCTAGATCCAAAGGTAGCAGTACATAAACTGGCTATATAGACGGACATAAAGCCAGTCAAACAGGCACCAAGAAGAATGCGACTCGAAATTAAGATGAGTATAAACGCTGAGGTCAAGAAACTAATCGACTCCGGATTCATCCAAGAAGTTCAATATCCTGACTGGATTGCCAATATCGTTCCAGTGATGAAGAAAAATGGGACGGTGCGCATCTGCATGGACTTTCGGGACCTCAACAAAGCTTTTCCGAAAGATGACTTCCCAGTACCTGTTATCGAGCTGATAATCGATAACACGTCTACCCATGAGGAATTCTCCTTCATGGATGGATCTTCGGGATACAATCAAATAAAAATGCATCCTGAAGATCAAAAGCATACCGCCTTTCGGACTACGCTGGGCATATTTTGCTATAAGGTGATGCCCTTTAGTCTGATGTACGCCGGTGCTACCTACCAGAGGGCCATGAAAAAGATCTTCTATGAGATCGTCGAATGATATGTCGACGACCTTGTGGTTAAAAGCAGGTATCATGAGGAACATTGGGAATATTTAAAAATAGTGTTCCAACGTCATTGGAAGTATAATCTGAAGATGAATCCTCTGAAATGCGCGTTTGGAGTCTCCTCAGGCAAATTCCTAGGATAAATCATACGACACTGGGGTATCTAAATCAATCCCTCAAAGATCAAGGCGATTACGGAAATGCCCATGCCAAGGACCCTCAAACAGTTGCGATCCCTTTAAGGAAAGCTCATATATATCCGGCGGTTCATAGCCAACCTCTCCGGAAAATGCCGTCCCTACAGTCATCTGATGAAGAAGGGGACCCCGTTCGTCTGGGATCAAAAGTGCCAAAATGCACTAGACGAAATCAAGCAATATCTGCAAAATCCGCCGGTATTGACCGCTTCGGTTAAGGGAAAACCTTTCATCCTATATACAACAGCCCTTGAGGGTTCTCTAGGTGCGTTATAGGCACAAGAGAATGATCAAGGAAAGGAGAGAGCTTTGTACTATTTGAGCCGAGTTCTCCTAGGGGCAAAAAACAACTACTCCCCCATCAAAAAGTATTGCCTGGCACTGATCTTTGCGATAATGAAGCTCAGACATTATGCTTTGGCACATGAGATCCATCTCATATCAAAGGTGGACCCTCTCAAATATCTGATGTAAAGGGCCATATTAATAGGAAGGCTTGCCAAATGGGCCCTCCTCCTGATAGAGTTCTCAATAACATATCGACCTCTTAAAGCAGTGAAAGGCCAGGCCGTCGCCGACTTTCTCGCTGAGCATCCGATACCAGCCGACTCCCCCTTAAATTGCGAGTTGCCGGATGAACATGCGTTCGACACAATCGAAGGAGAGAAGGAATAAAATGATTCCTGGTGGGAACTCTACTTCGATATAGCATCTTCCATGAAGAGGCGAAAGCAAAACACCCCCATAATTAAAGCCGGGGTAGGCCTTATCTTTGTGACTCCGCAAGGAGGGATAATGCGTTACGCCATTTTCTTAACAGAGCCGAGGACTAATAATGAAGCTGAATATGAAGATTTGATAGCAGGTCTCGAGATCGCTGTCGACATTGGAATCAAAGACCTCCTCATATATGGAGACTCTCAGCTGATTGTTAGCCAAGTAAATGGCGACTATCAGACATGCAAACCGGAGCTAATAAAGTATGGCAAAAGTGTGCAACAATTGTTGACACAAATCCCCTTCTACATCCTGGAGAGTATACCGCGTGCAGAAAACAGCAAGGTGGATGCGTTGGCCAAATTGGCTAAGGAATTGGCCGACGAAGACGTCGATGATGTAAAGATCATCGTTCAAAGCCTATGGATCCCCGTGCCAACAGAAATATCTTCGGAAGACTTAACAGATCCATCCGAAAGAAAATAAACAACCGAACAAGTAGCCCTTTAAATAGAGGATGAAGAAAATGTCAAGGATTGGAGGGAAGTCTTTATAGACTGCTTCTAATCCCAACGAACGCCCAAAAATGCGTCGTCTAGACATCATCTCATAAAACGAGCTCTTTCCTTCGCCTTCGTCAATGATACTCTATATAAGAGATCGTTCGACTGTCTATGGCTAGGATGCCTGGGGCCGAATGAAGAAAAGAAAGTCGTTCAAGAAATTCACGAAGGACTCTGCGGTTCTCACCAAGCTGGGACAAAAATGAAGCTGATGATCAAAAGAATGAGTTATTATTGGCCCATAATGATTCAGTACTATCTCGAATATACGAAGCAATGTCACTCGTGCCAAATTCATGGGGACTTCATCCACCAGCATCCAAACCTGCTACACCCAACAGTAGCTAGCTGGCCGTTCGAAATGTGGGGAACCGATATAATTGGCCCCATTGAACCGGTGTCTTCTAAAGGACATCGGTTTATATTGGCAATGACCGAATACTTCTATAAGTGGGCAGAAGTAGTACCACTAAGGGAGGTGAAGACGGAGAATATCCTCCATTTCTTCAGGACACATGTCATCTATCGGTTCGGTACTCCACGATGAATTATTTCGGATAATGGGCCAGCTTATAGAAGCCATAAAATCAGCCGCTTCGCACAACAACATAAGATAGATTGGAGATACTCTTAAGTCTATAATCCTCATGCCAACGGTCTAGCTGAACCTTTCAACAAGGCTTCGACGAATATTATAAAGAAAACGGTGTCCAGAAAAAAGAGAGACTGGCATGAAAGGTTGCATGAAACTTTCTGGAAATACTGAACAACGTTCAAAACAACGACGAATACAACACCATACGCGTTGGTATTAGGCACGGAAGCAGTGCTCCCCTTGGAGATAGAACTCCCTTCTCTACGATTAGTGGTTCGATACGAGTTGAAAGGTGGAGAAAATGCTCATCTTCGGCTTGAGGAGATTGATTCCCTCGACGAAACTCGTCTTATAGCACGGTAAAATCTGGAGGCTTATAAGGCAAAGATGGCATGGTCTTACGAAAGACTAACTAGGTCGAGAACATTCTGCCAATACGAGCTTATGCTAGTCGTCAAAAGACCGATGATCCCCAATCATGCAAAACGGGGGAAATTCGAGCCAAAATATGAAGCCCCGTACATCATAGAAAAAGTATGCCAAGGTAGAGCCTACTTGCTCATGGATATGCATGGCGAAAGACCCTTCCAGCCAATAAACGGCCGATTTCTCAAAAAATACTACGCCTAACGCGTCATGACCTAGGTCAATGATAGATGACGACGATCGTGTCAGCTCGCTATCTTCCTGACTCAAAAACTTTGATAGTAGTATACAAAGAGGCTCCATTGCCTTAAACATGGAAACAACGGACCGAAATGTCCTTAAACTAAAAATTTGCCTCAAACATGGCAACACCGGACCGAAATGTCCTTAAACTAGAAATTTTCCTCAAACATGGCAACACCTGATCGAGATATTCTTAACTAGAAATCCGCCTAAACTATGGCGATAATGGACCGAAACGTCCCTAAACTAGTGCGTCGCCTCAAATATGGCGATACTGGACCGAAACGTCCCTAAACTAGCGCGTAGCCCCAAATACGGCGATACACCCCCTTGAGATCTATTTTGCAATCGAAGTCTCAATGGAAAAGGTTGCAACTTAAGTCCTACTGGCCGCATAGCTATTTCAGCAATGAATCCATCACCAAGTCCTACCGGCAAACAGATAGGTCATCTGCGGTGAAACTACTTTGAAGAGTTCCATCGTTCGCAAAAAAGGGGCATGTCCCTAAGAGAAATGGGCACGGATAAAAACCCGAAAGTGTGCCGTGAGTAAAAACAGTAGGGCTACCAGCGAGTTTATGAAAATCCGGAAGGGCGCAATCTCGTTAAAAAAAAGTATGTCCATAAGCAAAATAGGCATGGATGAAAACCCGAAAGGGCGCTGTGAGTAAAAAAAGCAGAACTGCCAGCGAGTTTGTAAAAACCCAGAAAAGGCGCAAACTCGTAAAATAAAAAATTCATGTGCACTCGCAAGGTCCTCTCGGCCTTGTGAGGATAAAACATCCGCGTGAGATCCTTATGACTCACAAATGAAGAACGCACTTAGGAGTCCACACGATTCATAAGGAGAAATTATATTTACGGGATCCTCACGACTCGTAAGGAGAATTCCCCTTATGAGACCCTCATAGCTCGTAAGATTTAAAAGCCTTAAGCTACAGGGATCTCAACCGTTCTTAAGTCGTCACATTCCCCAAGTTGCCCTACAGGCGGTCCAATATTGACTGTTGGGAATTCACCCGCGTGCGCAAACGCGTATATTTTGAAATATGAGATATAGTTTTAGGAAAATGGATTGCGCACGCGAGATAATTCTCGTTTTACTATTTATAAACCGCAAGTGCATGGCACATTGTAGTGAGCCGGCAAGCACGGGTCGATCCGCAGGGAATTGTGTATTAGGTATCGTTATTTAAGGTTAACAAAATAATGAATTGGTTTTGTCACAAAAATTATAAGAATACGGAAACAATAAAAAGCAAGAAAAGGAGTTTAAGGAAGAATGGTTGTGGGTTGGTTCGGAAGCTCTAATTGCGACGTTTACTTCTACACTCCCTTGGTCATGAGATGTCCGTTTGATCACTTACCGTTTGTATGTCCGCGCTTGGGGTATCAACACTAAACACGAGGGTTAGCAAGCATACCGCAACAACAAAAACACAAAGTGGTTAGCGAGAGCAAATGATTTTGGTGTTGAGTTTCCTAAGGGTATGTGAAGGTATTTAGTATATGAAACAAAGAGCGTGTCAAGCCCTTATCACACATACCATATCCTAGCTTAGCAAACTTAACACCAAATGGATCTTAACATAAATATTGAAAATGGGGAAAGGGAATGAATACAGTATATGAGGAGGTTACAAGTAACCATGATTCAAGATACCGTATCATATCAATACATAAACAATATTCAAGATAGAATCGTAATTTTAGCGCATGAAACATACGCAAGAGGTGGAGGAGGCAAAGCCTTTCATCTCACTTCCTCACACAAACCACAACCAAATAAAAGAATTAGCTAAGCATGATTAAAGAAAGCAAGTAAAGAAGGCAAGTAAATAAAATAAAGCAACAATTATATAAACACTTGAGAAAAAGATACAAGATTTGGTGAATTGTTCAACTTCCTTAATGAAGCTCTCCAATGAGAGCTTCAAGAGGGAAGAAGAAGAAGAAACCAACTGAATATCACTCCCCTCAAGCCTAAACCAAAAAGAAAAGCAAAAACTAAAAAAAGTATAATCTATGAGAGTATGAGAGAATGAGAGAGCCCTCCCCTTGCCACTGATCTGCTATTTATAGACCCAAAATAGGAATAAATAAACAATAAGAACATGACGAGGTGGCATCAGGGAAGGGGCTGTGAGAAAATGGGGCCCACTGGAGCCTCGGGAACCGTGCTCACCGGATTTGCAAGGGGACTCTCCGGCCAAAAACCGAGCAGAGAGGCTCGGGCTTGTAGTGTAGACTTGTGTGCTCTCTCTAATCACACTGGCACAGTTTGCTTGGTCTGATTTAACCAGGTTTGTATGCAGAGAAATGGAGAGAAACTTGGTCTTTACATCACATCCAAATTTTATGCAATAAATGCATTCACACCCACTTTGTGTGCCCACTTGTTTTCTTCATGATGCCAAGGCAGCCTACATGGTCTATGGCATCCCCCTACCTGGTCCATGGCATGTGTACACATGTTTGTTGGACCAATTTTACACAAAAAATGTGTACACTTGTATTATTTCTAAAAGAGCTCCTAGGACATCGGTCAGTTTCCTGTTTTGTTTGTAGTGTCGGCTCCCAAACGTGATATCTGTGATTTTGAATGTGTTTTCCAGTATTGTATCATGAGTACCTGTAAACTGTAATAACTGAGCAGACACTGATTAAAAGTACCGATATATAGCAAAACAGATAACGAATGAGAGGTAATAAAATGCAGTTTTATGAGATGAACAAATACCCCAAACTTATCTTTTTCTCTTCCTGAGCAAAACAAAAATTCCTAACCTCACTTTCGCAGGGAACGAGATTGCACTGAGCATGTGCAATAAGCCGTTAAACTTCTAGGTGTCCCTAGTAAGAGGAGTGTCGTCTCCTGAGGGTTTTCAGCGGATTACACCCACAAAATCCAGTCAAGTTAGTAAAACGAAGGAACTGTTGATTCTAATCTTACGGTTGGATATCAAAGTTTAGAAGTTCTATCACCTAAGTTAGAAACATTAAACCCTATTTTTGACTCCTCGCAATTTGTTTAACATAAGCTAATACGTGTCTTTTCGTGATTGTGCGGTAGTGTCGAATGGTTTTTAAGAATTTGATTAGGGTCATCATGCCAAAAATTACGGACCAGGATAAACTTCTAAAGGATCACACAAATTTGGAAGGAGTTAAGATTTTCTCAAGTATGATTCTCCAGTTAGGTTTCAAGTCAGAATATATATCAATTTTAACAGAGAACCTAAGTCTTATTTTTCACTCCTACTTTTCACCTGTTTTTGTTCATACACACCTTTCATTATCGTGCAAAATATCTTAATAAATCCAAACTTTCATATCTCCGCGAAAAAAAACTATTTTACTAGAAAATTTGGCACTACCAAGATTATTCTCCCACAAAGAACCGTTAGGACTTTTAACTCGGAGAGAACACTTGCTTAGCTTGTTTTATCTGGCGATTGAAAACTTAGCGAGTGTTGGGTCAATGACTCCTAAACCAGATGGTTTTAGGGCATTAGGTGTGGAGACACATCAAGAACTTAATTACCTAAGTTACCAAGGCCACAAAACAAAAGACTCATTTTGTTTTAAATTATTCAGTAATTTAGTGAAAACGGAGATATAGCCAGCTTTTTCTTTTAAATCAGAAGACGTTACATGTGATAAGGTGTGTAATTACTCCAAAAAGGTTCTAGATGGGTTATTTTTCAGACTTATAGCTTCATATTAAAATCTCTATACAATTCTTCATATCCACTTCACTGTATGAACTATTCTTGATATTTTGCTTAACTCAGACAAACCTGTTTGATTCTAAAGATTTTTATCAACTTAAAAAGTTATAGACATGTCAGACTTTCATCAAATTCTCAAAAACATACGACACATGAAAAAGTGTTATAAAAGACGCATATCAGCTAAAGTTAAACATACAGGAGGGTTATTTTTTAGGTCGTCAATCTCATAACAAGAATTTAGTCATTTCTATCTTATCAACCGAACCGTCAGATTTTGAATCAAAGTTCCCCTGCTAACCAACAGGACAAAGTTTTTATAATTTTTCAAGAATTTTTTCAATTTTTATAAATTTTTCAAAATTTTCAATATACAATGCAGTACAAAAGCAGATATGAAATTCAATTACATGCAAAAGAAAAGAAAAAATACAATAAGTAAATGCTGAAATGCAGGAAATATGCAAATGCAACTATATACAGATACAAAATGCCATCACCACCAAGCTCTACCCCCAAACTTGAACCAGACGATGTCCTCATCGTCGCTTTTCTTTACCTTTTCCTTTGCCTCGGCTGCTTCCGCTTTCATCGTCCTGTTTAGCCAAGAACTGGCTAAGCTGCTCCTTGATCTCCTTATTCTGCCGGATGTTAGTCTTGAGGCTGCGAACATGCATTCTGTGAAGCTCGTCGGGATCCGTCGGAACGTCATCTCCCAAGTATATCTCGGATGAAGTCTGCGGGGCCGCGTGTTCACTGGGGTCGGTAGGGGTCCAAATCTGCTGCTCACTCCTGTGATACGTGTACCCTGGTGACATCTTCTCTATTTCCACCGGTACAGTATCGAACATCATGAGATAGGCCGTGAAATCCTCGTCCGTCATATAAGATCGTCAAATTTGGGTAATGAGGACGGGAAGTAGAGATTTTCGCGCAGCCATACTTTCCTTGATTATGGAGAAGAGCATGCTCGCCATGCAAAACTGGTAGTTTCTGGTCATCATATAATAGACCATGTGGCCTACAATCGCTGGAAAAGACGATACGCGCGCGATCCCCCTAACGTTGTGATATACCCAGCGGCATGCCGTATAGGCGTTCCTGTAAATCTGCTGCTCATTCAACCCAGCATCTCGTAGTTCGCAGTGATTTCCCAGAACTGTCATATACTTCACCAGTTCTAAAGGTTTTTAAGAGCCAGAACGCATCAGGATACCAGTGGCATTGGATACGGTTTCAGCGGAAAATATCCTACGTCTACCCCGAAATTGAATTCTAACCCTATCTTGAAATATTTCGCCATCTCTTAACGCATCATAAAACTCATCGACTAAACTCTCACATGCACACAACCCCTCTTCCCCATAGAGCAGAAATTCCCAACCTAGTTGTCGGAGTGCATCGCAAAAATAATTCCCGAACACCTCATGTGAGAAAATTGCGAAAAAATTTCTCTCCAACTTAAAAGGGGCCATTTGTTCAAGTCTGTGGTATTTGCAGAAAATAAACAGTGTAGAAGAGAGGGAAAAGGAGTTTTTTACAGCTAGAGAGAAGAAGATCGGAGCAAGGAGGAAGACGGGCCGAGGTCGCCAGACCTGGTGGTCGTCTCGCCGGCCAGAATCCGAGGGGGGAGGCTAGGGTTTGGTGAAAGGCTGCGGGAAGAGGGAAGAAGAAAACTAGATCTGTTTGCGAGAATGGGAAGTGAGGTCACGGGGTTGGGCAGTGGGCTCTATATATAAAAAGGAATTTTGGAAAAAACACCCCCACAATGAAATCCCATCCTAATTATACTTCTTCTCAAACAAAAAATGAAAACCGTCTCGTCCCGCTAAAAAGAAACACAGCACTCACCCCCTAATGGGTGAGATTTTATTAAAAACCTAGGAAAAAACAAAGAAAACAAAAAATCATAATATTCACAATCTAAACGACATTGTTAATGCAGAAGTTAATACCAGGCATAAGAAAATTTTGTCAATATAGTTCCATAACTGGAAAAATAATAGGTATATTAAAAAGAAAATATGCAAAGAATGGTTAGATGTTAGTAAAGGGCATGGGTGCGTGAATGGGTTAGAAGACGCTGAAGGTGAAGACGAAGTTTTGACGACGGAAAAGAATTATTGTTCGAATGAAATGAATTTTATAGAATTACAAGTGAAGTTTCAAAGTCAGGTTCGTTTAAAACCGGAGTTCATCCGCAAAAAATTCAGAAAAAGAAAGGTCCAAAGGATGATACCAAAATGATCCCAACTCGAACTCACTAAGAATATCAAGTTCATCAGCAAAAATTTCGTCAAAACTCGAGAAGAAAGAATAGTGTTCGGTGCTGTCTTCTTCCCTATTATTTTTCACAATCCTACTCTCATTATTCACACTCTCTCCCAAAACGATTTCTTTCTCATCACATTCACAAATGGGTAGGTTCATTTCATCTAAAAATGTAGGTTCCCACCCTAATGTTTCTTCCAAAACAATATCACTAGGTGATACAAAAATTGTGGGTTCCTGATCATTAATCTTTTCTAATCTATCCCAACCATACCCGTCAAATTCACAAGGTTCCTCCTCTAAAATTGGAAAACAAAAATCAGTCGGAGGACTTTCTTGTGTATCCGGTAGCACTCAGTCAATCCAGTTGTGTCATCATCTATGAAATCATCCAAATTGATCAGTTCAGTTATTTCACTCGGGTGACTTCCTAGCTGACAGATGTTTACACTTTTGGGTTCCGATTAGTTGTGCTCACTCCCTAAAATCTTTACAGCTAAGTGTTTCACTTGTCCCACTATGTTAGCCAAAAATTGGGCCTGAGCAAGAAATAATGGCTCAGACTGCTGTATGAATAGGGCTAACGTAGAAGCTGACTGATTCTCGACCGTAGTCATCACTTCAATACCTTTTCCTAGAGCAGTCAACCTAGCATCCATCTCACTATCATACCCTACAGATGGTTCAACGGTTTCGGATTGGAGGGGTTGTGATGGTGGTGATGCTAAAGCAGTCATTCTGTCAACCTCTTTCTCTAAATTTGCAATCAATTGGTCAATATTTGAAGTGGTACTGGGTTCAGGAGTGTTAGGTGGGTGATCGTTATCAAAACTTTGGAACGGTTGGTCACCACCTAGAAAAGGACAATTATCATGAATGTGGGAAGAATTTTGACAATTTGTACAAATCAATTGGGATTGAGTATAAATAAAAGAATAAGAGTCGTGAAAAATAGAATTGAATCGTGTATCACCCATATTAACAAGAATGCACAAATATCATAAACATAAAGAATATCACACCCCGAGCAGTCTACGGTATTCTACGTCAACTAGACCTGCTCAAAAACCTGATTGTCGAAATAAAACTGTGTCGAGAAACGGGCTTAAGATATACGGATCACGAAGCCAGGTAAGTGCAAGAGAGAAGGGGAGCTTTTACAACGCTTTCGCGAAGTTCCTTAATTAAATAACCCTTTCTCTTGAACGCTTGCCTAGACACCCCGTGAACGATATGCCATTAAGCGGTGTTCTAAACACAGTTAACTTCTCCTAATGAGCGCGATGTCCTTAGAGTCAAAGTCAAATTGATTTTAATTTACTGAGGGTATGCAAGAATGCAGTTTTTGTGATTTGTGGGCTACGGAGAAAAGGTGATGAAATCTTTTACCGTATCTTGTTTGGTCATTTATGCCCTTAATTTTGTATTTAAAATGCAATGCGCAATAAAATAAAAGAATTTAAGAAATCAATCAATTTAAAGCAATTCTTTTTCAATTTTTGTTAAGCGCTGCAAAAAATACGGTTAGTTCTCTAGTTCTATTGGCGACAAAATTGTGCAAAGAATCCTGCAAAAGATAGAAAATTGGATTGCGTCGGATTCGAGCGAAGGTGTTAGGAAATACGTACCGATATAATTTAGTTTAAAAAAACCACTTTGAAAGTGATCCGAATTGTTGAATGTTCGCTTGCGCGGGTCAAACTACCCGGATCTTTGGCACTATTCTTTCCTAACGTCTTTAAACTGAATTTGAACCTTGCTCTGCACGATCGTTGGTCGTAATTCTGTGAAAAACTGAAATGTCGGAAAAATACGATATTTAGTGTCAAAAAGCGATACGCGTGCCCCAATTCCTGCACAAAGAAAATTATAAAAATCAAACAAGACCAAAAGAACCAAAACACAGAACTGGAGATCACCAAGAAAGAAAAAATCAAAACCCGCACAATACGGCCGGCGACGCCGGAAATTTCCCTATTGTCGCCGGATTTTGCAAAGGGTTAGGTGTAGGGATTTTTGGTGGAATCTCTAGGCTATATTAGTGTTCTATTGGTCTTACTAGATTTTTAAGTTAAATTTCAGGGTGACTGCAGGTTTCCTGAACAGAGAACAAAAGTCAAAGAATTCAATTAGTGTTAGTTTTGAAAGAATTTGTGTTAAAAGTTAGTTTTGTTAGTAAAACCAGAAATAACAACACCTAATAACTACAACTCCCCGGCAACGGCGCCAAAAACTTGTTGGGAATTTACCCGCGCTCGCAAATGCGTATGTTTTGAAATATAAGATATGGTTTTAGGAAAACGGACTGCGCACGCGAGATCGTTCTCGTTTTACTATTTATAAACCGCAAGTACACGACGCGTTGTAGCGAGCCGGCAAGCATGGGTCGATCCACAGGGAATTGTGTATTAGGTATCATTGTTTAAGGTTAACAAAATAATAAATTGGTTTTGTCACAAAAATTATAAGAATACGGAAACAATAATAAGCAAGAAAAGGAGTTTAAGGAAGAATGGTTGTGGGTTGGTTCGGAAGCTCGAATTGCGACGTTTACCTCTACACTCCCTTGGTCATGAGATGTACGTTTGATCACTTACCATTTGTATGTCCGCGCTTGGGGTATCAACACTAAACACGAGGGTTAGAAAGCGTACCGCAACAACAAAAACACAAAGTGGTTAGCGAGAGCAAATGATTTTGGTGTTGAGTTTCCTAAGGGTATGTGAAGGTATATAGTATATGAAACAAAGAGCGTGTCAAGCCTTTATCACACATACCATATCCTAGCTTAACAAACTTAACACCAAATAGATCTTAACTTAAACATTGAAAATAGGGAAAGGGAATGAATACGGTATATGAGGAGGTTACAAGTAACCATGATTCAAGATACCGTATCATATCAATACATAAACAATATTCAAGATAGAATCGTAATTTTAGCGCATGAAACATACGCAAGAGGTGGAGGAGGCAAAGCCTTTCATCTCACTTCCTCACACAACCACAACTAAATAAAAGAATTAGCTAAGCATGATTAAAGAAAGCAAGTAAAGAAGGTAAGTAAATAAAAGAAAGCAACAATTATATAAACACTCGAGAACATGATACAAGATTTGGTGACTTATTCAACCTCCTTAATGAAGCTCTCCAATGAGAGCTTCAAGAGGGAAGAAGAAGAAGAAACCAACTGAAGATCACTCCCCTCAAGCCTAAACCAAAAAGAAAAGCAAAAACTAAAAAAAGTATAATCTATGAGAGTATGAGAGAATGAGAGAGCCCTCCCCTTGCCACTGATCTGCTATTTATAGACCCAAAATAGGAATAAATAAACAATAAAAACATAACGAGGTGGTATCAGGGAAGGGGCTGTGAGAAAATGAGGCCCACTGGAGCCTCGGGAACTGAGCTCGCCGGATTTGCAAGGGAACTCGCCGGCCAAAAAACGAGCAGAGAGGCTCGGGCTTGTAGTGTAGACTTGTGTGCTCTCTCTAATCACACTGGCACAGTTTGCTTGGTCTGATTTAACCAGGTTTGTATGCAGAGAAATGGAGGGAAACTTGGTCTTTAGATCACATCCAAACTTTATGCAATAAATGCATTCATACCCACTTTATGTTCCCACTTGTTTTCTTCATGATGCCAAGGCAACCTACATGGTCTATGGCAGCCCCCTACCTGGTCCATGGCATGTGTCCACATGTGTGTTGGACCAATTTTACATAAAAAATGTGTACACTTGTATTATTTCCAAAAGAGCTCCTGGAACATCAGTCGGTTTCCTATTATGTTTGCAGTGTCGGCTCCCAAACGTGATATCTATGATTTTGAATGTGTTTTCCAATATTATATCACGAATACCTGTAAACTGTAATAACTGAGCAGACCTGATTAAAAGTACCGATATATAGCAAAATAGATAACGAATGAGAGGTAATAAAATGCAGTTTTATGAGATGAACATTGACCCTTGTATACAATCTACGGGAACAAATAAACATTTCCCCCACCAAGTTCTACCAATGGCGAGAAATGTCCCCATATGGTGAACGACACTTGTAAGTCCTCTCGACTTATAATGAGAAAACACTTTTGGAAGATCCTTATAACTTACGAGAGAAAATATCATTTAGGAATCCCCACGATACCTAAGGAGAAAATACACCTAGGAGATCCTTACGACTCCTAGGGAGAAATACCTTTATGAGACTCTTACGGCTCATAAAGTCAAAATGCCTTAGTCGAAAGGATCCTAACCCTGTTTGCTAAGCCACCTTTGTTAAAATCAACAAAGGCAAATGATTATTCACTTCTGGCAGTATTCCAGTCATTGCTATGCTGATGTCAAGCTTGGTATCAGATTCCAAACTCGCAATAGAAACAACAGCGAGTAAAAAAAATGCATATGAAATAACCGAAATGATGGGGCAACTCGCAATAAAAATCAGTGAGCAAAAATATGCATATCAAAACAGCCGAAATATTTGGGCAACTCGTAATAAAAAGCAGCGAGTAAAAATATTTTTAAAAAATAGCCGAAATGATTGGGCACCGCGGATAAAAAGCCGAAATGATTGGTCAATCACAACTTTCGCGATATAAAAAGATGAAAAGATAGAGAATCACGGAAATAAAAAATAAAATAAAATAAAATCCCCCATGCCCTGCAAGTATGTCCATATTGACTCTTGTATACGATCCATGGGCACAAATGAAAGAAAGGAAACTATATTTTCTCACCAGGCTCCGTCAATGGGAGAGCCAGATCTGGACGGCAATATCTACAGCCTAGAGATCAACTCGACGTTCTTCTCATTCCAACATGGTGCGGATGCAACGTTAACAAAAGCTCTAAGGAGCAAAATAAAAAAGGAGTGACGGCAAAATCCTAACTCCAGCCCGACGTGCTTCGCATGCCAACAGGATGCAGAAGCAACGTTAACAAAAGACTCAAGGGCCAAAACCAAAAAATGGAGTATTGAAAATATCCTAACTCCAAGTCTCGACGGCGCATATACAACTTAGAGACCATCCCAAAGTTCCCCTTCATTTCAGCAGGATGCGGACATGGCTATCAAATGAAATTGGAGCAATGGCATATTCCTAGCTCCGGACTTTAACTACGATACATACAGCATAGAAGTCTTAAAGATGTCTACCCTACTTCAGTAAAGAATCGGTGCGACATCGTCAAAACAAAAAATGAAGCAATGGCATATTCCCATCTTCAGGTCTTGAAGGCAACTCATAAAAAGCCTAAAAGACTATCGGAGATCATCCCACACCAGTGCGGAGTGGTTAAGACTCATCAGGGCTCCAAACTTAGCCTAACATCAAGTAAAAAGCGTCATGGCAAATTTCTAACGTTTGCTCTTCCGACGGTAATATGACCTAAGGAGATTACTTGAAAACGTTTTGTCCAGCCCCCGAAGGGATCAGAGACACGACAGTCACGGTGCTACTCGAACAACAACTGAAGGACTGCATATCGAGGAATACATCATCCATCGCGACGGTATCACAAACTAAAACCCTGGTATAACAACCTAACGGACCTCCATCGTAAAGAATGGAGGTTATCTATATACAACGTTAGGACAAGTTTACCTGTAAACCCTAGGAAAGTAAACCAAAAAACTCCGAAATGAGTACATAAACTAGAAACTCGAAACGTATAAATAAACTAGAGACTCCGAAATGAGTGAATAAACTAGAAACTCCGAAATGAGTGAATAAACTAGAGACTCCGAAACGTGTGAATAAACTAGAAACTCCGAGACGAGTGAATAAACTACAGACTCCGAAATGAGTAAGTAGACCAATGGGCGCTAAAATTAAGAAATTGGACACAGAGGGGCGCATGCAAAAAAAAGGGAGAATTCTTTATTCATAAATCAAAATGGTTTACATTTATGTAAAGAAGAGTGGGAAATACAATTCTTGCCGTTAAGAAGGTGGGGCTTTCAATAAACTAGCAACTCGCTCACTCTCTTCGCACATCGCTTCCTCGCACGCCATTATTGCAGCCAGTATCGCTTCAACTTGAGCTCGTTGTAGCAAGCACGATGAAAGCTTTTCAGCGATTTCCTGCTTAGCCCCTTCGCAATCTCGCATGCCCCGCTCGGTAAAATCGAGGTTCTGCCTCAATGCCATTCCTTGAGACAAGCATTGCTGAAGACTTTCAAAGATAACTTGCAGCTGCACGGCATTCTCTTCGACTTGGACGAGAAATTGGCTGGATTCGCCAGAAGCTGTTTCATGCTCCTTTTGCTTCAGGGCCAACTTTTGCTCAAAATATTTGATGGAAGCGGCACTTTGTTCAATCTATGCGATCAGTTGAGCCTTCGAAGTTTCAGGTGCAAGGCGTTTGCACTCAATCTCATGGAGGCAAGCTTCAATCCTCTTACGATAGTCAACCTAAATGCCGATGAAGTCCTCATTGTGGAAATTTACAAGTGTCGCCAGCATAGGGTTGACCTCGTCAGCAAAATCCGCAGCAGTGGTAAGGGCTTCGACATTAAGATCTTCGATGAACTCACTTAGCATCCGCCTGCTATTCGCCGCATCCCTGGAAGATTGGCGCTTAGCATAGGGCCTTATGGGCATGGAAATACGAGACTCAAAAGGAGCCAAAGCCGGTACAACTGCCGCAGAATAAAGCATACATAAAGAAGGGTTAAATCTCAACATAAAGAAAAATAATAAAGAAGAATAATGATGAATGAGATCTACTATACCAGTGGTCGGAAGTGGCAAGTTAGGAAGTACAGGAGGCTCGACTATTCCTTCGTTATCCCCCTCGAGCCATAATACTACGTCCAATACAAGAAAAGCTTAGCGATAGAAAGTCTACTCATGGAAAAATGAAACAGAATGTGAGGAGCGAATTTCGATTGGAAGGCGAAATGCGAACTTAACATCTGGTATAAGCGGTCAAAAAACTGGATTGCAACAATATATGGTAAAGAATTTAATCCAAGAAAGAGAATGTCTGCA
The DNA here is from genome assembly GCA_030015575.1 of Agapanthus africanus. Classification (NCBI taxonomy): domain Eukaryota; kingdom Viridiplantae; phylum Streptophyta; class Magnoliopsida; order Asparagales; family Amaryllidaceae; genus Agapanthus; species Agapanthus africanus. Next base: position 536,707,831 of record JASDDO010000010.1, on the reverse strand, counting down.
TTGAAACAAAGAAATGAGAAATCTTTACCTTCCGTCACTAAATCCGAGAGAACTTGGGAGGATACAAGAGAGAGGGGTGGAACCGTGATAGTCGTGTCAATGGCTGGCGGTAATTCTTAAGTAAGTACAACATCGGGATTTACCAAGCTTATACTCAGAATAAAGGAGATATCATTAGAGATGCCCAGCAGGATTAAAAACTCAAAAGTAATAACTCGAGGAATACCTGACAGGGCAAAAACCAAGATAGTGTCCGAAGCGACACCAGTTGTGACGACTTCCTCGGTTGCCACCGGGAAGGTAGATTCAGCATCCATACCCTGGTTCCCTAAATCGATAAGGGTCGTCGTAATGCTTGCATCACCCGCCGCTATCAGAGATACACAGGGAGAAGAAGCGACAATCGGAACAGTCCCATATTCCAAGGGAAGGTTTGCCACTTCTGGCTCTTTAACCGCCGGCACTTCACCTGCCATGTCACCACCTAAACATGGCCTTGTTTAAAAAAATGTGTGTTGCGATTCAAGAAAAAGGGTGTTACTAGGTTTTAACAAGGAACCGTGCGTTGTTTTACCTTGAAGTAACCGTTCGGCCACTTCCCGGGCTGCACACGCAACCTGTCTATGAGCGGTGGACAGGGCAGATAGAACGTCCGCCATAGGAACCCTAGAAGGTAGAGCATCACTTGAACCCGCGCCCGTGGCCAAGATAGCCAGATGCACCCTTGCTGCATGCTTTTTACGCTTCCTCCCAGCTTGGGCTGTGTGAACCGATCTCCTCAAACCTTCGACAGAGGGACATTATCGTCCAAATCAGGCTCGGCCTCCGGATCTGCTGCAACATCCATCATCGGCTGCTTTAGAGATGCCTCTCATGATGCCCCTGGGATGGCCTCAACTGTAGCCGGTGGCCATGAAGGCTCCTCCACACTACCGCCTAAGGACGGCATGGTGTTTGGAACAGCAGGAGTGGCGGTGGTTCCTATAATAAAAGAGGGAGAGAATCAGGGTATGTATGAAATGAATTAGATATGTATGTGTGTCGTGAATCATACCGAGGCCTATGGAAGCGTGGAACTCTCCTCCTCCTCAAATGTCTTGAGGGATGTCAAGAAAGCCTCTTCAGTGGAGATTCCTGTTAAAAGAAGAGCGTCAATAAAGCGTAATAAAAAATGTGTATACAGAAAAATGTAAATGAAATATTTCGGACGCCGCAAGAGAAGATAATGCTGCTTGCTCACGAGCCTGTTTTTCAGAAGCTTCGATGGCAGCCTGAAGATCAGTAGCAGCGGGATCCTCAAACAAACCATCGTTGGTGCCATACTCAGACAAGCCTTCGCTATAAGAAGTATGAGGTTCCTGACCGAATACGACGTCAGCTGAGAATAAGGATTTCTTCTTTTTCTGCGAACTGGCACCAACGGTCGATGATAAGATTTTTCGTTTAACGGGCTTCTTCGGATGGCAGGCCCCGATTTCTGAACCAATGCCCAATTCTTGAGACACCACGGTTACCGCAGTCACAGGAACATCTGGTCGAAGCTTATCTGGAAAATCTCAATGGACTACATCCATGGAGATCTCTCTCAAATAAGGGAGAACAATAGCCCGTCGCTTCAGTGGGACCGCTGGATTACTGGCTAGGACAGCATCCTTATGGTCAAGCAACAGCCGCCTCTCCTCCCTGATGACAGCGCCCGTCGCATGTTGGTACCAGGCAACATAGGTATTCGAGGCCCTTGGAATATGACTCGGCTAGCTGACAAGGAAGTGGGACCCCGTATTCAGACGCATGAAATGATGCGTCATGTTGCGAACCCCCTCCTCGGTAGTAATTGGATCAGCAATGAACGCTTCGAGGGGAATACCTTGGTTGTCACCTGACTGCTGGGAAAAACGGTGCGGGTTGTATCTCATAAATAAGACTAAGGCGTTCTGTCTGAATACCAGGCAACCCGGCCTGATGGAATATAAATGGACGATCTCCCGGGCCTTCAATATAGAAGCTCTGTCCTTGAAAACATCGTGCAGTGGCTGGATTACTTTAGAAGATTCTTTACCGATGGTCAGGACTTTATCAACAAAGGTTATGGTGTCCCTAACTATGCGCGGGCGAAGAAGCAATCACCGATCCTCCCGCTGTGTTGGGTCTAGGGCAGAAGCATCGACCAGGTGCATGACCCGATGAAAATTTTATCCTTCATAAAATCTGGGTCATTTATGCACACCAAAAGCGCCCAACACGTGCATCTCGATCCACGAGATAAAGTAGTGTAATGGGAGATTTACAGGCTTCATGCCCGGATGAGTGGTGTCGGCTGCTAGACTTAAGCCATGATATAAATGAGCCAATCCTGCAACCCCAATAGCCATGCGCGTCCCCACGGCGATGCGATGAGCTGGATAAAAGACAGATGGTCTCATATAGCGAGGGTGCATCGGAAGCGCAAACCAACTCAGCCACAAACCGATAAACCCTATGAAGAACGTCTCCTCGTCAATGTCTGGAGCAGCAATCTCTGTGAAGGGGATGACTAGAGTATCAAGAATAAAGAATTTCTTTAAATCTGCCTTCACAGTCGAAAATTTGTCCAAACCAAATCTGAACGGGTCACCGAGTTTGGCAAACTTTGCAGCTTTCTTAGACAAAGCCTCCGGACGAAGGAAGCGGGCGATGAAATCTGTAAAGCTAACTCCGTGCCCACCAGACTCCACGAATAGGCTCTCGTATATGTTCAGCACCTTGATCAACCTAGGAAACTGGTGTTGAACGACATTCTCTAGGGTAAGACCCATTACCACTGATTTGGTAGCAAACATGTACTCGTCAGGGGGAAGTATCTCCTTATAATATTCCCCTCTGACGGGTAATCTAGATATCTCAGCGAATTCCTCCAATGAGATTGAGACCTCCCGATCCAATAAGAGAAGTGTGTGGGTCTGGATATTCCATTGCTCCAGAAAAGATTTGACCCACCACACATGGAGAGCGTGGTAGTGAAAAAGGGACGCATAGATCGCAATATATAGCCCGGTCTTTAGTAGCAGCGACTTCTTGGCCGACAGAATGTATCGAGCCGACTGCAGATAGCCAGCCGGATGACGGGGAGTCATTCCTATCATGTAAACATGCCCCAAAGGACGTGATTCTCCTTGGCATATGCGGCGCCCTAGAATGTCTAGGGCCATCGGCGGCTGCACCGGTATTGATGCCATGGAAGGTTGAAAATGACCTTCCGAGGTCTAGATGACCTCTTCTACTGTGTAATCGACCTGCGGAGGGTCAACGTAATGGATCGACGGGATTGGTTCTGACGGCGCCGCGCAAGTAAACCTACGCTGACCCCGGATAATGTAACTGTACCCGGACCCCCACAGACGAAGAGACTTTTTCTCCGGATCATAATCCCGAATGAGCGCAAAGACGTCTCGATCGATAGGCGCATTGGCGAAAGCGCTCTTCGAATGAACGTAGGGGAAGATGGAATCGGAAGCCATAGCACCTAAAAAAAGAAAAAAAAAACCCGTAAAGGGTTAGTTATAGATGCAATGAGATCAACTACAATTAAAGGTCTTAGCATTATCAGTACATCTAAATTTGTACTACATTCTGGTATATTAAAGTCACCACTCTAAAAAACAAATAGGAAAATGGGCCCTACAAAATCATGGTAACGTCCCTATCAATGATGAGGAAGGCACTCAGTGTAAAAATCCAAAAGGATTCTCATTTAATGAGAAATCTTATTGAACTGTAGAGTTAAACTCCCTTGAAAACTGTGTTCTACAACAGATTTCAAATCTGCAAAAAGAATCCCAAAAAAGAAAATAAGAAAAGAAATAAAATTCCCAAAAGAATTTCTTAAAATGAAATTTTCTCAGAGCTAAGCTCTGTAGAACAACCCGGAATTAAATTCCACTAATAATGGGATAAAATCCAAAAATCCGCTCAGAGAATGGAATTAAATTCCAAACAACCTTCAGAGATCAAAGTCAGTAATAGGGTAAAACTCTAAGATCTCTAAGACTTATGGTCTACCCAAACAAAAGTTTTTAGATCTCTGAGAGATCGTTCCAAGAGAAGAGCAAAGCTCTGTTAATGGGTTAAAACCCCAAAACAAGAATAGATTCTTTTAATAGTTTCTTACCAAAATTTTGACAGAGTTTAACTCTGAGAGAGTTTCTTTGAACATAGATCTAAGCTCTTAAAAGAGAACTAAATTCTCAAGAAAGAAGAATCATAAAGATGATGAAACGACAATCATCTCAAGAGCCAAATTCCCTAATTATAGGACATGAAGGGATGGTTCGACTCCCCAGGAGATCGAACGATGGAAAAAATGACACCGTTGCACCCACGTGAGAATAACGGTGGGGGGCATTTGTTTCCCCAATATATTTAACCTAAGAAAAAAGCAAAACACTATTGAATTCAATGAGGCAGCGCCTCACTTGCTCTCCACGAAAGCGCCAGCACCAGATCCAATTTCATAGGATTAAGTCCTATGGTGGTGCCTCACGTGCTCCTCACGTGGGCACCAATGTGCAAAGCACAGAAGGGTTCATTATATAAGAGTTAAACTTTTAGATGGCGCCACACGTGCTCCTCACGCGGGCGCCAATGTGCAAAACATAGAAATACCCATCTCAGGAATTAAATTATTAATTGGCACCTACGTGCAAAACAAGTGAGCGCCAGCGTCCAGATAGAATTAAATTCTACGATACTCTCTGTTATAGAGCCGTTGGATCAAAGATCCAACAGAGATGATAAATTATCAAGATATAGAATCAAATTCTATTAGAAGAAAATATCTCCCATATCTTTTTAAATAAGGAAGACACTCTCGGTTGGATCAAAGGTCCAATTGTAGAATAAAATTCTATTCCGAAATATATTCCCTCAATCTTTCTAAATAAGAAAGATTGCTCTCTGTAAAACAGAGAACCGCTGGATTAAAAAATCTAATGGTGATTAAAAATCACCGTTTTACAGAATAAATTCTGTATAGGGAAAATATTTCCCCAATCTCGTTAAAAACCCAAAATTATATTCTATAAAAAACAGAAGTTCTTGGATCAAAAATCCAATGGTGGGTAAAATTCCCTAAATCAATTTTGAAACCAATTAAATTAATTGGAATCTCTCAATGAGAGATTTTCTCAAAACTAATCAACGATTTGCATCCACTATATAAAGGCCCCGAGACTTCAAATCTCAAAAAAAGGGAGACACACACAGAGGGAGACAGATACGCACAGAGAGAAGGAGATAGAACGAACCCCCGAGAAAATTCTGCAAAATACAGCGAGCTCTTGAGAGAACAGAGAATTTAATTCTCAAAAGAAGAAGACTTTCATCTTCAAAACCCTATGTAAAGAAAAGAGATCAAAATATCTCTATCACGTCTAAGGGTTTAACCATTGTAAAAGAACTTAGTTCATTCTATGGATCTGAGATCCAAAAGCCAAATCTCCCACAAAGTTGAGAATTTAATTCTCATCGAGAAGAGCTTGTTCTTGAGAATCAAAGATTCTTGGAAGAACAAATTTTAAACGGAGTCCATGATCCTCCAGGAACTCAATTCCTTCAAACCTAGAACTTATTTCTTTAAAAAACTCAACCTAAAATCCTCAAATATAGTAATTTTAGCGAGCATTAATGGTCAAAGCGCAAGTGATAGAGGTTTAACCTCTCTAAAAATATCAACAGAGATTTAAATCTCTAAAAATGATAAAAGTAGAAAGACTAGCGCTTCACGTGCTTTCCATGTGGGCGCCCATTGTAACTACGCCTAGCGTCTCACGTGAAAGACATGCGGACGCCTAAAATAGAAGGCTAGCGCCGTACGTTCTCATCACGTGGGCGCTGAACAAAAGTGCATAGCACTCCACAAACAGCCAAAATGGCTGAGCGCTCAGCGCTCATTAGGCGACACCCATGACTGAATGCTTTACATTTCATATATGTGAGTGTCAGAGGTCAAATAAGTGCTAAGCACTTTAGCATAAAAGGAAGGGGCTGAACAAACAGAGCCAAAATAAGTACCTAGCACTTTTGAATAAAAGAAAAGACTAAGCAGGCCAAGCCCCCAAATTGGCTAGGTTTCTGAATTTTTTTCCTGCAGCTGAGCCCAAATGCTCTGTTGTTGGATCCGAGATAAAAATGATCCTTGAAATTCCTCTAAGTTGATCTTAGTCTCAAATTGGACTAACGTATCCTTAGTCAAAAACAAATTGAACCCCAAACGCTCATATATATTTAAGTTGATCTTAATCTCAAATTAGATTAATGGTCCTTAAATGAAACCAAGCCTAAATCTAAAATATAATGATTTTGACTAACCCGCGCCCTACGGAAGATGACATAAATTAGATTCCGTATACAATCCATGGGCAACCAAAACCAAAACAAAACATACACATGACACGAAGTGAACTGCCGGAGCAGGAGAAAGTGGTTATGGCAATGCGGTAACGTAATTAACTGCCGGGGCTTCCGCCTGCAGGGAAGAGCGTCCCTAAAATAAATAAAAAAACCTCATAAAACGAGGGGGAATCTGACGAAGTCTGCTACAATGGCCGCATCCGTCCAAACTTCAGATATATGGTGCCATAAATTAACTTGGTATCTTTGGAGAGGTGGACGGATAAATCCAAATAGCATCTTCCCCCAAATTCAGGCAAGACGATCCATTTCTAGTTCGTCTCTGTTTTCGGCGGTAAACACTCATTCCCTCGCATCGGTGAATTATTCGATCAACTCAGTGGTACGAGAGTATTCTCAAAGTTAGATTTGCGATCCGGATATCATCAAGTTCGGATGAAATCAGAAGATGTTTGCAAGACAACGTTCTGAACTCAATATGGGCATTACGAGTACTTAGTGATGCCATTTGGAGTCACAAACGCACTGGCAATATTTATGGACTTGATGAACCGAATCTTTTCACCGTATCTAGACCAGTTTGTAGTGGTGTTTATTGATAATATTCTGGTTTATTCGAGAAGTAAGGAAGAGCATGCAGAACACTTGAGGATCGCACTGCAAACATTGAGGCAAGAAAGGTTATATGCTAAGATGAGTAAGTGCGAGTTTTGGCTCGAAAAAGTGAAGTTCTTGGGTCATGTTGTATCCGGAGATAGAATTGTCGTTGACCCTGAAAAGATTGCAGCAGTTCATGATTGGCCAATTCCAAAGAATGTAGGGGAGATCAGAAGTTTTCTTAGGCTTGCCGGATATTATACAAGGTTTGTGGATAACTTCGCTCGAATAGCAGAACCATTGACCAAGCTAACACAAAATGAGGTACCATTCGTATTGATGGAGAAATGTGCATCAGCTTTTGAAGCGTTGAAGCAAAAATTGACCACCGCTCCTATCTTGATAGTGCCAAACGGTTCCCGAGGGCTAGTTATTCATAGCGACGCATCTGAGAAAGGCTTGGGATGTATTCTAATGCAGTATGGGAAGGTCATGGTTTATGCGTCGGGAAAATTGAAGACTCGTGAGAAGAACTACCCAACTCATGATGTGGAGTTAGCAGTGGTGATTTTCACTCTGAAGATTTAGAGACACTACTTATTGGATGAAAGGGTAGAAGTATTTACCGATCACAAAAACCTAATATGTGTTCATATAGAAAAAGATCAACATGAGGCAGCGTAGATGGTTGGAGCTGATTGATCTTGATCTAAAATACCATCCGTAGAAAGTTAATGTAATGTCGGATGCTCTAAATCGGTTACCAGCCATACGGACGTTGACTGCACAAAAGGAGATTATAGCTACTTTCAGAGATTCGAATTGGAGATTGTACTGCCAAATTCTTCGGGACAGTTGATTCAGTTCCAAGTACAGTCATTCTTGATCGATTACATTAAAGAAGCGCAGTCGCACGATCCAAGATTGCAAAAGTTTCGAGAACAAGTAGAAGCGGGACTTCGAACGGATCTGTTAATTCATGAAGATGGTTCGTTACAATATGGGAGCTGTTTATGTGTGCCCAAAAGAGATGTTCGTTAAGATGTCATGAAGGAGGCTCATAGTTCCGCGTATTCCATACATCCGGGAGGCACAAAGATGTACAGAGATCTGCGACAATATTTTTGGTGGGAAGGCATGAAAAGGGAGATTGCTCGCTACGTATCGAAGTGTTTGGTGTGTCAGCAAGTCAAGGCTGAACATCAAAAGATAGCTGGTTTGTTGCAACCACTTATGATTCCTCAATGGCAGTGGGAACATATAACCATGGATTTCGTGATAGCATTACCATGGAGTCCAAAGGGCAATAACGTAGTTTGGGTGATTGTTGATCGATTGACTATGGCAGCTCATTTTATACCGTTTTGATTTGGTCAGTCGACGGAAGTTTTAGCAGAGTGGTACATGCATGAGATTATAAGATTGCATGGAGTACCCGTGAGCATCGTTTTGGATCGTAATAATCGTTTTCTATCACACTTTTGGAGGATTCTACAGGAAAATTGGGGACTCGCTTGAAGTTTAGCACCGTCTATTATCGTCAAACAGATAGCCAGTATAAGAGAACGATCCAAACTCTTGAAGATATGTTGAGAGCGTGCATGTTAGACTTCAAGGGTTCATGGGAGGATCATTTGCACTTGGTGGAGTTTTCATATAATAACAATTTTCAGGCGACTATACAGATGGATCTATTTGAAGAATTATACGGTCGTAAGTGTCACTCACCTTTCTATTAGGACGATATTGGAGAAAGAAGATTATTGGGACTGGATCTTATTGTGCAGACAATGGAGAAAGTTAACGTGATCTGAAATCATATGAAGGTAGCACAGAATAGACAGAAAAGTTGGGCTGATACTGGATGAAGACCTCTGGAGTTCACAGTTGGTGATCTTATATTCTTGAAGATATCACCGACCAGAGGAGTGATCCGATTTGGTAGTCGAAGCAAGCTTAGTCCTCGATTCGTAGGGCTTTTCGGTATTAGGACAAAAGGGTTAGTACTCGTACTATATTCCGTTTACTTATGACTTCTCTAGTTTTAGACAAGCATTTTGTTGGAATATGTTCATATCAGATTTTTGCATTTTTATACCGCCTATTTTTTATCACATTGCTTATCGGAAGGTACTCTTGAGCCGTGTTTGGTAGTTAATTGCAGGAAACAGGTTCTCAGCTCTAAACAGTGAAATTCATGGAAAAGCACGACAAATACTGGATTACTGCCAACCACAGATAAAACACGGGTCTCCGCTCTCTATCCGTATGTTGCCGCACACCAGTTTAAGGGACAAAATGGCAAATCGATTGTCATTTTCATGCAAAAAGCACAATGGCAACACAAAATCCAAGAAATCTACGCGGAGCTCAAGGAAATCATGGCAAAAGATCCACATCAAATCACCTTTGATCTGCTGAAATTCTGGAAAAATTGTGAAGAGTTTCTGAGAAAAAACATATACCACACTGCAGACAACATCAAATCAGGGAAACCGACAAAAATTGAAGGCCTAACTCCCCATTATGGCCGCGGAACCGCGGCATAAGCAGTCTATTGCCACGGATCCGCGACCTGACTAAGTCGGCAGCATCTAATCTTTTGGGGGCAGTTTTGGCATTTCATGTGGGGACAGATTGTTGCCTTAGGTTTTCAGTTTCCTGCCTATAAATAGCCCAGAACTTGCCAAGCCAAGGGTGCTTATTTCTTATGTAAAATTTTAGGATATATTTTGTAATCTTCTTCCTCTTTTCATCTTTTCTCCATTAAAATCTTGTAGTGAGCTTTTCATGAGTGAAGGATGAATAAAAGAGTTCTTTTTGCTATCATGCTTGTCTTGTTATGTTGTTAATTGTAATTGCTTGTAATTTTCATTTGCTAATCTAGTTGTTGTTATTTGTTGTTGTTTCTTTCTTATTCACTTTTTTCTTTATCCTTAACAACAATGATGCTTAAGCTTGATCCTTGCCAAGGTGAGGTCTCAAATAGCTAGTTGTAATCTTCTAACCTCTTTCTTTCTATCTTCTTTCTTTTGTTGTATTTTCTTTTTCTTGTAATGGGTGAGTAGTTTTCTTACTTGTTAGGGTAGGATAAGGAAAGTTTGAGAGAAGGAAATCTCTCTCACTCTTTCCTTGCCCAACATCTGAATTCGGACTCCCGTTAATTCAACCACAATCCGCTCCCTACGGCACCCTATCCTACATGATAGCGGTGATTCCTTAGTGAGACCGGTTGTGGTTGAATTAACCGGAGGTTAAGGCTAAGAGCCAAGAACGGACGGAGAAGCACCAAAAGGAAGAACTTAAGCGTTGGAAAGCCTAGCTTATACTCGCAAGTTCCTTCCTAGTCGTGCTAATCCCCGTTGTTGCCGATTACCGTAACAACCGATATTAAGAGTGGCAACGAAAGAAGTGAGCGACTCCTAACTCAAACTAACCTAATCCTAACCCTAACAAGCTCTCTTTATATAACATTTTAGCACATAGTTAATCTCAAACAAACCTGGACATTTGAACTTAACTCGTTAAAGCACATAAAAAAGATTCCCATCTCCCTGCGGACGACCCGTACTCAACCGGCTAGCTATAAGCGAAACCGTCTTGATTGCGGTAATTAACTAAGCACACAAAAAAGAACTCCAACAATCAAATGGCACCGTTGCCGGGGAGACGGTAGTTTATTTCTTTGTGTAATTTCGGGTTAATTTGTGAATATAAACATAACCGAAAAACAAACAAAAAAAGATATATACATTGTAAAAAACCATCTTGTTATTTTTGATTAGTTTTTGTGCAAGTGTGCAGGATAAAAAGAAGGTTGAGTTCAGTGCCAAAGACATGGGAAGTTTGCCCTCACCATCTCCGCTTTGACTACACTAAACTAGTTTAGTGTATGTCCGCTTGGACTCGGGACACTAGCGTCCGCCTAGTCCGCTTTACGTTAGTCGCTACCGACTACGCGATCGACTCAGACATCGAAACTCCTTCCACGCCTCTTTCATCCTTACCTTTGCCGGCCAACTCCGACGTTGACCGGAATTCTGTTCATACATCCTCACCTTCACCATCACCAACCTCTTCTTCTGCAATGTCAGGATTTAATCCAAACATCCCTTTGACTCCCCCGGGATTGATTCCACCTCCTATGGATGCGAATAACCCACCACCACTGCCTGTTGTAGCGCCACAGCGAATCGCGCTCCAGGATCGTTTCTATCCCACCCGTTCTGCACTTCCCACTTGTCTTTCCCTTCCACCGGCCAATGGGGATAATTTTGAAATTAAGCCCCACTTCATTAACATGCTTCTGAAATTTCATGGGCTTGAATTTGAAGATGTCTATATCTTCATCAGCAAGTTTCAGAATGTTTGTGCCATGATGAAAACGACCTAGCTGTCAGACGATGCTATACGGCTATGGGTCATTTCGTTCACTTTGTGCGATCTTGCTGAAAAATGGCTGTATAGCACCGCTTCCCACTCCATAACCAGTTAGGACGAGTTTGTGAAAGCGTTTCTCAAGAAATTCTATCCAAATCATAAGACTGCGAGGATCCGTAACGAAATCAACTAATTCTCCCGGCTTCCTAATGAACCCTTTTAGAAGTGCTTTGACCGGTATAAAGACCTTCTTATTCAGTTCCCTCACTACGGTATTGAGAAATGACAACTTTGCCAAACTTTATATGAGGGCCTGAACCCAGCAACCAAGCAGTTGTTGGAAACCATTTGTCAGGGCCACTTCCTATCGAAATCTGACGAGGAAACGTGGCAATTCTTCGACGACCTTGAGGAACAAACGCTTCAATGGGAGAGCACCAGACCAACTTTTTCTTCTTCTTCCTCCACTTTTACTAGTCAGTCTAGGGTAGGCATTCACCAACTCGATGTCTCTATTGCAATGAAAGCTGAAATGACTGCAATAACGAGAAAACTTAAAGCGATAGAGAGCAAATTTTCATCTCCTGCTCCTGCCCCTGTTCTTCCCCTTTGTACCATTTGTGCTTGTTGTTCCGATCCTTCTCACTTAACCGAAGAGTGTCTTTACAATCCACCATCTCAAGGATAGGATCAAGTTAATGCTGCATTTCAGCAAAGACCGAGAAATGATCCATACTCTTCCACCTACAATCTCGGTTGGAGGAACCACCCCAATTTCGCCTGGAATCAGAACCAGCATCAATTCCATGGCAACAATTTCCAGAGGACCCCTCCTCCGCAACAACAAGCGCAACAACAAACTCAACATCAATTTCAGCAGCCCTTCCAACCCCAACCTTTTCAAAATCAGACGAACAACTTTGCACCCAACAATTCTTTTCCCCAAAACAACTTTGTTCCGTCAAACAATGATAAGGTTTCCTCGCTCGAACGAAGTCTGGAGGCATTCGTAAAGCAATCAACTCAGTCCACAGCCAACATCCAGTCTTCCATTCAGTCCTTGGTGCAACACACTGCCGCTCACGGGCAAAGCATCAAAACCATCGAAGCCCAGATAGCACAACTGAATGCGGCCTTAAGCGAGCGAGATAAGGGGAAGCTTCCGTCCCAACCACTCACAAATCCCGGTCACCCACATAATTTACATGTTGCTTTTGAACAACAGAACTATAATGTGAGTGCCGTGACTACATTGAGATCGGAAAGGATGCTGCAAAACAACATTAGCACACGGATCGACGATGACACCCCGGCCGCTTCTTCTTCTTCTTCTTCTTCTTCTTCGTCTTCTGAGCCTATTCTCCATTCTTCAAAAGGCTCTTCCTCTTCTTCTGATCTAAACGGACCCATTTCTCACTCCACGAAAACACCAGCTCTGGGATCCGTTCCAACTCCACAATCTCCTCCACAAGCATTGAACTCAACCAATTTTAAAAACGTTCCATTTCCAAACCGGTTGAGGTCCAATAAACAAAATCCACAAATGGAGAAGATTCTGGAGTTGTTTAAGCAGGTTAATATCAACATTCCCCTTTTAGATGCTTGTTCATACCATAATATTGCATTATTATATTCCCCATTCTTATTCGTTTTATGAATAAACATGTGCTTTTGACGCATGTCTGCTACATATTACAGGTTACATGTTCTTAGACAGAAAACAGTGAAAACAACGAAAAGGCGATGCAAAAGCGGACTTTGACCAACAAACAGAAGACTCTTGATCAAGCTTACATCAAAGAAAAAATTCACAAAGCACAAGGCAATGCAAGGTCCAAGATTACAAAGCGAACGGTTAAAAGTCCACTGCAATTATTCACTAGAGAACTGGAGAAGACCTAGAAGCCCAATTAGAAAAGGACATATAGAAACAGGAATCACAAGTCAATAGAAGCCAGGCCCGGAAGTTGCAAAGCGCAACTCCCTCTTTTAGCCGCGGAACCGCGGCCAAAGCATGCCTTTGGCCGCGGAACTACGGCCGGGTATGGCCCATGTCGGCGCAGAAAACTTTAGCGGTGCGCGGATTGTTGACTAGGTCTTTTCTTAGGGGTATTTTTGTAATAGCAGATGTGCGAGTCATTGTAACTCTTGGGTTTCCTATCCTCTATAAATAGGAACTCTAAATCTTGTATGAGGCTATGCCTCTTTTCATTTCACAAATTCAGATCTGTACTGCGTTGATATTTGGAGAGAGCCATCAATAAAAATTAGTAAGTTACTTTTATTTCTTTGCTTTAGTTCTCTTTTAATTTAGAATGTCTTTTAATCCCCTAATGAGCGAGTAGTCTCCTCGCTTGTTAGGGTTAGCCTTAGGGAAAGGTTTGAGAGATGAGATCTCTCACCCCTTTCTTGCCCTTTCACACCTAAGAAGTAGAACTCCATGCATGCACGCACACACCGCTCCCTGCGGCACCTTACCCCTCGAGGTAACGGTGATACCGTAGTATAAAGGACCGGTTGCGCATGTTTTCCATGGAGGTTATGGTAAGGATCGATAAAGGAAGGACAAGAACCTAGAGGAAGAAACATCTTCCCAAAAGATTCTAATCCACTTTATTGATAATTACCATAACATCTAATTGATCTAAAATAGGGTATTGAAAGCAGTGAGGAAACCTTTGATCTCTCAACTTCCCCTAAGCCTAACCCTAGCAAGACTTAGATCTAGATAATTTTAGTATAACTTAATTTGGTAGTTCTTAGATTTAGAAAATCAATCCGAATATTCATCGGAATTAACTCGTTAGCGCGACTAGGAAAACACAAAATCCCTGTGGACCGACCCGTACTCACCGGCTAGCTACAAGCGACGCCGTTCTTGATTGCGGTAAATTATTTTTGATCTATAAAATCTCTTTAATCAAATCGCACCATTGCCGGGGATGGCGTAGTATTTCCTTTTTGCAATTTCGGGTTAATCTAAATTGAAAAAAATCATAAAAACAGAAAAAGAAAAAAATTATAAAAATTTTATCATTTATTGTTTGAAGGGTATTTTTTGTGAATCTTTGCAGGATCGACGGATCTGGAAAAATCCAGAGACCGAAACAGAATTAGAAAGATCTTAACGACAGAGGATCGCAACAACAGAGGAGAGGAATTTTTCTTGGCGTCTGAACAGAACACAGAACCGCGGATCCACCGCAAAAAGCGCTTTAGACCGCGGAAGCGCGGCCGTTTCGATGAGTCAGCACGTGAGAAAAAGTCTCGGGAAGCGCACCTTCTTTCCAACCGCGGAAACGCGGCGGTAGGCACGATTTGACCGCGGAAGGGCAGCTCTGGGATGACATCAGTTGACCAAATGTGCACTGTAAGATCCTCTCTCTCTCCTCTGAATCTTTCGATATATCTTTTGTCAAATCTCCTGCAGGCTTTCTTTGCGCCTAAAAAGATAAAAAATCTTCCCCCTTCTCAATAACAAATCTTGTGCAGGATTCTTTGCGCCGCGCATAAAATAAAAATCTTTGATTGCAAGTAATTTACTGTTTTGCATATCTTTAATCGGACTTTAAGGGGCTTTTGACCAATTCAGATTGGGTGGGGATTTCATCACCCTCCCAGGACCCCAGAAATCACATAAGGCATTTGCATTGACCAATCTTTAATTAAAAAATACTAGACTCAGCCCTAAAGATTTCGAGCTCAATAGGACAGAGGACTAGTTATAGGCATCAGCCGTTTATCCTAACCTGACTTTGCGGTGTCTAGGCAAGTGTGTCAAGGCAAGTGGTTACTTAATTAGGACAGCCTCCCACTTACCTGGCACTTACCTGGCCGCAATTGGCGGTGAAGAGGCGGTTTGAGGTCCTATCTCTAGCCCTTTGGAACAGTTAGGGGCTGTCTAGCTGACCTAGGTGACCCTAGAGTTAAGCCTGATTGTGCATTTTTGGTTGATCGAAAGTGTGTCTTAGCCCTTTATCAATAATCCTTTTTTTTGCAAACGGTTCTAAAAAAAAAGGGAAAAAGAAAAAAATCTTTTATAAAAACTTGCAACTTGTTGCGTAAAATCCTTGCACCCCACCACCACTCACTTTCTTCTCATTGACGTTATCTTACCTCCACATTCTGTCTTTCATTTTTCTGACTACACTACCCCTTTAGTGTATGTCACTTTGGACTAGGGACACTAGCGCCCGATTAGTCCGTGTTTTGTTGGTACCGACTGACGAACCTTTCGACACCGAAGTCGAAATTCCCTCCATTTCCTTACCTCCATCTTCAAATTCTTCTTCCGAAAGTATGTCGGGATATAATCCCAACAACACCTTACCCACGGGACGGGACTGATTCCTCGTCCGTTAAGTGCGAATAACCCGAATCTTCCGCCTGTTGTAGCGCCCCAACGAATCGCGCTCCAGGATCTCTTCTACCCTGTCCGCACCTCTTTACCTACCTGTCTTTCACCCCCACCGGCAAATTGGGACAATTTTGAAATAAAACCCCAGTTCATCAATATGCTGCCAAAATTTCATGGATTGGAATCTGAAGATGTCTATATCTTTATCAATAAATTCCAAAACGTTTGCGCCATGATGAAAACAACCCAATTAAGTGATGATGCTATAAGGCTAAGGGTCATTCCTTTCACCTTATGTGACTTAGCCGAGAAGTGGCTATACAGCACAGCATCACATTCAATTAGAAATTGGGATGAGTTTGTTAAAGCTTTTCTTAAAAATATTTATCCTTATCACAAGACCGCGAGAATTCGCAATGAGATAATACAATTTTCCCAGCTTCCTTCCGAACCATTTTTGAAGTGTTTTGAAAGATTCAAGGACCTACTTGTTCAATGCCCTCACCATGGGATCGAAAGTTGGCAACTTTGCCAAATATTATACGAGGGATTGAACCCGGCAATGAAGCAGTTGCTAGAAACCATTTGTCAAGGTCACTTTCTAACCAAATCTAGTGAGGAAGCATGGAAGTTTCTCGAGGATCTTAGTGAATAAACAATTCAGTGGGAGAGCACAAAGACCACCTCATCTTCTTCTATTGGTCAATCTAGGGCAGGCATACATCAATTAGATATGTCGATTGCTATGAATGCCGAGATGGCCGCACTTATGAAAAAGCTAGAAGCCATTGAGACCAAAATCTCATCGTCTTCTCCTGCCCCTGCTTTACCCCCACGAACTGTTTGTGCTTGTTGTTCGGATCCATCACACCTTACCGAAGAGTGTCCTTACAATCCACCTATTCAAGGACAAGATCAAGTCAATGCTGCCTTTCAGCAACGACAGAGAAATGATCCTTACTCTTCGACCTACAATCCGGGTTGGAGGAGCCACCCAAATTTTGCTTGGAATCAAAATCAGCAACTCCAAGGAAACAACAACTTTCAAAGGCCTCCTCCACAATAACAAGTACCCTAACAAACTCAAAACCAGCAACCTTCTAACCACAACCTTATACAAATCAGACGAATAGTTTGGTTCAACCAAATGATGATAAGGTTATCTCGCTAGAAAAAAGTCTAGATGCGTTTCTCAAGCAATCTACAGAATCCGCAGCAAGATTGGAAAATTGCATCCAGTCTTTAGTGCACAACAATGCTTCACACGATCAAAGCATCAAATCTATTGAGGCACAAATTGCAAAATTAACCGCTGCGTTGAGCGAGAGAGAAAAAGGAAAGCTTCCATCTCAACCATTGCCAAATCCCGGTCATACACAAAACGCATATCACAATCACAATGTAAATATGGTGACCACGTTGAGATCCGGAAAAGTGTTGCAGAATAATGTGGGAATTAGTGATGACATCCCCGCCGGTGGTTCTTCTCCTTCTTCTTCACCCTCATCTCCTCCGCTAGAGCCTATTCTCCATTTTTCAAAAGGCTCTTCTTCTTCTAATCCGAATGGACCCACTTCTCACTTCACGAACACACCCACATTGGGATTCATTCCAATTCCACATTCTACTCCACAGACTTTGGGCTCAACAGATTTTCAAAATGCTCCATTTCCAAATAGGTTGAGTCCCAATAAACCAACTGCACAAATGGAGAAGATTGTGGAGTTATTTAAGCAGGTTAGCATAAATATACCTCTCTTGGATGCAATCCAACAAGTCTCTTCATACGTGAAAATCTTAAAGGGCTTATGCACCTCAAAGAGAAAGTCATCTCAAATACCCAAGAAAGTGCTAGTGGCTAGTGCAGTGAGCAATGCTATTAACCAAGCTCAACCCTTACCCCAAAAACGAAAGGACCCCGGCTGTCCTACGATTTCAATAACAATTGGGGATAAGAAAATCAATCGAGCACTTTTAGATCTTGGGTCTAGTGTTAACCTGCTTCCCTACTCCGTGTACGAGCAATTAGGGGTTGAAGAGTTGAAACCCACTCGTTGTACTCTCCAAATGGCTGATCGATCGATCACCCATCCTAGGGGTGAGCTAGAGGATATGTTGATCAAAGTTGGGGATTTCATATTCCCCGTTGATTTTATTGTTATGGACACACAACCTGTTGCTAACTCACGGAACCAAATTCCAGTGATCCTCGGTCGACCATTTTTGGCCACTTCCAATGCCGTAATAAACTGTCGCAATGGCTCCATGACTCTATCCTTCGGGAAGACGTCTAGTGAGTTCAATATTTACAAGTTGGGAAGTCTGCCCCCCGTTCCTAAAACTAGTACACGAGAAGTTTGCTCTATTCACGAAATCACGCAGGAGGACTGCGAGCTTGAAAGATTTCTATTTGATGAAAACAGTTTTGATACCACTAGTGCGTCCCTCCTTGAATCCACCACAGTTGACACAACCGATATTGATTATGAAAGTTTCACTTTTTCGGATGATTTTGACAACTCACGGCCCGAATATGAGTCTTTTGAATTTTTGGATGAGTTAGTTGAACCATCCGAATCGGTTGTTTGCAGTGATTTAAAACCTGTGTTGGAGTCCTTTGAGTTCGAGGTAGATTTCCCAATTTTGCCTATGATTGTTTCGCCTCCGAAACTCGAACTCACGCCCTTGTCGTCTCACCTTAAATATGCTTACATAGGTGAGAATGAGACCTTTCCCGTTATCATATCGTCTTCTCTAGCCCTCA
Organism: Agapanthus africanus; assembly: GCA_030015575.1. Lineage (NCBI taxonomy): Eukaryota > Viridiplantae > Streptophyta > Magnoliopsida > Asparagales > Amaryllidaceae > Agapanthus > Agapanthus africanus. The sequence continues at coordinate 536,689,346 of JASDDO010000010.1, read as the reverse complement.
AGCAAGAGAACGCTCTTTTAATGGTTTTACAAGAAAAGCGGCAAGTTCTCGGCTGGACTATGGCGGACATCGAGAAGATTAGTTCCCTCATAATTGAATATCATATGCATATGTTGGATGATGCCAAGTCGATAAAGGATCCATAGAAATATCTTGGGGATAGTGTGGTTAGTCAACCTCCTCCTTTAGAAGTTGAACCACCCTCATTTCTTTTAATAAGCTACGAGAATGCCGGTATTCCACTGATTGCTGATCATTCCCATTCTTGTTTTGATTCATCACCACTTCCTATCTATTCACTTCTACACTTTCCATACCACCACTTCTATCTTCCTCAATTCTTTTTGGATCGGTACAGCATGTTCTTCCACCAGCCGATACTCTTTACAGATAAATTTTTCGAATGGTTGGTGTTGACATTTGGTCTTTACAAAGTTTGGCAATGACGTTTAACATTGTTTCAATGAAGTTTGGGGGGGCCTTTCTGTATATATATTTTTGTTTTTCTTTTACCAATAAAACAAAAAAAATTATAAAAAAAAATTGTAAATAAATAAACAGGGGAGTGCCGACATTCTCAACCCTCTTGGTGTAGCATGACAGTGAGGACACTGTCAAGTTTAAGTTTGGGGGTATTTATGCTCGGTAAGCCTTCTTTCTTCGTATTCATATGTACATATTTTTGCATTTGCATATTTATTTGAAAACCCATAAAAATTGAAAAATTTCAAAAATTATAAAAATTAACGTATTCAATTTTGGCTAATTGACTTGAGTTTGGAAAATAGGTTAACTGGCTAGGAACAACTAGATCTTAGACTTAGTAAATTAAAAACCCTAAAAATAACCTTCCTTCAAGTTTAACGGTAGAAAGTATATGTCTTTGTAGCTTATTTAGAAATAGGCAAATTTTGAGTTCACTTCTTGGGCTAAGTCGAAACAAAGGAAAAGTATTGATGTTCTTATTAGAGTATAAGTTTGAAAAATAGTTCCTAGCTTAAGTCTAGATTCTGAAATTGTATACCCTACAATTTGCACAATCACGCACCTTGAAACTTGGAATAGTAGAGCAGACCTTGAAATGCTCTTGTCTGAAGTCCTTAGTACGAAGAAAATGAAATAAAAAAAATACAAGTGTGAATAAAGAATAAAAAAATGAACACTGGTTTTTGTGATTACTTAAGGCTGCAAAAATAGAAAAATATTTAGCGAGGGTGCTTCATCACCTAGTGCCTTAGACCAACTGGTTTGGGAGTCACTGCTAAAGCCTTAGGTGTTGCAAGACTAGGAATTACGCTTTAAAAGTGCAAACGCATTTTGTAATCGGTCGTTGGTACCTGAAGAAGTATTAACGGTCGCATGAAGGATGTGTAAGCAAAATTCAATTAAAAATTCACCAACTAATAAGTACTTTGGACAACGGACAAGGGTATGATTGCTTGATTTGAATTTCCAAGTGTAGGGGTGATTTATACACACACGTAGGGGTATGTGATTGGAGTTTAGATGAGAGAAAGGAGTGAAGAATAGAACTTGTATCTTTAGTAGAGTTGATAGAAATTCTTAAGTGGAAATGGAACCCTAGAAGGAAAACTTAAGAAATGCCGAAAGCTAAGTAGGTCTGCAGAACATATATAATCTTAAGTTAGATGATGAGGAAGTGTGAAGAATATGGGTGGATAATTTACGGGTCGACGATAATAGAATTCCTTGTTAGAAAACCTAATTGGAGAACAAAAGTCGAAAAGCCGAATTGATAGGATTTTGTGGGTAGTATCTGCTGAAAACCCTTAGGAGACAACACTCCTCCTACTAGGGACACCTAGAGGTTTAACGGCTTGTTGCATGTGCTCAGTGCAATCGCGTTTCCCTGCGAAAGTACGGTTAGGTCTTTTTGTCGAGAATAAAAAAATAAGTTTGCTCGAGGAAGAGCAAAAGATAAGTTTGGGGGTATTTGTTCATACCATAATATTGCATTATTATATTCCCCATTCTTATTCGTTTTATGAATAAACAGGTGCTTTTGACGCATGTCTGCTACATATTACAGGTTACAGGTTCTTGAACAGAAAACAGTGAAAAAAACGAAAAGACGATGCAAAAGTGGACTTTGACCAACAAACAGAAGACTCTTGATCAAGCTTACATCAAAGATAAAATTCATAAAGCACAAGGCAATGCAAGGTCCAAGATTACAAAGCGAACGGTTAAAAGTCCACTGCAATTATTCACTAGAGATCTGGAGAAGACCTAGAAGCCCAATTAGAAAAGGACATATAGAAACAGGAATCACAAGTCAATAGAAGCCAGGCCCAGAAGTTGCAAAGCGCAACTCCATCTTTTGGCCGCGGAACAGCGGCCAAAGCATGCCTTTGGCCGTGGAACCGCGGCCGGGTATGGCCCATGTCGGCGCAGAAAACTTTGGCGGTGCGCGGATTGTTGACTAGGTCTTTTTTTAGGGGTATTTTTGTAATAGCAGATGTGCGAGTCATTGTAACCCTAGGGTTTCCTATCCTCTATAAATAGGAACTCTAAATCTTGTATGAGGCTATGCCTCTTTTCATTTCACAAATGCAGATCTGTACTGCGTTGATGTTTGGAGAGAGCCCTCAATAAAAATTAGTAAGTTACTTTTATTTCTTTGCTTTAGTTCTCTTTTAATTTAGAATGTTTTTTAATCCCCTAATGAGCGAGTAGTCTCCTCGCTTGTTAGGGTTAGCCTTAGGGAAAGATTTGAGAGATGAGATCTCTCACCCCTTTCTTGCCCATTCACACCTAAGAATTAGAACTCCATGCATACACGCACACACCGCTCCCTGCGGCACCTTACCCCTCGAGGTAACGGTGATACCGTAGTATAAAGGACCGGTTGCGCATATTTTCCATGGAGGTTATGGTAAGGATCGATAAAGGAAGGACAAGAACCTAGAGGAAGAAACATCTTCCCAAAAGATTCTAATCCACTTTATTGATAATACCATAACATCTAATTGATCTAAAATAGGGTATTGAAAGCAGTCAGAAAACCTTTGATCTCTCAACTTTCCCTAAGCCTAACCCTAGCAAGACTTAGATCTAGATAATTTTAGTATAACTTAATTTGGTAGTTTTTAGATTTAATAAATCAATCTGAACATTCATCGGAATTAACTCGTTAGCGCGACTAGGAAAACATAAAATCCCTGTGGACCGACCCGTACTCACCGGCTAGCTACAAGCGACGCCGTTCTTGATTGCGGTAAATTATTTTTGATCTATAAAATCTCTTTAATCAATGTTGTCCAACAAGTCCCTTCCTACGCGAAAATCTTAAAAGACTTGTGCACGAAAAAGAGAAAATCTCAGGTACCTAAGAAAGTTTTCTTGGCTAGTGCTGTGAGTGATGCTCTTATCCAATCTTTACCTCAAAAACGGAAGGACCATGGCTGTCCTACGATTTCTATTACCATTGGGGATAAGAACATCAACCGCGCACTATTAGATCTTGGTGCTAGTGTTAACCTACTTCCGTACTCAGTATATAAGCAATTAGGTGTAGGAGAGCTGAAACCCACACACTGTACTCTCCAAATGGCCGACCGATCAATCACCCATCCTAGGGGTGAGCTAGAGGATGTGTTAATCAAGGTTGGGGACTTCATATTCCCCGTTGACTTCATTGTTTTAGACACACAGCCTGTAGCTAACCCCCGGAATCAAATTCCGGTGATACTCGGTCGCCCATTCCTTGCAACCTCAAATGCTGTGATCAATTGTCGAAATGGTTCGATGAACCTATCTTTTGGAAACATGACAATTGAGCTCAACATTTTTAGGTTGGGGAATCAGCCCTCCGAACCTAATGCTCATATACTAAACGTTTTCTCAATCCAGGAGATCACCCCAGAGGAGTGTGAATTCAAGGAGTTTTTGTTCGATCACGACAACCTTAACGCCACAAGTGCGTTTCTCTTCGAACCTGTTGCTGCTTCTGCGCCCGACAATGACTACGAGTGTTTCACTTTCTCGACTGATCTTAGCCAGTCACCACCCGAGTTGGAATCCTTCGAATTTCCGGATGAGTTACCTGAACCATCCAACTCGGTCGCTTACACTCATTTTGAACCTTTGCTGGAATCCTTTGAGTTCGAGACCTTTTCACCAATCTTGCCTTCAATCATTTCACTTCCAACGCTCGAAGTCAAGCCTTTGCCGTCTCACCTTAAGTACGCTTACTTGGGTGAGAACGAGACCCTCCCTGTTATCATCTCGGCTTCTCTAGCTCCAGTGCAAGAGAGCCCTTCTTGCGGTCTTGCACAGCAATAGGCAAGCTTTCGGCTGGTCCATGGCGGACATCAAGGGGATTAGTCCCCTGATCGTTGAACATCACATGCATCTGATGGATGATGCCAAACCAGCCAGGGATCCACAAAGACGTCTCAACCCAGTCATGAAGGAGGCTGTAAAAAAGGAGATCGTAAAGTGTCTGGATAGTAGTATCATTTACCCTATCTCTGATAGCCAGTGGGTTAGCCCCATTCACGTTGTCCCCAAGAAATCAGGCATAACGGTCATAACCAACGAGGCAAATGAGTTAATCCCTACTCGCACCCAGACTGGGTGGCGAGTGTGCATCGATTACAGAAAACTCAACGCCGCAACGCGGAAGGACCACTTTCCGCTACCTTTCATTGACCAGATGCTTGAGCGATTGGCCGGACACGAGTACTACTGTTTTATTGATGGCTACTCCGGCTATAATCAAATTCCCATTGCCGAAAAAGACCAGGACAAGACCACATTCACTTTTCCTTTCGGCACGTTTGCATATCGTCGCATGCCCTTTGGGTTATGCAATGCGCCCACTACCTTCCAGCGGTGTATGATGGGAATCTTCTCAGACATGGTGGAAAAATTCTTGGAGATTTTCATGGACGATTTCTCCATTTTCGGCGATTCCTTTAATGAGTGTTTGTTGCATCTCGACGCTGTCCTTACCCGATGTAAGGACAAGAACCTCACTTTGAATTGGGAGAAGTGCCACTTCATGGTGCACGAAGGTATTGTCTTAGGACATATCATTTCGTAAAATGGCATAGAGGTTGACAAAGCGAAGATTGAGTTCATTTCCAATCTCCCTCCTCCCCGATGCGTCAGAGATATCCGAGCCTTTCTTGGCCATGCCGGTTTCTATAGACGGTTCATCAAGGACTTTAGCAAGATTGCTAGGCCCTTGACTCTTTTGCTGGCCAAGGACACGCCATTCGACTTCAACTCGAGCTGTGTGACTGCGTTCGAGTCATTAAAAAGCTCATTCACTTCTGCTCCCGTTCTTTCTTCTCCTGACTGGACGCACCCATTTGAGATTATGTGCGATGCATCCGACTTTGCCATCGGTGCTGTCCTTGGACAACACATCAACAAGATACCGCACGTAATCTATTTTGCTAGCCGAACCCTGAACGACGCCCAACTGAATTATACAACAACTGAGAAGGAATTCTTGGCTGTTTTATTTGCTTTAGAAAAGTTTAGGCCCTACATCATCGGCTCTCCAGTCATCGTCTATACGGACCATTCTGCTCTGCGCCATCTTTTTGCGAAGAAAGATGCAAAATCTCGGCTGATACGTTGGATCCTCTTGCTTCAAGAGTTTGACCTTGTCATCAAGGAAAAAAGAGGATGTGAAAACGTAGTCGCCGACCATCTCTCACGACTTCATTCTTCGCCGTCGCTTCAACTTCCGATCAACGACATTTTTCCGGATGAACAGCTCTTGACAGTATCTTGCGAACCCTGGTTCGCAGATATTGTGAACTATTTGGCCACAGGATTACTACCGACTGAATGGTCAAGTCAGGACAGACTTCGATTCTTATCCCAAGTAAAACACTTTTACTGGGACGGACCCTATCTGTTCAAGTACTGTCCCAACCAGATTATTCGTCGGTGTGTCCCTGACAATGAATTCAAGAGTGTGCTGTCGTTCTGCCACGATCAAGCATGTGGCGGGCATTTTGGCCCCAGAAAGACAGCCGAGAAGATCTTGCAGTGTGGTTTCTACTGGCCACAACTCTTCAAAGACGCTCATAACTACTGCAAGACTTGCTCCCGGTGCCAACACATGAGCCGGATATCCAGGAGAAATGAGATGCCGCTCCAACCAATCTTGGTTGTGGAGATTTTCGATGTTTGGGGGATCGATTTCATGGGGCCGTTTCCCAGCTCTTTTGGGAACTTGTACATCCTTCTCGCTGTTGATTACGTCTCTAAGTGGGTCGAGGCTGTACCCAGCCGGACTAACGACAACAAGGTTGTCGTTAGATTTCTTAAGGAAAACATTTTCTCCCGGTTTGGGCACCCCCGAGCGATCATTAGCGACAATGGAAATCATTTCTACAATAAGACTTTCGAGACCTTGATGTGGAAATATTCCATTAATCATAAGCTATCTACGCCCTACCACCCCCAAACCTGTGGGCAAGTGATTGGTACGAAAGAGTGTTTGTAGTTAACCGCAATCAATAACGGTGTCGCGTGTAGCTAGACCGAGATGAGTACGGGTCGTCCTCTGGGAAACGTGGAACCTTCTATTCTTACTTTAGATGTGTTGAGAAAGAGAGGAGAGATAAAGAATTTTATAGAATGGTTTCTAGATCTACGTTAAACAAGAATGTAAAATATAGATCTAGATTATTTTAAAGATGTAGATAATATAATAAGAAGGCTTGTAGGGTTCGTTAGGATTTAGTAGTTATGGACGATTAATTAAAAGTTACCCTTTTTATCCATTAATAGATTTAGAACTAGAACGACAGTGATGCATGTAGATTAGGGATTCTGGAGGGAAAAGGAATCCCTCTTAACCCTTATCTCGACATGGAACTCCGTTCATATCTAGCCTTTACCAAAACAATCATTAATCTAATCTCTAATCGCGGTCGGAACTAGCAAAGAATTGCTAGCGCGCCCGATTAGGATGTTAATGATTCTTTTGATAAAGTTCCTAAACTTTATAGGACTTAAAAAAGGTTTAGAGATATTCATCATCCATTAGCCTACCCTAATCCTACGAACCCTAACAAGCGGAGAATTACTCGCGCATGTTGGGAAAAGAAGATGAAAAGATAGAGAGAGAAAACATAATGTAAAATGCAAAAGAATTAAATAAAACAACTACCTTTATTAATCAACTTGAACAATCTACACTTTTGATTCCTTAGAAAATGATTACAAAGACTAGTTTGCTTATCGATCTCTTCCAAGGAGGTAGACGAACAGTTGATGATCAGCCTGGATGCGTGAGCCGTCTTGGACTTCGTGATCTCTTCGGCTTGATAACTTTTCCAAGAGGCTCTCGATGCCCTTTTATAGTGCAAAGCCAGAATCTTTTGGTTGAAGACTTGGTAAATTTCAGCAGAGATTAACCCCAAAAAATCTTTTGCTCTAACTCCATAAAATTGCGGCGGATCCGCGGCCCAAGGGGTTTGGCCACGGATCTGCGCTCAAAGGGTGAGATCTCTTGATGAGTTTTCTTGGGCTTGCATCTTGTGACATGTGGCAATCCTAGGCACCTTCAGAATTCAGAAATCTTCTCTCGGTTGCTTCCAGACTTGGTCTCCAAGTTTTGCTTCTTAATTTGGCAAGTTTTCTTCAACAAATTGATTTGTTTGATAAATTCTGCATAACAACTTGGAAAATTCTGCACAATAATCTCAAATAATATTTAGTAGGCTTATTTCTACTAGGATTTGGTCAATAGATTTATTTGCATACATTTTCCTACCAAATGCTAATTAAAATATATTAACACATGGAAAATGATGGTTTTACACATAAACCCTCATATGCATAATATATTATAATAAAGTCCTTTTTTTTAATATGAAAATGGTAGGAAAAATGTAATATAAATGTGCAGTTTTATCAACTGAACAAATACCCCCAAACTTATTTTTGATCGTCCCGAGCAAACTAGTTTATTTAAGAGGAGAAAAAGAAAGGAGAAAACTAAGCACACTTTCGTAGGCAGACACGATTGCACTGAGCACGTGCAACAAGCCGTTAAACCTCTAGGTGTCCCTAGTAGGAGGAGTGTTGTCTCCTGAGGGTTTTCAGCGGATTACACCCACAAAATCCTATAACAAAAGAAAGATGGTGAAATTTACATATAAAGATAAGAACTATAAAAGAAAGGCTTTGAAAATAAGAGTTTCCAACTACACTAGCTTTTCAGTTGTTATGAGCCATATCTTAATAGTCATGAAAAAATGTTAGAAATCACATTATCCCTCAATAAAACATCGTATTTATTCTTCATTCCTATCTTTCTTCCAAACATTGATCATATACCCCTACGTGTGTGTATAGAACATCCCTACACTCGGAGAATTCAATTCAAGCTATCATACTCTTGTACATCTAGCTTAGTACTTTTTAATTTGATGAATACTTAGGTTTGCTCACACCTTTTCATGCGACCGTTAATACTTCTTGAGGTACTAACCGACCGATTACTCATGTGCTTGCTGATTTAGTGATAATATTTTCCTCGTCTTGCACCACCTAAGGCTTAGCAGTGACTCCCAGACCAGTTGGCCTTAGGGCACTAGGTGAAGAGGCACCCTCGCTATATTTTTTTATTGTTGCCTTGGCGATACAAAACCAGTGTTCATTTTTTTCTTTTCACCATTTTTATATTTTCTTCATTTTTTTTCATTTCCTTCATACTTTGGCTTTTAGACAAGAGCATTTCAAGGTATCCTCTACTATCCCGAGTTTCAAGACGTGTGTAACTGCAAATAGTAGGGTATCAACATTCAAATGTTTGGCTTCCAGAATAGAAACTATTTTTCAGACTTATTTTTATCCTCAGATTAGTGACTTCCTTCATCTTACTAACCCTTGGGACAACATCTCATAACTACTTATTACTAGTTCGTTTAAGAAACTTCTAATTTTCTTGGTTTTCTTAAACTATTCCTATCTTTTGCATGTAATTTTTCACTTTCTACTCTTTTGTTACAAAAGAAAATTTTTTGAAATTTTTGAAAATATTGTTCTTATGCAAAATATGATGCAAATTGATGTGTAAATAAGCACAAACCTCCCCCAAACCTGTTTACAGCAGTGTCCTCACTGATGTCATCCATTAAGCTCAAAAACCTGTAGACTTGGGAGGAAATTATTAATGGGGGCAAGAATATATGAAAGTGAAAATCCTCCCCCAAACTTATTTTAGGCTCACAATTTTGTAAAAATCATTTTCTTTCAAGAGCCAAAATATACCACCCCCCCCCCAAACTTGAGTTAAACAATTTTAATCTTTTAAAATCACAAGAGGGGGGTCAAGGTTATTGGTCAATGCCAAGCTTTGCAAAGACCGAAGGTCAACACCAACCATTCAAAAATTTTATCGATGAAGCACCAAGGTTGGTGGAAGAATATGTCACCTTTCGACGTGAAGAAGTGGGGAGGTGATAAGAGGTGTAATGGAAAAGGATTGCGTCTCAATTTGAAGAGACGACACAGTGATAGTAATGATGGATTACTCGCATTATCATGATTGTCCAAAAGAAGGGGTGGAGGTCCAATTTCTTCATCTTGGAGTTGATTTATCTCAGCACCCGTAGCTTTTAAAAATGCGAGTTCATCAGCGAAAATTTCCTCAAAGCTTTCATCGATACCCCGAAGAATAATGTCATCAGAAAAAATGGGGTGATCGTCAGACTCTATAAAAAGTTCCTCATCAGTGTTAGATGTTGACCCGGACAACTCGGTGGAAGAGTCCGTGTCAAGCAACAACATATGAAAAGAGTCAGTATCATGAGGTTGATCAAATTCGCTGCTGTCGACATCCATTAATTCGACAGAACACACATGAGCATAGGGTTCGGAGGGTTCACTTCCCAACTTGTAAATGTTAAGCTCAATTGACTTCTTTCCAAAGGATAGGGTCATAGAGCCGTTTCTACAATTGATTACTGCGTTGGAAGTGGCCAAAAAGGGTTGACCGAGTATCACCGGGATTTGATTGCGTGGGTTTGCCACAGGTTGTGTATCAATAACGATAAAGTCCACAGGGAATATGAATTCCCCGACTTTGATTAACACATCCTCTAGCTCACCCCTGGGTTGGGTGATAGATCGATCGGCCATCTGAAGAGTGCAATGCGCAGGTTTTAACTCTCCGATCCCTAATTGCTCATAAACAGAATACGGAAGCAAGTTAACACTAGCACCTAGATCGAGTAGAGTACGATTGATATTTTTACCCCCAATGGAAATAGAAATTGTAGGACTTCCGGGGTCCTTTCGTTTCTTGGGTAGTTGTTGTGTAAAAGCTGTGCTTACATTACTCGCAAGGAAAACTTTTTTAGGTACTTGAACTTTTCTCTTCCTAGTGCACAAGTCCTTTATGATTTTCGCATATGACGGAACTTGTTGAATAGCATCTAGGAGAGGAATGTTTATGTTAACTTGCTTAAAAAATTCCACAATCTTCTCCATTTGTGGACTTGGTCTATTGCCCCTTAACCTGTTTGGATAAGATGCTTTATCAATAAGGGTTTGGTCCAACATTGGAGAGGATTGTTGGGACAGATTCGATCCCAAAACTGGAGTGGGAATCGATTTAGATAGATTTGGCAAAATGGGCGAAGGGTTCGATCCTTGGGGAAAACGGAGAATAGGCTCGGGTGAAGGTGGGAGACTAGACGAATTAGGGGAAGAAGAAGAAGCTGGGGTATCATTGGTGTCACTATCATCACATTGCTTACCCACTCGGTTATTCAGCATTTTTCCCGATCTCAACGTAGTAACGGCACTCACATTATAAATTTGTGAGTGGCCAGGATTAGGTATGGGTTGAGATGGGAGTTTCCCTTTCTCTCTCGCACTCATTGCGGCATTTAACTGTGCGATTTGGTTTTCTATTACCCACGACCTTCCTCTATCCTTATTGAGCGCGACAGTCCTTAGAGTCTGGTCTAGATATTTTTTAAATTAATGAATGGTAGATCTAGATGCTCGGTTTGTGATTTGTGGGGCTTAGGAAGGGTGATGAAATCCCCACCTAATCTTGATTTGGTCTTTGCCCCTTAAAGTCCGTATTAAATATGCAAAACAAAACCAATCACAAAACTTTTGCAAAAAGATTTTTGAGCGGCGCGATTTTGCAAAGAATCCTGCAGAAAATAGATTTTATTGGATTTGAAGGGAGAGAGAAGGAGTTGAGAAAGATACCTGAGAAGTGTAAAACCCTAGATCTCCTGTTTCCTCATGTCCGTGACTCCAGATTCCCTCGCAAAATTCACACACAAATCGTTAAATATGCAATTTGCAGTTTTGTTTTAATAATGATATGAATCGTCTAAGAATTCAACACAAATAGCAAGAATAAAAAATTACGCACGTTTCCCCGGCAACGGCGCCATTTGATTGGTACGAAAGAGTGTTTGTAGTTAACCGCAATCAATAACGGTGTCGCGTGTAGCTAGACCGAGATGAGTACGGGTCGTCCTCTGGGAAACGTGGAACCTTCTATTCTTACTTTAGATGTGTTGAGAACGAGAGGAGGGATAAAGAATTTTATAGAATGGTTTCTAGATCTACGTTAAACAAGAATGTAAAATATATATCTAGATTATTTTAAAGATGTAGATAATATAATAAGAAGGCTTGTAGGGTTTGTTAGGATTTAGTAGTTATGGACGATTAATTAAAAGTTACCCTTTTTATCCATTAATAGATTTAGAACTAGAACGACGGTGATGCGTGTAGATTAGGGTTTCTGGAGGGAAAAGGAATCCCACTCTTAACCCTTATCTCGACACGGAACTCCGTTCATATCTAGCCTTTACCAAAACAATCATTAATCTAATCTCTAATCGCGGTCGGAACTAGCAAAGAATTGCTAGCGCGCCCGATTAGGATATTAATGATTCTTTTGATAAAGTTCCTAAACTTTATAGGACTTAAAAAGGGTTTAGAGATATTCATCATCCATTAGCCTACCCTAATCCTACGAACCCTAACAAGCAGAGAATTACTCGCGCATGTTAGGAAAAGAAGATGAAAAGATAGAGAGGTAAAACATAATGTAAAATGCAAAAGAATTAAATAAAACAACTACCTTTATTAATCAACTTGAACAATCTACACTTTTGATTCCTTAGAAAATGATTACAAAGACTAGTTTGCTTCTCGATCTCTTCCAAGGAGGTAGACGAACAGTTGATGGTCAGCCTGGATGCGTGAGCCGTCTTGGACTTCGTGATCTCTTCGGCTTGATAACTTTTCCAAGAGGCTCTCGGTGCCCTTTTATAGTGCAAAGCCAGAATCTTTTGGTTGAAGACTTGGTAATTTCAGCAGAGATTAACCCCAAAAAATCTTTTGCTCTAACTCCATAAAATTGCGGCGGATCCGCGGCCCAAGGGGGGGTTTGGCCGCGGATCCGCGCTCAAAGGGTGAGATCTCTTGATGAGTTTTCTTGGGCTTGCATCTTGTGACATGTGGCAATCCTAGGCACCTTCAGAATTCAGAAATCTTCTCTCGGTTGCTTCCAGACTTGGTCTCCAAGTTTTGCTTCTTAATTTGGCAAGTTTTCTTCAACAAATTGATTTGTTTGATAAATTTTGCATAACAACTTGGAAAATTCTGCACAATAATCTCAAATAATATTTAGTAGGCTTATTTCTACTAGGATTTGGTCAATAGATTTATTTGCATACATTTTCCTACCAAATGCTAATTAAAATATATTAACACATGGAAAATGGTGGTTTTACACATAAACCCTCATATGCATAATATATTATAATAAAGTCCTTTTTTTAATATGAAAATGGTAGGAAAAATGTAATACAAATGTTTAGTTTTATCAACTGAACAGCAAGCCGAAGTTTCAAATCGGCAAATCAAGCAGATACTGGAGAAGACGGTTTCTAAGAACCGTAAGGATTGGTCGTTAAAACTCACTGATGCCCTTTGGGCATTTCGAACTGCTTATAAGACCGATCTTGGCATGTCTCCCTATCGGCTTGTTTACGGAAAGGCTTTTCACCTCCCTGTGGAAATAGAGCATCGCGAATTTTGGGCGATAAAGGAGCTGAATCTGTCTCTTGAAGATGCGGGCAGCCATCGGAAGCTGCAGTTGAACGAATTGAGCGAGCTTCGGGATGAGGCTTACGAAAACGCGGTTGTCGATAAGAACCGAACGAAGGTGTTTCACGATAAACTCCTTTTGCGCAAAACATTCGCACCTGGTCAACAGGTACTGCTTTACGACACCCGGCTACATTTCCATCCAGGTAAGCTCAGATCTCGCTGGAAAGGGCCATATTTTGTGCGGAATGTGTATCCGCATGGCGCTGTGGATTTGGAGAATCCAAAGGACGGTTCATTTTTCAAAGTAAACGGACACAGACTAAAACTGTACCTTAGCGCCGAACCACTAGAGGAGCTCCTGGTCTTACAGGAGCTGGTTTACCCTGCATAATCTTTCTCTGCCTACCACCAAACTTCGGTTATCCAGCCAAAACAGTGGACACTGTTCCAAATAAGTTTGGGGGTATGTATATACCATTTTGTATATATTTGTGGATATTCTTTTCCGTTTTTACTATTTTTCTTTTTTTTAAAAACAAAAAAAAATTGTGTATATCTAACCGACAATTTTGACCCTTCAATGATCTCTTCATGCAATGACAGTGAGGACACTGTCCAGTTTAAGTTTGGGGGTACGCTCGGTACGCATTTCTAACCTTCACATTCATATGTATATTTTGCATCTGCATACTAAAATCCATAAAATCCATAAAAATAAGAAAATTTTCAAAAAAAAAACATAAAAACTTATTCGTCAAAGTTAGCTAGTGGGAGAACTCAGATTCAACATTTCGACGGTTTTGTTTGATAAGATAAGAATAACTAAATCTTATTTTTAGATTTTGAAAACCTGAAAGATAACTCTCCTTTGAAGTTAACTATAGCTGATATACGTCTTTACATCACACTACACGTGTCGTGAGTTTTGAAAATTAGATGACAAGTCTATTATGTCTAAAAACTTTTAAATGGATAAATGATTTTCTGAGGATCAAATAGGTTTGTCTGAAATAAGTAATATCAAGAATAGTTTATGAAGTGAAGCGAATATGAAGGAATGTTATTGATGCCTTAATTGGAACTAATTCTGAAAAATAACCCATTTGGAACATGATTGGAATGATTACACACCGAACCCACTAAAACACGTCTTTTATCCAAAAAAATAATTGAACTGCCGGTTATATCTCCGTTCGCATTGAATCATCATGATTTTCACGCTAAATTGTCTTTTGTTTTTGGGCCTAGGTAACTTGAGTAATTAAGTCCGCTGGGGTGTCTCTACACCTAATGCCCTAAAGCCAACTGGTTTGGGTGCATTGGCCCAAAGCTCGTTAAGAAGCTTAGAAAGTCCAGATTAAAACAAAGTCAAGCAAGTGTTCTCTCCGAGTTAAAATTCCTAACGGTTCTTTGTGTGAGAATAATCTTGACAAAAGACAGGTTTTTATAAAAAAATATTTCTAGCGGAGATATGAAGGTTTTATTCTATGATAAAGACTATTGCACGTTCACAGAGGTGTGTATGAAATGAAAACAAGAAAAAGGTGGAGTGAAAAATAAGACCTAATTTCCTGTTAAGGAAGACAGAAATTCTGAAGTTGAAACCTTACTGGAAAACGAAACTTGAAAAATTCTTAACTCTTTATAAAACTTATGTGATCCTTTTAAAATTTTTATCTGGGCTTTATTTTGTGACATGATGACTTTAATCGATCCTTCTGGAACTTAACGACACTATTTGCACTGCACGTAAAGACATATAAAATCTTAAGTTAAATAAGAAGCAAGGTGTGAAAAATAAAGGTTCGATAGTCTAGACTTAGGATAATAGAATTGTTATTTACTGAAACAAAACCTTAGGGTTTGAATCATAGTTATTTTGCAAAACTAGCTTGATCGGATTTTGTGGGTAGTATCCGCTGAAAACCCTCAGAAGACAACACTCCTCCTACTAGGGACACTTAGAGGTTTAACGGCTTGTTGCACATGCTCAGTGCAATCGCGTTCCCTGCGAAAGTGAGGTTAGGAATTTTTGTGAATAAATTGGTTTTGTTCGGGACGAGCAAATGAAAAGTTTTGGGGTATTTGTTCATTTCAGATTTTTGCATTTTTATACCGCCAATTTTTTATCACATTACTTATCGGTAGATACTCTTAAGCCATGTTTGCTAGTTAATTGCAGGATACAGGTTCTCAGCTTTAAACAGTGAAATTCATGGAAAAACACGACAAATACTGAATTACTGCCAATCACAGATAAAACATGGGTCTCCGCTCTCTATCCGTATGTTGCCGCACACCAGTTTAAGGGACAAAATGGCAAATCGATTGTCATTTTCATGCATAAAGCACAATGGCAACACAAAATCCAAGAAATCTATGCGGAGCTCAAGGAAATCATGGCAAAAGATCCACATCAAATCACCTTTTGATCTGCTGAAATTCTGGAAAAATTGTGAAGAGTTTCTGAGAAAAAACATATACCACACTGCAGACAACATCAAACCAGGGAAACCGACAAAAATTGAAGGCCCAACTCCCCATTATGGATGCGGAACCGCGGCATAAGCAGTCTATTGCCGCGGATCCGCGACTTGACTAAGTCGGCAGCATCTAATCTTTTGGGGGCAATTTTGGCATTTCATGTGGGGACAGATTGTTGCCCTAGGTTTTCAGTTTCCTGCCTATAAATAGCCCAGAACTTGCCAAGCCAAGGGTGCTTATTTCTTGTGTAAAATTTTAGGATATATTTTGTAGTCTTCTTTCTCTTTTCATCTTTTCTCCATTAAAATCTTGTGGTGAGCTTTTCATGAGTGAAGGATGAATAAAAGAGTTCTTTTTGTTATCATGCTTGTCTTGTTATGTTGTTAATTGTAATTGCTTGTAATTTTCATTTGCTAATCTAGTTGTTGTTATTTGTTGTTGTTTCTTTCTTATTCTCTTTTTTCTTTATCCTTAACAACAATGATGCTTAAGCTTGATCCTTGCCAAGGTGAGGTCTCAAATAGCTAGTTGCAATCTTCTAACCTCTTTCTTTCTATCTTCCTCCTTTTGTTGTATTTTCTTTTTCTTGTAATGGGTGGGTAGTTTTCTTACTTGTTAGGGTAGGATAAGGAAAGTTTGAGAGAAGGAAATCTCTCTCACTCTTTCCTTACCCAACATCTTAATTCGGACTCCCGTTAATTCAACCACAATCCGCTCCCTACGGCACCCTATCCTATATGATAGCGGTGATTCCTTAGTGAGACCAGTTGTGGTTGAATTAACCGGAGGTTAAGGCTAAGAGACAAGAACGGATGGACAAGCACCAAAAGGAAGAACTTAAGCGTTGGAAAGCCTAGCTTATACTCGCAAGTTCCTTCCTAGTCGTGCTAATCCCCGTTGTTGCCGATTACCGTAACAACCGATATTAAGAGTGGCAACGAAAGAAGTGAGCGACTCCTAACTCAAACTAACCTAATCCTAACCCTAACAAGCTCTCTTTATATAACATTTTAGCACATAGTTAATCTCAAATAAACCTGGACATTTGGACTTAACTCGTTAAAGCACATAGAAAAAGATTCCCATCTCCCTGCGGACGACCCGTACTCAACCGGCTAACTACAAGCGAAACCGTCTTGATTGCGGTAATTAACTAAGCACGCAAAAAAAACTCCAACAATCAGAATACAAGGTCCAAATTTTGAGAAGTCATAGGTATAAGAGTAAAGTAGAGAACCATACGCTGGAAGTATCAGAATTCATTAAGGTGATCGAAAATGTAGATACTTATGCTTGGTATTCCGTCATAAGTAATATATTAAAGAACTTGCTTCTCTTTCAGGTTACTCATATATGGGTGTTTCCCCAATATATTTAACCTAATAAAAGAGCAAAGCTCTATTGAATTCAATGAGGCAGTGCCTCACGTGCTCTCCACGAGGGCGCTAGCACCAGAGATAATTGCATATGATTAAGACTTATGGTGGTACCTCACGTGCTCCTCACGCGGGCGCCAACGTGCATAGCACAGAAGGATTCATTATATAAGAGTTAAACTGTTAGATGGCACCACACGTGCTCCTCACGCGGACGCCAATATGCAAAACATAGAAATACCCATCTTAAGAATTAAATTCTTAAGTGGCGCCCATGTGCACAACACGTGAGCGCCAGCGTCCAGGTAGAATTAAATTCAACGATACTCTCTGTTAAACAGAGCTGTTGGATCAAACATCCAACGGAGATAATAAATTATCAAAATATAGAATCAAATTCTATTAGGAGAAAATATCTTCTATATCTTTCTGAATAAGAAAGATACTCTCGATTGGATCAAAATTCCAATTATAGAATAAAATTCTATTCTGGAATATATTCCCTCAATCTTTCTAAATAAGAAAGATTGCTCTTTGTAGAACAGATAACCGCTGGATTAAAAAATCCAAAGGTGATTAAAAATCACCGTTTTACAGAATAAATTCTGTATAGGCCAGGGTATTCCACAGTACATCCTATAAAAAGTCCTAGTCGAGAGTGTATCGAGACAGGGCATCGATATTCTAGAGTAAACTAGCGTATACGCTTCTTGACCCATATGATGGGCGATGAATGAACCCACATCCATTGGTGTTTGACATCAAAGATGGTATACGGGTGCTCAGTGGAGACTGTGTACACTGAACGAACTCACCGAGAACTCCTAGTTGGTATTATAATTATCGTCAGATAGCAGTTCTCCGGTGACACTGGTATAGGTTAGTCTGTAGACCCGAGATCGTCATAGAGTCTTGTGTGATTCCAACTGTGCTTTGATTTCCACCTTACCACGTTCAAGAGAACGTGCAAAATGGAAGCTTTTGGGTACAGTCCCGAATCACATGGAGGTAATGAGTGATAGGAGGGGTTTCGTCTCTCCCGGTATTGGGGGTTGATGTTGCGCTGTGCTCGATTGGCTATAACAGGAAGTTCCTGGCCAGGGATGATATGGAGATCTACTTGTAAGTGTTGTCAGTGGTTTCTAGACCCGTTATGAGCCTCACATCGACATGGCTTATCAGTTACTGGGGTCTGATGTTTACCACCCCAAGACTGGATATGTGACATATCAGACGAAGAGACCAGACTGTATGGTAGTGTAACTGATTGGATTCACAGGAGTGTGAGCAGGCTTACTTATTGATCTTCTGATCGCTCAATATCCAGGTGGCCGTTATGTTTAGCTGACCGCTGACGGCTTGTGGGTGACTGATATGATCACCACCTACCGCCGGAGTATTGACGAGTCTTTAGAGTCCTACACAGAGCTTTTCTGGCTCAGGCAAAACGGAGTAGGAGCACATATGTGATATGTGTGGGACCGAAATTGATACTCGTATGTGATACCGTATTCTATTCTCGCGATATGTGATATATGCCGATTATATGTGATATAGCCGGGTTATCGGATCAAGTATTGATTCGATAAAATAATACATATTATATTAGTCGGTTATATGTGATATAGCCGGATTATTAAATCAATTATTGATTTAATAATTTAATGTATAATTATATATTTTATATATTAAATTATATTAACTAATATATGTTCACTTAAGTATTTATTTTTCTCACTTATTATACATTTAACATATATGTGATATATGTTTATTGTATAGTTTTCTTTTGTTCACAAAATTATATATGTGATATATAATATTGTGACATGCTAGGTTACACATGCAATTTGGGTGTATGAGACTAACACCATACTTGTGATAACGGTAGGTTTTTATTTATTTTAGTTAATTCAAAATTGCTTGGAATTAGTCATGGATGAGCTTGGAGAAAGCTTGTAGATTCATTGACTAAGTCCACCAATTTTGTTTTTTACCTAAGATATTTATTGACCTAACCCTAATCACTTAGCCATGGTTTATTCTCTACATAGGTTAAGGATGACATAAACTCACCATGGTTGCATTTCTAACCTTTAGCTTATTATTCATTCATCTTCTTCATCTTCATCTCTCTCAAGCTCTCTCTTTAGTTTTGAGGAGATAAAGAAAATGGTGAGAAATTAAATTTTAAAGTGAGAAAAATTCCTACTTCATCATCCTCTTCTATACTAGCCATATAGTTTAGGGTGTTAGCTTCACTAATTCCATATCAGTGAAGTGATAGCTTGAGTCCGTGATTCCTGGACGTAGATCATCATAGACTTTGAAGATTTCTAGCAAGCATGTATCATACATCTTGTGGAGCCTCTCAAAAGTTCGGGAGTTTGTTGATTGCAGCGAAGGGATCACAACAAGGAGATATAGAAGTAAAGGAATGGACTACAAAGATTGTAATCCCTACCCACTTAGTTGTAAAGTTGTTTACATCTTGTTTTCGTATGATTCTCTAGTTAAGATTCTATGTTAGGGTTCTTTTAGCATGAATTTTTTTTTAATTTATCGTGGATGATGCCATCTGAAACCTTGCGGTTGTGCTTAGGAACCCTACAGTGGTATGAGAGCCAAGCTAGAGAATTAGATGGATCGTGTAGGATTACGAAACCGAAACAACTCCGAAACACCCGATTCCAAACCCTAGTTTCTGTCGAATTTTTTAGAGTGTCGAATTTTTTTTTAAACAATTGCAGAATGTTGTATAAGATGCAACATGAAAACAATATAAAATTGAAGCCCCATCGTTGGATTTTGGCCGGCCACTTCACTAGAAAAACCGGCCTACTCGGCCAAAGAATGGAATTCAGGGTTCAATTTTTTACAGTGTTCCAGTCTCTGGGTTTTGGTGTTTTAGGTGTTGCTAGTTTTTACTAAAATTGCATATGATGTTAATTTTCTGCATTGGTTATTCGGAGTGTTTCGTATTCATAATTCTAGCTTTGTTTCGGGTTATTTAGACGGTGTTAAAAAGTTCGAACGGATATCAAATACCCACTTTAACCCTCGTGGAAATTTTCCAAGAGTTGGATTTTTTTTCAAGTTAAAGAACATTCAAAAATCATGCAAGTAATGCGGTGGACCCTCTAGAAGAACAAAACCCTAACTCGATTCTGTGACCGTAAGAACCGCCGTAGAACCCTAGGGTTTGCGGTAGTTCCGTGGCTCCATAGGTGAGGAAAGGGTTGACCCTTCTACGGTTGGTCCATAGGTACTGTGGCATATACAGAGTATTTTTAAACTGCGCTCAAGTGTTGAGCTTTTTGGAAAATTTTGGGTGTCTGCTGATTCGATCGGAATGTTTAACATCGTCTAACTTTTTCTAGAATGTGATACAATATTTGGAATTCATATTATTAGGCATGAAATCCGAGATATGTGATATTTCGGGTTTATGATGTCTAAGGTGATTGTGGATTCCAAATGTTGTACTTTGACATTTTCTTTTCTGCGACCGTAAGTGTAATATGTGGCATATCGCCAGTTTTATTGCTATATATCAACGACAATTGGGATACACATATTTACTTACGTTGATGACATGTGATGTTATGTGTTGCTGTGATATGTTATATTCGATTGTGGTGTTTTGAATAGCCAGAGGTTTTATGTGAGATGATAGTTTTTATTTTCATTCATGTAAAATTCATTGTATGTAATATTCTTTTATTGGGGCACTTCTGGGTTGAGGATTATGTCACCATTGTTGTGTATTATTTATTTTTCCGCATTAGGATAGACCCAATATGGGAAGCACAAGTAACCGGGTTCTAGAGTCCAGTGGGAGACCATCTCGAGGAGTCGAGTCCGGCTCTCCTAACTCTAGAATTGGTAGAGTTGCTTGCCGCTCTCGTAGGGGTCTGGGGATGTGGGTTTGGCTATTCATCGCGACTGTGGAATCTGTGTTTTATACAGGCTTAAAATAAAACACGGACCTCCTAGTATATCCAATATTTCATATGTTATCTTCTGCTGCTGATATTCTGTGATGTGATCACTTTATATGTTTGAGACAATGCTTTATTATTATATATATGATATATAATAAAAGTTGCATATGTTTTGCACCAGTGCTAGTCCCACCCCGCTATGCCGTTAGTTAAGTAATCTAACGGTATATAACGGGACACTATGGCGAATGCGGATGGTATAAGCGTACGTTGTATTTTCGTTTCTCCTGTGATGCTTAGAAAGCATAAATGATGGGACTTCATTAATGAAATTAATGAAAGAAAAGAAACCTAAAAGATTTTGTAGAATCCAATTTTCAAAATGGGTAGCTCTAGTTTTTGCTTTGCATAGCGGTATTCCTTATAGAATATCCAGTACTTTATTCGATAAGAAAAGAGCCGAGATCCCTTCACCGGGAGTGATATCTTTAACGAAACTAGCAGATGCTACAACTCACTCGCTTCTACAGTTCTTGCTTTGCATAGTGATATTTGTGAAATATCCTGCACCTTATTCGATAAGGAAAGAGCTAAGATCCCTTCACCGTGAGTGATCTCTTTAGCGAAACTAGTAAAGACCTTAAAAACACTCTTTTTCAAAATCACTTGTTTCTACAACGATATCAAGTTCATTACGTAAAAGGTTTTCTTAAAAACCTGTCGTAGCCCTCCGTCGTTTCAGATAAAGACTATTTAGTATTCGTGCTGCGTTTGTTGGCCTTTATCAAGGCGTAGTGTGCAATAGCTGACTAGTACTTATCTGCTTATGCATATGATACGATTGGATTAGGGTAGTCGTATGACCTTGTTGACCTTTGTCAAGGGTCATACGGGTGGGTTTAATTCAATCAGGAAATGACGGGTTGAACTTGACTAGCATTCTATGGTTTGTTGGCCTTTATCAAGGTCATAGGAGGTTAGGGGCAAAAGTATTATCGGGAATTTCAAGTGTTGAAATTTGGAATGTGATTACATATCTTCTATGAGATAGTTGGATCCCGATACCCACTGCGAGTAAGAGTTACTCCTGGGAGAGTTTTACACATCACAATTAGCCGATCAAGTAGATGTCTAGAAAGGAGTTATTGGAGTTATGCCTATGGAAAAATGAGGTTTATTTTAATTATGTCCGTACGAAAGCACGAGGAACCTCCCTCAAAGTACCAACACTGGCCTGGCTGAAAGATTGCCGAACTTATAAGGTGTAATTAATCCCGGCTAGTCTTACCTTTTAGGGTTTGAAGGAACATTTGATAAAACCAGTGGGAGCCAACCTGATTAGATAAGATAATAACCAATCTAATCTTGCAAGAGCATACGCTAAAGCGTTTTCTTCTCTCTCTCCAGGTAGCGACCATGTCAGAGCTTAATCAAGATAATAATATGGATGTATTGACCGAACCCACTTGTTATACTGAGCAGGGGAACGTTGGTTCCGTTCTTTCTTATAATTGTTATAAGACTGAGCAGAAAATAGGGACATATCCGGATTCCCACGCCGCCCAAACGAAGAATAAGCATGTTGATGCATCCTCTTCGGGTGTGTTAGTTACCGAGAACTGTTTCTTAATTCACTCTACATCCTGGGTATTAGATACCAGATCAGTATCCCACTTATGTAATATGTTGCGTGGACTAAGGAAATGTAGAGAATTGGGAATGTGTGATCATTCCGTAAGAGTAGTGAATGGCGCAAATGTTGTAGCCAAAGCAGTTGGCGAATATCACCTTGTTTTATTAAATACTAATACATTGATTCTGAACGAATGCTATTACATACCGACCCTGATATGCAATCTTATATCTGTTTCTTTATTAATGTTATGAACATCTTCCTGAATCAAAAGTTGATTGGACCAAACTCGTTAAATAATGGCATATACGTTCTAAATCAAACCACAGTTCTTAATGTACAAAACACACACAAGAGGAAGAGTTCAGAAATGAACGAATCCTTCTTGTGGCATTGTAAACTAGGTCATATCAATGCGACACGACTAGCTAAGTTACATAAGGATGGATATTTGAATCCGTACGAATTTTCATCTTATGACACTTTCCAGTCATGTCCCAAAGGCAAGATGACCAAAACTCCGTTTACTGGACACGGAGAAAGAGTTACGGAACTCTTGGGACTGATACATAGTGATATATGCAGTCCTATGTCTACACATACCAGGAATGGTTCTTCGTATTTCATTACATTCACTGACGATCTCTCAAGATATGGACATGTGTTCCTGTTGAAACACAAGTCTGAAGCTTTTGAGAAATTCAAAGAATATAAGCACGAAGTCGAGAACCAAACGGGTAAAAGTATTAAAATCCTTCGATCTGATCGAGGAGGAGAATACTTGAGCAATGAGTTCCTGGACTATCTAAAAGAGAATGTGATTCTCTCTCAGCTTACTCCTCCATATCCACCACAGCACAATGGTGTATCGGAGCGGAGGAATCGCATCCTGTTAGATATGGTGCGCTCTATGATGAGCACCGTTGAGTTGCCTATTTCCTTTTAGGGTTATGCGCTTGAGACAGCAGCATACCTATTGAATCAAGTTCTATCTAAATCTGTACCTACCACACCATATGAGATATGGAGTAGGAAGAGACCATGTCTTAAATGAGTTAAGATATGGGATTGTCCGGCCTATTTCCAAAGGCAAAATCCGCACAAACTCGAGGTACGGTCAGTTCTTTGCAAGTTTGTGGGATATCCCAAACATTCACATGGATATCTTTTTTACCATGGTGAGGAACAAAAGGTGTTTGTTTCTCGACATGCTGCCATTTTAGAGAAGGAATTTCTTGCAAAAGAAATTAGTCGCAACGAGGTAGAGCTGGAAAAAATTCCTGTTACACAAACTGCAACTAAAGATTTAGTGGAACCAGAGGATTCGATAGCTCCCAACAAACCTCAGCCTCTCTACCGATCTAGTAGGGTTCCTTATCCACCTGAGAGATACTACGGTTTTCTCATTGATGGTGGGAGCGAGGATTGCATCATGGAAGATGATGACCCAACTAGCTTCGAGCAGACCATCACGAGTGGGGACTCTATGAAGTGACTGGATGCAATGAGATCTGAGATGGAATCCATGTACACCAACAAAGTATGGACTTTGGAAGTTGCTCCTGAAGGGGTAAAACCCATTGGAAGCAAATGAATCTTTAAGAAGAAACTTGGTGTAGATGGAAATGTTGAGACTTTCAAAGCTAGAATTGTTGCAAAAGATTTTCGTCAACGACCAGGTGCGGATTATGATGAAACCTTTTCTCCAGTGGCTATGCTTAGGTCCATCCGGATCCTACTTTCCATTGCTGCATACCATGACTACGAAATTTGGCAAATGGATGTTAAGACCGTCTTTCTAAATGGTGATTTAGAAGAGAGCGTGTACATGACTCAGCCAGAGGGCTTCATAGACAGTGGGAGCAGCGGAAAGGTGTGCAAGCTGCTTAAATCCATCTACCGGTTAAAGTAGGCATCGCGGAGTTGGAACATCTATTTTGATGTGGTAGTCAAAGAGTTTGACTTCATCAAAAAAGTAGATGAACCTTGTATATACAAGAAGGTGGTAGAGAGTAAGATTGTCTTCCTCGTTTTGTACATGGATGACATACTCTTGATAGGAAATGATGTTCCTATGCTGCACTCGGTCAAGCTCTTCTTATCACATAGATTCTCAATGAAAGATCTAGGTGATGCCTCCTACATCTTGGGGATTAAGATCTATAGAGATAGATCTAAACGGATATTAGGATTGTCCCAATCCAGGTACATTGACACTATACTAAAGAGGTTTAGTATAGAAGAATCCAAGCGTGGGAATTTACCCACGATCTCTGGACTCACTCTCTCCAAAGAGATGTCTCCCAAGGCTAATTTAGAGAGAGCTCGCATGCAAGGGATACCTATGCTTCGGCAGTAGGCTCTATCATGTACGCGATGCTATATACTAGACCCGATGTAGCATTCTCACTAAGTGTAGTGAGTAGGTATCAAGCAGATCCAGGAGAGAGTCACTAGACAGCTGTGAAGAACATTCTCAAGTACTTGAGAAGGACTAAAGAGATGTTCTTGGTGTATGGTAACGGAGAACTCCAAGTGGAGTCCTTTACCGATTCGAGCTTCCACAGTGATAAGGACGACTCTAAGTCGGTCTCAGGATTTGTCTTTACCCTCAATAAAGGTGCGGTTTTTTGGAAGAGTTCCAAACAAGAAACTGTGGCAGACTCGACGATGGAGGCTGAATACATCGCTGCCAACGATTCTGCCAAAGAGGCTGTCTAGATGAAGAAGTTCATAAACGAACTTGGTGTGGTTCCATCCATCAAGCATCCAATACCTTTGTATTGTGATAACAATGGAGCAGTGGCTTTGGCCAAGGAACCCAGGTCCCATCAGAGATCCAGGCATATTCTGAGGCGGTATCACCTGATCTGGGAGATAGTTGATCGCCGAAAGATCGAGGTCAGGAGAGTTGACACGAAGAACAACACAGCGGATCCATTCACATAGTCCATACCCCAGATACAATTTGAGAGACTCTTCAGGATGTTGGGTATGAGATACTACAACAACTGGCCTTAGTGCAAGTGGGAGATTGTTAGTTATGTATATGCCCTAGAGGCCATTATTGTACATATGGTGTATATTATAGTGGTTGCTTGGATATATAGAGAGAGGACTTTCTTGCTCGATATGATAGTATTGTATCTGGTTGCTCTTTGTCTTAACATGAAGACTTGTATTGTAATACTGTCTTGCTCTCACATGTTGATAAAGCCCTTAGGATGTGTACTTGACTATGAGGACTATGATGGAGATCATACTAGTGGGGCTAAAGTAGTCCACAAGTACATCCTATAAATTTTTCTAGTCGAGGGTGTATCGAGACAGGGCATCGATATTCTAGACTAGACTAGCGTATATGCTTCTTAACCCATATGATGGGCGATGGATGATCCCACATCCATTGGTGTTTGACATCAAATATGGTATACGGGTGCTCAGCGGAGACTGGGTACACTGAACGGACTCGCCGAGAACTCCTACTTGGTATTATACCTATCGTCAGATAGCAGTTCTCTGGTGACACTGGTACAGGTTAGTGTGTAGACCCGAGATCGTCATAGAGTCTTGTGTGATTCCCACTGTGCTTTGATTTCCACCTTACCACGTTCAAAAGAACGTGCAAAACGGTGGCTTTTGGGTACAGTCCCGAATCACATGGAGGCAATGAGCGATAGGAGGGGTTTCGTCTCTCCTGGTATTGGGGTTTGATGTTGCGCTGTAATCGATTGGCAATAACAGGAAGTCCCTGGACAGGGCTGATATGGAAATCTACTAGTAAGTGTTATCAGTAGTTTCTCGACCCGTTATGAGCCTCACATCGACACAACTTATCGGTTACTGGGGTCTGACGTTTACCACCCATAGACTGGATATGCGACATATCAGATGAAGAGACCGGACTGTACGGTAGTGTTACTGATTGGATTCATAGGAGTGTGAGCAAGCTTACTTGTTGATCTTCTGATCGTTCAATATCCGGATGACCGTTACGTTTAGCTAACCGCTGACGGCTTGTGGGTGACTGATATGATCACCACCTACTGCCGGAGTATTGACGAGTCTTTAGAGTCCTACACAGAGGTTTCCTGGCTCAGGAAAAACGGAGTAGGAGCACATATGTGATATGTGCGGGACTGAGATTGATACGCGTATGTGATACCGTATTCTATTCTCGCGATATGTGATATCGGCCGGTTATATATGATATAGCCGGGTTATCGGATCAAGTGTTGATTCGATAAAATGATACATATTATATTAGTCGGTTATATGTGATATAACCGAATTATTAAATCAAGTATTGATTTAATAATTTAATTTATAATTATATATTTGATATATTAAATTACATTAACTAATATACGCTCACTTAAGTATTTATTTTTCTCACCTATTATACATTTAACATATATGTGATATATGTTTTTTGTATAGTTTTCTTTTGTTCACAAAATTATATATGTGATATATAATATTGTGACATGCTAGGTTACACATGCAACTTGGGTGTATGAGACTAACACCATACTTGTGATAACGGTAGGTTTTTATTTATTTTAGTTAATTCAAAATTGCTTGGAATTAGTTATGGATGAGCTTGGAGAAAGCTTGTAGATTCATTGACTAAGTCCACCAATTTTGTTTTTTACCTAAGATATTTATTGACCTAACCCTAATCACTTAGCCATGGTTTATTCTCTACATAAGTTAAGGATGACATAAACTCACCATGGTTGCATTTCTAACCTTAAGCTTATTATTCATTCATCTTCTTCATCTTCATCTCTCTCAAGCTCTCTCTTTAGTTTTGAGGAGATAAAGAAAATGGTGAGAAATTAAATTTTAAAGTGAGCAAAATTCCTACTTCATCATCCTCTTCTATACTAGCCATATAGTTTAGGATGTTAGCTTCACTAATTCTATATTAGTGAAATGATAGCTTGAGTCCGTGATTTCTCGACGTAGATCATGATAAACTTTGAAGATTTCTAGCAAGCATACTTCATACATCTTGTGGGGCCTCTCAAAAGTCCGGGAGTTCGTTGTTCGCAGCGAAGGGACCACAACAAGGAGCTATAGAAGTGAAGGAATGGACTACAAAGGTTGTAATCCCTACTCACTTAGTTGTAAAGTTGTTTGCATCTTGTTTTTGTATGATTCTCTAGTTAAGATTCTAGGTTAGTGTTCTTTTAGCATGAATTTTTTTTTAATTTGGCATGGATGATGCCATCCAAAACCTTGCTGTTGTGCTTAGGAACCCTATAATATCTCAATCACATCTAAAGGTTTAACCTTTCTAAAAAACTTAGTTTTTTCTCTGGATCTGAGATCCACAAGGAAAATCTCCCACAAGTTAAGAATTTAATTCTCATCGGGAAGAACTTGTTCTTGAGAATCAATGATTTAGGGAAGAACAAATTTTAAATGGAATCCATGATACTCCAGGAACTCAGTTCCTTCAAATCGATAACTTAGTTCTTTAAAAAACTTAACCTAAAATCCTAAAGTATAATGATTTTAGCGAGCGTTAATGGTCAAAGCGCTAGTGATAGAGGTTAAGCTCTCTGAAAATATCAACGGAGATTTAAATCTCTAAAAAAGATAAAGGGAAAAAGACTAGCACCTCACATGCTTCCCACGTGGGCGTCCCTTATAACAGCACCTAGCACCTCACCTGAAAGACGCGCGGACGCCCAAAACAAAAGGCCAGCGCCGCACGTGCTTATTACGTAGGCTCTGAATAAAAGTGCATAGCACTCCACAAACTGCCAAAATGGCTGTGTGCTCAGTGCTCATTGGGCGGCACCCTTGACTGAATGCTTCACATGTCATATATGTGAGTGTCAGTGGTCAAATAAGTGCTCAGAACTTTAGCATAAAAGAAAGGGACTGAAAAGACAGAGCCCAAATAAGTGCCTAGCATTTTTGAATAAAAGAAAAGACTAAGGATGTCATACCCCCAAATTGACTAGGTCTTTGAAGTTTTTTCTTGCAGCTGAGCCCAAATATTCTGTTGTTGGATCCGAGATAAAAATGAACCTTGAAATTCCGCTAAGTTGATCTTACTCTCAAATTGGACTAACGTATCCTTAGTAAAAAACAAATTGAGACCCAAATTCTCATATATATATTTAAATTGATCTTAATCTCAAACTAGATTAACGGTCTTTAAATAAAACCAAGCCTAAATCTAAAATATACGTATTTAGACTAACCCACGCCCTACGGGTGACGACATAAATTAGTCTCCGTATACAATCCACGGGCAACCAAAACAAACAAAAACACACATGATACGAAGTGAACTTTCAGAGCAGGAGAAAGTGGTTATCGCAATACGGTAACGTAATTAACTGCAGGGGATTGCGCCTGTAGGAAAGAGCGTCCCCACAATCAAAACCCCCTTATAAAACGAAGGGGAATCTGACGAAGTCCGCAACAACGGCCGCATCCGTCCAAACCTCTGATATATGGTGCCATAAATAAACTTGGTATTTTCGGAGAGGTGGACGAATAAATCCAAATAGTATCTGCTCCCAGATTCAGGCAAGACGATCCATCCCAGGTTCGTCTCTATTTCCGGCGGTAAACAGATTCTGGCACGCCCGGTGGGACCTATTCCTTTTTCCACTCCACACTTCGTGTGTCGTATTTACGCGAATGAAATCGCGGTTCGCTATGGTTGCCCTTGGATCTGAGGTACTAAAATTTGGTGTCTTGCTCCTGTGCAGAAGAAGAGAAATCGATGGCTTCCCAACGCATTTCTTGCAACTGTAACACTCGTTCCACCCCAGCTGGAGGAGTAACCTACGGGCCCAACGCGGCCACCATCTTTTCGATGCCGGTGGGGAAAGTAACGTAAGTCACTAATGGACTATTCTTCGGAATCATGTTCCCACCAGTTGGTGTTGGTGCCTCACCGCCACAGGAAGAAGCTCCCAAGAAGTCGGTCTTCGAACGAATGGCAACCACAACGGCCCCTCTCAACGGGTCATCCAATTTCGATGTCTCAGTCTTCGACAGGCTGAGCCGAAGCTCAGACGTCTCAGTCTTCAACAGACTAAGCAAGAACCAAAACGGGCCCATAAAAATGGTCTTGATATCTAAAGGGGCTGCCCCAAAATGGATAGCCCTCCCAACTCCTCCTACAGGTGAAGTCGTCAAAGGTGCTTCCCTTTCCAGAAAGTCGATCATCAAAAGATTGGCCGATCATCCTCAAAGTCTGCCAAGGACGTCAGTCTTCAACAGGCTGGCACCAACAGCAAACCCTCACCAAAGATGGGGACACGAAGAATCCGCTTTCAGAACTAAGGCGGTCCCTTTTGCAAGACATGATCGACGTTATCACTGGCGCCGAGTGAGGAAAGCTGGGGGCAACTCCCTCCAAGACTTACCCCACTAGTTCCAATGGTGGAAGTTAATGCTGCTGTTCCAATCGGGAATAGGTTTGATCTACTCAGGTGGGTACGCAAGAACTCTTTAACGACGGTGTTAAAGAAATCACCCCCGTCTGCAGTAACCACAGTGCAGGCAAAGACGGAGCGCCCCCATCAATGGCTTTCCTCGCAAATTCACAGGGTTCTTTTGCGTGTGTGTTTTGAAATCAAAGAATAGAATACCGCAATCAATAACGGTGTCGCTTGGTAGCTAGCCGGTTGAGTACGGGTCGGTCCACAGGGAGATGGATTCCTTTTCTTTATGTTCTAACGAGTTAATCCGATCAAGTTGGGTTTTGTTTTACAATCTAAGAATGAGATTAAATTTGATTAAAAGTCTTGGTAGGGTTAGGATTAGGTTAGTTTGGAAAAAGAATTCTACTCACTGCTTTTTTTGCCTTAGTTAGGATTTTAGGTGTTAGGGTAATAGTCAACAAAGGGGATTAGCACGACTAGGAAGAAAATTAGTTTCTTCCTATTGGTTCTTGTCCGTCCTTTCTTAACTCTTATCCCTAACCTCTATTTAAATCAACCACAACCGGTCGAACTAGGGAATCACCGCTATCTTGTAGGATAGGGTGCCGTAGTGAACGGTGTGTGTGGTTCATTTAAATAGAGTCCGTATTAATTAAAATTATGGGGGCAAGGAAAGGAGTGAGAGAGATTTCCTTCTCTCAAACTATCCTAATCCTAACCCTAACAAGTGAGGAATTACTCACTCATTAGGGTATTAACAATAGAATTCATTTTTTTTATAAATTTTTATATTAGAAAACTAAATTGCAACTATTAAAGGAACAGATAAACAAATGCAAGAATTAAATTTAGAAAAGGAATGCGAGATAAAAATAAAAATACCTTTCTTTATTGATGCACTCTTGAACGATTACAATGAAATTAAAATTTAGATTAGAATTAAAAAGAGGCATCTCAAAAGAGGCACCCAAAAGAGGCACACCTTATTTGGCTTTGAGCCCTCTTATTTATAAATAGGAAAAACCCTAGGTTTACATTCTGATCCATACATGAAATTACAAAACAACCCCAAAGACCGAGTCAAAGCGTTGACACCTGCACCGACACGTGCATTGCACGGCCGCGGTTCCGCGGCAGAAAGGCCTTTTTGGCCGCGGATCCGCGGCCATTTGGTGGGCTCATGGGCCCAATTCTTCAAGATTTCTCTGTGTTGCTTTTATTTTCTGTTTTCTTCACTTGGTTCCTCAGAATCTTTTCTACTTTCTTCCAGATTTCCAACAGTGCAGAATTATGTGGACTTTTACCGTAAGCTTCATATTGAAGTCTTGAATCTTGTGTTACCCTTATGCATTGAACTGTTTACTGATTTTCATTTGTTCTTTGAACTGTTAGGTGGGATCATAAGGATTTATCTATTGTTGGTCGTAGTCTCACATTTGTAGCGACTTTTCATGAATTTCACTATAACGATCTGAGAACCTGTAAGCTGCAACTATTTAGCAGACATGGATCAAAAACACCTATTTATTTGTAATATGATTAAGAATGGGTGATATAATAATGCAAAATTCTGATATGAAAAAATACCCCCAAACTTATCTTTTGCTCGTCCCGAACAAAGCCAATTTTATTCTCGAAAAAACCTAACCTCACTTTCGCAGCGAATCGCGATTGCACTGAGCTCATGCAACAAGCCGTTAAACCTCTAGGTGTTCCTAGTAGGAGGAGTGTTGTCTCCTAGGGGTTTTCACCGGATACTACCCACAAAATCCGATCAATTTGGCCTGTTGACTTTCATTCTTCAATTTGGTATTCTAGCAAGAAATTCTATTATCTTCAACTTAGAAATCATCAACCCAAATTTTTCACACTCACTTATCACTTAACTTAAGATCGTATATGTTTTGCAAATTTATTAAACTTTCAGCATCTTTTGAATTTTCCATCTAAGGTTCAATCTTAACTTAGAAATTTTATCATCTCTTCTGATGATATAAGCCCTATCTTTCATTCCTATCTCTCATCCAAACCCTAATCATATACCCCTACGTGTGTGTGTATATCACCCCTACACTTGAAAATTCAATTCAAGCTATCACACTCTTGTCCATCGTCCAAAATACTTTTAGTTGGTGAATTTTAGATGAAATTTCTCACACATCCTTCATGCGACCGTTAATACTTCTTGAGGTACTAGCGACCGTTAATAATTCTTGAGGTACTAACGACCGATTACAAAATGTGTTGGCATATTAAGGCGTACTTTCTCGTCTTGTAATACCCAAGGCTTTAGTAGTGACTCCCAAACCAGTTGGTCTAAGGCACTAGGTGATAAAGCATCCTCGCTATATTCTTTTTATTTTACACAGCCTTAAGTAATTACAAAACCAGTGTTCATTTTTTTATATCTCTTTATTCACACTTATACTTTTATTTAATTTTTTCTCATACTAAGGATTTTAGACAAGAGCAATTCAAGGTATCCTCTACTATCCCAAGTTTCAAGGTGCGTGAATGTACGAATTGTAGGGTATATATTCTCAGAATTTAGACTAAAGGTTCAGAATTATTCTTCAGAGTTACACTTCAATAAAGATTTCAATACTCTTCCCTTATTTTGACTTAGCCCAAGAACTGAACTTAAAATTTGCCTATTTCTAAATAAACTATAAGGACATATATTTTCTACAGTTAAACTTTAAGAAACGTTATTTTTAGGGTTTTTAATTTACTAAGTTTAGGATCTAGTTTTTCCTAACTATTCAACCGTCATGTTGAACTCAAGTTAAATATGCCCAAAATTGAACTTTTCAATTTTTATAATTTATAATTTTTTTTTGTTTTTTTATGGATTTTAAAATAAGTATGCAAATGCAAAAATATACACATGAATGCGAAGGAAGAGAGCTTACTGAGCACACCCCCAAACTTAAACTTGACAGTGTCCTCACTGTTAGGCTACACCAAGAAGGTCAAAATTGTCAGCACTCCCCTGTTTTTTTTATTAACAGAAAAAGAAAACAAAATATATATATACACAAAAAGGCCCCCCCTCAAACTTAAGTGAAATAGTGTTTCCACTGTTTAAACGTTAAAGTTCAGAGTTAGGGGGAGAAAAACACAGTATCAAGCTATACAAGGCCTTACACAGACCAAAGGTTAGCACCAACCATTCAAAAATTTTATCGTTATAATGGTGTGGTTGGTGAAAGAATAGAGTGTAGAGAAAAGAAATGAGAAACACACGAGACTGTATGGAGATAAAAGCAGTATACGGTCTCGGTAGAGGAGAAGAATGGCCGAAAGGAAAAAGAAATGGTGGTGGTTCGACTTCTTCAGGTGGAGGTTGATTAATCACAAAATTCGTGTCATTTAGGAATGCGAGTTCGTCGGCGAAAATATCTTTGAAACTTCCATCGATGGTCCGATTGAACATTTCAATGTCAATAAGTGTCGCGCCAGAATTCAGCACACTTGATTTTTCAAAAATTATGAAGGTAGGATAGTCGTAAGGCTCATTTACCTTATTTTCAAAAGAATTTAAATTAAGTTGTTTTTCTAGAATTATCGAACTCAAAATATCGGATTGTGATTCATTAACACTCGGTATCATTAAAGGAAGATTAGAAGAAGAACCAGAGAAAGTGGGAGAATGAAGTTGAATACGAACTTGAGGGTGGAGGTGGAGTGTATAAATTAGCACAATTTGTAATGGCCGATGTGTAAAAAGCGATTGTGCTAATCTATCAACCCACGGAGAAATGAGATCAAATCCCTCAAGATTCATGAGAAAACATGGGTACGTCGAACTTGGTAAACCAGACATTGAAAATGAAAATGTAACGGTTTCTTGCAAAGTCGGAATAAGGACGGAGGGAAATGATTGAGGAAGGGTATCGGTTAAAAATTCAGGAGGGTGTGCGCAGTCAATGAAAGGGATAGAATGAATTGGAAAATCTGACTTCTCAAGTAAAACTGCTTCATCCTAAATAATTTCCTCAATACTCTCCTCAAAATTTAGCTTATCCATGCCATTCTCATCAAAATCAAGACGCGTATGAAGTTCGGGAGAAACATTTAATGAATCGGGATAATGAATTGGAGAGGGAAACTCATCCAAATCTTTGGGTTCATTGTCCAAAATATTCCTAGCGTCTATATCCTCAATCAAGTGAAAATCAAATTTTTCAGACACCTCATCAAAAGCATGGATATTTATCAATTCAGGTTCTAGAGTGGAGGTGTAGAGGGTAAAAGGATTGGTGATGGTTTCACTCGAAAGGGACCCTTCACAATCTGGAAAACCAAACACTACAAAGTCGCACAACTCATTAAACGTCTTATCTTCAACTGGTGAATCATTTGGAACACTTGATAGATATTCAAAACCGGAGTTGTGGGATTCAATTGGGGATGGGTAGGTTTGATTTGGAAGGATGTACAGCTCACTCTCACCACTCAATTTCTCAATCTGTCCAACCGCCTCATCATACATTGGAAAATTTGGAGCTAGTTGAAAACTAGCTACCGGGTCACTAGGTTGTATAAGGGAGGCCATGGACGCATTCAAATCCATCATCTGTTGACTTGACGCTAAGAAAAAATCTTCCAACGACTGTTCCAGACTAGACATGGGTTGTGAAGGGGTTTCAGTAAAAGATTCAAAGCTGTTTGGATACTGGAAACTCCCAAATGGCTGTGTAGAAGCAATGTCTAGGGAAGGTGCGAAAGTCAGGTAGGACTGGTAGGAATTGAATGGTTGGACAGGAGTAGGATCAACATTTGGATAAGAAGGTGAATGGAATTGTTGATCCAAAGAATTCGCAATGGTGAAAGGAGTGAAAGATCGGTTATGAGATTGTTCAATATGTTCAGCTATAGACATGGGTCTCGGAGTTACAACAGGACTCGAAAAAAGAGTACCAATGTAAGAAGGTGGTGAAGGGTGAAATGGTTGATATAAGGTGGATTGCGGAGTCCAACTGGATGCCCTAGACGCGTCTATTCGATCTTTCAAAGAAATTTTGGGCATGGAGGGGTCGTCCGAAATTCGACCAAAACAATGAGCGTAGAAAGTAATGTCTGGTTGAGAGTACTAAAGTTCGGCAAGAGTTTTGCGAGGTGGGGTACCCATGATGTGATTAGAGAAAGGACAAGACAAAGAATTTTTTTTTAATTTTTTTTAAATTTTAAATTTTTTTTTAAAAAAAAAATTGTTTGTTTTTGGAGTTTTGAAATTTTTGAAAGTGTTTGTTTTAGAAAGAGTTTTGCAAAAATTTGTACGGAACTACAGCACAATTTCAAATAACCACAGTTTAAACATGCACAATCAAACCTAGAGCTAGGGTCTCCTAAGTCAACTAGACTGCTCCTAACTGTTCCAAAGTGACAAATTGTGAGATACCCCTCAAATCGCCTCTTCACCGCCTATTGTGGCCAGGTAAGCACAAATGAAGAAAGGAGGGATCCGCTCACGAATCACCGTGAGACGGGCCTTTTAAAATTACCTTTCTCACTTGTCTAGCCTAGACACCACAAAGTCAGATTTAGATAAACGACTGAATGCCCACAACCTTCCTCTGTCCTATTGAGCACGACAGTCCTTAGTTGGCTGAGTCTAAATATTTTTTAATTAACTCAATGGTGATGCATATGTTTTTTAGTGATTTTTGGGTCTTAGGAAAGGTAATGAAATCCCCACCCAATCTTGATTGGTGTTGTAGCCCCTTAAAAGTCCGTATTAATTATGCAAAGCAGTTAACACACCAAAAACACTTGCAAATTTTCTTTTATTTGGCAGCACAAAGAATCCTGCACAAAACAATTTATTGGAGAGGGAGAAAGATTTTGCGTAAAGAACCCTGCAGGAAAAATTTTCAGTGGAGCTTAGGATAGGAGAGGGGACAAAAATACTTACAGAAAATTTTGGGGTGCTGACGTCAGAAGTTGACCACGGTTCCGCGGTCAAGCGCTTGAATCCGCCGCGGTTCCACGGTGGTTAAGTTGGTTTGGATCTCCAAAATTTTTCTGTTGTCTGTTGTGATTCTCCTCTGTCTGTTCAGATCTTCTGTTTCTGTTTGCTCACTGGATTTTTCCATATCTGAATCAGTCCATCTTCTTTTCCTGCGCATTTCACACAATACCTCTAAAAAAGAACAAGATGAATTTTTTTATTTTTTTTGTTTTAAAAATTGTAATTTTTAAATTTTTTATTATTTTTAACCCAAAATTACACAAAGAAAGAGACTATCGTCTCTCCGGCAACGGCGCCATTTGATTGATCGTTCTTTTGCATGTGTGTTTTGAAATCAAAGAATAGAATACCGCAATCAATAACGGTGTCGCTTGGTAGCTAGCCGGTTAAGTACGGGTTGGTCCACAGGGAGATGGATTCCTTTTCTTTATGTTCTAACGAGTTAATCCGATCAAGTCGGGTTTTGTTTTACGATCTAAGAATGAGATTAAATTTGATTAAAAGTCTTGCTAGGGTTAGGATTAGGTTAGTTTGGAAAAAGAATTCTACTCACTGCATTCTTTTCCCTATTTAGGATTTTAGGTGTTAGGGTAATAGTCAACAAAGGGGATTAGCACGACTAGGAAGAAACTTAGTTTCTTCCTTTTGGTCCTTGTCCGTCCTTTCTTAACTCTTATCCCTAATCTCTATTTAAATCAACCACAACCAGTCGAACTAGGGAATCACCGTTATCTTGTAGGATAGGGTGCCGTAGTGAGCGGTGTGTGTGGTTCATTTAAATAGAGTCCGTATTAATTAAAATTATGGGGGTAAGGAAAGGAGTGAGAGAGATTTCCTTCTCTCAAACCATCCCAATTCTAACCCTAACAAGTGAGGAATTACTCACTCATTAGGGTATTAACAATAGAATTCATTTTTTATAAATTTTTATATTAGAAAACTAAATTGCAAATATTAAAGGAACAGATAAAAAAATGCAAGAATTAAATTCAGAAAAGGAATGCGAGATAAAAATAAAAATACCTTTCTTTATTGATACACTCTTGAACGATTACAATGAAATTAAAATTTAGACTAGAATTAAAAAGAGGCATCTCAAAAGAGGCACCCAAAAGAGGCACACCTTATTTGGCTTTGAGCCCTCCTATTTATAGATAGGAAAAACCCTAACTTTACATTCTGATCCATACATGAAATTACAAAACAACCCCAAAGACCGAGTCAAAGCACCGACACCTGCACCGACACGTGCATTGCATGGCCGCGGTTCCGCGGCAGAAAGGCCATTTTAGCCGCCGATCCGCGGCCATTTGGTGGGCTTATGGGCCCAATTCTTCAGGGTTTCTCTGTGTTGCTTTTATTTTCTATTTTCTACACTTGGTTCCTCAGAATCTTTTCTACTTTCTTCCAGATTTCCGACAATGCAGAATTATGTGGACTTTTACCGTAAGCTTCACATTGAAGTCTTGAATCTTGTGCTGCCCTTGTGCATTGAACTGTTTACTGATTTTCATTTATTTCTTGAACTGTTAGGTGGCATCATAAGGATTCATCTATTGTTGGTCGTAGTCTCACATTTGTAGCGACTTTTCATGAATTTCACTGTAACGATCTGAGAACCCGTAACCTGCAACTATTTAGCAGACATGGATCAAAAGCACCTATTTATTTATAATATGATTAAGAATGGGCGATATAATAATGCAAAATTCTGATATGAACATCTGGCGAAAAGTCCAGGGCTCCGTGATTGATCAAAACTACTCTCTTCGACCGAAGAAATAGAAAGTTCGACAAGAGGAAGACCACTCCTCCGTCATACAGTAAGGGACTTCTTCTGCACATGTGCTTGTTACAACGGCTCTTTCAATCTCGACCTCCCACAAAAGGATGAGGCTAGAGAAAATCCCACCGCCAGCGGCAAACTCCAAAGGCGATAGACCCAAACGCTCCAAGTCTGGGGGCATGATCATGCATACGGTCTACTTGGCTTCTAGGAAAGAGGAAATCCGTGCTTCCATAGGTCACCGTCCGCAAACTCGGTCGCTGTAAAAAGCTCAGGAGCAACAACAAAAGCTCCAGGAGATGCTGACCAAAATGGAAGCACTTACTCGGCAAATAGAAAGCTCGGAAACAACAGCCGAATAACGCCAAGAGCAGGAGACCGATACAGAGTTCCTGCGAAGGGTGCTTGAAAGAAAGGACAAGGAAGCTGCTGAGAAGGCTGCTAACATAAAGAAGATGGTTCTTTTGTTCCAAGTTATGGTTGGAATGATTATCTAGCCAAAACCCCCGGCCGAGGATCCGCCGATAATTATCGAGGATGACAGAGAGAAAACATCAAACCCTCTTCCGGCTTTATCAGTAGCCAAGGAGGAAATGATTTCCAAGGCTACTCTTGCCGATAATTGATTGTCATATTTTTTGTGTTTTAAATTTACCGCAATCAAGACGGTGTCGCTTGGTAACTAGCCGGTTGAGTACGGGTCGATCCACAGGGAGAAGGAATCCTTTTCTTTATATTCTAACGAGTTAAGTCCAAACTTTGGTAGGGTTTTGTTTTAAGATCTATGAATGAGAATAAGTTTATAAGGGTTAGGATTATGTCAGTTCGAAATAGGGATCTTCTTGCTTCTTTCAATGCCTTAGTTGTGAATAAAGGTGTTAGGGTAATCGCAACAACGGGGATTAGCACGACTAGGAAGAAACTTAGTTTCTTCCTTTTGGTCCTTGTCCGTCCGTTCTTGGCTCTTAGCCCTAACCTCCGGTTAATTCAACCACAACCGGTCTAACTAGGGAATCATCGCTATCATGTAGGATAGGGTGCCGTAGTGAGCGGATTATGGTTGATTTAAAGGGAGTCCGTATTAAAATTATTTAGGAAAAGAAAGGAGTGAGAGATTTCCTTCTCTCAAACCTTCCCTATCCTACCTCTAACAAGTGAGGAATTACTCACTCATTAGGAAGGTAACAACAAAATTCATTTTTTTATTTTTATTTTAATTTATGACCTAAATTGCAGATAAATAAAGAACAAATAAAAGTGCAGATAAGAAGAATGCGAGATACAATTTAAAAAAAAACTTACTTTATTGATGATCTCTCAAGAACGCATTACAATTGAATTTAAAATTTAGATCTAGAATATAAAAAAGAGGAATAAAAACTAAAGAGAGGCATCCTAAGAAAGGCACCCTGAAAGAGGCACCCTTTATTTGGTTTTGAACCCTCCTATTTATAGATAGGAAAACCCTAGGTTTAACTTCTGATCCATACACGAAATTACAAAACCACCCCAAAAATCGAGAAACACCGACACTGCCACCGACACGTGCAGAGCACGGCCGTGGAACCGCGGCAGATGTGCCTGTTTGGCCGCGGTTCCGCGGCCATTTGGTGGTCTTGTGTGATCAATTTTTTTTGGGATTCTTTATGTTGCTTTTATCTTCTGTTTTCTTCACTTGGTTTTTCAGAATCTCTTCAGTTCTCTTCCAGATATTCAATAGTGGACTTTTGCCTTGAGCTCCGCGTTTGAAGTCTTGGATCTTGTGCTGCTCTTGTGCTTTGTGCATTGAAATACTCAATGATTTTCTATTTGTTCCTTGAACTGGTCGGCGGTATTATACGGATAGTGTGCGGAAACCGATATTTCTCTTTTTGTTGGTCGTAGTCCTACATTTGTTGTGACTTTTCATGAATTTCACTGTAAAGAGCTGAGAATCTGTAACCTGCAACTATTTAGCAGACATGGATCAAAAGTACCTACTTATATGCAATGTGATTAAGAATGGGTGATATAAAAATGCAAAAATCTGTTATGAACAATACTATAGCTCAACAAATACAAGCTCATCAAACTTGTGAAGCTGCTGGCCAAATCGTCAGAACCGGACGACCGTATCCAAGCTGGTATGACCAAATCAAGTACCTGCCGGGATATAAGATCCCTAAGTTCCATGTGTACAAGGGGACAGGAAACCCACATTAGCACGTCGCACAGTTCAGAGCTCTGTGCGGTAACACTGGAGGCGACGACAAACTGTTGCTTCATCAATTCGTTGGTAGCCTGTCAAAGACGGCCTTCGAATGGTACTCGAAGATTCTAAATGACTCTGTAAAAACGTTCGCAGAAATGGAACTGCTGTCCTCCCAGCGTTTCTCCAGCGCGGGCGAGCGCACTCCAATCATGGCATTAATCAATGTCAGGGTAAGGCCAGGAGAAAGATGGGTCCAATATACGATCTGGTGGCGGAATCTATGGTCAAAGTGCGAACAACGCATTGAAGAATCTCCCACCGTAGGCATGCTCATCGGGACTCTTGATCCTCAAATGACTGTGTCCCAGTTCATGACATTCTTCAAGCCAACCACCTTCCAGGCTTTAATCGATAAACTGGTCCAAATGGACCAGATGGTAATACATTGATTCTAAACGAATGTTATTACATACCGAACATGATATGCAAAATTATATCAGTCTCTTTATTAACTAAAGAAGAATATAATTTTATATTGCAGGATAATGTTATGAACATTTTCCTGAATCAAAAGTTGATTGGATCAGGCACGTTATGTAATGGCATATACGTTCTAAATCAAACTACAGTTCTTAATGTACAGAACACACATAAGAGGAAAAGTTCAGAAATGAACGAATCCTTCTTGTGGCATTGTAGACTAGATCATATCAATGCGACACGACTAGCTAAGTTACATAAGGATGGATATTTGAATCCGTTCGAATTTACATCTTATGAAACTTGCCAGTCATGTCTCAAAGGTAAAATGATCAAAA
Organism: Agapanthus africanus; assembly: GCA_030015575.1. NCBI lineage: Eukaryota > Viridiplantae > Streptophyta > Magnoliopsida > Asparagales > Amaryllidaceae > Agapanthus > Agapanthus africanus. Next base: position 536,648,636 of record JASDDO010000010.1, on the reverse strand, counting down.
CTCCATTTACTGAACACGAAGAAAGAGCTACTGAACTCTTGAGACTGATACATAGTGATGTATGCAGTCCTATGTTTACATATGCCAGGGTTGGTTCCTCGTACTTCATTATATTCACCGATGATCTCTTAAGATTCAGACATGTGTTCTCGAAACATAAGTCTGAAGCTTTTTGAGATATTCAAGGAATATAAGTGCAAAGTAGAGAACCAAATAAGTAAAAGTATTAAAATCCTTCGATCTAGTCGGGTAGGAGAATACTTAAGTAAGGAGTTCCTGGAGTATCTAAAAGAGAATGGGATTCTCTCTCGGCTTACTCCTCCGTATACACCACAGCACAATGGTTTGTCGGAGAGGAGGAATCGCACCTTATTAGATATGGTGCGCTCTATGATGAGTAACGCTGAGTTACCTATTTCCTTTTGGGGTTATGTGCTTGAGACAGCAACATACCTATTGAATAGAGTTCCATCCAAATCCGTGCCTACCACTCCATATGCGATATGGTATGGGAAGAGACCATGTCTTAAACGAGTTAAGATATATGGTTGTCCGGCCTATGTTGAAAGGCAAAATCAGGACAAGCTCGAAGCAAGGTCAGTTCTGTGCATGTTTGTTGAATATCCCAAACATTAGCGAGAGTATATTTTCTACCACACTGAGGAGCAAAAGGTGTTTTGTTTCTCGGCATGCCATCTTTTTAGAAAAGAAATTTCATATGGAAGAAATTAGTGGTCATGAGATAGAACTGGAAGAAGTTCCAGCTAGAAAAACAAACAGCTGATGATTTGGTAGAACCAGAGGATTCAATAGTTCCTGACGAACCTCAGCCTCTCCGAGATCTAGTAGGGTTCCTCATCCGCCTGAGAGATATTACGGTTTTCTCAATGATAGTGGGAGCGAGGATTGCATCATGGAAGATGATGACCCAACTAGTTTCGAGCAGGCCATCACAAGTGGGGACTCTGTGAAATGGCTGGATAAAATGCGATCTGAGATGGAATCCATATACACTAACAAAGTATGGATTTTGGTAGTTGCACTTGAAGGGGTAAAACCCATCGGGAGCAAGTGGATCTTGAGAAAATTCTTTGTGTAGATGGAAAAGCTGAGACTTTCAAGGCTAAACTTGTTGCAAAAGGTTTTCGTTAATAACCAGGTGTGGATTTTGATAAAACCTTTTCTCCAGTGGCAATTGTCATGACTCGAAAAGTACCGAGCATGACTGGTACTTAAATTACGAAACGTCTCGAGGCGCACATAATCTAAGTAAGCCAAAACCCAGAAACCAAAACCAAAAGAAGCAGTAGAGTGAAGGAAAAACCAATTTAAAGCAAGTAGTTTTAATAGCATAAGTCGAATTATGCGTTTTAAAAACATCAAGTCATTTCTTAAAATTTCGACAGAGTTTCCTTTATAAATACTGGCCCCAAACGGAGTACAACATGAATAGTATACGAAATAATAAAAGGCATCCCCAAGCGGGAGCTAGCTCTTCGTCAATCGACGGTCACAACCACGCAAGCAAGATAATATATAATGCCGAAGGACGAGGATCAAAACTCAAAAGAAACTCAAATCAACATGAAAACCATAATAATACAACGCGCGACTCTAAGGTCGAAATAAATACAAGTCTGGTTTCTAGTCTGAAATAAATATACAACTTTGTTTGGTGATGGAGTTACTAGATACAACTAAAAATAATAGATGAACGAGGGTGGTCACGATGCGAGTGAACCCACCTACCAAAGCAATCACCCAGAATAAAAGCAGTGTGCCAGCAAAGCCGCAACGAAACATGTACGGCAAAACCTGCAAAGAACTGTGGCACAACGAGGGTGAGTTACCAACTCGTGAGTAGAAAATATCACAGAGCAGAAATCGCATGTATAACGCAATCCTAAGTCATACGATCAGTAATATCCTCAAAATAATAATATGGCCTGAAGCATAATATAATGGTAAGGGTAAACATCTATCCCTAAGTGTAATACTAAGTACTCGTGTCAGTGCCTCAGGTAACCACATATCACTAATATGATGTACAAATGTCAGGCAGGAATATGTCACTAAAATGATGTGCAAATGAATATAATGATAACAGCGTACATCATGAATCGAAAAACTGTTTTTCTTTGTTTAATGAGATTTCTGTATGTATATAAAAAAAACCGAGATATCATCAAAGAAATCAACATAGAATCCGTGTCAAGCATCGACACAAAACCTAAATCTCAAAATCTCAGGCTCCGGCTATCCGGACTGGCCTGTATCATCAAATCTCAATATCTCAGTGTCTCAAATCTCAATATCTTAATATCTCGGGCTCCGTCAGTCCGGATCGGCCCATATCATCAATCACATGACCACAAACGGTATCCTCCGGATATCCACCGCGCCAGACAATCACCGGTAGGCAGTCTGCCTCTTCCGTGCTCATCGTCTACAACTCGAGCTTCTTGTCTCGGGATATCATACCGGGTCCACCATGTACCCGCAGACGGTTCATCCAACTCCTCGAATCGGGTCTCGAAAACCATCTCAGAACCGAGAAAATATCATGGTGGACAAGACTCATCATATCAAGGAAAACCGTATTTTTCTCTTTAAATACATCATCAGTTTATAAAACTTTCATATGCGGTTTCCAAATCCAGAAAATCTCAAGAAGGATCCGAAAACATCAAATCACCATGTCAATAAAAGTGAAAACCGGCATAAATCTCCATAATACTACATAACCAATGAATATATGAATGCATCTGATATCATGCCCAATGCAATAGTTAAACTAGCATATGAAATCTATAACATATTGCAACTATCAGCTAGCAGGCAATATCAATGAAATAGTATTCTTTAAAGTGTACGTGACATGGCAATTACCGATGATGATGTGTGTGAGCCGGCAAGCAAGTGTATGTGGAGCATACGCATCATCGGTAATGGTGTTGGTGTCCTGATAGCAGGGTTTCATAATAATTTCAGATAACATATGTATAAGCATGAAATGTGATGAAACATCATGAATATACAGAAAGTGATGTAGTAACAGCAACACTGAAGAATATACCTATCCAATATACGAGTCATACAGTATGGTATTTTAAAGTACTCACGATTCTCCACTGCATTTGAAAACAAGTATGACTCGAGCCCAATCAAAAAGGTAAGGAAATCCACCTAGGTCTGAGTCGACCTATATATATATATATCTAGTAGTCGGTGATCTCGCTTCAATAGTATCACGTACGATACAATATATACATATGAAATCCTCGAGTCAAGAGTGCGGATCTAACATCATAATTATATCTCGAACGGTAAATCCCAAATCTGGGTACGGGTCAAATATCATATTTATCTCATTACTCATCTGATATCCTTATCATCACATATCGTGAACAGGGGGGTACTGATCTAAGTCTAGTACAATACTAATATCATCAGCATATATGTACGCGTGTGTATGAAACACATCGCCTATCAATCCGCTAATATCATGTCGTATCTCATAATACGAACCAAATCACATCACCGATCTCATGGCACCATACCTAATCTCATCGACTCGTCTCCAAATACCATATAAAATCATCATCATCCATGTATACGTATATATATATATATATATATATATATATATAAACCCACGCATCCACATCTATCTATATGCATATAACTTATACATCCAAACTTATATCCCGTGCGTGTATGTGTATGGGTAACAACCTTACTCTAGGTTTCGCGACTATGAAACCAACTAAATCACTTTCCTCAATTCTCGCTAACGCTAACTCGTGATCTTCTAAAGCTTTTCTTGCTAAGTTTTCATATCCCTCAATAACACATTTAAGTATATCTATATCACAACATATCATTTCTTACGACATTGCGGGGGTGGTATACGCCATCCACACGACTTCTCCCCGTAAATATATATCTACTCACCTTGATCTTCGCTTGCCGATACCGATGTCGCCACGCACTTGCTTGTCGTCTTGAAGTCCTCGTGAGGGTACCTACATGTCAAAATATATCGTATCGCATTAAAATCCGACTCATGACCCAATGATACACGAATCTCACATAGGTCAAAACCTATGGCCCACTCAAGCAAAAGAACCAAATAACCCTCGATATCGGTGTACAAATGCCAATTGATCGAGAAAAATCCAAACGTACCTATTTGCACATTCACAAAACACTAATTATAATGTGAGATAGGTTGTAATTCACAAAAACCACAAACTGAATTTAAAAGCAATTTTTCCGAAAACCTAGTAAGCAAAATTTTCCATTTTAGCACAAAACTAAATGTTTTAATGATTTTAGTGGCTACAATGCTCACTAAATATCATAACTAAGCCACCCAAACCATTACTAGATTTTTAATCCCACTTATTTTCATAATTCTAAAAATCTAGTTTACAAAATATATAATTTAGACAATTTTTAAATAACAATTGGCAAACTAGAAACTAGCTTACATTTTACATGTCTTAAAGTGTCAAACTACCCACTATATTGTTAATGATGTGATGAAAACCATAACCATATTTTAATCTCACATTTTGAATTAATTCTAAAAATCTAGTTTGCTAAAAAGGCTTAATTTGGACATGTTACATGCAACAATTAGCAATATGTAACAAGATTAAGTTTTCCCAAATCTCAAGAGGTTCAACTACACAATTAAACCATGAACAATTTATCAAAACCCAAACTTAAATTCAAATCCTTCTCTTGAAAGTTAAATATGAAATTTATTCCATAATTAAACATCTAATTTAGTTGAATTGAAGTAATAACAAACAATTTAACAAAAGGGTCAAGAATTATACCTCATAACCCATAGATCAAACTTGCAATCTAGCGTTTCAAATGCAAACTTTTCTCCAAGATTCATGTTAGAATAGGCTAAGGAAAAATGGGTAGGGCTTGGATTTGGATTTTGTGGGAATTTTGATGTATTTTTGTGAGGTTTTAGAGATGAGATGAAGTGGAAACATGGGGTAAAATGAGGGGGGGCTGCTGCTGTGCATTTTCGGCTAAGTGAGGGGAAGGGAAAGTGTATGGGGTATGGGTGTGGGTCAACTCATGAAAATCCCCAAAACATCATATAATAATACCCCAAAAATCATCCTTTATAATACTCTTTTCATTCTACTTCTCTTTTCTTTTCTTTTGAGGAAAAGAAGTGTGGGAATGGGGAAAGGGCAGCAAGCATTTTCGGCCAACACATGGTGTGTGTGGGTGTGTGTGAAACAATGAACACCATACACCAAACCTCAATTTCTATTTAATTTAATTTCACTATTTAAGCCTTTTTCTATCATATTTTTAGAACCATCTTAACAATTTCTTTTCATTTCAAAAATAACATGTTAAATTTTGGTTTAATGTGTCATGATGCACAGAATTTGTATTAACCAATTTCAATTTGTAATTATCACTAATTAAATGTATTAGTGACGGCTTAAAATAATATTAAAATAATTAATTTCGGAAAAAATTTCAGTCAACTAGAATTTTACAAGTGACTCAATAAACACCAAATACTACCAATTACATAGCTAGAATATGCATATTTGATTTTATATTAAATGATATTTATATCTTGGTTTTTTTTACGGAAAACACCCGTTATTTTACCGATTCTCCGAAATTTCACCTAAACGATTTTCAAAACGTTACAATCTTCTCCCTTAAAGAAATTCGGTCCCCGAATTTAAATTAAAACTCCCCCAAATACTAAAACATTTCAGCAAAATAATCAAGTCGTTGGGGCTCCGAAATCATAAATACATAAAACATATCGTAGTGCAATGCATGCGCATGAAAAAGAGTGCATAACCAAAATCAAAACTCCGTCAAGTATCCCGCAATCATCGGAGTTATGGGGAAGTCATCAATGTCTAAATCCAATACGAAAACCAACATGATATACATCAAAACTATACATGTAAACGTCAAAACTATACAGGTAAACATCTGAAGGAAATGCATGCCAAACCTTTTTAAGTTGCTATGCGATGCGCATAACACTGCACAGTGGTGGACGTCTATTGTAAGAAAAATAACTTTATATATATGTTCTTTGTTTAATATGCACGTCCCGCCATTTTGAAAACAATTTAGAAGGGTTTCTTTTGTTAATTTTTTTCGTGTCATCTCAGACACGTAGGTAAATACTGAGGCTATAGCTCTTTTTGGAAATCCCTTCGATAACTATCGATGCATGCAAAAACATAATCAGGTACTGTCCTCGGACTAGTCCTGCTCTGCTACTATACCAAATAGTAAATATCATAATAACATACTGCTCAAAATCAATCCCAAACTTTATATAACAATGTCACGTGCATCTGGTGCGCACGGAAATTGAAATCCATGAATGTGCCATACATGTGCACAGAAACAAAACCTGAGTGCAACGGGTGTACACTAAAACACCTGTCAAGGGCAACGTGTGTGCCTGACAGCAAAACCAGGCGCATCTGATATGCATGAAGAATCTCGATTTAGTGCATCTGGTGTGCACCTAAATCGCATAAAGCGCCTCAAGTATGCGAAAAATCCAAATCAAGAGCACAAAGTGCACGAAAACGAATATCGAATATCACAATCGAAATCGACGGTATACGGCATATCTCAATCCAAATCTAATTCAGGTATACTGTAGTATATAATCTCACAACCATGTGCATCAGCGTGCACAAAATCGAATCAAAATACTAAAAGTGTAAGAAAATTATGCCGAAAGCATAAGTCAAATCACATGCATACCATATGCATGAAATCAAAATCAATATCTCGAATGATATCTAATCAAAATCAAGTGCTACTGTGGTGAAAAAAATCTCAATCATGCAAATAAATCATCCAAAATATCAAAATCAAATAGGGCGGAAACAGTCCCGCTCAAACACATCCTCTAACAATCTCTGGCCAACTGTCATGTTCACTCATAACATATCTCGTCGACGGTGCCGAACTCTGGCCTGCAGGCATGCGTAATAGGACCGTTCTTGGGTCCAAGTCTTCTCGTAAATTATTCCAGAAAGGTCCTGTCGAGATCTCTCCCAAATCTTGTTTCTGCTGAACTGCCCGGAGGTTATCACCCTTTACTATATCAATTTCTGGTTCTGGAACGGCTGCATACTCATCACGACTCCTTCTGGAAGATATATCCATATACAACGCCTCTGCATGCGTATCACATCTCTGATGTCGGCGAAGTGGAACGTCATCTCATCAAGATCTCGTACGAACCTCTTACTCCACTTTTCTCTAATGTCGACTACTTCAGACTCGTCTCTTCGTGGCTGCACGGACTGTGCTCCAACGGCTATACTCTTATCTGGAGTCTCCCAAGCAATGTATCCCATCACATAGTATCCGAATGAAGTCGAACCATTCGATCGACTCGTCAAAACCTCATAATCCCCCAAGAGCTCAACATCTTGAGTACAATTTAATAGTATCGAGTACATACCACAACACCGGTGGACCAGCCGTAGGGAAAACCCAAGCCTCACTAATGGCACCACGGAACTGCCGCAAACCTTAAGGTTCAAAGACTTTCACATGGTCATTACGTCGAGTTAGGGTTTTCATTCTTCTAGAGGGTCCATAGAATTGCCTGCATGTATTTCCGAATACTTTATACTTGGAATATGGGTTTCCGACATTCGATCGTCTCTATCGACTCTCAACTTATCTGCGTGAAGTCGCCTCTAGCTGGAATCCATCAAGCTGATGACCTCACATCGAGGTAAGCGAACGAACCACCTGTCCTAGTCATTCATCCTCGGGTGACTAGCGACCATCTATAATATCTCTAAGTATAACTCGTACTGCAAAAACTCCAACATCGGGGGAGATATCTCGTCGTTCGCAGCAACAACTGGCTCATTCATCTACACGCTAAACAGTGCATCTATCATCATGAATAAGCGATACATCAAAGGTCATCATATTCTGGCTGGCCTCTATCAGTGGCTCAATCCTCTGGTGCTGATCTGCACATCCGAGAAATCTCGTAAAGCGATCCATCAAACGCTGATGGCACGAAAACACAATAAAACGATGCCTCCCTGTGCAATCGTATGTCTCTGGAATCACGCCCTTGTCAGTCCTCGTCCATGACGAGCTCGTGCTGACCGCAACTCTAGCAGTAGATCTCCATGCCCGTACAATCGCGGTAATAAAACCATAAGCTGGTACCGATGAGGCTAGATCATAGGAAGGAATATAATACTGTGCAAGGAAATGTACATCCTAAGGCTTCTTAAGCGGAGTATCGTATCGTAAGCATGCCGCGGAACATACACACGGTACGTCACTCTACTTAACTCACCCACTCCATCAACCAAGGGTCATCCTACACTCAGGAGGTAAAACCTAACGCTCTGATACTAACTTTGTCACGAGCCAAAAAGTACCGAGCGTGACTGGCACTTAAATTATGAAATTTCTTGATGCGTATGTAATCTAAGTAAGCCAAAACCCAGAAATCAAAACCAAAAGAAGCAGTAGAGTGAAGGAAAAACCAATTTAAAGCAAGTAGTTTTAATAGCATAAGCCGAATTATGCGTTTTAAAAACATCAAGTCATTTCTGAAAATTTCGGCAGAGTTTCCTTTGTAAATACTGGCTCCAAACGGAGTACAACATGAATAGTATACGAAATAATAAAAGGCATCCCCAAGCGGGAGCTAGCTCTTCGTCAATCGACGGTCACAACCATGCAAACAAGATAATATACAACGCCGAAGGGCGAGGATCAAAACTTAAAAGAAACTCAAATCAACCTGAAAACCATAATAATACAACGCGCGACTCTAAGGTCGAAATAAATACAAGTCTGGTTTCTAGTCTGAAATAAATATACAACTTTGTTTGGTGATGGAGTTACTAGATACAACTGAAAATAATATATGAACGAGGGTGGTCACGATGCGAGTGAACCCACCTACCAAAGCAATCACCCGAAATGGAAGCAGTGTGCCAGAAAAGCCGCAACGAAACCTGTACGGCAAAACTTGCAAGGAACTGTGGCACAACGGGGGTGAGTTGGCAACTCGGAGTAGAAAACAACACAGAGCAGAAATCGCATGTATAACGCAATCGTAGGTCATACGATCAGTAATATCCTCAAAATAATAATATGGCCTGAAGCATAATATAATGGTAAGGGTAAACAACTATCCCTAAGTGTAATACTAAGTACTCATGTCAGTGCCTCAGGTAACTACATGTCACTAATATGATGTACAAATGTCAGGTAGGAATATGTCACTAAAATGATGTGCAAATGCATATAAAGATAACAGAGTACATCATGAATCGAAGAACTGTTTTTCTTTGTTTAATGAGATTTCTGTATGTATATAAAAAAACCGAGATATCATCAAAGAAATCAACATAGAATCTGTGTCAAGCATTGACACAAAACCTAAATCTCAAAATCTCAGGCTCCGGCTATCCGGACTGGCCTGTATCATCAAATCTCAATATCTCAATGTCTCAAATCTCAATATGTCAATACCTCGGGCTCCGTCAGTCCGGATCGGGCTATATCATCAATCACACGACCACGAACGGCATCCTCCGGATATCCGCTGCGCCAGACGATCACAGGTAGGCAGTCTGCCCCTGCCGGGATCATCGTCTACAACTCGAGCTTCTTGCCCCGGGATACCATACCGGGTACACCATGTACCCGCAGACGGTTCATCCAACTCCTCGAATCGGGTCTCGAAAACCATCTCAGAACCGAGAAAACATCAAGGTGGACAAGACTCATCATATCAAGGAAAACCACATTTTTCTCTGTAAATACATCATCAGTTTATAAAACTTTCACATGTGGTTTCCAAATCCAGAAAATCTCAAGAAGGATCCGAAAACATCAAATCACCATGTCAATAAAAGTGAAAACCGGCATAAATCTCCATAATACTGCATAACCAATGAATATATGAATGCATCTGATATCATGCCCAATGCAATAGTTAAACTAGCATATGAAAGCTATAATATATTGCAACTATCAGTTAGCAGGCTGTGTCAATGAAATAGTATTCTTTAAAGTGTCCGTGATATGGCAATTACCGATGATGATGTGTGTGAGCCGGCAAGCAAGTGTATGTAGAGCATACGCATCATCGGTAATGGTGCTGGTGTCCTGACAGCAGGGTTTCATAATAATTTCAGATAACACATGTATAAGCATGCAATGCGATGAAACATCATGAATATACAGAAAGTGATATAGTAACAGCAACACTGAAGAATATACCTACCCAATATACGAGTCATACAGTATGGTATTTTAAAGTACTCACGATTCTCCGCTGCATTTGAAAACAAGTATGACTCGAGCCCAGTCAAAAGGGTAAGGAAATCCACCTAGGTCTGAGTCGATCTATATATATATATATATATATATATATATAGTAGTCGGTGATCTCTCCTCAATAGTATCACGTACGATATAATATATACATATGACATCCTCGATTTAAGAGTGCGGATCTAACATCATAATTATATCTCGTACGGTAAATCCCAAATCTGGGTACGGGTCAAATATCATATTTATCTCATTACTCATCTGATATCCTTATCATCACATATCGTGAACAGGGGGTACTGATCTAAGTCTAGTACAATACTAATATCATCAGCATATATGTACGCGTGTGTATGAAACACATCGCCCATCAATTCGCTAATATCATATCGTATCTCATAATACGAACCAAATCACATCACCGATCTCATGGCACCATGCCTAATCTCATCGACTCGTCTCCAAATACCATATGAAATCCTCATTATATATATATATATATATATATATAAATAAACCCACGCATCCACATCTATCTATATACATATATCGTATACACCCAAACCCATATCCCGTGCGTGTATGTGTATGGGTAAGAACCTTACTCTAGGTTTCGCGACTATGAAACCAACTAAATCACTTTCCTCAATTCCCGCTAACACTAACTCGTGATCTTCTAAAGCTTTTCTTGCTAAGTGTTCATATCCCTCAATAACACATTTAAGTATATATATATCACAACATATCATTTCTTACGACATTGCGGGGGTGCTATACGCCATCCACCCGACTTCTCCCCGTAGATATATATCTACTCACCTTGATCTTCGCTTGCCGATGCCGATGTCGCCACGCACTTGCTTGTCGTATTGAAGTCCTCATGAGGGTACCTACATGTCATAATACATCATATCGCATTAAAATCCGACTCATGATCCAATGACACACGAATCTCACATAGGTCAAAACATATGGCCCGCTCATGCAAAAGAACCAAATAACCCTCGATATCGGCGTACAAATGCCGATTGATCGAGAAAAACCTAAATGTACCCATTTGCCCATTCACAAAACACTAATTATAATATGAAATAGGTTGTAATTCACAAAACCCTCAAACTCACTTTAAAAGCTATTTTTCCGAAAACCTAGTAAGCAAAATTTTCCATTTTAGTACAAAACTAAATGTTTTAACGATTTTAGTGGCTACATTGCTCATTAAATATCATAACTAAGTCACCCAAACCATTACTAGATTTTTAATCCCACTTATTTTCATAATTCTAAAAATCTAGTTTACAAAATATATAATTTAGACAATTTTTAAAATAACAATTGGCAAACTAGAAACTAGCTTAATTTTACATGTCTTAAAGTGTCAAACTACCCATTATATTGTTAATGATGTGATGAAAATCATAACCATATTTTAATCTCACATTTTGAACTAATTCTAAAAATCTAGTTTGCTAAAAATGCTTAATTTGGATATTTTACATGCAACAATTAGCAATATGCAACAAGATTAAGTTTTCCCAAATCTCAAGAGGTTCAACTACGCAATTAAACCATGAACAATTTATCAAAACCCTAACTTAAATTCAAATCCTTCTCTTGAAAGTTAAATATGAAATTTATTCCATAATTAAACATCTAATTTAGTTGAATTGAAGAAATAACAAACAATTTAACAAAAGGGTCAAGAATTATATCTCATAACCCATAGATCAAACTTGCAATCTAGCCTCTCAAATGCAAAATTTTCTCCAAGATTCATGTTAGAATAGGCTAAGGAAAAATGGGTAGGGCTTGGATCTGGATTTTGTTGGAATTTTGATGGATTTTTGTGAGGTTTTGGAGATGAGATGAAGTGGAAACTTGGGGGAAAATGAGGGGGGGCTGCTGCTGTGCATTGTCGGCCAGGTGAAGGGAAGGGAAAGTGTGTGGGGTATGGGTGTGGGTCAACTCATGAAAACCCCAAAACATCATATAATAATACCCCAAAAATCATCCTTTATAATACTCTTATCATTCTACTTCTCTTTTCTTTTCTTTTGAGGAAAAGAAGTGTGGGAATGGGGAAAGGGCAGCAAGCATTTTCAGCCAGCACATGGTGGGTGTGGGTGTGTGTGAAACAATGAACACCATACACCAAATCAACATGCACCGAACATCAATTTCTATTTAATTTAATTTCACTATTTAAGCATTTTTCTATCATATTTTTAGAACCATCTTAACAATTTCTTTTCATTTCAAAAACAACATGTTAAATTTTGGTTTAACGTGTCATGATGCACAGAATTTGTATTAACCCATTCCAATTTGTAATTATCACTAATTAAATGTATTAGTGACGGCTTAAAATAATATTAAAATAATTAATTTCGGAAAAATTTTCAGTCAACTAGAATTTTACAAGTGACTCAATAAACACCAAATACTAGCAATTACATAGCTAGAATGTGCATATTTGATTTTATATTAAATGATATTTATATCTTGGTTTTTTTATGGAATACACCCGTTATTTTACTGACTCTCCGAAATTTCACCTAAACGATTTTCAAAACGTTACAGCTATGCTTAAGTCCATCCGGATCCTACTTCCCATTGCTGCATACCATGACTACGAAATTTGGCAGATCGACGTCAAGAACGCTTTCTAAATGGTGATTTAGAAGAGAGCGTGTACATGACACTGCAGAAGGCTTCGTAGACAGTGGGAGCAGCGGAAAGGTATACAAGTTGCTTAAATCAATTTACGGATTAAAGCATGTATCGCGGAGTTGGTACATCTGTTTTGATGTGGCAATCAAAGAGTTTGACTTCATCGAAAAGGTAGATAGGCCTTGTATATACAAGAATATTGTAGAGAGTAAGGTTGTCTTCCCCGTATTGTACGTGGGTGACATACTCTGGATAGAAAATGGTTTTCCTATGCTGCACCCGGTCATTCTCTTCTTATCACTAAGTTTCTCTATTAAGGGTTTGGGTGATGCCTCTTACATCCTAGGGAGAAACACTGGACAGTTGTGAAGAACATTCTTAAGTTCTTCAGAAGGACTAAAGAAATGTTCTTGGTGAATGTCAACGTTGAACTCCAAATGGAGTCCTTTACTGATTCGAGCTTCCACAGTGATAAGGTCGACTGTAAGACAGTCTTGGGTTTTGTCTTTACCCTCAGTGGAAGGACGGTATGTTGGAAGAGTTCCAAGCTATATACCATGGCAGACTCAATGATAAAGGGTGAATACATTGCTACCAACGATGCTACCAAAGAGACTGTCTGGATGAAGATTTTCATGAAATGAACTTGGTTAGTACCATTGTGGTGATAATGGAGCTGTTGGTTTGGCCTAGGAACCCCGGTCCCATCCGTGATCCAGACATATTCTTAGGCAGTATCACCTGATCATGAAGATGGTTGATCTCCAAGCGATCAAGGTCAGGAGAGTTGAGACGAAGAATAACGTAGCAGATCCACTTACCTAGGCCAAACCCCAGATACAAATTGAGAGTTTTTGGGATGTTTGATATGAAATACTACAACAACTGGCCTTAATGCAAGTGGGAGGTTGTTAGTTATATGTATGCCTTAGAGGCCATTATTGTACATGATTGTATATTATAATGGGTTCTTGGACATATATAGGGAGGACTTTCTTGCTCGACATGATAGTATGCTATCTGGTTGTTCTTTATCTTAACATGTAGACTAGTATTGTGATACTGTCTTTTCTCTCACATGTTAGCAAAGCCCTTAGGATGTATACTTGACTCCAAAGATTATGATGCAGATCATACTAGTGGGGCCAGGGTAGTCCACAAGTTCATCTTTTAATTGTTCCTAGTCGTGGGTGTATCGAGACGGGGCATCGATATTCCAGAGTAGACTAGCGTATACGTTTCTTGACCCATTTGATGGGCGATGGATGATCCCATATCCATTGGTGTTTGACATCAAAGATTGTATATGGGTGCTCAGTGGAGACTGGATACACTGAACAGGACTCGCCGAGAACTCCTAGATGGTATTATACCTAACGTCATATAGCAGTTCTCTGGTGACACTGGTACAGGTTAGTCTATAGACCCAAGATCGTCATAGAGTCTTGTGTGATTCCAACTGTGCTTTGATTTCCACCTTACCACATTCAAGAGAGCGTGCAAAACGATGGTTTTTAGGTACAGTCCCGAGCCACATGGAGGCAATGAGCGATAGGAGGGGATTCGTCTCTCCTGATATTGGGGGTTGATGTCGCGCTATGCTCGATTAGCCATAACAGGAAATCCCTGGCCAGGGCTCATACTGAGATTTACTGGTAAGTGTTATCAGTAGTTTCTCGACCCGTTATGAGGCTCATATCGGCATGACTTATCAAGTTATTGGGGTCTGAAGTTTACCACCCCCAGACTCGATATGCGACATATCAGAAGAAAAGACCGAACTATACAGTAGTGTTACTTATTGGATTCACGGGAGTATGAACAAGTTTGCTTGTTGATTTTCTGATCGCTCAATACCCGGGTAGCCATTACGTCCATCTAGTACCGCTGACGGCTTGTGGGTAACTGATATGTGATATGTGCGGGACTGTGATACCGTATTCTAATCTCCCGATATATGATATTATTCAGTTTTATGAAATATAGCCGGATTATTAAATCAAGTGTTGATTTAATAATTTAATATATAATTATATATTTGATATATTAATATATATTAAGTAATATTAGCTCACTTAAGAATTTCTTTTCTATTTATACATTTAATATATATGTGATATATGTTAATGTATTTATTTTGTGTGATGCTTGATGATACATTGCACATGGGTGTATGAGACTCATACCTAACTAAAGATAAATTGGGTGATTAATTATTAAGGAATAAAACAAAATTAAGTGGAAAATTCCATGGTTTGTGATGCTTGTAGAAGCTTGTGGAAATCATGACTTAGTCCACTAATTTTGTTTTACTCTAAATATTTATTAACCTAACCATTATTTTTAGCCTTGGTTAAGTCTCCACATGAGTTTATATATGATATTTTCTCACTCATGGTTTCCACAATTGATCACTAGAGTTTTTTTTCTTCATCTCCTTCAATTGCTTTCTAGCTCTCAAGTGAGAAGAAAAAGAAAAAGAGAAAACCAATTCTAAAGTGAGCAGAATTCCTACTTCACCAATCTATACCAAACTAGTCATTTAGTATAGATTGTTTCTTCACTAATTCATCAATTAGTGAAGACGTAGCTTGAGTTAGAGATTCTTCGACGTAGATCATTTTCGGCCTTGAAGATCTTTGAGCAAGCTCGTTCCTTTCGTCTAGGGGAGCCTAACGAGAGTCCGAGAGACCACTACTTGGAGCTAAGGGACTACTACACGGAGCTTTAGAACTGAAGGACCGGTCTACAAAGGTTGTATTCCTTTTTCACTTAGAGTAAAGTTGTTTACTCATAGTTAAACCCTAATTCTCTAGTTAGATCCTTGGTTCGGGCTCGCTCGGCACCCTAAATTTTTAAAGTTGCATACTTGATGCTTGCCGAAAACCGTTGAGGGTGCTAAGCGAACCCAGCACCCCCGGCCGAGGATCCGCCGATAATTATCGAGAATGACAAAAGGAAAACATCAAACCCTCTTCCGGTTTTATCGGCAGCCAAGGAGGAAACGATTTCCAAGGCTAATCTTGATGATTATATAGCTCAACAAATATAAGCTCATCAAGCTAGTGAAGCTGGTGGCCAAATCTTCAGAACCGGGCGACCGTATCCAGGCTGGTATGTCCAAATCAAGTACCCGCTGGGATATATGACCTTTAAGTTCCATGTGTACAAGGGGACATGCAACCCACATCAGCACGTCGCTCAGTTCAAAGCACTGTGCGGTAACACTGGAGGCGAAGAAAAACCGTTGCTTCTCCGATTCGTTGGTAGCCTGTCAGAGACGGCCTTCGAATGGTAATCAAAGCTCCTAAATGACTCCGTAAAAAGGTTCGCAGAAATGGAACTGCTGTTCACCCAGCGTTTCGCCAGCACGAGCGAGCGCACTCCAATCGCCGCATTAATCAATGCCAGGGTAAGGTCAGGAGAAACCTGGGTCCAATATGTGATCCGGTGGCGGAACCTATGGTCAAATTGCGAACAGCGCATTAAAGAATCTCCCACCATAGGCATGTTCATTGGGACTCTTGATCCTCAAATGACTGTGTCCCAGTTCGTGACGCTCTTCAAGACAACCACCTTTCAGGCTTTGATCGATAAACTGGCCTAAATGAACCAGATGGGCCATGGGTCTTCCTCCTCAAATAAGGACCCTCAAAACGCCAAGTATAAAGGGAAAGCGGCCTTCATCGCCAACACTCAACAACAACCGAGCGACCCAAAACCAGCGATTTGCCAAAACAATGCACGTCCATGCCTATCCATAGAAGAAAGGCCAGGACACGCTTACTCGTTTCCCCGTGATAAGACAAGGAGACTATTTGAGTTGGCAATGCGTAATAAACTCATCACACTGCCAGACCCACGACATTCACCGAAACCCGGCGATGTTAACAACCCCAACTACTGCTCCTATCACAGAATGGTTAGCCACCCAATTGAGGACTGCTACGTCTTCAAGAACTGGGTCAAGGATCAGTATCAATAAGGGAAGTTTGCGCTGTCTAAGAACTGGAGGGTGAACCAACCATAGAAGCACACTCTCAAAAAAGTGGATGCACCGGGGGCATCACGCTCGCTCGTGGAAGAAACTCCATAGGAAGTTTTTCTTTTAGCTAAAACCAAAAAAATGCTGAAGGATCTACAAGCATGTCTGGTAGTTAGGTGGAAAATCCTGCTTGAACCCGAAATCATCGAAAGGATGCTAAGACCGCGCCCCGTACCGAAGATTGTTGACAAAGGGCAAAATCCCCAAGTCAAGTCTTCAAAATCTTCAAAGAAAAAGAAGAAGACCAAGAAGCCTGTGCGGACTGCCGAGTATGACGACAAGCACACAGACCTACAAATATACATTGACGCGTTGGAGGAGTACAATTAAAAGGCGCGGGCACCGGTCACACTCGAAGAGTTCCTCAAGTATATTCTTGAGAACGAAGATAGTGACAACGATGAGGAAAATAACTCATCAGAAAAAACTGAAGACTATGTAGCAAGTTGCTACATGGTCTCCTATTCGTCGTTGAATAGAGAAAACACTCCTTTTGCGTCAGAAAATAGCGCAGAGGAACTGGGGGCAGTATTGGCACTAAAATCCCCGGAATTGCCAGGAGACCCGATCGGTAGGCTGTTAAGCGAAGCCTTTTGAAAATGCAAAGCTCACCGAGAATGCGAAACAGCCATATACGAAAAGGCTAACCATCAGCGTCAGGATGAAGAAGCTGCGGAAAGGATGAGTCATAAAGTACTCCAACCAAATCGAAGCGCACCTGCCATAAATAAGAGCAAGATCAAGGCAGAGAAGTGGTTCGCCAAAGCCCTGTCCTTAGGAATGAAGCTGCCGTCTCTCGTAAGAAACACTCCCGGGGTCATATGCCTCGACGGAAAGGATTCACATCCAAACTACTGTCTATATCATCGGAGGGTTATCCACCCCACCGAGGAATGCAATGCCTTTAAGAAGTGGTGGCAAGGATATGTTGCTCATCAAAAACACTTCAAGAGAATGAAACGCGAAGCTAGTCGACAGCAAAAGAGTGCGACAGATGCACGTGAAAAAACGACTGGCAACTGTCATATGGTTGATACCAGTCCGGAAGGGGAAAAGCCCCAAGTTCTTACTTTCAGGAGCGATTCTGAGGACGAAATAACCCTCAGCCCTCTCTTCAAGGACTCCACAGCCGAAAGAAAAGAGGAGGAGAAGAACTGCGAGAACATTCAGCTGCGTAACCACACCCTGCCTGAGAAGAACCTTGGACCTACAAACAAAGGTTCGAGCAAAAGAGACAAAGGAAAAGCAAAAATCCCTGATGAAATCACTCTTGATGATGGAGTTGTCAAAGAGCTCGCAGTCAGGGCCCCGCCTAGGAAAAACAAGATGGATTACAATTTCCTAACACATCTGAGGAAAATACCCTCATAGTTGAGCATATTGGATTCTTTTCTCTTGTCGAAAGTGGCACGAGAGTCTCTGATCAAGGCATTAAAAAAGCCCGATCAGTTCCAAACTTTCCTTGCAGAAGAGAAGTTGAAGGACGAGCTGGCAGAGGTTCACACAGCTGACATTATATTCAGCAATGAAGATCTTCTTCTCGGTACGTGCGAACATAACCGCTCTTTGTACGTCACAGGATACTGCCATGACATCAAGATAGGGAAAACCCTTTTCGACAATGGATCCTCAGCCAACCTTCTCAACGTGAAAGTGTTGAAGGAGATTTGCATGAACGTTCAACACTTGTCCCGGGACAAAATTACCATCTTAGGGTTCGACTCACAGTCGTCATGGACACTTGGGTCCGTAATTCTGACTTTACGCTTCGGTTTGCTCGTCACTGACATCAAATTTCACGTTATTGACGCCAAGACTTGCTATAATGCTTTGCTCGGCAGGCCCTGGCTGCATGAGTGCAACGTCATCCTTTCTACACAACATCAATGTATGAAGTATTTCACGAATGGTTTGGAATGCACCGTCATAGGGGAGCTGAATCCATTCTCAGTAAACGAAGTCCAGAAATATGAAGACGTAAAGTATTTCCTACCAGATTTCGAAGATACGGAAAGGTGTCATAAGCCAAAGGGTAAACAGAAGTCCGTCGCCACCATCCCGATCTTTGGGAGCGATACCGAGGAAGATAAAGAAATAATCTACTCAGGGCAACCCCGAGAAAACAGGCCCAGACCATCTACTCCTATTTTGGTCATTGGCAGTGACTTTGAAGACGAGGCCAACGCAGTGGTCTCCATCCGCCCGTCAGTGCAAACCCTCGACGAAGCAGATCAGAGTTTGCAAATCACAATGGCTCCGCATCGGCATTACAAGGAACTTGATGCACTCCATACATACAGCGTACAAGAACTACAAACTTTCACACCCCTCTTAGGCGAAGAGGTGAAAAGGCGATCCTCTCCTACCAATCTACAGAGACCAAAGTAAAAAAAAGAAGTCTGGAACGGTGCCAACTTTGCAATCGATAGGCTTCAACCAATCCTTTTGCCAAGATACTACGTGGAGGGATTGAAAAGGCTGTTAAGATGCAAAGGTGTACCCCTCGAACAAACTGTTCGGTAAGCATAATTCTACAAAAAGATTTGGGATATCCCTGAGACCTAGCGAAAGATGCCCAATGGGAAGATGGAGACAACCGGGCTCAGATACATTTAGTCCAAGAAATAGGAGCAGTTCCACAGCTGCCACGTTATAAATAGTTTCAGCGAAGAGGAAAACACTCTTCCAAATGGCCCTGACGTTGGAATAGAGGAAATCCCGCTCTAAGAATGTTAAGTCCATCACTCGAAGAACAAATAGACAAGCTAATAGATGTGGCTTGTCAAAGGAGCTGAGACAATCACATCCGCAAAATGGCAATCTATGAGAAAGCCAGGACGCAGCACTTCAATCAGCAATCTGCAGAGAAAGAAAACTACAATGCCCTTTATCCCCAGCTTGCAGAATGTCCTCGCAAAAAAGAAAAATCCAGAAATAAAGGCAAAAACGGGACAAAGAGCGCAAACAACATTCGCAAACAACAAGGAAGATCTAAGAAACCGCACTATAAAGAAAAACTTTGTTGGAACCCGTCCTTTATAAAGAAGATGGGTCGGGAATACTCCTTCCCCCATGACAAGACAGGGAAAATATTTAACCTTGTCATGCAGCACCAAATGATGACGCTCCTGAAGCCTCGGCACCCCGAACAAATA
Source organism: Agapanthus africanus (assembly GCA_030015575.1). Classification (NCBI taxonomy): domain Eukaryota; kingdom Viridiplantae; phylum Streptophyta; class Magnoliopsida; order Asparagales; family Amaryllidaceae; genus Agapanthus; species Agapanthus africanus. Next base: position 536,628,404 of record JASDDO010000010.1, on the reverse strand, counting down.
AACGAGGTCCATCACCCGGATTATTCTCCTACCACCGAGCCATAGGTCATCCCCTTGAAAACTGCTTCACCCTCAAAGACTGGGTCAAAGACCAGTATCAACAAGGTAGGTTCGCTTTATCTGACAGATGTAGGGTAACCTCACCGCAAAAGCATGAGCTAAAGAGGACCTATACCGTGAGGATAGGACAAGCTCAACATCCAGGATGGAAGCGAATCTGTACCTGCCATGTGATAAAACTCTCAAAGGAGGGAAGGTACGAGATGATAGATGACCCCTTCAGGTGCTTCGCAAATGAATACGAGGACGAGGTGATCTCAAAGTTTCCACTAGCACCAAAAGAGCTAGAAGACGGGATACACACTACGGCGGACAACCTAAGAAAATTTGACTTAGGGACGGAAAATGAGCCAAGACAAACGTTCGTCAGTGAGCTGCTATCTAAAAATAGGCAGCCACGTTAAAAGACGTACTCATGCAATATAAAGACTGCTTCGTATGGAACTATTCCGAAATCCCAGGTCTAGATCCAAAGGTGGCCGTACATAAACTGGCCATATCGCCGGACATAAAGCCAGTCAAACAGGCGCCAAGAAGAACACGGCTCGAACTTGAGATGAGTATCAACGATGAAGTCAAGAAACTAATCGACTCCGGATTCATCCAAGAAGTTCAATATCCTGACTGGATCGCTAACATTGTGCCGGTAATGAAGAAAAATGGGACAGTGCGCATTTGCATGGACTTTCGGGATCTCAACAAAGCTTGCCCAAATGATGATTTCCCAGTACCTGTTACCGGGCTGATGATCGATAACACGTCTACCCATAAGGTCTTCTCCTTCATGGATGGATCTTCAGGATAAAACCAAATAAATATGCATCCTGAAGACCAAAAACATACCGCCTTCTGGACTCCGCTAGGCATATTCTGCTATAAGGTGATGCCTTTCGGTTTAAAGAATGCTGGCGCTACCTACCAGAGGGCCATGACGAAGATCATCGATGACCTCATCCATGAGATTGTCGAATGCTATATCGACGACCTTGTGGTGAAGAGCAAGTCTTATGAGGAACATTGGAAACATCTAAACATAGTGTTCCAACATCTTCGGAAGTATAATCTGAAGATGAATCCTCTGAAATGTGCGTTTGGAGTCTCCTTGGGCAAATTCCTAAGACTCATCATACGGCACCGGGGTATCAAAATCGATCTCTCAAAGGTCAAGGCGATTACGAGAATGCCCATGCTAAGGACCCTCAAATAGTTGCGACCTTCAAAGAAAGCTCGCATATATCCGACGGTTAATAACCAACCTCTCTGGAAAATGTCGTCCCTACATTCATTTGATGAAGAAAGGGACCCCGTTCATTTGGGATCAAAAGTGCCAAAATTCACTAGACAAAATCAAGCAATACTTGCAAAATCTGCCGGTGTTGACCGCTCCGGTTAAGGGAAAATCCTTATCCTATATACAACAGCCTTTGAGAGTTCTCTAGGCGCGCTATGGGCACAAGAGAACGATTAGGGAAAGGAGAGAGCTTTGTACTATTTGAGCCGAGTTCTCCTGGGTGCAGAAAACAACTACTCCCGCATCAAAAAGTATTGCCTGGCGCTGATCTTTGCGATAAGAAGCTCAGACATTACGCCTTGGCACATGAGATCCATCTTGTATCAAAGGTGGACTCTCTCAAATATCTGATGTAAAAGGCCATATTAATAGGAAGGCTTGCCAAATGGGCCCTCCTCCTGATGGAGTTCTCGATAACATATTGACCTCTCAAAGCAGTGAAAGGCCAGGCCATCGCTGACTTTCTCGCTGAGCATCCAATACTAGTCGACTCCCCCTTAAATTGCGAGTTGCTGGATGAACATGTGTTCGACACAATCGAAGAAGAGAAGGAAGAAAATGATTCCCAATGGGAACTCTACTTCGATGGAGCATCTTCCATGAAAAAGCGAAAGAAAAATGCCCCCATAATCAAAACTGGGGTGGGACTTATCTTTATGACTACCCAAGAAGGGATATTACGTTACGCCCTCTCCTTAACGGAGCCAAGGACTAACAACGAAGCTGAATATGAAGCTTTAATAGCGGGCCTCGAGATCCCTGTCGACATTGAAATCAAAGACCTCCTCATATATGGACACTCCCAGCTGATTGTTAGCCAAGTAAATGACGACTATCAGACGTGCAAGCCAGAGCTGATAAAGTATGGTGAAAGAGTACAACAACTGTTGACACAAATCCCCTCCTACATCCTGGAGAGTATACCGCATACAGAAAACATCAAGGCGGATGCGTTGGCCAAATTAGCTAAGGAATTAGCCGACGAAGACCTCGATGACGTAAAGATCACCGTACAAAGCCACAGAATCCTCACGCCAACAGAAATATCTTCGGGAGACTAAAAAGAGCCATCTGAAGGAAAAGAAATGACCGAACAAGTAGCCCTTCAATTAAAGGATGAAAAAAAGGTCAGGGATTGGAAGGAATTCTTCATAGACTACTTCAAATTCCAACGAACGCCTAAAAATGCGTCGTCTAGACATCAGATCATAAAATGAGCTCTGTCTTTCACCTTCTTCAACGATACTCTATATAAGAGATCATTCGAATGTCTGTGGCTAAGATGTTTGGGGATGGAAGAAGCCAAGAAATTCGTCCAAGAAACTCACGATGGACTCTGCGATTCTTACCAAGATGGGCAATAAATGAAGCTGAAGATCAAAAGAATGGGTTATTATTGGCCCACAATAATTCAGGAATGCCTCGAATATGCGAAGAAGTGTAACTCATGCCAAATTCACGAGGACTTCATCCACCGGCATCCAAACCCGCTACACTCAACAGTAGCTAGATGGCCATTTGAAATGTGGGGAACCGATATAATTGGCCCCATTGAACTAGCATCATCTAAAGAACATCGGTTCATATTAGCAACAACCTACTATTTTTCTAAGTGGGCAGAAGCAGTACTACTAAGGGAGGTGAAGACGGAGCATATCCTCCATTTCTTCAGGACACATGCCATCTACCGGTTCGGCACTCCGTGATGAATTATCTTGGACAATGGGCCAGCATACAGGAGCCATAAAATCAGCCACTTCGCAGAACAGCATAAGATAGATTGGAGATACTCTTCAGTCTATAATCCTCGTACCAACGGTCTAGCAGAAGCCTTCAACAAGACACTGACAAAGATTATAAAGAAGTCGGTGTCCAGAAACAAAAAGGACTGGCACGAAAGGCTGCACGAAGCTCTCTGGGCGTACCGAACAACGTTCAAAATAGCGACGAATACAACACCATACGCATTGGTATTCGGCACGGAAGCAGTGCTTCCCTTGGAAATAGAACTCCCTTCTCTACGAGTATCGGTTCGATACGAGCTGATAGATGAAGAAAATGCTCATCTTCGGCTTGAGGAGCTTAATACCCTTGATGAAACTCGCCTTATAGCGCAACAAAATCTGGAGGCTTATAAGGCAAAGATGACACGGTCATACGAAAGACTGACTAGGCCGAGAACATTCCGCCAAGGCGAGCTCGTGCTAGTCGTCAAAAGACCGATGATCCCCAATCGTGCAAAATGGGGAAAATTCGACCCGAACTATGAAGGACCGTACACCATAAACAAAGTCTATCAAGATGGAGCCTACCTGCTCATGGATATGTATGGCGAAAGACCCTTCCGGCCAATAAACAGCCAATTCCTCAAAAAATACTGCGCCTAACGAGTCACGACCTAGGTCAATGATAAATGACGACGCTTGTGTCCGATCACTATCTTCCTGAGTCAAAAACTCTGAGAATAGTATGCAAAGAAGCTTCTTCGCCTCAAGCATGGAGATAACGAACCGAGATGTCCTTAAACTAAAAATTTGCCTCAAACATGACAACACCAGACCAAAATATCCTTAAACTAAAAATTTGCCTCAAACATGGCAACATCCGACCGAGATGTCCTTAAACTAGAAATTCGCCTCAAACATTGCGATAATGGACCGAAACGTCCCTAAACTAGTTTGTCGCCTCAAATATGGTGATACTGGGCCGAAACTTCCCTAAACTAGCATGTAGCCCTAAATACGGCGATACACCCCCTTTAGATCTATATTGCAATCGAAGTCTCAATGGTGAGGGTTGCAACTCAAGTCGCACTGGCAACACAGCTATTCCAGCGATGAAGCCATCCCCAATCCCCACCGGTAAACAAATGGGTCACCTGCGGTGAAACTACTTTCGAGAGTTCCATCGTTCGCAAAAGAAAGGGTATGTCCACAAGCGAAATGGGCACGGATGAAAACCCGAAAGGGCACCATGAGTAAAAACAACAGGGTTACCGGCGAGTTTATGAAAACCCGAAAGGGCGCGATCTCATTAAAAAAGCGGGGGTATGTCCACAAGCAAAATGGGCATGGATGAAAACCCGAAAAGGCGCCGTGAGTAAAAACAGCAGGACTGCCAGCAAGTTTGTGAAAACTCAGAAAGGGCGCAAACTCGAAAAATAAAAAATTCATGTGCACTCGCAAGGTCCTATCAACCTTGTGAGGATAAAACACCCACGTGAGATCCTTACAACCCATAAAGAAAGAACGCACTTAGGGGTCCTCATGATTTCTAAGGAGAAATTATACTTACAGGATCCTTATGACTCGTAAGGAGAATTCCCCTCATGAGACCCTCACGACTCATAAGATTCAAAATCCTTAAGCTACAGGGATCTGAACCCGTTCTTAAGCTGTCACATTCCCCAAAGTTGCCTTACAGGCGGTCCAATATTGACCCTTGTATACAAACCACGGGCACAAATAAATATTTCCCCCACCAAGTTCCACCAATGGCGAGAAATGTCCTCAAATGGTGAATGATATTTGTAATTCCTCTCGAATTATAAGGAGAAAACACACTTGGAAGATCCTTACGACTTACGAGAGAAAATATCACTTGGGATACCCCACGATTCCTAAGGAGAATATACACCTACGACATCCTCACGACTTGTAGGGAGAAATACCTTTATGAGACCCTTACGACTCATAAAGTTAAAAGGCCTTAGTCGACAGGATCCTAACCCTGTTTTTTAACCCACCTTTGTTCAAATCAAAAAAGGAAAATGATGATTCGCTCCTTCCAGTATTCCAGTCGTAGCATTGTTGATGCCAAGGTTGGTATTAGATTTCAAACTCGCAATAGAAACAACAGCGAGTAAAAAAAATACATATGAAATAGCCGAAATGATAGGGCAACTCGCAATAAAAATCAGCGAGCAAAAATATGCATATCAAAACAGCCGAAATGTTTGGACAACTCGCAATAAAAAGCAGCGGGTAAAAATATTAAAAAAATAGACGAAATGATTGGGCAATCCCAACTTTTGTGATATAAAAAGCTGAAAAGATAGAGCATCGCGGAAATAAAAAATAAAAATAAAAAATCCCCTCTTCCCTGCAAATATGTCCATATTGACTCTTGTATACGATCCATGGGCACAAATGAAAGAAATGGAACCTTATTTTCTCACCAGGCTCCATCAAAGGGAGATCCAGATCTGGACGGCAATATCTACAGCCTGGAGATCAACTCAACGTTCTTCTCATTCCAACAGGGTGCGGATGCGACGTTAACAAAAGCTCTAAGGAGCCAAATCAAAAAGGAGTGACGGCAAAATCCTAACTCCAGCCCGACGTGCTTCTCATACAAATAGGATGCAGATGCAACGTCAACAAAAGACCCAAGGGTCGAAACCAAAAAATGTAGTAACGGCAAAATCCTAATTCCAAGTCTCGACGGCGCATATACAACTTAGAGACCATCCCGACGTTCCCCCTCATTTCAGCAGGATGCGGACACAGCTATCAAATGAAATTAGAGCAATGTCATATTCCTAGCTCCGGACTTCAACTGCAATACATACATCATAGAAGTCTTACAGATGTCTACCCTACTTCAGCAAAGAATCGGTAGGACATCATCAAAACAAAAATGAAGCAACGACATATTCCCAGCTTCGGGTCTTGAAGGCAACTCATATAAAGCCTAAACGATTATCGGAGATCATCACACACCAGTGCGGAGTGGTTATGACTCATCGGGGCTCCAAACTGAGCCTAACCTCAAGTAAAAAGCATCATGGAAAATTCCTAACGTTTGCTCTTCCGACAGTAATATGACCTAAGGAGATTACTTGAAGACATCTTGTCCAGCCCCCGAAGGGATCAGAGACACGACAGTCGCGGGGCTACTCAAACAACAGCTGAAGTACTGCATATCGAGGAATAAATCAGCCAACGCGACGATACCACGGACTAAAACCCTAGTACCACACACTTAACGGACTTCCGTCGTAAAGAATGGGGGTTATCTATATACAACGTTAGGACAAGTTTACCTGTAAACCCAAGGGAGGTAAACCAAAAAACTCCGAAATGAGTACATAAACTAGAAACTCCGAAACGAGTGAATAAACTAGAGACTCCGAAACGAGTGAATAAACTAGAGACTTCGAAACGAGTGTATAAACTAGAAACACCGAGACGAGTGAATAAACTACAGACTCCGAAACGAGTAAATAAACTAATGGGCGCTAAATTAAGACATCGAGAAACAGAAAGGCACAACTCATGGGCTTCGGGGTTCAGAATTACATTTCTTAAGGATCGAGATTTGAGAAGACGCTTGTATCTTCTCCTATCTTCTCAAATCAAAATTCTAATAAAAGTCATGTACGCCAGCTCGAAACCGGCCAGATACTATGCATCACTTCAGTGCAATGTTCACCTATGTCATGCATCAGAAACTTCTAAAGATTAAAATACAAAATACATATACAGAGGCAAGATGCCCATATGAATATACGCTGGGGTTGAAACGTTCAGTGGTCGACATTATTGTTATTATTTATTACACGGAGAAAAGATCGCCAAATATTGGATCAGAGATACAAGGATTAACAAAACGATATACAAGATTCTTTAATAACCTCTCTGATTTCTCCACCATGTCGAAGCGGCGATTTTCGAGAGGAGTAGATCCTAATCGGTCAGCTCCGTGCTCATCAGTAAAGGCAGACATGATGACCTGCTGAGCCCGTATCTAGCTTAGCAGACGAACCGAACAATCCCTCAGAGGCTGGGTAATCAAAAAAGCCTTATAGAAGCACTCGATCTTGTCTTCTGCCGTGTCCAGCATTGCCAGAGTCATCTCCGCTTGATGAGGAGGGATGTCAGTAAGTGTAGACGAGAAGATCGTCTGAAGCCGAATAGAGCCGACAGGAAGAGGAGAGTCCCTACGAGCCAGAAGCTCGTACATCACCATGTCACACTGGTCATCAATGAGAATGGGATCCACTAAACGCGCAGCAAAACGGGAGACAATTCCCTCGATAGGTACCTCCCATGGTTGTCGATGAGCATGCGGACGATTGCAAACCATGACTCTTGGTTTGTTAGAAGGCGGTTCTTTCCTTGTGAAAGAAGAGGAAAGTAGATCTTCAGGAGCATTCAAATCCAGCACAGAAAATGTTGTGCATGGTAGAGCTATTTCCAAGGCCCAAAAAAAGGTATGGAAAAAGAAAGAGTTGACTTATGGGAATCAGTGCAAGGAGGTGAAACGACTCCATCAGCAGCGCCTCACTTGCATGACACGTGAGCACTTGCATTGATTCTTTCCGGGACTAGAGCGGTGTCTCACATGCATAACGTGTGAGTGCTGGCTCTAGTTCAGGATTAAAACTCCCAGCAACGCCTCACGCGCATGACACATGAGCGCTAGCAACAGTTTCTATATATGTATAACAACACTTCGTGTAAGACACATATGAGCATTGGCATGAAGAGAAAAGGGAATTTTGTCATTCATACTTCGAAAAAATTTATACATTGGCGATAAAAAAACAACAAAAAAAACATCATCAAAGTGTTTACAATGGAAAAACACTGAATTCCGGACACGGATTTAGGAACTTGGAAGAAAGTCTGAGTAAAATGTTTTCAGCTTCTTTGGCCATTTTCTTATGCATTTTCTCACGAATGCAAGCATCGGGATCCCCACTAATGTTGTCCGTCCTCTATTATGCGGACATTATTGCCTTCTGTTGGAAGACGCGATGCAAAAAATCGACAAGATCATCTCTTCGCTTCATTGAGATCAGACTCATCAGATATACTGAATGCATCTTGTCTTCGGCATCATCGAGTGCCTCGAGTGGGATAGCCTCGTCAAGCCAAGAAATTGCTTCCCAAATCGTCCTAACGATAATTTTCAAGAGAGCAGAAAGGTGGGGGGGCGGGGTAACCGATCGTTGTAGTCATTAAAACGACGCATCACCTCAGCGCATTGGGTGTCAGTGAATTCTTGGCCTTGACAGCGGCCTTGGATGCGAATATCTTCATAAGAGATAATCTCTTCAAGATCATAAAGACGAAAAGCCATAGTATCTAAAAAAAGGTTAGCAATCAAAATATCAAAATTATTACAATCTAGAAAGAAATTACAATGGTTTTAATGCTCCATCAATGATGAGGAAGGCACTCGTTGCGTGAATCCAAAAGGATTCACATTTAATGAGAAATCTCATTGAACTATGGAGTTAAACTCACTTGAAAAACGAGTTCTGCAGCAGGTTCAAATCTGCAAAAAGAACCAAAAAAAAAAGAAAATAAGAAAGGGAATAAAATTCCCAAAAGAATTTCTTAAAAAAGAAATTTTCTCAGAGCTAAACTCTGTAGAACAACCCAGAATTAAATTCCTCTAATAATGGGATAAAATCCCAGAAATCCGCTCGGAAAATGGAATTAAATTCTAAACAATCTTCAAAGATCAAAGTCAGTAATAGGGTAAAACTCTAAGATCTCTATGACCCTTGGTCTACCCAAAAAAAAGTTTTTAGATCTCTAAGAGATCGTTCCAAGAGAAGAGGAAAGCTCTGTTAATGGGTTAAAAACCCAAAATAAGTATAGATTCTTTTAAGAGTTTCTTACCAAAATTTTGACAGAGTTTAATTTTGAGAAAGTTTCTTTGAACAGATATCTAATCACTGAAAAGAGAATTAAATTCTTAAGAAAGAAGAAGTAAGAGGATGATGAAACGGCAGTCATCTCAAGGGCTAAATGCCATATTTATAAGACATGAAGGGACGGTTCAACTCCCCAAGAGATCGACTGGTGGAAAAGGTGACACCGTTGCACCCACGTGAGAACAACGGTGGGGGGAATTTATTTCCCCGATATATTTAACCTAATAAAAGAGCAACACTCTGTTGAATTAAACGAGGCAGCGCCTCATGTGCTCTCCACGAGGGCGCCAGCGCTAGAGCCAATTTTATAGGATTAAGTCCTATGGTAGCGCCTCACGTGCTCCTCATACGAGCGCCAATGTGCAAAGCACAGAAGGGTTCATTATATAAGAGTTAAACTCTTAAATGGTTCCGCAAGTACTCCTCACGCGAGCGCCAATGTGCTAAATATAGAAATACCCATCTTAAGAATTAAATTCTTAAGTGGCGCCCACATGCAAAACACGTGAGCGCCAGCGCCCAGGTAGAATTAAATTCTACGATACTCTCTGTTAAACAGAGCCGTTAGATCAAAGATCCAACGGAGATGATAAATCATCAAGATATAGAATCAAATTCTATTAGGATAAAATATCTCCCATATCTTTCTAAATAAGAAAGATACTCTCGGTTGGATCAAAGATCCAATTGTAGAATAAAATTCTATTCTGAAATATATTCTCTCAATCTTTCTAAATAAGAAAGATTGCTCTCTGTAGAACAGAGAAGCGCTGGATTAAAAAATTCAATAGTGATTAAAAATCACCGTTTTACATAATAAAATCTGTATAGGGAAAATATTTCCCCAATCTCATTAAAAACCCAAAATCATATTCTGTGAAAAACAGAAATCCTTGGATAAAAAATCCAATGGTGGGTAAAGTTCCCCAAATCAATTTTGAGACCAATTAAATGAATTGGAATATCTCAATAAGATATTTTCTCAAAACTAATCAACAATTCACCTCCACTATATAAAGGCCCCGAGACTTCAAGTCTCACAAAAAAAAGGAGAAGACACACAGTGGGAGACAGATACGCACAGAAAGAAGGAGATAGAACGAACCCCGGAGAAGTTTCTGCAAAATACAGCGAGCTCTTGAGAGAACAGAGAATTTAATTCTCAAAGGAAGAAGACATTCATCTTCAAAACCCTAGGTAAAGAAAGGAGATCAAAATATCTCTATCACATCTAAGAGTTTAACTCTTCTCAAAGAATTTAGTTTTTTCTCTGGATTTGAGATCCACAATGCAAATCTCCCACAAGTTGAAAATTTAATTCTCATCGGAAAGAGCTTGTTCTTGAGAATCAAAGATTCAGGGAAAAAAAATTTTAAACGGAGTCCATGAAGCTCCAGGAACTCGGTTCCTTCAAATTGAGAACTTAGTTCTTTAAAAAACTCAACCTAAAATGCTCAAGTATAGTGATTTTAGCGAGCGTTAATTGTCAAAACGCCAGTGATAGAGGTTTAACCTCTCTGAAAATACCAACAGAGTTTTAAATCTCTAAAAATGATAAAAGGAAAAAGACTAGCACCTTACGTGTTTCCCACGTGGACGCCCCTTGTAACAGCGCCTAGCGCCTCACGTGAAAGACACGCGGACGCCCAAAAAAAGGCCAGCGCCGCAAGTGCTCATCATGTGGGCGCTAAAAAAAGTGCATAGCACTCCACAAATAGTCAAAATGGCTGAGTGCTCAGTGCTCATTGGGCAGCACCCATGACTGAATACTTCACATGTCATATATGTGAGTGTCAGAGGTCAAATAAGTGCTCAGCACTTTAGCATAAAAAAAGGGGGCTGAACAAACAGAGCCCAAATAAGTGCCTAGCACTTTTGAATAAAAGAAAAGACTAAGCAGGCCAAGCCCCCAAATTGGCTAGATATCTAAAGTTTTTTCCTGCAGCTGAGCCCAAATGCTCTGTTGTTGGATCCAAGATAAAAATGATCCTTGAAATTCCGCTAAGTTGATCTTAGTCTCAAATTGGACTAACGTATTCTTAGTCAAAAACAAATTGAGCCTCAAATGCTCTTATATATTTAAGTTTATCTTAATCTCAAACTAGATTAACGGTCCTTAAATGAAACCAAGCCCAAATCTAAAATATACGAATTTGGACTAACCGGCGCCCTACGGGCGACGACATAAACTTGTCTCCGTATACAATCCACGGGAAACCAAAACAAACAAAAACACACACGACACGAAGTGAACTTCCGGAGCAGGAGAAAGTGGTTATCGCAATGCGGTAATGTAATTAACTGCAGGGGATTGCGCCTACAGCGAAGAGAGTCCCCACAATCAAAAACCCCTCATAAATCGAGGGGGGATCTGACGAAGTCCGCTACAATGGCCGCATCCGTCAAACCTCCGATATATGGTTCTATAAATCAACTTGGTATCTTCAGAGAGGTGGAAAGATAAATCTAAATAGCATCTATCCCCAGATTCAGGCAAGACAATCCATCCCAGGTACGTCTCTGAATCTGGCGGTAAACAATGGGTGCATTCCTTGATGAGTAATGCTTCTTGGCCTCCTTCCATTTAGTCGATATGCACTGGAAACGGCTTCATGATTTTTGAATCTGGTTCTAATTAAATTAGTGCCTTTGTTTCTATATTGGATATAAAATGGATTCATATCTTAACGATGTTAAGGTATATGGAGTTGTCCGACTTATACTTAAAACCAGAATCTAGATAAACTCAAAGCACGTTTCAGTAATGGCAGTTTGTGGGTTATCCCGGGCATTAACGAGGGTTAACATTCTACCATTTGGAAGATCAATAGTTATATTGTTCTTGACTAGCCACCCATTTTAGTAAAATGAATTTTTTTCAGAAAAACATTAGTGGGAGTATGGTAGAACTGGAAGTGATTCCACAACCACAAACGATTACCAAAAATTTAGTAGAACCTAAACATTCAATTGGATTCGACAATCCATTAGCCACTCCGCAGATTTGGTGGGTAACCTCAGCCACTTGAGAGGTATTTCAGTCTCCTCAAAGACGGTGAAAGGGAGATTTTTGATGACCCAAGCTTGCCACTACTGTTGTCCTAGACTATGAGATCTGGCAGGTGGATGAATATAACGTCGTTCTAAATCAGCTTTAGAAGTGCACGCGTATATAACTCTGCCAAAGGGTCGTTGTAGTCGGTGGGAGTAGCGGAAGCATGGTGGGCAAGTACCTTATGTCTATTTATAGACTTATGCAAGTATAGCGGAGATAGATCATCTATTTTTGATATGACAGTCATAGAGTTTGACTTCATCAGAATAATAGATGAACCTAGTAAGAAGAGAGTAGGGAGTGATGTCCCGGTATTTGGATGACATGGTCTTAATAGGAAGTGATATTCCAATATTACGATCGGTTATAGTGTGGTTGTCACAAGTTGTTTCTCCACATAGGATCTGGATAAAATATCAGGGATTCTGGTAACTAGATGTATGGTTTTAGATCTAGATTTGGGAAGTGTCCCAATTTGGGTACTTTGTCATTATTCTAAAGTGTTTTAGAATGGACGACTCCTGGCGTGGTGGTGTACCCGCAGGTGATGGAGTCACCCTCTCTAAAGAGATATCTTCTAGACTGATGAGGAGAGGGATTTGCATGATTGACACATCACTTGCTTAGGCAATTGAGTTAATCATGAAATGTCAAGTATCACACCAGATATTGCTTTTGCAGTAGCTGCAATAAGTATATATTAATCCAATCCTGGAGAAACATTGGGAAGCAGTTATGAATATAAGTGGATGTTCTTGGTATATGGTAACGGCAACCTCTTTCAGGAGGCGGATATCATTTCAGACTTCCAAGATGACTTGGATGACAGAATGATTGTCAGAATTATAGTTTTCCCTCTTTTGAGGGGTAGTATGTTGGACAGGTGGTCCAAGCGGATACTGAGGAATGCATGACGCAGGATACTGATTAAATTCAGTGGAAGATACGGTCTAAAAAGTTTGTTGGATTCGGAGTTCATTGTGAACTGGGTCCCATCAGATATCCACATTCTAAGATATGTATTGCTCATTTCGGGAGATTGTTTTTCTCCACGAAGTTGAGATATAGAGAGATAAAGATAGAAATATTGGAGCGGATCCACTCACTGAGGCTATTTCTCGAATGCAATAGTTTCACAAACGGGCTTTGCGAGACAGATTAGTAGAGAAGTTGGGTGCTCGGTATCACACGGACTGTGAGTATGCGACACCACAATAATTAACCTTATGTGCAAGTGGAAGATTGTTGGATATGGTGCCCTCAAGTCAATTATTGTAATTGCAAGAACGTGATTGCGATGATTGAGGGAGGACCTATACGGGTAGAACAGTCTTACTCAAAATGATAGTATGCTATCTGGTTTGTTTATATCATCATGTACATTCATTATGTGGTATTACAGATCACTATTACATGTTGATAGAGCCCATAGGATTCTTGCTTGACTACCAGCATTATGATAGCGATCATATACGTGGGAGTTGGGTGGTCTATAAGCACATCCTTAAACGTTCTTAGTGTATATTTTTCGAGACCCCGACGAGGGGAGGTGGCCGGTCTCACAAGCCGTTGGTGTCAGTTAGTCATCTAAGATAGTATACAGGTGCACATTGGGTTATGAGTTGCACTGGACGGACTCACCGGGAACATTCAAGATGGTATTATACCTATTTTCAGATAGCAGTTCTCAGGTGACATGAGTACAGGTTAGTCTGTCGACCTGAGATTGTCATTTTCTCATGTGAGTTTTCACTGTGCTTTGATTACTACCCTACCACGGCTCAAAGGAGTCGTGCAAACAGGTTTTAGTTGGGTTCAGTCCCGAGCCACATGGAGGCAGTAAGCGGATCGTAGGGGATTCGTCTCTCCCAGTATTAGGGGTTGATGTCACGCTGTGCACGGGTGGCCATCACCAGAAATCCTTGGCCAAGGTAGACGAGAATTTCTGATTTGGATCGGTAGTTTATCAGTGGGTGATGGGCTTCATTCCGACATGAAATATCGCGTTATTAGAGGTCTGACTTTATCCACCACCATAGACCCAATATGCGATACTCTTAGACGAATAGACCGGACTGTATGGATATCACAGACAGGCTCAGTAGGGGTTCGGATGAGTTTGCTCATCGGCCTTCCTTTCGCTTTACTTGGGTAGCCTTTACGTACAGCTAGTGCTGCTGACGTGCTTGTGGTTAAACCCACTGCCAGCATATTGACGAGTCTTTAGAGTCCCACACAGAGGGTTTCTCCAGTTCAGGCAAAATGATGTAGTAGCCGTATTTTGATACGTGCAGGGTTCCGATCGAATAATTGTACTAGTTATCCGGACTTTCGATCGGACGGTTGATAATATTAGCCGGCGCGGAATTGAGCCGGATTATTAAATCAGGTATTAATTTAATAATTTACGTATATGTATTTCAATATGTATATTCTAGTATTATGCTCTTTGTGTTATTCTATCTCTATGGATATTCGTATTTTGGTACGAATACATGTATGCATTTACAGTTGAGTGTAATCCGTATTTATACGGAAAACATTCTAGAAGGTAGACACTTCATTTTGGATTATCCATTTATTTATTTAAATGGAAATGAGGTATAAAGGTGATAAAGAGAGAATGGTGAGAATCATGCTTGAATAGTGTTGACAAATGAATTGTTAATTCATTTGTCCAAACTATTCAAGTATGGTTGCATTATGTTTATTGAAAAATGGTTTTATAAAACCTTGCTTCGTATTTTCTCTCACTTGATGGATGGTTTTTTGAAAACACTCTCACCATTTGCTTCTTCTCTCTTCACTTACCTTTCTTGACCTCCTCCATCTTCTTGATCTTCTACCCTACCATCTCATGTGTTGAGAAATAAGGATAGAAGAGAGATAGATAAACACTTAGAGCCACTCACTACATCCCTAGGCACTCTAGATTAGCAACCTAGAGTCCCTAGTTGCTTTACTAGATTCTTAGTGTAAAGCCAGAGCCATTAGCTGTTAGTTATATGTATGCCCTAGAGGCCATTATTGTACATACGATGTATATTGTAGTGGATGCTTGGACATATATATGGAGGACTTTCTTGCTCGACGTGATAGTATGATATCTGGTTGCTCTTTATCTTAACATATACACTGATTGTCTCTATGTTACATGTTGATAAAGCCCTTAGGATCAGTACTTGACTATCAGGATTATGATGTAGATCATACTAGTGGGGACAGTGTAGTCGCTAAGTACATCCTTCAAATGTTCCTAGTCGTGGGTGTATCGAGACAGGGCATCGATATACCAGAGTAGACTAGCGTATAGCTTCTCGACCCATGTAGATGGGCGATGGATGATCCCATATCCATTGGTGTTTGACATCAGAGACAGTATACGAGTGCTCAGTAGAGACTGGGTACACTGAACGGACTCGACAAGAACTCCCAGATGGTTTTATACCTAACGTCAGATGGCAGTTCTCTGATAACACTAGTACAGGTTAGTCTGTAGACCCGAGATCGTCATAGAGTCTTGTGTGATTCCAACTATGATTTGATTTCCACCTTACCACGTTCAAGAGAACGTGCAAAACGGTGGCTTTTGGGTACAGTCCCGAATCACATGGAGGCAATGAGCGATAGGAGGGGTTTCGTCTCTCCCGGTATTGGGAGTTGATGTTGTGCTGTGCTCGATTGGCTATAACAGGAAGTCCTTGGCGAAGGCTGTTTCAGAGATATACTGGTAAGTGTTATTAGTAGTTTCTCAACCCGTTATGAGCCTCATATCGGCATGACTTATCGAGTTACTGGGGTCTAACGTTTACCACCCCTAGACGATATATGCGACATATCAGACGAAGAGATCGGACTGTACGGTAGTGTTACTGATTGGATTCGCAGGAGTGTGATCAGGCTTTCTTGTTGATCTTCTGATCGCTCAATACCCGGGTGGCCGTTACGTTTAGCAGACCGCTTGCGGCTTGTGGGTGTTTGATATGATCATCACCTACTGCCGGCTTATTGACGAGTCTTTGGAGTGCTACACAGGGGTTTCCTTGCTCAAGTGAAATGGAGTAGGAGCACATATGTGATATGCGCGGGACCGAGATTGATACGATATGAGATACCGTATTCTATTGTCGTGATATGAGATATCGGTCAGTTATATATGATATAGCTGGGTTATCGGATCAAGTGTTGATTCGATAAGTTGATTCATATGATATTAGTCGGTTATAGGTGATATAGCCGGATTATTAAATCAAGAGTTGATTTGATAATCTAATGTATAATTATATATTTGATATATTACATTATATTAACTAGTATTAGCTCACTTATGATTTCTTTTCTCACTTTGGATACATTGATATATATGTGTTAGATGTTAAATGTATCATGCTAGGTTACAAATGCATCTAGGGTTAATGAGGGTTAAACCATGCTAGGGTTAAGATTAGGGTTTATAATTTATCATTAAGTAATTCAAATATTGTGGATATTTGTCATGGTTGATATTTGTTGAAAACTTGTAGAAGCTTCAAGGCATCTTTGACTTTGTCCACTCTCTTTGTCTTGCTTAAGATATTTCTTGATCTAACCTTTAACCCTAGCTCATGGTTAACTCTCTACAA
Source organism: Agapanthus africanus (assembly GCA_030015575.1). Taxonomy (NCBI): domain Eukaryota; kingdom Viridiplantae; phylum Streptophyta; class Magnoliopsida; order Asparagales; family Amaryllidaceae; genus Agapanthus; species Agapanthus africanus. The sequence continues at coordinate 536,611,707 of JASDDO010000010.1, read as the reverse complement.
GGGTTAAGCATGATATGCTTAACCCTTGGTTGCATTTTTAGCCTCAACAATAATTCATTCTCTCTTGATAATTCTTCATCTTCTTCATGAGCTCAAAGAGAAAAGAGTTTTCTAGGGTTTGAGTTTGTGATGAAAATTTGCGAGAATATGAAATCTAATGTGAGCAAAATTCCTACTTCATCATCCTCTACTACTTGCCATTTAGTATAGCATGTTTGCTTCACTAATTCCATGATTAGTGAAGAGATAGCTTGGGTTAGTGTCTCCTCGACGTAGATCATCTTCGGCCTCGAAAACTTCGAAGCAAGCATGTTCGTTTCTTCATCGGAACCTCTCTAGAGTCCTGACTTCATAATCGCAGCGAAGGGACTACTACATGGAGCTATTGAAGTGAAGGCCCAGTCTACAAAGGTTGTATTTCTTGCTCACTTAGGATGTAAAGTGTTTGCATACGTTATTCCGTCGATTTCTAGTAAATGATTCTATGTTAGGGTTAGCTAGAACGGCAAAATTTTGAAAATGGCATGGATGATGCCTCCCGAAACATTGCTGTCGTCCTAGGGAACCCTGCATTAGCTACATCCCTCAGGTGGATCATCTTCGACGGAGGAAGACCGGCGGCCAAGCTCAATCGAGGACACCTCAAGGAGCCAAAAAAGAGGGTAGAAGACCGAAGAACATGAATCATTCGGTATAATACTTCTATCTTTTATAGCTAGTTTTAGGTTTATGGTTTCAATTCTAGGACGGGTTTTTAAGCGCCAAAATTTTTAAACACCATTTTTTGTTCCGTATCGGCCACGGTAGATGGCCAAGACGCTATCAAACCCCAACATGGTATCAGAGCCACCCTATAAATCTTTACTAGCTAGTTTACACAAGTTTAAAATATCGATCGACAAAATTTTCTTAATCACAATTCCATTTTGATATGCTTGATGTCGTTTTTGAAACTTGTTCAAAAATTATTTCAGATTGCCTTAAAAATACATGCATGCATATTTAGAAGCCGTGAAGAAATTTAGAAACATGAGCCAACTATATGGCCACGGAACAGCCGCATAACTTGCCTATTGGTGGCAGTTCCGTGGTCGATTTATGGCCGTATTGCTCCAAATTTCTTCTGGCACTCTGTGATTTGGAAATGTGATTTTTGATATGTATGTTTTTGGCCCAGATTTGTTTGAGTGCTGGTTTGCACTTGGGGACAATGTGGAAAAGTTTTAGTCAATCGAAATTTTGAATACGTGTTTATCAGTGCATGTGTTAATATCTGCAACCGTGAATATCATTGAGCGGTACAACCCGACTAGTTGCTATATGTTCAACTAGACGGGTTTGCGAACATGATATTCACATTGATGTTCTATGTTGTGTTGATTATTGTGGTTGGATTGTCGTGTTGGATAGTTTATGGTGCAATTGTAGTAGTATAGTTCAGATTCATTTTTATATTCGTTATTGTGGGGTAAGCATCCGAAATGTGGACAGCCATTTCTGCTAGATTGTATATTATTTTATTGGGGCACGACCGGGTTGAGGTCAATGTAGCTATTGTATATATACTTTTCATTTCTGTACTAGGATTACCCCATGATGGAGTGCTCGAGTAGCCGGGTTCTAGAGGGCAACGGGCCCGCATCTCATAGTGTTGAGATGGAGGGGGTCTTACTCTAAAATTGGTGGGCTATTCGCCACACTCGTAGGGGGTATAGGATGACCCACGGTGGAGTACTTAAGTTACCGGATTCCGTGAAGTGCTGGGTGGCCCATTCACTTTGTTGATTTGGGTTGCCTCGCTTCTGGGATTGGGGGCAACTTGCCACACTCGTAGGGGTCTTGGTTTCTCATTGCACAGGCTATCCACACGACCGAGGAATGTCGGATTTCATTTGCGGCTCAAAGAAAACCCGGGGCTCCTAGATTATCCGTTATTTTGTATTGCTTATCGCTTTTCTATGATATTACTTATATCATTTCTGGGATGAATGTTATATATACTAGTAGATATTGTATATATTTTGCATCCGCGCTAGTCCAACCCCCGCTCTGCCGTTAGGTAAGTAACCTAACGGTGCATGACTGGCCCCATGGCGAATGCGGATGGCATATACGTACATTGTATTTTCTTTCTTTTCTGGTGTGATATGGATTAATTGATGGGACTGCATTAACTTTGATTAATGCAAGAAAAAATAAACCTAAATGATGTTGTTGGAACCAATTTGAAAACTGTTATTACAGATGTTTTTTTTGCTTTGCACAGCCATATTCGGTTATGAATATCCATCACCTCATTCGACGAGGCAAAAGCCGAGATCTCTTTATAGGGAGTGACCTCTTGGGCGAAAGTTAGCGATTTTGTAATAACTTCTCTATAGTTGTATTCTTTTACTTTGCATAGTGGTGTTCATTCAAGAACATCCAGCACCTCATTCTAGGAGGAAAGAGCCTAGATCCCTTCACGGGGAGTGATCTCTTGTGCAAAATTTTATGATACCGTAGATTACTCGGTTTTCTTCAAAACCACTAGTTTTAAAAATGCGAAGCTTAAACCACTCCTTTTCAAAACTGCTCAAGTTCCTTCAACGATATCAATTTCATTAAGTTAAAGGGTTTTTCGCCAAAAATCCAGCTGTAGCCCTCCGTCATTTCTTACAAGTGTTACTTAGTATTCGTTCTGCGTGTTTTGACCTAGTCAAGACATAGTGTTCGGTAGCTAAGTGGTGCTTGTTTGTTGCAAGTGTTGCGATTATTTAGGACAGCCGCATAACCATTTTGACCCAGTCAACGGTATATGCGGATGGGTCTAAATTAATCTAGGATAATGACGGACTGAACTTGACTAGCGGTTTATGATATGTTGACCTAGTCATGGTCATAAACGGTTAGGGGAAAAAAACCACATCGGGAGTTTCAAATATACAGGAAACTTGCCAGGCATGCGTATACTTTCTTAAGTATGGTGACTTGAGTGGCTTCCATCGAGTTATCATGCGATGATAGTTGGATCCCAATTCCCACTAATGAGTAGGTGTTACTCCTCGGGTGATTTTCAGATGATCCCGACTAATTCTCCTTTTAGGGTTTGAATGAGAATTCGAGGAAACAGTGGGAGTCATCCTCATTAGATAAAGTGATTAACCAATCTGATCTAGATTAGAGTGCACACTGAGTGTTTCTTTTCTTTCTCTCTTTGGCAGCAACCATGACCCGACCTTAAACTAAAACTCATGAACCAAGTTAATCGAAACTTCTTAAAACACTTTGGCTTTTAGATTGTCATTAAGTCGCATATATCCCTGCCACTCATACTTTCCCTTTGCATTTTTCCAGAACACTCTGTATCCCTACGAAGATCCATATTGCCTGGATATTCCATCGTATAGTTACATACGAACTCGAAGAAACTTTTTTCAGTTCGAGGATGGATTCCAGTTCTGGAGAAATTGAATAGGATCATTCGGTTGTCTTTTCTCTTTACCTTCTCTCAGGTTGCGAGTGCTCCTAGTATTAGGAGAATACACCTATTACGCTTATTGGATAGTCTTCTTCCAAACCATAAGCCGGTACCGAAAGGTAGGTAAGGAAGAAAACCAATTAGCCTAAGTGTGGTGTACAGAAGGTAATAAGTAAAGACATAAAAAGGGATTAGAGTGGGGGCAAAGGAAATTACGAATACTATCATTCACGACGAACCAGCGTATACCCATGCCACTCCTACTTCCCTTTTGTATTTCTCCAGAACACTCCGTATCAATACGAAGATCCATATTTCTTGGATATATCATCGTATAGTTACATACAAACTCGAAGGAACTTGTTTCAGTTCGAGGATGGTTTCCGGTTCGGAAGAAATTGAATAGGATTATTCGGTTGTCTTTTCTCTTTACCTTCTCTCAGGTTGCGAGAGCTCCTAGAATTAGGATAGTACACTTATTACTCTTATTGGATAGTCTTCTTCCAAACCTAAGGCTGGTGCCGAAAGATAGGAAAGAAAGAAAACCAATTAGCCTAAGTATGGTGTACAAAAGGTAAGAAGTAAAGACATATGAAGGGATTGGAGTAAGGGCAAGGAAATATACGGTTACTGTCATGAATCGGGATAGTGGAAGAGGCATTACTAAGAATACCCGGCCACCCCTTTTGAAACATTTTCATGTTTCAGTTTTATTGTGCGGTGTTAATTGAAAACTATTATCACAATTAGATTCTGACTCCAGGGTATGTATTTACCTAACTTAATTCTCACATCAGTATAGAATTATAGATGCTGAGTGGGCATAAGATATTGGGAATTGGATGATTAGATCCTCTATATATCAGAATTCTTTATAATTGGTGATATTTGAGGAAATCACCTGGGTTTTGCCTAACGGCAAATATTTGGTTTTTAATATCCGTTGTTATGCATCAATTTCAAACTGATATATCTGCACGTTTATTTTATAAATTGAGATATAACTGTTTGGAAGTGTGTTTATGACATTTACGTATATCAGTTGATGGTTAGGTAAGGTGCATTCAACAACGGTGTAATTCTTCTCAAAGGAATTATACAAAGTATTGTATGTTGCCCGATATTCATTTGGACAAAGGGGTTGGTACTCGTACTATATTCCATTTACTTATGACTTATCTAGTTTTAAACACCCATTTCGTTAAAATGCAAGATCCAAATTTTGAGAAGTTATAGGTATAAGAGTAAAGTAGAGAACCATACGCTGGAAGTATCAGAATTCTTCGAGCTGATCGAAGATGTAGATACTTATGCTTGGTATTCCGTCATAAGTAATATATTTGAGAACTTCCTTCTCTTTCAAGTTACACATACGTGGGTGCATTCCTTGATGAGTAATGCTGCTTGGCCTCCTTCCATTTAGTCAATATGCACTAGAAATAGCTGTATAATTTTTGAATCTTGTTCCAATTAAATTAGTTCCTTTGTTTCTATATTGGATATATAATGGATTCATATCTTAATGATATTAAGGTATATGGAGTTTTCCGGCTTATGCTTAAAACCAGAATCCGGATAAACTTAAGGCACGTTTCAGTAATGGCAGTTTGTGGGTTATCCCGGTCATTGACGAGGGTTAACATTCTACCATTTGGAAGATCAATAGTTATATTGTTATTGACTTGCCAGCCGTTTTAGTAAAATGAATTCTTTTCAGAAAAATATTAGTGGGAGTATGGTAGAACTGGAAGTGATTCCAAGACCACAAACGATTACCGAAAATTTAGTAGAATCTAAACATTCAATTGGATTCAACAATCTATTAGCCACTCCGCAGATTTGTTGGGTAACCTCAGCCACCCGAGAGGTAATTCAGTCTCCTCAAAGACGGTGACGGGGAGGTTTTTGATGACCCAAGCTTGCCACTACTGCTGTCCTAGACTATGAGATCTGGCAGGTGGATGACTATAACGTCGTTCTAAATCAGCTTTAGAAGTGCAGGTGTATATGACTCTGCCAGAGAGTTATTGTAGTCAGTGAGAGCAGCAGAAGCATGGTGGGCAACTAACTTATGTCTATTTATATACTTAAGCAAGTATAGCGGAGATAGATCATCTATTTTTGATGTGACAGTCATAGAGTTTGATTTCATCAGAATAACAGATGGATCTGGTAAGAAGGGAGTAGAGAGTGAGGTCCTGGTATTTGGATAACATGCTCTTAATAGGAAGTGATATTCCTATATTACGATCGGTTATACTGTGGTTGTCATAAATTGTTTCTTTACATAGGATCTGGATAAAATATCAGAGATTCTGGTAACTAGATGCATGGTTTTAGATCCAGATTTGGGAAGTGTCCTAATTTGGGTACTTTGACACTATTCTAAAGTGTTTTAGAATGGACGACTCCTGGCACGGTGGTGTACCCGCAGGTGATTGAGTCATCCTCTCTAAAGAGATATCTTCTAGACTGGTGAAGAGAGAGATTTGCATGATTAGCACTTCACTTGCTTAGGCAATTGAGTTAATCATGAAATGCCAAGTACCACACCAGATATTGCTTTTGCACTAGCTGCAATAAGTATATATTAATCCAATCCTAGAGAAACATTGGGAAGTAGTTATGAACATAAGTTGATGTTCTTGGTATATGGTAACGGCAGCCTCCTTCAGGAGGCAATTATCATTTCAGGCTTCCAAGGTGACTTGGATGACAGAGTGATTGTCAGAGTTATAGTTTTTCCTCTTTTAAGGGTGGTATGTTGGACAGGTGTTCCAAGCGGATACCGAGGAAGGAATGGCGCGGGATACTGATTAAATTCAGTGGAAGATATGGTCTAAGAAGTTTGTTGGATTTGGAGTTTATTTATGAACTGGATCCCATCATATATCCAGACAAATTCATGAATCGCTCATTTCGGGAGATAGTCTTTCTCTGCGAAGTTGAGATATAGAGAGATAAAGATAGAAACATTAGTGCGGATCCACTCACTAAGGCTATTTCTCGAACGCAATAGTTTCACAAACGAGCTTTGCGAGACTGATTAGTAGAGAAGTTGGGTGTTCAGCATCACACGGGCTGTGAGTATGCGACACTGCAATAATTAGCCTTAAGTGTAAGTTGGAGATTGTTTGATATAGTGTCCTCAAGTTAATTATTGTAATCGCAGGCACATGATTATGATGATTGAGGGAGGACCTATACGGGTATAATAGTCTTACTCAAAATGATAGTATGCTATATGGTTTTCCTCTATCATCATGTACATGTATTATGTGGTATTACAGATCACTATTACATATTTATAGGGCCTATAGGATTCTTGTTTGACTACCACCATTATGATGGCGATCATATACGTGGGAACTGGGTGGTCTATAAGCACATCCTTAAATGTCCCTAGTCGAGAGAGTATCGAGACCGGGCATCAATACTCCGGAGTAGACTAGTGTATACTTTTCGATACCACGATGAGAGGCGGTGGCCGGTCTCACAAGCCATTGTTATCAGTTAGTCACCTAAGATAGTATACAAGTGCTCATTGGGTTATGAGTTACACTGGATGGACTCGCCGGGAACATGCTAGATAGTATTATACCTTTTGTCAGATTGCAGTTCTCAGGTGAAATGAGTACAGGTTAGTCTGTCGACCTGAGATCGTCAGTTGTCTCATGTGATTTCCCACTGTGCTTTGATTAATACCCTACCACAGCTCAAAGGAGTCGTGCAAATAAGTTTTAGTTGGGTACAGTCCTGAGCCACATGGAGGCAGTGAGCGAATCGTCGGGGATTCGTCTCTCCAAGTATTGGGGGTTGATATCGCACTGTGCAAGGGTGGACATCACCAGAAATACTTGGCCAAGGTAGACGAGAATTACTGATTTAGATCAGTAGTTTCTCAGTGGGTGATGGGCTTCATACCAACATGAAATATCGCGTTATTAAGGGTCTGACTTCATCCACCCCCTAGACCCGATATGTGATACTCTAAGACGAAAAGACCGGAATGTATAGAGATTGTCACAGACAGGCTCAATAGGTGTTCGGATGAATTTTCTCGTCGGCCTTCCTTTCGTTCAATACCTAGGTAGCCGTTACGTACAGTTAGTGCCGCTGACGTGCTTGTGATTAAACCCACCGCCAGCGTATGATGATAAGCGTACAGATCTACAAAAATACATAGACGCGGTAGAGGAGTATAACCAGAAGGCGCGGACACACATCACGCTTGAAGAATTTCTCAATCATATTCTTGAGGACGAAGACAGTGGCAACGATGAGGAAAATGACTCATCAGAAGACACCGAAGACCGTGTAGCAAGTTGCCACATGGTCTCCCATCCAACGTTATATGACGAAGAGGCTCTCTCAGCGTCAGAAAATAACACAGAGGAACTGGGAGAATAATCGGCGCTAAAATCTCCGAAACTGCCAGAAAAAGACCCGATTGAGAGACTGCTAAAAGTGGCCTTTCAACAAAGCAAAGTTGACCGAGAATGCGAGACAGCCATATATGAAAAGGTTGAGGGTCAACATCTGGATAAAGAAGCTGCGGCGAGGACGAGTTGTAAAGTACTCCAACCAAACCAAAGCACGCCTGCAACAAGTAAGAGCAGGATCAAAATAGAGAAGCAGTTCGCCAAAGCCCTGTCAATGGGGATGAAGCTGCCACCTCTCATGAAGAACACTCCCAGGATCATATGCCTCGATGGAGAAGAATCGCATCCAAATTACTGCCTTTATCATCGGAACGTCACCCACCTTATCAAGGAGTGCAGTGCCTTCAAGAAGTGAGGGCAAAGGTACGTTGCCCATCAAAAACACTTCAAGAGGATGAAGCACGAAGCTCGCGCTCGTCCACCGCAAAATAGTGGGACAAACGTGCATGAAGAAACGAATGGAAACTGTCATATAGTTGGTACCAGTTCGGATGGAGGAAAACCTCCAGTTCTTACATTCGGGAGCTATTCTGAGGATGAAACACCCCTCAACCCTCTTTTCAAGGACTTTGCCTCCAAAAAAGAAGAGGGGGAGAAGAACTGCGAGAATATTCAGCTGCGTAACCGTACGCTGCATGAGAAGAACCTCAGACCTACAAACAAAGGTTTGAACAAAAAAATAGGGAAAGGGAAAATCCCTGAGGAAATTGTCCTCAATGAAGAAGTGGTAAAAGAGCTCACCACAAAGGATCCGCCTAAGAAAAAACAAGGTGGATTACAACATCCTGGCACATCTGAGAAAAATACCCTCGCAGCTAAGCATTTTGGATGCTATCCTCCTGTCCAAAGTGGCACGAGATTCTCTGATCAAGGCATTACAAGAGCCAGATCAATTCCAAGCTTTTTTCGTGGAAGAGAAGATGAAAAATGAAATGGCAGAAGTCCACACAGCTGATATTACATTCAGCGATGAAGATCTACTCCTCGGTACGTGCTAATATGATCGCCCGTTATATGTCACCGGGTACTGCCACGACATCAAGATGAGGAAAATCCTTGTCTGTAACGGATTCTCCGTTAACTTTCTCAATGTGAGAATGCTGAAGGAAATTTGCATGAACGTTCAGTAACTTTCCCGAGATAAAATTACCATCTCCGGGTTCGACTCACAGTCGTCACGAACGCTTGGGTCCGTAATTTTGACGTACGCTTCGGGCTGCTCGTCACTAACATCAAATTTCATGTCATTGATGCCAAGACATGCTATAACGCTTTGCTCGGCAGTCCTTAGTTACACGAGTACAACGTCATCCCTTCTACACAATATCATTGTATGAAGTATTTCAAGGATGGTTCGGAGTACACCGTCAAGGGAGAGATAAATCCATTCTGGGTAAACTAAGTCCGGAAATACGAAGATGCAAAGTACTTCCTACAAGACCTCAAGAATACTGAAAGGTGCCACAAGCCCGAGAATAAACAGAAATCTGTCGCCACTATCGCGATCTTTAGGAGCGATATCGAGGAAGACAAAAAATATAGTTTACTCGGGGCGACCACAAAAAGAAAAAAATAAGCCCGGACCATCTACTCCTATTTTGGTTTTTGGCAGCGACTCAAAGGACGAGGCCAATGCAATGTTCTCCATCTGCCCGTCAATGCAAAGTTTCGCCGAAGCAGATCAAAGTCTACAAATTACAATGGCTCCGCCTCAACACTATAAGGAACTTGATACGATCGATACATACAACGTACAAGAGCTGCACACTTTCTACATACCTCCTAGACGAAGAGGTGAAAAAACGATCCTCTTCTACCAATCTACGGAGACCAAAGCAGAAAAAGAAGTCTGGTATGGTGCCGATTTTACACTCGACAGGGTTCAACCCATTTGTCTGCCAAGATATTACACGGAGGGATTGAAAAGGCTGTTAAGATGCCAAGGTGTACCCCTCGGAAAAATTGCTCGACAAGCCCAAATCTACAAAAAGATTTGGGATATTCCCGGGACTCAGCGAACGATGCCCAACGGGAAGATGGATACAACCGGACTTGGATATATTTGTTCCAAGAAACGGGAGCAGATCTCCAGTTGCTACGTTGTAAACAAATTAAGTGAAGCAGAAAATGCAATTCCAAATAGTCGTGACATCGAATTGGAGTGAGAGCTCACTCTAAAAACGTTAAGTCCGTTGCTGGAAGAACAAATTGATAAGTTAATAAAAAAAAGCTTGTCAAACGAGCCGGGAGCCACAAGACAAGTCATCACTGGTAAATTCTCCCATCCTTTCAACCTTTAAATTCTTGTGCATCGTTATACTATCCAATTATCTAAACACAACCTCACACCACTTAGGTACTATACTAGTAGCCACCTTTCCTGCACTCGCACTTTTTGACACTGGAGCTTCACACTGCTTCATGTCACAACGATTCGTGAGAACGCACGTGATTCCCGTGAAGCCGCTCATTTCAAGATGGAATGTCAGTTCCGGGAATGAAGTCTTGAAGGAAACTTTGGGATATGATCAGTGCCCAGTTGTAGTTTACGGTCGAGAATTCTAAGGAAATTTCAAAGTACTGGACATACCAATTTCGATGTTGTGTTGTGAATGGATTGGCTGGGAGTATTTTATGCTACCATTGACTGCCGTCAAAGGAGGGAGGTATTTGAGATATAAGATCACCCAGTCTTCTATTTCAAAAGTGGAGACAGAACCTTGAAGCCAAGAAACTACCGTGCTAAACCAAAGAATGCAGAAGTGTTCCCCTACCAGCTTAAGAAGAAAAACCTGAAGTAGTTCGAATGTTCGAGAATGTGTTACGCCCTGCTTCCCAAAATACGTAACTACGGCACATGACAAAACCAACCATGCTACCTGTGGTTAGAAATCATCCCACCACAGTCACATTACGGCTGTCTATCGGATATCAAGAACAGAAAAGAATATAATCTAGTTACTACATGTCCATTTGCCACAGTAAATAAAATCAAGAAAATGCATAAAGCGGAAACGAATCAAGATCCAATAAAAAATATCTGAATCATGTCCCAATATAGGCTCACATCAATAAACAAACTACGGAAATAAACTAAATATCCCTAACAATACGCGTTCAACTCCTCATTGCTCGGCTTGATTGCTAAAATACTCTTGATTTTCCTCCGATAAAGGTAGAGGACCTGGGCCATGCAAAACCCAGACGTCAGTGTGTCATAATATCAAAACAATAATTACCAGGATAGGATGATATTATTAAAGATGAATGTAAATAAATAACACAGATATAAACAGTGAGCTATGTGTATGTATAGGTGTGTGATGTGTAACCTAAATCTATGCTTCTAGGTTATCTATTCTAAAAGTCTTTGAAATCAATTAAAGTAATCCTCATCGTAACCTAACAGTATATATCCCGTTCATTCCCCACAGGACCACGGTAACAGTATTTATTCCGTAACGCCCAGAAACACGGCAAACAATGATTTATTCCGTAACGCCCGAAAAACGGCAAACAATGATTTATTCTGTAACGCCCGGAACCACGGGAAATAATAATAATATCCTCTTGAGTTACGTTTCGGTTACATTTTTTATTTTCCCTTTTTGCCCAGGTTTGTGTTCAAATCAGGTATTACCGATATAAATCTAGTGCTAACATAAGATCAAGCAGGTACAGTTCTCCTCTATGCAGAAAAGAAATTACATCCGTCGGGACAACACGTCAGTGTTGTTGGATTTAGTAACTAGATCCGGTAACAAGTCAGGTGGTGTGTCATGAACATGTCATACAATATATATTACCCAATAGATGCCAAATGTAAAACTGTAATCAATATCGAAATACTAGTATTGCCAGGATGTATATGCATCTATCAATAATAACCATTACACATCTATTACCATGTATGATGCAATCTAGATAGCGTATTGAACTAATATGGTAGTATAATGATATCATGATATTCCGGCATGCAAATAGATATGCTATTATCAGTACAGATACAGATGGATACTATAAAACTGTAAATCTATAATATTTGCTGAATAATAAAACACATGAACTATTCTTATTCATATAAATATTGATATAATAACATAGCATATTGCAAATTTAAAACTTACCTGATCAGGTCTCACGTCGAGATGCGGATGTCACATCCGACGTCGGAATAACGTCGCGATGCAAACTTACGTGCGCAGGAATGGACCTGGCTGAGCAGTGACGTGACGTGGTGACCGGCTAGACGACGACGGTGGCTGGGTCGTCTAGATCATCGGCGACGTGCGCAACTCCGGCGAGACGGCCGGAAAAATCAAGAAAGAAAAGAACAAGAAAAGAAGAAGAAGAAGAAATTGCTGTTAGGGGTTTGTTGGGGTTCTAGAGTTCCGGGGATGGACATAGGAGATGGGGGCGATGAGGCGAAGTCTCTGCAACAAGGTCGTCATGGCCGTAAGGGGTGAAAAGTGATCGGGAGAAGAGCAGAAAAGGAAGAAGAGGGTGTTATAATTTTATTATATATATATATATATATATATATATTATGGAGAGAGAGAAAAGAGAGAGACAGAGAGAGAGAAGCACAGAGAATTCTTAGGTTTAGTTTAATATTATATATATATATATGTATATATATATGTATATATATATATAGAGAGAGAGAGAGAGAAGTTTAGAGAGAGGAATAGAGAACGAGAGAGAGGGGGAAACACACAGAGAGACAGAGGGGAGAGAGAGATTAAGAATTATATATTTAGTTATATATTAATATATTATATATGTATGTATATGTATTATTTAATGTTAGTTTAGGAAATATTATAATATATATTTTGGGTTTAAACAGCTAATATCAAATTATTCCGAAAATTATCCGGGTCTCTTCTAAAAATCTAGTTTTTAAATATGGAGAATATACGTAAAAAAATTAAACCATAATGCAATATCCTGTTAATAAAAATGCATACCCACAATTACGGATCTACGTAAATATACGTAGCGATCCAAACGAGTCTGTTTTAGTAATTAGGACATGAACTTGATGTATGGATGCAACCACATGATATGAGGTATGATAACATGCCATGCTAGATATTAAAAATATTTTTCGGTTATTATTTGTATTATTTAAAAGATATACGGATAAAAAATATATCATATAAGTGTATAAAATCTAAACGTGCATGGATCCTCAAATATTTGACGTAAACTTGAATCATGATAGGTTTCAAACATGCGGGTCGGGTCAAATACTAACCACAGTTACCAAATGCACTATCCGCACCCAAAAGCAATAGTAATCAAGAATTTGTCGCAAGATTTTGAAATACCTAATAATATATAATATAATAGTGCTAGGGTGTTACATTATACCCAACTACAAAAGAATTTCGTCATCGAAATTCACGGAACAAGAAAAAGACAAGAATACAAAGATCTAAGAAAAGAGGTGTGGAAATTTCTGTCAGATCTCGTCTTCACGTTCCCAAATAGATTCTCCGTACGAATGATTCCTCTATGAAACGAGTACTAGTAGGATAACTTTGTTCTTGAGGATATTTTCTCGTCGATCCACAATCGCTATTGGTCACTCTTCATATGTTAAATCCTCCCTTACTGTCAGTTCCGAGTGATCTATGATGTGCGTCTCATCTCTAACATACTTGTGAAGTTGAGATACATGAAACACGTCATGAACACCCGCCAAGGATGGTGGTAAATCCAATCGATAAGGTTCCTCTCCAACATGCTCGATAATACCGAAAGGCCTCACGAATCGAGGACTAAGCTTATCTCGACTACCAAATCGGATCACTCCTCTGGTCAGTGATATCTTTAGGAATACGAGATCACCAAGTGTGAACTCTAAAGGTTTTTGTCCTGTATCAGCCCAACTTTTCTATCGATCTTGTGCCGCCTTCATATGATTTCGGATCACGTTAACTTTCTCTACTGTTTGCATAAAAAGATTCAGTCCAAATAATCTTCTTTCTCCAACATCGTCCCAACAGACAGGAAAGCGACACTTATGATCGTATAATGCACATCTGAGATCAAGAAATGCTCGGGAGTTGCTTCGAATGGAGCCATCTGTATAGTCGCCTGAAAACTGTTATTGTATGAAAAATCCACCAAGTGCAAATGATCCTCCCATGAACCTTTGAAGCCTAACATGCATGCTCTCAACATATTTTCAAGAGTTTGGATCATTCTTTCAGACTGGCCATCTGTCTAAGGATAATAGGCGGTACTAAATTTCAATGGAGTCTCCAAACTTTCATGTAGACTCCTCCAAAATTGGAAACGATGCTCACGGGTACTCCATGTAATCTCACAATCTCCTGCATGTACCGCTCTGCCAAAACCTCCGTCGACTGACCAACTCAAAACGGTATAAAATGAGCTGCCTTGGTCATGTAGGGTTACGGCAACGCCCCGGCCATCAATCCGTGGCCAAACGCGGAACAAAAACTTTTAAAAACCAGTGCTAACGGAAGCCTAATCGACGGATCATACCATTAACCCTATACTAGTTCTATAAAAAGTGTTTGGAGAGGTTATACCGATCGATCCGTGTCCCTCGGTCTTCAACCTCTGCCCCAAACTCCTCACGGCTGCCTCGATGAAGTTCGGTCTCCGATCTCCCTCCTCGAAGACGATCCATGTCAAGGATTAGTAATACGGGCTCCCGCTTCAAAACCGAAGCAACTTGGGCATCCAGTTTGCTAGCCTAAAGACCCAAGATGAAGTAGAGAGAGTATGTGAATACTTTGTCTCAAAACACCCAAGGATTCTAAACTCATGAGAGGGATTGGGTGGAGGTTAAAGAAGAAGCTATGGGAAAGAAGTGTGAGCTCAAGACTTGGCTTGTGAAGAAAAAGAAGTGTCTGTTGTTTTCTTGAGTTAGTTTTAACCAAGTAATTTGTGAGTGTTATATTGATGTGAGAATTAGCAACTCAAGAAAAACCTTGCCCAAAAAGATCCGCCTCTACAATAATATATCACCCACAAAATATCCTAACCAAAACAAAAACCCTCAAGTCACAATGAATGCACAAAACCAAAACTTGCAATCACACTTTCCAAATAAACATTAAACTCAATGTTTAAATTCAAGAAAAAGAAATAGCAACCTTAAAGTTATCTTGTAACGAATTACAAGAATACCCATCTTCTGTATATACATACCCGCATCCGTATTCCGACGGAATACGAATACAACGAGATGAAAGTAATCTAACAATATAATACTAGGATCCGGCTTAGACCAAAGCCCACTAGTATTATCCTTCCGATCATGATCCGTGCACAAGTGCACGAATATGATCGAACCCTGCAAAAAAACCATACGGCCTCTACAACGTTTTGCCCGAACCAGGCAAACCTTCTGTGTGGGACTCTAAAACTCGTTAATACGCTGGCAGTGGGTTTAACCACAAGCACGTCAGTGGCACTAGCTGTACGTAATGGCTACTCAGGTATTGAACGAAAGGGAAGCTGACGAGCGAACTCATCCTGAAACCCTACTGAGCCTGACAGTGACAATATCCATACAGTCCGGTCCGTTCGTCTATGAGTATCGTATATCGAGTCTAGGGGGTGGATAAAGTCAGACCCCTAATAACTTTACATTTAGTGTCGGCATGAAACCTATCACCACCTAAGAAACTACCGATCTTAGATCGGTAATTCTCATATACCCCGGCGGAGGATTTCTGGTGGAGTCACCCATGCACACCGCGACATCAACCCCCAATACCGGAAGAGACGAATCCCTTGACGATCCGCTCACTGCCTCCATGTGGCTCGGGATTGTATCCAACTAAAACCTGTGTGCACGACTCCTTTGAGCCGTGGTAGGGTAGTAATCAAAGTACAGTGGAAACTCACACGAGACAAATGACGATCTCAAGTCGATAGACTAACCTGTACACATGTCACCAGGGAACTGCTATCTGACAATAGGTATAATACCAACTAGTATGTTCCCGGCGAGTCCGTCCAGTGTACTCATAACCCAATGAGCACCTGTATACATCTTAGGTGAATCAATTGACACCAATGGCTTGTGAGACCGGCCACCACCCCTCGTCAGGGTCTCGATCCGTATACACTAGTCTACTCTTGGAGTATCGATGCCCAGTCTCGAAACTCCCACGACTATGGACACTTTAAGGATGTGCTTATAGACGACCCAACTCCCACATATATGATCACCATCATACTCCTGGCAGTCAAGCCAGAATCCTATAAGCTCTATCAATATGTAATAGTGATCTGTAATGTCATCTGAAGCATGTACACGATAATAAAAACAAACCAGATAGCCTACTATCATCTCGAGTAAGACTGTTCTACCGGTATAGGTTCTCCCTTAATCATTGCAATCACGTGCTTGCGATCCAATAATTGACTTGAAGGTACTATAGCCAACAATCTCCCACTTGCACTTAAGGCTAATTATTGTGGTGTCGCATACTCACAACCCGTGTGATACCAAACACTCAACTTCTCTATTAATTAGTTTCACAAAGCTCGTTTGTAAAATTATTGCGTTCGAGAAATAGCCTCAGTGAATGAATCCGCTCCAATGTTTCTTTCTATTTCTCTCTTTATCTTAAGTTCGCTGAGAAAACCATCTCCCAAAATGAGCAATACCTGTCTTAGAATATGTCTGGATATCTTATGGGACCCAGTTCGCAAATGAACTCCAAATCCAGCAAACTTCTTAGATTATATCGTCAACTGAATTTAATCAGTATCCTGCATCATGCCTCCCTCAGTATCCGCTTGGACCACCTGTCCAAACTATTGCCCCTCGTCAAGAGCGAAAACTATAACTCTGACAGTTACTCTGTCATCCAGGTCACCTTGGAAGTCTGGAATGATAACCGTCTCCCGAAGGAGGCTACCGTTTCCATATCCTTAGAACATCCACTTATGTTCTAAAACTGATTCTGAACGTTTCTCCAGGATTGGATTAATATATCAATTTATTGTATCTAGTGCACTTGACATCTCATGATTGACTCAATTGCCTAAGCAAGTGATATACCAATCATGCACATCCCTCTCTCCTTTAGTCTTTAAGACACCTTTATAGAGGGTGACTCCATCACCTGTAGGTACACAGCCATGCCAAGAGTCGTCTATTCTAAAACACCTTTAGAATACTGTCTAAGTACCCAGATTGGGAAAATACCCAAATCTAGATCTAAAACCATATATCTAGTAATCGGAATGCCAGATATAATATCCATATCCTATATGGAGAAACCACTGTGTGACAACTACAGTATAACCGATCGTAATATAGGAATTTCACTTCAAGTGCATGTCATCCAAATAGCAGGACATCACACCCTACTACCTTCTTAACAGATCCATCTCCTATTCTAATGAAGTCAAAACCTATGATTGTCACATCAAAAATAGATGATCTATCTCCACTATACTTTCTTTAGTCTATAAATACACATAAGCTACTTGTCCACTGTGCTTTCGCTGCTCCCACTGACTGCAACAACCCTCTGGTAGAGTCATATACACGTGCACTTCTAAAGCTAGTCTAGAAAAACGCTATACATAACCTCCTGCCGGGTCTCATAGTCTAGAACAGCAGTAATGGAAAGTCTGGGTAAACATGAACCTCCCTGTCACCGTCTTTGAGAATACCGAAGTGTCTCTCGGGCACCTGAGGTTACCCACCATATCTGCAGAGTGGCTAATGGAATTTCAAATTAGATTGAATCTTTAGGTTTTATTAAATTTTCAGTAATCGTTTGTGGTTCTGGAATCATTTTCAGTTCTACCATACTCCCACTACTGTTTTTCTGAAAAAATCCATTTTACTAAAACTGTGGCGAGTCAAGAACAATATCACTATTGATCTTCCTGTAGGGTTCCTAGGCACCCCAAGGAGGTCTCACAAGGCATCAACCATGCCAATTTCAAAAAATCCGGTGCCGAGAAACCCTAGTGTACGGATCGTTGGCTGGAATTCTAGGCGAAATGGTAAACTAGTTAACACTTAACTAAGAGATACGGAAATACAACCTTTGTAGATCCGGTTCTCCACCTCCATAGCTCCGCAATGAAGTCTCCTCGCTGTCCAGAACAAGTCCCGGGCTCTAGTGTCGGCTTCATCGGAGAATGGACGGGCTAGGTCATCGATGTCCATGCCGAAGATGATCTACGTCGAGGCATCGCTAAATCAAGCTCCGACTTCACCAAGTCAAGAAACTTGTGAAGGAAACACACTCTACTACTTGGCAAGAGGTAGAGGATGAAGAAATAGAAAGTGGGTTCAATTTAGAATTGGATTTCTCACTCTTTATCATCAATCACCATTGATGACCTCAAGGTTTTCTTCTTGAGTTCAAGGAAGAAGAAGAAGAAAAATGATATGATAAGTTAATTAAAAAGGATAAATTATCTCAATAATTATCATAACCTAACTCTAGTTAAGTGTAGAGAATAGACCATGGTTTGCTTAAATGGTTAGGGTTAAGAATGAAGACAAGAAAGGTGACTAAGTCAAAGGTTCATGAATCTTCAACAAACAAACAAACAAAGCCGCCATTTTTTCTTTATCTTATCCAAAACAAATAAATAAATAAATAAATAAGATAATCAAAACCCTAATCATTAACTTAACCATGGTTTAATCTGTACACTTAACCAAGTTAACATGTATCATCAAACATGATACAAACAAGTGCACAAAAGTATATCGCATATACAATGCGCACATCCGAGTGAGAAAATCCATCTTAAGTGAACCGATACTAGTTAACGCAAAGTAATATATCAAATATATAATTATGCATTAAATCATTAAATCAACACTTGATTTAACGATCCGGTCATATCGCATATAACCGACTAGTATCGAATGTATCGGCTTATCGAATCAACCCTCGATTCGATAACTAGGTTATATCGCATATAACCATTCGACACATTCATCGCGAGAATGAAATACGGTATCACATACACGCATTATTCTCGGTCCCGCACATATCTCATATGCGCTCCTATTTCGTTTCGCTTGAGCCAGGAAACCTCTGTGTAGGACTCTAAAGACTCGTCAATACGCCGGCAGCAGATGATGATCATATCAAACATCCACAAGCCGCAAGCGGTCTGCTAAACGTAACGGCCACCCGGGTATTGAGCGATCAGAAGATCGACGAGCAAGCCCGCTCACACTCCTGTGAATCCAACCAGTAACACTACCGTACAGTACGGTCTGATCGTCTGATATGTCGCATATCTCGCCTAGGGGTGGTAAACGTCAGACCCCAATAGCTCGATAAGTCGTGTCGATATGAGGTCTATAACAATTCGAGAAACTACTGGTAACACTTACCAGTAAATCTCAGCAACCCTGGCCAGGGATTTCCTGTTATAGCCAATCGAGCACAGCGCAACATCAACTCCCTATACCGGGAGAGACGAATCCCCTCCTATCGCTCATTGCCTCCATGTGACTCGGGACTGTACCCAAAAACCACCGTTTTGCACGCCCTCTTGGACGTGGTAAGGTGGAAATCAAAGCACAGTGGGAACCACACAAGACTCTATGACGATCTCGGGTCAACAGACTACTCTGTACCAGTGTCACCAGAGAACTGCCATCTGACGTGAGGTATAATACCATCTGGGAGTTCTCGGCGAGTCCGTCCAGTGTACCTTGTCTCTACTGAGCACCCGTATATCATCTCTGATGTCAAACACCAATGGATATGGGATCATCCATCGCCCATCTGTATGGGTCGAGAAGGTACACGCTAGTCTACTCTGGTATATCGATGCCCCGTCTCGATACACCCACGACTAGGGACTTTGAAGGATGTACTTATGGACTACCATGTCCCCACTAGTATGATCCGCATCATAGTCCAGGTAGTCAAGCACACATCCTAAGGGCTTTACCAACATGTAACAGAGAGACAATCAGCATACACGTTAAGGTAAAGATCAACCAGATAGCATACTATCATGTCGAGCAAGAAAGTCCTCCCTATATATGTCCCAGCATCCACTACAATATACATCCAATGTACAGTAATGGCCTCTAGGGCATACATATAACTAACAATCTCCCACTTGCACTAGGGCCATCTGTAGCAGTGGTTGTAGTATCTCATACTCAACCATCCCATAAAAGTCTCTCTCTGGGAACAGGCCTTTGTGAGTGGATTCGCTGTGTTGTCCTCTGAGTCTACTCTCCTTACCTCGATCTCTTTGGAGATCAACCATCTCCATGATCAGGTGATACTGCCTTAGAATATGTCTGGATCACTGATGGGACCTGCGTTTCTTGGCATAAGCCACAACTCCATTGTCACACAATGGGAGGAACATAGTTCATCTTATGAACCAATATATACCCAAACAGCCTCTTTGGTAGTATCTTAAGTAGCGATGTATCCTGCCTTTATCGTCTAGTATGTCACGGTATCTAGCTTGGAACTCTTCCAACATACCGTCCCTTTACTGAGGGTAAAGACAATGCCTGCGACTGACATTCAGTCATCTTTATCACCCTGGAACCCTTCCAGTGATTCTCCCCAGGATCGGTTGATACCGTCTCACTACAACTAGTGAGAGTCCTAACATCCAATTAGATCTATCTCATAGATCCAAAACCTAGGATTTAGTAGGTATCACTTTGATCCTATATGGAGAATCATTGTGATAAGCGGAGATTGATCGAGCGTAGCATAGGAAACTCCTTCCCTATCAAGAGTATGTCATCCACGTACTCTACGAGGATCGTCACCATACTCCCTACTACCTTCTTGTTTATACAAGGTTCATCTACCATTTTGATGATGTCAACTTCTTTGACCGCTTCATCAAAACAGATGTTCCAACTCCGCGATGCCTGCTTTATCCTATAAAGCATCTTGCACACGTTTCCGCTGCTCCCACTGTCTACGAAGCCCTCTGGCTGTGTACTTATAGACACTCTCTTCTAAACATCATTTAGAAAAGCTGTCATGACACCCAACCACCAGATATCGTAGTCATGGTATGCAGCCGTGGCAAGTAGGATCTGGATGGACTTAAGCATAGCTACTTGAAAAGGTTTCATCATTATCCATGCTTGGTCGATGACGAAAACCTTTAACAAGTCCAGCTTTGAAAGTCTCAACTTTTCCATCTACACCAAGTAATCTTCTCAAGATTTACTTGCTCCTGATGGGGATTTAACCCTTCAGATATAGCAACCAAAGTCCATACTTTTTTGGTGTATAAGGATTCCATCTCAGATCGCTAAGCATCCAGCCATTCTTACAGAGTCTTACTCCTGATGGCCAGCTCGAAGTTAGTTGGGTCATCATCTCATGATGCAATCCTTGCTCCCACTGTCATAGAGAAACCGAAGTATCTCTCAGGTGGGTGAGGGACCCTACTAGATCGGCGGAGAGGCTGAGGTTCGTTGGTAACTATTGAATCCTTTGGTTTTATCAAATCATATGCTGTAGTTTGTATAGCTGGAACCTTTCCAGTTCTACATAACTGACCTTGCCTCGAGTTTGTCCGGATTTTGCTTTTAGACATAGGTCGGACAACCCCAAATCTTAACTAGCTTAAGACATGGGCTCTTCCCATACCATATCATATATGAGGTGGTAGGCAACTGATTTGATTCGAACCCTATTCAATATGTATGCAGCTTCTCAAGCGCATAACTCCCAAAAGGAAAAAGGTAACTCAGTAGTACTCATCATAGAGCACACCTTATCATATAGGGTGTGATTGCTCCGCCCCGATATACCATCGTACTATGGTGTATACGGAGGAGTAATGCCGAGAGAGAATCTCATTCTTCTTTAGAAAAGTCCAAGAATTCCGTGCTCAAGTATTCTCCTCCTTGATCTCATCATAGGACATAATACTTATACCCGTATTCTGGTTCTCTACTTCTAACTTATATTCTGTGAATATCTCAAAAGGTTCGGACTTGTGTTTCAACAGGAACATAGGTCTGAATCTCGAAAGATCATCAGAGAATGTAATGAAGTACAAAGAACCGGTCCTGGCATGTGTAGACAGGGGACCTACATACATCAACATGTATCATCCCAAGAGTTCACTAACTCTTTCTCTGTTTCCAGTAAACGGAGCTATGGTCATCTTATCTTTGTGACATGAATGGCAAGTTTCACAAGATGTAAATTCAAGCTAATTTAAATATGCATCTTTATGAAACTCTAGCTAGTCGGGTCGCATTGATATGACCTAGTCTACAATACCTCAAGAAGAATTCGTTCATTTCTGAACTCTTCCTCTTTTGTGTGTTCCGTATACTAAGAACTGTAGTTTGATTTAGAACATCAACGTTTTTAGATAACGTGCCTGAACCGATCAACTTTTGATATAGGAAATGTTCAAAACATTATCCAACAATACAAAATTTTACCGTTTCTTTACTAATAAAGAGACAGATATGATTTTGTATATCAGGTTCGGTATCTAATAACATTCGTTCAGAATCAATGTATTTGTAATACAGGGTGACAGTGACCAACAGACTTGGCTGCAACACTTGCCCCGTTTTCTGTCTCATGAAACTTATCACCCGTTCTCAGTTCTTTACCTATCTGTAGCCCATGTAACATATTACATATGCGGGATCCTGATCCGGTATCACATACCCAGGACGTAAAGGATACTGAGAAACAGTTCTCTGTAATGAACACACCCGAAGATGATGCATCAGCATGCACTCTCTTCGTTTGGGCGGCACGGGAATTCTGGTAATCCCCAATTTCCTGCTCTGTCTTATAACAATTATAAGTTGGAGCGGGACCAACGTTCCCCAGCTCAGTATAACAAGCGGGTTCGGTCAATATTCCGTATTTTTATCTTGATTAAGGCGTGATATGGTCGCTACCTGGAGAGAGAGAGAAGAAAACACTCAGCGTGCGCTCTGTCAAGAATAGATTGGTTATTATTTTATCTAATCAGGATGGCTCCCACTGCTTTTTATCAAATCTTCCTTCAAACCCTAAAAGGAAAGACTAGCCGGGATTAATTACACACTACAAGTTCGCCAATCTTTCAGCCAGGCCAGTGTCGGTACTTTGAGGGAGGTCCCCCGTGCTTTCGCACGAACCTAATTAATGCAAACCTCATTTTCCCAGAGGCGTAACCTCGTTAACACCTTTCTAGACACCTACTTGATCGGCTAATTGTAATGTATAAAACTCTCCCAGGAGTAACTCTTACTCGCAGCGGGTATCGGGATCCAACTATCTCATAGAAGGTATGCAATCTCATTGCAAATTTCAACACTTGAAATTCCCGATAATATTTTGCCCCTAGCAGCTATATGACCTTAACATAGTCAACAAATCATAAGTGCTAGTCAAGTTCAACCCGTCATTTCCCGATTGAATTAAACCCACCCGCACGACCCTTAACATAGTCAACAAAGTCGCACGACTACCCTAATCCAATCACATCATATGCTTATGCAGATAAGCACTAATTAGCTACCGCACACTACGCCTTAACATAGTCAACAAACGTAGCATGAATACTAACTAGTACTTATCTGAAATGACGGAGGGCTACGACAGGTTTTTCTGAAAACCTATTGCGTAAAGAACTTGATATCGTTGTAGAATCAAATGATTTTAAAATGGAGTGTTTTTGAGGCTTTTCTAGTTTTGCTAAAGGAGTCACTCCCGGTGAAGGGATCGTCGGTCCTTTCCTCGTCGAATGAGGTGCGGGATATATCATATATATCACTGTGCAAAGCAAAAACTCTTAAAAGCAATCAAAAGACAAACCGAGTGTGTAGCATCTGCCAGTTATTGCTAAAGGAGTCACTCCCGGTGAAGGGATCTCGGTCCTTTCCTTATCGAATAAGGTGCAGGATATATCATATATACCGCTGTGCAAAGCAAAAACTGTAGCTACCTGTTTTATTTTGAAATTCGATTCTACAACATCTTAGGTTTCTTTTATTTCATTAATCACATTAATGAAGTCCCATCATTTAAATTACCTAAACATCACAGATAAATACGACGTACACTTATGCCATCCGCATTCGCCTCGATGTCCCCTCGTGCACCGTTAGGTTAAGTAACTAACGGCAGAGCGGGGCAGGGCTAGCACGGGTGTAAAACATAAGTAACGCCTATATAATATATCATATATACTATATACTGTATCTATCACAGAACATCACATGATCACATCACAGATATCGCAGCAGAAGAAACATATGAAATATTGGATATACTAGGACGTCCGTGTTTTCAATACGAGCCAGTATAAAACACGGATTCCACGGTCGCGATGAATAGCCAAACCCACACCCCTAGACCCCTACGAGAGCGGCAAGCAACCCTACCAATTCTAGAGTTAGGAGACCCGGACTCGACTCCTCGAGTTGGTCTCCCACTGGACTCCAGAACCCGGTTACTTGTGCCCTCCTCCTTGGGTCTATCCTAGTGCGGAAAAGTAAATAATATACAAGAGGTAACAACTTCCGCTACCTGGAAGTGCCCCAAATAAAAGAATATTACATATAAGTTTTTACATGAATGAAAATGAAAAACACTCATCTCACATAAAAACCCCCGGCTATTCAAACACGACGATCCAATATAACATATCCAGCAACACATAACATCACATGTCATCAACGTAAGTAAATATGCACATCCCAATTGTCGTTGACATATAGCAACGAAACCGGCGATATCACATATTACACTTACGGTCACAGAAAAGAAAGTGTAAAACTACAACAGTTGGAATCCGCAACCACCTCAGACATCGCATGCCTGACCAAATGAATTACTTAGACAACGCATGCCTAACAATTATAAACCCCGCATTTTAGTCTCAAAATCGAAAACACTTTTCAATATCAAGTCGGGCAATTCAACAGGATTCCCGACATCCTGATCGAATGCTCGTCGCAAACTTCAGTAGACGGCTGCACCCCCGATACCGTCGACGAAGTGCACCAAGGCGGAACACCGCTACCGCGAGCACCCGAACGGATGCTTTCGGCGACGGGGTTCTCCTACAGTCACTTGGTCGGGGCTATGGAGTGAGGCTGTCTATTAAGTTTACCCGGCGAGTATCCGCGTACGCTACGTGATTGCGACGGACTTTTGATCACATCAAAATTCCGTGGCAACCGATCAAGTGAGACTAAAGTGCTATGTTTATAACATTCATTCAGTTATCACATAACTTCTTGTGAATTCCAATTATTGTATCCCATTCCGGATAATTAGAAAATGTTAAACTTTCCGATTGAACATTCGAACACCCAAGTTTTCCCGATACAGATCAACACATGAAATAAGTCTAACAACATTCAGTTCGTGCCTCAGTACCGACGGTCCAGCCGTAGAAGGGTCAAGCCAACGCCTCACATGTGGCACGCCGTACTGCCCCAAACCCGAAGGTTCAAAGGGCAGTTCAAGACGGTCACATAATCGAGTTAAGGTTTGTTGTCTTCTAGAGGGTCCATCGAGTTACTTGCACTACTTAGAACGTCGTTAAACTACGGAAAAATCCAACACTTGGAAATTTCCCGACAGGGGAAAAATTGGGTATTTATATCCGGTCGAACTTTTTAACATATTCTAAAATTTATCCGGAAAGCCACACAGACAAAATTTGATACTCCGATCGAAACACCGAATCCCCAAAAACACAGCAGAAAATTCAACACTTGAATAAATTTTAAAAATTCCCAGAAAACTCAGCATAATTTATCAGGAATTACTGTGCAAACAAAGTGGGCTGACGTCACCACCTAGCCGCGGAACCGCCGCAGAAGCTGGGCTTCTGCTGCGGTTCCGCGCTCTGTTGGATGAATCATGGGTCCAGTTTTGCGCCGTAACTCATATATTTCCCTGCTGAATTTTTTAGCAATTTTTAATATAGAAAAACTCACTGTTTTCAAAAAAGTACAGAGAGCCACTTTGTGATCGGGTTTCGGGTTCGTTCGGGTTTCAAATTCCGTCTAGACTTCGCCTAAGGCTCTAGCTAGGCTCTGATACCACTGTAGGGTTCCTAGGCACCCCAAGGAGGTCTCACAAGGCATCAACCATGCCAATTTCAAAAAATCCGGTGCCGAGAAACCCTAGTGTACGGATCGTTGGCTGGAATTCTAGGCGAAATGGTAAACTAGTTAACACTTAACTAAGAGATACGGAAATACAACCTTTGTAGATCCGGTTCTCCACCTCCATAGCTCCGCAATGAAGTCTCCTCGCTGTCCAGAACAAGTCCCGGGCTCTAGTGTCGGCTTCATCGGAGAATGGACGGGCTAGGTCATCGATGTCCATGCCGAAGATGATCTACGTCGAGGCATCGCTAAATCAAGCTCCGACTTCACCAAGTCAAGAAACTTGTGAAGGAAACACACTCTACTACTTGGCAAGAGGTAGAGGATGAAGAAATAGGAAGTGGGTTCAATTTAGAATTGGATTTCTCACTCTTTATCATCAATCACCATTGATGACCTCAAGGTTTTCTTCTTGAGTTCAAGGAAGAAGAAGAAGAAAAATGATATGATAAGTTAATTAAAAAGGATAAATTATCTCAATACTTATCATAACCTAACTCTAGTTAAGTGTAGAGAATAGACCATGGTTTGCTTAAATGGTTAGGGTTAAGAATGAAGACAAGAAAGGTGACTAAGTCAAAGGTTCATGAATCTTCAACAAACAAACAAACAAAGCCGCCATTCTTTCTTTATCTTATCCAAAACAAATAAATAAATAAATAAATAAGATAATCAAAACCCTAATCATTAACTTAACCATGGTTTAATCTGTACACTTAACCAAGTTAACATGTATCATCAAACATGATACAAACAAGTGCACAAAAGTATATCGCATATACAATGCGCACATCCGAGTGAGAAAATCCATCTTAAGTGAACCGATACTAGTTAACGCAAAGTAATATATCAAATATATAATTATGCATTAAATCATTAAATCAACACTTGATTTAACGATCCGGTCATATCGCATATAACCGACTAGTATCGAATGTATCGGCTTATCGAATCAACCCTCGATTCGATAACTAGGTTATATCGCATATAACCATTCGACACATTCATCGCGAGAATGAAATACGGTATCACATACACGCATTATTCTCGGTCCCGCACATATCTCATATGCGCTCCTATTTCGTTTCGCTTGAGCCAGGAAACCTCTGTGTAGGACTCTAAAGACTCGTCAATACGCCGGCAGCAGATGATGATCATATCAAACATCCACAAGCCGCAAGCGGTCTGCTAAACGTAACGGCCACCCGGGTATTGAGCGATCAGAAGATCGACGAGCAAGCCCGCTCACACTCCTGTGAATCCAACCAGTAACACTACCGTACAGTACGGTCTGATCGTCTGATATGTCGCATATCTCGCCTAGGGGTGGTAAACGTCAGACCCCAATAGCTCGATAAGTCGTGTCGATATGAGGTCTATAACAATTCGAGAAACTACTGGTAACACTTACCAGTAAATCTCAGCAACCCTGGCCAGGGATTTCCTGTTATAGCCAATCGAGCACAGCGCAACATCAACTCCCTATACCGGGAGAGACGAATCCCCTCCTATCGCTCATTGCCTCCATGTGACTCGGGACTGTACCCAAAAACCACCGTTTTGCACGCCCTCTTGGACGTGGTAAGGTGGAAATCAAAGCACAGTGGGAACCACACAAGACTCTATGACGATCTCGGGTCAACAGACTACTCTGTACCAGTGGAGAACTGCCATCTGACGTGAGGTATAATACCATCTGGGAGTTCTCGGCGAGTCCGTCCAGTGTACCCAGTCTCTACTGAGCACCCGTATATCATCTCTGATGTCAAACACCAATGGATATGGGATCATCCATCGCCCATCTGTATGGGTCGAGAAGGTACACGCTAGTCTACTCTGGTATATCGATGCCCCGTCTCGATACACCCACGACTAGGGACTTTGAAGGATGTACTTATGGACTACCATGTCCCCACTAGTATGATCCGCATCATAGTCCAGGTAGTCAAGCACACATCCTAAGGGCTTTACCAACATGTAACAGAGAGACAATCAGCATACACGTTAAGGTAAAGATCAACCAGATAGCATACTATCATGTCGAGCAAGAAAGTCCTCCCTATATATGTCCCAGCATCCACTACAATATACATCCAATGTACAGTAATGGCCTCTAGGGCATACATATAACTAACAATCTCCCACTTGCACTAGGGCCATCTGTAGCAGTGGTTGTAGTATCTCATACTCAACCATCCCATAAAAGTCTCTCTCTGGGAACAGGCCTTTGTGAGTGGATTCGCTGTGTTGTCCTCTGAGTCTACTCTCCTTACCTCGATCTCTTTGGAGATCAACCATCTCCATGATCAGGTGATACTGCCTTAGAATATGTCTGGATCACTGATGGGACCTGCGTTCCTTGGCATAAGCCACAACTCCATTGTCACACAATGGGAGGAACATAGTTCATCTTATGAACCAATATATACCCAAACAGCCTCTTTGGTAGTATCTTAAGTAGCGATGTATCCTGCCTTTATCGTCTAGTATGTCACGGTATCTAGCTTGGAACTCTTCCAACATACCGTCCCTTTACTGAGGGTAAAGACAATGCCTGCGACTGACATTCAGTCATCTTTATCACCCTGGAACCCTTCCAGTGATTCTCCCCAGGATCGGTTGATACCGTCTCACTACAACTAGTGAGAGTCCTAACATCCAATTAGATCTATCTCATAGATCCAAAACCTAGGATTTAGTAGGTATCACTTTGATCCTATATGGAGAATCATTGTGATAAGCGGAGATTGATCGAGCGTAGCATAGGAAACTCCTTCCCTATCAAGAGTATGTCATCCACGTACTCTACGAGGATCGTCACCATACTCCCTACTACCTTCTTGTTTATACAAGGTTCATCTACCATTTTGATGATGTCAACTTCTTTGACCGCTTCATCAAAACAGATGTTCCAACTCCGCGATGCCTGCTTTATCCTATAAAGCATCTTGCACACGTTTCCGCTGCTCCCACTGTCTACGAAGCCCTCTGGCTGTGTACTTATAGACACTCTCTTCTAAACATCATTTAGAAAAGCTGTCATGACACCCAACCACCAGATATCGTAGTCATGGTATGCAGCCGTGGCAAGTAGGATCTGGATGGACTTAAGCATAGCTACTTGAAAAGGTTTCATCATTATCCACGCTTGGTCGATGACGAAAACCTTTAACAAGTCCAGCTTTGAAAGTCTCAACTTTTCCATCTACACCAAGTAATCTTCTCAAGATTTACTTGCTCCTGATGGGGATTTAACCCTTCAGATATAGCAACCAAAGTCCATACTTTTTTGGTGTATAAGGATTCCATCTCAGATCGCTAAGCATCCAGCCATTCTTACAGAGTCTTACTCCTGATGGCCAGCTCGAAGTTAGTTGGGTCATCATCTCATGATGCAATCCTTGCTCCCACTGTCATAGAGAAACCGAAGTATCTCTCAGGTGGGTGAGGGACCCTACTAGATCGGCGGAGAGGCTGAGGTTCGTTGGTAACTATTGAATCCTTTGGTTTTATCAAATCATATGCTGTAGTTTGTATAGCTGGAACCTTTCCAGTTCTACATAACTGACCTTGCCTCGAGTTTGTCCGGATTTTGCTTTTAGACATAGGCCGGACAACCCCAAATCTTAACTAGCTTAAGACATGGGCTCTTCCCATACCATATCATATATGAGGTGGTAGGCAACTGATTTGATTCGAACCCTATTCAATATGTATGCAGCTTCTCAAGCGCATAACTCCCAAAAGGAAAAAGGTAACTCAGTAGTACTCATCATAGAGCACACCTTATCATATAGGGTGTGATTGCTCCGCCCCGATATACCATCGTACTATGGTGTATACGGAGGAGTAATGCCGAGAGAGAATCTCATTCTTCTTTAGAAAAGTCCAAGAATTCCGTGCTCAAGTATTCTCCTCCTTGATCTCATCATAGGACATAATACTTATACCCGTATTCTGGTTCTCTACTTCTAACTTATATTCTGTGAATATCTCAAAAGGTTCGGACTTGTGTTTCAACAGGAACATAGGTCTGAATCTCGAAAGATCATCAGAGAATGTAATGAAGTACAAAGAACCGGTCCTGGCATGTGTAGACAGGGGACCTACATACATCAACATGTATCATCCCAAGAGTTCACTAACTCTTTCTCTGTTTCCAGTAAACGGAGCTATGGTCATCTTATCTTTGTGACATGACTGGCAAGTTTCACAAGATGTAAATTCAAGCTAATTTAAATATGCATCTTTATGAAACTCTAGCTAGTCGGGTCGCATTGATATGACCTAGTCTACAATACCTCAAGAAGAATTCGTTCATTTCTGAACTCTTCCTCTTTTGTGTGTTCCGTATACTAAGAACTGTAGTTTGATTTAGAACATCAACGTTTTTAGATAACGTGCCTGAACCGATCAACTTTTGATATAGGAAATGTTCAAAACATTATCCAACAATACAAAATTTTACCGTTTCTTTACTAATAAAGAGACAGATATGATTTTGTATATCAGGTTCGGTATCTAATAACATTCGTTCAGAATCAATGTATTTGTAATACAGGGTGACAGTGACCAACAGACTTGGCTGCAACACTTGCCCCGTTTTCTGTCTCATGAAACTTATCACCCGTTCTCAGTTCTTTACCTATCTGTAGCCCATGTAACATATTACATATGCGGGATCCTGATCCGGTATCACATACCCAGGACGTAAAGGATACTGAGAAACAGTTCTCTGTAATGAACACACCCGAAGATGATGCATCGGCATGCACTCTCTTCGTTTGGGCGGCACGGGAATTCTGGTAATCAGCATGCACTCATATACCTTAACATCGTTAAGATATGAACCATTCTATATACAATATAGAAATAGAGGTACTGATTTAATTGGAACCAGATTTAATTCATGCAGCTGTCTCCCGTGCATGTAAACTAAATGGAGAAAGTCCGATCAGCATTACTCAACTTAGAAGTGCATCCAGATATGAGTAACCTGAAAGAGAAGCTAGTTCTCAAAACCATTACCATCAACTGAATACCAAACAAAAGTCTGTTAGATATATGTATGGCCTAAAGGTCATTATTGTACATATGATGTATATTATAGTAGATGCTTGGACATACATAGGGAAGACTTTCTTGCTCGACATGATAGTATGCTATCTGGTTACTCTTTATCTTAACATGTACACTGATTGTCTCTCTGTTACATGTTGATAAAGCCCTTAGGATGTGTACTTGACTACCTGAATTATGATGTAGATCATACTAGTGGGACAATGGTAGTCTGTGAGTACATCCTTTAATGTCCCTAGTTATGGATATATCGAGACGGGGCATCGATATACCAGAGTAGACTAGCGTATAGCTCCTCGACCCATGTAGATGGGCGATGGATGATCCCATATCTATTGGTGTTTGACATCAGAGATGGTATACGGGTGCTCAGTGGAGACTGGGTACACTGGACGGACTCGCCGAGAACTCCTAGATGGTATTATACATCACGTCAGATGGCAGTTCTCTGGTGACACTGGTACAGGTTAGTCTGTCGACCCAAGATCGTCATAGAGTCTTGTGTGATTCCCACTGTGCTTTGATTTCCACCTTACCACGTTCAAGAGAACGTGCAAAACGGTGGTTTTTGGATACAGTCCCGAGTCAAATGGAGGCAATGAGCGATAGGAGGGGATTTCGTCTCTCCCGGATTTGGGGGTTGATGTTGCACTATGCTCGATTGGCCATAACAGGAAGTCCCTGGCCAGGGATGTTTCTGAGATTTACTGGTAAGTGTTATCAGTAGTTTCTCGACCCGTTATGAGCCTCACATCGGCATGACTTATTAAGCTATTGGGGTCTGAGGTTTACCACCCCCAGGCAAGATATGCGACATATCAGACGAAGAGACCGGACTGTACGGTAGTGTTACTGATTGAATTCGCAGGAGTATGAGCAGGCTTGCTTGTTGATCTTCTGATCACTCAATACCCGGGTGGCCGTTACGTTTAGCAGACCGCTTGCAGCTTGTGGGTATTTGATATGATTATCACCTACTGCCGGCGTATTGACGAGTCTTTAGATTCCTACACAGAGCTTTCCTGGTTCATGCGAAACGGAGTAGGAGCACATATATGATATGTGCGGGACCGAGATTAATGCGCGTATGTGATACCGTATTCTATTCTCGCGATTTGTGACATCGGTCGGTTATATGTGATATAGCCGGGTTATCGGATCAAGTGTTGATTCGATAAATTGTTGCATTTGATATTAGTCGGTTATATGTGATATAGCCGGATTATTAAATCAAGTATTGATTTATTAATTTAATGTATAATTGTATATTTGATATACTATATTACATTAACTAATATTAGCTCACTTAAACATTTTTTTTTCTCACAAGTGTGCATTAGTATATATGTGATATATATTAGTGTACATTTTATTGTGTCATGCTTGATGCCACATGCTACATGGGTGTATGAGACTAACACCATACTAATAATAATGTGAGGGTTTATATTTATTTAAGTAAATCAAAATTAGTGTTAATTAGTCACATGCTTGGAAGCTTAGAGAAGCTTGTAGCATCTTTGACTAAGTCCACTCCTTTTGTTTTACTTGTAGATATTTATTAACCTAACCATTCTTGTTAGCCATGGTTTAATCTCTACATGGGTTAGTGTATGACACTAACTCACCCATGGTTGTTATTCTCATTTCATTAGTTCATTCTCATCCCTTCTCTTCATCTTCTTTATCCTTGAGAAAAAGCTTTCTAGATTTTGGAAAAGTGAGAAAATATTGTGAGAAAAATAAAACTAAAGTGAGCTCATTTCCTACTTCATCATCCTCTACTACTTTCCATTTAGTATAGGGTGTTTGCTTCACTAATTTCACAATTAGTGAAGAGGTAGCATGAGCTTGAGTCTTCTCGACGTAGATCATCTTCGGCCTCGAAGATTTCGAGCAAGCTTGTTCATTTCTCGGGGAGAACCCTTTCTAGAGTTCGGGTGTTCATGACTTGCAGCGAAGGGAATACTACACGGGGCATTAGAAGTGAAGGACCGGTCTACAAAGGTTGCATTCCTCATTCATTTAGATGTAAAGTTATTTACATGTTGTTTCGTCGCATTTTCTAGTAAAGATTCTATGGTTAGGGTTAGCTAGAACGACAAATTTTTGAAATTGGTATGGACAATACCTCCCGAAACCTCGCTGCTGTGCTAGGAAACCCCGCAGTGGTATCAGAGCCATGCTAGAAAATTAGACGATATTTGTTAGATTACGAAACCGAAAGACTCCGAAACTTGAAACACGAGAACCCACTTTCTGTCGAATTTTTAAAGTCTTCAAAAAAAAATTTAAACAGTTGCAGAATGTTATATGAGATGCAACATGAACACAGTGCAAATTTGAACCATTTCCACCTTAATGCGGCCGACCACATGCCCATTAAATCCGGCCTCCTCGGCCTATCAGGGGAGTTTTTGGTTGAATTATGTATTGTGTTCCAGTCTCTGGGTTTTAGGGATTCAGGTGTTGTTTGTTTTTTCTGAAAATGCATGTGATGTAAACTTTCTGCAAAGGCAATTCGGAGTGTTTCGCAGTCGTAATTCTAACATGTATTCGGGTTATTTAGACGATGTTAAAATGTTTGAACGGATATGAATAACCCATATTTTCCCTCACTGAAATTTTCCAACAGTTGGATTTTTTCCGAGTTTAAAATTTCAGAAAATCATACAAGCGATTATGTGGACCCTCTAGAAGAACGATATCCAAACTCGACTTTTTGGATCGTGGAACCGCGATCATACCCTAGGGTTTGCCGCAGTTCCGTAGCGACATGAGTGAGGCATGGGTCGGCCCTTCTACGGATGGTTCATAGGAGTTGTGGCAGTTTCTGAGTACTTTTTGAACTCCGCTCAAGTGTTGAGCTTATTGGGAAATTTTGGGTTCTTGCTTATTCGATCGAAAAGTTTAACTTCGTCTAGCTATCTGTGATAGGATACAAAACTTGGAATCCACAAGAAAACCAATTTGAATTTTATAAATCTAGCAATTTAGTCTCATTTGATCGGTTTCCACGTGATTTTGATATGATCAAAAGTCCGTCGCAATCATGTAGCGTATGCGGATACTCGCCGGGAATATTATTAGATAGCCATGCCCCATAGCCCCGACCAAGTGACTGTAGGAGAACCCCGTTGCCTAAAGTATCCGTTCGGGTGCTCGCGGCCGCGGTGTTCCGCCTAAGTGCACTTTATCAACGGTATCGGGGGGTGCGGCCGTCTACTAAAGTTTCCGACGAGCATTCGATCAGGATGTCCGGAATCTTGTTAAATTGCCCGACTTGATATTGAAAAGTGTTTTCGATATCGAGACTAAAATGTGGGGTTTATAATTGTTAGGCATGAGATGTCTAAGGAATTCATTTGGTTGGGCATGAAATCCAAAGTATGTGATACATTGGGTTTATGATGTCTAAAGTGGTTGCGGATTCCAATTGTTATAGTTTTTCACTTTCTTTTCTGCAACCGTAAGTGTAATATGTGGTGTATCGCTGGTTTCGTTGCTATATGTCAACGGCAATTGGGATACGCATATTTACTTACGTTGATGACATGTGATGTTATGTGTTGCTGGGATATATTATATTGGATCGCCGTTTTTTAATAGCCGGGAGTTTTTTATGTGAGATGAGAGTTTTTCATTTTCATTCATGTAAAAACTTGTATGTAATATTCTTTTATTGGGGCACTTCCGGGTTGAGGAAGATGTCGCCGTTGATGTATATTATTTACTTTTCCGCATTAGGAGTGGAGCACAAGTAACCGGGTTCTAGAGTCCAGTGGGAGGCCATCTCAAGGAGTCGAGTCCGGGTCTCCTAACTCTAGAATTGGTAGGGTTGCTTGCCGCTTTCGTAAGGGTCTAGGGATGTGGGTTTGGTTATTCATCACGACCATGGAATCCGTATTTTATACAGGCTTAATATAAAACCCGGAAATCCTAGTATATCCAATATTTTATATGTTGATTTCTGCTGCGATATTCTGTGATGTGATCACTTTATATGATGAGATAGATACTGTATATAGTATATATGATATATTATATAGACGTTGCTTATGTTTTAAACCTGCGCTAGCACTGCCCCGCTCTGCCGTTAGTTATCTAACCTAACGGTGCATGACGGGACATCGAGACGAATGCGGATGGCATAAGCGTACGTTGTATTTATCTGTGATGCTTAGGTAACATAAATGATGGGACATCATTAATGAGATTAGTGAAAGAAATGAGACCTAAAGATGTTGTAGAAACTTGTTTTAAAAACTGGTAGCTCTAGTTCTTGCTTTGCATACCGGTATTCCTTGTAGAATATCCAGCACCTTATTCGATAAGGAAAGAGCCAAGATCTCTTCACCGGGAGTGACCTCTTTAGCGAAACTAGCAGATACTACAACCCACTCGGTTTATCTTTTGATTGCTTCTATAGTTTTTGCTTTGCATAGTGGTATTTATGAAATATCCTGCACCTTATTCGATAAGGAAAGAGCCGAAATCCCTTCACCGGAAGTGACCTCTTTAGCAAAACTAGTAAAAGCCTCAAAAACAATCCTTTTCGAAATCACTCAATTTTACAACGATATCAAGTTCATTAAGCAAAAGGTTTTCTTAAAAACCTGTCGCAGCCCTCCGTCATTTCAGATAAGTACTAGTTAGTATTCGTGCTACGTTTGTTGACTATGTTAAGGCGTAGTGTTCGGTAACTAATTAGTGCTTATTTGCTTAAGTATGAGATGCGATTGGATTAGGGTAGTCGTGCGACTTTGTTGACTATGTTAAGCGTCGTGCGAGTGGGTTTAATTCACTCAAGAAATGTACGGGTTGAACTTGACTAGCACTTGTGATTTGTTGACTATGTTAAAGTCATATAGCTGCTAGGGACAAAATATTATCAGGAATTTTAAGTGTTGAAATTTGCAATGAGATTACATACCTTCTATGAGATAGTTGGATCCCGATACCCACTGTGAGTAATAGTTACTGTAGGGTGTTTTTTGTCACCCCATTGAGATGGGAATACGCGCACGCGTCTCAGGCGTACTACAAATTCCCCCTGCCTAGGGTAGGCTGGGGTTTAATGATTGTGGGGATCCGAATCTCCGGCAGCCGCGGACTAAGCTGCCGTTAATTACCCCTCGCCTTTGGGGCGAGGGAACCTCCGATTAACGGGTTAAACTGGTCATGCGAACTCAATGTGCAGTGTACGTGTGTTCTGTTCTGAAAGGGGGGGTTTGGATATATCGGGAGCCACGCAGAGATTTTACGGGGGTCCTGCTACCCGGATAGCGGGCTGCGGGTGAAGGGGGCTAGCAGCCCCCTTGCGGGGTGCGGGGCAGCGCCCCGTTAGAAATTTTTTCTAACAGGGACAGTGTCGTGGAGTACGTGTGTGTATAAATTTGTATACATATGTATATATGTATGTATGTACACAAAAAGAGGGGGAAAAGGCATCCAAGGGATGCGTGGGGCCAGCGCCTTAAGCGCTGTGCGCTTAGGTGCTGTGCGCTCAGGCGCAAGCGCGCCACGTGTCGGCACGTGGGCGCTTTGCGCATGAGCGCTGCGCGCAGGAGCGCAAGCGCGCGCGCCACGTGTCGGCACGTGGGCGCTTTGCGCATGAGCGCTGCGCGCTGGAGCGCAAGCGCGCGCGCCACGTGTCGGCACGTGGGCGCTTTGCGCTCGCGCGCAGTGCGCTGGAGCGCAAATGCGCCACGTGTCGGCACGTAGGTGCTTTGCGCTCGAGCGCTAGCGCGCCGGCGAGGAAAGGATGGCTTTTAGCCTAAAGAAAATTTCTCAGCAGAGAAATCAGAGAGGAGTTGGACTCCTGAGTGTGTTGTTTTTTTTTTTGGCTTAGTGAACGATTTTCTTCTTCCTCCTCCTCTGTTAGCTGGATCTTGAAGATCAAGAGATATGGGATTTCTAAAAATCTCTTCTTTTTGAGATCTAATGGAAGATCTGAGTTCCGCTTTATGGGTTTTGTGGTGAAAAACTAATTTGTTTTATAAAAAGAAGAGTAAAACTCTTGGTTTAATTCAAAAGAAAAAGGAAGGTTTTGGAACCTTGAAGAAGGAGAAAAGATCTCAGATCTGAAGAAAAATTTTGAGAGAGAGAGAAAAAGTTGTTGGGATATTTCATTATCCTTGCCTTTATAGGTTACACACTTTACACATAGCCCCTTGGGCTTCACAAAATGGCATTTTGCCTATCCCATGGCTCATGTGCCATTTCTTTTTGCACATAAGCCATGGGCTTTACAAAAATTTGCCTTTATGCCTATTTTTCTTACATTTATCCATAAAATAAAATAAAAGAAATACAACAAAATTATTTATTACAAAATTTTTATCTTGGCATGGGGGAAGGCCGGCCGCTTCATGTTCGGGCTCGACCCGGGCATGGGCCCACTGGATCTGGGCTCGGGCCCACTTGGCTTGGGGTTGACTTTGATTTTGACTTGGTCAACCGGGGTATAAATTTTTACCCCACAAATTGCCCCCCATCAATAAATGCACACCACATATGTGGGTCGTGTGCATGAAATTGATGGATCTTCTTTCACGTGGAGGCAACTTGATTCGGTTCCCACCTTTCGGGAAACTGGCACTGCCCTTTTTACGACATGGACGGTCGATGCGGCCCTTTTTGCGACTTGGACGGTCGATGCTGCCCTTTTTCCGACTTGGACGGTCGATGCTGCCCTTTTAGCGACTTGGA
This sequence comes from Agapanthus africanus, assembly GCA_030015575.1. Taxonomy (NCBI): domain Eukaryota; kingdom Viridiplantae; phylum Streptophyta; class Magnoliopsida; order Asparagales; family Amaryllidaceae; genus Agapanthus; species Agapanthus africanus. The sequence continues at coordinate 536,573,894 of JASDDO010000010.1, read as the reverse complement.
CGGTCGGTTCTGCCATTTTTGCGACGTGGACGGTCGATGCTGCCCTTTTTGCGACTTGGACGGTCGATGCTGCCCTTTTAGCGACTTGGACGGTCGGTTCTGCCCTTTTTGCGACGTGGACGGTCGATGTTGCCCATTTTGCGACTTGGACGGTCGATGCTGCCCTTTTAGCGACTTGGACGGTCGGTTCTGCCCTTTTTGCGACGTGGACGGTCAATGCTGCCCTTTTTGCGACTTGGACGGTCGATGCTGCCCTTTTAGCGACTTGGACGGTCAGTTCTGCCCTTTTAGCGACTGGGACGGTCGATGCGGCCCTTTTTGCGACTTGGACGGTCGATGCTGCCCTTTTTGCGACTTGGACGGTCGATGCTGCCCTTTTAGCGACTTGGACGGTCGGTTCTGCCCTTTTTGCGACGTGGACGGTCGATACTGCCCTTTTTGCGACTTGGATGGTCGATACTGCCCTTTTAGCGACTTGGACGGTCGGTTCTGCCCTTTTTGCGACGTGGACGGTCGATGCTGCCCTTTTTGCGACTTGGACGGTCGATGCTGCCCTTTTAGCGACTTGGACGGTCGGTGCTTGATTTGACTTGCTCTGCTTCTTACAGTGTCAGGGGTAGACTTGACTTGCTCCGCTTCTTGCGGCGTCGAGATTGGATTCTGACTTGCTCCGCTTTTTGCGGTGTCGGAGTGAAAGTTGACTTATTGATTTTGATTTAAGTTGACATCAGCATCGCTATACTGGAATATAGTACTAGGAGCGAATCATCATCTGTCATTTAGAGGATTTTGGGATTTTGGTTTTTGTTTGGCATCTGCATTGCTGCACTGGTATAATGCCAGGAGCAACTCATCATTTGCCCCGGGAGGATTTGGGATTTTTTTTTTTTGGGACTTTGAATGTGGTCTCACCGGTAGGACTTGGGAGAGGTTGGGATTGTTTTACGCCCGTGGATTGTATACGGTTTTAAGGATGTATGATCCAGACCGTAGGGCCGGAAAAATTTCAGGGCTTTGTTGGCGTCTGCATCGCTGGACTGGAATGTGGTACCAGGAGCGACTCATCATTCGCCGTTGGGGTATGGGATTTGGAATTTGGTTGGCGTCTGCATCGCTACACTGGAATAATGCCAGGAGCGACTCATCATTCGCCACTTTGGGGTTGGGGACTTGGAATTTGGATCTTGTTTGGCATCAGCATTGCTGCAGTGGAATAATGCCAGGAGCAACTCATCATTTGCCTTGGGAGGACTTGGGATTTGAGTTTTTGGTCGGCATCAGCACCGCTAACACTGAAGCGAAATGCCAGGAGCGACTCATCATTTGCCGTTGCCCATTGGGGAACGATGGCTTAGGAGACAGGTTTGGGTCCCTATCACCTAAGGCTTTTCAGTTTTATGGGCCGTGAGGGTCCCATAAAGCATTTTCTCCCTACGAGTCGTAAGGATCCCGCAGGTGTATTTTCTCCTTAGGAATCGTGAGGATTCCTAAGTGTGTTGCTCCATTGTGAGTCGTAAGGATCTCACGCAGGGGTTTTCTCCTCACAAGGTCGAGAGGACTTTGCGAGTGTATTTCATCTCTTTTCACGAGTTTGCGCCCTTTCGGGTTTTCACAGACTCGCCGGTAGTCCTGCTGTTTTTACTCACGGAGCCCTTTCGGGTTTTCATCCATGCCCGTTTTGCTTGTGGACATACCGTTTATTTCTTCTTCTTTTTTTCTTTTTCTTTCTTTTTTCTTTTTTTTTGCCGCTGGTGGGACTTTAAAAGTAGTCTCACCGGCAGGATTTGGGAGAAATAGGGGTCATTTACGCCCGTGGATTGTATACGGTTTTGCAGGATGTCTGATCCAGACCGTAGGGCTGATGTGCTCAATTCGCCTGCGACTTAGAGCATTCATGTGTAGTATTTCTTGAGATATCGGCCATTGATGGGTGGCATGGGCCTTTCTCCCTCGGCACTTACTAGTTGGTAGGATCCTCCGTCGAACACTTTCTCGATAACGTATGGTCATTCCCAGTTCGGCTCGAATTTTCCCTTGGCATGTCGATTGGGGATGATCGGTCTTTTGAGGACCAACACCAATTCACCTTTCTTGAAAGCGCGGAGACGGGTTATCTTGTCATAGGCCCATGACATTTGGGCTCGGTATAGCTCCAGATTTTGCTGCACCGCGAGCCTCTTTTCTTCGAGGGCATCGAGTTCTTCAAGTCGAAGGAGCACGTTTTCTTCCTCCGTCAACTCATGTTGGACGGCCATTCTTAAGCTTGGAACTTCAACTTCGAGGGGGAGGACCGCCTCAACTCCGAAGAGCAATGAGTATGGAGTGGACTGAGTTGGAGTACGGTGCGTGGTACGATATGCCCACAACGCCTCGTGAAGTTTGAGATTCCAGTCTCTCTTGTTGGCTGAAGCATTTTTCCTCAGGAGCTTGCATAGAGTCTTATTGAAGGCCTCGGCTAGCCCATTGGCTCTTGGATTATAGATGGAGGAATATCTCCAGTCTATCTTGTGCTGAGTAGCGAACCTTGAGACATCGAAGCTCTTGAAAGAAGGCCCGTTGTCAGAAATGATCCTTCTTGGTGTACCGAAGCGGTATAGAATATTATGCTGGAAGAATGTCAGAATATCTTTTGTCTTGACTTCTTTTAGCAGGACAGCTTCAGCCCATCTGGAGAAGTAATCTGTCGCGGCCAGTATGAACCGATGGCCTTTGGATGATGGAGGATCAATTGGGCCAACAATGTCGGTGCCCCAGACTTCGAAGGGCCACGACGCCACCGTAGGATGCAATGGATTGGGATGCTTGTGAATAAAATCACCGTGAATTTGGCAGATATAACATTTCTTTGCATGCTCTCCGCAATCCCGTATCATGGTGGGCCAGTAATACCCAAGCCGTTTAATTTGCAGTCGCATCTTGGGGCCAGATTGATGAGCACCGCAAACGCCTGAGTGAACTTGTTTCATGACTTTTCGGGCTTCGGCCGATGACAGGCACCTGAGCCAGAGTTGGTCATATGACCTGCGGTATAACGTGTCATTTACAAACACATATCGGAGAGCTCTTTTCTTCAGCTGAATCCTCGTAGATTTTTCTTCGGGCAGCTTGTCGTATCGGAGGTACTCTATGAAGGGTTCTCTCCAATCGGGCTCATCTTGGATGATCGAAGCTTCTTCGGCAGGACTGCTCTCCTGTTCCGTGCTTTCCTCTTCTCGTAGAGACTGGGGGTAGAATTTGTCGGCTCCTGACTGTGATCAGAATTTCGTCCAAGTCAGGATCAGCCAGCTCCTTGGCTAGGCGAGCGAGTATGTCGGCTTTTCCGTTCAATGCTCTAGGGACCCTTGTTAGTTCAATGTGAGTGAACCGTTTCATGAGTTCCACCACCCGGCATCTGTACCGAGCTAACTCGGGTTTGTATATCTTATAGGTGCCGCTTACTTGGTTGACGACAAGCTGGGAGTCACCGTAAACCCGTAGCCGAATGATTTCCATTTCTATGGCGAGCTCCAAACCAGCTATCAGAGCTTCATACTCAGCTTCATTGTTTGTCCGAGGCTCGGTGAGAGCGAAAGAACGCCGTAAGGTTCCCATTGATGGTGTGATAAACACCAATCCTATCCCTACTTTTATCTCCGGGACGTTTGATCTGCCGGAGCTCCTTATTGATGAGGCCCCATCGAAGTAGAGCTCCTAATATGGCTCGTCTTTCTCGAGGTGCAGCACTTGTTCGTCGGGTAACTCACAATTTAGCGGCGATCCTTCTGGTATGGGATGAGCAGCGAGAAAGTCTGCAAGAGCTTGCCCTTTTACTGCTTTCTGAGGAGTGTAAACTATGTCAAACTCAAGTAGCATAACAGCCCATCTTGCCATTCTGCCGGCTAGGCTCGCTCTGGTCATCAAGTGTTTGAGCGGGTCGACCTTGGAGATCAGCATAACCTGATGAGCGAGCAGATAGTGCCTCAGTTTCTTCACAGCAAATATCAGAGCCAGACATTACTTTTCGATTGGGGAATAGTTGTGTTCCGCCCCGACTAGAGTTCGACTGAGGTAGTAGAGGGCATTTTCTTTTCCCTCCTCGTTATTCTGGGCAAAGAGCGCACCGAGTGACTCATCCAGCGCGGCAGTGTAGAGAATTAGCGGTTTATTTGGAATGGGAGCGGCCAGCACTGGAGGGTGCAACAAGTACTGTTTGATGCTTTCGAACGCTGCTTGATATTCAGCATCCCAGATAAAAGGAGCTCCTTTCTTCATGAGCTTCGAGAAGGGCCTACATCTCCCCGATAAATTTGAGATAAACCTCCGTATATAAGCAAGCTTTCCTTGAAAAGACCTTAGCAGCGTCAGACTCTTCGGAGGGGGCATCTCCATGATGGCCTTTATCTTTGATGGGTCAACTTCGATCCCTCGATGCCGGACTATAAAGCCCAGGAATTTTCCCGATGACACGCCAAAAGCACACTTCAGAGGATTCATCTTCAGATCGTATTCCCTCAGTCTGGTGAGAACGGTCCTAAGATCTTGGATGTGGTCGGCCTTGGCTTTAGTTTTGATGACCAGATCATCAACATAGCATTCAACGACTTTATGGATTAGGTCATCAAAGGTATTAGTCATTGCCCTTTGATATGTAGCGCCTGCGTTCTTTAGTCCGAACGGCATCACTTTGTAGCAGTATATTCCGATCGGGGTTCGAAATGCAGTGTGCTTCTCATCCTCAGGCGACATCTTGATCTGATTGTATCCAGACGAGCCATCCATAAAGGTGAACAGCTCGTAATTTGAGGTGTCATCGACCATCATTTCCATGACCGGTAGCGGGAAGTCGTCCTTTGGACATGCCTTGTTGAGGTCCCTGAAATCGACACAAACTCGGATCTGCCCATTTTTCTTCTTCACTGGGACTATGCATGCAATCCAGTCCGCATATTTCTCTTCCCTGATGAAGCCGGCATCGATGAGTTTCTTGGTTTCCTCGATGACCTTTTCTTCCAACTCCCTTCTCATCCTTCGAGGAGCTTGTTTGACTGGCTTAGCATCAGGAGATATAGCCAACTTATGTACGGCCACTTCAGGGGAAAGGCCAGGCATTTCTTTGTATGTCCACGTGAAGCAGTCGACGAACTCATGCAGCAGGGCAATTATCTGCGCTTTCATTTCCTCTGACAAGAGCGAGCTGATATAGGTTGGCCTTGGATTATCGGGCGTTCCTAAGTCAATCTCGGTTAGCTCGTCAAAGGTTGCTTGTCCGCCATCTTCGAGCTCTTGAGGAGCTTCTTCTAGCTCGGCTATCTCGTCATCATCATTTGATCTTTCGCTGGCCTCGCCAACATGGACCATGTAGCACGCTTTGGAATCAGGTTGAATGTAGCCTATGCCCAGTCTATCTGGAATTCGTCCATCGATGAGTGCTCGGACCTGGGGCGGATACCATCGCCCTTCGTAAAACTTTGCTTCGGACTCCGTTTGATATAACCGGCATCCGCACTTTTTGAAGTATTCCCGCATCTCGGGCGCATAGTATCTGGGATTGAGGACGGCTCTTATGCCTCTCTCATAAGGAAGGCACGCGACAGAAAGATCGTCCGGGTGCACAACGGGGGTTGACCCGTAAAACAGGATGCCCTTTTGTCCATTTTTCCTCCCGGGGACGTAGAAAGTTTTCAACTGGTCCACGGTGGAGACTGACAACGCATCGAGCTCTTTGCACATCTAGTCCGGCACCCTTGTGACGGCTAGGGACCCTTCTGCGACTTCGAAGGTCTCTCGTAGTTTCGCTTGCTGCATAGGGGTCCAATCTGCACAGCTGTTGCACGGCAGGTCCTCTTCTTCTGACTCTTCAGTGTCACTGCCAAGATGAGGGCGGACTTTGTTGCTAGATGGTCCTTCAGTAACAGATTCGTCCGTATCGCTGCCGAAACGAGGGCGGGTTTTACGGAAGGACGGGCTTCCAGCGTCGGACTCATCAGTGTCGCTACCGAAATGTGGGCGCACTTGGGCGTTTTTACTTTCGAAAGTGACAACCGGCGCAGATTTGCTTTTGGGTCTTGGGGCCGGTCTATCTTCAGTCAGTTGTGGCTTAGCATTTTGGTGGTTCATAAAGTACCGAGAATCTTCATAGCGGACTTCATGCACACCGAACGGCTGGATGTCTCCGTCAATGCGTCTTTCTTCGCCATTTTTAGTATACTTCATGCATTGATGGAGAGTTGACGGAATGATGCCATAATCGTGGAGCCACGGCCACCCCAAGAGAATCTTATAAGACATGTCGGCGTCGATCACGTATATCTTAGCTTCAGTTTGCAGATCCCCGAATTTGATTGGCAGAGCTATGGACCCCAGAACTTGCTGGCAATTTTGGTTGAAGCCTTGAATGACAATCCTTTCCCTTGACAGGTGTCGGACGTCCATTGACAAACTCTTCAGCGTCCGCAAGTTCATGATGTTCACTGAAGACCCCGGATCAATCAATATGCGATTAATCCGATCTCCGTCGCTGTACCCAGTCACGTAAAGCGGCCGATTATGCTCAGCCGTTCCCAGTAGCAAGTATTCATCCTTAAATGTGACTGCGGCGGCATGCAAAGCGTGCTGGGCTTCTTTCATGTTAATTTCCGCAAAGTGAGCCTGATACCGTTCGGAGTTTTGTAGAGCGTGAATGAGAACATCTCTAAGCTCCTTAGATAGGACCAAGGCGTCGTAGATGCTTAGGAGAAACGGAAGCTTCCGGAGATGTGCCAAGACATTATAGTCCACCGAGGAAGGACTTGTGTTTTCATCAGCCGGTTCTCTGCTATCTTCTTCATTAGCTACTTGTTTTTCCTTCCCTTTTGGGGCGTTGCCATGATTTGGCGGTAGAGCCCTGCCGCTTCTGAGCTGGATTTGATTGGCCGTTGTGGCGAGCTCTTCGTCCTCTTCGGGAAAACAGAGCTCCTCTTCCGAGTCGCTGTCAAGATGGATGGCGTAGCAGGTCACTACTGGGATCTCTTCATTGGGGTCTTCTTCTAACTCCTCCAGAATTTCAGCCGCTTGTACAGGGAAGAACTCCTTCAATTGAATCAATGTTCTTTCCTTTTGTTCATATTCTTCGAGGGAATCGATATATTTTTGAATGGTCGATTTCCCTGCAGACTCTTTTCCGCGCCGAGCTGCACTTTTCTTCTTCTTGAGCTTCTTGGATTTTGAGCCTGATGGAGCCGCATTGGCAGCTGGACTGGTAGGCTTCTTCTGTCCTTCCCATTCCATCCTGGGCTCTTTCTGAAGTAGCTTTAGCATCTTCTTCGTCTTATTGGATATGTGCGTACTCCACGGAGGCCGCGATGAGTCAGTTTCATTTGTCAGGGCAGCTGGTTCAACTGTCTGCTCCCAGAAGGCTTCAACTTCTGTCTGTATAAAGTTGGCAGTTGCAACTTGATTGTTCACCAACACGCTTTTGGACAGCTCGATCTCTCCAGCCTTGTACTGCTTCTCGACCCAGTCTTTGAAGATATAGCAATCCTCGATCGCATGGCTCACTACTCGGTGGTACGGGCAATACAGGGGATTTTCGGTCATTTTTGCTTCTTGGGGTCTTTTCGACTCCGGCAATTGTAGGCCGTTGTTCAAGGCATCTTTAAATATCTTACGGACCTTGTCCCTTCTGAAAGAGTAAACCTTGTTCTTCTTCTCCTCTAGGGAAGGCCCATCTCCTCCCAGCAATGGCTTTCGAGACCGGTTGGTTTTGGATTCGCCCGCCCTTCGCTTTTCTTCATTGTCGGACGCATTGAAGACATTGGTACTGCTGGAACTCCCGCTTCTACGGCTGTCGTCCCGCTTTCTTTTCCAAGTTTTGTCTCTCTGGGAATCCGGCGGGGACTCTTGCTTCGAGCGTTCCAGCATTTGGACTTTCTTGGTTAGCTCCTGAAATGTCTTGAGGCCCGCCGTACACAAGAATGGGACCATCCAATTGCTGAGGTTCCCAATGAGAAGGCTGACGGACTGGTCCTGCTCCAACGGCGGTTCGCACTTGACTCTGAGATTACGCCATCGAGCGATAAAGTCGGTGTTGCTTTCATTCTTCCCCGGCTTGGTCCTCACAAGGTCGGCAATGGAGATTTTATCACTGACACTCATGAACCTTTGCCGAAACAGGGACTCCATTTGGGCAAAGGTAATGACGGACCCGTCCGGTATACTCGCATACCAGTCGAAGGCGACGCCGGTCAGGCTATTGACAAACTGACGAAGAAGGAGCGCGTCATTGCCCCCTGTATTTCCGCACGATGCTTTGAAGTGGGCGACGTGCTGATTTGCATTCCCCGTTCCATCAAATCTTCCGAACTTAGGAATAACGTAGCCGCTTGGGAACTCAATCAGATCGTACTGCGCGGGGTATGGCCGCCCGCTACTGCTGATTTCTTTCTGAGCTTCAGCTTCGGCCACCAATGTTTTAACCTTGCTGGTGACCAAATCCATTATCCGATCTTGTGTTAGCGGGATAGTGTTATCTGGGGCCAAGGCGTCCCCAGAAGCGGAATGTGGCCGGCTTTCATGCGGCTCGACCAGTCTTGGACCCAAAGGAACAGGCATTGGCTGCCTCGGATTGTCATCACCCGGCTGATTAGTAGCGGCTTGTGCTTGATTGGGAGGCGCTCGAGTAATTTGAGCCGTGAGCTGCATTACCACGTTTGTTAAATCATCAATCTTCGAATAGAGCTTGGCCATCTCTTTGTCTTTGCTCCTGAGCTGTTTTCGAAGCTCTTGAAGCAGCTCTTGCTCCGCAGTCCTGGGGCGGAAAGTCGGCTCTTCCTCGCTGTCCGAGCTTGACTCTGCATGGACCGAGGGGTCTTTCTGCCTATCATCCTCATCGAGAGGGTTTTCTTCATCCAGCGGGGGCGGCTGTTCTTGGGCGGCAGCAACCACATTCAGGCTAGATTGAGCTTGGGATGTGGTTGCCCCATCCTTGCTTTTGCTGCGAAGGTTGTCGCTGGGGCGACCGCCCGCCATATAGACCGTATGGATGATATATCCGGCCGTCTTTCTATCATTGGCAGCTGATTTCATGGATTGCTGTCTTGACCCGCTTGTTTCGGTAGCTGGTAGTCGATTGAAGGCGGCTGGCCTAACCAGGTTCTTGAATGGTGCTGGCACTTCTTTTCTGGGTTTGCCCCGCTGCTTTCATGCGGCACAGAGTGCTTGATAGACTCTTGAAGAGACGGTGTCATACTTCTTCTGTTGGGGCCGGGACACGTCTCTTTGTGGCACTATTCGGAACGCTGTCTTCTTGATTCTGGCGGTCATGGCATTTTTCTGAACCCACTTCAGAGGCTCGAAGGAATTGCTGATTCTTACGTCCGACTCAGCCGTCGTCGCGGGGAAACCCTGCATTTGGAACTTCACATGATTCCATTTGGCTGAAGCCTTGGCCCACTTGTTGGCTCGATACCTGAGCCGCTTCTGCCTTAACTTTTATGTTCTAAGCACCTGGCAGACTTCAGCTCTTTGGGAAGACATCGCAGACCGGGCGATGGAGGGCCTTGGAGATACGCTCGATTGTGCATTTGTTGGAGTAATCGCCTGAGCTCGTCCGCAACATTGGATGTTGCCCTTTGTACCGGAGTTCTTGCCCCCCGCTGGAGCACCAGAGAATCGTTCACACGCTGTCTTGAGTTTCGGTTGTGGTACCTTGGCAATCACGACATTCGGCCTCCTGCCCCTTGGGACCAGCTTGGCCACCTGTTCCGCCGGGATTTCCGCCAGATGAGCGCTTCCGGCAGGGTAGATGATGACGGAGCCAAACTGGCGGGGCGGTTCTTCCCACTGTCGACTGAGGCTTGCGGGGAGAACCACACGAGCGTTGATCTTGACCACGTACGGAATCGGGGTCACGTTGGAAGCTGAATTCGTCTGGGGAGACTTTGTTGTCGAAGGTTGATTGCTGCACGGAAGAAAAAAACATCATTTCAGTATAGGCAATCGATATGTTTATTGATTGAGTTCACATGAACGTTTTAACCCGAAATATGGGAGGAGAGATTGGTCCCACCGAGCGTGCCAGAATCTGTAGGGTGTTTTTTGTCACCCCATTGAGATGGGAATACGCGCACGCAACTCAGGCGTACTACAGATTCCCCCTGCCTAGGGTAGGCTGGGGTTTAATGATTGTGGGGATCCGAATCTCCGGCAGCCGCGGACTAAGCTGCCGTTAATTACCCCTCGCCTTTGGGGCGAGGGAACCTCCGATTAACGGGTTAAACTGGTCATGCGAACTCAATGTGCAGTGTACGTGTGTTCTGTTCTGAAAGGGAGGGTTTGGATATATCGGAAGCCACGCAGAGATTTTACAGGGGTCCCGCTACCCGGATAGCGGGCTGCGGGTCAAGGGGGCTAGCAGCCCCCTTGCGGGGTGCGGAGCAGCGCCCCGTTAGAAATTTTTTCTAACAGGGACAGTGTCGTGGAGTACGTGTGTGTATAAATTTGTATACATATGTATATATGTATGTATGTACACAAAAAGAGGGGGGAAAGGCATCCAAGGGATGCGTGGGGCCAGCGCCTTGAGCGCTGTGCGCTTAGGTGCTGTGCGCTCAGGCGCAAGCGTGCCACGTGTCGGCACGTGGGCGCTTTGCGCATGAGCGCAAGCGCAGGAGCGCAAGCGCGCGCGCGCCACGTGCGCGCGCCACGTGTCGGCACGGGGGCGCTTTGCGCATGAGCGCTGCGCGGTGGAGCGCAAGCGCGCGCGCCACGTGTCGGCACGTGGGCGCTGCGCGCTGGAGCGCTTTGCGCATGAGCGCTGCGCGCTGGAGCGCTTTGCGCATGAGCGCTGCGCGCTGGAGCGCAAGCGGGCGCGCCACGTGTCGGCATGTGGGGGCTTTGCGCATGAGCGCAAGCGCGCGCGCCACGTGTCGGCACGTGGGCGCTTTGCGCTCGCGCGCAGTGCGCTGGAGCGCAAATGCGCCACGTGTCGGCACGTGGGTGCTTTGCGCTCGAGCGCTAGCGCGCCGGCGAGGAAAAGATGGCTTTTAGCCTAAAGAAAATTTCTCAGCAGAGAAATCAGAGAGGAGTTGGACTCCTGAGTGTGTTGTTTTTGTTTTTTTTTTTGTTTAGTGAACGATTTTCTTCCTCCTCCTCCTCTGTTAGCTGGATCTTGAAGATCAAGAGATATGGGATTTCTAAAAATCTCTTCTTTTTGAGATCTAATGGAAGATCTGAGTTCCCCTTTATGGGTTTTGTGGTGAAAAACTAATTTGTTTTATAAAAAGAAGAGTAAAACTCTTGGTTTAATTCAAGAGAAAAAGGAAGGTTTTGGAACCTTGAAGAAGGAGAAAAGATCTCAGATCTGAAGAAAAATTTTGAGAGAGAGAGAAAAAGTTGTTGGGATATTTCATTATCCTTGCCTTTATAGGCTACACACTTTACACATAGCCCCTTGGGCTTCACAAAATGGCATTTTGCCTATCCCATGGCTCATGTGCCATTTCTTTTTGCACATAAGCCATGGGCTTTACAAAAATTTGGCTTTATGCCTATTTTTCTTATATTTATCCATAAAATAAAATAAAAGAAATACAACAAAATTATTTATTACAAAATTTTTATCTTGGCATGGGGGAAGGCCGGCTGCTTCATGTTCGGGCTCGACCCGGGCATGGGCCCACTGGATCTGGGCTCGGGCCCACTTGGCTTGGGGTTGACTTTGATTTTGACTTGGTCAACCGGGGTGTAAATTTTTACCCCAACAGTTACTCCTAAGAGAGTCTTGCACTTTACAATTAGCCGATCAAGTAGGTGTCTAAAAAGGCGTCAACGGGGTTACACCCTTGGGAAAACGAGGTTTATATTAATTAGGTCTGTGCGAAAGCACGGGAAACCTCCCTCAAAGTACCGACACTGGCCTGGCTGAAAGATTGGCGAACTTATACGGTGTAATTAATCCCGGCTAGTCTTTCCTTTTAGGGTTTGAAGGAAGATTTGATAAAAACAGTGGGAGCCATCCTGATTAGATAAAATAATAACCAATTTAATCTTGCAAGAGTATACGCTGAGTGTTTTCTTCTCTTTCTCTCCAGGTAGCGATCATATCACACCTTAATCAAGATAATAATATGGATGTATTGACCGAACCCGCTTGTTATACTGTGCTGGGAAACGTTGATCCCGCTCCAACTTATAATTGTTATAAGACCGAGCAGAAAATGGGGGAATACCAGGATTCCTGTGCCGCCTAAACGAAGAAAGTGCATGATGACGCATCTTCTTCGGGTGTGTTCATTACAGAGAACTATTTCTCAGTGTCCTCTACGTCCTGGGTATGAGATACTGGATCAGGATCTTACATATGTATTCTGTTACATGGGCTATAGATAGGTAGAGAACTGGGAATGGGTGATAATTTTCAACAGTTGGAAACGGTGCAATTGTTGCAGCCAAAGTCATTGGCGGTTATCACCCTGTATTACCAAATACATTGATTCTGAACAAATGTTATTAGATACTAAACCTGATATACAACATCATATCAGTCTCTTTATTTAGTAAAGATGGATATAATATTATATTGATGGATAATGTTTTGAACATTTCCTATATCAAGTGTTGATCGGTTCAGGCACGTTATCTAAAAGCATATACGTTCTAAATCAAACCATAGTTCTTAACGCACAGGAACACACACAAGAAGAAGAGTTCAGAAATGAACGAATCCTTCTTGAGATATTGTAGACTAGGTCATATCAATGCGACCCGACTAGCTAAGTTACATTAAGATGCATATTTAAATCAGTTTGAATTTACATCTTTTGAAACTTGCCAGTCATGTCACAAAGACAAAATAACCATAGCTCCGTTTACTAGAAACAAGAGAAAGAGTTAGTAAACTCTTGGGATTGATGCATGTTGATGTATGTAGGTCCCCTGTCTACACATACCAGGACTGGTTTTTTGTATTTCATTATATTCACTGATGATCTCTCAAGATTCGGACATATGTTCCTGTTGAAACACAAGTCTGAAGCTTTTAAGAAATTCAAATAATATAAGTCGGAAGTAGAGAACCAAACGGGTATAAGTATTATGTCCTACGATGTGATCGGGGAGGAGAATACTTGAGCATAGAGTTCCTGAACTATTCTAAAGGAGAATGAGATTCTCTATCAGCATTAATCCTCCGTATTCACCACAGCACAATGGTGCATCGGGGCGGAGCAATCGCACCCTGTTAGATATGGTGCGCTCTATGATGAGTACTACTGAATTGCCTGTTTCCTTTTAGGGAGTTATGCACTTGAGAAGTTGCATACCTATTGAATAGGATTCCAGCCAAATCAATGCCTACCACTCCATATGTGATATGGTATGGGAAGAGCCCATCTTTTAAGTAAGTTAAGATTTTGGGTTGTCCGGTCTTTGTCTAAAAGCAAAATCCAGACAAGCTCGAGGCAAGGTCACTTCTATGAAAGTTTGTTGGATATCCTAAGCATTCGCAAGGGAATATCTTCTACCATACTGAGAAAAAAAAAGTGTTTTATTTCTCGGCATGCCACCTTTTTAGAAAAGGAATTTATTTTAAAAAGAAATTTATGGACATGAAGTAGAACTGGAAGGAGTTGCAGCTATACAAACTATAGCCGATGATTTGGTAGAACCGGAGGATTCAATGGCTCCCGACGAACCTCGGCCTCTCCGCCGATATGGTAGGGTTCCTCATCCGCCTGAGAGATACTTCGGTTTTCTCAATAACAGTGGGAGCGAGGATTGCATCATGAGATGATGAACTAACTAAGTTTCGAGCAGGCCATCAAGAGTGGGGACTCTGTAAGAATGGCTGGATGCTAAACGATCTGAGATGGAATCCATATATACCAACAAAGTATGGACTTTGGTTGCTATATCTGAAGGGTTAAACCTACATCTGGAGCAAGTACATCTTGAGAAGATTACTTGGTGTAGATGGAAAAGTTGAAACTTTCATAGCAAGACTTGTTGTAAAGGGTTTTCGTCATCGACCAGGTGTAGATTATAATGAACCCTTTTATCCAATGGCTATGCTTAAGTCCATCCGGATCCTACTTGCCATTGCTACATACCATAATTACGATATCTGGCGGTTGGGTGTCATGACTGCTTTTCTAAATAATGATTTAGAAGAGAGCGTCTGTAAGTACATAGCCAGAGGGCTTCGTAGACAGTGGGAGCAGCGGAAACGTGTGCAAGTTACCTTACGGGTTAAAGCAGGCATCGCGGAGTTGGAACATCTGTTTTGATGTGGTAGTCAAAGCATTTGACTTCATCAAAATGGTAGATGAACCTTGTATATACAAAAGGGTAGTAGAGAGTAAGGTGGTCATCCTCGTATTGTACGTGGATGACATACTCTTAATAGGAAAGGAGTTTCCTATGCTACACTCGGTCAATCTCCTCTTATCACAAGGATTCTCTATAAAGGATCAAGGTGATACATCCTAAATCATGGGTTTTGGATCTATGAGATAGATCTAAGTGGATGTTAGGATTCTCACTAGGTGTAGTGAGATGGTATCAATCGATCCTGGGGAGAATCACGGGATAGCTTCCAGGGTGGTAAGGTCGACTGAAAGTCAGTCACAGGCATTGTCTTTACCCTCGGTGGAGGGACGGTATGTTGGAAGAGTTCCAAGCAAGATACTGTGGCAAACTAGACGATAAAGGCTGGATACATTGCTACCAAAGATGCTACCAAAGAGGCAGTCTAGGTGTATATTAGTTCATAAGATGAACTACGTTCCTACCATGGTGTGACAATGGAGTTGTGGCTTATGCCTACGAACCCCCGTCCCATCAGTGACCCAGACATATTATAAGGCAGTATCACCTGATTATGGAGATGGTTGATCTCCAGGGAGATCGAGATTAGAAGAGTATACTCAGAGGACAACACGGTGGATCCACTCACAAAGGCCTTTTCCCAAGAGAGACTTTTATGGGATGGTTGAGTATGGGATACTTCAACCACTGCTATATGATGGCCCTAGTGCAAATGAGAGATTGTTAGTTATATGTATGCCCTAGAGGCCATTATTGTACATATGATGTATATTATAGTGGATGCTTGGACATACATAGGGAGGAATTTCTTGCTCGACATGATAGTATGCTATCTGGTTACTCTTTATCTTAACATGTACACTGATTGTCTTTCTGTTAAATGTTGATAAAGCCCTTAGGATGTGTACTTGACTACCTAGATTATGATGTGGATCATACTAGTGGAACAATGGTAGTCTGTGAGTACATTCTTTAATGTCCCTAGTCATGGGTGTATTGAGACGGGGCATCGATATACCAGAGTAGACTAGCGTATGGCTTCTCGACCCATGTAGATGGGCGATGGATGACCCCATATCCATTGGTGTTTGACATCAGAGATGGTATACGGGTGCTCAGTGGAGACTGGGTACACTGGACGGACTCGCCGAGAACTCCTAGATAGTATTATACCTCACGTCAGATGGCAGTTCTCTGGTGACACTGGTACAGGTTAGTCTGTCGACCCGAGATCGTCATAGAGTCTTGTGTGATTCCTACTGTGCTTTGATTTCCACCATACCACGTTTAAGAGAACGTGCAAAACGGTGGTTTTTGGGTACAGTCCCGAGTCACATGGAGGTAATGAGCGATAGGAGGGGATTTCATCTCTCCCGGTATTGGGGGTTGATGTTGCGCTGTGCTCGATTGGCCATAATAGGAAGTCTCTGGTCAGGGCTATTTCTGAGATTTATTGGTAAGCGTTATCAGTAGTTTCTTGACCCGTTATGAGCCTCACATCGGCATGACTTATTAAGATATTGGGGTCTGACGTTTACCACCCCCAGGTGAGATATGCGACATATCAGACGAAGAGACCGGACTGTACGGTAGTGTTACTGATTGGATTTGTAGGAGTATGAGCAGGCTTGCTTGTTGATCCTCTGATCGCTCAATAACCGGGTGGCCGTTACGTTTAGCAGACTGCTTGCGGCTTGTGGGTGTTTGATATGACCATCACCTACTGCCGGAGTATTGACGAGTCTTTAGATTCCTACACAGAGCTTTCCTGGTTCATGCGAAACGGAGTAGGAGCACATATGTGATATGTGCGGGACCGAGATTAATGCGCGTATGTGATACAGCATTCTATTCTCGTGATTTGTGACATCGGTCGGTTATATGTGATATAGCCGAGTTATCGGATCAAGTGTTGATTCAATAACTTGTTGCATTTGATATTAGTCGGTTATATGTGATATAGCCGGATTATTAAATCATGTGTTGATTTAATAATTTAATGTATAATTGTATATTTGATATACTAGATTGCATTAACTAATATTAGCTCACTTAAACATTTCTTTTTCTCACAAGTGTGCATTAGTATATATGTGATATATATTAGTGTACATTTTATTGTGTCATACTTGATGCCACATGCTACATGGGTGTATGAGACTCACGCCATACTAATAATAATGTGAGGGTTTATATTTATTTAAGTAAATCAAAATTAGTGTTAATTAGTCACATACTTGGATGCTTGGAGAAGCTTGTAGCATTTTTGACTAAGTCCACTCTTTTTGTTTTACTTGTAGATATTTATTAACCTAACCATTATTGTTAACCATGGTTTAATCTCTACATGGGTTAGTGTATGACACTAACTCATCCATGGTTGTTATTCTCACCTCGTTAGTTCATTCTCATCTCTTCTCTTCATCTTCTTCATCCTTGAGAAAAAACTTTCTAGCTTTTGGAAAGGTGAAAAGATATTGTGAGAAAAATAAAACTAAAGTGAGCTCATTTCCTAGTTCATCATCCTCTACTACTTGACATTTAGTATATGGTGTTTGCTTCACTAATTTCACAATTAGTGATGAGGTAACATGAGTTTGAGTCTCCTCAACGTAGATCATCATCGGCCTCGAAGACTTCGAGCAAGGTTGTTCATTTCTCCGGGAGAACCCTTTCCAGAGTTCGGGTGTTCATGACTTGTAGCGAAGGGGCTACTACACGGAGCATTATAAGTTAAGGACCGGTCTACAAAGGTTGTATTCCTCATTCACTTAGATGTAAAGTTATTTACATGTTGTTTCGTCGCATTTTCTAGTAAAAATTCTATGGTTAGGATTAGTTAGAACGGCAAATTTTTGAAACTGACATGGATGATGCCTCCCGAAACCTCGCTGCCGTGCTAGGAAACCCTGCAATATCTACATCTTCGATCACCTTGAAGAATACTGATACTTGCGTCACGTGGTTCTCTACTTTATTCTTGTACCTATAACTTCTCAAAACTTGGACGTTCTATTTCTACGAAATACTTGTCTAAAACTGGAGAAGTCACAAGTAAACAGAATATAGTATGAGGACCAACCCCTCTGTCCTAATAGACACTGGAAAACATACAATACTTTGTATAATTCCCCAGAGTTGAATAACTCAGACCCTGTGTGTCGTAGGTTGAAAACTGTACTATGGTTAAGAAGAATTACACCGCTGTTTAATGCTCCTTATCTAACCATCAACTGATATAGGTAAATTTCATGGACATAATTTCAAAATTTTATATCTCACTTTATAAAATAAACGTACATATATATCGGTTTGAAATTGGTGCATAACAACGGATATTCAAAACCAAATATTTGCGGTCCGGCAAAAACCCAGGTGATTTCCACAAATATCACCAATTACAACGAATTCCAATATAACGAAGATATAATCACCTAATTCCCAATAACTTACTCCCGCTCATCATCTGTAAAACCATACAGATGTGAGAATCAAACCTGGTAAATACACACCCTGGAGTAACGATCAAATTGGGAAATCAGTTTTCAATTAACAACGCATAGTGAAACTGAAATATGAAAATGTTTCGAAGGGATATCCGGGTATTCCTGCCTTTTCCATTATTCAGATTCATAACTGTGACCGTATATTTCCTTGCCATCTCTCCAACTCTCTTTATTTGTCTTTACTCGTTACCTTCTGTACACCACCCTTAGGCTATATGGTTTTCTTCCTTCCCTACCGTTCGGCACCAGCCTATGGTTTGGAAGAAGACTATCCAATAAGCGTAATAAGTGTACTCTCCTAATCCTAGGAGTACTCGCAACCTGAGAGAAGGTAAAGATAAAAGACAACTGAATAGTCCTTATTCTATTTCTCCTGAACCAGAATCCATCCTCGAACTGGAACAAGTTCCTTCGAGTTCGTTTATAACTATTCGATCGATTATCCAATAAATGCGAATCTTCGTAGTGATACGGGGTGTTCTGGAGAAATTCAAAGGTGAAGTAGGAGTGGCGATGATATACGCAGTTTGGTCGTGAATGATAGCAGTCGTAATTTACTTTGCCCTCTTTCTAATCCCTTTATTTGTCTTTACTTATTACTTTCTATACACCACACTTAGGCTAATTGGTCTTCTTCCTTCCCCACCGTTCGGCACCAGCCTATGGTTTGGAAGAAGACTATCCAATAAGCACAATAGGTGTACCCTCTCCTAATCCTAGGAGCCCTCGCAACCTGAAAGAAAGTAAAAGGAAAAGACAACTGAATAGTCCTATTCAATTTCTCCTAAACCGAAAACCATCCTCGAAACTGAAACAAGTTTCTTCGAGTTCGTATGTAACTATATGATGGTCATATCCAATAACTGTGGATCTTTGTAGTGATAAGGAATATTCTGGAGAAAAGCAAAGGGTAAAAGTAGGAGTGGCAATGAAGTGTGCAACTCTGACAATTCAAAATTCAATTTGTTTTAAGAAGGTTCGGTTAACTAGGTTTATGAGTTCTAGTCTAGGGTCGGGCCATGGTCGCTGCCAAAGAGAGAGAGAAAAGAAACACTCAGCGTGCACTCTAATCAAGATTAGAATGGTCAATCATTTTATCTAATCAGGATGTCTCCCACTGTTTCCTCAAATTCTCCTCCAAACCTGAAAGAAGAATTAGTCGGGATTATCTAAAAATCACCCGAGGAGTAAACCAACTCATCAGTGAGAATCGGGATCCAACTATCATCGCATGATAACCTGATGGAATCCACTCAAGTTATCACACTCCAGAAGGTATGCTCATGCCTGGCAAGTTTCCTGTATGTTTGAAACTCCCGATGTGATTTCTACCCCATGCTCTTTTGACCTGGACGAAGGCCAACATATCATAAGTCGCATGTCAAGTTCTACTCGTCATTGTCCAGGTTAATTTGAACCCACCCGTACATACCCTTGACGAAGTCCAACATAGTAGTACGACTGTCCCAAAACAATGCATCTATCTATGCAACAGAAAGGTAACAAACAGCTACCATACACTATGCCATGACGAAGGCCAACAAACATAGCATGAATACTAAGTGCTACCCATCTAAAATGATGGAGGGCTACGAATGGTTTTTGGCAAAAAACCATTAACGTAATGAACTTGATATCGTTGAACGAACCAGATAGCTTTTTACAAATATATAGTGGGGAAAATCTTTGCTAAAGAGGTCACTCCCGGTGAAGAGATCTTGGCTCTTTCCTCGTAGAATGAGGTTCTGGATATTCCAACTGAATACCGCTGTGCAAAGCAAAAAGTAATCGACTATCGTGAGGTTATTATCCTGACGTAAAATTCTGCCCAAGAGGTCACTCCCGGTGAGGGGATCTCAGCTCTTGCCTCGTCGAATGAGGTGCTGGATATTCATAACCGAATACCGCTGTGCAAAACAAAAGAACACCCTTATAATAATAGCTTTTTAAAATTGTTCCAACAACATCGAATAGATCTGTTTTCTTCGCATTGATCAAAATCAACGCAGTCCCATCAATTAATCACACCATAAAAGAACGAAAATATGATGTACGTATATGCCATCCGCATTCGCCACTGGGTCCCGTCATCACCCGTTAGGTTACTTAACTAACGACAGAGCGGGGACTGGACTAGCGCGGGTGAAAAACATATACAACATCTACTAGTATATATATAGCAATATATAATAATCGCTCCAGGCATGATAAATGCAACATCACAGATAAGCGATAAGCATCACAGAACAACACAGATAATCTGGGAGCCCCGGGTTTTCTTTGAGCCGCAAGTGAAACCCGACGTTCCCCTGGTCGTGTGGATAGCTTGTGCATTGAAAACCTAGACCCCTATGAGCGCGGCAAGTTACCCGCCAAAACTAGAAGCGAGGTAGCCCCCGTCATCAAAGTGAATGGGCCACCCAGCACTTCACGGAATCCAGTAACTTGAGCACCCCTCCTTGGGTCAACATGTACCCCCTACGAGTGCGGCGAATAGCCCGCCAATTCTAGAGTGAGGCCCCCTCTGTCTCAACGCCATGAGATACGGACCCGTTGCCCTCCAGAATCCGGCTATCCGTGCACTCCATCGAGGGGTAATCCTAGTACAGAAAAGAAAATATGTACAATGGTGATATCGACCTCAACCCGATCGTGCCCCAAACAAATAATATACAAACAGGCAATGAAGGCAGTCCACATGTCGGATGCTCGCCCTGCGATATCAAATGTACAAATAAAACTAAACTGTACTATCATTGCAACCAAGCAATCCGCCATGAAAAATCCGCAACAACACAGCACAACACAGAGCATCAACGTGAATGTCACGTTCGCAAACCCGTCTAAAAGAACTATAGCAATTAGACAAGTTGTACCGCTCTAATGGTATTCACGGTCGCAGATAGTAATGTAAGTACTGTAAAACTTTAAACAATGTTAGAAATATCGAGTTAGAAATAATCCCGAATAACCCCCAAACAACTAGATAAATCCATATCCAAACTGGGCTAAACAAGCAATAGAACTGGACCAATATTCCAGAGACCAGACCACACCCAAAATACGAAACCCAAACTTGAATGCAGGGCCGGCCGGCTTAGAATTTTGCTTAATGTGGCTGTTCCAATACGGGTGAAACTGGCTCGTATTTGGGGTATAGTCTAATGGTCACCATAGTAGTCTTCTGCAGTTGCTAAAATAATTTTTGAAGACTTGGAAAAAAATGACAGAAACTAGAATATATCGGCTATTGTTTTGGAGTTGTTTCGGTTTCGATACTTTATCATCATCTAAACCAACTAGTATGTGGTTAATGGGTTGGCTCTGATACCATGTAGGGTTACGGCAGCGCCCCGACCATCAATCCGTGGCCAAACACGGACCAAAATTTTTTAAAAACTGGTGCTAACAGAACCCTAATAGACGGATCGCACCATTAACCCTATACTAGTTCTGTAAAAAGAGTTTGGAGAGGTTATACCAATCGATCCATGTCCTTCGGTCTTCAACCTCTGCCCCATGCTACTCGCGGCTGCCTCGATTAAGTTCGGTCTCCGGTCTCCCTCGTCGAAGACGATCCACGTCGAGGATTAGTAATATGGGCTCCCGCTTCAAAACCGAAGAAACTCGGGTATCTAGTTTGCTAGCCTAGATAACCAAGATGAAGTAGAGAGAGTGTATGAATACTTTGTCTCAAAACACCTAAGGATTCTCAACTCATGAGAGGGATTGGGTGGAGGTTAAAGAAGAAGCCATGGGAAAGAAGTGTGAGCTCAAAACTTGGTTTGTGAAGAAAAAGAAGCGTCTGTTGTTTTCTTGAGTTAGTTTTGGCCAAGTAATTTTTGAGTGTTATATTGATGTGAGAATTAGCAACTCAAGAAAAACATTGTCCAAAATGATCTGCCTCTACAACAATATCTCACTCATAAAATATCCTAACCAAAACAAAAACCCTCAAGTCACAATGAATGCACAAAGCCAAAACTTGCAATCAAACTGTCCAAATAAGCATTAAAATAAATTTTTAAATCCAAGAAAAAGAAATAGCAACCCTAAAGTTATCTTGTAACAAATTACAAGAATACCCTTCATCCGTATATACATTCCCGCATCCGTATTCCGACTGAATACGAATACAACGAGATGAAAGTAATTCAACAATATAATACTAGGATCCGGTATAAACCAAAGCCCTCTAGTATTATTCGTTCGATCATGATCCGTGCATAAGTGCACGAATATGATCGAACTCTGCCATAAAACCATACGACCTCTACAACGTTTCGCCCGAACCAAGAAAACCCTCTGTATGGGACTCTAAAGACTTGTCAATACGCTAGCAGTGGGTTTAACCACAAGCATGTCAGTGGCACTAGCTGTACGTAACGGCTACCCAGGTATTGAACGAAAGGGAGGCCGACGAGCAAACTCATCCTGAAACACTACTGAGCCTGACAGTGACAATATTCGTACAGTCCGGTCCGTTCGTCTATGAGAATCACATATCGAGTCTAGGGGGTGGATAAAGTCAGACCCATAATAACTTGACATTTAGTGTCGGCATGAAACCTATCACCACCTAAGAAACTACCGATCCTAGATCGGTAATTCTCGTCTAACCCGGCCGAGGATTTCTAGTGATGGTCACCCGTGCACACCGCGAAATCAACCCTCAATACCGAGAGAGACAAATCCCCTGACGATCCGCTCACTGCCTCAATGTGGCTCGGGACTGTACCCAACTAAAACCTGTTTGCACGACTCTTTTGAGCCGTGGTAGGGTAGTAATCAAAGCATAGTAGGAACTCACACGAGATAAATGACGATCTCAGGTCGATAGACTAACCTGTACACATGTCACCAGGGAACTGCTATCTGACAATAGGTATAATACCAACTAGTATGTTCCCGGCGAGTCCGTCCGGTGTACTCATAACCCAATGAGCACCTGTATACATCTTAGGTGAACCAACTGACACCAATGGCTTGTGTGACCGGCCACCGCCCCTCGTTGGGGTCTCGATCCGTATACACTAGTCTACTCTTGGAGTATCGATGCCCAGTCTCGAAACTCCCACGACTAGGGACACTTTAAGGATGTGCTTATAGACCACCCAACTCCCACGTATATGATCGCCATCATACTGCTGGTAGTCAAGCAAGAATCCTATGGGCTCTATCAACATGTAATAGCGATCTGTAATGTCACCTGAAGCATGTACACGATGATAAAGACAAACCAGATAGCATACTATCATCTCGAGTAAGACTGTTCTACCGATATAGATCCTCCCTCAATCGTTGCAATCACGTGCCTGCGATCCAATAATTGACTTAAGGGCGCTATAGCCAACAGGTCAATCGATCAACAATGATCCAAACTGTATTATTGTCCTTTGGACTCCATGGTAAAGCTGTCACAAAATCCATGGTTATATGTTCCCACTTCTATTGAGGAATCGGAAGTGGTTGCAACAAACCAGTTACCCTTTGATGTTCAGCCTTGACTTGCTGACACACCAAGTATTTTGATACGTAGCGAGCAATCTCCCTTTTCATGCCTTCCCACCAGAAATGTTTTCGTAGATCTCTATAAATCATCGTTCCTCCCGGATGTACGGAATACACGGAACTATGAGCCTCCTTCAGGACTTCTTCACAAACATCTCCTTTAGGCACACATAGATGACTACCATATCGTAAATAACCATCTTCATGAATTAACAGATCCGTTGGAAGTCCCACTTCTACTGGTTCTCGGAACTTCTGCAATCTTGGATCGTGCGACTGCACTGCTTTAATGTTATCGATCAAGGATGACTATACTTTCTACTGGATTGTTCACCGCCGAAAGACAGGGACCGAGACATTGGGACGTCTGGCCTGAATTTGGGGCAGATGCTATTTCAACTTATCCATCCTCCTCTCCGAAAATACCAAGTTGATTTATGGCACCATATATCGGAGGTTTGGATAGACGCGATCGTTGTAGCGGATTTTATCAGATTCCCCCTCATTTGTGAGGGGTTTTCTGATTGTGGGGACGCTTTTCCTGTAGGCGCAAGCCCCTGCAGTTAATTATTTTACCGCATTGTGATAACCACTTTCTCCTTCTCCAGCAGTTCACTTTGTGTCGTGTGTATTTTGTTTATTTTAGTTGCTCGTGGATTGTATATGGAGACCAGTTTATATCTTCGCCCATAGGGCGCGTATTAGTCCAAATCCGTATATTTTAGATTTGGGATTTTGAACTTAGGTTATATTTTTCCTTTAGTTCAAAATATTTTTTTTGGTTTAAGGACCGTTAATCTAGTTTGAGATTAAGATCAACTTAAACATATGAGCGTTTGGCCCTAATTTATTTTAACTGAGGATACATTAGTCTTATTTGAGACTAATATCAACTTAGAAATATTTTCAGGGTCTTTAAATTTTATTAAGGTCCAATCAACAGAGCATTTGGGCTCAGCTGTAAGAGACTTAGTCAAATTGGGCTTAATCTGTTTAGTCTTTCTTTTTGTTCAAAAGTTCTAAGTACTTATTTGGGCTCTATTTGTTTAGCCCCTTTTATATGCAAAAGTTCTAAGCACTTATTTGACGCTATGACGCTCATATGGGTATCATGTGAAGCCTTCAGTTATGGGCGCTGCCGAATCAGTGCTAAGCACTCAGCCGTTTTGGCTGTATATGAAGTGCTAAGCACTTTTTGTGTGGCGTCCATGTGAAGAGCAGATGAGGCGCTGGACGCTGCCCAATTAGTGCTAAGCACTCAGCCGTTTTGGCTATATATGGAATGCTAAGCACTTTTTGTATGGCGCCCACGTGAGGAGCATGCGAGGCGCTGGGCGCTGTCCAATTAGTGCTAAACACTCGGCCGTTTTGGCTGTATATGAAGTGCTAAGAGATTTTTGTGTGACGTCTATGTGAGGAGCACATGAGGCGCTGGGCGCTGCACACTCAGTGCTAAGCACTCAACCTTTTTGGCTGTTTATGAAGTGCTGAGCACTTTTATTCAGCGCTCACGTGTATTTCACGTGAGGCGCGAAGTGCTGAGCACTTTTATTCAGCGCTCACGTGTATTTCATGTGAGGCGCTGGCCTTCTGCTTTGGGTGCCCATGTGTTTTTCACGTGAGGTGATGGGCGCTATTGGGAGGGCACCCACGTGAGGAAGACATGAGGCGCTAATCTCTTTTCTTTTTTAGAAATTAAATCTCTGTAATGTCATTTTGTCCATTAATGATCATCAAGATCTCTATTTTTAGGACCTTGGATCGTTTTTTTTTTCCATTGGAGAACTAAGTTCTTTTTTTTTTATAAGAACTAGGTTCCTTATGTAGGGTTAAACCTTAATTTCGGAGGAATTAAATTCCCAAAACATGTGTTCTTTTCTTTTTTTCTTTCTTTTTTAACCTAATTCTTTTCTGAATTTTTTATTCTCAAGAACAAAATCTTCCCGATGAGAATTAAATTCTCAACTTGTGGGAAACTTGTCTTGTGGATCTCTGATCCAGAGGACGAACTAAGTTCTTTGAGAAAGGTTAAACCCTTAGATAGGTAAAAAGAGATATTTTGATCCCTGTGTTTTCTTTACCTAGGGTTTTAAGGAGGAAATTCTTCTTCTTCTTGAGAATTGAATTCTCTATTGTTTTGGAAGCTTTCTGTATTTTTCATAAGTTTATGGGGGGTTCTCTCTATATGAGACTTGAAGTCTCGGATCCTTTATATAGTGGAGGCAAATTTTTAATTAGTTTTGAGAAAATCTCTCAGATTCCAATTGATTTAATTGGTCCCAAAATTTGTTTGGGGGATTTTACCCACCGTTGGATCTTTGATCCAAGTGTTTCTGTTTTTACAAAATATATTTTCTTGTTTTTAACAAGATTGGAAGAATATTTTCCCATATATAGAATTTTATTCTATTAAACGATGATATTTTTATCACCACTGGATTTTTAATCCAAAGGTGCTCAGTTTAGCAGAGCACAATCTTTCTCTGTTTAGAAAAATATAGGAAATATTTTCCATCTCGTTGGATCTTTGATCCACCAACTTTCTGTTTAACAGAAAATATCCTTCTCATTTAGAAAAATCAGGAAAATGTTTTCCCCCAATAGAATTTAATTTTATGTTTAATCACCATTGGATTTTTGATCCAACGGTTCTTTGTTTACAGAGTGGATCTGTCTCTTTTAGAAAAATCCAGGGAGGCATTTCCTAAGAGTAGAATTTATTTCTATATAAAGAGGCGCCCTCACGCGTTTAACACGTGAGGTTTATTTAGCTTCTCTAATTTGGCATCCATATACCTTGCATATGGACGCTTACGTGTTTAACACGTGAGGTTAATTTGGCGTTTGGCCATTTACTCTTAATGCTCATATGCTTTACATACAAAAATAGAATTTAATTCTATGCATAGAGTTTAACTCTATCTGTAGCTAATGCTTCAAAAGGGTGTTCTCACGTGTTTAACATGTGATACCAGTGTGGTGTTTTTTTGTGCTTATATGCTTTACACATAGGCGCTCACGTGTTTATCACGTGAGGCCTATGTAGTATTTAATTGTTTGGTTGCAGCGCTTATATGCTCTGCATATAAGCGCTCACGTGTTTAACACGTGAGGCTTGAGCCATGGGGAATTCTCTTCCCTTTTCTCTCCCTTTTTATGAGGGAACATGCATCAACTGTTCCGAAGAAGTTGGTAGTACAATCTCCAATTCGAATCTCTAAAGATCAGTTATAATCTCCTTCTGTGCAGTCAACATCCTCAATGCTGGCAACTGACTTAGAGCATCCGGAACTACATTAACTTTCCTGAATGGTATTGTAGATCAAGATCATAGTCAGCCATCAGCTCTAACCATCTACGCTACATCATGTTGAGCTATTTCTGTGTGAACACATATTTTAGGCTTTTGTGATCGGTAAATATTTCTATCCTTTCGCCCAATAAATAGTATATCTAAATCTTCAAAGCAAAAATCACTGTTGTTAGCTCCAAATCATGAGTTAGGTAGTTCTTCTCATGAGTTTTCAATTGTCTCGACACATAAGCTATGACCTTCTCTGTAACAACCCTAAACTTTCTGTACAAAATTTTTCCAGAATACAGAAGGAATACCTAAGCCTGAGCATAAGTTATAAATTTGATTTGCTTTTGAACAGCAAGAAAGCATTTGTAGCTCATTGGTAAAGCCTTGCAATGTTGTGACGTAACCCCTGTGATCGAATCCCATCAGCCACATATTATTTTTATTTTATTTTTTTTAAACTTTTAGAAGCCCAAAGATTTGCATGTGCACAACATGTAAAATGAAAAGTCATAATAAAAACAAACATGGGCAAAATGTTGTATACACTGAACATGACACGTTGCAAGAATCCAGACCCAACCCACCCAAATTGGACCAGGGAGATCTTGTTTTGGGCCCGCACCATCGGTCCAAACCGTACCAAATGCTCCCAAAATTTAACCCTAGCATCTCTTGGCCTACCCTATTACCCCCATGTTGTTTGATTTCTCTGTATTTATCCAGAAAATAATAAATCCCTTCTTTAATCCATTTTTAATGCACATTTTAATTCTATTCTTCAATACACTAAACCCTAATTTTCCCTATAAATACCACACCATATTTCACCCCTTCTCATTCAGAATTTCCTCACAAAAACTCTCAAAAATTCTCAAGTTCTAAGTTGAGCAAGTGGAGTTAGCAATGGGTAAAGTTTCGGCGACTTTCCAAGGAGATTCCGACGACGAAACGACGCCCTGAACCCTTCCCTAATTCCCTCTCTCCTTTCTCTTGTTCCTTAGCCAGTAAGTCCCCTCTCCCCCTCTCTTCTCCTATTATAAAAACATTCATTTCTAAAACCCGACGGAAGCGGGGTTAATCCGACTTCCGATTTGATTTTTCTTTAAAACTCTACTTTTCTTAATCAATAAAATTCTATACTATCACATAATGTTTAACAAACATAAAAAAAACCTATTAAAACAAGTTTCATCTCAAAATATGCTTCTATGCAATTTTTATTGTATTTTTACAGTAAAATGCCACATACTTTAGTTTCGACATAAAACAACATAAAAATTGTATTACCTTTAGATAACTCACGAGATAATGACCTACCTCATCACAACACACATTTTTGACATAGTACGATGAAGTTTTGGGAATATATTCATGGGATAACACGACTTTACAAATAAATACCATCAACTTATAAAACCATTTCTTTAAAAAGATGTATTAAACAATTTCTTGCAATTGCGTCTCTACAACCAACTTTTGGGGACCCCGTTCAGGATGGTGCGGATTATCGCACATCCTCAAGTTTAGTAGAGCGAGATGCAAACCTCCGCAAGAAGCATTCGATATCGATGGAATTTTGATGCAATTTTTAAGAAAATGAGATTTTTACAAAATAAATAAACTTTATTTTTATTAAATATATATATATAACTATTATCAAAATATCTATTTTAAGTACAATATATATATATTACATGTTTTCTAAGCAAAAGAATCACAATTTCATGAAACTACCATTACAATTCAATTTAATTCCAATATTTCATTAAAATACCATATACAAGGAAATCTAAGTTCTACTCACTAAAAATTTCACTTTTATAAAATATACATCTATGAAAACCCTAAAGATGATAATTAAATGCTTGAGGTGTATTTTGAAATTATACCAAAACTATTTTTACATAAAACACCCTCAAGTTATGTTAAATTGCAATAAGGACCCTAGTAAACATAGGTTTAAGCGGAACCAGTTCTCTTGAGCCTCAGAGAGCCGGAGAATATGGGTGCTTACCTATTTGAAGATAGACAATCTAACAAACGATGTTATCAACACGGTAATTGTCTTGGAAAAAGACGCAAATCCTGCCGTCCATATACAGCAGTTACCGATAACATCAAAACTAATCCAGGATTTCAAGTTCTTTTCAAAAATGTATGACTCAGACTGAGTATCAATCTAATCATTCTGATTTGAATGTGATTCAAGAATAAACTACAATACAACATGAATCCATGAATCCGTCTATTCGATCTATATCAATCTATATTGACTGAACCGAACCATAGATATACTCCATCTACATGAATCTCCATTTACATCCATTCCATTTACTGATATCATGGTTCCGGCAAGTCTTCCATTTACTACAGACGATACAATACAATCAATACAATAATACACTACGGGGTTTATAAAGGAGTAGACTGGTACGGAACATGTTAAAGGTGGCACAAAGTGGTCACTTAATACGTAATTACATCCATGTCGTTGTTCCGTGGTATTTTCGATGGAGCCTTGTACTATGGGTTCCCAAAGTCCACGGTGTAAGTTGGACTCCTCTCGTATACACCGACATATTCCGTACCAAGCTACAAACAACTGCGTTAACATTATAATCAAATATTACTAGTTATACTCTCTTTCTGTCTATTCTACTTCTCCCTTTCTTTGGGACTTACCGAGCGATTGTTCGTTGACGACATTCCTATTTCTCTTCTTCTTTGGAATATTGTCAGGATCGGACGCACTAGAGTTCGAGACCAGCCAGGAGCACTTAGAGCAGACCCATGAGCAGTTCATAGAAGATCCTGAGCATTGACTTTATTTGTACATATTTTCATTTCAGTTATGCCATTGTTTAGACATTGCTTTCCATCTATGTATTTACATTTCCAGTTGTACATGTAAAAGAATGTTTAATAAATAAAGTTGCTTTTCATTTACATTCCTGTCTCTTGTGTACTTTACTTTATATTGCTTAAATACGCTTAGCGTGTTTATTTCAGAGTAAATACGTAGCGGGCATCGCCGCGTCCCGTCCCCGTACACCGGGAAGCGGAGCGTGACAGGTTTTGTTGGAGGCCCATGCAGGTCAGTTCTGCATGGACATGCGGGTCAATTCTGCATGTATTCCTAAGCAATATAACACAAGAATCAGCAACTAAAAACATTCTTTACATTTCATATTTCTTGAATTTTACAATTTCATATATTTTGAATTTGTCCTAACCCAAATTTTTCTTTCAAGGTTATGAATTCTCTAAACAATACCAGCACCAATTTCAACAACACACCACCCCCTCTACCGTTTACACCTACCGTTGATGCTCCAATCAATGAGCAGACGGTACTGCTTGAGAAAATCTGAAGCCTCCTGGAAGGACAGCAGCAGTAGACTGCTATATTACTGAACCGCCCAGAAGCGGAAGCATCTAGGGTAAAGCAATTCCGAGCTTTACACCCTAAGCAATTCTCAGGAAAAGAAAGCCTTCTAGAAGCTGAGAAGTGGGCACAGAGTATTGAAGATAATCTGGCAACGACACAAGTGCCAGAGATAGCTTGGGTTCGAGTTACGAAGCTGCAGCTCACTGACAATGCACGGGTCTGGTGGAAGGCGGAAGAAAGCCGTCTTGACCAACCGATTGAATGGAGGACTTTTCGCGATATGTTTGACATGAAGTACTTCCCTGAGACAGCCCAATTCGACATGGAGTGGCAATTTATCCATCTACAACAGGGTTCGATGTGGACCAAGTCCGTAGATGAATATGACGCTGAGTTCACCATGCTCAATAGGTTCGCGGCACATTTGATACAGACGGATGAGATCAGAGCCCGCAGATTTCAGCAAGGGTTGGACCAGGAAATCCAAGCTGCCTTAGTTACAGGAGATTTCCCAACCCATGACCTGGCTTTGAAAGCTGCCCGCTAATATGAGGCGGTAGTGAAAAGGAAGGGGAGACCTCAATCTGCCGGAGTGAAGTGTCTTGCCACTCAGATGGCAGGAGGAGCCTTTTCAAGGCCAACTGTTGAACCCAAAAGACCGGAAGAAACCAATAACCAGCCAAGTACAGATTTTTGCTTCTACTGCAAGAGGGATGGACACCTGTGGAAGGACTGTAGGCGCCCATCTCTGTTGGCAATAGCAAGAACAAATTTCCTCCTCCAAAGCTCATGTGTCCGGCTATCTGAGCCAAACAAATGGTGGCATATTCATACCTAACGATTTTCTACAAAGTGGTGGAAATATCATTTTGTCAATTTCTGGCAATATTATTTTCACTTTTGGTCTCACCTTTCTTTCATCCACTGCCTTTTCCGGGTGAAAAACCAGATCAAGAAGCGGATCGCTGTGAAGGCGGCCACATCGGGATAACTTCTCAAGCAAGAAAGCGGGTTTTTATGCGCAAAATAAAAAAGATCGGCGAATATTTTTATGCGCAAAAGTCCTGTGCTTAGTTTGTGGCGCATCCAATCATGGAATTGGAATATGTCCTTATAGATGCAACACAGTTTCAACCCATAACACTTATCCGCAACGACCAGCTATCCAGGCTCCTGCACCTTGTCTTGCACTCCTAGCTCCACCTCCACGTGGACCTCCTGCATAGCCTAATCGCCAATTCCATCAGGCACTGAGGAACATGCCTCGAAAGCAGAGAAACATTCCCTAAGAACAAAGGAATGTGCCTCCAGCTAGGAGGAATGTACCCCAGCGTCAGGCTTTCAGATTAGCACCCATAGAAGCTGAGACTGTAGACCAAGGTAACCCTGTTAATTCCCTCACATCTTTCCAAAACTTTTGCATTCTTTCGCTCTTCCAAATATTTTTATGCATTATCACTAGTTCTATCACCATCACTATCACCAAATTGTTTTGAATATGTTACGCTTTCTTTTTATAAATTTCGAGGACGCAATTTTTATAAGGAGGGTAGAATGTAACAACCCTAAACTTTCTGTACAAAATTTTTCCAAAATACAGAAGGAATACCTAAGCCTGAGCACAAGTTATAAATTTGATTTTCTTTTGAACAGCAAGAAAGCACTTGTAGCTCATTGGTAAAGTCTTGCACTACTTTGACGTAGCCCCTGTGATCGAATCCCATCAGCCACATATTATTTTTATTGTATTTTCTTTTAAACTTTTAGAAGCCCAAAGGTTTGCACGTGCACAACACGTAAAATGAAAAGTCACAACAAAAACAAACATGTGCTAAATGTATTACATTTAGATAACTCACGAGGTAATAACCTACTTCATCACAACACACTTCTTTGACATAGCACGATGAAGTTTTGGGAATATATTCATGGCATAACACGACTTTACAAATAAATAGCATCAACTTATAAAACCATTTTTTTTAAAAATATATTAAACAATTCGATGCAATTACGCCTCTACGACCCAATTTTGGGAACCCCGCTCGGGATGGTATGGATTATCGCATATCCTCGGACCTAGTAAAGCGAGATGCAGACATCCGCAAGAAGCATTCGATCTCAATGGAATTTTTATGCAATTTTTAAGAAAATGAGATTTCTACAATATAAATAAACTTTATTTTTATTAAATATATATATATATATATATATAACTATAATCAAAATATCTATTTTAAATACAATATATATATATATATATTCCATGTTTTCTAAAGCAAAAGAATCACAATTTCATGAAACTGCCATTACAATTCAATGCAATTCCTATTTCATTAAAATAACATATACAATGAAATCTAGGTTCTACTCACTAGAAATTTCACTTGTATAAAATATACATCTATGAAAACCCTGAAGATGATAATTAAATGCTTGAGGTGTATTTTGAAATTATACCAAAACTATTTTTACATAAATTACAATAAGGACCCTAGTAAACATAGGTTTAAGCGGGACCAATTCTCTTGAGCCTCAAGGAACCGGAGAATATGGGTGCTTTCTTATCTAAGGTAGACAATCTAACAAACGGTGTTATCAACACGGTAATTATCATGAAAAAAGACACAGATCCTGCCGTCCATGTGCAGCAGTTACCGATAACATCAAAACTAATTCAGGATTTTAAGTTCTTTTCAAAAGTGTCTGACTCAGACTGAGTCTCAATCTAATCATTCTGACTTGAATGTGATTCAAATATAAACTACAATACAACATGAATCCATGAATCCGTCTATTCAATCTATATTGACTAAACCGAACCATGGATATACTCCGTCTACATGACTCTCCAATTACATCCATTCCATTTACTGATATTATAGTTCCAGCAGGTCTTCCATTTACTACAGACGATACAATACAATCAATACAATCAATAAAATAATACACTACGGGGTTTATAAAGGGGTAGACTGGTATGGAACATGTTAAAGGTGGCACAAGGTGGTCACTTAAGACGTAATTACATTCATGCCGTTGTTCCGTGGTATTTTCGATGGAGCCTTGTACTACGGGTTACCAAAGTCCACGGTGTAAGTTGGAATCCTCTCTTATACACTGGCATATTGTGTACCAAACTACAAACAACTGCGTTAAAATTATAATCAAACATTACTAGTTATACTCTCTTTCTGTCTATTCTACTTCTCCCTTTTTTTGAGACTTACTAAGCGATTGTTCGCAGACGACATTCCTATTTCTCTTCTTCTTTGGAATGTTGTCAGGTGGATCGGACGCACTAGAGTTCAAGACTAGCCAGGAGCACTTAGAGCAGACCCCTGAGCAGTTCACAGAAGATCCTGAGCATTGACTTTACTTGTACATATTTTCATTTCAGTTATGCTATTGTTTAGGCATTGCTTTCCATCCATGTATTTACATATCCAGTTGTACCTGTAAAAGAATGTTTAATAAATAAAGTTTCTGTTCATTTATATTCCTGTCTCTTGTGTACTTTACTTTATATTGCTTAGATACACTTAGCGTGTTTACTTCTGAGTAAATACATAGCAGGCCTCGCCGCGTCCCCTCCCCGTACACCGGGAAGCGGGACATGACATTCTCATGCTATATTAGAACGCATCCTAAGCCTTTCCCAGATGCGTCGCTGTGAATAACTAACCTTCCGGATCCGTCTGGCACTGTCAGAATTGGAACGGTGGTCAATTTTTGCTTCAATGCTTCAAAATCTGATGCACATTTCTCGGTCCATACGAATGGTACCTCCTTTCGTGTAAGCTCAATGGTTCTGCTATTCGAGTGAAGCTCTCCATAAACCTTCTATAATATCCGGCAATCCTAATAAAACTTCTGATCTCCCCTACGTTCTTTAGAATTAGCCAATCATGAACAGCTGCAATCTTTTCAAGGTCAACGACAATTCCATCTCCGGATAAAACATGACCCAAGAACTTCACTTCTTCAAGCCTAAACTCACACTTGCTCATCTTAGCATATAACCTTTCTTGCCTCAATGTTTGCAGTGCGATTCTCAAGTGTTCAGCATACTCTTCTTTACACCTTGAATAGACCATAATATCATCAATAAACACCACTATGAACTGGTCCAGGTACGGTGAAAAGATTCGTTTCATCAAGTCCATGAATATTGCCAGTGCGTTAATAACTCCAAATAGCATCACCAATTACTCGTAATGCCGATATCAAGTTCAGAACGCTGTCTTGCAAATATCTTCTGTTTTTACCCGAACTTGATGATATCCGGATCGCAAATCTAGCTTCGAGAATACCCCCGCGCCACTGAGTTGATAGAATAATTCGCCAATGCGAGGTATTGGGTACTTGTTCTTAATAGTTACTCTATTTAATTCTCGATGGTCGATATACATCCTTCGCGTACCATCTTTCTTCTTATCTAGAAGAACTGGAGCTCCCCATGGTGAACCGCTGCTGCAAATCCAACTTTTCTCTAGTAATTTGGTAACTTGTTTATTTACCTCTTCCAGTTCCAACGATGACGTCGGATAAAATCCTTTGAAATCGATGCTGCTCCAGGAATAAGATCAATCACGAACTCCACATCTTTTTTTGGCGGTAAACCCGAGATGTTCTTGAACACATTAATGAAATCCCGAACTGCTATCAGCGCTTCATCTACAACTTGTTTACGAACTTCGCCTTTCAGTAAATGGTTTACTTTATCATGAATTCGCAAGTTTGTTCTAAAACTTATGGGTTATCAGCCAACCACACTTCCACTGCGCCACTATGATAATCTGAGGCGGGTCTGTCAAAACTTCTTCAATCAAAACATCTTACATCTGATCGGTCTTAAAGCAGTCTGTACTACTACAATCATCATATGTTCTCCTGTGTTTCTCCTTGTTCTTCGAAACGCAAACGGACTGGTCAATACAGAACAATGGGAAAGATATAACATGATTGTTGGATTCAATTTCGCGAAAAGACATAAATTCATAAGCAATGAAACCGAGAGAAACAAAGTAGCACAATGAACATAAGACAAGAAAATGAATCGAAATAAGATTCCAGGTTACCTAAATAGAGTACCGCATTGTAACCATATCGCGGTATATAGTTACAATCACATAACTCTATTCAAGTCGCTTAAATCCTACTATCATAATCGAATGAATAAGAAGGGAGAAACAATAAGGAATCAGGAGGATTCAAAATTGAGATGCAAAGTCATTTCCATATCGTCAAGATAAAAGAGTTAATGGAAAGATAAGATTCAAGAATTTGAATGACAAGAAAATAATGTGGCAGGACATGCTCCTAATATTCTGGGTTTTAAGAACAATGTATTGGGTATCATACCCAACTACAAATTGAACCAAGCACAGCTAACCTAAAACCTATGGCTCTGATACCAAACAAACCCTGTCATGCCCCGCTTCTCAAAATACGTAACTACGGCACATGACGGAGCCAACCATGCTACCTGTGATGAGGAATCATCCCTCCATAGTCACATTACGGCTGTCAATCGGATATCAAGAACATAAAAAAATATAATCTAGCTAGTACATGTCCATTTGCCACGGTAAATAAAATCAAGAAAATGCAGAAAGCGGAAATGAATCAAGATCCAATAAACAATATCTGAATCATGTCCCACTATAGGCTCACATCAATAAACAAACTATGGAAATAAACTAAACATCTCTAACAATACACGTTCAACTCCTCATTACTCAGCTTGATTGCTAAAATACTCTTAATCTGCCAGCGATAAAGGTAGAGGAACTGGGCCATGCAAAACCAAGACGTCAGTACGTCATAATATCAAATCAATAATAACCATGATAGGATTATATTATTAAAGTTGAATGTAAATAAATAACACAGATATAAACAGTGAGTTATGTGTATATATGGGTGTGTGGTGTGTAACCTAAATCCGTGCTTCTAGGTTATCTATTCTAAAATTCTTTGAAATCAATTAATATAATTATCATCGTAACCCAACAGTATATATCCCGTTCATTCCCCACGGGACCACGGTAACAATATTTATTCCGTAACGTCCAAAAATACGGCAAACAATGATTTATTCCGTAACGCCCGGAAAAACAGAAAACAATGATTTATTCCGTAACTCCTTGAACCATGGCAAACAATAATAATATTCTCTTAAATTACGTTTCGGTTACATTCTTGATTTCCCCTTTTCCCCCAGGTTGTGTTCAATTCAGGTATTGCCGATATAACTCTAATGCCAACACAAGATCAAGCAGGTCTATGCAGACAACAAGTTATGTCCGTCAGGACAACACGTTAGTATTGTTGGCATTAGTAACTAGATCCAAATAACAAGTCAGGTAGTATGTCATGAACATGTCATGTAATAGATATTACCCAATAGATGCCAAATGTAAAACCGTAATCAATATCGAAATACTAGTAATACCAGGATGTATATGTATCTATCTGTAATAACCATTACATGTCTATTACCATGTATGATGCAATCTAGATAGTGTATTGAAGTAATATGGTAGTATAATGAAATCATGAAGTTCCGGCATGCAACTAGATATGCTATTGTCAGTACGGATACAGACGGATACTGTAAAACTGTAAATCTGTAATATTTGCTGAATAATAAAACACATGCACTATTCTTATTCATATAAATATTGATATAATAACATAGTATGTTACAAGTTTAAAACTTTCCTGATCGGGTCTCATGTCGAGATGCGGATGTCACGTCCGACATCGGAATAACGTCACGATGCAAACTTACGTGCGCAGGACTGAACCTGGCTGAGCAGTGACGTGACGTGGTGACCGGTTAGACGACGACGGTGGCTGGATCGTCTGGATCATCGGCGACGTGCGCAACTCCGGCGAGACGGCCGGAAAAATCAAGAAAGAAAAGAAGAAGAAGAAGAAGAAGGAGAAGAAGAAATTGATGTTGGGGGTTTGCTGGGATTCTAAAGTTCCGGGGATGGACATAGGGGATGGTGGCGACGAGAAGACGTCTACGGTGAGGTCGTCTATGGCGAGGTCGCCATGGCCATAGGTGGTGAAAGGTGATCGGGAGAAGAGCAGAGAAGGAAGAAGAGGGTGTTATAATTTTATTATATATATATTACAGAGAGAGAAGTGGAGAGAATTATTAGGTTTAGTTTAATATTATATATATATATATATTAGAGAGAGAAAGAGAGGAATAGAGAACGAGAGAGAGAGACAGGGAAACAGAGAGAGACAGGGGGAGAGAGAGATTAAGAATTATATATTTAGTTATATATTAATATATTATATATGTATGAATATATATTATTTACTGTTAGTTTAGGAAATATTGAAATATATATATATATATATATATATATATATATATATATATGTTTTGGGTTTAAACGGCTAATATCAAATTACTCCGAAAATTACCCAGGGCCCTTCTAAAAATCTTATTTTTAAATGTGGAGAATATACGTAAAAGTTTAAATCATAATACAATATCCTGTCAATAAAAATTCATACCCCCAAATACGGATCTACGTAAATATACGTAGCGATCCAAACGAGTCTGTTTTAGCAATTAGGACATGAACATGATGTATGGATGCAACCACGTGATATGGGGTATGATAACATGCCATGCTATATATTAAAAATATTATTTGGTTATTATTTCTATTATTTAAAAGATATGCGGATACAAAATATATCATATAAGTATATAGAATTTAATATGCATGGATACTCTGTACTAGCAAATATTTAACGTAATCTTGAAGCATGATGGGTTTCAAACATG
Organism: Agapanthus africanus; assembly: GCA_030015575.1. Classification (NCBI taxonomy): domain Eukaryota; kingdom Viridiplantae; phylum Streptophyta; class Magnoliopsida; order Asparagales; family Amaryllidaceae; genus Agapanthus; species Agapanthus africanus. The sequence goes on along the minus strand of JASDDO010000010.1, from coordinate 536,536,086 downwards.
CGGGTCGGGTCAAATACTAACCACAATTACCAAATGCACTATCTGCACCCAAAAGCAATAGTAATCAAGAATTTGTCGCAAGATTTTGAAATACCCAATAAGATACAGTATAACAGTGCTACGGTGTTACAGGATGTGTTCCCTAAAAACATAACAGGTTTGCCTTCCGATCGAGCTCTGGAATTTAGTATTGATTTACAACCTGGTGCATAACCTGTAATCAAAGAACCATACCGATTAAGTCCGGAGGGATTGAAGAAGATCTGTATTCATTTAGAAGAACTACTGAAGAAAGGTTGGATCCGACCCAGTACTTCAAGTTGGGGATCTCCGGTGTTACTATTGAAGAAGAAGGAAGGTTCTTAGAGGATGTGTATGGATTGTCGAGCTCTGAATGAAGTGACAATTAAGAACAAGTATTCACTACCGCGTATCGATGACCTTTTCGATCTGTTAAGTGGATCTCATCTCTTTTCAAAACTAGATCTTCGTTCGGATTACCATCAGGTGAAGGTCAAAGAGTCCGACATTCCGAAGACGGCGTTTAGAACTCGTTATGACCATTATGAATATCTCGTAATGCCATTTGAAGTGACCAATGTACCTGCCATCTTTATGAACCTGATGAACCAAGTTTTCCGAGAGTACTTAGACAGATTTGTTGTTATATTCGTCGACGATATCTTAGTGTATTCATAGAATCGAAAAGAGCACGTCGAGCACTACGACAACACCAGCTCTACGCCAAGTACAACAAGTTTGAATTTTGGCTAGATCAAGTCGGATTTCTAGGACATATTATTTCAAGCAAAGGAATCTCGGTGGATCCAGCTAATGTGTCAGCTGTCAGTGAGTGGCCGACACCAAATACGGTGAAAGATATAAGAAGTTTCTTAGGCTTAGCAGGATACTACCGAAAATTCATTGAAGGATTCTCAAAGATCGCAACACCCCTGACCAAGCTCATACGTAAACACGAAGCATTCGTGTGGTCAGAAGCATGTTAGAAGGCTTTTGTAGAACTCATGTTGAGGTTAACCTTTGCACCTATTCTTGTAATACCGGATCAATCCGGCGGATTCGATGTGCATTGTGATGCGTCCTGTAAAGGATTAGAATGTTATCTACATCAGCATAGAAAAGTTGTGGCTTTTGCATCAAGGCAGTTAAAAGTTCATGAATGCAATTATCCAACACATGATCTGGAATTGGCAGCTGTCATCTTCGCCCTCAAGATTTGGCGTCACTATTTAATAGGAGAGCGAGTGGATATATACACTGACCACAAAAGTCTGAAGTATGTATTTACTCAGAAAGAACTCAACATGCGGTAGAGAAGATAGCTAAAACTCATGGAGGACTTCGATATCAACCTAAAATATCATCTTTGGAAGGTGAACGTAGTTCCTGATACACTTAGTCGACAACCAGTAGAAATTAACCTTACCGCTTAATGGAGACTACAACAAGAACTGCATGATTAGAGATTGAAGTAGTTGTACCAGGTAACGCTTCATCTTTGATAAACTTACAAGTTCAGTCCACTCTTGTAAATCAGATCATGGCAGCTCAAGCAAATGATGCCAAGCTACAAAAGATCCGAGAACAAGTAGAAAGTGGACTACGAACTAACTTCATCATCCACAAAGATGGATCCTTGCGATATGGAAGCCGTTTATTTGTACCAATTGCCATGTTCGAGAAGAGTTGATAAAAGAAGCTCACAGCTCTCCTTATTCGGTACACTCCGGTGGTACGAAGATGTACAAAGATATAAGGAAACACTACTGGTGGTATGGAATGAAGCGCGAAGTAGCAAAGAGCGTAGTAAAGTGTTTGGTGTGTCAGCAAGTGAAGGCTAAATATTACAGAACTGCTGGTCTACTTCAGCCATTACCAATCCCAGAATGGAAATGGCAGCACATTACCATGGACTTCGTGACCGCTCTCCCTCGCAGCAAGAAGGGTAATGAAGTGATTTGAGTTATTGTGGATCGACTCACCAAGTTAGCTCACTTTATTCCATTTCGAGTTGGCCAGTCAACCGAGACGTTAGCAAGAAAGTACATGGAGGTGAGTATAAATCTAAAGTAAGATTTAAACCTTCAATATGTACTATACTTGTCATGATACCCATAAACTCATGCATGAGATCGTGAGATTACATGGAATACCTATTTGCATCGTCTCCGATCGTAATACAAGATTCCGATCATAGTTCTGTCAGAGTATGCAAGCTAGCCTGGGAATGAGTCTGAATTTCAGCACGGCATATCATACGCAAACAGATGGACAGTCCGAGCAAACAATTCAGATATTAGAAGATATTCTGAGAGCCTGTATGTTAGACTTCGGAGGTTCGTGAGAAGATCACCTACATCTTGTGGAGTTTTCATACAACAACAGCTACCAGGCACGTATTGGGATGGCACCATTCGCAGCACTCTACGGACGGAAGTGTTGTTCCCCACTGAGTTGGGATGACGTTGGAGATCGTGAACTCCTTAGACCTGAGATGATCATGGCGACTGTAGATATAGTTCGCACGATCAGGGAAAGGATACGCTAGCCCAGGACCGACAGAAACATTAGGCAGATGCAAAGCGTCGACACCTGGAGTTTCAACCCGGAGAGCATGTATTCTTAAAGATCTCTCCAAAAAGAGGAGTGATACGTTTTGGCAAGAAGGAAAAACTAAGTCCAAGGTACATAGGATCGTTCGACATACTTGAACAAGTTAGAGAAGTGGCATACCATTTAACACTACTACCCCCATTGGAAGGAGTGCACAATGTGTTCCATATATCCCAACTACGATAATATGTGAGCGACCCTAGACACATACTTGATCACTCAGAGCTCACTGTATAGATCGATCTGACTTGTGACTAGCATCCAGTCGAGATCTTGGATCGAAAGGTGAAGACCTTACGGAATAAGGAAGTCAACTTGGCCTAGGTGAAGTGGAGAAAAGACTCGTCAGGAGAATCGACATGGGAGCGAGAAGACGATATGCGTGCATGATACCCTCAGCTATTCGAAGATTAGTCTTTTATGTAAATTTCGAGGACGAAATTTTTATAAGGAGGGTAGAATATAACGACTCTGAAATCCTTATACAAAAATTACTTATTTATTGTATAGAAAAGGTATTTCAGCCTGCTGTAAAGTTATAAGTTATTTTTGTTCAATGAAAGTAAGAAGCGACTTGTAGCTCACTGGTAAAAGCTCTATACTGCTGTGACATAGCCTGTGTGTTCGAATTCCCTCAGTCCCAATTATTTTTTAAGATTTTTCCTTTTAATTTTTCGGAAGCCCAAGAATTGCGCGTGCAATACACAGAGAAAAGAAAAGTTTCAGAAAAATCAAACAGGCGCAATGAGGAGTAAATACTGATTTAAGAACGTAGCACGAATTTCGAGGCAATTGGCTTAAATCCGATCGCCCGTTTCTCCATTTTGGCCACCGCCGATGGTCCGATTTGGTCCAAAAAACTCTGTGCTTTGCACATAAGTCTCTTCAACTCCCCTCAACTCTCCTGCACTTTTTGATTTTCTTACAATCAAACAGAGACTCTTCAAATCCCTAATTAACACCATTAAATCCATTTTAATTCATTTTATTTCACACCCTCTCTCATTTTTTACCCTATAAATACCACCCCATGTCCTAGCACTCCCCCATTCTGAAATTTCTATCTAATTTCTCTCAAAATTTTCTAAGTGCAAGAGGAGTCAAGTGGAGTTAGCAACCAAGTTCTCTTTCATTGAAGATCGGAGTCCATCCCAGAGCTACCGCGACACTATAGAGCATCCTCTCTCTTCCTTACTCTTTTCTTGACGTTATAAAGCCATAAGTCCCTTCCCCCTCTCCTTCTTTTCAACTAAAATCGCATTTTTAAAACATATTGGTAAAGTAGAGTTAGAACCGATATTGCTTTCTTTTCAAACCATTTCACCCACTTGATAAGAAAAATAAATCACAACAAAACTATAAAACCACTCTTAAACTTATTCACATCATTTAGTTTTTTAGCATAATGAAAATTTCCATATGAAATACGCATATAACGAACATTTTCATTAAAATACCATGAACTTTAATATAACCATAATTTCAATAACTAGAGCATAAACCTTTAGATCATTCACGGGGTAACGACCTACCACACACGTGCAGTATGGTTTCATAACACGGTATTCTAAGTATTATGGGTAATTCAAAGAAAAATCTTTTCATTAAAATACCACATTTTTCAAAACGGGTTTCTTTTAAATCGATATTTTAAATCCTTGGAAAATACGCCTCTACAACCCGCGCCAGGGGACCCGCTAATAGATGGTGTGGATTATCACACATTCTTGGGATAGTAGAGCGAGATGCAAAACTCCTGACGGGGTATTCAGTCTCAAAAGGAAATAAAAATACGGTTTTTAAAAAATACAAGTTTTCTAAACAAAATCTAAATTTTGGAAAATTATATAAGGTTGTGAATTCGTATTTTCAATAAAGACATATTATGAGACTATATTTTTTAAAATGAAAGATTAAAATTTTAATAAAATAACATAAAGTTTCCAAAAGAGCTAGTTTTCATAAAATTTCCATAAACTTTTAAAAGTTAAGTTTTTATCACTAAAATACCCCAACAATTAAAATACATGTTCATGAAAACCCTAAATGTTATAAATCACCTTCGAGGTTTATTTTTAAAACTATATTAAAGTATTTTTCATGAAACCCCCTCGAGATATGCAAACAATATTTTAAGGACTATAGATTAATATAGGTTTAAGCGGTATCATTTCGCTTGAGCCCCAGGGAACCGAAGAAAGTGAGTGCTTTCCTATTCAGGTTAGACAATTTAACAGAGTTATTGACAATTGTCTTGAAAAAAGACAAAAATCATGTCGTCCATATGCAATAGTTGCCGATTACTCCTGAACCTATGAATTTCAAGGACTAAATCCTTTCATAAGATTCTGATTTCAACCTGAATCCAAAATCAAACACGAACCTGAATACTTGATCATGAACCTGAACACTCGAATTCAAATATCAAGCTCAAACTTGAATACTTGACTCGACTTAACCGAACCATGCTTATAACTTGACATGAACTTAACATGAATACTTGAATACATGATTACATCTCGAACATGAACCTGTACATTTTATATCCATATATACGGCCAAGAGCTATAATCTTAATCTATACAATCCTAAACGCAAGGATAAAGGGGTAGATTGGTACGGAACATATATCGTGGCATGAGAGGTCACTTTAAAAGACACCTACATGAATTCACATGCCATTGTCCCGTAGGTTATGACTGGGCCTTATACTACATGTTACCATAGTTCACAGGGTAAGATAGACTCCTCTCGTATACATGAATACCTTCTTTATCAAATTACAAATAACCATGCTAAAATAACTATCTTATACCGGTAAATAAACATGCTTAGGTACTCTCTTATATATAACCTTACCTATTCATATTCACTTGATTTCTATTCACTTTTATTCATCATTACTTAATTTTTTTGGATACTTACCGAGCGCTAGTTCACTGACGACATTACTCTCTATTTCTTTTCCTCAGAATGTTCGTCGGGAGGATCGGACTCTGAAAGTATAGAGCCGAGCCAGGAAGATTTAGGCCAGTTCACTTCTCAGCCTGATTGTTAGCTCATGCTTGTATTTACTTCCAGTATGCCATTGTTTAGGCATTTGCTTTATCATTGTATCTTTTTATTACAAACAGTTGTATATAAATTTGAATGTAAATAAAGTTGTTGTTTTATTACTCTTGGTATTCTTGCACATTGTTATATTGCTTAATTACGCTTAATGTATTTTCATAGTAAATATGTTACGGGCTTGTCACATCACTTTTTCCGTCTATTGGGAAGCGGGGCGTGACAAGATATGACCAGCTCAATATCGAGGATGGAAGCGAACTCGTACCTGTCATATGATAACACTCTCAAAAGAGCGAGGGCACGAGACTATGAATGAGCTTTACAGGTGCTTCCTAAATGAAGACAAGTACAAGATGATCTCAGAGTTTCCACCAGCACCAAAAGAGCTGCAAAGCATATAAGCGCTAAATATAAGTAGATTGAAACCCACACTGGGGTCACGTACTAAATACATGAGAACATACTTTTAAGCTTCTCATAGAATTAAATTCTATATAAAGAACCGTCAGATCAAAGATCCAATGGTGATTAAAAATCATCGAATATAGAATTAAATTCTATTGGAAGAAAATATCTCCCTGATCTTTCTAAATGAGAAAAATATTTTCTGTTAAACAGAAAGCTCTTGATCAAAGATCCAATAAGATAGGAAAATATTTCCCTATATCTTTTTAAACAAAGAAAGTTTTTGCTCTGTTAAAAAGAGAACCCTTAGATTAAAAATCCAATGGTGATTAAAAAATCACCGTATGACAGAATTAAACTCTGTATATAGGAAAATATATCCCTGATCTTTTTAAAAACAAGAATATATATTCTGTTAAAATATAAATTCTCTGGAACAAAGATCCAACGGTGGATAAAATCCCCCCGAACAACTTTTAAGGCCAATTAAATCAATTGGTATCTCTAAAATGAGAGATTTTCTCAAAATAATTAACAATTTACCTCTCCTATATAAAGGATCCGAGAATTCAAGTCTCGAGGAGAGAATCGAACCCATAAGTTTTCCATAAGAACTGAGAATTTAATTCTCCTGAAAAAAGAAGAAGACCTCCTCGCTCTCTCAAACCTTAGGTAAAGAAAAGCAGAGATAAGCATATCTCCTTTACCTAGCATGTCACGCCCTGTTTCCCAAAATATGGAATACAGGGGTGACAAGGCCAGCCATGCTCCTACGATGAAGGAAAAATCCTATCGTAGTCACATTTCGGTTTCTAGCATTATATGGTAATCAGTAAAATACAATATGGGTAAAGAGAATGCAGTCACTAAAACTATCGGATATAAAGAAATCTGAGCTCAATGGAAGTAAGCAAAATAGCAACTAACCAGGAATATCAATGGAGAAATGTAACTAGTTCACTGGTCTGGATCTTCACGGTCTTCTCGAGATCAGACGAATCCACCTCTATCACTGAGTATGCATACTCAGGTCGTCAGGGCGACACAATAGCCATATTATAATAATCATGAAAGACAAGAAAAATAAAAGTAATAACGGTGGAGCTGATAAATGCAGGCAATCAATATGTCAATAACTGATAGAATGTATGATCTGTGTCCCTATCGGTCTCTAGTCTCTTTTGAAATCGAGATGCGGAAAGGAGTGATCATGTTTAACGACGGTCTCGTACGTACCCGAGACTACGGCCTATGATGCCCGGGACATAACCCTGTCAGCCGGACCGCTAGGTCTAACCGAATATATATAAGAGTCGCTGTTCGAATGATCATCCTCTAAAATCACTGACCTCGCTAAATAAAATTTCCTTTCCACTTTGTTTTCCCCTTTTTCCCCGGGTTTCACTATTTATGAGTATGGGCTAGTTGTGTACAAGTACGCACCAATAACACGGTTTTATTCACCGTTCACTGTATTTTCACTATCACGAACCATTAACTTTTCACTGGCGTACTTGACACTCCTAAACCGATACCATTTACGCTCGACAATGCATTATACACTGAGACTTAATAATAATGCGTACTATCACTAGAGGTATTACGGTCGGGTATAATATGTGCATTTATGACGCTAAACAAATCATGTGCAATGCAAGTTATTATGTGTCTTATGAATTTATAAAAATCGCATTAAATCATACATTCAGAATTAAGTAAAATGATATAAAAGAGGTAACAAGTAAACTCAGTCGGAAGTTCAATGAAATTAGTTTCAAGTCAATCGGGTTTCGGGTTCGCAAATTACAGTCGTTTCATTTTAAGTGTTCACTGCTGGAAATTCAGTTCCTGAACTGAAAGTCCATTTCGTAACACAGTTTTCACCCTGTGAGGATCAAAATTAGGCGAAACTATAGTTGAACAATATTTAGGGTTATCAGTTAGGTTTCCAATGCAATTAGAAGATCAGTAATATCCTACATAAACAGGAAGTTATGGTCAGGTTAAGTTCGATGTGTAAAATCTATCACTGCAGAATTCAGCTGGACACATCGACATTATAAAATGTGTTAAAAATAACATACAGAAAATAAATCTAGTGAAACTAGTGGGGTAAGAAATATGACTCAATTTTCTACATAAAGATATAGGGTTCCGCACATTTTCGCATTTGAGCAAGGATATACAGTGACTTTAAAACAAGGGTTAATTGGGATTACTGCTCGGGACTGCAGTCCAAAATCATAATTCTCCTCGGTTTTCTCTATAATAACTTGTTAAAATTTAGATATCAACTATATATTACTGTAGTTTAATCTATTAGCTTCGATACAATCCATGGAATGCTAAAATCCGATTTGTAAAACATTTAATATGAATTTAACGGTCTAGCGTGTTCAGGAAAATTCTGATTTCGCAATAATTATCGGGGGTAATATTTTATAGGTGAAACGATATTTATTTGTAACCAAATTTCCACAGCATCAATTTGAATAGTAAACGGGTTTAACAATCACAAGTTCTACCGTTTGAAGATGGGTTTTCAGTTAAAATTTAGCATCGAATACTTGTAATAATATTGAATCGCAATCGAAATGATTGTATAATAGCATGAAGCAAGTATGTAAAACTTGCCTGATGACGTATCAATGATGATACGGCAGCGACGCGGCACGGTGGTGACCAATACCTACGGCAATGGAACGGCACGATCACGGCGCAAGCACGGCTAGGCATGACACGGCAACTCATCCCCGGCTCGAGCTTGGCGCGTTTTGACCTTGGTCCTTGGCTGGAGGGTGTTGTGCAGGGTGGTCGTTGACGGGGGGCCGACGGTACTAGCGGACGCGGAGGAGGCAGAGACAGCGAGAGAAGGCTCGGCAAGGCTTGATAAGAGAGGATAAAGGTGAGGCTCGGTATTGTCGATGGTGCAGGTGGAGGTTGCAGGCGATGGAGGAGGAACTGGCGGCTCGTCAGCGGTGATGGTCGGTGGTGCAGTGAGGGTGCTTAGCTACGACAGGGGCATCAGCGAGATGGGTTGCGGTGGCCAGAGCTCGGTTGAGAGGAAGAAGGGTCGGCTTGGGCTGTAGGCGATGAGGGGAGCTGGAGTTGGAGTGAGGTGGCTGCGTTGTCGTCAGAGGTGACAGTGGTGGCATCGAAGAGAAGTTGTTCAGAAAGTGGCAGCAGGGAGCCGGCGGCGATGGTTATGGGTTGGATGTCAAGAGAGGGGGTGGGAGATGGAGAGAAAGAGAGAGATTGGTGGGGCTCGGCTTGAAGGAGGAGGGAGGAGGTTCATCGGCATGCAGGGTGAGGTCCGTCGACGGGGAAAGTGAGGATGCGCCGGCGATGGGTAAGGTTGAGGGGAAGCTCGGAGGGAAGGGACGAGATGGTTTGGGTGTTTAGGGGAAGAAGATAATGATGGTCGGTTGCAAAGGAGGGGGAGGGTGTCTGGAGGTTCTTCGGGGCGGTGGCCAAACCTGGCAACGATGGAGGGGTGGTGAGGAAGAAGGAGGTGGCGACGGGGATGCGGTAAGGTCGAGGGTCGGCGAGGTGAAGGTAGAGGTGCGCTCGGGGGAGGAAGGCTCAAGCTCGGGGAAGGAAGGAGAGGGATGGGCGACGATGGCGAGCACGGTCGTGGGCGAAGGCAAAGGCGTGGGTACAAGCTCGTGAAGGAGGGAAGGAAAAATTAAGAACGAGGAGGGAGGTGAGAATATGGAGGAGGGAGGTGAGAATATGGGATCGAGAGGAGAAAGAGAGGGTGATCGAGAGGGGAGAGAGACGGAGAGTGAACGTGTGTGTGTGAGAGGGAGGGAGAGAGACGTGTGAGAGAGAGAGATAGAGAGAACATGTGATTTTGGTTTAATGAAATTTTTATAGAAGAGAGAAAGAGGTAACGGGAAAAATTTTAATTAGAATTTATAGGATATTAAGATGGGATTCACTGTGATTAATAGGAATTTATGGTGGAGATTTGGATTTGGATTTATGGGAATTCAAAAAGAAATAAGAAGGGATAATTGTTTGGGCATGGGAAAAGATGTGGGCCGGGCCTTGGACTTGGGAAAAATAAAGAGGGGAAGGAAAAATGAGTGGGCATGGGCTTTAGGCAGTTGTTAGAGTATTAAAATTTTCCTAGAGAGGAATATTGGGAAAAATATTTGGATGGAATAAATTAAATAGAATAATATAGGAAAAATTATTATTAGAATATGGATAGTGGAGTACAAATGAACTGGGTTTTACATCATATCCCCCTTACAAAAATTTCGACCTCGAAATTAAAAGAACGAAAAGAAAGAGAAGAGAAAAAAAATGGCGATACAAATGGCTACCTGAAAAGATGTGGGAACCGGGAATGTATATCCTCCTCCTATTTCCAGGTAGATTCCTTAGGTGAACGGCCGCCCAACTCTTCTGTCTATCCTGGGCTGTCTTAATGCACTGTCTGATCATCTGGAATTTTTCTACCGTCAACTTGAGGCGTGTACCCAGACTCTCCTGTAAGCTCTTCCCAAAACTGCGAAATGAATCTAGTGTCCCGATCTGATACTATACTTACTGGAACTCCGTGAAGTCGCTCTACCTCTTGCATGTATTTCTCCGCAAGCGACTTGGTCAATTGTCCCACCCGGAAGGGTATAAAATGTGCTGCTTTCGTAAGACGGTCGACGATAACCCAAATAGTGTTGTTTCCTCTTGGGCTCCATAGTAAGGCAGTTTCAAGGTCCGTAGTGATGTGCCCCCATTTCCAATCGGTATCGAAAGCGGTTGCAACCGTCCAGCTATTCTCCGGTGTTCAGCCTTTACTTGCTGACATACTAAGCACTTGGATACCAACCGTGCAATCTCTCTCTTCATTCCGTTCCACCAATAGTGTTGTCTCAGATCTTGTTACATTTTCATGCCTCCTGGATGCACAGAATAAGCTGAACTATGAGCCTCAGCTAGTACTTCTTCTCGAACACCCCCCCTCGGGAACGCAGAGTCTGCTACCGAATCTTAAAGAACCGTCTCGATGTATGAGTAAGTTTGTCCTTAGTCTGGCTTCCACCTGCTCTCTAAACTTTTGTAATCGGGGATCATTAGCTTGTACAACCTTAATGCGATCTACAAGTGAAAACTGCACCTGTAACTGCCGAAACCGCCAGATTGAACTCGGTGTAACAACCTCTAGTTCGAGCTTCCGAGAATCCTCAATGATGCCCCTCTGACTGGTCAACATCATGACCACTGGCTTGCGACTAAAAGCGTCGGGTACGACATTTACTTTTCCCGGATGGTACTGTAATTCTAAGTTGTAATCCGCCCTTTGTTATAGCCATTGGCATTGTCTCATATTCAATTCTCTATGAATGAACATGCATTTCAGACTCTTGTGATTCGTGTACACTTCCACCTTTTTGCCTAGTAAGTAATGTCTCCAGATTTTTAATGCGAAAACCACTGCGGCTAACTCCAAGTCGTGTATTGGGTAGTTACCCCTCGTGATTCTTCAGCTGCCTTAAGGCATAGGCAACTACCCGACCGGCTGCATCAGGACGCAAACTAAACCTTTCCCTCGAAGCATCGCTGGGTATCATCAAACCATCTGAATCGTGTGGCACTGTAAGAATAGGTGCCGTGGTCAACTTTTGTTTCAGTACCTCAAAGGTCTGGGTATATTCCATCTGTCCATACGTAAGGCACTTCCTTCCAAGTCAGCTAAATTGGAGGTCGGTGATTACAAGGTTCAAGGATGAGATAAAATAATTACTTGTAATCAGGGAAAGAAATGTGGTAAGAAGGATCAATTTATGAATCAAGCGATCTTAAAGGTACAATGCTTCAGGAAAAGTTTGATTGAACTAGAACTTTATTATTCAAAAAACCTTGACAAAGTACAGTTGAGAGATAAACGTGACCCTAAGCTATACATCGTCTTTATTTGGCTCTAAGAAAAGAAAATAATCCGCGTCAGTCGCGATTGTGCAAGTTCAACAAGTTGCGATAAGTTCACACGCTAAGATGGGGGCGTCCATTCCCATAATGTCTTGCCTGAATATCTACTTGAGGTTCTTCAGCCTCGAGTTCCTCTTCACTCGAGGTTTCATCTTCCCACTCCTCCTGGACTGGAGCTTCGTCTTCAGATTCCTCCCCTATAGGGTTTTCTTCTCTTGGATCTTCCTCTTCGGCAGGAGCTTCCTCATCAGAATCCTCTACCATATGTTCTGCCTCTTCCGGGTCCCTTTCTGAATCCTCTCCATAGGGTCTTCCTCAGGATTCTCCTCTTCAGGATCCTCATCCGGTTCCTCCTCTACCGCATTTTCCTGTGGATCCTCTTCTATTGGGTCTTCTTCGGGATCCTCTTCCACTGCATTTTCCTGTGGATTCTCTTCTATTGGGTCCTCTTCTTCATCGTCAGAATCATTAATCATATTGATCTCTGGAGCCGCGACATCGACTCCCTCATCCTCGGATTCCCTGTCGTCGAAAATGACCTGTGGACCATCGACCTCGTCATCTGAACTCACTAATATACGGTCGAAAGAAACGCAGGACCGAGTGTCCTCAACGAGAAGCGATGCTGCCCCAGGGTTGGCCATGGCCTGAAAAGTAAGGGTCATGATCAGATAGTGGAATAGGAAAGAAAATAACGATTAATGATGCGGAACACGAGAAAAAGATAAAGTAGATAAGATTCAAAACATGAACTTGAGTGGTGATGCACAAGTAGTATATGGAAGTGAAAGCAAGGAAATAAAGTATGATTCAATGGACCCCTAAATTGAACTGCAATCTTATTCTAAACCCAGGGCTCTGATACCAACAAAACCATGTCACGTCCCGCTTCCCAAAATACGGAATACAGGGTTGACAAGGCTAGCCATGCTCCTACGATCAAGGAAAATCCTGTCGTAGTCACATTTCGGCTTCTAGCATTATATGGTAATCAGTAAAATACAATACAGGTAAAGAGAATGCAGTCACTAAAACTATCGGATATAAAGAAATCTGAGCTCAATGGAAGTAAGCAAATGGGCAACGAACCAGGAATATCAATGGAGAAATGTAACTAGTTCACTGGTCTAGATCTTCACGGTCTTCTCGAGATCAGACGAATCCACCTCTATCACTGAGCATGCATACTCAGGTCGCCAGGGCGACACAATAGCCATATTATAATAATCATGAAATACAAGAAAAATAAAAGTAATAATGGTGGAGCTGATAAATGCAGGCAATCAATTTGTCAATAACTGATGGAATGTATGATCTGTGTCCCTATCGGTCTCTAGTCTCTTTTGAAATCGAGATGTGGAAAGGAGTGATCATGTTTAACGAAGGTCTCGTATGTACCCGAGACTACGACCCATGATGCCCGGGACATAACCCTGTCAGCCGGAGCGCTAGGTCCAACCTAATATATATAAGAGTCGTTGTTCGAATGATCATCCTCTAAAATCACTGACCTCACTAAATACAATTTTCTTTCCACTTCGTTTTCCCCTTTTTCCCCAGATTTCACTATTTATGAGTATGGGCTAGTTGTGTATAAGTACGCACCAATAACACGGTTTTATTCACTATTCACTGTATTGTCACTATCACGAACCATTAACTTTTCACTGGCGTACTTGACACTCCTAAACCGATGCCGTTTACGCTCGACAATGCATTGTACACTGAAACTTAATAATGACGCGCACTATCACTAGAGGTATTACAGTCGGGTATAATATGTGCATTTATGCCGCTAAACAAATCATGTGCAATGCAAGTTATTATGCGTCATATGAACTTATAAAAATCGCATTAAATCATACATTCAGAATTAAGTAAAATGAGACAAAAGCATAACAAGTAAACTCAGTCGGCAGTTCAACGAAATTGGTTTCAAGACAATCGGGTTTCAGGTTCGCAAATTACAGTCGTTTCATTTTAAGTATTCACTGTTGGAAATTCAGTTCCTGAACTACAACGCTTTGCTCGGTAGGCCCTGATTACACGAGTACAACATCATCCCTTCTACACAACATCAGTGTATGAAATACTTCAAGGATGGTCTCGAATACACGGTGACGGGAGAGCTGAACCCATTCTCCGTTAACGAAGTCCGCAAGTACGAAGATGCAAAATACTTTCTGCCAGATTTCGAGGACATAGGGAGATGTCACAAACCGGAGAACAAAGCTTCACCACCATTCCTGTCTTCGGGAGTGATACTGAGAAAGAGGAAGAGATGGTTTATTCAGGTCCACCCCAGCACAATAAGCCAGGACCGTCCACTCCTATGTTGATCTTTGGCAACGATTCGGAAGATGAGGTCCATGCTATATTCCCCACTCAGCCTTCAATACAAACATTCGCTGATGAAGAGCAAAGTTTGCAAATTGCCATAGTTCCGCCCAAACATCATAAAGAACTAGACGCGCTTGATACCTACAGTGTGGAAGAGCTGCAGACGTTCTATGTCCCTCCCGGGCGAGAAGGCGAACAGGAAATCCTATTCTACCGATCCACGGAAACAAGATTGGAGAAAGAAGTTTGGCATGGCGCAGATTCTACACTTGACAGGCTCCAGCCCATCCGTCTGCCTAGATATTACACAGAAGTCTTGAAAAGGCTATTGAAGCACCAAGGGATACCCTTCACACAAACCGCTCGAAAAGCTAAGTTCTATGACAGGATCTGGAACGTTTCCGGAACTCAGCGCAAGTTGCCCAACGGGAGAATGGAAGCAATCGGGCTTCGATATGTTCGGTCCAAGAAACGTCAACTACTCCGCGACAGCTATGTCAGATATGACTTTGATGAAGAAGGAGATGCTCAATGGCAGAATGCTAACCCTGAACCAGAAAGAGCCCCCGACGTGAAAATGCCCAGTCCGTAGTTCGAAGAACAAATGGACAAGCTTATAAGGGAAGCTGATCAAAAAGTTCGAGACGACCATAATCGCGAAATGGCCATCTACGAAAAAGCCAGGACGCAACGCCTTCTTCAAAAGGCTGCGAAAGATGAAAATGACCCTCCCTGTCAACCTGTTGTGCAAAAGGCCCGACGTAGAGGCCGAAACAAGTCAAAGAGCGGAAAAGGCGTTCGACAGCGACAAAGCGGTACCAAGAAGTCACGCAATCAGGAATCGAGCGATCCAGATTTGTCCCTTATGAAGAAGATGAGTCGGGCATACTCTTTTCCTCAAGACAAGACACGGAAGATACTTGATCTTACCATAAAACATCAAATGATTACACTTCCGGAGTCTAAACACCCCGAGCAAACAGACGAAGTCTCTCACCCGGACTATTGCTCCTATCATAGGGCAATAGGACATCCTATTGAAGACTGCTTCACCTTCAAGTACTGGGTCAAAGATTAATATCAGCTCGGCAAGTTCGCTCTATCCGGCAGTTGGAGGATAACTCCGCCGCAGAAGCATGAACCCAAATTCACGAGAGTAGACCCAGATCCACATCGGTCTTGGAAGCGACCTCGTACTTGTCATATGATAACGATATCAAAAGAAAAACCCGAGAATATGGATGACCTCCCCTGGTGCTTCGAAAACAATGATGACAAAGTGATCTCGGAATTTCCACCAGCGCCAAAAGAGCTGGAAGATGGAATACATACCACTGCAGATAACCTCAAGAAAATTAATTTGGGGATGGCGAACGACCCGCGACCGACATTCGTTAGTGAGCTGTTATCTGAAGAAAGGGTAGCTGCGCTAAAAGACGTGCTTATGCAGCATAAAAATTGCTTCGCATGGAACTATTCCGAGATGCCAGGACTAGATCCAGAAATTGCTATCCACAAATTGGCGATATCCCCGGACGTTAAGCCAATCAAACAAGCACCGAGAAGAATGCGGCTTGAGCTTGAGATGAGTATCAACTCCGAGGTCAAGAAGCTAATCGACTCTGGCTTCATCCAAGAGGTTCAGTACCCTGACTGGATCGCCAACATCGTCCCAGTAATGAAGAAGAATGGGACGGTGCGCATCTGCGTAGACTTTCGGGATCTCAATAAAGCCTGTCCGAAGGATGACTTTCCGGTACCAGTTACCGAGCTAATGATAGATAATACATCCACTCACGAAGTCTTCTCCTTCATGGATGGCTCGTCAAGATATAATCAAATAAAGATGCATCCCGAGGATCAGAAGCACACTGCTTTCCGGGCCCCTTTAGGTATATTCTGCTACAAGGTGATGCCCTTCGGTCTAAAGAACGCCGGTGCCACCTATCAGAGGGCCATGACAAAGATCTTCGATGTCCTCATAAATGAAATCGTCGAATGCTATATCAACGACCTCGTGGTGAAAAGAAAATCATACGAGGAACATCTAGAGCATCTGAGAATCGTGTTCCAACGCCTTCGACAATACAACTTGAGGATAAACCCTCTCAAATGCGCATTCGGGGTGTCCACGGGTAAATTCCTGGGGTTCATCGTCCGACACCGAGGTATCGAGATAAATCCGTCAAAGATCAAGGCAATTATGGAGATGCCCCCGCCAAGAACTCTCAAGCAATTGCGGTCTCTCCAAGGGAAGCTCGCGTATAATCGGCGATTTATATCCAATCTCTCAGGCAAGTGCCGTCCTTACAGTCACCTGATGAAGAAGGGAACCCCGTTCGTCTGGGATCACAAATGCCAAAGCGCGCTGGACGAAATCAAGCAATACCTGCAGAACCCGCCAGTACTGGCCGCTCCGGTCAAGGGAAAGCCTTTCATTTCTTTATACGACAGCTCTCGAAGGTTCGTTAGGCGCATTATGGGCACAAGAGAACGACCAAGGGAAAGAAAGAGCTCTCTACTACTTGAGTTGAGTTCTCCTGGGGCAGAAAGCAATTATTCTCCCATCGAAAAATACTGCCTGGCGTTGATCTTCACGATAACGAAACTCAGGCACTATGCATTAGCACATGAAGTCCGTCCCATATTGAAGGTGGATCATCTCAAATATTTGATGTCAAAAGCCATATTGACGGGACGGCTCGCTCGGTAAGTCCCAAAGATAAGAGGAGAAATAGAATAGACAGAGAGTAAGAGAGGGAGAGAGTAGCTTTTACAGTTGTATTATATTGTTATATTGTTGTATTTAGTGTTAACGCTGTTGTTTATAGCTTGGTACAGAAGGATGCCAGTGTATACGAGAGGAGTCTCACTTGCCCCGGAGACTAAGGTATCAGGAACTCAAGGAACCGTTGGGCCACGGTACAACAGCAACGGAATACAGGTTAGGTGTCTTAATCTTACCGTCTCGTGCCACTTTTAACACCTTCCGTACCAATCTACCCCTTAAACCCCGTAGTGTTTTGATTGTATTGTCGTATTGTATTGAATAGGTTGTATAGTTGGATGACTGACCAAAACCATGATATCAGTAAACGGATGTAACTGTATAATCATGTAAATGGAATATCTGAAGAATCATGTAAATGGATGTATATCCATGATTCGGTTCAGTCAATGTATATTGAATGTATGGAATAGATTGAATTTAGGGATTCATGTTGAATCAGAATATTGTAGATTGTAAATTGTAGATTATATATTGTACTTGAATCATATTCAAGTCAGATTATAACGAGACTCATCTGAGTCAGACAATTAGAAAAGTAAATTGAGATCCTGATTGTTTTGATATTATCGATAACCTTTCGTGTCCTTTTTCAAAAACGATTACCGTATTGATAACACCGTTGTTAAGTTGTCTACCGTATATAGGCAAGCGCCCACTTCTTCAGCTCCCCGAGGCTCAAGATATTGGTCCCGCTTAAACCTATATTTACTAGGGTCCTTAGTGTAATTTATAGAACTTGAGGGGGTTTTATGTAAAAGTACTTTTATATACTTTTCAAAAATACACCTCAAGTATTTATTAATCGTCTTTAGTGTAATGAATGTGGATTTTATATTGTGATATTTCTAGTGAAAATATCCTAATTTCATAATTAAAGGCATTTATTTGTAATATTGGTTTTGCATGGAATTCATGGTATTTTAGTGTAAAATTAATTCTTGTGATATTGTAGAAAAAGTGGAATATTTATAATACTTCAAAAATAGATATGTTTATGTTGCATATACATATATTTATATGAAAATAATTTATTTGTATATATCTATAATATTCCAGAAATCTCGTTTTCAAAAGATGTCGTATTTTAAATCTTTCGAAACCGAATGCTCCTTGCGGAGGTCTGAATCCCGCACTAGTAAGCCCGAGAATGTGCGATAATCCGCACCAACTCGAACGGGTTCCCCAAAATGGGTTGTAGCGGCGCTTTGTAAAGATTGTATAAATACTAATTCCTTTAGAAAACGGTTTTATGAAGTAAATGGTATTTATTTGTAAAGTTGTCAAATTTCCCGTATTCTATGTTCTAGGGTCTCCTAAGTCAACTAGACTGCTCCTAACTGGTCCAAAGCGACAAGTTGTGAGATTCCTCAAATCGCCTCTTCACCGCCAATTGTGGCCAGGTAAGTACAAGTGAAGAAAGGAGGGATCCGCTCACGAATCACCGTGAGACGGACCTTTTAAAGTTACCTTTCTCACTAGCCTAGCCTAGACACCACAAAATCAGGTTTAGATAAACGACTGATGCCCACAGCCTTATCCTATTTTCATAATAAGTGGTATTCATTTGTAAAAATGTATCAATACTAAATCCTTTAGAAATGGCTTTCTTTAGTAAAGGGTATTTAAATGAAAATGTTTGTTTTTCCGTATTCTGAGTTCTCAAGGGTATCGTGTTAGGTTGTATATGAGTGTGTGAGGAGGTAGGTCGTTACCCCGTGATCTACTTTAAAGGTATAGCAAGTTTAATGGAGTTAAATGTAGAATTGAAACAATGTGGTATTTAAGTGAAAAATATGATAAATTGAAATAGCCATCATTTTATGAAATGAAACTTGATCAATTTGGTTGATTAGTGTTTAATAGTCAACATGAGAGAGTTTAAGTATAATTGTATTAACCAGAAGTGAAGTTTTATAAGAAAACCGAATCGGAAATCGGATTTGTTCCGATTCCGTCGGGTTTTGTAAATCCGTATTTTTAGAATAGAAAAGAGAGATATAAAATAGGACTTACGGGTTTCGATCAAAGATAAGAGGAAGGTAGATCGGGAGGAGTCGCCGGTGCGTCATTTCGTCTCCGGGAGTTCCTACGGTCGTTGCCCGAAATTCCGCCGAAGAATTCGCCGGAGCTTCGCCTTTCGCTCAATTCGATTGCACACAAGAGTTCTTGAGAATTTTAGAGAGTTGGATAAGGGTAGAGGGTAGGGGTGGTATTTATAGGGTTAGGCTAGGGTTAGGGTAGGTGAAAAGTTAAAATGAAAAATGTGATAAAATGTATTTAAAATGTATTAAAAGTGGAGTAATTGGGGTTTTAAAAGAGCTCTGGAAATGGTCTGAGGCTAAAATTTTGCAGGTGCATAGGGAATGTGAAAAGACACAATTTTCAAGTTAGGCTCGTCGCCGGAATCGGGCGACTCGGCCGTGACTCGGTCGGAGGACTGAGTCGGCCGAGTCGAGGCCGATGTGGCCGATTCCCGGCTGAGTCAGGCGACCGGAATCCCCCCCGATGGTTCATCTAACCCCTGGCAATGTTACATTTTTGGGTGTAGTGGGGTTTTTGTGAGATATGCACGTGTAAACCCTTGGTATTCTAAAGGTTTTTAAAAAATCAATATTAAAAAATAATGTGGAGTATGGGATTTGAACTCTGGTGGCTTGGTTCAGCAGTGCAAGGTATTTCCAATGAGCTACAAGCTCCTTCTTGTAATTATGGAGCTAATTAATTATTTAAAGTAATAACAGTAAATGTAAAACCCTCAAGTATATATTAATTTTTAAGCAAATTTTGTACACTAAAAATAGAGTTGTTACATTCTTTTAACTTATAATTAAAAAGCAAAATAACTACTTATATCTTGTGCTCAGGCTAAAATACCCCTTTATGGATTTTGAAAAAAATATTTGAAAAAAATTTGTATAGGAAATTTAGGGTTGTTACACAATTTATTCTCGAACAATCCTAATCTCACTTTCGCAGGGAATCGCGATTGTGTTGAGCTCATGCAACAAGCCATTAAATCTCTAGGTGTCCCTAGTAGGAGGAGTGTTGTCTTCTGAGGGTTTTCAGCGGATACTACCCACAAAATCCGATCAATTTGGCCTATTGACTTTCATTCTTTAATTCAGTATTCTAGCAAGAAATTCTATTATGTTCAACTTAGAAATCATCAACCCGTATTTTTCGCACTCACTTATCATTTAACTTAAGATCGTATATGTTCTGCAAATTTATTCAGCTTTCAGCATCTTTTGAATTTTCTTCTAAGGTTCCATCTCAACTTAGAAATTTTTATCATCTCTACTGAAGGTATAAACCCTATCTTTCATTCCTATCTCTCATCCAAACCCCAATCATATACCCCTACGTGTGTGTATGTATCACCCCTATACTTGGAAATTCAATTCAAACTATCATACTCTTGTCCATCGTCCAAAGTACTTTTAGTTGGTGAATTTTAGATGAAATTGCTCACACATCCTTCATGCGACCGTTAATACTTCTTGAGGTACTAACGACCGATTACAAAATGTGTTCGTGCATTAAGGCGTAATTCCTCGTCTTGTAATACCTAAGGCTTTAGCAGTGACTCCCAAACCAGTTGGTCTAAGGCACTAGGTGATAAAGCACCCTCGCTATAATTTTTTATTTATGCAGCTTTAAATAATTACAAAACCAGTGTTCATTTTTTTTATCTCTCTTTATTCACTCTTGTATTTTTATTTTATTTTCCTTCATTCTAAGGATTTTAGACAAGAGCATTTCAAGGTATCCTTTGCTATCCCAAGTTTCAAGGTGCGTGTATGTGCCAGTTGTAGGGTATATATTTTCAGAATTTAGACTTAAGGTTCAGAATTATTTTTCAGACTTACACTTCAAATAAAAATTTCAATACTCTTCCCTTATATTGACTTAGCCCAAAAACTGAACTCAAAATTTTCCTATTTCTAAATAATCTACAAGGACATATATTTTCTACAGTTAAACTTTAAGAAAGGTTATTTTTAGGGTTTTTTATTTACTAAGTTTAGGATCTAGTTTTTCCTTGCCGGTCAACCGTCTTGTCGAACTTAAGTCAATTATGGCCAAAATTGAATTTTTCAATTTTTATAATTTTTAAAATTTTTCAATTTTTATTTGATTTTATTTTAAATTTTTTTATTTTAATTTTTAATTTTTATAATTTTTTTTATAAAGATGCAATGCGGAATTAAATATGCAAAGAAAGAAAAAACAAATATGTACAAAAATAAAAATATGCAATACAATGATAACTATTTACAAACCACCTCCACCCCCAAACTTATCAAAAGCAGTGCCCTCAATGCTTATGGCCACGCCGTCCCCTCGAACGTGAATGGGAACGCTCCTCTCTCGCCAGCAGGGTAGTCATGCCGTGCTCTATTTCTATCACACGGTGATCCAGGTTGGTCACCATCCCTATCAATCTATCTATCCCCCTAGTGGCTTTCCTAAGCAAACGTGCATGTGCTGCAGGGGTAAGCTCTTTCTCGCTCGCTGTCAAGCTGGAGCTAGGTGTCTTGGCGGGTACATTCTCGGCCGGCTCAGTGCGCGACCATACATCATTTAAGCATGTGTAGGACATGGATACGCCCTCAACAAAAGGTCTAATGGGGATACCTCCATGCATATAAAACTCAAATTCCTCCATAGGGAGGAAATAGCGACACAGTTGTGTCACCAACATGGGGCATGGATAATTGGCAGCCCTTTTGCCCGCACCAATCGAATGAAGTAATACCGTGCACATATCATATCTTGGGTTCTTAGTCATCAAGGTGTGCACGATATGAAGGGATGGTGTGAAAAATGTCGTATTGTGCGAACTACCAAAAATGTTATTTTGTGCCCAATGGCACACAATCAATACGTTCGCGAAGAGGGTTCTAGCCTGGATGCCCTTACGTGGCTCCCTCGAACAGTCATTACCCATCAAGGGTAGGTTATCCTCGAATTGGAGGGGTTGGTCATGGGTAGGTAGTCTAGGTATTAAGGTGACTTTATGGATGAAGTACCTATCGATTATTATTTCCCTATCACCCCAAACTAGCCTAATGTATCCGTGTTGTGAGAGGCGACCATCCTCCATGCACTCGTAAAATCGGGTGACGAGATCTGGAAGCGCGAAGGCATTGGGATGGTTAAACAGTAAAAAATTCCATCCGCGCCTACGGATTTCTTCACCGAAATAACTTCCAAAGACCGTGTGTGCAAAGATTTAGGAAAAGTCCCTCTCAAATTGCAAAGTATGTGCCATCAGACAATTGCAGAATATTTCTTAAAATTTTTACAGATAGAACTGGAGAAAACAAACCTCCTCTGAAGATTTCAGAGGGAGAAGATACAGAGGCGCAGCGGATCAGCGGCACAAAGGCTCTTTCGGCGGCGGAAGGGCGGCGGCGTGGGGCGATCTTATTGCTCTGGCTGCTGTGGCGGCTAGGGTTTTGGGAGAGGAAAATATTAGGGTTTGGTGAAAGCCGCAGAGGGGTCAGGTTCTACTTATAGCGGGGTGTTTTGGTTATTTGCAAAAAGGACCTCTTAAAAAAAGGAATTTATTTGTAAATAAATTGTTTTTAATTATTTTTTTATTAAAACTGAAATTTATACCCCCAAAAATTTTTACATTTTTTTATTTTTATTTTTATTTTTTTGTTTTTATATAATTACAAGTGATACATACCCCCAAACTTATTTGAAACGGTGTTTCTACTGTTTATGCAGTGAAGTTCAGGATTAGGGGGGAAAGAGAACAGTATCAATCTATACAAGGCTTTACACAGGCCAAAAGTGAGCACCAACTATTCAAATATTCTATCTCTGTAGTGTGTTGGTTGGTGAAAGAATGCGGAGAGGAAAAAATTAGAGAATACGTGAGACCGTATGGGAAGGAAGGTAAAATACGGTCTTGGTATATTAGGAGAAGAATGGCGGAAGAGAGAAAGAAGTGTAGTACGAATTTGAGGGTGTAAATTGAGTGAATAAATTAGTACAAATTGTGATGACTGATGAGTAAAAAGCGATTGTGCTAATCTATCAACCCGTCGAGAAATGGAGTCAAATCCCTCAAGATTCGTGAGGAAACATGGGTACGTTGAACTTGGTAAACCAGACATTGAAAATGAAAGTGATACGGTTTCTTGCGCGGCCGGAACGATGGAAAAAATGAAGGGGAGTGATTTAAGAAGGGTAACAGTTAAAGGTTCAGGAGGGTATACACAGTCAGTGGAAGGGACAGGATGAATTGGAGAATCCGACTCATCAAATAAAAACGGTTCATCCTCAATACTATCCTCATAATTCTCCTCAAAAGTTATCTCATCCATGCAATTATCATCAAAATCCAGACGCATATGAAGTTCGGGAAAAACAGTTAATGACTCGGGATGATGAGTTGAAGAGAGAAACTCATCCAAATCTGTGGGTTCATCATCCAAAATATTCCCAGCGTCAATATCCTCGATCAAGTGAAAATTAAATTTTTTCAGACACCTCATCAAAAGCATGGATATCAATCAATTCAGCTTCTACAGTGGAGGTGTAGAGGTCAAAAGGATTGGAGATGGTTTCACTCGAAAGGAACCCTTCACAATCAGGTAAATCAAACACTACAAAGTCACACAACTCATTAAACGTTTTATCTTGTGAATCACGTGGGACACTCGATAGACATTCAAAACCGGAGTTGTGAGATTCAATTGAGGATGGGTAGGTTTGATTTGGAAAGGTGTACAGCTCACTCTCACCACTCAAATTCTCAATCTGTCCAACCGCCTCATCACACATTGGAAAATTTGGAGCTAGTTGGAAACTAGCTCCCGGGTTACTAGGTTATATAAGGGCGGCCATGGACGCATTCAAATCCATCATCTGTTGGCTTGACACTACCATAAAATCTTCCAACGACTGTTCCAGACTAGACATGGGTTTTGAAGGAGTTTCAGTAAAAGATTCAAAATTGTTTGGATACTGGAAACTCTCAAATGGCTGTTCAGAAGCAATGTCTAGGGGAGATGCAAAAGTCGGGTAGGACTGGTAGGAATTGAATGGTTGGACAGGAGTAGGATTAATAATTGGATAAGAAGGTGAATGGAATTGTTGATCCAAAGAATTCGCAGTGGTGAAAGGAATGAAATATCAGTTACGAGATTGTTCAATATATTCAGCAATAGACATGGGTTTTGGAGTTACAACGGGACTCGAAAAAAGAGTATCAACGTAAGAAGATGGTGAAGGTTGAAATGGTTGATATAATGTGGAATGCGGAGTCTAACTGGTTGTCCTAGACGCGTCTATTCAATCTTTCAAAGAAATTTTGGGCATGGAGGGGTCATTTGAAATTCGACCAAAACAAGAAGTGTAGGAAGTAATGTCTGGTTGAGGGTACCAAAGTTCGGCAAGAGTTTTGCGAGGTGGGGTACCCATGATGTGATGAGAGGAAAAGAATGTGAATTTTTTTTTTATTTTTTCAATTTTTATTATTATTTTTTTTTATTTTTTTTTTAAAAATTGTTTGTATTTGGTGTTTTGAAATTTTTGAAAGTGTTTTTTTTCAGAAAGAGTTTTGCAAAAATTTATACGGAACTACGGCACAATCACAATTTAAGAATGCACAATCAAGCCTAGAGCTAGGGTCTCCTAAGTCAACTAGACTGCTCCTAACTGTTCCAAAGCGACAAGTTGTGAGATATCTCTCAAATCGCCTCTTCACCGCCAATTGTGCCCAGGTAAGCACAAATGAAGAAAGGAGGGATCCGCTCACGAATCACCATGAGACAGGCCTTTTAAAATTACCTCTCTCACTTGTCTAGCCTAGGCACCACAAAGTCAAGTTTAGATAAACGACTGAATGCCCACAACCTTCTTTTGTCCTAATGAGCACGACAGCCCTTAATTGGCTGAGTCTTGATATTTTTTAATTAGCTCAAGGGTGATGCATATTCTTTTTAGTGATTTTTGGGGTCTTAGGAAGGGTAATGAAATCCCCACCCAATCTTAATTGGTGTTATAGCCGCTTAAAAGTCCGTATTAATTATGCAAAACAGTTAACACACCAAAAATCTAAAACACTTGTAAAAAAAATTTTATTTGGCAGCGCAAAGAATCCTGCACAAAAATGAATTATTGGAGAAGAAGAAACATTTTGCGCAAAGAACCCTGCAGGAAAAATTTTCAGTGGAGATCAGGGTAGGAGAGGGGACAAAAATACTTACAGAAAATTTTGGGGTGCTGACATCAGCAATTGACCGTGGAACCGCGGTCAAACTCCTTCTTATGCCGCGTTTCCACGGCAGTTCGGTTGGTTTGGATCTCCAAAATTTTCCTGTTTGCTGTTATGGTTCTCCTCTGTCTGTTCAGATCCTCTGTTTCTTGATTTGTTCACTGGGCTTACTCCATATCTGAATCAGTGTTTGCTCCAAGCCTGCACACTTACACAAAAACCTTTCAAAAATAATAAGATGATTTTTTTTTTGTTTTGTTTTTTCAAATTTTATAGTTTTTTTTTTAAAATTTCAATTAACCCGAAATTACAAAAAGAAAATAACTACCGTTTCTCCGGCAACGTCGCCATTTGATTGAGAAATGTTTTTCGTATGCGTTTTAAAATTAAGAAATCAAGACGGTGTCGCTTGGTAGCTATCTGGTTGAGTACGTGTCGGTCCACAAGAAAATGGTGTTCTTTCTTTAAGCTCTAACGAGTTAAGTCCTATTTTTGGTAGGTTTTGCTTTAAATTCTAAGAATGAAATTCACTCAATTTAAAGTCTTGCCAGGGTTAGAATTAGGTTAGTTTGGAAAAGGGATTCTACTCACCGCTTTCTTTGCCCTAATTAAGAACATAAGTGTTAGGGTAATAGTCAACAAAGGGGATTAGCACGTCTAGGAAGAAACTTCGTTTCTTTCTTTTGGTCCTTGTTCATCCTTTCTTAACTCTTAGCCCTAACCCCTATTTGAATCAACCACAATCGGTCTAACTAGAGAATACCGCTATCTTGTAGGATAGGATGCCGTAGTGAGCGGTGTGTGGTTAATTTAAATAGAGTCCTAATTAAAATATTATATGGTCAAAGAAAGGAGTGAGAGAGATTTCCTTCTCTCAAACCTTCCCTATCCTAACCCTAACAAGTGAGAAATTACTCACTCATTAGGAAAGTTACGATAAAATTCATTTTTATAGTTTTATTTTAATGACCTAATTTGCTGATAATAAAAGACAGAAAATAAAATTGCAGGAATTTAATTCAGATAAAAAAATGCAAGATAGAAAAAAGAAACTTACTTTATTGATACCTCTTCAACGATTACAAGGAAATAAAATTTTAGATCTAGAAAATAAAAGGAGGCATGCCTAATTACGCTTTCGGCTTTCCTATTTATAGATAGGAGAAACCCTAGGTTTTGCATCTGATCCACATTTGAATTTACAGAACTATCCTAAGAAAGCCGGGTCAAAACACCGACACCCACCGACACGTGCACTGCACGGCCGCGGAACCGCGGCAGAATGCCATGTTTGGCCGCGGTTCCACGGCCGTATTGTGGGCTCTTGGACTCAGTTCTTTAGGGATGCTTCAAGTTGCCTTTTCCTTCTGTTTTCTTCACTTGCTTCCTCAGAATCTTTTCTACTTTCTTCCAAATTTCCAACAGTGCAAAATTATGTGGACTTTTACCGTAAGCTTCGCGTTGGAGTCTTGAATCTTTTGATGCCCTTGTGTTTTGTACAATTGAACTGTTTACTGATCTTCATTTGTTCCTTGAACTGTTAGGCGGCATCATACGGATTCTTCTATTGTTGGTCGTAGTCTCACATTTGTAGCGTCTTTTTCATGAATTTCACTGTAATGACCTGAGAACCTATACCCTGCAACTATTTAGCAGACATGGATCAAAAGCACCTATTTATTTGTAATATGATTAAGAATGGGTAATATAATAATGCAAAATTCTGATATGAACAATCAGTTATATGTGATATAGCCGGATTATCGGATCAAGTGTTGATTCAATAGATTGTTACATTTGATATTAGTCGGTTGTATGTGATATAGCCGGATTATTAAATCAAGTTTTGATTTAATAATTTAATTTATAATTATATATTTGATATATTAATTTACATTAACTAATATTAGCTCACTTAAACATTTCTTTTTCTCACTTATGTACACTTAGTATATATGTGATATATATTAATGTACAACTTTTGTGTCATGCTAGATGTCACATGTGACATGGGTGTATGAGACTTACACCATACATATAACAATAGAATGGTTTTATTTATTTAAGGCCAATCAAAATTAATGGTAATTAGTTATATGCTTGGAATCTTGGAGAAGCTTGTAGCATCTTTGACTTAATCCACTAGTTTTGTTTTACTTGTAGATATTTATTAATCTGACCATTATTGTAACCCATGGTTTATTCTCTACATGAGTTAGTGTATGACACTAACTCACCCATGGTTGCTATTCTCACCTTATGAGTTCAGTCACTCATTCTTCACTTAAGCTTCTTCTTCCTCATGAGAAAGCTCACTAGCTTTTCTCAAGGTGAGAAAATATTGTGAGAAAAAGAAAACTAAAGAGAGCACATTTCCTACTTCATCATCCTCTACTATTAGCCATTTAGTTTAGGGTGTTTGATTCACTAAACTACCATTAGTGAAAAGGTAGCATGAGCTTGAGTCTTCTCGACGTAGATCATCTTCGGTCTCGAAGATATCGAGCAAGCTTGTTCATTTCTCCAAGGGAACCCATACTAGAGTTCGGGAGATCTCTATTCACAGCGAAGGGACTACTACACGGAGCATTAGAAGTGAAGGACCGGTCTACAAAGGTTGTATTCCTCATTCACTTAGATGTAAAGTTTTTTACATATGTTGTTTCGTCGCATTTTCTAGTAAAGATTCTATGGTTAAGGTTAGCTAGAACGGCAAATTTTTGAAATTGGTATGGACGATACCTCCCGAAACCTCGTTGCCGTCTTAGGGAACCCTGCAGTGGTATCAGAGCCATGCTAGAAAATTAGACGATATTTGTTAGATTACGAAACCAAAACGACTTCGAAACTTGAAACAAAATAACCCAGTTTCTGTCGAATTTATAAAGTCTTCAAAAAAAATTTAAACAAGTACAGAATGGTGTATGAGATACAACATGAACACTACCAAAATTTGGTCCAATTTCACCTCAAAGTGGCCGGCCACATCATGGTTAAAACCGACGAGCTCGGGTCAATTTTGAAGTTTGGGCTTCAAATTTTCATGGTGTTCTAGTCTCTGAGTTTTAGTAATTCAGGTGTTGTTTGTTTTCGCTAAATTTGCATGTGATGTTAACTTTCTGCAAAGGCAATTCGGAGTGTTTCACAGTCATAATTCTAACATGTATTCGGGTTATTTAGAAGATATTAAAAAGTTTGAACGGATATCAATAACCCATATTTTCCCTCACTGAAACTTTCCAAGAGTTGGATTTTTCCGAGTTTAAAATTTTCAGAAAATGCAAGCGATTCTATAGACCCTCTAAAAGAACGATACCCAAACTCGACTTTTTGGATCGCGGAACCGCGGTCATACCCTAGGGTTTCCCGCAGTTCCGTGGCGACATGAGTGAGGCATGGGTCGGCCCTTCTACGGATGGTTCATACGAGCTGTGGTAGTTTCTGGGTACTTTTTGAACTCCGCTCAAATGTTGAGCTTGTTGGGAAATTTTGAGTGCTTGCCTATTCGATCGAAAAGTTTAACTTCTTCTAGCTATCTGTGATGGGATACAATACTTGGAATCCACAAGAAAACTAAATTGAATTTTATAAATCTAGCAATTTAGTCTCATTTGATCAATTGCCACGGGACTTTGAGGTGATCAAAAGTTCGTTGCAATTACGTAGTGTATGAGGATACTCGCCGGGTAACTTTACTAGATAGCCATACCCCATAGCCCCGACCAAGTGACTGTAGGAGAACCCCGTCACCAAAAGCATCCGTTCGGGTGCTCGCGGCCGCGGTGTTCCGCCTTAGTGCACTTCGTCGATGGTATCAGGGGTGCGGCCGTCTGCTAAAGTTTCAGAAAAGCGTTCGATCAGGATGTCGGGAATCTTGTTGAATTACCCGATTTGATATTGAAAAGTGTTTTCGATATCGATACTAAAATGTGGGGTTTATAATTGTTAGGCATATGATGTCAAAGCAATTTATTTGGTTGGGCATGAAATCCAAAGTATGTGATACATTGGGTTTATGATGTCCAAGGTGGTTGCGGATTCTAATTGTTGTAGTTTTTCATTTTCTTTTCTGCAACCGTAAGTGTAATATGTGGTGTATCGTCGGTTTCGTTACTATATGTCAACGACAATTGGGATACGCATATTTACTTACGTTGATGACATGTGATATTATGTGTTGCTGTGATATGTTATATTGGATCGTCGTGTTTTGAATAGCCGGGGATTTTTATATGAGATGAGAGTTTTTCATTTTCATTCATGTAAAATCTTGTATTTAATATTCTTTTATTGGGTCACTTCCGGGTTGTGGAAAATGTCACCATTGATATATATTATTTATATTTTCGCATTAGGATAGACCCAAGGAGGGGAGCATAAGTAACCGGGTTCTAGAGTTCAGTGGGAGACCATCTCGAGGAGTCGAGTCCGGGTCTCCTAACTCTAGAATTGGTAGGGTTGCTTGCCGCTCTCGTAGGGGTCTAGGGATGTGGGTTTAGCTATTCATCGCGACCGTGGAATCCGTGTTTTATACAGGATTAATTTAAAACCCGGAAATCCTAATATATCCAATATTTCATATGTTGATTTCTGATGCGATATTCTGTGATGTGATCACTTGATATGATGAGATAGTTACTGTATATAGTATATGTGATATATAATATAGACGTTGCTTATGTTTTACACCGGCGTTAGCCCTGCCCCGCTCTGCCGTTAGTTACCTAACCTAATGGAGCATGATGGGACTTCGAGGCGAATGCGAATGGCATAAGTGTACGTTGTATTTATCTGTGATGCTTAGGTAACTTAAATGAAGGGAGTTTATTAATGAGATTAATGAAAAAAATAAACCTAAAGATGTTCTAGAAACTTATTTTAAAACTGGTAGCTCTAGTTCTTGCTTTGCATAGCGGTATTCCTTGTAGGATATCCAGCACCTTATTCAATAATGAAAGAGCCGAGATCCCTTCACCGGGAGTGATCTCTTTGGTGAAACTAGCAGATGCTATAAACTCGGTTTGTTTTTTGATTGCTTTATAGTTTTTGCTTTGCATAGTGGTATTTGTGAAATATCCTGCACCTTATTCGATAAAGAAAGAGCCGAGATCCCTTCACCGGGAGTGACCTCTTTAACAAAACTAGTAAAAGCCTCAAAAACACTCCTTTTAAAATTCACTCGATTCTACAACGATATCAAGTTCATTACGCAAAGGGTTTTCTTAAAAACCTGTCGTAACCCTCCGTCATTTCAGATAAGTAATTCTTAGTATTCGTGCTGCGTTTGTTGACCTTAGTCAAGGCGCATTGTGCGGTACCTAATTAGTTCTTATCTGCAGCATATGATGCGATTGAGTTAGGGTAGTCGTGCGGCTTTGTTGACCTTAGCCAAGGGTCCCTGGGGTGGATTTAATTCAATCAAGAAATGACGGGTTGAACTTGGCTAGCGCTTATGATTTGTTGACCTTAGCCAAGGCCATAAGTTGCTAGGGGAAAAATATTATCGGGAATTTCAAGTGTTTAAATTTGCAATGAGATTGCATACCTTCTATGAGATGTTGGATCCCG
The DNA here is from genome assembly GCA_030015575.1 of Agapanthus africanus. Classification (NCBI taxonomy): domain Eukaryota; kingdom Viridiplantae; phylum Streptophyta; class Magnoliopsida; order Asparagales; family Amaryllidaceae; genus Agapanthus; species Agapanthus africanus. The sequence continues at coordinate 536,505,103 of JASDDO010000010.1, read as the reverse complement.
ATACCCACTGCGAGTAAGAGTTACTCCTGGAAGATTTTTACACATTGCAATTAGACGATCAAGTAGGTGTATAGAAAGGTGTTAACGGGGTTACGCCCCAGGAAAAACGAGGTTTATTTTAATTAGGTCCGTGAGAAAGCACGGGAAACCTCCCTTAATGTACCGACACTGGCCTGACCAAAAGATTGACGAACTTGTAGAGTATAATTAATCCCGGCTAGTCTTTCCTTTTAGGGTTTGAAGGAAGATTTGATAAAAACAGTGGGAGCCATCCTGATTAGATAAAATAATAACCAATCTAATCTTGCAAGAGCAAACGCTGAGTGTTTTCTTTTCTCTCTCTCCAGCTAGCGACCATGTCACGCTTTAATCAAGATAATAATATGGATATATTGACCGAACCCGCTGTTCTCCGCCGAAAGACGGGACCGGGACGTTGGGACGTCTGGCCTGAATTTTGGGGGAAGATGCTATTTGGGTTTTATCCGTCCACCTCTCCGAAGATCCCAAGTTGATTTATGGCACCATGTATCGGAGGTTTAGACAGATGCAGCCGTTGTAGCATACTTAATCAAATTCCCCCTCATTTGAGTGGTTTTTTATTGTGGGGACGCTCTTTCCTGAAGCCGCAAGCCCCTAAAGTTAATTACGCTACCGCATCGCGGTAACAACTTTCTTCTTCTCCAGATGGTCACTTCGTGTTGTGTGTGTGTGTTTTATTTTTGGTTTCCCGTGGATTATATACGGAGACTAATTTATGTTGTCGCCCGTAGGGCATGGATTAGTCCAAATCCGTATTTTCTTAGCTTTAGTTTCGGGTTGGGTTTAAGGATCGTTAATCTTATTTGAGACTAAAATCAATTTAAACGTTTGTTGAGGATACGTTAGTCTACTTTTAGACTAAGATCTACTCAACAAGATCATTTAGATCCAACAAAAGAGCATTTAGACTCTATTGTTTTAGTTTAGGGACATTACGGTCTATAAGTTTAAGGACATCATAGTTCATGAAGTTTAAGGACATCATAGTCCATAGTTTAAAGACGTCATAGTCTGTAAAGTTTAAAGATATCATAGTCTATGAGTTTAAGAACCTCACAGTCCGAAATTTGCCTACTTCTAAATAAACTACAAAGATATATACTTTCTACCGTTAAATTTTAAGAAAGGTTATTTTTAGGGTTTTTAATTTACTAAGTCTAGGATCTAGTTATTCGTAACTAGTTAACCTTTTTGTAAAACTTAAGTCAATTATAGCCAAAATTGAATACTTTAATTTTTATAATTTTTAAAATTTTCAATTTTTATGGGTTTTAAAATAAGTATGCAAACGCAAAAATATACACATGAATGCGGAGGAAGAAGGCTTACCGAGCAACGGTGCCATTTGATTCGTATATCAAAGAATATTTTATAACCGCAATCAAGAACGGCGTTGCTTGGTAGCTAGCCGGTGAGTACGGGTCGGTCCACAGGGATTTTGTGAATTTCCTAATTGTTCTTACGAGTTAATTCGAAATGGTGTGAATGGATTGATTAAATCTAAAAACTAAGTTTATCTAGATCTAAATCTTGCTAGGGTTAGGTTTTGGTTAAGTTTGGAAATGCAAAGATTTCCTCACCGCTTTCTATACCCAAATTAAGATCTCTTTAGGAGTTATGGTAATTATTAATAAAGGGGATTAGTACCATCGGGAAAAAACAGTGTTTCTTCCTCTATGTTCTTGTCCTTCCTTTCTTAATCCTTACCCTAACCTCCATGGAAAACACGCTCAACCGGGCCTTTATACTACGGTATCACCGCTACCTCGTGGGATAGGGTGCCGTAGGGAGCGGTGTGTGCATGTATGCATGGAGTCCTATTAAAACGTGTGATGGGCAAGAAAGGGGTGAGAGATCTTCATCTCTCAAGCCTTTCCCAAATCTAACCCTAACAAGCGAGGTAACTACTCGCTCATTAGGGAATTGAAAAACATTTCTAAACTATCTATCTAGGGCAGAGAATAAAAGATCTAACTAGAGCAAATAAGAAATTACCTAGGGCAGATAATAAAATTAACTAGGGCAATAATTGAAAACTTACTCTAAATTAATGCACTCTTCATTCATTACAGAAAATTACAGATCTGAATTTTAGATATAAAATGAGGCACAAGAAGTGGCATACCTCAAAAAGAGGTTTAGGGCTTCTATTTATAGATCATAGAAACCCTAGGGTTACAATCGACGCACATCTGTTTTTACAATTTTACCCCTAAAGAAGACTAGTCAACGCGCCGCCAGCTTACAATTTTCCACCAAAACGGGCACTATATGACCGCGGATCCACGGCCAAAACCCATGTTTGGCCGCGGTTCCGCGGCCAAAAGGAGAGATCTTGAGCTGAGACTTTCAGGTAAGCTTCTGGTGGCTTTTGGCTTCTTATTTCTTTGCTTGGTTTCTCAGGTGGTCTTCTAGTTTTCTTCCAGATTTTCACAGTGAGTAATGTCGTGGACTTTACCGTTTGCTTCGTATCAAAGTCTTGAATCTTGCGCTGCCATTGTACTTTGTGAACTTGTTCATTGATTTTCGTTTATTCTCCAAACTGTAGGCTTGATTAAGATTCTTCCATTTGTTGGTCCTAGTCTCACTTTTGTATCGTCTTTTTATCTTTTTCACTGTTTTTGTTCTGAGAACCTGTAACCTGCAACTATGTAACAGACATGGGTCAAAAGCACCTGTTTATTTGTAAAATGAATAAGAATGGGGAATATAATAATGCAAAATTATAGTATGAACAAATACCCCCAAACTTATCTTTTGCTCGTCCTCGAGCAAACCTAGTTTTATTCTCAACAAAATCCTAACCTCTCTTTCGCAGGGAATCACGATTGCACTGAGCTCGTGCAACAAGCCGTTAAACCTCTAGGCGTCCCTAGTAGGAGGAGTGTTGTCTCCTGAGGGTTTGAAGCGGATACTACCCACAAAATCCTTTCAATTTGGCCCATTAACTTTTATTCTCCAATTAGGTTTTCTAACAAGGAATTCTATTATCTTCGACTCATAAATTATCCACCCATATTCTTCATGCTTTCTCATCATTTAACTTAAGATTATATATGTTCTGCAGACCTACTTAGCTTTCGGTATCTTTTAAGTTTTTCTTCTAGGGTTCTATCTCAACTTAGAAATTTTTATCATCTCTATTAAAGATACAAGTCCTATTCTTCATTCTTATCTCTTATTTAAACCCCAATCACATACCCCTACGTGTGTGTGTGTATCACCCCTACACTTGGAAATTCAAATCAAGCAATCATACTCTTGTCCGTTGTCCAAAACACTTCTTAATAGGTGAATTTTTAGATGAAATTTGCTCACACATCTTTCATGCGACCATTAATACTTCTTGAGGTACCAACGACCGATTACAAAATGTATTTGCACATTAAGGCGTAATTCCTAGTCTTGTAATCCCTAAGGCTTTTAGCAGTGACTCCCAAACCAGTTGGTCTAAGGCACTAGGTGATGAAGCACCCTCGCTAAATATTTTTTCTATTTTGCAGCCTTAAATAATCACAAAAACCAGTGTTCATTTTTTATTATCTCTTTATTCACACTTGTATTTTTATTTTATTTTTTTCTTCGTACTAAGGACTTTAGACAAGAGCATTTCAAGGTCTCTTCTACTATTCCAAGTTTCAAGGTTCGTGTTTGTGCAATTTGTAGGGTATATATTTTCAGAATTTAGACTTAAGCTTAGGAATTATTTTTCAAACTTATACTTTAATAAAAATATCAATATTTTTCCCTTATTTTAACTTAGCCCAAGAAGTCCACTCGAAATTTGCCTATTTCTAAATAAACTACAAAAACATATATTTTCTACCGTTAAATTTTAAGAAAGGTTATTTTTAGGGTTTTTAATTTACTAAGTTTAGGATCTAGTTGTTCCTAGCTAGTTAACCTTTTTGTCAAACTTAAGTCAATTATGGCCAAAATTGAATTCTTTAATTTTTATAATTTTTAAAATTTTCAATTTTTATGGGTTTTAAAATAAGTATGCAAATGCAAAAATATACACATGAACCTTTTTGTCAAATTTTTATGGCCAAATTTGATTCGTATGTCAAAGAATATTTTATAACCGCAATCAAGAACGGCGTCGCTTGGTAGCTAGCCGGTGAGTACGGGTTGGTCCACAGGGATTTTGTGAATTTCCTAATTGTTCGAGTTAATTCCAAACGGTGTGAATGTATTGATTAAATCTAAAAACTAAGTTTATCTGCATCTAAATCTTGGTAGGGTTAGGTTTAGGTTAAGTTTGGAAATGCAAAGATTTCCTCACCGCTTTCTATACCCAAATTAAGATCTCTTTAGGAGTTATGGTAATTATTAATAAAGGGGATTAGTACCATCGGGAAGAAACGGTGTTTCTTCCTCTAGGTTCTTGTCCTTCCTTTCTTAATCCTTACCCTAACCTCCATGGAAAACACGCTCAACCAGGCCTTTATACTACGGTATCACTGCTACCTCGTGGGATAGGGTGCCGTAGGGAGCGGTGTGTGCATGTATGCATGGAGTCCTATAAAAACGTGTGATGGGTAAGAAAGGGGTGAGAGATCTCCAACTCTCAAAGCTTCCCCAAATCTAACCCTAACAAGTGAGGAGACTACTCGCTCATTAGGGAATTGAAAAACATTTCTAAACTATCTATCTAGGGCAGAGAATAAAAGATCTAAGTAGGGCAGATAAGAAATTACCTAGGGTAGATAATAAAATTAACTAGGGAAGAATTGAAAACTTACTCTAAATTAATGCACTCTTCATTCATTGCAGAAAATTACAGATCTGAATTTTAGAAATAAAATAAGGCATAAGAAGAGGCATACCTCAAAAAGAGGTTTAGGGCTTCTATTTATAGATCATAGAAACCCTAGGGTTACAATCGACGCACATCTGCTTTTACAATTTTACCCCTAAAGAAGACTAGTCAACGCGCCGCCAGCTTACAATTTTCCACTGACACGGGCACTATATGGCCGCGGATCCGCGGCCAAAACCCATGTTTGGCCGCAGTTCCGCGGCCAAAAGGAGAGATCTTGAGCTGAGACTTTCAGGTAAGCTTCTGGTGGCTTTTGGCTTCCTGTTTCTTTGCTTGGTTTCTCAGGTTGTCTTTTAGTTTTCTTCCAGATTTTCACAGTGAGTAATGTCGTGGACTTTACCGTTTGCTTCGTGTCGAAGTCTTGAATCTTGCGCTGCCTTTGTACTTTGTGAACTTGTTCATTAATCTTCGTTTATTCTCCAAACTGTAGGCTTGATTAAGATTCTTCCATTTGTTGGTCCTTGTCTCACTTTTGTATCGTCTTTTTATCTTTTTCACTGTTTTTGTTCTGAGAACCTGTAATCTGCAACTATGTAACAGACATGGGTCAAAAGCACCTGTTTATTTGTAAAATGAATAAGAATGGGGAATATAATAATGCAAAATTATAGTATGAACAAATACCCCCAAACTTATCTTTTCCTCGTCCTCGAGAAAACCTAGTTTTATTCTCAACAAAATCATAACCTCACTTTCGCAGGGAATCGCGATTGCACTGAGCTCGTGCAACATGCCGTTAAACCTCTAGGTGTCCCTAGTAGGAGGAGTGTTGTCTCCTGAGGGTTTTCAGCGGATACTACCCACAAAATCCTATCAATTTGGTCCATTAACTTTTATTCTCCAATTAGGTTTTCTAACCAGGAATTCTATTATCTTCGACTCATAAATTATCCACCCATATTCTTCACGCTTCCTCATCATTTAATTTAAGATTATATATGTTCTGCAGACCTACTTAGCTTTCGGCATCTTTTAAGTTTTTCTTCTAGGGTTCTATCTCAACTTAGGAATTTTTATCATCTCTATTAAAGATACAAATCATATTCTCCATTCCTATCTCTTATCTAAACCCCAATCACATACCCCTACGTGTGTGTGTGTATCACCCCTACACTTGGAAATTCAAATCAAGCAATCATACTCTTGTCCGTTGTCCAAAACACTTCTTAATAGGTGAATTTTTAGATGAAATTTGCTCACACATCTTTCATGCGACCATTAATACTTCTTGAGGTACCAACGACCAATTACAAAATGTGTTTGCACATTAAGGCGTAATTCCTAGTCTTGTAATCCCTAAGGCTTTTAGCAGTAACTCCCAAACCAGTTGGTCTAAGGCACTAGGTGATGAAGCACCCTCGCAAAATATTTTTTCTATTTTGCAGCCTTAAGTAATCACAAAAACCAGTGTTCATTTCTTATTATCTCTTTATTCACACTTGTATTTGTATTTTATTTTTTTCTTCGTACTAAGGACTTTAGACAAGAGCATTTCAAGGTCTCTTCTACTATTCCAAGTTTCAAGGTTCGTGTTTGTGCAATTTGTAGGGTATATATTTTCATAATTTAGACTTAAGCTTAGGAATTATTTTTCAAACTTATACTTTAATAAAAATATCAATACTTTTCCCTTATTTTAACTTAGCCCAAAAAGTCCACTCGAAATTTGCCTATTTCTAAATAAACTACAAAAACATATATTTTCTACCGTTAAATTTTAAGAAAGGTTATTTTTAGGGTTTTTAATTTACTAAGTTTAGAATCTAGTTGTTCCTAGCTAGTTAACCTTTTTGTCAAACTTAAGTCAATTATGGCCAAAATTGAATTCTTTAATTTTTATAATTTTTAAAATTTTCAATTTTTATGGGTTTTAAAATAAGTATGCAAATGCAAAAATATACACATGAACCTTTTTGTCAAATTTTTATGGCCAAATTTGATTCGTATGTCAAAGAATATTTTATATCCGCAATCAAGAACGGCGTCGCTTGGTAGCTAGCCGGTGAGTACGGGTCGGTCCACAGGGATTTTGTGAATTTCCTAATTGTTCTTACGAGTTAATTCGAAACGGTGTGAATGGATTGATTAAATCTAAAAACTAAGTTTATCTAGATCTAAATCTTGCTAGGGTTAGGTTTAGGTTAAGTTTGGAAATGCAAAGATTTCCTCACCGCTTTCTATACCCAGATTAAGATCTCTTTAGGAGTTATGGTAATTATTAATAAAGGGGATTATTACCATCGGGAAGAAACGTTGTTTCTTCTTCTAGGTTCTTGTCCTTCCTTTCTTAATCCTTACCCTAACCTCCATGGAAAACACGCTCAACCGGGCATTTATACTATGGTATCACCGTTACCTCATAGGATAGGGTGCCGTAGGGAGCGGTGTGTGCATGTATGCATGGAGTCCTATAAAAACGTGTGATGGGCAAGAAAGGGGTGAGAGATCTTCATCTCTCAAGCCTTCCCCAAATCTAACCCTAACAAGCGAGGTGACTACTCGCTCATTAGGGAATTGAAAAACATTTCTAAACTATCTATTTAGGGCAGAGAATAAAAGATCTAATTAGGGCAGATAAGAAATTACCTAGGGCAGATAATAAAATTAACTAGGGCAAGAATTGAAAACTTACTCTAAATTGATGCACTCTTCATTCATTACAGAAAATTACAGATCTGAATTTTAAATATAAAATGAGGCACAAGAAGAGGCATACCTCAAAAAGTGGTTTAGGGCTTCTATTTATAGATCATAGAAACCCTAGGGTTACAATCGACGCACATCTGCTTTTACAATTTTACCCCTAAAGAAGACTAGTCAACGCGTCGCCAGCTTATAATTTTCCACCGACACGGGCACTATATGGACGCGGATCTGCGGCCAAAACCCATGTTTGGACGCGGTTCCGCGGCCAAAAGGAGAGATCTTGAGCTGAGAATTTCAGGTAAGCTTCTGGTGGCTTTTGGCTTCTTGTTTCTTTACTTGGTTTCTCAGGTTGTCTTTTAGTTTTCTTCCAGATTTTCACAGTGAGTAATGTCGTGGAATTTACCGTTTGCTTCGTGTCGAAGTCTTGAATCTTGCGCTGCCTTTGTACTGTGTGAACTTGTTCATTGATCTTCGTTTATTCTCCAAACTGTAGGTTTGATTAAGATTCTTCCATTTGTTGGTCGTTGTCTCACTTTTGTATCGACTTTTTATCTTTTTCACTGTTTTTGTTCTGAAAACCTATAACCTGCAACTATGTAACAGACATGGGTCAAAAGCACATGTTTATTTGTAAAATGAATAAGAATGGGGAATATAATATTGCAAAATTATAGTATGAACAGGTTCCTCTCTGTGAGACTTGAAGTCTTGGGGCCTTTATATAGGGTAGGCTGATTTGTTGAATCAATTGAAGAGATCGTTTCTCTAATTAATTTAAGGATGTTTTCCACCGTTGGATCTTTGATCCTAGGGCTTCTGTTTTACAGAGGGCAATCTTCTTGTTTTTAACGAGATTGGGAAAATCTTTTCCCATACAGAACTTGTTCTGTTTCTTAGTGATTTTTAATCACCATTGGACCATTGATCCAATGGTGCGCAGATTTACAGAGCACAATTTTCCTAGTTTGGAAAGATTCTGAAATGTATTTCCTTAACAGAATTTTATTCTGGTAATTTGATGATTTATCATCTTCATTGGATCTTTGATCCATTGGTGGAGAATATTTAGTTCTAGCGCTTGGTGCTCTTGTGTCTTGCACGTGAGCGCTGCCTCAGAGTCTTTGACTCTCAGCCCTGGCGCACTTGGAGCTAGCGCACTCGTGCTTTGCACGTGAGCGCTGCTTCAGAGCGCTGGCGCTCCTGGCGCAAGTGCACTCGTGCTTTGCACGTGAGCGCTGCTTCAAAGTGCTGGCGTTCCTAGCGCTAGCGCACTCGTGCTTTGCAAGTGAGCGCTGCCTCAGAGTTTTTGACTCTCAGCGCTGGCGCACTTGGCGCGAGCGCACTCGTGCTTTGCACGTGAGCGCTGCTTCAGAGCGCTGGCTGTTGGCGCGAGCGTACTCGTGCTTTGCACGTGAGCGCTGCTTCATTTCAAATTTCAAAATTTGAACAGAGCTTTACTCTGATTGGGGAAACAAATGCCCCCCCCCACCGTTGCGCTTATGTGGCTCACACGTGAGTGCAGCAGTGGCAGTATCTCTGACATTGGATCAACTCAGAAGTTGAAACGGCTTTCAGTGCCTATAAATAGGGCCTTTGGCCCTTGAGATGACCTATGTTCATCTCCTTTCTTGTTTTTCTGAGAATTAATTCTCTTTTAGAGCATAGCTCTCTGTTTTAAGAACTCTCCTAGAGACAGAACCGTGTCAAATTTTAGGTAAAGATCAAATCATTTGAAGAGATTATTTTATAATCTAGGTTTTCACCTATCAACAGAGCTTTGCTCTTTTCAAATCATATAGATTTTTTGGGTTTCTCAATAGAGCTTTGCTCTTCATATATCTAAAGAGATCTTTCTTAGGGTTTCTTAACCTATTAACAGAGCTTTTCTCTTTCAAATCATGTAGATTTGTTAATCTTTTATGAAGAACTCTTAGAGTTTATTCATAGATCTTGAAGATCTCGGAATTTTTAATTCATTAAAAGCTTTACTTTAAATTTTCTGATGGGTTATTCCATCATCTTTACAGAGCATGGCTCTTCAGAATTTTTCTTGAGAAGTTTTTATTCCTTTCATCATCATAGCTGACAAATGTCACTCTATTGTAGAGCGCTGCTCTCAAGGGAGATTTACTCCTTGGCCCAAGGGGCGCTCATTAAATAAGAATCCTTTGAGGATTTCCTCATTTAATGACTGTCTCGTTAAATAATGAGACTGTTTTATTAATGTTGAGCCATTATGTAGATTATGTGGGTCCCCCGTGGTCCCTTTCCACTACATTGCAATGCAGTACAAATTTAAAGTACGAAGTGCCAGAACTTAAATTGTAGCATCGACGGCTACTAATAATTTTTTTATGTTCTTTTTCGTGCAGGCACTATGTCTTTCGACAGTTCATTCCCCTTTGTTCGTCCGGAGAGCGCATTTGCTGACGCGCCAGTAAACCGGGAAGTTTTTGCACTGATCAAGGATCATGACCCAGAGCGGAAGAACCTTCATCTATAGGGAACGTGGTACAATCAGATCATCAGGGGTCGGCATAGCTTTTCTTGCGCAGCACCTTCGGAGCCCATTTCGGCGATCCATTATGCTGACGCACCTCCGGTGAACTATGCCGTGGAGGAGGTCAACTGGACCTCAGAGGGTTGTCTCCAGCCTTCTATGGCCGCGATACCCGTGCAGCCGCCGATGGCTTTAGATATCCTGTGGCGGCGTATATGTCAGGGCAAGTCGTGCCCTTAGGGACAGCCATACAACATAGGCTTAACTCCCCGTCACCCAGCCGGATATCTGCAGTGGGCCCGATACATCTTATCGGTAAAGAAGTCACAGCTGCTAAGGCTCGGGTTGTACCCCGCGATCTATGCTTTTTGTTCCTGTATTCCACACCTCCTGCATAGTGGGTCAAAGCCTTTTTGGAACAATGGAACGTTCCAACTCATACTTTCCTTCTACTATATCGGGAAGTTTCGATCTCTTTGGAAGAGTTTGCAGAGATTTCCGGCTTGCCTGTCAGGGGGGAGCACTACGAGGAGATCTTACCCCCCGACGAGTATATTTTCGCCACTCGATCGGTAATGATGGGTCTGGCCCCAGAGAATTCCATTCAGCACCGGTTCCCAAGCTTAATCAAGGCGCTAAATATTTACGAGGGCTTATTTCTCGAATCTGGAAGCCATGGGGTCAGCTTTGCGGACTTCATCGCCCGTTTTCTTCGTCCAAAAGCTTTGTCACAACAAGGTGAGAAGTTCACCAAACTCGATGATCCTTTCGATTTTGGCTTGGATAGCCGGCCGTTAGCGAAAGCAGATCAAAAGAGTTTCTTCCTCCCGAATGCCGCGGTCGTCCCCTTTTCAGAACTCGCCGCTCAGGACATCGATGAAGAGGTACTCTTTCTAGGGTTTCTTAGTTTATGGCTAAGCTGGTTCGCGCTCCCCATGCACCCTCGTTACATGAGGCCGTCCGTTTTCTACCCGGGTCACCGAATGGTCGAAGGGACTCAGGTTGCCGTTAGGATTGCCGGGCTGGCTTATTTGTATCATGGCCTTAGCTTGGCGGCCGACACTACTCAACCGGAAGTGCAGCCTATGAACTTCCCGATGCATTATTTTACTTCATGGCTCGAGCTGCATCTGCTTGGCACTTTTGGCATTCACAAGCGGCCCCATTTCTATGAAACTTGCAACTTTCCCCGAGTCATGCGGCTGGTCGATGCTTCTGCTTTGGAGCCAAATCAGTGAGAGGCTCGGGGTCTGATTCTTCGCCCACGTACAGTCAGTGATGGCATGACCTTTGTTGATAATGTCATGACTATCAGTAATGAATCCACCAAGACGATGCAGCCGCTGCGGGACACCTTTAAAGATGGAGCTTCTACCTTGAAAGCTCGAGAGATTCTCCATTTATATTCGATCAGGCCGGGCTACTTGGTGTTCAGGCAGAACGACTCGGCTTTGTTCATGAGATATAACCCCCACCGTTCTGGCCAGCAATCAAGTTATAATCAGGGCGTCCTGCTCGAGACCTTCTTGGCAGAACCGGTAACTATTGAAGAGGGTATCCGGAGCGCTTTGCACCACTTCAGGCGCCTAAACACAGGGTCCAATTTCTTCATCAGTGAGCTGAGTTGTGTTCCGAAAGCCCTGAACGTATATGTGGCGTGGTATCAACATTCGATGGGCACCGTTATTAAGGAAGAAAAGCGATTGCTGCTTGATCGCAAGAGCACCGCCCCGGCTGGTAATCCAGCCGTTCCCTTGAAGCGACGGACCATTGTCCGTCCTTCCTTGAGGGAAGCTGCTGCGGCTGTGGTACCACGTATTATTTCTGAGCTGGCCCTACCCCGCACGCCTGTAAAAGAGGTAGCTGTGGCATCTCCCGAGTCCGGCGTGGGTGCGGAGATAGGGACTCGTCGCCCCAAATTGCCCGCCAAGCGCAAGCTTGTGTTATTGGCTCCCGGCACTCGCTCACAGAAGAAAAAGAAATCGATGTTTTCTCTCGACGTCGTACTCGGTCAGGAGCCCCATGCTCCTTATAGCGAGGGTTTGAGTGAGTACGGGACCAATGAAGGTTTATTCATGGCGCCGGATGATACCGATCTGGAGGCTGCTATCGCGGTTTCAGCGCAATTGGCTCGCAATGAGGCAGCACTGATCACCATTGCTCAATCAGGTATACTTCAGTTTTATCTTTCCGTGGTCATTTTAATTACTATGCTTTGACTAACGCTTTCTTCTTCAACAGGTATCTCCGCCGAAGAAGCTCTTGCAGCTTCCCTCAAGACTTTTGAAGAGGAGGAAAGGCTTCGCGCTTTCTTGGGCCTCGGTATATTTCGGTTCATTATGCCTTCGTTCCATTTTTTCTTCATGGGTAGTCTGACCCTTCTTTTTCATCTTATTACAGGGACCACCTCGACTCAGGTTATCCCGAGTGCAGTGCCGATCCCGTATGGTGGCGTGGCGACGATCCCAGGGCCAGCTGTTGAAATCCCAGCTCTCCCAGTATTGCCGAAAGAGGCCTCGCTCAAGCAGCCGATGACGGGCGCCGTAACGGCTCCAAAGGTAGCTCCTGGCTCGGACGACGACGTCACTTTGACGGAGGTCTTGAGGAGGTCTTTTCTTACCGCCTAGGCTGACAAGAAGCGCAGAAAGCATGCAGCGAGAGAACATGATGCCATTTTGGCTGCGGGTGCAGGCTCAAGCGCTATTCCATCCATCACTATTTCCTCCGAAGATGCTCCAACTGCCTTGTCTACCGTTCATAGACAGGTTTTACGCGCAGCTCGGGAGGCAATCGAAAAGCCGCACTAAGGTAACCAAATACTGGGTCTTTTTATTAGAATTTGATCTTCAAATTCTCATATATCACATCCTGCGGGCCGAGTCCTGGTGAGGAGGTGGCGGGTGAGATGATGGAAACCACAGAGCTCGAAACGGCTACTCTCTCTTGGGAGTCTGGGACTGCCCCAATCACCGCTCTTTCTCCTTGTGGTTCGTTGCCGTCAGCGGGTATCGCGAGTGTCACGACGTCCCTTGTCGAATCGGGGGACGAAACCACGGGTGCAGAAACTATTCCAATAGCGAAGAGCAAAGGAGCTGTTGTGCCTAGTGATGCTCTCGCCGCGGTTTCGGTTAGCGACTTATCAGGTAGATTCAGGGTCACTGTTTTCCTTTCTATTTCACGATTCCATTCAATCCCTTATGATGGCATTTTTTTTATATGCAGGCGTGGTGAGCACTGAAGCCGTGCCACCCGAAGAAGCGTCACCAGTTGCTGCTCGTACGATCGCCGACCCTTCGCCTTCTCTTGTGTCCTCTGAAGCACCTCGGGTCGCCGCAATGACGGCTGTTGCTCCTTCTCCCATGTCTTCTGAAATGCTGGAAGGTATATGTTTGCGACTTATCGGTTTCATTGTGGATAATATACTCTATATACTGACATCGCATTGTTACACCCTTGCAGGAGTCCTTTTTGACCATATGTATCAAGTGTTGAACCCACATTTCTCCTTCCAGTAGGAGATTGCTTCGTCTGGTGGCGTCGGTGAGTATAGTCTTTATCCAATATCTTTTTCCCTTTTTTTACGGGCAACCAAGTCGTTGCTAATTCTTCTTTGCCTTGACTGCAGCACTACAGATTGAAGGAGGGGACAAGAGAATAGTCGTGACACCGGTACTCCCGGCTTTGCCACCTGTCACAGCCGGTATAGTAGACTTCATCGCTCATGTGACTTCTTCATTTCGCGAATTAGCTTTTAATCGTAATTCATTTTGCAGCAATCGTACCGGCTCCTGCTCCCTTCGATTCTTGCGTACTAATGCCAGCAAGACCCTTTTCTAGGCGTCCATCTTCTAAGGGCGCTGCGACCAGCCTACGTATGTTGAGCGAATACATCAAGGAACTTGACGCGGAAGCCCCTACATTCGCTGCAGATTTTGCTGCCGAGGTTAATCCAATACTAGCAATACTTGTGAACTTCCATAACGAATGCGTCGTTGAGTCTTGGGTTAATCACTGCAGGAAGATTGAGGCCTACCTGCATGAGCTTGAGCTCAGGCGTTCTGCTCCCGAGGTTCTGGCTTTGAACTCCAAGCGGGCTGCATGGGTTAAGCAAAGTGCCTTTTTCCTTCGCCATTTCGAACAAAAAGCGATCCTCAAGCGAAAGGAATGTGAGGTGACTTCCGTTGAGTCTGTCCAACTGCGCGCCCAGGTCGAAGCGAATGCTGCGCAGCTGAACTCCATCTTAGAAAACCTTCAACGATGTTGTTTACCCCAATCAGAGCAAAGCTCTGTTTTGAATTTCAAAATTAAAAAATTGAAGCAACGCTTCAGATCCCGTGCACTGCAAGCTGCGCGCCACGTGTCAAAAGCAGACACGCCAGCGCCAGAAGCGCTGCGCCCTAGGCAGCGCACCCCAATCAGTGCAAAGCTCTGTTTCAAAATTCAAATTTTAAAAGTTGAAGCAACGCTTCAGATCTAGCGCTCTGCGCTGCGCGCTGCGTGTCAAGTACGGGCGCGCTAGCGCAGCTGCGCTGCGCGCCACGTGTCAAACGTAGGTGCGCTCGCGCCAAGTGCGCCAGCGCTGGAATTAAAAGAATTCCCCACTGTTAGATCAAAAGATCTAATAATAATAAATTATTAATTAATCAGAATTAAAATTCCGTTATGGAAAGATTTTCCGATCTTGTTAAAAACAAGAAGATTGCCTTCTGTAAAACAGAAGCCCTAGGATCAAAGATCCAATGGTAGGGAAACATCCCAAAATCAATCAGAGAAAGATCTCTTTAACTGATTTAATAAATCAATTGGCCCTATATAAAGACCCCAAGACTTCAAGAAAAAGAAAGAAAGAATACACAGAAAGAGAGAGAAAAACCATCTGCAAAAAGAAGAGCAAACTCTTAGAAAGAAGAAGATTTTTCTTCATCTTCAAGATAAAAACAACTGTGTTCTTGAACAACAGAGATGAAATCATCTCGTAAAAAGAAGAAACATCTTCTAAAAAGATCTTAGATCTATAAAAAAAAAGGCCAAGGTCTTTGATTAAAAAGAAAAGATCAAAAGACCTAATCATAAGAACATAAAAAGAAGTATTTTTACTTCACAGATCTTCTGATCTATAAAGGCAGAGTCTTTTATAAAAACAAGAACTTTTATTCTTCGATTTTGAAGCAAAGCCTCCTTTAAGAAGAACATAAATTTGTTCTTTGATCTTAAAATTGATAAAAATGCGCTTTGCGCTACTGAAAATTACCTTGCACTCATGAACTGCGCCCTTGCGCTCCCTGGATCGGCGCTCAGCACCAAAACATGCCATGATCTGCGCTTTGCGCTCCTGAAAACAGCGTACTGCGCTCTTGGGTTAGCGCTCAGCGCCAAGCGCGCCACGTGTCACTCGCTGGCGCACCCATAAACTAGCGCAGCGCGCTCATAAATTAAAAGCGCGGTGCGCTAACAAACTAGCGCGAAGCGCGACTCGTGTCCTTCTTGTGTGCGCAATGCGCTCTTTGACTGGCGCAAAGCGCCTAGTGCGCCACGTGGCGTGCTGTCAGAACATATTTTGTTCTGATAAATGCTATGCATTCAATATAAGACAAAAAAATGTCAAAGCCCAATGCTTGGCATTATTAAAAGGGCAGAGCCCAAACAAAGGGCCCAACAGCCAGAACAAAAATAAAATGTTAAACATTTTTAACTGGACTTAGCCCAATTCTGGCCATAAGTCCTCAATTTAAATTGAACTGAGCTCATCTGCTCTTCCAATCAATTTACACTCGGTTCGAGGGTACATCTCTTTACTCCTCTGATATCTATCGTTGTAATCCTTCAACGTCGTCAGAGAGGTGGCGGGTCCCGACAACCACACATTGCTACGGACTGTGGGGTTCTTAAACTCATGGACTATGATATCCTTAACCTCGACCATGATGTCTTAAAACTAATAATGGACTGTGGGGTCCTTAAACTCATGGACTATGATGTCCTTAACCTCGACCGTGATGTCTTAAAACTAATATCGGACTGTGGAGTCCTTAAATCCACGGGCTATGATGTCCTTAACCTCGACCGTGATGTCTTAAAACTAATATCAGACTGTGGAGTCCTTAAATCCATGGACTATGATGTCCTTAATCTCGACCGTGATGTCTTAAAACTAACACCGGACAGTGAAGTCCTTAAATCCACGGACTATGATGTCCTTAACCTTGACCTTGATGTCTTAAAACTGACACCGGACTGTGAGGTCCTCAAACTCACGGACTATGATGTCCTTAATCTTGACCGCGATGTCTTAAAACTAACGATGGACCATAATGTCCTTAAACTAACTATCGACCGCAATGTCATTAAACTAAACAATAGAGCCCAATTGCTCTCTTGTTGGATCTAAACAATCCCGTTAAGTTGATCTTAGTATAAAATTAGACTAACGTGTCCTTAACAAACGTTTAAGTTGATCTTAGCCTCAAATAAGGCTAACGTATCCTTAAACACAACCCCCCAAACCCAAATCTAAGAAAGATACAGTTTTGGACTAGTTCACACCCTACGGGCGACAACATAACTTAGTCTCCGTATACAATCCACGGGCAACCAAACACAAAACAAACACCCACGACACGAAGTGATCATATGGAGAAGGAGAAAGTTGTTACCACGATGCGGTAGCGTAATTAACTGCAGGGGCTTGCGCCTGTAGGGAAGAGTGTCCCCACAATCAAAAACCCCTCAAACGAGGAGGAATCTGACGAAATCTGCTACATCGGCCGCATCCGTTTAAACTTTCGATACACGGTGCTATAAATCAACTTGGCATCTTCGGAGAGGTGGACGGATAGCACCAATTAGCATCTGCCCCCAGATTCAGGCAAGACGTTCAGTCTTCCCGGCTTCCGGCGGTAAACAGATTCTGGCACGCCTGGTGGGACATTTTCCTCTTTCCACTCCACACTTTGTGTGTCGTGTTCGCGAACGAATCGCGGTTTGCTAATGGTTGCCCTTGGGTTTCGAGATACTAAGATTTGGCGTTTTGCTTGGTGCAGAAAGCAAAGGATCAATGGCATTCACCTGCGCGAAATGTGTTAACTGCAACTGCAACCCACATTCTATCTCATCTGGAGGCATAGCTTACGGGCCTCAGGCGGCTTCCATGTTCACGATGCCAGTGGAACAGGTCACCCAAGCCACCACAGGGTTGTTTTTCGAGACCATGCTCCCGCCAGCGAGCTTTACCGTTCCTATACCAGCACCGGAAACTCCCAAGAAGTCGGTCTTCGATCGGCTTGCTACTACCGCAGCCCCACTCAACGGGTCGTCCAGCTCCAGCTCCTCGGTCTTCGCCAGACTGGGCTAAAATTCCTGTGGGCCCATGATGAAGCCTGCAATCCCAGAAAAGGTTATCCCGAAGAAGATAGCCATTTCTGCTCCTGAAGTCGTCAAGACGGCTTCTCTTGCCAAAGAGTCGGTCTTTATAAGACTGACTATTCCGGCTCCCGTTCCTGCTCGAAAGTCTGTCTTTGACAGATTAGATACCGCCACTCAAAAGACGTCGGTCTTCAAGAGGCTGGCACCAGCGGCGCCTCATCTGGATAGGGGGCAAGACAAAGTCGTCCTCATCACCGAACCAACACCATCCGCTCGACATACTCGACATCGCCACTGGCGCCGAGTAAGGAAGGCTGGGGGCAACTCCCCCTCTGGGCTAACTCCACTGGCTCCAATGGTGGAAATTAATGCTGTTGTTCCAACCGGGAACAGCTTTGAGCTGCTGAACAAGGTGCGCAGGAATTCGCCTACCGCCGTATTGAAAAGATCTCCGCCACCAGTGGAGGCTGTCACAGAAATAAAGCCGGAGCAGTCCCCCTCAACGGCTGTCTTCCAAAGTTTACAAAATCTGGCGACAAGTCCGAGAGTCGGGGGTTGATCAAGACTATCCCAGCCGGCAGAAAAAGCTGAAGGTCCAACAGGAAGAAAACCGTCCTGTTAAGCCACAGAAGGTGACGGCTACTTGGGTTCCCACTGCAACGGCCCCCTCAACTTCGACCGTCCATAAGAGGAGAAGGCTGGAGAAAACCCCTATGCCTACGACAAATGTCAAAGGCACTGAGCCCAAACGACCTAAGTCTGGGGGCATGGTGGTGCATACCATCTATATGGCATCCGGAAAAGATGATAGCCGTATCTCCACAGGTCATCGACCGCTTACGCGATCCGTGACAAAAGCCCAAGAGCAGCAGCAGAAGCTTCAGGAGATGATGACTGCGATGGCCGCGCTCACAGGACCGAAAGCAAGCCTAGAGATATCCTCGGAGCAACACCACGAGCAGGAAACTGATGCCGAGTTCCTTCGGAGAATGCTTGAGAAGAAGGACAAAGAGGCCGCGGAACAAGCGACCAATATAAAGCAAATGGCCCTTCTATTCCAAGATATGGTAGGCTTGATGATCCAGCCGGATCCCCCAGCCGAAGATCCTCCAGTAATAATTGAAGATGATAGAGGAGAAATATCGAATTCTCTGCCGGCTCTTTCAACAGCCAAGGAGGAAACTATTTCCAAGTCCGCCCTGGATGATTATATCGCTCAGCAGATATGAGTTCACCAGGCGAATGAAACAGCTGGGCAAATCGTTAGAACTGGGCGGCCGTATCCGGGCTGGTATGACCAGATAAAATACCCGGCGGGATACATAATCCCTAAATTCCATGTGTACAAGGGGACGGGCAATCCCCACCAGCACGTCGCCCAGTTCAGAGCTCTGTGCGGCAACACCGGGGGCGATGATAAGCTTTTGCTCCGCCAATTCGTCGGCAGCTTATCAGAGACGGCGTTTGAGTGGTACTCCGAACTTTCAAACGACTCCGTCAAAACTTTCACAGAAATGGAGTTATTATTCACCCAGCGATTCGCGAGCGCAAGTGAACGCACCCCGATAACAGCATTGATCAATGCAAGGGTAAAGCCGGGCGAAACTTGGGTCCAATACGCAATCCGTTGGCGAAATCTGTGGTCAAAGTGCGAACAACGCATCGAAGAAGCACCAGCGGTGGGCATGTTCGTGGGCACCCTAGACCCTCATGAAACTATTTCACAGTTCATGATGTTCTTCAAACCGACCACATTCCAGGCTTTAATCGACAAGCTAGCCCAGATGGATCAGATGGGTCACAGACCGTCTCCTCCGAAACCGGAACCGCGGAACGAAAAGGGTAAAGGGAAGGCGACCTTCGTTGCGAACACCCAACAGCAGCCCAGTGCTCCAAGACTAACGGATCAATTGGAGGAGAGACAGCGCTATTACAATGAGAAAATGAAGCGCCCTTACTTATTCCCGCGGGATAAAACGAAGATGCTGTTCGAGCTGGCAATGCGCAACAGGCTTATCAATTTGCCGAATCCAAGGCGACCACCGCAATCCAGCGAGGTGAATAATCCCAATTATTTCCCTTACCACAAAACGGTAAGCCATCCGATCGAAGATTGCTTCGTCTTTAAGGGATGGATCGAGGATCAGTACCAACAGGGCAAGTTCGCGCTGTCCGAAAAGTGGAAAGTGAGCCCACCACAACTACACACTCCTAAGAAGATGGACACACCAGGGGCAACGTGCTCTTTTGTTGAGGAAGCTCCATGGGAGATGGCTCTTTCAGCCTAAACCAAAAAGATGCTGAATGATCTCCAGACATGCCCGGCGATCAGATGGAAGAATCCGTTGGAACCTGAGGTCATCGAGGGGATGCTGAAGCCACGCCCGACTCCAAAGATTGGCAGTGATAGCCAAAGCGTTCATACCCAGTCATCGAAATCTTCGAAAAAGAAGAAGAAATCCAAGAAACCCGTGAAGCCTGGCGATAAGCGCACGGATTTGCAGAAGCAGATTGATGCGCTGGAAGAATATAACCAGAAGGCGCGGACTCCAATCACGCTCCAAAAGTTCCTCAGCCATGTTCTTGAAGACGGAGGGGATGGAAAAGAATCATCAGACAAATCTGAGGATTACATAGCAATTTGCCATATGATCTCCCATTCATCGCTAGACAATAAAAAGGCTCCTTACACAGAGAGACTGGGATCAGGTACCAAGCCAGAACTTCTATGGCCGTCAGACGAAATGATCGACGCCTTCCTGAATGAGATTCAACTGAAAAGTAAAACCGATCGGGAGCGTGAGATGGCCATATTTGAAAAAGCCAAACGCCGGTGATTGGACGAAAGAGTCGGGACACTTCCACCGAATCAAGGGACATCCGTCGCGAATAAAAACAAGTTCAAGACGAGAAAAAGGTTTGCTAAAGCCATATCAATGGGGATGAAACTACCACCCCCGAAGGAAACACTCCCGGTGAAGCAGAAACATATCCTAGCTACTGCTTATATTATCGAAAGATTTCGCACCCTACTGAAAAGTGCGATGCTTTTAAAAGATGGTGGCAAGGGTATGTTGCTCATCGGCAACATTTTAAGCGGATGAAACGCAAAACTCGTCGGGAGAAAAGAAGTGTGACCGAGAAGCATAAAAGAACTACCAGTAACTGTCGCATGGTCAACGCCGGAGGATCGCAGGTTTTCACCTTTGGGAGCGACTCTGATGAGGAAATAGCTCTAGGCCCTCTCTTTAAAGAATCCACCTTGGGGAAAGAGAAAGAACCGAAGGCCTGTGAAAACATTCAGCTGCGCAATCGCACTCTTCCAGAAAAGAATCTCGGACCCACGAGTAGAAAAGATAAGGGAAAAGAAAAGGTCTCTGAGAACATCGCCCTGGATGACCAAGTCATGAAAGAGCTGACTGCCAAGGACCCGCCGAAGAAAAGTAAGGTGGACTATAACGTTTTGGCGCACTTGAGGAAGTTACCTTCGCAGCTCAGCGTTCTCGACGCCCTTTTACTATCCAAAGAAGTGAGAGATTCATTGATCAAGGCACTACAAGAACCAGAACAATTCTAAGCCTTTCTCGCCGAAGAAAAGATGAAGGACGAGCTGGAGGAAGTACACACAGCCGATATCACCTTCGGTGACGAGGACCTCCTCCTTGGGAAGTGCGAGCATAACCGTCCCCTCTATGTCTCAGGATACTGCCACGATATAAAGATAGGTAAAATCCTGGTCGACAATGGGTCCTCCGTCAATCTCCTCAACGTGCGAGTGTTGAAGGTAATCTGCATGAGCGACCAGCATCTCGCTCGTGATAAAATCACCATCTCCGGCTTCGATTCCCAGTCATCACGGACTCTCAGGTCTATGATACTGACGTTGTGCTTCGGACTACTCGTCACAGATATTAAATTTCACGTCATCGATACCAAGACATGCTACAATGCTTTGCTCGGCAGGCCCTGGTTACACGAGTACAACATCATCCCTTCTACACAACATCAGTGTATGAAATACTTCAAGGATGGTCTCGAATACACGGTGACGGGAGAGCTGAACCCATTCTCCGTGAACGAAGTCCGCAAGTACGAAGATGCAAAATACTTCCTGCCAGATTTCGAGGACACAGAGAGATGTCACAAACTGGAGAACAAAGCTATCACCACCATTCCTGTCTTCGGGAGTGATACTGAGGAAGAGATAGTTTATTCAGGTCCACCCCAGCACAACAAGCCAGGACCGTCCGCTCCTATATTGATCTTTGGCAGCGATTCGGAAGATGAGGTCCATGCTATATTCCCCACTCGGCCTTCAATACAAACATTCGCTGATGAAGAGCAAAGTTTGCAAATTGCCATAGTTCCGTCCGAACATCATAAAGAACTAGACGCGCTTGATACCTACAGTGTGGAAGAGCTGCAGACGTTCTATGTCCCTCCCGGGCGAGAAGGTGAACAGGCAATCTTATTCTACCGATCCGCGGAAACAAAATTGGAGAAAGAAGTTTGGCATGGCGCAGATTCTACACTTGACAGGCTCCAGCCCATCCGTCTGCCTAGATATTACACAGAAGGCTTGAAAAGGCTATTGAAGCGCCAAGAGATACCCTTCAAACAGACCGATCGAAAAGCTAAGTTCTATGACAGGATCTGGAACGTTCCCGGAACTCAACGCAAGTTGCCCAACGGGAGAATGGAAGCGATCGGGCTTGGATATGTTCGGTCCAAGAAACGGGAACTACTCTGCGACTGCTATGTCATATATGACTTTGATGAAGAAGGAGATGCTCAATGGGAGAATACTAACCCTGAACCAGAAAGAGCCCCCGACGTGAAAATGCCCAGTCCGTAGTTCGAAGAACAAATGGACAAGCTTATAAGGGAAGCTGGTCAAAAAGTTCGAGACGACCATAATCGCGAAATGGCCATCTACGAAAAAGCCAGGACGCAACGCCTTCTTCAAAAGGCTGCAAAAGATGAAAATGTCCATCCCTGTCAACCTGTTGTGCAAAAGGCCCGACGTAGAGGCCGAAACAAGTCAAAGAGCGGAAAACGCGTTCAACAGCGACAAAGCGGGACCAAGAAGTCACGCGATCGGGAATCGAGCGGTCCGGATTTGTCCCTTATGAAGAAGATGAGTCGAGCATACTCTTTTCCTCAAGACAAGACACGGAAGATACTTGATCTTGCCATAAGATATCAAATGATTACACTTTCGGAGTCTAAACACCCCGAGCAAACAGGTGAAGTCTCTCACCCAGACTATTGCTCCTATCATAGGGCAATAGGACATCCTATTGAAGACTGCTTCACCTTCAAGAACTGGGTCGAAGATCAATATCAGCTCGGCAAGTTCGCTCTATCCGACAGTTGGAGGATAACTCCGCCGCAGAAGCATGAACCCAAATTCACGAGAGTAGACCCAGATCCACATCGGTCTTGGAAGCGACCTCGTACTTGTCATATGATAACGATATCAAAAGAAAAACCCGAGAATATGGATGACCTCCCCTGGTGCTTCGAAAACAATGATGACGAGGTGATCTCGGAATTTCCACCAGCGCCAAAAGAGCTGGAAGATGGAATACTTACCACTGCAGATAACCTCAAGAAAATTGATTTAGGGACGGCGAACGACCCGCGACCGACATTCGTTAGTGAGCTGTTATCTGAAGAAAGGGTAGCTGCACTAAAAGACGTGCTTATGCAGCATAGAGATTGCTTCGTATGGAACTATTCCGAGATGCCAGGACTAGATCCAGAAATTGCTATCCACAAATTGGCGATATCCCCGGACGTTAAGCCAATCAAACAAGCACCGAAAAGAATGCGGCTTGAGCTTGAGATGAGTATCAACGCCGAGGTCAAGAAGATAATCGACTCCGGCTTCATCCAAGAGGTTTAGTACCCTGACTGGATCGCCAACACCGTCCCAGTAATGAAGAAGAATGGGACGGTACGCATCTGCGTAGACTTTCGGGATCTCAATAAAGCCTGTCCGAAGGATGACTTCTCGGTACTGGTCACCGAGCTAATGATAGATAATACATCCACTCATGAAGTCTTCTCCTTCATAGATGGCTCGTCAAGATATAAACAAATAAAGATGCATCCCGAGGATCAGAAGCACACTGCTTTCCAGACCCCTTTGGGTATATTCTGCTACAAGGTGATGCCCTTCGGTCTAAAGAACGCCGGTGCCACCTATCAGAGGGCCATGACGAAGATCTTCGATGACCTCATATATGAAATCGTCGAATGCTATATCGACGACCTCGTGGTGAAAAGCAAATCATACGAGGAACATCTAGAGCATCTGAGAATCGTGTTCCAATGCCTTCGACAATACAACTTGAAGATGAACCCTCTCAAATGCGCATTCGGGGTGTCCTCGGGCAAATTCCTGGGGTTCATCGTCCTACACCGAGGTATCGAGATAGATCCGTCAAAGATCAAGGCAATTATGGAGATGCCCCCGCCAAGGACTCTCAAGCAATTGCGGTCTCTCCAAGGGAAGCTCGCGTATATTCGGCGATTTATAGCCAATCTCTCAGGCAAGTGTCGTCCTTACAGTCACCTGATGAAGAAGGGAACCCCGTTCGTCTGGGATTACAAATGCCAAAGCGCGCTGGACGAAATCAAGCAATACCTGCAGAACCCGCCAGTACTGCCCGCTCCGATCAAGGGAAAGCCTCTCATTCTTTATACGACAGCTCTCGAAGGTTCATTAGGCGCATTATGGGCACAAGAGAACGACCAAGGGAAAGAAAGAGCTCTCTACTACTTGAGTCGAGTTCTCCTGGGGGCAAAAAGCAATTATTCTCCCATCGAAAAACACTGCCTGGCGTTGATCTTCGTGATAACGAAACTCAGGCACTATGCATTGGCACATGAAGTCCGTCTCATATCGAAGGTGGATCCTCTCAAATATTTGATGTCAAAAGCCATATTGATGGGACGGCTCGCTAATTGGGCCGTGCTCCTGATGGAATTCTCGATAACCTATCGTCCCCTCGAGGCAGTGAAAGGCCAGGCCATCGCCGACTTCCTCGCCGAACATCCGATACCAGCCGATTCTCCCTTGAATTGCGAACTGCCAGACGAACATGCGTTTGACACGATCGACGGAAGTGATACCCGATGGGAACTTTACTTCGATGGAGCGTCTTCCATGAAGAAGCGCAAGCAAAGCACCCTCATAATCAAATTAGGGGTAGGCCTCATTTTCATAACTCCACAAGGAGGGATAATGCGCTTTGCCTTCTCCTTAACAGAGCCGAGGACAAACAATGAAGCCGAATACGAAGCTTTGATAGCAGGTCTCGAGATCGCCATTGACATGGGGATTGAAAACCTCTTCATATACGGAGATTCCCAACTGGTCGTTAGCCAAGTAAACGGCGACTATCAAACGTGCAAACCAGAGTTGGTAAAGTACGGCGAGAAAATACATCAACTGCTGACTCAAATTCCTTCCTGCATCTTGGAAAGCATACCGCGTGCGGAAAATAGCAAAGCGTATGCATTAGCCAAGCTTGCTAAAGAATTAGCCGATGAGAACCTCGATGACGTGAGAATCGTTGTGCAAAACCGTCGGGTTCTTGCACCGGCGGAAATATCTCCGGAGTCGTCCGAAGAAAAAGAAGCGACTGAGCAAATGGCTATGCAAATAAAAGACCAGGAAAAGGATGAGGATTGGAGAGAAGTCTTTATAGACTACTTCAAATCCCGTCGAACGCCTGAAGATGCATCATCAAAACATCAGCTCATGAAGTGAGCCCTATCTTTCGCCTTCGTCAAGTTAGTGTATATGCCCTAGGGGCCATTATTGTATCATACTAGTTTGTATATTACTTAATGGAAGCTTGGGATATTCACATGTATATAACAGTCTTGCTAAACATGGTAGTATGCTACTTGGTTTTTCTATCTTAATATGTGAGTATACGTATTGATAGAGCTCTTAGAATCTTGCTTGACTACCAGCGTTGTGATGGCAGTCATACTAGTGGGGGCTGGGTAGTCTACAAGCACATCCTTATTCAGGTCCCTAGTCGTAGGATTATCGAGACAGGGCATCGATACTCCGGAGTAGACTAGTGTGTACGCTTCTCATCCCAGTTGGGGAGATGGTCTGTCCCACAGCCGTCAGTACGTCGTACTAGAGATAGTATACAGGTGCTCGTTGGGTTACGGGTACACCGGACAGGACTCGTAGGGAACTGTTGGTTGGGTTTTATACCAGTCGTCAGTTAACAGTTCCCAGGTGACATGAGTACAGCATAGTCCGCAGACTTGACACTGCTACTTCGCCTCGAGTGTGTCCCACTGTTCTTAGATTGCTACCCTACCACGGCTCAAAGGAGTCGTGCAAACAGGTAGCAGTTGGGTGCAGTCCCGAGCACTTGGAGGCAGTGGCGGTTAGACAGGATTCGTCTTTCCCGGTATTGGGAGATGATATCGCGCTGTGTCAGAGAGCCATTACGCAAAGTCCCTGGCCAGGGCAAGCGAGATTTACTGGTAGGTTCCAGTAGTTTCTCAGGGTGTAATGGGCTTCACTCCGACACGACTTATACCGCTATTAGGGGAC
Source organism: Agapanthus africanus (assembly GCA_030015575.1). Lineage (NCBI taxonomy): Eukaryota > Viridiplantae > Streptophyta > Magnoliopsida > Asparagales > Amaryllidaceae > Agapanthus > Agapanthus africanus. The sequence goes on along the minus strand of JASDDO010000010.1, from coordinate 536,479,138 downwards.
TGACGCTTGCCGCCCTCTAGGCCCGATATGCGATAGTCTTAGACGAACAGACCGGACTGTACGGAGATTGTCACATCAGACTCAGTAGGAGTTCGGATGGGTTTCCTCATCGGCCTTCTTATCGACATCTACCTGGGGACCGTTACGTACAGCTAGTGCCGCTTGCGGTCTGTGGTTAAACCCACTGCCAGCGTAGTAGTCGAGTCTCTAGAGTCCCACACAGAGAGTTTCCCTACTTAAGGCGAAACGATATAGAGGTCGTATGGTTTTACGACAAGGGTTCGGACGCATACGTGTGTTTACGCACGTACGACATCCGGACAGTTTTTACTAGCCGGCTTTGGTTTAAGCCAGTTTCTAGTATCCGGTTATTGGATTTATACAGTCTAAAGTTTTTCCGTGTTTTCACGGATAGGAGGGGCGTTCTCGTAATTACGCGAGAAGCTTCTAGAAGATGATGACTTGGGGGTTAAGGTGGCATATGCATTAAATGAGATTAGTGAGTCATATGAGTGATCCATCCATGTCATTAATGCATCATAAATGCTTAATGACTCATGGAAATGAATCACCCTTTGATATTTATCAAGCATGGTTGTAAATCCTTTATTTTCTTTTGTTGGATAAATGATAATGCTTGATATATATTATGATAGATCATTATCTCATCTCATTCTCTTGCTCACTTTCTCTCTCCTCAAGTTCTCTCTCTTCAAACCCTAATCCTCCCCTCTTATGTGTTGAGTACAAGGATTAGATTAGACTACTTAATCCATAACCCTTCTCTATATCACCTAGGTTACTTAGATTAGCACTTTAAGAAACCTAGTTACTTCTAGTTTGAGGTAAAGCTTGTAGTAAAGCTCTCGGGTGGATCTTCTACTACATAAAGAAGGCCGGAGAGGACGTGGAGAACGACAAGACGAAGGACTTGGTTCTTTAGGTATAATCACTTAACATAGTAGTTAACACTTCTATGGTTTCTTGTTAGTTATTGTTTAAGCAAAGATTCTCGGTTAGTCGATGTTTACGCCTAAAACAAGATCGTTTTTCATTATTCCGCCTCCCCGCAAGTCGTGGGGTGTTGTAAATCGACTTACAGTGGTATCAGAGCCTCGCTAAACAATATTTAACTCATTAGCAAAGTCGTAAGTATTTCGAACGCAAAAGAACCGGAAAGATCATCGTATTAACACAGTTTCTGTCGATTTTAAAACAGGCCCTAAAAATTTTTCAGGGACCTTCAGAATAACAAGCATGAAATTATAGGTCTACTGAAGAAATTTAGACTCCCAACTTGGCTAACTCACCGCGGAACCGCGGCCGATTCATGCAATCCGCCGCGGATCCACGGCCGAGTTAGGGCCGAGTCGGCCCAAATTTTTCCAGTAACCCCTTTGTGTTAACAGTGATATTTCTGGATATTTTATTTTCTGCTAAGATCTCAGGTGCACAGAGAAGTTTTGCAGTAGAATCTAAAGTGTTTTGCTCGATCGAAATTTTACGATGTTTGCTAATATGATTATATCTGTGATTGTATAATGTGTTCGTAAACCTTCCCTAACTGCTAGTATGTCGGTTGGCAGGGGGTTGCACATTTCTGTAATGGTTTTTACTGTTTGTGGATGTGAACTGTATTGGACTGTTGTGATAATTAGCCGGGGTTTGAGATGGGTTATTATTTTAATTCATTCAATATAATTGTAATTTGTTGTAATATTATTTTTGCGGGGCACATCCAGGTTGCGGTTGTAGCCACCGTTGTATTATTTCATTTTACTGTTTTTGCTCCTAGAACAGACTCAAGGTGGGGTGCACAAACTACCGGGTACTTTGAAGTGTTTAGTGGCCTACTCACTTTGTTGAGGGAGACCGCTTCACTTCGGGTACTTGGCGGGTAGTTTGCCGTACCCGTAGGGGTCTAGGGTGGGGTAATGGCTATTCATCACAACTGTGTAATCCGTCTTTTGTTGCAGGCTCTAAACAAATGCGGATTGCTTGCAAATCCAATAAAGTTCATATGAGATCTGGAATGCCTATTATTGCGTCTGACGAATGTACAATATCTATATATCATAGCTATTTAGACGTCACTTATATTTTATACCCGCGCTAGCCCAACCCCCGCTCTGTCGTTAGTTAAGTAACCTAACGGGTGATGACGGGACCCAGTGGCGAATGCGGATGGCATAAGAGGACGTTGTATTTTCGTTGTTTTCTGCAATGATAGGTTAATGATGGGACGCATTATTTATAATGCAAAGAAAATAAACCAAAAAGTTGAATCGTTGGAACAATTTAAAATAAACCACTCGGTTATTTTAAAACAGATGATATTTTTAATTGCGGAGCTTTAACCACCCCTTTTAAAAAGCTATCAGGTTCCTTCGGTTATATCAAGTTCACTACGTTCACGGTTTCGCCAAAACCATTCGTAGCCCTCCGTCATTTCATTTGGGTATTCAGTAGTATTCAAGCTATGCATTTTGACCAACGCCAAGGCATAGTGTTTGGTAGCTACTGGGTATTCATTTATTGCATAGATAGATGAGTTAGTTTGGGACAGTCGTATTATCATTTGGCCAACGTCAGGGATATATACGGATGGGTTCAAATTGACAAGATAATGATGGGCAGAACTTGACATGTGACTTATGACATTTTGACCAACGCCAAGGTCATAAGAGCATGGGGCAAAAATATATATCGGGAATTTCTAAAGAAACTGAAATTTGCAAAGAGATGCATACCATTTGGAGTTTGATGAATGTTGGTAGGATTTCTTCAACATTATCATACGATGATATTTGGATCCCGATCCTACTGCGAGTATATGCTACTTATCAGGAGATTCGTCACTTAACGATCAATGCTATAAACCAAGTAGGTGTCAAGAAAGGTGTCAGAGGGGCTACACCTCCAGAGAAAAGAGGTTATTTAATTAAGGAACTTCGCGAAAGCGTTGGAAAACCTCCCTCGAAGTATCGACACTAGCCTGGCTGAACGGTTAAGTAAGTATTGTACGGTGAGAATAGTCCTGGCTAATTCTTCTTTTATGGTTTGAGGAAGGATTCGAGAAACAGTGGGAGCCATCCAGTTTAGATAAACTAAAAACCACTCTAAACTTGCAAGAGCATCATGCTAAAGAGTTTTCTTCTCTCTCTCCTAATTGCAGCGACCCTGAAAATGACTGGACTTAAGTTACTTTTAGAGAAAAATATACTGACAGGGCCAAACTATAAAGATTGGCTGCGGAATGTCAAAATGGCTTTGACCTATGACAAATTGGGGTACGTCCTCACCGCTAAGGCACCTGCTGTCCCTGGTCCCAAATCCAGTAATGTGGATAAGGAAATCCGCAAAACCTGGGATTTCAATTGCGCGAAAGCCAAGTGCATCGTGCTTTCCTCGATGAACAATGAACATCAGAGGAGGCACGAGGATATGGAACTAGATGCCATATTTCTCCATACAAAGGAACTTATGGAGAGCAATCTCGTATAACAAGATACGAGACCTCTAAGAACTTGTTTCGAGCGAGGTTGGCTGTCGGATCATTGGTAGGAGAACATGTCCTAAAGATGATTGGCTACATAGAAGAGCTTGCAGACCTTGGGACGACTTTGGATAATGAGCTCTATACGGACCTTATTCTCCAGTCCCTTCCTTCCACCTACGCCCAGTTTATTCTGAACTTCAACATTCAAAGAAAAGAAGTTGAACTTCCAGAACTCCTTAACATGTTGATGAGTGCAGAGGGCACTTTGCAGAAGGCAAGGGAAACACCCGCTATGTTTGTTAGCGGTGCTTCTTCTTCCGGGTCCAAGGCTAGGGCCAAAGGAAGGAAAAAGAAGGCCGCCACCAAACCTAGAGGAGGTGTAAGTAAGGTGGGAGGGAAGGGAAAGAAAAAGTTTGCGGTACCGGTAGTGGCCTAGGATGAGTGCTTCCATTGTCACAGGAAAGGGCACTGGAAAAAAGATTGCAAGGCGTGGAACGCCAAGAACCAGGAACCGAAGCAAGTTGTGGCTTCGAATTCAAGTGTGTTTGTAATTGAGAATTGTCTGTCAATCAACTCTACTTCCTGGGTATTGGATACCGGATCAGGATCTCATATTTGCAATTCATTGCAGGCACTGAGAAACCGTAGAGTGCTGAAGGAAGGTGATATGACCCTAAAGGTTGCTAACGGAGCTAGCGTGGGAGCTGTATCCGTCGGGGATTATCACCTGGGATTGACAAGTGGACACATTTTGGTTTTACATAACTGTTTTTATGTACCTAGCTTAACGTGTAATATCATATCAGTTTTCTTGTTATTAAATAAAGGTTATGATTTCACGTTTGTAAGTGATGTTGTTAACATCCACCTTAATCATGGTTTGATTGGGTCCGGTACACTAAATAACGGTATATATATCTTAAACCAACTTCAGATTTTCAATGTCCAGAACACACTAAAAAGAAAATCTCCAGATTTAAATAAAGCTTTCTTATGGCATTGTAGACTGGGTCACATCAATGAGAGAAGGTTGACTAAGTTACATAGAGGAGGATATTTGGACTCATTCGAATATCAAACTTATGCCACTTGTCAATCTTGTCTCAAATGAAAGATGACAAAGACTCCATTTACTGGACATGGAGTAAGAGCGAGCGAGCTCTTAGGACTCATACACAGCGATGTATGTGGTCCAATGTCTACACATACAAGAGGTGGTTTTTCCTATTTCATTACTTTCACGGATGATTACTCAAGGTACGGATTCATTTATCTGATGAAATATAAATCCGAGACTTTTGAGAAATTCCAAGAGTATAAGAATGAAGTAGAAAACCAAACCGGCAAAAGTATCAAGACACTAAGATCTGATCGAGGTGGTGAATACTTGAGTGCCGAGTTCCTAGGTTACCTAAAAGAGAAAGGAATTCTCTCTCAGCTTACTCCTCCATACACTCCACAGCATAACGGTGTATCGGAGAGACGGAATCGAACCCTATTGGATATGGTACGTTCCATGATGAGTAATGCTGAGTTACCGCGATCTTTCTGGGGTTATGTGCTAGAATCAGCAGCATATCTTCTGAACAGGGTTCCTACCAAGGCTGTGCCTACCACCCCATATCAGATGTGTGGAGTGGGAAGAAACCCTATCTTCAGTATCTGAGGATATGGGGATGTCCAGCTTTTGTTAAAAAGCAGCATGTGGACAAGCTCGAGGCACGATCAGTACAGTGTAAGTTTGTGGGATATCCAAAGAACTCCAAGGGGTATATATTCTATTACGCAGAGGAACAAAAGATTTTTGTTTCTCGTAATGCCCATTTTCTAGAACAGCGGGTTTTAGAAAAGGATACAAGTGGGAGCGAAATAGAACTGGAAGAAATTCCAGAACCACAAACTACTACTGAAAGTTTAGTAGAACAAGCAGTTCAAGAAGAACAGGATATTCCCGCACCCCTCCGCAGGAGTAGTAGGCCGTCTCATCCGCCTGAGAGATACTACGGTTTTCCCATAGATGGGGATAGAGAGAATTGCATCATAGATGATGATGAACCTACTAGCTTCCAGCAGGCCATCCAGAGCGGCGACTCGGTACGATGGCTAGATGCAATGCGGACCGAAATGGAGTCCATGTACACCAACAAAGTATGGACTTTGGACTTTGCTCCAGATGGGGTAAAACCCATAGGATGCAAATGGATCTTCAAGAAAAAGATTGGTGTAGAGGGACAGGTGGAAACCTATAAGGCTAGACTTGTTGCAAAGGATTTTCGTCAAAGACCTGGTTTGGACTATGACGAAACTTTTTCTCCAGTGGCTATGCTCAAATCCATTCGGGTCCTTCTTGCTATTGCTGCCTTCCATGATTATGAAATCTGGCAGATGGACGTAAAGACGGCTTTTCTGAATGGTAATTTAGAAGAGTGCGTATATATGGATCGGCCAGAGGGTTTCAATCAGAGTGGGAGCAGCGGGAAAGTATGCAAGCTGCTTAAGTCCATTTATGGACTAAAGCAGGCATCGCGGAGTTGGAACTTGTTTTGATGAGACAGTCAAAGAATATGACTTTATCAAAAATCCAGATGAACCATGTATATATAGTAAAGTTGTAGCCAGAAGTGTCGTATTCCTCGTCTTGTACATGGATGACATTCTATTGATAGGAAATGACATTCCTATGCTACAATCTGTCAAAGGATTCTTGTCACACAGGTTCTCCATGAAAGACCTGGGTGATGCCTCTTACATTTTGGGGATCCGGATCTATCGTGATAGATCCAAGAGGATGTTGGGACTTTCGCAGTCCAGGTATATCGACACTGTACTGAAAAGATTCAGTATGGAAGATTCCAAGCACGGTAATCTACCGGCTTGTAACGGAATCACCCTATCCAAAGAGATGTCTCCCAAGACTGATTTGGAAAGGGAACGCATGTCTATTATACCCTACGCTTCTGCGGTAGGCTCTATAATGTATGCGATGTTGTGTACCAGACCAGATGTAGCTTACGCACTGAGCGTGGTAAGCCGGTATCAGTCAGACCCAGGGGAGAAGCACTGGATAGCAGTAAAGAACATTCTCAAGTACCTGAGGAGGACTAAGGAGATGTTCTTGGTTTACGGCGGAAAAGACCTCAGGATAGAGGCCTATGCTAATTCCGTCTTCCAGAGTGATAAAGACGATTCCAAGTCCATGTCAGGTTATGTCTTTACCCTCAATGGAGGGGCGGTGTGCTGGAAGAGCTCCAAGAAGGACACCGTTGCTGACTCGACGATGGAAGCGGAGTATGTAGCTGCTTGCGATGCCGCAAAAGAAGCGGTCTGGATGAAGAAGTTCCTAACAGAACTTCAGGTGGTTCCTACCATTGTTGATCCAATACCTCTGTATTGCGACAACAACGGAGCTATAGCTTTAGCGAAGGAACCAAGGTCCCATCAGAAGTCCAGACACATCTTGAGGCGGTATCACCTGATCAGGGAGATCATTGATCGTCGGGAGATCGAGGTTCGGAGAGTTGCTACTGAAGAGAACATTGCTGATCCATTCACGAAGGCCCTACCTCAGATTCAGTTTGAGAGGCTACTCGAGATCATCGGTCTTCGATACGCCAGTACATGGCCCTAGTGCAAGTGGGAGATTGTTAGTGTATATGCCCTAGGGGCCATTATTGTATTATACTAGTTTGTATATTACTTAATGGAAGCTTGGGATATTCACATGTATATAACAGTCTTGCTAAACATGGTAGTATGCTACTTGGTTTTTCTATCTTAATATGTGAGTATACGTATTGATAGAGCTCTTAGGATCTTGCTTGACTACCAGCGTTATGATGGCAGTCACACTAGTGGGGGCTGGGTAGTCTACAAGCACATCCTTATTCAGGTCCCTAGTCGTAGGATTATCGAGACAGGGCATCGATACTCCGGAGTAGACTAGTGTGTACGCTTCTCATCCCAGTTGGGGAGATGGTCTGTCCCACAGCCGTCAGTATGTCGTACTAGAGATAGTATACAGGTGCTCGTTGGGTTACGGGTACACCAGACAGGACTCGCAGGGAACTGTTGGTTGGGTTTTATACCAGTCGTCAGTTAACAGTTCCCAGGTGACATGGGTACAGCATAGTCCGCAGACTTGACACTGCTACTTCGCCTCGAGTGTGTCCCACTGTTCTTAGATTGCTACCCTACCACGGCTCAAAGGAGTCGTGCAAACAGGTAGCAGTTGGGTGCAGTCCCGAGCACTTGGAGGCAGTGGCGGTTAGACAGGATTCGTCTCTCCCGGTATTGGGAGATGATATCGCGCTGTGTCAGAAAGCCATTACGCAAAGTCCATGGCCAGGGCAAGCGAGATTTACTGGTAGGTTCCAGTAGTTTCTCAGGGTGTAATGGGCTTCACTCCTACACGACTTATACCGCTATTAGGGGACTGACGCTTGCCGCCCTCTAGGCCCGATATGCGATAGTCTTAGACGAACAGACCGGACTGTACGGAGATTGTCACATCAGACTCAGTAGGAGTTCGGATGGGTTTCCTCATCGGCCTTCTTATCGACATCTACCTGGGGACCGTTACGTACAGCTAGTGCCGCTTGCGGTCTGTGGTTAAACCCACTGCCAGCGTAGTAGTCGAGTCTCTAGAGTCCCACACAGAGAGTTTCCCTACTTAAGGCGAAACGATATAGAGGTCGTATGGTTTTACGACAAGGGTTCGGACGCATACGTGTGTTTACGCACGTACGACATCCGGACAGTTTTTACTAGCCGGCTTTGGTTTAAGCCAGTTTCTAGTATCCGGTTATTGGATTTATACAGTCTAAAGTTTTTCCGTGTTTTCACGGATAGGAGGGGCGTTCTCGTAATTACGCGAGAAGCTTCTAAAAGATGATGACTTGGGGATTAAGGTGGCATATGCATTAAATGAGATTAGTGAGTCATATGAGTGATTCATCCATATCATTAATGCATCATAAATGCTTAATGACTCATGGAGATGAATCACCATTTGATATTTATCAAGCATGGTTGTAAATCCATTATTTTCTTTTATTGGATAAATGATAATGCTTGATATATATTATGATAGATCATTATCTCATCTCATTCTCTTGCTCACTTTCTCTCTCCTCAAGCTCTCTCTCTTCAAACCCTAATCCTCCCCTCTCATGTGTTGAGTACAAGGATTAGATTAGACTACTTAATCCATAACCCTTCTCTATATCACCTAGGTTACTTAGATTAGCACTTTAAGAAACCTAGTTACTTCTAGTTTGAGGTAAAGCTTGTAGTAAAGCTCTCGGGTGGATCTTCTACTACATAGAGAAGGCCGGAAAGGACGTGGAGAACGAAAAGACGAAGGACTCGGTTCTTTAGGTAAAATCACTTAACATAGTAGTTAACACTTCTATGGTTTCTTGTTAGTTATTGTTTAAGCAAAGATTCTCGGTTAGTCGATGTTTACGCCTAAAACAAGATCGTTTTTCATTATTCCGCCTCCCCGCAAGTCGTGGGGTGTTGTACATCGACTTACACGTCAATGATACCCTGTATAAGAGATCATTTGACTCTTTATGGCTAAGATGCCTGGGACCTGAAGAGGCAAAGAGAGTCGTCCAAGAAACTCACGATGGACTCTGCGGTTCTCACAAAGCCGGGCCGAAGATGAAGCTGAAGATCAAACGGATGGGTTATTATTGGCCCACGATGATCCAGGACTGCCTCGAGTATGCAAAGCAATGCCACTCGTGCCAGATCCATAGGGATTTTATCCATCAGCATCCAAATCCACTACATCTAACGGTGGCCAGCTGGCCGTTCGAAATGTAGGGAACTGACATAATCGGCCCCATCGAACCAACATCATCCAGAGGACATCGATTCATTTTAGCGACAACTGATTACTTCTCCAAATGGGCAGAAGCAGTACCGCTGATGGAGGTGAAGACGGAGAATATCCTCCATTTCTTCAAGACACGCGTCATTTATCGGTTTGGAACTCCGAGATGGATCATCTCCGATAACGGGCCAGCCTACAGAAGCCACAAGATCAGCCGCTTCGCACAACAGCATAACATAGACTGGAGATACTCCTCAGTTTATAATCCCAGAGCTAACGGTCTAGCTGAGGCTTTCAATAAGACCTTGACAAAGATCGTGAAGAAGACGGTGTCCCGAAATAAGAAGGACTGGCACGAGAGACTGCATGAAGCACTCTGCGCATATCGAACTACGTTCAAAACGGCTACGAACACAACGCCGTACGCGTTGATATTCGTTACAGAAGCTGTACTCCCCCTCGAGATAGAGTTACCCTCTCTACGAGTGGCAGTTCATTATGAGCTAACGGACGAAGAGAATGCTCATCTTCGACTTGAGGAGCTTGATGCCCTTGATGAAACCCGGCTTCTGGCGCAGCAAAATCTGGAAGCTTATAAAGCGAAGATGACGTGTTCATATGAAAGATTGACCAGGCCGAGGACATTCCGCCAAGGCGAACTCGTGCTAGTGGTCAAAAGACCCATGATCCCAAATCGTGCTAAATGAGGGAAATTCAAGCCGAACTATGAAGGCCCGTACATCATAGACAAGGTCTACCACGGTGGAGCCTATCTACTCATGGACATGCATGGCGAAAGACCTTTCAGACCGATAAACGGTCGCTTCCTGAAGAAATACTATGCTTGACGAGTCACGGACCAGGTCAATGATAGATGACAACGGCTATATCCGCTCGCTATCTTCCTAAGCCCAAACTCTATAAGTAGTGATAGGCCTTCTTCAACAACGGATCGAAACGTCCTTAAACTAACAACGGACCGAAACGTTCTTAAACTACCAACGGACCGCTATGTCCTAAAACTAGCTGTTGACCGAGATGTCGATAAACTATGGTGGATTGCAGCATCCCAAAGCTGATACAAGGAAAAAAAGGGGGGAAAAGAAAACGGTATGTTCATAAGCAAAATGGGCACGGATGAAAATCCGAAAGGGCTCCGTGAGTAAAAACAGCAGGGCTACCGGAGAGTCTTGGGAAAACCCGAAAGGGCGCAACCTCGTTAGAATAAAAAAAGGAATAAACAAAAAAAAAATAAAACGGTATGTCCATAAGCAAAATGGGCACGGATGAAAACCCAAAAGGGCTCCGTGAGTAAACACAGCAGGGCTACCGGCGAGTGTTTGTGAAAACCCGAAAGGGCGCAACCTCGTTAAAAGACACTTGCAAGGTCCTCTCGACCTTGTAAGGAGAAATCACCCGCGTGAGATCCTTACGACTCACAAGGGAGCAACAAACTTAGGGATCCCCACGATTCCTAAGGAGAAATTACACCTACGGGATCCTCTCGACCCGTAGGGAGAACCCTCTTATGGGACCCTCACGGCTCATAAGATTCAAAAGTCTTAAGTTACAGAGACCTGAACCTGTTCTTAAGCAGCCCCCACAACTTCCAAAACTGCCCTACAAGCGTCTCAATTCTGACCCTTGTATACAATCCACGGGCGCGAATAAACATTTCCCTAACAAAGTCCCATCCGTGATTAGGGATATGTTCGCATGGTGAACAACCCTTGTGAGTCCCCTCAACTTATAAGGAGAAAACTCTCTTGTAAGATCCTTACGACTTACAAGAAGCCATACACTTAGGAGTCCTCACGATTCCTAAGGAGAAAACGCACCTATGAGATCCTCACGACTTGTAGGGAGAAATACATTTATGTGACCCTTACGGCTCATAAAGTCAAAAGCCTTAGTCGACAGGATCCTAACCCTGTTCGCTAAGCCACCATTGTCTGACATCGACAGGGGCAAATGATGATTCGCTCCTGGCCATATCCCAGTTGTAGCGATACTGATGCCGAAATCGGTGTCTAATCCCAATCTTGCGGCAAAGAGCTAGCAAGCCTCACATGCATACGAAATAGACAAAATGATGGGGCAACTTGCAACAGAAGCAGCAAGTAAAAAAAATGTATGCATGCAAAATAGCCGAAATGATTGGGCAACTCGCAATAAAAAGCAGCGAGTAAAAATAAAATAAATAGCCGAAATGATTGGGCACCGCGAAAAATAGCCGAAATGATTGGGCAATCGCGGCCTTCGCAATATAAAAGCAGAAATGCTAGAGCATCGCGAAAGGAATTGAAAAATAAAAATTTATACCCTACAGGTGATATCACAGCAGTCCCTGTATACAATCCAGGGGCGCAAACAAAGAGGGAGCCACACCCTTCCTCCCCAGGTTTTATCAGAAGAAGAAGCCAAATCTCAACGGTTCATAGATAATCTGGAGGTCGTCTCAACATTCTTCTCATTACAACAGACACAACATCAAGCAAAGCGGAACAGCGGCAACCCCCGGTTCCATGACTCGGCGGTGCACAGATAACCAAGAGTCAAACCTCAACTCCGTGAAACGCGGATAAAGTCAAAATTCCTGGCTACGTGGAACGCGGATTATGTCACTTCTGACCCCGTGGAAAACGTCCAGAGCGGATCCTGGTTCTCGCAGAGCACGGCAGTGAACCCATGTGAAACATCCAAAGCGGAGCCTAGTCCTCGCCGAACACGGCAGTGAACCCGTGGGAAGCATCTAGAGCAAAATTCCTGGCTACGTAGAATACAGATTATGTCACTTCTGACCCCGTGGAAAACGTCCAGAGCGAATCCTGGTCCTCACAGAGCACGGCAGTGAACCCGTGTGAAGCATCCAGAGCGGAGCCTAGTCCTCGCCGAACACGGCAGTGAACCCGTGGGAAGCATCTAGAGCAAAATTCCTGGCTACGTGGAACGCGAATTATGTCACTTCTGACCCCGTGGAAAACATGCAGAGCGGATCCTGGTCCTCGCAGAGCACGGCAGTGAACCCGTATGAAGCATCCAGAGCGGAGCCTAGTTCTCGCCGAACACAGCGGTGAACCCATGGGAAGCATCTAGAGCAAAATTCCTGGCTACGTGGAACGCGGATTATGTCACTTCTGACCCCGTGGAACGTCCAGAGCGGATCCTGGTCCTCGCAGAGCACGGCAGTGAATCCATGTGAAGCATCTAGAGCGGAGCCTGGTCCTCGCCGAACACGGCAGTGAACCCGTGGGAAGCATCCAGAGCAAAATTCCTGGCTACGTGGAACTCGGATTATGTCACTTCTAACCCCGTGGAAAACATCCAGAGCGGATCCTGGTCCTCGCAGAGCACGGCAGTGAACCCGTGTGAAGCATCCAGAGCGGAGCCTGGTCCTCGCTGAACACAGCAGTGAACCCATGGGAAGCATCCAGAGCAAAATTCCTGGCTACGTGGAACGCGGATTATGTCACTTCTGACCCCGTGGAAAATGTCCAGAGCGGATCTTGGTCCTCGCAAAGCACGGCAGTGAACCCGTGTGAAGCATCCAGAGTGGAGCCTAGTCCTCGCTGAACACGGTAGTGAACCCGTGGGAAGTATCCAGAGCAAAATTCCTGGTTACGTGGAACGCGGATTATGTCACTTCTGACCCCGTGTGAAGCATCCAGAGCGGAGCCTGGTCCTCGCTGAACACGGCAGTAAACCCATGGGAAGCATCCAGAGCAAACATCGGATTGTGGAGTCCTTAAATCCACGGACTATGATGTCCTTAATCTCGACCGTGATGTCTTAAAACTAATATTGGACTGTGGAGTCCTCAAATCCATGGACTATGATGTCCTTAACCTCGACCGTGATGTCTTAAAACTAACAACGGACTGTGGAGTCCTTAAATCCACGGCTATGATGTCCTTAACCTCGACCGTGATGTCTTAAAACTAACAACGGACTGTGAGGTCCTTAAACTCACGGACTATGATGTCCTTAATCTCGACTGTGATGTCTTAAAACTAACAATGGACCGTAATGTCCTTAAACTAATTCTACCTTGGTTCAAGGGTACATCTCTTCACTCCTTTGATATTTGTCGTTGTAATTCCTCAACGTCTTCAAAGAGGTGACGAGTCCCAACAACCACACATTTCACGGATTGTGGGGTCCTTAAACCCATGAATTATGATGTCCTTAACCTCGACCGCAATGTCTTAAAACTAACATTGGACTGTGGAGTCCTTAAATCCACGGACTATGATGTCCTTAACCTCGACCGTGATGTCTTAAAACTAACATTGGACTGTGGAGTCCTTAAATTCACGGACTATGATGTCCTTAACCTCGACCGTAATGTCTTAAAACTAACATTGTACTGTGGAGTCCTTAAATCCATGGACTATGATGTCCTTAACCTCGACCGTGATGTCTTAAAACTAGCATTAGACTGTGGAGTCCTTAAATCCACGGACTATGATGTCCTTAACCTCGACCGTGATGTCTTAAAACTAACATCGGACCGTGGAGTCCTTAAATCCACGGACTATAATATCCTTAACCTCGACTGTGATGTCTTAAAACTAACATTGGACTGTGAGGTCCTTCAACTCACGGACTATGATGTCCTTAATCTTGACCGTGATATCTTAAAACTAACAATGGACCGTAATGTCCTTAAACTAATTTTACCTTGGTTCAAGGGTACATCTCTTCACTCTTTTGATATTTATCGTTGTAATTCCTCAACGTCTTCAAAGAGGTGACAGGTCTCAACAACCACACATTTCATGGACTGTGAGGTCCCTAAACTCATGGACTATGATGTCCTTAATCTCGACCGTGATGTCTTAAAACTAACATCGGACTGTGAGGTCCTTAAACTCACGGACTATGATGTCCTTAACCTCGACCGCAATGTCTTTAAACTACGGTATCCTGGAAAACGTTCAGAGCGGAGCCTGGTCCTCGCCAAACACGGCAGTGAACCCATGGGAAGCATCCAGAGCAACCCCTGACTCCGTGAAATGCGGATAAGGACAACTTTATCCATCACTTGCGGGTCCTCACGACTCGTAAGGGAGTAAATTCTCTTGTGAGATCCTTATGACTGTCAAGAGAAAACACACTTAGGAATCCTTATGATTCTTAAGGAGAAATTACCCCTGCGGGATCCTCTCGACCGGTAGGGAGAAAATTCTTTATGAGACCCTCACAGCTCATAAAGTTGAAAATTCTTAGGGGACAGATCCTAACCCTGTTTTCTAAGCCATCACCACTCTACAAAGAATCCAAAATTGACAGCTATATGCTATCTACAGATCGCACTTGCTGAAATCACATGGCAACAACACAGCAAGGAGAAGAAAGCAACAGTATAACAAAAAGAATGTCTTTATTCATGAAACTCAATTGAATACAAGATACATCATATAAAGGAATAAAGAATAGATACATATTATTCAGAGATTACAAGTGTATGATACAAAGGCAGCTACTGAGAAGGAAGCGTTTTCAACAAGTCCGCAAGCTGCTCTCGTACTTTTTTCAGTGCCTCCTCATGATCAGCCGCCATGGCTAGCTCCGCTTCGATTCGAGTCCTTTGCTGCAAGCATGATGAAATCTTCTCATCAATTTCCCATTGGGCAGCTTCGCGACTCTGCATAACCCGCTCGATAGAGTCGAGCTTCCGTCTCAATACAAGCCCGTCCGAGATACATTGATGCAGGGTGTTAAAGACGGCTCTTAGTTGTGCGACGTTCGCTCCGACCTGGGCACGCAGCTGGATAGACTCAGCGGAAGCCTCCTCGCATTCCTTCCGCCTCAAGGTCGCTTCTTGTTCGAAATGGCGGAGGAAAGACGCACTTTGCTCGACCCATGCAGCCCGAAGTTTCAGAGGCAAGACGCATAAGTTCAAGCTGATGCAGAAAGGCCTCGATCTTCCTGCAGTGACTAACCCAAGACTCGACGACGCCTTCATTATGGAAATTCACAAGCGTCGCCAGCATCGGATTGACCTCGGCAGCAAAATCTACGGCAGATGTAGGAGCTCCCGCGTCAAGCTCCTCGACATGTTCGCTTAACATGCGCAGACTCGTCACAGCACCCTTTGAGGATGGACGCCTGGAGAAGGGGCCCGCCGGCATCATAATGCGAGATTCAAAAAAGGCCAGAGTCGAAGCGACCGCTGCAAAACAAGTCACAATCAGATGATGGATCTAGAAATATAAGAAATTCATGAACAATAAAATTTACTATACCAGCTGCAGCAGGTGGCAAAGCCGGAAGGACCGGTGGCGCAACCGATCTCTTATCTCCTCCTTCAATCTGTAGCACTGCAATCAAGGCAAAGATGAATCAGAAATAATTTTATTATCGATAAAAGAAAGAGCATTAATTGAAAGCTATATTCACCAACGCCACTGGATGAAGCAATCTCCGACGGGAAGGAGAAGTGGGGATGCAGCACCTGGTACAGGTGGTCAAAAAGGACTCCTGCAAAAATGCGATAATGCAACGTCAGTACATGAATTATACGGCCGAGAGATAAGACTAATGGGTTACAAATCCATACCTTCCAGCATTTGCGACGGTGCGAGAGAAGGTAGAGAGGTGGTCACCGTCAGGACGGTAACTGACGGCGCTGTCTCTAATGGCGCGACATCAGCACTAGCCACAACTGCACTAGAAACAAGATAAGCCCTGTCAGGAAAAATTGAAAAGAGATTGCAGAATAAAAAGAAGGGCGGTGACTTAAAATTTACCTGATGAGTCGCCGGTCGGAGCCGTGACTAGTGCGTCGCTTGATACAACAGCGGCGTCTCTCTCCTCCATCGGGGTGGTCTCACCTCCCGTCGCTTCGTTCCCTGACTCCACGAGAGCCGTCGTTACACTCGCGACGCCGGGAGACGACAAAGGACCATAGGCAGGAAGGGTGATGGTCGGAGCAGTGCCCGACTCTTGAGAGAGAGCGGCCACCTCGGATCCAGCAACTGTACCTGTTTCGCTCGCCACCACCTTGGGCTCAGTAATTGTAACCGTCTCATCCACCGCCGCTTTAGGCCCCGCCATAGTAGCCGTCTCGTCGGCCAATACCTCGAGCCCGGCAATTGCGACCACGTCACCTGCCGCCCCCTCGGGTTCGGGAATAGCAGCCACCTCCTCCACCGCTCCCTCAGGCTCAGCGGTCGCTGCCACTTCTTTAGAAAGACTCGGCTCTGCAAAGATAAGATATATGAGAACTGATGGTTTAAAACTTTGACAACGGAGCCTCAAAACACATTACCTGGGGTTGATTTACCGTTAGTTTCCCGAGCTGCACGTGCCGCCCGTCTATGAGCAGTAGACAAGGCACCCGGGAACTCCTCTGAAGGAGTAGCAGCGGGAGTAACAACGCTCGAACCTACCCCCGTGGCCAAAGCAGCACTACGTTCCTTTGCTGCGCGCCTCAGGCGCCTCCTTTCCTCCCGAGCCATCATAATAGACCTTTTAGAAGCCTCCTTCAGCAAGGCGGCGGCGTCCGCATTCAGGGTTACCTCCAGAGCCGTCAAGGCTTCCATCATCAGTTTTTGAAGTAAGGACTCTTGCGGCAATGCCGAAGAAGCCGGGACTTCGGTAGCTGGCTCGGGGAGAGTTTCCGCATCAGCTTACGGGGTAGGCCTTATAGTCCCTGCGATAAGACAAAGAGAGGGTCAGATTACTCATGAGAAACGGAAGCAGAAACATAGCGAACCAAAATGTACCAAGGCCTAAGGAGGCTCGAAGTCATTCCTCCTCCTCAAAAGTCTTGAGAGAAGCAGCGATGGCTTCTTCGGTAGAAATGCCTATTAAAGAAGGAAAAGCGTTAGTCAAAAAACAATGATAGAAGTATGATGCAATGAAAAAAATACAGCTAATGATTACCTGATCGCGCAAGTCTATCCAACCCCTCTTCGCGTCTTGCCAATCACTCAGAAGCTGCGATGGCAGCCGCCAGATCAGTGTCATCTGGCGGCATAAATAGGCCATCGTTGGTCCCGTACTCACTCAAGCCCTCGCTGTAAGGAGCATGAGGTTCCTGACCAAATACAATGTCAGCAGAGAGGATCGACTTCTTCATCCTCTTCTGCACACGAACTCCGGTCGCAGCCAGCACCAGCTTTCGTTTCGTAGGCACCTTGGGACGGTGAGTCCCGATATCCGAGCCTACGCCAGATTCGGGTGAAGCTACGGTTACCGTCTCCACGGGAACGCGGGGCACCGAGGGCACATCCACCGTCTCCACAGGATTACGGGGCAATCCACGCGTGGGGCTTAGCACACGTGGAGGCTCAACTGCGGCATCTCCTCTTAGCGGAGGAGGGATAGCGATCCGTCGCTTCAAAGGGACGTTGCGATCGCTGGCGGGGGGCGCACTCTTGCGATCGAGCAGCAGCCGCCTCTCTTCCCTGATGACAGTGCCCATTGCGTACTGATACCAGGCCCCGTATACGTTAAGGGCCCTCGGAATGCAACTCGGCTCGCTAATAAAGAAGTGGGAGCCCGTATTTAAGCGCATAAATTAATGCAGCGCACCCCGTATTCCCTCTATGGTGGCAGCAGGTTCTTCCAAAAACGCCTCCAATGGGACCCCCTGGTTATAACTTAGCTGCTGGGAAAAATGATGGGGGTCGTATCTCATAAAAAGCGACGCATCATTTTGCCTGAATACAAGAAAGCCCGGCCTGATGGAGTATAGATGTAGAATCTCCCGGGCTTTCAATACGGAGGCCCCGTCCTTAAAAGTGTCGGGCAGTGCCAGCACCGTCTTGGAAGTTTCCTGACCAATCGTCAGGACTTTGTCCGTAAAAGACATACCGGCTCCGACCGTGCGCGGACGAAGAAGCAACCCCCTAGCCTCCCGCTGAGACGGATTCACGATGGAAGCGTCAACCAGCCGCATAATTCTGGGAAATTTGCACTTCTCGAAAAACGAGGGTCTTTTATGAATACCAAACACCCCGAGCACGTGCATTTCCATCCAAGAAGTAAAGTAGTGCATCGGGAAGTTAGCAGCTTGCACCCCCGGTTCCGTTGTATCCGCCGCCACGCTAAGACCATGGTACAGGTGGGCCAGCCCGGTGATCCCGATGGCCACTTGTATGCCAGCCACCATTCGATGTGCTGTGTAGAAGATGAACGGCCTCATATAGCGAGGGTGCATGGGGAGCGCGAACCAGCACAACCACAGCCCCAGAAACCCAAGGAAGAAAGTCTCCTCGTCGATGCCTGGAGCGGCGATTTCTGACAAAAGGATAATCGCGGCATCGGGGAGATAAAAGCCCTTCTAATCAGCTTCCAACACTGGTCGACGGTCCAAGCCAAAGCCAAAGGGATCGTCGAGCTTGGCAAATTTTTTGCCTCGTTGCGATAGAATCTCCGGTCGAAGAAACCGGGCAATGAAGTCTGCAAAACTAACCCCCCTGGCCGCCGGATTCTAAAAAGAGACTCTCGTACATATTCAGCACCTTTATTAGACTTGGAAACTGGTGTTGAATGGCGTTCTCCGGTGTTAGGCCCATCAACAACGGCTTGGTGGCAAAAACGTATTCATCCGAAGGAAGCAACTCTTCATACTGCTCTCCCCTCACCGGCAGACCGGAAATCTCAGCAAATTCTTCTAAAGAGATGGAAACTTCTCTGTCCATTAGAAGAAAGGTAAGGGTTGGGATGTTCCATTGCTCTACGAACGCCTTAATCCACCATGTCGGAGGAGCAGAATATTGGAACAACGACGCGTAGACTGCAGGATATAGGCCGAGCTTCAGCAAGTGTGTTTTCTTCGCCGACAAGATATACCTGGCCCACTGCAAATATCCGGCCGAATGTCGGGGAGTCAACCCGATATTGTAAGGTTGTCCCCAAGGGCGCGACTCGCCCTGGCATATGCGTCGCCCCAGAGTATCCAAATCCGCCGGCAGCTGCATGGGTATGGCGGCAATCGAAGGTTGAAGAAGACCCTCCGAAGTCCAATTAACGACCTCCACGGCATAGTTCACCGGGGGTACATCTGCATACGAGATCGATGAGATCAGCTCCGACGGCGTCGCACAAGAGAAGCTTCGGCGACCTTTGATAATTTGGTCGTACCACCTACCCAACAGATGAAGGCTTTTGTATTCCGGGTCGTAGTCTTTAATGAGCGCAAGAACCTTCCAGTCCACCGGTGCCTCAGGGAATCCTCCCTCTGAATGGAAAAACGGGAAAGAAAGATCGGAAGACATGTCGCCTGCGAAAAAGAACAGAATCCAATTATCAGTACTATAATTTAATCTTAAAGTTCTGAGCGACACTTTAAAATTTGTACCGTACTGTAATGCAGTAGAAAGGGGACCAAAGGTGGACCCGCAAAATCCAGATGACAATACATCAATTAATAAAACAGCCTCATCATTGGATGAGACTGTCAATTAATGAGGAAATCCTCAAAGAATATTCTCATTGAATGAGAAATCCCTCGGGAGAAGGAGAAAATCTCCCTTTCAGAGCAAAACTCTATAACATAGTGACACTTGTCAAACTCTGGTCACGAGGGAATAAAATTCCTTAAAGAGCCTGGCTCTGTAATGATGATGGAAAATCCACCAAAGATTAATGAAAATTAATTCTTGAGAATTAAAATTCTGGGATCTTAAAGATCCATGAAAAAACTCTTAAGAGTTCTTCATCAAAAGATCAAAAGATCTATATATTGTCAAAAGAGCAGAGCTCTGACTCATGGGCTAAGAAACCCTAAGAAAAGATCCATTTAGATCTATGGGTTCATGAGAGCAAGGCTCTGTTTATGAAACCCCAAAGAGGTTTTCTTTAGATCAAAAGATATATGAAGAGCAAAGCTCTGTTAATGGGTAAAAACCCTAATTTATTAGAATTAATTTAATTTAATTTTACCAAAATTTAGTAGAGTTTTAACTCTTGAAAGTTCTTGAACAAAAGAGCAAGGCTCTGAATAAAATTCTTAAGAAGAAGATGAAAATAATCTGAGGACCAAAAGGTCCTATTTATAGGCGCTGAACCGCCTCCTCAACTTCTGAGTTAATCCAAACGCTCAGATGTTGCCACCGCTGCACTCACGTGTACGCCACGTGAGCACAACGGTAGGAGGGCATTTGTTTACCCCAATCAGAGCAAACCTCTGTTTTGAATTTCAAAATTCAAAAATTGAAGCAACACTTCAGATCCCGTGCGTTGCGCGCTACACGCCACGTGTCAAAAGCAGACACGCCAGCGCCAGGAGCGCTGCGCCCTAGGCAGCGCACCCCAATCAAAGCAAAGCTCTGTTTCAAAATTCAAATTTTAAAAGTTAAAGCAACGCTTCAGATCCAGCGCTTTGCGCTGCGCGCTAGCGCGGTTGCGCTGCGCGCCACGTGTCAAGTACGGGTGCGCTAGCGCCAAGTGCGCCAGCGCTGGAATTAAAAGAATTCCCCACCGTTAGATCAAAAGATCTAATAATAATAAATTATTAATTAATCAGAATTAAAATTCTGTTATGGAAAGATTTTCCAATCTTGTTAAAAACAAGAAGATTGCCTTCTTAAAACAGAAGCCCTGAGATCAAAGATCCAATGGTGGGGAAACATCCCCAAATCAATCAGAGAAAGATCTCTTTAACTGATTTAACAAATCAATTGGCCCTATATAAAGGCCCCAAGACTTCAAGAAAAAAGAAGAGAGAATACACAGAAAGAGAGAGAAAAACCCTCTGCAAAAAGAAGAGCAAACTCTTAGAAAGAAGAAGATTTTTCTTCATCTTCAAGATAAAAACAACTGTGTTCTTGAACAATAGAGATGAAATCATCTCGTAAAAAGAAGAAACGTATTCTAAAAAGATCTTAGATCTATAAAAAAGGCCAAGGTCTTTGATTAAAAAGAACATATCAAAAGACCTAATTATAAGAACATAAAAAGAAGTATTTTTACTTCACAGATCTTCTGATCTATAAAGGCAGAGCCTTTTATAAAAACAAGAACTTTTATTCTTGGATCTTGAGGCAAAGCCTCCTTTAAGAAGAACATAAATTTGTTCTTTGATCTTAAAATTGATCAAAATGCGCTTTGCGCTACTGAAAATTACCTTGCACTCATGAACTGCGCCCTTGCGCTCCCTGGATCGGCGCTCAGCACAAAAACATACCATGATCTGCGCTTTACGCTCCTGAAAACAGCGCACTGCGCTCTTGGGTTAGTGCTCAGCGCTAAGCGCGCCACGTGTCACTCGCTGGCGCACCCATAAACTAGCGCAGCACGCTCATAAATTAAAAGCGCAGTGCGCTAACAAACTAGCGCTTAGCGCTAAGCGCAACACGTGTCCTCCTCGTGTGTGCAATGCGCTCTTTGACTGGCGCAAAGCGCCTAGTGCGCCACGTAGCGCGCTGTCAGAACATACTTTGTTCTGATAAATACTATGCATTCAATATAAGACAAAAAAATGTCAAAGCCCAATGTTTGGCATTATTAAAAGGGCAGAGCCCAAACAAAGGGCCCAACAGCCTGAACAAAAATAAAATATTAAACATTTTTAACTGGATTTAGCCCAATTCTGGCCATAAGTCCTCAATTTAAATTGAACTGAGCTCATCTGCTCTTCCAATCAATTTACACCCGGTTCGAGGGTACATCTCTTTACTCCTCTGATATCTGTCGTTGTAATCCTTCAACTTCGTCAGAGAGGTGACGGGTCCCGACAACCACACATTGCTACGGACTGTGGGGTCCTTAAACTCATGGACTATGATGTCCTTAACCTCGACCGTGATGTCTTAAAACTAATAACGGACTATGGGGTCCTTAAACTCATGGACTATGATGTCCTTAACCTCGACCGCGATGTCTTAAAACTAATATCGGACTGTGGAGTCCTTAAATCCACAGACTATAATGTCCTTAACCTCGACCGTGATGTCATAAAACTAATATCGGACTGTGGAGTCCTTAAATCCATGGACTATGTGTCCTTAACCTCGACCGTGATGTCTTAAAACTAACACCGGACTGTGGAGTCCTTAAATTCATGGACTATGATGTCCTTAACCTCGACCGTGATGTCTTAAAACTGACACCGGACTGTGAGGTCCTTAAACTCACGGACTATGATGTCCTTAACCTTGACCGCGATGTCTTAAAACTAACGATGGACCGTAATGTCCTTAAACTAACTATCGACCGCAATATCATTAAACTAAACAATAGAGCCCAATTGCTCTCTTGTTGGATCTAAACGATCCCGTTAAGTTGATCTTAGTCTAAAATTAGACTAACGTGTCCTTAACAAACGTTTAAGTTGATCTTAGCCTCAAATAAGGCTAACGTATCCTTAAACACAACCCCCCCAAACCCAAATCTAAGAAAGATACGGATTTCGACTAGTCGACGCTTTACGAGCGACAACATAACTTAGTCTCCGTATACAATCCACGGGCAACCAAACACGAAACAAATACCCACGATATGAAGTGATCATATGGAGAAGGAGAAAGTTGTTACCGCGATGCGGTAGCGTAATTAACTGCAGGGGCTTGCGCCTGCAGGGAAGAACGTCCCCACAATCAAAAACCCCTCAAACAAGGGGGAATCTGACGAAGTCTGCTACATCGGCCGCGTCCGTTTAAACCTTCGATACACGATGCCATAAATCAACTTGGCATCTTCGGAGAGGTGGACGGATAGCACCAATTAGCATATGCCCCTAGATTCAGGCAAGACGTTCAGTCTTCCCGGCTTCCGGCGGTAAACAGATGCATTTTTGACGGGCTAGTGCTGAAGAAAAAGCTTGACTTTACTGAGCAGGTCGCGCAGAGTCAAGAGGCTGTTCAGCAGGAAATTGATGAGAAACTTTCATCCCATCTGCAGCAATGGGCCCTAGTCGAAATGGAGTTGGCCGCGGTGGCTGATCGCGAAAAGGGGCTGAGTGGAGTGCGCGAGCAACTGGCTAATTTATTGAAAACGCCTTCTTCTCAGTAGCTGCCTTTGCATCGATTGTACATTTGTAATATACGAATAACATGTATTCATTTATTTTGATTCTTTCATATGATGTATCTTGTACTCAATTGAATTTATGAATAAAAGATACATTTTTTTGTACTATCTTATGTTATCGCCTTCTTTCCTTTGCTTTGTTGTCATTGGCATGTTACTTTAGAAAATGTGGCCTATAGATAATAGCCCATCTTAGCCTCTATGTAGGGTAGCAATGGCTTAGGAAACAGGTTCAGATCTGCTGCCTAAGGCTTTTCAACTTTGTGAGCCGTGAGGGTCTCATAAAGACTTTTTTCCCTACGAGTAGAGAGGATCTCATAGGTGTATTTTCTTCTTAGGAATCGTAAGAATTCCTAAGTGTGCTTTCTCTTGAGAGTCGTAAGGATCTCGCAAGAGAATTTTCTTCCTTACCAGTTGAGAGGACTCGTAAGTGGTTGATGAGTTGACTTGTTCTCGAGTCGAAGCGTTGCTTCGAAGGGGAGGTCGATGGTTGACTTTCACCGTTACGGTGTCGGGGTTGACTTTCGCCGTTACGGTGTCGGGGTTGACTTTCGCCGTTTCGGTGTCGGGATTGACTTTCGCCGTTTTCGGTGTCGGGGTTGACTTTCGCCGTTTTCGGTGTCAGGGTTGACTTTCGCCGTTTCGGTGTCAGGGTTGATTTTCGCCGTTACGGTGTGAGTGTTGACTTTCGCTATTTCGGTGTCAAGATTGACTTTCGTTGTTTCGGTGTCAGAGTTGACTTTCGGTTGTCTGTGAACCGTGGAGTATTGGAACTAAGGACTTTGTCGTGGCTTCGATTGATGGGGTCGCGTCCGTGTCCTGCTGGCATGAGGAGGAACGCCGTTGTGGGTCTTCTGAGATGCAGATATTATCACTGAAACTTGACTCTTCTTTTTGATAGAGTTTGTTGGGACATGTGGTTCCCTTTCATTTATGCCCATGGATTGTATACAGGGGTCAGTATGGACTTACCTGCAGGGCAAAATTTTCATTTTATACGTATTTTGTTTTCTTTCCGCGATACTCTATCATTTCAGCTTTTTGTATTGCAAAAGTCGCGATTGCCAAATCATTTCGGCTATTTTTCTCGATGCCCAATCATTTCGGCTGTTTTTCTCTTTACTCGCTGCTTTTTATTATGAGTTGCCCAATCATTTCGGCTATTTTGTGTGCATATATTTTACTTGCTGGTTTTGTTGCAAGTTGCCCCATCATTTCGGCTATTTCATATACATTTTTGGCTCGGTAATTTTTTTATCACGAGTATAAACTTGGAATTTGATACCGATTTAGACATCAGCATCGCTACAACTAGGATATTGCCATGAGCGAATAATCATTTGTCTTTGTCGATATCGAACAAAAGTGCCTTAGAAAACAGGGTTAAGATCCTGCCAACTAAGGCTTTTAACTTTATGAGCCGTAAGGGTCTCATAAAGGTGTTTCTCCCTACGAGTCATGGGGATCTCATAAGTGCGTTCTCTCTTTAAGAATCGTGAGGATTCTTAAGTGTATGGTCTCTTATAAGTCGTAAGGATCTCACAAGAGTGCTTTCTCCTTATAAGTCGAGAGAACTTACAAGTGTCGTTCGCCATATGAAGATATCCCTCGTCGGTGGTGGGACTCTGTTGGGGAAACGTTTATTTATGCCCGTGGATTGTATACAAGGGTCAGTATTGAAATGCTTGTAGGGCAATCTGGGGATTGTGATGGCTTAAGAACAGGTTCAGATCCCTGTAGTTTAAGGCTTTTAAATCTTATGAGCCGTGAGGGTCTCATAAGAGGGTTCTCCTTACGACTCGTGAGGATCTCGTAAGTGTAATTTCTCCTTAGGAATCGTGGAGATCCCTAAGTGTGTTGCTCCTTTGTGAGTCGTAAGGATCTTACGCAGGTGTTTTCTCTTTACAAGGTCGAGAGGACCTCGCAAGTGTGCACGAATTTTTTTACGAGCTTGCGCCCTCTCGGGTTTTCACAAACTCGCCGGTAGCCCTGCTGTTTTTACTCACGGAGCTCTTTCGGGTTTTCATCCGTGCCGATTTTGCTTGTAGACGTACCCGTTTTTTTTTTACTTGCTGTTTTTTTATTGCGAGTTGCCTAATCATTTCGACTGTTTTTATATACATATATTTTACTTGCCGATTTTGTTGCAAGTTGCCCCATCATTTCGGCTATTTCATATGCATTTCTTTTACTTGCTGATTTTGTTGCAAGTATGGAACTTGGAATCCGGTGCCAGTCTTAACATCAGCATCGCTGCGACTGGAATATTTCCAGGAGCGAATCATCATTTGCCGTGAAAGGACTTGGAATTTAATACCATTTTAGGCATCAGCATCGCTACCACTGGGACATTGCCAGGAGCGAATCATCATTTGCCTCTGTCGATGTCGAACAAAGGTATTTTAGCAAACAGGGTTAGGATCCTGTCGACTAAGGCTTCTGACTTCATGAGCTGTAAGGGTCTCATAAAGATGTTTCTCCCTACGAGTCGTAAGGATCTCATAGGTGCGATTTCTCCTTAGGAATCGTGAGGATTCTTAAGTGTGTGTTCTCTTATAAGTCGTAAGGATCTCATAAGAGCATTTTCTCCTTATAAGTCAAGAGGACTTACAAGTGTTGTTCACCAAGCGGGGAAATTTCGCGCCATTGGCGGGAACTTGGTGGGGGAGACGTTTATTTGTGCCCGTGGATTGTATACAAGGGTCAATATTGAACTGCTTGTAGGGCAGTCTGGGAAAGGTGATGGCTTAAGAACAGGTTCAGATCCCTGTAACTTAAGGCTTTTGAATCTTATGAGCCGTGAGGGTCTCATAAGAAGGTTCTCCTTACGAGTCGTGAGGATCTCGTAAGTGTAATTTCTCCTTAGGAATCATGGGGATCCCTAAGTTTGTTGCTCCTTTGTGAATCGTAAGGATCTCACGCAGGTATTTTCTCCTTACAAGGTCGAGAGGACCTCGCAAGTGTGCATGAATTTTTTTTAACGAGCCTGCGCCCTCTCGGATTTTCACAAACTCGCCGGTAGCCCTGCTGTTTTTACTCACGGAGTCCTTTCGGGTTTTCATCCATGTCCATTTTGCTTGTGGACGTACCCTTTTTTTTAACGCGTCAGCCTAAGGACGCTGCGGATTTGCAGTAGTTTAAAGACGTTTCAGTTAGTAGTTAATTTTAGAACATTTCGGTCCGTTGCTAGTTTAGGGACGTTTCGGTCCGTTGCTAGTTTTCGAGGCGAGGTTTCGTCGGATACTACTTATAGAGTTTGGGCTTCGGAAGATAGCGAGCAAACATAGGCGTCGTCATCTATCGTTGACCTAGGCTGTGACTTGTCAGGCGTAGTATTTTTTCAAGAACCGGCCGTTTATTGGCCTGAAGGGTCTTTCGCCATGCATATTCATGAGCAAGTAAGCCCCACCTTGGTAGACCTTGTCTATGATGCACGGGCCCTCATAATTCGACTCGAATTTCCCCCGTTTGGCACGATTAGGGATCATATGTCTCTTGACCACTAGCACGAGTTCGCCTTGGCGAAATTTTCTCGGCCTAGTCAGTCTCTCGTATGAGCGCGTCATCTTTGCTTTGTAAGCCACCAAGTTTTGCTGCACCATAAGACGAGTTTCATCGAGGGCATCGAGCTCCTCCAGCCGAAGATGCGCATTCTCTTCGTCTGTTAGCTCGTAGTGGACCGCCACTCGTAAAGAGGGTAGCTCTATCTCCAAGGAAAGTACTGCTTCAGCGCCGAATACCAATGCATACGGTGTTGTATTTGTGGCCGTTTTGAACGTGGTCCGATACGCCCAGAGGGCTTCATGCAGTCTCTCATACCAGTCCTTCTTATTTTGAGACACCGCCTTCTTTATGATCTTCGTCAAGGTCTTGTTGAAAGCCTCAGCTAGACCATTAGCTCGGGGATTATAGACCAAAGAGTATCTCCAGTCTATATTATGTTGTTGTGTGAAGCGGCTGATTTTGTAACTTCTATAGGCCGACCCGTTATCGGAGATAATCCGTCGCGGAGTGCCGAACCGATAGATGACGTGTGTCTTGAAGAAATGGAGAATATTCTCCGTCTTCACTTATCTTAGCGGTACTGCTTCTGCCCATTTGGAGAAGTAATCAGTTGTCGCCAATATGAACCGATGTCCTCTGGACGATACTGGTTCGATGGGGCCGATTATATCGGTTCCCAACATTTCAAACGGCCAGCTAACTACTATCAGGTGTAGCAGATTCGGATGCTGGTGGATGAAGTACCCGTGAATTTAGAACGAGTGGCACTGCTTCGCATATTCGAGGCAGTCCTGAATCATCGTGGGCCAATAGTAGCCCATCCTTTTGATCTTCAGCTTCATCTTTGGGCCGGCTTGATGAGATCCGCAGAGTCCGTCATGAGTTTCTTGGATGACTTTCCATGCTTCTTCTAGTCCCAGGCATCTCAGCCATAGAGAGTCGAATGATCTCTTATACAGCGTGTCATTGACGAAGGCAAAAGACAGAGCTCGTTTCATGAGCTGATGTCTCGAGGATGCATCTTCAGGTGTTTGACGGGATTTGAAGTAGTCTATAAATACTTCTCTCCAGTCCTTAGCCTTTTCCAGGTCTTTTGTTTGTAGGGACATTTGCTTGGTCGCTCCCTTTTGTTCAAACGACTTCGGAGATATTTCTGCCGGTGCAAGAACCCGACGGCTTTGTACCATGATCCTTACATCATCGAGGTTTTCGTCGGACGGTTCTTTAGTGAGTTTGGCTAACACATCCGTCTTTCTATTTTCCGCTCGCGGTATGCTTTCCAGGGCGTAGGAAGGGATTTAAGTCGGCAATTGTTGTACTCTCTCACCGTACTTTACCAACTCCGGTTTGCACGACTGATAGTCACCGTTTACTTGACTAACGACCAACTGGGAGTCTCTGTATATGAGGAGGTTTTCGATTCCCATGTCGACAGCGATCTCAAGACCTGCTATCAAAGGTTCATATTCAGCCTCATTGTTCTTCCTCGGCTCTATTAAGGAGAAGGCAAAGCGCATTATCCCTCCTTGTGGAGTCACGAAGATAAGACCTACCCCAATTTGATTATAGGGGTGTTGTGTTGTCGCTTCTTCATGGAAGATGCCCCATCAAAGTAAAGTTCCTATCGGGCGTCACTCACTCCTTTCTCTCTGTCGATCGTGTCAAACGCGTGCTCGTCTGGCAATTCGCAATTTAGGGGTGAATCGGCAGGTATCGGATGCTCGGCGAGGAAGTCGGCAATGGCTTGGCCCTTCACTGCCTTGAGAGGTCGGTATGTTATCGAGAACTCCATCAAGAGGAGGTCCCATTTAGAGAGCCGTCCTGTTAGTATGGCTCTTGATATCAAATATTTGAGAGGATCCACCTTTGATATGAGATGGACCTCATGCGTCAACGCATAGTGTCTGAGCTTCGTTATCGTGAAGATTAACACCAGGCAATATTTTTCGATAGGGGGATAATTGTTTTCTACCATCAGGAGAACTCGACTCAAATAGTAGAGGGCCCTCTCTTTTCCTTGGTCGTTCTCCTGTGCCCATAGTGTGCCTAAAGAACCTTCAAGGGCTATTGGGTACAGAATGAGAGGTTTTCCCTTGACCGGAGCGGTCAGCTCCGGTGGATTCTGCAGGTATTGCTTGATTTCGTCTAGTGCGCTCTGGCATTTATGATCCCAGACGAAAGGGGTCCTCTTCTTCATTAGATGACTGTAGTGGCGGCATTTGCCGAAGAGGTTAGCTATAAACCGCCGGATATATGCGAGCTTTCCATGGAGGGACCGCAGTTGTTTGAGAGTTCTTGGCGGAGGCATTTCCATAATCGCCTTGTCTTTGATGGGTCTATTTCGATGCCCCGGTGTCGTACGATGAATCCTAAGAATTTTCCCGAGGAAAATCCGAACGCGCATTTAAGAGGGTTCATTTTCAGATTGTATTTCCGAAGACGTTGGAACACTATCTTTAGATGCTTCCAATGCTCCTCGTACGATTTGCTTTTAATCACGAGGTCGTCGATATAGCATTCAATGATTTCATGTATGAGGTCATCGAAGATCTTCGTCATGGCCCTCTGATAGGTAGCGCCGGCGTTTTTCAGACCGAAAGGCATCACCTTGTAGCAGAATATGCCCAAAGGGGTCCGGAAAACGGTATGCTTCTGGTCTTCGGGATGCATCTTTATTTGATTGTGTTTTGATGAGCCGTCCATGAAGGAGAAGACTTCATGAGTGGACGTGTTATCTATCATCAGCTCGGTAACCGGTACAGGAAAATCATCCTTTGGTCAAGCTTTGTTGAGGTCTCGAAAGTCCACGCAGATGCGCACTGTCCCATTTTTCTTCATCACTGGGATGATGTTGGCAATCCAGTCAGGGTACTGAACTTCTTGGATAAAGCCGGAGTCGATTAGCTTCTTGACCTCGGCGTTGATGCCCATTTCAAGTTCGAGCTGCATTCTTCTCGGCGCTTGTTTGATCGGTTTGACGTCCGGAGATATCGCCAATTTATGCACAGATATCTATGGATCTAGCCCTGGCATCTCGGAGTAGTTCCATGCGAAACAGTCTTTATACTGCATAAGAACGTCTCTTAGCGTGGCTACCTATTTTTCGGACAGCGGCTCACTGACGAACGTAGGCCTCGGGTCGTTTGTCGTCCCCAAGTCGATTTTCCTGAGGTTATCTGCAGTAGTATGTATCCCATCTTCCAGCTCTTTTGGCGCCGGTGGAAAATCTGAGATCATCTCGTCATCGTTGTTTTCGAAGCACCAAGGGAGGTCAGCCATATCCTCGTGTACTCCTTCTCCTGACAGCGTTATCGCGTGACATGTACGAGATCGCTTCTAAGACCGATGTTGATCCGGCTCTACTCTCGCTGCATACATGGCTTTCGGTTCATGCTTCTGTGATGGGGTTACCCTCCAACTGCTAGATAAAGAGAACTTGCCTTACTGATACTAGTATTCTACCCAGTCTTTGAATGTGAAGCAGTCTTTAAGAGGATGTCCTATCGCTCGGTGATAAGAGCAATAAAATCTGGGTGATGAACCTCGTTTTCTTGATCGGGGTGTTTGGACTCCGGGAGCATAATCATTTGATGTCTTATGACAAGATCGAATATCTTCCTTGTATTGTCTTAGGGAAAAGAATATGCTCGACCCATCTTCTTTATAAGAGACGGATCCCGGCTGCTCAATTCTCGATCGCGTGGCTTCTTGGACCCGCTTTGTCGCTGTCGAACCTTTTTTCGTTCTTTAGCTTGTTTCTACCTCTGCGTCGGGTCTTCTGTATGACGGGCTGGCGACGCAGGGCATCGTCATTTTCCGTAGCTTCCTGAAGGAGGCGCTGCGTCCTGGATTTCTCGTAGATGGCCATTTCGCGGCTATGGTCATCCTGGGCCTTTTGACCCGCTTCCCTTATTAGCTTATCCATCTGTTCTTCGAACAACGGACTTGGCACTTTCATGGCGGGACCTCGTTTTGGTTCAGGGTTAGCGTCTTCTAATAGAGCATCTCCTTCTTCATCAAAGTCATGTATAACGTGGCAACCATGGAATCGCTCCCGTTTCTTGGATTGGACATATCCAAGCCCGATCGTTTCCATTCTCCCGTTGGGAAATTTTTGCTGAGTTTCAGGGACGTTCCAGATCCTGTTACAGAACTGAGCCTGTCGAGCAGTCTGTTTGAAGGGTACGCCTTGGCGCCTCAACAGCCTTTTTAATCCTTCCGTGTAGTATCTGGGCAGACGGATGGGCTGGAGCCTGTCAAGCGTAGAATTGGCACCATGCCATATTTCCTTCTCCGCCTTGGTTTCCGAGGATTGATAAAAGAGGATTGCCTTTTCATCTCTTCGGCTGGGAAGGACGTAGAACATCTGTAGTTCTTTCACACCATAAGTACCAAATGCGTCAAGCTCTTTGTAGTGCTGCCGTGGAACCATAGCGATTTGTAAGCTTTGATCTTCTCCAGTGAAGGCTCCTATTGATGGCCGAACAGAAAATACTGCATTGACCTCATCCTCAGAGTCGCTGCCGAAGACCGAATAGGGGTGGATGCTCCCGGCTTGTTGCATTGGGGCGGTCCTGAATAGACTATCTCTTCCTCCTCTTCGATATAACTCCCAAAGACCGGAATCGTGGTGATAGCTTTTTGCTTATTCTCTAATTTATGGCATCTTTCCGTGTCTTCAAAGTCTGGCAGGAAGTACTTTGCGTCTTCATACTTGCGGACTTCATTTACGGAGAATGGGTTCAGTTCCCCCGTCACGGTATATTCGAGGCCATCTTTGAAGTACTTCATACACTGATGTTGTGTAGAAGGGATGATGTTGTACTCGTGTAACCAAGGCCTGCCGAGCAAAGCGTTGTAACAAGTCTTGGCATCAATGACATAAAATTTGATGTCAGTGACGAGCAGCTCGAAGCGTAACGTCAGTATTACGGACCCGAGTGTCCGTGGTGACTGGGAGTCAAAACCGGAGATGGTAATTTTATCCGGAGCTAGGTGTTGAACGCTCATGCAAATTTCTTTTAGCACTCTGATATTTAGGAGGTTGATGGAGGACCCGTTGTTAACTAGAATCTTCCCTATCTTAATGTCGTGGCAGTACCCGGTGACATATAAGGGACGGTTGTGCTCGCACGTCCCGAGGAGGAGGCCTTCATCGCCGAAAGTGACGTCAGCAGTATGCACTTCTTCCAGCTCGTCCTTCATCTTTTCTTCGGCAAGGAAAGCTTGAAACTGCTTGGGCTCTTTTATTGCCTTGATCAAAGAATCTCTCGCCTCTTTAGATAGCAGAAGGGCATCGAGAATGCATAGCTATAAGGGTATCTTCCTTAGGTGTGCCAGAACGTTGTAATCCATCTTGTTTTTCTTGGGTGGGTCCTTGGTTGCCAGCTCTTTGACGACTCAGTCATTGAGGGCGATATCTTCAGGGACTTTTTCTTTCCCCTTATCTTTTTTGTTCGATCCCTTGTTTGTGGGTCCGAGATTCTTTTCGGGTAACGTGCGATTACGCAGCTGAATGTTCTCGCAGGTCTTTATCTCTTCTGTTTCAGAGATGGATTCCTTGAAGAGAGGGCTGAGGACTATTTCCTCGTCAGAATCGCTTCCGAAGGTGAGAACTTGCGACATCCCGAAATCAACCATGTGACAGTCGCCGGCAGTTCTTCTACGCTCATCTGTCGTGCTTATCTTCTCTCGACGAGTTTTGCGCTTCATCCGCTTGAAATGCTGTTGATGAGCAACGTATCCCTGCCACCAAATCTTGAAGGCCATGCATTCTTCGGTAGGGTATGTGATCCTCTGATGGTATAAGCAGTAGTTTGGATGTGCATCTAGTCCGTCTGGGAACATATTTTCTGAAGTGGCTTCTTTGGAAGGTGGCAACTTCATTCCTATTGACAGGGCTTTAGCGAATTGCTTCTTTGTCTTAAACCTGTTTTTGCTGGCGGCAGAAGTGCTTCCATTCAGTTGGGGTACTTCAACCCTTTTGTCCAGCCACCGGCGTTTGGCTTTTTCAAATATAGCAATTTCGCGCTCTCGATCAGCTTTGATTTTCCGAACCGCCTTATTCAGGAATACGTCAATCATCTCGTTTGACAGTTGTAAGACTTCCGGTACAGGATCTGCTCCCAGTTTCTCTGCATCAGGAGCTTCTTTTCCATTTATCGAGTGAGAGATCATATAGCAGCTCGCCACATAGTCTTCAGACCCTTCTGAAGAATCGTCTCCTTCGTCAGCGTCAGCGTCTTCATTCTCAAGAACATGCTTAAAGAATTCGTCCGACGTGATTAGGGTCCGTTCTTTCTGGTTATATTCTTCCAGTGCATCGATGTATTTCTGCAGACCTGTATGGCTATCGTCGATTTGGACGGGCTTCTTGGCCTTCTTCTTTTTCTTTAGAGACTTTGGAAGCTTGAGTTGAATGTTTTTTTCACCATCACTAACTTTCAACATTGGGCGCGGTTTCAGCATTCCCTCAATAATCTCGGGCTCCAGCGGGCTCTTCCACCTAATCGCCGGACATGTTTGAAGGTCCTTCAGCATTCTTTTAGTTTTTGTCGAAAGAACAACTTCCCATGGAGCTTTCTCTATAAATGAGCATGATGCCCCCGGCGTGTCCATCTTTTTCGGAGCGTGAGGTTGTGGCGGGTTTACCCTCCAATTTTCAGACAACGCGAATTTGCCTTACTGGTACTGGTCCTCAATCCAGTTTTTGAATACAAAGAAATTTTCGATTGGATGGCCCATTATTCGATGGTAGGGACAGTAGTTGGGACTGTTGACGTCACCGGGCTATAGTGGGCATTTCGGATCCGGTAGGATGATGAGCATGTTGCGCACCGCCAACTCGAACAATCGCGAATGTTTTCGAGATGGAGTTGATGGAAACTTCAATCGTGGATTCAACGAGCTCGACAAATTGGTGAGTAGATTTACATCTACGGGGGAAGTCGGGTGAATGGCGTATAGCACCCCCGCAACCTTATAGCTAAGATAGTTATGATATTTAGTTAGTTCTGAGTGATTAATTCAAGTTATTGGCATTAATGTTATGTTGCATCTAGTATAGTATTCATGTGCATATAGTGTTATTCATAGTTTGGTGTAGTTGTATGAGAGATCATGCCGTACTTGAGATGATTCGGAGATTGTGATAATGTGGGTATTAGACGAGGAATCATACCGTACTTGTAATGACGAAATTAGCATGCCGAATAATGGCCAAGTTTCCTTTAGAATCATAGAGTAATATTTTATTCCGTTTTAGAATGTAATACTTGTGTGAGTTATACTCTTTTAAAAACTAACGATTCGTTTCTCTTTTTAATGATAAAGGACAAGGATGCGATGCCAATTTCCAAAACGAATATCTATTTTAACCTAAGGCAGCTTTCTTATTTCAAAACCAACGTTTCGTTTCATTCTCATAGATAATAGTATAGCTCATACCAAGTAGTTACATTTAATAATTTCGCTTAGATTTACTTTACTTGTTCGCGATATATTTATCGATATTATACGTTTCCGTGCTACAAACACTCTGATAGAATACTGCACAACTACCAATGAGTATTATGTTGCACAAGAACATATGCATACGTGTCACGACCTAAAGTTCGACCCGTGACCGGCACTTAACCACGTAACGTCTACAGGCGTAACGCGATCAAGTAAGCCGAAACCCAGAAATCAAAACCATTAAAAATAATGAGTGAAGAAAAACATTAGTTTAAAACATTTAGAAAACCTTGTGTAATTGAGTAAAAATCTTTAAAATTTAAGTTATCTTCTAAAAAAATTTTGGCAGCACCGCCTTTTATAAAATCTAGCCCCGAAAACGGTACAAAACATGATATAAGTAAAATGACTGATAACAAGAATATCACATCCCCCAAACGGGAGCAATCACGCCCAACGGCGGAAACAATCACCACAAGAATAATATACGATACCGTAGCGAAGAAATGAGCAATATAAGCGGAAAACATCATGAAAGATAAAACTGCATAAATAAAGTCGACTTACACGAGCTCGACACCAGAGTACAAAATAATATACAATATCGTTCTCACAACTGGTCTCTAAGTCAATACATGAAATAGTAGATGAAGAGTACTAGATACAATAGTGTGTACAACTGGAAAATAAACGGATACCGCAAAAACCCACCTATAAGCAAAGGGCTCACACGCCAACTGCAATGGTATCCGTAGCAAAAGATACAAGAAAGTAGCCCTGCCGCAACTACTCTGAGGGTCGACCTGCAAACACTGTGGCACAACGGGGGTGAGTTGCCAACTCGTGAATAGTAGATAACATATAAAGGTAATCGCGAGTATGTACGTACTGCGATACTCTAACATGTGCAATCAGATAACATCTATATGATGAGCTGGGTATGCAATAATCATGCAAAGTACATCTATGAGGTACTACGACTACATGATGCAATGCATAACAATGAATGCTGAGCATGGGATAAAATATCATCTACACGGATCATCAACGTGGAAAAATACCCGGTGTCCATCAAATGCACCCAAATTCCAGTAAAAACTCAAGCGCCTTCACTCTAATCGGCCCTCAAATCCTATAAATCTCATAGAATTATAAGTGCCCAATATTGGCACTCGAAAATATCATGAAATAATCGTGTCCAGCATCGACACGCAAATCCTCATGTATCGGGCTCCGTCAGTCCGGATAGGCCCACGGGCTCCGTCTGCGGAATCGGCCCTCGGCCCCGGCAGTACGGGTCGGCCCGTATCCATCTCCCAACTCTGGTCAGTATTCTCCGGATAACCGCCAGATCCAACCAATCACCGGTAGGTAGTAGTCCCTCTGCCAGGCTCACCGTCTGTATACACAGCATCACTTTCTTGCCCCGGGGTACCATACCGGGTCCACCATGTACCCGCAATCAGCCTCATCCATCTTCTTGAATCGGGTTCACATGTCACACGTCTCAGAACCGAGAAAACTCATGGTGGACGAACTGAAATATCATATCAGGAGAAACTGGGTTTTCAAAACAGTGCATACTTCTTTAAAATAATACCACGGTTCTCAAATCCAGAAATCAGAGGAAATCCAAAACTCGATGCGTAAATCCATGCAATGTGACGTATGCCACTAAGAGTAAAAAGGGAAAACCGCTCTTTTAAATGGATCCAGTTTTGAAAATATCTCATGCGGTCCCCATTTTCTAGAAATCAAAGCCAGTATCATCCATGCATGTGAAATATGAATGTATATAGGTATGGATGTGCAAGTGGATATATACGCAAGTATGAGTGTACCAATGTATATGTGCACCAATATGGATATACAATGTGCATGTGCGCAATATACCAATATGGATATACAATGTGCATGTGCGCAATATGGATATATCAATGTATGTGTGCACCAATATGGATATACAATGTGTATGTGCGCAATATGGGGATATCTATGTATGTGTGCACCAATATGGATATACAATGTGTATGTGCGCAATATGGATATATCAATGTATGTGTGCACCAATATGGATATACAATGTGTATGTGCGCAATATGGGGATATCTATGTATGTGTGCACCAATATGGATATACAATGTGTATGTGCGCAATATGGATATATCAATGTATGTGTGCACCAATATGGATATACAATATGTATGTGCGCAATATGGATATATCAATGTATGTGTGCACCAATATGGATAAAAAAATGTATGTGCGCAATATGGACATATCAATGTATGTATGCACCAATATGGATATACAATGTGTATGTGCGCAATATGGATATATCAATGTATGTGTGCACCAATATGCGACAGAATCATGTCTGATCATTAATGATGCGGTAATCAAAATGATGTATGGTTCGTAACGATCCTATAGTACGAGTGTCATGGCAATCACTAACGGTGTGAGTATAACATACAAATAGTGCTCGTGCAGCTTGAACCGTTAGTGACAGTGCGGTGTTACATAACTACTATTTCTATATGCAACAAAAGATGGGTATGCTACAATAGTATATATGCACAAGCAATATACATATAAATATATATATATATATATATGTCTACAATATCCTATCAAGCCCTGACGCTTAACGCCATACGGGCGATTTCCCCTAGATGTTAAATCTACTTACAGTGATCTCGTGCTAAATGTAGCCGACTATCTGCTTTTCCTTCTTTGCGGCGTCCGAAGTACCCGCCTGCGAACCTAGAAATTACGCAAAGAATACACATAAGCTAAAATCTTACAAAAACGCGATATTAAAACCAAATGAGAAACTCGCGTCGCGAACTAAACGCGTGTGTATACGTAACGTGTGTGCATACACCAAAAACCAACGCGACACGCTGGGCACACAGCGACACGCTGTGACACGCAGCAAACCAACTCAACTCGTATCGTACGTGTCGCGCAAGTCCCGCTACACAAATAATAGGTAAACAGGTCCCAGATTTAATCTGGAGCAGAAACAAGAAAATCAAACAAGACCAAACCCCTCACAATACCTACAGACAACTACCAGCAAAAATCCAACACAAACCTACAAAATTGGGCCGGCCACCATAGGCATGATATCGGCCAAACAAGGGTGAAAAGGGTCCAGGTTTCTACACTATATTTCTAACACAATGTATAACCTAATGTATATGTTTGCTTACCAAAATTACTACCCAAGATACAGCAGATTCTATATATCCTAAAGTTTAGTTTTAAAAACATTTTAAAAACACTAAATTGCGACACTAAGGTATTTTGTGGAATTATGTGAATTTACGGGAATTTAGTGATACCTAACAGCACAAATTAGAGCTAATCTAACCCTAAAAATCCTGATTTACCATACTCTCCAACTAAACCATCAATTTATCGTCAAAATCCACAAAACACTAAAACTAACCCAAACTCTCCAGATTTCTACCTGCAACCAATTAGAGAAAACAAATAATACCAAACACAGACAAACACCCACAGACACCACTAGCCCAAGCACCAACACCCAATTGCACAGGGAGGCCGATGACGCCGGAATCATGGGGGAGGTCGCCGGATACTTGGGAAGGGGGTGGGCTCGAAAATCAACACAACACTCAGTAGGGCCTGCATACTATTCTGTAGGTATTTGCTAAGCTCGAAAAAGATCACAGTTGTAGCAGATCTCACATATCCTACAACTTGCCTCAAAACCGTATTTTAAAAGTTCAAAATTTAGACTTTAAGGTGATTTAGCTAAATCTAGTGATACTACTAGGTTAACACAGCACTAATAACACCTATCTAAGTTAATTAAGCCATAAAAACTCTAACTTGGCCAAAAACCCACTTAAACTACAAACTAGCACAAAAAACTCATATTAAACACTAACCAAAGCTAAATAACATATAAGCTTAGCAAAAAGGAGTTGAGTTTAAGAAATTATACCCCACTAGATCGTAGGATGCAGGAAGAAGGAGGAGAAGAAGAAGAGAAGGGGGTGTTCTGCTACAGCTGCTGCTTGCTGTTGCTGCTTGCTATTGGTGCTCCAGATGTTGCTGTTGTTGATGTTGTTGCTGCTGCTCCAGATGTTGCTGCTACTGCAAGTGTTGCTGCTGCTTGGTGCTGCTGCTGCTGTGTGCTGCTGCTGCAAGTGTTGTTGCTGCTTCTGCTGCAGCTGCTGCTGATGTGTATGTGTGTGAGTGAGAGAGAAGTGAGAATGAGTGGGGGAAAATAATTGATTTGAAAACAAGTAAAGAGAGTCAACCCTCTCTCTCTCCTCATTAACTACAAGCATGGCTCATGCCCTCATACCCTCCCCCCCTTCCCTCCCTCCCTCTCCCCAAGTCAACCCACAAAACACAAATCATTTTTATTTTAAAAAGAAAAACTAATACACTTAATAAATTCAAATTAGCTTAATAACATGGGTTAGTCCACCATGGTTGTCTAAACATGGTTTAACCCCAAACTTAACCCTAGTTTACATGCACATGTGTGTGCAAGCCTAATTAAATTCTAATAAAATATTCATAAATCCAGATAAAATATTTGAAAACCGTTTTGGTAAAATTTTTACTAAAAACCACACATTATAGTATAATTAGCCGCTAATCAGGTTCTAAGGTGTTACAATATGTTACACTATACCTCATTGGTACTGCCATGTCACTGTAGGACCGCTATACTACCTAGTGCGTATATAAATATCGATACAAGTATGATTTATACACTTATAGAACACTAGCACAAATACTAATGATTGCCATGCTGCATGAGATCAGACACGTATGCTACACTACACATCATTAGTATTGCCATGACACAGTAGAATTGATAAGTTTATTTGCTTATATGACTTATTTACGTACTTTACCTTATTATCTGTTAAGCATTGCGAATACCGGTACCATGGGTATTCATATTTGATTCATATGAGTTTTCAGAATGTTTTATTTTGATGATATATCAGTGATATGGGACGCTGTTATATATGTATATATATAATATATCATCAGAAGGATCTATGAGATTATTCTTATTCTTTACTTGTTATCTTTGGATATGATGAGTTGATGTCCACCATGAGTCATTTTTATGTTTTGTTTTACTCCGAACCGAGTGGGGGGCTATACGGTTACGGATTACTATGTTATCCAGACTGAGTGGGAGGATATACAGTCGGATAAATGGTGGACCCGGTCGAGACCGAGGGGCAGGAAATCCGCATTAGAGGCGGGAAGCCTAGCAAGGACACTCGATACCGGAGATAAAGATGAGCACGGCAAATATCCAGGGGATACTGACTGGAGCTAGATTTGAGCACGGCGGATATCCAGGGGATACTGACCGGGGCCAGGGATATCGGGTGGTGATCATCTGTTGAGATGGTGTCGACGATATCTGCATTTGCGTGTCGGTGATGGGCACGAGATATTTGAGGATTTGCGTGTCGGTGATGGACATGAGGGATTTCTGATTTCGGGTGTCGATACTGGACATCCAGATGTTGATATGTTGCTATCTTATGAGGTATTCAGTTATGTTATGAGTTATTGTAGCCGACCAGGACTGATCTGGGGGACAGTACATGCACATCTTTTTACAGGTCATTGCATATAAAAAGTATTTCAAAATCGAGCTATAGCCTCATTATTTTGACGTATCTGATATGACACCGGGATCTTTTAAATTGTAAAGCTCTTCACACTCTTCACTAAAACAGCAGGACGTATATCTTAAATAAGATACCTATTATATATTTCATACTATCACGTCTGCTTTTATGCCGTGACATGTGTATTCCGCGGCTATTTTAAAGAAGATGTTTTACTTATATATTTTCGGCTACTTATAGGCTTATACCTAGATACAGGTCGTTTGCATATGATATATTCTATTTTGAGATTCATGTGAAGGATAGAGTTGCATTTAGGATACATATGCATATTATATATATATATATATATATATATATATATATATATTAGTACAGGATATGATGGTGCTACACATATGACCAAGGTATCGTTGTGCATTTAGATTTTTACCTTGTGATATACTTTTATTCACTGAGTTGGAAACTCACCCCGTTGTGCCGCAGTTTCTTGCAGATTTTACTGCTCGGATTATCAGCGGATTGCGGCACACCCTTCTTCTCGGTGATTGCTTTGGCAGGTGGGCTGCTGTTGTTCGTACCTACATTTGTATACTCATATATTCTTGTATCTAGTAAACTCCATCAACTTAGAACTGGTATATTGTAGACTTAGAAGCGAGACATAGAATTGTGTGTGGTGGGCATCGTACTCCTTGGAGTCGACCTGTTTATATTTTTGATGTTGCTTCGCTTTTCTTTTCTTCGCCATTGTGCGTCGTATCGTGTTTGCTTGGTTGCTCTGTCGTTTGGGCGTGGAAGCTAGCTCCCATTGGGATACTATTTTTATTGTTATATTGTATCGGGTTTTATGCAAAATTTACAAGGGAGGTGCTGTCGAATTTTAAAACGTCAGAGATGCTTTTCAAATATACTTAGTTGGACTTAAATATTTATTTTAAAATGATCTCATCTTATGACTAATTTAAACCTCACCTCCAATATTTTCAAAAAGGGTTTAGATTCTGGGTTTCGGCTTACTTGAACCGCGTCGACGTTTTTAGATGTCACGTGATTTAAGTGCCGGTCACGTGCCACATTCGGGTCGTGACAAAAACCTTTCCCGATGCGTCGCTGTGAATCTGCTATCCTTACGAAACAGTTCGGCACAGTTAGAACAGGAGCGGTCGTTAACGTATATTTCAACGAGTCGAAAACTTGTACACACTTCTCAGACCAACCAACTGGTCATCCTTTCTAGTCAACTTGGTCAACAGCACCGCAATCTATGCGAAATCTTACACGAACCCCAATAGTAATTAGCGAGTCCAACCTAATCTTATTTCGAGTTTCCTCGGACTCGACCAATCTCAAGTTCCCGCAGTCCTTCCGGGTCTACTGCGATTTCATCTCCCGATATATTATCACCCAAGCACTTAACCTCATTGATTCAAAACTCGTATTTTCCCAACTTGGCTTACCGTTTCTATTGCCAGTGAACTTCAAGAGAATCGAACAAAAGAGTTGGATTCAACTTTCAAGGTAAGACATAGATTTGGAAATAATTGAACAGAGGGAAAAACAAAGTAGTGAAATAAAATTAAAGAACGGATCAAGAGTAGGACTCTAAATTACTTAAGCAGAGTACCGCTTTGTAATTATGCCACGGTATATAATTACAATCACGTAAGTCCATCTAAATCGTTCAAATCCTACTATAAGGGTCAAACGAATAAAATAGAAGTAAACAATAAGGAATAAGGAGATTACAAGATAGGATAGAAGATTCGCGATTTGTGTAGAACTATAATTGTTCGAGAAAGTGAGAAGGAATTCAAGAAAATAAGATTCAAGAAGAACTCCTAATATAAGTGAGCTCTACGTACTGAAGGTCTGGCTGGTGCATGTACTGTCTTCCGTCCTGAAACATCCTGTCGAGATGTATCCTTCACTCTCTTCAATAACCTCTGTTATTCTCTAACTACCATGGGAACCCGAGTGAAGGTACCTAGTCTAAATGAAATAATATGTCGCCGGATCTCCACATCAAGAATATATAGAAAACGCCTTGCCCTGTCAGCCTCATTGACTACCAAAGACCCTGCAAATCGATTGAGTCGGGTCTACTCAACTGCATAAGTATCCACACATCCGCCATTCCACTATAGGGCAATAAACTTCTCTTTCATTTCCTCCTTAGCAGACTGTAGAAAGAATTTCTCCAAGAACCTTCGTGTAAAAAGCCACCCAGCTGATCGACTTTGCCAAATGATTCTCCTCAACAAGCCACCCTTTTCTAGCATAGTCAACCATCTGGATGAGCACCACATCCACTTTCTTTTCATCTGGAATCTGAGTAACAATCAATAAGTTCTCCATATCAATGAGTCACTGCTCTGCCTGAAGAGGTTACTCCAATCAAGTAAAAGTTGCTGG
Source organism: Agapanthus africanus (assembly GCA_030015575.1). Taxonomy (NCBI): domain Eukaryota; kingdom Viridiplantae; phylum Streptophyta; class Magnoliopsida; order Asparagales; family Amaryllidaceae; genus Agapanthus; species Agapanthus africanus. The sequence continues at coordinate 536,436,795 of JASDDO010000010.1, read as the reverse complement.
ACTGAGCCTCCTAAAATCAGCAACTGTACCCTCACGCTAAGCCTGCCTGGAAACTGCCGCCCTCTCACTGCGGTGGTTGCAGTCTGCGGGCCATCCTTACGTCCTCCTAGAAAGTCTCATCCTGTCGTTGGTCTAGTTCTATCTGACGCTGCTAATTTTCCAACATGCCACGTATGACCCCCAACTAATACAGTATTGTTAGCAGGTGGAGCGAGTTGATTCCTTCTAGACATAACTCTCATAGCCAAGCATGAATGATGAGGATTAACAATAGAAACAAGATTCAACATAAGTAAAGAGTTCTACTGAAACAAGATTCAATAATGACAAAGATTGAAAAATGACAAGGCAAAAGTGTGGTAGGACATGTTCCTATAATTCCGGGTTTTAAGCTCAATATATTGGGTACCATACCCAACTACAAAAAGATCCAAACCCAGCTAACTTAAACCTGGCTTTTATACCAACTAAATCTTGTCACGCTCTGCTTCCCAATATACTCAAATATAGGAATATAACAAAGCCAACCATGCTATCTACGGTAAGGAAATGTCCTTCCATGGTCATATTACGGATGTCAATCAGTAATCAAGAACAATATAATAATAAATCTATCTATCACATGTCCAATAACCATAAGAAATAATAACAGGAAATTATAGCGGAAGCAATAAAGATCCAAGGAAATAAAGAATACCTAAACTAACAATAAGAACTAGGCCAGTCGGATACTTCTCACTGATCGGCAATCCTGTCGAAGTAATCACAATCCACATGTGCTAAGGTCAAGCATTTAGGCCATGCAAAACCCAGAGGTCAGCGCATCATAAATATCATAATAATAATATGAACAATAGGTGATATAGTATGTCATGTGCAAGAACGGGATGTCATGAGTATAAACAGTAAGCGATAGTAGTACATGTGATGCAACAAGTAAGATATCAGTATCAACCATATCATGTGTATCCTAAGGTTTCATGTCACTATGTTATCTATCCTAAAAGTATTTGAAATTAATTAATGTACTTCTCCATGTAACTCAAAAGTATATATCCTGTTACCCTCCGGGACTATGGACGCAAGATATATCATGTTATCCTCCGGGACCACGGATGCAAGATGTATGAATCAAGGATGATTTGTTCTGTTAACCCCCGAAACCATGGAAACATGTAATATCCTTTTGAGTTACACTTCAGTTACACTTTTGATTTTCCCATTTCCTCAGGTTTCATTTTCCAAGTCAGGTATGAATATAATATCTACCTAATGCGAACACAGGGACAAGCAGGTACAGGTTATGTTTATCAAGACAATAGGTTACATCCATCAGTACAACAAGTCAGGATTGTTGGCATCAGTAGGTACTATAGGCAAATAATACTAGCATGATAGCAATAATAGTAACAAGATGGAATGGTACAAGTATGTCAGGGATGATGTAACCAATCAGGTAAATATATATACCACAGGTAGGATGTATATATCACATGCATATATCATGGTCAAGTCATTGGGGTAGAGCAAGCAATATAGTTTTAACAGTATATTGGTAAAAATGAGCTGATATAGATTGACGGGCGTTTAAATCAAATGGGTAACTAATACTGTTAACAAGATAATATATTTTTTGGTACTAGGGTTAACACATGAAATATTGTTTTCAAAATGGTTTTATAAAACTTATCTAGATACAATACATGAAATAATGACAGCGATCAAAACAATACTACGGGTTCAATATATCAATTTGACCGTATTAAAATAATATTTTGTCATAGTTATGAAATATTGTTAATTAGATGTATTTACAAAATATTATAAATTAAATTTATATTTATTAAATTTAATTAATGGCATGAAATGATAAATATAATAGTGTTACGACAATGTATATATATGTATTGCCGTAACTATAGCATGTAGCAAGTAAAAACTTGCCTCGACCGAATAAAACACAACGTCACAAAGCAAAACTCCAAGCTTGATGCTCGGCCAGGGATCAAGGCTTGGTTATGGAGTCTCGTCTTGGGCAGCAACAATTATGCTCTATCTTGCTCTTTCTAAAGGATTCAATATTGATCTCTCTAGATCTAAAATCATATCCTTGTGTTGTTGTGATATTAAGAGGGGGAGGTGATGATTGGTGATGGATTTTGAGGGAAAGCTTGGGTTCTCATTTTGATGTGGCAGCAAAGATGAAGAGAGCACTCGTCCAGGGGTGAGCCACCGCACCAGCAAGCACCGCCTGGAAATATAACAGAATCAAGGTCCTGATGATTGACATGGTAGCGAAGTGATGGCGATTAGGGTGGCGGACGAGTAGAGGAAGAAGAAGATGGTGGTGTTTGTTCATTTTTGGTTTCTTGGTCAAAGTGAGGAGATGGCCACGATAGAGACGAGATGATGCGCCGGCGGTGGCGTCAACTAGGTAGCTATAGTCAAGTGGGGATGCGGAAGAAGAAGATGAAGACAACGAGGGCGATGAAGAGAAGAAGGTGATGGTTTAAAGCTCTATTGGGTGCTCGAGGAAGAAGGCGGCAATGAAGGTGTAGGGATCGGTTGTTGAAGTCAAAAGGGAATTGAGGCGATGCCAGCGGTTGAGGCTAGGGTAGGGGTTGCTCGATGGAGAAGGCAAGGAGCTCCAGTGAGGATGTGTCACGACCCATAATTTAGCACGTGATCGGCACTTAAATTACGCAACGTCTAAAGGCGTAACATAAATCAAATAAGCCGAAGCCCAGAAAATCTAAACATTTTTGCGGAAAATAGTGCGGGTGCAGTTTTGAAATAAAGTTATAATGAATCATGTTTTCTATAAATGCATAGCTAATGAAATATGAAAATGCAAGTGGATTATACTAGTTGAAGACATGTTTCGTCTTTATATAAAAAATTGGGCAGCACCTCTCTTGTATATTTTGATCCAAAACCATATACACAATAATATATAAGCATCCCCAAGCGGGAGCTAGCTCTTCGCCAACTGGCGGAATCATAACCACGCAACAACATATATATACGACGCTCAACAACGAAGATCAACCCAGAAAGAACAATAAATAAGAAAAATATCAAACTTAAGAAAGCGAACATAAACTAATCTCTCTAAGTCTCGCACAATACCCATGTCTGATTAGGTCTACCAATATACAATTTCTAGTTTCTGATTTGATTTGATGGAGTTTATCTAGATACAACGGAATATAAAGTACGAGAGTGGGCACGATCCAATATATGTCCCACCTACCAAAGCAAAATACCCTGGAAGAAGCCGTGTGCCAGCAATACCGCAACTGATCCCAAGTGGTCAAACCTGCAAGAACTATAGCACAACAGGGGTGAGTTTCCAACTCGTGGATAGAAAACATCAGCAGGTAGAAATCGAACAAAACAACGTTTTCCTAGGTCACTATATCCTGAAGTTAATACTATGATATCTAGGGCGACCATGTATATATATATATCAACAATCGAGTCAATGCAATGACATATATAAATAAACATCCGACATCATAGGCATGTGTGCATGTGGATATCATCCACGTGTCCGTCAACAACACAACTAATATCATGGAACCTGAGTGTCCAACACCGACACTCGAAACATCATAAAAACATATGCCTGTATATATGAGGATATCAACCACGTGTGTCCATCAACGACATATCAAAATCATGGAACCTGAGTGTCCAACACCGACACTCGAAACATCATGAAAATATATACCTGTATATATGAGGATATCAACCATACGTGTCCATCAACGACACATCAAAATCATGGAACATGAGTGTCCAACACCGACACTCGAAACATCATGAAACCCGTGTCCAGCATCAACACGTAAATCCTCATATCTCAGGCACCGCATACTCAGATCGGTCCTCATATCTATCTCATCTTAGGTGCCGCATCCTCAGATCGGCCCTCATACCCATCTCATATCATAACTCCAAAACGGTATCCTCTGGATATCCGCCGAGTTCTATACAATCACAGATAGGTAGTGTTCCCTCTGCCATGCTCATCGTCTACACCACAAAAATCATTTCTTTCCCCGGGGTACCATACCGGGTCTACCATGTACCCGCAAACGGTATCCGCCAACTCCTCGAATCGGGTATACTCATAGCTCAGAACCGAGAAAACTCATGGTGGACGCCTCGAAATATCATATCAAGAGAAACCGCGTTTTAAAGCAATACATAATTCCTTTTGAAATATAACTGCGGTTCTCAAATCCAAAGATCTCATGAAAATAGCATCTCAAAAATATAACCATAAAGTACGATGTATGCAACATAGAGTAGTAATATGAGCATATCGAGTATATCATGCAAGCATGTCAAGTGATAGTACCGAACAATGAATGTACTATACAGTTAAGAATAATATCATGATACGGATGTGTGTGAGCCGGCAAATCTGTGTAAGTGTAACATGCGCATCAACGGTAATTGTGCAGGTGTACTAGCAAATGATATCATATAGCATTAAATACCGGAACGTGGTATGTACATCACAAGGGGTAATATCCTACGTCGGCGATCCCGCCTCATAACATCCTATATGAAAATAATCCTCGATCATCATCTTCAAATCACTAGCGCGGATAAATTATCCGGTACATCTCATCGCGTACGATAATCTATCGTGCGGTGACATCAAACAGAATAGGGATTCTATCTTCCTATTCATCAATAAGGATACGGATCTAAGATCTCGTACGGTATATCACTCTTTATCCGCATAAATAAATATATATACACATATATCTCAAATTACATTTGTATCAATCTCATATAATGATATCTTGCATATACGTCATATCTTATTAATCTCAAGTCGTATTGATCTCGATCTTATATCATACCATTATCAATTCATACTTTTTCTCCTTCGATTCATACTTATCATGATTCACTTTCTCATTTCATATTCTCATAACAATCAAATTCATCTATATTTATCATCACAATATCCCACGTTAAGTTATCTTATATACATATATCATATTCTCAAGCCAATATATCCATTAGTATCAACTTTTATCACACCATCTCTTACTAAAACCCTTAATCGTGTTCATATGTTCGTAGCATATATTTTATCAAAATTATAATTTATATAATAGTCTTTCCATATCAATGGTTGCGGGGTGCTATACGCCATCCACCCGACTTCCCCCGTAGATATAAATCTACTCACCTGCTAAACTCCTCGCTTAGCCAAAGTCGATGTGCTTCGTCGTCTCAAAAGTCCACGCGAAGATACCTACAATCAATGCATAATCGCAATGCAATTAAAACCAATATCTGAAAACCAATACGGCACACAAAGTGCTCATAGGTTAGAACCTATAGCTTACACATGCAAATATAACCAAACAACTCTCGTCGTTGACGTACAAACGTCCAACGACGGAAATCCAAACTCAAATATCAAAACCAAGTTTCAGAAATCGGAAAACGAAATTCAGCAACGAAGGAAATCTATCCCAGATTTTATCCTAGGTCAAACTAGAGAATTTTGCATATAGGGGGGTCTAACTAACTGATATAGGAGCCACAAACCAAGCACAAACCACTTCCAACATACCCAGGCCGCAATTTGCGGCCATATTGAGTTTATTTGCGGCCAAGAAATGGAATGGGGTTCCCAGGTTTCAGGGTTAGCTTCTAGGTCGCCTGCTCATCTCTCTGTGTTCGCTAAATATTTTTTAGAGCTTCGGGGTAATAGCAAATCTCAGTATCCCATCACAAATTCTATAAAATACGATATCGGGGAAATTCTAAGTTTGTATTTTGGTTTCTAGTATCTGGTCTTGGCCAGTAAAAATATCACTCAAGTCTTGCAAATACTCACTACACCTCAATTTACCACTTAATATCAACTTGAAAATTTCCAAGATCACATAACTTAACTAATACGAAAACTAAACTAACTAGGATATACTAAACACAAATACCTAACTAAAAGTGTAAGGATTACTTCATTTGGCAACTTATGAAAATTCTTGAGCTGCCTAAAGTCTTCAAAATCCAAACTTGAATGGTTTAAAGGGTTTAGGATGAAGGTGTGCATCTCTTTAATGAATGTGGCATGAGGTTTTGGTAATTAATTGGAGATGATACATGGAGATAGAAGAGGTTGAAGGAGATGAAGGAGTTGAAGAAGAGAAGATGAATGAAGAAGGAAGAAGAATGATGAAATGGTCAAGGGTTACTCTCTCTTTCTCTCTCTTAACCTTACTCGCTCTCAAGCTCACTCTCTCACAAATATCTATTTGTTTTTCTCTCAAAATATCTCATACACTCTCATCTTTTTTCTTTTCTTTTCCCAATAAATAAAACCAAATGAAATGAACAAACATGAATCAAAATGCACATGACATGGTGCACTAGCCATGGAAAATGTATAAAAATACGGATTTGGCTTAGTCGGGATTAGTAGTACACTAATCAATTTAATTTAAACTTTCATATATTTAATTATAAAAATGCCAAAGTCCGATAAATATCTTTTTAATGAATAAATCATTTTAATCTCCACTTATATTCCAAATACTGGTATATACTTTTACCATTTTACGAATAACTCCTATTCGCAAATCGAATAGTTTTCGCGAAATATATTATTTTAATATTTAATTTCCAAAATTAATATTTTATATTTCTAAAATGTTACAAGATGAAGGCGAGGTCGCTGGAGATGGTATCAATGGAGTTGGGTGGTCGGCTGAGATGGGTTTCGAGATGAGAATGGCCGGAGTCGTCGAGGATGAGGCGAAGGCAAAGAAGATGAAGATGGCTGCAGGTGTTTTAAGGAAGAAGAAGAAGGTGTCAATGATGGCGGCGATTGAGTCGAGGAAGATAGGTTCTTGGGTGCGGTGGTGGACAGGGAGGAAGTGGCTCCGGTGATGAGAGAGGGATGTTGCCGTGGTCGGAGGAGTGATGGAGATGGGGAAGATGATGGTGAAAATGGAGACGATGGCGATGACGATGAAGGAGGTCAATGGTAAGGTTTGTTAGGGAGATGGGTGCGGCTAGAGGTGCACGGATTTAGGATAAGGGTTTGGTGTGAGGAGGAGGAAACGTGGTTGGCCATGGTGAGAGAGGGTCGGAGAAAGTAGGCATCGGCGGTCTCGGGCACGGGTGCGAGGAGGAGGAAGAAGAAAGGTATGTATTTTTTTATTTTATTTTAATTTTTAAAAGTAAAGGTATAATAAAAATATTATATGTATATATATAGTTCATTTACACAAAACCCCCTATAGGTTTAGTCTTCTCACAACATACCCCAAAACAAATTGTTTTAAAAGATTTAAAACGATCTTTATATATCTATCATATGTTTAGTTAAACGTATCATACAAAAATATATCTTGCTATACAACTAATTAATGCCAATAGAATTTATTATATGAATAATTAAATTGGATACTAATAAATTAATAAACCAATCTAAAACTAATTACCATATATTTAACCAACAGATAACCATAACCAATATATATTCAATCTAAGAGATATTAATTCCAAATTACAGATAGATTTAATTGAGCAAAAATACAATAATACTATTATTATACTGTACCAATGTTCTAGGGTGTTACATATTTAATTATAGACTAATATACACGGGGTATTGGGGGTAGTCTAAATATGAATTCAACGAAATCTCATGATTCCCCCTAATACATGAACTCTTGGATCGGGTCTACTCTTCCACGGTTTGGGTCTCGATGCCATATCCTTAATTCAGGTCGACTCCTCCACCACTTAGGGTCCCGATGCCACACTCTTGATCGGGTCGACTCCTCCACAGTTTGGGGTCCCTATGCTACATCCTTGATTCGAGTCGACTCCTCTACTGCTTGGGGCCCCGAAATTCCTAATACTCTTAAGATTGATTGTCATTCACATTTAAACTTACGTTAATTAGATTATTTTGTAGAGACCTTTTAGGACACTTACATGCACTTCATGTACCCTATACCTACACTCCATGGACATGTTATTCTTGCTTGCTATACTCATGTCATATTGCCATACTTATATAGTAGCCTTTAATATTGTCATGTTATACATGTCCATGTTTCATTTAAATCACATGTCACCTTACATTATATATATCTATATATATCACCCCTCTTTTTGGGGCCTTACTGAACGAAAGTTCACTGACAGATATTCCACCCATTTTTATTTCTTTGGAATGATCGTCAGATGATTTAGAGACTGAAGATGTAGAACCAACTGCAGAGAATTACGACCAGCTTGCTTCATAGGATGATCCTTGGGTTTTTTTCTTTTCAGCTCTTCCTTTCAGTATATCACTTTTTAAGCACTTTTCTTATCGTACTTTTGTTTCAGACATCATATCCATGTATTAAACTTGTTGAATGTAAATAAAGTTGTTGTTGGATTTTATTCACTTGTCATTTCTTGTCACTTTAAAATTGCTTATATATGCTTAGCGTATTTGTTTTAAGAAATGACCTTCTCAAAATAAATACGTCGCGGGTCTCGTCACGTTTCCTGCTCCCATCTTTTAGGAAGCGATGCATGATAGAATTTAACTCCGAACCCGTTGCCAATTCAACTGAATCTCCGCTACTCACACTAAATAAATACAATGAACCGCTCAACTTGCCACTAATAACCACCAACGACCCTTTGGTAATTTTCCACTGTGAATTCCTAAACGTCGTAATAAAAAAATTTGTTGTCAAGCTGACTAGTAGAAATTAGGCTCTTCTTCAAATCTGGAATATGACCGGCATTCTTCAATTTTAGCTGACCACACCTTCTGACTGTTGCAAGATGATCGTCCTCTTTCCAATGATCTTACACGGATGATCGTTTCCTACCGTCACATGCCCAAGGTCCCCTTGAACATACTCGCTGAAGCAATGTCGTCCGAAGTACAATGGAAGTATGCCCCCCGAATTTAGGAACCAAGTATCCGCCTTTGTGATCTCGCCCGTCAATAAATAAAGACTTTGTTCCCCATGTTCTTGTGTAGACACCACATTAGTTTCATTTTCATTTGCCTTCTCATTCGAGCATTTCTTTGGAGATTTACAGTCATTTTTCTTGTGACCCTTCTTCCCACAATTCCAACACGCGCCTTAAATTTTTCCTTATGATTTTCCTCGGTTTTTAGACTTGTCCTTCTTCCCATTCCCCCTTTCTATCGTTCTATCGCGATTCTCCACCAAAATTGCAGAAGTTCCCGAACTCCCACTCCCGGCCTTTCTCCTCATCTCATCATTTAATATGCCACTCACTGTATCATTAAATGTGAGAGTCCCCAAGATCGAATTGCTAACCGCCATCATTAGGTTCTCTTAACTCTCCGGCAACGAACGGAAGAATAGAAGTGCTCGAATCTCGTCTTCAAATACGATTTCCACTGATTCGAGTTGGCTCATCATGATGTTGAACTCATTCAGGTGCTCCATCACCGAGCCGTTCGGCCATCTTCATGTTGAAAAGCTTCTTCATCGGAAAGATTTTGTTTGATGTAGAAGGCTTCTCATACAACTTCGCTAACGTCGTCATTAGCGTCTTGGTTGTTTTCTCCTTCGAGATATTAAAAGCCACTTGCGGAATCAACGACGGCCGAATTATTGCCGGTGCATTCTAATCCAAAAGGTTTCACGCCTCATCGGCCATCTTCTCGAGCTTTTCTCCAAGCAACGAAAGAAACGGGTCATTTTGATATAAGTGTAACAACTCCAATTTTTGTATACCTAAATTTGAATTAAATTTGAAGTATACTTGGAGTATTAATGTTGCTGATAACACTTTAAGTATCTATCTCTTTACAATAATTACAAGAAGGAGCTTGTAGCTCATTGGTAATACCTTGCACTGCTGAACCAAGCCACCAGAGTTCGAATCCCACATCCCACATTATTTTTAACACATTTTTTCTTTAAAATTCTTGGAAGTCCAAAAGTCCACAGGCCATAACTCCCAAATAGTGAACTGAACCCCAAAAATGAACCATGCCAAAATCCTAGTCAGGAGACCCCGGACCCAATGCCAGCCGGAATCGGCCAACTCGGCCGACGAGCGGCCGGCGCCGCCGGCCGGAGTTGCGCCGACGGCCGGGGTCCCAACACCAAAGTTGTGTCGTTTGGCCTTCTGAAACTCATGGTTTACTCCATTTTTAATGTAGCAGTTCTGAATGTTAAATACAACCCTTTTAATGCAAAATTTTAATGTTTTTTCTTTAATTTTTACAATTTTTTTTATAAAAGAAGACCCTTCACCTACCCTACCTAGCTACCCTATAAATAAACCCCTACCCCCTACCTTCTCATTCCAAAACCCTAGAAAAACTCTCTTGAAATTTCCACAAGAAGTGTGCTTTGAAATCGAGATCCCGGCGAAGCCTTGACGGAATTCCGGCGACGTGTTTTGGAGCAACCGGCGACGTAACCACCCCTCGGTCTTCCTCCCTAGTTCTCTTTACTCTTTAGAAGAGTTTAAACCCGTAAGTCCCATCCTTCTCACCTTTCTATTTCTTAAAAATACGGATTTATGAGACCCGACGGAAATCGGAACAAACCGATTTCCGATTCGGTTTTTCTACAAAATTCCACTTGTCACCTAATTCATAATACCTACCCATATCCATGTTGATTATTAATCACACTAAAACCAATTTAAACAAAGTTTCTCACATGAAATGATAGCTTTCTTGTAAAACCGTATTCTTTTCATAAAAATACCATGAAGTTTATTTTTCTTTGTTTAATCAATTCTCTCATTCCTAAATATGTTTATCTTGATCATTAAACTTGTAGAAATCAATTTCAATGAAATTTCACATATAAAATGATAACGTTTTCAAATACCGTATTCTTGCGTTTTAATACCTTTAAGTTTAATATATCATATTTTACCTCTAAACTTCATCAGAACTTAAAATAAGTCACGAGGTAATGACCTACCTCTACACACACACAAATATAACCTTAATTGATAAACGTCAAAATATAGAATACGAAAATACAAGACTTTTCACTAAAATACCCTTTTCTTTATAAACCATTTCTAAAAAGTTCTAAGTTGTTTACAATTTCTAAAACAATATCTTTTAATAGAAAAATACGATATGTCATGGACATCGATCGTTTATCTAAACTGACTTTATGGTGTTTAGGCTAGGCAAGTGAGCTTGAGTAACTTTAAAAGGCCCGTCTCACGATTCGTGAGCGGATCCCTCCCTCCTCACTTGTACTTAGCTGGCCACAATTGGCGGTGAAGAGGCGATTTGAGACTTCTAATGACTCGTTTAGACCCTTAGAAATAGGCTAGTTGGCCACAATTGGAAACCCTAGAAACTAAAATACAGAAAACTATACTCTTTTACAAATAAATACCTTTTATTTATAAAACCGTTTTCCTAAATGAATAGTATTTGTTAAAGCTAAGCAAAGTGCCATTACAACCCACTTTTGGGGAACCCGTTAGGGATAGTACGGTTCATCGTGCACCCACGGGCTAGTAGTGCGAGATTCAGACCTCCGCAAGGAGCATTCGGTCTCGAAACGTTTAAAATACGGCATTTAAGAAAAATGAGATTTTGGGAAAATAAAATATTTATTTAAAATTATTCATGTGTTAATATATATATAATTATCATTTAAACACCTATTTTATCATAAGATAAAGTTTCCACTTTTTTCTAAAAATTACAAGATTTAAAGTTACATGAAAATACCATGAATTTCAAATAAATAAATTAATACTTTTATTAGGATATATTCACTAGAATAACACAAATAAAATTTACACTCATTATAACTATAAAGATGAATAATAATTACTTGAGGTGTATTTTGAAAACTATACAATATTACTTTTTACAATAAACCCCTTCAAGTTTATAAATTACAATAATGCCCTAACAAATATAGAACTTCAAATTATCTTTCTTTTAGTCTGACTCGGGTTAGAGTCTGACTATTTCTGACTTGAATATGATTCAAGTCAATCTATATTCTGTATATTTCAACTCAAGATAAATACATGAATCCCAGAATCCAGTTAACAATCTATATAACCTGACTGAACCGAACCATGGATATATTCCTTTTACATGTTTCCCAGTATTCCATTTACATGACTCTACGGTTATAACCGTTTCCTGATATCATGGTTTCGGTCAGTCAGTTAATCAATCTTACAATCAATACAATTTTACAAGATAATAATACAAACAAGACATCGCGGGGTTTAAGGGGTAGATTGGTACGGAAGGTGTTAAAGGTGGCACGAGGTGGTCAGATTAATACACCTAACCTGAATCCCATTTCTGTTGTACCATGGCATAACGGTTCCTTGTACTACACGTGCCCTAGTCTCTGGCAAGTGAGACCCCCCTCGTATACACTGGCATTCTTCTGTACCAAGCTACAAACAACGGTGTTAACATAATATTACAACAATAGTTTACACTTTTAAAATGTATCTTCTTATTCTATCTTCTCTACTTCTCTCTTACCTTTGGGACTTACCGAGCGATCTGTTCGCTGACGACATTCTGTTTCTCTCTTCTTTGAATGTCGTCAGGTGACTTGGACCCGGCAGAAGTAGAGCTAACGGAAGAAGACTTGGAGCAATTTGCCGAAGACCCAGCAGTATAATTTCATTGTACACATTTCTTTTCAGTACTTTCCTTTTCCTGTTATGCCACTGTTTAGACATCTTTATTTCAGTTGTATTTTCCTTTCCATGTATGGTATAAAGAATGTTAATAAATAAAAGTTGCTGTTCTTTTTAATACTCTTGTCTCTTGTGTATTTATTTTATATTGCTTAGATACGCTTAGTGTATATACTTCTGAGTATATACGTAGCGGGCCTCGTCTCGTCTCCTTCGCCGTACACTGGAAAGCGGGTCGTGACAATAAGTAGTACTCCATCAGCATGCGCCACCAACCAAAATTCTAACCATTGAACTTATCAATTCTTGTTTTATCCTCCGACATTTTTCGTCTCTGTCGCGGCAAACTTGACTTCTCTCTTGAACTGAACCAACGTCTTTAAAATGACGATCTAAGAAAGTGGAGAAGAAGACATAGTTGTTATTACCCACCGTTGACCTAGATTGTAGATTTGAAGAGCCATAAGTTCTTTAACAAAACTCTGATATCAGTTGTTAGGGATTGATAGAGAGAGATCAAAACGCAGAACAATGCTCGCAACAACACCCAAACACACAAACACAATTACGCAATTAAACGACGAAAGAACAATATAAATATGCGAGAATAAAAATAGGAAACCAAACACAGAGAGATAAGTGATTTGTTAAGGGGGTTCACTTACTGTATAACTAGCTCTCGGCAGAGCGGAATATGCAAAGTCTCCACCATAATTTTCAAATCAATTTCACAAGCAAAACCCTAGGAATTTTCTCTCAAAATTTTCTAACTCTAGCCGTCACCCTTTCATACAATGATCTCTCACAAATTGGCTGTAAATAATACATGTGAGGGATTTTTTTTTATTTAGGCAAATCCTAATCCTAACAATACTAGCAAATAAACAAACTTTCCAAAGTTAGTTATCATCAGAATTCACCGCCGCCAGACGTCTGCAGTTCACTTTGGCAAACGTCTGCTGACGTCTTGGATTGGGTTTCGTGGCTTCTGCAAACGTCTTCCCCAAGGAACTGCAGACGTCTGTCTCTGCTCTGGTGTTTCTCGTGTAAATACCAGACGTCTGAACTTGATTTGGCCAGAAGTGAAGATGTTTACACCTTCAAACGTCTTCCGTTGTGTCTATTTCAGACGTCTGACCTGAAAGATGTTCCACCATTTCCAACACACCGGTCACGCAACCTGATGATGCTCAATATTGGCGATCTCCAAGATTAGGACACGTGGCAGATGACGTGTCCCGGAACTCAGAAGAGGAGGCCTACAGGGGCCGACCAGGCCACCCCCGTACCCGGCCTACAAGCCCAAGCTGGCTCTCCTCAGACCCCTTGCAAATTGGCCTCCTCGGCCTCTCAGCTCACCCCGAGCTGCTGCAAGACCGAGACTCCTCGGCCCTCGTGCTCGCCTCTGAGCTCTCCAGCCGAGGCCGTCTTCCTCGGTGCCTCCGACCGACCAACTCCACCATTCACAGGCGTAACCGCCGCTCCGCAAATCTCTCCATGCGCAGATTCTCCGCCGGCAACATCCCACGTTCCACGCCATCACGATCCCCATTAACGGGCGATCCACTCTTTACGCGGGCGTGACGTCGGGAGCGTAACTGCCGGCGAGATTCTCGGGCCTGCTGCTGCATGCCACCACCGCTATATAAACCCCCATCACAGAGGGGTCAAGTAAGCAATTCTTTACACTTTAGACCGTTACTCTGCTCGGATCCCATCACTAACTTGAGCGTCGGAGGGTCCTCGGTGGTACCAAACCACCCCGGGACTTCTTTGCAGGTATTCGGCGACAACTTCCACACCTCACCTCTTCCTCCAAAAACCCATTGAGACCCACACACAACGGAGGATAACCAGCTAATTTCACCGCGAGATATACGGAAGACAACATCTGACGGAGGCCCGAAAAGGAGCTCCATCAGTTGGCGCCGTCTGTGGGAACCGAAACTCCATAAAAAAAAACAAAGTTGGCATTCCATCTCCATCCCCATGGCAAGCGATCATCCTGAAGATCCAGATACCAGCCGTCGCCTCCCCCTCACCGGAGGCACGGATGAACCTCCTCCGGCGACCGTCATCAATGCCCTCGTCGGCCGAATAGACCGACACCCCCTCCCTTGACGGGGTCGCACAGAGGGGGCTCGCCACGGCGGCTCGAGGGCCACCTCGCCCAAGGATCTAAGCCCTCACTAAAAGGCAGCCCAGCAAATACCCTGCTCGGCTATCCCTGGCGGGTAGCTTCCCTACCGCAACGCCAGGGATCAGAAAGTCCTCCCAGAGGCAGTCGAGCCCGAGGATCCCTCGCTCGGCTATCCTTGGCAGGTAGCTTCCCTACCGCAACGCTAGGGATCAGAAAGTCCTCCCAGAGGCAGTCAAGCCCGAGGATCCCTCGCTCGGCTATCCCTGGAGGGTAGCTTCCCTACCGCAACGCCAGGGATCAGAAAGTCCTCCCAGAGGCAGTCGAGCCCGAGGATCCCTAGCTCGTCTATCCCTGGCGGGTAGCTTCCCTACCGCAACGTAAGGGGTCAGAAAGCCCTCTCAGAGGCAGTCGAGCCCGAGGATCCCTCGCTCAGCTATCCTTCAGGACAAAAGCCCTCGCCAAAAGGCACCGGGCAGTAACCCTTCCCGGCCAAGGGTCCTTGGTAGGCTTCTTACAGCCCTATAGCTCTTCCCGCGCCAAGAACCAAAGTCCTCCCAGAGAAAGTCGGGTCCTTGCTCGGCTATCCCCGGCTGGTAGCTTCCTACCACAACCGACAGGGATCAAAGTCCTCGCCAAGAGGCACTGGGCAGTAACCCTGCTCGGTCCCCATCATGAAGGATCAAAAGTCCTCCCAGAGGCAGTCGAGAGGATCCCTCGCTCGGCTATCCCCGGCGGGTAGCTTCCCTACCGCAACGCCGGGGATCAGAAAGCCCTCGCCAAGAGGTACCGAGCAGCTACCCTGCTCGGCCATCCTTCGCAGGCCTCTCAGGGACCCTCCAGCGTCAAGGATCAAAGCCCTCGCCAAGAGGCACCGAGCAGCTACCCTGCTTGGCCATCCTTCGCAGGCCTCTCAGGGCCCTTCCAGCGTCAAGGATCAATACCCTCGCCAAGAAGCACCAAGCAGCTACCCTGCTCGACCATTTTTCGCAGGCCTCTCAGGGACCCTCCAGCGTCAAGGATCAAGCCCTCGCCAAGAGGCACCAAGCAGCTACCCTGCTCGGCCATCCTTTGCAGGCCTCTCAGGGCTCCTCCAGCGTCAAGGACCAATGCCCTCGCCAAGAAGCACCGAGCAGCTACCCTGCTCGGCCATCCTTCGCAGGCCTTTCACGGCCCCTCCAGCGTCAAGAACCAAAGCCCTCATCGTGAGGCCGCCGAGTTCCTTCCTGCTCGGCGCATCCCCAGCGGGTATCCTCCTGCCCATCAGATGCTGAGGATCTCAAGCCCTCATCGTGAGGCCGCCGAGTTCCTTCCTGCTCGGCGCATCCTCAGTGGGCATCCTCCTGCCCACCAGACGCTGATGGTCTGAAGCCCTCATCGTGAGGCCACCGAGTTCCTTCCTGCTCGGCGCATCCCCAGCAGGCATCCTCCTGCCCATCAGATGCTGACGATCTCAAGCCCTCATCGTGAGGCCGCCGAGTTCCTTCCTGCTCGGCGCATCCCCGGCGGGCATCCTCCTGCCCACAAGACGCTGATGTTCTGAAGCCCTCATCGCGAGGCCACCGAGTTTCTTCCTGCTCGGCGCATCCCCAGCGGGCATCCTCCGGCCCATCAGATGCTGAGGATCTCAAGCCCTCATTGTGAGGCTGCCGAGTTCCTTCCTGCTCGGCGCATCCCCAGCGGGCATCCTCCTGCCCATCAGACACTGATGGTCTGAAGCCCTCATCGCAAGGCCGTCGAGTTCCTTCCTGCTCGACGCATCTCCGGCGGGCACCCTCCTGCCCATCAGACGCTGATAGTCTGAAGCCCTCATCGCGAGGCCACCGAGTTCCTTCCAGCTCAGCGCATCCCCAGCGGGCGTCCTCCTGCCCATCAAACGCTGAGGATCTGAAGCCCTCTTCGTGAGGCCGCCGAGCCCTTTCCTACTCGGCGCATCCCGGCAGGTAGCTTCCTGTTGGATATAGTGCCCTCAGAGTCAATTATTGGATCACAGGTACGTGATTGCAATGATTGAGGGAGGACCTATGCCGGTAGGACAGTCTTACTCAAGATGATAGTATGCTATCGGGTTTATCTTTATTATCGTGTACTGCTTTAGGTGACCTTACAGGTCGCTATTACACGTTGATAGAGCCCTTAGGATTCTTGTTTGACTGCCAGCAGTATGATGGCGATCATATACGTGGGAGCTGGGGTCTATAAGCACATCCTTAAAAGGTCCCTAGTCGTGGGAGTTTTCGAGACAGGGCATCGATACTCCAGAGTAGACTAGTGTATACAGTCGAGACCCCGACGAGAGGCGGTGGCCGGTCTCACAAGCCATTGGTGTCAGTTGGTTCACCTAAGATGTATACAGGTGCTCATTGGGTTATGAGTACACCGGACAGGACTCGTCGGGAACATGCTAGTTGGTACTATACCTGACGTCAGATAGCAGTTCCCTAGTGATATGTGTACAGGTTAGTTCATCGACCTGAGATCGTCATTTGTCTCGTGTGAGTTCCCACTGTGCTTTGATTACTACCCTACCACGGCTCAAAGGAGTCATGCAAACAGGTTTTAGTTGGGTACAGTCCCGAGCCACATGGAGGTAGTGAGCGGATCGGCAGGGGTTTGTCTCTCCCGGTATTGGGGGTGAGGTCGCGCTGTATCTAGGAGAGCCATTACACGAAGTCCTTGGCCAAGGCAGGAGATTTACTGGTAGGTATTCCAGTAGTATCTCAGGGTGTTCTGGGCTACACTCCGACACGACTTGTACCGCTTTTGGGAGTCTGACTTTTACCAACCCCCTACGCCCGCCATGCGATGCTCATAGACGAACGGACCGGACTGTACGGATATTGTCACTGACATGCTCAGTAGGGTGTCAGGATGAGTTCGCTCATCGACCTCCCTTTTGGTCAATACCTGGTAGCCCGTTACGTACGGCTAATACCTCTGACATGCTAGTGGTTAAATCCACAGCCAAAGTATTGACGAGTCTTTAGAGTCCCCCACAGACAGTTTCTCAAGTTTCGGGCGAAACATTGTAGAGGTCGTATGATATATGGCAGGGTTCGATCATATACGTGCGGTATTGCACGGATCATGATCGAACGGATCATACTAGTGGACTTTGGTTTAAGCCGGATCCTAATATTAGATTTGTTGGATTACTTTAGTCTCATCGCATTCGCATTCAGTCGGAATGCGGATGCAGGTATGTATATACAGGTGAGGGGTATTCTTGTGATCCGTCACGAGTTTACTTTAGATGTTGCCATATCTTTTTATTGTTGCAAACATTTGGATTAATGTTTGTTAATGGAAATAATGAGCTAGAATTTCATCATGAGATGCATTAAATGTGACATGGACTTCATTAGTGACTCATGGTCTCTTTTTATGTGCTAATGTCACATTATATGATGGTTTTGTGATGATTTGATAAGAGGAGAGAGAGGGGGGCTGCCTTGGGTGAGCTTGGTCTTGTATTTTTCTACTCACTCTCTCTCATTTTATCACAAGATCAACAAAAGAAAAGAAACTTCTTCTTCTTCTTCTTCTTTCTCTAGCTCATTATCTCCATCAATGGTTTCATCTCTAACCTCCATCCAAATCAATGGATGCAAGAGACAAAGTGATCACAAACATTCTGTACATCACCTTGGACACGTCGGCTAGCACACATCGTGCCCGAGTTGCTTCGGACGAAGCGGGAGTCCGTAAAAAGACTCGTAGATGTAGTGCCCTTTCCGACGAAGAGATCGAGCTCGGAGATGCCGCGAGGAGCTTGGGATGGTGGCCAAAGACCAAAGGACACGGATCGATCGGTATAGCTTTCTATCCCTTCTCTAGTTGCTAGTTTATAGGTTACTGGTTCGATCCGGGTTTTTAAGCATACGATAGCGCCGGTTTTCAAGTTAAGAAAAGTTTTCGTTTCCGCATTTTGGCCTCGGACAGACGGTCGGGACGCTACCGTAGACTTACATGGTATCAGAGCCACACCATTAACCTTTACTAGCTTGCTCTAGCATGTTTAGAACTTCGATCGGACGAAATTTTCAAAAACTGCGTTTCCAAGTCATCAGTTTCTGTCGAAATTTTTCTGTTGTCAAAAACATATTTGGTGTATTGCAGAAAATCAGGCAGGGTTTTTTAAGAAATCTGAGAAAATTTGGCAAACTGTTTTTACTGTAGCGGGGCGGAACCGCGGCCGTACCCATTCTTTGGCCGCGGTTCCACGGCCGTACTGTAGCTTCACTTTACCAAATTTCTTCAGGTGGTCTCTGACTTGGAAATGGGGTTTCTGGTAATTTTATTTTGGGCCCAGATTTGTTTGAGTACTGGGAATTGTGCTTGGGGCCCACTTCGGGAAATTTAGTCGATCGAAAATTTTAAACATGTTAGTTCACAGTATTTACATTATATCTGCGACCGTGAATGTCATTCGAGCGGTAAATCCTGTCTAATTGCTATAACCCTTTTAGACGGATTTGCGAACGTGACATTCACGTTGATGTTCTGTGTTGTGCTGTGATGTTGCGGATTTATCGTAGTGGATAGCCTGGATGCAATGGTTGTACAGTTTGGTTATATATGTACATTTGATATTGCGGGGCGAGCGTCCGACATGTGGACTGCCATCACTGCCTGTTTGTATATTATTCTTTTGGGGCACGACCGGGCTGAGGTCGATGTACCCGTTGTATATTTTACTTTCTGTACTAGGATTACCCCGCGATGGGGTGCACGGATAGCCGGGTTCTAGAGGGCAGCGGGCCCGCATCTCATGGCTTTGAGACGGAGGGAGCTTCACTCTAGAATTGGCGGGCTATTTGCCGCACTCGTAGGGGGTACAGGTTGATCCAAGGAGAGGTGCTCAAGTTACCGGATTCCGTGAAGTGTTGGGTGGTCCATTCACGTTGTTGAAGGGGGCTGCCTCGCTTCAGGTTTTGGCGGGTAACTTGCCGCGCCCGTAGGGGTCTAGGATTTCATTGCACATGCTATCCACACGACCAAGGGAACGTCGGGTTTCAGTAGCGGCTCTGTGAAACCTGGGGATCCCAGATTATCTGTATTGTTATGTGATGCTTATTACATTTCTGTGATGTTGCATTTTATCACGCCATGAGCGATTATTATATATTGATATATATACTAGTAGATGTTGTATATGTTTTACACCCGCGCTAGTCCAGTCCCCGCTCTGTCGTTAGTTAAGTAACCTAACGGGTGATGACGGGACCCAATGGCGAATGCGGATGGCATATACGTACATCGTATTTTCATTCTTTATTGGTATGATCAATTGATGGGGCTGCATTGATTCGGATCAATGCAAGCTAAACAAACCTATTCTGATGTTGTTGGAACAATTTTCAAAAAAGCTGTTATTGGAAGGACGTTCTCTTTTGTTTTGCACAGTGTTATTCGATTATGAATATCCAGCACCTCAGTCGACGAGGCAAGGGCCGAGATCCCTTCACCGGGAGTGACCCCTTGGACAGAAGTTTGCGTCAGGATAATAACTTCACTATAGCCGATTACTTTTTGCTTTGCATCGTGGTATTCAGTTGGAATATCCTGCACCTCATTCTACGGGGAAAGAGCCAAGATCCCTTCACCGGGAGTGACCTCTTTAGCAAAGGTTTTCGCCACTATATTTTTATAAAAAGTTATGCAGTTCCTTCAACGATATCAAGTACATTACGTTAAAAGGTTTTTCGCCAAAAACCTGTCGTAGCCCTCCGTCATTTCAGATTAGTATTACTTAGTATTCGTGCTACGTTTGTCGTGCATTGCCGAGGCGTAGTGTTCGGTAGCTCTGTAATGCTTTTCTGTCACATGGATATGTGGATTGGTTAGGACAGTCATGCGGCCTTGTTGACTGTGTCAAGAGCTCGTACGGGTGGGTTTAATGCAATCCTGGATAATGACGGGTTGAACTTGACTAGGACTCTTTTGATTTGTTGACTATGTCAAAGTCACTTGGGTTCTAAGGGTAAAAATCACATCGGGAGTTTCTAAAGAAACTGAAACTTACCAGGCATGCGCATACCTTCTGGAGTGTGATAATGTGAGTGGATTCCATCACATTATCATGCGATGATAGTTGGATCCCGATTCCCACTGATGAGTTGGTTTACTCCTCGGGTGATCCCGACTAATTCTTCTTTCAGGTTTGGAGGAGAATTTGAGGATACAATGGGAGGTTTCCTGATTAGATAAATTGATAACCATTCTGATCTAGGTTAGAGTGCACGCTGAGTGTTTCTTTTCTCTCTCTCTTTGGCAGCGACCATGGCCCGACCCTTGACTATGACTCAGTGACCGAGTTGACCGAACCTTCTTAAAACACTGGCTTTTGGATTGTCAGAGTTGCAAACCTCATTGCCACTCCTACTTTTACCCTTTTCTCCAGAACACCCCGTATTACTACGAACATCCACTTCCATTGGATAAAACCATCGTATGGTTATATACGAACTCGAAGGAACTCGTTCCAGATTCGAGGATGGTTTCCGGTTCTGGAGAAAACGAATAGGACTATTCAGTTGTCTTTTCCTTTTATCTTCCTCAGGTTGCGAGTGCTCCTTAGATTAGGACGGTATACCTATTATGCAAATTGGATAGTTTTCTTCCAAACCATAGGCTGGTGCCGAACGGTAGGGAATGAAGAAAACCATTTAGCCTAAACGGTGTACAGAAGGTATTAAGTAAAGACAAATAAAGGGATTAGTAAGAGGGCAAAGTAAACCGCGACTGCTATTCACGACCAAAACCAAGTATTTCATCGCCACTCCTACATCACCTTTGTTTTTCTCCAGAACACTCCGTATCACTACGAAGATCCATAGTTTATTGGATACTCCATCGTATGGTTATATACGAACTCGAAGGAATTTGTTCCAGTTCGGGGATGGATTCTGGTTCAGGAGAAATAAGACTAAGGTTTTATTCAGTTGTCTTTTATTTTTACCTTCTCTCGAGTTGCGAGTGCTCCTACGATTTGGACAGTACACCCATTATGCTTATTGGATAGTCTTCTTCCAAACCATAGGCTGGTGCCGAACGGTAGGGAAGAAAGAAAACCATTTGGCCTAAAGGGTGTACAGAAGGTAATGACTAAAGACATATAAAGGGATTTGAAGAGATGGCAAAGAAATATACGGTTGCAGTTGTGAATCTGATAATGGAAGAGGCATTACTAAGAATACCCGGATACCCCTTCGAAGCATTTACATGTTTCAGTTTCACTATGTATTGTTAAAAGAAAACTGATTTCCCAATTAGTCCTTGCTCCAGGGTATGTATTTACCAGGTTTGATTCTCACATATGTATGGTTTTACAGATGATGAGTGGGAGTAAATTATTGGGAATTAGGTGATCATCCTCATTATATCAGGATTCGTTGTAATTGGTGATATTTGAGAAAATCACCTGAGTTGTTTGCCGGACGGCAAATATTTGGTTTTGAATATCCGTTGTTATGCACCAATTTCAAATTGATATATCTGTACGTTTATTTTTATATAAAATGATATATAACTTTTTGAAATTATGTCTATGACATTTACCTATATCAGTGGATGGTTAGGTAAGGAGCATTAAACAGCGGTGTAATTCTTCTTAACCATAAGTACAGTTTTCAACCTACGACACACAGGGAATGAGTTATTAGACTCAGGGGACTTATACAAAGTATTGTATGTTGTCCAGTGTCCATGAGGACAAAGGGGTTGGTACTCGTACTATATTCTGTTTACTTGTGACTTCTCTAGTTCTTAGACATGTGTTTCGTGGAAATGCAAGGTCTAAGTTTTGAGAAGTTATAGGTATAAGAATAAAGTAGAGAACCAGGTGTTGCAAGTATCAGGATTCTTCAAGATGATCGAAGATGTAGATAGTTGTGTATGGTATTCAGTTGATAGTAATGATTAAGAGAACTTGCTTCTCTTTCAGGTTATTCATAATTGGAAGCACTCCTAAGTTGAGTAATACTGATCGGCTTCTCTCCATTTAGTTGACATGCACTGGAGACAGCTGCATGATTTGAATCTGGTTCCAATTAAATCAGTGCCTCTGTTTCTATATTGGATATAGAATAGTTCATATCTTAACGATATTAAGGTACGGGGAGTTGTCCGGCTTATGATTAAAACCAGACTCTGGATAACTCAAGGCACGTTTCTGTAATGGCTGTTTGTGGGTTGACCCGGGCTATGACGAGGGTTGACTTTCTACCATCTGGAAGATCAATAGTGATATTGTTCTTGACTCGCCACAGTTTTAGTAAAATGGATTTTTTCATAAAACAGTAGTGAGAGTATGGTAGAACTGGAAGTGATTCCAGAACCGCAAACGATTACTGAAAATTTGATAAGAACCTAAAGATTCAATCTGGTTTGACGTTCCATTGGCCACTCCGCAGATATGGTGGGTAACCTCAGGCACCCGAGAGGTACTCCGGTAGCCTCAAGGATGGTGACAGGGAGGTTCTTGTTTACCCAGACTTGCCATTGTTGTTGTTCCAGACTGTGAGACCCAGCAGGAGGATGAGTATAGCGTCGTTCTAAACTAGCTTTAGAAGTGTACGTATATATGAGTCTGCCGGAGGATTGTCGTAGTCAGTGGGAGCAACGGAAGCATAGTGGACAGGTAGCTTATGTCTATTTATGGACTAAAGCAAATATAGCGGAGATAGATCATCTATTTCTGATGTGATAGTCATAGATTTGACTTCATCAGAATAGGGGATGGATCTGTTAAGAAGGTAGTAGGGTGTGATGTCCTGGTATTTGGAAGACATACACAGAGTAGGAAGTGAAATTCCAATACTACGATCGGTTATACTTTGGTTGTCACACAGTGGTTTCTCCGCATAAAGGATATAGATATAATATCAGACATTCTGGTTACTAGATCTATGGTTTTAGATCTAGATTTGGGTAGTTTCCCAATCTGGGTACTTTGACAGCATTCTAAAGGTGTTTTAGAATGGACGACTCCTGGCACGGTAGTGTACCTGCAGGTGATGGAGTCACCCTCTCTAAAGGTGTCTTACAAACTAAAGGGGAGAGGGATGTGCATGATTGGCAGATCACTTGCTTAGGCAATTGAGTTAATCATGAGATGTCAAGTACCACACCAGATATTGTTTTTGCAAGAGATGCAATAAGTTGATATTAATCCTATCCTGGAGAAACGTTCGGAAGCAGTTTTAGAACATAAGTGGATGTTCTAGGGATATGATAACAACAGCCTCTTTTAGGAGACAGTTATCATTCCAGACTTCCAAGGTGACCTGGATGACAGAGTGACTGTCAGAGTTATAGTTTTCCCTCTGACGAGGGGCAGTATTTTGGACAGGTGGTCCAAGCGGATACTGAGGGAGGTGTGGCGCAGGATACTGATTAAGTTCAGTTGACGATACAGTCTAAGAAGTTTGGATTTGGAGTTCATTTATGAACTAGGTCCCATCAGATATCCAGACATATTCTAAGACAGGTATTGCTCATTTCGGGAGATGGCTTTCTCCGCGATCTTGAGATAAAGAGAGACATAGAAAGAAACATCAGGGCGGATCCACTCACTGAGGCTATTCCTCAAACGCAATAGTTTCGCAAACGGGTTTTGTGAGACTGATTAGTAGAGGGGTTGGGTGTTCGGTATCACACGGGCTATGAGTATGCGACATCGCAATAATTAGCCTTGAGTGCAAGTGGGAGATTGTTGGATATAATGCCCTCAAAATCAATTATTGGATCACAGGCACGTGATTGCAATGATTGAGAGAGGACCTATGCCGGTAGGACAGTCTTGTTCAAGATGATAGTATGCTATCTGGTTTATCTTTATCATCGTGTACTGCTTTAGGTGACCTTACAGGTCGCTATTACACGTTGATAGAGCCCTTAGGATTCTTGCTTGACTGCCAGCAGTATGATGGCGATCATATACGTGGGAGCTGGGTCTATAAGCACATCCTTAAAAGGTCCCTAGTCGTGGGAGTTTTTGAGACAGGACATCGATACTCCAGAGTAGACTAGTGTATACAGTCGAGACCCCGACGAAGGGCGGTGGCTAGTCTCACAAGCCATTGGTGTCAGTTGGTTCACCTAAGATGTATACAGGTGCTCATTGGGTTATGAGTACACCGGACAGGACTCGCCGGGAACATGCTAGTTGGTATTATACCTGACGTCAGATAGCAGTTCCCTGGTGACATGTGTATAGGTTAGTTCATCGACATGAGATCGTCATTTGTCTCGTGTGAGTTCCCACTGTGCTTTGATTACTACCCTACCACGGCTCAAAGGAGTCGTGCAAACAGGTTTTAGTTGGGTACAGTCCCGAGCCACATGGAGGCAGTGAGCGGATCGGCAGGGGTTCGTCTCTCTCGGTATTGGGGGTGAGGTCGCACTGTGTCTAGGAGCCATTACACGAAGTCCTTGGCCAAGGCAGGAGATTTACTGGTAGGTATTCCAGTAGTATCTCAGGGTGTTCTGGGCTACACTCCAACACGACTTGTACAGCTTTTGGGGGTCTGACTTTTACCAACCCTCTAGGCCCGCCATACGATGCTCATAGACGAACAGACCGGACTGTACGGATATTGTCACTGACAGGCTCAGTAGGGTGTTAGGATGAGTTCGCTCATCGACCTCCCTTTTGGTCAATACCTGGTAGCCCGTTACGTACGGCTAATACCTCTGACGTGCTAGTGGTTAAATCCACAGCCAAAGTATTGACGAGTCTTTAGAGTCCCCCACAGACAGTTTCTTAAGTTTCGGGCGAAACGTTGTAGAGGCCGTATGATATATGGCAGGGTTCGATCATATACGTGAGGTATTACACGGATCATGATCGGACGGATCATACTAGTGGGCTTTGGTTTAAACCGGATCCTAGTATTAGATTTGTTGGATTACTTTAGTCTCATCACATTTGCATTCAGTTGGAATGCGGATGCAGGGATGTATATACAGGTGAGGGGTATCCTTGTGATCCGTCACGAGTTTACTTTAGATGTTGCCGTATCTTTTTATTGTTGCAAACATTTGGATTAATGTTTGTTAATGGAAATAATGAGCTAGAATTTCATCATGAGATGTATTAAATGTGACATGGACTTCATTAGTGACTCATGGTCTCTTTTTATGTGCTAATGTCACATTATATGATAGTTTTATGATGATTTGATAAGAGGAGAGAGAGAGGAGGGCTGCCTGGGTGAGCTTGGTCTTATATTTTTCTACTCACTCTCTCTCATTTTATCACAAGAACAACAAAAGAAAAGAAACTTCTTCTTCTTCTTCTTCTTCTTCTAACTCATTATCTCCATCAATGGCTTCATCTCTAACCTCCATCCAAATCATTGGATGCAATAGACAAAGTGATCACAAACATTCTCTACATCATCTTGGACACGTCGGCTAGCACACTTCGTGCCCGAGTTGCTTCGGACGAAGCGGGAGCCCGTAAAAAGACTCGTAGATGTGGTGCCCTTTCCGACGAGGAGATCAAGCTCGGAGATGCCGCGAGGAGCTTGGGATGGTGGCCAAAGACCGAAGGACACGGATCGATCGGTATAGCTTTCTATCCCTTCTCTAGTTGCTAGTTTATAGGTTAATGGTTCGATCTGGGTTTTTAAGCATACGATAGCGCCGGTTTTCAAGTTAAGAAAAGTTTTCGTTTCCGCATTTTGGCCTCGGACAGACGGTCGGGACGCTACCGTAGACTTACACTTCCTACCCAACAAAGACAAGGATCACAGTCCTTCCAGACTCGACTATCCCTGGCCGGTAGCTTCCCTACTCGCAACGCCAGGGGTCAAGACCCTCGCCAAGATCAACCGAGCAGCTTCCTTACTCGGTCATCCCCAGCAGGCATCCTCCTGCCCAACAGACGCTGCCGGTTTGTAACCCTCATAACGAGGCCACTGAGCCCATCACATGCAGCGGATCCGAAGCCCCAACAAGAGACATCAGGTCTATCCAAGTCTGAGTAATCCCCCCTCGACTTCGGGGCCATGGAGACGCCTCCTTCTCAGCAGCGCTTGGCACAGTCGGCAAGTGATCGAAATCAACTCAACGACCGATCGCTCCATATGTCACGCCCACACTGGGCTGCGCCCCATCAGTCCAAAGGTCTGCACACGTCGTATCGGCCAACCGGCGCTCGACATGTGGACCGTCACTTCAGTGGCAGGACGCTCGAACCGGTGCACCTTCCCTAAATGCAGAAATCTCGCCCCGATAAGCTGGCAGAAAAGACAGCTGACAGCCCGGGGACGCGTCCCGACGAAATCTTAGGAGGGAGCTTACCCCAGACGGCCCGGCAGTCCACTCTTGACCCAACCCACTAGCTGGTCGGGACAAGGGGGGCTAATGATGATGCTCAATATTGGCGATCTTCAAGATTAGGACACGTGGCAGATGATGTGTCCCAGAACTCAGAAGAGGGGGCCCACAGGGGCCGACCAGGCCACCCCCGTACCCAGCCTGCAAGCCCAAGCTGGCTCTCCTCAGACCCCTTGCAAATTGGCCTCCTCGGCCTCTCAGCTCGTCCCGAGCTGCCGCAAGACCGAGACTCCTCGGCCCTCGTGCTCGCCTCTGAGCTCTCCAGCCGAGGCCGTCTTCCTCGGTCCCTCCGACCGACCAACTCCACCACTCACAGGCGTAACCGCCGCTCCGCAAATCTCGCCATGCGCAGATTCTCCGCCGGCAACATCCCACGTTCCACGCCATCACGATCCCCATTAACGGGCGATCCGCTCTTTACGCAGGCGTGACGTCGGGAGCGTAACTGCCGACGAGATTCTCGCGCCTGCTGCTGCATGCCACCACCGCTATATAAACCCCCATCACAGAGGGGTCAAGTAAGCAATTCTTTACACTTTACGCCGTTACTCTGCTCGGATCTCATCACTAACTTAAGCGTCGGAGGGTCCTCGGTGGTACCAAACCATCCCGGGACTTCTTTGCAGGTATTCGGCGACAGCTTCCACACCTCATCTCTTCCTCCAAAAACCCATTGAGACCCACACGCAACGGAGGATAACCAGCTAAGTTCACCGCGAGATCTACGGAAGACAACATCTGACGGAAGCCCGAAAAGGAGCTCCATCACAACCCATATTCAACTCTCTTATAAACGATTGTAAAATGTATGAGAAAAACTGTTCAATTCCTTTTTTTCATGTATTAGAAGTATTTAATATAGATCTTTAAAATATTTTACTGAAAGCCTTTAAAATTTCTGCTCTCTTTTTTTCCTTTTTTTTTCTTTTTAGGGGACAGTTACAAATTTCTTCTGGTTGACTAAAATTCTTAACAAACTCCTCAAATTTCCTTTTTCACGTGTACAAATATATGCATGGCTGCATCCTATATGCAAGATGTTATTAATGTTCCATGTGTTTTGGGTCCAACAGTAATTACCTTTGACTCTTCTTAGTTAGCTACTTATATTTTATTAGTGTATTTATTAATTAGGAGACATCCGAGATTGGTTCTTTTTTTTTTTATAATGTTTACGGGATTGCCAAAATTGAAGCATCAATATCCAACCCCATTCACATTGAACCTTTAATTTGACCAATTAATTATTAAGGTTTTCTCCATCTCCATCCAACTTAGAGGTATCATCTTGCAAGTTCCAAGCCTGCATTTGTGGCGCCAAACTTGGCTAATTAATTATTTCATTATGATTTTTAGTATGAGACAACAATGGGCTACAATTAATTTTATTAAAACTTTTCTTGTGCTCCTCGAAACTGACTTAGCAAGTCAAATTCAAAAATCCGCTGTTCTTCTTTTCTTTATTTATCGGTTGAGACCAAATTCCGGAAAAACTCACTCTTGAATCGATTTTTTGAATCGATTTTTTCACGGATTTCGTTGAGTAGATTATTGTGTTTGAAGATAATAAACTTTAGAACACGTTTTTTTACAATCATATAATATTGAGAAAAGATGAGATTGTCTTAAAAAATTTCGAGCAGATGAAATATTTTTACATCTTTAAACATCTTTCATAAAAACCTTTATTAATTAACCTTTTAACTTAAAGCCAGTAAAACCTTGTGAAATCTTTTTTTCGTGACGTTCAATCGTGTATGTATATATATGATCTATTTAGATTTTTAGAATGCATTGTTTTTATTAATCGCACGTGCAACCTTTCTATTGTATTGTATTCTCGGTTTTTTTAGATCCAAAATTGTAAACTTAGTCATCAAATGCAAAAATGAAAAGGTTATTCCTAAAAGAATATATATATATATATATATATAACACCCCCACACACTCCCTCTCCCTCCTTGAAGGTTGTATCTCTACTCTCCTCTTCTTTATACCCTTCTCTCTTCCTTCCTTCCTTTCCTTTTCCTATGTTTTGTTTCACTACTGGGGATGTATGTTGCCCAGTATATATGTGTCATTGCTGTAATTGGTTGACATTTTGTTATTTTTTAGGTTTTCTCATAAATTTCATGGGACGGGCGAGTTCTTTAAAACAAAAAAAAAGGATAAAAGACTTGGAGGTAATAAAAAAGCCACAAGGCCTATATATAAGTGGGCCTACAGCCTTTTTGTGAAATTTGTTTCCCAATTGTCAAAAGCTAGCATCTTAAGCAATGCTTAATTTCTTTATTGAAGATTGCTGAGGCAATGACGTCATTGACGTGTTTGATGAATTTTACATCATATTGTTGAAGAAAATTTAGATAAGCAAGTATTTAGGTACACTCTGCTTTCATTGCCTACAGCATAAAAGTTATAACAAGAACAGAGGCTGAATAATGATATGTACGGCAGTGGTGAATATAAACCTAACAAAACCGGTAAACCATACCTTCTGAGCCATGCCAAATAAAATCGAACCGCACATGGCATACGACAAGTTGTCATTCGTATTTTGTAGAAATACTTTCTACTTGTATCTGACTCTCAATATTGTCTTAACACGAGCAAATATTACAAGCGAACGGTGAAAATCCAAACAAATAAGAGATACACCGAAAGCATTTTTTCTTATACCGCAAATCTTTTTTAATAGGCAAAAGCTTCAAGGAAAGCATGAGAAAATGCAGGAGAAAGGTATTAAAACTAAGATATGTAACTTAATTATTGAAATGATAAATAAAAGATAGCTAAGAAAGTAAATTAGAATTTTAATGAAATGTTTTATATGGGCAGGATTTTTTTGCCATATCCATTTTTCTTTTTAAAATGAGGGTAAATTGTCAAAAAGCCTCCGGACGCTCAGGAGTTGTTTAAAACCCTGATATTTTCAAAATTGTTGGGAAGCGTCTACTATTCTGTAATATTTTAGAAAATTATAAATATTAATTTATAATTTTAAATATGAATATAATGAGTTTACAAAAATGATATCGCATATGAATTTTGGTATCCGCAAAAATGTAATTATTTTGGTAAAAATGAAGAAAAACGTGTGATATCATAAAAATGATATTTAAATTGTTTTAATATGATATGAGATTTTATTAAAAGGTTATGGTATTTAAGTATTATGAAAAGTGTTTTATTTCTTTAAAAAACATGAATTTAGATTTAGTGTAACATGAAGGTATTTTTTAAAAAGGTTTT
The DNA here is from genome assembly GCA_030015575.1 of Agapanthus africanus. Classification (NCBI taxonomy): domain Eukaryota; kingdom Viridiplantae; phylum Streptophyta; class Magnoliopsida; order Asparagales; family Amaryllidaceae; genus Agapanthus; species Agapanthus africanus. The sequence continues at coordinate 536,406,371 of JASDDO010000010.1, read as the reverse complement.
TATTTAGTTATGAGGGTTGAGTTTATGATTTGGTTAGACTAAACCTTCATACACATTACACCACACACACCCTCATCTCACTCCACCTCAGGCTTCAACCTTTACACCACCACCCTTATAAAACTCCACCTCATTCTTTCTCTACCTACCTCCTTCATACAATTACACATGTTCTTTCTCAATTGCTAAACTGAACAAAATTTCTCCTCCATCCTCATCTTAAAGTTTAACCTTCACTCAAAAACCATGAATCCTTCATCCAACTTGTGCATACCATCAAGTTAGAGCCACAAACATTTCAAGAAACCTCAAACCACCAATTCATAAGCTGGAATTTCCTTATGCACCATCTCTATAGGTAAATCTTCTTCCTTTTTATAAGTCTTGCTCTGTTAAATGTCTGTTTTTGTGTGCAAATATCAGAAACTAGGATTTTTGTGATATTTATGAGTGTAAACTTGAATCTGGAACTACGAGATTAATCCATTAGAAAAACTAACAATACTAGGATATGGTGAGACCATTAGAAGATGTCACCTAAAGCCCAAGCCCCTAACTCCACAGTAAAACCTTCGGTTTTCCCCATTTTCCCGCTACCGCCAGTTTTAGTGAAGAGTTATGTTTTGAGTTTTGGTCAGTAGCTTTAATTGGTGATAATTGAAGCTACTGTATTGTTTGTTTTGTCCTAAATTTCATATAGAGAAATATGTGATTGTTTTAGTATTGTTTTAACAGTGTTTCCAATATTTATGATACGGTTTTTCGTATTTCTATATCTCGACTGAATTATTGGCGTTCGTACGTTAATGTCAGAGGTATTTGGTCGTATTTAGAGTAAGTGAGCTATACGTTCTAACCTATATGCGCTTAGCTCGTTGATTTGCTTTTTGATATGATTTTTACGCCAATGTGTTATAACTACGATTGTAGGTACGATCGCGGAGATTTCCGAGACGGTAAGGACGGACAAAGTAATCATAGATTTCGACTAACTCGACAAGTTGGTGAGTAGATTTATATCTACGGGGAAAGTCGGGTGGATGGCGTATAGCACCCTCCGCAACCACTTATATAGAATAGTTATGATATATCTAGTGTAAAATGATATGTTGGCTAACTTAGTTGCATTATTGGTGTATGGTAAATACCTAGTAGAATTCTTATAGTTATGGTTATACCTGGATATATGGTATTGGGGATGGACGTACGTGACGATAGGTCCGTATGGTATGGATATGATATTGGATGGATATAGTAAGAGAGATCATACCGTACTCGTGATGATGAGGATAATGTATCGAATACGGCTGAGGTTCATATGGACTCGTGGAGTCATGCGTTATCCCGATTTGGGACATTACGATTGATTGAGCTATACTTTTTTAAAAACCAACGATCCGTGTCACGCCCCGCTTCCCAGAGTGCGCTAAGATAGGCACGTGACAGAGCCAACCATGCTACCTGTGGATAGGAAATATTCCTCCACAGTCACATTACGGCTGTAGAGATATCAAGAACAATAATAAACTATCTAACACATGTCCATAGGCCAAAATAAACGGGTCAAGAATAAAATAATATGTGGAAGCAATAGATCCAATAAATAAAACACCTGAAAGTAAAACTGGATACCAGCTGGATCCTCACTGCTCGGCCTAACGGCGGAAGTACTCCTGATTAGCCTGCGACAAAGGTAGAGGATCTGGGCCATACAAAACCCAGACGTCAGTGCGTCATAACATCAATAATAATATAATCAGGGGGTAACGAGACATGCAGGCACGAGTATGAACAGTAATAAAAGTATAACAGTAACATAAATAAGGACAGTGAAGGGTAAGGCACAGGTGATGTGCAGTGAGTAATCTAAACTGGACTACTGGGTTAACTACTCTCAAGTCTTTGAAATCAATTTGATGAATCATCGATGTAACTCAATAGTATCCCGTGCGTGCCCGGGACCACGGTCAAAACTCTCGGGCTGAATCCGAGACGTGCCGCTAGGCAGTAAAAGGTGGTATATAAAGACGAATGATGTCAGCAGCATCATTCCAGGGCTGGCCTAGCCCGTAAAACTGATCAGTAAAGGCATCGAACTGTCGAGTTACAAGTCAGGTTTCATCATTGATTTCCCCATACCCCCAAGTTATGTGTGTAAGTCATGTATTGATAAATCTGGAGCTAATGCCAACACAGGATCAAGCGGATACAGGTTTGTCTGTATAGACAACAGGATATGTCCGTAGGGACAACAGGTCAAGATTGTCGGCATTAGTAACAGGATCAGGTAATGTGTCAAGCTGTGGTACATCAGGTCATGACAGGTAGTGTACATGTATCAGGTCATGTCAAGTAGTGCACAGGTATCAAGTCGTGTCAAGTAGTAGTGTATCAAGTCATATCAGGGGGTGCACAAGTATCACGTGGGTGCTCATAATCAAACCGTAATAAGTATGGGTACACAAAATCAAGTATGGAGTACTAATATAACAATAAAATGGAATAATGTGATGTGGTATGCCAATAGATATAAATTCAAAGATATGGATGCACAATTATCGATTAGGGTTACATTTATAGTTTCAATACTAATTAGGATGCACTTTATTAAACATGGGGTGTTAATATCACCGTGTTATGTATTAATGTGATCTATGGATGCAGTTATATATATTTTAAATGAGATAGATGCAAACGGGTATCCGAAAAGTTATAAAACTATAAAATGGTAATGTGGGATGTACTACTAAGCAATATGTGATATAATTATTGATATGGGTGCAGTATAATGTAATCTAATGTGTCACAAGATATGTTTTCATGACCTAGATCTAAAATGATATAAACGGATGCAAACTGTCACGCCCCATTTCCCAGAGTACGCTAAATTGGGCACGTGACATAGCCAACCATACTACCTGTGGTAGGAAGTATTCATCCACAGTCACATTATGGCTGTAGAGATATCAAGAATAAAATATAACTATCTAAAACATGTCCATAAGCCAAGATAACATGAGTCAAAATAATAAAAGTGCGGAAGCAAAAGATCCAATATAAGTAACTGGAATGTATGTCCCATAATGCGGGCTCACATCAGGAATAAATTGCAAAATAAGGAACTAGCTATTACTGGAACTCACAGCTCAGCCTGCTGGCTGAAGTACTCCTGCTCGGACTGCAGCAACGGTACAGAATCTAGGCCATGCAAAACCCAGACGTCAGCGCGTCGTGTCATCAAGTAATAAAATATAAACAGGGTAACAGGCAATGCAGATATAAACATAAATGAAAAGCAGGTGCAACAGTAATGTAGTCAGGGCAGTGAAGGGTAGTGTGCAGTGAGTAAACTAAACTGTTCTTCTGGTTTTCTATTCTAAGTCTTTGAAATCAAATTGATGAATCATCGATGTAACTCAATAGTATCCCGTGCGTGTCCGGGACCACGGTCTACAGACTCTCGGGCTGAACCGAGACGTGCCGCTAGGCAGTAAAAGGTAGCAGGTACAGGCGAGTGATGTCAGCATCATCACTCCGGGGCTGGCCTAGCCCGTAAGACTGATAAGAACAGGTATCGAACTGTTGAGTTACAAGTCAGGTTCCGTCATTGATCTCCCCATACCCCCAAGCTATGTATGTCAAGTCAGGTATTCAGTAATCAAGAACTAATACCAACACAGGATCAGGTAAGAGCAGGTTTGTCTGGATAGACAACAGGAACGGTCCGTAAGGACTACAGGTCAGGTTTGTTGGCATTAGACACAAGATCAAATAACAGGTAATACCATGGTACATCAGGTCAAGCCAGATAATGTATACAGGTGTCATGTCATGTCAAGAGTGTACGGTATCATGGGTGTGCTCATAATCAGCTAGCATAATCAGGGTTATAATAATCAAGCATGGTTATCAACAACATAATCTAAGCAAGGAGTTAAGCAATAAGCAGATTTTATTTATTTAGCTGTACAGTTATCAATTGTGTTTAACAGACAATGTCGGCATAATGTGAATACAGTATGAAAGATGTAAATTGTCACGCCCCACTTCCCAGTGTACGGCGAAGGGGACGCGGCGAGGTCCGCTATGTATGTACGCAGAAGTACATACGTTAAGCGTAGCTAAGCAATATAGAGTAAATACACAAGAGACAAGAGTATAAAAAGAACAGCAACTTTTATTTATTAACATTCTTTATACAATAAATGAAAAGAAAATACAACTGAAATAAAGATGCCTAAACAGTGGCATAACAGAAAAAGGAAAGTACTGAAAAGAAAAATGTACAATGAAATTATACTGCAGGGTCTTCGGCAAATTGCTCCAAGTCTTCTTGTGTTGGCTCAACTTCTGCCGGGTCCAGATCACCTGACGACATTCAAAGAAGAGAGAAACAGAATGTCGTCAGCGAACAGATCGCTCGGTTGCTTCAAAGAACGTCGCCGGAAATCCGTCAACGCTTCGCCGTGAACTCGGTTTCAAAGCACACCTTTCTTGTGAAAATTTCAAGAAAGTAAACCTAGTGTTTTGGGATGAGAGGGTAGAGAGTAGGGGGTCTATTTATAGGGTAGCTAGGGTAGGGTAGGTGAAAGGTTTTGTTTATTAAAAAAATTGTAAAAATTTAAAGAAAAACATTAAAATTTTGTAGTAATTAGGGTGTATTAAGAATTCTGGAACTGATATAATAAAAAGGAGTTAACAGGGGGTTATGGAAGACCAAAAGCCACATTTTAGCTTTTGGGACCTCGGCCGTCCGACCGAGTCCGGCCGGCGGCGCCGGCCGGCCGACTCGGCCGATCCCGGCCGAGTCCGGCGACGGTCGGGTGCGGGGTTCTCCGATGTAGACTTTGGCATACTCCGTTTTTAGGGTTCAGTTCAACATTTGGGAGTTATGGCCTGTGGACTGTTGAGCTTCCAAGAATTTTTAAAGAAAAATAAACTAAAAATAATGTGGGACATGGGATTCGAACTCTGGTGGCTTGGTTCAGCAGTGCAAGGTATTACCAATGAGCTACAAGCTCCTTCTTGTAATTATTGTAGGGAAATAGATATTTAAAGTGTTATCAGCAATATTAAATACTCCAAGTATACTTCAAATTTAAATCAAATTTATGTATACAAAAATTGGAGTTATTACATAAATGCTGGAAACAGGTTAGTCAATATTGAGCGATCCATGGATGCGATAACATGTATAATCTGTTTAATGAATGCAGTTGTAATTAGATCGGTTAAAGTTGCACATGGATGTCCGATAGGCTAAAAGGTATTACAACAATAAACAAATGTGATCTATCCTGTACAGGTGATATTAGATGTAAATAATTAGATGCAAGATTAGGTTTCACGTTTAGAATCATGAAATGTATAACAGAACCTTACACGATTAACTTGTAATCCATTTCTTTCAATTCTAACTAGAGATTTAACAGGAAATAGGTAATTTAGCATATGAATAGTTTATTATAGCATGTAGCAAGTTTCACTTGTCTCGACGGGTTGCGAAACGGAAAATGGAACGTTACGCGTCGGCGGGGAAAAGTCGCGACGCGCGCACGGTGCACGGAATAAGTCTGCACGACAAATAGTGGAACCACACGGGTCAGAGTCCCTTGCTGGATCGTCGGGAAACGTCGCCGGCACGGTCGGGTTCCGGCCAAACACGGCAATAGTGAACAGTAAATATGCAAGCATGGATGAAATAAAGAAGAAGAGGAGATTAAGACTAAAGGAGAGAAGGAGGCTAGAGGAGGGGTGCTTACTAGCTGCAGAGGGATTCTCACGGCGACGGTGAGACCACGGTGGTGAGATCGACGGAGCTCCAACGATCACCAGAGGCTTCGCAAAACACAGCAAGAAAAACTTAGCAAAACAATCATATGTAGAAGAAGAAGGGAAGGCTGAGAGAGAAAAGAAACGCTTACTGGGGCTTGGGAGACGTCTGCGGATGCCAAGGGGGAAGTCGTCGGCAAGGATCTCCGGCGAGATCACGGCGAGGCGCTAGATTCCAAGTTGCAGGAAAACGGCTTGGCTAGGGTTTTATGTTTGGTGGGGGTTACGTTGCAGGGTTGGGTGCTCGGGAAACTGCAAAGGGAAAGAGCAGAGGAAGAGGGAGGTGGTGACGGCGAGAAGAGCGAGTCGGCGGCGACAAGATGGGCTGAGGCTGCCGGGTCGGTTATGGGTGTGCACAGGGGAGCAAGGAGAGGGAAAGAAGATGAAGACGAGGAGGAGGAGATTGAGAAGAAGAAGAAGAGATGGAGATGGCGACGAGGCAGACGCGGCTAGGGTAACGGCGAGAGAAGACGAGGCGGCTAAGGTTTCTCAGCGATGGGTTTAAAAGAGAAGGAGGCGCGGGGGTTTTAAAAGAAGAAGAGAATGTGAAGGGAGGTGACCATAAGTGAGGCGCGGTGACGGAAATCGAGGAAGCTACAGTGATCGCGAGATCTGTGAGAAAGTTGCGAGAGGAGAGAGAAAGAAGAGAGAGAGAGAGAGAGCTGCACTCTGGGAAGAGAGAGAGAAAGAAGGAAGAAGATTTTTGGGGAGAGAAAAGAGACGTGGGGCCCAGTGAAAAGAATGGAGAGCTGTGATCGGCTCGCGGCGGCGAAGGGAGAGAAAAGATTTAGTGGAAAAGTGAAACGTGTGGGGCCCGGTGTTTATTAAGGGAGAATTGTGATTGGCTGGAAGTTAGGAAAAATTGTGAAAAGATTTTAGGGAAATGGAAAAAATATTTTTTCTGAGGGTTATATTTTATTTTCGTTGGTTTAAAAATATTAGAAAATAGGATTTGGCGCAAATGCAAAATATTTCAGAATTGCGCCCGGGTCGGGTCCAAAAATTTGAATTTGAAATATAAAAATTATTGGCGGGTTCCAAAAATTAAAATGAAGGGTTTTATAATTAAAACGCATACCCCCAAGAACGGATGCACGTACGTGCGCGTAGCCGTCCAAACTTGTCTGTTTCACTGAACGGGACGAGAACACGATGCAAGGACGCTACCACAGGTTTAGGGGTGCCAAGCAGGCCATGATAAGTATTTTAATTTAATTTTAGATGCCCTAAATTGTTATATGCAGAATTGAATTGCAGGGGTAAATTTATAACTAGTAACAGTCAATTAAGATAAATGAAATAAATACCACACCACGCATACGGTAACAGAAACTTGTAGAACTGGACTCGGTTGTTACACAAACGGAATATCGAAAAGCTATAAAATGAAACATGGGGTACTAGATTTAAACTACAGGTATGATATTTATTTAAATAGGTATATAATGAATTATATAGCATGTAGTAAAATTAACTTGCCTCGACGGATCAAGAAACGGATGTGTACGGAACGTCTCACGTCGGTGAAAAGTCGCGACGCGTGCACGGTATACGGAACGGTTCCAAACAACGCACAAGGGTGATCACGCAAGCAAGGCACGTTCGCTGAGTCGTCTGGATCATCGGCGTCGTCACGGCTCCGGCGAACTATGCAAATAGAAAACAGATTTTTAAAGAAAGAAAGGAAAGAAAAGAAAGAAAGAAGAAAAGAAGGGGAGGAAGAAGGAAGGGCAAAGGCTCACTGGTGTTTGGTGCTCTGGGGTTTCAGGGGACAGAGGAGACGAGGTAGTGGTGTAGGGTTCACCGGCGGTGAGGGGCGATCGAGATGGAGGCTAGGGTTTCGGTGTTTAGGGTTTGAGTTTTGGTTTGCTGGGTTTCTTGGTTGGTTTGAGGGTGCAGGGTTCTGTGAGGGGAAAAGACAGAGGAGAGAGGAGAGAAGAAGAAGAAAATGGTGACGGGATGAGGTGGTCGACGGCGAAGGAAAGGCGGCGGTGATGGGTTCTGGGGTGCAGTAGGTTGCTCGGGAATGAAAGGAGAAGCCAGAGGAGGAGGAGATGAGGGGAGGTTGATGAGGCAGAGGGAGTTAAGGTGATAGGCTTAGGGTTAGGGTTGAGAAAGGTGATGGGTTCTTGAAGGAGCTCGGTTTTTAAAAGAAAATGGAGAATGGAGAAAGAATATATGGAGAGATTGCTAAGGGAGGTGACGGGATCTCCTAGGGAGGAGACGGGATCACTCTCACCGCGAGATGAGAGAGAGAGGGGTGCGGGATGAGAGAGAGGGCGAGAGGGCGAGAGGAGAGAGAGAGGAAGAGAAAGAAAGTTGGCAGTATGTGGGGGGGAGAGAAAGAGAGAAGAGAGAGAAAGATTATGAGGGGGAGAGAGTGTGGGACTGAGCGCGAGGGAAGCGAGAGAAATCTGGGTTGTTTTAAGATTAATGAATTTAGAAAGATTTTAAAAAGGGTTAGGATTTTAAAAGATTTGTAAGTTATTTAAAATTTTAATCGGTTGATTTTTAAATAAAGATATTAAATTTAATAAAGTTTGAATTTTGGCGGGATACAAAAATATTCCAAATCACGCCCGGGTCGGGTCTAAAAATTCAGATTTAAAATATAAAAATATATGCTACTCTCAAAATTCAAAATGAATGCTCAGGTAACGAAAATGCATACCCCCAAGAACGGATGCACGTACGTGCGCGTAACCATCCAAACACGTCCGTTTCACTGAACAGGACGAGAACAAGATGCGCGGATGCTACCACGGGGTTAGAGGTATCATGCAAGCCATGTTATGTAATTTTAAAATATTTTCTGTGACTTAAAATGTTATATGGTAAAAGATGCGAAACCAGATGAAAATGCCAGTATGCAGTATACATGAAATGCACGCGTCTATGTAACAACTCAAGCTAATTCATAAATATGAATCAAACAGGTTCAAGCAAGCGGGTCGGGTCGAAAGCAAAGTAAAATATAAAATACCATTCGCACCCAAAACACGATAAATCGAGAAATACCACAAATAAGAAAAATACAAGAACTGGAATTGGTATAAGTGAACTAGGTTGTTACATTATACCCAACTACAAAAAGAATTTCGTCCTCAAAATTCCAAGAAGAAGAAAGGATAAACAATCAAGAAACTTCAAGAATAGATGTGGAAAACTTCTGTCGGATTTCATCTTCTCGTTCCCAAGTTGATTCTCCATGCGAGCGATTTCCCCAAGAAACAAGTAAAAGAGGGATAACCTTGTTCTTAAGAACCTTTTCTCTTCGATCTACAATCGACATCGGTCGTTCCTCAAAAGTTAAATCTTCTCGTACAATCAGCTCTGAATGATCCAGCACGTGTGTTTCATATCGAACATATTTAAGGAGTTGAGATACATGAAACACGTCATGAACATTCGCCAAAGATTGCGGTAAAGCCAAGCGATACACCACTTCTCCAACACGCTCCAAAATCTCGAAAGGTCCAATGAATCGAGGACTAAGCTTGCCTCGACTCCCGAAACGAATCACCCCTCTAGTCAGTGATATCTTCAAGAATACCATATCACCAACAGCGAACTCTAGAGGTCTTCTCGATGTGTCAGCCCAACTCTTCTGCTGATCATGTGCAGCCTTCATATGATTCCGGATAGTATTAACTTTCTCCATGGTTTCACGATCCAATACGGTCCCAATAATCTTCGTTCTCCAATATCGTCCCAACAAACAGGTGAACGACACTTGCGACCATACAATGCTTCGATTGGAGCCATCTGAATAATCGCCCGAAAACTGTTGTTATAAGAAAACTCCACCAAGTGTAGATGATCCTCCCACGAACCCTTGAAGTCCAACCTGCAAGCTCTCAACATGTCCTCAAGAGTTTGGATCGTTCTCTCCGACTGGCCATCTGTCTGAGGATGATAAGCTGTGCTAAACTTCAATCGAGTCCCCAAACTTTCCTGTAAGCTCCTCCAGAAATGTGATAAGAAACGGATGTCACGGTCGAACACGATGCTCACTGGTACTCCATGCAATCTTACAACCTCTTGCATGTACCGTTCTGCCAATACTTCTATTGATTGACCAACTCGAAATGGGATGAAATGAGCTGCCTTGGTCAATCGATCAACAATCACCCAAACTGCATTGTTGCCCTTTGGACTCCGCGGTAAAGCCGTCACGAAATCCATGGTTATATGTTCCCACTTCCATTGAGGAATCGGAAGTGGTTGCAATAAACCAGCAACCCTTTGATATTCAGCCTTAACTTACTGACACATCAAGCACTTCGCTATAAAGCGGGCAATCTCCCGTTTCATGCCTTCCCACCAGAAATGCTGTCGTAGATCTCGGTACATCTTCGTGCCTCCTGGATGTATGGAATATGCGAAACTGTGTGCCTCCTTTATAACCTATTCGCGAATATCTCCTTTTGGCACACACAAACGACTAACATAATGCAACGAACCATCTTCATGAATCAACAAGTCCGTTCGAAGTCTAGCTTCAACCTGTTCTCGAAACTTTTGCAATCTATGGTCATGTAGCTGCGCTGTTTTAATATTCTTGATCAACGACGACTGTACTTGCAGCTACATCAACTGTCCCGATGAATGCGGTAGCACAACCTCCAAATCGAATCTCCGAAAGTCTTCGATAAGTTCCTTCTCTGCAGTCAACATCTGAATTTCTGGCAACTGACTAAGCGCATCCGGCACAACATTAACTTTCCCCGGATGGTACTTAAGATCAAGATTGTAGTCAGCCATCAGCTCCAACCATTTACGCTGCCTTATATTAAGCTTCTTCTGTGTGAACACATACTTCAGGTTTTTGTGATCGGTGAATACTTCGACCATTTTGCCCAATAAGTAGTGTGTCCAAATCTTTAAAGCAAAAATCACAGCTGCTAACTCCAAATCATGAGTTGGGTAATTCTTCTCATGGGTCTTCAACTGTCTCGATGAGTAGCTATAACCTTCCCATGTTGCATCAAAACACATCCCAATCCTTTTCCAGATGCGTCGCTATGAATCACCAATCCTCCGGAACTGTCTGGTACGGTCAAAATAAGAGCGGTTATCAATCTCTGCTTCAACGCCTCAAAAGCTGACGCACACTTATCCGTCCACATAATGGTACTTCCTTGCGTGTAAGCTTGGTCAAAGGCTCAGCCGAACGAGCAAAATTCTCCACGAACCTTCTGTAATACCCGGCAAGTCCAAGAAAGCTTCTGATCTCTGCAACGTTCTTCGGAATCGGCCAATCTCGAACTGCTGTCATCTTTTCAGGACCCACGGTGATTCCATCTCCGGACACGACATGCCCTAAAAACTTCACTTCTTCAAGCCAAAACTCGCATTTGCTCATCTTTGCATACAATCTTTCTTGCCTCAATGTCTGCAGTGCGATCTTCAAGTGTTCTGCATGCTCTTCAATATTTTTAGAGTAGACCAGAATATCATCAATGAACACCACTATAAACCGGTCCAAGAATGGTGAAAAGATTCGGTTCATTGTTCAGACCATAATATTGCATTTATCATTCCTCTATTCTTACCATTTTTATAAATAAACAGGTACTCTTGACGCACGTTTGTTGCATATTACAGGTTACAGGTTTCTGGAGCAAATACAGTGAAAAAAGACACAAAACAACAGAAAATGGACTTTTGACCAACAATTAGACGGATCCTAGTCAAAGCCTAATCGAAGAACATTGCAAGGTCCAAAAATGTCAAGTGAACGGTCAAAAGATCCTTACAAGTCTTCATTGGAGATCTGGAGAAGATACAGAAGTCCAAACAGAGAAAAAAGTGTAAAAAGAGAGAGCCCAAGAACCCTTGAGGAAAGCCCAGAAGTCGGGAAGCCCAAGACCACCAATGGGCCGCGGATCCGCGGCCCAAGCCAACAAATGCCGCGGATCCGCGGCCATTATATGCCCGTGTCGGCGCAGTTTTTCTGTGACGGTGCGTTGTTGTGAGTGTTAGGATTTTAAGTGGGCAAATCAGTAATTGCGTGTGCGCGAGAGTCTGTAACCTTAGGTTTCCTATTTTCCTATAAATTGTAATTTTAGATCTAAAAATTGTATGCCTCTTTTCAATAAATAAAATTCAGAAATTCTGGAAGTGACATTCAGATCTGTTCTTTATCGCTTGGAGGGAGCCATCACCATTAGTAAGTATTTTTCTTTTATTCTTTTAATGTTATTTCATCCCCTAATGAGCGAGTAGTCTCCTCGCTTGTTAGGGTTAGCCTTAGGGAAAGGGTTGAGAGATGAGATCTCTCACCCCATTCAATGTCATATTCAACTAACCCATTAAGAACTCCATGCATGCGCGCACAACCGCTCCCTGCGGCACCCTACCCCTCGAGGTAACGGTGAACCGCAGTATAAAAGGCCGGTTGCGCGCGTTTTCCATGGGGGTTAGGGTAATTAACGATAAAGGAAGGATACGAATCTAGAGGAAGAAAACATCTTCCCAAAAGAGTCGTATCCACTTTATCGATAATTACTATAACACCTAATGGATCTAGAATACGGCATTGAAAGCGGTGAGGAAACATCAATCTCCAAAACTTCCTCTAAGCCTAACCCTAGCAAGAATTTAAATTAGATTAATTAAGTTTTAGATCTAGATTTTTATAAAACCAAAACGACAAATAGAATCAACTCATTAAGACACACTAAAGGAATTTACCCGTCTCTGTGGATCGACCCGCACTCACCGGCTAGCTGCAAAGCGACGCCGTTTCTGATTACGGTAAACTACAAATTTTTGGATTAATCATTCATCAAGTCTATGAATATCGCCGGTGCATTCGTTACTCCGAAGGGCATCACTAAATACTCGTAATGTCCATACCGAGTTCGGAACACAGTCTTGCAAATATCTTCTGATTTAACTCGGACCTGATGATATCCGGATCATAAATCCAGCTTCAAGAATACCCTCGCGCCACTAAACTGCTCGAACAACTCGCTAATGCGAGGGATCGGGTACTTGTTCTTAATAGTCACCCGGTTTAACTCTCGATAATCGATGCACATCCTCCTTGTGCCATCTTTCTTCTTGACTAGAAGAACTGGAGCTCTCCAAGGTGAATTACTGCTGCGAATCCAACCCTTCTCAAGTAATTCGGTAACCTGCTTCTTAACTCCTTCCAACTCCACTGGTGCCATTGGATAATACGCCTTAGAGATTGGCGCTACACAAGGAATAAGGTCGATCGCGAACTCCACGTCTCGTTTTGGCGGTAAACCCGAGATGTTCTCGAACACGTCCATAAAATCTCGAATTACCGCTGGCACTTCTTCCTTATCAACTTCCATCGATGAAAGAACATTATTTGTCAGCCTAACCCTAAACTCGACTGGCCCGGCAGAACTGCTTACTCCAGTAAAGACAAACTCCGAATGTCCGGGAATCTGGAAAATCACTTTCTTTACCCTACAATCAATGTGAGCGTGGAAAGTGCCGAGAAAATCCATTCCCAAGACAACAACAAACAAAGGGATGCGCCAGAATTGAATAATTCTAATGTGGGGAAGACATGAACAAGCAGGATACCTGAAACGATTTCACCTGAAGCCAAACACTGAAGAAGATAAGCACGGTAAACAGAATTCAAGCTTGCGATAAACATGAAGTGGAAAGCAAGAGAAGCAAGGCAATATAATGACCATGAAACAAGAAAATGAAACAAGACCAGGACTCCAAGTTACTTAAATAGAGTATCGCATTGTAACCATGCTGCAGTTCATAATTACAATCACATAACTCCGTTCAAGTCTCCCAAATCCTAGTATCAGAATCAAAGGAACAGGGAGAAACAATAGGGAACCAAAGTTTCCAGGCCGAGATGCAAAGTTATTTGCATATCGTCAAGACAAGGGTCAAGAGAAAGATATGATTCAAGAATCATGATAACAATGTGGCAGGACATGTTCCTAATCTCGAGTATTCTGATTCGTGTATTGGGTCCAATACCCAACTACAAAAGAATCAAACCCGATTAACCTAGATCCTATAGCTCTGATAACAAACAAACCCTGTCACGTCCCGCTTCCCAGAGTGCGCTAAGATAGGCACGTGACAGAGCCAACCATGCTACCTGTGGATAGGAAATATCCCTCCACAGTCACATTACGGCTGTAGAGATATCAAGAACAATAATAAACTATCTAACACATGTCCATAGGCCAAAATAAACGAGTTAAGAATAAAATAATATGCGGAAGCAATAGATCCAATAAACAAAACACCTGGAAAGTAAAACTGGATACCAGCTGGATCCTCACTGCTCGGCCTAACGGCGGAAGTACTCCTAATCAGCCTGCGACAAAGGTAGAGGATCTGGGCCATACAAAACCCAGACGTCAGTGCGTCATAACATCAATAATAATATAATCAGGGGGTAACGAGACATGCAGGCACGAGTATGAACAGTAATAAAGGTATAACAGTAACATAAATAAGGACAGTGAAGGGTAAGGCACAGGTGATGTGCAGTGAGTAATCTAAACTGGACTACTGGGTTAACTACTCTCAAGTCTTTGAAATCAATTTGATAAATCATCGATGTAACTCAATAGTATCCCGTGCGTGCCTGGGACCACGGTCAAAACTCTCGGGCTGAATCCGAGACGTGCCGCTAGGCAGTAAAAGGTGGTATGTAAAGACGAATGATGTCAGCACATCATTCCGGGGCTGGCCTAGCCCGTAAAACTGATCAGTAAAGGTATCGAACTGTCGAGTTACAAGTCAGGTTTCATCATTGATTTCCCCATACCCTCAAGTTATATGTGTAAGTCAGGTATTGATAAATCTAGAGCTAATGCCAACACAGGATCAAGCGGGTACAGATTTGTCTGTATAGACAACAGGATATGTCCGTAGGGACAACAGGTCAACATTGTCGGCATTAGTAACAGGATCAGGTAATGTGTCAAGCTGTGGTACATCAGGTCATGACAGGTAGTGTACATGTATCAGGTCATGTCAAGTAGTGCACAGGTATCAAGTCGTGTCAAGTAGTAATGTATCAAGTCATGTCAGGGGGTGCACAAGTATCACGTGAGTGCTCATAATCAAACCGTAATAAGTATGGATACACAAAATCAAGTATGGAGTACTAATATAATAATAAAATGGAATAATGTGATGTGGTATGCCAATAGATATAAATTCAAAGATATGGATGCACAATTATCGATTAGGGTTACATTTATAGTTTCAATACTAATTATGATGCACTTTATTAAACATGGGGTGTTAATATCATCGTGTTATGTATTAATGTGATCTATGGATGCAGTTATATATATTTTAAATGAGATGGATGCAAACGGGTATCCGAAAAGTTATAAAACTATAAAATGGTAATGTGGGATGTACTACTAAGCAATATGTGATATAATTATTGATATGGGTGCAGTATAATGTAATCTAGTGTGTCACAAGATAAGTTTTCATGACCTAGATCTAAAATAATATAAAAGGATGCAAACGGAATATCGAAAAGCTATAAAATGAAACATGGGGTATTAGATTTAAACTACAGGTATGATATTTATTTAAATAGGTATATAATGAATTATATAGCATGTAGCAAGATTAACTTGCCTCGACGGATCAAGAAACGGATGTGTACGGAACGTCTCACGTCGGTGAAAAGTCGTGACGCGTGCACGGTACACAGAACGGTTCCAAACAACGCACAAGGGTGATCACGCAAGCAAGGCACGTTCGCTGAATCGTCTGGATCGTCGGCGTCGTCACGGCTCCGGCGAACTATGCAAACAGAAAACAGATTTTTAAAGAAATAAAGGAAAGAAAAGAAAGAAAGAAGAAAAGAAGCGGAGGAAGAAGGAGGGGCAAAGGCTCACTGGTGTTTGGTGCTCTGGGGTTTCAGGGGACAGAGGAGACGAGATAGTGGTGTAGGTTTCACCGGCGGTGAGGGGCGATCGAGATGGAGGCTAGGGTTTCGGTGTTTAGGGTTTGGGTTTTGGTTTGCTGGGTTTCTTGGTTGGTTTGAGGGTGCAGGGTTCTGTGAGGGGAGAAGACAGAGGAGAGAGGAGAGAAGAAGAAGAAGATGGTGACGGGATGAGGTGGTCGGCGGCGAAGGAAAGGTGGCGATGATGGGTTCTAGGGTGCAGTGGGTTGCTCGGGAATGAAAGGAGAAGCCTGAGGAGGAGGAGATGAGGGGAGGTTGATGAGGCAGAGAGAGTTGAGGTGATGGGCTTAGAGTTAGGGTTGAGAAAGGTGATTGGTTCTTGAAAGAGCTCGGGTTTTAAAAGAAAATGGAGGAAGGAGAAAGAATATATGGGGAGATTGCGAAGGGAGTGACGGGATCTCATAGGGAGGTGACGGAATCACTCTCACCGCGAGATGAGAGAGAGGGGTGCGAGATGAGAGAGATAGTGAGAGGGCGAGAGGAGAGGAGAGAGAGAGAGGAGGAGAAAGAAAGTTGGCAGTATGTGGGGGGGAGAGAAAGAGAGAAGAGAGAGAAATATTATGAGGGGGGAGAGAGAGGGACCGGGCGCGAGGGAAGAGAGAGAAATCTGGGTTGTTTTAAGATTAATGAATTTAGAAAGATTTTAAAAAGGGTTAGGATTTTAAAAGATTTGTAAGTTATTTAAAATTTTAATCGGTTAATTTTTAAATAAAGATATTAAATTTAATAAAGTTTGAATTTTGGCGGGATACAAAAATATTCCAAATCACGCCCGGGTCGGGTCTAAAAATTCAGATTTAAAATATAAAAATATATGCGATTTTCAAAATTCAAAATGAATGCTCAGGTAACGAAAATGCATACCCCCAAGAACAGATGCACGTATGTGCGCGTAGCCATCCAAACACATCCGTTTCACTGAACGGGACGAGAACAAGATGCGCGGATGCTACCACGGGTTAGGGGTATCATGCAAGCCATGTTATGTAATTTTAAAATATTTTCTCTGACTTAAAATGTTATATGGTAAAAGATGCGAAGCCAGATGAAAATGCCAGTATGCAGTATACATGAAATGCACGCGTCTATGTAATAAGTCAAGGTAATTCATAAATATGAATTAAATAGGTTCAAGCAAGCGGGTCGGGTCGAAAGCAAAGTAAAATGTAAAATACCATTCGCACCCAAAACACGATAAATCGAGAAATACCACAAATAAGAAAAATACGAGAACTGGAATTGGTATAAGTGAACTAGGTTGTTACAATCCGTTTCACCTTTAAATGATAAATGACAAAGATGTGATACTATTTTCCAAAACGAATAATTATTTTAACTTAATACAGCTTTCTTATTTCAAAATAACGTTTCGTTCCATTTTCAATGATAATGGTATAACTCATAGCAGTTAGTTATGTTTAAACATTACGCGATACACTTAGATTTCTTTATATGTTCGCGAAACGCTTACCGATTATAAACGTTCTCTTTTATACGAATAAGCCGATAGAACACCGCACAACTACCAATGAGTACTATATTACATGAGTATAGAGGCATATGTTACACTACACCTCATTAGTACTGTCATGACACCGTAAGACCGCTATACCACGCGATGTCTATATAAATGCCGATACGATACGTTATGAATTCCCTAGATCCGGAGAATCGGGTTGTATTTATATGTTACGGATATGGGTAGATTTACATTCTGCTTTAAACACTTATAGAACATTTGCACGAATACTAATGATTGCCATGCTGCACGAGCACAGACGCGTATGCTATGCTACACTACACATCATTAGTATTGCCATGACACAGTAGAATTATTACGTTTGTTTGCACGACTGACTATACTTACGTACGATGCCTTTATTACTTGCTGAATAATTGCGAATAACAGTACCATGGGTATTTGTATTTGATTGTTATGAGTTTTATGATGTTTTTACCTTTGATATATATATCGGTGGTATGGGACGCTGATATATATATATAGATTAATTATATCATCAGAAAGATATATGCAATTTATTCTTCTTCTTTACTTGATATTTCTGGATACGATGAATTGACGTCCACCATGAGCTTGATATTTTCTGATTTGATTTTATTCTGAACCTGTCACGCCCCGCTTCCCAGTGTATGGAGAAGTAGACGTGGCGAGGCCCGCGACGTATTTACTCAGAAGTAAATACGTTAAGCGTAAATAAGCAATATAATAAATATACACAAGAAATGACAAGAGATATAAATAAACAACAACTTTTTATTTATATTCATTCTTTACATACAACTAAAAAGTAAATACAATACTGGAAAGCGATGCCTAAACAATGGCAAATGAAATGAAAGTAAAGTAAGTACAAGTGAACTAAAACTCCGAATTCTCAGTAAAGTGCTCCAAATCGTCCTAGCTGGGCTCGATCTCCTAAGAGTCGGATTCTCCTGACAACATTCCAAAGAAAGAAGAAATAGGAATATCGTCAGAGAACTAACGCTCGGTAAGTCCTAAGAGATAGGATAGAAATAGACAAATAGAGTGAATAGAACCGATAAAGAAAAGGTTAGTTATGCTAACGTAGTTGTTTGTAGCTTGGTACAGAATATATCAGTGTATATGAGAGGAGTCCAACTTGCTCCGAGGACTAAGGCATATGGAGTACAAGGCCCCGTCAAAACCAACGGGACAACGACAATGGATATTCAAGTTACGTGTATTATAGTGACCGTCGCATTTCACTTCTAATACATTCTATATCAATCTATCCCTTAAAAACCCCGTAAATGTATATTGTATTGATTATAATGATTTATTATATAAGACTTGCCAAAGCTATGGTATAAGTTGTTCATGTAAACGGATCGGATGTAAACGGATAGTCATGTAGTCAAGTCAAGATATATCCATGGTTCGGTCAATTCAAATCATGTTGATTTTGTTCTGGTATAGTTCTGGTATTCATGTTCAAGTTCAAATATAGATTGGATTCATGTTGTATTGGAGTTAAGATTGGATTGTGTTCATATTTAGATTGTATTCGGATTAGAATGAGACTTAGATTGAGTCAGACATTTAAACAAAATTGGATTCCTGAATTAGGTTTTGGAGTTATCGGTAACTGCTGCACATGGACGGCAGGATTTGTGTCTTTTTCTAAGACAATTACCATTTGATAACCCCGTTTTAGTTTTCTACCTTAAATAGGCAAGTACCCACTTTCTCCGGCTCCCTGAGGCTCAAGAGAATTGATCCCGCTTAAATCTATATTTACTAGGGTCCTTATTGTAATTTAATATAACTTGAGAGGGTTTTATGAAAAATAGTTTTTGTATACTTTAAAATAAACCTCAAGTATTTATTTATATTTTTTAGGGTTTTCATGGATGTAAATTTTTATAGGATGAGGTATGTTAGTGAATATATATATATATATATATATAATTGAATAATTCAATGTATTTTAGTGTAAAATTGACTTGTATAGATTCTTGATGGTGTTTTCATGAAACTTGTAAATTTTTCTTTTGTTTAGAAAAAACATGGAATTTATTATATATTTAAAATAGATGGTTTGATAATATTTATATATAATTATTAAAAATAAAATTAATTTATTAAATAGAAATTCACGTTTTTCTTAAAAATTGCATTAAAAATTCTATCGAGATCGTATGCTCCGTAAGGAGGTCTACATCTCGCCTTACTAGTCCCGAGTATGAGCAATAATCCACACCATCAGAATCGGATTCCCCAAAATGGATTTTAGAGTCATAATTGCAAGGAATTTAAATAACACAATTTAAAGAATACGGGTTTTGATAGTTTATGGTATTTTGATGTAAAAGTCGTATTTGCCACAAAATTGTTATTCAAGGAAATCGTGCTATGTCAAAATGCATGTTTGTGAGAGATAGGTCATTATCTCGTGAGTTTTTCTAAAGGTAATGTCACGCCCCACTTCCCGGTGTATGAGGAAGAGGACGCAACTGGCCGCTACATATTTACTCAGAAATAAATACGCTAAGCGTAACTAAGCAATATAAAAGAAATATACACAAGCGACAAATGTAATGGACATCAACTTTATTTATTAACATTCTTTTACAGTACATGGAAAAGTAAATACATCTGAATCAAAGCAATGCCTAAAAAGTGGCATAACAGAAATGTAAAGTATTGAAATGAAATGTGTACAATGAATCTAAAGCTCTGGCTCGTAAGCTAACTGATCCAAGTCCTCGCTGGTAGGCTCGATCTCCTGAAGGTCCGAGACACCTGACAACATTCCAAAGAAGAAAGAGAAGAAATGTCATCAGCGAACAATCGCTCGGTAAGTCCCAAAAATAAGAGAGAAATAGAATAGACAGAGAGAGAGAGAGTAACTTTCAAAGTTATATTATATTATTATAATGTTATATTTAGTGTTAACGATATTGTTTGTAACATGGTACAGAAGAGACCAATGTATACGAGAGGATTTTCTATATGCTAGAGACTAAAGGCAAATGGAATATAAGGAACCATTTATGCCACGGTACAACAGCAACGGAATACAGGTTAGGTGTCTTAAATCTTGCAGTCACGTGCTACTTCTAACACCTTCTGTACCAATGTACCCCTTAAACCCCGCGATATCTTAATTGTATTGTTTGTATTGAATTGTAAATTTTATTGTCTTATATTATAAATTGTACAGATGGATGACTTGCCGAAACCATTATATCAGTAAATGGATGTAACTGGAGAATCGTGTAGATGGAAGTATATCCATGGTTTAGTTCAGTCAATACAGATTGAATAGATTGAATATATGTATTCATGAATTCATATTAAATTGTAGTTTGTACTTGAATCATATTCAAGTCATATTATTTATAATGAGACTCAGTCTGAGTCAGAACAATTAGAAAAGAAATTGAATCCTGAATTAGGTTTTGGTGTTATCGGTAACCGCTGCACATGGACGGTAGGATTTGTATCTTTTTCAAAGACGATTACCATGTTGATAACACCGTTTGTTAAGTTGTCTAGCTTAAATAGGCAAGCACCCATATCTCCGGCTCCCTGAGGCTCAAGAGACTGGTCCCGCTTAAACCTATATTTACTAGGGTCCTTAGGGTAATTTATAAAACTTGAGGGGGTTTTATGTAAAAAATAATTTTGTATAGTTTTCAAAATACACCTCAAGTATTTTATTGCCGTCTTTAAAGTTTTCATTGATGTATATTTTATCATTATGACATTTCTAGTGATTAAAAACCTATTTTTCATAATATATGGTATTTAATTGTAAAGTATGGAACCTATATAGAGTTGCATGGTATTTTCATGTAAAGTGATTCTTTTTTATTTAGAAAAGTTGGAATATTTATACTATATCAAAAATAGATATTTTGGTGATACATACATATATATATATATATATATATATATATATATAATTTAATTTATTATTTTTCTAGAAATCTCATTTTCTTAAGATGTTTGTATTTTTAAATTTTTCGAGATCGAGTGCTCCTTGCGGAGGTCTGCATCTCGCACTGCTAAGTCCGAGGATATGCGATAATCCGCACCATCCCGAACGGGTTCCCCAAAATGGGTTGTAGCGGCGCTTTGCAAAGATTTATTTAAAATACATAAACTTATAGAAAAAGGTTTTAATAGTAAAAGGTATTTATGTGTAAATTCGTATTCCCGTATTCTATATTCCCGAAAGATATCGTGCTATGTTGCATATGACTGTTGTGAGGAGGTAGGTCATTACCTCATGATCTATTTAAATGTATAGCAAGAAATATGATGTTTAATGTCAAAACTAAACTTCATGGTATTTTCCTGAAAAAAGTACGATAAAATTACAATATGAAACATTTTGTTATGAAACTTGTTCATGATATTTTGTTAATGTTTAATATTCAAGATGTGAGAGTTTGGTATGTTTGTAGTTAAGAAAATTGGGGCTTTTTAAAGAAAACCGAATAGGAAGTCGGATTAACCCCGCTTCCGTCAGGTTTTAGAAATACGAGTTTTAAGAATATAGAATAGAAGAGGGAGGAGAGACTTACTGAAATTTAGCTTAGATTAGAGGAAGGGGGAGTGGAAGTGGGTTCTGGTGCGTCGTTTTGTCGCCGGGAGCTCCTAGAGTCGTTGTTGGAAGGTCGCATGAGTTTCGCCCTTCGCTAACTCCACTTGTACACAAAATTTCTTGAGTTTTCTTGAGAATTTGGGCAGAGTTTGTGAGTGAGGGTATGTGTTTAGGTATGGTATTTATAAGGAAATTCTAGGATTAGGGTTTGATAGAAAAATGAATTAAAAGATTGCATTAAAATGGTTTAAATTGATTTTATTAGGTTTTGTTAATGTGCAGGGGATTTAAAGTGTATAAGGGTTATGGGGATACCAAGAGGCACACGAGTCATGAAGGCTAACTCGGGTTTGGAGCCGAGTTGGCCGGCCTCGCCTGCCGATCCAGCCTTCCCGCCGGCCGAGTCACGGCGAGTCGGGTGCCGTCTTGTCGCCGCGTGTCCTATGCTATTTGGTCTACTCTCTGGGCTCGTTTGTTTTATATGCGACTTTTGGTTTTACGTGTTTAGCACGTGTAGACTCTTGGGATTCTAAAACGTTTAAAAGAAAACAAATAAAAAATAATATGGCTAATGGAATTTGAACTCTGGTGTTTTGATTCAGTAGTGTAAGGTCTTACCAATGAGCTACAAACTCCTTCTTAATATTAAAAAGCAAAACAAATTTATAACTTGTGCTCAGGCAAAATTATCCCTTCTATATTTTAAAAAAAAATGTACAGAAAGTTGTACAGAAAGTTTAGGCTTGTTACAGATAATATAAGCAAGAATAATTAAACAATATCATATGTAATTTAAACGTAAAAGTGTAATAAAAGTTGTTTTATATGGAGTTTTGGAATAAACTTGTTTATAATTATTGTTTAATGTTTAACAAACAAAGTATAATTATTTAGATAATTAGTTCTTAAGAAAAGTTGTTATTTTAAAAAGTTTTAGAAATGAATGTCGGTATAACTCCACTTACCAATATCATTGAAAAGAAGAAGTTTTGAGATGTGAAAAGAAGAAAAGAGAGGAAACTTACTAGCTTAGATAATAGAGGGGTGGTTGAGGGAATGTTTAATGGCTTCGTGTAGTTGCGGGGTTGTCGGAATCATCTCGAATCGTCGCCGAAATTTGACCTAGTGTTAACTCCACTTGTACTCTTCTTTGACCTGGAAAATTTTGAGAATTTTAACAAAAGATTTCAGAATGAAGAGGGCTAGGGTGTGGAGTTGTATTTATAAGGTAGAATCGGAGTCTGAAAATTGAAAAGAGAATTAAAAATGCATTTAAACTTGGATTGATGGTGATTTTAATCTCTCTCTTAATTTACAGGGAAATCAAACGGTATGGGAGTAGTGGGGATAAGCCAAAGGACTGGGGTTCAGAACATGGGAGCATTCCCAAAGGGGTCCCGGCGCCACCGGCCCTATAAGCCATATCGCCGGCCACCTGTATGGGTTTGGGTCTTGGATTCTTACTACGTGTCTAGGTCGGTTCATATATCATTCAGCACATGTTTGATTTCTGTGACTTTTCATTTTTACGTATATTGCACGTGTAAACATTTGGGTTTCCAAAAAATTTAAAATAAAAATCACTAAAAATATATGTGGCTGACGAGATTCGAACACAGGGCTATGTCACAGCAGTGCAAGGTTTTACCAGTGAGCTACAAATTGCTTCTTGTTGTTCTTAAACAAATTAATTTTATAACTTGTACTCAAGTTTACAACTTTATTCTGTACATTAACTTGAAAATTTTCGTACAGTAAAATTTGAGTCGTTACAGAACCGAGTGGGGGAGCTATACGGTTATGGACGTGCTACATATCCGGACTGAGTGGGGGAGTATATAGTCGGATACATGGTGTACCCGGTCAAGACTGAGGGGCAGGAAAGTCACGATTGAGGTAGAGAGCCTAGCGAGAACACTCGATACCGGAGATAGATAACAGCACGCCAGATATCCAGAGGATACTGACCGGGGCTAGAGATATTGAGGGGAGACCGACTAATGAGACGGTGTCGACGATATCTGGATTTGCTTTTCGATAATGGACATGAAAGATTTGATGATTTAGGATGTCGATGCTGGACACCCATATATTGGTATTTTGCAATCATTCGAGATACGCCATTATAGTTTATGCGATATAGTAGCCGATCAGAACTGATCCAGGGGACAGTACCTGAATTCTATTTTTTTACATGTTGATACATATAAAAAGGTTTCTAAACGAGCTATAGTCTCATTATTTTAACATGTCTAGGATGACACAAGAATTTTTTAAACAGTAAACCTCTTAAAACTCTTTGCTAAACAACGAGACGTATATCTCAAATAAAATACATATTATAGTTCATACTATTACGTCTGCTTCTTATGCCATGACATACATATCCCACGGCTATTTTAAAAAGGGGTGTTACATATATATTTCGGCTACCTTATAGGTTTATACCTGGATGCATATTATATACATATGAGATGATATATTTTGGGTTTACGTGATGGATAGTGTTGCATTTATAGTATTTATGCATTATTCATATATTAGTACAGGATATGAAAATACTATACTTTATGACCTAGGTATATCATTATGCATTTTGATTCCTACCTTGCGATATACTTTTATTCACTGAGTTGGCAACTCACCCCCGTTGTGCCTCAGTTTCTTACAGGATATATCACTCGGATCATCAGCGGCTTGCGGCACACACTTTCTTTCGGTGATTGCTTTGGTAGGTGGGTTACTGTTGTATCGTATCCACACTTGTATATATATATTCTTTGTATCTACTTAAAACTCTATCGACCTAGAACTTGTATATTGCGGACTTAGTAGCGAGACTTAGAGTTTATGTGTTTTTGGCCGCCGCACTCGTTGGAATCGACTCTTTTATACTCGTTGGTTTTGTTTCGCTTTTCTGTTCTTCGCCATTGGGCGTCGTATATTATCTACGTGGTTGCTCCGCCGTTTGGACGTGGAATCTAGCTCCCGTTGGGATGCTTTATATATTATTATATTTGTATCGAGTTTTATTCAAAATTTACAAAGGAGGTGCTGCCAATTTTTAAAACGTCATAGATACTTTTCAAACACACTTATTTAAACTGATTCCATCTACCGACTATTTTAAAACTTCCCTTCCTATTTTTTCGTAAAAAAAGGTTTAGATTTCGGGTTCTGACTTATTTGGATCGCGTCGACGTTTTTAGATGTTACGTGATTTAAGTGCTGGTCATGTGTCACTTTCGGGCCGTGACAAGTTCAAAATCTTTGTGAAAAAACCCCTGGACCGTATTTTATTTAGGCCTTATGTTCTATTTTAAATGCTATTGCAAAAATACACCCCCTCCCCTTGGCCGGTGCTTAAATATTATATACAACTACTTAGGTATTATATGCAACTACTTAGGTATTATAGGCAACTGTCAACCGGTTAGATATTACATGAAAGCAGAAAGATATTTTAGTGGCTTTTGGCTGGAAAGAAGTATATTAGGCGGGAAATTAGATTTTTGGAGCAAAAAATGAAAATAGAATAGATACTACAAGCAAGTTTCTAAATATTACAGGCAACTTCTCTCTACTATAATTGTCTTAAATCCAGCAGTAAAGGACCTTCAACCCACATAGGTAAGGAGTATTTTGTGGTTATACGAAAATACAAGTAGAGAATGGTATACCAGATTGTTTTCATTGGGTTTAGGGTTTTTTTAAATAAGGCCAAAAAGCCCGGGGTTTTTACAGAAGTTCTGGTCGAATCGGCGCTTTTTGACAATTTACCTTTTTAAAACCCTGTCAATTATGGGTTTGCCACATTAGAGCAGTAAAAGCCTTGGAATAACCAAACAACAAAACCATTTAGCGGTTCACATGTTGTGGAAGCCTTTTTCCCCTATGAATGCTTCACCAAGCATCAAACTCAAATTGATCCAATCCAACGGGCCCAAAATAGGGTAAACCATGTGACTCATAGATTTGGTGTTATTTTATCTGGGTAGAGCAGTTGGTTTTTCAAAATTGTTGTGAAATATACCATGATCCTCGAAATAATCACTAAACCACATAAAAGATTGCAGTGGAAAACCAATCAAGATCATGTGCCGGAATATATTGTTTTTCACAATATCCAAACTTTGATTAGAGCATAAGTATGCACACCCACATACTAGAAAATATTGTCCTATTATATTGATATTTATGAAAATGCAAAATCAAATCATGGTTTATAAAATTCAATTTTATCAATGACATGTATTGTATTCATCACATAATTTCTTAGCATGCCTTAAATAAGTTCAAGAGCGGTTTATGCAATTTGAAATCTTGACGGTCTTTTAATAAACAATTAATGAATACAGATTAAAATGGTGCTTACATGGTGTTATTATCGAAAACTTTTGTTTGTTATTTCGAGCACTCCCGTGCGAAGCACGTGTTAGCCTTGCATTCAAGAACCCTAATATAACAATAGTTTTTGAAATCGAAGATCGAGCTCGTGGTTCTTCGTAGAATACTCCCTCTATATCATCGACAAGAAAGATTCCGTCCGAGCTCAGGCCGATCCAAGATTTCCAGCACTTTATTGATGCTTGTCAGGCATTGGATTGATTTCAATTCGAAATTTGTTGATTTTTCTCTCTCTCTAAAGGTGATTCTAGGGTTTAGTATGAAATGATGATTGCGTAAATTGAATCCCTTACATATATAGTCTCATCAATTGGAATAATTATATTATGATAGCGAATGAAATACACCATGTAAACTTTTAGATTCATCCACAGTCTTGCGAATGAGAGCAGGGATTTACTTTGATCCTTGATTTAGGATTACAAGGATAACAAGTTGATTATTCTAGTTGAAACTACATTTAGCGATTCTTGTTTTTACACTCTAATAGTAAAAAAATGCTATTTTTTTTTTAAAGTTCGAAATTTAGATGGAGGAAGGGATCCTTAGTTTTAGTATCATGATTTATATGAACGGGTGTTCTATATATACCCTTGTATATCCATGCTCAACTTTCTAATATGAAGGCTTCCGGTTTTAAATGGAGGAAGTGCATAGAGTACGAGGAAGAGAAAGAAGATAATCAATCGAAAGAGAAGTGCTTCTTCTACTAGCTAGCGAGGAGCCGGTTTCAAATTAATTGAAAACAAGACAAGTTGAAGGCCGTCGTCTATTTGTTCTATACTTCTATTCATCCGTCTTTGTCTAAATAAATAAGACATCTTTATAGACAGAAGAACCAACCCCTGTGTTATAACGCTGATGGAGCTCCTTTTCAGGCCTCCGTCAGATGTTGTTTTCCGTTGATCTCGCGGTGGACTTGGTTGATTATCTTCCGTTGCGTGTGGGTCTCAATGGGTTTTTGGAGGAAGAGGTGAAGTGAGGAAGTTGGTGCCGAGTACCTGCAAAGAAGTCCCGGGGTGGTTTAGTACCACTAAGGACCCTCCGACGATCAAGTTAGTGGGGTAATCTGAGCAGAGTAACGGCTTAGTGGATTAAAATTTACTTACTTGACCCCTCTGTGATGAGAGTTTATATAGCGGTGGAGCACGCAGCAGCAGGCGCGAAAATCTCGCCGGCGGTTACGACCCCGACGTCACGCCCGCGTGGAAAGCGGATCGCCCATTAATGGGGATTGATGGCGTGAAACGTGGGATGTTGCTGGCGCAGAATCAGCGCATGATGAGATCCGCGGAGCGGTGGTTACGCCTGTGAGCGACGGCCTTGGTCGGAGGGCCGAGGAAGACGGCCTCGGACCGGAGCTCGGGACGAGCGAGGAGACCGAGGATTCCAGGCCTCATGGCAGCTCGGTGCGAGCCACGGGACCGAGGAGGCCAATCTGCAGGGGACCCTGAGGAGGGCCAGCTTGTGTTTGCAGGTCGAGTACAGGGTGGCTTGGTCGGCCCCTTCTTCTGAGTTCTAGGACACGTCACCTGCCACGTGTCATGATCTTGGGGATCGCCAATATCGAGCACTATCATTAGCCCCCCACTCTTGTCCCGACCAGCTAGTGGGTCGGGTCAGGAGTGGACTGCCGGGCCTCCCGAGGTGAGATCCCTTCTAGGGTTTCGTCGGGACGAGTTCTCGGGCCGTCGGTTGTCTTTTCCGCTAGCGAATCAAGGCGAGATCTTTGCATTTAAAGAAGGTGCGCCGGTTCGTGCACTCTGCAATTGAAGCGACGGTCCACGTGTCGAGCGTCGATTAGCTGACGCGATGTATGCAGGTCTGCGGCGTCTGATGGGACGCGGTCCAGCGCTGGACTGCCACGTGGAACGATCGGAGCCGCTGGGCGTGAGGAGCTGTTTCGGCGGGAGACGATGGGCGCCGTTAGATGAGGCCGTATGCAGCAATAAATATGGGTGGGGTCCGCCCTAGGGCCCTTACTCCTTCATATTTTCCTCTCTCAAGTCTCAGCTGCTCGGCGCTCGTCTCCCCTCTTTCGTTTTCAGCCCTTGAAGAATTTCTTTTCCAAGGTTAGATGTCTTGCTCTGTAAAATCAGTAGACGTTGTAGGAGTAGATGCTAGGGTTCCTTTAGCCGTGTCTGAGTCTCCCCGGGGAGCAGGGGTTAGATCCTCTCCCCGGGATCGTGAAGCAGGGGCCGCTTCCAGGGAGGAGGCGGCGGATGTGGCCCCCAGCACTTCGTGCTGGGTGAGGCATGAGGACGAGCTTGCCAATGCTCGGGCTCGCTTCAACATCCCCTCGCGCTACACGCTTCATCTGGCCAAGGAGGGAGAGAGGGCAGATCAGGTACGGGGCAGGGAGATTGCTCTGTACTTGGAAGCTTTTTGGGGCGGAATGCGCCTGCCCTTCTCTCCCGAGGTCATCGCCGCGCTGAATTTCTTCGGTTTGGCCCCCGGCCAGTTAGTGCCGAACTCGTGGAGGATTCTCCTTGGGTTCTTGATCCGCCTGAAGCTGCTGGCGGTTCCTTTCAGCCTTTCCCTTCTCGATTCCTCTCTCGTCTTCAAGAGTCACCCTGGTGGTCGAGCGGGCGACCCGAGATGGGTTTATTTTACTTTTAGGAAGCGGCCGGGGGTCGCTGCCGGGACTGGGGTCGTGGCCTTGCCCTCCTCCATTCATGATTGGAAAAAGAAATTTTTCTTCGTTTCCCCTCCCGAGGGCGAGGACTGGCCAGTGCCCACCAAGTGGTCGAGGGAGAAGTGTCTGCCGGGGAACCAGTCCGATGACCCCGCCGCGGTGAGAGTGGCGTCGTGGGAGCCCATCTCTCGACCTGACGTGCTGCTGTCCGAGAGGGTCTTGAGCTTGGCCGGGCTTAGCCCCGTCGAGCTCGTCAGTAAGTTAGGCTTGCTTTTGGGGTTTATGTTTTACTCGTGTTGCTGATTTGTTGGGTGTTTGTTTCGTGCAGGATCCATGGACTTCGTCTCCCTCCGAGATTCTATGCGCTAGCCGAGGCAGCCTGCTAGGGTCGGGGGCGCCAGTTCTTCTCGGGCGCAGCCCGCCCTGGCTCCTACCGCCCCGGTGGCGGCGCCCCGAGGGCGCTCGGTGGCGGATCCTGCCCCGGGTCCCAGCAGAGCATAGGGTCGGAAGCGGGCCCTGATTCAGGAGGACCCGGTCGTGGAAGAGGAGACCGGCTCTCCCTCGGAGCCGCTGAAGAGGAGCTCCCGGAGACCCTCCCGGGGCCGGTCCTCACCGACCGTAGTGGAGGAAGGGAGCTTCGGTTCGCGGTGCCGTCGGGGCTGTCGGTCGCGGACAGCCTCCTGCATGAAATAAAGACCTCGGCAGGGGGTCGAGTTCCAGGGGGGACCTTCAGGGCTCAGCTGGCGTCCATCGCCCAGGAGTCCGTGCAGGTAAGTTTCGTGGCTCATTGCGATATTCAGTATCCCTTTCATCTTTCTAATCCTTTGTGTCTCCCAGGTTCTCCAGCACGTGGCCCTCGCCATTCGCATGGAAACCGCGGTGGTAGCCCCAGCGTTGGAGGCCGTGGGTCAGCTCGCCTCGCTGCAAGAGAACTCCAGACGAGAGCAGGAGGCGATGTCGGCGAGGATCGCCGCCTTGGAAGGCGAGGTAGATGCCGGGAAAAGGGAGGTCGCCCGGCATCGCGAGGCCGCCGAGATCGCCAAGGGCAAGCTCGAGGATGCTCAGGTGCTCGCCGACAACCTGAAGAGGACAGTGAAGACCCTCCGAAAGCAGCTGGGGGAGGCGGCCGAGGCGGCTAAGTCGGCTGAATCGAGGGCGGTGGCGAGCTATAAGGGGTCGAAGGATTTTTATGACGACTTGGCTGTGGCCACAACCCGCATTTGGCACGACACCCTCGATGTCGTTAAGTCTCGGATGCCGGGGTTCGACGACGCGGATCTCCTGGCTGAGTTCCCCCTTGTGGGCGCCGACGAGCAAGGAGAAGAAGTTCCTGGCGAGGAGGTGGCCGAGGACCCAGCGCGCCAAGTGGTGGAGGTCGAGGACCTCGAGGTCGTGCCTGGCCCCGAGGTGTAGTGCCCCCGTTCTCCTATCTTTATTTTGTTTTTTTTGAATTTTGTAAGGCTGGGGAGCCCAAAAAATACCCTTTGTAAAAAAAACTTTTGCCTTTGGTAGTAATAAAGTTTTTCTTTGGCTCCATAGAATTGCGCTCTGCCATCTGTTTGTGAAGAATGCTCGTAAGATATTTTTTGCTTGTACCGTTGTGCTTTTATGTCAGGTTGGCCATCTGTCTAGCGATCGTCCGTCGAGTTGACTGCAATCATTTGCCGATGAGCGTTTCCGATGAGGCATCTCCCTGGGCCCCGGAGTCGAGGGGAGATCGTTTAGACTTGGACAGACCTGACGCCCTCACTGGGGTCTCGGGTCCTCCGCGGGCTACAGAGCATATCTGATTTCGAGTATTGGCCGCCATCCGGGGGTGACTGGGCAGGGTAGCTGCCCCATTACCTCTTGCAAAGGCTTTCTGGTTCCTGGCGTGGTGGTAGGGAAGCTACCCACCAGGGATGGCCGAGCAGGGTAGCTGCTCGGTTGCCTCTTACGAGGGCCTGGGTCTTTAGCGCTGGAGGGGCTCTAAGAAGCCCACTAAGGATGTTCGGGCAGTGGAGCTGCGCGGCTGCCTCTTGGCGAGGGCTTTGACCTCTGGCGTCGTGGGTAGGCAACTACCAACCTGGGATGAACGAGCGGGGTAGCCACTCTGTCACGCCCCGCTTCCCAGTGTACGGCGAAGCGGACGCGACGAGGTCCGCTACGTATGTACTCAGAAGTACATACGCTAAGCGTAGCTAAGCAATATACAAATAAATACACAAGAGACAAGAGTATAAAAAAAACAACAACTTTATTTATTAACATTCTTTGTACAATACATGAAAAGGAAACAACTAAAATAAAGATGCCTAAACAGTGGCATAACAAGAAATGAAAAAGTACTGAAAAGAAAAGTGTACAATGAACTAAAGTGCAGGGTCTTCGGCAAATTGCTCCAAGTCTTCTTGTGATGACTCAACTTCTGCCGGGTCCAAGTCACCTGACGACATTCAAAGAAGAGAGAAACAGAATGTCGTCAGCGAACAAATCGCTCGGTAAGTCCCAAAGGTAAGAGGGAAGTAGAGAAGACAGAATAAGAAGATACAATTTAAAGTATAAACTATTGTTGTAATGTTATGTTAACGCTGTTGTTTGTAGCTTGGTAAAGAAGGATACCAGTGTATACGAGGGGGGTCTCTATATGCTAGAGACCAGGGTAAACGGAAAGTACAAGGAACCGTTAAGCCACGGTACAACAGCAACGGAATATAGGTTAGGTGTCTTAATCTGACCACCTCGTGCCACCTTTAACACCTTTCGTACCAATCTACCCCTTAACCCCGTAGTGTTTTAACAGTGTTGTTGTATTGTATTGTGTAAGTTGGATGACTGACCAAAACCATGATATCAGTAAACATGTTGTAACTGCATAATCAGGTAAATGGAATAATAGGATAATGGATGTATATCCATGGTTTGATTCAGTCAAGTTATATAAAATGTTAACTGGATTCTGGGATTCATGTGTTCATATTGAGTTGGAATATTAAAGAATATGGATTGACTTGAATCATATTCAAGTCAGAAATAGTCAGACACAAACCCGAGTCAGACTAAAAGAAAGGTAATTTGAAGTTCTATAATTGTTAGGGTCCTTATTGTAATTTATAAAACTTGAGGGGGTTTTATGTAAAAAGTACTTTTATATAATTTTCAAGATACACCTCAAGTATTTATTATTCATCTTTATAGTTATAATGAGTGTAAGTTTTATTTGTGTTATTCTAGTGAATATATCCTAATAAAAGTATTAATTTACTTATTTGAAATTCATGGTATTTTAATGTAACTTTTAATCTTGTAATTTTTTTAGGAAAAGATGGAAACTTTATCCTATAATAAAATAGTTGTTTAAATAATAATTATATATATATTAATACAAGAATAATTTAGAATAATTATTTTATTTTCCAAAAATCTCATTTTTCTTAAATGTCATATTTTAAACCTTTCGAGACCGAATGCTCCTTGCGGAGGTCTGAATCTCGCACCACTAGCCCGCGGGTGCACGATAAACCGTACTATCCCTAACGGGTTCCCCAAAGGTGGGTTGTAGTGGTGCTTTGCAGAGGTTTAATAAATACCATCATTTAGAAAACGGTTTTATAAGATAAGGTATTTATTTGTAAAAACATATAAATTTCCGTATTTTAGTTCTAGGGTTTCCTAAGCCAACTAGCCTATTTCTAAAGGTCTAAACGATAAGTCATTAGAAGTCTCAAATCGCCTCTTCACCGCCAATTGTGGTCAGGTAAGTACAAGTGAGGAGGGAGGGATCCGCTTACGAATCGTGAGGCGGGCCTTTTAAAGTTACCCAAGCTCACTTGCCTAGCCTAGACACCACAAAGTCAGTTTAGATAAACGATCGATGTCCACAACTTATCGTATTTTCCTAGTAAGAAATATTTATTTAAAAAATGTAACAAATCTAGACCTTTAAGAATGGTTTTATGAAGATTATGGTATTTTACTGAAAATTTCGTTTTATCGTATTCTAAATTTTTATGAAATTATTTTAGGGTTTGTATTTATGTGTGGGTAGAGGTAGGTTGTTATCTTGCGCTCTACTTTAATTGTATAATAAGATTAAGGGTTAAATATGATAAACTAAATATGAGGGTATTTAAGTGAAAGAATACGGTATTTGCAAAAGTTATCATTTCATATGTGAAAACTCATTCAAATTAATTTTTTCAAGTTTAGTGGTCAAGATGAAAATGTTTAGGAATGATGGAATTGATTAGAAGAAGAAAAATAAATATTATGGTATTAATGTGAAAAGAATACGATATTACAAAAAAGCTATCATTTCATGTGAGAAACTTTGTCCAAATTAATTGTTATGTGATTAATATTCATCATGAATATGTTTAGGTATTATGGAATTGGTGACAAGTGAGATTTTGTAGAAAAACGAATCGGAAATCGGTTTGTTCCGATTTCCGTCGGGTTTCATAAGTTCGTATTTTGAGAAGTAGAAAGAAGAAAAGAACGGGACTTACTGGTTTTGATCTATACTAAAGAGTATAGAGGAACTAGGGAAATGGCCGAGATGTTGTTTCGTCGCCGGTTGCTTCAAAGAACGTCGCCGGAAATCCGTCAGCGCTTCGCCGTGAACTCGGTTTCAAAGCACACCTTTCTTGTGGAAATTTCAAGAGAGTAAACCTAATGTTTTGAGATGAGAGGGTAGGGGGTAGGGGGTCTATTTATAGGGTAGGTAGGGTAGGGTAGGTGAAAGGTTTTCTTTATTAAAAAAAATTGTAAAAATTTAAAGAAAATCATTAAAATTTGTAGTAAATTGGGTGTAATAAAAATTCTGGAACCGATCAAATAAATTGGAGTTAACAGGGGGTTATAGAATACCAAAAGACACATTTTTGGTTTTGGGACCTCGGCGGTCCGGCCGAGTCCGGCCCGCCGGCCGGCCGATCCCGGCCGAGTACGGCGACCGTCGGGTGCGGGGTTATGAAGACTTTGGCATACTCCGTTTTTAGGGTTCAGTTCAACATTTTGGAGTTATAGCCTGTGGACTGTTGGGTTTCCAGGAATTTTAAAAGAAAAATAATCTAAAAATAATGTGGGGCATGGGATTCGAACTCTGGTGGCTTGGTTCAGCAGTGCAAGGTATTACCAATTAGCTACAAGCTCCTTCTTGTAATTACTGTAGGAAAGTAGATACTTAAAATGATATCAGCAATATTAAATACTCCAAGTATACTTCAAATTTGAATCAAATTTATGTATACAAAAATTGGAGTTGTTACACACTCTGATGCCTCTTATGAGGGCTTTTGATCCCTGGCGTCGAAGGTAGGGAGCTACCAGCCGGAGTTTGACCGAGCAGGGTAGCTGCTCGGTTGCCTCTTGCGAGGGCTTTTGATCCTTCAGGACAGGGACCGAGCAGGGTTACTGCCCAGTGCATCTTGGCGAGGACTTTGATCCCTGTCGGTTGTGGTAGGAAGCTACCAGTCGGGGATAGCCGAGCAAGGACTCGACTGCCTCTGGGAGGATTTTGGTCCTTAGCGCGGGAGGGGCTGCAGAAGCCTACCAAGGACCCTTGGCCGGGCAGGGTTACTGCCCGGTGCCTCTTGGCGAGGGCTTTTGTCCTGAAAGATAGCCGAGCGAGGGAACCTCGGGCTCGACTGCCTCTGGGAGGGCTTTTTGATCCCCGGTGTTGCGGCAGGGAAGCTGCCCGCTGGGGATAGCCGAGAGAAGGATCCTCGGGCCCGACTGCCTCTGGGAGGGCTTTTTGATCCCCGGCGTTGTGGCAGGGAAGCTGCCCACTGGGGATAGCCGGGCGAAAGATCCTCGGGCCGGACTGCCTCTGGGAAGGCTTTTTGATCCCCGGTGTTGTGGCAGGGAAGCTCCCCGCCGGGGATAGCCGAGTAAGGGAACCTCGGGCTCGACTGCCTCTGGGAGGGCTTTTTGATCCCCGGCGTTGCGGCAGGGAAGCTGCTCGCTGGGGACGACCGAGCAGGGTAGCTGCTGGGTTGAATCTTGACGAGGTGTAGCCCGTCCGTCCAGCTGTAGGTGCGGGGAATGGGAACGGCCGAGGCGACGGCGCTCGTAGCCAGTGCATTGAATGCGGGGGAGGCGAAGCGCTAAGGGCGCGCGCCGCTTTGACTCCACCGGAGAAGGCTCGATGGCTGCCGCGTGGCGGTGACTCCCTAGGTGAAAGCGGGCGACTGTTGGGCTGCACAGTGGGCTATATAAGGCTGAACAAGTACTGGTCCTTCATTCCTTCGTAAACAGGTCGTCGAGAATGCAGGACTTCCGTTTACCATCCCCGACATAGTCCGCTTTGAAGATGTGTGCCTTTACGACCCGTGCTGCACCGAGGACACGGTGCAGCTGGTCTACGGGAGTATTGAAAACCATTTCGGCTGGCTGCTCCCCCGACGCTCCTCCCTGCTGCAGCTGCTGATGTACTCCGTCTGGAGGGCGTCGCCGGGGCTTTATAACCCCCTGTCTGAGCTGCTTTATGACGAGGCCGTAGGCAAGCTGCGGCCTTTGGGGCGCTTCGGCCTAATCTCCGTGAACCGGCTGGCCCGCTCAGAGGCGCTCGTCCGCTAATGCTACGAGCTGAGGCTCGGTATCGACGCGCACGGGGAGAACCGGGGACAGCGGTTGGACCTTGCAAGGCCCCGGTTAGCGGAGATCTTTACTGAGTACCACGAGCAGTGCTCGCTGCACCCCCTTCCCCCACCGTTGTAATTTTATTTTTATTTTTGCATGTGCTGCTGAGGAGCCCATAATACCTTTTGAATAAACAGAATTTTTCTTTCCTTTTCGCAATGCTCCATCTTTATTAAATTAACAATAGATCCTAGGAAGAGTTTACATTGCTTTAAAAGAAAGGTACAGGCTAGTAGATGACTTTATTAGCTCGGGCCGAGCTCCCTGAAGGACTGCTGGCCCCCGCGCTTGTCATAGGGTATGGGGCTCCCTGAGCCCCAGGATGGTCGTCCGCCGACACGAGCATGATCTAACCGATGGTCAGGTTGGCGGGAGGGTGATGTTGCTCCTGCTCGCGGTCTGCCTGCCGTTTGTCCCTCAAGTAGGCAGCGAGGTGCCCAGACCGGATGAGCTCTTCGATGTAGTCCCTCAGTTGCTTGCAGTCCTCCGTGGCGTGGCCTAGTACCTGGTGGAAAGCGCAGTAGGGGCCCCGGGTTCGCTTTGCGGCCTGACGTGGGATCGGAGGGAACTTGAAGAACCTCTCGTCCTGGGCCTCCTCCAGCAACACTGTGAGGGAGATGTTGAGCGGGGTATACTCCTGGAACTTTGGGTGGTAGGGTTGCTGACGCTCCGGCCTCTCCTCCCGAGCCCTCATCTTCTGGTCGGGCCGTTCTGCCCGAGGGAGGTTAGCATTCACCTCGGATTCCAGCTGAACTTCGCGCTCGGTCCACGCCTTGACCTCGGCCATGGTCTTAGGTTTCGCCAGCGCGAAGGAGCGTAACCATTCCTTGTGCCTCAGACCAGATCTGAGCGCCATTATGACGGTTTCGTCCCGGTGCTCGGGCACCTCGAGAAGGGCGTTGTAGAAACGGGTAATGTAGGGCTTGAACGTTTCCTTGTCCCTACTCTTAACCGGGAAGAGGTAGTCGACCGTGCGCTTCTGTCGACGGTTCCCCACGAAATGGCCGAAGAACTGAGCAGCTAGCTCGTCGAAGGTCGAAATCGAGCGGGGCTCGAGCCCCCGGAACTAATCCTGACCTGCGCGAATGAGGGTGGCCGGGAAGGCTCTGCACTGGGCGGCGTCGGAGTGATCCTGGAAGCTCATCCCCGCGGTGAAAGCGTCCAAGTGGTCCTTCGGGTCGGTTTTCCCGTCGAACAGAGAGACCTTTGGGGGCTTGTTGCGCGAGGAGACGTGGACGGCGAGCAGTTCCTCGGTGAACGGCTTCGTGAGCGAGTCGGAGGCGGACTTAGCTCCGTCGCTCGAGAGGTGAGCTTCTTGGAGGATGGCCTCGATTTTCTTCTCGAGGGCGTCGAGCCGACCGTGGTACCCTGAGGAATCGGCGCCTTGGGATCCCTGGCCTCCGCTGCGGGTGACCTGCGTCTGGGAGCGGCCCCGGTTCCTCTCGATGAGGTGCCTCAGGCCCCGGGGCGAGGTAGCTCTCGAGTCGACTGGGCGGACCGCTTCTGTGTGGCACCGCCGATGGTGGTGGGGTCGACAACGCCCGTGGATAGGCGAGGTGGCTGACATCTCCTCAGGGGGATAAGGGTCGCGAGGAGGCTCGAGGCGAGACGTTCTGGCGGTAGATCTTGGAATAGAGCCCTGGGGCGCCCAGCGGGCCTCAGGGAGCACCAGCTCGAGAGACCGGCGGCCAGGGGACGCAGCCTGTTGGTGGTCAGCCGTCCAGACAGGGGCAGAGCCTTCTGGAGGCGGTGGAGCGGCGATCTGGGGCCCGGGCGCGGCCGTTTGGACGCGGACGAGGGACTCCATGAGAGATTGCAGTCGATCTATCCGGCCTGCGAGGGCGTTGATGACGGTCATGGGAGGAGGTTCATCCCCGCCTTTGGTGAGTGGAAGGCGGCTGCTGGTATCGGGATCACCAGGATGGTCGTTTGCCATGAGGGTGGAGATAGGAAGGCCAACTTTGTATTTTGTGGAGTTATGTTCCCACAGACGGCGCCAACTGATGGAGCAACTTTTCAGGCCTCCGTCAGATGTTGTCTTCCGTTGATCTCGCGGTGGACTTGGTTGATTATCTTCC
Organism: Agapanthus africanus; assembly: GCA_030015575.1. Classification (NCBI taxonomy): domain Eukaryota; kingdom Viridiplantae; phylum Streptophyta; class Magnoliopsida; order Asparagales; family Amaryllidaceae; genus Agapanthus; species Agapanthus africanus. Next base: position 536,368,751 of record JASDDO010000010.1, on the reverse strand, counting down.
GTTGCGTGTGGGTCTCAATGGGTTTTTGGAGGAAGAGGTGAAGTGAGGAAGTTGGTGCCGAGTACCTGCAAAGAAGTCCCGGGGTGATTTGGTACCACCAAGGACCCTCCGACGATCAAGTTAGTGGGGTAATCCGAGCAGAGTAACGACTTAGTGGATTAAAATTTACTTACTTGACCCCTCTGTGATGGGGGTTTATATAGCGGTGGAGCACGCAGCAGCAGGTACGAGAATCTCGCCGGCGGTTGCGCCCCCGACGTCACGCCCACGTGGAAAGTGGATCGCCCATTAATGGGGATTGATGGCGTAGAATGTGGGATGTTGCTGGCGCAGAATCAGCGCATGGCGAGATCCGCGGAGCGGCGGTTACGCCTGTGAGCGACGGTCTTAGTCGGAGGGCCGAGGAAGACGACCTCGGATCAGAGCTCGGGACGAGCGAGGAGACCGAGGAGTCCAGGCCTCGTGGCAGCTTGGTGCGAGCCACGGGACCGAGGAGGCCAATCTGCAGGGGGCCCTGAGGAGGGCCAGCTTGTGTTTGCAGGTCGAGTACAGGGTGGCTTGGTCGGCCCCTGTGGGCCCCTTCTTCTGAGTTCTAGGACACGTCACCTGCCACGTGTCATGATCTTGGGGTCGCCAATATCGAGCACTATCATTAGCCCCCCACTCTTGTCCCGACCATCTAATGGGTCGTGTTAGGAGTGGACTGCCGGGCTTCCCGAGGTGAGATCCCTTCTAGGGTTTCGTCGGGACGAGTCCTCGGGCCATCGGTTGTCTTTTCCGCTAGCGAATCAAGGCGAGATCTTTGCATTTAAAGAAGGTGCGCCGGTTCGTGCACTCTGCAATTGAAGCGACGGTCCACGTGTCGACCGTCAATTAGCTGACGCGATGTATGCAGGTCTGCGGCGTCTGATGGGACGCGGTCCAGCGCTGGACTGCCACGTGGAACGATCGGAGCTGCTGGGCGCGAGGAGCCGTTTCGGCGGGAGACGATGGGCGCCATTAGATGAGGCCGTATGCAGCAATAAATATGGGTAGGGTCCGTCCTAGGGCCCTTACTCCTTCATATTTTCCTCTCTCAAGTCTCAGCTGCTCGGCGCTCGTCTCCCCTTTTTCGTTTTCAGCCCTTGAAGAATTTATTTTCCAAGGTTAGATGTCTTCCTCTATAGAATCAGTAGACATTGTAGGAGTAGATGCTAGGGTTCCTTTAGCTGTGTCTGAGTCTCCTCGGGGAGCAGGGGTTAGATCCTCTCCCCGGGATCGTGAAGTGGGGGCCGCCTCCGGAGAGGAGGCGGTGGATGTGGCCCCCAGCACCTCGTGCTGGGTGAGGCATGAGGACGAGCTTGCCAATGCTCGGGCTCGCTTCCACATCCCCTCGCGCTACACGCTTCATCTGGCCAAGGAGGGAGAGAGGGCAGATCAGGTACGGGGCAGGGAGATTGCCCTGTACTTGGAAGCTTTTTAGGGCGGAATGCGCTTGCCCTTCTCTCCCGAGGTCATCGCCGCGCTGAATTTCTTCGGTTTGGCCCCCGGCCAGTTGTGCCAAACTCGTGGAGGATTCTCCTTGGGTTCTTGATCCGCCTGAAGCTACAGGTGGTTCCTTTCAGTCTTTCCCTTCTCGATTCCTCTCTCGTCTTCAAGAGTCACCCTGGTGGTCGAGCGGGCGACCCGAGATGGGTTTATTTTACTTTTAGGAAGCGGCCGGGGGTCGCTGCCGAGACCGGGGTTGTGGCCTTGCCCTCCTCCATTCATGATTGGAAAAAGAAATTTTTCTTCGTTTCCCCTCCCGAGGGCGAGGACTGGCCAGTGCCCACCAAGTGGTCGAGGGAGAAGTGTCTGCCGGGGAACCAGTCCGATGACCCCGCCGCGGTGAGAGTAGCGTTGTGGGAGCCCATCCCTCGACCTGACGTGCTGCTGTCCGAGAGGGTCTTGAGCTTGGCCGGGCGTAGCCCCGTCGAGTTCGTCGGTAAGTTAGGCTTGCTTTTTGGGTTTATATTTTACTCGTGTTGCTGATTTGTTGGGTGTTTGTTTCGTGCAGGATCCATGGACTTCGTCTCCCTCCGAGATTCTATGCTCCAGTCGAGGCAGCCTACTAGGGTCGAGGGCGCCAGTTCTTCTCGGGCGCAGCCCGCCCCGGTGGCGGCGCCCCGAGGGCGCTCGGTGGCGGATCCCGCCCCGGGTCCCAGCAGAGCATCGGGTAGGAAGCGGGCCTTAATTCAGGAGGACTCGGCCTCGGAAGAGGAGACCGACTCTCCCTCGGAGCCGCTCAAGAGGAGCTCCCGGAGACCCTCCCGGGGCCGGTCCTCGCCGACTGTAGTGGAGGAAGGGGGATCCGGTTCGCGGTGCCGTCGGGGCTGTCGGTCGTGGACAGCCTCCTGCATGAAATAGAAACCTCGGCAGGGGGTCGAGTTCTAGGGGGACCTTCAGGGCTCAGCTGGCGTCCATCGCCCCTGAGTCCGTGCAGGTAAGTTTCTTGGCTCATTGCGATATTTAGTGCCCCTTTCATCTTTCTGATCCTTTGTGTCTCCCAGGTTATCCAGCATGTGGCCCTCGCCCTTCGCATAGAAATCGAGGTGGTAGCCCCGACGTTGGAGGCCGTGGGTCAGCTCGCCTTGCTGCAAGAGAGCTCCGGCGAGAGCAGGAGGCGATGTCGGCGAGGATCGCCGCCTTAGAAGGCAAGGTGGATGCCGAGAAAAGGGAGGGCGTCCGGCATCGTGAGGCCGCCGTGATCGCCGAAGGCAAGCTCGAGAACGCTCAGGTGCTCGCCGGCAACCTGAAGAGGACAGTGAAGACCCTCCGAAAGGAGCTGGGGGCGGCGGCCGAGGCGGCTGAATCGATGGCGGTGGCGAGCTATAAGGGGTCGACGGATTTTTATGACGACTTGGCCGTGGCCACGACCCACATTTGGCACGACGCCCTCGATTCCGTTAAGTCTCGGATGCCGGGGTTCGACGACGCGGATCTCCGGGCTGAGTTCCCCCTTGTGGGCGCCGACGAGCAAGGGGTAGAAGTTCCTGGCGAGGAGGTGGCCGAGGACCCAGCGCGCCAAGTGGTGGAGGTCAAGGACCTCGAGGTCGTGCCTGGCCCTGAGGTGTAGAGCCCCCGTTCTCCTATCTTTATTTTGTTTTTTTTTTGAATTTTGTAAGGCTGGGGAGCCCAAAAAATACCCTTTGTAAAAAAAAACTTTTGCCTTTGGTAGTAATAAAGTTTTTCTTTGGCTCCATAGAATTGCGCTCTGCCATCTGTTTATGAAGAATGCTCGTAAAATATTTTTTGCTTGTACCGTTGTGCTTTTATGTCAGGTTGGCCATCTGTCTAGCGATCGTCCGTCGAGTTGACTGCAATCATTTGCCGACGAGCGTTTCCGATGTGGTATCTCCCTGGGCCCCGGAGTCGAGGGGAGATCGTTTAGACTTGGACAGACCTGACGCCCCTCACTGGGGTCTCGGGTCCTCCGCGGGCCACATAGCATATCTGATTTCGAGTATTGGCCGCCATCCGGGGGTGACTGGGCAGGGTAGCTGCCCCGTCACCTCTTAGAAAGGCTTTCTGGTTCCTGGCGTGGTGGTAGGGAGCTACCCTCCAGGGATGGCCGAGCAGGGTAGCTGCTCGGTTGCCTCTTGCGAGGGCCTGGGTCTTTAGCGCTGGAGGGGCTGTAAGAATCCCATTAAGGATGTTCGGGTAGTGGAGCTGTGCGGCTGCCTCTTGGCGAGGGTTTTGACCTTTGGCGTCATGGGTAGGCAACTACCAGCCTGGGATGAACGAGCGGGGTAGCTCTCTGATGCCTCTTGTGAGGGCTTTTGATCCCTGGCGTCGAGGGTAGGGAGCTACCAGCCAGAGTTTGACCGAGCAGGGTAGCTGCTCGGTTGCCTCTTGCAAGGGATTTTGATCCTTCACGACGGGGACCGAGCAGGGTTACTGCCCAGTGCCTCTTGGCGAGGACTTTGATCCATATCGATTGTGGTAGGAAGCTACCAGCCGGGGATAGCCGAGCAAGGACTCGACTGCCTCTGAGAGGACTTTGGTCCTTAGCGCGGGAGGGGCTGTAGAAGCCTACCAAGGACCCTTGGCCGGACAGGGTTACTGCCCGGTGCCTCTTGGCGAGGGCTTTTGTCCTGAAAGATAGCCGAGCGAGGGAACCTCGGGCTCGACTGCCTCTGGGAGGGCTTTTTGATCCCCGGCATTGCGGCAGGGAAGCTGCCCGCTGGGGATAGCCGAGCGAAGGATCCTCGGGCCCGACTGCCTCTGGGAGGGCTTTTTGATCCCCGGCGTTGTGGCAGGGAAGCTGCCCACTGGGGATAGCCGAGCGAGAGAACCTCGGGCTCGACTGCCTCTGGGAGGGCTTTTTGATCCCCAGCGTTGTGGCAGGGAAGCTGCCCGCTGGGGATAGCCGAGCGAGAGAACCTCGGGCTCGACTGCCTCTGGGAGGGCTTTTTGATCCCCGGCGTTGCGGCAGGGAAGCTGCCCGCTGGAGACGACCGAGCAGGGTAGCTGCTGGGTTGAATCTTGACAAGGTGTAACCCGTCCGTCCAGCTATAGGTGCAGGGAATGGGAACGTCCGGGGTGACGGCGCTCGTAGCCAGTGCATTGAATGCGGGGGGAGGCGAAGCGCTAAGGGCGTGCCGCTTCGACTCCACCGGAGAAGGCTCGATGGCTGCCGCGTGGCGGTGACTCCCTAGGTGAAATCGGGCAACTGTTGGGCTGCACAGTGGGCTATATAAGGCTGAAGGAGTACTGGTTCTTCATTCCTTCGTAAACAGGTCGTCGAGAATGCAGGACTTCCCGTTTACCATCACCGACATAGTCCGCTTTGAAGATGTGTACCTTTACGACCCATGCTACACCGAGGACACGGTGCAGCTGGTCTACGGGAGTATTGAGGACCATTTCGGCCGGCTGCTCCCCCGACACTCCTCCCTGCTGCAGCTGCTGATGTACTCCGTCTGGAGAGCGTTGCCGGGGCTTTATAACCCCCTGTCTGAGCTGCTCTATGACGAGGCCGTGAGCAAGCTGCGGTTTTTGAGGTGCTTCGGCCTAATCTCCGCGAACCGGCTGGCCCGCTCAGAGGCGCTCGTTCGTGAATGCTACGAGCTGAGGCTCGATATCGACGGGCGTGGGGGGAACCGGGGATAGCGGTTGGACCTTGCGAGGCCCCGGTTGGCGGAGATCTTTACTGAGTACCACGAGCAGTGCTCGCTGCACCCCCTTCCCCCATTATTGTAATTTTCTTTTTATTTTTGCATGTGTGGCTGAGGAGCCCATAATACCTTTTGAATAAACAGAATTTTTCTTTCCTTTTCGCAATGCTCCACTGATCTTTATTAAATTAACAATAGATCCTAGGAAGAGTTTACATTGCTTTAAAAGAAAGGAAGCTAGTAGATGACTTTATTGGCTTGGGCCGAGCTCCCTGAAGGACTGCTGACCCCGCGCTTGGCATAGGGTATGGGGCTCCCTGAGCCCCAGGCTGGCCGTCCGCCGACACGAGCATGATCTGACCGATGGTCAGGTCGGCGGGAGGGTGATGCTGCTCCTGCTCGCGGTCTGCCTGCCGTTTGTCCCTCAAGTAGGCGGCGAGGTGCCCAGACCGGATGAGCTCTTCGATGTAGTCCCTCAGTTGCTTGCAGTCCTCCGTGGCGTGGCCTAGTACCCGGTGGAAAGCGTGGTAGGGGCCCCGGGTTCGCTTTGCGGCCTGACGCGGGATCGGAGGGAACTTGAAGAACCCCTCGTTCTGGGCCTCCTCCAGCAACACTACGAGGGAGACGTTGAGCGGGGTATACTCCTGGAACTTTGGGTGGTAGGGTTGCTGACGTTCCAGCCTCTCCTCCCGAGCCCTCTTCTTCTGGTCAGGCCGTTCTGCCCGGGGGAGGTTAGCATTCACCTCGGATTCCAGCTGAACTTCGCGCTCGGTCCACGCCTTGACCTCGGCCATGGTCTTAGGTTGCGCCAGCGCGAAGGAGCGTAACCATTCCTTATGCCTCAGACAAGATCTGAGCGCCGTTATGACGGTTTCGTCCCGGTGCCTGGGCACCTCGAGAAGGGCGTTGTAGAAATGGGTAATGTAGGCCTTGAGCGTTTCCTTGTCCCCACTCTTAACCATGAAGAGGTAGTCGACCATGCGCTTCTGTCGACGGTTCCCCACGAAATGACCGAGGAACTGAGTAGCTAGCTCGTCGAAGGTCGAAATCGAGCGGGGCTCGAGCCCCCGGAACCAATCCCGACCTGCGCAAATGAGAGTGGCCGGGAAGGCTCTGCACTGGACGGCGTCGGAGTGATTCTGGAAGCTTATCCCCGCGGTGAAAGCGTCCAAGTGGTCCTTCGGGTCGGTTTTCCCGTCGAACAGAGAGACCTTTGGGGGCTTGTTGCGCTAGGAGACGTGGACGGCGAACAGTTCCTCGGTGAACGGCTTCGTGAGCGAGTCGGAGGCGTACTTAGCTCCGTCGCTCGAGAGGTGAGCTTCTCGGCGCATGCTCTCGATTTTCTTCTCGAGAGCGTCGAGCCGACCGTGGTACCCCGAGGAATCGGCGCCTTGGGATCCCTGGCCTCCGCTGCCGGTGACCTGCGTTTGGGAGCGGCCCCGGTTCCTTTCGATGAGGTGCCTCAGGCCCCGAGGCGAGGTAGCTCTCAAGTCGCCGGGGCGGACCCCTTCTGTGTGGCCCCGCCGATGGTGGTGGGGTCGACAACGCCCGTGGATAGGCGTGGTGGCTGACATCTCCTCAGGGGGATAAGGGTCGCGAGGAGGCTCGAGGCAAGGCGTTCTGGCGGCGGATCTTGGCGTGGAGGCCTGGGGCGCCAAGCGGGCCTCAGGGAGCACCGGCTCGAGAGACTGGCTACCAGGGGACGCAGCCTGTTGGTGGTCAGCCGTCCAGACAGGGGCAGAGCCTTCTGGAGGCGGTAGAGCGGCGATCTGGGGCCCAGGTGCGGCTGTTTGGACACGGACGAGGGCCTCCACGAGGGATTGCAGTCGATCTATCCGGCTTGCGAGGGCGTTGATGACGGTCATGGGAGGAGGTTCATCCCCGCCTTCGGTGAGTGGAAGGCGGCGGCTGGTACCGGGATCACCAGGATGGTCGTTTGCCATGAGGGTGAAGATAGGAAGGCCAACTTTGTGTTTTATGAAGTTATGTTTCCACGAACGGCGTCAACTGATGGAGCTCCTTTTCAGGCCTCCGTCAGATGTTGTCTTCCGTTGATCTCACGGTGGACTTGGTTGATTATTTTCCGTTGCGTGTGGGTCTCAATGGGTTTTTGGAGGAAGAGGTGAAGTGAGAAAGTTGATGCCGAGTACCTGCAAAGAAGTCCCGGGGTGTTTTAGTACCACCAAGGACCCTCCGACGATCAAGTTAGTGGGGTAATCCGAGCAGAGTAACGGCTTAGTGGATTAAAATTGACTTACTTGACCCCTCTGTGATGGGGGTTTATATAGCGGTGGAGCACGCAGCAGCAGGCATGAGAATCTCGCCGTCGGTTACGCCCCCAACGTCACGCCTGCGTGGAAAGCGGATCGCCCATTAATGGGGATTGATGGCGTGGAACGTGGGATGTTGCTGGCGCAGAATTAGCGCATGACGAGATCCACGGAGCGGCGGTTACGCCTGTGAGCGACGGTCTTGGTCGGAGGGCCGAGGAAGACGGCCTCGGACCGGAACTCGGGACGAGCGAGGAGACCGAGAAGTCCAGACCTCGTGGCAGCTCGGTGCGAGCCACGGGACCGAGGATGCCAATCTGCAGGGGCCCTGAGGAGGGCCAGCTTGTGTTTGCAGGTCGGGTACAGGATGGCTTGGTCGGCCCCTGTGGGCCCCTTCTTCTGAGTTCTAGGACACGTCACCTGCCACGTGTCATGATCTTAGGGATCGCCAATATCGAGCACTATCAAACACACGCGCGCGCACGCACAGAGGCCAAAGGCGAGGGCAGAAAGCCCAAATTAAAGATAGTGGTGCACCCCTTGAGAAGAATCACCAATTAATTTACCATTCCTGAGCTTCGTTGCCATGATCTCAGCTGAAATTAACAGAAATAGATTTCACAGATTAAAATGGAGAATTTAGAAGAATGCTCAGATGAGCTGGAGGAAGAGCGTAAGAACAATCAAGTTGATCGAAGAGGAGAGGAGAAGAATTTTATAGATCAATAGAGGTTTGAAGGGCCTCAACCCTGTACAATTCCTTCACAAATGAACGGATAATTCTCGCCTCCCTCACTCTCCAATTATTTATACATTTCTCTATTTTATTTTCAGCTTAACAATATGACAGCTAATAATTCCTCTCTGTCGGTAGGAGTTCGCCACGTGGAGATTCTTCTCTCAAGTGGATGTGAGGCCACTAAGGGGTCCCACCATACCGTTGGACTTCAGCTCCACCCCCTCCTTCGAATTGCCAATTTTCCCTCCTTCGAAATTGAGCTCTTTCCCGCCTTCTGTTCCAGAGCCCCCAGGTGTTTGTAGAATTGCCACTGAAGGCTCTGTCATCCCTCCAGCCGAAGAATCCCCCTCTGCATCATGAGGTGAGCTTGGCCTTCCCCTTTCATGTGTATGAAATAGTTACAAGAAGTAAATTTAAATACAAGAAAACAAGATCAATGTACTACAAGACAATAGCTCAAGATCGAACTTATTAAAAAGAAGATAATGCACTCCTATATCTTCGACTTCCAAGTTTCAATAGAATAATATTTCTACAATACATATCATACCTTGAAACTCTCTGTCTACAAAGAATGAAGTCATCTAAGCCACATCAGCTGCATAGTGTGTATCTACCAGAAAACTCTTTGGAGGTTGATAGCTCCTTTATGAGGTATATGTACTGAACATTCATGACAAGCTTCTTTCTCTGTGGGTTTGTTAGAGCATATGGCTTCAAAGGTGGAGAAAATTTATTTTTGACTTGGGAACAAGCTCGGTATAACTTCATCATAATTTTTCCTGTTAATATAGCTACTTTAAATTTGAGCAAGTTTGTTTTGGCTTCAGAACAAACCGTGTGTGTGGGGTGGGGGTGGGGTTACAACAGACAATTCATCATCATTGTAATCTATGTACCCCTACTCCACCTAGAATACGTCTCCATCTCCGGTTTTTAGAAGATCGATCCCAGGTTATCACACAGCACAAGCCAATTCCGCAGTGATATGGTGGAATTGTGGATCCTTACATGCCATATGGGTCTTCATTATCTCTCTCTCTCTCTCTCTCTCACACACACACACACACACACATTCTGGTTTGCATATTTTGAGTTTCTCCTAGGTAAACCCAGGAAACCAAGAAACTCAAGGTTTCTCTACTAGTTTCTGCTAGCCAATACCAAAAAAAAAAAGTGAAATGAGAAGAACAAGAAAAGAATCCAGCAGAGCTGAACACACTGAATAATAAAGGATGAAATAAGGGAACTGAAAACAGACATGATGTAACACCCTAGTTCATTTATACCAATTCTAGTTCTCGTATTTCCTTAATTGTGGTATTTTCCTGATTTATCGTGTTTTGGGTGCGAAAAGTATTTTACATTTTGCATTACATTCGACCCGACCCGCTTTCTTGAACCTGTTTGATTCATATTTATAGATTGCCCTGACTTGTTACATAGACACGTGCATCTCATGTATACTGCATACTGGCATTTTACCTGGCATTACATATTTTACCATATAACATTTTAGGTCATGTAAAATAATTTAGCCTGCATGATACCCCTAACCCTGTGGTAGCATCCGCGCATCTTGTTCTCGTCTCGTTCAGTGAAACGAACGTGTTTGGATGGCTATGTGCACGTACGTGCATCCGTTCTTAGGGTTATGCATTTTCGTTATCAGAGCATTCATTTTGAATTTTGAAAGTCGCACATATTTTTCGTATTTTAAATCTGAATTTTTAGACCCGACCCGGGCGCGTTTTGAAATATTTTTGTATACCGCCAAAATTCAATTTATTTAATTTTAAAATTTAGTTTAAATATTTTCATACGATTTCCTTAACAAACTGAAACCTCTTATCTAAAATTATAAATCTACAAATCTTCTAAAATTTTAAATCTAATTTCCTAACAAACTAACAACCCCTTTCTCTCTCTCTCTCATATATTTATATATATTTTATTTATTTAATTTTTCTTTCCTTATTTAATACACAACCTCTTCTTCTTGCTTCTTTTTCTTCTTTCCTCTTTCTTTTTCTTGATTTTGTTTCTTAATTCCGGTGATCGCCGCCGGAGCCGTGCTCGTCGCTGACGATCCAAGTGATTCAGTGAACGTACCTGACTTGCGTGATCATCCTCGTGCGTTGTTTGGAACCGTTCCGTGTACCATGCGCGCGTCGCGATATTTCGCCGACGAAGAACGTTCCGTTCACATCCGTTCTTGTTCCGTCTAGGCAAGTTAATCTTGCTACATGCTATATAATTCATTTTATACCTATTTAAATAAATACCATACCTATAGTTTAAATCTAGCACCCCATGTTTAATTTTATAACGTTTCGATGTTCCGTTTGCATCCGTTTATATTATTTTAAATCTAGATCATGAAAACTTATCTTGTGACATACTAGATTACATTATACCGCATCCATATCATTCAAAATATATATCGTCATAATATTTCTTATTATTATCTTTAATTAGTTTATAATCTGCATTTTATAATGTTATATATTTGAAAATATTATAGTTTACACATGAAACGTCATTGAAAAAGCGGATACGACAAATCTGAAATTTATTGTACACCTTACCTTATAAAATTCATTATAAATCATAGAAAAATCATTAGTATACGTTCTTTAGTTCGTTACGAAGATAACTCAGAATACTATAACTCTATGAAATATTTACTTGCAAAATAAATTGTTTAAATAACGTAAAATGCAAATGAAAATATCTCTAAACTGCTGTCCAGGGAAATTCCAGCAGCAAACTTTCAACTTCGAATGTTCATAGCTTTTTGTAGGGACAACCTGAGGTGCTTATACTTATAAAAATGAAAACCTTATTGAATTATCTTTGTTTTGGTATAAGACATGTCCCTTTTGGAGAACGTTTGTTATTTTTAAGCTATTTTATGAATCAGGGTGACGCTGAATTTCTGAACGGAACTTTCTTGTGCATGGTTAATCAATACCACTTTTATAGTTATTAATCGCTTTGAATATCCTATCCATATTAATATTATTATATCAATATTTATATCACATATTGCTTAGTTGTACATCCCACATTACCATTTTATAGTTTTATAACTTTTCGGATACCCGTTTTCATCCATCGCATTTAAGATACATATAATTGCATCCATAGATCACATTACTACATAATACTGTGATATTAACACTCCATGTTTAATAAATTGCATCCTAATTAATATTAGAACTATAAATGTAACCCTAATCGATAACTGTACAGCCATATCCTTGAAATTATATCTATTTGCATATCATATTACATGTTCCAGTTTATGGTTCTGATAGCATCCATGCTTGTTTATTTATACACATGCTTATGTTAGTTTGATTATGAGCACCCACATGACATCTTGTGCTTCCTGACATGACCTGTTACACATCCTACTTGACATGACATCGTACCGTACACTCTTGAAATGGCATGACACCTAATTACACTACTTGACTTGACCTGATGTACCATAGCTTGACTCGTTACCTGATCTCGTGTCTAATGCCAACAAACCTGACATGTAGTCCTTACGGACCGTTCCTGTTGCCTATCTAGACAAAGCTGCACCTACCTGCTCCTGTGTTGGCATTAGTTCTTGATTACTTAAATACCTGACTTGAACACATATGACTTGGGGGTACGGGGAAATCAATGATGAAACCTGACTTGTAACTCGACAGTTCGATACCTGTTCTGATCAGTCTTACGGGCTAGGCCAGCCCCGAGGTGATGATGCTGACATCACTCATCTGTACATGCTACCTTTTACTGCCTAGCGGCATGTCTCGGATTCAGCCCGAGAATCTTGACCGTGGTCCCGGGCACGCACGGGATACTATCGAGTTACATCGACGATTCATCAAATTGATTTCAAAGACTTGAGAGTATTTAACCCAATAGACCAGTTTAGATTACTCACTGCACACTACCTGTTACTGCCCTGATTTACATTGTTGTTACACTTGCTTTACCTTTTATGATTATGCTTGCATGTCTTGCTATCCTGTTTATATATTATTGCTTGATGTTATGACGCGCTGATATCTGGGTTTTGCATGGCCCAGATCCTCTACCTTTGTTGCAGACTGATCAGGAGTTTTGCCGCTGTTAGACCGAGTGGTAAGGATCCTGTTGGTATCCGGCCTTACTTTCCAGGTGTTCATTTGATCTTTTGCTTCCGCATACTATATTATTTCTTGACTCATTTATTCTGACTCATGGACATGTACTAGATAGTTTAGTCTACTTTCCTGTTCTTGATATCTCTACAGCCGTAATGTGACTATGGAAGGATTTTTCCTATCCACAGGTCGCATGGTTGGCTATGTCACGCGCCTACCTTAGCGTACTCTGGAAAGCGGGGCGTGACATGGTTCTTTTCGTATCAGAGCGATGTGATATAGCTTAATCGGGTTGATTCTTTTGTAGTTGGGTATTGGACCCAATACACGAATCAGAATACTCGTGATTAGGAACATGTCCTGCCACCTTGTTATCGTGATTCTTGAATCATATCTTTCTCGTATCCCTTGCCTTGACGATATGCAAACAACTTTGCATCTCGGCTTGAAATCTTTTTGGATTCACCATTGTTTCTCCCTGTTTCTTGGTTCTGATACTAGGATTTGGGCGACTTGGGTGGAGTTATGTAATTGTACCCATGAACTGCAGCATGGTTACAATGCGGTACTCTATTTAAGTAACTTGGAGTCCTGGTCTTGATTCACTTCCTTATTCCATGATCGTTACATTACCTTGCTTCTCTCGGTTTCATTGCTTACCAATTATTGTTTTATCACCAGCTTGAATCATGTTTACCGTGCTTATTCTCTTCAGTATTTTGATTTCGGATGAAATCATCTCGGTATCTTACTTGTTCTTGTTTTTCCCCGCATTAGGATTATTCAATTCTGGTGCATCCCTTGTTTGTGGTTGTCTTGGGAATGGATTTTCGCGGCACTTTCCACGCTCATATTGATTGTAAGGAAAAGAAAGTGATTCTCCAGATTCGCGGACATCCGGAGTTTGTTTTGCTGGAGGTAGCAGTTCTGTCGGGCCAGTCGAGTTTAGGGCTGGGCCGACAAACAATGTTCTTTCGTCGATGGAAGTTGTTAAGGAGGAAGCGCCGGCGGTAGTTCGAGAATTCATGGACGTGATCGAGGATACCTCGGATTTACCGCAAAATGAGATGTGGAGTTTGCGATTAATCTTATTCCTGGTGCATCGCCAATCTCAAAAACGTATTTTTCCGATGACACCAGTGGAGTTGGAAGAAGTTAAGAAGCAGGTACCGAATTACTTGAGAAGGGTTGGATTCGCAGCAATAACTCATCTTGGGGAGCTCCAGTTCTTCTAATAAAGAAGAAAGATGGCACAAGGAGGAAGTGCATCGATTATCGAGAATTAAACCAGGTGACTATTAAGAACAAGTACTCGATCCCTCGCATTGGCGAATTATTCGAGCAACTCAGCGGCGCAAGGGTATTCTCGAAGCTGGATTTGCGATCCGGATATCATCAGGTCCGAGTTAAATCAGAAGATATTTGCAAGACTGTGTTCCGAACTCGGTATGGATATTACGAGTATTTAGTGATACCATTCGAAGTCACAAATGCACCGGCGGTATTTATGGACTTGATGAACCGAATCTTTTCACCATTCTTGGACCAGTTTATAGTGGTGTTCGTTGATGATATTCTGGTCCATTCAAAGGAGTATTGAAGAGCGTGCATAACACTTGAAGATCGCACTGCAGACATTGAGGCAAGAAAGATTGCATGCTAAGATGAGCAAGTGCGAGTTTTGGCTTGAAGAAGTGAAGTTTTTGGGCATGTCGTATCCGGTGATGGAATCGCCGTTGATCCCGAAAATATTACATCAGTTCGAGATTGGCCGATTCCGAAGAACGTTGTAGAGATCAGAAGTTTTCTTAGATTTGCAGGATACTACAGAAGGTTCGTGGAGAATTTTGCTCATTTAGCTGAGCCTTGACCAATCTTACGCGCAAGGAAGTACCGTTTGTATGGACGGATAAGTGTGCGTCAGCTTTTGAGGCGTTGAAGCAGAGATTGATAACCGCTCCTATTCTGACCGTACCAGACAATTCCGGAGGATTGGTGATTCACAGCGACGTATCTGGGAAAGGATTGGGATGCGTTTTGATGCAGCATGGGAAGGTTACAACTTACGCATCGAGACAGTTGAAGACCCATGAGAAGAATTACCCAACTTATGACTTGGAGCTAGCAGCGGTGATTTTCGCTTTGAAGATTTGGAAACACTACTTACTGGACGAAAGGGTCGAAGTATTCACCGATCACAAAAGCCGAAAGTACGTGTTCACAAAGAAGGAGCTTAATATGAGGCAGCGTAGATGGTTGGAGCTGACGGCTGACTACGATCTCGATCTTAAGTACCATTCGGGGAAAGTTAATGTTGTACCGGATGCGCTTAATCGGTTGCCAGCAATTCAGACGTTGACTACTCAGAAGGAACTTATTGAAGACTTTCGAAAATTTGATTTGGAGATCGTGCTACCGCATTCTTCGGGACAGTTGATGCAGCTGCAAGTACAGTCGTCGTTGATCGAGAATATTACAGCAGCGCAGTTACAGGACCCTAGATTGCAGAAGTTTCGAGAACGGGTTGAAGCTGAACTTCGAACGGACTCATTTGGTTCATGAAAAGGGTTCGTTACGATATGGTAGTCGTTGTGTGTGCCAAAAGGAGACATCCGCGAAGAAGTTATTAATGAGGCACACAGTTCCGCATGTTCCGTACATCCAGAAGGCACGAAGATGTACCGAGATATACGACGGCATTTCTGGTGGGAAGGCATGAAACGGGAGATTGCCCGCTTTGTAGCAAAGTGCTTGGTGTGTCAGCAAGTTAAGGCTGAACATCAAAGGCTTGCTGGTTTATTGCAACCACTTCCGATTTCTCAGTGTAAGTGGAAACATATAACCATGGATTTCGTGACGGCTTTACCGCGGAGTCCAAAGGGCAACAATGCAGTTTGGGTGATTGTTGATAAATTGACCAAGGCAGCTCATTTCATCCCTTTTCGAGTTGGTCAATCAACAGAAGTTTTGGCAGAACGGTACATGCAGGAGATTGTAAGATTGCATAGAGTACCGGTGAGCATCGTGTCCGACCGTAACACTCGTTTCTTATCACACTTCTGGAGAAGCTTACAGGAAAGTTTGGGGACTCGATTGAAGTTTAGCACAGCTTATCATTCTCAGACAGATGGCCAGTCGGAGAGAACGATCCAAACTCTTGAAGACATGTTGAGAGCTTGCATGTTAGACTTCAAGGGATCATGGGAGGATCATCTACACTTGGTGGAGTTTTCGTACAACAACAGTTTTCAGGCGACTATTCAGATGGCTCTATTCGAAGTATTGTATGGTCGCAAGTGTCGTTCACCTGTTTGTTGGAACGATATTGGAGAACGAAGATTGTTGGGACCGGATTTGATCGTGCAAACAGTGGAGAAAGTTAATACTATCCGGAATCATATGAAAGCAGCACAAGACCGACAAAAGAGTTGGGCAGATATATCGAGAAGAGCTCTAGAGTTCGCTGTTAGTGATTTGGTATTCTTGAAGATATCACCGACTAGAGGGGTGATTCGTTTCGGAAGTTGAGAAAAGCTTAGTCCTCGACTCGTTGGACCTTTGAGATTTTGGATCGTATTGGAGAGGGGACGTATCGTTTTGCGTTACCGCAATCTTTGGTGAATGTTCATGACGTGTCTCGTGTATCTCAACTCCGTAAGTATGTTCGAGATGAAGCACACGTGCTGGATCATTCAGAGCTGACTGTACGAGAAGATTTAGCCTTTGAGGAACGACCGATGTTGATTGTGGATCGAAGGGAAAATGTTCTTAAGAACAAGGTTATCCCTCTCGTACTTGTTTCTTGGGGAAATCGCTCGCATGGAGAATCAACTTGGGAACGAGAAGATGAAATCCGACAGAAGTTTCCACATCTATTCTTGTAGTTTGTTGATTGTTTATCCTTTCTTATTCTTGGAATTTCGAGGACGAAATTCTTTTGTAGTTGGGTATAATGTAACACCCTAGTTCATTTATACCAATTCCAGTTCTCGTATTTCCTTAATTGTGGTATTTTCCTGATTTATCGTGTTTTGGGTGCGAATAGTATTTTACATTTTGCATTGCATTCGACCCGACCCGCTTTCTTGAACCTGTTTGATTCATATTTATAGATTGCCCTGACTTGTTACATAGACACGTGCATCTCATGTATACTGCATACTGGCATTTTACCTTGCATTGCATATTTTACTATATAACATTTTAGGTCATGTAAAATAATTTAAAATTGCATTTTATATCCTGCATGATACCCCTAACCCTGTGGTAGCATCCGCGCATCTTGTTCTCGTCCCGTTCAGTGAAACGGACGTGTTTGGATGGCTACGTGCACGTACGTGCATCCGTTCTTAGGGTTATGCATTTTCGTTACCAGAGCATTCATTTTGAATTTTGAAAGTCGCACATATTTTTCGTATTTTAAATCTGAATTTTTAGACCCGACCCGGGCGCGTTTTGAAATATTTTTGTATCCCGCCAAAATTCAATTTATTTAATTTTAAAATTTAGTTTAAATATTTTCATACGATTTCTTTAACAAACTGAAACCTCTTATCTAAAATTTTAATCTAAAAATCTTCTAAAATTTTAAATCTAATTTCCTAACAAACTAACAACCCCTTTCTCTCTCTCTCATATATTTATATATATTTTATTTATTTAATTTTTCTTTCCTTATTTAATACACAACCTCTTCTTCTTACTTCTTTTTCTTCTTTCCTCTTTCTTTTTCTTGATCTTGTTTTTTGTTTCCGATGATCGCCGCCGGAGCCGTGCTCGTCGCTGACGATCCAAGCGATTCAGTGAACGTACCTGACTTGCGTGATCACCCTCGTGCGTTGTTTGGAACCGTTTCGTGTACCATGCGCGCGTCGCGACATTTCGCCGACGAAGGACGTTCCGTACACATCCGTTCTTGTTCCGTCTAGGCAAGTTAATCTTGCTACATGCTATATAATTTATTTTATACCTATTTAAATAAATATCATACCTATAGTTTAAATCTAGCACCCCATGTTTAATTTTATAACGTTTCGATGTTCCGTTTGCATCCGTTTATATCATTTTAAATCTAGATCATGAAAACTTATCTTGTGGCATACTAGATTACATTATACCGCATCCATATCATTCAAAATATATATCGTCATAATATTTCTTATTATTATCTTTAATTAGTTTATAATCTGCATTTTATAATGTTATACATTTGAAAATATTATAGTTTACACATGAAACGTCGTTGAAAAAGCGGATACGACAAATCTGAAATTTACTGTACACCTTATCTTATAAAATTCATTATAAATCATAGAAAAATCATTAGTATACGTTCTTTAGTTCGTTACGAAGATAACTCAGAATACTATAACTCTATGAAATATTTACTTGCAAAATAAATTGTTTAAATAACGTAAAATGCAAATGAAAATATCTCTAAACTGCTGTCCAGGGAAATTCCAGCAGCAAACTTTCAACTTCGAATGTTCATAACTTTTTGTAGGGACAACCTGCGGTGCTTATACTTATAAAAATAAAAACCTTATTGAATTATCTTTGTTTTGGTATAAGACATGTCCCTTTTGGAGAACGTTTGTTATTTTTAAGCTATTTTATGAATCAGGGTGACGCTGAATTTTTGAACGGAACTTTCTTGTGCATGGTTAATCAATACCACTTTTATAGTTATTAATCGCTTTGAATATCCTATCCATATTAATATTATTATATCAATATTTATATCACATATTGTTTTGTTGTACATCCCACATTACCATTTTATAGTTTTATAACTTTTCGGATATCCGTTTGCATCCATCGCATTTAAGATACATATAATTGCATCTATAGATCACATTACTACATAATACTGTGATATTAACACTCCATGTTTAATAAATTGCATCCTAATTAATATTAGAACTATAAATGTAACCTTAATCGATAACTATGCAGCCATATCCTTGAAATTATATCCATTTGCATATCATATTACATGTTCCAGTTTATGGTTCTGATAGCACCCATGCTTGTTTATTTATACACATGCTTATGTTAGTTTGATTATGAGCACCACATGACATCTTGTGCTTCCTGACATGACCTATTACACTTCCTACTTGACATGACATGGTACCGTACACTCTTGACATGACATGACACCTAATTACACTACTTGACTTGACCTGTTACCTGATCTTGTGTCTAATGCCAACAAACCTGAAATGTAGTCCTTACGGACCGTTTCTGTTGTCTATCCAGACAAACCTGCACCTACCTGCTCCTGTGTTGGCATTAGTTCTTGATTACTTAAATACCTGACTTGAACACATATGACTTGGGGGTATGGGGAAATCAATGATGAAACCTGACTTGTAACTCGACAGTTCGATACCTGTTCTGATCAGTCTTACGGGCTAGGCCAGCCCCGGGGTGATGATGCTGACATCACTCATCTGTACATGCTACCTTTTACTGCCTAGCGGCACGTCTCAGATTCAGCCCGAGAATCTTGACCGTGGTCCCGGGCACGCACGGGATACTATCGAGTTACATCGACGATTCATCAAATTGATTTCAAAGACTTGAGAGTATTTAACCCAATAGACCAGTTTAGATTACTCACTGCACACTACCTGTCACTGCCCTGATTTACATTGTTGTTACATTTGCTTTACCTTTTATGATTATGCTTGCATATCTTGCTACCCTGTTTATATATTATTGCTTGATGTTATGACGCGCTGACGTCTGGGTTTTGCATGGCCCAGATCCTCTACCTTTGTTGCAGACTGATCAGGAGTTTTGCCGCTGTTAGACCGAGCGGTAAGGATCATGTTGGTATCCAGCCTTACTTTCCAGGTGTTCATTTGATCTTTTGCTTCCGCATACTATATTATTTCTTGACTCATTTATTCTGGCTCATGGACATGTACTAGATAGTTTAGTCTACTTTCCTGTTCTTGATATCTCTACAGCCGTAATGTGACCGTGGAAGGATTTTTCCTATCCACTGGTCACATGGTTGGCTATGTCATGTGCCTACCTTAGCGTACTCTGGGAAGCGGGGCGTGACATGGTTCTTTTGGTATCAGAGCGATGGGATATAGGTTAATCGGGTTGATTCTTTTGTAGTTGGGTATTGGACCCAATACACGAATCAGAATACTCGTGATTAGGAACATGTCCTGCCACCTTGTTATCATGATTCTTGAATCATATCTTTCTCGTATCCCTTGCCTTGACGATATACAAACAACTTTGCATCTCGGCTTGAAATCTTTTTGGATTCACCATTATTTCTCCCTGTTTCTTGATTCTGATACTAGGATTTGGGCGACTTGGGTGGAGTTATGTAATTGTACCCATGAACTGCAGCATGGTTACAATGCGGTACTCTATTTAAGTAACTTGGAGTCCTGGTCTTGATTCACTTCCTTATTCCATGATCGTTACATTACCTTGCTTCTCTCGATTTCATTGCTTACCAGTTATTGTTTTATCACCAGCTTGAATCATGTTTACCGTGCTTATCCTCTTCAGTATTTTGACTTCGGATGAAGTCATCTCGGTATCTTACTTGTTCTTGTTTTTCCCCGCATTAGGATTATTCAATTCTGGTGCATCCCTTGTTTGTGGTTGTCTTGGGAATGGATTTTCGCGGCACTTTCCACGCTCATATTGATTGTAAGGAAAAGAAAGTGATTCTCCAGATTCGCGGACATCCGGAGTTTGTTTTGCTGGAGGTAGCAGTTCTGTCGGGCCAGTCGAGTTTAGGGCTGGGCCGACAAACAATGTTCTTTCGTCGATGGAAGTTGTTAAGGAGGAAGCGCCGGCGGTAGTTCGAGAATTCATGGACGTGATCGAGGATACCTCGGATTTACCGCAAAATGAGATGTGGAGTTTGCGATTAATCTTATTCTTGGTGCATCGCCAATCTCAAAGACGTATTTTTCCGATGGCACCAGTGGAGTTGGAAGAAATCAAGAAGCAGGTACCGAATTACTTGAGAAGGGTTGGATTCGCAGCAATAACTCACCTTGGGAAGCTCCGGTTCTTCTAGTAAAGAAGAAAGATGGCATAAGGAGGATGCGCATCGATTATCGAGAATTAAACCGGGTGACTATTAAGAACAAGTACCCGATCCCTCGCATTGGCGAATTATTCGAGCAACTCAGCGGCGCAAGAGTATTCTCGAAGCTGGATTTGCGATCCGGATATCATCAGGTCCGAGTTAAATCAGAAGATATTTGCAAGACTGTGTTCCGAACTCGGTATGGATATTACGAGTATTTAATGATACCATTCGAAGTCACAAATGCACCGGCGATATTTATGGACTTGATGAACCGAATCTTTTCACCATTCTTGGACCAGTTTATAGTGATGTTCGTTGATGATATTCTGGTCTACTCAAAGGAGTATTGAAGAGCGTGCATAACACTTGAAGATCGCACTGCAGACATTGAGGCAAGAAAGATTGCATGCTAAGATGAGCAAGTGCGAGTTTTGGCTTGAAGAAGTAAAGTTTTTGGGCATGTCGTATCCGGTGATGGAATCGCCGTTGATCCCGAAAATATTACATCAGTTCGAGATTGGCCGATTCCGAAGAACGTTGTAGAGGTCAGAAGTTTTCTTAGACTTGCAGGATACTACAGAAGGTTCGTGGAGAATTTCGCTCGTTTAGCTGAGCCTTGACCAAGCTTACGCGCAAGGAAGTACCGTTTGTATGGACGGATAAGTGTGCGTCAGATTTTGAGGCGTTGAAGCAGAGATTGATAACCGCTCCTATTCTGACCGTACCAGACAATTCCGAAGGATTGGTGATTCACAGCGACGTATCTGGGAAAGGATTGGGATGTGTTTTGATGCAGCATGGGAATGTTACAACTTACGCATCGAGACAGTTGAAGACCCATGAGAAGAATTACCCAACTCATGACTTGGAGCTAGCAGCGGTGATTTTCGCTTTGAAGATTTGGAGACACTACTTACTGGACGAAAGGGTCGAAGTATTCACCGATCACAAAAGCCTAAAGTACGTGTTCACAAAGAAGGAGCTTAATATGAGGCAGCGTAGATGGTTGGAGCTGACGGCTGACTACGATCTCGATCTTAAGTACCATCCGGGAAAAGTTAATGTTGTACCGGATGCGCTTAGTCGGTTGCCAGCAATTTAGACGTTGACTACTCAGAAGGAACTTATTGAAAACTTTCGAAAATTTGATTTGGAGATCGTGCTACCGCATTCTTCGGGACAGTTGATGCAGCTGCAAGTACAGTCGTCGTTAATCGAGAATATTACAGCAGCGCAGTTACAGGACCCTAGATTGCAGAAGTTTCGAGAACGGGTTGAAGCTGAACTTCGAACGGACTCATTTGGTTCATGAAGAGGGTTCGTTACGATATGGTAGTCGTTGTGTGTGCCAAAGGGAGACATCCGCGAAGAAGTTATTAATGAGGCGCACAGTTCCGCATGTTCCGTACATCCAGGAGGCACGAAGATGTACCGAGATATATGACAACATTTCTGGTGGGAAGGCATGAAACGGGAGATTGCCCGCTTTGTAGCAAAGTGCTTGGTGTGTCAGCAAGTTAAGGCTGAACATCAAAGGGTTGCTGGTTTATTGCAACCACTTCCGATTCCTCAGTGTAAGTGGGAACATATAACCATGGATTTCGTGACGGCTTTACCGCGGAGTCCAAAGGGCAACAATGCAGTTTGGGTGATTGTTGATAGATTGACCAAGGCAGCTCATTTCATCCTTTTTCGAGTTGGTCAATCAACAGAAGTTTTGGCAGAACGGTACATGCAGGAGATTGTAAGATTGCATGGAGTACCGGTGAGCATCGTGTCCGACCGTGACACTCGTTTCTTATCACACTTCTGGAGGAGCTTACAGGAAAGTTTGGGGACTCGATTGAAGTTTAGCACAGCTTATCATCCTCAGACAGATGGCCAGTCGGAAAGAACGATCCAAACTCTTGAAGACATGTTGTGAGCTTGCATGTTAGACTTCAAGGGATCATGGGAGGATCATCTACACTTGGTGGAGTTTTCGTACAACAACAGTTTTCAGGCGACTATTCAGATGGCTCTATTCGAAGCATTGTATGGTCGCAAGTGTCGTTCACCTGTTTGTTTGAACGATATTGGAGAACGAAGATTGTTGGGACCGGATTTGATCGTGCAAACAGTGGAGAAAGTTAATACTATCCGGAATCATATGAAAGCAGCACAAGACCGATAAAAGAGTTGGGCAGATACATGGAGAAGGCCTCTAGAGTTCGCTGTTAGTGATTTGGTATTCTTGAAGATATCACCGACTAGAGGGGTGATTCGTTTCGGAAGTTGAGGAAAGCTTAGTCCTCGACTCGTTGGACCTTTGAGATTTTGGAGCGTATTGGAGAGGGGACGTATCGTTTTGCGTTACCGCAATCTTTGGCGAATGTTCATGACGTGTCTCGTGTATCTCAACTCCGTAAGTATGTTCGAGATGAAGCACACGTGCTGGATCATTCAGAGCTGACCGTACGAGAAGATTTAGCCTTTGAGGAACGACCGATGTTGATTGTGGATCGAAGGGAAAATGTTCTTAAGAACAAGGTTATCCCTCTCGTACTTGTTTCTTGGGGAAATCGCTCGCATGGAGAATCAACTTGGGAACGAGAAGATGAAATCCGACAGAAGTTTCCACATCTATTCTTGTAGTTTGTTGATTGTTTATCATTTCTTGTTTTTGGAATTTCGAGGAAGAAATTCTTTTGTAGTTGGGTATAATGTAACACCCTAGTTAATTTATACCAATTCCAGTTCTCGTATTTCCTTAATTGTGGTATTTTCCTGATTTATCGTGTTTTGGGTGCGAATAGTATTTTACATTTTGCATTGCATTCGACCCGACCCGCTTTCTTGAACCTGTTTAATTCATATTTATAGATTGCCCTGACTTGTTACATAGACACGTGCATCTCATGTATACTGCATACTGGCATTTTACCTTGCATTGCATATTTTACCATATAACATTTTAGGTCATGTAAAATAATTTAAAATTGTATTTCATAACCTGCATGATACCCTTAACCCTGTGGTAGCATCCGCGCATCTTGTTCTCGTCCCGTTCAGTGAAACGGACGTGTTTGGATGGCTACGTGCACGTACGTGCATCCGTTCTTAGGGTTATGCATTTTCGTTATCAGAGCATTCATTTTGAATTTTGAAAGTCGCACATATTTTTCGTATTTTAAATCTGAATTTTTAGACCCGACCCGGGAGCGTTTTGAAATATTTTTGTATCCCGCCAAAATTCAATTTATTTAATTTTAAAATTTAGTTTAAATATTTTCATACGATTTCTTTAACAAACTGAAACCTCTTATCTAAAATTTTAAATCTAAAAATCTTCTAAAATTTTAAATCTAAAAATCTTCTAAAATTTTAAATCTAATTTCCTAACAAACTAACAACCCCTTTCTCTCTCTCTCTCTCATATATTTATATATATTTTATTTATTTAATTTTTCTTTCCTTATTTAATACACAACCTCTTCTTCTTACTTCTTTTTCTTCTTTCCTCTTTCTTTTCTTGATCTTGTTTCTTGATTCCGGTGATCGCCGCCGGAGCCGTGCTCGTCGCTGACGATCCAAGTGATTCAGTGAACGTACCTGACTTGCGTGATCACTCTCGTGCGTTATTTGGAACCGTTCCGTGTACCATGCGCGCGTCGCGACATTTCGCCGACGAAGGACGTTCCGTACACATCTGTTCTTGTTCCGTCTAGGCAAGTTAATCTTGCTACATGCTATATAATTCATTTTATACCTATTTAAATAAATACCATACCTATAGTTTAAATCTAGCATCCCATGTTTAATTTTATAACGTTTCGATGTTCCGTTTGCATCCGTTTATATTATTTTAAATCTAGATCATGAAAACTTATCTTGTGACATACTAGATTACATTATACTGCATCCATATCATTCAAAATATATATCGTCATAATATTTCTTATTATTATCTTTAATTAGTTTATAATCTGCATTTTATAATGTTATACATTTGAAAATATTATAGTTTACATATGAAACGTCGTTGAAAAAGCGGATACGACAAATCTGAAATTTATTGTACATCTTACCTTATAAAATTCATTATAAATCATAGAAAAATCATTAGTATACGTTCTTTAGTTCGTTACGAAGATAACTCAGAATACTATAACTCTATGAAATATTTACTTGCAAAATAAATTGTTTAAATAACGTAAAATGCAAATGAAAATATCTCTAAACTGCTGTCCAGGGAAATTCCAGCAGCAAACTTTCAATTTCGAATGTTCATAACTTTTTGTAGGGACAACCTGAGGTGCTTATACTTATAAAAATGAAAACCTTATTGAATTATCTTTGTTTTGGTATAAGACATGTCCCTTTTGGAGAACGTTTGTTATTTTTAAGCTATTTTATAAATCAGGGTGACGCTGAATTTTTGAACGGAACTTTCTTGTGCATGGTTAATCAATACCACTTTTATAGTTATTAATCGCTTTGAATATCCTATCCATATTAATATTATTATATCAATATTTATATCACATATTGCTTAGTTATACATCCCCCATTACCATTTTATAGTTTTATAACTTTTCGGATACCCGTTTTCATCTATCGCATTTAAGATACATATAATTGCATCCATAGATCACATTACTACATAATACTGTGATATTAACACTTCATGTTTAATAAATTGCATCCTAATTAATATTAGAACTATAAATGTAACCCTAATCGATAACTGTGCAGCCATATCCTTGAAATTATATCTATTTGCATATCATATTATATGTTCCAGTTTATGGTTCTGATAGCACCCATGCTTGTTTATTTATACACATGCTTATGTTAGTTTGATTATGAGCACCCACATGACATCTTGTGCTTCCTGACATGACCTGTTACATTTCCTACTTGACATGACATGGTACCGTACACTCTTGACATGACATGACACCTAATTACATTACTTGACCTGACCTGATGTACCATAGCTTGACTCGTTACCTGATTTTGTGTCTAATGCCAACAAACCTGACATGTAGTCCTTACGGACCGTTCCTGTTGTCTCTTCAGACAAATCTGCACCTACCTGCTCCTGTGTTGGCATTAGTTCTTGATTACTTAAATACCTGACTTGAACACATATGACTTGGAGGTATGGGGAAATCAATGATGAAACCTGACTTGTAACTCGACAGTTCGATACCTGTTCTGATCAGTCTTACGGGCTAGGCCAGCCTCAGGGTGATGATGCTGACATTACTCATCTGTACATGCTACCTTTTACTGCCTAGCGGCACGTCTCGGATTCAGCCCGAGAATCTTGACCGTGGTCCCGGGCACGCACGGGATACTATCGAATTAAATCGACGATTCATCAAATTGATTTCAAAGACTTGAGAGTATTTAACCCAATAGACCAGTTTAGATTACTCACTGCACACTACCTGTCACTGCCCTGATTTACATTGTTGTTACATTTGCTTTACCTTTTATGATTATGCTTGCATGTCTTGCTACCCTATTTATATATTATTGCTTGATGTTATGACGCGCTGACATCTGGGTTTTGCATGGCCCAGATCCTCTACATTTGTTGCAGACTGATCAGGAGTTTTGCCGCTGTTAGACCGAGCGGTAAGGATCCTGTTGGTATCCGGACTTACTTTCCAGGTGTTCATTTGATCCTTTGCTTCCGCATACTATATTATTTCTTGACTCATTTATTCTGGCTCATGGACATGTACTAGATAGTTTAGTCTACTTTCCTGTTCTTGATATCTCTACAGCCGTAATGTGACTGTGGAAGGATTTTTCCTATCCACAGGTCGCATGGTTGGTTATGTCACGTGCCTACCTTAGCGAACTCTGGGAAGCGGGGCGTGACACATGAGTCACATGACTGCTGCTGGACAATGTCAAGAAGAGATGGTTAGAAGAAAGACATTGAGGGAAAACGGTGGGAGGAAATGAAAAGAAAAGATAAGCCTGGTGGACAACTTGCTCCAATGAGATGTGGTGACCGGACGGTATGGTGCTGCAGGTTTGTGTGATGTTAAGTGGCCGACACATATAGGAGTGTCTGGAAGAATTAATAGGGGCAGGAGAAGGTGCCCCCTATAGTCGAAACTGAAGGAGAATGATGTCAAGGGACCCCCATCCACTACTTAATTACATGTTATCAGATTTTTTATTTTTTTTATAAAAAAAACCTGAAACCCACAAATTACTGCATATTTTTAAGGCAACCGCTTCGATTTCCTTGTTCCTACAGAATGTGATGCCAACACTCACAAGTAGGCAAGGCTAGGTCCTGCATTATGCCGCCACCACACGTATTATACTTGCTCATCAGCTTCCGTATGTCGATTTTCAAATTTGACGAGCGTAAAGTAAGCAAATGCACCCAACATCTCAGATTTGTAGGAAGATACTAATTTGATAATTTGGTGTCGTGTGACATACTTTAGATATTGTGCTAGAAGTAGTGGAATGAAACTTCATACTTGAAACAAAATGGGTCTAATATAGTTAATGGAGGAATTGGAACTTGGTTTTATCTAAATTTGAACTAATTCGAAGAATATGCTTGTATATCTTGATTGCTAAGTGCTGTCCTTACATTTGGTTGGAAAAGATTGCTAAGCGCTGTCCCAATCAGAATATATATAATTCATATTGCTATGATATATTTTCATATACTGTATATTTAGCTGCTTGGCATTGGTGAGGTTTACAATGTTCTGGGAATAATCATTTATTCTACCGTGTCATTTTAAAGAAAAAACCGAATAGGTTTCTGCAAATTTATTTCTTGTATGTTCTGGGAGGTTTACAATGTTCTCAACTTTTCATTCTTTCAGCTAAATCTAAGTTGATACTCTCCAGAGTATCTGAAAGTTCTGGTGGCTTCACTGCAGAAATGCCCCTAATTCAACTACTTGTCCCACGCGTTGTGGCTCTCAAGGATCAAGTTAGAGAGTCTTATAAGTTATGATGATCCATCATAAGCATTCCCCTTTCGACAGCTGTTTGATTTGTTGCATTTTGGTAACAGGTCAACAGAATTCACAAAATAGTATTTTTGCTGTCAATTTCATATTGTATTACAGTCAAGGAAATAAAAAGAAGCCACTTTTGGCTAATCTTATTATAGAAACCCCAACTTCATTTAGGGCAATGAACAAGAATCTTGTTTGAAACCATTTTACACATCAACTTCATCCTTCCAATCTTCAGAATTTAAACATAATACACCTTCCCCACAATAACATAACCAAGATTGAAACCGAATCTTACAATTAGTCCCGCGTTCTTCTTATAACTGTGAGCAAGTTTGAGGCAAACCTGTGCCAGGATCAACAATAACAATCTCTCTGTCGCTGCTACATTTAATCACATCCTGTCCGAGTTTCGCCCCTGCTTCTTTCAATCCCTTCAAAGGTGTCGGTTGATTAAACAAGTTAAGCACCGGCAGTCTCGAAGCTGAAGGCAACTTCCCAACAGGCAAAAACCTCGTAAAATCATCCTTCATCAACGGCACCTCAAAATCCGCCTTGTTATGCTTCACCACATTGTCCTTAGCACTGATATGTGCTCCAGGTTCCATATGATTCGTCGAAAAGCTCATTTGGTTAGGAAAGTTGGGATACAAACTGACATACCCTCTTAAATACATCATATCAATGAGAAACTTCTTCCATGATGCTTGCCAGCCGTTGGTCCTCGATCTCGGAATCTGAACAGGGTTTTGCTTCGCGTCTTCGGTGAATCTTGAGCCCATATATGCATAGAATTCTCTCCAGTGTTTGGGGAAGAAAACTGCTCCCCAACTACAAGGGAGTTGATGAAGATAAGGAGTATTGGGATGGATGTGCTTGAAGAATTCAGTAGCGTTCCATTTGGGTCTTTGTTTTACTACCTCGACGAGCCTTGGGGTGTAAAGAGAGATGGAAGAGAGTTGAGGGAGAGAGACTTGGGGGTCGTAGTAATAGGCCATGAGTGTATACTTGATCCATAAATAGTAATAAGGAGAGACCTCAATGTCGTCTTCGAGTAAAAGGCCAAAGTCGTCGTCAGAGGAAGGGTACCAACTCTCGCTCACCGCACGAATCAGACCACCTTGAATGATTCTCCTTTTTATCACTTTAGGGCCGTGTGTCCAGTTGAAGGATCCGACAAGCTTGAGTGTCGCCTCATCGACCTTGCTATCCATGTTGAAGCTGATTGGGACTTTGTCTCCGAGATAGAAGGCATTCTCGAGGGATTGGAGGAGTCTTTGGAGCGAAGTAGCACGGTTTTGGGTGATAATGTTGACTGAGACTCTCATCCTGTTCCAATCTGCGATGGATGGAATGAATTATTCATAAATATAATCAAGTAGATGACTTAGAAACTCAGTAGCAGCAGTGTTGAAAAAGGATGAAAAATAAGTGAATTCAGGAACAAGGCAAAAAAAATGCTTACTCAGTAATGCTGTTGATCTGAGATTAGCCATCCATAGAACCTTAGAAATGGAAGGCCTCGGCAAATGAACCAATGTTGTCTGATTCTGAGTATTTTCGGCAGCCATTTTTAAAGCATTCTTCACATTAACATCGATATCAGAAACCGTGATAATCAAGCTTGGATTGTGAATTCTAACAAGACCCTTTACGCTAGAGTACACCGTTTGCAATATCGGGACCTCTGAATTCGAAATGCCCGAAATGGCTCCAACCTCTAAATCAAATATCTTGAATCTTCTTTCCTTGCATACCGTCTTAGACCATTTTAGAGCAACGGCTGCCGCTTCACAAGGGCAGAAGCTTCCTCCTGAAACTACTATATAAGCTTTCTTACCAACCGTTGTTTGAAATTTCTCGAGTAGAGGAGCCAATGCTTGGACTTCTTCAATAGAATGAGTATAGAAGAGAGCATCGATCTTTTGAGGGTACATTGATGCCCATCGAGTGATGTAGCCAGTAGAGAATGCTCTCCACCATTGATCATCTCGTACCTGTACGATATCTTTGAAGATCACGGTGGTCTCGGATACGTAGGCAAGTCTATGCTCACTATCTCCCCATGTTTCTTTGTCTTTTGGATCAACTGGTAGCACAAATGATCCAGCATTTCTGTACTTTTGAAGTTGATAGCTGCCATATAGAAACAAGTTAGCATTCTGATACCCATAAAAGGGATAAATAAATTTTTAAAAAAATCCCTTTAACATTCAGCATTTTTCAGATAAATACCCTAACCTTCAATTTAATACCTTTTGCTGTTTTTGGTGAAGAAACAAATAGATGTATGGTACAGAACTTCTACTGAAATCAGCTTAACATGTAAGGTATTGTTGAAGGCAATTATTTTCAATCTACTCAGTTTAGGAAATTCATTTGTCACGAAAAGAGTAGTCATCTCAAAAAAGAAATCTTGAAAAGAGTAGGGTATTTATTGAAGAAACAAAAAAGTTTAAGGTATTTTTTGAAATTTAGCCATATTGTAACAAATAAGAAATGAAAAGAAATTTTAGATGCTATAAATGATTTGTTACCTGAGGTGTAGATCTTCACCAGTCATGAAAGTAAAAGGTTTCTCTACAAAGAGAGTCTTAACTAGATCAGAAGATAGAAACCAGGAACTTGACAAGAAATCAACCTGCACGATCCTCTCAATTGTTATGTCATATGCAGGATCAGGCAAATACAGCCCTGCTTCTTTAGAGCGCAACTTTCGATAGCTTGGAAATGTAAAATCCTTTTGCCTAAAAGGCAATATCCTTCCTATACTCCCCAGAACAGAATTCTTGTATTTCTCGGTACCTCCGACGTGCGACAATATCTCTAACATTCTCCTCCCTGGGATCATATCATCATCGAGAATATAAACAAAGTCGGATTCCGTCTGCAACGCCATCTGAAATCTCCCATAGTACTTGAAATCGAAGCTCGAGCTGATGAAGCTAATTCTCGAGTTGTTGTAACTATCCACAATCCTTCTCAGCGAAAGCTCGTTTGGGCTGCCAAAAGAAAGAACCCAAACATGATGAAAAGGCAGCGTCTGATGAAGCAGCGAATCGAGCTGGGAACAAAGCGTCTTCCTCTTGAAATGGTTTAAGATCACAGTAACTTTCGGTATGTTAGGACCATTTAAGCTCCATTTGGAATTCATCCTCATAAGCTCATCTAGTGTTTCAGTACCAAAGCTCTTCTTCTGAAACTGCAACACTTCATCATAGAGCTCCCTTTTAAGCCCGATCATAAGCGCATCGTCTGATTTCTTCTGTTGGAAGTCTATCTGCTCGTGCTCGCAAACCTCGGTTGGAGATAAAATGATGGGGTTTTCTTGAAAGGTTGTGAACATTTGAGGCTTGACTATAAAATGCTTCCATTGTTGGGCAACTCGAGTGGCCCACGAGAAGTCTGGTTTTGTTCTGAGGTCAACCGATGGGCTCATGTAGTATAAAAGGAAGGTGGCATAGATTGCGAATGTGAATTGGAGAAAAGTAAGGCTAGCGATTAAGCCAGACGATGAGCTCTTTGGTATCCGTACCTTGTTAGATTTTGTAGAGGTGTAATCGTCGATTACACCTTCTAAATAGTCGCTACTATTCATATTTGGACTGCGGACTAAACCCATCGGATAATTTTGAAGTTCTATCACCAGGGAGAAATCTGCATCAAATATATATGCTTGATCAAAATAGAGATAAAAGAACTACTGAAATTTAATTATAAAGACGTGTTAAGAAAATTCTAGCCCAAACTTTTTAAGCAGTAAACAAGAATCATAACAAAGAAACAACTACAACAACAACAACAATTGAGCCTTTTATCCCAAGCATATGGGGTAGGCTACATGAACCAACATGAGAATCAT
The DNA here is from genome assembly GCA_030015575.1 of Agapanthus africanus. NCBI lineage: Eukaryota > Viridiplantae > Streptophyta > Magnoliopsida > Asparagales > Amaryllidaceae > Agapanthus > Agapanthus africanus. The sequence goes on along the minus strand of JASDDO010000010.1, from coordinate 536,337,531 downwards.
GCCGGGTCCAGCACATGAATCCTCTACCTCCACTCACTCCTATCGAACAATATACTTTCATTGAGTCCTTTGGCAACCATATCGTTTCGTATCACCTCCATCCATGTTTTCTTCGATCTCCCTTTTGCCCTTTTGCCATTGCCCATATCGAGAGTATCTATTCGTCGGACCGGTGCTTCCATAAGTCTGCGTCGCACATGACCAAACCATCTTAGCCGGTTTTCCCGTATCTTCTTTTCCATAGGGGCGACACCAACTTTTGTACGGATATCCTCATTTCGCACCTTATCTTTTCTAGTGTTACCGCACATCCAACGAAGCATGCGTATCTCCGCTACGTGCATCTTCTGTGTATGATGCTTCTTAGGAGCCAAGCATTCTGTACCATATAATAAGGCAGGCCGAATAGCGCTCCGATAAAATTTCCCTTTCAATTTTAACGGAAAGTTACGATCACACCAAATTCCTGTTGCACTCCTCCATTTCAACCAACCAGCTTGGATCCTTTGATTAACATCACTATCGATCTCCCCATTCTTTTGGATGATGGAACCTAGATATCTAAACTGGTCGCTCAATGATATCTCTTGCCCTTCCAATGTTATACCAATATGGTTTTGACTTCTCTGGTTACTAAATTTGCAATGCATAGATGCTGTCTTGGACCTGCTCAATCTGAATCCCCGAGATTCCAATGTTTGCCTCCATAATTCCAATTTGGCATTAACTCCTGCTTTCGTCTCATTTACTAGAACAATATCATCAGCGAATAGCATACACCAAGGTACCTCATCTTGGATAGTTCTAGTAAGCTCATCCATCACGATGGTAAACGGGAATGGACTTAATGCAGATCCTTGATGTAAACCAATAGTAATCGGAAAATCACTCGTTAAGCCGCCGCAAGTTCTGACATTTGCCACTACTCCATCGTACATATCCTTGATTATGTCAATATACTTGACGGGGACCCCCTTCTTCATCATTGTCCCCCATAATACCTCTCTAGGTACCTTGTCGTACGCTTTTTCTAAATCAATAAATATCATATGCAAATCTCTTCTCTTCTCTCGAAAACGCTCGACAAGTTGACGAAGCAAATGAATAGCCTCTGTTGTTGATCGTCTAGGCATGAACCCAAACTGGTTTTCTGTTATCTTAATATCCTTTCTTAGCCTGTGTTCAATCACTTTCTCCCAAAGTTTCATGGTGTGACACATACGTTTTATTCTCCGGTAGTTTGAACAACTTTGAATGTCACCCTTGTTCATGTAGATAGGTACAAGGATACTTTTTCTCTATTCATTTGGCATCTTTTTTGTCTGCCAAATCTTATTAAACAGATCTGTCAGCCATTTAACGCCTATTTCTCCTAAGCATCTCCAAATCTCGATAGGTATCCCGTCAGGGCCAACCGCTTTTCTTAAACTCATTCTGTTCAAATCTTCTTTAACCTCAGGTAGTCTTATTTTACGCATGAAATCACGGTTTATATCTTGAGATTGAATGACAAGTCCATCCAAATTCTTAGTAAAGCTCTCATTGAACAGTTTGTCAAAATAATCTCTCCATCTTTCCTTGATATCTTCATCTCGAACTAAAACCTTCTGATTTTCATTTTTGACACACTTCACCGCACATGAGTCTCTAGTCTTCCTTTCCCGCATCCGAGCAATCCGGTATATATCATTTGCAGCCTCTTTAGTGTCTAATTTCTCGTACACCTCCTTATAGACCCTAGATTTAGCTTCCCGAACAGCTTTCTTAACTTCCTTTTTAGTCATTTTGTACTTCTCAAATCTCTTTACATCTCTACTTTTCTTCAAATTTAATTGTTATGATACAAAGTATGAAGAAAGAAACAACTAGCATAACCAAATTTAATTGTTATGATACAAAGAACTTAAAATGCAAAAAACTAAGTAAATGAAATAAAACTCATTTCTTTTTAATCCAAGTATGAAAATCATCAATATACTATAGAAACAAATTTAAACTGGGGATCATAGACTGGCTAAAGACGCCCAAACTAGGAGAGCTCAAAAGCTAAGAAAGTTTGGTATATGAGGATTATGAATATACAGAAAGCAACTAATCACATCAATTTAGCAACAAAAATCTTAAGATATTGTGCCACATAAATTAGTACCTCTTATATCGAGAATGCAAGGATAATTTGGTCTCTCTTGAACAGAAAAAAAGAGATGCGAAGTATTCTTTCCTTAGAACCTGAACAAGGCGATGAACTAATAGAAGGCTGAATCCGAGTTCAAAGTGAAAATTTGCGCATTCTTCATACTCGATAAGGAACAATTTCAGGTCACACTAGAAAAATGAGAAGAAGGATATAGTCAGTGAAGCTTTTTTTGAGTTTGAGAAGGGTTAGTTGGTATTGTGCCCAAGTCCAATTATGTATGTGTGTGTGTGTGTATATATATATATGCCCTTATCATATTAACATATATTCTCATTTTGGTTTAATAAATAAGAATTAAAGAACAAGGAAAAATAGATAGACACAACCCAATTGAGTGCAATCAAAGAGCCGGGGGGGGGGGGTCACATGGGGTGTGAAGTGAACCAAAATGGTTAGAGTAATGAAGAAGTGATGCCTCTTCTTCTTCATCATCATTACAGGCTTATATATATATATATATATATATATATATATATATATATAGAAAGCGTTATCTTCACCCTTCTCATGCTTCTCCTCTCCTCACCTCACCTCACCTCAGACATCACTTTGCAAACAAGCCTTTTTTAGAGGCAAGGAATGGGCTCGCACCTAAATTAAACACACCTTTCATTCATTTCGAAGAAACACTTAATATATAGCAGCTTTTATTAAAATTTAAATTAAGCAACAAAAAACACAATTATACATAAAAATTCTTTTCTTCCTTCTTATAATCAAGGCTTTTTGCATGAAAGTTAGGAAAGTTATCAAGATTTGTTTAAGTCCTTAAAAATTAGCTATGCACCTGGCCTCAATTGTTGAAGATGAGTTTTTATTATTATTAGATCAAACTTTTCTTTATTAAAATTCAATAACATGCACCCAAAAATTACCCATATCGTGTTTTTCAGAAAATTTCAAAATAGGCAGATTATACTAAAACCAGGAAGGAAGAAAAAAAGATGACACCACAGTTGCACAAAGACCAAAAACAACAAATATATATTTATGTACAACTATAAAACAGAGTCAAAATTCAACAGCAGTAAACCCTTAAGAAAGCAACCATTAATTTTCAAATTTAGGAAAGCATTAGATTTGTCAAATATCAAATCCCAAGAAACCGATTCACATGGCCAAAAGAAAATCCCTAAGTAATTAACTATTTCCACCGATCACAATTACTTGTCCTTTTAGACTTTTGCACGGCAATTAAGGTATGATTTAAAATTCATTTGAAAGAAATATTATAATATTGTTATCCTAGTAAATTTTTCTAAATTATCCTCATTTTAAATGAGTGCTGTCTTCTCATCTTTGCACCAATACTTTTTAAATGAGGTTAGTTTAGATATTTTACAAAAACAAAATAATAAATGTGGTGAGAAATTCTATATCATTCATCTCTATATCATAAAAGGACAAGTAATTTAGGACAAAAAAACTTTCCGACAAGCAATTGTGAATAAAGGGAGTAAAAGGAGTAATTACAAGCAATTTACCTTAACTATCCACCTAGCTTCAAATCAAGTGGAGGAGGAGGAAGAAGAAGAGAAATATTTATAAAGCAAGCGAACGAGGCCAAGCCACAACCACGAGCCCACCGCCACAACCACGAGCCCACCGCCGTTGATGGATCTTGGTATAATATTGCTTGATATACACATTTATACTTAAATTCATTCATGCATGCATAACAATATATTATGGTATAATAATGGCTTTTGCCAAACTTAGGCAAGAATTTGGCTCCACGGAGGGACATTTGGATTTTTGTTACTCTTTTCTTATTCTAATCTTGTCGTTCATTTTAGTCGAACCAATATATTAGGGGAGCTTCCACATGAACATGAAGTGCACAAATAAAGAGATGCATATTAACTGCATAAATAAAGAGATGCATATTAACTTGATATTTGGTTCTTTGTAAAATTAAGTCAACTCTATTATTAAGTATTTTGTTAGCTTCTATCTATGTTTAACGCTTACACACTATAGAGTGTCAGTTAAATTACCATACTGATCTTAGTAAATTAATTATATCCAGGTAGCATACTAGGTTTTCCATTGTTCCATTATTTTGTCATGGTAACATTATATATATATATATATATATATATATATAACATTAGATAAATGTATTTGTGAGAATTTTCTCATGTTTAGCATTAATCTTAAACACAAGATATGCTTTCGAGTAGTAATCGAAATGATGCAAGGATGCCAGATTTTAGGCCAAGACTCTTTTAGTGGGCCCAAATAACCAATTTGTCAAGTTGTGAGTGCTTAAGTCCTCAATTAGGCACACACATTCTGTCTTAATCTACACTTTCAGGGCTGGGCTGCAGTTTGGACAATTAGCTAACCAAAGTCCGATACACAACTTTGGGATACGCTTCGACTAAAGTTTCTATGTGCAAAATTAAGGTTAAATTTTCTTGCCCAACTGGAGGAACTATGGCTAAGTTTGAGCTAGGATGAAATGCAATTCGACCAACCCGAAAGTTGCAGGATTGTCACATTCAGCATCTTTGTGTGAATGTGTTTCAAAAATGACAGGGCGGCGATTGATTCCCTCTAAATTCAGTATAACCTTACTCCAAATAACTCATGCCTATTTGGGTTTAAAGAGAAACCGGGTTTGTATCCTAGGGCCCGACCTGATCTAATCTTCAGTTGGATTAGTTGAGTAAATCTATTTATGGTCCATATTACATTTACTCCGCATCGGTTTCCATCATGTCAAATTGGTTTGTCTAAACAAGCTTGCCGGTTTTATACCGTCATAACTGTCTCCACTATTGTACTCATCCAAAAAAAAGAATAGAATAAAATTGTCTGCATTAATTTATCTCAAACGAGAAAAGTTTCAGATTGAAATTTCAATTTGAGACTAGAGTTTGAAGGAGACAATAAATATCTTTTCTGAATCCTAAAAATATCTACCAAGTATCCTGGAATACCTTTACAATTTTAACTTAGGATCTTAATTAATCCTTTTTAAATCTTTTTCTATTGTGCCAAACTTGTCTATATTCACAATTGCAAAATACTGATGACTGATAGATTCATATACCGTGTTTAATAAAATTTTAAGTTACATTCCAATGAAGAATGCTCTGAAATTATGCAATCCATAACATAAGTCCTGTTCAGACTCGGTAAGACATCTAATCCTTAATCACGAAACTTACCTGCATTTAAGAGAGAACTTAGAAAAAAAACCCTGAACTCCATTACTCCAAAACGTATCCTTCTTCTTCTTCTCCTTCTCCTCAATGCAACAGCCACAATATAATGCAGTGGCATCTCCTAGTAATAAGCTTGAGCACGATCAACAAAAATCGATTCTAAACAAAGAAAAAGGATGAAGGTCACAGGCAACTAACAGAACTGTTGCACTGTGCATCCCTGAATACACACCATTAACATCGCTCGAATTCTTCTTGCTGGAGTGTATTCAGTCTGCTCCAGAGTTGGACACCATCAAATCTTCCTTCAGAATACTGTTCGGCGAAGTATATGCCAGACCAGATACACCAGAGTGAACTCCTTTGTCGCCTGAGTATACGCCATCACTCCTCCAAAATTTCGTTTGGCAACGCCTGCTACACCAGAGTATACTCCTTCGTCACCGGATTATTCGCTATCAACTCCTAATAATATTGTTTGTTTGGCAAGGTAAAAGCCGGATACACCAAAGTATACTCCTTTGTCACCAGAGTATGCCATCAACTTCTCCAAAATACCATTTGGCCCTGTACAAGCCGGCTACACCAGAATACATGCCGTCAACTCATCCTCCAGAATACAAGCTAGCTACATTAGAATATACTCCATCACCAGAGGATATGCCATCAACTCCTCAGGAGTTTTGTTTGGCAATGTACAAGCCAGCTACACTAGAGCAGAGTATACTCCTTGAAACTAGAGTACATGCCATCAATTCCTCCAGAATACTGGTTAACAATGTATAATCTGGCTATACTAGAGTACACGCCTTCTGACACCAGAGTAAATGCCATCAACACCTCCCCTAGAATTATGTTCGGGTTTGCACACTCCGGCAACACAAGAGTATACACATTGAACATCGACCCCGCCTCGTAATGCAAGTCATGCACCATCAAGTCCACTAATCAGATAAATTATTTATGGGTGTTTTTTCCTGTTATTATGCATCCTTGAACACAAGCATGCCAGTTTGTTTAGTCTTGGATTTAACAATATCAGTAGGACAATAATCAACAAGGCTATCAAATAATTTTGGTTCAATGATCTTCTACAAAGAGGCTACATAATGGAGAGCAGTTTTTATTCCAAAAGAAAGAAGGAAAGAAAGAACCTGTTGACAGGTCCCGACTTCATGTATAGGTTCATCAGGCACGAAAAACCAGACTATACAATGAATTTGCCATATCAGCTACTTAATTTCAATTAATACACATACATTTCAGAGAAACATGTAATGAACTTGTCGCTGCAGTTGCTCTATTTGAAAAGTTCATACGAGTTGAAGTGAAGCATATTGCAGCAAACACAATCCTAAGTATAAGAAAGAACAAATAATAAGCCTGGAAGAATGAATAGATGATACCATAAATTCGAAATCAATGTAATTATCTCAGTAATAATCAGTCTTGTTTTATATATAACAAGCCACGACAATTTAAACGACTTGCATGGAAGAAAAAAATAGAAGAGTACCTGAAACAAATTATTTATCCAACATAACCACTACCGCAGTAAGCTCAACAACACCTTTCTTCTAGCTCTTAATACAATGAATCCAGAAATTCTATCGATTGAATACAGATACATCTCGGATCAACCTGATCCGGTGGGGGAAAAATCATTGTGAACCCGGAATTTACAAGCTCGAAAAGAACTCACTACACCTTTGTACCAAAAACAGAAACATGTATAATCCTTTGGAGCCATCGAAATTCTAAAGCTTTCTTTTGCGTATATATTTCATCTATAACGACCACCATATGGATTCGGGGTGTTGTATCCTCCCATGCCCATCATGGGGTTGTAGCCAACACCCGGCATGCCCGGACCTGGAGGCTGCATAGGCGCACCCTGACCCATGTTCATGCCCATGGGTGGCTGGTTCATGTACCCACCATAGCCACCCATGCCCATGCCAACAACACCTCTCATGCCCATAACCATACCCATACTTTGTGGACCCATATTAATACTTTGTGGACCCATGCCCATGGCCATTCCAGACCCCATCATGGAATTTGGAGGGGTTGCAGGGCCTCTAGCAGCAGTACGGCCAATGCCAGAGCCAAATCCCATAGCTTTGCCCATCACAATGGTAGATGTCGCTGGAGGCGCGGAGCTTTTGGGCTCCAATCTTTTCTCCTTTCGATTGATTGCATCAAAGTCAACGCCAATATCAGACAGCGGATTGGTTTTAGCTGCAAACATATTGTAGTACAATTGTATCAGAAACATCAGGATCGGCTGAGATGGTGAAATAAATTGTAGAAAGAAGACTGATTATATTTCTGATTCACATAAGAAATGAAGGGGGGAAAATAAGAGGGTTAAAAGAATTTCTTGCATCTCACTAACTTCAAGATGGGAAAAATGGAAATTTTCACCCAGCAAGGAAAAATGGGAAAAGCAATCCCTTGTGGTCACCTTTTCTGGAATGAAACAATCTTTTCTCCAAGAAAAGAAATCGATTTTGGAAAAAATATTATGTTTAGCTGCTGTCAGCCAGCAGAATACATACTGAATCTTCATGAAAAATGTCAATAGAGGGACTCACACAGACATTTCAAAATATTTGGGATGAATACTTTTGCGGTAATGATGATCTTGTTGTCGTCGTTGTTGTTGTATGATTTTAACTTGGGTCTTAAGAAATTTTTTTTTTGGCCAAAGAGGGGTCTTAAGAGATGAATCAGGATCCTAGAGTAAATCAGAAAACCATAACATACCTCTTGGTGGACTGTTGGACTGTGTGGACTCATGTTTCACCTAGGAAAGTTTAAAGGCATGATCCTTAATTGCATGGCATGTGAGCCTATAAGACTGCTAGATACTAGTAAGGTTGCATGGACACGGATATGACACGATGTGATACGGAGACAAGGCAAAATCACAAAATACAGGATACAGTGACGGCTATATATATAATCTTTTAAAGATAAATAAGACATCAAACTATTATGACAATATTAAATAAGGAAAAATTAACATGTCTAACATGCTATATGCTAATAACATACTAGAAATATGTTTATACGCATGTGACTCATACTATACGTATATGACATACAACATGTCCAATACACGTCGTGCAAGTGTCGGTGTCCGATAAGTGTCGAACACGAATATGGCAACCCATTAAGTGTTCGTGCAACCTGCTGGGCTTATGCTATATTAACTTTTATTGCTCATGGTAGTATTCATCCAGAATTTGGCAGCAACTAATCCAAAGGACAGTTTCTGTTTTACAATCAGTTCACGACTGGCATGGGTTCTTTTCTTGTGGATAATTCTCTAATTTTGAGTCTTACTCCATACCTGAACACAAATTCTGATGGGAAATGGTTCTATGAAGATGTGATGAAAAGAAAAGAATTGTGTTATGCAAAAGTAACTTTTTGAGGATTTTAGAAAGCATCTAAAATTAGAGTGTGTTATGCTAAAGTAACATTTTGGGGATAGTACACAGCATTTAAAGATTAGAGAAGAGTCTACCGAAACATACTTACAGACGAACAAATCGAAACAGAAAGCGCTTACATCCAGATATGTCCAGATTTACAAGTCCTCGGCTCAACGTGTCAGTCCAAACAGTTGATTTGGTTTCAAACTTTCCCTTGGAGGGCCGAGATTTTGCTGTTGGCCCAGCTAAAGCATTAGATGCTTGTGAAGGATCTGATAACATTGACTGAGAACTGTGGTGCAAATGAGCTCTCTGCATGTGAGATGGAGCAGCAGATTCAGCTGCCTGCAAGTTAGTTGCTGTTGCATCTTGAACTGCTTGGGAAGACACTGGAACTGTAAGCCCAGATGCCTGGAGAAAATTTGGATTGTTGGTAATCCTTGTGAAATTGATTGTTGGAAATTTGGATGAGCAATCTGCATATGTGTTTCTGATCCTTGTGAATTTTGTTGTGGAAAATTTGGATGAGCAATCTGCATGTGTTGGTAATCCTTGTGGATTTGGTTGTTGGAAATTTGATTGAGCAATCTGCACATGTGTTGGTAATCCTTGTGAATTTGGTTGTTGGAAATTTGATTGAGCAATCTGCATGTGTGTTGGTAATCCTTGTGAATTTGGTTGAAGGGAATTTGGATGAGCAACCTGCTTGTGTGCTGGTAATCCTTGTGGACCTGTTGGAGCTGGAGCAATCTGCATATGCATTTGTGATCCTTGTGAACCTGCTGGAGCTGATGATGCTGAGGGTTGTAGGGAATTCGATTGACTTGTCTGTATATTTGGGTGTAATCTGACGGTTGGAAGAAATTCATCTGAGCTGTTTGCATATTAGTCTGTGACCCTTGGGTAACCATTGGAGGTTGTGGCCCTGATGGCTGAAAGAAATGCATTTGCGATGTTTGCATATTAGTTGGTGATCCATGAGAAGATGTTGCAACTGATAGACCTGATGGCTGGGGGAAATTCATTTGAGCTGTCTGCACATTGGTTTCTGCTTCTTGTGAAGCCACCAGAGCCACTGGCCCTGATGGCTGGAAGAAACTCATTCGAGATGTTTGCATATCAGTCGGTGACCCTTGAGAAGCTGCTCGAATTGATAACCCTGATGGCCCAGGGAAATTCACTTGAGCTGTCTATTTGTTGGTTACTGGTTCTTGTGAAACCGCTGAGGCCGATGACCCTGATGGCTGGAAGAAGTTTATTTCAGATGCTTCCGTATTAGGCGGTGATCCTTGAGAAGCTGATCGCATAGGAGAACTCATTTGAGGCGTCTGCATGTTGCTCGTCGGTTCTTGAGATGCTGTTGGAACTAATGGACCTGTAGGTGGGAAGAGGTTCAGTGTATTTGTAGGCGACTCTTGTGAAGCTACTGGAGCCGAGATCCCTAACGGCTGGAAGGGGTTCATTTCAGCTACCTGTGTATGTGTCAATGGTCCTTGCGTAGCTACAGGAGGCAATACCCCTGAAGAATGGAAGGGATTCATTTGCTCTGTCTGTGTATTAGATAGGGATCCATCTAGATCCGTAGACTGGAAAAGGTTCGTTTGAGCTTCTTATGATGAAAACATGGGAGCAGATCCAGTTCTTGGGACGATGGAGTCAAGAATATCGTTGCTTGATTGGTCCACAGGAAACTCTGAAGTTAAATAGGAAGAACTTGATGAATGTTGGCCACTAACAGCAGATGGAGCAAAAGTAAGACCATCCAATGCATCTCCAAAATCGTATGTAGAGACTGTTTCCACTCTTTGAGCTGCTGATGGGAGAGGAGGCTGACCAGAAATGGCATGTGGGAGGTGCACATGTTGGGTTAGAATATTTTCTTGCGGTGTAGCCTTGAAAGGAGCATCTCCAAATGGACCTTCATTAGGCTGTGTTATAAGATCAAAAAATGCATCATGCTTAGAAGAAAATCTGAGAAAGTTGATCAAATTTATAAGGCTTCTCGTAGTCAAGGAAAAATATCGCTAAGCATAATGAATACAATGAGGATAAATTCGTCCCACATGTATTTGGAACATGAAAGATGTCTCAGGAAAATTTCATCACAATTTGCTTGCTACCTTCTATAAGCAAAAGCTATCTCACCCCTGGAAACTTCTCCTAAAATTATGTTTTTAGTTAATATTTAGTTTCTGGAAGAGTTTGAAGAGTCCCATATAAGGAAGTTTCAACTCTTTCTGCTTTCAAACCTGATTATTGACACCAGGTAATGCATCCAATTGAAATACAATTTAATAGATGTTGATGTACCTGGCTTGAAGCAGGGGAAGCCGATGAGGGGGCAGAGAAAAAGTCTGTCCCAAAAACTGAATTTGTTGGCATATTGAATTGAGTGGTCGAATTCACTGGCGCAAGGGCCAATGTATCTGCAGAATCTGATGCTGAGAAGCCAAAGATGTCCAACTCTGGACTGCTTGCACCGCACGGCATAGCTGTCAAGATTTAAAAAATGAGCATCACTTCCTAATAGAGCTTCAATTTAGTCATGCTTAAGAAATGACAATCTTTATACAAAGAAGCAGGCAAAGGCGTTGAGAAGCCAAATTTGCTTTTTCGATGCCTTTCAAAAGAAGATATGGTCAATTCATTGATAAACCAAGCAATACATTGTCCTGAATACAACAATGCTCATACAATGGAAATCTACTAATGCAAAGCATGGTGAAAGCCTGTGAGATCAGTGCCAAGTGAGCTCCATGATCCATGCTTCTAGCTATTCTATAATAATATTATAGCATGCATACCTAGTGCAAGAACTATGATTGGAAACCCCCTGTTGATCATGAGAAGGCAATCTATGCGAAAGCCAATCTAAGCCAGCTTAAAGGGGGTCTCCTGCACATAAGTAGCTGGAATGTCGCAGTTTGAACTTAATTTTCATAGCTAATTTAAGAGTCTCTGTGCTCAGCAAGGAAATACGGCATTATTTAAATTTTGGATTTATTAATAACGTTATCAGAAGAGGTTTATCTCTTGGTAAATGGAATCCAAACTCTTTTCCTCGTTCTCCATTTCTCACCCTTGCAATCCCATTTTCCGTGCTAACTATTAACTTCAGGAGAGCTTCTCTTACTCTCTTCATTGATTAGTTTTTCTGAATGATTTAAATATTACAAACATGTCCAATATGTTGGATTTGCAGAAATGACAACTTTTAGAGTTGATATCGTCATATCATTTGCGGACAATGCCATTCAACATGTTGGCATTTCGCTGATATGTTGGCCGACAGGAATGTAAAATTCGATATTTCTCTGAATTTTTTATTTTGGGTATTACCAATCCACATCCAAACCCAAAACCCAAAGTTGGGAATAAGAAATTAAAACCCCCAAAACCATTAGAGTTCTGTGGCAAGAAAAGAAATAAATATTCAAGACTCCATAAATACATGTATGAACTTTCTCGATCTAAGATAATAGCATGGCTATAGTTGTTTGTCTACCTAAGCAGCAAATATGCCATAATTAAATAAGATGAATTGCTAAGATTTATGAGCTATATATTACTGCATTTTGCTCACGAGGAGATTAGGAGGAATGCAAAATATAGAAGCATAAGCTTTAATCAAATATCCTACATTAGACCACACTCTCAAAACATAAATAACGCTCAGACGCGGAATATATAGATGAGTAAGTTAAAAATAACAACTAAACTGCTGAAATACACCTCGTATATATATTTTATGGACACTGTGAACTGCCCGGAAAAACCTTTTTACTTCAGCACTCGGTGAAGACAATATACACACGCTACAAGGATAGTACTTCGAAACTTATCTTAGATATTTTAAAGAAACAGAATAGTGGGAAAGCTGAAATGATTGCTACCTGCTGTAGAACCTCGTGGATCAAATTCATCAAAAGAATCAACTACCTTACGTTGTGAGGCCACTGATTCACCAGCCACAGCACTTCCTGCACTTTGAACAGTGCTTTTGGATGGAGATGGAGGTTTAAGAGAAGAAGGTGAAGGCATGTTTCTGGTGGAATCTGCTACAGCCGTCTCATCCCTGAAGTGAAAACGATACTAAAATGACCAACTACATTACCTAGAGAAAAGCAGTTACAAATAGGTCTAGACACTGCACCTTTCATCGTGGATGGTGTCCTGGGAATTTCTTGTTGCTTCTTCATAGCTTGGAAGTGCAGCCCCATTATGTGAATCTAAATTGTGCTCACGCCCTCTGGTAAAGCAATTATTTTGTATAAGGATAAATGAGGGTGTAGGTTCAACACTAAGCTAAATACATGGAGTTATACTTCCAAATGTAAAGCCACTAAAAGGAAGCTGCAAAAATTGTAAGTCTTTGATTCACCTTTCATCTGGAGACTGGTCGTCAGCTTTGCCACCACCGCTTCTGTAATATCAACAGGAAATATTTCATAAATAATAGGGTGATCGCAGAATAAAATACATGATGGGTTTATAATGATTCCTTGAAACATCGGCGTATACAAGACATTGAAAAAAACACTAACCTGCATAATATGTACAAGACCATGAAAAGATCACTAATAGACATAATATATGTACCAAACTACAAAGACATCATGGTGCTAATCAGAAAAAGAGTATACCGAGATGAATAAAGATCATCATCCCCAAAACGGTCTGCATATCCATCGACGCTCCGACTTCTTGACCTAAACTTGTTATCATCATTACCACGACCTCTGTTATTTTCATCTTGGTAGGCATCTCTGTGTGCATCAGAATTCCTATTCCTGCCATATCCCTCTTCATCTCTATATCCATTCTGCTCATCAGCTCTATTTCCATAATGATCATTGTCATGGCGATCACCATAGTCTCCTGTATCTGAGTTCGCACTCTGTCTATATGATCCTTCAGTTGAAGGTGCACCATACCTGTAACATACCAATAATACTATAATATTCATATAGTTGACAATCATAGGTCATACACATTCTAATTTAGAGAAGACTCACTTGTCCTGGCTAGCTTGAGCTTTCTGTCTGACCTCCCGAATTCTTTCTTTATCATTTACTAGTGCAACAAGACACTGAGATTTCTTCTAACATTGATTCCCTGGTCTCTTCCACTAGAATCAATGTACTGGAATTCTGCTAGAGCCTGGAACATTTAATAAAATTTCAGCCACGATAATTGCAAGTTGAATATCACATGCTTATAAGCTGAATACATTACGCCCTGTAAGTATAGTAAGGAGTACGAGAGGATTGCGAGTGTGTTTTACCGATATTTGGAGTCCATGTTCCATGATATCATCAATTACACGTTCAGATCCATGTGCTACTAGGTACTCTAGAACCATCAGTGCCTGAAGTTCAATGGAGTAACATATAAACCTAAACTTACAAATGGGACAGTAAAAGAGCATAACCATATGAAGCACATGATGGTAAGATTTTCATCCAAATAACCATTTCAGCGACACGGTAATGGATATCATTAACCACAATAAAAGTTATAAGCTAAGAATTAGAAACTAGTGTATACAAGCATAACATAAAAGAAATAGTGCCAGTCTAGATAAACAAAGTAGCTACGCTATCTCGGCACCTTAAAAACACGACGCCAATTTTTTCCAATATCATTCATCCTCCTCCAGATTACTGCCATGATTAGCTGGTATTGATGGCTGCAATATTGTCCGGTAAGTATTAAGTAACTAATAATTCCATGAACAGGGAAATCAGAAGAAGTTGACTATAAGCTTACTGATTATGAGATGCATGTGCAATCTCTCCGAGATGTGTCCCATGAGGACCCCAAGGCTCATTGCTTGTTGCATCAAGAACCTGGATATTCAAGGCAAAACAAAACATGAGTTCTCCAGCAGATATAGTTGCTTCTGAAAGCAAGTTAAGAATATCTTGAAATTCAACATGGTGCGTTCCGGACTTTATTTGGAAAATCAAATTAATGGCTAAGAGTGCTATTACAAAAAAAATGTTTTTATTTCCTCATTTAGTTAATTTTGTTAAACAAATACACGAATAAGTTAATCTACCTTCTGCTCAATTCCAGGAACTTTCAAAACTTTCTTGTTGACCCCTCTCTTGCTGCAAAACATCAAGGAAATGAAGAAATGAGAAAAAAAAATTAGTTAAAGAAGAAAAATGCAAATTGTGTTCCCCTAAATATAAGTTCAGGGTTAAGATATTGCACTAGGTAATCATTTTCAAATACAAGTGTGACATATTGTATGTGTTAAGTACATGACACATTGTCATGAATGTTAGGGTATAGATAATTATAAGCCAATTTCAAAACAAGCAAGAATGCTTACAGATCCCTGACAGTTTGCCCGAAAACTTTCTTCATGATTTATGTCTCTCCTCAGCCGGAAGCTACTTTGTCACCCTTGTCAAGTGGCTTAAATTGATAATGCCTGCAGATCTACCTATGTATGAAAATCCAAGTACAACATCAGAGAGAGCAAAGGCTCATCATTTATTTATCAAGTTACTTTGTCGCCCAAAATGGAAATTTACAGGAAATAAAACCAAGGGAATGACAATGAATGGAAAATAGCAATTCAAGATTAATTACAAATACTTACAATGAAACAAATTGCAATTCAAATTCACCATAGGAATTAAGTTTCAAAGTTATTATTAATTAACAATCAGGGTACAATAAAGGATTTAAGCCAAGTCTATCGAACACATTACGGCCAGATCTGAAGTTAATAATCAAAATCCCAAAACAAACAAGATATATCTACAAACAAATCATGCGATTTTAAATTAAGAAATAAAAAATCTAACAAGCTATGAAATGGGAAAGCTGCTGATAGGACGCATGATTACAAAAATGAGGAGAACAAACCCTAGAATGCGTCCAGATCGCAGCGAAATGGCGATTTCAGGCGGTAGCGCTGATCGATGCCGCTGAGCTTAACGCAGATCCAAGCGGTTGGAATTGGATCGGCGACGATTTCGCTGAGATCGCGAAACTGTAGGGTTTGGTGAGAAAAACTAAACGAGAGCCTTTTATTGTCAGGAAAAAAGAAGGAAAAGAAGAAAAATCGATCAAATATCATTCATTTATAAAATTGATTGCTGTCTCTCTCTCGCTCTCTCCTCTCTCGCTCTCTCTTCTTGTTATAATTAGAGAGAAAAAGCCTTACGCGGCTGGGGCCGTACATGGGTGTTAGAGATGCTATTTTACGAAAATGCCCTTGCACAGCAGCTGCCGCAGTGGACCTTTTGGATCAATTAGGTGATTTTCAACCATATGCATAGTTTCCAATAATTTAGATACACTATCTATTTTTTGATACATGAGATGAGATACACTATCTATGGTCAATATAAATGATATATTTGTAAATGCTAGTTATTAGATCTCTTTCAACATATATCTCTTTATTTTTCACGGATATCTACCGCACCGCTGAATGTGTAAAACAGAAGGGAAAAAAATAGCAACAGAGGATCCGAATTTATTCTCATCTTAATAATCACAAGTAACCAAACATTAATGTCTATCTGACACAGTTCACTGTTTGCTCGGACATAACACGGCCAATATTTTAATATATGTTTTTTTTTTGGACTGGAAATTAGGCCTCCAGCATCCCCATCACATTCAGATCAAAACAATTTGTACGAAGTTTATACAATACTTTCCTATAAAAACAATTGACAGGATTATGACTAAATCCCCAACATAAGACCACAGGCTCCTGTTGTTTAAAAGTAAATCATGCTTTATCATGAAGCCTTGTTATTCTTGGAAGATGAGATGGATCCAACTTTGGTAACCTTTGAAGAGCTTTTGGCATTGATGCATTAACAAATGTGCAACTGCATTTCTCCAATTGAGCATTTCTTGCTAACCAGTCAGCTATGCAATTATTTTCTCTAAAAAAATAGCCAACTTTATCTCCAGGATATATCTGAATCCCGTTAGCTTCAACAAGTCTGCTAATTTCAACTTTAACTTGATGCCAAACAAACAGCGGAGTGAAATTCTTGACTTAAAAGCCAAATTCCAAAGATTTTTAGCTAACTGATCACTTTGTAGCAATAAATGATCTGTGTCTTCCTGCAGGTGAAATTCACAGCAAGCAAACACACACTTGGTAGGAAGCGGGATTCCAATTTTCTTAACCTCATAATTCAGAGATAAGGCATTTTAGAAAAGCCTCTATGTGAAAACCTGAACTGCTCTTGAGATATTTTTATTCTAGAGGAATTTATGAAAAAGGAATTGGATCAGGGCTAGTGACTCCTAACATACTCCCAAGCAGCAGACAAAGTAAAGTCCCCAGCCCCAGAAATGCCAGGCTTCCAAATTAGGATGGGTATTTGGCTTTTAAGGAAACACTATATTTGCAAATAAACAGGATGTGCATTTTGGTAATTTTGTAATTTTCATCAAATTTTTTTTCATACTTTCAAAAGTTTGGAATGTCGTCAGGAGGAGACAGGGGTCAGCAACGAGGACTTGGATCAGATACACTTCGACCCAGTTGTATTGTAAAAAGAATGTTAAATAAATAAAGTTGTTGTTCATTTACATTCCTATCTCATATGTACTTTACTTTTTATTGTTTAGAAACACTCAGCGTGTTTATTTTTGAGTTAATACGTCACGTGATCAATCTATCATTTTGAAAGTTCATGATTTCATTTGGAAAAAGTGATTATAGTCCATTGTAACACGTTGAAATTTAGCCAATTAATAATTACTACAATTCACTTTGGATGCCTTTATTGAAGGCTTTAATAGCCCCTATCACAACAAGGACCTTTATATGGGCTACTGGAAACTGATGTTTCTTTGGGCATATGGTCCACAAAAGTGATATAAACGCCAAAATGACACTTGCACTTATTTGGTACCCACGTCGACACAATGCCAATCTGACTCATGCCTCTATAAGCAAAAACAAATGCAACAAAACAACCCAATACAGATCTCAAACAAAAAGATGAATACAATTATTTCATTGGCAATATTAAGCTTGATAAATAATGAACATTAAATGTTCAAAATTGGTTTCACATGCACACTCTTTCTACAAAATCTTGGTCTTATTAATTTATAGGTTAAAACATATAATATACATTTCCTATTCCATAAATTAATATTTGCTGGAGCAAGAACAGAGGTGTAAAAATGAAGAAAACTAGCATCCAGCTTCATCTTGACCAGCTTATATACAGATTCCAAAGCTTCTTTTGCTCTACGAACCTTTGATTGAAGATAGAAATTTCCATTTGTGGCATTCTTTTGAAACATTGCATCATATCTCTGCATATACAAGCTGGCAAAATGCATCAAATCTTAGAAGAGGTTCAGGCCTCTGGCGCAGAAACACATCAATGAATTTCCCTAATATCGATATAGTTCTTCTCGGACCCAGATTTTCTGACACAAACAATAACAGCGGGAATTGATTTTTAAAATTACAGCTTTGAAATGAAAGCAAAAGAGTATTGATATGGAGAAGAGATCAATGAAGAACAAGGAAACAAGAGGATGAATATCAACAAAGGGGAGAAAATTACCCGCAGGACTTCTTCCCACGATGCTTGCTCACCGAGTCCTAAGACCTGCCTTGCTTCATGTTCAGTCATCGCTTTGCTTGATTTACGGATATTATTTATGAATTCATATGCAACACCATTTTTGCTGGCATCTGTAAAAGCAGGCGATGAAGCGATATGAAAAATCTAGAAAGACAACTGTATCATTGGGATTTTTTACATATTAAATTTAATTATCGAGCGGAACTCAATGCCAAAGAGAAATATCTAAACAAGAACATAAATTTCCATAACCCAAACATGAACTATGGTTAGTGGACACTGGCACAGGTTTCCTATTCAGACACTGACATGTGGCACAAAAAAAATCTGCTAAACAAACACAAGTGAACAGGTGTATATGTGTTTTAATAAATATACATGCATACTTATATATGATTCAGACCATGTACGTGCAGGGCAAAACTTTAAAAGTTAAATAATCAATATAACATCAATCGTTGGAGTTCTTCCCTTAAACGGTATAATACAGTGCGCATTATGCATATTTTCCAATTATATAAAACCTATGGATTAATATACTACAGAAAGTGTCCAGAACAGATGAGTCCACCAATTATTACATCGAAAAGAGTTCTAAATAACATAGCCCAAAACTACTGTTTTAAAGGATTTCATTCGTATCAACAGATATTGAGGGCTAGTTGAATGGGTAGAAAAGTTGACTATGCCGGCCATGGAACAAAAGAACGAACAATGTAGAGAATGTCCATCTGAGACGTAATATAACAGTCGGTGGAGACATTATCATTATTACAACATAAGGTGTAGCAGACAAGAAAACAACTGGGTTTGACGACTACACTGGTTAGCTTGATTTGTCCTCCCAAATATGTATCAGAACTCAAATGGGCCAACATTCTGCATTTCAGTGATTGCCAATAATTTAAAACTTAAACATTCACCTTATGTAATTTTTAAAGAATAAAAATATGTCAAGGTAAAAGGCAAACGATATTTTGTAAATGAGAGGAACTTGAAAATAAAGATAGAAATGGCCCATTTCTGTTTCCATTCTTCATGCCTTACAAGTGGCTGCTCCAATTTCAATGGAATTGAATATGTACATGAGTGCATCGGATTCTATGATGATGATATCAAGCTTGAAGAGGAATCATCAACAATCCAGTATCACAAAGTGCACATGCATCTAAAAGTTCGATAAAATAAATGTATAGCATGTTTTCGAATGATGATGATATCAAGCTTGAAGAGGAATCATCAACAATCCAGTATCACAAAGTGCACATGCATCTAAAAGGTCAATAAAATAAATGTATAGCATGTTTTCGAAACTTCGTTCAATAAAATAAATCTAGCATCACAAAGTGCCCATACATCAAAATTGTTTCAGAAAACAGTATCATATGGTTTCCGTATCCTTCGAAACTCGTTGTAACATGTCTGTGTATCTATATCATGCCTATCTATATTTCAAGTGTCTAATTCTAAAGTCAATTCATTGTCAATTATTTCAACCAATGTTGGAGAATGTACCACGCATGAAGTGCACCAATCCATACTTTTTAAAATAAGGCACCAATTCATACTGAATACCACATATGTGGTTAGGTATTTTTATATAATTCTTTTTAAAAAAAAATAAGGACAACAATTGAGAAAAACAAGAAAAATACTGGTAAAATAAAAGAAAAATGTGAATATCAATGCCAACACATAGTATCAAATGACTCCTAATGATAATTTAATATAAGTTCAAATGTATAAAGAGTCGAAGGCTAATCACGGAGGGAAACCATATAATTTATAAATTAATCATAAGTAAAGAAGCCAACTACAAACAAGACTGAATGCAAACATGAGATTAAAAAAAATCCATTATTCTCCTTCCAATTTCATGTATGAATAACCCCTAGACTACAGCAAATGCAGCCAAAAAAGAGAGCAATAAAGATATGGTGAAACCTTAGTAAAGTGAAATAAAATTAATAGTGGAAAGGCATATATAAGTCTTAAATTATTATGGTTTGGAATTGGGTCCAAATTTATCACAAACCTACTCTTACACAGAAATGTGGCCTATGAATATGTTAAGCAGCTACAGGGTACACTTTATTGTGTATTTAAGTGCATAAGCCTATTTTCATGCACCAAGAACTCAAATGGTATAAGCTTTATTTCAAATACTGCCACTGGTTTTAATATTTGATGTAATATATTTTACATTGTTTATTCTTTCTCCCTGCCATTAATTGATTAGCACATGTTTGGGAAAATAGTTTATTTGGCTTCTGCAGAATGAAGAAATAGAAGGGCATGAAAAATATTCATCTTGCATTATTGCATAGCATGCAACAGAAAAACAAATTCCATTTGGCATTAATCTTCTGGAGAGGGGATTGAGTCAGGGTCATAGGAGGGATATAAAAACAGACAAGTCCCGGAATAAGTCAGTCATGTTCCATTATTATCTTATTAATGAAGCGTTGGTGGAGAAACCGTTTTAATTATTAAAAAAACACATTATGCAGCCACCTTTCCAAAGCAGGCGGAATGGAGAGGCTTGAACCTAAAACATCGATTTAGTGTGTGTGTGTGTGTGTGATACATTGCTAATTTAAACTCGCTATTTATTGCCCTTCCTTTCTGGAGCGGCAGTTCATTATAAGGTTAGCACCGATCCAGAATCTCACAAAATATGAAGCTGTGGTCTATTTATTGACTATGATTCAAATGTTTCTTAATTTCAAGCAAAAGGAACCCAACCAAGTAAAAGTCAATAAAAGAGAATAATACAAATTCAATATCTCGCACTCCCCCAATTCCTAACTAATTCTGCAAGGTTGCCTACTCCCTAGAATGTAAGGCTGGAGAGGGAAAACATAAGTTGTCTCACAAGAATGCATTGCATGGAAATAAAGGCGCCATCCTCATCAAAATTTGACAGTTGGCTTCATCTGAGTGACACATTGCAACAGTACACACCAAAATACACATAGGTATGCACGAGAATTTATGAGTAATAATGTCACAAGGTGATTAATTCAAGGACTTTTTCCTGTGCCATCCAATCTGGTAAACTTATTCGTACTCCTCTTTCCAGAAACAAAATCCAGTCCTACCTAGTCCTATTACTACCTTTTCAAGGGATTACAATAAATAGTATCCACTTATAATCTCCAAACAAACTTAACAAGAGATTGTAAATACTTCCATCTTTGATTTCAATCTCATCATCTATTTTAATTTTAAGCGTAGCGATAAACTTCTTCTAAACCCAACTACATATTGTATTTAACACATGCAACAGCATACTTGATCAGGCAATAGAGTGCTCAAGAGAGAGAAATTACCGTTATTTACAAGAACAGACAAAAACTCAAAGGTGAATAGTCCTGTGTCAGTTATGTGATAGGAAGATGTCTGTATGTAATAATTTCACATGGCACAATAACTAAACCTACCTAGCATAATTAAGGAAAGAACCATGAAAAAACAACTCAATAATTAATCATGCTTGGGAAGAGCATTTCGAGAGGGTAGCCTGATCAGAAATCCTCACTTGTATGTTCCAATTTACAAATGTTACGTATATCTCCCAGTTCATGTCATGCCATCTAAATGTAACCATTTTTTGGTTATTATTATTATTATTATTATTATTATTATTATTATTATTTGGGATAGAACTATAGAAATAGTGGTAAGCATTGTTGGATTGAAATAACTAGGTTGTAGGCTACAGTAGCAAGAAGAACTCTCATGCCTATTTTCCCTCTACTTCTCTTATATTCCATCTTTTATCTCTTCTGAAACTCCAAGAACTTGTTAATCCTGGTACTCAATCATTCTAAGAACCCTATTTCCTTTTCCCATTCCTTATTCAGCCCAAGCTTAGGCGTCACTAGCACAGAAAACAAAAGGGACTTCAATAACTTCAAGTTTATCTTAGAAAGCTGCAAACTTTGTCTCTTTTGCCAGCTTTCAGTGTTTGATGTCCATCACATTTATGTATGAGAATCCTCTTGGGGAATAAAAAGCCATTAGATCTGAGATTAAACTGTAGAAGGAGCATTAGAGGAGCACTAAGAGCTTTTACAGGTGAAATATAAAAAAAAAAGGTCAAATTTTAGGGGTGTTTATAGAAAAAAAGAACATATATTTATTCAAAAAATGATATCGTTTTTTATGGAAATCTAAGTGATATCATACATTTACAAATACATGTTCAGAGAGAGCAAGAAAGGAACTTTCAATTCCTTTGCGATATGCTTGCCACACAGCTCTTCCCAATATTCCAGAGCCCATTACAATCAAGTTGGCGATGATTTTTGATGCCTACATCAACAATAAAACAATGAAAATCTTAGTAAATGTAAGTAATTAGAATTTTGCAGGGTTTGGAGTAGCCCATCGGTGAGGCTCGGAGTAGCTCATTGGGAGACCAGGGGTCCCCCAATTATGAGAGGGCGCTAATTTATCCCACCTATTATCTCATTTAAGACTTGGTGTAGCCTATTGGTGGGGCTTGGAGAAGCCGATGTGGGAGACCTAGGATCGAGCCCGGGTGTAACATTTCATAATTTTAAAATATTAAATAATGGTAATACGAGTTTTATTAAAATGATGATAATTATGGAATGGGTTATTATAATTTGGTATATATAATACATGCAAATATTTATAACGGCAAAACCAAAACTTTTATTTTCCGGTTAATATTTATAGATTTGGGCATGACAAGCATGGTTTTATACTAATGATTTGGGTTTAATACTATGGCTACATATTTTATTAGTATGTGGGAAGTGTTATGTAGTTGGCATGGCTCCATTTCTTGTTTTAAAAAAAGTATAGTAGAGAGAGAGAGGACATGAGAGGCATGGGCTTCTCATGCCATGCCGCCTCCACCCCTCCATGGCTGCCCCTCCCCACTCTCATTCTCTTCAACTCTTTCCCTCCATCATCCTAAACCATGGCTGCCCCCCCCTCACACTCTCATTCTCACAACTCCATGGCTAGCACCCTCTTCTACAACACCAAGCTAACTCCAAACTCAAGCTAGATCATGATGAGCCCATCAATATATCTTCAAGTGGTATCCTCCAAGCTTGATCTTCTCCTTCATCTCTTTATATAGGTAAAAATCATTCTTTTATCAAGTTTTGAATGTGTAAAGAGTTTCAAACATTAGCTAAGTTTTCAAAAACTAGTATTTTGATAAAGTTTTAGTGTTCAAATGAATTCTGAAGTAATTTGGGGTCTTTGCAAAATAAACAAACAATTACACTGACCTAATTAGACCGCTAGGAGACCACCACAGAAGCACGATACCCTAGCTCCATATTCCAACCGCCCAGGTCGGTTACTATAGCACATTTGGTCGGCCCAATTTTTTATTTGGATGTTGGGTTTGGTCAGTAGCTCGTATACTTGATAAGTAAGCCCCTATGATACTTTGTTTTTCCCAAGATACCCCAAGAAAAAATCTGGAAGTGTTTTGAATTGGTTTTGATGATGTTTTAAGGTTTTCAAACCTGTGAATCCGTATTTTTAATTCTTGATGCGGTCTTTTATGCTAGAACAGCGAGTCCGGAGGTAATTCGTGGTAGTTAGCACACGGATGGCTCACGTCGGTCGAAGGTTCTAATCTATGGATGTTTGTTCGTTATATCGTAATCGATTTGAATTCTTATATGTGTGTGGTTATGTGAATGCTAGGTTTGGTCGCGGAAACCTCCGAGACGGCAACGAAGGGTAAGACGGTCGTAGGATACGACTATCTTGATCGCAAACGATGAGTAGATTATATCTACGAGTGAGGAATTGGGTGGATGACTTATAACACCCCGTGAAACATATTTTCTATTATATCGTTGAATGTGCTTAGGATGCATGCCACATATGTTTAGACTTTTTCATTAATTAGCAAATTACATTAGTATCGCTTAGTAAGCTTATTGTAGATACTTGGTAGAACACTAGGACAAAAACTAATGATTGACATGTTGCATGATCACAGACTCGCATGTACACTACAATTCATTAGTGCTGCCATGTCACGTAGAATTTGTCATCCTTATATATCGTAGTAAGATCGACGTTATAGTAGGATGATATGATATACGATTCATATTAGGTGCACGTACGAGACTGAGTCTGTACTGGTTGTTGGACGAGTGCATGACTAGAGATCCGTACTAGTCGCCGTGCGTGTACGTGACACGAGGTATCCGTACCAATCGTTGAACGGGTGCGCGAACGAGATGTCCGCACCGGTGCTATGTTTGTAAGTGACTAGATGTCCGTACTGTTGATATTCCATTACTATGTGTGTACGTAGGCTTGATGTCTGTACTAGTTATGTTATGTGTTTAGGTACGCAGATTAGATATTCGTACCGATCATTGTTATGATATGATATAATGGAATATTTGATGGTTACCTTAAGATGCGAGATTCCATATAGGATGATATGATGAGGATAGATGATGATGATTAACCGGATATGACCCTATTTTACTTGACTCATAGAGTTTTACTATTATTTACCCGATTAGGAAATTTTACTGAAATGGCGGTATTACCCACTTTCTAAAAACAACGATTTGTTTCATATTTTAAAAGTGATAATGAAAGGATGTGATACTTGGATTTCAAAAGGATATATATGTGTGTGTATATTAAAAACATCGTAAGCTCCTTATTTTCAAACGACATTTCGTTCTATTTTAAAAACATATAAGTGGGAATATTCGAAATAATTACCTATTTACTGCTCTTTTATGCTACGCTTAATTTACATGTCGTTCGCTCGCACTTATCTTATTAGTTATGCCACGATTTATGATTTCCGCTACGCGTCATATATTCTTGATGTTGTCCCTCAGTGGTATGGGACACTGATATGTGTGTGTGTATGATATATCGCTACACTTAAATCACTGGCTTATGCTATGATATGTTACCCATCTGTGCTATGCCTAGTTCACACAGGCTAAAAAGGTACGAGCTTGACGAGATTTATATTACCGTGGATATGATGTGATATGAAATCAATCCTAAGAGATTGAATATATATAAAGGAATATAAGAAGATAAAGGTGATTCGGACACCGTGAATATGGTAGGGGATCCATGAGACATATATGTGATCAATCCATGAGAGATTGAGACAGGGAGAGACAAGATGTCACCTGATGATATGTGTGATCAATCCATGAGTGATTGAGGGTAGTTGACACATGATATCTCTACGGATATTATATATGTGAGGGATCGATGTAGATGCCCTGCACTGAGATAGATATTATATATATGGGAGGGATCGATATAGATGCCCTGTACTGAGATAGATATTATGCTATATAGTAGTCGGACATAACTGGTCCACAAGAGAGTACCTGAATATTATTTTCATATATCGATATATTTTAAAGAGATTTTCAAAGGAGCTATAGTCTCACTATTTTCCACGTGTCTAGGATCAATACGGACTTTTACAAAAGAAAACCCCTTTTTAAATAAATCATTTTCAAAATGCGGGACGTATACTTTAAACTAGATGCATACATTTTTTTCACAAAACAACGTTCACTACATGTGCCTATATATATATCATACGGCTATTTTGAAAGAATTTCATATACATAAATCTTCCGTCTACTCTTATATGATTGCATATGGATGGGTGCTATATATGTTATAGTCTTGATTGTGCTTATGTTGGTCGTCTGCTATAGATATTGCATTACGGTTACGATGGTCGTGATTTGACACCGTTATACATATATATATATATATATATATATATATATGCAGCGAGTTATCGACGATTGATGATTGTTAACATTTCATTTCGCAGTATTATATTTAATTCCGGAACTTACATGTTTTCAGATACTAGTAGTCATGTTGTGTCCATACCAGGCCAGATACTAATTTCTTGATGTTAACATGATAACCACACACATATTCATATTTTACATGTTAGGATAGCGGTACACGAGTTGCACATGAGAGCTTATTATCATTGTTATTTCATCGCTCGAATTCTAGTTTCGACGCATGCTTATTTACCCTCCTTGATGTACACATTTATCATGTTTAATTGTTTCACCGCTTATCCATACGACTTCTACCTTATTATATCATTCTACTCATGAGTTAGCAATTCATCCCCGTTATGCCATAGTTCTTTGCAGGTTTGACTGCTTGGATCCGTAGCGGCTTATTTTGGCACGTTCGCTATCTTTTGGGTGTGGTTGCGCATATCTCGAATTGGTGGGCCATATTTTTGTATCGACATTTGCCTTATACTTATTTCTATCTAGAAGTATTCCATCGAAGACCAAGTCTGGTATTGTTGAGACCTTCGTGTTGCATATTTTGTCGTTGTCGGACTCGTGTGAAGTCGACTTGATGTATACTTGTCATTTACTTTCCGCTTTATTGATCTTTCGTCTTTTGGCGTCGTATATATCTGCGTGGTTTTGATTCTGCCGTTTAGGCGTTGATTTAGCTCCCGTATGTGGGGATGCTTGTTATATACTTATCATTGTATCTGTTTTGTTCAAAATTTACAAAAGAAGTGCTGTCCGTTTTTCAAATAATCTTACGAACCGGCTTTATTTTTTCATAAAACTTTTCTAGAACTTCACATACACCAATTATTATCTATTTTCCTTATATATATGGTTTAGATTCCTGATTTTGGCTTACTTGAGTTACGACGGGACCTACTTGACTTCATGTAATCCTTGTGCCGGTAATGTATCCTTTTCGAGTCGTGACAAAGTTGGTATCAGAGCACTAAGTTTTACCATTGTCCAGTCTAGCTTTAACCATGCGGGGTCTAGTTTATTATGTTTTGAAACTTAGGTCTAACCTTGCGGAACTTAGACTTGACTTTGGGGTATTAGATCCGAACTTTGTTTTTCTTTGTTAAGTTTAGGTTTGACCATTCGGAGTTTAGGGTATGATTTTTCGAGATCTATGCTTAATCTTGCGGAACTTAAACTTGACATGAGGGGTCTTAAACCCGACCTTTCGACTTATAGGCTGCCTTTGGTATGATTGAGTAGGTAGCTTAAATAGAGTTGCATACCGTACGTATGTTCCGCAACATATTTACGATACGACACTCCGCTTAAGTGAGCTTAGGATGTATATTTCGTGTTCTTCCGGGATTCTCTTTTCTTCTTTCCCGAGCTGTTAGCATTGCATTGCTATTTCGTTGAGATTCGAAAATCTATTGTTATTGTTTCTTGTTCCATTCACCATGCCCTCAGAAATTATGAGCCGAAAGGGTTGCAATTAGAGATGAGGTCAGGGCAGGCTCGTCCGAGACGAGAATTGACCAAGACAGTACTCCGGTGATACCGGAACATGGTGATCCTCTTATTTTAGATAGGATTTCTCGTTTGGAGGCGAGTATTCTTGATCTACATCGTTCGATTGGGTCGTTAGCTCAGACTATTCAGACCTAGAGGCCTGCCGTTGCGCAACCAACTCCAAAGATTTTGGTACAACACGGTACTCAGAGATCAGTTATGCCTCCGGTGATTGGGACATTAGATGTGCCGCTTCCCGAGTTCTTGAGGCTAAAGCCTCCAGTATTTACTAGCATGGATGCGTCAGAGGATCCATTATCATTCTTCGACGGGATAGCGATGATATTTCGTTTGATGAGATGCTTCAATGCGAGTTCAATGGAGTTAGCTAGTTTTCGGTTAGAGGGTCTTGCTCAGATTTGGTGCGATTCGATCGAGAGAGCCCGAGCAATGAGTCTTCCTCTTAAGACTTGGGATGAGTTTTCGAAGGTCTTCCTAACCCGATTTCTACCTCGGTGTGTCAGAGACGTCCGAGCGTGTAGTTTCAAGTTTTTGCGCAAGACTTCGGACTTGATAGTAGTCGAGTATGATCTTCAGTTCACCCAGTTATCGAGATATGCTCCTTATTTGGTTCCTACGAAATAGATTTGAATTAAGAGGTTTATGTGTTAGTTATATGTATGCCCTGGAGGCCATTGTTGTACATATGATGTATATTATAGTGGATGCTTGAATATATATAGAGAGGACTTTCTTGCTCGATATGATAGTATGCTATCTGGTTTCACTTGATCTAAACATGTTAACAAATACTGTTTTGTGATCACGTGTTGATAAAGCGCTTAGGATATGTATTCGACTACTAGGACTATGATACAGATCATACTAGTGGGGCCAGGGTAGTCTATGAGTACATCCTATAACTGTTCCTAGTCGAGGGTGTATCGATACAGGGCATCGATACTCCAGAGTAGGCTAGCGTATACGCATCTTGACCCATATGATGGGCGATGAATGATCCCATATCCATTGGTGTTGGACATCAAAGATGGTATACGGGTGCTCAGTGGAGACTGGATACACTGAACGGACTCGCCGAGAACTCCTGGATGGTATTATACCTATCGTCTGATAACAGTTCTTCGGTGACACTGGTACAGGTTAGTCTGTAGACCCGAGATCGTTATAGAGTCTTGTATGATTCCCACTGTGCTTTAATTTCCACCTTACCACATCCAAAAGGGCGTGCAAAACGGTGGCTTTTGGGTACAGTCCCGAATCACATGGAGGCAATGAGCGATAGGAGGGGTTTCGTCTCTCCCGGTATAGGGAGTTGATGTTGTGCTGTGTTTGATTGGCTATAACTGGAAGTCCCTGGCCAGGACTGATATGGAAATTTACTGGTAAGCGTTATCAGTAGTTTCTCGACCCGTTATGAGCCTTACATCGACACGACTTATCGGTTACTGGGGTCTGACGTTTACCATCCTAGACTAGATATGCAACATATCAGATGAAGAGATCGGACTGTACGGGAGTGTTACTGATTGGATTTGCAGGAGAATGTACATGCTTATTTGTTGATCTTCTGATTGCTCAATACATGGATGGCTGTTACGTTTAGCTGACCGCTTGCAGCTTGTGGGTATTTGATATGATCATCGCCTGCTGCCGGCGTATTGACGATTCTTTAGAGTCCTACACAGAGGTTTCCTGGCTCAGGCAAAATGGAGTAGGAGTACATATGTGATATGTGCCGGGACCGAGAATAATACGATATGAGATACCGTATTCTATTCTCGCGATATGAGATATCGGCCGGGTATATTTGATATGGCCGGGTCATCAGATCAAGTGTTGATTTGATGAATTGGTACATGTTATATTAGTCGGTTATATGCAATATAACCGGATTGTCGGATCAAGAGTTGATTCGATAATTTAATGTATAATTATATATGTGATATATTACATTACGTTAACTAATATAAGCTCGCTTTATTGATTCATTTTCTCACTGGGTAATACATTGATGTATATGCGATATATGTTAATTGTATTATTTTCTTTTGTTACAAATTATATTGTATATGTGATATATAATATTGTAACAAGTTAGGGTTACAAATGCAATATGGTTGTTAAGTTTAAACAAAGTTAGGTTTTGGATTTGGGTTAGTTTTTGGGTTAGCTTTTTCATGAAGCTTCATGAAGCTTTCCTTTTTGTTTTCCAGCTTGATATTTTATGAAGATATTTGTTAACCCAACCCAAACCCTTTACCTATGGTTTATTCTCTACAATGGTTAAGCCTTTCATTCTTAACCAAGAGTTGCAATTGTTACCACAACAATAATTCATTATTCATCACAAAAGCTTTTTTCTTCTTCTTCCTCCTTGAAAAAGCTTTCTAGCCTTTTGACTTGTGATGATAAAAAGTGAGAAAATGAAAACAAAAGAGAGTAAAATTCCTACTTCATCATCCTCATCTATTCTAGCCACTTAAGATTAGGGTGTTCACTTCACTAATACTTGATTAGAGAAGTGAAAGCTTGATCTTGAGATTCTTCAAGGTAGATCATCTTCGAAAAGGAAGACTTCAAGCAAGAATGGATCATTCGACTTGTGAAGCCTCTCTTGAGTCCGGGAGATCATGGATCGCGGCAAAAGGACTACTACTCGGAGCTTATGAAGCGAAGGAACGGACTACAAAGGTTGTAATCCCTTTCTCTTAGATATAAAGTTGTTTACATGCATAGTTAATTCTAATTCTCTAGTTAAGATCTTGGTTAGGGTTTGTTTAGCACCCCAAAAAATTTCAAAGAAGCGTGTTTGATGCTTGCCAAAACCTTGCTAAGGTGCTAAGCTAACCCTACAGTGGTATCAGAGCCAAGCTAGAGCACTAGGCGTTGTCTAGACGAAGTTAGAAGTCCGATCGAACCCCGAAACACCGAGAATTGACCCCTTGCTGGAAATTTTTTCAAAAGTTGAAATTTTTCATATTAAAAATACTCAGAAAATCATGCAGAGAATTTTATGGACCCACCTGAAGAAAGAGTCCCTAACTCGCTACAGTGACCGCGTAACCGTGGCCAAAACCTGGTTTTGGCGGCGGTTCCGCGGCGCCACTGTGGAGACTTGGGACGGGCACTTCAGCGACGGTCCATAGGTGCTGGGGCATGCTACTGGGAATTTTTATTTTCTGCTCAAGTGTTGAGCTCACTGGGGTATTTTGGGAATTCGTTGTGTCTGTCGAATTATCTAACTTCGCCTAGTTATCTGTGATGTTTATGTGTTGCTGTGATATGTTATATTGGATCGTTGTGTATTGAATAGCCGGGGGTTTTATGTGAGATGAGAGTTTTCTTTTTCATTCATGTAAAATTCATTTGTATGTAATATTCTTTTATTGGGGCACATCCGGATTGAGAATGATGTCATCATTGTATATTATTTACTTTTCCGCATTAGGATAGACCCAAGGCGGAGAGCACAAGTAACCGGGTTCTAGGGTCCAGTGGGAGGCCATCTCGAGGAGTCGAGACCAGGTCTCCTAACCCTAGAATTGGCAGGGTTACTTCCCGCTCTCGTAGGGGTCTAGGAATGCGGGTTTGGCTATTCATCGCGGCTGTCGAATCCGTGTTTTATATAGGCTCAAAATAAAACACGGATGTCCTACTATATCCAATATTTCATATGTTGATTTCTGCTGCAATGTTCTGTGATGAGATCATATTACTGCCTGAGACGAATGCTTATACTATATGTTGATATATAAATATTGCTGCTTTCGTTTCTTCTGTGATGCTTAGAAAGCTTAAATGATGGGTTTTATTAATGAGATTAATAAAAGAAAAGAAACCTAAAAGATGTAAAATCAAATTTTCAAAAAGGGCAGGTACAGTTTTTGCTTTGCATAGCGGTATTCCTTATAGAATATCCAGCAACTTATTCGATAAGGAAAGAGCCGAGATCTCTTCACCGGGAGTGACCTCTTTAGCAAAACTGGCGGATGCTACAAACTCACGGTTTAGTTTTTGATTGCTTCTATAGTTCTCGCTTTGCACAACGGTATTTATGAAATATCCTGCACCTTATTCAATAAGGAAAGAGCCGAGATCCCTTCACCGGGAGTGAGCTCTTTAGCAAAACTAGAAAAGCCTCAAAAACACTCCTTTTCAAAATCACTTGTTTCTACAACGATATCAAGTTTATTACACAATATGGTTTTCTGAAAAACCTGCGTAGCCCTCCGTCATTTCAGATAAGTACTACTTAGTATTCGTGCTACGTTTGTTGACTATGTTAAGGCGTAGTGTGCGGTAGCTAATTAGTGCTTATCTGCTAAAACATGAGATGTGATTGGATTAGGGTAGTTGTACGACTTTGTTAACTATGTTAAGGGTCGTGCAAGTTGGTTTAATTCAATCGGGAAATGACGGGTTGAACTTGGCTAGCAATTATGATTTGTTGATTATGTTAAGGTCATAAGTTGCTAGGGGCAAAAGCATTATTGGGAATTTCAAATGTTGAAATTTACAATGAGATTGCATACCTTCTATGAGTTAGATGGATCCCGATACCCACTGCGAGTAAGAGTTACTCCTGGGAGAATTTTACACAGGACAATTAGCCGATCAAGTAGGTGTCTAGAAAGGTGTTAACAGGGTTATGCCTCTGGGAAAAACGAGGTTTATACTAATTAGGTCCATGCGAAAGCACGAGGAACCTCTCTCAAAGTACCAACACTGATCTGGCTGAAAGATTGACGAAATTATAGGGTATAATTAATCCCGGCTAATCTTACCTTTTAGGTTTTGAAAGAAGATTTGATTAAAACAGTGGGAGCCATCCTGATTAGATAAAATAATAATCAATCTAATCTTGCAAGAGCGCACGCTAAAGTTTTTTCTTTTCTCTATCTCCAGGTAGCGAGCATGTCAAGCCTTAATCAAGATAATAATATGGATGTATTGACTGAACCCGCTTGTTATACCGAGCAAAGGAACGTTGGTCCCGCTCCCACTTATAATTGTTATAAATCCGAGCAGGGAATAGCAGAATATCTGGATTCTCACGCCATCCAAACGAAGAATAAGCATGTTGATGCATCTTCTTCAGGTGTGTTAGTTACCGAGAACTGTTTCTCAGTTCACTCTACGTCCTGGGCATTAGATACCGGATCAGGATCCCACATATGCAATATATTGCATGGGCTAAAGAAAGATAGAGAACTGGGAATGGGTGATCATTCCGTAAGAGTAGGGAATGGTGCAAATGTTGCAGCCAAAGCAGTTGGCGAATATCACCTTGTATTACCAAGTGGTAATACATTGATTCTGAACGAATGCTATTATATACCGAACATGATATGCAATATTATATCAGTTTCTTTATTAAGTAAAGAAGGATATAATTTTGTAATACAGGATAATGTTATGAACATCTTCCTAAATCAAAAGTTGATTGGATCAGGCTCGTTATATAATGGCATATACATTCTAAATCAAAACACAGTTCTTAATATACAGAACACACACAAGAAGAAGAGTTCAGAAATGAACGAATCCTTCTTGTGGCATTGTAGACTAGATCATATCAATGCGACACGGCTAGCTAAGTTACATAAGGATGGATATTTGAATCCGTTCGAATTTTCATTTTATGACACTTGCCAGTCATGTTTCAAAGGCAAGATGACCAAAACTCCGTTTAGTGGACACGGAGAAAGAGTTACGGAACTCTTAGGACTGATACATAGTGATGTATGTGGTCTTATGTCTACACATGCCAGGAACAGTTCTTCCTACTTCATTACATTCACCGACGATCTCTCAAGATACGGACATGTGTTCCTGTTGAAACACAAGTATGGCGCTTTTGAGAAATGCAGGGAATATAAACACGAAGTCGATAACCAAACGGATAAAAGTATTAAAATCCTTCGATCTGATCGAGGAAGAGAATATTTGAGCAATGAGTTTCTGGACTATTTAAAAGAGAATGAGATTCTCTCTCAGCTTACTTCTCCTTATACACCACAGCACAACGATGCATCGGAGCGGAGGAATCGCACCCTATTAGATATGGTGCGCTCTATGATGAGCTCCGCTGAGTTGCCTATTTCCTTTTGGGGTTATGCGCTGGAGACAGAAGCATACCTATTGAATCAAGTTCTATCTAAATCTGTACCTACCACACCACATGAGATATGGAGTGGGAAGAGACCATATTTTAAACGAGTTAAGATATGGGGTTGTCCGTCCTATGTCAAAAGGCAAAATCCGGACAAACTCGAAGCACGATCAGTTCTTTGCAAGTTTGTGGGATATCCTAAGAATTCACAAGGATATATTTTCTACAACACTGAGGAACAAAAGGTGCTTTTTCTCAATATGCCACCTTTTTGGAAAGGGAATTTCTTGCAAAAGAAATTAGTGGCGAAGAGGTAGAACTGGAAGAAGTTTCAGCAGCACAAACTGCAACTGAAGATTTAATGGAACCAGAGGATTCAGTAATTCCCGATGAACCCCGCCTCTCCGCCGATCTTGTAGGGTTCCTCATCCACCTGAGAAATACTACGGTTTTCTCGTCGATGGTGGGAGTGAGGATTGCATCATGGAAGATGATGACCCAACTAGCTTCGAGCAGGCCATCACGAGTGGGGACTTTGTGAAATGGCTGGATGCAATGCGATCTGAGATGGAATCCATGTACACCAACAAAGTATGGGCTTTGGAAGTTGCTCCTGAAGGGGTAAAACCCATTGGAAGCAAATGGATCTTTAAGAAGAAACTTGGTGTAGATGGAAAAGTTGAGACTTTCAAAGTTATACGTGTTGCAAAGGGTTTTCGTCAACGACCAGGTGGGGATTATGACGAAACCTTTTCTCCAGTGGTTATGCTTAAGTCCATCCGGATCCTATTTGCCATTGCTGCATTCCATGACTACGAAATCTGGCAAATGGATGTTAAGACCGCTTTTCTAAATGGTGATTTAGAGGAATGCGTGTACATGACTCAGCCAGAGGGCTTCGTAGACAGTGGGAGCAGCGAAAAGGTGTGCAAGCTGCTTAAATCCATCTATGGGTTGAAGCAGGCATCGCGGAGTTGGAACATCTATTTTGATGTTGTAGTCAAAGAGTTTAACTTCATCAAAAATATAGATGAACCTTGTATATACAAGAAGGTGGCAGAGAGTAAGGTTGTCTTCCTCGTATTGTACGTAGATGACATACTCTTGATAGGAAATGATGTTCCTATACTGCACTCGGTCAAGCTTTTCTTATCACATAGATTCTCAATGAAAGATCTAGGTGGTGCCTCCTGCATTTTGGGAATTAAGATCTATAGAGATAGATCTAGACGGATATTGGGATTGTCCCAATCCAGGTACATTGACACCATACTGAAGAGGTTTAGTATGGAAGAATCCAAGCATGGGAATTTACCCACATCTCTGGACTCACTCTCTCCAAAGAGATGTCTCCCAAGACTGATTTGGAAAAAGCTCGCATGCAAGGAATACCCTATGCTTCGGCAGTAGGCCCTATCATGTACGCGATGCTATGTACCAGACCCGATGTAGCATACTCACTAAGTGTAGTAAGTAGGTATCAAGCAGATCCTGGAGAGAATCACTGGACAGCTGTAAAGAACATTCTCAAGTACTTAAGAAGGACTAAAGGGATGTTCTTGATGTATGGTAACGGAGAACTCAGGTGGAGTCCTTTACCGATTCGAGCTTTCAAAGTGATAAGGACGACTCTAAGTCGCACTCGGGATTTGTCTTTACCCTAAATGGAGGGACAGTTTGTTGGAAGAGTTCCAAACAGGAAACCGTGGCAGACTCGATGATGGAGACTGAATACATCGCTGCCAACGATACTGCCAAAGAGGCTGTCTGGATAAAGAAATTCCTCACTGAACTTGGTGTGGTTCCGTCCATTGAGCATCCAATACCTCTGTATTGTGATAACAATGGAGCTGTGGCTTCGGCCAAGGAACCCAGGTCCCATCAGAAGTCCAGACATATTCTGAGACGGTATCACCTGATCCAGGAGATAGTTGATCACCGGAAGATTGAGGTCAGGAGAGTTGATACGAAGGACAACACTGCGGATATGATGTATATTATAGTGGATGCTTGGATATATATAGAGAGGACTTTCTTGCTCGATATGATAGTATGCTATCTAGTTTCACTTTATCTAAACATGTTAACAAATACTGTTTTGTGATCACGTGTTGATAAAGCCCTTAGGATATGTATTCGACTACTAGGACTATGATACAGATCATACTAGTGGGGCCAGGGTAGTCTACGAGTACATCCTATAACTGTTCCTAGTCGAGGGTGTATCGAGACAGGGCATCGATACTCCAGAATAGGCTAGCGTATACGCATCTTGATCCATATGATGGACGATGGATGATCCCATATCCATTGGTGTTGGACATCAAAGATGGTATACGGGTGCTCAGTGGAGACTGGGTACACTGAACGGACTCGCCGAGAACTCCTGGATGGTATTATACCTATCGTTAGATAGTAGTTCTCCGGTGACACTGGTACATGTTAGTCTGTAGACCCGAGATCGTCATAGAGTCTTGTGTGATTCCCACTGTGCTTTGATTTCTACCTTACAACGTCCAAGAGGGCGTGCAAAACGATGGCTTTTGGGTACAGTCCCGAATCACATGGAGGCAATGAGCGATAGGAGGGGTTTCGTCTCTCCCGGAATAAGGAGTTGATGTTGTGCTGTGTTCGATTGGCTATAACTGGAAGTCCCTGGCCAGGGCTGATATGGAGATTTACTGGTAAGCGTTATCAGTAGTTTCTCGACCCGTTATGAGCCTTATATCGACATGACTTATCGGTTACTGGGGTCTGACGTTTACCACCCCTAGACTAAATATGCAACATATCAGACGAAGAGATCGGACTGTACGGGAGTGTTACTGATTGGACTTGCAGGAGCATGTGCATGCTTGCTTGTTGATCTTCTGATTGCTCAATACACGGGTGGCTGTTACGTTTAGCTGACCGCTTGCAGCTTGTGGGTGTTTGATATGATCATCGCCTGCTGCAGGCGTATTGACGATTCTTTAGAGTCCTACACAGAGATTTCCTGGCTCAGGCAAAACGGAGTAGGAGCACATATGTGATATGTGCGGGACCGAGAATAATACGATATGAGATACCGTATTCTATTCTCGCGATTTTGATATGGCCGGGTCATCGGATCAAGTGTTGATTCGATGAATTGGTACATGTTATATTAGTCGGTTATATGCAATATAACCGGATTGTCGGATCAAGAGTTGATTCGATAATTTAATGTATAATTATATATGTGATATATTACATTACGTTAACTAATATAAGCTCGCTTTATTGATTCATTTTCTCACTGGGTAATACATTGATGTATATGCGATATATGTTAATTGTATTATTTTCTTTTGTTACAAATTATATTGTATATGTGATATATAATATTGTAACAAGTTAGGGTTACAAATGCAACATGGTTGTTAAGTTTAAACAAAGTTAGGTTTTGGATTTGGGTTAGCTTTTGGATTAGCTTTTTCATGAAGCTTTCCTTTTTGTTTTCTAGTTTGATATTTGTGAAGATATTTGTTAACCCAACCCAAACCCTTTACCTATGGTATATTTCTACAATGGTTAAGCCTTTCATTCTTAGCCAAGGGTTGCAATTGTAACCACAACAATAATTCATTATTCATCACAAAAGCTTTCTTCTTCTTCTTCCTCCTTGAAAAAGCTTTCTAGCTTTTTGACTTGTGATGATAAAAAGTGAGAAAATGAAAACAAAAGAGAGCAAAATTCCTAGTTCATCATCCTCATTTATTCTAGCCACTTAGATTAGGATGTTCACTTCACTAATACTTGATTAGACAAGTGAAAGCTTGATCTTGAGATTCTTCAAGGTAGATCATCTTCGAAAAGAAAGACTTCAAGTAAGAATGGATCATTCGACTTGTGGAGCCTCTCTTGAGTCCGGAAGATCATGGATTGCGGCAAAGAGACTACTACTCGGAGCTTATGAAGCGAATGAACGGACTACAAAGATTGTAATCTCTCTATCTTAGATATAAAGTTGTTTACATGCATAATTAACCTTAATTCTCTAGTTAAGATCTTGGTTAGGATTTGTTTAGCACCCAAAAAATTTCAAAGAGACGTGTTTGATGCTTGCCAAAACCTTGCTAAAGTGCTAAGCTAACCCTACAGTGGTATCAGAGCCAAGTTAGAGCATTAGGTGTTGTCTAGACGAAGTTAGAAGTCCGATCGAATCCCGAAACACCGAGAATTGACCCCTTGCTGGAAAATCCCATCGCTCCGGGTGCTCAGGGACCTATCGACGTTGAAGCAGGTACGCTTTAATGTCAGTTATTTTGATTTGTGTTTTGGGGTGTTCGGAGTACCACTCTTTGATTCGGCTTGGTATTTTGGTGATCTGAACATCACCTTTGTTTTGCCCTCGATGTTTTGGTGATTCGAGTATCACGTTTTCGGTGTTGAAGGGGGAATATTTTGATGTCGGTTGTTTTGACTTATGTGTTTTGATGAGTGGATTGATGTTTTCGTGTACATTAGTTGCACTTGATTTCTGTTTCGTGCACACTCGATGCACATGATGTTTCGTACATATCAGTTGCACTTGGTTTTGTTTTCATGCGCATGCGTTGCATTTGATTTCGTGATTCATACATTGCAGTTGTATCGTAGCCGGTGTGGTTAGCGTAGCGAGTGTTGGAGTTTCAGTTACCTGGATTTCACACTTTCTTTCCTCATGCATACACATTGCATCATGAGATTTTGGGATTTCGAGTGTCGATAATTGGCACATGATTTGATGATGTTTTATCGATGAAGACATCATATTGCGCGTGATCTTTTAGGATGCGCTTGTTTTTACTTATACTATATGTATACCCGTTATCACACATTATGTAGTATTTCTAGCTCGTGTGAGACTTCGGAGCCCTGTTAATTTGGTTTAATGGAATGTTTTAAGATTTTGGGTTTAAATTTAAATTCATGGACCGAATTTATTTAAGGGGAGAATATTGTAATATTTCATAATTTTAAAAGATTATTTTAGAATATTAAATAATGGTAATATGGGTTTTATTAAAATGATAATAATTATGGAATGGGTTATTATGATTTGGTATATATAATACATGTAAATATTTATAATGACAAAACCAAAACTTTTATTTTCCGGTTAATGTTTCGATTTGGGCATGACAAGCATGGTTTTATGCTAATGATTTGGTTTAATACTATGGCTACATATTTTATTAGTATGTGGAAAGTGTTGTGTATTTGGCAAGACTCCATTTTTAAAAAAAAAAGTATAGTAGAGAGAGGACATGAGAGGCATGGGCTTCTCATGCCATGCCTTCTCCACCCTTCCATGCCCCCCACTTCACTCTCTCATTCTCTCCAACTCTTTCCCTCTCCCATCCTAAACTATAGCTGCCCTCTCCCCCCTCTCTCATTCTCACCATAACTCCATGGCCATCACCCTTTTCTACAACACCAAGCCAACTCCAAACTCAAGCTACATCATAATAAGCCCATCAATAAATCTTCAAGTGGCATCCTTTAAGCTTGATCTTTCCCTTTATCTTTTTATATTGGTAAAAATCCTTCTTTTATCAAGTTTTGCATGTGTTTAGAGTTTCAAACATTAGCTAAGTTTCCAAAAACTAGTATTTTGATAAAGTTTTAGTGTTCAAACGAATTCTGGAGTAATTTGGGATCATTGCAAAATAAACAAACAATTACAATGACCTAGTTAGACCACTAGAAGACCACCACAGAAGCAAGAGCCCTAACTCCATATTCCAACCGTCCCGGTCGGTTATTGTAGCACATTTGGTCAACCCAGATTTTGATTTGGGTGTCGGGGTTTGGTCAGTGGCTCATATACTTGATAAGTAAGCCCCTGTGATACTTTGTTTTCCCCTGTATGCCCAAGGAAATATCTGAAAGTGTTTTGAGTTGGTTTTAACGATATTTTAAGGTTTTCAAACTTGAGAATCCGTATTTTTAATTCTTGATGCGGTCTTTTAGCTAGAACAGCGAGTCCGGGGGTAATTCATGGTAGTTAGTACACGAATGGCTCACGTTGATCATAGGTTCTAACCTATGGGTATTTGTTCGTAATATCAATGTCGATTTGAATTCTTATATGTGTGTGGTTATATGAATGCTAGGTTTGATTGCGAGGACCTCCGAGACGGCGACAAAGGGCAAGGCGGTCGTAAGATACGACTAGCTCGATCACAAACGGTGAGTAAATTATATCTACGAGTGGGAATCGGATGGATGACGTACAACACCCCATGAAACATATCTTTTATTATATCGTTGAATGTGCTTAGGATGCATGCCACGTATATTTAGACTTGTTCGTTAATTAGCAAATTACGTTAGTATCGCTTAGTAGGCATATTGTAGATACACTTGGTAGAGCACTAGCCGCCTCGGAGGTCCAGAATTCGTTAATTATCCATGTAGGAGCAGGTGCACCAACCTGGATGAACTGAAAGATTAACCCCCAAAAAAAAGATTTTGCGAAAAAAGGTTGAACTTTGATATCAATGTTTCGTATCATTTTGATGAACAATTATATAACTAAATCCATACCGCTTACAAAGTTAAAACTAAACTCAAGACTTTCAAAATCAAGTAATATTTTATTAAAACTTCATGCAGAAAAGAATTAACTTTGAATTTTTCATGTAGGAAAAGGAGCACCTGCCTGGATGAATTGAAAGATTAACCAAAAGAAGAAATTTTCCATGTCGTTTACAAAAGTCCACTTTAATATCAATATTTCGTA
This sequence comes from Agapanthus africanus, assembly GCA_030015575.1. Classification (NCBI taxonomy): domain Eukaryota; kingdom Viridiplantae; phylum Streptophyta; class Magnoliopsida; order Asparagales; family Amaryllidaceae; genus Agapanthus; species Agapanthus africanus. Next base: position 536,296,933 of record JASDDO010000010.1, on the reverse strand, counting down.
TCACTTCTATGAACATTTAAATAATTAAATCCGTATCGTTTAGAAAGTTAGAATGAAATTCTAATAGTTCATGCAGAAAAGAATTTGAATTGTCCATGTAGGAAAAGGAACACCAACCTGAAGGAATTGAAAGATTAACCCCCCACCCCCACAAAATATTCTAAGAAGTGTCCACTTTAATACCAAATTTTCGTAGCATTTCTATGAACAATTACACAATTAAATTCGGAAGCAAGACACGGTTACAGCGTTGAGGTGCACTCATGAAATCATTGAGGCAGATTAAACCTGCCATCTAAAAAGATTTCTCATTTTAAACACTCTTTGCACCCCCAGCCCCAAAAATAAAACTACGTATCAGATGAAAAGAAAATTTGAATCCTCCCAAAGCTACAAATCAAATAATACTGGGTTCTAGGGTTAAAAAATAAGAGGAACATGAAAAGAAAAATCGCCAAAGATACAGCTTTATCGCAGAAATATCTATTAGGGGAAACAAATCAGCTGTTCTAACCCTAACTCGATTAAAAAGATCTCATATTCTCTACGACAAATCGAACCCTGACAAAAAAAGGCGGCAATTTTCCTAAGGAAAAAGAGATTAAAATCGAATAGAATGTAAGAGAAATATAAAAGAGAGAATTCTAAGGAAACAAACCATCTTGCTTCGATCAAAATTGCTCCAAAATCGATTGCTAGAACGAAGGATTTCTTTCTTCGCGAACGAGAAAAAAAAGTGACGCTAGGGATGAAGAATATCTAACTATGGGCCGGATTCTATTTTTACGGTTGTAGATTCTGTGGGTTTTGATTATTCCAAGCACGCGACCCGTTATGCATTTGACACATGAACCGGGCCGGGTTTGAATCTTATGAGCCCAGTAATGTTCTGGACTGGATAAAGGATATTCAATGGATTTGTTTGGAAAGCCCAATCTGAGTTTAAAAAGGGTTGGGAATTTATGAAATCAAATGTATGCAAGCTCCTAGTTTATTGAAATGTGAAATAGGTTAGGAATTTTCTTTACACGTTTGAATGAATATAACATGATTTCGTTCCCAACCTACCATTTGAAAATAACAAATAATAATTTCAAAGTGGAGCTCAGTTAAATCATTCATCCCGTGCTATCGCTTCCCATGCTACATTTGTTTCATTTGATATTTTGCAAGTACCGGCCCATGCTACATTTGTTTCATTTGATATTTTGCAAGTACCGGCCCGTATAGCCGTTGGAGAGCGTAAGGGTAGTGCATTCAAATATTAACACCATTTTGGAGTTTTGATGCAGTAAAACAGCCTTAAAATCGTACTGGATAGTTGAGTCCTTTTCTTTTCTTTTCTGTCACTCTTCTCTACTTCCTATGGGAAGGAGGACGGAATAATCGACCTAACAGTCAACAGAGTTCGAACCAAGTTAGACGGGCATTAAAAAGTGGTTTTTTCCCTAAAACCCAAAGGTATCACCATGTAAAGAACAAACTTGCGGTATCTCAAAAAAACGTGTGTGCGGTATTAACTTGCCTCACCAGTTTTATAAAACTAAACTTTATATTTCGATCCTCGTTATGGCTTTATGAAATTTGATATAGCAGCAAATATTTTTAAGATGGTATTAGAGCACCGGACGCAAATTTAAAACAGAATTGGAATACATATTCTAGCCTGCTTCCCTCAAAAAAGCCTGGAGTGTAATTCCCTTAAGGTGATCAGCTGACTGTCCTTGCCTGCTTTCCTTTGATCAAATAATGCATATAATAGCTAACTGCGCAGGCATGTCGATTTGTATCACACAGTACAGTTGAAATTCCTCCGCTACTATATACATAATTCCAAGGAAATTAATGTTTAACTACAGGAATAAACATTAGCAAGAGATTCTATGATCACTATGATGCAAGGGAAAAAGTGACTACTTATATATTGAAGCAACTAATTGTGGTATCATACAAAAAGCAAAGAATTCCCCAAGCATTTGTCCATAGTTTGAAGTTTCTTTCTTTTTTCGAACCCGAATCCACTTTCATATGTGCCCTAAATGCTGTTGCATCTCCTACGCTTATCAGGTTCCATTCTCTACCTTGAAATCTCACATTTCGCAGCGTGGCCCATCTGCTCCACCTCCCAGTTCAGCTTTGGAGCAACTCTTTCGTGGCGAGGAAAGTATTCCTGTAAAAACCAAAATTGAAAAAAAAAACGCTTTAAAAAAAATAAAAAAAATATGCCTTATTGTATTTATTTATGTTCCCCCGCTCAATTAAGCCAATAATCATTTTTGGTGTCATAGTGATCAACATACACTGCTAACTTGGAAAATGTTTATATCTCAACAACCGAGAGAATTGGTCAAGTGTGACCAAGACCAGAGAAAGAAGTATAACATTCATAATGTAATACCAAGGAAATATTTATGACCTGCATACACACATTAAGCACACCATTTCAAAATCGGATTGCATAGGTCAATTTACAAAGAGAAGACCGATAAAAGTAAATATTTTTAAGGCAGACAGGCACCTCTAATTTCTTGACGAGTTCCTTCGCAGTTGGAGCCGATACAATGATATGGCGAGCACTTGGGCGGATGAATCCTTCCTCTACAGCTTTATCTATGAAGGATAGCAATGTGTTGTAGTAACCATCTACGTTCAGCAAACCCACCTGCATGGCTCAAACATTCACCGATCGATAGGATTTTCAAATGCTATGAATGAACAGTAATTGCACAGTTTTAGCGTCCGCCCCAGCAAACAATGACAGAATGAAATTTGCATGCCGAAAGTTTAAACATTTGCCGGAGGGCTGGATACAATACAGAACGCATATTCATATTTAGTTTAGAATAATTAGAACCAATTCAGAGCCATTATATCTAGCAGGGAACAGTTTGGCTGATTCTGAAGTTAAATGATGGATCTTCTTCTTGAAAACGGTTGTGTATTTTGCATGTGTTGAGACTTTGTGTCGCAATTCTCAAGTAAACTGTTATATTAAATTACTAGAAACGCACACCACAATTAAACCGACATGGAAAAAAGTTTACCACCTACCGGCTTGTCGTGAATTCCAAGCTGAGCCCAAGTAATCACTTCAAGCAATTCTTCAAGGGTCCCATATCCACCTGCACAAAAGATAAAAAGACCTAATTTAGTTCTAGATTCCGGTTCAATTCCATTCAAAGACCATTAGTCGTTTTCCTTGCATGCTGAAGCAGATAAAAAGACATTCCTTTTTCTTGGCCTTTTTACTTTTAGTGAGAAACAAGATGGACATTAAAGAGCTGCAGCAATATAACTGCAGAGGTAAAACAGGAGATCTAGCTAGAGTGGCGTTCTTTCCTCTTTGGTGCAAACCATGTAAATTTTTGTGACGGCTTGGTGATGATATGAAGTCGTTGCATAACCAAGGGGATGCCAGCCTATTCATTTCATAAGAATAGTGCTGACACGATATTATGATGGAAAGTATAACAACCTCATTACAGTATGCAGATCTAAATCTGACAAGAATGAATAATGATAGCCATCTTATCGTTTTCAATCAAAACCAAATTTTCGGTGCCACAGATTGATAGTCCCAAGAGTTGCTTTCAGAACTTGGCAATACATTTCTACCATTCACATATATACAATATTTCTTATCGGTGTGAGTGCTCCCAGTCTTCACCAATTTGGAAAATTTTAGATACCACATCATTGGACTTGTCGTATTTATCTTCAGACAATTGAATTTCTGACACTTGTGTATTATCACAAAACAGAGAAAATGTTAATATTTCAGACACCTTTTTCCCCTGAGGTGCAAAATTTCCTCATATCATATAAATCACAGACATGAAAAGGGGACTATTTTCATATGAAAAGAAGCCGAGTCAAAACAAAAGTAACATACAAGAAAAAAAAATTCAACTTTTGAACTGCAAGTCAAAAGCAATTCAAACATATATAGGGATCTACCTCTCTCTCTCTCTCTCTCTCATTCATGGTACAATGGCATTGGAAGCCTAAACTAAATAAAGTAAACATTATTGGAGGCTTTTAAACTTATTATTTTGCCTTTGGAGTTTTGGTGATATATAATTAAAGACTAACCAGGCAAAGCAATAAAGGCATCAGATTGCCTAGCCATCTCAGCTTTCCTTTGGTGCATATCTGCTACTGCCTTCACTTCCCCTACAGTTTCACCAGTTATCTGCAAAAAGACATCCAATTTCAATAATTTTAAATAAAAAAACAAACATTAAGAGAAGAAAAGATGATTTCTTACATACAATCGGGTTAAATTTTTCCTAGAGAGAGGGAAAAAGCTGATAGTTTTTTCAAGGCTGCAAGCATTTTCCTTAAGAAAAAGATTTTCTTTTCTTTTTATATTTTAAATAATGAGTCAAAGTGCAGAGAGGCAATGATGGGTGTTGCAGGTTAGGCAACAAGTGAGGGTTTATATTTTATTAGTATCTAGAAAGAGTTACAAAAAGAAATAGTAGATATTTATAGTTTTTGTTATATGAAATGCAAAGAGTTTCTAGAATATATGTGTTTCAATATAAAAATGTTTCATAGCTATTTGGATGCAAAAGACACAAGTTCAAACGGTGTGGGACAACATGCACTCAAGATCTCATCTAGGCAGACTCAGAAATGATATTGTCGTGCAAAAACTCAGATTAGAACTTGCAAAAATGATACTTCATCTGCGAGAAGCGCTAAAATATATCACTCAACCATCTCCACTAATTTAAAGTTCTTGTACAAAGTATTTTTTGTAGATATTATTGAGCCAATTAATAATGTTTCATAAATCCAGAATGAAAAGGCAAAGCCAATAATACAATCTCTTCTGAAACACTAAAATTAAAAAACAAGGGGAGAGACAACATTAGAAACTCTTTCCAAACTTTGTGGAAGACAAGTGCTATTTTTTATTATTAAAATTATTATAAAAAAAATTGGAAATTGCTAATGGGTTTCAGTCACTAAAGACGACATACCTCCCTGTCCATGAGAGTCTTGGGAATAACACTGCATAATAGAGGCAATAACATGCCAAAAATGAGTTTGCTGAAGAACAAATATCCCAAATACTATTTTATTTTATTTTATTTATCAAGGCTTAGCCATCTATTTGCACTGAAACAAAATAAATAGCAGTAAAAAAAGAAAAAAATGATAAAATATGAGATACGTACCCAATAACATGCCTTCCACCATCATAAACAGCTTGAGACACCAACCCCATTAACCCAACACTACCCCCACCATACACTAAATCAATGTTCCTCGAAACCTGAAAATAAAAAAGAATAAATGAACGACAAATATTTAAGTTTATTGAAGATTACCCATGTCTAAATTAAAGGCAATTGATCTAATCAAAGTAGGAGAATGTTAGAAAGACACGAGACAACAAAACCCACGAAGGAACAGGGCGCTTCAATGTCTTTCGGTGCATTAATCAATGTATGGAGGAGGTATAGAAAAAGAGAAGGGTCCTTTGTGTGCTCGATCGCCATTAATTTCCACGGCCAAGCTTATGTTACTGAATGCTGTGTGAAATTAGATGAGGGGAGGGGGAGGGGGGCCCCATCTGCTAAATTGCTTAATACACAGCTAGACCATTTTGGATCCATGCAGTAAAAAAGGTAAGAAAAACAAAATATATGGAACTATTTGATACATAACTTTAGCCCCTCAGATGGGTATAATAAATAGCGCAAACACTTCCAAAATTTGGAACAAGTCAGTCAATATAGATAGTTAGGTACATAGCAACTGAGCTAAGAAATAAGAACAACACAAGGCCACTGCAAAAAGCATTTAGTTCTTCTTTTTTCCCCCTTTTTTTGTAAGCAAAACTCAGAGGGAGAGGGAGAGAGAGAGAGAGAGAGAGAGAGTACCAGCTCTTGGCCAAGCTCTATGGCAGCATCTTGATAGCTTCTCTTCTTCCCTTGGCTACTCCCACAAAACACACAAATCCTATTAAATTTGGACTGCATCATTTCCTTCTCCATTTCTTAAGAGCTTCCCCTGTCTAGGCTGCTCCTCTAAATACAGAGACAAACATCCACTACAAGGCCCGGCCACTTTTTAGTGCGTCCCCCATGCGTGTATATAAAGGGAGACCACACGTGTGCACTGGCCTCACACGCTCACAAATCCTTGATGGGAACACAGGCACAAGCACAGGCACAAGCACAAACAGCGTTAATGACTGGAAAATCAGTGGTTGCTATTAAAAAAATAATGGCAAGGGTGATTTTCAAAAATCCTAGGCATAAATCCTACACCAATACCAAAGTGCTCCCTGTTTTACACAAATCTCGATCATTGCTTTCGATCTTGGATGAGTCTGGACCGTTCATCCCAACAGGATGGGTGCTATTATGCTGTCCATAGCAACCACTCCGAATCCTTAATGGCCATGGCTGGTTTTTTCTTCTTATGCTATTAATATTAGAGAATAACGAAGAAAAGATGACTTTGAGGCTTTTCGTTAGATGGCGTAAAAGAAATACACCCTTCATAATTTTTTTTAACAATCAGCACCGGTTATCATCATCTTTATCATATAAGATGTCGGTACACAAAATTTCATATGATTCCACCACCTCTTTCATGTTGAATTAGCAATGTAAAATGTTCTATTGTCGGCAAACCGTTAATTTTGCACCCACTAAATCAACGGTGAAAAAGTGATGGAATCACATGAAATTGGGTAAAACCACATCTTACATGATAAAGATGATGATGGTCGGTACCGATCGTCGGAAAAAGAAAAAATTATGGAGAGTGTAATTTTTTGATGTCATGGAAGGAAATTCCCCCAATACAATCTTTCCTCACTTATCCTCTTAATATTATGATATGAGAAATTTATAAAAGAGTTGGATTGTGCTAGCTAGGTTGTCACACTTTAACACTATTTGATTGGCTTTTGTCAAAAAAAGTTCCTGGGAGTAAATTAAATAGACTTTAGAAGTTGTCACAAGAAAAATTCTTCATGTACCTATGAATGAACCAAGACACAAAAAGTTATGAACCGGGACTTGCCAGAATATCTACACACACATGATCATAAATTACTTCAAAAAGTTTGATAGCGTGATGCACAATCCTTAATTGCTATGAAGAGGGACCCCACGGTTCTATCCTTGAACATGGTGGATTGGAGGGCGATGATCGAGAATGGATGCAGTGGCTATATATATATATATATATATATATATGAAATAATGAGATTAAACTAATTAAACTAAACATATACGGACGAGTCGATCCATTTTAATTAATTCTCTCATTAAAACATAAACATATTTAATTGATATAGGGAGAGCCCTTGCCACATTGGAAGGAAGCAGTGTATTTGTTATATTCGTCACGCTCACCCCAATCTCCCATGCCCTGATCTCTCTCTCTCTCTCTCTCTCTCTCTCTCTCACCTGCAGACCAAGCATGCTCTCACTCTCTTCACGCCATTCTCTTCTCCCTCACTAATTCCAATTGCTATCATTCAAAAACAACAACACACAACTAAACTTAGATAGAATAATACAACACTCAACTAAGCCCACATTGTCTCTTCATTATATAATGTTGTGGCCATTACCTAGATTGTAGGAGCTAGCTTGGTTAGTTAATTAAGACCTTGCATGCTCCATCATTTGAATAATAGCTAGCAAGCTAGGTTGCAATTGTTTTTTTTATGATGATTTGAGATCCCAATATATATATATATATATATATATATATATATATATATATATAATCCCTTTCTTCTTGGTGGCTTCTCTCCTTCATCCCCTTTACAATCTTCCTTTTGTATTTCTCTTAGTGCTTTATTGTGGGTCTAAAATGGATTAGAATGTTAAAAAGGCGGTTTGCTTTTGTTGAGAGATTGATGATCATGAAGGCTTTTAAGTAGACTGATTAAACAAGATTAATTAGTAATGGTTGGGGCTCTGCTTTCATTAGTTTATGTAAAGTTATAAGCTTCCAGTAATTCGGTTTTCACTCTCTCACTTTTTCTGCATCAAAAAGTAATGCTCCAATAAAGGCGCACAACATTAATCTGCAGTAAAATCATAGGAAAAGGCCTTGAACACAACTAAATCTAAAACTTCCATCAAATCATAATTGATAAAGTTAGCATTCAATAAATAAATATATATATATATATATATATATATATATATATATATATATATATATATATAGCAAATAGAACTTATGAACCTTTTTCATTTGATCAGTCGAATATAATAGCTTGCAAATGCCATTGACTAGTTGCCAAGTGAACAAGGCAGCGGTTAATTTTATAAGATTTTCAAGAACTCAAATGAGAGTAGCTAGAACCAAAAGAAATAGTTCCCTTGGAACAAGTCCAGGCTGGTGGGTTAATTAGTCACAAAACTTAAGTGAAATTGATATATATATATATATATATATATATATATATATATATATCCCCATGCTGAGCATGATGCATTCAAAGTATATTCTATTGGAAGAAATTCATGAAGTGAATGAATCCACTCTGCTCTCATATATGCTTGTAAATTTTGTTTATCTCTGTTCTGTCCCCTCTCTCTCTCTCTCTCACAAATGTTAATATCTGAAATGAAAAAAAGATCCTTTTTGCCTGGTCAACCCACGACCTCAGAGTACATGCTCTTCCATTTCCCCAATGCCTTCAAAGCTTAATTACATGCCCATAACTTTCTTATACTTTGACACATTCTCCATGTTGGCATCTCTCTCTCTCTCTCTCTCTCTCTCTCTCTCTCAGCTAATTAACTATAGTAATTAAGTAAGGCATTATGCTAAGCACAATAAAATTAAAGGGCCTAATCCTAGTGCTTGTACAAATTAGACACACTATATCCTCAACATGTTCAATGCAGCCAGAAATGGGTGCTAGAAAGTTTGCACTCGCTTTCTCTAGGACCCAAGCCATCATGGCATTTGCTAACCAATTAGCTGCCTTCTAGGTAATAATTTTGCTTAGCTAGTTTCAAAACCATGGAAAAAATTTCAACACGAAACAGTGTCATCGTTTGAAGAGAGAATAATCATGAGATTGGTAGCCCAAGAAAGCGTTGCGTGACTTGAGTTAATCAACATATCAAGCACTCTGTAGGCGGATTCTGTGTACGCAGAAGATAGGAGTCATATGTCACAAACTAATGGCTATGCTAACATGTAAGCTGGTCACAAGAAATAAAAATAGAAGAGACACAAATGTTTGATTTCATCAGACAGCCCGCGTACCTACCCCGTTCAAGGCTTGTCGTACTTAACCAAATGGCTAAAACGCCAGACATGTATACCAAGTGTCAAGTTGATTGAACCAGGACACTAACCACCATATATATATAGTGGGCTAGGCCTCATGGGTAGCGTTTGCATCACAACACAACATCGGCTATGCCGCGTGTGTAACCGTCAAGCGGACACGTATGCGGCCGCGTTGCATGATTGGATCTCATCACCCTGTGTGAAAGTGAGTGAGAGTGAGTGAGTGAGAGTGAGAGGAAAAGAAGATGCGTGTTTGAACACAACAGTTTATTTTGAGAGGCTTAATGCAACGCAAAGATAAGGTGGTGCCATATATCCTTTTTCCTTGGAATATCAAAACATCCAAAAAGCATGTGTTCCACCACCGCCACCGCGGCCACCACCATCACATCACGTTCTCCAAAAGCTCTCAGGTGGGTCTCAAATCCTTGTCATCTTCATGGATCCACATTAATTCCTAATCTCACAAAGTTTAACAAAATTCAATGCATTGGGACATCATAGACCTGTATATGTTTTAATTGAAGTCAAAGATGCTTGATTTGTTACTTTATGGTGGCACTCTATCTCCTTGGCGATTTCTTTTTCTTTTTTTAATTAAATGATGCTTCTAATTAAATTCTAATGCACTTGAGAGAACCAAATCAATTCATATGGTATTAAAGCCAACCAGATTGGGATTCCGGATAATGAGAATGCACCATATAATAATAATAATAATAATAAATTGCAAATAAGTATCGCGGTATGAAAACTCATATATCGCTCCATAAAATTAATGTTTAATGTGAAGGCGGTGTATAAAGTTTCCTCAAATCTCAACTCTCACCGTAACGCCCTCTCATGGTTCTAAAATTTAATGCTATGTAACTAGTAACTTTGGACGTGCAAATGATGCTGGTGGTTTGAAAATTATAAGAGACGAGATGTACATGATTCATGAACCTGGTAAAATGGCACCGACCAATTATCAGTGGTGCATGCAACTACAACCAGACAAGTCCTAATCAAACTCCATTCCATCTTCATGGAGGATTTAGACCTCATCATGTTGAGTTTATTGTAAATGTGATATCTGTGATAATGAGTCCATAGAGTATGTGCCAATGTTTGGGAAGCGACACGCGTGTGTGGGACATAGGATTGCTTGAGTCTCCCTCTTGAATTATACAAATAACATTGATTTCATTGAACGATCTCTGTCTTGTGTTTTCCTCAAATCCAGCTAGGAATTTCTCTATCCCTGATCAATTGCTTAACCATGTGTTTGACGAGTACAAATTGATTTTGCTCAACCGTCTGAAAATGCAATTTGATTCTAGATGAGGCTCATAAACTAGTATTCCTCAGATCACGACTCGTGGTGGATGACGTTGTTGGGATCAAAATTTACACCCCGGTTGACCGAGTCAAAGTCAAGGTCAACCCCAAGCCAGGTGGGCCCAATCCTAGGTCAAGCGGGCCCATGCCCAAGTCGAGCCCGCGACCAGCCTCTTCCATGCCAAAATATAGACTATTTAATAAATAATTTTTATGTAATTTTTTATGCATGAATGTATGCAAAATGGGCATAAAGCCAAATTTTTGTAAAGACATGGCTTATGTGCAAAAAGAAATGGCACATGAGCCATGGGATGGACAAAATGTCATTTTTGTAGAGCCCAATGGGCTACATGTAAAGTGCATAGCCTATAAAGATAAGGATAATGAAAATATCCCAACAACTTTTCTTTCTCTCTCCAAAAGAATCCAGATCTGAGATTTTTCTCCTTCCTCAAGGTTCTAAAACCTTCTTCTTTCTTTTAAATTAAATCAAGAGTTTTTCTTTTCTTTTTGTAAAACTAAATAGTTTTTCACCACAAAACCCACAAAGAGGAACTCAGATCTGCCATCAGATCTCAGAAAGGAGAGATTTTTAAAATCTCATATCTCTTGATCTTTAAGATCCTGCCAACAGAGGAGGAAGAAGGAGACCCATCTCTAGAAACCCCACTTTGGGGAAGAACTAGGGCTCAAGGGGAGAAGCCCTTCATCAGCTTCAAAACATCCTAAGAGTTTAACTCCTCATAAATATATATATATACACACACAAAAAAAAAAAATAATAATAATAAGTGTTCCTTTCTGAGAGTACAACTCCCATTGCAGGGACCAAATCCCTTTTGCCGTCCGAACGCCCACGTGCTGACACGTGGGACGCTAGCGAGCGTCCACGTGCTGACACGTGGGGCGCTAGCGCTCAAAAAGCGCTAGCGCCCTTATGCTCACAGCGCTAGCGCCCAAAGCGCTAGCGTCCGAGCGCCCACGTGCTGACACGTGGGGCGCTAGCGCTCTTGCGCTCAGAGCGCTAACGCCCAAAGCGCTAGTGCCCGAGAGCCCACATGCTGACACGTGGGGTGATAGCGCTCAAAACGCTAGCGCTCTTCCGCTCAGAGCACTAGCGCCCAAAGCGCTAGCGCCCATGTGCTTGGCACGTGGGGCGCTAGTGCTCGTGCGTTCAGAGCGCTAGCACCCGAGCGTCTGGCATGTGAGGAGCTAGCGCTCTAGCGCCCTTGCGCTCAAAACGCCAGCGTCCAAAGCGCTGGCGCTTTTTCCCACGCATCCTTTGGATGCCCTTTACCTTTATATATATATATATATATAGAGAGAGAGAGAGAGAGAATAATGGAGAAAAGAGACCATAGGAGGAAATTTCCTCCTATGGCGTGGAAAAAATACAACCTCCACCAATTTTTTCGACGATCGGCCCCCATCATCTTCATCGCTATCATCTAAGATGTGGGTAAACCAAATTTCATGTGATTCTACAACTTTTTCACCGTTGATTTAGCAATGTAAAAAGTTCGATTGTCGGTAAACCGTTAATTTTGAACCCACTAAGTCAACGGTGAAAAAGTTGTGGAATCACATGAAATTTGGTGTACGCACATCTTAGATGATAACGATGATGGTGATGGGTGCCGATCGTCGGAAAAAATGGCGGAGGTTGTATTTTTTCCACGCCATAGGAGGAAATCCCCTCCTATGGCCTCTTTCCTCTATTAATCTCATATATATATATATGTATGTATACACACACACACACACACACACACACACTCTACAACGCTGTCCCTCCAAAAAAAAAAACTCTGCGGGCCCCCCAATATATCCAAAACCCCTTCAAAACACAACACTGCACATTGAGTTCGCATGACCAGTTTAATCCGTTAATCGGAGGTTCCCTCGCTCCAAAGGCGAGTGGTAATTAACGGCAGCTTAGTCCGCGGCTGCCGGAGATTCGGATCCCCACAATCAATAAACCCTAGCTTACTCTAGGCAGGGGGAATCTGTAATACGCCTGACAAGCGCGCGCGTATTCCCATCTCAATGGGGTGACGAAAAACACCCTACAGACGTGTCATCTGCTAAGCCTGCTAGACTCCTGAGGGCTGCAGTGCTGGAACAAGTACGATGTATTGGGGACATTCTTCGGTACCTCGTTTCTGTCACGACCCACAGGGTACGGAACGTGGCCGGCAGTTAAGTTACGAAACGTCTCAAGGCGTCCGTAAAATAAGTAAGCCGAAGCCCAGAAAACAAAACCTGATTTAGAAATAGAGTGAAGGAAAAACCATTTTTAATGCAAGCTATTTAATCTACTAAGTCACATCAAGCTTTTTAAAAGCAACTTCCATTTTTTTCAAAAGTTTCGGCAGAGTCTCCTTTGTAAAACAGGCCCCCAAACGGGTACAAAACAGGAGTATAAATGAATAACATGTAATATGGCATCCCCAAGCGGGAGCTAGCTCTTCGCCTCAAGGCGGTCATAAATCCCACGCAATGTAAAACAATACTGTGCATAAATAAGTATAAAAAGCACAAGTAAAATAACATGTCGACTCAAGCAAGCTCGACCCCCAATATAACATAAAATCTACAAGTCTCACAGCCTCGTCTCTAGGTCAATATACAATAATCCAAATAACTGGTACAGCTGAAATAGTAGATGGAGTACTCTAGATACAATGAATATATAAGGTGGTACAAAATGATAACAACCCATCTATGAGCAAAAGCCTCGGGTCCAGGCAAGAAGAGCAAAAGTAGCTAGTGCGTCCGTCGCTACAGTACTGACGGAACGGACCTGCAGGAAAGCTGTGGCACAACGGGGGTGAGTTGCCAACTCGTGAGTAATAAATAACATCTATAAAGGCTATCGCATGCATGCACACAAGTATCCTAGCATCTCTAAAACAGATATGGCAGGGTATACTAGCAGGTATGTATGCAACATGAATATACTAGCAGGTATGTATGCAACATAAATCAACTCGTGATCTCAATATGTATTATAACAATCATTCTTTCTTTTCGAAACTGTTTTTAAATATCCGCATAATACCTTTAGAATCAACAAGAATCCGTGTCCAGCAGCGACACCTCAAAACTGTCTCAAATCTCATATATCCATGTCATAGTATCTCTGGTCTCAGCTATCCGGCTGACCCATATCAAATATCAATATCTCATCATCTCGCGGCCACGGTCGGTATCCTCTAGATATCCGCCGTGACAAATGAAGTCACAGGTAGGTAATCCATCCCCTGCCAGACTCAACGCCATCTCCTGCGATCTTCTTGTCCCGGGGTACCTCACCGGGCCCACCACGTACTCGAGACGGTTCATCCAACTCCTCGAAACGGGTCTCGAAAACCACAGCAAACTCATGGTGGACGACACTTTACATCACTAGAAAACTGCAACTTTTCATATTTAAAAGATAATAAGTTTGTAAATCTTGCGGCTTTCCCCCACAACAACAACAACAACAACAACAACTGAGCCTTTTATCCCAAGCATATGGGGTAGGCTTTCCCCCGAAATCCAGAAATATCATAAAATCTCAAGAAACCATCATGGGTGCATATGTCAATGATAATGAATGCATATGGTATCAATGTTCAAGTTGAAATGTATGATTAATAACTAGGCATGAACAAATGATATAATGATGTATATGCACATGAATAGCAATTCTACAATTTTATTTTAAAGATTTATTGCAATAGCACAGGTCTAAGCATCAATTATTAACATGTTTCAGATTATAAGTTATCTAGTGTCGTGACATGGCAATTACCAAGGCGTGTGTGTACACATGAATAGTGCTCGTGCAGCATATAAAAACCCTGGTAATGGTGCATGTGTCCTACAGAATGAGTTCGCATATGTATGACAGTATAGAGCATGAATGTAGCAGATAACATCAAGTGTTCTATTTCTAATTACTGACATTGCTAGGTATCTTTTTAAGTTACTAAATCTATCGGGCGATTTGCGCCATTCAAGCGATGGTCCCCCTTAGATATTACATCTACTCACCCGTGATCTCGCGCTAGGTGTGTCCGACCACCTGCTTTCCTTTCTCCGCGGCGCTCGAAGTCTCCGCCGGCGAACCTAGAATTTACAAAAGTCACACACATAAGGCAAATCCTGCAAAAATGCGATATATCGATAAAAAGGATAACGCGTGCGTGAAACTAAACGCGCGTGCACTCGATGCGTCGCGACGTGCGTAACTCACCAGAATCCACTCCGACACGTTGTGTCGCGCAGCGCGCCACAGAACCACGCGGATCACGCGCGTGTTGCACAGTTTAAAAACGTCGATATAAGGTTTTAGGCTCCATATTTTGACTCTGGTCCAAACACAAAAAGTTACAGATACCAAAAACTCTAGCTACCCAGCATAAACCCACACACCAAAACCCAACACCCCCACCCCCATTCTGGCCGCAATCTGCGGCCAGATCGAATATATCTGCGGCTAAGAATGGGAGATGGGTCCCCGTGCTTTGTGTGTGTGTGTCTGACATGGTCACTGTGCTACAGTCTTCCCAGTTTTTACCTGAGACACCCGGGTCAAGAGCAGATTCCATAAAGGCTTAAAAATCCATAAAAACGCTAAATTACACTGATTCGAAACTTTCGGGTACTTAACTGGAATCTGGGGTAAACCTTGGGTTAACTAGCCTCGACAGCACCTAATTAGGCTATACTAACAATCCAAACCATCACTTGGCCACATCTCACTCAAAATCACTAAAACCAGCACTAAACTACATAGTAAACACTAAACCAAACCATACTATTACCTAAGTTAAACAAGCAAGGGAACAAGTTTAGGGGTTATACCTCTAGAGATCCTAGGATGAAGGAGAAGAGGAGAGGAAGAAGAAGAAGAATGGGTTGCTGCTGAAGTGTTGCTGCAGTTGCTCCTGTAGCAGCTGCTGCTGATGCCAATTTGCTGCTGATGTTGCTGTTTTCACTGCAGCAGATGCTGTTGTTTCCTTTTGTTTTTGTGTTGCTGTTGTTGCAGCAGCTGAAGTGTTGGTTGTTATAGGTGTGGCTGATGTTGTAGTATTTGGTGATGGTGTGTGTGTGAGTGAGAGGGAGAGATGTGAGTGAGATGAGAGTGTGAAAGATAAATAAAAGTTTTGAAGTGAAATGGATTGTGACACAACCTTAGAGCCACCTCTCTCTCTCTCTTAATAAATGCTGGCATGCACATCCATCATAACCTCTCTCTCTCACCACAAGTCAACCCTTAACTCTAATCAAATTTAAACAAAACCAAACCATTAATTAAAACTAATTAACTTAACCAAGCGGGTTAGGCCACCATGGTTGTCTAAACATGGTTAACTCACATGCACATCTAAACTTGGTAACCCTAGCCTTAACCCTAGTTAACATGCACAAGTGTGTGCAGTCGAGATAAAATTCTAATAAAATATCCATAAAACCAGATAAATTATTAGAAACCCGTTTTGGTAAACTTTCTACCAAAAACCCCACATTAACACACAATTACCACTAAACACAAACTCAGGTGTTACAGTCTTCCCCCCTTAAGAAAATTCGTCCCCGAATTTAAAATATATAACTACGCGTACCTTCAAAAAGATGAGGGAATTTCTTCCGCATCTCTCCCTCGGCTTCCCAAGTGATCTCCTCACCATTCGGGCTGCGCCAAAGAACCTTCACAGATGGCAGGACCTTCGATCGAAGTTTCTTCATCTGCCGATCCAATATCTCTACTGGCTGCACGGTGAACGAAAGGTCATGCTCAAGCTGAACGGTCTGATGCTGAATCGTGTGGGAAGGGTCATGAAGATATCTGCGTAGCATCGACACGTGGAAGACGGGATGAACATCTGAAAAGCTGGGTGAAAGAGCCAAACGATATGCAACTGCGCCGACACGCTCGAGGATCTCGAAGGGACCCACAAATCTGGGGCTAAGCTTTCCCTTTCGCCCAAATCTCATCACGCCCTTCATCGGAGAGACCCTCAGAAAAACATGATCGCCAACTGCGAACTCTAATCTGCGACGGCGCCTGTCTGCATACGATTTCTGCCTGCTCTGAGCCGCTCTCATCCGGTCTCGAATCAACTGTACTTTCTCGGTCGTCTCCTGCACGATCTACGGCCCCAAAATACTGCTCTCGCTCAGCTCGGTCCAACAGACGGGCGATCTACATCTCCTCCTATACGAGGCCTCGAAATGTGCCATCTGAATAGTATCCTGGAAGCTGTTGTTGTAGGAGAACTCCACTAGCGGTAAATGATGATCCCAGCTACCACCAAAGTCCAAAATGCACGCTCTGAGCATGTCCTCGAGAGTCTGAATAGTCCGCTCTGACTGGCCATCGGTCTGCGGATGAAATGCCGTGCTGAAACTCAAACGGGTGCCCAATCCCTTCTGAAGTCTCTGCCATAGTCAGCTGGTAAACTGGGTGCCTCGGTCCGACACAATACAAGTCGGTACGCCATGCAACCGCACGATCTCGTCGATGTAAATCTGGGCATACTGAGCGAAACCGAAAATGGTCTTCACTGGCAGGAAGTGAGCCGCTTTCGTCAATCGATCCACGATCACCCAAATGGAATCGTACCCTCGACTGGTCCTGGGTAGACCCACAACGAAGTCCATAGAAATCTGCTCCCATTTCCACTCTGGAATGGGCAAAGGCTACAACTCTCCTGCTGGCCTCTGGTGCTCGGCCTTGACTTGCTGACAAGTCAGGCATCTCGATACGAAATCTGTGACATCCCTCTTCATCCCGTCCCACCAATAGACATCTCTCAAATCGCGGTACATCTTGGTGGAACCCGGATGAACGCTATATGCCGATCTATGCGCCTCCTCAAGAATCTCATGCCGCGGTCCCTCAGAATATGGTACGCACAATCGAGTCACAAATCGCAGTACTCCCTGATCATCGATCACGAACTCAGAATCTCTGCCCTGCCTAATCTGCTCCATGATCTCTGAAAGACGGTCATCACCGGGCTGTGCCTCTCGAATACGGTCAAGTAACTGCGGACGTGCACGAACATGCGCAAGCTGTCCCCCTGTCGGAGTGAACTTGAACTTAACTCGACTGTCGCATAAAATCTGCCAATCTGTTGACGACTGCCTCTGTACGGCGCTCAAACAAGATAAGCTACCCCCGGGCCTCCTGCTCAAAGCATCTGCCACTACATTGGCCTTGCCCGGGTGATACAAGATCTCGCAATCATAGTCTTTCACCAGCTCCATCCAACGGCGCTGTCTCAGATTCAAGTCTCTCTGCTGAAATATATACTTTAAGCTCTTGTGATCAGTGAATATCTGGCATGACTCGCCGTATAGGTAGTGTCGCCAGATCTTAAGCGCAAAGACCACTGCAGCCATCTCCAAATCGTGAGTGGGGTAGTTCTGTTCATGCTTCTTCAACTGCCGAGAAGTATACGCGATCATCCTGTCATGCTGCATCAATACGCACCCTAGCCCCACTCGTGAAGCGTCATAATAGACCACTAATCCGCCTGATCCTGACGGCAAAGATAATACTGGCGTCGTAGTCAAACAAGTCCGTAGCTGCTGAAAACTGTGCTCGCACTCCTCCGTCCAAATGAAAGGAACTCCCTTCCGGGTCAATCCGGTCAAAGGTGCAGCAATACGGGAGAAATCCTATACAAATCGCCTGTAGTAGCCAGCCAGGTCTAGAAAACTACGGATCCCCATAACCGATGTCGGTCTGGGCCACTGCTGAACGGCCTCGATCTTCTTCGGGTCCACACATATGCCATCTCTCGTAATCACGTGACCCAAGAAACCAACGCTGTCCAGCCAGAATGCACACTTGGAGAATTTTGCAAAAAGCTGATGCTCCCTCAAGGTCTGTAATGTGATCCGCAAGTGCTGCTCGTACTCCTCTCGGCTCCGGGAATACACCAAAATATCATCAATGAACACTATGATGAATAAGTCGAGGTACGTCCTGAATGTACGGTTCATCAGATCCATGAATGCTGTTGGGGCGTTGGTGAGTCCGAACGACATCACCAAAAACTCATAGTGGCCGTAGCGCATGCGAAAAGCTGTCCTCGGTATATCCTCCTGTCGAACTCGTAGCTGATGGTATCCTGATCGCAAGTCGATCCTCGAAAAATATCCTGCCCCCTGAAGCTGGTCGAACAAATCATCAATGCGTGGCAAGGGATATCTGTTCTGCACGGTAACTTTGTTCAGCTGGCGGTAGTCGATACACAAGCACAAACCGTCGTCCTTTTTCTTGACAAACAGGACCGGAGCACCCCATGGAGAAACGCTAGGTCGAATAAGGCCCTTATCTAACAAATCCTGCAACTGAACCTTCAACTCTCTAAACTCCGTCGAGGCCATCCGATAAGGCGGTATAGAAATAGACGCCGAGCCGGGAATCAAGTCAATGCAGAACTCAACGTAGCGCTCAGGCGGTAGCCCAGGCAGCTCATCAGGGAAAGCGTCAGGGACTCACATACAATCGGAACCTGGTCCAATGGAACATCTGTAGTTCTAGTATCGCAAACATAGGGTAGAAATCCCCGACATCCCTTCCTCAACAGCTGTCCAGCGCGAAGAGAAGAAATCAATATGTGAGGGGCGGCACCACGGTCCCCCTGCACAACAAAAGACGGCTAGCCGGGAAAACAAAATCTAACTGTCTTCTCACGATAGTCCACAGACGCATAGCACGTGGCTAACCAATCTATGCCCAAAAGAACGTCGAAGTCCAACATCTCAAGAAGGATCAAGTCGACATGCAACTCTCTCTCGCCAATACAGACAATACAGGATCGGAATACGTGCCTAGCAACAAACGACTCTCCTACAGGAGTGGTCACAACAAGCGGCTGATCAAGCAAACCGGACTCTCTACCTAAACTCGGTACGAAGTGTGTGGAAACGTACGAGTGTGTGGATCCAGGATCAAACAACACGTGTGCGTCAACAGAACAAACTGATAGGGTACCTGTCACAACGGTATTGGATGCCTGTGCATCCTGCGGCGTCAAAGCAAATACTCGGGCCTATCCTCCACCAATAGTGGGCTGACCTTGGCCTCGGCCTCTGCCTCCTCGTCCTCTCTGGATAGGACCGCCACGTCCACGGCCTCTGAGTGCATCAAACTGACGTGGAGCATCCCCTATGGCAGGAAGTAGAGCTCTCTGAGGAGGAGGTGGTGATGGTGGTAGGGTCACATGTGGAACTTTCGCCGCTCCCTGTCGTCTCACCGGACAGTCTCTGACACGATGGTGCGGACTCCCGCACCCAAAACATCCTGGCGACGCCTGCTGTCCTTATGGATATGAACCATAACTGCCATAGTTATTGTAACACCCTAACACGATCGTACGATATTAATTAATATTTTAAATTTTTCTTTGTTTATTATTTGGGTTGTGGTTGGTTTGATAGTAGATGTGTTCATCCGACCCGACCCGCTTGCGTGAACCCGTTATGGTGCTAGATTATCATTTATTAATATTTATCCGTAAACTAAATCCATGTGAATCTTAAATAACAAATATACAATATTTAAACTATATGTGTATTTTCTAGTAGCCATAAGTTAAGGGCATTGTCGCGCCCCGCTTCCCAGTAGATGGAAACGGTGACGTGGCAGGCCGCAACGTATTTACTATGAAATAAATATGTTAAGTTTAATTAAGCAATATATAAAATGAATAAGAATGACAAGAGTAATAAACAACAACTTTATTTACTTTCAACTTTACATACAACTATTTGGAATAAAAAGATACAATGATATAAAGCAAATGCCTAAACAGTGGCATACTGAAAATAAGTGCAAGAAAAACTAGTAGTCCGGTTGAGCTATAAGCTGGTCCAAATCCTTCTAGTTCGGCTCTATCTCCCCAGAATCCGGTCCTCCTAACGAACATTCCAAAGAAAGAAACAGAAAGGAATGTCGTCAGCGAACTAACGCTCGGTAAGTACCAAAAGAAGAAAGAGAAGATAATATATAAAGCGAAATGAACAGATAAAGTGTATATGACTGATTACTGGTACATGATAATTATTATAACGTGGTTGTTTGTAGTTTAGTAAGGAATGCATTCATGTATACGAGAGGAGTCCATCTTACCCTGTGGAAGGTATTAATATTTATCTCTAATTTAAATATGGATTTATTTTCTAGCATTTATGTGACACCCGAGTTCATTTATACCAATTCAGTTTCAGTGTTTTACTTATCCATGGTCTATTTCTGATTTAGCGTGTTTGGGTGCGAATAATACTTCACAAGTCACTGGGCATTCGACCTGACCCGCTTGCTTGAACCTGTGTAACTCTCATTTATAGGTTACTTTGACTTGTTACATGGACTAGTGCATTTCATAATTTAGTATATACTGGTAATTGTCTTGTATCACATCTTTTGCATATAACAGTTTAAATCATGTAGAACAAATTAAAATATGTGTCATGGCCTGCTCGATCCCCCTAACCCTGTTGTAGCGTCCTTGCATCGTGTTCTCGTCCCGTTCAGTGAAACGGATGTGTTTGGACGACTACGCGCACGTACGTGCGTCCGTTCTTGGGGGTATGCTTTTTAATTACAGAATCCTTCATTTCAATTTTTGGAACCTGTCTATATTTTTCATATTTCAAATTCAAATTCTTGGACCCGACCCGGGCGCAATTCTGAAATATTTTGTATCCCGCCGAATCCTATTTAATTTTGAATTTCTTAAATCATTTAGAAAATATTTTTACAGCTTACTGTATATTTCCTCAACTAACAAAGCTATTGGGTAAGCTGGTAAATCTTTTATTTTTCCCAAAACAAAATTCCCTAAATTCCCCCGCCAATCAAACCCCCGTTTCTTCCCTGGGCCCCATCTCTCTCTCCTTCTCCCCTCACCGAGCTCTTTCTTTTTCTAAAACCCTGGCCCACCTCCTCTTTCTCTCCCTTCTCTTTTCTTTCTTTCTCTTATATATTTTCTTTTTCCTTCTCTTATATATTTTCTTTTTCCACCAATCAAAACTCTCGTTTCCTTTCCCCTGGGCCCCACGTCTCCCTCTCTCTCTCTTTCCCTTCTCTTTCTTTCTCTCTCCCTCAGCGACGCAGCTCTCTCTCTCTTCTTTTTCTCTCTCCTCTCGTACTTTCTCTCAGCTATCGCGATTACTGTGCATTCCTTGATTCCCGTCACCGCCCCCTGCTTCCCGTCACCTTCCTTCTATCTTCCTCTTCTGTATTTTTTTTCTAAAACGCTGCAGCCCTCGCCTCCACAAACCAACTCCTCATCGCCCCACGAACTCGACTCCTCATCGCCTCCAACACCCTAACCCTACGACCTTACCGAGCACTCATCTCTTCCTCCTCGTCCTCTCCTTCTCATTCCTCCTTTCCCCGAGCCTGCAAACCCCAGAACCCATCACCGCCATCCTCACTTCCATCGCCGCCAATCACATCGTCATCGCCTCACCCCGCGACCACCATCTCCTCCACCTTCCTCTCCTTTCCTCATCTCTATCATCTCTTTCTTCTTCTCTTCTCCTCACCTCTCTCCAACCCCGACACCACCATCACCCACACCTGCACGCTCATGCACCAACCGACCTGAGCAACCCCCTTCGACCCATCTCGCTACCATCTTCTTCCTCGGACCCTCTATCCACCGACACCACCTAACTCAACACCCTAACGCAATGAAACCCTAGCCTACCTATACAACCGAGCTGAGCCAACCCATGGAATCCATCTCGGCTCCATCATAGCTGACATCTTCTTCCTAAAGTATCAAGCAACCCAACACCGTCGTCTCACCCTCGTTGATAACTCTCGATGCCTGAACCCTAACTCCAAACTCAGCCCTCGAATTCATCCCTTAACCATGAACTCCAGCCACTTCATCGTCGTCGGTCGAGCCACCAAGCCAAGCACCCAAGCCGAGCAATGTGGAGCCTAGCCTAACAGACCTAAGTTCAAGACGAGCCGTGATCTTTAGACGAGATCAAGTTTCGACCTTGCTCCATTTCGTGGTTGCGTGTAGTCATGTCCGCGTTCGCCTCAAGTTCGCCGGAAACCGGCGTACCGTCGACGATCCTGACGAGCGTACCTGACCCGTGTGATCACACTGTATATGGTTTGGATCCGTTCTGTGTACCGTGCGCGCATCGCGACGTTTTCCGCCGACGTGAGACGTTCCGTATTCCCGTTCCTGATCCGTCCAGGCAAGTTAATCTTGCTACATGCTATTTAAACTAATACATATGCTATTTAAATTAATTTGTGCCTATTAGAGTACACGGTGGATCTGTAGTTCCATTTAATACCAGAATCCCATTTTTCTTTAACATGTCGACGTCCCATTATATCATTTTATAATCATGGCTCAAAACATACCAGTTTACTTTTAGTTCAGTTATACATAGTATGCGCATTCATATTTAAATCTTGTAACAATTACTGGCATGACCCACAGTACCCCTCTTTATACGTTATACCTGTCGGACGACCGTTCGCGTACGTCTAACCTGATTTATCGTCCATTACATCTTAAATTATTTAATACATATTAACTTTTTTTTATCATCCATATTGTTAAACTGTAGTTGAGAAATGTTAAAACTATCCCTTAAACCCAAACTGATAACCGTGCATCCTAGTAGTTCAATCTGTACCTATTTGCATATCATGTTCCAGTTTATTGTTCTGATAATTCCATGCTTGTTTATTTATAACCATGTTTATATTAGTTGATTTGTGAGCACCCACATATTATTTGTGCTTCCTGACATGACCTGTTGCACTTCCTATTTGATATGACATGGTACCGTACACTCTTGATATGACATGACACCTGTATACATTACCTGGCTTGACCTGATGTACCATGGTATTACCTGCTATTTGATCTTGTGTCTAATGCCAACAAATCTGACATGTAGTCCTTACGGACCGTTCCTGTTGTCTATCCAGACAAACCTGCTCTTACCTGATCCTGTGTTGGCATTAGTTCTTGATTACTGAATACCTGACTTGACATACATAACTTGGTGATATGGGGAAATCAATGGTGAAACCTGACTTGTAACTCAACAGTTCGATACCTGTTCTGATCAGTTTTAGAGGCTAGGCCAGTCTTGGGATGATGCTGCTGACATCATTCATCTGTACATATTTCATGTTTTAGTGCCTAGCGGCATGTCTCGGATTCAACCCGAGAATCTTGACCGTGGTCCCGGGTATGCACGGGATACTATTGAGCTACATCGATGATTCATCAAATTGATTTCAAAGACTTGAGAATAGATAACCCAATAGAACAGTTTAGTTTACTCACTGCACACTACCCTTCACTGCCCTGATTTACATTACTGTTACATCTGCTTTTCATTCACGATTATATTTGCATTGCCTGTTACCCTGTTTATATTTTATTGCCTGATGACATGACGCGCTGACGTCTGGGTTTTGCATGGCCCAGATTCTTATACCTTGTTGCTGACTGATCAGGAGTATTGCCGCTGTTAGACGAGCGGTGAAGTTCCTGTCGGTATGTAGTTTCACTTCCAGGTGTTTCATTTATTATATCTTTTGGCTTCCGCATATTGTTATTTCTTGACTCTTTTACTCTGGCTTATGGACATGTACTAGATAGTTAGTTTACTTTCCTGTTCTTGATACCTCTACAGCCGTAATGTGACTGTGGAAGGATATTTTCTATCCACAGGTAGCATGGTTGGCTATGTCACGTGCCCATCTTAGCGTACTCTGGGAAGCGGGGCGTGACATGGTTCTTTTGGTATCAGAGCCATATGATATAGGTTAATCGGGTTGATTCTTTGTAGTTGGGTATTGGACCCAATACACGAATCAGAATACTCGTGATTAGGAACATGTCCTGCCACCTTGATTATCGTGATTGTTGAATCATATCCTTTTCTTGATCCTTGTTTGGGCGATATGCAAACCACTTTGCATTTCGACCTGAAATCCTTTTGGTTCTCTATTGTTTCTCCCTGTTTCTTGATTCTGATACTAGGATTTGGGTGACTTGGGTGGAGTTATGTAATTGTGCCCATGAACTGCAGCATGGTTACAATGCGGTACTCTATCTAAGTAACTTGGAGTCCTGGTCTTGATTCACTTCCATGTTCCATGATCGTTGTACTACCTTGTCCCTTCCGGTTTCATTGCTTACCAGTTATTGTTTCATCGCCAGCTTGAATCATGTTTACCATGGTTAACCCTCTTCAGTATCTTGACTTCGGATGAAGTCATCTTGGTATCTTACTCGTTCTTGTTTTTCCCCGCGTTAGGATTATTCAATCCTGGTGCATTTCCTTGTTTGTTGTTATCTTGGGAATGGGATTTCGCGGCACTTTTCACGCTCTTGTTGATTGTAAAAAAGAGAAAGTGATTCTCCAGATTCCCGGACATTCGGAGGTTGTTTTGCTGGAGGAAGCAGTTCTGTCGGGCCAGTCGAGTTTAGGGCTAGGCCGACGAACAATGTTCTTTCGTCGATGGAAATGGGTAAGGAAGAAGCGCCGGCAATATTCGAGAGTTTCATGGACGTGTTTGAAGACATATCAGGTTTACCACCGAGGCGAGACGTGGAGTTCGCACTTGAACTTGTTCCTGGTGCAGCGCCAATCTCAAAGGGCATATTACCCGATGGCACCAGTGGAGTTGAAAGAAGTCAGGATGTAGGTTGCTGAATTATTTGAGAAGGGTTGGTTTGCCGCAGCAACTTAACTGGGGAAGCTCCAGTTCTTCTAGTAAAGAAGAAAGAAGACACAGGGAAGGCGTGCGTTGATTATCGAGAATTAAACCGAGTGATTATTATGAACAAGTACCCGATCCCTCGCATTGGCGAAGTGTTTGAGCAGCTTAGTGGCGCGAGGGTATTCTTGAAGTTGGATTTGCGGTTCGGATATCATCAGGTCCGAGTTAAATCAGAAGATATTTGCAAGACTGCATTCCGAACTCAGTATGGACATTACGAGTATTAGTGATGCCCTTCGGAGTAACGAATACACCGGCAATATTTATGGACTTGATGAACCGAATCTTTTCGCCATTCTTGGACCAGTTTATGGTGGTGTTCATTAAAGATATTCTGATCTACTCGAGGAGCTTTGAAGAGCATGCAGAACACTTGAAGATCGCACTGCAGACATTGAGGCAAGAAAGATTATATGCAAAGATGAGCAAGTGCAAGTTTGGGCTTGAAGATGTAAAGTTTGGGGACATATCGTAGCTGGAAGTGGAATCGCCGTTTACCCAGGGAAGATTGCAGCAGTTCAAGACTGGCCGATTCCGAAGAATGTTATAAAGATCAGAAGTTTCTTGGACTTGCAGGATACATAGAAGGTTGGTGGAGAGTTTTGCTTGTTGGCTGAGCCTTGACCAAGCTTACGCGTAAGAAAGTACCATTGGTGTGAGCGGATAAGTGTGCGACAGCTTTCGAGGTGTGAAGCAGAGGTTGATGACCGCACCTGTTTTAACCGTACCAGACGGTTCCGGAAGATTGGTGTTTCACAGCAACGCACCGGAGAAAGAATTGGGATGTATTTTGGTGCAGCATGGGAGGGTTACAACTTACGCATCAAGACAGTTGAAGACCCATGAGAGGAATTACCCAACTCATGACTTGGAGTTAACAGCTGGGATTTTCGCTTTGAAGATTTGGAGACACTACCTATTGGGCAAAAGGGGTCAAGATATTCACCGATCATAAAAGCCTAAAGTACGTGTTCTCTCAGAAGGAGCTAGTTGTGTGACAGCGAAGATGGTTGAAGCTGACGGCTGACTACGATTTTGATCTTAAGTACCATCCGGGAAAAGTTAGTGTTATGCCGGATACGCTTAGTCGGTTGCCGGCAATTCAGATGTTGACTACACAGAAGAAACTTAGTGAAGACTTTCGGAGATTCGATTTAGAAGTTGTGCTACCGCATTCTACGGGACAGTTAATGCAGCTACAAGTACGTTCGTCGTTGATCAAGAATATTAAAGCAGCGTTCCGCAGGACCCTAGATTGCCAAAGTTTCGAGAACAGGTTGAAGCCGGAATACGAACAGATTTACTGATACATGAAGATGGTTCGTTGAGGTATGGTAGCCGTTTGTGTGTGCCTAAGGGAGATATTCGCGAAGAACTTATGAAGGAGGCACACAGTTCAGCTTATTCCATACACCCCGGAGGCACGAAGATGTACCGAGACTTACGACAGCATTTCTGGTGGGAAGGTATGAAACGGGAGATTGCTCGCTTTGTGGCAAAGTGCTTGGTGTGTCAGCAAGTTAAGGCTGAACATCAAAGGGCTGCTGGTTTATTGCAACTACTTCCGATTCCTCAGTGGAAGTGGGAACATCTAACCATGGATTTCATGACGGCTCTACCAAGGAGTCCGAAAGGCAACAATGTAGTTGGATGATCGTTGACCAAGGCAGTTCATTCATCCCTTTCGAGTTGGTCAATCAACAGAAGTTTTGGCAGAATGGTATGAGCGGGGGGATTGCAAGATTGCGTGGAATGTCGGTGAGCATCGTGTCCGATCGTGACACTCGTTTCTTAGCACACTTTTGGAGGAGCTTACAGAGAAGTTTGGGGACTCGATTGAAGTTTAGCACCGCTTATCGCCCTCAACAGATGGCCAGTCGGAGAAAGCGATCTGCATTCTCAAAGACATGTTGAAATCTTGCATGTTAGACTTCAAGGGTTCATGGAAGGATCGTCTATACTTGGTGGAGTTTTCTTACAACAACAGTTTCCAGGCGACTTTTCGGATGGCTCCATTCGAAGCTTTATGTGGTCGCAAGTGTCGTTCACCTGATTGTCGGGACGATATTGGTGAACGAAGAGTGTGGAACCAGATTTGATTGTGCAAACAGTTGAGAAAGTTATTACTATCCGGAATGTTATGAAAGAAGCACAAGAACGACACAAGAGTTGGGCAGTTATATCGAGAAGACCTCTAGAGTTCGCTGTTGGTGATTTAGTATTCTTGGAGATGTCACCGACTAGAGGGGTGATCCGTTACATAAGCCGAGGAAAGTTTAGTCCTCGATTCGTTGGACCTTTTAAGATTTAGGGGCGTATTGGAGAAGTGGCGCATCGTTTGGTGTTACCGCAATCTTTGGAGAATGTTCATGACTAGTTTCTCGTTTCTCAACCCCGTAGTTATGCTCGAGATGAAATACATGTATTGGATCTTTCGGAGATGACTGTACGAGAAGGTTTAACCTTTGAGGAGCGACCGATGTCAACTGTGGATCGAAGAGAAAAGGTTCTTAAGAACGAGCTTATCACTGTTGTACTTGTTTCCTTGAAGTAATCGCTCACTGGGAGAATCAACTGGGGAACGAGAAGTTGAAGTCCGACAGAAGTTTTCCCATCTATCTTTGTAGTTTCTTGATTGATTATCCTTTCTTGTTCTTGGAATTTCGAGGACGAAATTCTTTTGTAGTTGGGTATAATGTGACACCCGAGTTCATTTATACCAATTCAGTTTCATTATTTTACTTATCCATGGTCTATTCCTGATTTAGCGTGTTTGGGTGCGAATAGTACTTCACAAGTCACTGGGCATTCGACCTGACCCGCTTGCTTGAACCTGTGTAACTCTCATTTATAGGTTACTTTGACTTGTTACATGGACTAGTGCATTTCATAATTTAGTATATGTTGGTAATTGTCTTGTATCACATCTTTTGTATATAACAGTTTAAATCATGTAGAATAAATTAAAATATGTGTCATGGCCTGCTCGATACCCCTAACCCTGTTGTAGCGTCCTTGCATCGTGTTCTCGTCCCGTTCAGTGAAACAGATGTGTTTGGACGACTACGCGCACGTACGTGCGTCCGTTCTTGGTGGTATGCTTTTTAATTGCAGAATCCTTCATTTCAATTTTTGGAACCTGCCTATATTTTTCATATTTCAAATTCAAATTCTTGGACCCGACCCGGGCGCAATTCTGAAATATTTTGTATCCCGCCAAATCCTATTTAATTTTGAATTTCTTAAATCATTTAGAAAATATTTTTACAACTTACTGTATATTTCCTCAACTAACAAAGCTATTGTGTAAGCTGGTAAATCTTTTATTTTTCCCAAAACAAAATTCCCTAAATTCCCCAGCCAATCAAACCCCCGTTTCTTCCCTGGGCCCCATCTCTCTCTCCTTCTCCCCTCACCGAGCTCTTCCTTTTTCTAAAACCCTCGCCCACCTCCTCTTTCTCTCCCTTCTCTTTTCTTTCTTTCTCTTATATATTTTCTTTTTCCTTCTCTTATATATTTTCTTTTTCCACTAATCAAAACTCACGTTTCCTTTCCCCTGGGCCCCACGTCCCCCCCTCTCTCTTTCCCTTCTCTTTCTTTCTCTCTCCCTCAGTGACGCAGCTCTCTCTTCTTTTTCTCTCTCCTCTCGCACTTTCTCTCAGCTATCGCGATTACTGTGCATTCCTTGATTCTCGTCACCGCCCCCTGCTTCTCGTCACCTTCCTTCTATCTTCCTCTTCTTCTTCTGTATTTTTTTTCTAAAACGCTGCAGCTCTCGCCTCCATAAACCCAACTCCTCATCGCCCCATGAACTCGACTCCTCATCGCCTCCATCACCCTAACCCTACGACCTTACCGAGCACTCATCTCTTCATCCTCGTCCTCTCCTTCTCATTCCTCCTTTCCCCTAGCCTGCAAACCCCAGAACCCATCACCGCCATCCTCACTTCCATCGCCGCCGATCACATCGTCATCGCCTCACCCCGTGACCACCATCTCCTCCACCTTCCTCTCCTCTCCTCATCACTATCATCTCCTTCTTCTTCTCTTCTCCTCACCTCTCTCCAACCCCGACACCACCATCACCCACACCTGCACGCTCATGCACCAACCGACCTGAGCAACCCCCTTCGACCCATCTCGCCACCATCTTCTTCCTCGGACCCTCTATCCACCGACACCACCTAACTCAACACCCTAACGCAATGAAACCCTAGCCTACCTATACAATCGAGCTGAGCCAACCCATGGAATCCATCCCGGCTCCATCATAGCTGACATCTTCTTCCCAAAGCATCAAGCTACCCAACACCATCGTCTCACCCTCGTTGATAACTCTCGATGCCTGAACCCTAACTCCAAACTCAACCCTCAAATTCATCCCTTAACCGTGAACTCCAGCCACTTCGTCGTCGTCGGTCGAGCCACCAAGCCAAGCACCCAAGCCGAGCAATGTGGAGCCTAGCCTAACAGACCTAAGTTCAAGATGAGCCGTGATCTTTAGACGAGATCAAGTTTCGACCTTGCTCCGTTTCGTGGTTGCGTGTAGTCATGTTCGCGTTCGCCTCAAGTTCGCCAAAAACCGGCGTACCGTCGACGATCCCGACGATCCTAACGAGCGTACCTGACCCGTGTGATCACACTGTACGTGGTTTGGATCCGTTCCGTGTAACGTGCGCGCATCGCGACGTTTTCCGCCGACGTGAGACGTTCCGTATTCCCGTTCCTGATCCGTCCAGGCAATTTAATCTTGCTACATGCTATTTAAACTAATACATATGCTATTTAAATTAATTTGTGCCTATTAGAGTACAGGTGGATCTGTAGTTCCATTTAATACCAGAATCCCATTTTTCTTTAACATGTCGACGTCCCATTATATCATTTTATAATCATGGCTCGAAACATACCAGTTTGCTTTTAGTTCTGTTATACATAGTAAGCGCATTCATATTTAAATCTTGTAACAATTACTGGCATGACCCACAGTACCCCTCTTTATACGTTATACCTGTCGGACGACCGTTCGCGTACGTCTAACCTGATTTATCGTCCATTACATCTTAAATTATTTAATACATATTAACTTTTTTTTATCATCCATATTGTTAAACTGTAGTTGAGAAATGTTAAAACTATCCCTTAAACCCAAACTGATAACCGCGCATCCTAGTAGCTCAATCTGTACCTATTTGCATATCATGTTCCAGTTTATTGTTCTGATAATTCCATGCTTGTTTATTTATAACCATGTTTATATTAGTTGATTTGTGAGCACCCACACATTATTTGTGCTTCTTGACATGACCTGTTGCACTTCCTATTTGATATGACATGGTACCGTACACTCTTGACATGACATGACACCTGTATACATTACCTGGCTTGACCTGATGTACCATGGTATTACCTGCTATTTGATCTTGTGTCTAATGCCAACAAACCTGACATGTAGTCTTTACGGACCGTTCCTGTTGTCTATCCAGACAAACCTGCTCTTACCTGATCCTGTGTTGGCATTAGTTCTTGATTACTGAATACCTGACTTGACATACATAACTTGGGGATATGGGGAAATCAATGGTGAAACCTGACTTGTAACTTAACAGTTCGATACCTGTTCTGATCAGTTTTAGAGGCTAGGCCAGCCTTGGGATGATGCTGCTGACATCATTCATCTGTACATATTTCCTGTTTTAATGCCTAGCGGCATGTCTCGGATTCAGCCCGAGAATCTTGACCGTGGTCCCGGGTATGCACGGGATACTATTGAGTTACATCGATGATTCATCAAATTGATTTCAAAGACTTGAGAGTAGATAACCCAATAGAACAGTTTAGTTTACACACTGCACACTACCCTTCACTGCCCTGATTTACATTATTGTTACATCTGCTTTTCATTCACGATTATATTTGCATTGCCTGTTACCCTGTTTATATTTTATTGCTTGATGACTTGACGCGCTGACGTCTAGGTTTTTCATGGCCCAGATTCTTATACCTTGTTGCTGACTGATCAGGAGTATTGCCGCTGTTAGACGAGCGGTGAAGTTCCTGTCGGTATGTAGTTTCACTTCCAGGTGTTTCATTTATTATATCTTTTGGCTTCCGCATATTATTATTTCTTGACTCTTTTACTCTGGCTTATGGACATGTACTAGATAGTTAGTTTACTTTCCTGTTCTTGATATCTCTACAGCCGTAATGTGACTGTGGAAGGATGTTTCCTATCCATAGGTAGCATGGTTGGCTATGTCACGCGCCCATCTTAGCGTACTCTGGGAAGCGGGGCGTGACAATTTATATACCTTATATATATGAGGCTTTCTCTAGGTTTTTTTATGAATCCATAATTCTCTAATAATCTAGGGTTTAATTAGAGTAGGAGAGGGCGGCTAAGCGCGGTTGTGAGATAGAGAGAGGTTTTGCAAAAGACGGTATTTCTTTGCAAAGAAGGGTGAGTAGTCGGTGTAATCTCTTGTAATTGTTTCACACTGTGGAAGTTTTCGTCGCGGTTTGCAGGATTAGATGCTAGTTGCGCCGAACCTAGCTAAATCTTGTGAGTTGTTGTTTGGTGTGTGTTTTTGTGTGATTTGATATCCGTCGGATACTTCTTTTTCAACTTACTCTAAAACAAAGATCTTAGATTTCCGCTGTGCATTAGATACGTAATCTTTACAGCATGTAGCTCTAGCAAGAGTGATGACTTTGAAAATCATACTCAAGGGTAATTCAAAAACATGAACGTTCCGTAGCCATCGACCCCTTATTACAGCCAACTTTTTAAAGCGGGGCCTTCATGAATAGCTTCTTTAAGCATAAATTCAAGATTAAGGTATTCTTTTTTCCTAAAGAAAATTGAGCTATAGTGTACATCAAAAGTATATGCTTAAGAAAATAGGTAAAAATACATTAGAATTAAATCAAGCTATTTAATTCTAATTCTTGCTTTTAGGGGTTTTAAGGGTTGGTGTGGTCACAAGCTACCGTGGAATAAAACTTATGTGTCACACCATGAAACTTTGGGAGAGAGTGATTGATCACAGGCTAAGAAATGATGTTTAGATTGTTGGATATAGTGCCCTCAAGGAAATTATTGTGATCGCAAGTATGCGATTATAATGATTGAGGGAGGACCTATACAGGTATAACAGTTTTACTCGAGATGATAGTGTGCTATCTGATTTGTCTTCATCTTTGATGAATCCCATAGGATTGTTGCTTGATAACCAGAATTATGATGACGATCATATATGTGAGAGCTAAGTTGTCCATAAGCACATCCTTAAACGTCCCTAGTCATGGGAGTATTGAGACTGGGCATCGATATTCCGGAGTAGACCAGTGTATACGCTTCTAGACCCCGACGAGGGGCGGTGGACGGTCTCATAAGCCATTGGTGTTGTGTCACCTAAGATAGTATGCAGATGCTCACTGGAGGTGAGTACACTGGACGGACTCGCCGAGAACTTCTAGATGTTATTATATCTATCGTCAGATGGAAATTCTCAAGTGGCATGAGTACATGTTAGTTTTTTGACCTGAAGTCGTCATTTGTCTCGTGTGAGTTCCCGCTGTAGTTTGATTACTACCCTACCACGGCTCAAAGGAGTCGTGCAAACAAGTTTTAATTGGGTACAGTCCCGAGCCACATGGAGGCAGTGTTTGACTGTCAGGGATTCGTCTCTCCTGATATTAGGAGTCCATGCCGCCCTGTATTCAGTTGGCTATCACCAGAAATCCATAGCCACGGTGGATGGGATTTACTAATAGTTAATCAGTAGTATCTTTGTTGGTGATGAGCTTGACTCAGACACGACTTATCGGGTTGATAGGGGTCTCACGTTATCCACCCCTTAAACCCGATATGCGATAGTCTTTGACGAAGAGACCGGACTATACGGAGACTGTCACATTAAGCCTTAGTAGGGTAAGGACACACTTGATTGTCGACCCCCTTTTTGACAAGTACCTGGGTAGTCGTTACGTACAGCTAGTGCCGCTGACGTGCTTGTAGTTAAACCCACTGCCAGCGTATTGTCGAATTTTTAGAGTCCCACACATAGGTTTTCTCGGTTCAGGCGACAGATGTAGGAGCCATACGTTGGTACGTGTAGGGGTCCGATTAAATACATGTACGGGATACACGGACTTTAATCGGACGGTTGATAATACTAGTCGGTTTAGGATTAAGCCGGATTATTAAATCAGGTTTTGATTTAATAATTTATATATGTATTTTGATACATATATTTTAGTATTATTGTTCACTATTCATTTTCTCTCTTTGGTGCTATCCTTATTTTTATACAGATACGCGTATATGTAGCGATACATATACCGGGTGAAGTATTCCGTATTTATATAGGAATATTTTTAGAAGAAGGACACCTCATATTTGTTTTTCTTTTTAGAAAAACAAATGGAAAATGATGTGTTAATGAGGTGGCAATGAAGTATGGTGATGAGTATGGCTTGGGCATTTATTGTGTGCATTTATTTGGTGCACTATTGCATCATGGCTGTGTTATATGTAGCCATTCTCTTTTGTTTTTTGGCTTGATGATTTTTCTTCATCTCGCTTGAGCATGCTTCATGGTTGCTAGCTTGAGCAACCATCTCCTCATGTCCTCTCCTTCTTCTTCCTCCTCTTGCTCTTATGGGCTTGAGATAAAAAGAGAGAAATATTTAGTGAAGTATTCCTACATCACCGACCATCCACACCTAGCAAGTATGGATCATCGGTTAGATCCTTCTCCGGTTTCTCTCGGGTGGATCGTCTTCGGCAAGGGTGGTCAATTTCAAGCGCGATTCCGGCGGCTACGAGTTTGGAGGGGTCTCCACAATTGGGTGAACACGCAACAAAAGTTGTAGTTTCTCAACCCTCGCTTTAGTTAGCTAGTTTAGGTTATTGGATCGAATCCTGGGTTTTACGGGCATTCGGTGTTCGCTAAAATTTTTTTTCGCTTCTACCTCGGCCGCGGCTTCCGTGGCGCGGGCACCGAAACCCAATATGGTATCAAAGCCACACCATAAACCTTAACTAGCCAGTTTGCACTTATTTAGAATTTCGAAGGATTTTTCCGAATCGCATTTCTAAATTGTCGCTTGCTGTTCAAATTTTAAAGTTGTTCAACAAATTGTTCTAGTTGCATTAAAATTATGTGCAGGCAAAACTATAAGCCAGAAAAAAATTTGGGCACATGATCCCAAAATTTGGTCGCGGAACCGCCGCCAAAGATGTCATTTGGCTGCGGTTCCGCAGTCCTATTTGGGCCGTTGTGCCCCAAATTTTTTTGGGTGCTCTAGGTTGTGGAAATGTAATTTTTGGGATATTTGGTTTTAGCCCGGATTTGTTTGAGTACTGGTTTGAATTTAGGGCCAATGCAGAAAGTTTTAGTCGATCGAAATTTTGTATTCGTGATTTTCAGTGCATATGTTAGTTTCTGCGACCGTGAATATCATAGTGCGGTACAATCCGACTGGTTATTATATGTACAATCAGACGGGTTTATGAACATGATATTCACATTGATATTCTGTGTTACACTGATATTATGAATGGATTGTCGTGATGAGATTTACTAATTGTTAATCAGTAGTATCTCTGTTGGTGATGAGTTTGACTCAGACACGACTTATCGGGTTGATAGGGGTCTCACGTTATCCACCCCCTGAACCCGATATGCAATACTTTTAACGAAGAGACTAGACTGTAAAAAGATTTTCACATTCAGGCTCAGTAGGATAAGGACGCACTTGATTGTTGACCCCCCTTTCGACAAGTACTTGAGTAGCCGTTATGTACAGCTAGTGCCGTTGACGTGCTTGCGGTTAAACCCACTGCCAGCGTATTGTCGAGTCTTTAGAGTCCTACACAGAGGTTTTTCTCGGTTCAGACAACAGATGTAGGAGCCGTACGTTAGTACATGCAGGGATCCGATTAAATATATTTACGGGATACACGGACTTTAATCGGGCAATTGATAATACTAGCCGGCTTAGGATTAAGCCGGATTATTAAATCAGGTTTTGATTTAATAATTTATATATATATTTTGATACATATATTTTAATATTATTGTTCACTATTCATTTTCTCTCTTTGGTTCTATCCGCATTTTTATACGGATACGCATATATGTGCTGGGTTCCATAGTACGACCACAGGGTTTCGGGAGGCATTAACCATGCCGTTTTCAAAAATTTGGCGCGCTAAAGAACCCTAACCTAGAGCCTTAACTAGAGAATTAGACGAAAGATAGCATGTAAACATCTTTATATCTAAGTGAAAAAGGAATACAACTTTCGTAGACCGGTCCTTCACTTCAAAAGCTCCGTGTAGTAGTCCCTTCGCTCTAAGTAGTGATCTCCCGGACTCTAGTAAGGCTCCACAAGGTGAAATGAACAAGCTTCCTTGAAGTCTTCGAGGCCGTAGATGATCTACGTCGAGAAGACACTAACTCAAGCTACCTCTTCACTAATTAGGAATTAGTGAAGCAAACAACCTAAACTAAATGACTAATCTAGTGAAGGTTGATGAAGTAGGATTTTTGCTCACTTTAGATATATTTTTCTCACTGATTTTCTTCACCTCCCAAAAGGCTAAAAAGCTTGAGGAAGGAAATGAAGAAAAGCAACTATGGAGAGAAGCAAGTGTAGAATGGCAACCGTGGGTGAGAAATTGTAAGTCGATGTGCAACACCCCACGAGTTGCGGGGAGGCGAAAATATGAAAAACGATCTTGTTCTTGAAGCATACATCGACTAACCGAAGATCTTTGCTAAACGATAATTAACAACTACCATAGAAGTTCTTAGCTACTATGTAAAGAGATTATACCTAGTGATACGTGTCCTTCGTCTTTACGATCTCTACGTCCTCCTCGGCCTCCTCCAAGTGATAGATGATCCACCCGAGAACCCTAATCCAAGCTTCACCTCAAAACTTGAGGTAACTAAGTTTCTCTAGTTGCTAATCAAAGGAACTTAGATATATAGAGTTAGGTTATGGAATGTTTAGTCTTTTCTAATCCTTGTTCTCAACTCATGAGTGGTAGGATTAGAGCTTGAAGAAAGAGTGAGCTTGAGGAGAGAGAAGGTGAACTAGAATCATGAAAATGAAATTGTTTCTCACTTGATATATGAAGCATAATGAATAAATCAATAAATGAATAAATGTGATTATTTATCATGCTACATAAATACAATTGAGTGATTCACTATATGAGTCATTAAGCAAATAATGATGCATTAATGATATGATGAATCATACAAAATGAGTCACAATTGCATTTAATGATAATGCCACCTAAACCCTCAAGTCACCATACTTCTAGAAGCTTCCCGGAAATTACGAGAACGCCCCTCCCATCCATGAAAACACGGAAAAACTTTAGACTGTATAAATCCAATAACTTGATACTAGAATCTGGCTTAAACCAAAACCGTCTAGTAAAAACTGTCCGAATGTCGTACGTGCGTTTAAACACGTATTCGTCCGAACCCTTGTCGTAAAACCGTACGACCTCTATATAGTTTCGCCTGGAGTTGGAAAAACTCTGTGTGGGACTCTAAAGACTCGACTACTACGCTGGCAGTGGGTTTAACCACGGACCGCAAGCGGCACTAGCTGTACGTAACGGTCCCCAGGTAGATGTCGATAAGAAGGCCGATGAGAAAACCCATCCGAACTCCTACTGAGCCTGTCTGTGACAATATCCGTGCAGTCCGGTCTGTTCGTCTAAGATTATCGCATGTATGGTCTAGGGGGGTGGTGAACGTCAGACCCCTAATAACCGTACAAGTCGTGCCGGCATGGCTCAAATACCATCCGAGAATCTACCGATCAGTCTATCAGTAATTCTCAATCAGCCCTGGCCAGGGACTTATGGTAATGACCAGCCGATCACTGTGCGATATCAACTCCCTATACCGAGAGAGACGAATCTCTAACAGTTGCTCACTGCCTCCACGTGGCTCGGGACTGTGCCCAACTAAAACCTGTTTGCATGACTCCTTTGAACCGTGGTAGGGTAGTAATCAAAACACAGTGGGAACTCACATGAGACAAATAATGACCTTAAGTCAACGGACTATCTGCACACATGTCACCTGAGAACTGCTATCTGACGTTAGGTATAAATACCATCCAGTCAGTTCTCGGCGAGTCCTGTCCGGCGTACTCACACCCAGTGAGCATCTGTATACAATCTTAGGTGCACTCCACCAATGGCTGCGCGACCAATCCATCGCCCCTGCTCAGGGTCTAGATATGTATACACCAGTCTACTCCGGAGTATCGATGCCCAGTCTCGATACTCCTGCGACCAGGGACATCTAAGGATGTGCCTATTGACTATCCAGCTCCCACAAGTATGACTGCCATCACAACGCCGGTAGTCAGGTAAACACCCTAAGGGCTTTATCAACATGTTTATAAATACAAAGTAAATTATATCACACGTTAAGATAAAGTCAAACCAAATAGCGTACTATCATATTAAGCAAGATTGTCATGTACATACATATCCCTAGCATCCTATACAATGAAAGCCTCTAGGGCATATATATCCAACAATCTCCCACTTGCACTAAGGCCTATAATTGGTGCAATGAGTACCCACTGTCTGTACTAGATCCAGTTGATGGCGTACCGCATGCCCAACATCTCAAACAGACTCTCGAACTGGACTTGAGGGATGGCCTTGGTGAATGGATCTGCTGTGTTGTCTTTTGTGTCCACTCTCCGTACCTCGATCTCCCGACGATCCACGATCTCCCTGATCAGGTGAAACCGCCTTAAGATATGCCTGGATTTCTGATGGGACCTTGGTTCCTTCACTAATGCTACAGCCCCATTGTTATCACAATACAAAGGTATTGTATTGGCAATGGACGAAACCATCTGAAGTTCAGAGATGAACTTCCTCATCCAGACAGCCTCTTTTGCGGCTTCACTAGCAGCTATATACTCAGCCTCCATTGTTGAGTCTGCGACGGTATCCTGTTTGGAACTTCTCCAACATACCGCCCCTCCATTGAGGGTAAACACAAAACCCGAAATGGATTTAGAATCATCTTTTTCACTTTGGAATCCGGAGTCGGTAAAAGCCTCAACCTGGAGGTCCCCATTACCGTAAATCAAGAACATCTCCTTAGTCCTTCTCAGGTACTTGAGAATGTTCTTTACCGCTATCCAATACTTCTTACCTGGGTCAGACTGATACCTGCTTACTACACTAAGTGCGTAAGCTACATCTGGTCTGGTACATAACATCGCATACATTATAGATCCTACTGCCGAAGCGTAGGGTATAATGCCCATGCGAGCCCTCTCTTCATCAGTCTTTGGAGACATCTCTTTGGAGAGGGTGATCCCGTGACAAGCGGGTATATTACCGCGCTTGGAATCTTCCATACTAAATCTCTTTAGTATAGTGTCAATATACCTGGACTGTGAAAGTCCCAACATTCTATTAGATCTATCACGATAGATCTTAATGCCCAAAATATAGGTTGCATCACCCAAGTCTTTCATGGAGAATTTCTGTGACAAGAAGAGCTTTACTGATTGTAGCATAGGGACATCATTCCCTATCAGTAGTATGTCGTCGACGTACAAAACGAGGAAGACTACTGCTCCTTCTACAATCTTCCTATAAATACATGGTTCATCTACATTTTTTGTCACGCCCCGCTTCCCAGTGTACGGCGAAGTGGACGCGACGAGGCCCGCTACGTATATACTTAGAAGTACATACGCTAAGCGTAACTAAGCAATATAAAGTAAATCACAAGAGACGAACAATATAGAAATAACAGCAACTTTTATTAATAACATTCTTTTACAATGCAGGAAAAGAAAAATACAACTGGAATGAAAAGCAATGCCTAAACAGTGGCATAACAGAAAATGAAATAAACTGGAAAGAACAAGGTACAGTATCTAGAGCTCTGGATCTTCCTGGAACTGCTCCAAATCTTCACCGGTGGGCTCGATCTCAGCTTGGTCCAATGCACCTGACGACATTCAAAGAAGAAAGAAATAGAATGTCGTCAGCGAACAGGTCGCTCGGTAAGTCCCAAAGAATAAGAAGAATGAGAATGACAGAGTAACAGTATTTTCTAACTATTATATTATTGAATCTTATGGAACATTATGTAACGCTGTTGTTTGTAGCTTGGTACAGAAGGATGCCAGTGTATACGAGGGGGATCTCTATATGCTAGAGATCAGGGCAAAAGGAAAGTACAAGGAACCGTTATGCCACGGTACAACAGCAATAGGATTCAGGTTAGGTGTCTTAATCTGACCACCTCGTGCCACCTTTAACACCTTCCGTACAAATCTACCCCTTAAACCCCGTAGTGTTTTAACAGTATTGTAGTATTGGAATATGTAAGTTGGGTGACTGACCAAAACCATGATATCAGTAAACATGTTGCAACTGTATAATCAGGTAAATGGAATATCAGGATAATGAATGAATATCCATGGTTTGATTCAGTCAAAAAGAATATATTGTTAACTGGATTCAGGGTTTCATGTATTCAAATTGTATTGGAATATAAAAGAATAAAGATTGACTTGAATCATATTCGAGTCAGGAATAGTCAGACTCTAACCCGAGTCAGACTAAAAGAAAGATAATTTGAAGTTCAATATTAGCTAGGGGCCTTATTGTAATTTGTAAAACTTGAGGGGGTTTTATGTAAAAAGTACTTTTGTATAGTTTTCAAAATACACCTCAAGTATTTAATAATCGTCTTTATTGTTATAATGAATGTGAATTTTATTTGTGTTATTCTAGTGAATATATCCTAATAAAAGTATTAATTGTTTTATCTGAAATTCATGGTATTTTAGTGTAACTTTTAATCTTGTAATTTTAGAAAAAATGTGGAAATTTATATTATGATAAAATAGATGTTTAAATGATAATTATATATATATTAACACATGAATAATTTTATATAAATATTTTATTTAGAAAAAATCTCATTTTCCCTAAATATCGTATTTTGAACCTTTCGAGACCGAATGTTCCTTGCGGAGGTCTGAATCCCGCACTACTAGCCTGCGGGTGCACGATGAACCGTACTATCCCTAACAGGTTCCCCAAAAGTGGGTTGTAGCGGCGCTTTGCTTAGGTTTAACAAATACTTTTTATTTGGGAAACAGTTTTATAAATATGGGGTATTTATTTGCAAAAAGTACAGTTTTCCGTATTTTAATTATTAGGGTTTCCTAAGCCTACTAGCCTACTTCTAAGGTCTAAACGATGAGTCATTAGAAGCCTCAAATCGTCTCTTCACCGTCAATTGCGGCCAGGTAAGTGCCAGGTAAGTGGGAAGGAACCACAGTCGTGGGCCTAATTAAAAACCACTAGCCTTAGACACACTTGCCTAGTCACCATAAGACAGTTTAGATAAACGATCGATGTCCATGACCAATCATGTTTTCATTTTATTAAAAGATTTTATCTAGAAATGTTTACAACTTAAAGATTTCAATAAAGGTTATAAAGATTAGGGTATTTTAGTGAAAAGTCCTATAATTTCGTATTCTGTGTTTTGATACTTATCAATTAGGGTTATATTGAGTGTGTGTAGAGGTAGGTCATTACCTCGTGACTTATTTTAAGTTTTGGTGAGGTTTAAAGGTAAAACATGCTATGTTAAACTTAAAGGTATTATAGAGCAAGAATACGGTATTCGAAAACGTTATCATTTTATGTGTGAAATTTCATTCAAATTGGGTTCTACAAGTTTAGTGATCAAGATAAACCTATTTAGGAGTGAGGGAATTAATTAAACTAAGAAAAATGAACTTCATGGTATTTTTATGAAAAGAATACGGTTTTGCAAAGAAGCTATCATTTCATGTGAAAAAGTTTGATTAAATTGGTTTATGGGTGATTAATAGTCAACATGAATATGGGTAGATAATATGTATTAGGTGACAAGTGGAAATTTATGGAAAAACCGAATCGGAAATCGGTTTGTCCGATTTCCGTCGGGTTCCAAAAAGTCGTATTTTTATATTAAGGAAAAGAGAGATAGAAGAGATGGGACTTACGGTTTGGACAAGCTAAGGAAGCTAAGGGATGTGGTGGTTGTCGATTCGTCGAAAACGTCGCAAAGGTTCTGATCCGGTCGCCGGAATCCGTCGTCGATTTCGGCAGCGCTTCGCTTCTCGCTCTTCGTACCGAGTTCTCGAGAATTTGGGAGAGTGGACTTAGAGTTGTGAGGTGAAATGGTAGAGGGTAGGGGTCTTTATATAGGGCTAGGCTAGGGTTAGGGTTTGGATTAAAAAATATTTTAAAAAAATGTAAAAATCATTAAAAATTCATTAATTTTGGTCTTAAAAGGGGATTAATGAGAAATGTGTAACAGTATAAAAAATTTAGACTATACAGGGGGTTAGACCAGGTCAACACGAAAAAATTTCGTGTTGACGACTCGGCCGACCGGCCGAGTCCGGCCGGCGGCGCCGGCCGATTCGGCCGAGTCGCCGGCCGACTCGGCCGAGTCAGGGCCGAGTCAAGTGCCGTCGGGTGGGGTTCGGTCTGGGGGAGGTTTTGGTGTACTTTAATTTTTTTAATTCGCAATAAATTGTGAGTTATGGCTGTTTGACCGTTTGACTTCTAAAAAAAATTAAAACAAAATGATATAAAAATTATGTGGGGCATGGGATTCGAACTCTGGTGGCTTGGTTCAGTAGTGCAAGGTATTAACAAAGAGCTACAAACTCCTTCTTGTAATTATTGTAAGGAATTATTAAATTGTTTCCAGCAATATCAATACTCCAAGTATACACTATATTTAAAGCAAATTTTTGGTATACAAAATTGGAGTTGTTACAATCTACCCTCCTTACAAAAATTTCGTCCTCGAAATTTACAACTTTTATTTTAGGACTAGTTTACAAAAAGGTGCGGATATCTTGCACGCATCTCATCCTCCCTTTCCCACATGGATTCTCCTGGAGTGTCTTTCCTCCACATTACCCGCACCAAATTAACTTCTTTGTTCCGAAGTGTCTTCGCTTTCCTGTCCAGGATCTCTACAGGTTGTTGCTCACAAGACAAATCGGGCTGTATCGTGAGCTCGGAATGATCAAGTACATGGCTGGGGTCACTCACATACCTTCTGAGTTAGGATATGTGGAACACGTTATGCACTCCTTCCAATGAGGGTGGAAGCGCTAAACGATATGCCACCTCACTGACTCGTTCGAGTATATCGAACGGTCCAATGTATCTTGGACTCAACTTTCCCCGTCTTCCAAATCTGATCACTCCGCGGTTCGGAGAGATTTTCAGGAATACATGATCTCCTGGCTGGAACTCCAAGTGTCGCCTCTTCGCATCAGCCCAGTGTTTCTGTCTATCTTGGGCTATGCGTATTCTTTCCCTGATAGTACGAACCACATCAACGGTCGCTACTATCATCTCTGGTCCAAGGAGTTCTCTATCTCCGATGTCGTCCC
Organism: Agapanthus africanus; assembly: GCA_030015575.1. Taxonomy (NCBI): domain Eukaryota; kingdom Viridiplantae; phylum Streptophyta; class Magnoliopsida; order Asparagales; family Amaryllidaceae; genus Agapanthus; species Agapanthus africanus. The sequence goes on along the minus strand of JASDDO010000010.1, from coordinate 536,254,035 downwards.
AACTTAATGGTGATCGACACTTCCTTCCATACAATGCTGCAAAAGGTGCCATTCCTATGCTTGCTTGGTAGCTGTTGTTGTACGCAAACTCCACAAGATGCAGGTGATCTTCCCACGATCCCTTGAAGTCGAGCATACATGCTCTGAGCATATCCTCCAAGATCTGAATAGTTCGTTCTGACTGACCATCTGTTTGTGGATGATAAGCCGTGCTGAAGTTCAGACTTGTTCCCAAGCTTGCTTGCAGACTTTGCCAAAATTGCAATCGGAACCTGGTGTCACGATCGGAGACAATGCAGACCGGTACTCCATGAAGTCTCACAATTTCCTGTATGAGTTCATGGGTATCAGAGATAGTATATTATGAAGAGTTTAAATCTTAATTTAGATTATTACCTCCATGTACTTCTTTGCTAATGTCTCAGTTGATTGGCCAACTCGAAATGGGATGAAGTGAGCCGACTTTGTGAGTCGATCCACAATGACCCAAATCGCATCGTTACCCTTTGTGCTGCGAGGAAGAGCAGTTACAAAGTCCATCGTGATATGCTGCCACTTCCATTCTGGTATTGGTAACGGTTGAAGTAGTCCAGCTGTCCTGTGATGTTCAGCCTTTACCTGCTGACACACCAAACATTTTGCGACACTCCTGGCTACTTCACGCTTCATTCCATGCCACCAATAATTCTGACGTAGATCTTTGTACATTTTGGTACCTCCAGGATGTACTGAATAGGGAGAGTTGTGAGCTTCTTTCATTAACTCTTCCCGAACAGGACCCTTTGGTACACACAATCTGCTGCCGTATCTCAAAGATCCATCTTCATGGATGATGAAATCTGTTCTGAGTCCATTCTCTACTTGTTCTCTGATCTTTTGCAACTTAGCATCGCTGGCTTGAGCTGCCTTGATCTGGTTGACAATAGTTGATTGGACTTGTAGATTCATCAAATTTGAAACATTACCTGGCATGACTAGTTCAATCTCCATCTGATGTAGGTCCTGCTGAAGCTTCCACTGTGCGGTGAGATTCATTGCTAATGGTTGGCGACTAAGAGCATCAGGTACTACGTTCACCTTTCCTGGATGATATTGCAAGTTGATGTCAAAGTCCGCCATAAGTTCTAACCATCTTCTCTGCCGCATATTCAACTCCTTCTGAGTAAACACATATTTCAGACTCTTGTGATCTGTGTAGATGTTCACTCGTTCACCAAGTAAATAGTGGCGCCAAATTTTGAGAGCAAAGATGACGGCTGCCAACTCCAGATCATGCGTCGGATAATTGCGCTCATGAGTCTTCAGTAGTCTTGAAGCATAAGCCACAACCTTACCGTGCTGATGTAGAACACATCCTAGTCCCTTACCGGATGCATCACAATGTACTTCGAATCCTCCAGTTTGATCCGGTATGACGAGAATAGGTGCAGATGTCAGTCTTGACTTGAGTTCTACGAAAGCTTGCTCGCATGCTTCTGACCACACAAATTCTTCATCTTTTCTTGTAAGCTTGGTCAGGGGTGTTGCTATCTTCGAAAAGCCTTCAATGAATCTTCTGTAATATCCAGCTAAGCCCAAGAAACTCCGAATATCCTTCACTGATTTTGGTGTAGGCCATTCGCTAACTGCTGAAACTTTTGCTGGATCCATAGAAATTCCTTATCCTGATACGATGTGTCCAAGAAAACCAACTTGTTTTAGCCAAAACTCGCACTTGCTGTATTTGGCATAAAGCTTATGTTGTCGAAGAGTTTCCAGGACAATTCGTAAGTGCTCCGCATGCTCTTTCCGATTCTTAGAATATACCAGGATGTCGTCGATGAAGATGACAACGAACCTGTCTAAATACTCCCGGAAGACTTGGTTCATAAGGTTCTTGAAGATTGCTGGTGCATTGGTCACTCCAAATGGTATTACTAGAAATTCGTAATGTCTATAGCGAGTTCTGAAAGCTGTTTTGTGAATATCAGCTTCCTTGACCTTCACTTGATGATAACCTGAACGAAGATCTAGTTTAGAGAAGACACAAGATCCACTTAGCTGATCGAATAAATCGTCGATGCGCGGGAGTGGATACTTGTTCTTTATAGTAACTTCGTTCAAGGCCCTATAGTTGATGCACATTCTGTATGAACCTTCCTTCTTCTTCACCAATAGTACAGGTGCTCCCCAACTTGAAGTGCTGGGACGAATCCATCCTTTCGCCAGTAATTCGTCCAACTGTGTTCGAACTTCCTTCAAACCTTCCGGACTTAGTCTATACGGTGCTTTGATCACTGGTTGTGCTCCTGGTACTAAGTCAATACTGAATTCAAGAGCTCGATCAGGAGGCAAACCTGATATATCGTCAGGGAATACATCACCGAACTCTCGAACTACTTCCGGTCTTGATTCTTCCTCTGCATGAGCTGCTGCAACTACTGCTTCCCTTGGCTTCGCTTTGTAAGTACTTGGCTCCAGGGTGCGATCTCCACTCTTGAAATAGAAGATCGGATGGTCTGGAATCTCAAATACTACCCTCCTTTGACGACAGTCGATGGTAGCATAAAAGGTTCCAAGCCAGTCCATTCCTAGAACCACATCGAAGTTTGGTATGTCCAGTACCTTGAAGTCAGCGTAAAACTCTCGACTGCAGACGATGACTGGACACATGCTGTATCCCATAGTTGCCTTTAGAACACCATTTCCAGAACTGATGTTCCAGCTGGATACAAGCGGTGAGACTGGAATCGCATGGGTTCGGACAAACCGTTGCGACATAAAGCAGTGGGATGCTCCAGTATCAAACAGTGCAAGTGCAGGTAGTGAAGCTACTAGGATTGTACCTAAGGTATATGGGATAGGTTTTAGTTATAGGGAAAGTGTGTAGGTAAACAAAACTAAAAGATGAGTTTGAGAAAGAAAGTTTACCAGTAATGACTTGGCCAGTGGCCTCAGCTTCTTCCACCGACATCATGAAAGCCTGGCGCTTCGGCACATTCCTCCTGGCCTGAGGAGCATTCCTCTGAACGTTCCTTTGAGCTTGATGGAACTGTCGAGGAGGTGGTGCAGCTTGTGGTCCCCTAGGTGGTGCAGGCAGTGCAAGTCTGGGAGCAGGTGCCTGAAGAGCTGGTCGCTGCTGATAAGTATTTGCTGGCCTGGGTGCAGCAACTGAGTTCTGCCTTTGGGGACAAGATCCAATATCATGAGTGGCTGAACCGCAGACTAAGCAGAGGCGGTTGGCTCGACGGCAGTCCTTCATCATATGTCCAGTTCTCTTGCAGTAAGTGCAAAAGGCTGGGCTAGGACGATGAGTTGGTACTCCGGGTCGCCTCGGCACGAAAGATGGTCTGGACGTGGCTCCACCTGCCATTTGGTTGGCAGGGCGCTTGACTCCTGCAGACTGAGGTCTGCCCCTCTCTTTTATGACTGCCTCATAACTGCGGGTAGCTTCTAGGGCTTCCTCATGGGTCAAAAACTTTTCTGTGGCTAGAGCAGCTTTAATCTCTGTGTCCAAACCTTGCTGGAAACGACGGGCTCTGATCTCGTCCGTCGGTATCAGGTGTGCCGCGAATCTGTTTAAAGATTGTGTTAGCTGTGTAGTATGTGATATTTAAAATTGAACTATTGTGACATATCTTACAGGCTCAACATAGTGAACTCAGCATCGTATTCATCTACTGATTTCTCCCACATTGATCCTTGCTGTAGATGAATAAACTGCTGCTCCATAGCGAACCTGGCAGTCACAGGGAAATATTTCGCGTCAAACTTCTCGCGAAATGTCTTCCATTCAATCGGCTGCGCTAGACGGTTTTCTTCCGCCTTCCACCAATTGCGAGCATTATCCGTGAGCTGTAGCTTCGCTACACGGACCCAAGCGTGGTCTGGCACTTGAGCTGCTGCCAGATCGTCTTCGATGCTTTGTGCCAATTCTTCTGCTTCGAGAGGGCTTCCTTTACCAGAGAACTGCTTTGGGTGCAAAGCCCTGAATTGCTTTACTCCCGGTGCATCGTTATCAGGACGGCTCAGAAGTTGTTGCTGTCCCTCGAGAAGACTGCGGATCGCATCGAATAGCATCGTTTGCTCAGTGGGTGGTGCCGGAACAACAGGTGTCAGAGGTAGTGCTGGAGGGGTGTTGTTGACGTTAGTGCTGGTGTTGTTCGGGGAATCCATGATCCTGAAGAAATTTTTTGGATTAGGACAGATTCAAATACATGAAATGATAAGATTCAAGGAATAGAGATTTGCAAGTTTCAAGGAACATGAATTGTAAAGAATGTTTTAGTTGCTGGTTCTTGTGTTATATTGCTTAGGTTGTTCACGCAGACCAGAACTGCATGACAGGGATTCATACAGCTCTGACCTGCATGGGCCACCAACAAAACCTGTCACGCCCCGCTTCCCAGTGTACGGCGAAGTGGACGCGACGAGGCCCGCTACGTATATACTTAGAAGTACATACGCTAAGCGTAACTAAGCAATATAAAGTAAATCACAAGAGACGAACAATATAGAAATATCAGCAACTTTTATTAATAACATTCTTTTACAATGCAGGAAAAGAAAAATACAACTGGAATGAAAAGCAATGCCTAAACAGTGGTATAACAGAAAATGAAATAAACTGGAAAGAACAAGGTACAGTATCTAGAGCTCTGGATCTTCCTGGAACTGCTCCAAATCTTCACCGGTGGGCTCGATCTCAGCTTGGTCCAATGCACCTGACGACATTCAAAGAAGAAAGAAATAGAATGTCATCAGCGAACAGGTCGCTCGGTAAATCCCAAAGAATAAGAAGAATGAGAATGACAGAGTAACAGTATTTTCTAACTATTATATTATTGAATCTTATGGAACATTGTGTAACGCTGTTGTTTGTAGCTTGGTACAGAAAGATGCCAGTGTATACGAGGGGGATCTCTATATGCTAGAGATCAGGGCAAAAGGAAAGTACAAGGAACCGTTATGCCACGGTACAACAGCAATAGGATTCAGGTTAGGTGTCTTAATCTGACCACCTCGTGCCACCTTTAACACCTTCCGTACCAATCTACCCCTTAAACCCCGTAGTGTTTTAACAGTATTGTAGTATTGGAATATGTAAGTTGGGTGACTGACCAAAACCATGATATCAGTAAACATGTTGCAACTGTATAATCAGGTAAATGGAATATCAGGATAATGGATGAATATCCATGGTTTGATTCAGTCAAAAAGAATATATTGTTAACTGGATTCAGGGTTTCATGTATTCAAATTGTATTGGAATATAAAAGAATAAAGATTGACTTGAATCATATTCGAGTCAGGAATAGTCAGACTCTAACCCGAGTCAGACTAAAAGAAAGATAATTTGAAGTTCAATATTAGCTAGGGGCCTTATTGTAATTTGTAAAACTTGAGGGGGTTTTATGTAAAAAGTACTTTTGTATAGTTTTAAAAATACACCTCAAGTATTTAATAATCGTCTTTATTGTTATAATGAATGTGAATTTTATTTGTGTTATTCTAGTGAATATATCCTAATAAAAGTATTAATTGTTTTATCTGAAATTCATGGTATTTTAGTGTAACTTTTAATCTTGTAATTTTAGAAAAAATGTGGAAATTTATATTATGATAAAATAAATGTTTAAATGATAATTATATATATATATTAACACATGAATAATTTTATATAAATATTTTATTTAGAAAATATCTCATTTTCCCTAAATATCGTATTTTGAACCTTTCGAGACCGAATGCTCCTTGCGGAGGTCTGAATCCCGCACTACTAGCCTGCGGGTGCACGATGAACCGTACTATCCCTAACAGGTTCCCCAAAAGTGGGTTGTAGCGGCGCTTTGCTTAGGTTTAACAAATACTTTTCATTTGGGAAACAGTTTTATAAATATGGGGTATTTATTTGCAAAAAGTACAGTTTTCCGTATTTTAATTATTAGGGTTTCCTAAGCCTACTAGCCTACTTCTAAGGTCTAAACGATGAGTCATTAGAAGCCTCAAATCGCCTCTTCACCGTCAATTGCGGCCAGGTAAGTGCCAGGTAAGTGGGAAGGAACCACAGTCGTAGGCCTAATTAAAAACCACTAGCCTTAGACACACTTGCCAAGTCACCACAAGACAGTTTAGATAAACGATCGATGTCCATGACCAATCATGTTTTCATTTTATTAAAAGATTTTATCTAGAAATGTTTACAACTTAAAGATTTCAATAAAGGTTATAAAGATTAGGGTATTTTAGTGAAAAGTCCTATAATTTCGTATTCTGTGTTTTGATACTTATCAATTAGGGTTATATTGAGTGTGTGTAGAGGTAGGTCATTACCTCGTGACTTATTTTAAGTTTTGGTGAGGTTTAAAGGTAAAACATGCTATGTTAAACTTAAAGGTATTATAGTGCAAGAATACGGTATTCGAAAACGTTATCATTTTATGTATGAAATTTCATTCAAATTGGGTTCTACAAGTTTAGTGATCAAGATAAACCTATTTAGGAGTGAGGGAATTAATTAAACTAAGAAAAATGAACTTCATGGTATTTTTATGAAAAGAATACGGTTTTGCAAAGAAGCTATCATTTCATGTGAAAAAGTTTGATTAAATTGGTTTATGGGTGATTAGTAGTCAACATGAATATGGGTAGATAATATGTATTAGGTGACAAGTGGAAATTTATAGAAAAACCTAATCGGAAATCGGTTTGTCCGATTTCCGTCGGGTTCCAAAAAGTCGTATTTTTGCATTAAGGAAAAGAGAGATAGAAGAGATGGGACTTACGGTTTGGACAAGCTAAGGAAGCTAAGGGATGTGGTGGTTGTCGATTCGTCGAAAACGTCGCGAAGGTTCTGATCCGGTCGCCGGAATCCGTCGTCGATTTCGGCAGCGCTTCGCTTCTCGCTCTTCGTACCGAGTTCTCGAGAATTTGGGAGAGTGGACTTAGAGTTGTGAGGTGAAATGGTAGAGGGTAGGGGTCTTTATATAGGGCTAGGCTAGGGTTAGGGTTTGGATTAAAAAATATTTTAAAAAAATGTAAAAATCATTAAAAATTCATTAATTTTGGTCTTAAAAGAGGATTAATGAGAAATGTGTAACAGTACAAAAAATTTAGACTATACAGGGGGTTAGACCAGGTCAACACGAAAATTTTTCGTGTTGACGACTCGGCCGACCGGCCGAGTCCGGCCGGCGGCGCCGGCCGATTCGGCCGAGTCGCCGGCCGACTCGGCCGAGTCAGGGCCGAGTCAAGTGCCGTCGGGTGGGGTTCGGTCTGGGGGAGGTTTTGGTGTACTTTAATTTTTTTAATTCGCAATAAATTGTGAGTTATGGCTGTTTGACCGTTTGACTTCTAAAAAAAATTAAAACAAAATGATATAAAAATTATGTGGGGCATGGGATTCGAACTCTGGTGGCTTGGTTCAGTAGTGCAAGGTATTAACAAAGAGCTACAAACTCCTTCTTGTAATTATTGTAAGGAATTATTAAATTGTTTCCAGCAATATCAATACTCCAAGTATACACTATATTTAAAGCAAATTTTTGGTATACAAAATTGGAGTTGTTACAATCTACCCTCCTTACAAAAATTTCGTCCTCGAAATTTACAACTTTTATTTAAGGACTAGTTTATAAAAAGGTGCGGATATCTTGCACGCATCTCATCCTCCCTTTCCCACATGAATTCTCCTGGAGTGTCTTTCCTCCACATTACCCGCACCAAATTAACTTCTTTGTTCCGAAGTGTCTTCGCTTTCCTGTCCAGGATCTCCACAGGTTGTTGCTCACAAGACAAATCGGGCTGTATCGTGAGCTCGGAATGATCAAGTACATGGCTGGGGTCACTCACATACCTTCTGAGTTAGGATATGTGGAACACGTTATGCACTCCTTCCAATGAGGGTGGAAGCGCTAAACGATATGCCACCTCACTGACTCGTTCGAGTATATCGAACGGTCCAATGTATCTTGGACTCAACTTTCCCCGTCTTCCAAATCTGATCACTCCGCGGTTCGGAGAGATTTTCAGGAATACATGATCTCCTGGCTGGAACTCCAAGTGTCGCCTCTTCGCATCAGCCCAGTGTTTCTGTCTATCTTGGGCTATGCGTATTCTTTCCCTGATAGTACGAACCACATCAACGGTCGCTACTATCATCTCTGGTCCAAGGAGTTCTCTATCTCCGATGTCGTCCCAACTTAATGGTGATCGACACTTCCTTCCATACAATGCTGCAAAAGGTGCCATTCCTATGCTTGCTTGGTAGCTGTTGTTGTACGCAAACTCCACAAGATGCAGGTGATCTTCCCACGATCCCTTGAAGTCGAGCATACATGCTCTGAGCATATCCTCCAAGATCTGAATAGTTCGTTCCGACTGACCATCTGTTTGTGGATGATAAGCCGTGCTGAAGTTCAGACTTGTTCCCAAGCTTGCTTGCAGACTTTGCCAAAATTGCAATCGGAACCTGGTGTCACGATCGGAGACAATGCAGACCGGTACTCCATGAAGTCTCACAATTTCCTGTATGAGTTCATGGGTATCAGAGATAGTATATTATGAAGAGTTTAAATCTTAATTTAGATTATTACCTCCATGTACTTCTTTGCTAATGTCTCAGTTGATTGGCCAACTCGAAATGGGATGAAGTGAGCCGACTTTTTGAGTCGATCCACAATGATCCAAATCGCATCGTTACCCTTTGTGCTGCGAGGAAGAGCAGTTACAAAGTCCATCGTGATATGATGCCACTTCCATTCTGGTATTGGTAACGGTTGAAGTAGTCCAGCTGTCCTGTGATGTTCAGCCTTTACCTGCTGACACACCAAACATTTTGCGACACTCCTGGCTACTTCACGCTTCATTCCATGCCACCAATAATTCTGACGTAGATCTTTGTACATTTTGGTACCTCCAGGATGTACTGAATAGGGAGAGTTGTGAGCTTCTTTCATTAACTCTTCCCGAACAGGACCTTTTGGTACACACAATCTGCTGCCGTATCTCAAAGATCCATCTTCATGGATGATGAAATCTGTTCTGAGTCCATTCTCTACTTGTTCTCTGATCTTTTGCAACTTAGTATCGCTGCCTTGATCTGGTTGACAATAGTTGATTGGACTTGTAGATTCATCAAATTTGAAACATTACCTGGCATGACTAGTTCAATCTCCATCTGATGTAGGTCCTGCTGAAGCTTCCACAGTGCGGTGAGATTCATTGCTAATGGTTGGCGACTAAGAGCATCAGGTACTACGTTCACCTTTCCTGGATGATATTGCAAGTTGACGTCAAAGTCCGCCATATGTTCTAACCATCTTCTCTGCCGCATATTCAACTCCTTCTGAGTAAACACATATTTCAGACTCTTGTGATCTGTGTAGATGTTCACTCGTTCACCAAGTAAATAGTGGCGCCAAATTTTGAGAGCAAAGATGGCGGCTGCCAACTCCAGATCATGCGTCGGATAATTGCGCTCATGAGTCTTCAGTAGTCTTGAATCATAAGCCACAACCTTACCGTGCTGATGTAGAACACATCCTAGTCCCTTACCGGATGCATCACAATGTACTTCGAATCCTCCAGTTTGATCCGGTATGACGAGAATAGGTGCAGATGTCAGTCTTGACTTGAGTTCTACGAAAGCTTGCTCGCATGCTTCTGACCACACAAATTCTTCATCTTTTCTTGTAAGCTTGGTCAGGGGTGTTGCTATGTTCGAAAAGCCTTCAATGAATCTTCTGTAATATCCAGCTAAGCCCAAGAAACTCCGAATATCCTTCACTGATTTTGGTGTAGGCCATTCGCTAACTGCTGAAACTTTTGCTGGATCCATAGAAATTCCTTATCCTGATACGATGTGTCCAAGAAAACCAACTTGTTTTAGCCAAAACTCGCACTTGCTGTATTTGGCATAAAGCTTATGTTGTCGAAGAGTTTCCAGGACAATTCGTAAGTGCTCCGCATGCTCTTTCCGATTCTTAGAATATACCAGGATGTCGTCGATGAAGATGACAACGAACCTGTCTAAATACTCCCGGAAGACTTGGTTCATAAGGTTCATGAAGATTGCTGGTGCATTGGTCACTCCAAATGGTATTACTAGAAATTCGTAATGTCTATAGCGAGTTCTGAAAGCTGTTTTGTGAATATCAGCTTCCTTGACCTTCACTTGATGATAACCTGAACGAAGATCTAGTTTAGAGAAGACACAAGATCCACTTAGCTGATCGAATAAATCGTCGATGCACGGGAGTGGATACTTGTTCTTTATAGTAACTTCGTTCAAGGCCCTATAGTTGATGCACATTCTGTATGAACCTTCCTTCTTCTTCACCAATAGTACAGGTGCTCCCCAACTTGAAGTGCTGGGACGAATTCATCCTTTCGCCAGTAATTCGTCCAACTGTGTTCGAACTTCCTTCAAACCTTCCGGACTTAGTCTATACGGTGCTTTGATCACTGGTTGTGCTCCTGGTACTAAGTCAATACTGAATTCAAGAGCTCGATCAGGAGGCAAACCTGATATATCGTCAGGGAATACATCGCCGAACTCTCGAACTACTTCCGGTCTTGATTCTTCCTCTGCATGAGCTGCTGCAACTACTGCTTCCCTTGGCTTCGCTTTGTAAGTACTTGGCTCCAGGGTGCGATCTCCACTCTTGAAATAGAAGATCGGATGGTCTGGAATCTCAAATACTACCCTCCTTTGACGACAGTCGATGGTAGCATAAAAGGTTCCAAGCCAGTCCATTCCTAGAACCACATCGAAGTTTGGTATGTCCAGTACCTTGAAGTCAGCGTAAAACTCTCGACTGCAGACGATGACTGGACACATGCTGTATCCTATAGTTGCCTTTAGAACACCATTTCCAGAACTGACGTTCCAGCTGGATACAAGCGGTGAGACTGGAATCGCATGGGTTCGGACAAACCGTTGCGACATAAAGCAGTGGGATGCTCCAGTATCAAACAGTGCAAGTGCAGGTAGTGAAGCTACTAGGATTGTACCTAAGGTATATGGGATAGGTTTTAGGTATAGGGAAAGTGTGTAGGTAAACAAAACTAAAAGATGAGTTTGAGAAAGAAAGTTTACCAGTAATGACTTGGCCAGTGGCCTCAGCTTCTTCCACCGACATCAGGAAAGCCTGGCGCTTCGGCACATTCCTCCTGGCCTGAGGAGCATTCCTCTGAACGTTCCTTTGAGCTTGATGGAACTGTCGAGGAGGTGGTGCAGCTTGTGGTCCCGTAGGTGGTGCAGGCAGTGCAAGTCTGGGAGCAGGTGCCTGAAGAGCTGGTCGCTGCTGATAAGTATTTGCTGGCCTGGGTGCAGCAACTGAGTTCTGCCTTTGGGGACAAGATCCAATATCATGAGTGGCTGAACCGCAGACTAAGCAGAGGCGGTTGGCTCGACGGCAGTCCTTCATCATATGTCCAGTTCTCTTGCAGTAAGTGCAAAAGGCTGGGCTAGGACGATGAGTTGGTACTCCGGGTCGCCTCGGCACGAAAGATGGTCTGGACGTGACTCCACCTGCCATCTGGTTGGCAGGGCGCTTGACTCCTGCAGACTGAGGTCTGCCCCTCTCTTTTATGACTGCCTCATAACTGCGGGTAGCTTCTAGGGCTTCCTCATGGGTCAAAAACTTTTCTGTGGCTAGAGCAGCTTTAATCTCTGTGTCCAAACCTTGCTGGAAACGACGGGCTCTGATCTCGTCCGTCGGTATCAGGTGTGCCGCGAATCTGTTTAAAGATTGTGTTAGCTGTGTAGTATGTGATATTTAAAATTGAACTATTGTGACATATCTTACCGGCTCAACATAGTGAACTCAGCATCGTATTCATCTACCGATTTCTCCCACATTGATCCTTGCTGTAGATGAATAAACTGCTGCTCCATAGCGAACCTGGCAGTCACAGGGAAATATTTCGCGTCAAACTTCTCGCGAAATGTCTTCCATTCAATCGGCTGCGCTAGACGGGTTTCTTCCGCCTTCCACCAATTGCGAGCATTATCCGTGAGCTGTAGCTTCGCTACACGGACCCAAGCGTGGTCTGGCACTTGAGCTGCTGCCAGATCGTCTTCGATGCTTTGTGCCCATTCTTCTGCTTCGAGAGGGCTTCCTTTACCAGAGAACTGCTTTGGGTGCAAAGCCCTGAATTGCTTTACTCCCGGTGCATCGTTATCAGGACGGCTCAGAAGTTGTTGCTGTCCCTCGAGAAGACTGCGGATCGCATCGAATAGCATCGTTTGCTCATTGGGTGGTGCCGGAACAACTGGTGTGAGAGGTAGTGCTGGAGGGGTGTTGTTGACGTTAGTGCTGGTGTTGTTCGGGGAATCCATGATCCTGAAGAAATTTTTTGGATTAGGACAGATTCAAATACATGAAATGATAAGATTCAAGGAATAGAGATTTGCAAGTTTCAAGGAACATGAATTGTAAAGAATGTTTTAGTTGCTGGTTCTTGTGTTGTATTGCTTAGGTTGTTCACGCAGACCAGAACTGCATGACAGGGATTCATACAGCTCTGACTTGCATGGGCCACCAACAAAACCTGTCACGCCCCGCTTCCCAGTGTACGGCGAAGTGGACGCGACGAGGCCCGCTACGTATATATTTAGAAGTACATACGCTAAGCGTAACTAAGCAATATAAAGTAAATCACAAGAGACGAACAATATAGAAATAACAGCAACTTTTATTAATAACATTCTTTTACAATGCAGGAAAAGAAAAATACAACTGGAATGAAAAGCAATGCCTAAACAGTGGCATAACAGAAAATGAAATAAACTGGAAAGAACAAGGTACAGTATCTAGAGCTCTGGATCTTCCTGGAACTGCTCCAAATCTTCACCGGTGGGCTCGATCTCAGCTTGGTCCAATGCACCTGACGACATTCAAAGAAGAAAGAAATAGAATGTCGTCAGCGAACAGGTCGCTCGGTAAATCCCAAAGAATAAGAAGAATGAGAATGACAGAGTAACAGTATTTTCTAACTATTATATTATTGAATCTTATGGAACATTGTGTAACGCTGTTGTTTGTAGCTTGGTACAGAAGGATGCCAGTGTATACGAGGGGGATCTCTATATGCTAGAGATCAGGGCAAAAGGAAAGTACAAGGAACCGTTATGCCACGGTACAACAGCAATAGGATTCAGGTTAGGTGTCTTAATCTGACCACCTCGTGCCACCTTTAACACCTTCCGTACCAATCTACCCCTTAAACCCCGTAGTGTTTTAACAGTATTGTAGTATTGGAATATGTAAGTTGGGTGACTGACCAAAACCATGATATCAGTAAACATGTTGCAACTGTATAATCAGGTAAATGGAATATCAGGATAATGAATGAATATCCATGGTTTGATTCAGTCAAAAAGAATATATTGTTAACTGGATTCAGGGTTTCATGTATTCAAATTGTATTGGAATATAAAAGAATAAAGATTGACTTGAATCATATTCGAGTCAGGAATAGTCAGACTCTAACCCGAGTCAGACTAAAAGAAAGATAATTTGAAGTTCAATATTAGCTAGGGGCCTTATTGTAATTTGTAAAACTTGAGGGGGTTTTATGTAAAAAGTACTTTTGTATAGTTTTAAAAATACACCTCAAGTATTTAATAATCGTCTTTATTGTTATAATGAATGTGAATTTTATTTGTGTTATTCTAGTGAATATATCCTAATAAAAGTATTAATTGTTTTATCTGAAATTCATGGTATTTTAGTGTAACTTTTAATCTTGTAATTTTAGAAAAAATGTGGAAATTTATATTATGATAAAATAGATGTTTAAATGATAATTATATATATATTAACACATGAATAATTTTATATAAATATTTTATTTAGAAAAAATCTCATTTTCCCTAAATATCGTATTTTGAACCTTTCGAGACCGAATGCTTCTTGCGGAGGTCTGAATCTCGCACTACTAGCCTGCGGGTGCACGATGAACCGTACTATCACTAACAGGTTCCCCAAAAGTGGGTTGTAGCGGCGCTTTGCTTAGGTTTAACAAATACTTTTCATTTGGGAAACAGTTTTATAAATATGGGGTATTTATTTGCAAAAAGTACAGTTTTCCGTATTTTAATTATTAGGGTTTCCTAAGCCTACTAGCCTACTTCTAAGGTCTAAACGATGAGTCATTAGAAGCCTCAAATCGCCTCTTCACCGTCAATTGCGGCCAGGTAAGTGCCAGGTAAGTGGGAAGGAACCATAGTCGTGTGCCTAATTAAAAACCACTAGCCTTAGACACACTTGCCTAGTCACCACAAGACAGTTTAGATAAACGATCGATGTCCATGACCAATCATGTTTTCATTTTATTAAAAGATTTTATCTAGAAATGTTTACAACTTAAAGCTTTCAATAAAGGTTATAAAGATTAGGGTATTTTAGTGAAAAGTCCTGTAATTTCGTATTCTGTGTTTTGATACTTATCAATTAGGGTTATATTGAGTGTGTGTAGAGGTAGGTCATTACCTCGTGACTTATTTTAAGTTTTGGTGAAGTTTAAAGGTAAAACATGCTATGTTAAACTTAAAGGTATTATAGTGCAAGAATACGGTATTCGAAAACGTTATCATTTTATGTGTGAAATTTCATTCAAATTGGGTTCTACAAGTTTAGTGATCAAGATAAACCTATTTAGGAGTGAGGGAATTAATTAAACTAAGAAAAATGAACTTCATGGTATTTTTATGAAAAGAATACGGTTTTGCAAAGAAGCTATCATTTCATGTGAAAAAGTTTGATTAAATTGGTTTATGGGTGATTAATAGTCAACATGAATATGGGTAGATAATATGTATTAGGTGACAAGTGGAAATTTATAGAAAAACCGAATCGGATATCGGTTTGTCCGATTTCCGTCGGGTTCCAAAAAGTCGTATTTTTACATTAAGGAAAAGAGAGATAGAAGAGATGGGACTTACGGTTTGGACAAGCTAAGGAAGCTAAGGGATGTGGTGGTTGTAGATTCGTCGAAAACGTCGCGAAGGTTCTGATCCGGTCGCCGGAATCCGTCGTCGATTTCGGCAGCGCTTCGCTTCTCGCTCTTCGTACCGAGTTCTCGAGAATTTGGGAGAGTGGACTTAGAGTTGTGAGGTGAAATGGTAGAGGGTAGGGGTCTTTATATAGGGCTAGGCTAGGGTTAGGGTTTGGATTAAAAAATATTTAAAAAAATGTAAAAATCATTAAAAATTCATTAATTTTGGTCTTAAAAGGGGATTAATGAGAAATGTGTAACAGTACAAAAAATTTAGACTATACTGGGGGTTAGACCAGGTCAACACGAAAAAATTTCGTGTTGACGACTCGGCCGACCGGCCGATTCGGCCGAGTGAAGTGCCGTCGGGTGGGGTTCGGTCTGGGGGAGGTTTTGGTGTACTTTAATTTTTTTAATTCGCAATAAATTGTGAGTTATGGCTGTTTGACCGTTTGACTTCTAAAAAAAAATTAAAACAAAATGATATAAAAATTATGTGGGGCATGTGATTCGAACTCTGGTGGCTTGGTTCAGTAGTGCAAGGTATTAACAATGAGCTACAAGCTCCTTCTTGTAATTATTGTAAGGAATTAGATACTTAAATTGTTTCCAGCAACATCAATACTCCAAGTATACACTATATTTAAAGCAAATTTTTGGTATACAAAATTGGAATTGTTACATTTTTTATAAAGTCAAATTCTTAGACTGTCTCATCAAAGCAGATGTTCCAACTTCGCGATGCTTGCTTTAATTCATAGATGGATTTAAGCAACCTGCACACTCTTCCGCTGCTCCCACTGTCTAAGAAACCTTATGGTTGATCCATGTAAACACTCTCTTCTAAATGTCCATTTAGAAAAGCTGTTTTTACGTCTATCTACCAGATTTCATAGTCATGGAAGGCAGCAATGGCAAGCAGGATCCGAATGGATTTAAGCATAGCTACAGGTGAAAAGGTTTCATCATAGTCCAATCCTGGTCTTTGACGAAAACCTTTTGCAACGAGTCTAGCTTTGTAGGTTTCCACTTGTCCAAGTGCACCAATCTTCTTTTTGAAGATCCATTTGCATCCAACTGGTTTCACCCCAGGAGGAACAACTTCTAAAGTCCATACTTTATTGGTGTACATGGATTCCATTTCGGATCTCATAGCATCCACCCACTTCACCGAGTCAACACTCGTGATAGCCTGCTGAAAACTAGTAGGCTCATCATCATCAATAATGCAATCCTCTCGATCCCCATCTAGAAGAAAACCATAGTTTCTCTCAGGAGGATGAGAAAGCCTACTAGATCTGCGGAGTGGCGTTGGTTCGTCATGTTCTATTGAAATCTGAGGTTCTACTGAGTCCTCGGTAGCAGTTTGAGGTTCTGGAATTTCTTCCAGCTCTATCGCGCTCCCACTAATTTCTTTTGCAAGAAATTCGCTCTCTAAGAAGACAATGTGGCGAGCGACAAACACCTTTTGTTCTTCAGTGTGGTAGACCATGTACCCCCTTGAATGTTTGGGGTATCCTACAAACTTGCACAAAAGCGATCGTGCCTCGAGCTTGTCCGGACTATGCTTTTTAACATATGCCGGACACTCCCATATCTTGATATACTTGAGATATGGTCTCTTCCCGCTCCACATTTCATATGGAGTGGTAGGCACTGACTTAGTTGGAACTCTATTCAATAAGTATGCTGCTGATTCTAGAGCAAAATCCTAGAAGGAAAGTGGCAACTCAGCACTACTCATCATTGAACGCACCATATCTAATAGTGTGCGATTCCTCCTTTCTGATACACCATTATATTGAGGTGTATAAGGCAGAGTAACCTGAGAGAGAATTCCATTCTCTTTTAAGCATTCAAGAAAACTGGTACTTAAGTATTCTCCACCTCGATCAGATCGAAGTATCTTGATGCTTTTACCAGTTTGTTTCTCTACTTCATTTTTATACTCCTTAAACTTCTCAAAGGCCTCGGATTTATGTTTCATTAAGAACACATGTCCATACCTAGAGAAGTCATCAGTAAAAGTGATGAAGTAGGAGTGACCACTTCTCGCATGCGTAGACATTGGACCACATACATCAGTGTGTACAAGTCCCAAGAGTTCTGTGGCTCTTTCTCAGTGTCCGGTGAACGGAGATTTGGTCATTTTTCCTTTGATACATGATTGACAAGTTGCATATGATGAATATTCAAACGGATCTAGATATCCATCTTTATGTAACTTAGTCAACCTTGTTTCATTTATATGACCAAGTCTACAATGCTATAGGAAGGCTTGATTTGAATCTGCAGCCTTTCTTTTAAGTGTGTTTTGAATATTGAAAATTCAAGATTGATTAAGTATGTATATGCCGTTTTCCAGTGTGCCATACCCAATCAGTTCTTGATTTAGGAGAATGTTCATGACATTTCTTTCAAGCACAAAATTATATCCTTCATTAGACAACAAAGATACTGATATAATATTACACAACATACTGGGAATACAAAAACAGCTGTACAACACCAAAATGTGCTCACTACTCAACCCTAGGTGATATTCCCCTATTGCAATAGCATCTACATGCATTCCATTGCCCATCCGGAGAGTCATATCACCTGTCCGCAGTACTCTACTATTTCTCAGATCCTGCAATGAATTACAGATGTGAGAACCAGAACCGGTATCAAGTACCCATGATGTAGAGTTTACTGAAAGATAATTTTCGATTACGAACACACCTGAAGCAGAAGCAACAGCTTGCTTCGTGTCCTTTGCCTTGAAGGCCATACAGTCCTTCTTCCAGTGCCCTTGCTTGTGACAATAATAGCATTCGTTCTTATCCGCTTTCACCCTTCCTGCCTTGTTCGTTCCCTGCACCTTCTTGACCCTACCCTTCGGTTTGGTGGCTTTCATCTTCTTCTTCCCTTTAGTTTTCGCTTTAGATTTAGAAGAGGATGATTGACCAACATACAGAACGGGGGTCTTCTCTTGTTTCAATGAGGTCTCTGCTACCCTCAACATGTTGAGGAGCTTTGGAAGATCAGCTTCCATTTCGTGCATGTTGAAGCTTAGCACGAACTGAGAGAAGGTGTGGGAAAGGGACTGCAAAATCAAGTCGATATACAAATCGTTCTCTAGCACGCATCCCAGGTTTGCGAGTTCCTCTATGAGGCTGATCATTTTGAGGACGTGCTCTCCTATAGGCGATCCTGGAGCCAACCTCATCTTGAAGAGTTTCCTTGAGGTCTCGTACCTCGCGATACGGGAGTGCTCCCCATACAATTCCTTGCAATGGAGAAAGATGGATATAATATCCATACTCTCGTACTGTTTCTGGAGTTCATTGTTCATGGACGCCAGCACGATACACTTAGCTCGTTCACAGTCTAGATCCCAGGTTTTGCGAACTTCCTTATCCACAACTGAGGAATCTGGTCCTGGGAGAAGGGGAGGAACAGCGGTGGTAACATATGCTACTTTGTCATAAGTCAGTGCAATGTTGACGTTCCTTAGCCAATCTTTATAGTTCTGCCCGGTTAGTATATTTTTTTCAAGTAATAGTTTTAGTCCTGTCATGGTAGCTGCTAGAGAGAGAGAAAAGAAAACACTCAGCATATGCTTCTTGCAAGTTTAGATTGGTTATTAGTTTATTTAAACAGGATGGCTCCCACCGTTTCCTCAAATCCTTCTTCAAAACCTAAAAGAAGAATTAGTCAGGATTTAATCACACGTCACAATACTTGCTTAACCTTTCAGCTAGGCCAGTGTTGGTATTTCGAGGGAGGTTTTCCAACGCTTTCGCGAAGTTCCTTAATTAAATAACCTCTTTTCCTTGGAGGCGTAGCCCCTCTAACACCTTTCTGGACACCTACTTGGTTTATAGCATTGATTGTTAAGTGAGAAAGTTTCCCGAGAGTAATCTTACTCATCAGTGGGATCGGTATCCAGCTATCATTGCATGATGTACTAGATGGAAGCCACCCTAGTCACCACACTCCAGAAGGTATGCTAAATCTGCAAGTTTCCTTTATGTTTGAAACTCCCGATGTGATTTTTACCCCAAGCTCTTATGACCTTGACGTAGGCCAACAAATCATAAGACGCAAGTCAAGTTCTACCCGTCGTTGTCCTGATTAATTTAGGTACATCGTACATGCCCTTGACGTAGGCTAACAAGGCTGTACGTCTGTCCTATACTAATGCATCTATCTATGCAACAAATAAGCAAACCACACTGCTACCATCCATTATGCCTTGACGTAGGCCAACAAGCATAGCATGAATACGATGTGCTGTCTATTTGAAACGACGAAGGGTTACGGCTGGTTTTTGGCAAAAAAACGTTAACGTAGTGAACTTGATATGATCGAAGGAACCATGATAGCCTTTATTAAAAGGAGTGGTTTAAGCTCCGTATTTAAAATTTGCTTTTTGAAGAAAACCGAGTGGTTTTAGAAATTGTTCCAACGATTCAATTTAGGTTTTATTTTTCTTTGCATTAAAAAATAATGCGTCCCATCATTAGCCTATCATTACAGATAACAACGAAAATACAACGTCCTCTTATGCCATCCGCATTCGCCACAGGGTCCCGTCATCACCCGTTAGGTTACTTAACTAACGGCAGAGCGGGGGCTGGGCTAGCGCGGGTGTAAAACATAAGTGACGTCTAAATAGCTATCATATATAGATATTGTACATTCGTCAGACGCAATAATAGGCATTCCAGATCACAGATAAACTTTATTGGATTTGCTAGCAATCTGCGTTTCTTTTGAGCCTGCAATGAAAGACGGATTTACACAGTTGTGATGGATAGCCATTACCCCACCCCAGACCCCTACGGGTACGGCAAACTACCCGCCAAGTACCCGAAGTGAAGCGGTCTCCCTCAACAACGTGAGTAGGCCACTAAACACTTCGAAATACCCGGTAGTTTGTGCACCCCACCTTGAGTCTATCCTAGGAGCAAAAACAGTAAAAAGAAATAATACAACGGTGGCTACAACCGCAATCTGGATGTGCCCCGCAAAATAATATTACAACTTATTACAATTACATCGAATGAATTAATACAATAACCCATCACAAAACCCCGGCTAATCATCACAACAATCCAATTCAGTTCATAATCACAAACAGTTAAAACATTACAGATATGTGCAACCACCTGCCAAGCGACATACTAGCAGTCAGGGGAGGTTTACGAACACATAATACAGTTCACAGATATAATCAAACAAGCAAATATCGTATAATTTCGTTCGATCAAACCCATTAGATTCTGCTTCAAAACTTCTGTGTAAACCTAAGACCTGAGCAAAAAATAAACATTCCAGAAAAGACAAAACATTCACAGAAGAGTTACTGGGGAAATTTGGGGTGAATCGGGCTCAACTCGGCCGTGGATCCGCGGCGGATCGGTGGGTTCGGCCGCGGTTCCGCGGTGTGTTGGCCGATTCATGCACCCAAATTTCTCCAGTGTTCTTAGGTTTCCATGTAGGTTATTCTGAAGGTCCCTGAAAAAATTTTGGACCTCATTTTAAAATCGACAGAAACTGTGTAAATATGATATCTTTTCCAGTTCGTTTTGCGTTCGAAATTCATACGACTTTGCAAGTGAGTTAATTATTGTTTAGTGAGGCTCTGATACCACTGTAAGTCGATGTGCAACACCCCACGAGTTGCGGGAAGGCGGAAATATGAAAAACGATCTTGTTCTTGAAGCATACATCGACTAACCGAAGATCTTTGCTAAACGATAATTAACAACTACCATAGAAATTCTTAGCTACTATGTAAAGAGATTATACCTAGTGATACGTGTCCTTCGTCTTTACGATCTCTACGTCCTCCTCCAAGTGATAGATGATCCACCCGAGAACCCTAATCCAAGCTTCACCTCAAAACTTGAGGTAACTAAGTTTCTCTAATTGCTAATCAAAGGAACTTAGATCATATAGAGTTAGGTTATGGAATGTTTAGTCTTTTCTAATCCTTGTTCTCAACTCATGAGTGGTAGGATTAGAGCTTGAAGAAAGAGTGAGCTTGAGGAGAGAGAAGGTGAACTAGAATCATGAAAATGAAATTGTTTCTCACTTGATATATGAGGCATAATGAATAAATCAATAAATGAATAAATGTGATTATTCATCATGCTACATAAATACAATTGAGTGATTCACTATATGAGTCATTAAGCAATTAATGATGCATTAATGATATGATGAATCACACAAAATGAGTCACAATTGCATTTAATGATAATGCCACCTAAACCCTCAAGTCACCATGCTTCTAGAAGCTTCCCGGAAATTACGAGAACGCCCTTCCCATCCGTGAAAATACGGAAAAACTTTAGACTGTATAAATCCAATAACCTGATACTAGAATCAGGCTTAAACTAAAGCCGTCTAGTAAAAACTGTCCGAATGTCGTACGTGCGTTTAAACACATATTCGTCCGAACCCTTATCGTAAAGCCGTACGACCTCTATATAGTTTCGCCTGGAGTTGGGAAAACTCTGTGTGGGACTCTAAAGACTTGACTACTACGCTGGCAGTGGGTTTAACCACAGACCGCAAGCGACACTAGCTGTACGTAACGGTCCCCAGGTAGATGTCGATAAGAAGGCCGATGAGGAAACCCATCCGAACTCCTACTGAGCCTGTCCGTGACAATATCCGTGCAGTCCGATCTGTTCGTCTAAGAGTATCGCATGTATGGTCTAGGGGGGTGGTGAACGTCAGACCCCTAATAACCGTACAAGTCGTGCCGGCATGGCTCAAATACCATCCGAGAATCTACTGATCAGTTTATCAGTAATTCTCAATCAGCCCTGGCCAGGGACTTATGGTAATGACCAACCGATTACTGTGCGATATCAACTCCTTATACCGGGAGAGACGAATCCCTAACAGTCGCTCACTGCCTCCACGTGGCTCGGGACTGTGCCCAACTAAAACCTGTTTGCACGACTCCTTTGAACCGTGGTAGGGTAGTAATCAAAGCACAGTGGGAACTCACACGAGACAAATGATGACCTTAAGTCAACGGACTAACTGCACACATGTCACCTGAGAACTGCTATCTGACGTTAGGTATAAATACCATCCAGTCAGTTCTCGGCGAGTCCTGTCCGGTGCACTCACACCCAGTGAGCATCTGTATACAATCTTAGGTGCACTCTACCAATGGCTACGGGACCAATCCATCGCCCCTGCTCAGGGTCTAGATATGTATACACCAGTCTACTCCGGAGTATCGATGCCCAGTCTCGATACTCCTGCGACCAGGGACATCTAAGGATGTGCCTATTGACTATCCAGCTCCCACAAGTATGACTGCCATCACAACGCCGGTAGTCAGGCAAACACCCTAAGGGCTTTATCAACATGTTTATAAATACAAAGTAAAATATATCACACGTTAAGATAAAGTCAAACCAAATAGCGTACTATCATATTAAGCAAGATTGTCATGTACATACATATCCCTAGTATCCTATACAATGAAGGCCTCTAGGGCATATATATCCAACAGAAATATCTCATATCACTCTTGTAGAGACTAAACCATGGCTAACAATAATGGTTAGGTTAATAAATATCTAGAGTGAGACAAAATTAGTGGATTAAGTCAAAGGTTAGCACAAAGCTTCTCCAAGCTTCTAACCTTGACAATTTCCAACTAATTTTCTTTTACTCTTAATAAATAAAACCCCATATTATTATTTGTATGGTATAAGTCTAATACACCCATGTAGCATGTAGCAACTAGCAAGACACAATAATATATATCACATATATATTAAGTGTACACAAGTGAGAAAAAAGAAGTGCTTAGTGAGCTAATATTAGTTAATGTAAAATTAATATATCAAATATATAATCATACATTAAATTATTAAATCAACACTTGATTTAATAATCCGGCTATATCACATATAACTGACTAATATCATTTGTATCAACTTATCGAATCAACACTTGATTCGATAACCCAGCTATATCACATATAACCGACCAATATCACATATCGCGATAATAGAATACGATATCACATACACGTATTAATCTCGGTCGCACATATCACATATGTGCCCATACTTCGTTTCGCCTGAGCCAGGAAACCTCTGTGTAGGACTCTAAAGACTCGTCAATACGCCGGCAGTAGGTGATGATCATATCAGTCACCCACAAGCCGTTAACGTTACTAGCTGGACGTAACGGCTACCCGGGTATTGAGCGATCAGAAAATCAACAAGCAAGCCTGCTCATACTCCTGCGAATACAATAAGTAACATTACCGTACAATCCGGTCTCTTCGTCTGAGATGTCGCTTATCCAGCCTAGGGGTGGTAAACGTCAGACCCCAATAGCCTGAAAAGTCATGCCGATGTGAGGCCCATAACGGTTTGAAAAACTACTGATAACACTTACCGGTAAATCTCAGCAACCCTGGCCAGGGATTTCCTGTTATGGCCAATCGAGCATAGCGCAACATCAACCCCCAATACCGGGAGAGACGAAATCCCCTCCTATCGCTCATTGCCTCCATATGACTCGGGACTGTACCCAAAAACCACCGTTTTTCACGTTCTCTTGAACGTGGTAAGGTGGAAATCAAAGCACAGTGGGAATCACACAAGTCTCTATGACGATCTCGGGTCTACAGACTAATCTATACCAGTGTCACCAGAGAACTGCTATCTGACGTGAAGTATAATACCATCTAGGAGTTCTCGGCGAGTCCTGTTCAGTGTGCCCAGTCTCCACTGAGCACCCGTATACAATCTTTGATGTCAAACACTAATGAATGTGGGATCATCCATCGCTCATCATATGGGTCAAGAAACGTATACGCTAGTCTACTTTGGAATACCGATGCCCCGACTCGATACTCCCACGACTAGGAACAATTGAAGGATGTACTTACAGACTATCCTGACCCCACTAGTATGATCTGCATCATAATCCTGATAGTCAAGTACTCATCCTAAGGGCTTTATAAACATGTAACATAGACAATAAGTGTACATGTTTAGATAAAGAGTAACCAGATAGTATACTATCATGTCGAGCACGAAATTCCTCCCTATATATGTCCAAGTATCCACTATAACATACATCATATGTACAATAATGGCCTCTAGGGCATACATACAACTAACAATCTCCCAATTGCACTACGGCCAGGTTTTGTAGTATCTCATACCCAACGTCCCATAAAAGTCTCTTTAGGGAAAGACCTTTGTGAGTGGATCCGCCGTATTATCCTTCGCGTCAACTATCCTAACCTCGATCCTTTGGAGATCAACCATCTCCCTGATCAGGTGATTCTGCCTCAGAATATGTCTGGATCGCTGATGGGACCGGGGTTCCTAGGCCAAAGCTGTTGGATATGTATGCCCTAGAGGCCATTATTGTATAGTACTAGTTTGTATAATACATTTTGGAAGCTTGGGATATACATACGGGTTTACGACAGTCTTGCTCAATATAGTAGTATGCTACTTGGTTTGTTTCTATCTTAATATGTGTATATGTTTCTTTTAACATATCGCTAATACATATTGATAGAGCCCTTAGGATCTTTGCTTGACTACCAGCGTTGTGATGGCGATCACACTAGTGGGGGCTGGGTAGTCTATAAGCACATCCTTATACATGTCCCTAGTCGTAGGATTATCGAGACAGGGCATCGATACTCCAGAGTAGACTGGTGCATACGTGTTCATCACAGAATTTTGTATTTTTATACCGCCTATTCTTTATCACATTGCATATAGGTAGGTGCTTTTAATCCGTGTTTGCTATATATTTATAGGTTACAGGTTTCCAGTCCAAATAATGCAAATCAAGACAAAATCTCCACAGTTACGCCAAAATCCAGAACATCTGTCACAGACAAATAAAAGCTGGGTTCCAGTCATCCGCATCCGACCAGTGCCGCTTACCAGTTCAAAAGACAGGACGAAAACAATCGTCATTTTTTGGTCAAGCGTGGGGCCCGATGGAGATAAGTCAAATAACAATATTCAAAGATGCGTGGGGCCCGAGGGAGATAAATTCAAATAAATTAACTATGAAGCCATCATTGTTGACTGCTGGAAACTGAAGAAATCATGGAAGAATCTTGACATTTTGGACCTGTTAAACAGAAGACAAAAGCAACACAAGAAAACCCACAAATTACGACTTGCCAATTCCACCACATGGCCGCGGATCCGCGGCCAATATGGTGACTCGGCCGCGGATCCGTGGCCGAGTTGACTCAGTGCCAGTGGATAATTGGGGGGTAGTTGGGACATTGCATTTGAGCAGAGAATCTTGCCATAGGGTTTCAGCACTCAGCCTATAAATAGCCCAGTTTTATGCCCAAGCAATAGAGATAGATAGATGGAATTCTTATGCCATTCTTTTTTAGGAATTAGTATAGCTTAGCATGTATCTTCTTCTTCTTCTTCATCTTTCCTCCATTAAATTGTTGTGAGAGCTTTTGAGTGGATGTTAAATGAAGATGAGGGTTTTTATTATCTTGTCTCTTTTATTTATTGTCTTGTAATTTTATTATCTTGTATTGTAATTTTAATTTTTGTTGTTAACTAGTTGTTGTTATTTCTTTACTTGTTTTATTTTCCTTCTCTTATCTTTTCCGTATTATTTTCAAGCGATGATATTTCGATGGAGTTCCTTGCTTAGGTGAGGACCCAAGAGTTAGCTTGCACCATTTGTAAAACCGTATTTTCCTTTTCCTTCTTTTCTTCCTTCTTGTTTTGTTTTATTTTCATTTTCATGTGTGAATAATTCCACACTTGTTAAGGCTAAGGAAGGTGGTATAAGGGACG
This sequence comes from Agapanthus africanus, assembly GCA_030015575.1. Classification (NCBI taxonomy): domain Eukaryota; kingdom Viridiplantae; phylum Streptophyta; class Magnoliopsida; order Asparagales; family Amaryllidaceae; genus Agapanthus; species Agapanthus africanus. The sequence goes on along the minus strand of JASDDO010000010.1, from coordinate 536,228,218 downwards.
GAGAAATCCCTTGTGCTTCTCTTCGCCAAACATCTTGAAACGAACTCCGACCAAACAAACGCAACCTCCTCACTTAGGCGCTCTATACGTGACATGTAGCCGCGACCTAAGTCGAGAAGTCCTTTAAGCGCACTACAACGTGACATGTAGTTGTGACTTAATTGGATACATGGTTGCGGGTGTTTGGCCGAGGGTTGGAAATAAGCGTATTTAGCGGACAGATAAGGGGCACTAGGAATGGATTTAGCGTTGGAAAGCTTGCTTAAACTCGCAAATCCCAATCCTATGTCCTCCTAATCCCCGCTACTTTCGTTTATCCCAACATCGTCTTAAGGATGGAAAAAGACAAGCACAAGACTAATCCTAACTCTACTAACTGATCTTAACCTTAACAAGTTTACTTTAACATAAAATACGACACTTAGGATAGTTTCAAACACAAACATATACAATTCTTCATTGACTCGTCTAAGACAAGAACTTAAATATTTCCGTCTCCCTGCGGATCGACCCGTGCTCAACCGGCTAGCTGCAAAGCGACACCGTCCTGATCGCGGTTATAACTTTAGAACTTTGAATCCCGACACGCAAAAAGCGTGCGATCAATACGCTTCTCGTCCCAGCAGGGGAGATGGTCTGTCCCACAGCCATCAATACGTCGTACTGGAGATAGTATGCAGGTGCTCGTTAGGTTACGAGTACACTGGATAGGACTCGTCGGGAACTGTTGGTTGGTATTATACCTATCGTCAGTTAACAGTTCCCAGGTGACATGAGTACAGCTTAGTCCGTTGACTTGACACTGTCACTTCGCCTCGAGTGTGTTCCCACTGTTCTTAGATTACTACCCTACCACGGCTTTATTGAGTCGTACAAACAGGTAGTAGTTGGGTGCAGTCCCGAAGCACTTGGAGGCAGTGACGGTTAGACATGATTCGTCTCTCCCGGTATTGGGAGTTGATATCACGCTGTGTCTAGGAGAGCCATTACACAAAGTCCCAGGCCAGGGCAAGCGAGATTTACTGGTAGTGTTTCCAGTCGTTTCTCAGGGTATTCTGGGTTACACTCTGACACGACTTGTACCGCTATTAGGGGTCTGACGTTTACCGTCCTCCTAGGCCCGACATGCGATACTCTTAGACGAACAGACCGGACTGTACGGAGATTGTCACATTCATGCTCAGTAGGAGTTCAGATGGGTTCACCTCATCAGTCTTCTTATCGGCATCTACCTGGGGACCGTTACGTACAGCTAGTACCGCTTGCGGCCTATGGTTAAACCCATTGCCAGCGTAGTGTCGAGTCTTTAGAGTCCCACACAGAGGGTTGTTCACCTTTGGGCGAAACAAGTAGAGGTCGTATGGTTTTACGACAGGGTTCGTTCACATATGCGTACTTGTGCGCATTTGGTGTTCGGACAGTTGACACTAGTGGGATTTGGTTTAAACCGGATCCTAGTATTTGATTTTGGCTTGGTTCAGTCTCATTGCATTCGTGTTCTTCGGAACGCGGAAGCGGGTATGTATATACAGTTGACAGAGACAAACGAAGGAGACATCTCATTAGGGTTTTTGACCATTGACTTGATTAAGATCTTAATGAGATGAAGGTAACTGATTAATAGTTTTAATTAGTAATAATTGTTTTATGGTTATTTGGATTGACCATTTGACTTGTTGACCAAAGTTGACTAAGATATTTTTCTTAAGCAAAAGATTCTTTGCTTAGCATTAATGGAGACATGATAATGGCCAAATCAAATGAACCATCACAACTTTTTTGCTAATTAAAATTATTATTCTTTTATGCTAATATGAGAACTATCTCTTCATTCTATCATATTGATTCTCTCTCCTAGCTCTCTCTCCTTCATCCTCTCTCTCAAACCCTAACCTCTTATATGTTGAGAACAAAGGGAAATTGAGATCAAATCATAAAATCACTCTCTACTCACTCTAGGGTTCTTGGTCTAGCAAGCAAAGCACTCTAGTTACTTCATGGTTGAGGTAGGAGCTCAAGGTAGAGACCTTCGGGTGGATCTTCTTCGACATAGAGAAGCCGGTGAGGAGGAACCATCTAGATCATTCCAAGGAGCTCACAATAAGGAGAAGAAGGAGTTCAAGTTTAAGGTATAACTTTCTATCATAGTAGATAGAACTCTATTTAGTGCTAACTAGGTTTATGGTAAAGATCCGGTTAAGGTTTATTCTAGCGCCAAGTTCGTTATCGCTATGAAATTTTTGTTCCGCATTTGGCACGGATGTTGGCCGGGGCGCTAGTGTAACCCTTCATGGTATCAGAGCCAGCCTATAAACCCTAGGTTAGCAAGTTTAAGCAATGTTAAAACAACGATATCGAAACGATTCCAGAAAACCAAAACCAAGATCTGCAGTTTCTGTCGATTTTGAAAAAGTCTCTGAAATTTTTTTAAACAAGTGCAGAGTGGTTCTTACCTTATGAGATGCAACCAAACCAAAAACGAGGCAATTCCACTCACCTGTGGCCGGCCACATAAGCCTTAAAACCGGCCTCCTCGGATTTGTTTGGGTGGAATGCAATTTTTTTTGGTTCGTGGTGCTTATCTCTAGGTATTTTGTTTCCTGGTGTTGTTTATTTTTTTTCCCAAACTTGATTCCCTGTAGATTTGAGTTTGAGGCAACTAGAGGTGTTTCGAATTCGTTATATTTAACACTGTTTAACAGTTTACAGTTCATTCACTTTTATCTGTGACCGGGAATGTCACTCGATCGGTAAAACTCGTCTAATCGCTATATGTTCCTTTAGACGGGTTTTGCGAACGTGACATTCGCGTTGATGTTGTGTGCTTGTTCTGTAATGTTGGTTGGATATTCGTGATGGATAGCAAGTGTTGTAATGTTTGTTATACAGTTTAAATTCATTTGTACATTTGTTATTGCGGGGTGAGCGTCCGACATGTGGACTGCCGTCTTTGCCGGGTTGTATATTATTTTGGGGCACGACCAGGTTGAGCTCGATTTCACCGTTTGTACATATTATTTTCTTTTTCTGTACTAGGATTACCCCACGGTGGAGTGCACGAATAGCCGGGTTCTAGGAAGGCAGCAAGCCCGCATCTCATGGAGTTGAGACGGAGGGGGCTTCTTTCTCATGGCATTGAGACGGAGGAGGCTTCTATCTCATAGAGTAGAAACGGAGGGGGATTCATTCTAGAATTGGCGGGCTATTCGCCGCACTCGTAGGGGGTACAGATTTTTATTGCACAGGCTATCCAGACGATAGGGAACGCCGGGTTTTATTTGTGGCTCAAATGAAACCCGGGGCTCCAAGATTATCCACCATTCTGTATTGATGGCTGTGTTTCTGTGATGTTTTTTACTACCATGCCTGGGACGAATTTGTATATACTTATATATATATATACATACTAGTAGATGTTGTATATGTTTTACACCCGCGCTAGTCCAGCCCCCGCTCTGTCGTTAGTTAAGTAACCTAACGGGTGATGACGGGGCCCAGTGGCGAATGCGGATGGCATATACGTACATCGTATTTTCGTTCTTTTCTGGTGTGGTAGGTTACTTTGATGGGACAACATTAATTTTGATTAATGCAAGTAAAAAAAACCTAAAAAGATGTTTTTGGAACCAAATTTTAAAAACAGACATTACAGACGTTCTCTTTTGCTTTACACAGTGGTTTTCAGTTTGGAATATCCAGCACCTCATTCGACGAGGCAAGGGCCGAGATCCCTTCATCGGGAGTGACCCTTTGAGTAAAAGTTTGCGTCAACGTAATATTTTCCCTATAGTCGATTAATCTTGCATTGCATCATGGTATTCAGTTTGGAATATGCTGCACCTCATTCGACGAGGAAAGAGCCGATATCCCTTCACAGGGAGTGACCTCTTTAGCAAAAGTTTTCGCCACTATATATTTTAAAAGGCAATCAGGTTCCTTCAACGATATCAACTTCATTACGTTAACGGGTTTTTCGCCAAAAACCCAGCCGTAGCCCTCTGTCATTTTGGATCGGTATTATTTAGTATTCGTGCTGCGTTTGTTGACCTAGTCAGGGTGTAGTGAACGGTAGCTAAGTGATATTTTTCAGTGCATTGCAAATGTGATTGGTTAGGACAGTCGTACGGCCTTGTTGACCTAGTCAAGAGCACGTACGGGTGGGTTTAATGCAATCAAGATAATGACGGGTAGAACTTGACTAGCGGTTTATGGTTTGTTGACTCAGTCAAGGTCATAAACCGTTAGGGGTAAAAATCACATCGGGAGTTTCAAACATACAGGAAACTTGCAGATTTAGCATACCTTCTGGAGTGTGGTGACTAGAGTGGATTCCATCTAGGTCATCACACAATGATAGTTGGATCCCGATCCCACTGATGAGTTGGATTACTCTCGGGAGATTATTTCACTTAACAATCAATGCTATAAACCAAGTAGGTGTCTAGAACGGTGTTAGTGGGGCTACGCCTCCAGGGAAAAGAGGTTATGTAATTAAGGAACTTCGTGAAAGCGTTGGAAAACCTCCCTCGAAGTACCAACACTAGCCTGGCTGAAAGGTTAAGCAAGTATTGTGACGTGTGATTAATCCTGACTAATTCTTCTTTTTAGGTTTGAAGAAGAATTTGAGGAAACAGTGGGAGCCATCCTGATTAGATAAATTAATAAACCAATCTAATCTTGCAAGAGCGCACGCTGAGTTGTTTCTTTTCTCTCTCTCTAGGTAGCAACCATTTCACGCCCTAATCAAGATAATAAAATGTATCGCTTGACCGATCCGAATTCCTATTCGGGGCTGGGGAACGTCAGTTCGGCTCTAACTTACGATAACAGTCATAAGTATGAGCAAGGGAAAGAGGATTGTATGGATTCCAAGGAGACCCAAGTGAAGAAGAAGTATACTATTGCATCTACTTCAGGTGTTCTTGTAGTTGAGAACTGCTTTTCGGTCAGTCCTACCTCCTGGGTACTAGATACCGGATCAGCATCTCATATCTGTAATTTATTGCAGGGACTGAGAAAAAGTAGGATCGTTGGATCTGGTGATATGTCCCTCAGGGTAGGGAACGGAGCATAAGTTAATGCTGCAGCCGTCAGTGAATATCACCTAGTATTGCCAAATGGTAATACTATGATTTTGAACAATTGCTAATATGTACCTTCCATGGTTTGCAACATAATATCAGTGTCTTTACTAGATAAAGATAGATATAACTTTGTTCTTGATAGAAATATCATGAACATTTACCTTGATAAGGTACTGGTTGCCGAAGGTACACTGTGTAATGGTATCTATGTTCTAAATCAGAATACAGTTCTCAATATACAAAACACACGCAAAAGGAAGAGTTTAGATACGAACGAATCCTACTTGTGGCATTGTAGACTTGGTCATATCGGAGAGAAAAGACTAAGTAAGTTGCATAAAGATAGACTATTGAATACGTTCGAGTTTTCATCTTATGAAACTTGTCAGTCTTGTCTTAAAGGAAAGATGACCAAATCTCCGTTCACCGGACATGGAGAAAGGGCAGCAGAGCTCTAGGGACTCATACACAGTGATGTATGTGGTCCAATGTCTATACATGCAAGGGGTGGGTTCTCATACTTCATCACATTCACTGACAATCTCTCCAGGTTCGGATATGTGTATCTGATGAAACACAAATCTGAAGCTTTTGAGAAATTCAGAGAATTCAGAAACGAAGTGGAGAACCAGATAGGCAAAAATATCAAGATCCTCCGGTCTGATAGAGAAGGGGAGTACTTAAGCACGGAATTCCTAGATTACTTAAAAGAGAATGGTATTCTCTCTCAGCTTACTCCTCCGTACACACCACAACATAATGGTGTATCGGAGCGGAGGAACCGTACCCTGTTGGATATGGTTCGCTCCATGATGAGTGGTGCTAAGTTACCTCTTTCATTTTGGGGACATGCGCTTTTAACAGCGGCATATCTATTGAATGATGTTCCGTCCAAATCGGTGCCTAAGACTCCATTCGAGATATGGAATGGAAAAAGGCCATATCTTAAAAGATTTAAGATATGGGGTTGTCCGGCTTATTTTAAAAAGAATAAACCAGATAAACTAGAAGCGCGGTCAGTTTTGTGTAAGTTTGTGGGATATCCAAAGAATGGTTATGGATATCTGTTCTACTACACCGAGGAACAGAAGGTGTTTGTTGCTCAACATGCCGTTTTCTTAGAAACGGAGTTTCTTGCAAAAGAAATTAGTGGGAGTACGGTAGAACTGGAAGAGATTCAGCGACCACAAACTGAAACTGAAGATTTGACAGAACCTCAGGATTCAATAACCCCAGATGAACCTCAGCCACTCCGCAGATCTGGTAGGATTTCTCATCCGCCCGAGAGATACTACGGTTTTCTCATAGATGGGGATCGAGAGGATTGCATCTTGGAAGAAGATGATCCTACAAGTTTTAGGCAGGCCATTATCAGTAGGGACTCTGATAAATGGCTGGATGCTATGCGATCTGAAATGGAGTCCATGTACACCAATAAAGTGTGGACCTTGGATATTGCACCACCTGGGGTAAAACCCGTTGGATGCAAATGGATCTACAAAAGGAAACTTGGTGTAGATGGGCAGGTGGAAACCTATAAGGCTAGATTCATTGCAAAAGGTTTTCGTCAAAGACCTGGTTTGGACTATGACGAAACTTTTTCTCTAGTGGCTATGCTTAAATCCATTCGGATCCTACTTGTAATTGCTGCCTTCCATGACTACGAGATCTGGCAGATAGACGTGAAAACGGCTTTTCTAACCGGCAATTTAGAAGAGTGCGTTTACATGGATCAGCCAGAAGGTTTTGTAGACAGTTGGAGCAGCGGGAAGGTGTGCAAGTTGCTTAAATCCATTTATGGGTTAAAGCAGGCATCGCGGAGCTGGAACATCTGTTTTGATGAGGCAATCAAGGAATTTGATTTCATCAAGAACGAAGATGAACCTTGTATCTATAAGAAGATTGTAGGACGAACTGTCGTGTTCCTAGTCTTGTACGTAGATGACATTCTTTTGATAGGAAATGATATTCCTATGCTATAATCGGTCAAGCTATTCTTGTCACAACGGTTCTCCATAAAGGACCTGGGTGATGCCACATACATACTGGGGATCAAGATCTACAGAGATAGATCCAAGAGATTACTGGGACTTTCGCAGTCCAGGTACATAGAGACCGTACTAAAGAGATTTAGTATGGAAGATTCCAAACACGGTAATATACCAGTATTGCACAGAATCACCCTCTCTAAGAAGATGTCTCCCAAGACTGACGAAGAGAGGGTTCGCATGAGCTTTATACCCTACGCTTCGGCGGTAGGATCTATAATGTATGTGATGCTATGTACAAGACCAGATGTAGCTTACGCGCTGAGCGTGGTGAGCCGGTATCAGTCAGACCCAGGTGAGAACAACTGGACGGCAGTGAAGAACATTCTCAAGTACCTGATAAGGACTAAGGAGATGTTCCTAGTTTACGATAATGGAGACCTCAGGGTCGAGTCCTATACCGATTCAAGCTTCCAGAGTGACAAGGACGACAGCAAGTCTATCTCGGGTTTTGTGTTTACCCTCAACGGAGGGGCGGTGTGTTGGAGGAGTTCTAAACAGGATACCGTCGCAGACTCGACGATGGAGGCTGAATACATTGCTGCAAGCGATGCCACAAAAGAGGCGGTCTGGATGAAGAAGTTCATTAGTGAACTTTAGGTGGTTCCGTCCATTGTTGACCAATACCTTTGTATTACGATAACAATGGGGCTATAGTTTTAGCGTAGGAACCAAGGTTCCATCAGAAGTCCAGACACATCTTAAGGCGGTATCACCTGATCAGGGAGATCATTGATCGCCAGGAGATCGAGGTACGAAGAGTGGACACAATAGACAACACGGCAGATCCATTCACAAAGGCCCTCTCTCAAACACAGTTCGAGCGACTTTTTGAGCTATTGGGTATGCGGTACACCAATTACTGGCCTTTAGTGCAAGTGGGAGATTATTGGATATGTATGCCCTAGAGGCCATTATTGTATAGTACTAGTTTGTATAATACATTTTGGAAGCTTGGGATATATATACGGGTTTACGACAGTCTTGCTCAATATAGTAGTATGCTACTTGGTTTATTTCTATCTTAATATGTGTATATGTTTCTTTTAATATATCGCTAATACAAATTGATGGAGCCCTTAGGATCTTTGCTTGACTACCAGCGTTATGATGGCGATCACACTAGTGGGGGCTGGGTAGTCTATAAGCACATCCTTATACAGGTCCCTAGTCGTAGGATTATCGAGACAGGGCATCGATACTCCAGAGTAGACGGGTGCATACGCTTCTCGTCCCAGCAGGGGAGATGGTCTGTCCCACAGCCATCAGTACGTTGTACTGGAGATAGTATGCAGGTGCTCGTTAGGTTACGAGTACACTGGATAGGACTCGTCGGGAACTGTTGGTTGGTATTATACCTATCGTCAGTTAACAGTTCCCATGTGACATGAGTACAGCTTAGTCCATTGACTTGACACTGTCACTTCGTCTCGAGTGTGTTCCCACTGTTCTTAGATTACTACCCTACCACGGCTCTATTGAGTCGTGCAAACAGATAGTAGTTGGGTGCAGTCCCGAAGCACTTGGAGGCAGTGACGGTTAGACAGGATTCGTCTCTCCCGGTATTGGGAGTTGATATCGCTGTGTCTAGGAGAGCCATTACACAAAGTCCCTGGCCAGGGCAAGCGAGATTTACTGGTAGTGTTTTCAGTAGTTTCTCAGGGTGTTCTGGGCTACACTCCGACACGACTTGTACTGCTATTAGGGGTCTGACGTTTACCGCCCCCTAGGCCCGACATGCGATACTCTTAGACGAACAGACCAGACTGTACGGAGATTGTCACATTCAGGCTCAGTAGGAGTTCAGATGGGTTCACCTCATCGGTCTTCTTATCGGCATCTACCTGGGGACCGTTACGTACAGCTAGTACCGCTTGCGGCCTGTAGTTAAACCCACTGCCAGCGTAGTGTCGAGTCTTTAGAGTCCCACACAGAGGGTTGTTCACCTTTGGGCGAAACGAGTAGAGGTCATATGGTTTTACGACAGGGTTCGTTCACATATGTGTACTTGTGCGCATTTGGTGTTCGGACAGTTGACATTAGTGGGCTTTGGTTTAAGCCGGATCCTAGTATTTGATTTTGGCTTTGTTCAGTCTCATTGCATTCATGTTCTTCGGAACGCGGAAGCAAGTATGTATATACAGTTGACAGAGACAAATGAAGGAGACATCTCATTAGGGTTTTTGACCATTGACTTGATTAAGATCTTAATGAGATGAAGGTATTTGATTAATAGTTTTAATTAGTGATAATTGTGTTATGGTTATTTGGATTGACCATTTGACTTGTTGACCAAAGTTGACTAAGATATTTTTCTTAAGCAAAAGATTCTTTGCTTAGCATTAATGGTGACATGATAATGGTCAAATCAAATGAACCATCACAACTTTTTTGCTAATTAAAATTATTATTCTTTTATGCTAATATGAGAGCTATTTCTTCATTCTATCATATTGATTCTCTCTCCTAGCTCTCTCTCCTTCATCCTCTCTCTCAAACCCTAACCTCTCATGTGTTGAGAACAAAGGGAAATTGAGATCAAACCATAAAATCACTCTCTACTCACTCTAGGGTTCTTGGTCTAGCAAGCAAAGCACTCTAGTTACTTCATGGTTGAGATAGGAGCTCAAGGTAGAGGCCTTCGGGTGGATCTTCTTCGATATAGAGAAGCCGGTGAGGAGGAGCCATCTAGATCATTCCAAGGAGCTCACAACAAGGAGAAGAAGGAGTTCAATTTTAAGGTATAACTTTCTATCATAGTAGATAGAACTCTATTTAGTGCTAAGTAGGTTTATGGTAAAGATCCGATTAAGGTTTATTCTAGCGCCAAGTTCGTTATCGCTACGAAATTTTTGTTTCGCATTTGTATACGGATGTTGGCCGGGGTGCTAGTGTAACCCTTCAAAAGCCACAACTCCATTGTTGTCACAATAACTGTTATTGGATGCTCAATGGTAGGAACCATGTTCATCTTATGAACAAGAAATATCCAAACAGCCACTTTAGCAACATCGTTGGTAGCGATGTATTCAGCCTTTATCGTCTAGTTTGCCACGGTATCTAGCTTGGAACTCTTTCAACATACCGTTCCTCCACTGAAGGTAAAAACAAAGCCTGAGACTGACTATCAGTCGACCTTATCACTCTGGAAGCTCAAATCGGTAAAGGACTCCCACTGGAGTTCTCCGTTACCAAACACTAAGAACATTTCTTCAGTGCTTCTCAAGTACTTAAAAATGTCCTTTATAGCTGTCCATTGATTCTCCCAAGATCCGATTGATTCCTGATCACTACACCTAGTGAGTTTGCTACATCTGGTCTGGTCATGCCCCGCTTCCCAGTATACGGGCGAAGGACGTGACGAGGCCGCGACGTATTTACTGTGAAGTAAATACGTTAAGCGTATCTAAGAATATAAAAGTAAATCCACAAGAGACAAGATATAATAAAACAACAACTTTATTTATTCACATTCTTTCTGTACAATGCATGAAAAAAAATACATCTGATGAAAACAATGCCTAAACAATGGCATAACAGAAAAGGAAAAGCACTGGAATGAAATGTGTACAATGAAGCTAGAGCTCTGGGTCTTCAATAATCTAGTCTAAGTCCTCGATGCTGGGCTCTGTCTCCAGAAGGTCCGAAACACCTGACGACATTCAAAGAAGAAAGAAAGAGAATGTCGTCAGCGAACAAATTGCTCGGTAAGTCCCAATGATAAGGGAGAAGTAGAAAAAAAGAAAGAGAGAGTGTTGCTTTTAAAGTTGTATAATATTGTTATAGTGTTAATACTATTGTTATCGTAAGTTCAAGAGTGAATGTCAACTAATCTCAAGAGTGTTCTCAAACCCAACAGGCCACAGTCCAGGGGTAGGGAACCACGGGCCCAAATGATATGTTAGTAGCGGGACTTCGACCGTCGTCGAAGTATTCCAAACTCAACAGGCCATAGTCCAGGAGCATGGAAACACGAGCCCTCATGATTGCTTGCTTGTGTTAGTAGACATGAATTCATGATCTAGGGGGACTCTTGAGATTATGTTGGATTCATGAATGAACTACCCCAATACCATGTGCAGTTATTGTATTGATAGTATTGTATTGCATTGTAATGTCATGTAAATTGAATTGTATAATTGGATGACTTGCCGAAACCATGATATCAGTAAACGGATGTAACTGTAGAATCATGTATGCAACTGGAGAATCATGTAAACTGGATGATCATGTAAATGGAATGTATATCCATGGTTCGGTTCAGTCAAGTTGTATAGATTGATAGATTGAATATATGGAATAATGGATTCATGGATTTGTGTTGAATTGTAATATTGTAGATTGTAGATTGTAGATTGTAGATTGTACTTGAATCATATTCAAGTCAGATTATAGAGAGACTCAATCTGAGTCAGACAATTAGAAACGTAAATTGAAGTCCTGATTGTTTTGATTTTATCGGTAACCGCTGCACATGGGCGGCAGGGTTTGTGTCTTTTTCAAAGACGATTACCGTGTTGATAACACCGTTTGTTAATTGTCTACCTTAAATAGACAAGCACCCACTTCTCCGGCTCCCCGAGGCTCAAGAGATTGGTCCCGCTTAAACCTATGTTTACTAGGGTCCTTAAGGTAATTTACTGAACTTGAGGGGGTTTTATGTAAAAATACTTTTATATACTTTTCAAAACACACCCCAAGTATTTATTATTCGTCTTTAGAGTTATAATGAATGTGAATTTTATATTGGGATATTTCTAGTGAAGATATCCTAATTTCATAAATAGAGGTATTTATTTGTAATATGGATTATATAGAATTCATGGTATTTTAGTGTAAAATTGATTCTTGTGATTTTTAGAAAAATGTGGAATATTTATATCATAAAAAAAATAAGTATTTTAATGATAATTATACATATATTTATACAAAAATAGTTTTAATATATATTTTATATTCTAAAAATCTTATTTTCTTAAGATGTCGTATTTTAAATCTTTCGAGACCGAATGCTCCTTGCGGAGATCTGAATCTCGCACTACTAATCCCGAGGATGTGCGATAATCCGCACCATTCCGAACGGGTTCCCCAAAATGGGTTGTAGCGGCGCTTTGCAAAGATTGTATAAATACTAAATCCTTTAGAAAACGGTTTTATTAAGTAAATGGTATTTATTTGCAATGATGTCGTTTTACCGTATTCTATATTCCCAAGAGTATTGTGCTATGTTGCATATGAGTGTGTGAGGAGGTAGGTCATTACCTCGTGATCTACTTAAATGTATAGCATGTTTTGTGATATTGAATGTAGAATTGAAACTGTGGTATTTAAATGAAAATACGGTAAAATGAAATAGCCATTATTTTATGATATGAAATTTAATCAATTTGGTTGATTAGTGTTTAATAGTCAACATGAGAGAGTTTAAGCGTAACTGTATTAACGAGAAGTAAAGTTTTATAAAGAAACCGAATCGAAAATCGGATTTGTTCTGATTCCGTCGGGTTTTGTAAATCCGTATTTTTAGAAAAGAAAAGAGAGGTAGAAATGGGAACTTGCGGGTTTCGGAGAACTAGAAGAGGGAGATGGAACGGGAGGAGTCGCCGGTGCGTCGCTTCGTCGCCGGGAGCTCCTAGAATGATCGCCGGAAGTTCGCCGGAATTTTCGCCGCAGCTTCGCTTCGTGTTCGTTTTCAAAGTGCACAAGGTTTCTTGGAAATTTTAGAGAATTTGGCTCAGAGTTTGGGGGTGAGAGGGTAGTGTGTAGGGTTGGTATTTATAGGGTCAGGCCAGGGTTAGGGTAGATGAAAAATTTAAAATAAAAAATGTGATAAAATGTAATAAAAATGTATTAAAAGTGGAGGAATTGGGGTTTTAAAAGAGTTCTGATGTGTAGGGAATGTGAAAAGACACAATTTTCATGTTGGGGTCGTCGCCGGAATCGGCCGACTCGGCCGTGACTCGGTCTGAGGCCTGAATCGGCCGAGTCGAGGCCGAGTTGGCCGATTCCCGGCTGATTTAGGCGGCTGGAATCCCCCCCGACGGTTCATCTATCCTCTGGCAATGTTACATTTTTGGGTGTAGTGGGGGTTTTTGTGAGATATGCACGTGTAAACTCTTGGTATTTTAAAGGTTCAAAATAAAAACAATATTAAAAATAATGTGGGGTATGGAATTTGAACTTTGGTGGCTTGGTTCAGCAATGCAAGGTATTACCAATGAGCTACAAGCTCCTTCTTATAATAATGGAGCTAATTAATTACTTAAAGTAATAACAGTAAATGTAAATACCCCAAGTATACATTAATTTTTAAGCAAATTTTATACACTAAAAATGGAGTTGTTACATTCTTTTAACTTGTAATTAAAAAGCAAAATAATTACTTATATCTTGTGCTCAGGCTAAAATACCCCTTTCTGGATTTTTGAAAAAAATTGTACAGGAAATTTAGAGTTGTTACAAAAACATCGCATACATGATAGAGCCTAGTGCCGAAGCATAGGGTATCCCTTGCACGCGAGCTCTCTCTAAATCAGTCTTGGGAGACATCTTTTTGGAGAGAGTGATTCATGAGTAAGTGGGCAAACCACTACGCTTAGAATCCTCCATACTAAACCCCTTTAGTATGGTGTTAATGTACCTGGATTTGGGACACTCCCAACATCCACTTATGTCTATCACTATAGATCATAATCCTTGAGATGTAGTAGGTATCATCCAGATCTTTCATGGAGAATCCTCGTGATAAGAGGGGCTTGACCGAGTGTAGTATAAGGAAACCCATTTCCTAACAAGAGTATGTCATCTACGTACAATACGAGGAAGACAATCTTACTCTTTACAACCATCTTGTATATACAAGAATCATCTACCTTTTTTATGAAGTCAAACACTTTGACCGTCACATTAAAATAGATGTTCCAACTCCGCGATGCGTGCTTTAATCCTGATGGACTTAAACATAGCCACTGGAGAAAAAGTTTCATCATAATCCACACCTGGTTATTGACGAAAACCTTTTACTTCAAGTCTAGCTTCGAAAGCCTCAACTTTTCCATTTACACCAAGAATCTTCTCAAGATCCATTTGCTCTCGATGGGTTTTACCCCTTCAGGTGCAACTTTCAAAGTAATACTTTGTTGGTGTAGATAGATTCCATCTGAGATCGCATAGCATTCAGCCATTTCACATAGTCCTTACTCGTGATGGCTTGCCTGAACCTGGTTGGGTCATCATCTGCCATGATGCAATCCTCGCTCCCACCGTCCCCGAGTAAACCTTAGTATCTCTCAGGCGGATGAAGAACCCACTAGATTTGCGGATAGGCCGAGGTTCGTTGGGAACTATTGAATCCTCCGGTTTCACCAAATCATCAGCTGTTAGTTTGTCTAGCTGGAACTCCTTCCGGTTCTACCTCATGACCACTAATTTCTTCCATAAGAAATTCCTTTTCTAAAAAGGTGGCATGCTGAGAAACAAAACACCTTTTGCTCCTCAGTGCGGTAGAAGATATACCCTCGCGAATGTTCGGGATATCCAATCAAACTTGCAGAACCGACCTTGCCACGAGCTTGTCCGGATTTTGTTTTTCAACATAGGTCGGACAACCCCATATCTTAACCCGTTTAAGAGATGGTCTCTTCCTATTCTATATCTCATATGGAGTGGTAGGCACAGATTTGGATGGAACCCCATTCAATAGATATGCAGCTTCTCAAGTACATAAGTCCAAAAGGAAACATGCAACTCAGCAGTACTCATCATAGAGCGCACGATATCTAATAGGGTGCGATACCTCCGTCCCGATACACCGTTGTACTGTGGTGTATACGGAGGAGTAAGCTGAGAGAGAATCCTATTCTCTTTTAAATAATTCAGGAACTCCATGCTTAAGTATTCTCCTCCTCGATCACATCGAAGGACTTTAATATTTCTACCCGTCTGGTTATCAACTTCAAGCTTATATTCCTCGAATTTCTCAAATGTTTCAGACTTGTGTTTCAACAGAAACATATGTCCGAATCTTGAAAGATGGTTGATGAATGTAATGAAGTACAAAGAACCAACCCTGGCATTTTTAGACATAGGATCGCATAAATCACCATGTATCAGTCCCAAGAGTTCAGTAACTCTATTTCCGTTTCCAGTAAACGGAGTATTGGTTATTTTACCTTTGAGACAAGACTGGCAAGTATCATAAGATGAAAATTTAAACAGATTCTAATATTCATCCTTATGTAACTTAGCTAGTTGTGTCGCACTGATATGACCTAGTCTATAATGCCACAAGAAGGATTCGTTCATTTCTGAACCACTCCTCTTGTGTGTGTTCGGTATACTTTGAACTGTGGTTTGATTTAGAACGTATATGCCATTATATAACGTGCCTGATCCAATCAACTCTTGATTAAGGAAAATGTTCACAACATTATCCTTCAATACAAAATTATATCTTACTTTAACTTGATAAAGAAACTGATGTAATGTTGTATATCAGGTTCGGCATATAATAACATTTGTTCAGAATCAATGTATTTACTATTTGGTAATATAAGGTGATATATGCCAACTGCTTTGGCTGCAACATTTGCACCATTCCCTTCACTTAGAGACATACCACTGTAGGGTGTTTTTCGTCACCCTATTGAGATAGGAATATGCGCGCGCTTGTCAGGCGTACTACAGATTCCCCCTGTCTAGGGTAGGCGGGGGTTTATTGATTGCGGGGATCCGAATCTCCGGCATTCGCGGACTAAACTGCCATTAATTACCCCTCGCCTTTGGAGCGAGAGAACATCCGGTTGACGGGTCAAACAAGTCATGCGAACTCACTATGTAGTGTTGTGTTTTGAAGGGGTTTTGGATATATCGGGGGCCCCACAGAGTTTTTTCGGGAGGGAAGCATTTTTAGTGTGGAGTATATAAAAAAATGAGGAGGAAAAGGGGCGTCCAAAGGACACGTGAGCGCCTCACGTACCTAGCACGCGGATGCTGGGCGCTGGCCGCCTCACGTGCCCAGCACGTGGACGCTGGGCGTTTGGACGCCGGCGAAAAGATGGAGGCTTTTAGCCCCGAAAATAGGAGTTAAACTCCAAAAGAGATTTTTATTGTGGAGTTAAACTCCAAAAAGAGTTTTAAATGAAGTTCAACTCCAATAAAAGAATTTTAAGTGGAGTAAAGCTCCTAAAGAATTTTAAATGGAGTTTAACTCCAAAAAGATTTTTATTGCAGTGTTAAACTCCAAAAGAATTTTAAATGGGGTTCAACTCCAAAAAGATTTAATGTAGAGTTAAACTCTCCAAAAAGAATTTTATTTGTGGAGTTAAACTCCAAAAGAATTTAAATGAAGTTAAACTCCGAAAGAATTTTTATTGTGGAGTTGAACTCGGAAAGAATTTTAAATGTGGAATTAAACTCCAAAAGAATTTTAAATGGAGTTCAACTCCAAAAAGATTTTTATTGTGGAGTTAAACTCCAAAAGAATTTTATTTGTGGAGTTAAACTCCAAAAGAATTTGTAACACCCTAGTTCATTTATACCAATTCCAGTTTCCGTATTTCCTTATTGTGGTATTTTCTTGATTTATCGTGTTTAGGGTGCGAATGGTATTTTTTACATTTTACATTGCTTTCGACCCGACCCGCTTGCTTGAAACCTGTTTGGTTCATGTTGTTGGATTATCTTGACTTGTTACATAGACACGGGCATTTTCATGAATACTGCATACTGGCATTTTATCTGGCATTGCATCTTTTACCATATAACATTTTAAATCACGTAAAATATTTTAAAAATACTTTGCATAGCCGACTTGATACCCCTAACCCTGTCGTAGCATCCGCGCACCTTTTTCTCGTTCCGTTCAGTGTAACGGACCTGTTTGGATAGCTACGTGCACGTGCGTGCATCCGTTCTTGGGGGTATGCATTTTCGTTACCCGGACATTCATTTTTAGTTTTGGTCGACACATATATTTTTCGTATTTTAAATCTGAATTTTTAGACCAGACCCGGGCATGTTTTGGAGTAATTTTGTATTTGGCAAAAACTCAAAATTCACTACTTTATATTTTAAATATACTCTAACTGTTAAAAAAAATTAACTGAAAATATTTTTTTAAAATCAAATTTTTTTATCCAGCCAAATCTCGCTCTCTCTCTCTCTCCCCTCCAATATACACACATATTAATCCTAACCTCCTAACCCCCTGATCCCACGTACTTCTTGTTGGCTATAGAGCCCTCAAGGCAATTATCATAGTCGCGGACTTTTGATTATGATGATTGAGTGAGAACTTATACTGATAAAATAGTCTTACTCAAGATAATATTATGCTATCTGATTTGTCTTTATCATCATGTACGTGTTGATAGAGCCCATAGGATTCTTGCTTGACTGCCAGCATTATGATGGCGATCATATATGTGGGTGCTGGGGTCTATAAGCACATCCTTACATGTCCCTAGTCGTAGGAGTATCGAGACCGGGCATCGATACTCCAGTGTAGACTAGTGTATACTGATCGAGACCCTGAGGAGGGGCGGTGGCTAGGTCTCACAAGCCATTGGTGTTAGTTTGTTCACCTAAGATAGTATACAGGTGCTCATTGGGTTATGAGTACACTGGACGGACTCGCCGGGAACCTGCTAGTTGGTATTATACCTATTGTCAGATAGCAGTTCTTAGGTGACATGTGTACAGGTTAGTTTGTCGATCTGAGATCGTCATTTGTCTCGTGTGAGTTCCCAATGTGCTTTGATTACTACCCTACCACGGCTCAAAGGAGTCGTGCAAACAGGTTTTAGTTGGGTACAGTCCCGAGCCACATGGAGGCATTGATCGGATCGTCGGGGATTCGTCTCTCCCGGTATTGGGGGTTGATGTCGCATTGTGTACGGGTGGCCATCACCACAAATCCATGGCCATGGTAGACGAGAATTACCGATCCAGGATCGATAGTTTCTCAGGAAGTGATGGGTTACATGCCGACACTGAATATCGCGTTGTTGGGGGTCTGACTTTATCCACCCCCCTAGACTCGATATGCGACACTCTTAGACGAACAGACCGGACTGTACGGATATTGTCACTGTCAGGCTCAGTAGGGGTTCAGGATGAGTTTGCTCGTCAGCCTCCCTTTCGCTCAATACCTGGGTAGCCGTTACGTACAGCTAGTGCCGCAGACGTGCTTGTGGTTAAACCCACTGCCAGCGTATTGACGAGTCTTTAGAGTCCTACACAGAGGGTTTTCACGGTTCAGGCGATATGGTGTACATGAGGTATGTTGATACATACAGGTGTCCGATTAAATATGTGCACATGCTGCGCAGACTTTAATCGGACGGCTGATAATACTAGCGGCTTAGGATTAAGCCGGATTATTAAATCGGGTTTTGATTTAATGATTTATATATGTATTTGTATATACGTATTCTAGTATTATTGTTCACTATTCGTTTTCTCTCTCGGCTATTCGTATTTTGGTACGAATACGCGTATATGTATTTTGATACATGTACCGGGAAGTATTCCGTATTTTATACGGAATAGCTTCTAGAAGGTGCCACCTTATTAATGATTTTCTTTATTGAAAATCATTTGGGAAATGAGGTGGAAAGGAGGTATGGGTCAAAGCATGGTTCAAAGTGCATGTAGCAAAGTATGGTGCATTTGTTTATTTGATTAAAAGAAAATGATTTTTTTGATGGGAGAGTGAGATGGGGGGCCGTCCACTTTTTGAAGTGGGTTGATTTTCATTTTGGCTAATTACATTTTACATACTAGCTCTCTCTCTCACTCTCTCATGCTTCAAAAGAAACTTAGCCATTTTCCTTTGTTCTTGCAAAAGTTTCATCACCTCCATTCATCTTCTATAGATGCTCTCTTGAGCTCATGGGTAGAGAGAAAACTGTAGTGATATTTTCATACACCCCCACTCTCCATCGCTAGCAACTTTGGAGCGTCGGTTACCTCGATCGACGAGGTTGGAGCTTGCGCCGTTTCTCTCGGGTGGATCATCGGAGACGAAGGAAGACCGGCAACCAAACCATATCAAGGAACCACTAAGAGCTTGGAATGAAGACCGAAGAACACGGATCAACTCGGTATAACGATTCTAACTCTTAGTTTAGTTTGCTAGTTTAGGGTTTAAGGTCGATCCGTAAATCGGGTAGCGGTAGCGCCGGTTTTAGAAATTTTTGTTCCGCATTTTGGCCGCGTTTCGACGGCCGGGGCGCTGCCGGGACCCAACATGGTATCAGAGACACCCTTTAAACCCCTTACTAGCTTGTTTAAACGGGCTTAAAAGATCGATCGACGGAATTTACCAAAATCACGATTTCATTTTGAGTACACAAAAAATTTGGGCCCATGATTCCTCTAAAGCGCCGTGGAACCGCCGCACTTAGGCCATATTGGCGGCGGTTCCGCGGCTATTTAGTGGCAACGGGTGTCCAAATTTTTTCTGTAGCTCATATACTTGGAATTGTGATTTTTGTGATATTCTGTTTTTGCCCAGTTTTATGTGCAATGCTGTTTTTGCTATTGGGGCCAATTTGGAACTTAGTCGATCGATATTTTAAGCGTGCGTTTGACAGTACATACATTATAATCTGGGACCGTGAATGTCATTTGATCGGTAAACCCGTTTAACTGCTATATGTTCCTTTAGACGGGTTTGCGAACGTGACATTCACGTTGATGTTCTCTGTTGTGCTGTGATGTTGGTTGGATCGTCGTGGTGGATAGCTATGGTGCAATGTTAGTACAGTTTTGATTTTATTTGTACATTTAATATTGCGGGGCGAGCGTCCGACATGTGGACTGCCGTCACTGCCAGTTTGTATATTATTCTTTTAGGGCACGACCGGACTGAGGTCGATGTCACCCTTGTATATTATTTTCTTTTCTGTACTAGGATTACCCTGCGGTGGAGTGCACGAATAGCCGGGTTCTAGAGGACAACTGGTCCGCATCTCATGGCGTTGAGACGGAGGGGACCTTACTCTAGAATTGGCGGGCTATTCGCCGCACTCGTAGGGGGTATAGGCTGACCCACGGAGGGGTGCCCAAATTACCGGATTCTGTGAAGTGCTGGGTGGCCTATTCACGTTGTTGAAGGGGGCTGTCTCACTTCTGGTTTTGCGGGTAACTTGCCGCACTCGTAGGGTCTAGGTTTTCATTGCACAGGCTATCTACACGACAGGGAACGTCGGGTCTCACTTGCGGCTCAAATGAAACCTGGGGCTCTAGATTATCCACCATTCTGTGATGTTTCTGTGATGTTACTTATATCATGCCTGGGATGATTGTTATATATTTATATATATACTATTAGATGTTGTATATATTTTGCATCCGCGCAAGCCCAGTCCCCGCTCTTTCGTTAGTTAAGTAACCTAACGGGTGATGATGGGACCCAGTGGCGAATGCGGATGGCATATACGTACATTTTATTTTCGTTCTTTTCTGGTGTGATTAATTGATGGGACTGCATTGATTCTTATCAATGCAAGGATAAAAAAAACCTATATATGATGTTGTTGAAACCAAGTTTTTTAAAAACTGACTTTACAGACGTTCTCTTTTGCTTTGCATCGTGGTATTCATTTTGGAATATCCTGCACCTCATTCGACGAGGCAAGGGCCGAGATCCCTTCATCGGGAGTGGCCCCTTGAGTAAAAGTTTGCGTCAACGTAATAACTTCACTATAGTCGATTACTTTTGCTTTGCATTGTGGTATTCAGTTTGGGATATCCTGCACCCCATACGACGGGGAAAGAACCGAGATCCCTTCACCGGGAGTGACTTCTTTAGCAAAAGTTTTCGCCACTATATATATTTGTAAAACCACTTGGATTCCTTCAACGAGATCAAGTTCATTACGTTAAAGGTTTTTCGCCAAAAACCAGCCGTAGCCCTCCGTCATTTTAGACCAGTATTGCTAAGTATTCGTGCTACGTATGGCGTGCATTAGCCGAGGCATAGTGTTCGGTAGCTATGTGGTGCTTTTCTGTTGCAGAGATAATGCGATTGGTTAGGACAGTCGTACGATCATTTTGATCTTTAGTCAAGGCTCGTACGGGTGGGTCTAATGCAGTCAAGATAATGACGGGTAGAACTTGACTAGGACCTTTTGACATTTTGATCTTTAGTCAAGGTCACTTGGGTCCTAGGGGTAAAAACACACATCGGGAGTTTCAAACATACAGGAAACTTTCCAGGCTTGCGCATACCTTCTGGAGTGTGGTGACTTGAGTGGCTTCCATCAAGTTATCATGCGATGATAGTTGGATCCCGATTCCCACTGATGAGTAGGATTACTCCTCGGTTGATTCTGACTAATTCTCCTTTTGGGTTTGGAGGAGAATTCGAGAAAACAGTGGGAGCCATCCAGATTAGATAAAATGATTAACCATTCTGATCTAGGTTAGAGTGCACGCTGAGTGTTTCTTCTCTCTCTCTCTGTGGCTGCGACTATGACCCGACTTTTGACTAAAACTCATGATACCAATTTAACCGAACCTTCTTAAAACATTTTGGCTTTTGGAATGTCACGGTGTTGCATATACTGTTGCCACTTCTATATCACCTTTGCATTTCTCCAGAACACCCCGTATCACTACGAACGTCCACTTCCATTAGATAAATCCATCGTATGGTTATATATGAACTCGAAGGATCTGATTCGAGGATGGATTCTGGTTCTGGAGAGATTGAATAGGATTACTCGGTTGTCTTTTCTCTTTACCTTCTCTCAGGTTGTGAGGACTCCTAGGATTAGGAGAGGGTACACCTATTGAGCTTATTGGATAGTCTTCCTCCAGACGATAGGGTGGTGCCGAACAGTAGGGAAGGAAGAAAACCAACAAGCTTAACTGTGGTGTACAGAAGGTAATAAGTAAAAACATATAAAGGGATTAGAATAATGGCAAAGAAAATTATGATCGCCATCATTCACGACAAAGATCGTGTATACCCCTGCCACTCCTACATCCACTTTGCTTTTCTCTAGAACACTCCGTATCACTACGGATATCCACTTCCATTGGATAAATCCATCGTATAGTTACATACGAACTCGAAGGAACTTTTTCGAGGAAGGATTCTGGTTCAAGAGAAAAAGAATAGGATTATTCAGATGTCTTTTCTCTTTACCTTCTCTCAGGTTGCGAGGGCTCCTAGGATTAGGAGAGTACACCTATTACGCTTATTGGATAGTCTTCTTCCAAACCTTAGGCTGGTGCCGAAGGGTAGGGAAAGAAGAAAACCAATTAGCCTAAAGAAGGTGTACAGAAGGTAATAAGTAAAGGCATAATAAAGGGATTGGAGTGAGGGCAGGTAAAGTATATGGTTACTGTCGTGAATCAGGATAATGGAAGAGGGGTTACTAGGAATACCAGTTAACCCTTTTGAAACATTTTCATGTTTCAGTTTCACCGTGCAATGTTAATTGAAAACTGTTTTCCCGATTGGAATCTAACTCCAGGGTATGTAATTACCAGATCAGTTTCTCACATCTGTATGTTATTACAGATGGTGAGTGGGAGTAAGATATTGGGAATTGGGTGATTAGATCCTTATCATATCGGAATTCGTTGTAATTGGTGATATTTGAGGAAATCATCTGGTTTTTGCCGGACGGTAAATATTTGGTTTTGAATATCCGTTGTTATGCACCAATTTCAAACTGATATATCTATACATTTATTTTATAAAGTGAGATGTAACTTTTTGATATTATGTCTATGAAATTTACCTATATCAGTTGGTGATTAGGTAAGGTGCATTCAACAGCGGTGTAATCCTTCTTAACCATAGTACAGTTTTTCAACCTACGATGCACAGGGTTTGAGTTATTGAACTCAGGGGACTTATACAAAGTATTGTATGTTGTCCAGTGTCTATTAGGACAATGGGGTTGGTACTCGCACTGCATTCTGTTTACTCATAACTTCTCTGATTCTAGACATGTATTTCGTTGAAGTGCAAGGTTCAGATTTTGAGAAGTTGTAGGTATAAGAATAAAGTAGAGAACCATTTGTTGGAAGTATCAGGATTCTTCGAGGAAGTCGAAGATGTAGATACTTGTGTTTGGTATTCCATTGATAGTAATGGTTTTAAGAACTTGCTTATCTTTCGGATTACTCATATATGGATGCACTCCTAGATGAATAATGCCAATTGTCCTCTTTCCATTTGGTTGATATGCACTGGAGACAGCTGCATGATTTTGAATCTGGTTCCAATTAAATTAGTGCTTTGGTTTCTATATCAGATATATATAGAATCAATTTATATCTTAACGATGTTGAGGTATAGGGAGTTGTCCGGCTGATGCTTAAAACCAGAATCCGGATAAACTCAAGGCACGTTTCAGTAATGGCTGTTTGTGGGTTATCCCGGGCTTTGACGAGGGTTAACTTTCTACCATCAGGAAGATCAATATTTATATTGTTCATGACTCGCCATAATTTTAGTAAAATGGACTTTTTCAGAAAACACAAGTGGGAGTATGGTAGAACTGGAAATTATTCCAGAACCACAAACGATTACTGGAAATTTAATAGAACCTAAGGATTCAATTGGATTTGACGTTCCATTAGCCACTCCGCAGATTTGGCGGGTAATCTCAGTCACCCGAGAGGTACTTCGGTCTTCTCAGAGACAGTGACAGGGAGGTTCTTGTTTACCCAGACTTATCATTGCTGCTATTCGAGACTATAAGACCCGGCAGGAGGATGAGTATGGCGTCGTTCTAAACTAGCTTTGGAAGTGTACGTGTATATGACTCTGCCAGAGGGTTGTTGTAGTCAGTGGGAGCAGCGGAAGCATAGTAGGCAAGTAGCTTATGTCTATTTATAGAATAAAGCAGGTACATCGGAAATAGATCATCTATTTTTAATGTGATAGTCATAGGTCTTGACTTCATCAGAATGGGAGATGGATCTGGTAAGAAGGTAGTAGGGAGTGATGTCCAGGTATTGGGATGCCATGTACTTGATAGGAAGAGATATTCCTATACTACGATCGGTTATACTGTGGTTGTCACAAAGTTGTTTCTCCACAAAGGATATGGATATAACATCAGGGTTACTGGTTACTAGATTTATGGTTTTAGCTCTAGATTTAGGAAGTATCCTAATCTGGGTAATTTGACATTTTTCTAAAGGTATTTTAGAGTGGACGACTCCTGACATGGTGGTGTACCTGTAGATGATGGAGTCACCCTCTCTAAATGTGTCTTACAGACTAAAGGGGAAAGTGATCCGCATGATTAACATATCACTTGCTTAGGCAATTGAGTTAATCATGAAATGTCAAGTACCACACCAGATATTGCTTTTGCACTAGATGCAATATGCAGATATATTAATCCAATCCTGGAGAAACATTGGGAAGCAGTTATTGAACATAAGTGAATGTTCTAGGGAAATGATTACGGCAGCCTCCTTCAGGAGACGGTTATCATTTCAGGCTTCCAAGGTGACCTGGATGACAGAGTGACTGTCAGAGTTATAGTTTTTCCCTCTTTTGAGGGACAGTATGTTGGACAGGTGGTCCAAGCAGATACTGAGGAAAGGCATGGCGCAGGTTACTGATTAAATTCAGTGGATGATATAGTATAGGAGGTTTGCTGGATTTGGAGTTCGTTTGTGAACTGGGACCCATCAGATGTCCAGACAAATTCTAAGACATGTATTGCTCATATCGGGAGATAGTTTTCTCCGCGGAGTTGAGATATAGAGAGATATAGAAAGAAACATTGGAGCGGATCCAATCACTAAGGCTATTTCTCGAACGCAATCATTTTCGCAAACGGGTTTTGCGAAACTGATTAGTAGAGAAGTTAGGTGTTCGGTATCACACGGGCTGTGAGTATGCGACATCGCAATAATTGGCCTTAAGTGCAAGTGGGAGATTGTTGGCTATAGTGCCCTCAAGGCAATTATCATAATCGCGGACTTGTGATTATGATGATCGAGTGATGAGCTATACTGATAAAACAATCTTACTCAAGATGATAGTATGCTATCTGGTTTGTCTTTATCATCATGTATGTATTGATAGAGCCCATAGGATTCTTGCTTGACTGCCAGCTGATTGATCTCAAAAACTATCTATTAACCGCAATCAAGAACGGCGTTGCTTGTAGCTAGCCGGTGAGTACGGGTCGGTCCACAGGGATTTTGTGAATTTCCTAATCGCTCAAACGAGTTAATTCCGAAAGGTGTTCGGATTGATTAAATCTAAAAACTAAATTAATCTATATCTAAGTCTTGCTAGGGTTAGGTCTAGGTTAAGTTTGGAAAGTCAATAAATCTCACCGCTTTCTATACCCATATGAAGATCTAATTTAGGTGTTATGGTAAATATTAATAAAAGGGATTAAGATGATTGGGAAGATTGTTCTTCCTCTAGATCCTTGTCCTTCCTTTCTTAATCTTTACCCTAACCTTCATGGAAAACCTTAAAATCTGGGCCTTTAGACTATGGTATCACCGCTACCTCGTGGGTAGAGTGCCGTAGGGAGCGGAATAAGAAGGTATGCATGGAGTTCTATGAAAATATATGACGGGCAAGAAAGGGGATGAGAGATCTTCGTCTCTCAAACCTTCCCCAGATCTAACCCTAACAAGCGAGGAGACTACTCACTCATTAGGGAATTGAAATACATTTATCTAGGGCAGAGAATAAAAGTTACCTAGGACAAGCAATTAAATTGAGCAAAGAATTAAATCTACTTATAGATGTATCTCTCCAATCATCAACGCAGGGTTGTCAGATCTGAATTCATGAATTGAAAAGAAACACCGATGCTCTCCATAAAGAGATCTGTATTTTATTATTAAAAGGAGGCATAAGAAATTACAATGATTAGAGTTCCTATTTATAGAGAATAGGAAACCCTAGGTTACATTTTGATCCGCATATCTACAATTACAAATATACCCCTAGGAAATCTTTTCAGAGCCGCCAACACAATTTGGTAAAATTTTTATCTCTTGATTGCCCTAGACAGCCTCGGAACCGCGGCATGGGTGGGGGTTGGGCCGCGGTTCCGCGGCCCATTGGAGGATTCACTTCCTCAGATTTTCTGTGCTTCTTTTGGGCTTCCTGGATTTGTTATTATTTGGTTCTTTTCTCACTTGGGCTCCTACGTTGGTTCCAGATCTTCAGTGAACAATTTGCAATGGATTTTAACCGTTCGCTTTGTATTCTTGGACCTTGCGTTATCTTGTTAATTGTGAACTGTCCTTCAATGTAGGCTTGATCAAGAGTCTTCTGTTTGTTGGTCAAAATCCACTTTTTCATCGTCTTTTCATTGTTTTCACTGTTTTCTGTCCAAGAACCTGTAACATGTAATATGTAGCAGACATGCGTCAAAAGCACATGTTTTCATTGTAAAATGCATAAGAATGGGGGATATAAAATACAATATTATGGTGTGAACAAATACCCCCAAACTTATCTTTTGCTCGCCCTCGAGCAAACTTATTTTTATTCTCGATAAAAATCTAACCTAGCCACACTTTCACAGGGAAACGCGATTGCACTGAGCACGTGCAACAAGCCGTTAAATCTCTAGGTGTCCCTAATAGGAGGAGTGTTGTCTCCTGAGGGTTTTCAGCGGATACTACCCACAAAATCCTATCAATTCGGGTTTTCGACTTTTGTTCTCCAATTAGGGTTTCTAACAAGGAACTCTATTACCTTCGACTTGCAAATTATCCACCCATATTCTTCACACTTCCTCATCATCTAACTTAAGATTATATATGTTCTGCAGACCTACTTAGCTTTCGGCATTTCTTAAGTTTTCCTACTAGGGTTCCATCTCCACTTAGGAATTTCTATCAACTCTACTAAAGATATAAGTTCTATTCTTCACTCCTTTCTCTCATCTAAACTCCAATCATATATCCCCACGTGTGTGTATAAGTCACCTCTACACTTGGAAATTCAAATCAAGCAATCATACTCTCGTCCATTGTCCAAAGCACTTTTTAAATGGTGAATTTTTAATTGAATTTTGCTTACACATCCTTCATGCGATCGTTAATACTTCTTGAGGTACCAACGACCGATTACAAAATGCGTTTGCACTTTAAAGCGTAATTCCTAGTCTTGCAACACCCAAGGCTTTTAGCAGTGACTCCCAAACCAGTTGGTCTAAGGCACGAGGTGATGAAGCACCCTCGCTAAATATTTTTTTCTATTTTTGCAGCCTTAAGTAATCACAAAAACCAGTGTCCATTTTTTTTTATTCTTTATTCACACTTATATATATATATATATTTTCATTGTACTAAGGACTTAAGACAAGAGCATTTCAAGGTCTCTTCTACTATTCCAAGTTTCAAAGTGCGTGATTGTGCAAATTGTAGGGTATACATTTTCAGAATCTAGAATTAAGGTAGGAACTATTTTTCAAACTTATACTCTAATAAGAACATCAATACTTTTCTTTTGTTTCGACTTAGCCCAAGAACTGAACTCAAAATTTGCCTATTTCTAAATAAACTACAAAAACATATACTTTCTACCGCTAAACTTTAAAGAAGGTTATCTTTAGGGTTTTTAATTTACTACGTCAAAGATCTAGTTGTTCCAAGCCAGTTAACCTATCTGTCAAACTCGAGTCAAATAAGCCAAAATTGAATACAATAATTTTTATAATATTTGAAATTTTTCAATTTTTATGGGTTTTAAAATAAGTATGCAAATGCAAAAATATATACAAATGAATGCGAAGGAAGAAGACGTACTGAGCATACCCCCGAACTTAAACTTGACAGTGTCCTCACTGTTATGCTACACCAAGAGGGTCAAAATTCCGGCACTCCCCTGTTTATTTATTTATAATTTTTTTGAATTTTTATTTATTTTTTTATTTTTTATAGAAAAAGAAAACAAAAATATATATACATATATACAACAAGGTTCCCCCCAAACTTAAGCTTGGCCTTACACAAGCCAAAGGTTAACACCAACCATTCAAAAACCTTATCGTGGTAATGGTCAAATTGGTGAAAGAATGGGGTATAGAAGAAAGAAATGAGAAACACGCGAGACCGTGTGGGAAGAAGAGAATATGGTCTCGATGGGGGAGAAGAATGGCGGAAAGAAGAAAGAAGTGGAGTACGATCTTGAAGGTGTAAAGCGAGTGAATAAATTAGCGTAATTTGTGATGACCGATGTGTTAAAAGCGATTGCGCTAACCTATCAACCCGTCGAGAAATGGGGTCAAATCCCTCAAGATTCGCAAGAAAACATGGGTACGCCAAACTTGGTGTTTAAGATGAAAGCGTAACGGTCACTTGCACGGTCGGAACAATAGGAAGGATGAAAGGGAGTGATTGAGGAAGGGTATCAGTTAAGGATTTAGGAGGGTGTATTGGAAAATTCGACACATCAAACGAAAATGGTTCAACCTCAATATTATCCTCAGTACTATCCTCATAATTCTCCTCAATATTTTCCTCAAAAATTTGCTTATCCATGCCAATATCATCAAAATCAAGACGCATATGAAGTTCGGGAAAAACATTTAATGACTCGGGATGATGAATTGGACATACAATTTCAATTAAATCGACGGGTTCATCATCCGAAACATTCCCGGCGTCTATATCCTCAATCAAGTGAAAATCATTTTTTTCTGACACCTCATCAAAAGCATGGATATATATCGATTTAGGTTCTAGAGTGGAGGTGTAAAGATCGAAAGGATTAAGTGTGGTTTCACTCGAAAGGGGTTCTTCACAATCTAGCAAATCAAGAACTACAAATTCACACAACTCGTATTTATTTTCAACTGGTGAACTATTTTGGACAATCGATGGAAAACCGGAGTTGTGGGCTTCAATTGGGTAAGGGTAGGTTTGATTTGGAAATCCTCTCAAATTCTCACTCTGTCCAACCGCCTCCTCATACATTGGAAAATTTGGAGCTAGTTGGAAACTAGCTACCGGTTCACTAGGTTGCATAAGGGTGGCCACGGACGCTTCCACATTCCTAACCATTTTGTTTGTTGCTGCGATATACGCCTCCAACGCCTCTTCCAAATTAGACTTTGGTGGTATGGGGGTTTCGGCAAAAGATTCGAAATTGTTTGGATATGTGAAACTCCCAAAAGGCTGTGTAGAAGCAGAGTCTAGTGAAGGTGGGAAGGTCGGGTAGGACTGGTAGGAAGTGGGTGGTTGAGCAGGTGTAGGGTCAACATGTGGATAAAACGGTGAATAATCGTGCGGATCCCTAGAACTAGATGAGTGGAGAGGGGTGAAAGATCGGCTGCGAGATTGAGCAATATGCTCAGCAATGGACATCGGCTTAGGAGTGACAGAAGGACTTGAAAAAGTGGTATCGACATATAGAGGTGGTAAAGGTTGACTTGGTTGACACAAAGTGGGTTGAAAAGTCGAATTGTTTCTCCTAGACGCCTCTATTTGATCTTTCAAAGATATTTTAGGCATGGAAGGATCGTCTTTAAATTGACCGAACAAATTGCCGAACGACGCAAAATTAGGTTCGGGATACCAAAGTTCGGCAAGTGATTTATTATGTGGGGTACCCATGTTAGAAGAAATGGTGAAAGAAAGAAAGTTGGTTGGTGCAAGGATTTATTCGCGGCAGAAGTTTGCAAGTTTTCTAATACTAATTTTCCTTTTTTTTTCTTTTCTTTCTTTGAAAATTGTTGCAAAAAGATTTTTAATTAAAGATATGCAACCAAAAAAAAAATATTACTTGCAATCAGTTATTATTTTAAGCATATCACAAGAATCTATATTTGGAAAAAATTGTTGCAAAAAGATATTCGAGAAAAGATATGCAACAAAAAAGATTACTTGCAATCAATTTTCATTTCAAGCGGGGCCCAAAAAATCCTGCACAAGATTGTTATTTGGAAGAGAATTTATTTTATAGCTCACGGAATCCTGCAGGAATTTCCAGAAAAGATATTTCAAAAATTACAGAGGAGAAACCAGAGAAGCTTACAGAGGAAATTTCCTGCACTGAAGACACTGGCTAACCGCGGAATCGCGGTCGTAGACGGCTTGGCGCGGCGGAAGCGCGGCGGCGGAAGTGGCGCAGATCCCGAGATTTCACCAGAGTGCCGCGGAAGGGCGGCAGAAGGCGGTTTTTCCCGCGGAATCACGGTTTAGTGAGCGGCTCACGTCTCAAGAATTTTTCTGTTGTTTCGTATTGAAAATCCCCCTCTGTTCTGATCTTCTGATTTCTGTTTCGCTTTCTGGAAATTTCCAGATCCGATTTTGTATATCTTGCAAGATTCAAACAACAAAGTATCCCTTCCAAAAATAACTGATGAAATATTTTTATAATTTTTGGTTTTTTTTTTAGATTTTTATGAATTTTTTTAAATTTAAGATTAACCCGAAATTACAAAAAGGAATTTAACACGCCATCCCCGGCAACGGCGCCATTTAATTGATCTCAAAAACTATCTATTAACCTCAATCAAGAACGGCGTCGCTTGTAGCTAGCCGGTGAGTATGGGTCGGTCCACAGGGATTTTGTGAATTTCCTAATCGCTCAAACGAGTTAATTCCGAAGGGTGTTCGGATTGATTAAATCTAAAAACTAAATTAATCTATAACTAAGTCTTGCTAGGGTTAGGTCTAGGTTAAGTTTGGAAAGTCAATAAATCTCACCGCTTTCTATACCCATATGAAGATCTAATTTAGGTGTTATGGTAAATATTAATAAAAGGGATTAGGATGATTGGGAAGATTGTTCTTCCTCTAGATCCTTGTCCTTCCTTTCTTAATCTTTACCCTAACCTCTATGGAAAACCTTAAAATCCGGGCCTTTAGACTACTGTATCACCGCTACCTCGTGGGTAGAGTGCCGTAGGGAGCGGAATAAGAAGGTATGCATGGAGTTCTATGAAAATATATGACGGGTTTCGTCTCTCAAACCTTCCCCAGATCTAACCCTAACAAGCGAGAAGACTACTCACTCATTAGGGAATTGAAATACATTTATCTAGGGCAGAGAATAAAAGTTACCTAGGGCAAGCAATTAAATTTACCTAGAGTAAGGAATTAAATCTACTTACAGATGCATCTCTCCAATCATCAACGCAGGGTTGTCAGATCTGAATTCATGAATTGAAAAGAAACACCGATGCTCTCCATAAAGAGATCTGTATTTTATTATTAAAAAGAGGCATAAGAAATTACAATGATTAGAGTTTCTATTTATAGAGAATAGGAAACCCTAGGTTACATTTTGATCCGCATGTCTACAATTACAAATATACCCCTAAGAAATCTTTTCAGAGCTGCCAACACAATTTGGTAAAAATTTTATCTCTTGATTGCCCTAGACAGCCGCAGAACCGCGGCATGGGTGGGGGTTGGGCCACGGTTCTGCGGCCCATTGGAGGATTCACTTCCTCAGATTTTCTGTGCTTCTTTTGGGCTTCCTGGGATTTGTTATTATTTGGTTCTTTTCTCACTTGGGCTCCTACGATGGTTCCAGATCTTCAGTGAACAATTTGCAATGGATTTTAACCGTTCGCTTTGTATTCTTGGACCTTGCGTTGTCTTGTTAATTGTGAACTGTCCTTCGATGTAGGCTTGATCAAGAGTCTTCTGTTTGTTGGTCAAAATCCACTTTTTCATCGTCTTTTCATTATTTTCACTGTTTTCTGTCCAAGAACCTGTAACCTGTAATATGTAGCAGACATGCGTCAAAAGCACCTGTTTTCATTGTAAAATGCATAAGAATGGAGGATATAAAATACAATATTATGGTGTGAACACCAGCATTATGATGGCGATCATATATGTGGAAGCTGGGGTCTATAAGCACATCCTTAAATGTCCCTAGTCGTAGGAGTATCGAGACCGGGCATCGATACTCCAGTGTAGACTAGTGTATACTGATTGAGACCCCGACGAGGGGCGGTGGCCAGGTCTCACAAGCCATTGGTGTTAGTTTGTTCACCTAAGATAGTATACATGTGCTCATTAGGTTATGAGTACACTGGACGGACTCGCCGGGAACCTGCTAGTTGGTATTATACCTATTGTCAGATAGCAGTTCCCAGGTGACATGTGTACAGGTTAGTCTGTCGACCTGAGATCGTCATTTGTCTCGTGTGAGTTCCTACTGTGCTTTGATTACTACCCTACCACAGCTCAAAGGAGTCGTGCAAACAGGTTTTAGTTGGGTACAGTCCCGAGCCACATGGAGGCATTGATCGGATCGTCGGGGATTCGTCTCTCCCGGTATTGGGGGTTGATGTTGCGTTGTGTACGGGTGGCCATCACCACAAATCCATGGCCATGGTAGACGAGAATTACCGATCCAGGATCGATAGTTTCTCAGGAAGTGATGGGTTACATGCCGACACTGAATATCGCGTTGTTGGGGGTCTGACTTTATCCACCCCCCTAGACTCGATATGCGACACTCTTAGACGAACAGACCGGACTGTACGGATATTGTCACTGTCAGGCTCAGTAGGGGTTCAGGATGAGTTTGCTCGTCAGCCTCCCTTTCGCTCAATACCTGGGTAGCCGTTACGTACAGCTAGTGCCGCAGACGTGCTTGTGGTTAAACCCACTGCCAGCGTATTGACGAGTCTTTAGAGTCCTACACAGAGGGTTTTCACGGTTCAGGCGATATGGTGTACATGAGGTATGTTGATACATACAGGTGTCCGATTAAATATGTGCACATGCTGCGCAGACTTTAATCGGACGGCTGATAATACTAGCGGCTTAGGATTAAGCCGGATTATTAAATCGGGTTTTGATTTAATGATTTATATATGTATTTGTATATACGTATTCTAGTATTATTGTTCACTATTCGTTTTCTCTCTCGGCTATTCGTATTTTGGTACGAATACGCGTATATGTATTTTGATACATGTACCGGGAAGTATTCCGTATTTTATACGGAATAGCTTCTAGAAGGTGCCACCTTATTAATGATTTTCTTTATTGAAAATCATTTGGGAAATGAGGTGGAAAGGAGGTATGGGTCAAAGCATGGTTCAAAGTGCATGTAGCAAAGTATGGTGCATTTGTTTATTTGATTAAAAGAAAATGATTTTTTTGATGGGAGAGTGAGATGGGGGGCCGTCCACTTTTTGAAGTGGGTTGATTTTCATTTTGGCTAATTACATTTTACATACTAGCTCTCTCTCTCACTCTCTTATGCTTCAAAAGAAACTTAGCCATTTTCCTTTGTTCATGCAAAAACTTCATCACCTCCATTCATCTTCTATGGATGCTCTCTTGAGCTCATGGGTAGAGAGAAAATTGTAGTGACACTTTCATACACCCCCACTCTCCATCGCTAGCGACTTTGGAGCATCGGTTATCTCGTTCGACGATGTTGGAGCTTGCGCCGTTTCCCTCGGGTGGATCATCGGAGTCGAAGGAAGACCGGCAACCAAACCACATCAAGGAACCACTAGGAGCTTGGAATGAAGACCGAAGGACACGGATCAACTCGGTATAACGATTCTAACTCTTAGTTTAGTTTGCTAGTTTAGGGTTTAAGGTCGATCCGTAAATCGGGTAGCGGTAGCGCCGGTTTTAGAAATTTTTGTTCCGTATTTTGGCCGCGTTTCGACGTACGGAGCGCTGCCGGGACCCAACACTTCTCTCTCTCTCTATATATGTATACATATTAATATTTTAAATATTAATTTTTTCAAACACCACGTTTCCTCTCGCTCCCATCCTCTTCTTCTTTTAAATTTTTTTCCGCCGCCTGCTTCTCGAAAGCAAGAACCCCAGCGAACCCTAACCCATGCCTTACCCGCGCCCATCGTCGCTGCACCCACCCTCTCCTCAGCCCCTCGTCACCAACACCCTCGCCTCCAACCTTCTCATCTCTCTCTCTCCTCCCGAACCCCACAACCCACTGTAACCCTAACCCTAACCTAGCCGCGTGCCTCTCCTGCCTCGCCGTCGACGACCGTACCCCATCACCTTCATCACCTCATCGCCGCCTCCTCACCCTTGTCATCACCTCCAACTCGTCTTCATCCCTCTCCTCTCTTCTCCTCCACCTCCACCTTCACTTACGTTCCCTGCACCCATCCTCGCCTCTGCCTTCGCTGCTGCCGGCCATCTCGTCGGCCGTCCCTCGTCAACTTCGCCTCCACCTCGGCCTTCTCCTTCTTCTCCTCTTCTCTTTCCCTTCCTCCTCTCTCTTTTTCCGATCCCGAAACCACCAACGTCAAGAACCCTCACCTGCACCCCTCACCACCGGCGATCCCTCGCCATCGCCACTTTCTGCAACCTTCGATCCAACAGACCCGACACATCACAACACCAACCATCCACCCACTCCCCCTCTTCTCTTTCTTCTTATTCTTCTCCTACAACCTCTTCTTCTTTTCTTTGTACATTCTTGGTTTTTTTCCCGGTGATCGCCGGAACTCCGACTACGTCGCCTCCGCAACTCATCAACCTCTCTGCACAACCACAGTAAGCCTCTCCTTCTCCCTTCTTCTTCATCTTCTTTCTTTTCTTTTCTTTCTTTAATGATCTTGAAATCTGTATTTTTTTGCGTTAGCCGGAGCAGTGATGACGCCGGCGATCCAGACGATCTACCTTGACTGCGTGATCACCCTCATGCGTTATTTGGACCCGTTCCGTGTACCGTGCGCGCATCGTGACTTTTCGCCGACGTCGGGAGTAGCGTACATATCTGTTTCACGTTCCGTCTAGGTAAGTTTATCTTGCTACATGCTACATTACTTTATATACATCTATTTTAATAAATATAATACTGGTATTTCAAATTTTGCACCCCATGTTTACTTTTACAGTTTTCGACATCCGTCTGCATCCGTACGTGTTATTTTACATCTAGCATGCAAACCTATCTTGTTACATAATATATCACAATATACTGCACTCAATTGAATGTTTACATCTCATATTGTTTAATTATACATCATGCATTTACCAGTTCATCATTTATTGTTATATTATGTCCGTGTGCATCCATATTAGTAATTACATATTTAGTCGCATGCTAAATCATCTTGCTACATACTAGGTATAATTTATGCATCCATATGAGTAAAATGTTACCCGTTTATCATATTATACATCCATATGCAAGTTTTACTGTTTTCGGATACCCGTTTGCATCCATATCATATAGTATACATATAGCTGCATCTATAGATCACATTAATACATAATACTGTGATATTGACACCCCATGTTTAATAAAGTGCAATCTAATTAGTTTTAGGACTATTAAAGGTAACCCTAATCGATAGTTGTGCATCCATATCATTGATTTTTTATCTATTTGCATACCATATCACATTATTTCATTTTATTGTTATATTAGTATTCTATACTTGATTTTGTGCACCTATACTTGTTAAAGTTTGATTATGAGCACCCACTTGATACCCGTGCATTACTTGACATGACCTGATACACTATTACTTGACCTGACTTGATACTTGTACACTACTTGACATGACCTGATATATTACTACTTGACTTATTACCTGATCCCGTTTCTAATGCCGACAATCCTGACCTGTTGTCCCGATGGACATATCCTGCTGTTTGTATAAACAAACCTGTTTCTGCTTGATTCCTGTGTTGGCATTAGTCTCAGATTTACCAATACCTGACTTGAACACATAACTTGGGGGTATGGGGAAATCAATGATGAAACCTGACTTGTAACTCGACAGTTCGATACCTTTACTGATCAGTCTTACGGGCTAGGCCAGCCCCGGAATGATGCTGCTGACATCATTCGTCTTTACATACTACCTTTTACTGCCTAGCGGCACGTCTCGGATTAAGTCCGAGAGTCTTTGACCGTGGTCCCGGGCACGCACGGGATACTGTTGAGTTATATCGACGATTCATTAAATTGATTTCAAAGACTTGAGAGCGGTTAACCCAGTAGTTTAGTTCAGATTACTCACCGCACGTCACATGTGCTTATACCCTTCACTGTTTCTTATTCGTGCTACTGTTATACTTTTATTACTGTTCATACTCATGCCTGCATGACTTGTTACCCCCTGATTATATTATTATTGATATTATGATACACTGACGTCTGGGTTTTGCATGACCCAGATCCTCTACCTTTGTCGTAGGCTGACCAGGAGTAATTCCGCCGACAGGCCGAGCAGTGAGGATTCTGTTAGTATCCAGTTAGTTAATTATTCCGTACTTTCCTGATTGTCATTGTTTATTGGATTTATTGCTTCCGCATATTATTTCTTGACTCGTTTATTCTGGCATATGGACATGTACTGGATAGTTTACTATATTTTCCTGTTCTTGATATCTCCTAGACAGCCGTAATGTGACTGTGGAAGGATGTTTCCTAGCCACAGATAGCATGGTTGGCTCTGTCACGTGCCGATCTTAGCGCACTCTGGGAAGCGGGGCGTGACAGGATTTAAATAGAGTTAAACTCCGAAAGAATTTTTATTGTGGAGTTGAACTCCGAAAGAATTTTAAATGTGGAGTTAAACTCTAAAAGAATTTTAAATGGATTTAAACTCCTAAAAAGATTTAATGTGGTGTGGAGTTAAACTCCATGTCACGACCCGAAATATTAGCTCGTGACCAGCACTTAAATCACGCAACGTCTAAAGGCGTAACGTAATTCAAGCAAGCTGAAATCTAGAAATCTAAACCTTTTTAAGAAAATAAAGGAGGTGAAGTTTTGAAATAAATGTATAAAGAAATCAAGTTTTCTTAAATGCATATAAAGGAACATGAATGATGCAAGTGAAATTTACTAGTTTGAAAACGTATTTCGTATTTTAAAAAAAATTTGGGCAACACCTCATTTGTATTTTTTGATCCAAAACCATAAATGCATAATAAGAATAATGGCATCCTCAAGCGGGAGCTAGCTCTTCGCCAAACGGTGGATCACAACCACGCAAGACAATATATATAAGTATACGACGCCCAACGGCGAAGATCACCACAAAAGATAAAGAAAAGCAAGACATAAAAACCACAAGTAGCGGAAAACCCCTCGCTCTAAGTCTCGCAACCACAATCCCACTAAGTCTCATTACTTATACAATTTACTAATTTTGATTGATGGAGTTAACTAGATACAATATGAAATATAGATATAAGAGTGGGTACAATATAAATGTCCCACCTACCAATGCAAAACACCCGAACGCAACTGTGTGCCAGCGAAGCCGCTACTGATCCAAGCGGTCAACCTGTAAGAACTGTGGCACAACGGGGGTGAGTTGACAACTCGTGAGTAGAAAAATATCAACAGATAGAAATTGAATAAACAACGACTTCTAGGTCAACTATATCATAAAGGTAATACTATGATATCTAGGGTGACCGAGTCGTATATTTGCCAACAATGTAATCAACACCTATGTGTATGCGGATATCATCCAACCATATAATCAATATATGTATGCATGTGGATCTCGTCCAACCATATGATCAATGTCAGTATGCACGTAAATATCATAAAAGAGTGTGCATGAAAGTATGAGGATATAAATCAACGGTGTCCCTCGCGACACATCAAAATCATGGAACCTGGGTGTCCAACATCGACACCCGAAAACATTATGAAACCCATGTCCAGCATCGACATGTAAATCCTCATATCTCGGGCTCCGTCAGTCCGGATCGGCCCACGGGCCCCGTCAGTCCGGATCGGCCCATATCATCTCTCGACTCCGGTCGGTATCCTCCGGATACCCGTCGAGCTCAAAAACTATCACCGGTATGTAGTGGTCCTTCTGCCAGGCTCACCGTCTACTGCACAGCAGATCCGTTCTCGCCCCGAGGTACCATACCGGGTCCACCATGTACCCGCAATCGGCCTCGTCCACTCCTCGAATCGGGTTTCACATGTCACATGTCTCAGAACCGAGAAAACGCATGGTGGACGCACTGAAATATCATATCAAGAGAAACCGGGTTTTTTAAATAATACATACTTTCTTTTAAAATGACCACGGTTCCTAAATCCAGAAATCTCATGAAAACGGCATATCTCAATGCGTAAAATCATAAAGCATGATGTATGCGACATATGATAGAAATGTAAGTATATCTGTATATCATGAAACATGGAACAGTGATGTATCATATTAAGGGAAAACCGCTCCTTTAAATGATTCCAGTTTTGAAAATATGTCCCGCGGTTCCCAATATCTCCAAAGTCAAATGCAACATCGTATAAGGGTGCATAGGTAACTATAGCAAGTAAATTATGCAAAGAGTCATATCATGATGCAGCAATCCTACTGTGTAGTGACATGGCAATTATTGATGATGAAGTGTGTAAGCCGGCAATCTGTGTGCGTGTAACATACGCATCATCGATAATGGTGTAGTGTACTAGCACAGGTGTAAGTAATGCAATGCGAATAACATGAATGCAGTATAATGTAAATCACATGCAAATGCTGACAGGTACACGTATCTAATATGGCCGAGTCGGTGAATCTATCAATCAGCATCCAGCCTAACAATATCGCGTACGGTATAATCCATCGTACGGCAATCTCTAGTCAAGGGTAAGGATCAATCATTAAGTCAAACTCATCACGCACGGAAAATCATCGTACGACGGCATTTAAGCTATCAGGAATCCTATCAACCTATAAGACGAGGAAGGTACGGACCTAACGTCACGTACAGCTAAACTCACGATTCACAACACAAATAAATATCTCTATATACTTATGTCCCAGGTCATATCCGCAATAATCTCATATCAGGGGACCGACAGGGTATAAATCATCTCAATCGACTCGCATCCGTATACCAACATATCACCAAATTATCATATCGCGCCATATATCCTTTTCATCGCATTTATGTCCCTCATCAAGTCAGTTTACAAATACATTCTACATTTACTATAAGCATAAGTATCTAATCTAACATACACACCCGAACCATACAATCAGTTTTTAAAAGGTGCGAATCGTTGTTTTGAAAGTAGGGGCTACGGTGTTTTTAAGGAAAAGTTATCATTTGAAAATCCGTAACGTCCCTCAAGGTATCTGTTTAAAAGATTCATACGATTCGTCAGTTGGAAATAGGTATGGTTCGGATGACACATCTACGTCGACTATCTAGTCCTATAGTACCCTAAACGGCAATATCATCAAATATCATCCTCAAATTCCGTCATCACATATTAGCCGTATCATATTACTTCTAACTATCAATTAGTTTCTAATATAGTTTCTATAACTATCTTTTAAGTCTATCTATAGTTTTCTATTAAAGGTTTCCTTAACCATTTACTATGAATCGGTTTCCATCAAAAACATGCGGAGGTGCTATACGCCATCCACCCGACTTCCCCCGTGGATATAAATCCACTCACCTTGCTCTTGCTTGCCGATGTCGATGTCGCCATCCTCTTCTTCACTGTCTTGAAATCCTCGTGGGGTACCTACATATCATAACACATCGCAATTGCGTATTAAAATCAAGTCGGAAACCAAAACGGCACAAGTTCCGCTTATAGGATAAAACCTATAGCTTCGCGTGCAAAACACGACTAAAAAATCCTAGTCGTTGACATTCAAACGCCACACGACCAAATACAAATCCCAATATCAAAACCAAGCATCCCAAAATACAGAAAACATATCCAAAAACACCCCAATGTGCTCCCAGATTTTACCCTAGGCCAAATTGGTCAATTCTGCATATATGGAGGGTCTAATTTACTGAAGATAAAGCCCTGAAACCAAAATGAATCAAATCCACCCTACTCTGGCCGCAAATTGCAGCCAGAATGATTAAATCTGCGGCCATTTGGTGGAGTTGGGGTCTCGGGTCTCTGTGGTAGCTTCCTGGGTGCCTGCATAGGTCACTGTGTTCGCTAAATAATTTTCCAGGTCCCCGAGTGTTAGCAGATTCCAAAATACCCTCACAATTCACACATTTATCCGATGTCGGAGTTTCTAAATCTATGTTTTGGGTTCCTTTCTCTGTTCTAGGTCAGTAAAACACCACTCAAGCCTTGTTAACAGCTACTAGGCATCACCCAATCCACACAACACTCAAACCCTTCACTAGAAGTTTTCTAACATCACTAATCAATACCCATTTAACTCTAAACTACTATGGGGTGTTATTAGAATTCAAATTAAACTAGATGGAAGAATTCATACCTCATTTGGGCAACCCAAGAAAAACCCTAGTTGCCCCAGGTCTTCAAAATCAAACATTGATGGGTCCAAAGTGTAGAGGAGAAGGATGTGATCAATTTTAATGAAAGGGGTTTAGGATTTTGATGGAGTTTTTGAGGTGGATCTTGGGGTTGATGGTGGAGGGAAGTGAGGAAGAAGAAGGAGAAGAAAATGATGTGGGGGGGGGGGTGAAATGAGGCATCCCCTCTCTCTCTCTTCTCTTGTTCTCACCCTCTCTCTCAATATTACCCTTTTACCCTTTCTCTTTTTTTTAACCTTTTCTCTTTTCTTTTAAAACCAAACCATAAAATACCCAAAACAACATAAGAAAATAACATGTAACAAAAATGCAACATGACATGGTGCACTAGCCATGAAAAACTGTAGAAATACGGATTTGGCTTAATCGCGATTAGCAGTACACTAATCGGGTTTTTATCGAAACTGCATATAAAAATTTTAAAAATGCCAAATCCTTTAAATATACTATTAAATGAATAAATCATTTTAATTTTCATTAATTTCACAATTATTGGTATATATTTATACCCTTTTTCGAAAACCCTAATTTCGCAAATCGGGCAGTTTTCGGGAAATATATTATTTTATTATTAAATTCCAAAATTAATATTTTATATTTTCTGAAATATTACACTCCACTAAATGGGAAGCCTGCCCCTCACGTGAGAAGGAGGGAAAGCTCCCACTTAGTGGGAGCTCCCCTCTCCCTCACGTGAGAGGAAGAAGGAGCTCCAAAAAGAATTTTTTTCGTGATGGAGTTAAACTCAAAAAAATATTATTTTGAGTTAAACTCCCAAGAAAATTTTATTCGGAGTTAAACCCTAAAAAAAGTTTTTATTATAGAGTCAAACTACAAAATAATTTTATTTACGGAGTTAAACACCAAAAGATTTTCTCCTTTCTCTTTTGAGAAGAAACCCAAAATGGGTTCTCTTGAAACTCCAAAATCTAGATCTTGGATGATAAAAAAAAGAGACCCTTTTTCTTCTTTTGATGGATTCTTGGGAGGTGGGTTTATGGTAAAACTTTATTTAGTTTTTAAAAAAAGAAAAGCTAAGCTCTTGATTTATTTAGAAAATGAAAAGGAAGAGGAAGAACTTGAAAAAGAGAGAGTGGAGGCACAAACCCTAGTTTTTTTTGGGGAGAATGAAATTGTCACTTCTATTTCATTATAATGTTGCCTTTTATATGTATACACATTTACATATAGACCATTGGGCTTTACAAAATGGCATTTTGCCCATCCCATATCTCATGTGCTCATTCATTTTGCACATAAGCCATGGGCTTTAAAATTTTTTGGCTTTATGCCTATTTTAATACATTTATTCATGAAAATTACATCAAAATTATTTATTGCATGATTTCATTTCGGCATGGGAGAGGCCGGCCGCAGGGGTCGACTTGGGCATAGGCCCACTTGATCTGGGTTTGGGCCCACTTGGCTTGGGGTTGATTTTGACTTTGACTTGATCAACCGGGGTGTAATTTTTGACCCCAAAAAAGTGCCCCCCATCAATAAATGCACACCACACATGTGGGTCGTTTGCATGAAATTGATGGATCTTGAAATTGGACTTCGAGGTGGAACATCATTCCAGGGGCGGAGCATCATTCCGGGAGCATGATTCCGGGGATCGGAGCATAATTCCGGGATCGGAGCATCATTCCGAAGAGAGGAGCATGATTCTATGGATCGGAGCATAATTCCAAAGAGCGGAGCATGATTCCAAGGAGGGTCAGAGCGTAATTCCGACGAGCGGAAGACATTCTGACCAAAGCATAATTTCGATGCAGAGGTTGATTCACAGGCGAAGCACAATTCCGACAGGGAAGGCAGATACTCTGAGGCGAAGCATGATTTCGACACGGGGTACACTCTGAGACGAAGCATGATTTCGGCGCAGAGATTGCTGGTTGACTTGATCCCGCGACGGAGCATAATTCCAACGAGGAGGTCACTGGTTGATTCCGAGCCGAAGCATAATTCCGACAGAGAAGGCAGATACACCGAGGCGAAGCATGATTTCAACATGGGGTACACTCTGAGACGAAGCATGATTCCGACGGAGAGCTTGTTGGTCGACTTGATTCCGAGACGGAGCTTAATTCAGACGAGGAGGTCGCTGGTTGATTCCGAGCCGAAACATAATTCAGACAGGGAAGGCAGATACACCGAGGCGAAGCATGATTTCGACACGGGGTACACTCTGAGACGAAGCATGATTCCGATGCAGAGTTTGTTGGTCGACTTGATTCCGAGGCAAAGCTTAATTCCGACGAGGAGGTCGCTGGTTGATTCCGAGCCGAAGCATAATTCCGACAGGGAAGGCAGATAAACCGAGGCGAAGTATGATTTCGATATGGGGTACACTCTAAGACGAAGCATGATTCCGACGCAGAGCTTGTCGGGTGAATTGATTCCGAGGCGGATCTTAATTGGAGGTCACTGGTTGATTCCGAGCCGCAGCATAATTCCGATAAGGAAGGCAGATACACCGAGGCGAAGCATGATTTCGACACGGGGTACACTCTGAGAGGAAGCATGATTCCGACGTAGAGCTTGTTGTTCGACTTGATTCCGAGGCGGAGCTTAATTCTGACGAGGAGGTCGCTGGTTGATTCCGAGCCGAAGCATAATTCCGACAGGGAAGGCAGATACACCGAGGCGAAGCATGATTTAGACACGGGGTACACTCTGAGACGAAGCATGATTCCGACGCAGAGATTTTTGGGTGACTTGATTCCGAGGCGGAGCTTAATTCCGACGGGGAGGTCCCTGGTTGATTCCGAGCCAAAGCATAATTCTGACAAGGAAGGTCGTTGCTGCCCTTTTTACGACTTGAACGGTCGGCGCTGGATTTGACTTGCTGATTTGAGGTGATTTGGGTTGACATCAGCATCGCTACACTGGAATATGGTACCAGAAGAAAATCATCATTTGCCATGAGAATATTAGGAGATTGGTTTTTTTTGTCGGCATCTTCATTGCTGTACTGGAATAATACCAGGAGCAACTCATCATTTGCCCCCGGAGGATTTGGGAATTGGTTTTTGGGTCGGCATCAGCACCGCTATACTGGAATATGGTACCACGAGCGAATCATCATTTGCCTTTCCCTGTTGGGAAGAGATGGCATAGGAGACAGGTTTAAATTCCTATCACCTAAGGCTTTTCACTTTTATGGGCCGTAAGGGTCCCATAAAAGAATTTTCTCCCTACGAGTCGTAAGGATCCCGTAAGTGCATTTTCTCCTTAGGAGTCGTGAGGACCCCCAAGTATGTATTTCCTTTGTGAGTCGTAAGGATCTCACGCGGGGATTTTCTCCTTACAAGGTCGAGAGGACTTTACGAGTGTGTTTCATCTCTCTTTTTTTACGAGCTTGTGCCCACTCGGGTTTTCACAAACTCGCCGGCAGTCCTGCTGTTTTTACTCACGGAGCCCTTTCGGGTTTTCATCCGTGCCCGTTTTGCTTATGGACATACCCTTTTTTTTGCATTGGCGAATCTTTATTGCTGGTGGGACTTTTAAATGTAGTCTCGCCGGTAGGACTAGAAAGAGATAGGAGTCGTTTATGCCCGTGAATTGTATACGGTTTTACAGGATGTATGATCCAGACAGTAGGGCCGGAAGAATTTCGGGACTTTTTCGGCGTCTGCATCGCTGCACTGGAATATGGTATTAGGAGCGACTCATCATTCACCGTTGGGACACTCAGGAATTTGAAATTTTGGTTGGCGTCTGCATCGCTGTACTGGAATATGGTACCAGGAGCGACTCATCATTCTCCATTACCCGTTGGGGAGCGATGGCTTAGGAGACAGGTTTAGATCCCTATCACCTAAGGCTTTTCAATTTCATGGGCCTTAAGGGTCCCATAAAAGCATTTTCTCCCTACGGGTCGTAAGTATCCCGTAGGTGTATTTTCTCCTTATGAGTCGTGAGGTCTCCCAAGTGTTTTTTTCCTTTGTGAGTCGTAAGGATCTCACGAAGGTTTGTTCTCCTCATGCATCGTGAGGACACATGAGTGGGTCTTTTCAATGGAGCATAATTCCAAGGGCGGAGACCGGCCGCTGGACTGGTAATTGAGGTGAGGCATGGGTATGGTGAGAATTATTTGAGCCCGTGGATTGTATACGGTAGTCAACTTAGGGACCAACCGTAGGGCCGGAAGAATTTTGGGAAATTGGATTTTGGTTGGCGTCTGCATCGCCGCACTGGAATATGGTACCAGGAGCGACTCATCATCCGCCTTTTTTTGCCGCGATTGCTCTATCATTTCAGCTTTTCTTATCGCGAAGATCGCGATTGCCCTATCATTTCGGCTATTTATTCACGGTTGCCCCGTCATTTCGGCTTTATTTTCATCTTTATTTTTTACTCGCTGATTTTTATTGCGAGTTGACCCATCATTTCGGCTTTTTATATTTATTTTTTTTGTTTTATTTACCCATTTTTACATCCCCGGTTTAACGACTTAGAGGTCGATTATTCCCAGTTTAA
Organism: Agapanthus africanus; assembly: GCA_030015575.1. Classification (NCBI taxonomy): domain Eukaryota; kingdom Viridiplantae; phylum Streptophyta; class Magnoliopsida; order Asparagales; family Amaryllidaceae; genus Agapanthus; species Agapanthus africanus. The sequence goes on along the minus strand of JASDDO010000010.1, from coordinate 536,183,367 downwards.
TGACACGGTGGTCAGCTGTTTTGAATGAAGTTGGCGGTCGCAGCTTGACTGTTTGCCAACACGCCTTTAGACAGATCTATCTCTCCCGCCTTATATTGTTTTTCAACCCAATCTTTGAAGACGAAACAGTCCTCAATAGCATGACTTATCACTCTGTGATAGGGGCAGTATTTGGGGTCGTCGGTCATATTCGCTTCCTGCGGTCTTTTTGACTCCGGCAATTGTAGACCGTTTCTTAGGGCATCCTTGAATATTTTACGGACTTTGTCCCTTCTGAAGGAATAAACCTTATACAGTTTCTCTTTCAGTGGAGATTCTTCCCCCTCTCCGAACACTGGCTTCCGAGGCTGGTTGGCATTAGGCCCGCTCATCCCTTGCTTATTTCGGTTAGCCGAAGTGTTAAAAGATTCGGTATCGTCAGAATTTTCGCCTTTGCGATTTTCGTCCTTTCGGTTTCTCCAGGACCTATTGTTATTTTGGGAGTCAGAGAAGGACTCCTGCTTTGAACGTTCCAACATCTGAACTTTCCTGGTCAGCTCTTGGAATGCTTTGAGACCCGCGGTGTATAGAAACGGGGCCATCCAATTGTTGAGATTTCCGACGAGGAGACTGACAGATTGGTCCTGCTCTATCAGCGGTTCACATTTGACGGAGAGATTGCGCCATCGGGTTATAAAATCCATGTTGCTTCATTGTTCTTTGGCTTGGTCCTTACGAGATCGGCAATGGTGATCTTATCGCTGACGCTCATGAACCTCTGCCGAAACATAGACTCCATTTGGACGAAAGTTGTGACGGAGCCATCCGGTATGCTCGCGTACCAGTCGAAAGCAACATCGGTCAAGCTATTAACAAACTGGCGGAGGATAAACGCATCATTGACCCCAGTATTCCCGCATAAGGCTTTAAAGTGGGCGATGTGCTGATTCGCATTTCCCGTCCCATCGAATCTTCCGAATTTAGGGATGACATAGTCGCTAGGAAATTCTACCAGATCATACTGAGCAGGATATGGTCTCCCTCTACTGCTAACATCTTTTTGCGCTTCGGCTTCGGCTACCAATGTTTTGACTTTGTTGGCAACCAAATCCATGATTTGATCTTGAGTTAGCGGGCTACTGTCATCGGTAGCCAAGATATTTCCCGAGATAGGATGCGACTGACTTTCATGTGGTCCACCCACCTTTAGATCTGAGGGAATAGGCGTCGGTTGCCTTGGGACACCGTTTCCCGGTTCATGAGCAGAGCCCTACTCTTGATTGGGCTGTTGAGAGGCAAGTCGGTCCGTGAGCTGCAAGACGACATTCGTCAAGTCGTCAATTTTGGAGTAAAGTTTGGCCATCTCCTTATCTTTACTTCTGAGCTGTTTTCGGAGCTCTTGGAGAAGTTGATGCTCTGCGGTCTTAGGATGGAAAGTTGGCTCATCTTCGCTTTCCGGGCTCGACTCCTCATGAACTGAGGGATCTCTCTGCTTATCAGCCTCACTGGAAGGGTCTTCATTATCTTCCAGAGGAGGCTGGTCTTGGAATGTGGCAGCCATATTCATATCAGATTGGATTTGAGATGTGGTGGACCCATCCTTGCTGCGAAGGTTGTCGCTGGGACGCGTGCCCACCATGTAGACTGTGTGGATAACACATTCAGCCATCCTTTCATCACTGGCAGCTGGTTTCGCGGAGCGGTCCGGGCTTTGGAAATTCATAAATTTTAACATGGCCGGAACCCTAGCTCTTTTGTTGGCTCAGTATCTGAGCCGCTTCTGCCTCAGCTTCTCTGTCTTGAGCGCTTGGCAGGCTTCTGCTCTTCGGGAAGCCGCCATAGGCCGAGTGATGGGGAGGCTTGAGAAGACATCCGCCCGCGTGTCCGTCGAAGGTATCGCCTGGGCTTGCCCACGACGTCTGGCAACTTCTTTTGTTCTGACGGCTTTGCCCCCGGCTGGGGCCATGGAGAGCCGTTTGAACATCGACTCACGTCTAGGTTGGGGCGCCCTCGAGACCACCACATTTAGCCTTTTGCTTTTCGAGGCCGGTTTGTCGGTTACCGGAGCTTGAAGAGCAGGAACGACGTTAGCTGGCACGAACAGAATAGAGCCAAATGGTAGCAGTGGCTCCTCCCACTGTCGCCCGAGACTGGCCGGAAGGACCGTCCTGGTGTCCATCTTCATCGTGTAGAAGATGGGTGTTGTGCTGAGAGTTGAGATCGTCCTTGGGGACATTTTGCTACGTCCGAAGATTGTGATTGGAAAACGTTAACATGTACAAAAAAAAAAGCATGATCTCAGTACAGGCAATTGATATGCATATTGATTGAGTTCGCATGAATGCTTAACCCGAAATATGGGAGGAAAGATATGGTCCCACCAGGCGTGCCAGAATCTGTAGGGTATTTTTCGTCATCCCATTGAGATGGGAATATGCGCGCGCTTGTCAGGCGTACTACAGATTCCCTCTGCTTAGGGTAGGCGGGGGTTTGTTGATTGTGGGGATCCGAATCTCCGGCAGCCGCGGACTAAGCGGTCGTTAATTACCCCTCGCCTTTGGAGCGAGAGAACCTCCGATTGACGAGTCAAACAAGTCATGCGAACTCAATGTGCAGTGTTGTGTTTTGAAGTGGTTTTGGATATATCGGGGGGCCCGCAGAGTTTTTACGGGGGATGCATTTTTAGTGTAGAGTATATAAAAAATGAGGAGGAAAAAGGGCGTCCATAGGACGCGTGAGCGCCAGCGCCTCACGTGCCTAGCACGCGGGCGCTGGACGCTTGGGAGCAAGCGCCTCACGTACCCGGCACATGGGCGCAGGACGCTTGGGCGCCGGTGAAAAGAAGTGGGCCTTTAGCCCCGAAAATAGGAGTTAAACTCCAAAATAGATTTTTATTGTGGTGTTAAACTCCAAAAAGAGTTTTAAATGGAGTTCAACTCCAAAAAAAGAATTTTAAATGAAGTAAGGCTCCTAAAGAATTTTAAATGGAGTTTAACTCCAAAAAGATTTTTATTGCGGAGTTAAACTCCAAAAGAATTTTAAATGGGGTTCAACTCCAAAAAGATTTAATGTGGAGTTAAACTCCACAAAAAGAATTTTATTATGGAGTTCAACTCCAAAAGAATTTAAATGGAGTTAAACTCCGAAAGAATTTTTATTGTGAAGTTGAACTCCGAAAGAATTTTAAATGTGGAGTTAAACTCCAAATGAATTTTAAATGTGGAGTTAAACTCCAAAATAATTTAAATGGAGTTCAACTCCAAAAAGATTTTTATTATGGAGTTAAACTCCAAAAGAATTTTATTTATGGAGTTAAACTCCAAAAGAATTAAATGGAGTTAAACTCCGAAAGAATTTTAAATGTGGAGTTAAACTCCAAAAGAATTTTAAATGGAGTTAAACTCTTAAAAAGATTTAATATGGTGTGGAGTTAAACTCTACTAAATGGGGAGCCTTCCCCTCACGTGAGAAGGAGGGAAAGCTTCCACTTAGTGGGAGCACCCTCTCCCTCACGTGAGAGGAAGCAGGAGCTCCAAAAAGAATTTTTTTTTGTGATGGAGTTAAACTCCAAAAAAAAATTTATTTGGAGTTAAACTCCCAAGACAATTTTATTCGGAGTTAAACTCCATAAAAAAGTTTTTATTATAGAGTCAAACTCCAAAATAATTTTATTTGTGGAGTTAAACTCCAAAAGATTTTCTCCTTTCTCTATTGAGAAGAAACTCAAGATGGGTTCTCTTGAAACTCCAAGATCTAGATCTTGGATGATAAAAAAAAGACCCTTTTTCTTCTCTTGATGGAGTCTTGGGAGGTGGGCTTATGATAAAACTTTATTTAGTTTTATAAAAAAAAGGAGAGCTAAGCTCTTGATTTATTTGGAAAATGAAAAGGAAGAGAAAGAACTTGAAAAAGAGAGAGTGGAGGCACAAACCCTAGTTTTTTTTGGGAGAATGAAATTGTCTCTTTTATTTCATTATAATGTTGCCTTTTATAGGCTTACACATTTACATATAGCCCCTTGGGCTTTACAAAATGGCATTTTGCCCATCCCATACCTCATGTGCTCATTCATTTAGCACATAAGCCATGGGCTTTACAAAAATTTGGCTTTATACCCATTTTCATACATTTATTCATGAAAATTACATCAAAATTATTTATTGCATGATTTCATTTCGGCATGGGAGAGGCCGGCCGCAGGGGTCGACTTGGGCATGGGCCCACTTGATTTAGGCTTGGGCCCACTTAGCTTGGGGTTGACTTTGACTTTGACTTGGTCAACCGGGGTGTAATTTTTGACCCCAACAATCACCCAATCCTATTTCTCTACCTTTCTGTAGCCCACGTAACATATTACATATGTGGGATCCTGATCCGGTATTTCATACCTAGGACGTAGAGGATACTGAGAAACAGTTCTCGGTAACGAACACACCCGAAGAATATGCATCAACATACTTTTTCCTCGATTGGGTGGCATGAGAATCCTGGTATTCCCCTATTTCCTACTCGGACTTATAACAATTATAAGATAGAGCGGAACCAACGTTCCCCAGCTCAGTATAACAAACGGGTTCGATCAATACGTCCATTTTATTATCTTGATTAAGGCATGTCATGGTCGCTACCAGGAGAGAGAGAGAAGAAAACACTCAGCGTATGTTCTTGCAAGATCAAATTGGTTATTATTTTATCTAATCATGATGGTTCCCACTGTTTTTATCAAATCTTCCTTCAAACCCTAAAAGGTAAGACTGGCCGGGATTAATTACACCCTACAAGTTCGCCAATCTTTCGGCCAGATCAGTGTCGGTACTTTGAGGGAGGTTTCCCGTGTTTTCGCACGGACCTAATTATAATAAACCTCGTTTTTCCAGGGGCGTAACCCCGTTAACACCTTTCTAAACACCTACTTTGATCGGCTAATTGTAATGTGCAAAACTGTAGGGTTCCTAGGCACACTTGTAAAGGTTCATAAAGCATCAAACATGCACGAATAAAATTTTACATGTGCCGAACAACCCAAAGACAGGATCTTTGCTAGATTATTAGGGTTAAGCATGCAAGATTACATCTTTTAAGCTAAGTGTGAGGGATTACAACCTTTGTAGTCCGCTCCTTCGCTTCATAAGCTCCGAGTAGAAGTCCCTTCGCCGCGATCCAAGATCTCCCGGACTCAAGAGAGGCTCCACGACTCGAACGATCCATGCTAGCTTGAAGTGTTCCGATTCTCCGATGATCTACGTCGAAGTTGCTTTAACCCAAGCTTTCTCACTCTAAAGAGATGAACACCCTAATCTAATGGGCTAGATTAGATGAGGATGAGGGAGTAGTAATTATGCTTTCTTTTTTATTCACTTTCTCACAAGAAATCATCACAAAAGAATTTCTAGTAAGCTTTTTCTTTTAGAACTCAAGAGAGAAGAAGATGATAATGGAAAAGATAAATCCTTTTGTGATGAATAGAAAAGAAATGTATATGATTGATTATAGAACCATGGTCAAGGATGATAGGCTAAGAGATTGTAGAGAATAAACTAGAGTTAGGGTTTGGTTAGGTTAGAAATGAGTCATGGAAAAATATCAACCATAATATCTTAACCAAGACAAAAAGGAAAAGCTTCTAGAATGTGCAAGAAGAAGCTAACAATAATCAAACCCTAATCCCATATAATCATCCTTAAACATGTTTAATAATAAATCATATCATGTCACAATAATATATATCACATATATATTATATATTTGCAACAAAAGAAAATAATACAATTAACATATATCGCATATATATCAATGTATCATCCAGTGAGAAAATGAAATAATAAAGCGAGCCAATATTAGATAATGTAATACAATATATCATATATATCATTATACATTAAATCATTGAATCAACACTTGATCCGACGATCCGGCTATATCGAATATAACCGACTAATATATCATGTACCGATTCATCGAATCAACACTTGATCCGATGTCCCGGTTCATATCTAAATATCGTGAGAATATAATACGGTATCTCATATCGCATTGTCCTCGGTCCTGCGCATATCACATATGTGCCTCTACTCCGTTTCGCCTGAGCCAAGAAACCTCTGTGTAGGACTCTAAAGAATCGTCAATACGCCGGTAGCAGGTGATGATCATATCAAACACCCACAAGCTGCAAGCGGTCAGCTAAACATAACAGCCACCCAGGTATTGAGCGATCAGAAGATCAACAAGCTAGCCTGTGCGTTCTCCTGTGAATCCAATCAGTAACACTCCCGTACAGTCCGGTCTGTTCGTCTGATATGTCGCATATCAAGTCTAGGGGTGGTAAACGTCAGACCCCAGTAACCGATAAGTCGTGTCGATGTGTGGCTCATAACGGGTCGAGAAACTACTAGTAACACTTACCAGTAAATCTCTATATCAGCCCTGGCCAGGGACTTCCAGTTATAGCCAATCGAACACAGCACAACATCAACTCCCTATACCGGGAGAGACGAATCCCCTCCTATCGCTCATTGCCTCCATATGATTCGGGACTGTACCCAAAAGCCACCGTTTTGCATGCCCTCTTGGACGTGGTAAGGTGGAAATCAAAGCACGGTGGGAATCACACAAGACTCTATGACGATCTCGGGTCTACAGACTACCCTGTACCAGTGTCACCAGAGAACTGCCATCTGACGTGTGGTATATCACCATCTGGAGTTCTCGGCGAGTCCGTCCAGTGTACCCAGTCTCCACTGAGCACCCGTACACCATCTCTGATGTCAAACACCGATGGATATGGGATCATCCATCGCCCATCATATGGGTCAAGATGCGTATACGCTAGTCTACTCTGGTGTATCGATGCCCTGTCTCGATATACCCTCGACTAGGAACAGTTATAGGATGTACTCATCGACTACCATGGCCCCACTAGTATGATCTCATCATAGTCCCAGTAGTCGAGTACAAATCCTAAGGGCTTTATCAACATGTGAGAGAAAAACAGTAAACCAATACAAGTCAACATGTTAAGATAAAGTGAAACCAAATAGCATACTATCATGACGAGCAAGAAAGTCATCTCTATATATATCCAAGCATCCATTATAATATACATCATATGTACAACAATGGCCTCTAGGGCATATACATAACTAACAAAAACTCTCCCAAGAGTAACTCTTAGTCGCTGCGGGTATCGAGATCCAACTATTTCATAGAAGGTATGCAATCTCATTGCAAATTTCAACACTTGAAATTCCCGATAATATTTTGCCCCTAGCAGCTTATGACCTTAACATAGTCAACAAATCATAAGTGCTAGTCAAGTTCAACCCGTTCATTTCATGATTGACTTAAACTCACCCGTACGACCCTTAACATAGTCAACAAAGTCGTACGACTACCCTAATCCAATCTCATCACATGCTTTAGCAGATAAGCACTAATCAGCTACCGCACACTACGCCTTAAAATAGTCAACAAACGTAACACGAATACTAAATAGTACTTATCTGAAATGACGGAGGGCTACGACAGGTTTTTAAGAAAACCTTTTGCGTAATGAACTTGATATCATTGTAGAATCGAGTGATATGAAAAGGGAGTGTTTTTTAGGCTTTCACTAGTTTTGCTAAAGAGCTCACTCCCAGTGAAGGGATCTCGGCTCTTTCCTCATCGAATGAGGTGTTGGATATTCAGGAATACCAATATGCAAAGTAAGAACTAAAAAAACAATCAAAAGACAATACCGAGTGGGTTGTAGCATCTGCTAGTTTTGCTAAAGAGGTCGCTCCCGGTGAAGGAATCTCGGCTCTTTCCTTATCGAATAAGGTGTTGGATATTCTACAAGGAATACCACTATGCAAAGTAAGAACTAGAGCTACCCTTTTTTTAAAACACGATTCTACAACATCTTTAGGTTTCTTTTTTTTCATTAATATCATTAATGAAGTCCCATCATGTATGCTTCCTAAGCATCATAAAAGAAACGAAAGTATAACGTACGCTTATGCCATCCACATTCGCCACAGTGTCCCGTTATGCACCGTTAGGTTACTTAGCTGACGGCATAGCGGGACGGGACTAGCGCGGGTGCAAAACATAAGCAACATTTATTATATATCATATATATAATAACAACATTCGCCTCATCATATAAAGTGATCACATCACAGAATATCAGCAGCAGAAGTCCACATATGAAATATTGGATATACCAGGAATTCCGTGTTTTAAATTAAGCCAGTAAAAAAACGGATTCCACGGTCATGATGAATAGCCAAACCCATATCCTTAGACACCTACGAGAGCGGCAAGCAACCCTACCAATTCAAGAGTTAGGAGACCCGGTCTCGACTCCTCGAGATGGTCTCCCACTGGACTCTAGAACCCGGTTACTTGTGCTTCCTACATTGGGTCTATCCTAATGCGGAAAAGTAAATAATATATATCAATGGTGACATCATCCTCAACCCGGAAGTGCCCCAATAGAAAGAATATTACATCAAGTTTTTACATGAATAAAAAAACTCTAATCTCACGCAAAAAAAAACCCGGCTATTCAAACACGACGATCCAATATAACATATCACAGCAACGAAACCAGCGATACACCACATATTACACTTACGGTCGCAGAAAAGAAAGTGAAAACTACAACAATTGGAATCCGCAACCACTTTAGACATCATAAACCCGAAATATCATATACTTCAGATTTCATGCCTAACAATATGAATTCCTTAGACATCATAAACCCGGAATATCATATATTCCGAATTTCATGCCTGACAATTATAAACCCCGTATTTTAGTCTCGATATTGAAAACACTTTTCAATATCAATTCGGGCAATTCAACAAGATTCCCGACATACAGATCGAATGCTCGTCGGAAACTTTAGTAGACGGCCGCACCCCCGATACCGTCGACGAAGTGCACTTAGGACGAATAGCACGGCCACAAGAACCCAAACGGATGCTTTAGGCAACGGGGTTTTCCTACAGTCACTTGGTCGGGGCTATGGGGCATGGCTATCTAGTAATGTTATCCGGCGAGTATCCACGTATACTATGTGATTGCGACAGAGTTTTGATCCATATCAAAATCCCGTGGCAACCGATCAACTGAGACTAAATTGCTAGGTTTACAAAATTCAAATTAGTTTTCACAAAACTAATTTTGTGAATTCCAAATATTGTATCACATTTCACAGATAGCTAGACGATATTAAACGTTTCGATCGAACCAACAAACACCCACATTTCCCAGAGGGCTCAACACTTGAGCGGAGTTAAAAATACCCAAAACATACCACAGTACCTACGGACCAACCGTAGAAGGGCCAACCCTTGCCTCACCTATGGCACCGCAGAACTACCGCAAACCCTAGGGTTTGGTGGCGGTTCCGGCAGTCATAGAATCGAGTTAGGGTTTCGTTCTTCTAGAAGGTCCATAAAATTACCTGCATGATTTTTCAAATATTTTTAACTTGGAAAATTCCAACTCTTGGAAAATTTCCAGCGAGAGTAATGTGGTGGTGTTTGATGTTCGTTCGCACTTTTTAACGCCGTCTAAATTACCCAAAACGATGTTAAAATTACGACTACGAAACACTCCGAATTGCCTTTACAGAAAGATAACATCACATGCAATCTTAGTAAAAACAAACAATACCTGAAATACCAAAACTCAGAGCTTGGAACACCAAACAAAAACGAGGCAAAACAACCTATAAAAAATCGGTGGGGCCGGTCCTTTCCTAAGTTCTCGCCGGGTCAAAACCGGTGAAAAGGGATCATTTTTGTCTGGTGTTCATGTTACATCTCATGTAACATTCTACACTTGCTTAAAAAAAATTCAAGGACTTAAAAATTTGGACAGAAACTGGGTTTTTTTGTTTCGAGCTTTCGGAGTTGTTTCGGTTTCGTAATTCAACAAATATCGTCTAATTCTCTAGCTTGGCTCTGATACCACTGCTGGGCTCCATAGCACGACCACATGGTTTCAGGAGGCATCAACCATGCCGTTTTTAAAAATTTGGCGCGCTAACAAACCCTAACCTAGAATCTTAACTAGAGAATTAGACGAAAGCTAGCATGTAAACATCTTTACATCTAAGTGAATAAGGAATACAACCTTCGTAGATCGGTCATTCACTTCAAAAGCTCCGTGTAGTAGTCCCTTCGCTCCAAGTAGTGATCTCTCGGACTCTAGTAAGGCTCCACAAGGTGAAATGAACAAGCTTGCTTGAAGTCTTCGAGGCCGAATATGATCTACGTCGAGCAGACACTAACTCAAGCTACCTCTTCACTAATTAGGAATTAGTGAAACAAACAACCTAAACTAAATGGCTAATCTAGTGAAGATTGATGAAGTAGGATTTTTGCTCACTTTAGAAATATTTTTCTCACTGATTTTCTTCACCTCCCAAAAGGCTAGAGAGCTTGAGGAAGGAAATGAAGAAAAGCAACTATGGAAAGAAGCAAGTGTAGAATGGCAACCATGGGTGAGAAATATCTCATATCACTCTTGTAGAGACTAAACCATGGCTAACAATAATGGTTAGGTTAATAAATATGTAGAGTGAGACAAAATTAGTAGACTAAGTCAAAGGTTAGCATAAAGCTTCTCCAAGCTTCTAACCTTGACTAATTTCCAACTAATTTTCTTTTACTCTTAATAAATAAAACCCCATATTATTATTTGTATGGTATGAGTCTCATACACTCATGTAGCATGTAGCAACTAGCATGACACAATAATATATATCACACATATATTAAGTGTACACAAGTGAGAAAAAAGAAGTGCTTAAGTGAGCTAATATTAGTTAATGCAAAATTAATATATCAAATATATAATCATACATTAAATTAATAAATCAACACTTGATTTAATAATCCGGCTATATCACATATAACCGACTAATATCATTTGTATCAACTTATCGAATCAACACTTGATTCGATAACCCGGCTATATCACATATAACCGACCGATATCACATATCGCGATAATAGAATACGGTATCATATACACGTATTAATCCCGCTCCCGCACATATCACATATGTGCTCCTACTTTGTTTCGTCTGAGCCAGGAAACCTCTGTGTAGGACTCTAAAAACTCGTCAATACGCCGGCAGTAGGTGATGATCATATCAGTCACCCACAAGCCGTCAGCGGTACTAGCTGGACGTAACGGCTACCCGGGTATTGAGTGATCAGAAGATCAACAAGCAAGCTTTCTCATACTCCTGCGAATCCAATAAGTAACCCTACCGTACAGTCCGGTCTCTTCGTCTGAGATGCCGCATATCCAGCCTGGGGGGTAGTAAACGTCAGACCTCAATAGCCTGATAAGTCATGCCGATGTAAGGCCCATAACGGTTTGAGAAACTACTGATAACGATTACCAGTAAATCTCAGCAACCCTGACCATAGATTTCCTGTTATGGCCAATCGTGCATAGCGCAACATCAACCCCCAATACCGGGAGAGATGAAATCCCCTCATATCGCTCATTGCCTCCATGTGACTCGGGACTGTACCCAAAAACCACCGTTTTGCACATTCTATTGAATGTGGTAAGGTGGAAATCAAAGCACAATGGGAATCACACAAGACTCTATGACGATCTCGGATCTACAGACTAACATGTACTAGTGTCACTAGAGAACTGCTATCTGACGTGAGGTATAATACCATCTAGGAGTTTTCGGCGAGTCCTGTTCAGTGTACCCAGTCTCCACTAAGCACCCGTATATAATCTTTGATGTCAAACACCAATGGATGTGGGATCATCCATCGCCCATCATATGGGTCAAGAAACGTATACGCTAGTCTACTCTGGAATATCGATGCCCCGTCTCGATACTCCCACAACTAGGAACAATTGAAGGATGTACTTACGGACTACCCTGTCCCCACGAGTATGATCTGCATCATAATCCTGGTAGTCAAGTACTCATCCTAAGGGCTTTATCAACATTAACAGAGAGACAATAAGTGTACATGTTTAGATAAAGAGTAACCAGATAGTATACTATCATGTCGAGCAAGAAAGTCCTCCCTATATATGTCTAAGCATCCACTATAATATACATCATATGTATAATAATGGCCTCTAAGACATACATACAACTAACAATATGTAGTGATATATATACTGGATAAAGTATTCCATATTTATACAGGAATACTTCTAAAAGAAGGGCACCTCATATTTGTTTTTCTTTTTAGAAAAACAAATGGAAAACGACGTGTTAATGAGGTGGCAATGAAGCATGGTGATGAGTATGGCTTAGGCATTTATTGTGTGCATTTATTTAGTGCACCATTGTATTATGGTTGTGTTATATGTAGCAATTCTCTTTTTTTTTACTTGATGATTTATCTTCATCTCGCTTGAGCATGTTTCATGGTTGCTAGCTTGAGCAACCATCTCCTCATGTCTTCTCTTTCTTCTTCATCCTCTTGCTCTTATGAGCTTGAGATAAAAATAGAGAAATTTTTAGTGAAGTATTTCTACATCACCGATCATCCATACCTAGAAAGTATGGATCATCGGTTAGAGTCTTTTCCGGTTTTCCTCGGGTGGATCGTCTTCGAAGAAGGTGGTCAATTTCAAGTGCGATCCCGGTGGATACAAGCTTGGAGGGGTCTTCCACAATTGGGTGGACACGCGACAAAAGTTGTAATTCCTCAACTCTTGCACTTTTAGTTAGGTAGTTTAAGTTATTGGATCGAATCCTGGATTTTACGGGCGTTCGGTGTTCGCTAAAATTTTTGTTTTCGCTTCCGCCTCGGCCGCGGCTTCCGCGGTGCGGGCACCGAAACCCAACAAAGATAACAGAAAACTAGTTTGGGTCCATATCTGGACGATCGACGATAGTGATTATTCATTTGCATCGTCAACTTGTCGAGCGTTTTCGAGAAAGGTGAAAAGATTTGCATATGATATTTATTGACTTAGAGAAAACGTACGACAAGGTATCTAGAGAGGTATTATCGGGAACAATGATGAAGAAGGGGGTCTCAGTCAAGTGCATTGACATAATCAAGGACATATACGATGGAGTAGTGGCAAATGTCAGAACTTGCGGCGGCCTAACGAGTGATTTTCCATTTACAATTGGCTTACATCAAGGGTCTGCATTAAGTCAATTTCTGTTTACCATCATGATGGATGAGTTTACTAGAACTATCCAAGATGAGAACCTTGGAGTATGCTATTCGCTGATGATATTGTTCTAGTAAATGAGACGAAAGCAGGGGTTAATACCAAATTAGAGTTATGGAGGCAAATGTTGGAATCTTAGGGATTCAGATTGAGCAGATCCAAAAGAACATATATGCATTGAAAATTTAGCAAACAGAGAAGTCAAGACCACAGTGGTATAATACTGGATGGACAAGAGATATCACCGAGCGATCAGTTTAGATATCTAGGTTCTATTATCCAAAAGGATGGGGAGATCGATAGCTATATCAATCAAAGGATCCAAACTGGATGTTTGAAATGGAGGAGTGTAACAGAGATTTTTTGCGATCGTAACTTTCCGTTAAGGTTGAAAGGAAAGTTTTATCAGAACGCTATTCGGCCTGTCTTATTATATGGTACAGAATGCTGGGCTCCTAAGAAATATCATACACAAAAGATGCACGTAGCGGAGATGTGCATGCTTCGTTGGATGTGTAGTAACACTAGAAAAGATAAGGTGCGAAATGAGGATATTCGTGCAAAAAATGGTGTAGCACCTGTGGAGGAGAAAATGCGGGAAAACCGGCTAAGATGATTTGGTCATGTGCGACGTAGACCTATGGAAGCACCGGTTCGACGAATAGATACTCTCGATATAGGTAATGTCAAAAGAGCAAAAGGGAGACCGAAGAAAATATGGATGGAGATGATACGAAAAGATATGCTTGCCAAAGGCCTCAATGAAAGTATATTATTCGATAGGAGTGAGTGGAGGCGGAAGATTCATGTGCTGGACCCGGCGTGATTCTCATGTTGGTTCATGTAGCCTACCTCATATGCTTGGGATAAAAGGCTTAGTTGTTGTTGTTGTTGTCGTCGTCGTCGTCAAGGGTTAGTGATGGAGGTTAGGATCTCCTTCAGATGTTGTCCTCCGTCGATCCGTCACGAGCGTTGGTGGACGACTGATATTGGTGTTGAGAGTTGCCTCCTTGAGCATGTAGATCTCAGTGGGCTTGTTGTGAGGCGGAGCCGAGCTATCTGCAAAAGAAGTCCCGTGGTGTTTGTACACCGTGGACCCTCCGATGATCAAGTTAGCCAAGGAATTTGAGCAGAGTAGCGGCTTATTGGAATAAAATTCCCTTACCCGAGTCGTCTGGGAGAAGGGTTTTTATAGTGGTCGCATGGAGCGAGCTGGCGCAAGATATTCGCCATCGGTTACGCCCCTGATGTTACGCCTGCGTGAATGACGGGATCACTCCGTTAATGACAAGATACGCTCGTTAATGGGGGATACGACGGCGTGGAACGCGGGATCGTGGGGTGGCGGATATCTCGCGTTTGGAGAGATCCGCGGAGCCGTGGTGGAGGCGCTAGCGATCTGCGTTCTAGGTTGCTCGGTAGAACCGGGGATGCTTAGCTCGGCGGAAGGCTCGAGATGAGCGGGAGGCCGAGGAAGCTCGGTTCTGTGATTGCTCGGGGGCAAGCCGGGAGGGCTGAGGAAGCTCAGCGTGTAGGAGGGCTCAGAGGCGAGCCCATGGTTATTCGTAAGGCGTGCATATGAGTGTTCAGGGATCCAGCGAAGTTCGGGTCATACCTCGGGACGATAGCCCGGGGATGCCTCCAATATATAGTGCTTGCCCTGTTTCCGTGGGCCTCGGGACACGTCATCTGCCACGTGTCATGATCTGGGGAGTTTCCACTTATGAGCATCATCAGTTAGTATAGGGACAGACATCCCTTGGAACAATATTTTCTATGTGCATTTCGGATCGTCGTGCCCAAAATTTCGCTACGTTCGTGGACCGATTTTCGATGAATCATCATATCATTCAACCCACCAGATAATATTTCTCATGCATCAAAATCCTGAGAGGTGACAGGGGTACAAGAAACTACTACTAGCTCCATTAATCAATATAAATTGTCATGATCCCAAGTTGCTTGGAATCTTGGTGGTCTTTGCACATTTGCATGGAATTCCGCCAACCAACCATCAAGGAGGGGGGCGTCTAGGTAGCTAAGCTAGTACAACAAGACAAACCGTCCCCTATACAAAAACACACACATTTCCACATAAAGCAATCTAACTATGATCATCATCCCCTATACAAAAAACACACATATTTCCACATAAAGCAATCTAGCAATGGTGGGCGAATTTTGTTTTGTTATCAACCCTTTGCAGACATAGAGTTGGTAGATGTCGTGCAAGTTTTAACTTAACTCAATTTACTTGTTTCTTTTTTTTTTCCTTTTGAGGAAAACTAAAGTTTCTCAAGTTTTCCATTCAAAAGTCTCCTTTTTCTTTTTTCCTTCTTTTGAGTGAAGTTGATGGTTTGAATTCATTTAGAGAATGAAGTTACAGTGAGAATTATTATATATTAACCAATGTTTTAAGTCTCACACACATTATCAATTAATGCAGTTTTCAAGATATTAAAAACAAAAAAACACAAAAAAAAACAAAATAAAATAGTCCTTGTCTGGTTTATTCCATGATAACAAGTAGTTGGCAGACAAAATTTCAGCCAAGAAACACTGTCGACCTCCAACATCTCTTTAACATAGCAACCAGCTATATCAAACCTAGATGATGTTGAAATTAATTGCAAGCATCATGCATGTCCCTTATTCTAAAAATCTCTGATCAAAATATCAAATCAAAATCCATTTCCTATGCTTTAAACAAAAGAAAAGCATGGTGTTCGGACATTGAAGATTAAAAGAGTGGTTAGCAGGAATAGATGATCCTAGGACGAGTTTCGTGCATGCGACAGCCATGTCGGCTCACCTAAAAGCGTGCTCGATGGCTAAAGAGTTTTTGTTGGTCGAAGGGGGGTTATTGGGGCCCGGAGCTATCGAAAGTGTTGGTTGGGGCTTTATTATAAGGAAAGAAAGAGAGAGAGAGATTGTGGTGGTGGGATGATGAGCATTGCCTTTTCAAGATGCTCACCAGCCAAAAATTAAAAGAGCTGGTAGCTAGCAGAGATAGCATTGTGTTTGTGCCTGTCAATTTTTATCTGAGCAAGCAAAAGGCTGCAAATGCTCACAGCGGGGAACAATCCACACTTGAGCTTGAAAGTCCAGTCAATTATATCCCTGAAACTGTAATCCAACTGATTACACGGCGAATTATGGCATAATCATGCATGTTGCACATCCTAATTAAGCACACCTGCAGATGAGTTTCATTTTGTTATATAAAAAAAGAAAGGACTTTCTTTTTCTTTTTGTCCAGTTAAATTTTGGCACCGAGCATATATAGAAAGAAACTTTTTGATTGTGTGCTGGTCTTTTCATTCTCTTGACTAGCTCGATCTAACTTAGCCTACCTTACTCAAACTACCGTGTAAAAGGATAGTGAAGACTCAAGGAATTACTTTATTTTGTTTATGTTTCTGTTCGGGGGTGTTAATTCCCGGTTGGGATAAGTAAAATATGTTTCTCGTGAATCTTGGCTTATTTGCATATCAATTTGAGACATATCATGATGGGTCCTACGCTAATATCTTCAAGCATGACTCTCGTTCGGCCGACTTTCGTTTGAATATGACACAAAGGGCATGACACGGTATGTGTGTAAACCTAATGGAGACCTCCACTCATTCCTTTTAAGCAACCCAATATTAGTGTTGGATCCTAAATTAATATTGAATTATGTGAAATGTAAAATCGTTCACATGGTAAATAGATGAAGTTGGCCATCTCTCTCATTCTCAAATTAGGAACCAACATGAATGATCCAAATGGCTAATATATATAATCCAAATGGCTAATATATATAATAAGAAGAAGAAGAACCAATAAAATAAATAATTTGTAAATGCTGAGTCGACCCACTAGTAGATTTGTACCCAAAATGGGTAATGATTACTCTGTACTCTCTGACTCTGCTGCAAAACAAAAAAACAAAACAAAAAAAAAATCGTCAGAAACGAGAGAGACTGGTGGAGAGACATGCATTTCCTCAATGTTTTTTTATTGTGTTTTTGTATTGGATCGGGTTTTCCCATACGTACTCTGTCTGTCTCCTTATCCCCCAACCTCCACTGATTGCTTCATTTGCGGCCCCGCACCCCACCATGCTAGCTTACTCTCTCTTTACCTGCCCGGCCGCTAACATCCCAACATTTAATCACCTGCATGCATGCCTCATGTGTGTGCATCCGTGTATTATCAATCTTGATTTCATTAAAAATGCATGTGAAAATATACATCTCTCATTTGCCTGCTCGTCATCGGAATGAAAAGAAAATCAAGGTTAGATACAATGTCAATTGATGTCTACGTACCGGATATTATTGAAGAAACATGTCAGATAAACATTCAACTATTGGCTACAACTCATATTTACCTAAATCAAGATTGATCCAAAGGATGAAAACCTTGGTGTATGCGTAAGTAGTTTGTGCGCTAGACGCATGGGACGTGTTGTGCATGTGAGGTTATGCATGATTACAATCTCCGAACGATTTTCCGTCTGTGGCGAAGTTCCTGGGTCAAGAATCTAAATTGATGATTGCTAGGGAACTAATATATATGTCTGAAAATTAAATTGCATCTGGTCACGAATTATCATGACATACATGTGTCGGCCTTTATAAGGTCAAGACTCGGGCCCACATGCTAACTTGCCATCCTACTACTGACCACATCAATTTTAATATTGTGCCCCCTCCACGCTCCCCCTCTCTTCCGAATTCTTCTGATATCTCATAGGTGATATGAGCTGAGATGGCATAAAACCAAGAATTATATATATATATATATATATATATATATATATATATATATAAAATCAAAATGCATGTGATAAATGCCAAGATAAACATGGTGATTGCGCGTTTAAGATGACGGTTGCGCTCGGTACATTGAATGAGAGATTCCCAGCAATCCTTGCATTTCCGGAAATAGGAAATAGGATGACCGGATATTTAATTTTAAGGAATATTGCATTAACATGCTTTGTTATTTTAATCATTCCCGGTAATATATGTATGTGCAACCGTTGACCGACGGCGAAACCGGAAGAGAGCCGGTGGATGGCAGCGAGACCGGCAACGAACAGCCGATTGGCAACGGGCTAGCAAGCGTCCCGCAACTGTCACGTCCCGCTTCTCGATGTACAGTAAGGAGACGTGACTAGGCCCGCGACGTATTTACTCAGAAGTAACACGTTAAGCGTAAATAAGCAATATAATATAAATGTACACAAAAAAGACATGAGATATAAATGAACATCAATTTTTATTTATTAAACATTCTTTACAATACAACTGAAAAGTAAATACAATGTGGAAAGCAATGCCTAAATAATGGTATGAACTGAAAGTAAAAGTATATACAAGTGACTAGAGCTCTGAGTCCTCGATGAACTGCTCCAAGTTTTCTGGGCTGGGCTCGATCTCCAGAGAGTCGGGTCCTACTGACAACATTCCAAAGAAAGAATAGAAAATGAATATCATCAACGAACAATCGCTCGATAAGTCCCAAACAGAGATAGAAATAGACTGAACAGATAAAGAGAATATATCTGATATAATATATGATTGTTATGTTAACGCTGTTGTTTGTATCTTGGTACAGAATATACCAGTGTATACGAGAGAAGTCCAACTATTTCGTGGACTAAGGTATACGGAGCACAAGGAACCGTTAAACCACGAGAAAACAGCAACGGATATTCAGGTTAGGTGTATTAAAGTGACCATCATCGTGCCACTTTTAACACATTCCGTACCAATCTACCCCTTAAAAAAACCCGTAATGATTATTATATTGTTTATAGCTATAATACTTGCCGAAACCATGATATCAATTGCTCATGTAAACGGATAAGGATGTAAACGGATAATCATGTGATCAAGTCAATATATATCCATGATTCGGTCAGTTCAAGTTATGTTGATATAGATGGTATTCTGGTATTCATGTTCAAGTTCCAGTATATATGGATTCATGATATATTGGAGTTATATTGGAATTGTATTCATGTTTAGATTGTATTCAGATTAGACTGACTCTGACTGAGTCAGACATTTAAACAGAATTAGATTCTTGAATTAGGTTTTGGAGTCATCGGTAACTGCTGCACATGGACAGCAGGATTTGTGACTTTTTCCAAGCCAATTACCTTTGATAATCCCGTTTTAGTTTTCTACCTTAAATGGGCAAACACCCACTTTCTCCGGCTCCCTGAGGCTCAAGAGAATTGGTCCCGTTTAAACCTATATTTACTAGGGTCCTTATTTAATAAACTTGAGGGGGTTTTATGAAAAATAGTTTTGATAAACTTTCAAAATAAACCTCGGGTTTTCATGAATGTAATCTTAAAAGTGAAGTATTCTAATGATCATAAACCTAGATTGAATAGTATATGGTATTTTAGTGTAAATTGGAATTATATAGATTTGTGATGGTATATTCATGAAATTTAGGATTCCTTTGTTTAAAAAACATGGAATTTATTATATATATTTAAAATAGATATTTTGATTATACATACATACATACATATATACATATATATATATATATATATATATATATATATTAAAAA
Source organism: Agapanthus africanus (assembly GCA_030015575.1). Lineage (NCBI taxonomy): Eukaryota > Viridiplantae > Streptophyta > Magnoliopsida > Asparagales > Amaryllidaceae > Agapanthus > Agapanthus africanus. The sequence goes on along the minus strand of JASDDO010000010.1, from coordinate 536,163,638 downwards.
TAGAATTTATTTATTAAATAGCAAATCACGGTATCTTAAAAATTGTAATAAAAATTCCATCGAGATCGTATGCTCCGTGATGAAGACTGCATCGATCTCGCCCTACTAGTCCGATGGACGTGCGATAATCCGCACCATCCTATTCGAATTCCCCAAAAGTGGGTTGCAGAGACGTAATCGTAAGGAATTTGATTAAAATAATCTTAAAGAATACGGTTTTATTAGTTTAAAGTATTTTATTATAAAATTGTATTTATCCCACAAAATATTGTTCCAAAATCTATCGTGCTATATCATGATGAGTGTTGTGATGAGCTAGGTTATTATCTCGTGAGTTTTCTAAAGGTAATACGAGCAAATATGATGGAATGATACCGTAAGGAAACTTTGTGATATTTAACCGTAAAATTGAAATAAAAGTTGTATAACATTGTATTTTGAATTGAAACTTGTTCTAAGTGTTTGTTTTAAGATTACTAAATAAGATGTAACAATATGGATATTTGGTTATTATGAAAAATTGTTTTTTAACAAAATTAGAATCAGAAGTCGGAATAACTCCGCTTCCGATGAGTTTTGAGAAGAGAATTCTTTTAATAGGGAAAAGAGGAGAGGAGAGGCTACTTACTGGATTAGATAAGAGAGGGGTAGAGAAAGGGTTTGAGAGTTTCATGGAGTCGTGGTATCGCCGGATTTTTCCTAAGTCGTCGCCGAAAGATGACCTTGGGCTAACTCCACTTGTACAACTAATTTGACTAGGAAAAATTTGAGAGTTTTGATAATAGATTTCAGAATGGAGAGAGCTAGGGTATGGAGTGGTATTTATAAGATAGAATTAGGTTTTAGGGAATTAAAAATGAGAATTAAAATGCATTAAAACATTGGTTTAATGGTGATTTTTAATTCTCTGGATAATTACAGGAAATTCAAACAGAAGAGGAGTAGTGGGGGGAAGCCAAGAGGTGTTGGGGTAAAATTATGAGGCATTTGCAAGGGGGGCCCGGCGCCACCGGCCCTTTGGGGATTTTCGTCGGTCGTTTGGGAGGGGTAAGGTCTTGGATTGGTGCCACGTGTTTGTGTCTGCTCATATAACATTTTCTATATGTTTGATTTTAGTGACTTTTCATTTTTACGTGTATTGCACGTATAAACTTTTGGGCTTCCAAAAATTTTAAAAGAAAAATTATTAAAAATAATATGTGGCTGGAGGGATTTGAACACAGGGGCTATGTCACAGCGGTGCAAGACTTTACCAATGAGCTACAAGTGCTTTCTTGCTGTTATAAAACAAATTAAATAATTATAGCATACTCAGAGTTGCAAATACTCCATTTAGTACTTTAACTTTAAACAAATTTCTGTATATTAAAAACAGAGTCGTTACATTCTACACTCCTTACAAAAATTTTGTCCTCGAAATTTACAAATATTTAACGACCAATTTACAAATAAGAAAGGGTATCTTGCACGTATGTCGTCTTCTCTTTCCCACATTGATTCTCCTGGTGAGTCTTTCCTCCACATCACTCGGACCAAGTTTACTTCCTTATTCCTAAGTGACTTTACCTTTCTGTCCAGAATTTCTACGGGTTGTTGCTCACAAGATAGATCTGTCTGTACAGTGAGCTCGGAGTGATCAAGGATATGGTTAGGGCAGTCACATACCTTCGGAGCTGGGATATGTGGAATATGTTGTGCACTCCTTCCAATGAGGGTGAAAGTGCCAAACGATATGCCACTTCTCCGACTCGTTCAAGTATGTCGAACGGTCCAATGTACCTCGGACGTAGCTTACCCCTATTTCCATAGCGAATCACCCCACGGTTTGGAGAGATTTTTAGAAAGACATGATCGTCCGGTTGGAACTCCAAGTGTCGGCACTTTTTATCAGCCCAATACTTCTGTCGGTCTTACGCTATGCGCATTCATTCCTTGATAGTGCGAACTACATTTATAGTCGCTACTATCACCTCAGGTCCAAAGAGTTCCCTATCTCCGATATCGTCCCAACTTAAAGGTGAACGACCCGCAGCCCGCTATTCGGATAGCGGGACCCCCGTAAAAACTCTGTGGGGCCCTCGATATATTCAAAACCTCTTCAAAACACAGCACTGCACATTGAGTTCGCATGACCTGTTTGACCCGTCAATCGGAGGTTCCCTCGCTCCAAAGACGAGAAGTAATTAACGGCAGCTTAGTCCGCGGCTGCCGGTGATTCAGATCCCCATAATCAATAAACCCCAGCCTACCTTAGGCAAGGAGAATCTGTAATGCGCCCGACAAGCGCCCGCGTATTTCCATCTCAACGGGGTGATGAAAAACACCCTACAGATTCACCTCCAAAGTTCAGTGTTTAACACTGATTCAGAGACTCACGTGGGAACATGCGAGTGCTGAAAGTGCTTAGCATTATAGGAAATCAACTTTAGCCCCAAATTGGCTAAGTCTTCCTGAGATCAAAACCTCTTTGATCTCCAAATCGACAGAGCCTCTGTGCTCATATTTTCCCAAACTAATCTCAGTCTCAAACATGACTGATGACCCCTCAACTGATGATATCCAAAACGATATTCATACCACATTCCCCCGAGAAAATCTTAGTCTCAAAATACGACTAATGATTTCTGGGTTGATTATTAATTCATTTTCCCTCAAATAGGGGAATTGGTTCAAGGGTATATCTCTTCATACCTCTGATACATATCGTTGTAATTCCTCAACGTCTTTGGAGAAGTGGCGAGTCCCGACAACCAACTGCTTTTGGATGCACTTTCCAAGCTGACGTGCACACCTTAAACTAAATCTCACCTCAAAAATGGTAACCTATAGACCGAAATGTTCTTAAACTAAACGTTGCCTCTAAAATGGCGACAACGGACGATAACGTCCTTAAACTAAAACCTCACCTCAAAAATGGTGACCTACAGACCGAAATGTCTTCAAACTAAATGTTGCATCCAAAATGGCGACAACGGACCGTAACGTCCTTAAACTAAAATCTCACCTCAAAAAAAGGTGATCTACAGACCGAAATGTTCTCAAACTACAACGTTGCCACTAAAATGGCGACAACGAACCGTAACGTCCTTAAACTAAAAACCTCACCTCAAAAATGGTGACCTACAAACCGAAATGTCCTTAAACTAAACGTTGCCTCCAAAATGGCGACAATGGACCATAACGTCTTTAAACTAAAACATCATCTAAAAAATGGTGATCTACAGACCGAAATGTCCTCAAACTACGACGTTGCCTCCAAAATGGCAACAACAGACCGTAACGTCTTTAAACTAAAACCTCACCTCAAAAATGGTGACCTGCAGAACGAAATATCCTCAAACTAAACGTTGCCTCTAAAATGGCGACAATGGAACATAACGTCCTTAAACTAAAAGCTCACCTTAAAAATGGTTACCTACAGACCGAAATGTTCTCAAACTAAACGTTGCCTCCAAAATGGCGACAACGGACCGTAACGTCCTTAAACTAAAACCTCATCTCGAAAATGGTGATCTACGGATCGAAATATTCTCAAACTACAACTTCGCCTCTAAAATGGTGATAAGGGACCGAAACGTCCTTAAAATAAAACAACAGAGCTCAAATGCTCTCTTGTTTGATCTGAAACAATAATGATCCTAACACCTTGTTAAGTAGATCTTAGTCTCAAATTAGACCAGCGTATCCTTAATAAAAAACCAATCGAGCTCCAACTGCTCATAAACATTTAAGTCGAGCTTGATCTCAAAACATATCAACGATCCTTAAATCAAACCAAACCCAATTCTAAGATATACGGATTTGGACTAATCCACGCCCTACGGGCGACAACATAAATTAGTCTCCGTATACAATCCACGAGCAACCAAAACTAACAAAAACACATACAACAGGGGCTTGCGCGATGCAGGGAAGAGCGTCCCCACAATCAAAAAAACCCTCGCAAACGAGGGGGAATCTGGCGAAGTCTGCTACAGTGGTCGCATCTGTCTAAACCTCCGATATACGGTGCCATAAATCAACTTGGTATCTTCGAAGAGGTGGACAGATAAACCTAAATAGCATCTGCCCCCAAATTCAAGCAAGACGACCTACGCAGTTCATCTCTGTAAACACACACGAATTCTTCATCTTTACGTGTGAGCTTAGTCAGAGATGCTGCAATATTCGAAAATCCTTCAAAAAAAATTTGGTAGTATCCTGCTAAACTCAAGAAACTTCGAATGTCCTTCACTGTCTTTGGTGTCGGCCATTCGCTTACTGCTGATATTTTAGCTGGATCTACTGAAATTCCTTCACCTGAAACGATATGTTCGAGAAATCCGACCTGATCTAGCCAAAACTCACACTTGTTGTACTTAGTATAGAGTTGATGCTGTCGCAAAGTCTCCAGATCAATTCGTAAGTGCTCAGCATGTTCTTCCGACTCTTAAAATATACCAGGATGTCGTCGACGAAAATGACCACAAACCTGTCTTGATACTCCCGGAAAATTTGATTCATCAGGTTCATGATTATGGCTGGTGCGTTGGTCACTCCAAATGGCATCAAAAGATATTCATAATGTCCATAGCGAGTTCTGAATGCCATTTTAGGAATATCAGATTCTTTGACCTTCAACTGATGATAACCCGAACGAAAATCTAATTTGGAGAAAACGCAAGATCTACAGGGTTACCTAGTAGGGAAGCAAGGTTTCGGGAGTCATCGTCCATACCAAATTCAAAATTTTGCCTTTTTAGCTAACCCTAACAAAGAATCGTTAACTAGAAATCGACGGAAATATAAATGCAAACACTTTGCAAATGAAAAGTGAACAAGGAATACAACCTTTGTAGACTGGTCCTCTACTTTAATAGCTCCATGTAGTAGTCCCTTCGCTGCGATCGTGAACTCCGCACTCTAGAGAGTCTCCTATGAAGAAACGAGCATGCTTGCTTCGATGTCTTCAAGGCCGAAGATGATCTACGTCGAGGAGACACTAACCCAAGTTATCTCTTCACTAACTATGGAATTAGTGAAGCAAACATCCTATACTAAATGGCAAGTAGTAAAGGATGATAAAGTAGGAAGTGGGCTCACTTTAGATTTCAATTTCTCACACTTTTTCCATCAACTCCATTGAAGCTAGAAAGTTTTGAGGAAGAAGAAGAAGAAGAAAATGAACTCATCATATGAATTATGTGTGAGGATAGAAATGCAACCAAGGGTTAAGCATGTGATGCTTAACCCTTGTAGAGAGTTAACCATGAACTAGGGTTAAAGGTTAGGTCAAATAATATCTTAAGCTAGACAAAATGAGTGGACAAAGTCAAAAATGCTTACAAGCTTTCAACAAATATCAACCATGACTAATTCCACAATTTTTGAATTACTTAATGATAAAATTATAAATCCTAATATTAACCCTAGCATGGTTTAACCCTCATTAACCCTAGTTGCATTTGTAATCTAGCTTGATACATTTAACATATCTCACATATATATCAATGTATCCAAAGTGAGAAAAGAAATCATAAGTGAGCTAATACTAATTAATATAATGTAATATATCAAATATATAATTATACATTAGATTATCAAATCAACTCTTGATTTAATAATCCGGTCATATCACCTATAACCGAATAATATCATATGAATCAACTTATCGAATCAACACTTGATTCGATAACCCGGTAATATCATATATAACCGACCGATATCTCATATCGTGAGAATAGAATACGGTATCTCATATTATATTAATCTCGGTCCCGCACATATCACATATGTGCTCCTACTCCATTTCGCTTGAGCCAGGAAACCCCTGTGTAGGACTCCAAAGACTCGTCAATACGCCGGCAGTAGGTGATGATCATATCACAAGCTGCAAGCGGTCTGCTAAACGTAACGGCCACCCGGGTATTGAGCGATCAGAAGATCAACAAGCAAGTCTGCTCACACTCCTGCGAATCCAATCAGTAACACTACCGTACAGTCCGGTCTCTTCGTCTGATATGTCGCATATCTCGTCTAGGGGTGGTAAACGTCAGACCCCAGTAACTCGATAAGTCGTGTCGATATGAGGCTCATAATGGATCGAGAAACTACTGATAACACTTACCAGTACATCTCTGAAGCAACCTTGGCCAAAGACTTCCTGTTATAGCCAATCGAGCACAGCGCAACATCAACTCCCAATAACGGGAGAGACGAAACCCCTCCTATCGCTCATTGCCTCCATATGACTCGGGACTGTACCCAAAAGCCACCGTTTTGTATATTCTCTTGAACATGGTAAGGTGGAAATCAAAGCACAGAGGGAATCACACAAGACTTTATGATGATCTCGGGTCTACAGACTAATCTGTACCAGTGTCACCAGAGAACTGCCATCTGACGTGAGGTATAATACCATCAGGGAGTTCTCGGCGAGTCCGTCCAGTGTACCCAGTCTCCACTGAGCACCCGTATACTGTCTCTGATGTCAAACACCAATAGATATGGAATCATCCATCGCCCATCTACATGGGTCGAGAAGCTATACGCTAGTCTACTCTGGTATATCGATGCCCTGTCTCGATACACCCTCGACTAGGAACATTTGAAGGATGTACTTAGCGACTACTCTGTCCCCACTAATATGATCTGCATCATAGTCCTGGTAGTCAAGTACACATTCTAAGGGCTTTATCAACATGTAACATAGAGACAATCAGCATATATGTTAAGATAAAGAGCAACCAGATAGCATACTATCATGTCGAGCAAGAAAGCCTTCACTATATATGTCCAAGAATCCACTACAATATACATCGTATGTACAGTAATGGCCTCTAGGGCATACATATAATTAACTGTTCACCACCGGAAGCCGGGAAGACTGGACGTCATGCCTGAATCTGGGGGCAGATGCTAATTGGTGCTATCCGTCCACCTCTTCGAAGATGCCAAGTTGATTTATGGCACCGTGTATTGAAGGTTTAATCGGATGCAGCCGATGTAGCAGACTTCGTCAGATTCCCCCTCGCTTGAGGGGTTTTTGATTGTGGGGACGCTCTTCCCTGCAGGCGCAAGCCCCTGCAGTTAATTACGCTACCGCATCGCGATAACAACTTTCTCCTTCTCCATATGGTCACTTCGTGTCGTGGGTGTTTGTTTTGTGTTTGGTTGCCCGTGGATTGTATACGGAGACTAAGTTATGTTGTCGCCCGTAGGGTGTGGACTAGTCCAAATCCGTATCTTTCTTAGATTTGGGTTTGGGGGGTTTGTGTTTAAGGATACGTTAGCCTTTTTTGAGACTAAGATCAACTTAAACGTTCGTTAAGGACACGTTAGTCTAATTTTAAACTAAGGTCAACTTAACCATTTGTTAAGGATACATTAGTCTAATTTTAGACTAAGATCTACTTAACAGGATCATTTAGATCCAACAAAAGAGCATTTGGGCTCTATTGTTTAGTTTAATGACTTTGCGGTCGATAATTAGTTTAAGGACATTACGGTCCATTGCTAGTTTTAAGACATTGCGGTCGAGGTTAAGGACATCATAGTCCGTGAGTTTAAGGACCTCACAGTCTGGTGTTAGTTTTAAGACATCACGGTCAAGGTTAAGGACATCATAGTCCATGAGTTTAAGGACCTCATAATCCGATGTTAGTTTTAAGACATTACGGTCGAGGTTAAGGACATCATAGTCCGTGTATTTAAGGACTCCACAGTCCGATGTTAGTTTTAAGACATCACGGTCGAGGTTAAGGACATCATAGTCCGTGGATTTAAGGACTCCACAGTCCGACGTTAGTTTTCAGACATCCCGGTCGAGGTTAAGGACATCATAGTCCATGAGTTTAAGGGCCCCACAGTCCGTAGTAATGTGTGGTTGTCGGGACCCGTCACCTCTCTGACGACGTTGAAGGATTACAACGACAGATGTCAGAGGAGTAAAGAGATGTACCCTCGAACCGGGTGTAAATTGATTGGGAGAGCAGATGAGCTCAGTTCAATTTAAATTGAGGACTTATGGCCAGAATTGGGTTAAATCCAGTTAAAAATGTTTAACATTTTTATTTTTGTTCTGCCTGTTAGGCCTTTATTTGGGCTCTGCCCTTTTAATAATGCCAAGCATTGGGCTCTGATATTTCTTGTCTTATACTGAATGCACAGCATTTATCAGAACAAAGTACGTTCTGACAGCGCGCCACGTGGCGCACTAGGCGCTTTGCGCCAGTCAAAGAGCGCATTGCGCTTCTGTCGGTTAGCGCACACGAGGAGGAAACATGTCGCTTAGCGCTAAGCGCTAGTTTGTTAGCACACTGCGCTTTATGAGTGCGCTGCGCCAGTGAATGACACGTGGCGCGCTCTGGCGCTGTGCGCCAGTCCAAGAGCGCAGTGCGCTATTTTTAGAAGCGCAAAGCGCAAACTGTTCTGTGGTTGACACGTGGCGCGTTCTGGCATTGTGCGCCAGTCCAATAAGCGCAAAGGCGCAATTCAAGAGTGCAAAGCACTGTCCAATAGCGCAGAGCGCATTTTGATCAATTTAAGATTAAAGAACAAGTTTTTTATTCTTCAAAAGAGGTCTTGCCTCAAGATCCAAGAACCAAAGTTCTTATTCTCATCAAAAGGCTCTGCCTTTATAGATCAAAAGATCTGTTAATAAAGTAAAGTACTTCTTTAAATCTTTTATAATTAGATCTTTTTTTTTATCTTTTTCTTTTTTATTGAAGACCTTGATCTTGTTCTTAGATCTCTGATCTTTTTAGAAGATAGTTCTTTTTTTTTAATGAGATGATTTCATCTCTGTTTTTCAAGAATATAATTCTTTACCTTTAAAGATGAAGAAAATGATCTTCTTTCTTCAAAGGCTTGCCTTTCTTTCTCTTTGAGTTTTTTCTCAAAGTTTGCAGAGGGTTCTCTCTATATGAGACTTGAAGTCTTGGGGCCTTTATATAGGGCCAATTGATTTGTTAAATTAGTTGAAGAGATCTTTCTCTGATTGATATAGGGCTTCTGTTTTACAGAAGGCAATCTTCTTGTTTTCAACAAGATTGGAAAGATCTTTCCAGAACAGAATTTTAATTCTGATTAATTATTATTATTATTATTAGATCTTTTGATCTAACGGTGGGGAAATCTTTTAATCCCAGCGCTGGCGCACTTGGCGCGAGCGCACCTACGTTTGACACGTGGCGCGCAGCGCAGAGCGCAAGGGATCTGAAGCGTTGCTTCAATTTTAAAATTTGAATTTTGAAACAGAGTTTTGCTCTGATTGGGGGTGCGCTGCATAGAGCGCAGCGCTCCTGGCGCTGGCGTGTCTGCTTTTGACGCGCAGCGCGCAGCGCAAGAGATCTGAAGCGTTGCTTTAATTTTTGAATTTTGAAATTCAAAATAAAGCTTTGCACTGATTGGGGGAAACAAATACCCCCCCCCCCACCGTTGCGCTCACGTCGCACACACGTGAGTGCAGCGGTGGCAACATCTGAGCCTTTGGATCAACTCAGAAGTTGAGGAGGCGCTTCAGCGTCTATAAATAGGACCCTTGGTCCTCAGATGATTATCATCTTCTCCTCAAGAATTTTATTTCAAAGCCTTGCTCTTCTTTCCAAGAACTTTCAAGAGTTAGAACTCTAAAAAATTTTAGGTAAAAATTAAATTAAATTAAATTAAATTAATTCTAATAACTTAGGGGTTTTACCCATTAACAGAGCCTTGCTCTCATAGATCTTTTGATCTAAAAAAAAACCCTTTAGGGTTTCGTACACAGAGCCTTGCTCTCATGAACCCATAGATCTAAATAGATCTTTCCTTAGGGTTTCTTAGCCCATGGTCAGAGCTCTGCTCTTTTGACAATATATAGATCTTTTGATCTTTTGATGGAGAACTCTTAAGAGTTTTTCATGGATCTTTAAGATCCTAGAATTTTAATTCTTAGGAATTAACTTTCATTTATCTTTGATGGATTTTCCATCATCATTACAGAGCTAGGCTCTTTTAAGGAATTTTATTCTCTCGTGACCAGAGTTTGACAAGTGTCACTCTGTTGTAGAGCTTTGCTCTGAAAGGGAGATTTTCTCCTTGTCTCGAGGGATTTCTCATTTAATGAGAATATTCTTTGAGGATTTCCTCATTAATTGACAGTCTCATCCAATGATGAGGCTGTCTTATTAATTGATGCATTGTCATCTGGATTTTGTGGGTCCCCCTTTGGTCCCCTTTCCACTGCATTGCAGTGTGGTACAAATTTTAAAGTACCGAGCGTTGGGATTTTTTTTAAAATTAAATTATGACGCTGATAATTTGAATTTCATTCTCTCTTGCAGGAGACATGTCTTCTGATCTCTCGTTCCCGTTTTTCCGCTCAGAGGGAGGATTCCCCGAAGCACCTGTAAACCGGGAGGTTCTTGCTTTCATTAAGGACTATGACCCGGAGTACAAAAACCTTCACCTGTGGGGTAGGTGGTATGACCAAATAATCAAAGTTCGCCAAAGCTTCTCTTGTGCGACGCCATCGGATCCGATCTCGTACGCAGATATACCCCCGGCGAACTATGCCGTGGAGGTCGTAAATTGGACTTCGGAGGGTCTTCTTCAACCTTCGATTGCTGCCATACCCATGCAGCTGCCGGCAGCCTTGGATATTTTGGGGCGGCGCAAATGCCAGGGCGAGTCGCGCCCTTGGGGACAACCCTACAACATCAGGTTGACCCCTCGACACTCGGCAGGGTATCTGCAGTGGGCCAGTACATTTTGTCAGCGAAGAAGGCGCATCTGCTGAAGATCGGTCTATACCCTGCAGTTTACGCCTCGCTGTTCGAGTATTCTGCTCCTCCGATATGGTGGATTAAGGCGTTCGTGGAGCAATGGAACATCCCCACCCATACCTTTCTTCTAATGGACAGGGAAGTTTCCATCTCTCTAGAAGAATTTGCTGAGATTTCCGGTCTGCCGGTGAGGGGGGAGCACTATAAGGAGCTACTTCCTTCGGACGAATACGTTTTTGCCACCAAGCCGTTGGTGATGGACTTAATGCCGGAGAACTCTATTCAGCACCAGTTTCCGAGTCTAGTAAAGGTGCTGAATATGTATGAGAGTCTTTTCTTGGAGTCGGGAGGCCGGGGAGTTAGTTTCGTAGACTTCATTGCCCGCTTTCTTCGACCGGAGATTCTATAGGAACAGGGCGAAAAATTTGTCAAGCTCGACGACCCCTTCGGCCTTGGCTTAGATCGTCGACCAGCACTGGAAGCCGATCAAAAGGGCTTTTATCTTCCCGATGCCGCAATCATCCCTTTGTCGGAAATCGCTGCTCCGGGCATCGACGAGGAGACTTTCTTTCTCGAGTTTCTGGGGCTATGGTTGTGCTGGTTCGCACTCCCCATACACCCTCGCTATATGAGGCCGTCCGTCTTCTACCCAGCACATCGAATGGTGGCTGGCATACAATTGGCCATCGGAATTGCCGGGTTGGCCCACCTGTACCATGGTCTTAGCGTGGCGGCAGATGCAACTGAACCGGGGGTGCAACCCGCTAATTTCCCGATGCACTACTTTACTTCGTGGATGGAAATGCACGTGCTCGTGGTATTTGGTTTTCATAAAAGACCCTCGTTTTACGAGAAGTACAGATTCTCGAGAGTTATGCGGCTGATCGGTGCTTCGATCGTGAATCCGCCTCCGCGGGAGGCTAGGGGGTTGCTTCTTCGTCCGCGCATGGTCGGAGCGGGTATTTCTTTCACGGACAAGGTCCAGACAATCAGCCCGGAGACCTCCAAGGCGGTGTTGGCGTTGCGCGATAATTTCAAGGACGGGGCCTCCGTATTGAAAGCCCGGGAGATTCTATATATATACTCCATTAGGCCGGGCTTCCTCGTGTTCAGGCAGAATGAGGCGGCGCTTTTTATGAGGTACAACCCCCATCGTTTCGCCCAACAACTAAGTTATAACCAGGGGGTTCCTCTGGAGGCGTTTTTGGCAGAGCCTGCGGCCACCAGAGAGGGAATACGGATTGCACTGCATCACTTTATGCGGTTAAATACGGGCGCACTTCTTCATTAGCGAGCCGACTCGCATTCCAAGGGTCCTCAACGTATACGGGGCCTGGCATCTGTTCCCCTCCGAAAGACGGCGCAACAAACGTCTTGCCTGAGATTCGGGGCAGATGCGAATAGGTGCTATCCGTCCACCTCTCCGAAGATGCCAAGTTGATTTATGGCACCATGTATCGAAGGTTTAAACGGATGCGGCCGATGTAGCAGACTTCGTCAGATTCCCCCTCGTTTGAGGTGTTTTTGATTGTGGGGACACTCTTCCCTGCAGGCGCAAGCCCCTGCAGTTAATTACGCTATCGCATCGCGGTAACAACTTTCTCCTTCTCCAGATGGTCACTTCATGTCGTGGGTGTTTGTTTTGTGTTTGGTTACCCGTGGATTGTATACGGAGACTAAGTTATGTTGTCTCCCGTAGGGCGTGGACTAGTTCAAATCCGTATCTTTCTTACATTTGGGTTTGGGGGGTTGGGTTTAAGGATACGTTAGCCTCATTTGAGACTAAGATCAACTTAAACGTTAGTTAAGGATACGTTAGTCTCATTTTAGACTAAGATCAACTTAACGGGATCATTTAGATCCAACAAGAGAGCAATTATGCTCTATTGTTTAGTTTAATGACATTGCGGTCGATGATTAGTTTAAGGACATTACGGTCCATTGTTAGTTTTAAGACATCGCGGTTAAGGTTAAGGACATCATAGTCCGTGGATTTAAGGACTCCACAGTCAATGTTAGTTTAAAGACATCATGGTCAAGGTTAACGACATCATAGTCCATGAGTTTAAGGACCCCACAGTCCATTGTTAGTTTTAAGACATCACGGTCAAGGTTAAGGACATCATAGTCCATGAGTTTAAGAACCCCACAGTCTGTGAAATGTATGGTTGTTGGGACCCGTCATCTCTTTGAAAACGTTGAGGAATTACAACGACAAATATCAAAAGAGTGAAGAGATGTACCCTTGAACCAAGGTGGATTAAATGATCTGTAGCCCAATTTGGAACCAAGGCCAATTAATTATATTATGAGCACAATGGCTCAATTAAGTCTGGATTGAGGACTTATGGCTAATTTGGGCTAAGTCCAATTAAGTTTGACATATTGGCCCTTTGCTTGTCTGGGTTCAATCCCACATTATTTAGCAATGCTAAACATTTTCAATCTTTGAGTTCCTCAATTTTGAGATTCATTTGGAGGAGGGATTTTTGCCTCTGGAAAATTAGCCAACTTGGCTGAAAGTAGTGTTAAACACTAAAAAACAACAGTGTTAAACTTTGGAGACAGAACTCTCAAATTAGTGTTAAACACCAAAAGACCAATAGTGTTAAACACTGGAAACATAGCTCTCAAATTAGTGTTAAACACTAGAGGATAACAGTGTTAAACACTGGAAATAGGATTCTCGAATTAGTGTTAAACACTAAAAGATAATCAGTGTTAAACACTGGAAGTAAGAGTTTCAAATCAGTGTTAAACACTAAAGGACGATCAGTGTTAAACACTGGGAATAAAGCTCTTCAAATTAGTGTTAAACACTAAAGGAAAAGGGGTCACGTGGGGACACGTGAGGGTGCCCAAAGGTGGGGCCAGATCTCCTTTTCTTCGTTCTGCGATTAAATGTTAAACACTTTTTATATTTTATTTTGTAGCATCACGTGCTGACACGTGAGGAGGATTCAGGCACTGATTGTTAGAGCGTCCGCCAAGGGGTCACGTGGGGACACGTGAGAGCGCCCAAAGCTTAAATTTCCTTTGCTTTTATCTCTGTGTTTTGGAGGTCACGTGGGGCACGTGAGGCGTTGCCTCTGAGCTCTATCCTCCTTATTTCTGTGGATCTTTTTAGGGGTCACGTGGGGACACGTGACCTTAATCCTTTTTATGCACAGAGATCTTTTAAGTCTCCTTATTTTATTCTGAGAATTAAATTCTTTGTAGGGTTAAACCCTAATTATGACTTTGGAGGAATTAAATTCCTGTTGTAAAAGAATTATATTCTTATATAGGGTTAAATCCTAATTTCTTTTAGAGGAATTAAATTCCCATATATGTAAAAGAATTAGATTCTTATATAGGGTGAAACCCTAACTTCATTTTTTAAGAGGAATTAAATTCCTGTGAATTTGAGAGAATTAAATTCTCAATTAGGGTTAAACCCTGATTCTGTCCATCTTGAAGGAATTAAATTCCTGTAATTTTGGGAGAATTAAATTCTCATGTAGGGTTAAACCCTAGTTTTATTTTAGGAGAATTAAATTCTCCAAACTCAATTCCCCCTCTAAGTTTTGGATCTGCATGGCAGGATCTCAACCCGATGAGAATTAAATTCTCAACTTATGGGGAGATGTGCTCTGTGCAGACCCTCAACAAAAGGAAGAACTAAGTTCTTTGTAAAAGAGTTAAACTCTTAGATTTCTGAGAATTAAATTCTCTTTTTCTGAAGTCTTGATCCCCTTTCTTTTTCTCACCTAGGGTTTTCTTTCTGTATTCTCAAGATGCCAAAATTCTCTCTAAAGTTTTCTCTTCCAAAATTCTTTATCCCCTCCCTCTCCTCTTGACTCCTATTTATAGGAGGAGGAAAAGAATCAATTTATTTAGTAAATCTTTCATTGAAAGATTTGATTGTTTTTCATAGTTAATATGAGCCTTTAGATTATACAGTGAATTTTATTCACCATTGGATTTTAAATCCAAAGATATTCTGTTTGTTATTTCTGGTGAGATTTAGGGGAAATCTTTCCTTGTCTAAAATTTTTCCATAAATTGGTGATTTTTAATCACCCTTGGATCTTTAATCCAACGGTCCCCATAATCCTTTTCCATTTGGAAAGATTTAGAAGCTTTTAGAATTTAATTCTATTAACTGTAAGGCTTTCAAAGCCAGTCACGTGCTGACACGTGACCCTTGGTCACGTGTGAGCACGTGACCCCCAATTGAGTCCTTTAACAGCCGCTTGTTTATGTTGTTGTTTTAACCATCACGTTCAACACGTGACCATTGGTCACGTGTGAGCACGTGATTCCTCGTTGAGGTATTTTTTCTGACTTTTTAGAATTAAATTCTTTTAAGCTGTAAGGCTTTCAAAGCCTGTCACGTGCTAGCACGTGACCCCTGGTCATGTGTGAGCACGTGACCCTCAATTGAGTTATCTTTCAGCAGTTTGTTTTCGCATATGTTTGATGAAGTTTTAACCATCACGTGTCATCATGTGACCATTGGCCACGTATGAACACGTGACCCCAAATTGGGTCATCCTTCAGCCTTTTGTTTTCCGTTTTTGCTTGATGAGATTTTAACCATCACGTGTCATCATGTGACCATTGGTCACGTATGAACACGTGATACCTCATTGAGGTAATTCCTGATTTTTAATCAGGAAATAAATGCCCCCACAGCGTTGCTCTCACGTGTCTGCACGTGAGTGCAACGCTGTCACTTTTGTGACCGTTGGATCCATCTAAGGAATCGAGAAGATGAAGCGTTTCCATCACATCCTATAAATGCAGGGGTCTCTTCAGAAGCGCCTCCACTCTTTCGTCTTCTTCCTTGCAAACTTTTCTTTTGAGAATTTAATTCTCGTTCTCAGAGCTTAGTTCTCTGTTTCAAAATCTTTAGAGTTTAACTCTGTTTAAGAAAGACCCTCTCTTCAGGTAATGATCTTTGAACGATCGAAGAACTTTCACAGAAACCTTCACTGGATTTTAAATCCACACCAAGGGCTTTCCCTTTAATCAAGAACCCATCTTTTTGAAACTCTCTAAAAAAACAGAGAATCATTTAATCTTTAAATCATAGATCTCTTAGGGTTTTTCTGATCTTCAGGGGGCTAATGGTGGCAGTTGTCTTTTCTATGGAATTCCATCGCACAAATATTTCTGGGAATTTAATTCCCCTCTTTTTTAACAAGGAATTTAATTTCTATGAAGAACTCAGTTCTTCCCAGAGAGCTTGGGGTTTTCTTGCCCTGAGCTGTCTCTGCGCAACCAAGAAGGAGAAGTTTACAATGTTACTTTCTGGGAATTTAATTCCCTTGATTCTGTTTGATTTGTCACAGAGTCCCAGATGGATTTCTTTTAGGGGAATGTGTAGGGTCATTTGAAATCCACTGTTTATTTAATGAGAATCTTCCCTTTGTCTCATTATAATTGCTTTGCCTCATCATTAGCAAGCCGCCATCTTGATTTTGTGGGACCCATGCGTTTTGTAACCAATGTTCCCATAAAACAAATCCCATGTCGCTTTCTTCCACTGTCTCTTTATAATCATATATATATATATACACACACACACTGCTGGCTTTGCTTTAACAGCTTCCCTTTATTTTATTTCAGGTACGATGACTTCCGTTCCGTACTTCCCTTTTACTCGCTCAGAGGCCGTTTTTCCTCAGTCGCCATCCGATGAGGAAGTGATGGAAATGATCAGGGCTCATGACCCGAACTTCACCAACTTACTTTTGTGGAGGACCTGGTATAGCCACATCATCCGGGGTCGCCGGAGTTTCCTTTGCGAAGTGCCGACAGAGCCCACCTTTCCATTCTTGCCGATGGATCCTCTAAGGACAGTCTTTGCCGTGGAGATGCCGAATTAGACCCCGATGGGGCGGCTCGAGCCTTCGACGACTGGTATCCCGAACCATCCGATCCCGGCCATAGACATTCTGGGACGTCGCATTTGCTAGGGCGAGGCCCAACCATGAGGACAAGTCTACAAGATAGGGCTCATCCCTCGACACCCTACGGGCTACCTCCTCTGGGCTCGTTACATCCTGTCCGCCCACCGTGCGCGACTGCAGAAAGTTGGGTTTTATCAGGAGATATATGCATCCCTCTTCCACTACCAGTCTCCCCACGTCTGGTGGGTTAAGGCCTTCCTGAACCAGTGGAATCTTCCCACCAACACTTTTCTCTTGGGGGATCGTGAAGTTTCAATTTCTTTGGACGAATTTCGCGAGATCTCGGGGCTGCCAATCAGAGGGACACTTTACGAGGAATTGCTGCCTTCTGACGAGTACGTCTTCGAGACTGAGCCCGCAATGCTTGACGGCTTGTCTACCGAGAACGCCGTCCGCCATAAGCGTCCGAGTTTGATCAAGGTGCTGGGTATCTTCGACAAACTGTTCACAGAATCTGAGGAGCAGGGCATCACTTTCAAGAGCTTCATCGCTTGCTTCCTTCGCGAGGATGTCTTGTCGAAGACGGATCCCAAGTTTGCAAGCATTAACGACCCCTTTGGGTTTGGTTTGAACAGGCGGTCGTCTAAGGAATCGGATTTACCGCAGTATTATATTTCTATCATGTCGTCGGTATCTTTCGAATCGATTGCAGCTCCCGGCATGGACGAGGAGACATTCTTTGTGGGCTTTATCAGTGTCTGGCTCAGCTGGTTCGTCATCCCTATGCATCGCCACTTCATGAGAGTCTTGGTTATCTATCCGGCTCATCGTATCGCTGAGGGGACACGGCTGGCCATAGGCATCCCGGCGCTAGCGCATCTCTATAATGGATTGAGCGCCGCTGCTAACACCTCAACTCCCGGTGTGGACATAATAAACTTCTCCCTTCACTATTTTACATCTTGGATTGAGATGCACGTGTTGGGGGATTTTTCTGCGCATCATAGACCTGCTTTTTATGACGCCTACACTTTTCCGCGACTCATGCGGCTGGTGGACGCTGCTGCTCCCGACCCGACTCAGTTTGGGGCTATTCGAATGTTGATTTCTCCTTATGCTAGTACAGGCGGGCTGGCATTTGTTGATCGGGTTCTATCTGCTCCTTCAGGCCCGATTCAACAACTCCACGACCAGTCGAAAGGTGGGGTGCCTTCTCTGAAGCCCCGGGAGGCCACACACATATACGCAATCAGACCAGGCTATCTTGTATTCCGTCAGAAAAGTGCGGCTCTGTTTATGCGGTACAATCCGCATCGCTTCGCCCGGTAGCTTGGATACGGTCCCTTCACCCGTAGCTGTTCGCGATGCCGCTCATCACTTCGTGAGGTTGAACACCGGTTCTTACTTTATGATCCCCGAAGCAGATCATACTCCCCGATGCGTGGGGGCCTTCACATGCTGGTATCTTCATCGGGTCAACCCAGTTTTTGCTGAGGAGAAGAGGTTGCTTCTTGGCTATGGCGCTCTTGCTCCGGCTCAGGCCACGGGAATTCCGCTGCGGCCGCGCGCACCGGTCCGCTTTCCCCTGAGAGACTCCAGTGCTGCGCTCATTCCGGAAGAATCAGAAGTGGACCTTACCCCCACAGTTGGTATGCCATTGGGTACCCGGTCACGGGCTAATCGGGCTCCGGTAGCAGCACCACCACCCGTGGCGTCGACAATGGCAGTGTCATCCTCGGCAGCACCGCCAAACGAGGGTGTTGAAGGTGAGGTGGGTCGGCGTCGCGCCAAGGCTCCACGGGAAAAGAAGCGAGCGTCCTCTGGCATTAGTTCTGGGCCAAAGAGGAGGAAGAAGACAGTCGCCCTTCTGCTCAATCTTTTAGAAGAATCCGAACCTATCATTCAAGACGAACTAATATCCATGATATCGCCGGATGATGATCTTCTTTTTCCAGGTTCATCTGCCGAGGAAGCCACACAATTGGTTGAGGCTATAAAACGCTCACAGCTTGAAACTGAGAAGGTAAGGATCCCGAAGAGGCCTTATCCTGCCGTCATCTTCTACGAAGATCCTTCGTGGATACGGCGGCGGTTCATCGGCCCTTTGGAGGAATGGGGGGAAAGGGCCCTTAAGCAGGCTGCTTCGGAGGATGCTGCGGACGCACTTTCCTTGTAGACTGGCGGGCACGAGTCCACCCTTGAACCCCGGCGAGCACACCTCCTTGAGAAGGAGCATCGGCTTGAAGAAGCCATATTGAAGGCTTCCTTACGCATTGGTATATTCCTATATTGCTTTGCGGTACTTCATATTGCTTGCACTTGTATATATGTATTCTTATTCTTGTGTGAATTGTGCAGAGACTTCGGCGATGGGGGAGCTTCCTACGGGCTTGCTGACGGTAGAGCCTGTTGACACCCCCAATGAAACATTGCTCGATGCGGAGGGGGTTGAAAACGCCATCCCTCTCGCGATAGAGCCTCCTGTGGCGGTCCTTGATCCCGAAGCACTCGCTCCTTTGGGAGAGGTACCCATGGTGGTTGCCGTCCCAGCGGATCTTCCTGAGGGCGACCCGGAGGCTGGGATGGAGATAGTGGAGACTACCCTCCCATCGTTGGAACCCGCAATGGCTACCGCCGCTCCTTCCTCAGAGGTCGTTACACCGGCTCGTGTCCTTGGTACTGTGCCTGAGGTCGCGGCGGAGGCCGTTGAAGCTGCTATCCCTCCAGCTCAGAATGGGAGGAGCGTCGAAGGTAACCTTCCACATTTTAAACTAGTGATCTTTCCGTTATCTGAACTCTTTTATCTTTTCAGAACTGTGCGGACTGGCGGCCTCTATTGCCGATCTGTCTCCCCGACAATCCTTTCAGCGCCTGCTGGAGATGGCTGCTCTACAAGCGATATCCCCTCAACGCATCGTCCTCTCGTCTGGGCAAGGTTAGTGTTGTTCACCATTTCATAGCATTGTTGTTATTTCGCAAAATGACATTGATGTCCTTTACAGTTCTGGAGGCCGATGACGAGGTTAAGGTCCTCGAAGGGCCAGGGGAACCTTCAGCTCCTTCTTGCATGACTGTGGGTAAGTGAAGTCTCAATATGGTCCTACTTGTTCCTTTGCTTAAAAGTTTCACTGACTGTTTACACATCTGAACAGCCCTTCCAGTTCTTACCACACTGGAGTCGCGCATCAATATGCCACCCGGCCCCTATGCTTTGTGAGCATCAGAACGTTTGGCCAAGCTAAGCCTTGTCTCCCTATCATCTTTGATCGAGGAGCTTCGCGCTGGCAGCGCAATCACAGCTGAAGCATTTGCTGCTGAAGCTAACGGTTCTCTTCCTTTTCTTGCCACCTACCATAGCGAAGCGGTGGTGCGAGTCTGCGTTGAGTTCTGTCGGCAGGTGGAGGCTTGCTTGCACGTACTCGAGTGTTCCCACCTTTCTTCAGAGGCTGTGGCTGCAAAGGTGGGCTTGCGGGGTTTGATAGAGCGGTGCGCAGCGAACATGGTGTCGTGCGAGAAGAGGCTTGGCCATAAATTCTCGGAGAGGGAGCTGGCCTCTAAGGCGCTGAACGAGCTCCAAGCTAACCTTACAGCCAAAGCCAATAAAGCGTATGAACTCTGACGAGTACTTTAAGAGTCTATCAAAGAGGTGGTGGCCCTCGATAAAGCTGCCGTGTTCACTCGCGAAAGGGTTGAGGCTCACAAGGCTACCGAGAAAGAGCTTGAAGGCCGGCTTGCCTCGTATCAGGCCCAGCAGGCTCAGGCGGAAGCCCGTCTTTTGGCGATATTGAACCACGAAGGCGAGGCCCAGCGGAAAAGGGATGAGCTAACCACTCTGCTAAATCGCCCGCCGGCCTGAAGACTTGTAAATCCCCGTTTTTTTCTTTTTGTACATACTCCTGAATGAGAGTATATTTTTTTGTTCTTTCACAAATTGTACTTTGTATCCATTTTGGTTTATGAATAAAAGACGTATTTTTTCTTCTCAATGGTGTGTCCCTTTTTATTGAATGTATTCTGTGGATAGTCTATCTTGATCTCTTTGCAGGGCAGCGATGGCTTAGGATTCAGGGTTAAGATCTGCCTCCTAAGACTTTTGAACTTTATGAGCCGTGAGGGTCTCATAAAGAGTTTTTCTCCCTACAGGTCGAGAGGATCCTGTAGGTGTAATTTCTCCTTAAGAATCGTGAGGATTCCTAAGCGGGTTTTCCCTTGAAAGTCGTAAGGATCTCACAAGAGAATTTGCTTCCTTACGGGTCGTGAGTACCCGCAAGTGCTGGGTGCAGTTGCCCTTATCCGTATTTCACGGGGAAAGGGGTTGCTCTGGATGTTTTCCAGGGTACCGTAGTTTAAAGATATCGCGGTCGAGGTTAAGGACATCATAGTCCGTGGGTTTAGGGACTCCACCGTCAGTTGCTAGTTTTAAGACATTACGGTCGAGGTTAAGGACATCATAGTCCGTGGATATAAGGACTCCACAGTCCAATGTTAGTTTTAAGACATCACGGTCGAGATTAAGGACATCATAGTCCGTGGATTTAAAGACTCCGCAGTCCAATGTTAGTTTTAAGACGTCCCGGTCAAGGTTAAGGACATCATAGTCCGTGGATTTAAGGACTCCACAGTCCGCAAAATGTGTGGTTATTCGGACCCGTCACCTCTTTGAAGACGTTGAGGAATTACAACGACAAATATCAAAGGAGTGAAGAGATGTACCCTTGAACCAATGTAAAATCAGTTTAAAATCATTATGGTTGATTGTTAGTTTTAAGACATCACGGTCGAGGTTAAGGATATCATAGTCCGTGAGTTTAAGGACCTCACAGTCCGATGTTGCTCTGGATGCTTCCCACGAGTTCACTGCCGTGTTCGGCAAGGACCAGGCTCCGCTCTGGATGCTTCACACGGGTTCACTGCCGTGCTCTGCGAGGACCAGGATCCGCTCTGGACATTTTCCACGGGGTCAAAAGTGACGTTATCCGCATTCCACATGACCAGGAATTTTGCTCTGGATGCTTCCCACGGGTTTACTGCCGTGTTTGGTGAGGACCAGGCTCCGCTCTGGATGCTTCACACGGGTTCACTGCCGTGCCCTGCGAGGACCAGGATCCGCTCTGGACGTTTTCCGCGGGGTCAGAAGTGGCATTATCCGCGTTCCACGTAACCAGGAATTTTACTCTAGATGCTTCCCACGAGTTCACTGCCGTGTTCGGCGAGGACTAGGCTCCGCTCAGGACGTTTTCCATGGAGTCAAAAGTGACGTTATCCGCGTTCCACGTGACCAGGAATTTTGCTCTGGATGCTTCCCACGGGTTCACTGCCGTGTTCGGCGAGGACCAGGCTCCGCTCAGGATGCTTCACACGGGTTCACTGCCTGCTCTGCGAGGACCAGGATCCGCTCTGGACGTTTTCCGCGGGGTCAGAAGTGACGTATCCGCGTTCCACATAACCAGGAATTTTGCTCTGGATGCTTTCCACGGGTTCACTGCCGTGTTCGGCGAGGACCAAGCTCCGCTCTGGATGCTTCACACGGGTTCACTGCCGTGCTCTACGAGGACCAGGCTCCGCTCTGGATGCTTCACACGGGTTCACTGCCGTGCTCTGTGAGGACCAGGATCCGCTCTGGACGTTTTCCGCGGGGTCAGAAGTGACGTTATCCGCGTTCCACGTAACCAGGAATTTTGCTCTGGATACTTCCCATGGGTTCACTGCCGTGTTCGGCGAGGACCAGGCTCCGCTCTGGATGCTTCACACGGGTTCACTGCCGTGCTCTGCGAGGACCAGGATCCGCTCTGGACGTTTTCCGCGGGGTCAGAAGTGACGTTATCCGCGTTCCATGTAACCAGGAATTTTGCTCTAGATGCTTCCCACGGATTCACTGCCGTATTCGGCGAGGACTAGGCTCCGCTCTGGACGTTTTCCACGGGGTCAGAGTGACGTTATCCGTGCTCCACGTGACCAGGAATTTTGCTCTAGATGCTTCCCATGGGTTCACTGCCGTGTTTGGCGAAGACTAGGCTCCGCTCTGGACGTTTTCCACGGGGTCAGAAGTGACGTTATCCGCGTTCCACGTGACTAGGAATTTTTTGACTTTGTCTGTATTGCATGAAGTCGGAATTTGACTCTCGATCGGCTGTACACCGCCGAGTCATGGAACTGGGAGTTGCCGCTGTTCCGATGTAATGAGACGAGTGTTGAGATGATCTTTAGGCCGTCTGTGAACCATCGAGATTTGGCTTCTTCTTCTGATGAAACCTGGGGAGGAGGTGTTCATACTATAATATTGCATTATTGTACTCCCCATTTTTATTCGTTTTATAAATAAACAGGTACTCTTGACGCATGTTTGTTATTTTTTGGACGAATCAGGAGGACTGTGATTCCTTCTTTGTTGGCGCCCCGGGATTGTATACAGGGATTGACATGATATCACCTGTAGGGCATAAATTTCATTTTTATTTTTATTTTATTTCTTTTCCGCGATGCTCTATCATTTCAGCTTTTATATCGCGAAGGTCGCGATTGACCCATCATTTCGGCTATTTTTCGCGGTGCCCAATCATTTCGGCTATTTTGCATGCATACAATTTTTTTACTTGCTCATTTTGTTGCAACTTGCCCCATCATTTCGGCTATTTCGTATGCATGTGTGGCTTGCTAGCTTTTTGCCGCAAGCTTGGGATTACGCACCGATTTCAGCATCAGCACCGCTACAACTGGGATATTGCCAGGAGCGAATCATCATTTGCCTCTGTCGATATCGAACAAAGGTGGCTTAGCGAACAGGGTTAAGATCCTGTCGACTAAGGCTTTTGACTTCATAAACCGTAAGGGTCTCATAAAGGCATTTCTCCCTGCGAGTCGTGAGGATCTCGTAGGTGTAATTTGTCCTTAAGAATCGTGAGGATTCCTAAGTGCATGGTCTCTTATAAGTCGTAAGGATCTTACAAGAGTGCTTTCTCCTTATATGTTGAGAGGACTCACAAAGGCTGTTCACCGTATGGACATATCCCTAGTAACGGATGGGACTTTGTGAGGGAAACGTTTATTCGCGCCCGTGGATTGTATACAAGGGTCAACGTTGCACCGCTTGTAGGGCAGTATTGGAGGTTGCGGGGGTTGCTTAAGAACAGGTTCAGGTCTCTGTAGCTTAAGACTTTCAAATCTTATGAGCCGTGAGGGTCTCATAAGAGGATTCTCCTTACGAGTCGTGAGGATCTCGCAAGTGTAATTTCTCCTTAGGAATCGTGGGGATTCCTAAGTGTGTTGCTCCCTTGTGAGTCGAAAGGATCTCATGCAAGTGGTTTCTCCTCACAAGGTCGAGAGGTTGCGCCCTTTCGGGTTTTCACAAACACTCGCCGGTAGCCCTGCTGTTTTTACTCACGGAGCCCTTTCGGGTTTTCATCCGTACCCATTTTGCTTACGGACATACCGTTTTATTTTCTTTTCCTTTTTTTTTATTTTAACGAGGCTGCGCCCTTTCGGGTTTTCACAGAACTCGCCGGTAGTCCTGCTGTTTTTACTCATGGAGCCCTTTCGGGTTTTCATCCGTACCCATTTTGCTTATGGACATACCGTTTTCTTTTTTATTCCTTTTTTTTGTATCAGCTTTGGGATGCTGCAATCCACCGTAGTTTATCGACATCTCGGTCAACAGCTAGTTTTAGGACATAGTGGTACGTTGTTAGTTTAAGGACGTTTCGGTCCACTGTAAAGTAAGCGGTTACTGCTTATAGAGTTTGGGCTTAGGAAGATAGCGAGCGGATATAGTCGTCGTCATCTATCATTGACCTAGGCCGTGACTCGTTAAGCGTAGTAATTCTTTAGGAAGCGACCGTTTATTGGCCTAAAGGGCCTCTCGCCATGCATGTCCATGAGTAGATAGGCTCCACCCTGGTAGACCTTGTCTATAATGTATGGGCCTTCACAGTTCGGCTCAAATTTTCCCCGCTTGGCGCGATTGGGGATCATAGGTCTTTTGACCAGTAGCATGAGTTCGCCTTGGAGGAATGTCCTCGGCCTGGTCAAATTTTCATATGAGCGTGTCATCTTTGCTTTATAAGCTTCCAGATTTTGTTGCGCTATGAGTTGGGTTTCATCGAGGGCATCGAGCTCCTCGAGCCGAAGGTGAGCATTCTCTTCATCCGTTAGTTCGTAATGAACTGCCACTTGTAGAGAGGGTAACTCTATCTCGAGGGGGAGTACCGCCTCTGTACCGAATACCAATGCGTATGGGGTGGTGTTCGTGGCCGTCTTGAACGTAGTTCGATACGCCCAGAGAGCTTCTTGCAGTCTCTCGTGCCAGTCCTTCTTATTTCGGGACACTGTCTTCTTCACGATCTTTGTCAGAGTCTTATTGAAAGCCTCAGCTAGACCGTTAGCTCGAGGGTTATAAACTGAGGAGTATCTCCAATCTATGTTATGTTGTTGCGCGAAACGGCTGATTTTGTGGCTTCTGTAGGCTGGCCCGTTATCGGAGATGATCCGCCGCGGAGTTCCAAACCGATAAATAACGTGCGTCTTGAAGAAATGGAGGATATTCTCCGTCTTCACTTCCCTCAGAGGTACTGCTTCTACCCATTTGGAGAAGTAATCAGTTGTCGCCAAAATGAAACGGTGTCCTCCTGGACGATGCCGGTTCGATGGGGCCGATTATGTCAGTTCCTCACATTTCGAACGGCCAGCTAGCCACTGTTGGATGTAGTGGATTTGGATGCTGATGGATAAAGTCCCCATTGATCTGGCATGAGTGGCATTGCTTCGCATACTCAAGGCGGTCCTGGATCATCGTGGGACAATAATAACCCATTCGTTTAATCTTCAACTTCATCTTCGGGCCTGCTTGGTGAGAACCGCAAAGTCCGTCATGAACTTCTTGGACGACTCTTTTCGCCTCTTCAGGTCCCAGGCATCTCAACCACAGAGAATCAAATGACCTTTTGTACAGAGTATCATTGACGAAGGCGAAAGACATAGCTCGTTTCATAAGCTGATGTCTTGAGGATGCATCTTCAGGTGTTCGGCGGGATTTGAAGTAGTCTATAAAGACTTCTCTCCAATCCTCAGCCTTTTCTTGGTCTTTTACTTGTAGAGACACTTGCTCGGTCGCTCCCTTTTCCTCGGACGATTCCGGAGATATTTCCACCGGTGCAAGAACCCGACAGCTTTGTACCACGATTCTGACGTCATCGAGATTCTCATCAGCCAGTCCTTTAGCGAGCTTGGCTAACGCGTCCGCCTTTCTATTTTCTGCACGCGGTATGCTTTCCAGCATGTAGGAGGGAATTTGAGTTAGCAGTTGCTGTACTCTCTCGCCATACTTCACCAGCTCTGGCTTGCACGTCTGGTAATCGCCGTTTACTTGACTAACGACCAATTGGGAGTCTCCATATATGAGGAGGTTTTCAATTCCCATGTCGATGGCGATCTCGAGGCCTGCTATCAAAGCTTCATACTCGGTTTCATTGTTCGTCCTCGGCTCTGTCAAGGAGAAGGCGAATCGCATTATCCCTCCTTATGAGGTCACGAAGATAAGGCCTACCCCCGATTTAATTATAGGGGTGTTCTGTTTGCGCTTCTTCATGGAAGACGCTCCATCAAAATAAAGTTCCCATCGGGTATCATCACCGTCGATCGCATCAAACGCATGTTCGTCTGGCAGTTCGCAATTCAAGGGAGAATCGGCCGGTATCGGATGTTCTGCGAGGAAATCGGCGATGGCCTGACCTTTCACTGCCTTAAGAGGCTGATAGGTTATTAAGAACTCCATTAAGAGCAAGGCCCATTTAGCGAGCCGCCCCGTCAGTATAGCCTTTGACATCAAATATTTGAGAGGGTCCACCTTCGATATGAGACGGACTTCATGCGCCAACGCATAGTGCCGGAGTTTCGTTATCGCGAAGATCAACGCCAGGCAGTGTCTCTCGATAGGAGAATAGTTGCTTTCTGCCCCCAGGAGAATTCGACTCAAGTGATAGAGGGCTCTTTCTTTCCCTTGGTCGTTCTCTTATGCCCATAATGCGCCTAAGGAACCTTCGAGGGCTGTCGTATAAAGAATGAGAGGCTTTCCCTTGACCGGAGCGGCTAGCACCGGCGGATTCTGCAGATATTACTTGATTTCGTCCAGCGCGCCTTGGCATTTGTGATCCCAGATGAACGGGGTTCCCTTTTTCATCAGGTGACTGTAAGGGGGGCACTTGCCAGAGAGATTGGCTATAAATCGCCGGATGTACGCGAGCTTCTCTTGGAGAGACCGCAATTGTTTGAGAGTCCTTGGCGGGGGCATCTCCATAATTGCCTTGATCTTTGACGAATCTATCTCGATACCTCGGTGTCGGACGATGAATCCTGGGAATTTGCCTGAAGACACCCCGAACGCGCATTTGAGATGGTTCATCTTCAAGTTGTATTGTCGAAGACGTTGAAATACGATCTTCAGGTGCTCGAGATGTTCCTCGTATGATTTGCTTTTCACCACGAGGTCGTCGATATAGCATTCGACGATCTCATGTATGAGGTCATCGAAGATCTTCATCATGGCCCTCTGATAGGTGGCACCGGCGTTCTTTAGACCGAAGGGCATCACCTTGTAGCAGAATACGCCCAAAGGGGTCCGGAAAGCGGTGTGCTTCTGTTCTTCGGGATGTATCTTTATCTGATTGTATCCTGACGATCCGTCCATGAAGGAGAAGACTTCGTGAGTGGACGTATTGTCTATCATCAGCTCGGTGACCGGTACTGGGAAGTCGTCCTTCGGACAAGCTTTATTGAGATCCCAAAAGTCCACAAAGATGCGCACCATCCCATTTTTCTTCATCACCGGGACGATGTTGGCGACCCAGTCAGGATACTGAACTTCCTGGATGAAGCCAGAGTCGATCAGCTTCTTGACCTCGGCGTTAATGCCCATCTCAAGCTCGAGCCGCATTCTCCTTGGTGCTTGTTTGATTGGCTTAACGTCCGGGGATATTACCAATTTGTGGACAACAATCTCTGGATCTAATCCTGGCATTTCGGAATAGTTCCATGCAAAGCAATCTCTATGTTGCATAAGCACGTCTTTCAACGCCGCCACCCTTTCTTCAAATAACAGCTCACTGACGAATGTAGGTCGCGAGTCACTTGTCGTTCCCAAATCGATCTTCTTGAGGTTATCTGCAGTAATGTGTATTCCATCTTCCAGCTCTTTTGGCGCCGGTGGAAACTCTGAGATCACCTCGTCATCATTATTTTCGAAGCACCAGGGAAGGTCATGCATATTCTCAGGTTCTTCTTTTGATGATGTTATCATATGACAAGTACGAGCTCGCTTCCAAGACCGATGTGGATCTGATTCTACTCTTGTGGCTTTGGGTTCGTGCTTCTGCGGTGGAGTTATCCTCTAACTGTCGGATAGAGCGAACTTGCCGAGTTGATATTGGTCTTCGACCCAGTTCTTGAAAGTGAAGCAGTCTTTGAGAGGATGTCCTATTGCTCGGTGATAAGAGCAATAGTCTGGATGAGATACCTCGTTAGCTTGCTCGGGGTGCTTGGACTCCGGGAGTGTAAGAATTTGATGTCTTATGGCAAGATCAAGTATCTTCCGTGTTTTGTTCTGAGGAAAAGAGTATGCCCGACTCATCTTCTTCATAAGGGACGAATTCGGATTGCTCGATTCCCGATCGTGTGGCTTTTTGGTCCCGCTTTGTTGTTGTCGAATTCCTTTTCCGCTCTTTGACTTGTTTCTGCCTCTGCGTCGGGCCTTTTGCACAACAGGTTGGCAGGGAGGAGCATTTTCATCTTTCGCAGCCTGTTGAAGAAGGCGTTGCGTCCTGGCTTTCTCGTAGATGGCCATTTCGCGATTATAGTCATTTCGAACCTTTTGACTCGCTTCTCTGATAAGCTTGTCCATTCATTCTTCAAATGACGGACTCGGCATTTTGATCGCAGGATCTCGTTTTGGTTCGTGGTCAGCGTTTTCTGACAGGGCATCCTCTTCTTCATTGAAGTCATATATGACATAGCTACCATGGACTCGTTCCCGTTTCCCGGATTTCACATATCCAAGCCCGAGCGTTTCCATTCTCCCGTAATGCAGCTTGTGCTGAGTTCCAGGGACATCCCAAATCCTGTTGTAGAACCGAGCTTGTCGAATGGTCTGTTTGAAAGGTACTCCTTGGCGCTTCAAGAGCCTTTTTAGTCCGTTCGTGTAATATCTGGGTAAACGGATGGGCTGGAGCCTGTCAAGTGTAGAATCCGCGCCGTGCCAGATTTCTTTCTCCACTCTTGTTTCCGTGGACCGGTAGAATAGGATCGCCTTTTCACCCTTTCGCCTGGGAGGGACGTAAAATGTCTGCAGGTCTTGCACACTATAAGCTTCAAGTGCGTCGAGATCTTTTTAGTGCTCCCACGGAATCATGGTAATTTGCAAACTCTGATTATCACCAGCGAATGCTTGTATTGACGGCCGAACGGAGAATACAGCATTAACCTCATCTTCCGAGTCGCTGCCGAAGATCAACATGGGGGCGGACGGTCCCGGGTTATTGCGTCGAGACGGCCCAGAATAAACTACCTCTTCTTCTTCCTCGGTATCACTCCCGAAGACAGGAATGGTGGTGACAGCTTTGTTCTCCGGTTTGTGACATCTCTCCGTGTCCTCGAAATCTGGCAAAAAGTATTTTGCATCTTTGTACTTGCGGACTTCGTTCAAGGAGAATGGGTTCAGCTCTCCTGTTACGGTATACTCGAGACCATCCTTGAAATACTTCATACACTGATGTTGCGTAGATGGGATGATGTTGTACTCGTGTAACCAGGGACGACCGAGCAAAGCATTGTAGCAGGTCTTGGCGTCAATGACGTGAAACTTAATATCCGTGACGAGTAGTCCGAAGCGTAATGTTAGTATCACGGATCCGAGAGTTCGTGATGACTGAGAGTCGAAACCGGAGATGGTAATTTTATCACGAGCGAGGTGCTGAACGCTCAAGCAGATTTCCTTCAACACCCGTACATTAAGGAGATTGACGGAGGATCCATTATCGACCATGATTTTACCTATCTTGATATCGTGACAGTATCCGGAGACATATAGGGGACGGTTGTGCTCGCACGTCCCAAGGAGGAGGTCTTCATCGCCGAAGGTGATATCGGCTGTGTGTACTTCCTCCAACTCGTCCTTCATCTTTTCTTCGGCAAGGAAGGCTTGGAATTGTTCTGGCTCTTGTAGCGCCTTGATCAATGAATCTCTCGCTTCTTTGGATAGTAAAAGGGCGTCGAGAATGCTGAGCTGCGAAGGCAACTTCCTCAGGTGCGCCAGAACGTTGTAGTCCACCTTACTCTTCTTCGGCGGGTCCTTGGCAGTCAGCTCTTTCATGACTTGGTCATCCAGGGCGATATCTTCAGAGACCTTTTCTTTTCCCTTATCTTTTCTATTCGTGGGTCCGAGATTCTTTTCTGGAAGCGTGCGATTGCGCAGCTGAATGTTTTCGCAGGCCTTCGGTTCTTCCTCCTTCCCCAAGGTGGATTCTTTAAAGAGGGGGCCAAGAGCCATCTCTTCGTCAGAGTCGCTTCCGAAAGTGAGAACCTGCGATCCCCCGGTGTTAACCATGCGACAGTTACCGGTAGTTCTTTTATGCTCCTCGGTCGCACTTCTTTGCTCCTGATGAGTTTTGCGTTTCATTCGCTTAAAATGTTGCCAGTGAGCAACATATCCCTGCCACCATCTTTTAAAAGCGTCGCACTCTTCAGTAGGGTGCGAAATCTTTCGATGATATAAGCAGTAGCTAGGATGTGTTTCTGTTTCACCAGGAGTGTTTCCTTTAGAGGGTGGTAGCTTCATTCCCATTGATATGGCTTTAGCAAATCTTTTCCTCGTCTTGAACTTGATTTTATTTATAGCAGATGTCCCTTGATTCGGCGGGGGTATCTCAACTCTTTCATCTAGTCGCCGGCGTTTGGCTCTTTCAAATATGGCCATCTCACGCTCCCGATTGGCTTTACTTTTCAGACGAATCTCATTCAGGAAGGCGTCGATCGTTTCATCTGACGGCCATAGAAGTTCCGGCTCGGGACCTGCCCCCGGTCTCTTTGTGCAAGGAGCTTCTTCATTGTCTGTAGACGAGTGAGAGATCACATGAAAACTTGCTACGTAATCCTCAGATCCATCCGACGAGTCTTCTCCATCATCTTCGTCCTCAAGGACGTGGCCGAGGAACTCTTGAAGCGTGATTGGGGTTCGTGCCTTCTGGTTATACTCTCCCAGTGCGTCAATCTGTTTCTGTAGGTCCGTGCGCTTGTCGCCAGACTTCACGGGCTTCTTGGATTTCTTCTTCTTTTTCGAAGATTTCGACGGCTGAGCATGAACGCTTTGGCTATCACCACCAATCTTTGGAGTTGGGCGCGGCTTCAGCATCCCCTCGATGATCTGGGGTTCCAGCGGGTTCTTCCACCTGATCGCCGGGCATGTCTGGAGATCATTCAGCATCCTTTTGGTTTTGGCTGAAAGCACGACCTCCCATGGAGCTTCTTCAACAAAAGAGCATGTTGCCCCCGGTGTGTCCGTCTTCCTAGGAGTGTGCGGTTGTGGTGGGTTTACTTTCCACTTCTCAGACAGCGCAAACTTGCCTTGTAGGTACTGATCCTCGATCCATCCTTTAAAGACGAAGCAATCTTCGATCGGATGGCTTACCGTTTGGTGGTAAGGGCAATAATTGGGATTATTCACTTCGCTGGGTTGCGGTGGTCGCCTTGGATTCGGCAAATTGATAAGCCTGTTGCGCATTGCCAGCTAGAACAGCCTCTTCGTTTTATCCCGCGGGAATGAGTAAGGGCGCTTCATTTTCTCATTGTAATAGCGTCGTCTCTCTTCCAATTGATCCGTTAGTCTTAAGCACTGGGCTGTTGTTGGGTGTTCGCAACGAAGGTCGCCTTCCCTTTACCCTTTTCGTTTCGTGGTTCCGGTTTCGGAGGAGACGGTCTGTGACCCATCTGATCCATCTGGGCTAACTTGTCGATTAAAGCCTGGAATGTGGTCGGTTTGAAGAACATCATGAACTGTGAAATAGTTGCATGAGGGTCTAAGGTGCCCACGAACATGCCCACCGCTGGTGCTTCTTCGATGCGCTGCTCGCACTTCGACCACAGATTCCGCCATCGGATTGCGTATTGAACCCAAGTCTCGCCCGGCTTCACCCTTGCATTGATCAATGCCGTTATTGGGGTACGTTCACTGGCGCTCGCGAAACGCTGGGTAAACAACAACTCCATTTCAGCGAAAGTTTTGACGGAGTCATTTGGAAGTTCGGAGTACTACTCAAATGCCGTCTCCGATAAGCTACCGACGAATTAGCGAAGCAAGAGCTTATCATCGCCGCCGGTGTTACCACAAAGAGCCCTGAACTGGGCGACATGTTGATGGGGATTTCCTGTCCCCTTGTAGACATGGAATTTCGGGATCGTATAGCCCGGCAGATATTTTATCTGATCATACCAGCCTGGATACGGTCGCCCAGTTCTAATAACTTGTCCAGCCGCTTCGTTCGCCTGGTGAACTCATATCTGCTGAGCTATATAGTCATCTAGGACAGCTTTAGAGCTTGTATCCTCTTTGGCTGTCGACAGAGCCGGTAGAGGATTCGATGTCTCTCCTCCGTCATCTTCGAGGATAATCGGAGGATCTTCAGCGGGAGGATCCTGCTGGATCATCATACCCACCATGTCCTAGAACAGAAGGGCCATTCGTTTTATATTGGCTGCTTGTTCCGCAGCCTCTTTGTCCTTCTTTTCAAGTATCCTCCGAAGGAATTCGGCATCGGTTTCTTGCTCCTGGCGCTG
The DNA here is from genome assembly GCA_030015575.1 of Agapanthus africanus. NCBI lineage: Eukaryota > Viridiplantae > Streptophyta > Magnoliopsida > Asparagales > Amaryllidaceae > Agapanthus > Agapanthus africanus. The sequence goes on along the minus strand of JASDDO010000010.1, from coordinate 536,131,186 downwards.
ATCCAAGAATGCTTCTGGGCTTTCTTTTGGCCCGGTGAGTGCGGCCATCGAAGTCATCATCTCTTGGAGCTTCTGCTGCTGCTCTTGAGCCTTAGTCACTTATCGCGTAAGCGGTCGATGACATGTGGATATACGGCTATCCTCTTTTCCGGATGCCATGTAGACGGTATGTACCACCATGCCCCCGGACTTGGGGCGTTTAGGCTCACTGCCTTTGACATTTGTCGCAGGCGTGGGGACTTTCTCCAGCCTTCTCCTCTTGTGGGCGGTCGAAGTTGAGGGGGCCATTGCAATGGGCACCCAGGTAGCCGCCATCTTCTGTGGCTTAACAGCACGGTTTTCTTCCTGTCGGACTTTCGACTTCTTATGCTGGTGGGAGAAATTCGGATCAATCACCGATTCTCGGACTTGTCGCCAAATTTTGTAAACTTTGGAAGACAGCCGTTGAGGGGACTGCTCCGGCTTTATTTCTACGACGGTCTCTACCGGTGGAGGAGATCTTTTGAGCACAGCAGTTGGCGAATTCCTGCGTATCCTGTTCAGCAGCTCAAAGCTGTCCCCAGTTGGAACAGCAGCATTAATTTCCACCGTTGGAGCTGGTGGAGTTAGCCCAGAGGGAGAGTTGCCCCCAGCCTTCCTTACCCGGCGCCAGTGGCGACGTCGAGCGTGACGAGTTGTTGGGGTTGGTTCAGCGATGGATTTGTCTTGCCTCCTGTTCAGGTGAGGGGCTGTTGCTGGTGTCAGCCTCTTGAAGACTGACGTCCGTTGAGAGGCCGTGTCCAATCGGTCAAAAACAGATTTCTGAGCGGGAGCGGGAATGGGAGCAGTCAGTCTTGTAAAGATCGACCCTCTGGCAGGAGAAGCCGCCTTGACGACTTCAAGAGCAGGGATGGCTATCTTCTTTGGGATGGCCACTTCGAGTATTATGGGCTTCTTGGTAGGCCCTTTGGAGTTCGAGTTCAGCCTGGTGAAGACCGAGGAGTTGGAATTGGACGACCTGTTGGGAGGGGCCGTGGTAGTAGCAAGTCGATCGAAGACCGACTTCTTGGGAGCTTCCGCTACGGGTACAGGAACGGTGAAGCTCGCTGGCGGGAGCATGGTCCCAAAAAACAGCCCTGTGGTGGCTTGAGTAACCTGTTCCACGGGCATCGTGAACAGGGAAGCAGCTTGAGGTCCATAAGCTACACCTCCAGGTGAGGCGGAGCGTAGGTTGCAGTTGCAGTTAGAACATCTTGCACAAGTGGACGCCATTGCTGGTTTTGCTTTCTGCGCCAAGCAAGAGACCAAATCTTAGTAACTTGAAACCCAAGGGCAACCATTAACAAACCGCGATTCGTTCGCGAATACGACACACGAAGTGTGGACTGGAAAGAGGAAAAGGTCCCACCGGGCGTGCCAGAATCTGTTCCCCTCCGAAAGACGGCGCAACAAACGTCTTGCCTGAGATTCGGGGCAGATGCTAATAGGTGCTATCCGTCCACCTCTCCGAAGATGCCAAGTTGATTTATGGCACCATGTATCGAAGGTTTAAACGGATGCGGCCGATGTAGCAGACTTCGTCAGATTCCCCCTCGTTTGAGGGGGTTTTGATTGTAGGGACGCTCTTCCCTACAGGCGCAAACCCCTGCAGTTAATTACGCTACCGCATCGCGGTAATAACTTTCTCCTTCTCCAGATGGTCACTTCATGTCGTGGGTGTTTGTTTTGTGTTTGGTTGCCGGTGGATTGTATACGGAGACTAAGTTATGTTGTCGCCCGTAGGGTGTGGACTAGTCCAAATCCGTATCTTTCTTAGATTTGGGTTTGGGGGGTTGGGTTTAAGGATACGTTAGCCTCATTTGAGACTAAGATCAACTTAAACATTAGTTAAGGATACGTTAGTCTCATTTTAGACTAAGATCAACTTAACGGGATCATTTAGATCCAACAAGAGAGCAATTAGGCTCTATTGTTTAGTTTAATGACATTGCGGTCGATGATTAGTTTAAGGACATTACGGTCCATTGTTAGTTTTAAGACATCGCGGTCAAGGTTAAGGGCATCATAGTCCGTGGATTTAAGGACTCCACAGTCAATGTTAGTTTAAAGACATCATGGTCAAGGTTAAGGACATCATAGTCCATGACTTTAAGGACCCCACAGTCCATTGTTAGTTTTAAGACATCACGGTCAAGGTTAAGGACATCATAGTCCATGAGTTTAAGGACCCCACAGTCCGTGAAATGTATGGTTGTTGGGACCCGTCACCTTTTTGAAGACATTGAGAAATTACAACGACAAATATCAAAGGAGTGAAGAGATGTACCCTTGAACCAAGGTGGATTAAATGATCTTTAGCCCAATTTGGAACCAAGACCAATTAATTATATTATGAGCACATTGGCTCAGTTAAGTCTGGATTGAGGACTTATGGCCAATTTGGGCTAAGTCCAATTAAGTTTGACATATTGGCCCTTTGCTTGTCTGGGTTCAATCCCACATTATTTAGCAATGCTAAACATTTTCAATCTTTGAGTTCCTCAATTTTGAGATTCATTTGGAGGAGGGATTTTTGCCTCTGGAAAAATAGCCAACTTGGCTGAAAGTAGTGTTAAACACTAAAGAACAACAGTGTTAAACTTTGGAGACAGAACTCTCAAATTAGTGTTAAGCAACAAAAGACCAACAGTGTTAAACACTGGAAATATAGCTCTCAAATTAGTGTTAAACACTAGAGGATAACAGTGTTAAACACTGGAAATAGGATTCTCGAATTAGTGTTAAACACTAAAAGATAATCAGTGTTAAACACTGGAAGTAAGAGTTTCAAATTAGTGTTAAACACTAAAAGACGATCAGTGTTATACACTGGGAATAAAGCTCTTCAAATTAGTGTTAAACACTAAAGGAAAAGGGGTCACGTGGGGACATGTGAGGGTGCCCAAAGGTGGGGTCAGATCTCCTTTTCTTCGTTCTGCGATTAAGTGTTAAACACTTTTTATATTTTATTTTGTAGCATCACGTGCTGACACGTGAGGAGGATTCATGCACTGATTGTTAGAGCGCCCGCCAAGGGGTCACGTGGGGACACGTGAGAGCGCCCAAAGCTTAAATTTCCTTTGCTTTTATCTCTGTGTTTTGGAGGTCACGTGGGGCACGTGAGGCGTTGCCTCTAAGCTCTTTCCTCCTTATTTCTGTGGATCTTTTCAGGGGTCACGTGGGGACACGTGACCTTAATCCTTTTCATGCACAGAGATCTTTTATGTCTCCTTATTTTATTCTGAGAATTAAATTTTTTGTAGGGTTAAACCCTAATTATGACTTTGGAGGAATTAAATTCCTGTTGTGAAAGAATTAAATTCTTATGTAGGGTTAAACCCTAATTTCTTTTAGAGGAATTATATATGTAAAAGAATTAGATTCTTATATAGGGTGAAACCCTAACTTCATTTTTTAAGAGGAATTAAATTCCTGTGAATTTGAGAGAATTAAATTCTTAATTAGGGTTAAACCCTGATTCTGTCCATCTTGAAGGAATTAAATTCCTGTAACTTTGGGAGAATTAAATTCTCATGTAGGGTTAAACCCTAGTTTTATTTTGGGAGAATTAAATTCTCCAAACTCAATTCCCCCTCTAAGTTTTGGATCTGCATGGTAGGATCTCAACCCGATGAGAATTAAATTCTCAACTTATGGGGAGATGTGCTCTGTGCAGACCCTCAACAAGAGGAAGAACTAAGTTCTTTGCAAAAGAGTTAAACTCTTAGATTTCTGAGAATTAAATTCTCTTTTTCTGAATTCTTGATCCCCTTTCTTTTTCTCACCTAGGGTTTTCTTTCTGAATTCTCAAGATGCCAAAATTCTCTCTAAAGTTTTCTCTTCCAAAATTCTCTATCCCCTCCCTCTCCTCTCGACTCCTATTTATAGGAGGAGGAAAAGAATCAATTTGTTTATTAAATCATTCATTGAAAGATTTGATTGTTTTTCATAGTTAATATGAGCCTTTAGATTATACAGTGAATTTTATTCACCGTTGGATTTTAAATCCAAAGATATTCTGTTTGTTATTTCTGGTGAGATTTAGGGGAAATCTTTCCTTGTCAAAGATTTTTCCATAAATTGGTGATTTTTAATCACCCTTGGATCTTTAATCCAACGGTCCCCATAATCCTTTTCCATTTGGAAAGATTTAGAAGCTTTTAGAATTTAATTCTATTAACTGTAAGGCTTTCGAAGCCAGTCACGTGCTGACACGTGACCCTTGGTCACGTGTGAGCACATGACCCCCAATTGAGTCCTTTAACAGCCGCTTGTTTATGTTGTTGTTTTAACCATCACGTGTCAACACGTGACCATTGGTCACGTGTGAGCACGTGATATCTCGTTGAGGTATTTTTTCTGACTTTTTAGAATTAAATTCTTTTAAGCTGTAAGGCTTTCAAAGCTTGTCACATGCTGGCACGTGACCCCTAGTCACGTGTGAGCACGTGACCCTCAATTGAGTTATTTTTCAGCAGTTTGTTTTCGCTTCTGTTTGATGAAGTTTTAACCATCACGTGTCATCACGTGACCATTGGTCACGTGTGAACACGTAACCCCAAATTAGGTCATCCTTCAGCCTTTTGTTTTCCGTTTCTGCTTGATGAGATTTTAACCATCACGTGTCATCACGTGACCATTGGTCACGTGTGAACACGTGATACCTCATTGAGGTAATTCCTGATTTTTAATCAGGAAACAGTCTCTGCACGCGATGGGTGCCGTCATCAGGGAAGAGAAGCGGCTGCTGCTTGATCGCAAGGGTGCGCCCCCCGCCATCGATCGCAACGTCCCCTTAAAGCGGAGGACCCCTGTCCCTCCTCCACTAAGAAGAGATGCTAGAGTTGAGCCTCCACGTGTGCTAAGCCCCACGCGTGGATTGCTCCGTGATTCTGTGGACGTGCCCTCAGCGTCCCGTGCTCCCGTGGAGATGGTAAACGTGGTTTCGCCCGAATCCGGCGTGGGCTCGGACATCGGGACCCGCCGTCCCAAGGTGCCCACGAAGCGTAAGCTGATTTTGGGTGCGACCGGAACTCGCGCACAGAAAAAGAAGAAGAAGTCGGTCCTCTCTCTTGATGTCGTACTCGGCCTAGAGCCTCAGGCCCCTCTTACCGAAGGCCTAAGTGAGTATGGAACCAATGAGGGTCTCTTCATAGAGCCAGTAGACACTGATCTCGAGGCCGCTATTGCTGCTTCTGAGCAACTCGCGGGGCACCAAGCAAAAATAGACGTCCTCGCGCAATCAAGTAAATATCAGTCATACTTTTGTCATTGCGTTATATTTTTATTGTCATGTCTTGACTGACATTCTTCTTTTTGTAACAGGCTTCACTACTGATGAGGTTCTGGCGGCTTCCCTCAGGACTTTCGAAGAGGAAGAGAGGAATCGCGCTCTATTGGGCATTGGTACGTCTCGGCTCATTGAGTCTTCATTCTCCTTTTTTATAGCCAATCTAACCCTTTCCTTATCTCATGGCAGGGACCACAAGACTTACCGCGCAAGCCGATGCGGGAATTCTCCGCGGGCCAGCTACCGAAGTCCCGGCCTCTTCGGGATTACCGCAAGAGGCCCTACTTAAAAAGCTGATGATGGAAGCCTTGACGGCTCTGGAGGCAACCCTGAATGCGGACGACGACGCCTTGCTGAAGGAGGCTTCCAAAAGGTCTGTCGTGACGGCCCGGGAGGAGAGGAAGTGTCTGAGGCGCGTAGTAAGGGAGCGTAGCGCAGCTTTGGTTGCGGGAGCGGGCTCAAGCGCCGTTACTCCCGCCGCTACTCCTTCAGAGGAGCTCCCGGTCGCCCTGTCTACTGCTTATAGACAGGCGGCACGTGCAGCTCGGGAAGACAACGGTAAATCCGCCTCAGGTAATGTGTTTTTGAGGCTTTGTTGTCAAAGTTCTAAACTATCAGTTCTTATATATCCTGTCCTGCAGGGCCGAGTCTTACTGAAGGGGTGGTGGCGACCGTCGAACCTGAAGGGACGGTGGAGGAGATAGCTGCTGAACCCGAGGCGACAGTAGGCGATGTAACCATAGTTGCCGGGCCCGAGATAGTGGCTGACGAGACAGTCACGACTGCTATGCCCGAGATGGCTACCAATGCCGGGCCCGAGGTGGCGGCGGGTAAGACGGCTGCTACGGCCGAGCATGAGGCAGCAGTGGACGAAACGGCTGCTACAGACAATCCTAAAGCAATGATGGACGAGACGGTTGCGACCACTGCGCCCAAGATGGTAGCGGGTGAAACGGGCATGATCGCTGAGCATGAGATGGCCGCTCTTTCTCAAGAGTCGGGCACCGCTCCGATTATCGCTCTCCCTGCCTACGGTTCCTTGTCGTCTCCCGGCGTCGCGAGCGTGACGACGGCTCCTGTAGAGTCGGGCGATGAGGCAACGGGAGGTGAGACCATCCTAATGGAGGATGGAGACGCCACCGTTGCATCAAGTGACGCCCTCGTTAGGACTCCGGCCGGCGACTCTTCAGGTAAATCTTGGGTCACCGCCCTTCTTTCTTTATTCTGCAATCTTTCCTAATAAATTTTATCTTGCTTCTAATGCAGGTGTGGCTAGTGCTGAAATCGAGCTGCTCGAGACAGCGCCGTCAGTTACCGCCCTGACGGTGACCACCCCTCTGCCTTCTCTCGCACTGTCACAAATGCTGGAAGGTATGGATTTGTAACCCATTAGTCTTATCCCTCGGGTGTATAATTCATGTACTGACGTCGAGTCATCGCGTTTTTGCAGGAGTTCTTCTTGACCACCTGTACCAGGTGTTGCGCCCGCACTTCTCTTTCTTGTCAAAGATTAGTCCACCTGCTGGTGTCGGTAAGTATTTTCTCTAAACGACGTCCTCTTGTTTGACGGGCAGCCGCACTATTGCTAAATCTTCTTTATATTGTTTGTAGCCTTACGAATCGAAGGAAGGAATGAGGCTGTCGTTCTGCCACCAGTACTCCCGGCTCTGCCTTCTGCTGCAGCCGGTATAGTAGACTCTACTTTTTTCTTGTTTCCTTTATTTCCTGAGCCGACATCTGATTATGATCTATTTCACAGCAATCACATCGACTCCGGCCCCGTTCGAGTCTCGTATTATAATGCCGGCCGGGCCCTTCTCCAGGCATCCATCATCTAAAGGTGCTGTGACCAGCCTACGCATGCTGAGTGAGTATATTGAGGAGTTTGACGCAGAGACTCCTACATCTGCTGCGGATTTCGCCGCAGAGGTTAACCCTATGCTGGAGACACTCATGAACTTTCATGGTGAGGGCGTCGTTGAGTCTTGGGTTAATCGCTGCCGGAAGATCGAGGCTTGCTTGCATGAGCTCGAGCTTGAGCGTCCCGCACCTGAGATTCTGGCTATGAGCACTCAACGGGCGGCATGGATCGAGCAGAGCGCTTCTTACTTCCGCCATCTTGAACAAGAAGTGGCTTTAAAGCGAAGGGAATGCAAAGAAACTTCAAGCGAGTCTGCTCGACTGCGTGCTGAGGTCGATGCGAACACTGCCCAGGTGAAAGTTATCTTCGAGAGCCTTCTGCAATGTATCTCTGATGTGTTAACATTGAAGTAGAAGCTCGATGTCGTTGAGCGTGATGCACAAGATCGTGAAGCAGCTCAGCGAGCCGTCGAGGAACAACTCTCATCCTACTTGCAGCAGCGAGCCCAGGCCGAAGCAGAGTTGGCCGCGGCAGCTGATCAGGAAGAGGGGCTGAGGGAAGTGCGCGAGCGGCTGATTGGATTATTAAAAGCACTTTTCTCTCAATAAAAATTTTGTACCGTTTGTAATTTTAAAAAAATGTATCTGTTCTTTTATTCTTTCATATGATGTATTTTGTACCCAATCGAATTCATGAATAAAAGATACACGTTCTTCGTAATATCTTGTGTCATTTCTCTGCTTTCTTCTTTCTTGATGTGTTGTTTGCCATGTGACTTTATCAAGTGTGGTTTGTAGATAGCGTATAACTGTCAATCTTGTGCTCTTTGTAAGGTAGTGATGGCTTAGAAAACAGGGTTAGGATCTGTCACCTAAGATTTTTTAACTTTATGAGCTGTGAGGGTCTCATAAAAAATTCTCCCTACCGGTCGAGAGGATCCCGTAGGTGTAATTTTCTCCTTAAGAATCGTAAGAATTCCTAAGTGTGTTTTCTCTTGGGAGTCGTAAGGATCTCACAAGAGAATTTACTCCCTTACGAGTCATGAGGACCCGCAAGTGATGGGTGAAGTTGCCCTTATCCGCATTTCACGGAGTCAGGGGTTGCTCTGGATGCTTCCCACGGGTTCACTGTTGTGTTTAGCGAGGACCAGGCTCCGCTCTGGACGTTTTCCAGGATACCATAGTGTAAAGACATCGCGGTCGAGGTTAAGGACATCATAGTCCATGGGTTTAAGGACCTCACAGTCCAATATTAGTTTTAAGACATCGCGGTCGAGGTTAAGGACATCATAGTCCGTGGATTTTGAGGACTCCACAGTCCAATGTTAGTTTTAAGACATCACGGTCAAGGTTAAGGACATCATAGTCCGTGGATTTAAGGACTCCACAGTCCAATGTTAGTTTTAAAACATCACGGTCGAGGTTAAGGACATCATAGTCTATAGATTTAAGGACTCTACAGTCCAATGAAACGTGTGGTTGTTGGGACCCGTCACCTCTTTGAAGACGTTGAGGAATTATAACGACAAATATCAAAGGAGTGAAGAGATGTACCCTTGAACCAAGGTAAAATTAGTGTAAAATCATTGGGGTTGATTGTTAATTTTAAGACATCACGGTCGAGGTTAAGGACATCATAGTCCGTGAGTTTAAGGACCTCACAGTCCGACGTTAGTTTTAAGACATCACGGTCGGGGTTAAGGACATCATAGTCCGTGGATTTAAGGACTCCACAGTCCAATGTTTGCTCTGGATGCTTCACACGGGTTCATTGCCGTGCTCGGCGAGGACCAGGCTCCGCTCTGGATGCTTCACACGGTTCACTACCGTGCTCTGCGAGGACCAGGATCCGCTCTGGACATTTTCCACGGGGTCAAAAGTGACGTTATCCGCGTTCCACGTGACCAGGAATTTTGCTCTGGATGCTTCCCACGTGTTCACTGCCGTGTTCAGCGAGGACCAGGCTCCGCTCTGGATGCTTCACACGGGTTCACTGCTGTGCTCTGCGAGGACGAGGATCCGCTCTGGACATTTTCCACGGGCTCAGAAGTGACGTTATCCGCGTTCCACGTAACCAGGAATTTTGCTCTAGATGCTTCCCACCGGTTCACTGCCGTGTTCAGCGAGGACTAGGCTCCGCTCTGGATGTTTTCCATGGGGTCAGAAGTGACGTTATCCGCGTTCCACGTAACCAGGAATTTTACTCTAGATGCTTCCCACGGGTTCACTGCCGTGTTCGGCGGGGACTAGGCTCCGCTCTGGATGCTTCACACGGGTTCACTGCCGTGCTCTGCGAGGACCAGGATCCACTCTGGACGTTTTCCACGGGGTCGGAAGTGATGTAATCCGTGTTCCACGTAACCAGGAATTTTGCTCTAGATGCTTCCCACGGGTTCACTGCCGTGTTCGACGAGGACTAGGCTCCGCTCTGGATGCTTCACACGGGTTCACTGCCGTGCTCTGCGAGGACCAGGATCTGCTCTGGACGTTTTCCACGGGGTCAGAAGTGATGTTATCCGCGTTCCACGTAACCAGGAATTTTGCTCTAGATGCTTCCCACGGGTTCACTGCCGTGTTCGGCGAGGACCAGGCTCCGCTCTGGATGCTTCACACGGGTTCACTGCCATGCTCTGCGAGGACCAGGATCCACTCTGGACGTTTTCTACGGGGTCAGAAGTGACGTTATCCGCGTTCCACGTAACCAGGAATTTTGCTCTAGATGCTTCCCACGGTTCACTGCCGTGTTCGGCGAGGACTAGGCTCCGCTCTGGACGTTTTCCACGGGGTCAGAAGTGACGTTATCTGTGTTCCACGTAACCAGGAATTTTGACTTTATCCGCATTTCACGGAGTCGAGGTTTGCCTCTCGGTCATCTGTGCACCGACGAGCCATGGAACTGGGAGTTGCCGCTGTTTCGCTTTGCTTGATGTTGTGTCTGTTGTAATGAGACGAACGTTGAGATGCTCTCCAGGCTATCTGTAACCCATCGAGATTTGGCTTCTTCTTCGGATAAAACCTGGGGGGGAGTGTGATTCCTTCTTTGTTTGCGCCCCTTGATTGTATACAGGGACTGCTGTGATATCACCTGTAGGGCATAAATTTTATTATTTTTTTTTATTTTTTCAATTCTTTCCGCGATGCTCTATCATTTCAGCTTTTATATCGCGAAGGTCGCGATTTCCCAATCATTTCGGCTATTTTTCGCGGTGCCCAATCATTTCGACTATTTATTTTATTTTTTACTCGCTAATTTTTTATTGCGAGTTGCCCAATCATTTCGGCTATTTTGCATGCATATATTTTTACTTGCTGATTTTGTCGCAAGTTGCCCCACCATTTCGGCTATTTCGTATGCGTGTGTGGCTCGCAAGCTTTTTGCTGCAAGCTTGGAATTAGACACCGATTTCGGCATCAGCACCGCTACAACTGGAATATTGCCAGGAGCGAATCATCATTTGCCTCTGTCGATGTCGAACAAAGGTGGCTTAGTAAACAGGGTTTGAATTCTGTCGACTAAGGCTTTTGACTTCATGAGCCGTAAGGGTCTCACAAAGGTATTTCTCCCTACAAGTAATGAGGATCTCGTAGGTGTGTTTTCTTCTTAGGAATCGTGAGGACTCCTAAGTGTATGGCTTCTCGTAATTCGTAAGGATCTTACAAGAGAGTTTTCTCCTTATAAGTCGAGAGGACTCACAAGTGTTGTTCACCGTGCGAACATGTCCCTAGTCACGGGTAGGACTTGGTTAGGGAAATGTTTATTCGCGCCCGTGGATTGCATACAAGGGTCAGTGTTGCACCGCTTGTAGGGCAGTATCGAAGGTTGTGGGGGTTGCTTAAGAACAGGTTCAGATCTCTGTAGCTTAAGACTTTCAAATCTTATGAGCCGTGAGGGTCTCATAAGAGGATTCTCCTTACGAGTCATGAGGATCTCGCAAGTGTAATTTCTCCTTAGGAATCATGGGGATCCCTAAGTGTGTTGCTCCCTTGTGAGTCGAAAGGATCTCACGCGGGTGATTTCTCCTCACAAGGTCGAGAGGACCCTGTAAGTGTCTTTTAACGAGGTTGCGCCCTTTCGGGTTTTCACAAACACTCGCCGGTAGCCCTGCTGTTTTTACTCATGGAGCCCTTTCGGGTTTTCATCCGTGCCCATTTTGCTTATGGACATACCATTTTTTTATTCTTTTTTTTATTCTTTTATTCTTCTTTTTTTTATATCAGCTTTGAGATGCTGCAATCCGCCGTAGTTTCTCGACATCTCGGTCAATAGCTAGTTTTAGGACATAGTGGTCCGTCATTAGTTTAAGGACGTTTCGGTCCGCTGTTAGTTTAAGGACGTTTCGGTCCGTCGTTAGTTTAAGGACGTTTCGGTCCGTTGTAAAGTAAGCCGGTTACTACTTATAGAGTTTGGGCTTAGGAAGATAGCGAGCGGACATAGTCGTCGTCATCTATCATTGACCTAGGTCGTGACTCGTCAAGCGTAGTACTTCTTCAGGAAGCGACCGTTTATTGGCCTGAAAGGTCTTTCACCATGCATGTCCATGAGTAGATAGGCTCCACCCTGGTAGACCTTGTCTATGATGTACGGGCCTTCATAATTCGGCTCGAATTTTTCCCGCTTGGCGCGATTGGGGATCATAGGTCTTTTGACCACTAGCTCGAGTTCGCCTTGGCGGAATGTCCTCGGCCTGGTCAATCTTTCATATGAGCGCGTCATCTTTGCTTTATAAGCTTCCAGATTTTGTTGCGCTATGAGCCGTGTTTCGTCAAGGGCATCGAGCTCCTCAAGCCGAAGGTGAGCATTCTCTTCGTCCGTTAGCTCCTAATGGACTGCCACTCGTAGAGAGGGTAACTCTATCTCGAGGGGGAGTACCGCTTCCGTACCGAATACTAACGCGTACGGCGTTGTGTTTGTGGCCGTCTTGAACGTAGTTCGATATGCCCAGAGAGCTTCATGCAGTCTCTCGTGCCAGTCCTTTTTATTTCGGGACACCGTCTTCTTCACGATCTTCGTCAAGATCTTGTTGAAAGCCTCCGCTAGACCGTTGGCTCGGGGATTATAAACTGAGGAGTATCTCCAGTCTATGTTGTGCTGTTGTGCGAAGCGGCTGATCTTGTGGCTTCTGTAGGCTGGCCCGTTATCGGAGATGATCCGTCGCGGAGTTCCAAACCGATAAATGACATGTGTCTTGAAGAAATGGAGGATATTCTCCGTCTTCACTTCCCTCAGCGGTACTGCTTCTGCCCATTTGGAGAAGTAATCAGTCGTCGCCAAAATGAATCGATGTCCTCTGGACGATGCTGGCTCGATGGGGCCGATTATGTCAGTTCCCGACATTTCAAACGGCCAGCTAGCCACCGTTGGATGTAGTGGGTTTGGATGCTGGTGGATGAAGTCCCCATGGATCTGGCATGAGTGGCATTGCCTCGCATACTCGAGGCAGTCCTGGATCATCGTGGGCCAATAATAACCCATCCGTTTAATCTTCAGCTTCATCTTCGGCCCGGCTTGATGAGAACCGCAGAGTCCGTCGTGAACTTCTTGGACGACTCTTTTTGCTTCTTCAGGTCCCAGACATCTCAACCACAGAGAATCAAATGACCTCTTGTATAGAGTATCATTGACGAAGGCGAAAGACAGAGCTTGTTTCATAAGTTGATGTCTTGAGGACGCATCTTCAGGTGTTCGACGGGATTTGAAGTAGTCTATAAAGACTTCTCTCCAATCCTCAGCCTTTTCCTGGTCCTTTATTTGCGTAGCCATTTGCTCAGTCGCTCCTTTTTCTTCGGATAACCCCAAAGATATTTCTGCCGGTGCAAGAACCTGACGGCTTTGCACAACGATCCTCACGTCATCGAGGTTCTCGTCGGCCAGTTCTTTAGCGAGCTTAGCTAGTGCATCCGCTTTGCTATTTTCTGCACGCGGTATGCTTTCCAGCATGTAGGAGGGAATTTGAGTCAGCAGTTGCTGTACTCTCTCGCCATACTTTACCAGCTCTGGCTTGCATGTCTGGTAGTCGCCGTTTACTTGACTAACGACCAGTTGGGAGTCTTCGTATATGAGGAGGTTTTCAATTCCCATGTCGATGGCGATCTCGAGGCCTGCTATCAAAGCTTCGTATTCGGCTTCATTATTCGTCCTCGGCTCTGTTAAGGAGAAGGCAAAGCGCATTATCCCTCCTTGTGGAGTCATGAAGATAAGGCCTACCCCTGATTTGATTATAGGCGCGTTTTGTTTGCGCTTCTTCATGGAAGACACTCCATCAAAATAATGTTCCCACCGGTTACCACCACCGTCGATCGCATCAAATGCATGTTCATCTGGCAGTTCGCAATTCAAAGGGGAATCGGCCGATATCGGATGTTCAACAAGGAAATCGGCGATGGCCTGGCCTTTCACTGCTTTAAGAGGTCGATAAGTTACCGAGAACTCCATCAAGAGCAGGGCCCATTTAGCGAGTCGCCCCGTCAATATGGCTTTTGACATCAAATATTTGAGAGGATCCACCTTCGATATGAGACGGACTTTATGTGCCAACGCATAGTGCCTGAGCTTCGTTATCACGAAGATCAATGCCAGGCAGTGTTTTTCGATGGGAGAATAATTGCTTTCTGCCCCTAGGAGAACTCGACTCAAGTAATAGAGAGCTCTTTCTTTCCCTTGGTCGTTCTTTTGTGCCCATAATGCGCCTAAGGAACCTTCTAGGGATGTTGTATAAAGAATAAGGGGCTTTCCCTTGACCGGAGCAGCCAGCACTGGCGGGTTCTACAGATACTGCTTGATTTCGTCCAGCGCGCCTTGGCATTTGTGATCCCAGACGAACGGGGTCCCTTTCTTCATCAAGTGACTGTACGGACGACACTTGCCAGAGAGATTGGCTATAAATCGCCGGATATACGCGAACTTCCCTTGGAGAGACCGCAATTGCTTGAGAGTCCTTGGCGGGGGCATCCCCATAATCGCTTTGATCTTTGACGGATCTATCTCGATACCTCGGTGTCGGACGATGAACCCCAGGAATTTGCCCGAGGACACCCCGAACGCGCATTTGAGAGGGTTCATCTTCAAGTTGTATTGTCGAAGGCGTTGAAATACGATCTTCAGATGTTCGAGATGTTCCTCGTATGATTTGCTTTTCACCACGAGGTCGTCGATATAGCATTCGACGATTTCATGTATGAGGTCATCGAAGATCTTCGTCATGGCCCTCTGATAGGTGGCACCGGCGTTCTTTAGACCGAAGGGCATCACCTTGTAGCAGAATATACCCAAAGGGGTCCGAAAAGCAGTGTGCTTCTGATCCTCGGGATGCATCTTTATCTGATTATATCCTGATGAGCCGTCCATGAAGGAGAAAACTTCATGAATGGACGTGTTATCTATCATCAGCTCGGTGACCGGTACTGGGAAGTCGTCCTTCGGGCAGGCTTTATTTAGATCCCGGAAGTCCACACATATGCGCACCGTCCCATTCTTCTTCATCACTGGGACGATGTTGGCGATCTAGTCAGGATACTGAACTTCCTGGATGAACCCAGAGTCAATTAGCTTCTTGACCTCGGCGTTAATGCTCATCTCAAGCTCGAGCCGCATTCTTCTCGGTGCTTGTTTGATTGGCTTGGCGTCCGGGGATATTGCCAATTTGTGGACAGCAATCTCTGGATCTAATCCTGGCATTTCGGAATAGTTCCACGTGGAGCAATCTCTATGCTGCACAAGCACGTCCTTTAGCACAGCCACCCTTTCTTCAGATAGCAGCTCACTGACGAATGTCGGTCGCGGGTCACTTGCCGTCCCTAAATCAATTTTCTTGAGGTTATCTGCGGTAGTGTGTATTCCATCTTCCAGCTCTTTCGGCGCCGGTGGAAATTCTGAGATCACCTCGTCGTCATCGTTTTCAAAGCACCAGGGGAGGTCATCCATATTCTCGGTCTCTTCCTCTGATAGCGTTATCATATGACAGGTACGAGCTCGCTTCCAAGACTGATGTGGATCCGGTTCTACTTACGTTGTATGCGCGGCCCTTGGTTTGTGCTTCTGTGGGGGATTTATCCTCCAACTGCTGGATAGGGCGAACTTGCCGAGCTGATATTGGTCTTCGACCCAGTTCTTGAAGGTGAAGCAGTCCTCGAGAGGGTGTCCTATTGCTCGGTGATAAGAGCAATAGTCTGGATGATAGATCTCGTTAGCTTGCTCGGGGTGCTTGAACTCCGGGAGTGTAAGCATTTGATGTCTTATGGAAAGATCAAGTATCTTCTTTGTCTTGTCTTGAGGAAAAGAGTATGCTCGACTCATTTTCTTCATAAGGGACAAATCCGGACAGCTCGATTCCCGCTCGCGTGACTTCTTGGTCCCGCTTTGTCGTTGCTGAATGCCTTTTCCGCTTTTTGACTTGTTTCTGCCTCTGCGTCGGGCTTTTTTTACAACAGGTTGACAGGGAGGGGCATTTTCATTTTTCGCAGCCTGTTGGAGAAGGCGCTGTGTCCTGGCTTTCTCGTAGATGGCCATTTCGCGATTATGGTCGTCTCAAACTTTTTGACCAGCTTCCCTTATAAGCTTGTCCATTTGTTCTTCGAACGACGGACTGGGCATTTTCACGTCGGGGGCTTTTTCCGGTTCAGGGTTAGCATTATCTCATTGAGCATCTCCTTCTTCATCAAAGTCATGTACGACATAGCAGTCGCGGAGTAGCTCCCGTTTCTTGGACCGAACATATCCAAGCCCGATCGCTTCCATTCTACCATTGGGCAACTTATGCTGAGTTCCGGGAACGTTCCAGATCCTGTCATAGAACTTAGCTTTTCGAGTGGTCTGTTTGAAGGGTATCCCTTGGCGCTTCAATAGCCTTTTCAAGCCTTCTGTGTAATATCTAGGCAGACAGATGGGCTGGAGCTTGTCAAGTGTAGAATCCGTACCGTGCCAGATTTCTTTCTCCACTTTGGTTTCCCTGGAGCGGTAGAATAGGATCGCCTTTTCGCCTTCTCGCCTGGGAGGGACATAGAACGTCTGCAGCTCTTCCACACTGTAGGTATCAAGCGCGTCTTGTTTTTTATGATGTTTGGGTCGAACCATAGCAATTTGCAAACTTTGCTCTTCATCAGTGAATGTTTGTATTGAAGGCCGAGCGGAGAATATAACACGGACCTCATCTTTCGAGTCACTGCCAAAGATCAACATAGGAGCGGATGGTCTTGGCTTGTTGTGCTGGGGTGGACCTGAATAAACTATCGCTTCCTCTTCTTCAGTATCACTCCCGAAGACTGGAATGGTGGTGATAGCTTTGTTCTCCGGTTTGTGACATCTCTCCGTGTCCTCGAAATCTGGCAAAAAGTATTTTGCATCTTCGTACTTACGGACTTCGTTCATGGAGAATGGGTTCAGCTCTCCCATTACGGTATACTCGAGACCATCCTTAAAGTATTTCATACACTGATGTTGTGTAGAAGGGATGATGTTGTACTCGTGTAACCAAGGCCGGCCGAGCAAAGCGTTATAGCATGTCTTGGCGTCAATGACATAAAATTTAATATCCGTGACAAGTAGCCCGAATCATAACGTCGGTATCACAGACCCGAGAGTCCGCGATGACTGGGAGTCAAAACCAGAGATGGTGATTTTATCACGAGCAAGATGCTGGACGCTCATACAGATTTCCTTCAACACTCGCAGGTTGAGGAGATTGACGGAAGACCCATTGTCGACCAGGATTTTGCCTATCTTTATATCGTGGCAGTATCCTGAGACATAGAGGGGACGGTTGTGCTCGCACGTCTCAAGGAGGAGGTCCTCGTCGCCGAAGGTGATATCGGCTGTGTGTACTTCTTCCAGCTCGTCCTTCATCTTTTCTTCGGCGAGGAAAGCTTGGAATTGCTCCAGCTCTTGTAGCGCCTTGATCAATGAATCTCTTGCTTCTTTGGATAGTAGAAGGGCGTCGAGAATAATGAGCTGCGAGGGTAACTTCCTCAAGTGTGCCAGAACGTTGTAGTCCACCTTGTTCTTCTTTGGCGGGTCCTTGGCAGTCAGCTCTTTCATGACTTGGTCATCCAGGGCGATATCCTCGGAGACCTTTTCTTTTCCCTTATCTTTTCTACTCGTGGATCCGAGATTCTTTTCTGGAAACGTGCGATTGCGCAGCTGAATGTTTTCACAGGCTTTCGGTTCTCCCTCCTTCCCTATTGTGGATTCTTTAAAGAGAGGGCCCAGAGCCATTTCCTCATCAGAGTCGCTCCCGAAGGTGAGAACCTGCGATCCCCCGGTGTTGACCATGCGACAATTACCGGTAGTTCTTTTATGCTCTTCGGTCGTATTTCTTTGTTCCCGACGAGTTTTGCGTTTCATGCACTTAAAATGTTGCCGGTGAGCAACATACCCTTGCCACCATCTTTTAAAAGCGTCGCACTCTTCAGTAGGGTGCGAAATCTTTCGATGATATAAGCAGTAGCTAGGATGTGTTTCTGCTTCACCGGGAGTGTTTCCTTCATAGGGTGGTAGCTTCATTCCCATTGATATGGCTTTAGCGAACCTTTTCCTCGTCTTGAACTTGTTTTTATCCGCGACGGATGTTCTTTGATTTGGCGGGCGTGTCTCGACTTTTTCATCTAGCCGCCGGCGTTTGGCTCTTTCAAATATGGCCGTCTCACGCTCCCGATCAGCTTTACTTTTCAAAAGAGCCGTGTTCAGGAATGCATCAATTATCTTATTTGATGGCCCCGGAAGTTCCGGCTTAGGATTTGCCCCCAGCTTCTCAGTGCAAGGAGTTTCTTCATCGTCTATCGACGAGTGAGAGATCACATGGCAACTTGCCACGTACTCCTCAGATCCCTCCGATGAGTCTTCTCCATCATCTTCATCTTCAAGGACGTGGCCGAAGAACTCTTGAAGCGTGATTGGGGTTCGCGCCTTCTGGTTGTACTCTTCCAGCGCATCAATTTGTTTTTGTAAGTCTGTGCGCTTGTCGCCAAGCTTCACGGGCTTCTTGGATTTCTTTTTCTTTTTTGAAGATTTCGACGGCTGAGCATGAACACTTTGGCTATCACCACCAATCTTTGGAGTTGGGCGCGGCTTCAGCATCCCTTCGATGTTCTAAGGTTCTAGCGGGTTCCTCCACATGATCGCCGGGCATGTCTGGAGATCATTCAGCATCCTTTTGGTTTTGGCTGTAAGCACGACCTCCCACGGAGCTTCTTCAACAAAAGAACACGTTGCCCCCAGTGCGTCCGTCTTCTTAGGAGTGTGCGGTTGTTGTGGGTTTACTTTCCACTTCTCAGACAACGCAAACTTGCCTTGTAGGTACTGATCCTCAATCCATCCCTTAAAGACGAAGCAATCCTCGATCGGATGGCTTACCGTTTGGTGGTAAGGGCCGTAATTGGGATTATTCACTTCGCTGGGTTGCGGTGGTCGCCTTGGATTCGGAAAATTGATAAGCCTGTTGCGCACCGCCAGCTCGAACAACCTCTTCGTTTTGTCCCGTGGGAATGAGTAAGGACACTTCATTTTCTCATTGTAATAGCGCCGTCTCTCTTCCAGTTGATCTGCTAACTTTGGGGCACTGGGCTGCTGTTGGGTGTTCGCAACGAAGGTTGCCTTCCCTTTACCCTTGTCGTTCCGCGGTTCCGGCTTCGAGGGAGACGGTCTGTGACCCATTTGATCCATCTGGGCTAGCTTATCGATTAAAGCCTGGAACGTGGTCGGTTTAAAGAACATCATGAACTGTGAAATAGTTGCATGAGGGTCTAGGGTGCCCACGAACATGCCCGCCGCTAGTGCTTCTTCGATGCGCTGTTCGCACTTCGACCACAGATTTCGCCATCGGATTGCGTATTGAACCCAAGTTTCGCCCGGTTTTACCCTTGCATTAATCAAAGCTGTTATCGGGGTGCATTCACTTGCGCTCGCGAATCGCTGGGTGAACAATAATTCCATCTCTGTGAAAGTCTTGACGGGGTCATTTGGAAGTTCAGAGTACCATTCAAACGCCGTCTCCGATAAGCTGCCGACGAATTGGCGGAGCAAAAGCTTATCATCGCCCCCGGTGTTGCCGCACAAAGCTCTGAACTGGGCGACATGTTGATGGGGATTGCCTGGCCCCTTGTAGACATGGAATTTCGGGATCGTGTAGCCCGGCGGGTACTTTATCTGATCATACCAGCCTGGATATGGTCGTCCTGTTTTGACAACTTGGCCGGCTGCCTCATTTGCCTGGTGAACTCTTATTTGCTGAGCAATATAGTCATCCAGGGAAGCTTTAGAGATTGTTTCCTCTTTGGCTGTTGAAAGAGACGGAGGTGGATTTGATATTTCTCCTCTGTCATCTTCGAGGATAATCGGAGGATCTTCGGCTGGAGGATCCGGCTGTATCATCATCCCGACCATATCTTGGAACAGAAGAGCTATTTACTTTATATTGGCCGCTTGTTCCGCAGCCTTTTTGTCCTTCTTTTCGAGCATTCTCCGAAGGAACTCCGCATCAGTCTAGTGTTCGCGACGTTGTTCCGATGACGTTTCCGGACTTTCTTTTGGCCCGGTGAGTGCGGCCATCGCAGTCAGCATCTCCTGGAGCTTCTGCTGTTGCTGTTCCTGTTTCTGAGCCCTTGTGATGAATCGGGTGAGTGGTCGGTAGCCCATAGAAGCGGGGCTATCCTCTTTCCCGGATGCCATGTAAATAGTATGGACCGTTATGCCCCCAGACTTAGGGCGTTTGGGCTCAGTGCCTTTGACATTTGTCGCAGGCATGGGGATCTTCTCCGGCCTTCTCTTCTCATGAGCAGTCGAAGTTGAGGGGGCCGTCGCGGTGGGCATCCAGGCAGCTTTTCATGGCTTGGCTTGATGGCTTTCTTCTTGTTGAACCTTCGCCATTTTCTGTCGGCGAGGGTTATCTTGATCAACCACTGAGTTTCGGATCTGCCGTCAGACCTTGTAAATCTTGGAAGACAGCCGCTGAGGGGACTGTTCTGGCTTTGTTTCCGCAACATTCTCCACCGAAGGAGGAGATCTTTTCAGTACGGTGGTAGGAGAATTCCTACGCACCTTATTCAGCAGCTCAAAGCTGTTCCCGGTTAGAACAGCAGCATTAATTTCCGCCGTTGGGGCTGGTGGAGTTAGCCCAGAGGGGGAGTTGCCCCCGGCCTTCCTTACCCGGTGCCAGTGGCGACGTCGAGCATGTCAAGCTGATGGAGTTGGCTCGGTGACGGGGATGGCTTTGTCTTGCCCCCTATCCAGATGAGGGGATGCTACTGGCGTCAGCCTGTTGAAAACTGATGTCTTTTGAGTAGCAGGAGCGGGAGTTGGGACGGTCAGTCTTGTAAAGACCGACCCCTCGGCAGGAGAAGCCGCCTTGACGACTTCGGGAGCAGGGTTGGTTACTCTCTTCGGAATAACCTTCTCTAGGACTGCAAGCTTCATCGTGGGCCCACAGGAATTTTGGCCCAATCTGGAGAAGACCGAGGCGCTGGTGTTGGACGACCCGTTGAGAGGGGCCGCGGTAGCTGTAAGTTGATCGAAGAACGACTTCTTGGGAGCTTCTGGTATGGGCACGGGGACGGTGAAGCTCGTTGGCGGGAGCATGGTCCCGAAAACTAGCCCCGTGGTGGCTTAAGTAACCTGTTCCACGGGCATCGTGAACAGGAAAGCCGCTTGGGGCCCGTAGGTTATGCCCCTAGTTGAGGCAGGACGTGAGTTGCATTTGCATGTGGAACATTTCGAGCAGGTGAACGCCATTGATCCTTTGCTTTCTGCACCAAGCAAAACGCCAAATCTTAGTACCTTGAAACCCAAGGGCAACCATTAACAAACCGCGATTAGTTCGCGAACACGACACACAAAGTGTGGAGTGGAAAGAGCAAAATGTCTCACCGGGCGTGCCAGAATCTGTTCACTACCAGAAGCCGGGAAGACCGGACGTCTTGCCTGAATCTAGGGGCAGATGCTAATTGGTGCTATCCGTCCACTTCTCCGAAGATGCCAAGTTGATTTATGGCACCGTGTATCGAAGGTTTAAACGGATGCGGTCAATGTAGCAGACTTCGTCAGATTCCCCCTCGCTTGAGGGGTTTTTGATTGTGGGGACGCTCTTCCCTGCAGGCGCAAGCCCCTGCAGTTAATTATGCTACCGCATAGCGATAACAACTTTCTCCTTCTCCATATGGTCACTTCGTGTCGTGGGTGTTTGTTTTGTGTTTGGTTGCCCGTGGATTGTATACGGAGACTAAGTTATGTTGTCGCCCGTAGGGTGTGGACTAGTCCAAATCCGTATCTTTCTTAGATTTGAGTTTGGGGGGGTTGTGTTTAAGGATACGTTAGCCTTATTTGAGGCTAAGATCAACTTAAACGTTTGTTAAGGACACGTTAATCTAATTTTAGACTTAGGTCAACTTAACCATTTGTTAAGGATACGTTAGTCTAATTTTAGACTAAGATCTACTTAACGGGATCATTTAGATCCAACAAAAGAGCATTTGGGCTCTATTGTTTAGTTTAATGACATTGCGGTCGATAATTAGTTTAAGGACATTACGGTCCATTGCTAGTTTTAAGACATTGCGGTCGAGGTTAAGGACATCATAGTCCGTGAGTTTAAGAACCTCACAGTCCGGTGTTAGTTTTAAGACATCACGGTCAAGGTTAAGGACATCATAGTCCGTGAGTTTAAGGACCTCACAATCCGATGTTAGTTTTAAGACATCACGGTCGAGGTTAAGGACATCATAGTCCGTGTATTTAAGGACTCCACAGTCCAATGTTAGTTTTAAGACATCACGGTCGAGGTTAAGGACATCATAGTCCGTGGATTTAAGGACTCCACAGTCCGACGTTAGTTTTAAGACATCATGGTCGAGGTTAAGGACATCATAGTCCATGAGTTTAAGAACCCCACAGTCCGTAGTAATGTGTGGTTGTCGGGACCCGTCACCTCTCTGACGACGTTGAAGGATTACAACGACAGATGTCAGAGGAGTAAAGAGATGTACCCTCGAACCGGGTGTAAATTGATTGAGAGAGCAGATGAGCTCAGTTCAATTTAAATTGAGGACTTATGGCCAGAATTGGGCTAAATACAGTTAAGAGTGTAACATTTTTATTTTTGTTCTGCCTGTTAGGCCTTTATTTGGGCTCTGCCCTTTTAATAATGCCAAGCATTGGGCTCTGACATTTCTTGTCTTATACTGAATGCACAGCATTTATCAGAACAAAGTACGTTCTGACAGCGCGCCACGTGGCGCACTAGACGCTTTGCGCCAGTCAAAGAGCGCATTGCGCTTCTGTCGGTTAGCGCACACGAGGAGGACACGTGTCGCTTAGCGCTAAGCGCTAGTTTGTTAGCACACTGCGCGTTATGAGTGCGCTGCGCCAGTGAGTGACACGTGGCGCGCTCTGGCGCTGTGTGCCAGTCCAAGAGCGCAGTGCGATATTTTTAGAAGCGCAAAGCGCAAACTGTTCTGTGGTTGACACGTGGCGCGTTCTGGCGCTGTGCGCCAGTCCAATAAGCGCAAAGGCGCAATTCAAGAGTGCAAAGCACTGTCCAATAGCGCATAGCGCATTTTGATCAATTTAAGATCAAAAAACAAGTTTTTTGTTTTTCAAAAGAGGCATTGCCTCAAGATCTAAGAACCAAGGTTCTTATTCTCATCAAAAGGCTCTGCCTTTATAGATCAAAAGATCTGTTAATGAAGTAAAGTACTTCTTTAAATCTTTTATAATTAGATCTTTTTTTTTTGATCTTTTTCTTTTTTATTGAAGACCTTGATCTTGTTCTTAGATCTCTGATCATTTTAGAAGATGGTTCTTCTTTTTTTTTAATGAGATGATTTCATCTCTGTTTTTCAAGAATATAATTCTTTACCTTTAAAGATGAAGAAAATGATCTTCTTTCTTCAAAAGCCTGCCTTTCTTTCTCTTTGAGTTTTTTCTCAAAGTTTGCAGAGGGTTCTCTCTATATGAGACTTGAAATCTTGGGGCCTTTATTTAGGGCCAATTGATTTGTTAAATTAGTTGAAGATATCTTTCTCTGATTGATTTGGGGATATTTCCCCACCGTTGGATCTTTGATCCTAGGGCTTCTGTTTTACAGAAGGCAATCTTCTTGTTTTCAACAAGATTGGAAAGATCTTTCCAGAACAGAATTTTAATTCTAATTAATTAATATTATTATTATTAGATCTTTTGATCTAACGGTGGGGAACTCTTTTAATCCCAGCGCTGGCGCACTTGGCGCTAGCGCACCTACGTTTGACACGTGGCGCGCAGAGCGCAGCGCAACTGCGCTAGCGTATCTGCGTTCGACATGTGGCGCGTAGCGCAGAGCGCAGCGCAACTACGCTAGCGCGCATGCGTTCGACACGTGGCGCGCAGCGCAGAGCGCAAGGGATCTGAAGCATTGCTTCAATTTTAAAATTTGAATTTTGAAACAGAGCTTTGCTCTGATTAGGGGTGCGCTGCCTAGAGCGCAGCGCTCCTGGCGCTGGCATGTCTGCTTTTGACACGTGGCGCGCAGCGCAAGAGATCTGAAGTGTTGCTTCAATTTTTGAATTTTGAAATTCAAAACAGAGCTTTGCTCTGATTGGGGGAAACATTAACAATCTCCCACTTGCACCAGGGCCATCTGTTGTAGTATCTCATACCCAATAATCAGCAGTGGTTGAAGTATCTCATACTCAACCATCCCATAAAAGTCTCTTTTGGGAATAAGTCTTTGTGAGTAGATCCGTCGTGTTGTCCTCTGTAGTCTACTCTCCTTACCTCAATCTCCCTAGAGATCATCCATCTTCATGATCAGGTGATACTGCCTAAGAATATGTCTAGATCAAAGATGGGACGGGGGTTCCTGGGCCTAAGCCACACCTCCATTGTCACACAATGGTAGGAACGAAGTTCATCTTATGAACTTATATACATGCAGACTACATCTTTGGTAGTATCCTTGGTAGCAATGTATCCAGCCTTTATCGTCTAGTTTGCCACGGTATCTAGTTTGGAACTCTTCCAACATACCGTCCCTCCACTGAGGGTAAAGACAATGCATGTGACTGACATTCAGTGGAGCTTACCACCCTGGAAGGTATCCAGTGATTCTCCCCAGGATCGATTGATACCATCTCACTACACCTAGCGAGAATCCTAACATCCACTTAGATCTATCTCATAGATCCAAACACCAGGATTTATGAGGTATCACCTTGATCCTATGTAGAGAATCCTTGTGATAAGAGGATATTGACTGAGTGTAGCATAGGAAACTCCTTTCCTAGCAAGAGTATGTCATCTACGTACAATACGAGGACTCCCTACTACCCTTTGGAATATATAAGGTTCATCTACCATTTTGATGAAGTCAAACGCTTTGACTACCACATCAAAACAGATGTTCCAACTCCGCGATGCCTATTTTATCCCATAAAGCAACTTGCACACGTTTCCACTGCTCCCACTGTCTACAAAGCCCTCTGGTTGTGTATTTATAGACGCTCTCTTCTAAATCATTATTTAGAAATTCAGTCATGACACCCAACCGCCAGATATCGTAGTCATGGTATGTAGCAATGGCAAGTAGGATCCGGATGGACTTAAGCATAGGCATTTAGAAAAGGTTTCATCATTATCCGCCCCAGGTGGATGACGAGAACCTTTTGCAACAAGTCTTAGCTTTGAAAGTCTCAACTTTTCCATGTACACCTAAGTAATCTTCTCAAGATATACTTTCTCCTGATGGGGATTTAACCCTTCAGATAAAGCAACCAAAGTCCATACTTTGTTGGTGTATATGGATTCCATCTCAGATCGCTTAGCATCCAGCCATTCTCATAGAGTCCCGACTCCTGATGGCCTGCTTGAAACCAGTTGGGTCATCATCTCATGATGCAATCCTTGCTCCCACTGTCATAGAGAAAACCGAAGTATCTCTCAGGTGGGTGAGGAACCCTACCAGATCGGCGGAGAGGCTGAGGTTCGTCGAGAACTATTGAATCCTCCGGTTCTACCAAATCATCAATTGCAGTTTGTATAGCTGGAACTCCTTCCAGTTCTACCTCATGACCACTAATTTCTTCACAAGAAATTCCCTTTTCTAAAAAGGTGGCATGCCGAGAAATAAAACACCTTTTGTTCCTCGGTGTGGTAGAAGACGTTCCCTTGCGAATGCTTGGGATATCCAACAAACTTCCACAGAACTGACCTTGCCTCGAGCTTGTCCAGATTTTGCTTTTAGTCATAGGCCGGACAACCCCAAATCTTAACATCCTTAAGAGATGGGCTCTTCCCATACCATATCACATATGGAGTGGTAGGCACCTGATTTGATTGGAACCCTATTCAATAGGTATGCAGCTTCACAAGTGCATAACCCCCAAAAGGAAATAGGCAACTCAGTAGTGCTCATCATAGAGCACACCATATCCATAGGGTGCGATTGCTCCGTCCCGATATACCAACGTGCTTTGGTGTACACGGAGGAGTAATGCTGAGAGAGAATATCATTCTCCTTTAGAATAGTCCAGGAATTCCGTGCTCAAGTATTCTTCTCCCTGATCTCATCAAAGGACATAATACTTATACCCATTGTGGTTCTCTACTTCGGACTTATATTCATTGAATTTCTTAAAAGATTCAGACTTGTGTTCCAACAGGAACACATGTCCGAATCTTGAGAGATCAGCAGTGAATGTAATGAAGTACAAAGAATCGGTCCTGGTATGTGTAGACAGGGGATCTACATATATCATCATGTATTAATCCCAAGAGTTCACTAACTCTTTCTTTGTTTCCAATAAACGGAGCTATGGTCATCTTATCTTTGTGACATGACGGGCAAGTTTCACAAGATATAAGTTAAAACTGATTTAAATATGCATCTTAATGTAACTTAGCTAGTCGGGTCGCATTGATATGATCTAGTCTATAATGTCTCAAGAAGGATTCATTCATTTCTGAACTCTTCCTCTTATGTGTGTTCTGTACGTTAAGAACTGTGGTTTGATTTAGAACGTATATGCTTTTAGATAACGTGCCTGAACCGATCAACTCTTGATATAGGAAATGTTCAAAACATTATCCAACAATACAAAATTATATTCTTCTTTACTAAATAAAGAGACTGATATGATATTATATATCAGGTTCGGTATCTAATAACATTCGTTCAGAATCAATGTATTTGGTAATACGGGGTGATAACTGACAACAAGCTTGGTTGCAACACTTGCACCGTTTCCAACTCTTGAAACTTATCACCCATTCTCAGTTCTCTACCTATCTGTAGCCCATGTAACATATTACATATGTGGGATCCTGACCCGGTATCTCATACCCAGGACGTAAAAGATACTGAGAAACAGTTCTCTGTAATGAACACACCCGAAGAAGATGCATCAGCATGCACTTTTCTCGTTTGGGCGGCACGGGAATCCTGGTAATCCCCTATTTCCTGCTTGGTCTTATAACAATTATAAGTTGGAGCGGGACCAACGTTTCCCAGCTCAGTATAACAAGCGGGTTCGGTCAATACATCTGTATTATTATCTTGATTAAGGCGTGATATGGTCGCTATCTAGAGAGAGAGAGAGAAGAAAACACACAGCGTATGCTCTTGCAAGATTAGATTGGTTATTAATTTATCTAATCAGGATGGCTCCCACCGTTTTAGTCAAATCTTCCTTCAAACTCTAAAAGGAAAGACTAGCCGGGATTAATTACACCCTACAAGTTCGCCAATCTTTCGGCCAGGCCAGTGTCGGTACTTTGAGGAAGGTTCTCCGTGCTTTAGCACGAACCTAATTAAAATAAATCTCGTTTTCCCAGGGGCGTAACCCCGTTAATACCTTTCTAGACACCTACTTGATTGGCTAATTGTAATGTGTAAAACTCTCCCAGGAGTAACTCTTACTCGCAGGGGATATCGGGATCCAACTATCTCATAGATGGTATGCAATCTCATTGCAAATTTCAACACTTGAAATTCCCGATAATGTTTTACCCCTAGCGTGCTATGACCTTGACGCATGCCAAACAACCCATAGCCCGCTAGTCAAGTTCAACCCGTGCATTTCCTGATTGAATTAAACCCACCCGTACGACCCTTGACGCATGCCAAACAACGCCGTACGAATAATCTAATCCAATCGCATCGTATGCTAATAGATAAGCACCAGTTAGCTACCGTACACTGCGCTTTGACGCATGCCAAACTACCGCAGCACGAATACTAAGTAGTACTTATCTGAAATGACGGAGGGCTACGGCAGGTTTTTAAGAAAACTTTTTGCATGATGAACTTGATATCGTCGGAGAATCGAGTGATTTTGAAAAGGAGTGTTTTTGAGGCGTTTACTAGTTTTACTAAAGAGGTCACTCCCGGTGAAGAGATCTCGGCTCTTTCCTTATCGAATAAGGTACAGAATATTTCACAAATACCGCTATGCAAAGCAAAAACCATAAAAGCAATCAAAAGACAAACCGAGTTTGTAGCATCTGCTAGTTTCGCTAAAGAGATCACTCACAATGAGGGGATCTCGGCTCTTTCCTTATCGAATAAAGTGCTGGATATTCTATAAGGAATACCGTTATGCAAAGCAAGAACTAGAGCTACCAGTTTTCGAGACAAGTTTCTACAACATATTTAGGTTTCTTTTATTTCATTAATCTCATTAATGAAGTCCCATTTATTATGCTTCCCAAGTATCACATATGAGACGAAAGCAGCAATATTAATTATATCACATATATAATATAGGCATCCGTCTCAGAATATCATTAATGATCACATCATAGAATATCACAGCAGAATAAAAAAATATGAAATATTGGATATAATAGGATTTCCGGGTTATATTTTAAGCCTGTATAAAACACGGATTCCACGGTCATGATGAATAGCAAATCCCACACCCCTAGACCCCTACGAGAGCAGCAAGCAACCCTATCAATTCTAGAGTTAGGAGACCTGGTCTCGACTCCTCGAGATGATCTCCCTCTGGACCCTAGAACCCGGTTAGTTGTGCTCCCCGCCTTGGGTCTATCCTAATGCGGAAAAGTAAATAATATACAATGGTGACATCATCCTCAACCCGGAAGTGCCCCAATAAAAGAATATTACATACAATGAATTTTACATGAATGAAAATGAAAACTCTCATCTCACATAAAACCCCGGCTATTCAATCACGACGATCCAATATAACATATCACAGCAACACATAACATCACATGTCATCAACGTAAGTAAATATGCGTATTCCAATTGTCGTTGACATATAGCACCGAAACCGGCGATGCACCACATATTTCACTTACGGTCGCAGAAAAGAAAGTGAAAAACTACAACAGTTGGAATCCGCAACCACCTTAGACATCATAAATCCAAAATATCTCATACTTTGGATTTCATGTCTAACCAAATGAATTCCTTAAACATCGCATGCCTAACAATTATAAACTCCGCATTTTAGTCTTGATATTGAAAACACCTTTTAATATCTAGTCGGGCAATTTAACAAGAATCCCGACATCCTGATCGAATGCTCGTTGGAAACTTTAGTAGACGGCCGAACCCCCCGATGCCGTCGACGAAGTGCACTAAGGCGGAACACCGCTGTCGCGAGCACCCGAACGGATGCTTTTGGCGACGGGGTTCTCCTACAGTCACTTGGTCGAGACTATAGGGCATGGCTATCTAATAATGTTACCCGGCGAGTATCCGCGTATACTACGTGATTGCGATGGACTTTTGATCACATCAAAATCCCGTGGCAACCGATCAAATGAGACTGAACTGCTAGATTTATAAAATTCAAATTAGTTATCTCATAACTACATTTGTGGATTCCAAATATTATATCCCATCACATGATACCCGGACGAACGTTAACTTTTCGATCAATTCATCAAAATCCCACAATTTCCTGACAGCTCAACACTTGAGCACAGTTCAATAATACCCAGAATATGCCACAGTACCTATGCACCAGTCGTAGAAGGGCAAACCCAAGCCTCACTCATGTCGCCACGGAACTACGGCAATCCCTAAGGTTTGACCGCGGTTTCGCGATCCAAAAAGTAGAGTCAGGGTTTCATTCTTCTAGAGGGTTCATAGACTTACTTACATGTTTTTCCGAATACGTTAAACTTGGAAAAATGGGTTTTTGACATTCGATCGAACTTTTTAACTTCGCCTAGACAATATGTGAATAACCCGAAACATTGTTAAAACTACGAATACGAAACACTCCGAATTGCTTATAGTGTAAGATTAAATCACATGCAAAAGTAGCAAAAACAAACAACACCTGAAACACCAAAACCAAGTACCTGGAACACACAAAAAAATTCAACCCATTCTCTCATTGAAAAGCCGGGGTCGTGCGGAAAAGATGGGCATGTCGCCGGCCATGTTCCGAGCAGAGGGGTTGGATTTTCTTGTGTGTTCATATTGCATCACATACAATATTCTGCAATTGTTTAAATAATTTTTTGAAAGCTTTTTAAAATCGACAGAAACTAGGGTTTCGCGTTGCAAGTTTCGGAGTTGTTTCGGTTTCGTAATTCTAACAAAATCCGTATAAATTTCTAGCATGGCTCTGATACCACTGCAGGGTTACCTAGCACGGCAGCAAGGTTTCGGGAGGTATCGTCCATGCCAAATTCAAAATTTTTCCGTTCTGGCTAACCCTAACAAAGAATCGTTAACTAGAAATCGACGGAAATATAAATGCAAACACTTTGCAAATGAAAAGTGAACAAGAAATTCAACATTTGTAGACCGGTCCTTCACTTCAATAGCTCCGTGTAGTAGTCTCTTCGCTGCGATCGTGAACTCCGGACTCTAGAGAGGCTCCCATGAAGAAATGAACATGGTTGCTTCAATGTCTTCGAGGCTGAAGATGATCTACGTCGAGGAGACACTAACCCAAGCTATCTCTTCACTAACTATGGAATTAGTGAAGCAAACACTCTATACTAAATGGCAAGTAGTAGAGGATGATGAAATAGGAAGTGGGCTCACTTTAGATTTCAATTTCTCACACTTTTTCCATCAACTCCATTGAAGCGAGAAAACTTTGAGGAAGAAGAAGGAAAAATGAACTCATCATATGAATTATGTGTGAGGTTAGAAATGCAACCAAGGGTTAAGCATGTCATGCTTAACCCTTGTAGAGAGTTAACCATGAGCTAGGGTTAAATGTTAGGTTAAAGAATATTTTAAGCTAGACAAAAGGAGTGGACAAAGTCAAAAACACTTACAAGCTTCTACAAGCTTTCAACAAATATCAAGCATGACTAATTCCATAATTTTTGAATTACTTAATGATAAAATTATAAATCCTAATCTTAACCCTAGCATAGTTTAACCCTCATTAACCCTAGTTGCATTTGTAACTTTGCATGATACATTTAACATATATCACATATATACCAATGTATCCAAAGTAAGAAAAGAAATCAAAAGTGAGTTAATACTAGTTAATGTAATGTAATATATCAAATATATAATTATACATTAGATTATCAAATCAACTCTTGATTTAATAATCCGACTATATCACCTATAACCGACTAATATCATATGAATCAACTTATCGAATCAAACTTGATCCGATAACCCGGCTATATCATATATAACCGACTGATATCTCATATCGCGAAAATAGAATACGGTATCTCATATTGTATTAATCTCGGTCCCGCACATATCACATATGTGCACCTACTCTGTTTCGCTTGAGCCAGGAAACCCATGTGTAGGACTCTAAAGACTGGTCAATATACCGGCAGTAGGTGATGATCATATCAAACACCCATAAGCCGCAAGCGGTCTGCTAAACATAACGGCCACCCGGGTTTGAGCGATCAGAAGATCAACAAGCAAGCCTTCTCACACTCCTACGAATTCAATCAGTAACACTACCGTACAGTCCGGTCTCTTCGTTTTATATATCGCATATCTCGTTTAGGGGTGGTAAACGTCAAACCCCAGTAACTCGATAAGTCGTGTCGATATGAGGCTCATAACGGGTCGAGAAACTACTGATAACACTTACCAGTATATCTCTGAAGCAGCCTTGGCCAAGGACTTCCTGTTATAGCCAATCGAGCACAGCGCAACATCAACTCCCAATACCGGGAGAGATGAAACCCCTACTATCGCCCATTGCCTCCATGTGACTCAGTATTGTATCCAAAAGCCACCGTTTTGCACGTTCTCTTGAACGTGGTAAGGTGGAAATCAGAGCACAGTGGAAATCACACAAGACTCTATGACGATCTCGGGTCTACAGACTAACATGTACCAGTGTCACCAGAGAACTGCCATCTGACGTGAGGTATAATACCATTTGGGAGTTCTCGGCGAGTCCGTCCAGTGTACCCAGTCTCCACTGAGCACCTGTATACTGTCTCTGATGTCAAACACCAATGGATATGGGATCATCCATCGCCCATCTATATGGGTCGAGAAGCTATACGCTAGTCTACTCTGGTATATCGATGCCCTGTCTCGATACACCCTCGACTAGGAACATTTGAAGGATGTACTTAGCGACTACTCTGTACCCACTAGTATGATCTGTATCATAGTCCTGGTAGTCAAGTACCCATCCTAAGGGCTTTATCAACATGTAACATAGAGACAATCAGCGTACAGGTTAAGATAAAGAGCAACCAGATAGCATACTATCATGTCGAGCAAGAAAGTCCTCACTATATATGTCCAAGCATCCACTACAATATACATCGTATGCACAATAATGGCCTCTAGGGCATACATATAAATAACAAGATCCACTTAGCTGATCGAACAGATCGTCGATACGCGGTAGTGGATACTTGTTCTTTATAGTTATTTCGTTCAGAGCTCTATAATCAACGCACATTCGGTATGAACCTTCCTTCTTCTTCACATGCAAAACTGGAGATCCTCAACTTGAAGTGCTGGGACGAATCCATCCTTTCTTCAGAAGTTCGTCCAATTGAGTACGGATCTCCTTCAGACCTCCAGGACTTAATCGGTATGGTGCTTTGATCACCGGTTGTGCTCCAGGTACTAAATCAATTCCAAATTCAAGAGCTCGATCAGGAGGCAAACCTGATATGTCTTCAGGAAATACGTCATCGAACTCTCGACCTGCCTCTGGCTTGTCTTCTTCCGCCTGTAGAGTTGCAATCACTGCCTTCTTCGATTTTGCTTTGTATGTGCTAGGCTCAAGGGTACGGTCTCCACTTCTGAAATAAAAGACCGGATGCTCTGGAATCTCGAACACTACCCTCTTTTGACGACAGTCGATGGTAGCATAGAAAGTTCCTAGCCAATCCATACCCAAAACTACATCGAAGTTCGGTATGTCCAGCACCTTGAAGTCAGCATAGAATTCTCTACTGCAGACGACCACTGGACACAAGTCGTATCCCATCGTTGCCTTTAGAACGTCGTTCCCTGAACTGACATTCCAGCTGGACACGAGCGGTTTGACTGGAATCGCATGAGTTCGGATGAACCGTTGCGCCATAAAGCAATAAGATGCTCCAGTATCGAAGAGTGCTAGTACAGGAAGTGAGGCTAATAAGATCGTACCTAAGTTTATATGGGATATGTTTTAGGTATAAGAAAAGATATTTGATAAGTATGAAGATTGAAAGAAAGTTTTTAAAGAAAGGAAGTTGCCAGTGATGACTTGGCCAGTGACTTCAGCTTTTTCCACAGTCATTGTGAAAGCCTGTCGCCTTGGTACATTCCTTCTTACTGGAGGCGTATTCCTCTATCCATTCCTCTGTCCCTGAGATAGCCTTTGTGCTTGATGGAACCGAGGAGGAGGAGGTGCAGTAGGTCCACGAGGAGATGGAGCTGGGAGAGTAAGACGAGGAGCAGGTGCTTGGATAGCTGGCCGCTGTGGATAGGTGATTGCTGGTTTGGGTGCAGTATTTGGATTGAGTCTACGAGGACAAGATCCAATATCATATGTGGATGAGCCACATACTAAGCAAAGGTGATTAGCATGCCTGCAGTCTTTCGCCAGGTGTTCATTCCTCCTGCAGTAGGTGCAAAAGTCTGGACTGTGCCGTTTGAATGGTACTCCCGATCTCCTAGGTACAAACGGTAGCCTGGAAGAGGCTACTCCTGCTATATGAGTTGCAGAGCGCTTCACACCGGCAGATTGAGGCCTGCCCTTCTTCTTCACTACTGCCTCGTATCGACGGGCAGCCTTCAAAGCTAAGTCATGGGTTGGGAAATCCCATGTAGCTAGAGCTGCTTGGATTTCCTGGTCCAACCCTTACTGAAATCTTCTGGCCCTGATCTCAGCAGTCGGCATGAGATGTGCCACGAACCTGTTACGGTCTTGTGTCAGCTGTGTAGTATGTGATATCATAAAATTTGAATATTTGAGACATATTTTACCTGCTCAATATAGTGATCTCGGCATCATACTCATTCACGGATTTGCTCCAGATAGAGCCTTATTGTAGGTGGATGAATTGCGGTTTCATGTCAAATCGGGCAGTCTCGGGAAAATATTTCGTGTCGAACATGTCGCGAAAAGTCTTCTTTTCGATCGGCTAAGTAAGACAGCTTTCTTCCGTCTCCACCATACTCGGGCGTTACCCGTGAGTTGCAGCTTCACAGCCCTTACCCAATCAATGTCTGGCACTTGTGCTGCTTCCAGATCGTCCCTAATGGATTGAGTCCATTCTTCATCTTCCAGAGGGCTCTCTTTCCCAGAAAATTGCTTAAAATGCAGTGCCCAGAATTGTTTCACTCCAGGTGCCTCAGCTTCTGAGCGGTTCATTAGGTTAGCAGTCTGCTACTGCTGCCCCTCCAAGAGGCTCTTTATTGCCTCGAGCAGTACTGTCTGCTCATTGATCGGAGCTATAACTGTAGGCGTAAATGGAAGGGGTGATGGTGGTGTGTTTCCATTCACGTTGGTGCTTATGTTGTTCAGAGAATCCATAACCTTGAAAGAAAAATAGGGTTAGGATACATTCATGAAATATAAAATATAAAGAATATTTAGTTACTGAGTCTTATAATTCTTGTGTTATATTGCTTAGGTTTCCATGCAGAATTGGCATGTATGGGCCGCCAACAAAACCTGTCATGCCCAGCTTCCTGGAGTACTGTAAGGAGACGTGACTAGACCCGCGACGTATTTACTCAGAAGTAAATACGTTAAGTGTAAATAAGCAATATAATATAAATGTACACAAGAAAGACATGAGATGTAAATGAACGACAACTTTTTATTTATTAAATATTCTTTACAATACAACTGAAAAGTAAATACAATGTGGAAAGCAATGCCTAAACAATGGCATGAACTGAAAGTAAAAATATATACAAGTGACTAGAGCTTCGGGTCCTCGATGAACTGCTCTAAGTCTTCTGGGCTAGGCACGTAAGGCGCTGGCACTCACGCGTCTTTTGGACACTATTTTCCCTTTTTTTATATATACATACACACTCCATAACATTTCCCCCGTTAGAAAAAAATTCTAACGGAACGCTGTCCCGCATCCCGCAAGGGAGCTGCTAGCCCCCTTGACCCCCAGCCCGCTATCCGGGTAGCGGGACCGCCGTAAACTCTGCGAGGCCCCCGATATATCCAAAACCCCTCTAGACACACATACGTACACTGCACATTGAGTTTGCATGACCAGTTTGACCCGTCAATTGGAGATTCCCTTACTCCAAAGACGGCGGGTAATTAACGGCAGCTTAGTCCGCGGCTGTCGGAAATTCTGATCCCCACAATCAATAAATCCCAGCCTACCCTAGGCAGGGGGAATCTGTAATGCGCCTGACAAGCGACGCGTATTCCCATCTCAATGGGGTGACGAAAAACACCCTACAATTTTTTCCAAGCCAATTACCATTGATAGCCCCGTTTTAGTTTTCTACCTTAAATAGACAAGCACCCATTTTCTCCGGCTCCATGAGGCTCAAGAGTTTACTAAGGTCCTTATTGTAAATTAATAAACTTAAAGGGGTTTTATGAAAAATAGTTTTGATAAACTTTCAAAATAAATCTTAAGTATTTATTTATCGTATTTAGGGTTTTCATGGATATAATTTTTAAAAGTGAAGTATTCTAGTGATTATAAATCTTGATTGAATAGTATATGGTATTTTAGTGTAAATTGGAATTGTATGGATTTGTGATGGTATATTCATGAAATTTGGGATTCCTTTGTTTAGAAAACATGGAATTTATTATATATATTTAAAATAGATATTTTGATTATATATATATATATATATATATATATATATTAAAAATAGAATTTATTTATTAAATAGAAAATCACGGTTTATTAAAAATTGTAATAAAAATTCTATCGAGATCGTATGCTCCGTGAGGAGGACTGCATCCCGCCCTACTAGTCCAATGGACGTGCGATAATTCGCATCATCCTATTCGAATTCCTCAAAAGTGGGTTGTAGAGACGTAATCATAAGGAATTTGATTAAAACGATCTTAAAAAATACGGTTTTATTAGTTTAATATATTTTATTGTAAAATTGTATTTATCCCACAAAATATTGTTCCAAAATCTATCGTGTTATGTCATGATGAGTGTTGTGATGAGATAGGTCATTATCTCGTGAGTTTTCTAAAGGTAATATGAGCAAATATGATGAAATGATGCCGTAAGTAAAATTTATGGTATTTAACCGAAAAATTGAAATAAAAGTTTTATAATATTGTATTTTGAATTGAAACTTGTTCTAAATATTTATTTTAAGATTACTAAATAAGATGTAACAATATAAATATTTGGTTATAAAGAAAAGTTGTGTTTTTAATAAAATTAGAATCGGAAGCCGGAATAACTCCGCTTCCGATGAGTTTTGAGAAGAGAATTTTTTTAATAGGGAAGAGAGGAGAGGAGAGGAGAGGGTACTTACTGGATTAGATGAGAAAGGGGAGGTAGAGAAAGGGTTTGAGAGTTTCGTGGAGTCGTAGTGTGGCCGGATTGGTCCCGAGTCGTCGCCAAAAGATGACCTTAGGCTAACTCCGCTTGTACAACTATTCTGACTTGAAAAAATTTGAGAGTTTTTATGATAGATTTCAGAATAGAAAGGCTAAGGTGTGGGGTGGTATTTATAGGATAGAATTAGGATTTAGGGAATTAAAAATGAGAATTAAAATCCATTAAAACATTGGTTTAATGGTGATTTTTAATTCTCTGGATAATTGCAAGAAAATCAAACAGAAAAGGAGTGGTGGGGGAGGCCAAGGAGTGTTGGGGTAAAATTAGGAGGCATTTGCAACGGGGGGGCCCAGCGCCGCCGGCCCTTTGGGGATCTTCGCCGGTCGTTTGGGAGGGGTGGGATCTTGGATTGATGCCACGTGTTTGTGTCTGCTCATATAACATTTTTCACATGTTTGATTTTAGTGACTTTTCATTTTTACGTGGATTGCACGTGTAAATTTTTGGGCTTTCAAAAGGTTTAAAAGAAAAATCATTAATAATACTATGTGGCTGGGGGGATTTAAACACAGAGCTTATGTCACAGCAGTACAAGACTTTATGAATGAGCTACAAGTGCTTTCTTCCTGTTTTAAAATAAATTAAATACTTATAGCATACTCAAGGCTACAAATACTCAATTTAGTACTTTAAGTTTAAACAAATTTCTGTATATTAAAAACAGAGTCGTTACAGCAACGGCCGACGGATGATCGACGATGAACGTCCAATCGGCGGCCGGGTGGTCGGTGAAGGGTCTATGATGACCGGCGGCCGATCGGCAGTGGGCTAGCAACAGCCGGCGACGAACGTCCGATCGGTGGACGGGAGGCCGGTGAACGATCGGTGATGACCGGCGGTAAACTGCTGATGGGAGGCGGGCCGGCAAGTGTCCGACAACGGCCAGCAGGATCGGCCGGCGACGAACTTCCAATCGACGACCATGAATGATCAGTGATGACCGGCAGCCGGACGGCGGCGAACCTGTAAGCGTCCGATAATGGCCGATGGACGATCAGTGACGAACGTCTGATTGGCGGCCGGTGAACGATCGGTGATGACTGGCGGCCGGCGGCGGTCCGGTCGGAGAACCACAGACAATGGCTGGCCAGACCGGCCGGCCGGCGGAAGGCGGGAAAGGCCGGCGGTGGATGGTCATGATTTATGTAATGTTATTGGGGAATATTTCATGATAATTTAGGATATACACATGTTTTAAGGAAATAAGATTACCATTGTAATTCTATATTTCCGGAAATATTTTTTACATCTAAACAAGTATGGTAATATTCGATTATAATCTAAATTACCATCCAGATTTGGCGCTCAATGCCAGTGCTTGGAGATGAGCAGGGAGTGATAATGACTGTTAAGAATATGTATATAAATATATATGCTGCTGCTAGTAATTAATTGCTGCAGCAGCAGCAGTGATGGGATATTTATGATTGAAGGTGCTGCTGGCGCCTTTGTTGCAATTCACCACATGGAAACTAGTAATTGTAAGCAGGAGCAGGAGCAGGAGCAGGAACGGTGAAGAGCGTGGGCTGCTAATTAGCTTGTGGTGTTGTGTACTTTGATTTTTGTTTGTTTGGTTTTTCATTTCCCCTGTTTTTTTATGGTTGGCCAATAGAAGCTCATGGCGGTGACAAATGTAGCCCCAGCCTACTAACATCATCATATCATATGCTTGTTACCAGCATGGTCCCATATATATGTGGAGTCCTCGTTCAATTAATCTTGTGACAACTCTTGTATCTTGGATTGTAAGTTTCCCTCTCACATCTCACATGGCTACATTTAGATAGATCCATGATTAATAATTCTAAACATGGGTAGCAAGGTTTAAAGTGGCGCGGTAGAAAATTTCCTACCTTGGCAGCTGTAAAAATCAATCATCCATGGACTTTTTCCATATGTTTCTAATCTTTGACTCATATATTAAAATTCATTATTGCATTCTTTACCCCCATATAATTGTTTCAAGCTAAATCAAATTATTGATGGATTTTCTTAAAAGCTGCCGATTAATGAAGTGCTTGCGTTTTTGTTAAGTGGATTATAAATTCTGTGTCAACCTATTCATTGCTTTTTGAAATAATCCATGAA
Source organism: Agapanthus africanus (assembly GCA_030015575.1). Lineage (NCBI taxonomy): Eukaryota > Viridiplantae > Streptophyta > Magnoliopsida > Asparagales > Amaryllidaceae > Agapanthus > Agapanthus africanus. The sequence goes on along the minus strand of JASDDO010000010.1, from coordinate 536,092,964 downwards.
AGAAAAGGAGAAGGTTGAAAGAGTTGAATTTAGGAGGGAGCCGACTCATGACTGTTTCTTGTATATATTTGATCTTGTCTCCCTTTTTGTTGGTAAAAAGAAGTTTTCAAACATGCATGTCGACCAGACACCATCATCCTTTTCATCCTTATCCTTATCTTCTCAAGGTGGTGTGCAGTCAACAAATCATTTGTTACTTCATTATTTCACTTGTTACTTTTCAAGATTAAATTTGCCCCAAATAACAATGAGCTGCAGCTCGGTTGGTATGAACACTTCTCCTTTTGGGGAGAGTGTGGGGATCGAACCCAGAAACCCCAAGAAGGAAATGCCCACAAATTAACGCTTTTGGGGCAAATTCATGGATCCTCTGCGTGCGTGTATGTATGGGGTGTGCGTGGATGTGTTGTGTGTTTAGGTTAGAGATTACGAGCCACTGCCATGAAAGTAAATAAAAATAAAAATTTGCCCTCGAACCTAACAATTTTCCTACTTTGGTTTTGCTTACGATTGTGGGCTTTTTGAGCTGGATATTTTTTGGACCATTCTTGCAAATTTAAAGCGTACGTTAAAATCCCAAAAGGATGATGACAAAGAACGGTTAATTATGATAAGTTATATTTTGATGGCATAATAACATTTTAGGCCAAGTTTGGGAATGGAGTTTAGATAGCCATGGTTTATTTTTAAGTGGAGGTAGAGAGATGCAAACTGTGGTATCAAACTTCAAAAATGGAGTTATATAAGCTTTGATTAGATTGGAGTGTAGAAGACTGCGGGTTTTTTTTCTTTCAAATGTGAGATAATTGTACTTATCTCAACTCTAAAATAAGCCCCAGACAGCACGAAGCGCAAAGTTAGGATTTTAGAGTTAAGTCTTTGTAATTTTATGAAACCACCGATTAGGAAACTTAACTCTATTCCCAAACCGGGCCTTAATTGCAAGTATGAAATCCTTCTCATACGTGTCAATGTATGGTCGTTAATAGATTGCGAGGATGATGAACTTGGTGTTTGTTGTTTGTGTTGTTGCGCAGGCCATGTTGCATACATGAAGCCATGAAGATTGTGCTTCTGAACGTTTTTAGTCATCTCTAGATGATCTACCTTATATCTATTGGAAAAACTTAGATCACGGAAATAAATTAGGGTATCAAAAACTAGTATATATGCAATAGAATTATAACAAATGGTAAAGAAAAAATAGCCCATATCTTCATTCTCATTCATAGAAAAAATAAAATTGAAAACTTCGTTCCTTCTTTACAAAAATAAATAACTTTTAAGTCTGGTGTTTTCATCTTATAACAACTCCTCATCTTCTAAGATGGCCCGTATATATAAAAAGATAAACCCAGGATTATAATTTTCAATTCATCATCATCATCATCATCATCTTCTTCAGCAATGTTGAAAAAAAAACCGTTACCTAACTCGTTATTTTGCATTAGCTCGACTTGTTTGTCACCTAACTCAACCATATTACAAATAGCTTACGTTATTTTAAGTTGTTTCTACAAATAGCTTACGTTACGCTACGAATTGATAGCAATATCATAGTCTACGCTATTTATAAATAAGAGTTCACATATGATTTTTATTATTAAACTGGATTTAAACTGCAAAAATCAAGAGAATATAGTATTTATATAATCGTATTCTCCAACTTTCAATTCTCCATAAACTAAATATAAAAAAAACTAATTTCACTTGATTGTTTTGAATATCTAAATATGAATGTAAACTTATTAAATTGAAAATTATGAATTTATTACGTTAATTCTAGCAGGTTTTACATTATTTTCTTAACTCTTTCAGTTTTAAAACTATTTTTAATTTAATTTGTAATTTAGTATGAATATAAATAATTATTAAAATTAATTAACAGTACTCCATATGGCTTATGAATGCTTTGCACAATATTGTTTGTGATGAAATTAATTGCAAATTCGGAGCCTGAGATCAAGAGCTCATAAACCCAGACTCGGTGGCACATGTATGAGTTGGTTGCAGCGATGGGTATATGAATTAGGTTAGAAATAGAAAGGGTTAGATTAATCTAATTCTATTCTTATCTCTTAATTTAAACTTTAACCTTCAAAGTTGTCTCTGAGAAAAACAATCTCATGTGTATATACACACACACACATGCTTAATTAATCCCCGGGCCAATTTTAATCCACAAAGTGCCCAAAATTTTTTTGTGCTGCGGTGGTTTTAAAAAGGCTGGGGCGAACAGAAAAAAATCTCAGAGGCCGAGAGAATTAGAGAGAGAGAGAGGTTTGTATTTAGAGAGAGAGGGATTTTGTATTTGGGTGAGATCCGGACAGCATAAATTATATCTTGTAATTCTTCGCTGAATAGTGGAAGCAATTCGTCAGCGGTTTGCAGAATTAGGTGGAAGTGCGCAACGAACCTGAATAATATCTTGTGTCCTTTGCTCGGTGTGTTTTTTCTTTATTACTTATTGTTTTTGCGTAGTTGTTGAGTTTGATCTTTTTCATTAGTTCTGATTCACGCGTATCGATAATCCACTGCGTACTTTGATACTGTTTTCATGATAAGTGGTATCGGAACTTTTGTTACGGTGTTTCGGATTATTGGAAAGTGGCTTCTACAAATTATAAGATCGATGAGTTTGACGGAATAAACAATTTTAGTGTATAGAGATTGAAGATGGAGACAAGTCTACAACAATAAGGAGGTCATAAGATAATCTTCAAAAATGATAAGATTTTTTCGGCGACCATAGATATTCAGAAAGAAAATATGGAGGATAAAGCTTTCAGTTCGATACAGCTAAGCTAGGCTGACGAGCTTCTATGCGAGATTGCGCAAGAGACAACGACAACAGATTTATGAAGTAAGCTAGAATCCATATATATGAAAAATCTTTAAAAAATTGTCTCTACCTCAAACAACGTCTATACATATTGAAGATGAAGGAAAGTATATCGATAAAAAACCATCTGAATGAACTCAACCAAATTATTATGGAGTGGTTCAACGTAGAGATGAAAATTGAAGACTAGGACTAAATTATGATCATGTTTTGCTCTTCGCCTTTTGAATATAGCCAGTTCATAAAATCGATGGTGTCACCAGTACAAAGATAGTTTGACCCTACGGTTTAGAAAAACAGTAGATACGCTAAATTCAAAAGGTGAGGTCGACATAATGCACACTGTCACGCCCCGCGTTCGACAAAATGCACACTGTCACGCCCCGCTTCCCGGTATACGGGTAGAGAACGCGACGAGGCCGCTACGTATTTACTCTGAAGTAAATACGCTAAGCGTATCTAAGCAATGTAAATGCACAAGAGACAAGATATAATTGAACAGCAACTTTATTTATTCGCATTCTTTTTACAATATATGAAAAAATAAATACATCTGAATGAAAACAATGTCTAAACAGTGGCATAACAGAAATGAAAAGTACTGAAATAAAATGTGTACAATGAAACTAGAGCTCTGGGTCGTAAGCAAGCTGATCCAAGTCCTCGCTGGTAGGCTCGATCTCCTGAGTATCCAGATCACCTGACAACATTCCAAAGAAAAAAGAGAAGGAATGTCGTCAGCGAACAATCGCTCGGTAAGTCCCAAAAATAAGGGAGAAGTAGAATAGACAGAGAGTAAGAGAGAGAGTAGCTTTTAAAGTTGTCTTATATTGCTATAATGTTGTATTTAGTATTAACGTTGTTGTTTGTAGCTTGGTTCAGAAGGATGCCAGTGTATACGAGAGGAGTCTCTATATGCTAGAGATTAGGGCAAACGGAATGTACAAGGCTCCGTTATACAATCCGGAACAACGGCAATTGGATTCAGATTAGGTGTCTTAATCTTGCAATCTCGTGCCACTTTTAACACCTTCCGTACCAATCTACCCTTTAAACCCCGCGATATCTTGATTGTATTGTTTGTATTGTATTTCAACTTGTAATTGAATTGTAATATAGATTGTATATTTGGATGACTTGCCGAAACCATGATATCAGTAAAATGGATGTATTGGAGAATCATGGATGTAACTGGAGAATCATGTAAATGGAAGTATATCCATGATTCGGTTCAGTCAATACATATTGAATAGATTGAATATATGAATTCATGAATTCATGTTGAATTGTAGATTGTAGATTGTACTTGAATCATATTCAAGTCAGATTATTTAATGAGACTCAGTCTGAGTCAGAACAATTAGAAAAGAAATTGAAATCCTGAATTAGGTTTTGATGTTATCGGTAACCGCTGCACATGGACGGCAGGTTTTGTGTCTTTTTCAAACACGATTACCGTGTTAATAACACCGTTGTTAAATTGTCTACCTTAAATAGGCAATCACCTACTTCTCCGGCTCCCTGAGGCTCAAAAGATTGGTCCTGCTTAAACCTATGTTTACTAGGGTCCTTAGGGTAATTTATAGAACTTGAGGGGGTTTTATGTAAAAATACTTTGTATGATTTTTAAAATACACCCCAAGTGTTTATTTATCGTCTTTAGAATTGTAATAAATGTAGATTTTATATTTATGACATTTCTACTGAGAATAACCTATTTTTCATAATACATGGTATTTAATTGTAATATTGAACTTGTATGGAATTCATGGTATTTTAAGGTAAAGTGATACTTGTGATTTTTAGAAGAAAGTTGGAATATTTGTATTATCACAAAATAGATATTCTAATGATACACATACACACACACACACACACACACACACACACACACACACACACATATATATATATATATATATATATATATATATATATATATATATTTATTTATTTATTTATATAAAAAAATAAATTTTAATATATGTATTATATTTCTAGAGATCTCATTTTCTTAAGATTTTCATATTTTAAATCTCTCTAGACCGAATGCTCCTTGCGGAGGTCTGCATCTCGCACTACTAAGTCCAGGGATGTGCGATAATCCGTACCATCCCAGTCGGGTCCCCCAAAATGGGTTGTAGCGGCGCTTTGCAAAGATTTATAAAAATACGAATTTTTATAGAAAATGGTTTTAATAGTTAATGGTATTTATATGTATGGTTTCGTTTTTCCCGTATTCTATGTTCCCGAAAGGTATTGTGTTATGTTGCATATGAGTGTGTGAGGAGGTAAGTCATTACCTTGTGATCTACTTAAAGGCATAGCAATATTAAGGTTGTTTTAAAGTCGAAATGAAACTACATGGTATTATACTGAGAAAGAGCGATAAAAATTGAAATGGAAATCCTTTTAATATGGAACTTGTTCAATATGATTCGTTAATATTTAATAGTCAACATATAAAGGTTTGATATGATTGTTTTTAAGAAAAGGTTGGATTTTTAGAAAGAACCGAATCGGAAATCGGGTTAAGTTATGATTGTTTTTAAGAAAATGTTGGATTTTTAGAAAGAACCGAATCGGAAATCGGGTTAAGTTCGATTCCGTCGGATTTTGGAATTTTGTAATTTTAGAAAAGAAAAGAGAAGAGGGAGGTGGGACTTACGGGTTTAGAAGTTAGGGATGAGGAAGAGAAGGAGGCACCGGTGCGTCGTTTCGTCGCCGGGAACTCCTAAGGTTGTTGTCGGAAAATTGCCGAAACTTTCGCCCTTCGCTACTCCAAAAGTACACTAAGCTTCAAAGAATTTTCTTGAGAGTTTTGTTCAGATTTTGGAGTGAGGGGGTGTGTGTAGGGGTTGTATTTATAGGGTAAGGATAGGGTTAGGGTAGGTGAAAGGTTTAATTGAAAAAATATAATGAAATGTAATAAAATGGAGTAATTAGGGGTTTTAAAAGGGTTCTGTTACTGATCCAGGGAAATAAAGTATGCAGGTGTATAGGGGAGACCAAAAGGAAAAACTCTTCAGTTGGTGACTCGGCGGTCCGGCCGAGTCCGGCCGGCGGCGACGGCCCGAGTTGGCTGATCCGCTGGCCGATTCGGCCGAGTCAGGCGGCCGGAATCCCCCTTGTCGGTTTATTAACCCTCTGGTACTGTTAGTTTATCATGTGTAGTGGGGTTTTACGGGTTTAGCACGTGTAGACTCTTGAACTTCTAAAAATTTTAAAAGAAAATAATATTAAAAATATTATGGGATATGAGATTTGAATTCTGGTAGCTTGGTTCAGCAGTGCACGGTCTTACCAATGAACTATAAGCTCTTGCTTGCTATTAAAAAGCAAAACAAACTTATATCCTGTGCTCAGGAATGAGAACTTTGCTTTGGAATAAGATCTTGCCGAGCCATTTCTTTGGAATAAGATCACATCTTTAGGGTTGTTACACACACGGTCCATGGTCTCGGTCTGATCTCAAAGAGTAGGCGAGACCGCTTGGTGGACCTACTTCTTGAGAGTTTTCAACAAAGGTTGGTCATCGCTTCATACTCGGCGGAAGGGGATCCCGCGGAATCCATGGCTTCTAGGGTCCGCGAGTACCGTCGGTAGGAGCGGGTTGAAGTTGCTCGGGATCGGTTGGAGGAGCTTTCCTCGGTGTACCACCGACAGTGTCTCCTTAACATCTCCTTGTCTTCCTGTGGCCTTGCATGCCCATGCTTTATCCAACCTGGCAATATGGCCCTTGCTCTATACTACTATCTCAACCACTCATATATCAATGTGATCCTCATCATCTGACTACAATCAAATTAGTTTTCTTAAATTCCTTTTTTTTATATAGATATTAATTATAAGGCATCTCTCTCAAACTTTATTTTTCCCTTTCCTCTAATGGAAATTAAGTTTAGTTTCCTTAAATAAATGACGCCATGCGCTTTAATATCGGAAAACTGATCATATTCTGGACAGGTCAGGCTGGAAATTATGATATACGTGTCATTTGAATGATTCATTAGGTTACGCAAGCCTTCCTTAATCTGCACATGATTAAAGCTTTGAATTGAATTGAAACCGATCCTTAAAGTTGTAGCTACCTCAAGATAGCAGAAGCTAGCCTAGATAAATATTGACCAGATATAGATATACCTCATATATACCGGTTCATGCAGGTCGAGTTTGAGCAAAGAAAATGCTAAGACTAAATAAAACAGTGTCGATCTTTCTCCGATATTAATGTTCTATACCCCTTTTATCTCAAGCTTTTAGGTTCGGTCATATGAATTAATGACTTCCATTATTATGTTGTGTATTATGGAGCATTTTTTCTTCTCCATCGATTGAATCAATATTAATGCAGAGAGAGAGAGAGCCTGGGGCCATTTGTAATAGGAAATTGACAATTGGATCATCGAATTGTAATTCCATACTCTGATAAGAGTGACTGCTGAATTGTTAATCTCAATGCAAAAGTTAATACTAAACCTTGAGGTACAGCCCTTGCAGTCTAGCTACTATATATCGATTTCTAAGTTGGGTATCAACAAAGAATATATATGGGGATGTGTGCCAAGTTTGTTAATTCTTTCCTTAATGGTGTGTGTTGAGGCTCTTCGACAGGTACACACCGAGATGCTGGCAGCACCAGCGGGGACTCTCATAAAACACTGATGGAGCTTCTTTTCATGCCTCCGCCAGATGTTGTCTTCCGTTGATCTCGCGGTGGATTTAGTTGATTATCTTCCGTTACGTGTGTGTCTCAATGGGTTTTTGGAGGAAGAGGTGAAGTGGGGGAGTTGGTGCTGAGTACCTGCAAAAAAGTCCCGGGATGGTTTGGTACCACCGAGGACCCTCCGACGCTCAAGTTAGTGATGAGATCTGAGCAGAGTAACGGCTTAAAGAGTCAAAAATGGCTTACTTGATCCCTATGTGATGGGCGTTTTTATAGTGACGGCAGCACGCAGTAGAAGGCGTGAGAATCTCGCCGGCGGTTACGCTCCCGACGTCACGTCCGCGTAAAGAGCGGACCGCCCATTAATGGAGATCGTGATGACGAGAAACGTGGGATGTTGCTGGCAGAGAATCTGCGCATGGCGAGATTTGCGGAGCGCCGATTACTCCCGTGAGTGGTGGAGTTGGTCGGTCAAAGGGACCGAGGAAAATGGTCTCGGCAGGAGAGCTCGGGAACGAGCGAGGGGGCCGAGGTATCTTAGTCCTGCGGTAGCTCGGAGGCGAGCTGAGAGGCCGAGGAGGCCAATTTGCAGGGGGCTCTGAAGTGAGCCAGCTTTGTGCTTGTGGGTCGGGTATAGGGGTGTCCTGATCGGCCCCTGTGGGCCCTCTCTTCTGAGTTCTGGGACACGCCACCTGCCACGTGTCCTGATCTTGGAGATCGCCAATACTGAGCATCATCATTAGCCCCCCCACTCTTGTCCCGACCAGCTAGTGGGTCGGGTCAGGAGTGGTCTGCCGGGCCGCCCGGGGTGAGATCTCTGCATTTAAGGAAGGTGTGCCGGTTTGTGCATCCTGTCACTGAAGCGACTGTCTGCGTGTCAAGCGTCGGTTGGCCGACGCGACGTGTGCAGACCTGCGGCGTCTGATGGGATGCAGCCCAGTGCGGGAACGACAAGTGGAGCGATCGGTCGTCGAGTTGATTTCGATCACTTGCCAAGTGTGCCAAGCGCTGCTGAGAAGGAGGTATCTCCATGGCCCCGAAGTCGAGGGGGGATTGCTCGAACTTGGATAGACCCGATGTCTCTTGTTGGGTAGGAAGCTACCCGCTGGGAATGCGCCGAGCAGGAAGAAACTCGGCGGCCTCGCGATGAGGGCTCCAGATCCTCAGCGTCTGATGGACAGAAGGATGCCCGCTGGGGATGTGCCGAGTAGGAAGGAACTCGGCGGCCTCGCGATGAGGGTTTGAGATCCTCAGCATCTGATGGGCCGGAGGATACCCGCTGGGGATGCGCCGAGCAGGAAGGAACTCAGCGGCCTCGCGATGAGGGCTTCATACTATCAGCGTCTGACGGGCAGGAGGATGCCCGCTGAGGATGCGCCGAACAAGAAGGAACTCGGCGGCCTCGCGACAAGGGCTTCAGACCATCAGCGTCTGAGGGGCAGGAGGATGCCCGCTGGGGATGCACCGAGCAGGAAGGAACTCGGCGGCCTCGCGATGAGGGCTTCAGACCATCAGCGTCAGACGGGCAGGAGGATGCCCGCTGAGGATGCGCCGAGCAAGAAAGAACTCGGCGGCCTCGCCACGAGGGCTTCAGACCATCAGCGTCTGACGGATAGAAAGATGCCCGCTGAGGATGCGCCGAGCAAGAAGGAACTCGGCGGCCTCGTGACGAGGGCATCAGACCATCAGCGTCTGACGGGCAGGAGGATGCCCGCTGAGGATGCGCCGAGCAAGAAGGAACTCGGCGGCCTCGTGACGAGGGCTTCAGAACATCAGCGTCTGATGGGCAGGAGGATGCCCGCTGGGGATGCACCGAGCAGGAAAGAACTCGACGGCCTCGCGATGAGGGCTTCAGACCATCAGCGTCTGACGGGCAGGAGGACCCCCGCTGAGGATGCGCCGAGCAAGAAGGAACTCGGAGGCCTCGCGACGAGGGCTTAAGACCATTAGCGTCTGATGGGTAAGAGGATGTCCACTGGGGATGCGCCGAGCAGGGTAGCTGCTTGGTGCCTCCTGGCGAGGGCTTTGATCCTTGACGCTAGAAGGGCCACGAGAGGCCTGCGAAGGATGGCCGAGCAGGGTAGCTGCTCGGTGCCTCCTGGCGAGGACTTTGATCCTTGACGCTGGAGGGGCCGTGAGAGGCCTGCAAAGGATGGCCGAGCAAGGTAGCTGCTCGGTGCCTCCTGGCGAGGGCTTTGATCCTTGACGCTGGAGGGGCCGTGAGAGGCCTGCGAAGGATGGCCGAGCAGGGTAGCTGCTCGACGCCTCTTGGCGAGGGTTTTCTGATCCCTGGCGTTGCGGTAAGGAAGCTACCCGTCAAGGATAGCCGAGCGAGAGATCTTCGAGCTCGACTGCCTCTGGGAGGACTTTCTGATCCCTGGCGTTGCGGTAGGGAAGCTACCCGCCAGGGATAGCCGAGCGAAGGATCCTCGGGCTCGACTGCCTCTGGGAGGACTTTTGATCTTTCAGGACGGGGACCAAGAAGGGTTACTGCCCAGTGCCTCTTGGCGAGGACTTTGATCCCTGTCGGTTGTGGTAAAAAGCTACCAGCCGAAGATAGCCGAGTAAGGACTCGACTGCCTCTGGGAAGACTTTGGTCCTTAGTTCGGGAGGGGCTGTAAAAAGCCTACCAAGGACCCTTGGCCGGGCAGGGTTACTGTCCGGTGCCTCTTGGCGAGGGCTTTTGTCCTGAAGGATAGCCGAGCGAGGGATCCTCGGGCTCGACTGCCTCTGGGAGGGCTTTCTGATCCCTGGCGTTGCAGTAGGGAAGCTACCCGCCAGGGATAGCCGAGAGAGGGATCCTCGAGCTCGACTACCTCTGGGAGGGCTTTCTGATCCCTGGCTTTGCGGTAGGGAAGCTACCCGCCAGGGATAGCCGAGCTAGGGATCCTCGGGGTCGACTGCTTCTGGGAGGGCTTTCTGATCCTTGGCGTTGCGATAGGGAAGCTACCCGCCAGGGATAGCCGAGCGAGAGATCCTCGGGCTCGACTGCCTGGCGTCACGGTAGGGAAGCTACCCGCCAGGGATAGCCGAGCGAGGGATCCTCGGGCTCGACTGCCTCTGGGAGGGCTTTCTGATCCCTGGCGTTGCGGTAAGGAAGCTACCCGCCAAGGATAGACGAGCGAGGGATTCTCGGGCTCGACTGCCTCTAGGAGGACTTTCTGATCCCTGGCGTCACGGTAGGGAAGCTACCCGCCAGAGATAGCCAAGCAGGGAAGCCGCTCGGCCACCTCTAAGGAGGACTTTGATCCTTAGCGTTGGAGGGGCCGTAGGAGGCCTGCTAAGGATAACCGGGCAGTGAAGCTGCGCGGTTGCCTTAGCCCGCCATTCTCGTTCCGATTTATTTTGTGGGTCGGGTCGAGAGTGGGCTGCTTGATTATCTCTGTGCGGCTTGGCGCTGGTAATTCCTTGTGGTGGATTGTCCGGGGACGGCACGGCGTTCTTGTTGTCGCACTTTGAGTACGAGTTTATTCGGCAGGCGAGGGCGTTGATGACGGTCGCCGGGGGAGGTTCATCTGCGCCTCCGGTGAGGGGGAGGCGGCGGCTGGTATCTGGATTTTTAGGATGATCGCTTGCCATGTGGATAGAGATCGAAAGGCCAACTTTGTATTTTGTTGAGTTTTTCCTACAGACGGCGCCAACTGATGGAGCTCCTTTTTTCTGGCCTCCGTCAGATGTTGTCTTTCGTTGATCTCGCGGTGGACTTAGTTGATTATCCTCCGTTACGTATGGGTCTCAATGGGTTTTTGGAGGAAGAGGTGAAGTGAGGGAGTTGGTGCCGAGTACCTGCAATGAAATCTCGGGGTGCTTTGGTACCACCGAGGACCCTCCGACGCTCAAGTTAGTGATGAGATCTGAGCAGAGTAACGGCTTAAAGAGTCAAAAATGGCTTACTTGATCCCTATGTGATGGGCGTTTTTATAGTGGCAGCAGCACACAGTAGACGGCGCGAGAATCTCGCCGGCGGTTACGCTCCCGACGTCACGTCCGCGTAAAGAGCGGATCGCCCATTAATGGGAATCGTGATGGCGTGGAACGTGGGATGTTGCTGGCGGAGAATCTGCGCATGGCGAGATTTGCGGAGCGGCGGTTACGCCCGTGAGTGGTGGAGTTGGTCGGTCGGAGGGACCGAGAAAGATGGTCCCGGTAGAAGAGTTCGGGAACGAGCAAGAGGGCCGAGGTTTCTTGGTCCTGCGGTAGCTCGGAGGCGAGCTGAGAGGCCGAGGAGGCCAATTTGCACGGGGCTTTGAGGTGAGCCAGCTTTGTGCTTATGGGTCGGGTATAGGGATGGCCTGATCAGCCCATGTGGACCCTCTCTTCTGAGTTCTGGGACAGGCCACCTGCCACATGTCCTGATCTTGGAGATCTTCAATACTCAGCATCATCAAACACCCACGCTCATTTTAATCAAGTGTCTTGCTGCTGCTGCTGCTTCTACACTCACCCATTTATGTGACCCTTTATTTTGACCATCATCCAGCTTGGAGTTGGATTAACATCTCATTTGGAACAATGGATCTAGTCACCAAGAGCATACAGTTCCCATATTTTATCCTCTCTCAATCTTCTTTAATTACTATTTTTTCCTATATGATTTTTCTGTTACAAGGACCGACCCTCTTCCCTAGGTTGACACTTTGTCATCATAGTGTTAGAGTCTGTTTGAAGGAAACTTGAGGTTAAATTAAAAGAGAAAACACGTCTAATGGTAAGGAGTATAGCTTCTTTTTCGTTTAGAGTTTATAAGATTGGACCCATGTGGGACCGATGGGTTCTTTGTTGCATATCTTGAACTTATTGTTTCAATTATCACTTTACCCGACTCTCTCATTCTTGGGGAGTTCTTATATGTATAGAAATGGATCTCTCACAATAGAACTTCGGCAACTTTACTGATCCTCTCCAAACCTTAAAAAAAAAAAGACAAAAGCACATAAAGTCGTCCATCAATCCCAAATTACACCGCCTTCGCTTCACATCCTACAGAATTTCTTAAGCCCCCAATGTGTTTGCTATGTCTATAACAAACCGATATTTGACGTCTCCCTTGACGACTCTGTCCATAGCCGTGTTGACGTAACTCATCGGAATAAGCTCAATGTCAGCTGTGATGTTGTGCTCTGCTGCAAAATCTATCATCTCTTGTGTCTCTTGCATCCCTCCTGTTGCGCTTCCACCCACTAGCTTTCTCCCTGCCATTGATAAATGCCACCGGTCATTCATTCAAATCTTTTACTGCAAAATCTTAACGAATCAATCTAAGCAGGTGACATTAACAGTAATTTTAACTAGTGAATGATTTAAATTAATACCAATAAGCAGAGGAAACACGGACAGCTCAAGCGGCTTCTCAGGTGCTCCCACCATGACTAGCTTCCCATGGTTCTTCAACAGATCAATCAATGGCTGAAGAGGATGAAAAGCCGACACTGTATCAATAATTCCATCCATCGTCCCAAAGGCAGCCTGAAATTCAATTCCATAAGTAAAAAACGATTGATCACGAGAAAAACTATGCATACCACTAAGATTTCCTCTTAATCTCTTTGCAGTTAGCAAGATGTTTGGGGTTTAAACCGGTTGCATCAAGTTATAGCCTATTATTTTAGTAATTATATATTATTATTTTTTCGCCAATCACATAGATATAGTTTTGGTGTAGCATCAGCCATTAGGACGTTAAGATAGTATCCGAGTAAAACCCAAACTCAACTCTAGCTTGGTTAGTTTCTTTAGAGTGTAGTTTCTACCTTCATTTGCTCAGGATCTCGGCTGACCAAAAATGAGTCAGCCCCAAGCTTCTCTTTCGCTTCCTTCTCCTTCGTTGGCGAAGTGCTAATCACGGTAACCTTCACCCCGAAGGCCTTAGCAAACTTAACTGCAAGATGTCCCAGGCCACCAAGCCCAACCACACCCACATGCAAGCCGGGCTTATCCAGCCCATAGTACTTCAATGGGCTATACACCGTGATCCCCGCACACAAAAGTGGTGCACCCGAATCCATTGGCAAAATGTCTGGAAACTTTATAACATAGTGCTCTTTGACGACAATTTTATCTGAATAACCCCCGTAAGTTCTCGTATTGTCATAGTAGATGGAGTTGTAGGTGAGGATTGTGTTGCGACAGTAGCTTTCTAAGCCGTTGGTACAATCGTCGCAGCTATCACAACCGCCAACCATGCAACCGACGGCTGCCTTGTCTCCGACCTTGAAATTCTTGACGTCGGAGCCTACTTCAGTGACAATGCCGACAATCTCATGCCTATAACAGAAAATTTAGGTGATTTAGGTATGAGACATTGTGAGTCAGATATTTGTCTTTGTTTTTTTCCCCCACAGCAACATACACTTTTTATTCAACTTTTGAAAGGAACACAAATATAGAGGAATACTGCTCCTTACTCAAAGCTAAAACAAACCAAGAAAACAAACAATTACTGAAAATTGAAATACATCTTTATGAGCCACTTCTTAAACTGGGCAGTATAGAAAGATCAAGTTTTACCAACTTTTGTTATTCTGCTGGAAGATTAAAGATTGCATAAGAGCTGGTACGTTTTGAGTGCTTAATGCCTCTTTAGCTAAGAAATCGCATATTTTTGTTAAAAACGACATTGTTAATTATCTTGCCAATATAGTTAATTATCTTGCCAAATATTGTATTATATATGTTTTTTTTCTTCTTTCTGGTTATTCTGTTTCCATTTTATGTAGCCTTATTTGTATAAATATACAGGGCGCTATAATATTAATAAAGTATCGAAATCTCCGTTTTTACAGGCTTGAACAGAAAATGATTGCAACAAGCGTTGCAGACTGCAACAACAGGATAAACTTTTGCCACAATAATATAAAGCAGGACCCATTCCCTCCCATCGTATTAGCTCCTAGCACAATCTTTGATTTGGATGCATGTTTAAATATTGCACTCAGGCCAGAATTAGCGCGGAACTAAGGATGGGACGCCGCCTGATAAGCAATATATATAGGAGCTAGGTGATCACAGTAAGTCCCTGTCCGCTACTTATTATATCACTATAATTTGCCGATACCATTAGGTAAAAAAGAAAATGACAGGCTGACATGCTGTGTATAGACATGCAGCGATTATGACATGTATTTCATTATTACAATGATTATGTAGATTAATTATGGTGATGAAAAATGATAGTGGAGAAAGAAAAGGAAAATTACCCAGGAACCATAGGATAGACTGAAAATCCCCATTCATTCTTGGCAAAGTGAACATCTGAATGACAAACTCCGCAGTAGAGTATCTTTATGTTCACATCTTTCGGGCCTGTATCTCTGTTTACAATTACAGAAACAATATTGAAGATGATATAGCAAAATTACGCCAGATTTTTGCATGGTTCTAATAAAGGATTACTAACCTTCTAGAGAAATTAAATGGCGAAACTACGCCAGAGGTGTCGCGAGCCGCCCAACCAAAGGCCTTGTTAGGGTGTTCCTCTTCAGGAGATTTCGCCATTGATGATGCCATTGATTATATTCTTCTTTGTTGCGGTGGTCGTGGTGGTGGTGAAGAAAACTTGGTGCTTGCAAATATATACACGCACGAGTACAGGTAATAGAGTGGTTGGATGAGCAGCAATTCGTAATTATATTAATATGTATAGTGATTTTTTTAGAAAGCAAATTAGTGGTAAGTAGTTTGAGCGTAATCAGTGATTGGATTATATGAACATGATCAGCAATTTGTAATTATATTAATATATATAGTAATTTTTTTAGAAAGCAAATTAGTGGTAGGTAGTTTGAGCGTAATCAGTGATTGGATTATATGAACATGACATAATCAGTGATGTGTCGAGAGCAAGCAACCAGTGATTGGATTATATGAACATGACATAATCAGTGATTGGATTATATGAACATGACATAATCAGTGATGTGTCGAGAGCAAGCAACCAGTGATTGGACGATTGGATTATATGAACATGACATAATCAGTGATGTGTCGAGAGCAAGCAACCAGTGATTGGACGATTGGATTATATGAATAATCAGTGATGTGTCGAGAGCACGCAACAGCTTTTGATTAGTTGCTAATTGGTGTTGGCTGTGGTGTTAACTGGGCTAAACAACCATTTGAGGGTCATATTAATATATATAGTAATGTTTTAGAAAGCAAATTAGTGGTTAGTAGTTTGACGTAATCAGTGATCGGATTATATGAACATGACATAATCAGTGATGTGTCGAGAGCAAGCAACCGCTTTTGACTAGTTGCTAATCGGTGTTGGCTGTGGTGTTAACTGGGCTAAACGATCATTTTAGGGTCAACTTTTGCACTTTTCAATTAGGATGAAAGACCACTCGCTATATACCAACACATTCTAACCAATGAGCAATAGCTCGAGTGCGGGATTCGATCCCTAGGAGAGGAAGTAGTCACAATTTAACGCTTTGTGTTATGTGTGTGAGTGTGTCATATCCATGGGTTATGTTTTATGGGCCAGTTCAAAAAAATAAAAAATAAACATTCCAGTTTTCATATGAATGCGAAAGTGTGAATATATATGTAGCCCAAAAGTTATGATAAAGCTGTGTTGCAGCCAAAATGTGGCAAGTTTTTGAAAGTAGCTCTTTTTTACTTGCCAGATTTCAGCGTAACAGTTAGAAGCATATACAATTTTATAGACAACCTAACTTTGTTAATTGTTGCATTTGAGGTGGACTTGAGCATTGAAAGGTTTGCTCCAACAATGAAGGGTTGGCTGCCAATCTTTTCAAGTTCTTAATTTCAATCTCAGGCCAACTCGATTCCCCTACTCTCAAGTTTTTCACTCCTGGTGTGAGAGTAAGTTTTGCAACTCGATCTCCCAAGGTTTGAGTACAAATAAATAAAAAGCTCCTCTCTATTCATCAAACAATAACAGGCTAATTGCCAGAGAAGCTGCATACAACAACAACAAGAAGAAGAAGGGAAAATACAGTCACCCAACATGTAAGGCACACCATCACATTGATGCATAGCTCATGCATCCGCCACTCATGAACATAGAGAAGTACAAACTAAATAAGAGAAATCATATTCTTGAGCAACTCCTACACCATAAGAAACAAAAAAAAAGAAAAGGCTTTTGTTCTATCATCGTATAGGAGTTGTTCAGAAAAGTGATGTGGAAAAACACATTCCCCGTTAAATAAATAAAGCAAAGACGCAAAGATAATTGACATTATATCAGTAAATCGATTCGGTAGGTATAGTGCTAAATCTGTAAGGCTGGCCAACAAGCTTGTTCTAACAGCTGTGCTTCTCTCAAGCATGCTACATACTCATAATAATACACCATCATATCCTTTGCCATAACCCCAAAAAAATGCAGTCTGCTTCAACAAATAGCAGACAATGCATCATTTAGCATACAAGTACAACCATATTTCCACAAATTAACAACTAAAGTAAAAATCGATTGCAGGGAAATATAAACATATATCAAGAGAAGAATGCACCCAACAAGTATACATTCCAAAAGTTCACATTCTTATACCACCATTTATCCTTACAGGCAAAACCTTCTCCTATGTACAACAAAACAAGAAGGAAAAGATACAATATGATCAAGAGCCCAAAAAATATCCAAAACAAAGTTACGCCCCTTCACATTTTTTTTAACCACCCCCCCCCCCCCCCTCCACCCAGTTTCACCAACATCTCCAGTATTTTTATTCATTCCCTGGAAAGAAATATACCCCACCACCCCCGTATACCCCAACCCCCATTTTCTGTACTCCCCCCCCCCCCCCACACACACACACAAAAAAAAAACCCAAAATTAAAACAAAAATAATTAGCTACTAAACAAAAAAGATGCTACAGTCATCCTTTTTCTTTTCTTGGATGTTACCTTGGCTCAAACATTTGGCAGGAGAAGGATTTCGTGGGCCAAATCGGTGGAATCGGTCTCCAAGCCGATGGAGAGAGTATCTGAGAACGGTTCACCATATCGACCATGGACGGAGTTTGATACGAGTGCACGAGGCTAGCACTATCAGTTGAGTCCCCACGAGCCGTTGCTCTCTGCCACGAGTGTGAACTCAGCCCCGACAAAACATAAGCTCTACCCGAGGCCTCATACCTCTGCCTGCTCGCCATTCTCTCCTGCATCTCTCTCATCTCTGCATCCAAAGCCACACATAACCTATCACCGGATCTTCCTGTTAAAGACTCCGATAGTATTCTCCTTCGAGCTTCTAATATCGAAACGGCCTCAGCGAGCAAGCCTTGCTCAGCTGCAGCTCTTGCCTCGGCCATGGCCTCTGCTGCCCTCACTCTGTTCCTCTCTCGGTCCACCTCGATTGACATGGTTCTTGAGGCACTAGACTCTGTCCTCAACATCTTTAGCTCTTCGCTTTCTATAGACACTGATTCTTTGGACACCGGGTCTTCGTAGCTGCAACCGACCTTTAGCAACCCGATATGTTCGCTCGAAGCGGCTGGAACTTTAACGGAGACCAGGAAATCTCGTTCTTCATCAGCGTATAAATCACCCACGTCTATAGTTCCTATCCACCCATTATCTGATACTCGACTCGCATAGCTGCCTGATTTTATCAGAGCGAGTCGGACCCCAGGATGCATGCATTCAACATTGATTTTAAGCTCTTGCACCACGACACTGAGGAGCCCACCAATGCACTGCGCAAAAGCGTCTTGTATCACACTCTCGGCCTCGATAAAAGAAAACGTCCCCCCAGATATTTCTGATATCGAGTGCATCGATGCAGAATCATGGTCTGCACCGAAGCCAAAGGCGTGGACCGGTATTTGAATAGACGATGGCACTAGAGATCGATAATCTGGCTTCGTGCCATGGGACCCACCATTATTAGACAGGGCAGTGTACGTATCCTGGCCATCAGAGAGCAGTATGATGCTGCATACCGGGTTCTTTTCTTTTCGATCCTCGATCACTTTCGCGCCTTTTCTGAGGCCCTCGGCTATGTTAGTACCGCCACTTGATACCAAACAATTGACTGCTTGTAAAGCATGTTGCCTTCCGGTTTCGGACATTTTCCGAAGATGGAAGAGGCGGCGAGCAGTAGAAGAGAAGGCAATGACTGATAATCGATCAGATGGCCCAAGGTTTTGGATCACAAAGCCCATTGCTCTCTTTAGAAGCGCAAGCTTGGTTCCTGCCATGCTGCCACTGATATCAAGAACGGTGACTAGGTCAACTGGAGTTCGAGTCGTGTTGTTGGAATGGAGGGCTCGGCCAGGGACGGTTCTAGGGCCAGCTCGTGGGGCTTTGAGGTGGATCAAAACAGTGAAATTATCTTCACTGGTTGATTTCGGAATGGCTGAGAATTCTGGGTATGTTTTGATATCGAGTGTTTTGATGCGCCCTTGCTGTAGTTGAGTGTCTTTAAGGGTTTCAGCCTGAAAGTCTACAGGCTCGTCGTCGTTGTAAGTGCTTGGTTCTGCGGCTTGGAAGAAATGTGAAAGATGGTGATGTTGCTGGCGATTTGATGAGTCAGTTCGCAGGACCCGGCGTAGGAGATTCATGTAGGCATCATCCTGGGTCCAGTTGAGTGAGTTTACACGGGCTCTTCCGTGTGAATGCTCTGTGATGGGTGGACTTTGAAGGGGTACTTCTTTCCATTTAGCCCTGCAAATGGGGCATACTCTATTGCCATGCTTTACGTTCAAGGTAATGCAGTGGAAGTGGAAGGTGTGTGAGCACTCCGCGGTGAAGAGGGCATGGCCTTGGCCTGCTTTCATGATTCCTAGACAGACTGCACATGTTTTCTGCAATTCAAAGAAGAGTTGTGACGAGGGATATCAGTATGTTTGTAATTAAAGTAAGCAGCATATAACTATTTATCCAAAGACCAGACTAGATATAGTTAGAGATTCAACAATTCAAGGGTAAAACGAAAATAACGCTAACAAAAGCCGAATCCATTCAGTATTCAAAGTAATCACAAAAGTCTCGTTTATAGAGTAAAATGTTCCTACAGACACCCAAGATCCTTAAACGAACCAGTATTTTACAAAGCAAAATGAAGGAAAGCAGAATATTGTAACCGGACAGAGAAATGGAAGTCTTCCGCATCACATGTTTCAACCAATTACTGCAGTTTCTTATGAAGAATTTTAGACATTTCTAGTATGCCCTCCAAAGTCCAAAGTCATATTTCGAGCCTGGTAATATAAGCAGAGTTGCATGCTAAATTGGTAACAGGTTTCTATAATATAGTTCGTATCAGTCACATTTCAAACACACAACTTTATACTTAGATTAGAGTATTACATATGAACACGCATTTTATCACACCATGCATTCATACACATATACAAATGTTCTTTAGCCTTGACCACAGTATATTCTTCATGTCAGCTTGAATGTAATTCTTAGCTGCATCACCATAGGTACCCTCCTCATCTATCTAGCTCCAACTCTCAGGAGAAATGAAACTAAATTCCAGTTAAACTGCCATTCTTGTCGACATGGTGGTTCGAATCATATATAACTTGTGATATTAAATTTTGTCTACACGATCTCTTTCCCCCTCTAAATTATAAGGTTGCATCCACCCCTCCCCTAAATAAACAGAGTTGTTCTCCACTCCACTCCCAATTTATCGAAATTGTGGCTTTCTTGTCAATGGTTCTCATACCTTAAAATTGGGAGTTACAATCTTATGTAGGGCGGAACAAAAGTCACAAAAAAAAATTTATGGCATGATGCAGATTTTGGAGAGCAAACATAATAAAATATCATCATAATGCACTAGTCGTAAAGAAAGAAAGAAAACACGTCAAATAACCTACCCAGGAAATGATTGCATTATCTTGCTACTGGTTATGGAAAGCAATGGGGCAATACAAAATTGTGGATGAAAAGAGTGAAGCATCGACATCACTATCTGCTGTTTTGGCCACAAATTAACTCCAAGAGGAGAAGTGGCCATAAATTAACGCTTTTGGGGAAAATTCGTGGTCCCCTGGTGCATGTGCGAGTTGTGTGCTTGTGTGTGGTGTGTGTGGGTGTGTTGTGTGTTTAGCTTAGGGCTTACAGGCCATTGCCAAAAAAAATTTTAAAAAATTGAAGCAACGACATCACTATCTGCTGTATAGGAAAGATCGAGTTTACTCCTTACTGTACGTTTTAAGTGAATATGTGATCATAACATGGGTGTCACTTTCTACATCCCATAGATTTCTCACCAAACAGTAAACTGCCACTCCTTAACAAGGAACTGATTGAGAGAAAGAGACTAAACAAAAACTCAAAACAGCTGCAAATAAACTAACAAAATATATGGATTTCTAAACCAATTCAGATTTATTTCTTGGTGGGTCTATTATTTGAGATAAATGATAACATCCACTTGTGAGAAGTATCATAACTGAAGCCAAATTTTAGAAGGCCAAGGGACAATTACTGGTCACTCAAGAAAAGTCAGATGAACATTTGGAATCATATTCTCCAACAACATGAAAGAGACTTCCAATTTCAATAAATTGACTACAAATTAACTAGAGTGTTTGGTCTTAATTCTCGCCCATTGGATGATTTGTGCTCACTTTCAGCCAATAAACTTAAGCTTTGTGAAATTTTTTCTAAGCATAGTCAAAAGAACACTCAAATCTCAAAAGAATATAAAAAATCCTCAAAACACTGTAGATAGAACAATAATGGTGCTGAGCAAAAATGGAGACATTCCCTTACGCTGACCATAGCAATTAGGCCCGGCAAATGAGGCGAGTCTAGGCCCGGCAAATGAGGCGAGTCAACAGAGACTCGCCTCGCATCGCAACGAGGCAAATTTTATTCGCCTCGTTGTAGGCAAGTCGACTCACCGACTCGCCTCGTCTAGCCGAGTCAAGCGAAGCGGGCAGGTTCACCAACTCGCCTCGTCTAGCCGAGTCAAGCGAAGCGGGCGAGCCTCGTCTAGCCGAGTCAAGCGAAGCGGGCAGGTTCACCAACTCGCCTCGTCTAGCCGAGTCAAGCGAAGCGGGCAGGTTCCCAATGTTGCTTCGCTCCAGTTCGCCTCGCCTAACTCGCTCCTCGCCAGTGACTCGTCAGCTGACTCGCGAGCCAACTCGCTCCAGTTCGCCTCACCCCTCAACTCGGCTCAAGATTCCAATCCAATGGCCGAATTTGTTGGAATCTGCGACGAATCGCCTTGCCTCGCCCCTAAACCCGCAGCCAATGGTCGGAATTTGCCCCGCCTCGAAATCCAAATCCAACGGTCGGAATCGCTGGATTTGGTGATGAGTCAGCCAGCCCGCCCCGCCTCGTAACGGCTGAAAAAATTGAAATTTTTTGAAAACCCTATAAATACAACCCCCACTCATTTCATGTCATTCCAAATCTCTCTCTCAAATTAAAAAAAAAACTTCTCTTAAGTTTGTGCCTCAACTTTCAAGTTTTGATGAATAAGCTTCTACTCTACCGCTCTTCTGCTCAATTGCTCTATTTCAGCGTTTTAACTATTCTTGCTTCTTACTTTTATTTCATTAGCTCTCTTTTTGCGGTTAAATTGGTATTGATAATATTTAATATTTAATTTTTTTAATAAGTTAAAAAAATTATATGAAGGATTCATCTGATACACATCACACCCAAGTTCTTAATCCTGAAATGCATGCAGAAGCAGAAAAAACCCACACAGACATCTAGTAAAACTAGAAAACGTGCACTTAGTAGTAATGTTTGGGAACACTATACAATTGAACATAGAGAAAGGGTTAGATACGCAATATGCAAATATTGGGTCACAACATATAAACATAAGATATCGGCACCAGTAAACAGGGCCGGTTTCTCCTCTACACAATCACAAATTAATTTCTTCGGTGAAGTCTTTTTCGATATAATCATGATCTAAATGTTGAAATGGAAAAATTTGTTATGGCAGATGAATACGTCCTCGGATTCAGAAAAAGCCAAGTTTTTGAGCGGTACATTCAAAGGGCAATACAACCGGGATACAAAAAGGTTCCGAAGAATACGCTTAAAAATTGTCGTTTTAAGCTCTACAACAAAGGTAAAAAACTATTAATTGCTACTCTTACTTCTTTAGATACTAGTATTTCATTAACTTCTGATATTTGGACTGATAGAAGGAAACTTCCCTGAATTTATGTTACTGCACATTTGATGGATTCTGACTGGTATTTGCAAAAAAGAATTATTGCTTTTAGGCAGTTTCAATTCCCGCATAATAATTTTAATATATTTTCTGAAATTAAATCTGTTTTAGAAGAAAATCAATGTGTAAATAAAAAATTTTCTATATCTTTCGTTAATTCTAGCAACAATAATTCTGTTGTTGCTAAACTTCTTAGGCTGTGCAAACCAATTTGCAATAGTTGCTTTTTTCATATTCGATGTACATGTCATATACTTAATCTTGATGTATTGGATGTATATCAATTATGTTCTTTAAATATTCAAACAATTAAAGACGCATGTAGGTTTACTAAAAATTCTGAATTTTATTTTTGAATATAAAGCTAGATACCAGGCTGCAGGATTAAAGACGTTTCTTAGAAAAGATGTTTCCATTAGGTAAAATAATACATATGACATACTTCGTACTGCATCAAAGACTAGCGGAATTATTAGCAACATGTGAAATGAGCAAATGCATGTAGAAAATCACTTAACAGATGACTATCGGGCGGTTGATGAACTTTTCAAAGATTTTTTTACAACTTTTAAAATAGCAACCGAACGTTTTTCTGCTACTTATAACCCCACTTCTCATATTGTTGTCTCTGAATTGTATAATATATCTCAATATTTTGTTAGTCATTGTAATAATGATATACTTCAGCCCATTATACTTATTATGCTAGCTAAGATTTTTAAATATTACTCTAAAATTCCAATTGTTTACAGTTTATGTTCGATAATGGACTCTAGAATTAAATTAAAAGGTTGGAGGCTCTTTTAAACTGGTTACATGAATGCATGAGACATACTATAGATATTGATGCTTATATTAATACCGTTTGTAGGGTGTTTTTCGTCACCCCATTGAGATGGGAATACGCGCGCGCTTGTCAGGCGCATTACAGATTCCCCCTGCCTAGGGTAGGCCGGGGTTTATTGATTGTGGGGATCCGAATCTCCGGCAGCCGCGGACTAAGCTGCCGTTAATTACCCCTCGCATTTGGAGCGAAGGAACCTCCGATTTACGGGTTAAACTGGTCATGCGAACTCAATATGCGGTGCGTTGGTGTGTGTATTTTTTTTTGGTTTTGTTCTACTTGTAAAAAAAAAGATATATATACATATATATATTTTCTATATATAAAAACAAAAATAAATAAATAAATATTTAGAGATTTTTTTTTATTTTTAAAATTTTATTATTATTTTTTTTAATTTTAAAATATTATTTATAATTTATTTAATATTTATTATATATAAAAAAAGGATTAAATAAAGAAAAGTAGAAAAGAAAATAATTATGTTTTTATTTTAATTTTAAAATATTATTTATAATTTATTTAATATTTATTATATATAAAAAAAGGATTAAATAAAGAAAAGAAGAAAAGAAAATAATTATGTTTTTATTTTAATTTTTAAATATTATTTATAATTTATTTAATATTTATTTATTTTTATTTTAAATAAAAAAAGGAGGAAGAAAGAAGAAAAGAGAAATTTTTTTTTTTTTTAAGTGGGGTCACATGCTAGCATGTGACCCCTCATATGAGGGGGATCACATGCTAGCATGTGACATGGAGGGTCACATGTTAGGCCTTCTCACATGTTAGCATGTGACCCCTCATGTGAGGAGGGGTCACATGCTAGCATGTGAGAAGGCCATCACATGCTTAGCATGTGACCCGTCACATGCTTTGCATGTGATGGACCCCGTCACATGTTAAACATGTGACGGACCCCGTCACATGCCTTGCATGTGACCCCGTCACATGTTAAGCATGTGATGGGGCGGGTCACATGCCTTGCATGTGACCGCCACCTTTTTTTTTTTTGGGAAACGTGGAGTTCAACAACAAAAGAATTTTATATGGCTAAAAAATTGTAATGCGGAGCTAAACTCCCCAAAAAAAAAGGTATTTTTTTGTGGAGTTAAACTCCAAAGGAATTTTATTTGTGGAGTTGAACTCCAAAAGATTTTTACTGTGGAGTTAAACTACAAAAGAATTTTTGTAGTGGAGTTGAACTCCAAAATAATTTTCCTGGTGGTGGAGTTGAACTCCAAAAGAATTTTATTTGTGGAGTTGAACTCCAAAAGATTTTCTCCTTTCTCCTTTGAGAAGAAACCCAAAATGGGTTCTCTTGAAACTCCAAGATCTAGATCTTGGATGATAAAAAAAGAGACCCTTTTTTCCTCTCTTGATGGAGTCTTGGGAGGTGGATTTATAGTAAAACTTTGTTTAGTTTTTTAAAAAAAAAGAGCTAAGCTCTTGATTTATTTTGAAAATAAAAAGGAAGAGGAAGAACTTGAAGAAGAGAGAGTGGAGGCACAAACCCTATTTTTTTTGAGGGAATGAAAAAGTCTATGCTTTATTCATCATCATGTTGCCTTATATAGGCTTACACGTTTACATATAGCCCCTTGGGCTTTACAAAATGGCATTTTGCCCATCTCATGGCTCATGTGCCATTTCATTTTTTGCACATAAACCATGGGCTTACAAAATATTGGCTTTATGCCCATTTTGCATACATTCATGTATAAAAAATTACATAAAAATTATTTATTACATGATTTATATTTTAGCATGGAGGAGGCTGGCCGCGGGCTCGACTTGGGCATGGGCCCGCTTGACCTGGGCTTGGGCCCACCTGGCTTGGGATTGACTTTGACTTTGACTCGGTCAACGGGGTGTAAATTTTTACCCCAACAAAATGCCCCCCATCAATAAATGCACACCGCACATTTGAGTTGTGTGCATGAAATTGATGGATCTTGAAGCTGAACTTCGAGGTGGAGCATCATTCCGGAGGCGATGCATCATCCCGGGGAGCATGATTCCCGGGGATCGGAGCATCATTCTAACTCGCGGAGCATAATTCCAAGGTCGGAGTATCCCTCGGAGAGCGTGATTCCCGGGGATCGGAGCATCATTCCGATTTGCGGAGCATAATTCCTGGGTCGGAGTATCCCTCGGGGAGCATGATTCCCGGGGATCGGAGCATCATTCCGAATTGCGGAGCATGATTCCAGAGATCGGAGCATCATTTCGATGAGCGGAGCATGATTCCAGGGGATCGGAGCATCATTCCGATGAGCGGAGCATGATTCCAGGGATCGGAGCATCATTCCGAAGGGGCGGAGCATGGTTCCAGGGATCGGAGCATAATTCCGATGAGCGGAGCATGATTCCAGAGGATCGGAGCATCATTCCGAAAAACGGAGCATAATTCCAGGATTCGGAGCATCATTCCGAAGGGCGGAGCATGATTCCAAGGATCGGAGCATCGTTCCGAAGGGCGGAGCATCATTCCAAGATCGGAGCATCATTCCGAAGGGCGGAGCATATTTCCAGGATTCGGAGCATCTTTCCGAAGGGCGGAGCATCATTCCAAGGATCGGAGCATCGTTCCGATGGGCGGAGCATGATTCCAGGGGATCGGAGCATCATTCCAGGGGATCGGAGCATCATTCCGATGGGCGGAGCATGGTTCCAAGGATCGGAGCATCGTTCCGAAAGGCGGAGCATCATTCCAGGGATCGGAGCATCATTCCGATGGGCGGAGCATGATTCCAGGGGATCGGAGCATCATTCCGATGGGCGGAGCATGATTCCAAGGATCGGAGCATCGTTCCGAAGGGCGGAGCATCGTTCCGAAGATCGGAGCATCATTCCGATGGGCGGAGCATCATTCCAGGGGATCGGAGCACTATTCCGATGGGCGGAGCATCATTCCAGGGGATCGGAGCACTATTCCGATGAGCGGAGCATGATTCTAAGGTTCGGAGCATCTTTCCGAAGAGCGGAGCATAATTCCAGGATTCGGAGCATCATTCCGAAGGGCGGAGCATCATTCCAAGGATCGGAGCATCGTTCCGATGGGCGGAGCATGATTCCAGGGGATCGGAGCATCATTCCAGGGGATCGGAGCATCATTCCGATGGGCGGAGCATGATTCCAGGGGATCGGAGCATCATTCCAGGGGATCGGAGCATCATTCCGATGGGCGGAGCATGATTCCAGGGGATCGGAGCATCGTTCCGAAGGGCGGAGCATGGTTCCAAGGATCGGAGCATCGTTCCGAAGGGCGGAGCATGGTTCCAGGGATCGGAGCATCGTTCCGATGGACGGAGCATGGTTCCAGGGGATCGGAGCATCATTCCGATGAGCGGAGCATGATTCCAGGGTTCGGAGCATCTTTCCGAAGAGCGGAGCATAATTCCAGGATTCGGAGCAATCATTCCGAAGGGCGGAGCATGATTCCAGGGTTCGGAGCATCATTCCGAAGGGCGGAGCATTATTCCATAGATCGGAGCATCATTCCAATGAGCGGAGCATGATTCCAGAGATCGGAGCATCATTCCGATGGGCGGAGCATCATTCCGATGAGCGGAGCATGATTCCAAGGATCGGAGCATCATTCCGATGAGCGGCAGACATTTTGACCGAAGCATAATTTCGATGCAGAGGTTGATTCCCAGGCGAAACGTAATTTCGACAAGGCAGATATTCCGAGGCGAAGCATTGACTTCGACACGGGATACATTCTGAGACGGAGCATGATTCCAGCGCAGAGCTTGTTGGCTGACTTGATTCCGAGACGAAGCATAATTTCGACAGAGAAGGCAGGTACACCGAGGCGAAGCATCATTTCGACACGGGGTGCATTCTGAGACGAAGCATAATTCCGACGCAGAGCTTGCTGGTTGACTTGATTCCGAGGTGGAGCATAATTCCGACGATGAGGTCGTTATCCCGAGGCGAAGCATGATTTCGACACGGGGTAAATTCTGGGACGAAGCATGATTCCGCCGCAGAGGTTGTTGGTTTGATTTGATTTGGGTTGGCATCAGCATCGCTACACTGGGATATGGTACCAGGAGCGAATCATCATTTGCCTTTGAGAGGATTTTGGGATTGGTTTTGGTAGGCATCTGCATTGCTGCACTGGAATAATGCCAGGAGCAACTCATCATTTGCCCCGAGAGGATTTGAGAATTGGTTTTTGTTTGGCATCAGCATCGCTATACTGGAATATGGTACCAGGAGCGAATCATCATTTGCAATGAGTGGATTTGAGGATTTCGGAGAGATTGGGATCGTTTTACGCCCGTGGATTGTATACGGTTTTGCAGGATGTATGATCCAGACCGTAGGGCCGAAAAAATATTTCGAGAGTTTGTTGGCATCTGCATCGCTGCACTGGAATATGGTACCAGGAGCGACTCATCATTCGCCGTTGGGGTATGGAATTTGGAATTTGGTTGGCGTCTGCATCGCTGCACTGGAATATGGTACCAGGAGCGACTCATCATTCGCCGTTGGGGATTGGGGAGCGATGGCTTAGGAGACAGGTTTAGATCCCTATCACCTAAGGCTTTTCAATTTTATGGGCTGTGAGGGTCCCATAAAAGCATTTTCTCCCTACGAGTCATAAGGATCCCGCAGGTGTATATTCTCCTTAGGAGTCGTGAGGACTCCTAAGTGTGTTTTTCCTTTATGAGTCGTAAGGATCCCACAAAGGTTTGTTCTCCTCATGTATCGTGGACACATGAGTGGGTCTTCTCAATGGAGCATAATTCCAAAGGCGGAGACCAGCCGCGTAACTGGTGGTTGCGATGGGGCATGGGTATGCTGAGAATTATTTGAGCCCGTGGATTGTATACGGTAGTCAATTTGGGGACTGACCGTAGGGCGGAAGAATTTTGGGAAACTGGATTTTGGTTGGCGTCTGTATCGCTGCACTGGAATATGGTACCAGGAGCGACTCATCATTCGCCACCTTTTTGTTTTACCGCGATTGCTCTATCATTTCAGCTTTTCTTATCGCAAAGGTCGCGATTGCCCTATCATTTCGGCTATTTATTCGCGGTTGCCCCATCATTTCGGCTTTATTTTCATTTTTACTCGCTGATTTTTATTGCGAGTTGCCCCATCATTTCGGCTTTTCTTTATTTTTCTTTTATTTACACTTTTTTTTTATTTACATTTTTTTTACATTCCCAGTTTAACGACTTAGAGGTCGATTGTTCCCAGTTTAATGACGTGGTGGTCGATTGTCCCCAGTTTAACGACGTAGTGGTCATTGTTCCCAGTTTAATGACGTGGCGGTCGACTGTTTCCAGTTTAACGACTTAGAGGTCATCTGTTACCAGTTTAACGACTTGGAGGTCATCTGTTTCCAGTTTAACGACGTAGAGGTCATCAGGTCATCTGTTTCCAGTTTAAAGACGTAGAGGTCATCTGTTTCCAGTTTAACGACTTGGAGGTCATCTGTTTCCAGTTTAACGACGTGGAGGTCATGTGACGAGAAGCTTAGAGAAGATACCTGATCGAGCAGTTATTGGGGTACCGTTGGAGCTTACATGAGATGCCTTATTATTTTGTCGGAGTTGATGGCCTTGCCCCCAGCTGGGGCCAAGGAAAGCCGTTCAAATACCGACCTGCGTTCGAAGATGGCAATTGAAAATTGTTAACCTACAAATAGAAACATTATTTCAGTATAGGCAATCGATATGTATATTGATTGAGGTCGCATGAACATTTAACCCGAAATATGGGAGGAGAGATGGTCCCACCGGGCGTGCCAGAATCTGTAGGGTGTTTTTCGTCACCCCATTGAGATGGGAATACGCGCACGCTTGTCAGGCGCATTACAGATTCCCCCTGCCTAGGGTAGGCCGGGGTTTATTGATTGTGGGGATCCGAATCTCCGGCACAGGCCGGGGTTTATTGATTGTGGGGATCCGAATCTCCGGCAGCCGCGGACTAAGCTGCCGTTAATTACCCCTCGCATTTGGAGCGAAAGAACCTCCGATTGACGGGTTAAACTGGTCATGCGAACTCAATATGCGGTGCGTTGGTGTGTGTATTTTTTTTTTGGTTTTGTACTTGTAAAAAAAAAGATATATATACATATATATATTTTCTATATATAAAAACAAAAATAAATAAATAAATATTTAGAGATTTTTTTTTATTTTTAAAAATTTATTATTATTTTTTTTAATTTTAAAATATTATTTATAATTTATTTAATATTTATTATATATAAAAAAAAGGATTAAATAAAGAAAAGAAGAAAAGAAAATAATTATGTTTTTATTTTAATTTTTAAATATTATTTATAATTTATTTAATATTTATTTATTTTTATTTTAAATAACAAAAGGAGGTAGAAAGAAGAAAAGAGATTTTTTTTTTTTTAAAGTGGTGTCACATGTTAGCATGTGACCCCTCATATGAGGGGGGTCACATGCTAGCATGTGACATGGAGGGTCACATATTAGCATGTGACCCCTCATGTGAGGGGAGGGTCACATGCTAGCATGTGAAAAGGCCATCACATGCTTAGCATGTGACGCCCGTCACATGCTTTACATGTGACCCCGTCACATGTGATGGACCCGATCACATGCCTTGCATGTGATCCCGTCACATGTTAAACGTGTGATGGGGCGGGTCACATGCCTTGCATGTGACCCGGTCACATGTTAAACATGTGATGGGGCGGGTCACATGCTTTGCATGTGACCCGGTCACATGTTAAACATGTGATGTGACCGCCACCTTTTTTTTGGGGGGGAGGGAACGTGGAGTTCAACTCCAAAAGAATTTTATATGGCTAAAAAAATTGTAATATGGAGTTAAACTCCCAAAAAAAAAGGTATTTTTTGGTGGAGTTAAACTCCAAAAGAATTTCTGTAGTGGAGTTAAACTCCAAAAGAATTTTATTTGTTTATTTGTGGAGTTGAACTCCAAAGGAATTTTATTTGTGGAGTTGAACTCCAAAAGATTTTTATTGTGGAGTTAAACTCCAAAAGAATTTTTGTAGTGGAGTTGAACTCCAAAATAATTTTCCTGGTGGTGGAGTTGAACTCCAAAAGAATTTTATTTGTGGAGTTGAACTCCAAAAGATTTTCTCCTTTCTCCTTTGAGAAGAAACCCAAAATAGGTTCTCTTGAAACTCCAAGATCTAGATCTTGGATGATAAAAAAAAAGACCTTTTTTCCTCTCTTGATGGAGTCTTGGGAGGTGGATTTATGGTAAAACTTTGTTTAGTTTTTTAAAAAAAAAGAGCTAAGCTCTTGATTTATTTTGAAAATAAAAAGCAAGAGGAAGAACTTGAAGAAGAGAGAGTGGAGGCACAAACCCTATTTTTTTTGAGGGAATGAAAAAGTCTATGCTTTATTCATCATCATGTTGCCTTATATAGGCTTACACGTTTACATATAGCCCCTTGGGCTTGACAAAATGGCATTTTGCCCATCTCATAGCTCATGTGCCATTTCATTTTTTGCACATAAACCATGGGCTTACAAAATATTGGCTTTATGCCCATTTTGCATACATTCATGTATAAAAAATTACATAAAAATTATTTATTACATGATTTATATTTTAGCATGGAGGAGGCTGGCCGCGGGCTCGACTTGGGCATAGGCCCGCTTGACCTGGGCTTGGGCCCACCTGGCTTGGGGTTGACTTTGACTTTGACTCGGTCAACGGGGTGTAAATTTTTACCCCAGCACCGTTAAATGTACTTTAAATGAAGTGTTTGATTTATATATTGCATGATCTTCTACTGGTAGAAGTACTAGAGCACTAGCTGCAACCAGTTCACGTGCTTTAACTCCAACTTTTGCACTTATTCAGCAGTCAAAAAGGGCATAAGGCCCCGTGGCCTCATCGTCATCTTTAAATGAATTAACAATATATTTATAGACTGGGTTAGACAAAAATTATACTATAGATAAGATTGATGTTTTAGCATGGTGGAAAACCACAGACATTTATATCTGGTGCTTTCTACTATGGTTCGTGATTTACTAACCATTCCAGTGTCCACAGTAGCGTTGGAAAATACTTTTAGTACATGTGACAAGATATTAAGTGAGAAGAGATGCAGTTTGACGTACGACACCATGAAGTGTATGATTTGCTCACAAGATTGGGAGGAAGCAGCTGTCAAGAAACAAAATGCAATCAGTTTAGACTCGAATTATCTACCTGAGAAGCCTTCAGGATCGGAAGAGTCCAACATCGAAAGAGGAACCACAACCGGCAGCGATGAGTTGTAAATAGGAACTATAATAGTAGAAAAAGATCTACGTAGACCTAATTCTCTCTTATTGGGATTAATATTTGGGAGGGATACGTAGGCAGCCCGAGTGGGTTCGGTCTCTAATATAAAAAAACAAATTGTATTATTTAATTGTAATTTGATTTATGTTAATAAAAAAAATTGTTTACTTTTCGTTCATTTTAACTCTATTCATTTTTATAAATTTTTAAGGATTTTTTATAAAATTTTAAGGATTTTTTAATTATTTTGTTTAAATTTTTAATGATTTTTTTTATTTTAAAAAAACAGCGTTGGGTGAGTCGAGTCGAGCCGCCTTGCAAGGCGAGGTGAGCTGGGTCGACAGCTACAGAACTCGCCTCGCCGGCTAAGCGAGGCGAGTTCAACTCACCTCATCTATGAAATGAGACGCAAGTCGGCCCAACTCGCTTCATTTGCCAAGCCTAATAGCAATTAATATTAATAAATATAAATAGAAGTGTGCTAATCTCAAGTTTCTCTTTAATAAATCCAAAAGATCATCAAAGAAACAGAAATGATGAAAAAAGAGAGGGTCTCTAGATTAAAAAAAATAATACAAGACACCATCATCTAGTCTTGGCCCATGATTTGAAATCACAGCAGGAAAAAGAGTGAAACTGGCCCCCAAAAGACCCCTTGTGGAATCCCAAATAATAATTGACATGGAAATAAGTTACCCAAAGTTGCAAAAAATTAATTTCTGAGATAGCAATTCAGTATCACATGCTTAAAATCCAGCGGATACTAGCTCAAATCAACTATAAGCAAACAAACTCATAATGTAAAGTAAAAGATCTGCTTCCATATTTAGAAATTTACCAAACAATCCCATGTATTTTAGCTCTAATAACAACATGCAAGCATATAAGTAAATGTCAAGAGATGCCCTAAAAAAGGTGTAAATATGACACAATAAAAGCAACGGACAAATATAGAAAAAGATTCGATCTTTGATGATCCACGCCCAAACAAACCCCTTAAATTTTCCTCCCAATGCAAGCATTTACCTAACTTTACTAACAACCGCACAAAATAAACCCAAAAAAACGACAAATTGTCTTTAAAAAAAAGGTTAAAACGACGTCTAAAAAATCCTCGTTTCGTAAAAAAAAAACTTACGAAAAAAACCTTTAAATGCCTAAATTGCAACAAAAGGGGGATTAGAGAGAGAGAGAGAGATGAGACCTTGGAGGATATGCTCCCAGATTTAGACATCTTGAGCCCAGACGAAGTGGGAGTCGGAGTCGTAGGCGTCAATGGCTGATAACCCGAATCAAAGCTCGCCGGCGAGCTCTCCATAGCCGTTGCCGCCGCCGCATCGGAAAACCTAGCGCCGTCCTCTTCGTCTTCATCGTCCAACGTCCTGGGAACGTAAGCGCAGAGGTTCAGCCCTAGCGCCGCCTTCGCCCTCTTCCAGGTGCTCCCCATTCTCGCCCTTATCGGATCCTAGAACAAAACTCCGATTAAGGCCTAGGGTTTCTCTTCTCTTTGCTTCGTTTTTTGAGATCTCAAAGGTTTGAGCTTTATTATTATTATTATTGCAAATTTACAACCCTAAATGTTGGCTCAGAGCAGTGACTCGGTCGGGCCGCCATTGATGAGAGAGAGAAAGAGAGATTTTTTTTAAGAGAGTGAGAGAGAGAGGAGCCAACTGCTTCTCCTCTTTGAGGTTTTGACCTTGATTTATAATATTGTGAGTTCCTGAACTGCCCTTGGTGGTATTTGGAATTTCACGAGATGGTGATGTTTTTGTCTTGTGGGGGGAGGAGATAGAGGAGCATTTGGTGATAAGGGTGATGCTGTAGGGGTATTTTGGGGAAGGTGGAGGTGGATGAGGACGAAAAGGAGGGAGACGAAGAGGGGAAAAAAGGAGTGCGCGGGCGAGATTTCTACTCTGAAAATGAACCAAGGGGAATGATTTGGTGCGGACAATTAAACGGCAATAAAGCAAGGCTCGTCTCTCATTTCTCTATTCTCACCCCCATTTTCCTTTTGGCATTTTTTATTTTATTTTAATTCTCTTACAACTAAGTTTTACCACCATGCTATAGCCAACACCCGTAAATATTTGTTTCGTAAGTCTCATGTGTTTTGTATGCCGCATGAACAGAATGTATTCGCTAGATAAAACATAAGAGTTAAAGTTTGGATTGTGTTTGACTTGATAACAGTTTAATTGGATTCGATTTGCTTGATCATGAATTGAACTTGGAACAAAAAAATTGAATCATTTAGCTGCCAAGCTGAATTCAATCTGACAAAGAATTTTAATCTTAAGCGAACAAAATTTATTAATTCTACAAACTCTTTGAGATCTATTCAATGATTCTATTTGTGTTGAACCATACTTGAAAATTTTATACATGTCCTAGAATACACCATATCTAACATCTGAATCCACGGTTCAAAACTCACCTCAGATGCTTTTGCCAACTTAATCACAAAACATAAGATACAACTTATAATAACACGAAGCTCTTATTTTATTTTAATAAATAAATCTTTGCCCATATTGTTAGACTATATAAGCGTTGGCAAATGCAACCCAGATGTGCTAAAAGCCATTAGAGAAAAACATGGGGAAGCCAACATCTCTTTGTAGACCCCCACCCACCCACCCCCAGCAAAAAAAAAATTTGTGCTCGAACTATGTGTGTATATTTTATTTCGTTTTTTTGTTGATCTATAGATAGATATTTGAACTATGGATAGATAGCAACTCCGCATTTTAATTATATTTATGTAATGTTTAATTTTGACTTGCGCAATGCCTGCATACATGTAATAACAACAAGAAGAAAATAGACACCATAATTACAATACTCAAAGCTCTCTCCGACCATGTACATGAACCAAGATAGATGCATTTTGACTTGGCTTCCCCCAAAAAGCTTGGAGAACTCCTTAGGAACATCTCTCTAGAGCCGATAAAAATTAAGCAAAAATAGGCCTTGCTTCCTGGGTCCAGATACCAACAAGGAAAAACTCACTTGCAGTTGGATGCAAGGCTAATTTGAGGAGATACCTTTCTCATTTCGGTTAGAAAGAAAACAGGAAAAACTCATTTTGCAGACGCTCACATCTTCTTCGATAGATATTCCCTTATCCCATTCGACTACTCAAGTATCAACCCCCATGCCCACTCCCCATCCCACCCACCCCCAGCAAAAAACAAACAAACTTGTGGTCAAACTATGTGCGTATATTTTATTTCGTTTTTTGGTTGAGCTGTAGATAGACAGCACCTCCGCATTTTAATTATATTCATGTAATGTTTAATTTTGACTTGCACAATGCCTGCATACATGTAATAACAACAAGAAGAAACTAGACACCATAATTACAATACTCAAAGCTCTCTCCGACCATGTACATGAACCAAGATAGATGCACTGCATTGATTTAGCTTCCCCCAAAAAGCTTGGAGAACTCCTTAGGAACACCTCTCTAGGGCCGATAAAAATTAAGGAAAAATAGGTCTTGCTTCCAGGGTCCACAAACCAACAAGGAAAAACTCTCTTGCAGTTGGATGCAAGACTTACTTGAGAAGATACCTTTTTCATTTCGGTTAGAAAGAATGCAGGATTGGCGAGCTTAACAGCGTAAATACGGGGGTGGCTAAGGAATCACTCTTGATCTCATCTATTGGGGCCTACAACTTCGCCAAGCCGACTAGCATCCCTTTCCACTGCGCATTTTTCGAACAAAGAAGACTTCCGGCCAGTCCTGATTTCAATAGATTCTTTCCGTTAAGGTTCCAATTTAGATGCAACTAGGTTCGGGTTTAAATGCAACTCAAGTTATTAAACCGGTATGGATGGAATCCTTTGTTCTAGTTAAAGGATAACACATGTGCCCGTAATTTACTCTTCCAAAGCCGCAGATGGTATGACCACGGAAATCCTCCGCAGTACGGAACAACGATTCTAAATGTTCGGAATGAAGTTATTAATCATAAGCCGCAATCGAAGACAAATTTGTTGGAAATTGAAATTCGTTTAGTACAAGATCGCTTCGCACCTCGCGGTGCTTACGCCTCTCGAAGTTCCACTCTTGCACTGTCATATTAGTAGTCGTTGTCCGTGTTTGAATAGGAAGTCCAGGTAGAGTGACTCTCATTGCAATCGGTGAAATGATTCTCTTTATCCGACGACGCAGTCAAGCTACCTACACCTGTTTGGTCTGATCGTTTAATGGCTCAGCCTTAATAGGCTAAATCGAAGTATATCATGCTAGGTTACGGCAGCACCCCGGCCATCAAAATATGGCCAAATGCGGAACAAAAATTTATTAAACTGGCGCTACCATTACCTGATTCCCGGATCTACCTTAAACCCTAAACTAGCAAACTAATAAAGAAGTTAGAATGGTTATACCGAGTCGATCCGTGTCCTTCGGTCTTCATTCCAAGCTCCTAACGGTTCGTTGATCGAGTTTGGTTGCCGGTATTTCTCCATCTCCGATGATCCATCCGAGTGATGTGATTCCGGCTCTAGCTCCACACCAAGATACAAATGAAGCAACTAGGGTCTCTAGGATGCTACCCTAGAGAGCCTAGGATGTAGTGAGTGTATTCAAAATGTTTACTATCTCATATCATGAAGGTGAAAGCGAAATATAAAAGCTAGAGGAGGATGAAGCTAATGGTGAGGGAGGAGCTCAAGAAAAACCCAAGTAAAGAAAAACTTAGCATGCTTGCAAAATGAGCTCAACCTTGGAAAGAGAATGATGCATGCTTGGTATTGTTAAAACCATTTTTCCATTTTTAAAAAACCCACCATACTTGAATAGTGAACACAAATGAATTAATAATTCATTTGTGTGCACTATTGCATGCATGGTTCTCACCATACCTCCGCATGCTATTTTCCACCTCATTATTCATTTTATGAAAATGGTCAAATCCAAAATGAGGTGGCACCTTCTAGAATGTTATCCGATAAAAAATACGGATTACATTCTACTGTATGTACATACCTGTATCCGTACCGAAATACGAATACCTAAAGAAATAGAATAACACAAAGAATATAATACTAGAATATACGTATCGAAATACATATATGTAAATTATTAAATCAATACCTGATTTAACAATCCGGCTCAAGTCC
The DNA here is from genome assembly GCA_030015575.1 of Agapanthus africanus. Lineage (NCBI taxonomy): Eukaryota > Viridiplantae > Streptophyta > Magnoliopsida > Asparagales > Amaryllidaceae > Agapanthus > Agapanthus africanus. Next base: position 536,056,083 of record JASDDO010000010.1, on the reverse strand, counting down.
GAGTCGGCCAGTACTATCAATTATCCGATCGAAAGTCCGGCTACAAAGTACACCAATCGATCGGAACCCTGCACGTATCCAATACGGCTACTACATCATTTCGCCAGAACCAGGGAAACCCTCTGTGTGGGGCTCTAAAGACTCGTCAATTCGCTGGCAGTGGGTTTAACCACAAGCACGTCAGCGGCACTACCTGTATGTAACGGCTACCCAGGTATTAAGCGAAAGGGAGGTCAACGAGCAAACTCATCCTGAAACCCCTAGTGAGCCTGACAGTGACAATATCCGTACAGTCCGGTCTATTCGTCTAAGAGTATCGTATATCGAGTCTAGGGGGTGGATAAAGTCAGACCCCTAACAACGCGATATTTAGTATCGGCATGATACCCATCACCACCTGAGAAACCATCGATCCTGGATCGATAATTCTCGTTCACCATGGCCATGGATTTCTGGTGATGGCCACCCGTACACAACGCGACATCAACCCCCAATACCGGGAGAGACGAATCCCCGACGATCCGATCATTGCCTCCATGTGGCTCGGGACTGTACCCAACTAAAACCTGTTTGCACGACTCCATTGAGCCGTGGTAGGGTAGTAATCAAAACACAGTGGGAACTCACACGAGACAAATGACGATCTCAGGTCGACAGACTAACCTGTACACATGTCACCTGGGAAATGATATCTGACAATAGGTATAATACCAACCAGCAGGTTCCCGGCGAGTCCGTCCAGTGTCCTCATAACCCAATGAGCACTTGTATACTATCTTAGGTGAACAAACTAACACCAATGGCTTATTAGACCTTGCCACCGCCCCTCGTCGGGGTCTCGATCAGTATACACTAGTCTACACTGGAGTATCGATACCCGGTCTCGATACTCCCACGACTAGGGACATCTAAGGATGTGCTTATAGACCCCTAGTTCCCACGTATATGATCGCCATCATAATGCTGGTAGTCAAGCAAGAATCCTATGGGCTCTATCAACATGTACATGATAAAGACAAACCAGATAGCATACTATCATCTCAAGTAAGACTGTTCTATCGGTATAAGTCATCACTCAATCATCATAATCACCTGTCCGCGACTATGATAATTGCCTTGAGGGCACTATAGCCAACAATCTCCCACTTGCACCCAACTATTGCGATGTCGCATACTCACAGCCCGTGTGATACCAAACACCCAACTTCTCTACTTATCAGTTTCGCAAAGCCCATTTGCGAAACTAATGCGTTCAAGAAATAGCCTCAGTGAGTGGATCCGCTCCAATGTTTCTTTCTGTATCTCTCTGTATCTCAACTTCGCGGAGAAAACTATCTCCCGAAATGAGCAATACCTATCTTAGAATTTGTCTGGATATCTGATGCAACCCAGTTCACAAATGAACTTCAAATCCAGCAAACTTCTTAGACTGTATCGTCCGCTGAATTTAATTAGTATCCTGCGCCATACCTCCTTCGGTATCCGCTTGGACCACATGTCCAACATACTGCCCCTCAAAAGAGGAAAAACTATAACTCTGACAGGCACGCTGTCATCTAGGTCACTTTGGAAGCCTGAAATGATAACCGTTTTTTGAAGGAGGTTGCCGTTACCATATCCCAAGAACATTCACTTATGTTCATAACTTCTTCCCAATGTTTCTCCAGGATTGGATTAATATATGTTTATTGCAGCTAGTGCAAAAACAACGTCTGGTGTGGTACTTGATATTTCATGATTAACTCAATTACCTAAGCAAGTGATATGCTAATCATGCACATCCCTCTTCCCTTTAGTCTGTAAGACACCTTTAGAGAGAGTGACTCCATCACCTGCAGGTACACCACCATGCTAGGAGTCGTCCATTCTAAAATTCCTTTAGAATGATGTCAAAGTACCCAGATTGGGATACTTCCTAAATCTAGATCTAAAACCATAAATCTAGTAACCAGAAACCCTGATATTACATTCATATCCTGTGTGGAGAGACAACTCTGTGACAACCATAATACAACCGATCGTAGTATAAGAATATCTCTTCCTATCAAGTGAATGTCATCCCAATTACCTGGACATCACTCTCTACTACCTTCTTAGCAGATCTATCTCCTATTCTTATGAGGTCAAGACCTATGACTGTCACATCAAAAATAGATGATCTTGTTTCCGCTATTCCTGCTTTAGTCTATAAATAGACATAAGCTACTTGCCCACTATACTTCCGCTGCTCCCACTGACTACAACAACCCTCTGGCAGAGTCATATACGCGTGCACTTCCAAACCTAGTTTAGAATAACGCTATACTCATCCTCCTGCCGGGTCTTATAGTCTAGAACAACAGTAATGGCAAGTCTGGATAAACACGAACCTCCCTGTCACCATCACTGAGAAGACCGAAGTACCTCTCGGGTGCCTGAGGTTACCCACCAAATCGGCGCAGTGGCTAATGGAACGTCGAAACCAATTGAATTATCAGGTTCTATTAAATCTTCAGTAATCGTTTGTGGTTCTGGAATAACTTCCAGTTCTACCATACTCCCACTTCTATTTTTCTGAAAAAATCCATTTTACTAAATCTGTGGCGAGTCAAGAACAATATAAATATTGATCTTCCTGATGGTAGAAAGTTAACCCTCGTCAAAGCCCGGGATAACCCACAAACAGGCATTACTGCAACGTGCCTTGAGTTTATCCGGATTCTGGTTTTAAGTATCAGCCGGACAACTCCCTATACCTTAATATCGTTAAGATATAAATTGATTCTATATATATCTAATATAGAAACAAAAGCACTAATTTAATTGAAACCAGATTCAAAATCATGCAGCTGTCTCCAGTGCATTTCAACCAAATGGAAAAAGGCCAATCAACATTACTCAACTAGGAGTGCATCCATATATGAGTAACCTGAAAGAGAAGCAAGTTCTCAAAACCATTACTATCAATGGAATACCAAACACAAGTATCTGCATCTTCGATTTCATCGAAGAATCCTGATACTTCCAAGAAACGGTTCTCTACTTTATTCTTATACCTATAACTTCTCAATATCTGGACCTTGCACTTCAACAAAATAACTGGAGAAGTCACAAGTAAACAGAATATAGTACGAGTACCAACCCTTTTGTCTTAATAGACACTGGACATCATACAATACTTTGTACAAGTCCCCAGAGTTTCAATAACTCAAACCCTGTGTGCCGTAGGCTGGAAAAACTGTATTATGATTAAGAAGAATTACACCGCTGTTGAATGCACCTTACCTAATCACCAACTGATATAGGTAAATGTCACAGACATAATATCAAAAGGATATATCTCACTTTATAAAATAAACATACAGATATATCAGTTTGAAATTGGTGCATAACAACGGATATTCAAAACCAAATATTTGCCATCCGGCAAAATCCTGATGATTTCCTCAAATATCACCAATTACAACGAATTCCGATATAATAAGGATCTAATCACCCAACTCCCAATATCTTACTCCCACTCATCATCCGTAATAACATACAGATGTGAGAAACTGATCTGGTAAATACATACCCTGGAGTTAAATTCCAATTGGGAAAACAGTTATCAATTAATATCGCACAGTGAAACTGAAATATGAAAATGTTTCAAAAAAGGGGTTAACTGATATTCCTAGTAACGCCTCTTCCACTATCCTAATTCATGACTGTAACCATATACTTATCTGCCCTCACTCCAATCCCTTCATTATGTCTTTACTTATTAACTTTTGTACACCTTCTTTAGGCTAATTGGTTTTCTTTCTTCCCTACCCTTCGGCACCAGTCTAAGGTTTGGAAGAAGACTATCCAATATGCGTAATAGGTGTACTCTCCTAATCCTAGGAGCCCTCGCAATCTGAGAGAAGGTAAAGAGAAGAGACAACCGAATAATCCTATTCTATTTCTCCTGAACCGGAAACCATCCTCGAATCTGGAACGAATTCCTTCGAGTTCGTATGTAACTATACGATGGCATATCTAATGGAAGTGGATATCCGTAGTGATACGGAGTGTTCCGGAGAAATTCAAAGTGGATGTGGGAGTGGCAGGGGTATACACAGTTTTGTCATGAATGATAGCAGTCGCAATTGTCTTTGCCATCGTTCTAATCCCTTTATTTGTCTTTACTTATTACCTTCTGCACATCACACTTAGGCTTAATTGGTTTTCTTCCTTCCCTACCCTTCGGCACCAGCCTAAGGTTTAGAAGAAGACTATCCAATAAGCGTAATAGGTGTACCCTCCTAATCTTAGGAGCCCTCGCAACCTGAGAGAAGGTAAAGAGAAGAGACAACCGAATAATCTTATTCAATCTCTCCAGAACCAGAATCCATCCTCGAATCTGGAATAAGTTCCTTCGAGTTCGTATGTAACTATACGATAGATTTATCCAATGGAAGTGGATGTTCGTAGTGATACGGGGTGTTCTGGAGAAATGCAAAGGTAGTATAGAAGTGGCAATGATGTATGCGACACCGTGACATTCCAAAAGTCAAAGTGTTTTAAGAAGGTTCAGCTAACTTGGTTCATGAGTTTTAGTCAAGGGTCGGGCTATGATCGTTGCCAAAGAGAGAGAGAAAAGAAACACTCACGTGCATTCTAACCTAGATCAGAATGGTTAATTACTTTATCTAATCTGGATGGCTCCCACTGTTTCCCCGACCCAAAAAGAGAATTAGTCGAAATCACCCGAGGAGTAATCCTACTCATTAGTGGGAACCGGGATCCAACTATCATCGCATGATAACTTGACGGAATCCACTCAAGTTACCACACTCTAAAAGGTATGTGCAAGCATGGCAAGTTTTTTGTATGTTTGAAACTCCCGATATGATTTTTACCCCAAGCGGTTTATGACCTTGACAAAGGCCAACAAATCATAAACCACAAGTCAAGTTCAACCCGTCATTATCCTGGATTACTCTAGACCCACCCGTACAAACCCTTGACAAAGGCCAATAAGGTTATGCGACCATCCTAGATAATCGCAACTCAATGCAACAGACAAGCAATATCTTGCTACCTCAAACTACACCTTGACAAAGGCCAATAAACACAGCACGAATACTAGTTACCACTTGAAAGAAATGACGGAGGGCTACGGCTGGTTTTTGGCAAAAAACCTTTAATGTAACGAACTTGATATCGTTGAAGGAACCGAGTGGTTTTACAAATTTATAGTGGCGAAAACTTTTGCTAAAGAGGTCACTCCTGGTGAAGGGGTCTCGGCTCTTTCCCCATCGAATAAGGTGCAGGATATTCCAAACTGAATACCATGATGCAAAGCAAAAGGAAACGACTATAGTGAAGTTATTACGTTGACGCAAACTTTTACTCAAGGGGTCACTCCCGATGAAAGGATCTCGGCCCTTGCCTCGTCGAATGAGGTGCTGAATATTCATAACCGAATACCACTGTGCAAAGCAGAAGAGAACGTCTGTAATGTCAGTTTTCTAAAAACTTGGTTCCAACAACATCATATAGGTTTGTTTTATCCTCGCATTGATAAGAATCAATGCAGTCCCATCAATTAATCACACCAGAAAAGAACGAAAATAAAATGTACGTATATGCCATCCGCATTCGCCACTGGGTCCCGTCATCACTCGTTAGGTTACTTAACTAACGACAGAGCGGGGACTGGACTAGCGCGGGTGCAAAACATATACAACATCTACTAATATATATAAATAGATAAATATATATATATATAACATTCGTCCCAGGCATGATATAAGCAACATCACAGAAAACATCACAGAAGTAACACATAATGGCGGATAATCTTGGAGCCCCGGGTTTCACTTGAGCCGCAAATGAGACCCGACGTTCCATGTCGTGTGGATAGCCTGTGCAATGAAACCTAGACCCCTACGAGCGCGGCAAGTTACCCGCCAAAACAAAAAATGACGCAACCCCCTTCAACAACGTGAATAGGACACCCGGCACTTCACGGAATCCGGTGACTTGAGCGCCACTCCGTGGGTCATACCTATACCCCTACGAGTGCGGTGAATAGCCCGCCAATTCTAGAGTAAGGCCCCCTCCGTCTCAACTCCATGAGATGCGGGCCCGTTGCCCTTTAGAACCCGGCTATTCGTGCACTCCACCGCGGGGTAATCCTAGTACAGAAAAGAAAATAATATACAAGGGTGACATCGACATCAACCCGGTCATGCCCCAAATGAATAATATACAAACTGACAGTGACAGCAGTCCACATGTCGGACGCTCGCCCCGCAATATCAAATGTACAAATTGAAACTAAACTGTACTAACATTGCACCATAGCTATCCACCACGACGATCTAACCAACATCACAGCACAACACAGAATATCAACGTGAATGTCACGTTCGCAAACCTGTCTAAAAGAGTTATAGTAATTAGACAAGATTTACCGCTCGAATGGCATTCACGGTCGCAGATAGAAATGTAATGTACTGCAATTTTTAAACAATGTTAGAAAATATTGACTTCGAAATAACCCCTGAATAGCCCCAAACAATCTGATAATACCTTATCCAAACTGGGCTAAACAAACAATACCACTGCACATACTTTCCAGAGACTAGACTGCACCCTAAAAACCAAACCCAGAAGCCCCAGAATGGCCGGCCGCCTCGGATTTTTGAGCCATGTGCTCGGCCAAAATCCGAGGGATTAGGGTCGTGTTTGGGGTGTAGGCTAGGGGTCATGTCAGTAGTCTTCTGTACTTGTTTAAAAAAAATTTTAAGACACTTTCAAAATCGACAGAGAAGGAAATGTGCAGGGCAGTGTGTCGGGTTTGTTTCGATTTCGATACTTTAACATTGTCTAAACCAACTAGTAAGGGGTTTAAAGGGTGGCTCTGATACCATGCTGGGTTACGGCAGCGCCCCGGCCATCAAAACATGGCTAAATGCGGAACAAAAATTTTATTAAACCGGCGCTACCATTACCCGATTCTCGGATCTACCTTAAACCCTAAACCAGCAAACTAATAAAGAAATTAGAATGATTATACCGAGTTGATCCGTGTCCTTCGATCTTCATTCCAAGCTCCTAGCGGTTCGTTGATCGAGTTTGGTTGCCGGTCTTCCTCCATCTCCGATGATCCACCCGAGAGATGTGATTCCGGCTATAGCTCCACACCAAGATACAAATGAAGCAACTAGGGTCTCTAGGATACTACCCTAGAGAGCCTAGGATGTAGTGAGTGTATTCAAAATGTTTACCATCTCATATCATGAATGTGGAAGCAAAATATAAAAGCTAGAAGAGGATGAAGCTAATAGTAAGGGAGGAGCTCAAGAAAAACCCAAGTAAAGAAAAACTTAGCATGCTTGCAAAATGAGCCCAACCTTAGAAAGAGAATGATGCATGCTTGGTTTTGTTAAAACCATTTTTCCATTTTTAAAAAACACACCATGCTTGAATAGTGAACACAAATGAATTAATAATTCATTTGTGTTCACTATTACAAGCATGGTTCTCACCATATCTCCTCATGCTATTTTCCACCTCATTATTCATTTTATGAAAATGGTCAAATCCAAAATGAGGTGGCACCTTCTAGAATGTTGTCCGGTAAAAAATACGGATTACATTCTACTGTATATACATACATGTATCCGTACCGAAATACGAATACCTAAAGAGATAGAATAACACAAAGAATATAATACTAGAATATACGTATCGAAATACATATACGTAAATTATTAAATCAATACCTGATTTAATAATCCGGCTCAAGTCCGAGTCGGCCAGTACTATCAATTGTCCGATCGAAAGTCCTGGTACAAAGTACACCAATCGATCGGAACCCTGCACGTATCCAATACAGCTACTACATCATTTCGCCAGAACCAGGGAAACCCTCTGTGTGGGACTCTAAAGACTCGTCAATACGCTGGCAGTGGGTTTAACTACAAGCACGTCAGCGGCACTAACTGTATGTAATGGCTACCCAGGTATTAAGCGAAAGGGAGGCCGACGAGCAAACTCATCCTGAAACCCCTACTGAGCCCGACAGTGATAATATCCGTACAGTCCGGTCTGTTCGTCTAAGAGTATCGCATATCGAGTCTAGGAGGTGGATAAAGTCAGACCCCTAACAACGCGATATTTAGTGTCGGCATGATACCCATCACCACCTGAGAAACTTTCGATCCTGGATCGATAATTCTCGTTCACCATGGCCATGGATTTCTGGTGATGGCCACTCGTGCACAACGTGACATCAACCCCTAATACCGGGAGAGACGAATCCCCGACGATCCGATCACTGCCTCCATGTGGCTCGGGACTGTACCCAACTAAAACCTGTTTGCACGACTCCATTAAGCCGTGGTAGGGTAGTAATCAAAGCACAGTGGGAACTCACACGAGACAAACAACGATATCAGGTCGACAGACTAACCTGTACACATGTCACCTGGGAACTGCTATCTAACAATAGGTATAATACCAACTAGCAGGTTCCCGGCAAGTCCGTCCAGTGTGCTCATAACCCAATGAGCACATGTATACTATCTTAGGTGAAAAACTAACACCAATGGCTTGTGTGTCCTTGCCACCGCCCCTCGTCGGGGTCTCGATCACTATACACTATCACTATACACTAGTTTACACCGGAGTATCGATGCCCAGCCTCGATACTCCCACGATTAGGGACATTTAAGGATGTGCTTATAGACCCCCAGCTCCCACGTATATGATCGCCATCATAATGCTGGTAGTCAAGCAAGGATTCTATGGGCTCTATCAACATGTACATGATAAAGACAAACTAGATAGCATACTATCATCTCAAGTAAGATTGTTCTATCGGTATAGGTCCTCACTTAATCATCATAATCACCAGTCCACGACTATGATAATTGCCTTGAGGGCACTATAGCCAACATATTAATCCCAAGGTCGGCCTACAGATATCACTTTAAGATCTCTTTCTTTCCAACGGAGGGAGCAAGGCCTCCCAAGGGTATCCAAAAGGTAGATTGAGAAGAGGAAGAGGAAGATTCGATCGATTTCGAGTCAGATAGGAAGAACTATCATCCTGCAGAGCATTGCCCTTTGAAAGCGCCTCCTAATTCAATGTCATCTTTCTAGACCAAAACCACAAAAGGTTTGTGAACGATAGATGCGACAAATAATCGGTTTCAGACAGGACAAGATCGTAGATTCACATCCCCCGGCTCATCAGGTTCATGACCTGAAGACTGTATGTTCGAATCATGTCCCTGCCTAATCACTTGAGATGTTGGGGGGGCCGGCAGCTGTGCCACCACACCAACCAAGTATACAGGCGCTGGGTTCGCGTGTTTAGACCAAGACGGTGACTCTGATCCGTCTAGGCCACACACTGCGTTAGAGCGAGGTTGATTGCACTCAGAAGTACAAAAGAGGGTAGTCGGTTGTAATTAGCCCCGGAGAGGAGAAGCGTGTGTAGGAGAGGACGAGCTCCAATCATCTTGAAATTCAAACCTTTCTTTTCCGGGTACCAGGTCACTTCAAAAGACGTTAACGAGACGAGACTTAGTGAACTCAAAAGCACTCGCATTATACTTAACGATTCACAAACCAACACTGAAAACACGTGTTAGTTTTCATTCGCTAGTAAAACGTCCGAAATGAGGCGTTATACCTCCTCTCTTCTGTGTTGACGGACAAAGGCTGAACTAAAAAAGGAAGAACAACCTTGGACTCTCATCGATGCTGTCTTCGTTGATCCCTCCTGTTCAATTCTGACGGTTGCCATGGAAAATCCTTTGGTTGGCATTTGGCTCTGGATTAGAAGCTTGTCCACTGCCTTTCCTGGCCTGGCATCTAATTGTTGATGGTAAAAAAAAACCGTGTCTGGACAAAATATCTAGTGAAAAACCCTTTAGATCCAAAAAGTAATAGTACAACCAGGCACATTTTACCTTTTAATATTTTCATATTACCCTTGTAAGTTTCATAATGTAATGTTTTTGTGTTTATATAAGTTTTTCTCTTGTGGTTATTCAGTGTATTGGACAGAAGAGAGAAAAAGATGAAGAATTTTTGACACCTTTTAGACAAATTAAAGTAAACCATGTTCTAATTTCTCTCTCTCTCTTATGTCCGGATATATATGACCAACACAAAATTTTCCTATGAGAGGGAGAGAGAGAGAGAGAGAGAGATTGACTTTGGTTATGTCACTTATGATGCGGGTGTTGGTCCTCCCCATCATGATCAAGAGATGCATGATGATGATGATGATGATATGTTTGAAGTTGAACTCAAACCTCTCGTGCGCCAATGCATCATCTCCGCAAGCTTTTCTCACACGTGGGGCCCACAACGAGTTTGTTTTATTTATTGGTTTATTTTATTTTATTTTTTCATAAGAAAATTGCATTTTTTAAATGAAAAAGAAAAATACAAGAGTATTATAGCTTGGGTCAGTGACGTCATAGGGTTGGACCAAGTGCCCTGCACCTGCCTCATCTCTGCATTCTGTCTATCAACAAGACAAGTCGGCGATAATACCGCCAACTCATACATACGACAGTAATGATATCTCTTCAATGTGTGCAAGTAATCCTCCGGCAACGATTTGTGCATGACCAATCAAACATACGAAAATAATTTTCCTTTCCACCTTGCATCCCACCCTCATGCATCTAGCTAAGAGAGATCATTACTTTTTTGACAATGTAAAGTACAACTAGATTTCATGTGGGCTCCAAATTGGTATCTCTCGTTCTTTTCGGTACGATGAGGATGAGATATCAAGATGGATAGTAAAAATATTTCCGTTTAACATAGCTCATTCGGTAGAGCCTTTTGCTTCCTCAAGTGAGAGGTACGTAGTCATTTTGATCACTCACTTCCAAAAGTAAAAAGAGGAAAAGGAATAAAAAGAAACTTCTTTGCTGACGAAGAGAAAATCGATGAAAACGTCATGATTGAAAATTCCATTAATTAAAATACTTGCAAAATTTTGGGTCTTTTGATTATACTCATGCTCAGTAACCATAAAATTAATAATAGTTTTATTGCTATCGTCTCCTGTTAGTTTTGAATCTATATTTCTCTACGTTCATATATAATTTTTTCCAAAGTCTTGCCTCTTTCATACATCTGGTGCTTCGAGCTTATATCGCATGCCTCACCTAACCTAAATAATGAATGTATTGATTCTAACATTGTGTTACCATATCATTAAACCATTACCGACTTGAAATTTACAATTTGGAACGGCTGTTCCCAATCAGGACACTATCAATCTAGATCGAAAGAATCATCATTCCGATCTAAAAATAGACATAAAGTCCGCTTTGTGCTAATAGAGCTATGTTTTACATTGTGTATAAGTGTATCATAATTAAATTACACACAGGCATACGTATACAAAGGATCCAAAAAGCAATCCATGTTCCAGAGCTAAGTTTACTACCTAAGTTTACCGTTGTCTATAAGTATATCCAAGAAAATTACTACTATCGTACCATGTTGCATGACCCACAGCGCTCCGCGTGTCCGTTTTCGTTCCGCGTAGCAATACGTTCCGCGTTCTAAGCAACATAGTTTTAACAAACAAGTATGGCAAATATAATGGAGCATGGATGCATGCATGCAACACTCTCGAAATATCCATCTTCTTTCTAGAAAATCATGGCTTCTATGCAATAATTAACACACCCCAACAGCCTTAGAAAGGTAGCATAAGATCCATCATAATTAATAATGGATCAAGTTGGTGGTGGATACAAGCATAAACATAACTTTAAAAGGATACTCCACTAACCCCCTATAAAAGAGCATAACTTTTGATGCTGAAAAAGATTCTCACCCAACCTAGTGAAACCTTGTGATTATATTATATAATACTACTAGCGATAGCTAACATGCATGCACTTATTATACATATTGAAGCATATACATGAAGTTCTTTCCCTTCAGAAAAGCAAAAGGAACTGCAATAGCATGAAGAAAGAGGCCCTCTCCCTTTGCAAAAGCTCACTTTGTTACTAAAGCTAGCTTTTTATATACGTTGACTTGCCCCATAAAGCCTGCAAGCTTTCAAAGCTAGCCAAGGAAATAAATAAAGAGAGAGCCCTTTGATGTTTCTCTCTCCAATAACCAAACCCATGAGTTTCTTTCACACACCTCAACAGCATTAGCTTAGCATGGAAATGATCAACCATCAAGTTGTAGTGAGAGAGAGGGAATATGTGCTCAATAATTAATGGAGGGTTGAGATGAAAAGGGTACATTAATTTACTTGGCCCTTTATTCATGGTCTCTTGTATGGGATGAGAATAACTTTCCCCTGCTAGCTAAAATAGAATAAAAAGACTTTGCCTTTTGTAAAAGGAGTTTTTATGGAGTGTCTTAAAAACATTAGCGGTGGGGGAATAGCAAGCTCCACCCACTTAGTGAGGAGGATATTGTGCATGCTTGATCTACTTGAGCTTGCTGCATGAAACCTAGCTTAACATATATATACTTCTTTACAATCCCATGAGATAGTAAGAAAATGCTCCACTAAAATTGTTCCAAGTTTGACGTTGGATACCCAAGTGGTGTTTGTAGTCCAAGATTCCAACACTAATTTCCTGCAATAGGTGAAAGGAGTCTAAGTTCTTCATAGCACACTTTATTGCCTATTCCAATTAATATGCCAATCTCAAGTTGCATAATACCAAATTTTTTTTTATAAAAAAGGTACACGAAGCATAGTTTGAAATCTCGTCCGATCAGTATCCGAGATAGCTAATCCGATATAAAAAAAATGACCGTCCAAGTTCCGATACCAATGCCACCCAGTTATACCATGTTATATTGGGTTTTCCATTTAACTTGTAGATTCCGGTCTCAAGTTTGTTAGTGGGTTAATTAATAGATTATTGACTTATGGCTTATTTGGCATCATTACATGCTAAAAAAATTATCAAAGATACTATAGATATTTTTATCAAGTATCGGACACCATTTTAAACACCATTAATTGATAAAGAATTTGCCAAATTGATTGTAGCTGTTTTTACTATTTATATTTAAATAATTTCATAAGTTTTTGATAGTCAAACAATATAAAATTCAATATTTTCGATTTGAGATGGCCGATACAGCTGAGATAGCCGAATTACCCAAAAATGATTGCCCGCCTATTACCGATACCAATACTGATATTTTAAAGCTTGACATGAAGACATTAAAATACTAGTTGAAATCAACATGTTCATATTTTGACTTTTATTAACCATTTTGTAGACTTTCCTTATAAGCCAATACCAACATTTGACATAATCTTAGATAATTGCATGATCTCAAACTAATCAAATTGGTTTATGATTTGACAAAACCTAGCCATAATAGTTGAAAGTTTAAGGGTATCAGGGAAGAAGTGATGGAGGTCCTTTTCGGGTCTCCGTTAGATGTTGTCTTCCGTCGATCTTCCGGTGGAATTTGGAGGTAATCTCCTGTTGCGTGTGGATCTCAATGGGTTTTAAGGAGATTGGTGATTTGGAGGAGTTTAGCGCTGAGTACCTGCAAAGAAGTCCCGGGATGGTTTGGTACCACCGAGGACCCTCCGACGATCAAGTTAGCACTAGATCTGAGCAGAGTAATGGCTAAGTGGAGTAAAAAATGGCTTACTTAACCCCTCTGTGATGGGGGTTTATATAGTGGCGGCAGCACGCAGCAGCAGGCGCGAGAATCTGGCCGGCAGTTACCCTCCCGACGTCACGCCCGCGTGAAGAGCGGATCGCCCATTAATGGTGATCGTGATGGCGTGGAACATGGGACGTTGCTGGCGGAGAATCTGCGCGTGGCGAGATTTGCGGAGCGGCGGTTACGCCTGTGGGTGGTGGAGTTGGTCGGTCGGAGGGACCGAGGAAGATGGCCTCGGTTGGAGAGCTCGGAGACGAGCAGGAGGGCCGAGGAGTCCTGGTCCTGTGGCAGCTCGGGGAGAGATGAGGGGCCGAAGAAGCCAATTTGCAGGGGGCTCCGAGGATGGCCAGCTTGTGCCTGCGGGTCGGGTACAGGGGTGGCCTGGTCGGCCCCTGTGGGCCCTTTCTTCTGAGTTCTGGGACACGTCATCTGCCACGTGTCCTGATCTTGGAGATCGCCAATATTGATCATCATCATTAGCCCCCCACTCTTGTCCCGACCAGCTAGCGGGTCGGATCAGGAGTGGACTGCCGGGTCGCCCGGGGTAAGCTCCCTCCTAAGGTTTCGTCGGGACGCATCCCCGGGCTGTCAGCTATCTTTTCTGCCAGCGAATCAGGGCGAGATCTCTGCATTTAAGGAAGGTGCGCCGGTTCGTGCATCCTGCCACTGAGGCGACGGTCCACGTGTCAAGCCTCGGTTGGCCGACGCGACGTGTACAGACCTGCGGCGTCTGATAGGGTGCGGTCCAGTGAGGGAACGAGAAGTGGAGCAATCGGGACCGTTGGACGCGAGGAGGCGTTTTGGCGGGAGATGAAGGGCGCCGTTGGATGAGGTCGTTTGCGGTGATAAATAGGGGTGGGGCCCGCTCCAGGGGCCCTACTCTTTAAAATTTCCTTTCTTATAAGTCTTGGCTGCTCGGCGCTCTTCTTCTTTTAGATACATGGTTCATTCCCACTCTTTGAGTCGCTCGTTCCAGAAGGAGGCCAGCGGCGCGGCCGTGCCCCTGGCTGGCTCATGCCCTGCGTCGAATGTTTTGTCGGCGATAGGACCGTCCGCTTCGTTGGCGGCTCCTGGCGATTGTTCCGGCGGTGGCCAGAGACGTCCACGGTCATCCGAGCCCCAGACGGGAGACAGAGGGGACGGAGAGGACGGGGCCCCCCTTAAGAGAAAAAGGACAATTTCTCGTGCGCCGCCGTCGATGGTTCCTGAGGGGACTCCCGTGCAGGAGGGTGATGCCGTCTTCATGGTTCCATCTGGGCTTTTTGTCACTGCCGGCTTGCTCGCCGGGATGGAAGAGTCGGCCGGGGGAAAGCTTCCGCATGGCATCCTGAGGGCCCAAATGGAGGCCATAGCCAAAGAGGCGGTCCAGGTACGAATTCCTCCACGCGTTGTTTTTTGGCCTTCCTTTCTTTGCTTTGAGCGCCTCCCAGTTTCTCATCAGCTTCCCGTCAGGTCCTTCAACACTGCGCCCTCGCTACTCGTATGGAGGCCGAGGGGGCGTTCCATGCACCGAGACCGGTAGAAGCGTTTCCTTCGGAGGTCGAGGTCCTGCGGCGTGACCTGCGTCTGGAGAGGGCGAGGGCCGACGTCCTGGCAGCCCGTGCGGAAACTGCGGAGCTCGCCAATTCAGCGAATCGGGGTGTCCATCGTCGCCTGAGCGCATCCCACCGGATTGCCGAGAGGAAGCTGGCGGATCTGGCCGATCGCTTCGCAGCCATAGAGAAGGAGAGAGACACCAGCAGGGGGATGCCGAGGCGGCGTTTCTGGCGGCCCAGACTGCCGAGGTTCGGGCTAGGAAAGCTGTGGCCGATTACACGGTGTCAGAGCAGTTTTACGTCGAGCTTGGTGAGTATTCCGCCATCGCGTGGAATAAGGCTCTGGATGCCGTGAAAGAGCAGCTTCCCGACTTCGCCGATGGTGAGCTCCGTGCTCGGGTCCCACTCCCGGTTGTTGGGGTAAAAATTTACACCCCGGTTGACCAAGTCAAAATCAAAGTCAACCCCAAGCCAAGTGGGCCCAAGCCCAGATCCAGTGGGCCCATGTCCGGGTCGAGCCCGAACATGAAGCGGCCGGCCTCCCCCCACGCCAAGATAATTTTTTTTGTAATAAACAATTTTGTTGTATTTCTTTTATTTTATGGATAAATATAAGAAAAATAGGCATAAAGCCAAATTTTTGTAAAGCCCATGGCTTATGTGCAAAAAGAAATGGCACATGAGCCATGGGATAGGCAAAATGCCATTTTGTGAAGCCCAAGGGGCTATGTATAAAGTGTATAGCCTATAAAAGCAAGGATAATGAAAATATCCCAACAACTTTTTCTCTCTCTAAAAATTTTCCAGATCTGAGATCCTTTCTCCTTCTTCAAGATTCCAAAACCTTCTTCTTTCTCTTGAATTAAATCAAGAGTTTTACTCTTCTTTTTATAAAACAAAATAGTTTTTCACCATAAAACCCATAAAGGGGAACTCAGATCTTCCATTAGATCTCAAAAAGAAGAGATTTTTAAAAATCTCATATCTCTTGATCTTCAAGATCCAGCTAACAGAGGAGGAAGAAGAAGAACATCTTTCACTAAACCCCCAAAGAAAAAAAAATACACTCAGGAGTCCAACTCCTCTCTAATTTCTCTTCCGAGAAATTTTTTTTAGGCTAAAAGCCTCTTTTTCTTGCCGGCGCTCAAGCGCAGAGCGCCTGCGTGCCGACACGTGGCGCGCTTGCACTCCAGCGCAAGTCGTCCCCGTGCCGACACGTGGCGCTCTTGCGCTCCAACGCAAGCGCTCGAGCGCAAGTCGCTCACGTGCCGACACGTGGCGCGCTTGCGCCCAAGCGCTGAGCGTCCGAGCGCAAAGCGCCCACGTGCCGACACGTGGCGCGTTGCGCTCCAGCACTCTGCGCTCGAGCGCAAAGCGCCTACGTGCCGACACGTGGCACGCTTGCGCTCACGCGCCCAGCGTCTGAGCGCAAAGCGCCCACGTGCCGACACGTGGCGCGTTGCGCTCCAGCACTCTGCGCTCGAGCGCAAAGCGCCCACGTGCCGACACGTGGCGCGCTTGCGCTCAAGCGCCTAGGCGCTGGCCCCACGCATCCTTTGGATGTCTTTTCCCCTTTATTTATATATACATGTATATATATACATATGTACACATACACATACTCCACGAAACTGTCCCTGTTAGAAAAAAATTTCTAACGGGGCGCTGCCCCGCACCTCGCAAGGGGGCTACTAGCCCTCTTGACCCCCAGCCCGCTATCCGGGTAGCGGGACCCCCGTAAAAACTCTGCGTGGCTCCCGATATATTTAAACCCCCCCTCCAAAACACAACACACGTACACTGCACATTGAGTTCGCATGGCCAGTTTAACCCGTCAATCGGAGGTTCCCTCGCCTCAAAGGCGGGGGGTAATTAACGGCAGCTTAGTCCGCGGCTGCCGGAGATTCGGATCCCCACAATCATTAAACCACGGCCTACCCTAGGCAGGGGGAATCTGTAGTACGCCTGACAAGCGCGCGCATATTCCCATCTCAATGGGGGTGACGAAAAATACCCTACAGATTCTGGCACGCCCGGTGGGACTAATCTCTCCTCCCATATTTCGGGTTAAACGTTCATGCGAACTCAATCAATATACATATCGATTGCCTATACTGAAATGATGTTTTTTTTCCATGCAGCAATCAACCTTCGGCGACAATGTCTCCCCAGACAAATTCAGCTTCCAACGTGACCCCGATTCCGTACGTGGTCAAGATCAACGCTCGTGTGGTTCTCCCTGCAAGCCTCAGTCGACAGTGGGAGGAACCGCCCCGCCAGTTTGGCTCCGTCATCATCTACCCTGCCAGAAGCGCTCATCTGGCGGAAATCCCGGCGGAACAGGTGGCCAAGCCGGTCCCAAGGGGCAAGAGGTCGAATGTTGTGATTGCTAAGGCATCGCAACCGAAACTTAAGATGGTGTCTGAACGACTCCCTGGCGCTCCAGCTGGGGGCAAGACTTCCGGTGCGAAGGGCAACATCAAATGTCGCGGACGAGCTCAGGCGATGACTCCAACAAATGCGCAATCGAGCGTATCTCCAAGGTCCTCCATCGTCCGGTCTGCGGCGTCTTCCCAAAGAGCCGAAGTCTGCCAGGCGCTTAGAACAGAAAAGTTAAGGCAGAAGCGGCTCAGGTATCGAGCCAACAAGAGGGCCAGGGCTTCGGCCAAATGGAATCGTGTGAAGTTCCAAGTGCAGGGTTGCCCTGCGACGACGGCTGAGTCGGACGTAAGAATCAGCAATTCCTTTGAGCCTCTGAAGTGGGTTCAGAAAAATGCCATGACCGCCAGAATCAAGAAGACAGCGGTCCGAACAGTGCTACAAAGAGACGTGTCCCGGCCCCGACAGAAAAAGTATGACACTGTCTCTTCAAGGGTCTATCAGGCGCTCTGTGCCGCATGAAAGCAGAGGGGCAAATCCAGAAGAGAAGTGCCGCACCATTCAAGAACCTGGTTAGGCCAGCCGCCTTCAATCGACTACCAGCTACCGAAGCAAGGGGGTCAAGACAGCGATCCGTGAAATCAGCCGCCAATGATAGAAAGACGGCCGGATATATCATCCATACGGTCTATATGGCGGGCGGGCGCCCCAGCGACAACCTTTGCAGCAAAAGCAAGGAGGGGGCCACCATATCCCAAGCCCAATCTAGCCTGAATGTGGTTGCCGCCGCCCAAGGACAGCCGCCCCCGCTGGATGAAGAAAACCTTCTCGATGAGGATGATAGGCAGAAAGACCCCTCGGTCCATGCAGAGTCAAGCTCGGACAGCGAGGAAGAGCCGACTTTCCGTCCCAGGACTGCAGAGCAAGAGCTGCTTCAAGAGCTTCGAAAACAGCTCAGGAGCAAAGATAAAGAGATGGCCAAGCTCTATTCGAAGATTGACGACTTAACGAACGTGGTGATGCAGCTTGCGGCTCAAATTGCTCGAGCGCCTCACAATCAAGCACAAGCCGCTACTAATCAGCCGAGTGATGACAATCCGAGGCAGCCAATGCCTGTTCCTTCGAGTCCAAGACTGGTCGAGCCACATGAAAGCCGGCCACACTCCGCTTCTGGGGATGCCTTGGCCCCAGATAGCACTATCCCGCTAACACAGGATCGGATAATGGATTTGGTCACCAGCAAGATTAAAACATTGGTGGCCGAAGCTGAAGCTCAGAAAGAAATCGGCAGTAGTGGGCGGCCATACCCCGCGCAGTACGATCTGATTGAGTTCCCAAGTGGCTACGTCATTCCTAAGTTCGGAAGATTTGATGGAACAGGGAATGCAAATCAGCACGTCGCCCACTTCAAAGCATCGTGTGGAAATACATGGGGCAATGACGCGCTCCTTCTTCGTCAGTTTGTCAACAGCCTGACCGGTGTCACTTTCGACTGGTTCGCGAGCATACCAGACGGGTCCGTCATTACATTTGCCCAAATGGAGTCTCTGTTCCGGCAAAGGTTCATGAGCGTCAGTGATAAAATCTCCATTGCCGACCTTGTGAGGACCAAGCCGGGGAAGAATGAAAGCAACACCGACTTTATTGCCCGATGGCGTAATCTCATGGTCAAGTGCGAACCGCCGCTGGAGCAGGACCAGTCCGTCAGCCTTCTCATTGGGAACCTCAGCAATTGGATGGTCCCATTCTTGTGTACAGCAGGCCTCAAGACGTTTCAAGAGCTAACCAAGAAAGTCCAAATGCTGGAACGCTCAAAGCAAGAGTCCCCGCCGGACTCTCAGAGAGACAAAACTTGGAAAAGCAAGCGGGACGACAGCCATAGAAGCGGGAGTTCCAGCAGTACCAATGTCTTCAATGCGTTCGACAATGAAGAAAAGCGAAGGGCGGGCAAATCCAAAACCAACTGGTCTCGAAAGCCATTGCTGGGAGGAGATGGGCCTTCCCTAGAGGAGAAAAAGAACAAGGTTTACTCTTTCAGAAGGGACAAGGTCCGCAAGATATTAAAAGATGCCTTGAACAACGGCCTACAATTGCCGGAGTCGAAAAGACCCCAAGAAGCAAAAATGACCGACAATCCTCTGTATTGCCCGTACCACCGAGTAGTGAGCCATGTGATCGAGGATTGCTATATCTTCAAAGACTGGTTCGAGAAGCAGTACAAGGCTGGAGAGATCGAGCTGTCCAAAAGTGTGTTGGTGAACAATCAAGTTGCAACCACCAACTTTATACAGACAGAAGTTGAAGCCTTCTGGGAGCAGACAGCCGAACCCGCTACCCCGAGAAATGAAACGGAATCATCGCGGCCTCCGTGGAATACGCACATATCTAATAAGACGAAGAAGATGATAAAGCTACTTCGGAAAGAACGCAGGACGGAATGGGAAGGGCAGAAGAAGCCTACCAGTCCAGCTGCCAATACGGCTCCATCAGGCTCAAAATCCAAGAAGCTCAAGAAGAAGAAAAGTGCAGCTCGGCCGAAAAAGAGTCTGCAGGGAGATCGACCATTCAAAAATATATCGATTCCCTCGAAGAATATGAACAAAAGGAAAGAACATTGATTCAATTGAAGGAGTTCTTCCCTGTACAAGCGGCTGAAATTCTGGAGGAGTTAGAAGAAGACTCCAATGAAGAGATCCCAGTAGTGACCTGCTACGCCATCCATCTTGGCAGCGACTCCGAGGATGAGATCTATTTTCCCGAAGAGGACGAGGAGCTCGCCACAAAGGCCAATCAAATCCAGCTCAGACGCGGTACGGCTCTACCGCCAAATCAGGGCAACGCCCCAAAAGGGAAGAAAAAACAAGTCGCTAATGAAGAAGATGGCAGAGAACCGACTGATGAAAACATAAGTCCTTCCTCGGTGGACTATAATGTCTTGGCACATCTCCGGAAGCTTCCGTCTCTCCTGAGCATTTACGACGCCTTGGTCCTATCTAAGGAGCTTAGCGATGTTCTAATTCACGCTCTACAAAACCCCGAGCGGTATCAGGCTCATTTTGCGGAAATTAATATGAAAGAAGCCCGACACGCTCTGCATGCCGCCGCAGTCACATTTAAGGATGAAGACTTGCTACTGGGAACGACTGAGCATAATCGGCCGCTTTACGTGACCGGGTACAGCGACGGAGATCGAATTAATCGCATATTGATTGATCCGGGGTCCTCAGTGAACATCATGAACTTGCGAACTCTGAAGAGTTTGTCAATGGACGTCCGACACCTGTCAAGGGAAAGGATTGTCATTCAAGGCTTCAACCAAAATTGCCAGCAAGTTCTGGGGTCTATAGCTTTGCCAATCAAATTCAGGGATCTGCAAACTGAAGCTAAGATATACGTGATCGACGCCGACACATCTTATAAGATTCTCTTGGGACGGCCGTGGCTCCACGATTACGGCATCATTCCGTCAACTCTCCATCAATGCATGAAGTATACTAAAAATGGCGAAGAAAGACGCATTGACTGAGACATCCAGCCGTTCGGTGTGCATGAAGTCCGATATGAAGATTCTCGGTACTTTATGAACCACTAAAATGCTAAGCCACAACTGACTGAGGATAGACCGGCCCCAAGACTCAAAAGCAGATCTGCGCCGGCTGTCGCTTTCAAAAGCAAAAATACCCAAGTGCGCCCGCATTTCGGCAGCGACACTGATGAGTCCGACGCTGGAAGCCCGTCCTTCCGTAAAACTCGCCCTCATTTCGGCAGCGATACGGACGAATCTGTTACTGAAGGCCCATCTAGCAGCAAAGTCCGCCCTCATCTTGGCAGTGACACTGAAGAGTCAGAAGAAGAGGACCTGCCGTGCAACAGCTGTGCAGATCGGCCCCCCATGCAGCAAGCGAAACTACGAGAGACCTTCGAAGTCGCAGAAGGGTCCCTGGCCATCACAAGGGTGCCAGAACGGATGTGCAAAGAGCTCGACGCATTGTCAGTCTTTACCGTGGACCAGCTGAAAACTTTCTACGTGCCCGAAAGGAAAAATGGACAGAAGGGCATCCTGTTTTGCAGGTCAAACCCCGTTGTGCACCCGGACGACCTTTCTGTCGCGTGTCTTCCCTATGAGAGAGGCATAAGAGCCGTCCTCAATCCTAGATACTATGCGCCTGAGATACGGGAATACTTTAAGAAGTGCGGATGCCGGTTATATCAAACGGAGTCCGAAGCAAAGTTTTACGAAGGGCTATGGTATCCGCCCTAGGTCCGAGCACTCATCGATGGACGAATTCCAAATAGACGGGGCATAGGCTACATTCAACCTGATTCCAAAGCGTGCTACATGATCCATGTTGGTGAGGCCAGCGAAAGATCAAATGATGATGACGAGATAGCCGAGCCAGAAGAAGCTCCTCAAGAGGTCGATGATGGCGGACAAGCAACCTTTGATGAGCTAACCGAGATTGACTTAGGAACGCCCGATAATCTAAGGCCGACCTACATCAGCTCACTCTTGTCGGAGGAAATGAAAGAGCAGATAATTGCCCTGCTGCATGAGTTCGTCGACTGTTTTGTGTGGACGTACAAAGAAATGCCTGGCCTTTCCCCTGAGGTAGCCGTGCATAAGCTGGCTATATCTCCTGATGCTAAGCCAGTCAAACAAGCTCCTCGAAGAATGAGAAGGGAGTTGGAAGAAAAGGTAATCGAGGAAACCAAGAAACTCATCGATGCCGGCTTCATCAGGGAAGAGAAATATGCAGACTGGATCGCATGCATAGTCCCAGTGAAGAAGAAAAATGGGCAGATCCGAGTTTGTGTCGATTTCAGGGACCTCAACAAGGCATGTCCTAAAGACGACTTCCCGCTACCGGTCATAGAAATGATGGTCGATGACACCTCAAATTACGAACTGTTCACCTTTATGGATGGCTCGTCTGGATATAATTAGATCAAGATGTCGCCTGAGGATGAGAAGCACACGGCATTTCGAACCCCGATCGGAATATATTGCTACAAGGTAATGCCATTCGGACTGAAGAACGCAGGTGCTACATATCACAGGGCAATGACTAATATCTTTGATGACCTAATCCATAAAGTCGTCGAATGCTATGTTGATGATCTGGTCGTTAAGACTAAAACCAAGGCCGATTATATCCAAGATCTTAGGACCGTTCTCACCAGACTGAGGGAATATGACCTAAAGATAAATCCTCTGAAATGCGCTTTTGGCGTGTCGTCGGGAAAATTCCTGGGCTTCATAGTCCGACATCGAGGGATCGAAGTTGACCCATCAAAGATAAAGGCCATCATGGAGATGCCCCCTCCGAAGAGTCTGACTCAGCTAAGATCTTTTCAAGGCAAGCTTGCTTATATACGGAGGTTTATCTCAAATTTATCGGGGAGATGTAGGCCCTTCTCAAAGCTCATGAAGAAAGGAGCTCCTTTTATCTGGGATGCCGAATGTCAAGCAGCGTTCGAAAGCATCAAACGGTACTTGTTGCACCCTCCAGTGCTGGCCGCTCCCATTCCAAATAAACCGTTGATTCTCTACACCGCCGTGCTAGATGAGTCACTCGGTGCGCTCCTTGCCCAGAATAACGAGGAGGGAAAGGAAAATGCTCTCTACTACCTCAGTCGAACTCTAGTCGGGGCGGAACACAACTATTCCCCAATCGAAAAGCAATGCCTGGCTCTGATATTTGCTGTGAAGAAGCTGAGGCACCATCTGCTGGCTCATCGGGTTATGCTGATCTCCAAGATCGACCCTCTCAAACACTTGATGACCAAAGCAAGCCTAGCCGGCAGAATGGCAAGATGGGTTGTCATGCTACTTGAGTTTGACATAGTTTATACTCCTCAGAAAGCAGTAAAAGGGCAAGCTCTTGCAGACTTTCTCGCTGCTCATCCCATACCAGAAGGGTCGCCGCTAAATTGTGAGTTACCCGACGAACAAGTGCTGCACCTCGAGGAAGACGAGCCATATTGGGAGCTCTACTTCGATGGGGCCTCATCAATAAGGAGCTCCGGCAGATCAAGCGTCCCGGAGGTAAAAGCGGGGATAGGATTGGTGTTCATCACGCCATCAATGGGAACCCTACGGCGTTCTTTCGCTCTCACCGAGCCTCGGACAAACAATGAAGCTGAGTATGAAGCTCTGATAGCTGGTTTGGAGCTCGCCATAGAAATGGAAATCCGTCGGCTACGAGTTTACGGTGACTCCCAGCTCGTCGTCAACCAAGTAAGCGGCGATTATAAAATATATAAACCCGAGTTAGCTCGGTACAGAGGCCGAGTAGTGGAACTCATGAAACGATTCACTCACATTGAACTAATGAGAGTCCCTAGAGCGTTGAATGGAAAGGCTGACGCACTCGCTCGCTTAGCCAAGGAGCTGGCCGATCCTGACATGGACGAAATTCTGATCACAGTCAGGAGCCGACAAATTCTACCCCCAGTCTCTCTACGAGAAGAGAAAAGCGCGGAACAGAAGAGCAGTCCTGCCGAAGAAGCTTCGATCATCCAAAACGAGCCCGATTGGAGAGAACCCTTCATAGAGTACCTCCGATACGACAAGCTGCCCGAAGAAAAATCTGCGAGGATTCAGCTGAAGAAAAGAGCTCTCCGATACGTGTTTGTAAATGACACATTATACCGCAGGTCATATGACCAACTCTGGCTCAGGTGTCTGTCGTTGGCCGAAGCCCAAAAGGTCATGAAAGATGTTCACTCGGGCGTTTGCGGTGCTCACCAATCTGGCCCCAAGATGCGACTTCAAATCAAACGGCTTGGGTATTACTGGCCCACCATGATACGGGATTGCGGAGAGCATGCAAAGAAATGTCAGATCTGCCAAATCCATGGTGATTTCATTCATAAGCATCCCAATCCGTTGCATCCTACGGTGGCATCGTGGCCCTTCGAAGTCTGGGGCGCCGACATCGTTGGCCCAATTGATCCTCCGTCATCCAAAGGCCACCGGTTCATACTGGCCGCAACTGATTACTTCTCCAGATGGGCTGAAGCTGTCCTGCTAAAAGAAGTCAAGACAATAGATATTCTGACATTCTTCCAGCATAATATTCTATACCGCTTCGGTACACCAAGAAGAATCATTTCTGACAACGGGCCTTTTTTCAAGAGCTTCAATATCTCAAGGTTCGCTACTCAGCACAAAATAGACTGGAGATATTCCTCCATCTATAATCCAAGAGCCAATGGGCTCGCCGAAGCCTTCAATAAGACTCTATGCAAGCTCCTGAGGAAAAATGCTTCAGCCAACAAGAGAGACTGGAATCTCAAGCTTCACGAGGTGTTGTGGGCATATCGTACCACGCACCGTACTCTAACTCAGTCCACTCCATACTCATTGCTCTTCGGAGTGGAGGCGGTCCTCCCCCTCGAAGTCGAAGTTCCAAGCTTAAGAATGGCCATTCAGCATGAGTTGACGGAGGAGGAAAATATGCTCCTTCGACTTGAAGAACTCGATGCCTTCGAAGAAAAGAGGCTCGCGATGCAGCAAAGTCTGGAGCTATACCGAGCCCAAATGTCACGGGCCTATGGCAAGATAACCCGTCTCCACGCTTTCAAGAAAGGTGAATTGGTGTTGATCCTCAAAAGACCGATCATCCCAAATAGACATGCCAAGGGAAAATTCGAGCCAAACTAGGAAGGACCATACGTCATCGAGAAAGTGTTTGACGGAGGATCCTACCAACTAATAAGTGCCGAGGGAGAAAGGCCCATGCCACCCATCAATGTCCGATATCTCAAGAAATACTACACGTGAATACTCCAAGTCGCAGGCGAATTGAGCACATCAGCCCTACGGTCTGGATCATACATCCTGCAAAACCGTATACAATCCACGGGCGTAAATGACCCCTATTTCTCCCAAATCTTGCCGGTGAGACTACTTTTAAAGTCCCACCAGCGGCAAAAAAAAAAGAAAGAAAAGAAAGAAAAAAAAGAAGAAAAATAAAAGAAATAAAAAATAAACGGTATGTCCACAAGCAAAACGGGCACGGATGAAATCTCGAAAGGGCCCCATGAGTAAAAACAACAGGACTACCGGCGAGTCTGTGAAAACCCGAAAGGGCGCAAACTCGTGAAAATAGATGAAATACACTCGCAAAGTCCTCTCGACCTTGTTAGGAGAAAACCCCTGCGTGAGATCCTTACGACTCACAAAGGAGCGACACACTTAGGAATCCTCACGATTCCTAAGGAGAAAATACACCTGCGGGATCCTTACGACTCGTAGGGAGAAAATGCTTTTATAGGACCCTCACGGCCCATAAAATTGAAAAGCCTTCGGTGATAGGGACCCAAACCTGTCTCCTAAGCCATCGTTCCCCAACGGGCAATGGCAAATGATGAGTCGCTCCTGGCATTTCGCTTCAGTGTTAGCGGTGCTGATGCTGACCAAAAACCTAAATCCCAAGTCCTCCCAAGGCAAATGATGAGTTGCTCCTGGCATTATTCCAGTGCTGCAATGCTGATGCCAAACAAGATCCAAATTTCAAGTTCACAAACAGCGAATGATGAGTCGCTCCTGGTACCACATTCCAGTGCAGCGATGCAGACGCCAACCAAAATCCAATTTCTCAAAATTCTCCCGGCCCTACGGTGGGTCCCCAAGTTGACCACCGTATACAATCCACGGGCTCAAATAATTCTCATCATACCCATGCCCCACCGTAATCACCAGTTACGCGGCTGGTCTCTGCTTTGGGAATGATGCTCCATTGATAAGACCCACTCATGTGTCCTCACGATATATGAGGAGAACAAACCTTTGTGGGATCCTTACGACTCATAAAGGAAAAACACACTTAGGAGTGCTCACGACTCCTAAGGAGAAAATACATCTGCGGGATCCTTACGACTCGTAGGGAGAAAATGCTTTTATGGGACCCTCACGGCCCATAAAATTGAAAAGCCTTAGGCGATAGGGATCTAAACCTGTCTCCTAAGCCATCGCTCCCCAATCCCCAAATGGCGAATGATGAGTCGCTCCTGATACCATATTCCAGTGCAGCGATGCAGACGCCAACCAAATTCCAAATCCCATACCCCAACGGCGAATGATGAGTCGCTCCTGGTACCATATTCCAGTGCAGCGATGCAGACGCCGACAAAGTCCCAAAATTTTTCCGGCCCTACGGTCTGGATCATACATTCTGCAAAACCGTATACAATCCACGGGCGTAAAACAATCCCAACCTCTCCCAAGTCCTACCGGTGAGACCACATTCAAAGTCCCAACAAAAAAAATAATAAAAAATAATAATAATAAAAAACCAATTACCAAATCCTCCCGGGGCAAATGATGAGTTGCTCCTGGCATTATTCCAGTGCAGCAATGCAGATGCCAAACAAAAACCAAAATCCCAAAATCCTCTCAATGACAGATGATGATTCGCTCCTGGTACCATATTCCAGTATAGCGATGCTGATGTCAACCCAAATCAAAATCAACAAGTCAACTTCCACTCCGACACCGCAGAAAGCGGAGCAAGTCAGAATCCAATCTCGACACCGCAAGAAGCGGAGCAAGTCAAGTCTACCCCGGACACTGTAAGAAGCATAGCAAGTCAAATCAAGCAACGACCGTCCAAGTCGCAAAAAGGGCAGAATCGACCGTCCAAGTCGCAAAAAGGGCAGCGTCGACCGTCCAAGTCGTAAAAAGGGCAGCATCGACCGTCCAAGTCGCAAAAAGGGCAGCATCGACCGTCCACGTCGCTAAAAGGGCAGCATCGACCGTCCAAGTCGCAAAAAGGGCAAAACCGACCGTCCACGTCGCTAAAAGGGCAGCACCGACCGTCCAAGTCGCAAAAAGGGCAAAACCGACCGTCCACGTCGCTAAAAGGGCAGCACCGATCGTCCAAGTCGCAAAAAGGGCAGAACCGACCGTCCACGTCGCTAAAAGGGCAGCACCGACCGTCCAAGTCGTAAAAAGGGCAGAATCGACCGTCCAAGTCGCAAAAAGGGCAGAACCGACCGTCCACGTCGCTAAAAGGGCAGCACCGACCGTCCAAGTCGCAAAAAGGGCAGAATCGACCGTCCAAGTCGCAAAAAGGGCAGCATCGACCGTCCAAGTCGCAAAAAGGGCAGCATTCGCAAAAAGGGCAGCATCGACCGTCCACGTCGCTAAAAGGGCAGCATCGACCGTCCACGTCGCTAAAAGGGCAGTATCGACCGTCCAAGTCGCAAAAAGGGCAGAACCGACCATCCACGTCGCTAAAAGGGCAACACCGACCGTCCAAGTCGCAAAAAGGGCAGAACCGACCGTCCACGTCGCTAAAAGGGCAGCACCGACCGTCCAAGTCGCAAAAAGGGCAGCATCGACCGTCCACGTCGCTAAAAGGGCAGCACCGACCGTCCAAGTCGCAAAAAGGGCATTACCGACCGTCCAAGTCGCAAAAAGGGCCGTATCGACCGTCCATGTCGTAAAAAGGACAATGCCAGCTTCCCAAAAGGTGGGAACCGAATCAAGTCGCCTCCACGTGAAAGAAGATCCATCAATTTCATGCACACGACCTACATATGTGGTGTGCATTTATTGATGGGGGGCAATTTGTTGGGGTAAAAATTTACACCCCGGTTGACCAAGTCAAAATCAAAGTCAACCCCAAACCAAGTGGGCCCAAGCCCAGATCCAGTGGGCCCATGCCCGGGTCAAGCCCGAACATGAAGCGGCCGGCCTCCCCCCACGCCAAGATAAAAAAATTTGTAATAAACAATTTTGTTGTATTTCTTTTATTTTATGGATAAATGTAAGAAAAATAGGCATAAAGCCAAATTTTTGTAAAGCCCATGGCTTATGTGCAAAAAGAAATGGCACATGAGCCATGGGATAGGCAAAATGCCATTTTGTGAAGCCCAAGGGGCTATGTGTAAAGTGTATAGCCTATAAAGGCAAGGATAATGAAAATATCCCAACAACTTTTTCTCTCTCTAAAAATTTTCCAGATCTGAGATCCTTTCTCCTTCTTCAAGCTTCCAAAACCTTCTTCTTTCTCTTGAATTAAATCAAGAGTTTTACTCTTCTTTTTATAAAACAAAATAGTTTTTCACCACAAAACCCATAAAGGGGAACTCAGATCTTCCATTAGATCTCAAAAAGAAGAGATTTTTAAAAATCCCATATCTCTTGATCTTCAAGATCCAGCTAACAGAGGAGGAAGAAGAAGAACATCTTTCACTAAACCCCCAAAGAAAAAAAAATACACTCAGGAGTCCAACTCCTCTCTGATTTCTTTTCCGGGAAATTTTTTTTAGGCTAAAAGCCTCTTTTCCTTGCCGGCGCTCCAGCGCAGAGCGCCCGCGTGCCGACACGGGGCGCGCTTGCGCTCCAGCGCAAGCGCTCGAGCGCAAGTCGCCCCCGTGCCGACACGTGGCGCGCTTGCGCCCAAGCGCTCAGCGTCCGAGCGCAAAGCGCCCACGTGCCGACACGTGGCGCGTTGCGCTCCAGCACTCTGCGCCCGAGCGCAAAGCGCCCACGTGCCGACACGTGGCACGCTTGCGCTCAAGCGCCCAGCGTCTGAGCGCAAAGCGCCCACGTGCCGACACGTGGCGCGTTGCTCTCCAGCACTCTGCGCTCGAGCGCAAAGCGCCCACGTGCCGACACGTGGCGCGTTGCTCTCCAGCACTCTGCGCTCGAGCGCAAAGCGCCCACGTGCCGACACGATATATTTAAACCCCCCCTCCAAAACACAACACACGTACACTGCACATTGAGTTCGCATGGCCAGTTTAACCCGTCAATCGGAGGTTCTCTCGCCTCAAAGGCGGGGGGTAATTAACGGCAGCTTAGTCCGCGGTTGCCGGAGATTCGGATCCCCACAATCATTAAACCCCGGCCTACCCTAGGCAGGGGGAATCTGTAGTACGCCTGACAAGCGCGCGCGTATTCCCATCTCAATAGGGTGACGAAAAACACCCTACACCGGTGGTGAGGCCTCCGGCAGACAACGATGAGGGAAGCGAGGCGCGCCCCTGGTGGCAAAACCTCCGGTGGTGAAGCCCCCGGCAGGCCGCGATGCCCGTGATGAGGGAAGCGAGGCGCAGGGGGGTTTGCGATTTATGCCTTTTTTATATTACCTCGTCCCTCTTTTGTAAGCCTCCGGGCAGTTTGTAAGGCTGTGGAGCCTAAAATACCCTTTGTAAAGACTTTGCCTTTGATAATAAAACTTTTTTTTTCTTTGGTTTCATCGGTTTGCACTGTTGGGCTTTCATGTCAGTTCAGCTATTTGTCTAGCGATCGTTTGTCGAGTTAATTTCGATCACTTGCCAAGCGTGTCAAGTGCTGCTGAGAAGGAGGCATCTCTATGGCCCCAAAGTCGAGGGGGGATCGCTCAGACTTGGATAGACCTGATGCCCCTTATTGGGGCCTCGGATCCTCTGCATGTGATGGGCAGAGGGATGTTCGCCGTATTTGTGCCGAGCATCTTCCCGGCTTGTTCCTGCCGGTCGAAGATAGCTGCTGAGCTACCTCTAAGGAGGATTTGGATCCTTAGCGTTGGAGGGGTCGTAGGAGGCCTGCTAAGGATATCCGGGCGGTGAAGCCGTGCGGACGCCACTTGGCGAGGGCTTTGATCCCAGCGTTGCGAGTAGGGAAGCTACAGGCTAGGGATAGCAGAGCAGGGAACCCACTCGGCCTCCTCTACGGAGGACTTTGATCCTTAGTGTTGGAGGGGCTGTAGGAAGCCCACCAAGGATGACCGGGCAGTGAAGCTGCGCGGTTGCCTCTTGGCGAGGGCTTTGATCTCTGGCGTCGTGGGTCGGTAACTACCAGCCTGGGATATCCAAACGGGGTAGCCGCTCGGATGCCTCTCGCGAGGGCTTCGATCCCTAGTGTCATGGGTAAGGAGCTACCAGCCGGAGATGTCCAAGCAGGGTAGTTGCTCAGTTGCCTCTTGCGAGGGCTTTGATCCTTCAGGACGGGGACCGAGCAGGGTTACTGCCCGGTGCCTCTTGGCGAGGACTTTGATCCCTGTCGGTTGTGATAGGAAGCTACCAGCCGGGGATAGCCGAGCAATGACTCAACTGCCTCTGGGAAGACTTTGGTCCTTAGCGCGGGAGGGGCTGTAAGAAGCCTACCAAGGACCCTTGGCCGGGCAGGGTTACTGCCTGGTGCCTCTTGGCGAGGGCTTTTGTCCTGAAGGATAGCCGAGTGAGGGATCCTCGGGCTCGACTGCCTCTGGGAGGGCTTTGTGATCCCTGTCGGTTGTGGTAAGAAGTTACCAGCTGGGGATAGCCGAGCAGGGTTGCTGCTAAGCTTCCTCTAAGGAGAAATTTGATCCTCAGCGTTGGGGGGGCCGCAGGAGGCCTGCTGAGGATAACCGGGCAGTGAAGCCGCACGGTTGCCTCTTGGCGAGGGCTTTGATCCCTGGTGTTGCGTGCAGGGAAGTTGTCGGCCAGGGATAGCCGAGCAGGGTAGCCGCCCGGCTGCCTCTAGGGAGGACTTTGATCCTCAGCGTTGGAGGGGCCGCAGGAGGCCTGCTGAGGATAACCGGGTAGTGGAGCCGCGCGGTTGCCTCTTTGGTGAGGGCTTTGGATCGCAAAGACGGAACTCTACTTGCAATGTTTCGATGTTTCTTTATTCGAATGGAAATGATTTTTAGAAAGCGTTTACATCGTCTTTGTGAAAGGAGGGGTACACACTTGTTGGCCTTGGCCTCATTGGTATAGCTTGAGCTTCTCGGCGTTGTAAGGCCGCGGGAGCTTGCGTCCGTCTGCATCTTGCATGCGATAGGCCCCGCCGGGGAGCACCTCAGAGACGAGGAAGGGGTCGTCCCACCTCAGGGAGAACTTGTGTAGCCTTCCTTGATCAATGAACTCGTTTCGCCGTAGGACCAAATCCCCGGTCTGGAAGGAGCAGTGCATGACCCGAGTGTTGTAGTATCGGGCCGTTTGTTGTTGATAAGCGGTAGCCCTGATCTGAGCCCGGTCTCTCTTCTCCAACAAGATGTCCAGGTTGGTCCGTAGCGCTGAGGTGTTCGCATAGTCTTCGAAGTGTTCGACCCGATGACTGGGTAGCCCGATCTTCGTTGGGACCATTGCCTCGGTCCCATAGCAGAGGCTGAAGGGGGTTTCCCCGGTGGGGGTCTTCTTTGACGTGCGCAGGGCCCAAAAGACCCGGGGTAGTTCTTCGACCTAACTGCCATGTCGCCCTTCTAGACGGGTCCGGAGACCTCGGAGGACGTCTCGGTTAGCGACTTCGGCTTGCCCGTTGCATTGGGGATGCGCGACCGCGGCGAACTTCATGAGGATATGGTATTCTTTGCAGAAGTCCTTCACTTTCTCGTTCTCGAAGTTCGTCCGTGGTCGGTGATGATACATCTCGGGATGCCGAACCGGAGTATCAGATTGTTTTGCAGGAACTTGATGGTCGTGGCGGCGTCCGGTTTCCTGATGGGGACGGTCTCGATCCACTTGGTGAAGTAGTCTACTGCGACGAGGATGTATTTGTGCCCGCCTGTACCGGTAAGGAACTGGCCGATCATGTCCAATCCCCACTGGGCGAATGGCCATGGGAATGTTAGGGCGGTCAGCTCGGTGGTGGGGAGGCGAGGGATGCTGCCGTGGAGCTGACAACTCTTGCATCTCCTGACTAGCTTCTGGGCGTCCTCATGAATAGTGGGCCGGTAGTACCCCTGGAGCAGCGCCTTTTGGATCAAGGTTCGGGCCCTTTGGTGTGCACCGCCAACCCCCTCATGGATTTCCCAGAGGACGTAGTCGGCTCCGTGGGGGTTGATGCACTGGAGCAGGGGCTGAGTGAAGGACTTCTTGTAAAGGTTCCCATTATTCCAGATGAAGTGGC
The DNA here is from genome assembly GCA_030015575.1 of Agapanthus africanus. NCBI lineage: Eukaryota > Viridiplantae > Streptophyta > Magnoliopsida > Asparagales > Amaryllidaceae > Agapanthus > Agapanthus africanus. The sequence continues at coordinate 536,023,692 of JASDDO010000010.1, read as the reverse complement.
GGGCTTTGGCCCGGAGACGGCGGGCGGCTCCCCGATGTTTTGAGAGCGTACCATCCTTCAGGAATTTCACGAGGGGCTTCCTCCAATCTTGGTCGCCTTCCTGCACCGCATACACGTGGAGTGTTGTCGCTCCGTCTTCCACGCTGGACTGAGGCAAGGTCTCAAAGAGGATAGATCGCTTATTGTTGGCCGAGTATGACGAAGCCAGCTTGCTCAGGGCGTTGGCTTGGGCATTCAGCTGCCTGGGTATTTGTTCTACTTAGACTTTGTCAAAGTTCCTCCGGAGTTTCCTCACTTCGTCAAGGTACTTCATCATCAGAGGTTCCCGAGCTTCAAAGCGGCCGGTCTCTTGACCGACGACAAGGGTCGAGTCGCTGCGGATTCGAATTATTTTCAGTCCCAGCCTGGCGGCTATGCGCCTATTTCAATGAATTAGTGAAGCAAAACGAAATATGAGCGCATATGTGATATGCGCAAAACGCTAGTCAAACGCTAGTCCTAATTCTCTGGTTTCATTAACCTAGACGAGCATTAATGACCCCACTAAACATCCATAAGCGTACGTTGTATTTTCATTTCTTTTATGTGATTGGCTTAAGGACTTAAATGATGGGGCTACATTAATATGATTAATGTAAAGAAAATAAACCTAAAAAGATGTTGTAGAATCGGATTTGAAAACCACTCGGCTCTTTATGAAAAAGCTATATTTCAAAACCGCGGAGTTCAAGCCACTCCTTTTGAAAACCATTTGATTCTATGACGATATCAAGTTCAAAGCGTTAAAGATTTTCTTAAAAATCATCCGCAACCCTCCGTCATTTTAGGCCCAGCCAGAAGGGCCTCGTACTCTGCCGCGTTGTTCGAGGCTTTGAAACCGAGCTTCAGAGAGTACTCCATTTCCGCTTCGTTCGGGCCCCGGATAATGAGGCCGGCACCACAGCCTTCCTCGGTCGAGGACCCGTCGACGTAGATGATCCACTCAGGAACCGAGCCAGGCCTCTCTGCGATGGGACACTGAGTTGCAAGTGGCGGCGTGGACTCCGATTTCTTGCTAGGGACGGTGCATTCAACGATGAAATCGGCCAGGACCTGCGCTTTGATGGCCTGCTTCGGGCGATATTTTATGTCAAATTGAGATAGTTCCCACCTCCACTTTTCTAAGCGGCCCGAGGATTCTGGTGATGCAAGGATAGCCCCCAACGGGCGCTGGGTGAGGATGATTGTGGTGTGTGCTTGGAAGTAGTGTCGTAGCTTCCTTGAGGCCACCACGAGGGCTAAGACAATCTTCTCTATGGCCGGATATCTCGTTTCTGCGTTCTTAAATACGTGGCTCACATAGTACACCGGCTTCTGCGCTCCACCGACCTTCCGGACGAGCACCGAGCCTGCTGCTTGGTCGGATACTGCCAGATACAGCGACAGCTCATCTCCTTCAGCTGGTCGGGTGAGCAGTGGTGGCGTCGCGAGGTGCTTCTTCAATTGGTCGAAGGCGGCTTGGCACTCATCCGACCTCTCGAACCTCGGGATCTTCCTCAGAGCTTTAAAGAACGGGAGGCATTTCTCCCCCGCCCTGGACATGAAACGGCTCAGAATGGCGACTCGTCCCGTGAGCCGCATAATCTCGACGTTGGTCTTGGGCGCCGCCATGTTGAGGATAGTATCGATTTTCTCTGGGTTAGCTTCGATTCCACGGTGAGTGACCATGAAACCGATGAACTTTCCCCCGGTGACTCCGAATGCGCATTTGGCGGGGTTTAGCTTCATCTTGAACTTGTGGAGCACTTCGAAGGCCTCGCCCAGATCCCTGGCATGGTCGACCGATGAGACGGATTTGACGAGCATGTCGTCAACGTAGACCTCCATATTCCTGCCGATCTGTGGCTTGAACATACGATTGACCAACTGTTGGTACGTGGCTGTTTCCTGATTTAAAATCAGAAAAGCTTATGGAAAAAGCTTCAGAAGAGGGTCACGTGCTTACACGTGACCAGCAGTCACGTGTTAGCACGTGACACCTAAACGCATCATCAAGGCAAGTTCAGTTTTCTGACTACATCGAAGAGAAGGGCTTCAGAAAGAGTCACGTGCCACCACGTGACCAGGGTCACGTATCGGCACGTGACATTTAAATGCAAGCGTCAAAGGCATACCGGATCCCTGATCAAATCAAGGAAAAAGCTTCAAAAGAGGTCGCGTGCTCCCACGTGACCAGGGGTCACGTGTTGGCACGTGACGCTCAAAACATCAGAATTGTTCTCCAGTTAAACCAAGAAAAAGAATCCAAACAAGGGTCACGTGCTCACACGTGACCGGGGGTCACGTGGTGGCACGTGACGGTTAAGCAGCAACCAGAAGACAGCGCAAAAAGAAGGAGGGAGGCTCATTCCAAAGAGGGTCACGTGTCCACACGTGACCATGGGTCACGTGGTCACACGTGATCGGCTTTCAAAGCCCATTTTGTCAATAGAATTAAATTCTGAAGGAAAGCGATTATCTGGAACCAATCGAATTGAAGATTCAGAGGTGATCTATCTATGGGAAAATCTCGGGTTTGGAAAGATTTCCCCTTTAGATCTAACCGAAATAACAAAGGGGAATCCCTGGATTTGAAATCCAATGGTGAATAAAATTCACCTAATAATCCAAAGGTCCAAAACGAATGATGGATGCAAATCAAATCTCTCAATGAAGATTCGTCAAAAACTAATTGATTCGGCTGCTTCTCTTATAAATAGGAGCCAAGAATAAAAAAAAATACACAGAGACAGGGAGAGGAAAAAGAAAAGGAAGAGAGCTTTGATACTTTGAGAAACTTGGATCTTCTGCAAAAACCCTAGGTAAGAAAGGGAAAAGCTCCTTGAAAGAAAAAGAGAATTTAATTCTCAACAGAGTTTAACTCTGATATATAAAACAGAAGAATATATTTCTTCTCTCTTTGATAGAGGATCTGTAAAGAGCACATCTCCCCCTAAAGTTGAGAATTTAATTCTCAATGGGTTGAGATCCTGCCATGCAGATCCAAAACATAGAGAGGGAATGCAAGCACGAGAATTTAATTCTCACAGAACTATAGGAATTTAATTCCTTTAAAATAAAACTAGGGCCTGACCCTGTGTTACGGGAATTTAATTCCTTCAGAACAGAAAGAAACAGGGTTTAACCCTAATTAAGAACCTAGTTCTGTTGAAACAGCGGGAATTTAATTCCCTTAGTCATAATCTAACAGAGGATGGAAGTTTAAATTCCTTAAAAGTTTTTATTAGGGTTTAACCCTATTCAGTTCTTCACATATATGAGGAATTTAATTCCTACAGAAAATTCAGAGTTCAACTCTATTCCAGAATATAAGTCTTCAAAAGGAAGTAAGAATTTAATCCCTTTGAAGTTTGAAGCTCGAGGAACTTAATTCCTGAGAAAAGGTTAACAGATCCTCTAAATAACATACATAGAGGCAGGGTCACGTGTCACCACGTGACCCCCCCAAGAGATCTACAGAAAGCCCCTTTGAGGCAGCACCCCACGTGACCCACGTGACCCTTGACAGAAGCTGTAACACACAAGCACTTGAATGCCCGTCACGTGATGGCACGTGATACTCTGAAAGACGCGATAATCTCAACAGAATAAATGAAGGGAGGGCGCTCTCACGTGTTGCCACGTGACCCCTCTTGCCTTAGTGTTCAACACTAAATTGGAACTCTCGAATCCAGTATTGAAACATTGTTGGGCCTTAGTGTTCAACACTAATCAAAAAACTTTATTCGCAGTGTTTAACACTGATTACCTTAGTATTTAACACTAATCTGAGATCTCCATTGTCAGTGTTCAACACTGATCTGTTTTAGTGTTTATGCTAATTTGAAAGCCCTGTCGCTGGTGTTTAACACCATTTATCTTTTAGTGTTAAACACTAACTTGTCAATCTCATTCCCAGTGTTCAACACTGGTTGGTCTTTAGTGTTTAACACTAGACATTGGTCCAATTGGCTAAATGGATAGAGGCAAAGCCTCTCCTGATTGGACTTAGCCCAAGCTGGCCATAAGTCCTCAATTCGTAATCAACTGGGCTAATGGGCTCATAACATAATTAATTGGTCTTGATCCCAAATTGGGCCAAGGACTATTCAATCCACTCCGGTTCTAGGGTACATCTCTTCACTCCTTTGATATTTGGCATTGTAATCCTTCAATGTCTTCAAAGAGGTGACGGGTCCCGACGACCATACATTGATATGGACTGCGGGGTCCTTAAACCCGTGTCTAATGCAAAATTCCTGGTTACGTGGAACGCGGATAATGTCACTCTTTGACGCCGCGGAAAACGACCAGAGCGGATCCTGGTCCTCGCAGAGCACGGCAGTGAACCCGTGTGAAGCATCCAGAGCGGAGCCTAGTCCTCACCGAGCGCGGCAGTGAACCCGTGTGAAGCATCTAGTGCAAAATTCCTGGTTACGTGGAATGCGGATAACGTCACTCTTTGAACCCGCGGAAAACGTCCAGAGCGGAGCCTGGTCCTCGCTAAGCACGGCAGTGAACCCGTGTGAAGCATCCAGAGCACATACTGGACCGCAATGTCCTTAAACTACCCATGGACCGCAATGTCCTTAAACTAGAACAATAGAGCTCCCCCTGCATGCTCTTTTGTCGGATCTAAACGGTCCCGTTTAAGCTGATCTTAGCCTTAAAGATGGCTAACGTATCCTTAAACCTTCAAACAGATTGGACTATGAATCCCCCCAATTAACTCTGGCTCAAGGGTACATCTCTGAACTCCTCTGACATCTGTCGTTGTAATCCTTCAACGTCGTCAGAGAGGTGATGGGTCCCGACGGCCATACATTCAATGGACCACTAGGTCCCTAAACTGGAACAATAGAGCCCGCATGCTCTTTTGTCGGATCTAAACGATCCCGTTAAGTTGATCTTAGTCTCAAAGTTAGACTAACGTATCCTTAACAAACGTTTGAGTTGATCTTAGCCTCAAGTATGGCTGACGTATCCTCAAACCAAACCCCCAAACCCAAATCTAAGATAATACGGATTTGGACTAGTCCACGCCCTACGGGCGACGACATAACTCAGTCTCCGTAAACAATCCACGGGCAACAAAATACAAAACAAACACCCACGATACGAAGTGACCATCTGGAGAAGGAGAAAGTTGTTACCGCAATGCGGCAGCGTAATTAACTGTAGGGGCTTGCGCCTGCAGGGAAGAGCGTCCCCACAATCAAAAACCCCTCAAACGAGGGGGAATCTGACGAAGTCTGCTACATCGGACGCATCCGTCTAAACCTTCGATACATGGTGCCATAAATCAACTTGGCATCTTCGGAGAGGTGGACGGATAGCACCAATTAGCATCTGCCCCGAATCTCAGCGCCAAGACGTCGCAGTCCTGCGCGCCGCCGTTCGGAGGGGAACAGTGGCCCCGGTGTTCTTGAGGCCAAAGGGCATCACCCTGTAGCAATATACTCCCCGATCCGTTGTGAATGCGGTGAGATCTTCATCTTCCGGATTCATACGGATCTGATTGTAGCCGGAGAAAGCATCCATGAAGCTCAACAGCTCGTGTCCGGCCGAACTGTCGACGAGCTGATCTATTCGAGAGAGTGGATAGTTGTCCTTGGGGCAGGCCTTATTGAGGTCGGTGAAGTCAACGCACATGCACCACTTTCCGCTTGACTTCTTGACCAGAACTACGTTCGCTAGCCAATCCGAGTAGGGTACATTCCTGATGAAGTTGGCAGCGAGAAGTCGATCGACCTCATCCTCGATAGCCTTCTGTTTGACCGGGGCGAAGCTTCGCTTTTTCTGTCTGACGGGTCGGGCCGTAGGATCGACCCCGAGCTTGTGGGAGATGATTTTGGGGTCAATCCCAGGCATGTCAGCAGGCGCCCAGGCGAAGACGTCGGAGTTATTTCTGAGGAATCTGACCAGGTCATCTCGCTGAGTCCCTGTCAGGAGTGATCCGACCTGGACGGTTTTTTCCTCGTCCCCTTCTGTCAGGGGCACCTCGGTTAGTGGTTCGACCGACGTCCCCCAGACCTCCTTCCGCTCATCTCGGGTGTCCAGAGAACCCTTGATGTCGTTGTTGGGGTAAAAATTTACACCCCGGTTTGCCGAGTCAAAGTCAAGGTCAACCCCCAAGCTAGGTGGGCCCAAGCCCAGGTCAAGCGGGTCCATGCCCAAGTCGAGCCCGCGGCCAGCCTCTCTCATGCCAACAACAAAATCATGTCATAAATAATTTTTATGTAATTTTTTATGCATGAATGTAATCAAAATGGGCATAAAGCCAATATTTTGTAAGCCCGTGGCTTATGTGCAAAAATGAAATGGCACATGAGCCATGGGATGGCTAAAATGCCATTTTTGTAAAGCCCAAGGGGCTATATGTAAATATGTAAGCCTATATAAGGCAACATGATGATGAATAAAGTATACACTTTTCATTCCCTAAAAAAAAAACTAGGGTTTGTGTCTCCACTCTCTCTTCTTCAAGTTCTTCCTCTTCCTTTTTATTTTCCAAATAAATTAAGAGCTTAGCTCTCTTTTTTTTTAAAAAAAAAAACTTAATAAAGTTTTACCATAAACTCATCTCCCAAAACTCCATCAAGAGAAGAAAAAGGGTCTCTTTTTTTATCATCCAAGATCTAGATCTTGGAGTTTCAAGAGAACCCATTTTGGGTTTCTTCTCAAAGGAGAAAGGAGAAAATCTTTTGGAGTTCAACTCCACAAATAAAATTCTTTTGGAGTTCAACTCCACAAATAAAATCCTCTTAGAGTTTAACTCCACTACAGAAAATCTTTTGGAGTTCAACTCGACAAATAAAATTCTTTTGGAGTTCAACTCCACAAATAAAATTCTTTTGGAGTTTAACTCCACTGCAGAAATTCTTTTGGAGTTTAACTCCACACTAAAAATCTTTTTTGGGGAGTTTAACTCCACATTATAATTTTTTTAGCCATATAAAATTCTTTTGGAGTTGAACTCCACGTTAAATAAAAAAAAAATGTGCATGCGGGCGTCACATGCAAAGCATGTGACGGGGTCACATGCTAAGCATGTGACGGCCCCATCACATGCTTAACATGTGATGTGGGTCACATGCAAAGCATGTGACGGCCCCCTCACATGCTGAGCATGTGATGGGTCACATGCTGAGCATGTGACCCCTTCACATGAGGGGTCACATGCTAACATGTGACCCTCTATGTCACATGCTAGCATGTGACCCCACTCATATGAGGGGTCACATGCTAACATCTGACCCCACCTTTAAAAAAAAAAAAGAAACAAAATTCTCTTTTCTTCTTTTCTTCTTTCTTCCTCTTTTTTTTAAAATAAAAATAAATAAATATTAAATAAATAAAAATAAATTATAAATAATATTTGAAAATAAAAAAAACATAATTATTTTCTTTTCTTCTTTTATTTATTTAATCCCTTTTTTATTTAAAAATATATATTAAATGAATATTAAATAAATAAAATTAAATTATAAATAATATTTTAAAATTAAAAAAATAATAAATAAAAAAAATTCTCCAAATATTTAATTACTTATTTATTTTCGTTTTTATATATATAAAATATATATATATATGTATATATCTCTTTTTACAAGTGGAATAAAACAAAAAAAAATACACACGCACCAACGCACCGCATATTGAGTTCGCATGATCAGTTTAACCCATCAATCGGAGGTTCCTTCGCTCCAAATGCGAGGGGTAATTAACGGCGGCTTAGTCCGCGGCTGCCGGAGATTCGGATCCCCACAATCAATAAACCCCGGCCTACCCTAGGCAGAGGGAATCTGTAATGCGCCTGACAAGCGCGCGCGTATTCCCATCTCAATGGGGTGACGAAAAACACCCTATAGATTCTGGCACGCCCGGTGGGACCAATCTCTCCTCCCATATTTCGGGTTAATTGTTCATGCGAACTCAATCAATATACATATCGATTACCTATACTGAAATAATGTTTCTATTTGCAGGTTAACAATTTCCAATTGCCATATTCGATGCAAGTCGGTATTTGAACGACTTTCCTTGGCCCCAGCTGGGGGCAAGGCCATCAACTCCGACAAAGTAATAAGGCATCTCGGGCAAACTCCAGCGGTACCCCCGACAACTGCCCGATCAGGTATCTTCTTTGACCTCCACGTCGTTAAACTGGAAACAGATGACCTCTACGTCGTTAAACTGGAGACAGATGACCACTACGTCGTTAAACTGGAAACAGATGACTTCTAAGTTTTTAAACTGGAAACAAATGACCTTTAAGTCTTTAAACTGGAAACAGATGACCTCTACGTCTTTAAACTGGAAACAGATGATCTCTAAGTCTTTAAACTGGAAACAGATGACCTCTACGTCTTTAAACTGGAAACAGATGACCTCTAAGTCGTTAAACTGGAAACAGATGACCTCCAAGTCGTTAAACTGAAAACAGATGACCTCTACGTCATTAAACTGGAAACAGATGACCTCCAAGTCGTTAAACTGAAAACAGATAACCTCTACGTCGTTAAACTGGAAACATATGACCTCTACGTCGTTAAACCGGAAACAGATGACCTCCAAGTCGTTAAACTGGAAACAGTAGACCTCTAAGTCTCTAAACTGGAAACAGAGGACCACCACGTCGTTAAACTGGGAAACAATCGACCTCTAAGTCGTTAAACTGGGAATGTAAAAAAAAATGTGTAAATAAAGAACAGCCGAAATGATGGGGCAACTCGCAATAAAAATCAGCGAGTAAAAATAAAAATGAAAATAAAGCCGAAATGATGGGGCAACCGTGAATAAATAGCCGAAATGATAGGGCAATCGTGACCTTCGCGATAAGAAAAGCTGAAATGATAGAGCAATCGCGGTAAAAAAAAAACAAAAAAAAAACACAACGGCGAATGATGAGTCGCTCCTGGTACCATATTCCAGTGCAGCGATGCAGACGCCAACAAAAATTCAAATTTCCAAAGTTTTTCCGGCCCTACAGCTAGTCCCCAAATTGACTGCCGTATACAATCCACGGGCTCAACTAATTCTCAGCATACCCATGCCCCACCGCAACCACCAGTTACGCGGCTGGTCTCCGCCTTTGGAATTATGCTTCATTGGAAAGACCCACTCATGTGTCCTCACGATGCATGAGGAAAACAAACCTTCGTGAGATCCTTACGACTCACTAAGGAAAAACACACTTAGGAGTCCTCACGACTCTTAAGAAGAAAATTCACCTACGGGATCCTTACGACTCGTAGGGAGAAAATGCTTTTATGGGACCCTCACGGCCCATAAAATTGAAAAGTCTTAGGTGATAGGGATCTAAACCTGTCTCCTAAGCCATCGCTCCCCAATCCCCAAGCGGCGAATGATGAGTCGCTCCTGGTACCATATTCCAGTGCAGCGATGCAGACGCCAACCAAATTCCAAACCCCATACCCCAACGGCGAATGATGAGTCGCTCCTGGTACCATATTCTAGTGCAGCGATGCAGACGCCAACCAAATTCCAAACCCCATACCCCAACGGCGAATGATGAGTCGCTCCTGGTACCATATTCCAGTGCAGCGATGCAGACGCCAACCAAATTCCAAATCCTATACCCCAACGGCGAATGATGAGTCGCTCCTGGTACCATATTCCAGTGCAGCGATGCAGACGCCAACAAAGTCCTGAAATGTTTCCGGCCCTACGGTCTGGATCATACATCCTGCAACACTGTAAACAATCCACGGGCGTAAAACAATTCCCAAATCCTGCCTGGGCAAATGATGAGTTGCTCCTGGCATTATTCCAGTGCAGCAATGCAGATGCCAAACAAAATCCAATTCCCAAATCCTCCCGGGGCAAATGATGAGTTGCTCATGGCATTATTCCAGTGCAGCAATGCAGATGCCAAACCAAAAACAATTACCAAATCCTCCCGGGGCAAATGATGAGTTACTCCTGGCATTATTCCAGTGCAGCAATGCAGATGCCAAAAAAAAAAAACCAAAAAAAAAAACCAATTCCCAAATCCTCTCGGGGCAAATGATGAGTTGCTCCTGGCATTATTCCAGTGCAGCAATGCAGATGCCAAACAAAAACCCCAATGCCCAAATCCTCTCAAAGACAGATGATGATTCGCTCCTGGTACCATATTCCAGTATAGCGATGCTGATGTCAACTCAAGTCAAACAAATCAAACCAACCAATTCCAACATCGACCTTTGCGTCAAACAGCGACACTCCGCCTCGGGGAAACGTCAAGCAGACACTCCGTACCAGGGGCACATCGACAGCAGACACTCCGCCTCGGGGAAACGTCGACCAGCGACACTCTGTGCCGGGGGCACGTCTACCAAATCGCTTCGTAACAGAGCGTCGACCGTCTATGTCGCAAAAAGGGCAGTACAGGCTCCCGCAAATTGGGAACCCAAATCGTTCCGGATCAGAGCGTCGACCGTCTATGTCGCAAAAAGGGCAGTGCAGGCTCCCGCAAATAGGGAACCCAAATCGCTTCGTAACAGAGCGTCGACCGTCTATGTCGCAAAAAGGGCAGTGCAGGCTCCCGCAAATTGGGAACCCAAATCGCTCCGGATCAGAGCGTCGACCGTCTATGTCACAAAAAGGGCAGTGCAGGCTCCCGCAAACTGGGAACCCAAATCGCTTCGTAACAGAGCGTCGACCGTCTATGTCGCAAAAAGGGCAGTGCAGGCTCCCGCAAACTGGGAACCCAAATCGCTTCGTAACAGAGCGTCGACCGTCTATGTCGCAAAAAGGGCAGTGCAGGCTCCCGCAAACTGGGAACCCAAATCGCTTCGTAACAGAGCGTCGACCGTCTATGTCGCAAAAAGGGCAGTGCAGGCTCCCGCAAATTGGGAACCCAAATCGCTCCGGATCAGAGCGTCGACCGTCTATGTCGCAAAAAGGGCAGTGCAGGCTCCCGCAAATTGGGAACCCAAATCGCTCCGGATCAGAGCGTCGACCGTCTATGTCGCAAAAAGGGCAGTGTAGGCTCCCGCAAATTGGGAACCCAAATCGCTCCGGATCAGAGCGTCGACCGTCTATGTCGCAAAAAGGGCAGTGCAGGCTCCCGCAAATTGGGAACCCAAATCGCTTCGTAACAGAGCGTCGACCGTCTATGTCGCAAAAAGGGCAGTGCAGGCTCCCGCAAATTGGGAACCCAAATCGCTCCGGATCAGAGCGTCGACCGTCTATGTCGCAAAAAGGGCAGTGCAGGCTCCCGCAAATTGGGAACCCAAATCGCTCCGGATCAGAGCGTCGACCGTCTATGTCGCAAAAAGGACAGTGCAGGCTCCCGCAAACTGGGAACCCAAATCGCTCCGGATCATAGCGTAGACCGTCTATGTCGCAAAAAGGGCAGTGCAGGCTCCCCCAAATTGGGAACCTAAATCGCTCCGGATCAGAGCGTCGACCGTCTATGTCGCAAAAAGGGCAGCGCAGGCTCCCGCAAACTGGGAACCCAAATCGCTTCGTAACAGAGCGTCGACTGTCTATGTCGCAAAAAGGGCAGTGCAGGCTCCCGCAAATTAGGAACCCAAATCGCTTCATAACAGAGCGTCGACCGTCCATGTCGCAAAAAGGGCAGTGTAGGCTTCCTACAAAGCAGGAACCGAATCGCTCCGGGCAAGGGAAACGTCTACCACGAACACTCTGTCTCAGAGACGCGTCAAGCGTCGACCGTCCACGTCGTAAAAAGGGCAGTGCATCCCAAAAAGTGGGAACCAAAGCAAGCCGCCTCCACGTAAAAGAAGATCCATCAATTTCATGCACACGACCCACATGTGCGGTGTGCATTTATTGATGGGGGGCAATTTGTTGGGGTAAAAATTTACACCCCGGTTGACCGAGTCAAAGTCAAGGTCAACCCCCAAGCTAGGTGGGCCCAAGCCTAGGTCAAGCGGGCCCATTCCCAAGTCGAGCCCGCGGCCAGCCTCTCTCATGCCAACAACAAAATCATGTCATAAATAATTTTTATGTAATTTTTTATGCATGAATGTAAACAAAATGGGCATAAAGCCAATATTTTGTAAGCCCATGGCTTATGTGCAAAAATGAAATGGCACATGAGCCATGGGATGGCTAAAATGCCATTTTTGTAAAGCCCAAGGGGCTATATGTAAATATGTAAGCCTATATAAGGCAACATGATAATGAATAAAGCATACACTTTTCATTCCCTCAAAAAAAACTAGGGTTTGTGTCTCCATTCTCTCTTCTTCAAGTTCTTCCTCTTCCTTTTTATTTTCCAAATAAATCAAGAGCTTAGCTCTCTTTTTTTTTTTAAAAAAAAAACTAAATAAAGTTTTACCATAAACCCATCTCCCAAAACTCCATCAAGAGAAGAAAAATGGTCTCTTTTTTTATCATCCAAGATCTAGATCTTGGAGTTTCAAGAGAACCCATTTTGGGTTTCTTCTCAAAGGAGAAAAGAGAAAATCTTTTGGAGTTCAACTCCACAAATAAAATTTTTTTGGAGTTCAACTCCACAAATAAAATCCTCTTAGAGTTTAACTCCACTACAGAAAATCTTTTGGAGTTCAACTCCACAAATAAAATTCTTTTGGAGTTCAACTCCACAAATAAAATTCTTTTGGAGTTTAACTCCACTGCAGAAATTGTTTTGGAGTTTAACTCCATACTAAAAATCTTTTTTGGCGAGTTTAACTCCACATTATAATTTTTTTAGCCATATAAAATTCTTTTGGAGTTGAACTCCACGTTAAATAAAAAAAAAAGGTGCATGCAGGCGTCATAGGCAAAGCATGTGACGGGATCACATGCTAAGCATGTGACGGCCCCATCACATGCTTAACATGTGATGTGGGTCACATGCAAAGCATGTGACAGGCATGTGACGGCCCCCTCACATGCTGAGCATGTGACTCCCTCACATGAGGGGTCACATGCTAACATGTGACCCTCCATGTCACATGCTAGCATGTGACCCCCCTCATATGAGGGGTCACATGCTAACATGTGACCCCACCTTTAAAAAAAAAAGCAAACAAAATTCTCTTTTCTTCTTTTCTTCTTTCTTCCTCTTTTTTTTAAAATAAAAATAAATAAATATTAAATAAATAAAAATAAATTATAAATTATATTTGAAAATAAAAAAAACATAATTATTTTCTTTTCTTCTTTTCTTTATTTAATCCCTTTTTTTATTTAAAAAAAATATATTAAATGAATATTAAATAACTAAATTAAATTATAAATAATATTTTAAAATTAAAAAAATAATAAATAAAAAAAATCTCCAAATATTTAATTACTTATTTATTTTCGTTTTTATATATATAAAATATATATATATGTATATATCTCTTTTTACAAGTGGAATAAAACAAAAAAAATACACACGCACCAACGCACCGCATATTGAGTTCGCATGACCAGTTTAACCCGTCAATCGGAGGTTCCTTCGCTCCAAATGCGAGGGGTAATTAACGGCAGCTTAGTCTGCGGCTGCCGGAAATTCGGATCCCCACAATCAATAAACCCCGGCCTACCCTAGGCAGGGGGAATCTGTAATGCGCCTGACAAGCGCGCGCGTATTCCCATCTCAATGGGGTGACGAAAAACACCCTACAGTCGTTATTTACCTCAGCGTCGTCGGCCGGCTGCTTGGACGAAGCTGTCTCAGTAAGCCATACCTTCGCGACCCGCTGGTTCCCGTAGACCCGACCTATCCCGTCCTGATCGCAAGGGAACTTCATCGCCAGGTGGTAGGTCGATATCTGGGCCTGGAGGGAGTTCAGCGTCGGGCGGCCGAGGAGGACGTTGTAAGCCGACGGATCCTTTGCTACGATGAAGTTTACAGGCAACATACGGGTGCGGCCGGGCTCCCCGACGTTGAACTGCAGGGTGACCACCCCTTATGCCGGGATGGAGTGGTTGGTGAACCCTGAAAGGACGTGGGAGGTCGGTTTTAAGTCTGCTGGGGTGAGCCCCATGCGCAGAAAGCAGTCATGGAAGAGGATGTCTGCCGAGCTGCCCGAGTCGACAAATATCCGGTGGACCTCGTACCGGTGGACTCGGGCCATGATCACCATAGGGTCGTTGTGGGGCATGGATATGCCGTGGAGGTCCCCGTCGCCAAAGGAGATAGGCTCGTGGACCCGGGCCTTTTTGCTCGGGCGGCCGTTGGCGTTTGTTGCCGGCATGGGGTGCCGAGTCTCGCAGGAGATCGACTGGCCCCCTGTCGTCATGACCATAGTTCTCGATAGGCCCCGGTTCCTTCCGGCATGGTCCCCTGGGCCCCGCGGTAGGGTGGTCATCGAGCTGCTTTGGTGGGCTTCGTGGGCGCGCCCCTGTCGAGGGGGGATGCTGGTCATGCCTGAAAGCATGCGAGCTGATCGCCATCGCGAGGCGAGGCTCTCCGATGCGGGACTTCGAGGTTAGATGGGAAGGGTCGAGGGGTCTACGACCGCCGGAGTCCGTGAGTCGGTGGCCGGCGGAGGCGTCGACGACATTCGGTGGATCTTCAGGGTGGTAGCTTGCCATGCGGACGGAGATCGGAAGGCCAATTTTGTTTTTTTGTGGAGTCTTGTTTCCCACAGACGACGCCAACAGATAGAGGTCCTTTTCGGGTCTCCGTCAGATGTTGTCTTCCGTCGATCTCCCGGTGGATTTTGGAGGTGATCTCCTGTTGCGTGTGGATCTCAATGGGTTTTGAGGAAATTGGTGATTTGGAGGAGTTTAGCGCCGAGTACCTGCAAAGAAGTCTCGGGGTGGTTTGGTACCACCGAAGACCCTCCGAAGATCAAGTTAGCACTGGATCCGAGTAGAGTAACGGCTAAGTGGAGTAGAAAATGGCTTAGTTGACCCCTCTGTGATGGAGGTTTATATAGTGGCGGCAGCACGCAGCAGCAGGCGCGAGAATCTCACCGGCAGTTACGCTCCCGACGTCACGTCTGCGTGAAGAGCGGATCACCCATTAATTGGGATCGTGATGGCGTGGAACGTGGGACGTTGCTGGCGGAGAATCTGCGTGTGGTGAGATTTGCGGAGCGACGGTTACGCCTGTGAGTGGTGGAGTTGTTCGATCGGAGGGACTGAGGAAGATGGCCTCGGTTGGGGAGCTCGGGGACGAGCAGGAGGTCCGAGGAGTCCTGGTCCTGTGGCAGCTCGGGGAGAGATGAGGGGCCGAGGAGGCCAATTTGCAGGGGACTCCGAGGAGGGCCAGCTTGTGCTTGCGGGTCGGGTACAGGGGTGGCCTGGTCGGTCCCTGTGGGCCATTTCTTCTGAGTTCTGGAACACGTCATCTGCCACGTGTCCTGATCTTGGAGATCGCCAATATTGATCATCATCAAGAAGAAAGCACATGCATTCCATAAAAGAATAGATAGCATGCATAATGTACTTTACTGGTTGAGATTTCGATGACAAAAGAATGACCACGATTGAGTACCTTGTCCAATACATATGAAATATTCTGCATTAAAACTTACAATTGGATTCCATTAATTCAGGCTTCTAGTAATGACCATTGTCTAATAATGAATCAATCAAGGGTTTGAGCTAACACATTTCTTGTAGTACCCTTTTTAGGGTGTTTTTCATCACCCCATTGAAATGGAAATACACATCGCTTGTCAGACGTACTACAGATTCCTCCTGCCTAGGATAGATGGGGGTTTATTGATTGTGAGGATCCGAATCTCCGGCAGTCGCGGACTAAGCTGCCGTTAATTACCCCTCGTCTTTGGAGCGAAGGAACTTCCGATTGACGGGTCAAATTGGTCATGCGAACTCAATGTGCAGTGTGCGTGTGTTGTGGTTTGAGGG
Organism: Agapanthus africanus; assembly: GCA_030015575.1. Taxonomy (NCBI): domain Eukaryota; kingdom Viridiplantae; phylum Streptophyta; class Magnoliopsida; order Asparagales; family Amaryllidaceae; genus Agapanthus; species Agapanthus africanus. The sequence continues at coordinate 536,007,882 of JASDDO010000010.1, read as the reverse complement.
GTCTTAGGTATATTGGGGGCCTCGCAGAGTTTTCGGAGGTTCCGCTATCCGGATAGCAGGCTGGAGGTCAAGGGGAAAAGCAGCCCCTTTACGGAGTGCCGGACAGCGTCCCGTTAGAATTTTTTTTAGCGGGAACAGTGTTGTGGAGTGTGTGTATATATAAAAAAGAAAATAGCGTTCAAAGAACGCGTGGGCGCCAACGCCTCGCGTGCTTGCGCTGGGCGCTAACAGAAAAAGAGGGGCCTTAGCCCCTATACTGGGAGTTGTACTCCCAATTGACTTTTGGAGTTAAACTCTTAAAAAAAGGACAAATGGGGCTTGGCCCCTGCACTGGGAGTTGTACTCCCAATTGACTTTTGATGTTAAAGTCCTAAAAAAAGGATTTATTATCATCATTATTTTTTTTTGTGGAGTTAAACTTCTAAGAGATTTTTTTAGCTGATGAAAGAGGACTCATTTCTTCTCCTTTGAGCCCTGGAACTTCCCAAAGTGGGATTCTTGGAGAAGGGTCTCCTTCTTCCTCCTCTCCGTTGACTGGATTTTGGGGGGAAAAGGGGGGCGAGACTTAAAAATCTCCCATTTTAGAGATCTGATGGGAGATCTGAGCTCCCCTTTGTGGGTTTCATGGTGAAAAGCAATTTCTTTTTGGGGAAAGAAGAGTGAAACTCTTGATTTAATTTAAGAAAAAGAAAGAAAGTCTAGAACCCTGAGGAAGGAGAAGAAAGCACGAAACCCTAATTTTTTTTAGAGAGAAAAAGTTATATTTTGATTTTTTTTATCATGTTGCTTTTATAGGCTACACACTTTACACATAGCCCCTTGGGTTTTGCCAAATGACACTTGTGTCACCCCATTCCTTATAGGCTTATTTCTTTTTGCACATAAGCTATGTGGTTTACAAATTTTTGGCTTTCTGCCTGTTATACATACATTTATTTCTAAAAATTACAGTTAGACTAATTTATCGCATCCTTTTTGGTATGGAGCCGGCCTCTTCCATGCATTCTGGTACTGTGATGTGATCTGGTGCGATGACCTGATGTGGTGGTGCGAGATCTGGTGCAATGATGCGTGATGACAAGGATCTGGAGGCTATGTCTGGTGCGGTGGTGCGGCTAGGGTATGATGGTGGAGGTTGGCGGCGGCTAAGATTTAGTGTTGGCGGCGGCTAAGGTTTTGCGAAACATGGTTCTGATACCATGACAAGGAATTTGAGGAAAAAATAGTATTCTTTTATTAGCTAATTCATGAAGGAATACATATAAATTTATATTAAAGTTTACGGATATGAGTTTGGATCTAATATCAAATGCCCAACTATTTTATCACACATTATCTCTAACAACAAAGATAGATGGAGGCAAAAGATTCATGTACACAAGCAAAGGATTAGGGTGTATGATTTGAAAATGTATATCATTGGGGTTGCGACAAGACGATCACGAAGACAAATAACAAACGATATAGAGAAGAAACCAATCATAGGCAAATAAGAAAATAAAAGTACTAACCACAAAATGAGATAAGCAAAGGCGAGGCTTTATTAATAACCAAAAGCGGGGGAGTACAAAGAGGTGGACGAAATACACAGATCCTCAAATAAACCCTAGTTCTCACAATAGCAAAAGGGTTCTCTCTATAGTTATTACAAAAGACATCAAATCAAGGATAGAATGAGAGGCATTCACAACAAATCTCTACCTGACCTCGCATTCCCACAAAACTCCTCCACAAAATTAATAATAGCTTTACTTTCACTACAAAAGTTCTAAAGGGCTAAATAAACATGTCGCGCTCCAATTAAGTTCAAGCAATACTTAAACTTAACAACCGAAAGATATTTCGTCAACATGTCGGCCGGATTATCCGCTGTGTCAACCTTCTTCACAATAATCTCTTCTTTTTCACCAACTTCCTAAACAAACCAGTACCGTACATCAATATGCTTCGTCCTATCATGATGCATCTGGCCTTTTGTCAAGTGAATAGCGCTTTGGCTATCACAGTAGACTATTATAGTATCCTTTTGAATACGAAGTTCCGAAAATAGTCCTTTCAACCAGATCACTTCCTTAACGGCTCCAACAACGGCCATATACTCCGCCTTCGTCGTAGACAACGCTACTGTAGGCTGTAACGAAATACGCCAACTAATAGCACATCCTACAAAGAGAATACATAGCTGGTGATCGACCTTCGTCTGTCGTGATAACCCGTATAATCGGAATCAATGAATCCAATCAAACTGTCGTTTCTTACAAACATCAATCTCGCGTCAGACGTACCTTATAGGCAACGTAATATCCATTTCACTATCTGCCAATGACCTTTATCAGGAGAAGCCATAAAACGACTAACAACACTAACATATGAAATGTCGGGTCATATACAAACCATAGTATACATGATACTACCCACCGCATTTGCATATGAAACATTCGACATATACTTGATCCCATCATCTGTTTGCGGTGATGAACGAGCTGAAAGTTTAAAATGAGCTGCCGACGGAGTACTTGCAGATTTAGCGTTTGTCATGCAGAAACGCTCCAAAACTTTCTCAATGTATCGCTATTTAAACAAGTAAAGCTTTCCTCCCTTGTGATCGCGCCTAATCTCTATACCAAGTATTTTTTTGGCTGCTCCCAAATCCTTGGTCTCAAACTTGCCTTTTAATTGTTCCTTCAAATTCCGAATGTCATCCATATATTTATCTGCTATCAACATGTCATCAACATAAAGTAGGAAGTATATGGAATAACCATCGGCGAGATTCTTCGAATATACACAATTGTAGCCCATCCTTCTCGTGAACTCAATTTCTTCATGAAGGAGTCAAACTTCTTATACCAACGTTTAAGGGACTGCTTCAAACCGTTAAGAGATTTCTCTAGCAAACAAATGTGGTCTTCTTTGCCTTCAACTTCAAAACCTTCGGGCCGTTGCATGTCGATCTTCTATACCAAATTACCATGCAAGAATGTTGTCTTCACATCGAATTGCTCGAGCTCCAAATCTTGCATACTACCAAACCGAGCAAAACACGTATAGAGGCGTGTTTAACAACCGGAGAAAATACCTCATTGAAGTTAACTCCCTGAACCTGCGCATAGCCTTTAGCTACCAACCATACCTTGTATCTCGTATCAACCGCCCCCTGGCCTTGGTCACCTTGTTTCTTCTTAAAACCCCACTTGCAGCAAACTACTTTCTTTCCTCTTTCATGTTTCACAAGCTTCCAAGTCTAGTTCTTATGAATAGACATCTTTTCATTCATAACGACTACTGTTCACTCCATAATATTGTATTATTATATTCCCCATTCTTATTCGTTTTATAAATAAACAGGTGCTTTTGACGCATGTCTGCTACATATTACAGGTTACAGGTTCTTGGAGCGAAAACAGTGAAAAAGACAAAAGACGACACAAAAAAGGGATTTTGACCAACAAATAGAAGGATCTTAATCAAGCCTACACAAAAGATCAGTACAAGGCAACGCAAGGTCCAAGATTACAAAGCAAACGGTTAAAAGTCCACTACAATTGTTCACTGGAGATCTGAAAGAAATAGAGAAGCCAAATTGAATAAAGATCCAAAGAAATAAAAAGCCCAAGAAGCCCAGAATCAGTTCCAAAATTTCCAGACATAAAATTTTACCAAAGCTTGGAGTCTACTTTGACTGGGTCTTCCTAAGGATATTTTGGTAAATGCAGACGTGAGATCAATCAAATGGCGCCGTTGCCCGGGATGGCGTGTTATTTCCTTTTTGCAATTTCGGGTTAATCAAAATTTAAAAAAAATCTGAAAAATCACAAAAAAAATATAAAAATATATCATCTGTTATTTTTGGAAAGGGTATTCTTGTTTGAATTTTGCAGGATCTACAATCAAGTTCGGATCTGGAAATCTCCAGAGATCAAAACAGCAAATATCAAATCTGAACAAACAGAGGAATATCACAACAGACAACAAAAGAAATTTGGAGGACCGAGTCAACAAGTCAACTGCGCTGATCTGGTTGAGAAAAAAAAAACTGCCGAAGCCACCAACCCGCGGCGGATCCGCGGTCGGAGACGGCAATTCGCGGCGGTTCAGCGGTGTAGGCGACAGATCTGTTCCCCAAAAAAATGCAGAAGCGCGGTAAAAAAAAATGCCGAAGCCACCAACCCGCGGTCGGAGGCGGCAATTCGCGGCGGTTCCGCAGTGTAGGCGACAGATCGGTTCTACAAAAAAAGGCAGAAGCGCGGTAAAAAAAAAATGTAAGTCTTCTGATCTCCTCCTCTGCAAATCTCTGATATCTCCTCTGAAAAATCTCCTGCAGGATTCTTTGCGCGTAAAAATCTTTTCCTTTCCAAATAACAAATCTTGTGCAGGATTTTTCCGCATCGCTTAAAATAGAAATTGATTGCAAGTAATATTTTTTGTTTTGCATATCTTTTATCGAAAATCTTTTTGCAAAATTTCCAAATAAAGAGCAAGCGGAAAAAGGAAAATTTTAATTAGAAAACCTGCAAACTTTGAAATTCACAAAAAAGATTTGATTGTAAGTGATTTACTGTTTTGCATATCTTTAATCGGATTTTAAGGGGCTTTTAACCAATTCAGATTGGGTGGGGATTTCATCACCCTTCCCAGGACTCCAGAAATCACATAAGGCATTTGTATTGACCATTCTTAATTAAAAAAAATACTAGACTCAGCCCTAAGGACTTCGAGCTCAATAGGACAGAGGACTAGTTATAGGCATCGACCGTTTATCCTAATCTGACTTTGCGGTGTCTAGGCAAGTGTGTCTAAGACAAGTGGTTACTTAATTAGGACCGCTACTTGTAGCGGGGAGCCTCCCACTTACCTGGCACTTACCTGGCCGCAATTGGCGGTGAAGAGGCGGTTTGAGGTCCTATTTCTAGCCCTTTGGAACAGTTAGGAGCTGTCTAGCTGACCTAGGTGACCCTAGATCTAGGCCTGATTGTGCATTTTTGATTGATCGAAAGTGTGTCGTAGCCTTTTATCGAAAATCTTTTTTGCAAAAAGTTCCAAACAAAAAAAAAAAGGGAAAAAGGAAGAATTTTTTTTAACAACTTGCAAATTTTTGCCGCAAATAAATCCTTGCACCACCCAACCTTCTTTATTTTCCCCTTTCTTCTATCATGGGTACCCCACATCATAAATCACTTTCCGAACTTTGGTATCCTGAACCTAACTTTGCCTCGTACGTCAATTGTTTCGGTCGATTTAAGGAAGATCCCTCCATGCCCAAAATTTCTTTGAAAGATCAAATAGAAGCGTCTAGGAGAAACAGTTCGACTTTGCAACCCACCTTGTGTCAACCATGTTCACATTCACCACCTTCGTACGTTGACACCACTTTTTCAAGTCCTGCTGTAACTCCTAAACCGATGTCCATTGCTGAGCATATTGCTCAATCTCGTAGCCGATCTTTCACTCCTCTCTACACATCTAGTTCTAGGAATCAACAAGTCCATCCACCTTTTTATCCACATGTTGATCTTACTCTTGTCCAACCATCCAATTCCTACCAGTCCTACCCGACCTTCCCAGCTTCACTAGACACTGTTTCTACACAGCCTTTTGGGAGTTTCACGTATCCAACCAATTTTGAATCTTTTACCGAAACCCCCTCACCACCCATGTCTAGTTTGGAACAGTCGTTGGAAGCTTATATTTCAGCAACAAACAAAATGGTTAGGAATGTGGATGCGTCCATAGCCGCCCTTATGCAACCTACTGAACCGGTAGCTAGTTTCCAACTAGCTTCAAATTTTTCAATGTATGAGAAGGCGGTTTGACAGAGGGAGAATTTGAGAGGAGCGGGTGAGTTCTATACATTCCCAAATCAGACCTACCCTTACCCAATTGAATCCCACAACTCCGATTTTCCATCGATTGTCCCAAATGATTCACAAGTTACAAATAAAACATCTAACGAGTTGTGTGACTTTGTAGTGCTTGATTTGCCAGATTGTGAAGAACCCCTTTCGAGTGAAACCACACTTAATCCTTTCGATCTTTACACCTCCACTCTAGAACCGAAAGTGATAAATATCCATGCTTTTGATGAGGTGTCGGAAAATATTGATTTTCACTTGATTGAGGATATAGACGCCGGGAATATTTTGGATGATGAACCAGTAGATTTGATTGAAATTTTATATCCAATTCATTATCCCGAGTCATTAAATGTTTCTCCCGAACTTCATATGCGTCTTGATTTTGATGATAATGGCATGGATGAGTTAACTATTGAGGAGACTTATGAGGATAGTATTGAGGAGAGTCTTGAGGATAATATTGAGGTTGAACCATTTTTGTTTGATGTGTCGGATTTTCCAATTCAGCCTCTTGAACCTTTAACTGTTATATCACCCTCCCTCCTTTCCATCGTTCCGACCACGCACAAGATCATGCTTGACGACTGTGAGCTTGAAAACTTTTCCTTTGAATCTGACACAGTTCTCACAGCCGATGACACTTACGAATGTTTCACTTTTTCGGACGATGTTGAAGTCTCACCGCCCTAGTTTGAGTCCTTTGAATTTTCAAATGAGTTAGTTGAACCATCAGACTCGGTTGCTTACAGTCGTTTCGAACCATTGATGGAATCTTTCAAATTCGAGACAGTTTACTACGGTGAGAACGAGCCTATCCCTAATTCACTCCCTTTCGTCTGTCCTATCGTTCCGACCGTGCAAAAGACCATTACGCTTTCATCTCCAATATCAAGTTCGGCGTACCCATGCTTTCTTGCGAATCTTGATGGATTTGACCCCATTTCTCGACGGGGTGATAGGTTAGCACAATCGTTTTTAACACATCGGTCATCACAAATTGCGCTAATTTATTCACTCGATTTACACCCTCAAGATTGTACTCCACTTCTTTCTCTTTTCCGCCATTCTTCTCCTCCGCCGAGACCATATTCCACTCTTCTTTCCACACGGTCTCGTGTGCTTCTCATTTCTTTTCTTTCCACTCCATTCTTTCACCAACTCTACCATTACCACAATGAGATTTTTGAATGGTTGGTGCTAACCTTTGGCTTATATAAGGCCTTGCTTAGTTTGGGGAGGACCTTATTGTATATATGTATATATATTTTTTGTTTTCTTTTCTAATAAAAAAAATTCAAAAAAAAAATTAAAAAAATTAATTTTTTTTTATAAATAAACAGGGGAATGCCGACATTCTCAACCCTCTTGGTGGCATGACAGTGAGGAAACTGTCAAGTTTAAGTTTGGGGGTATGCTCGGTACGTTTTCTTCCTTCGCATTCATGTGTATATTTTTGCATTTGCATACTTATTTTAAAACCCATAAAAATTGAAAATTTTCAAAAACCATAAAAATTAATGTATTCAATTTTGGCCATATTTGATTTGAGTTTGACAAATATGTTAACTGGTTAGGAACAACTAGATCTTAGACTTAGTAAATTAAAAACCCTAAAAATAACATTCTTTAGAGTTTATTTAGAAATTGGCAAATTTTGAGTTCACTTCTTGGGCTAAGTCGAAACAAAGGAAAAGTATTGATGTTCTTATTAGAGTATAAGTTTGAAAAATAGTTCCTACCTTAAGTCTAGATTATGAAAATGTATACCCTACAATTTACACAATCACGCACCTTGAAACTTGGAATAGTAGAAGAAACCTTGAAATGCTCTTGTCTAAAGTCCTTAGTACGAAGAAAATGAAAAAAAAATGTGAATAAAGAAAAAAAAATGAACACTGGTTTTTGTGATTACTTAAGGCTGCAAAAATAGAAAAATATTTAGCGAGGGTGCTTCATCACCTAGTGCCTTAGACCAACTGGTTTGGGAGTCACTGCTAAAAGCCTTGGGTGTTGCAAGACTAGGAAGTACGCTTTAAAGTGCAAACGCATTTTGTAATCGGTCGTTGGTACCTCAAGAAGTATTAACGATCGCATGAAGGATGTGTAAGCAAAATTCATTTAGAATTCACCAATTAATAAGTACTTTGGACAACGGACAAGAGTATGATTGCTTGATTTGAATTTCCAAGTGTAGGGGTGATTTATACACACACGTGGGGATATATGATTGGAGTTTAGATGAGAGATAGGAGTGAAGAATAGAACTTGTATCTTTAGTAGAGTTGATAAAAATTCCTAAGTGGAGATAGAACCCTAGAAGGAATACTTAAGAGATGCCGAAAGCTAAGTAGGTCTGCAGAACATATATAATCTTAAGTTAGATGATAGGGAAGTGTGAAGAATATGGGTGGATAATTTACGAGTCGACGATAATAGAATTCCTTGTTGGAAAACCTAATTCGAGAATAAAAGTCGAAAAGCCAAATTGATAGGATTTTGTGGGTAGTATCCGCTGAAAAGCCTCAGGAGACAACACTCCTCCTACTAGGGACACCTAGAGGTTTAACGGCTTGTTGCACGAGCTCAGTGCAATCGCGATTCCATGCGAAAGTGCGGTTTGGTTTTTGTAGAGAATAAAAAATAAGTTTGCTCGAGGACGAGCAAAAGATAAGTTTGGGGTATTTGTTCACACCATAATATTGTATTGTTATATTCCCCATTCTTATTCGTTTTATAAATAAACAGGTGCTTTTGACGCATGTCTGCTACATATTACAGGTTACAGGTTCTTGGAGCTAAAACAGTGAAAAAGACAAAAGACGATACAAAAAGGGACTTTGACCAACAAATAGAAGGATCTTAATCAAGCCTACACAAAAGATCAGTACAAGGCAACGCAAGGTCCAAGATTACAAAGCAAACGGTTAAAAGTCCACTGCAATTGTTCACTGGAGATCTGGAAGAAATAGAGAAGCAAAATTGAATAAAGATCCAAAGAAATAAAAAGCCCAAGAAGCCCAGAATCAGTTCCAAAATTTCCAGACATAAAATTTTACCAAAGCTTGGAGTCTACTTTGACTGGGTCTTCCTAAGGTTATTTTGGTAAATGCAGACGTGCGAATCAATTGTAACCTAGGGTTTCTATGCCTTATAAATAGAAGCCAAAATCATTGTATTCTTTTCATGCCTCCCTATGCCTCTTTTTATCAATAAAATTTAGATTTCTTTTGGAGAGCATCGATGCCTCTTTTCATTTCTGAAATTCAGATCTGACAAGTCTTGTGTTGATGTTTGGAGAGAGCCATCTGTAAAGTAAGTAGGTAATTTCAATTCTTGCCCTAGGTAATTTTTCATTCTCTGCCCTAGATTAAATTTAATTCCTTGCCCTAGTTAGATAGTTAGATCTTTAATTCAATTGCCCTACATTAATTTAGTTTTTAGATTTAATTAATCCATTCACACCGTTTGGAATTAACTCGTAAGAGCGATTAGGAAATTCACAACATCCCTGTGGACCAACCCGTACTCACCGGCTAGCTACATGCGACGCCGTTCTTGATTGCGGTTAATAAATAGTTTTTGAGATCAATCAACTACCCAACGAGATGACTCATCGGATGAGATGGATTCTTGATGGGTCATCGGTTCGCTACTATCAACTGTCTCTGTAACAGACAGTGCATACGCTACCAGATCACCGTAACCATATCTTTGTGTCTGTCTAATGTCCCTTCTTTGTCGGTCGCAAGTGAGTATATACTCCTTATCATGGGACTGCTCATCATGAGCTTCTTCATACGATAGTAAAAAAGAGATCTTCTGCGAACCCGAGCTTTCACCGACCTAATTATCAACGCTCGGCTCATTTTTCTTTGAATCATCTTCAACTGGATATTCCACAATCTTCGGTTTCAACACAGCAGATTCATCAAAATTCACATATCTGCTAATCATAAATTTTGCCGATTTAGGATCCGAACATAGCAACCTATAACCTTTGACGCTGGTAGCATAACCAAGAAATATGCATTTCTTCACTCGACGATCCAACTTACCTTCACGGCAATGTGCATATGCAGGACAACCAAACACTCAAAATGTAGAATAATTAGCGTGCTTCCAAGACCATACATACTCCGGTGTTTTACTACCTATCGATGTATAATGTGACCGATTCATAATGAAGCATGACGTGTTCATCGCTTCTACCCAAAACTCTTTGTCGAGCGCTGCATTAGACAACATGCGCCGAACTTTCACCATAAAAGTCTGATTCATACGCTCCGCGACTTCATTCTGCGGTGGTGTGTAGACAATGGTATGATATTGAATAATCCCTTCATTTTTGCAGAAATCACTGAAACCTCTGCCACAAAACTCTAACCCGCTGTATATTCTCAGTTTCTTGATCTGCTTCCATGTCTGCTTCTCAAGAAAAATCTTCCATTGCTTAAATGTAGTAAACACATCACTTTTGTATTTCAAGAAGTAGACTCAAACTTTTCTCGAAAAATTATCAATGAAAATAAGCAGATATTTGGCACCACTTTGTTTAGAAGCAACTGGAGAGGGTCCCCGAAGATCCGAATGGACATAATCAAAAGTGTCTTTTGTGTTGTGCACCGCCGACATGAAGTTAACACGTTTTTGCTTCCCAAAAACGCAATGTTCAAAAACTCCAGATTCATTGTACTCTTCCCACCAAGTAGACCCTGCTTCAACAATTCGGCTATACCTTTCTCACTAATATGTCCGAGCCTCATGATCCATAATCTGGTAGTGTCCAAATCTATCATAGATTTGGATGATGAAATAGCCGCCAAATCAGAAGTCGTCGAACCCTGCAATGAATATAATGACCCCTTCTTCAAGTCCTTCATAACAACTAAAACACCTTTGGTTACCTTGAAAACTCCACCTTCAGCGGAAAACTTGTAACTCTCGTTGTCGAGTGCACTTAAAGAGATGAGATTCTTCTTCAAGTCAGGTACATGCCTGACTTACACCAATGTCCTCACAACACCGTCAAACGTCTTGATTTGGATCGTCCTCTTGCCAATTGCTCGACACGAACTATTGTTGCCCATCAAAACCACTCCACCATCAACGGACTCATAGGTGGTGAACAAATCCCTCTTGGGACACATGTGGTAGGAACAACCCGAATCCATAGTCCACTCATTGTTGGATCGATGTGTGCTGTTAAAAACCACAAGAAGATCTCATTCTCCTTCCACTATACTAGTTTCGGCTGAAGACTCGTTTGATTTGTCTTCCAACTTCTGTTCGTTCTGCAATTTAAAACAATCGACCTTAAAGTGCCCTGGCTTCTTACAATAGTTGTAGGTCAAGTTCTTTTTATTCTTGGACTTCGACCTTGACTTCTTCCTATTACCTTCCGGATCTCTCTTTTCCGCTCGCCTTCGAACAAATAAGCGGAAGATGATCCATCAGTTTTACTAGAAGTCAACTCCTTGTCGATCTTCTTTTTGTTCATCAAGTTCTCTTTGATATCTTTGATCAAGATTGTGTCTCGTTCATAAACCATGGTGTCACGAAAATGCTTATATGAAGGCGGCAACGGACATAACAAGAGAAGAGCGTGATCTTCATCATCAATCTTAATATCAATTTTATGCAGATCTTTAATGATTGAATTAAACTCACCGACGTAAGATTTGATTGGAGATCCTTCTTACATACGAAGTATGTAGAAACGCTGTTTCAACAGGAGTCGATTCGTAAAAGATTTCCTTAAATATACCTCCTCTAATTTTTACCACAAACTAGCCGCCGTCTTTTCTACCAAAACTTGTTGCAAAACTTTATTTCTCAAACATATGTGGATAGTCCTGAGGGCCTTCTCATTCATGTCCTCCCAAGCTTCCCCCGTCACAGTAGAAGGCTTTCCATTCTTTCCAAGAATCGCTTTTCTCAAATTTTTTTGAGTCAACACGACAACCATGCGGACTTGCCATAAATTGAAACTCATATTTCTATCAAACTTCTCAATATCGAACTTCATGATTGTACATGATGCGGACAGTTTGACCACTAACGAACCCTAAAACTTCAAAATCACGCTCTAAGAAATTGGAGAAGAGCACACAAACGTTGTTACCCACCGTTAATCTAGATCACAATATTGAAGACCCATCGGTTCAACCAAAAGATCCTCAAACAACGTGGCTCTGGTATCAGTTTCTTAAGATAAGACGATTAGAAGACAAATAACAAACGATATAAAGAAGAAGAAATCAATCACAGGCAAATAAGGAAATAAAAGTACTAAGCACAAAATCAAATAGACGAAGGCAAAGATTTATTGATAAGCAAAAGTGAAGGAGTACAAACCGGTGGACTAAATACAAAAATCCCTGAAATCAACCCTAGTTCTCACAATAGCAAAAGGGTTCTCTCAATAGCTATTAGAAAAGGCATCAAATCAACAGGCGAAGGCAAAGATCTATTACAAGAGGCAACCCCCCGACAATAGAATTAGATGTGTCCCTACTACAATGGAAATCATAAGAATCCAATCATCTAAGATTTTTGTTACAGAGGGCAGCTCGTTGATCATCTAAAAAACAGAAAGAGGCTGATAACCGTCTCTCTGTTAACGCATGCAGATATCCGAAAGTTACGCAATTATGGACCGGGCCTATGGCCTGTTAATATATTTTAAATGACCACATTTGTGGGCCAGCAGAATCTAGCCCAATCTAATTTTTATTAACTTTAGGATAAATTATGGGCTTAACGTGTGCTTAATAGGTTGCATAGGCCTGCTAAACGTGGACTTCTGTGTCGCCTATGGTCAAAAATATGTCACGTCACGTCAAATTCTTGATTTAATGCGATGACGACTTAAATGGGGTAATTTTTTATTTTATTTCATAAGGTTTTCGTTTATCTTAAGGAGATTGTATAAGAACATGACACGTGGCTGCCGCATTTGGATGCTTACAGACATGTCACTGCTTGTGTAATTGATAAATATATAAAAACGAGCAAGTAATTGAATTCGGCTCATTAATTGCTTCACATCTCTCTCCTCTCTCATCGTTGAAGTGCCTGCAGGCTCTCATCGCCTGTATCGGGTCGGATCTTCCCGTGGACTTTAAAGAGGTATGTTTTCTCATCCGAAACCCATCGATCGAGCTCATGGTCCATTGCAATATATTAATCCAAGAGATAAACATCAGTACATATGTTTCTTGCATCCATCATTTGCATGATACCATTATTATGTGTACATAATGTGGTCTCCATCCATCCTTAATTTTCTCTCTTAGGGAGAACAAGAATGTTAATTATTTAAAATCTTTACTCCTGCAACGGCTAGCTTTTTTTGCGATTTCAAGTTAATTTTTTCGTTTTGTGTGGATGTAGATAACCTTAACTTTTGTGGGAAGAATTAATTAGAAAAATGATGAAGAACTTTCAGGCGAAAAAAATGCTTCTGTCTTGGCTTAACCTATCAATGTCTTCAATCCCCATATAATTTTCAAGTGGCCTGCCCCCTGATCTAGGAAGTTGTTGATTCTATTTTCAATTTTTAGGGGGTACTTTTGCCGATTCTTTTTTTCCCCTTCAAATTTTAATAAAAATTCCATGTGTCTTACATATATTGCATGTTAGTCCAGCTTGATATTCTAATTGCAACCATCCTAAGAATTGTAGTTATAACAGCTGCTCTCCTAAAATCCATAATAAAATCATTAAAAGGAATAAAAGTGAATGCATACCAACTTTTTTATATAAATATATACAGATATTTTGCTAATACATAATGTCAAGATAAACACCAACAAATCGAGATTGAGGAAGTCTGTCGATGTACCTAAATTAATTACTATTACTATGGATACTTTAACCATTCAAAGCATGCATTTTGTACACGCATTCTGAAATGATAAAATTCATATATTTTTTTTCCTGTTATATATGCAATCCAAGCATCAATCGTACCGTGTGCCGCGGGTGCTGTTATATTTTGATTGTTTTGAGATATTACAGAAAATTAGAGTGCAAGTTTACCTAAAATCTAAGCCCTCATAAATTTCTGGTTTTGATAGGAGCCTAGTAAAGTGCAATCTTTTGCTGGGAAATTTATGTCAAATTTATTTATTTTTTTCTTTTTGGGTGGCAATGGTATCATCAGGAGATATATAATTTAAATGGGGTTGGTGGTGGTGATATCGCTGCCTTTCTTAATCTTGGTTGCGATCCTGCTTGTCGTTTGCTACCTACTCGGCAGGGCCCACAGAAAGCGGGTCCCACTGAACTACGGCCCACCAGTTGCACCACCTGCTGTGGCGGCCCATCCGCAAGCCCAACCAAAGGTTTAAATTACCTTGCTTTTTGCTGATATGCATATTGCATATTTGCATGGGGAACATATATAGTGTTTTTTTTGTTTCTTTCTTTTTCTTTCTTTCTGCAAGTTATTGTGTTTATTGTAGGGAAAATAAAGTTGGGTATAAATGTGAAAATGTTTGTAATATCATATAAAGTTGGTGGTTGGTCGCTTTTTAATTTCTAATGATGAAACTCGGAACATTTTTGTTTTCTTTTTGAACGTATGGTTATCACAACACACTTTTTTCCCCTTCATCTGAAAAGAAAAAATTGTTCGATATGTTGATTTTAAAAGTATAAAAATAGAAAAAGTGGATATGTTGGATGTCGGGAATTTTCATGCTATCCTAAGAAACTAGACAAGATAAAAATACTGAAACATGAAGATTTAAAAATAGACTGACTTTATTTAAACTGCACTTTATTTTTTTTAATACTCTACTACCAATGAAAAAAGGGAAAGGGTCTTTACTTGAAAACCCTAAGTCGGCTAGCAACATATAATTATTTTTTCTTTATTTCTATGTCATAAGAAAATCATTACAATTTCAAGCAATTTTTTTAATAAAAATCTCTTCTGATATTTTCATAATGTTTACGCGTAGTAAATGATAATCCAAAGACAAGCATGAGAAAGAACTTATGCTCCCGAGGTCTTATTTGGGCCATATGTTCCTTCTTTATTTTTTAATTCCTAAGTGAACAGGCTTTTATAAAATACGAAAGGACCCAACCAAGGCCCGATTAAAGGATCAAATATAAGGCACTCCATTTCCACCTTGTTTGCATAGTAACTATCCCATAGAAAAAAAGCCCAATTATCATTTTTCCACCGGATTGATCCAATCCTATAAAAGAGGCTGTTTCGATGGGTTTTTGGATTTTTGATCCAGAGATAGAAAAAAAACCTCTACTTTGGTCCTATCGAGCGGATTAAACAAAAATTGAGTCGGAATCAATTTTTTTCTCCAGACTTTCACTTGCTGCCTCTTTATCTCGATCCCCCGCCCTCTCTCTCTCTCCTTCTTCCCTTGTCTCAAAATCTCCTCGATGCTCTTTTTACGCCAAAAAAACCCTTAAAGAATGTAATAAAATCCTTGGTTTTCTTCTCTCCTGGTTCCTTCTACCCTTTAATGTCGCGGCCCCAATCTCCGCCGGCGTCATAACTGAAAGTTTTAATTTCACCCTCTTTACATTTCACATTTATTTACTAAACAAACTCCAGAAACCAAAAGCCCCCTTATCGATGCGAAAATCATCTCCAGTTAATCAAAATCAATGGAGGCATGCAATGCAAAAATCATCACTGGATCTCTTTGATCTCAATCACCTTTTTGTTATTGCAAAAGCTCGTGAGGCTTTGGGAGAAAGGGAGCAAGATCCCGGGCCAGCTTTGCTCCTCGTTCTTCGCTGGCCACTCGAAGCTCATCGCCGGCTGTAGTTCTTCGCGAGATCTCACTAGTTAGATCTCAATTTTGAGTTGTATCAAATTTAGTATGTATAAAGTTGTATTTGATCTTGACTTGAGCTTAAAATAAATAATATATGTTATAAATTTGACAGCTTTTGTACTGGATAAACCGAGTTGTTGAAATGAGCTGCCGTGTACAGGAATTTCTGGCCAAACTCGTAGCATTGAAGATGCATATGAGCAAATTGCTCCCTTGCAACACAAAAATTCCAATGCCAAATTACCAAACAAGAACAGGGAAAGTTATATTGGGATATATTATTGAATAAAATATCCTTATCATCTACCTCGATTACTCTAAATATGGCCAAAAAAAAAATACTGATATCATTTAATTGGGTTGTAGTTTACCCGTGCGTCACATTTATACCCCCTCAGGTTGTTTATTGCACAAACATCCCCTCTGCTCATTGATTGAAACTCACAAAAATGCTCAGATCCAACTCTATAAAACAAAAACTAGCTATAGCAAATCATTTGGCTTATTTTTGCCAAAGACAATCATTTTACTTGGTTAGAATAGGATCTAAACATGGTTTTAAAATCATTTTTCAGGGTTCCATCCATGAGCATGAGCATGAGCATGAGCACAAGGGGTCCTTGTTTCAATAAATTACTTTAAGAAGGTATACGTGCCACGTCAGGTAAACTATAAGGATGTTTTTTGCTATTAATTCTACTTAATTTGTATGCAACATTATGGATTGTTGAGCCTATATACCTGGCCTGTCCAACCAACATAGGAAAGCCAGATTAATGCATAATGCATATGGCACTGTCAAGCCACCCAAAAAGATATACAACACCCTAGCAGGTCACCATGCACCTGAAATGGCCAAAATTTCATAATCAATATAGATTCGATAGTTGTTCAAATTGTTTTTCGCTCAAAAAAAACACATTAAATTGGCAGTATATCTATGTATAAGCTTCTTTTAAATGATTCTAAAACCAGAGTTTGCCATACTTTCTCAGTGTGACATATCTTCTCAATTCAACCCTTTTCTCGTTCGAGTTAAATACAGGAAAGACAGACATGTATGATATGATCGCATCGCTCCAAGGATTTTAGGTTGTTATTGTATTCTTTTGCGGCAAAATTAAATGTAATGCGTTTATTTTAAACCGCACCCAAGATCAAGTACAGCGGCGGAAAATTCTATACTTATAAGTTTTTTATTCCAACCACATGTGGGATTGTGACATCTGAGGGGTGCCATAAATTTTTTTTTTTACATTTATAGGCGAAAGAGTTGGTAGATCGAGCATATGAATTGTGAAAAGAAGATCATAAATTTGACAGAGAACGAAGTAACCATGGGAGCTGATTAATTTGATCCATTTATATTCAAAATATGTTCAATACACACACATACATGCTTTGTAAAATATATATTTGGTTGGTTAATACTCATTGGCTTGCCACAATTTATTGTTTCTTTTTCGTAAGTTTCAATGGATGGATTTGCATCAGGATTAGATTCATGCATAACTCTACTGTAATGATTTCAATTGAAGTCACAATTTTAATTAAGAAGACGTAGATCACTTGATTCCAAACAAATTGCTCATAACAGTTTAGCATGTTTCTCAATATGAATGTTATCAGAATCTTGTAAGAGAGGACAATATATAAAAAGATTTCTTCCTTCTCTATTAGTGTCGTTATAGACTAATTGTAAATTCTCTCTGTGCAGGAGACGAGTTTTAAAAAGAAAATCCCTCCTCTCTCATAGATTCTTTGTCATAACACACATAACAGGATTTGGGTTGGCCAAGTGCCCAAATTGAGACAGGAGATTGCTATTGGCAATTCACAACACACACACACAATACACACACACACACACACACAGTATATATATATATATATATATATATATATATATATATATAATGAGAAGCAGCAGTGATTACTGGTGGAGACAGCTCCTGTTTGATGTGGTTCCTCTCCGTTGAGACCGTATGTTGAGATTGTACCTCATTCAATTCAATTTTTGGTCTTGCCCTGTCCCTCTCTCTTGCATTAATCAATTATTTTTGAGTTGGTTGGCGAGACCTGTGGTCGGGTGGCAATCGGTGCTGGGTTTGGGCCGGCTTAATTGTGCACGTCCAACATATTTTTTCACAGTAGGCATACGACATACAAAAAGCTCGTGCCCTTCTTTATCTCTAAAAGACGGGGTGTAACCATCCAACAGGTATTCCATCTCCACTGTCCATTGAACCCACCCTAAACAATCCCCCTTTGCCGAATTGTCACCCCCATCCCCTAAATACAGAGAATATTGTCCGCTCTATCCGAAATAGCATGATTTTGTCTTTCGGGGCGAACCGAACCCGACCAGGGGCCATTTCTCAGAAGGCCACCCATCCTAGAACTTCCCTGTCTCGAGCACGCTTAACTACGGAGTTCTCAAACTCCTGTACTGCCAGCTCACTTAAAAAGACGCCTCTGGTATTGGGGTGGTATCATTACATTTATAATACAGTTCGATCCTCTTTTGGGATGCGTTCTGAAGATTCCCTATTGTTCTACAGTGGGTACCATGGACTCAAGAGGTGGTCTCCACGGAATAAAGAGGTGGCCCCGCCCCCTTGGTATGAAACTTGGCGTGGCACTTTGTTACGTGAGCAAGAACCGGGTTCCGACACGAATTATTACCAATGTAATCATAAAAAGCTAATTTTTCGGGAATTTCAGACCAAACTTCCGAGAAACTAAGATTTTCGGCTAGTCTAGCACCAGCTCTACGATATATTTCTCGGGCCGGCCCGTCTCTAAATCCACCGGGCTTGGCCGGTCTTCAGGCCGGGCCAAGCCCGGTCCGACCTAATCGGGCCGGCCTGAGTACTCCATGACAGAGGCCAGCCCGACCTTACGCCCGGCTTGGGTCGGGCTGGGTCTGGACCGGGCCGGCCCGACTGCCCTTTTAAACTTTTTTAAAATTGTTTTTTAGCCCGAACTTCGTTTAGACGTCAGATCACACCTACATATTTTATTGATTTAATGTTTTTTGAGGGGAGAACATAAATTGGCAAACCTAAACCCACGATAGCAAAAAAAAAAAAAAAATATACAATTCATTAAAAAAATGTAATTAGCAAACACCTATCAGTCTTTATTCTTCATCAGTGTCGGAGTCTTCATTAGTTTTAAGGTGTAGTTGTCTCGCTTCAGTATCGAACCAATGTTTTTGGCACACCGTGACTTCTACTGCTTCAAAAACCCGAAAAAATAGAATGAAGGAGAAGACGGTGTCGCGCCCGGGCCGGGCCGCCCAAGCCAAGTCCGGCCCGAAGATAGATTGGTCTCAGCCATGCCAGGCCACGGGTTCCCGGGTCCATTTGCCACGTTAACTTGTGGATTAGTTTTTTGCCACCTAGAACCAATCTCACCGTGTTGACTCTCAGGCCGCCCCCACACACCACCAAAAATAAAAAATTAAAAAATTAAAAATGTTGACATGGTTTTTGTTTGACTGGGGGTTGGTGGTGGTAGCTGATCCATACCAAACACCAAAAAATTTGAGGGGCTACACTGCTTTTTGTTTGGTTGTGGCCTTCACCAACCATTTCTTTTCTTTCCTTTTTCTTTTTGTGGTAGATGTTTTACCTCATGCCTACACCCTAAAAAAGTAAGACAACCTTTTAGTTAAGTCATGATGAAATAACCTGTAAAAAAAACCAATTCCAAAATATAAATATGGATTGATGAAAAGCCTAACATATCAGTTGAGTACGGGCCAAATTCATTTATAGATTTTCTTATTGGTTGGACAGACATAAAATGAGGCAATCCACATCATCTCGTTGCAAATGGCAAGCTCGACAAACAAAATGGATCATATCTAACCGTTTTCATAAATAAAAATCCGGTTCATAATCAAATTAAATTCTTTTGTTAGCCTTAGGAAACAATGTGTCAAAAACTTCAGGGAAGCTCAAACTTAATGTGAATGGTTCAAAGAAGGAGATTCCCTTAATTTCCTTCAAAAACTTAGCTTGTGTTTTCTCATCTCTTTAGGATTTGTCTCCCTTTTTAGCGGTGGTCTATTATATAAAAGGATCACTATAACATTTTATGATATAATATTCTACAACTCATATGAGTTTTAAGCCAACAAAAACAACTATATAGCTCTCGATATTGGATTAGATGACGGGGAACTTTAAAAACTTTTCAAATTGGGGGTTTGACAGGCTTTTCAAATTTTTTAAAAACTTTTTGCATTTATATTTGATTAGGTATGCCACTAAAATGACATGATCATGCACTTAGTTTTATCTTAAGTGGCTCCTTAATCTTATGCTAAACAATTGTCATGCTGTTGATAGGTTTTTTTCTTAATTAATTTAAAGTTAATTGGAAGGCAATTGAGTGGGTGCTCTTGCTCATCTGCTTCTTAGACGAAGAGGTTGGTGAGATAATGACATTTTGGTAGCTCAACAATGGGCAAATGTTTTCTTCAATATCTAATTTAATGGTTTTATTTAAAATTTGAGGGCAACAGGCCACTGACCATTGTGATATCAAATTAATGTATGGGAAAAAATATTGATGTAAATATCAAGCTGAATAATACAAAGACACTATCATCATTGTGGGGTAACTGTAACATAATCTCCAATTGAAAACAAGAAGAAAAATCCAATTTTAATCCAATTAATTCCACCAAAGGAGGAAAAAAACATTAGCTAAACAGCATTGACATTTCAATATAAACGAAGAACCCCATGAGAATCGATAACCTAATTTTTTTTCGAAAATGAAACTCAGAGAAGCAATGCATGAGAAAATCTCTACAATGTATCTACTTATTTAGTGCAATCTAATTTTTTAAAGCATTCGTGCCTCAAAAGAAAAGGAAAAAGAAGAAGAAGAAGAAGAAGAAGAGCAATTTATCTTTTGGGCAGTGCAATTTTATTTTCTTTAATCAAATAGTAGGAATAAGATCCATATAAAATAAAGAGAAACAAGGGAATTCAAAGATTTGATGAAAACACTTGCTTATGATTGAAGGTAGAGAATTGCTGTTGTTAATGAAATCCGAAATGGCTTGCACTAATAATAATTCACATTATTACTTAGTCCATTCTGTAGCTGGCATGATGTTTTTAAGAAAGGTATAATTAAGCTGCTGCATTAATCTAACAAACTGCATTATTTTTAATAAGCGAGTTAAAGTATAATTAAGAGATATCATTTTGGATCATCCTTAACCAAATGTCCACTAATTTTGCTATGCGGAGGAGAAATATTGAGGTAGGTGTGATTTCTACTTCAAAACACGTCTTGTTCGATCGCTCGAAGGTCGCTAGGGAGAGGGGATGAGCCAGATTTCAAGGCATCACAGTCTGAACTTCACTAAACCTCTAGGGATGCAAATTATAACCGATGATAACTCCCTCGTGTCTCATAATAGAGTCTTGTTTTTCATATGCATGTCAAAAATTCATATAGGTGCATCGTTCACCCAAATACATGATAGTCCTTACATATTCTCCGTGTTAGTATTCCATCTGTGACACACGGTGACAGGTGAACGAAAGCGGATAAAATATCAATTTAAAATGTGTGCACAAGTTAGACCGGGCGCTGTCAAAATACGCCCATGTGAGGCGAGACCAAGGCAGCTTTCAATGGAAAGATGAGCTGTTTTTACCATAGAAAAAACCATGACTTTGCGCAATGTGAAAAATAGAGTTTGGTGCAACATCACCTTCTACTTCTTACCTAAACAGTGGTAGCAATTATTTTACTCAAAAATCTTGCATATCTTCCCATGATAATAAAGCTAATATCTTAGCTAAGGACTTACATCCCTCAAAAGCTCCCTACCCTATTTCAATTTTATACCTCGTAGCTTATAGCATATTTCACAATATCCTTCTTCTCTAAACTTTTCTACACGATAAATACCTTGACAATTTAATTACCAAGCATATCAACATTTGTGATCCATAAGTTTAACTTATATTTTCAAGTTAACTTCAATAAATAATCATATGAAAATCACAGAGAAGAAAGGACAGTCGTAAATTAGCTGCACCCCATTGCTTAAGAACCCGTAAGTTTAGTATTTTTTAATTTTTAAAAGTTATGATGAGGCCCATCCATTTAAAATTTGTTTTTTTAATACATTTTTAATATACACACACACTTAAAATCATGGTTACAAATACACCATGGTTGAGATTATCCAAAGACCCCATGGTTACAAAGCCATGGTTTCACACCACTCCTTCAATCACACTTCAAAATATGGCTTGTTTATAAAACCATGATTTAATAACCATATTTCAAAACCATGGTTTCACACCGGTCATCCGAGCTAGCTCTAAATGCCTATTCAAATACAAGATTTTGCTAAAGAGAAGTTATATATGCCTACAATCAGCTTCGGGATTTATAAATGTAGCAACATTAAGGCTATTGCATATCTAGTACTAATTCCTTTTTAAGATCCTGCAGTTTGTTAAGCATGAGGAAAACCAAACTCATTCGCTTTGATTACCATTTGCTATTATACTTGATGTATTGAAGACTACATCTACCTACTAAATCTTATAATTATTTACTTGCTTCCAAGGTACGATTTTGATTGGCAAAGAAAGGGTTCTCACACCAACAACCACCACGGGGCTTTATCCCGGATTTTTAGGATCAGATATATGAATCTTTTCTTTCTTTTTTTCATCTTGCTCCGTTAAGGTCCATCTCCGGGATTATATTGACAATTCCACATCCTTTATCTATATTTACCGCTTACCCCGTAGAAACTGCTAACATTCTAATCGATATAGTAATGAATATTATACTAATTTTTTTAATTTGCATCGCTAAGAATTGGGTTCAACCTTGTTCGGTCAATTTAGGATATATAATAGGTGTCCTATTTATGATATATGCCAACTTTTAGGTTAAATCATAAGCCAATGAGCCTTTGCTTGAGCGACAGTGGCGCTTCCCCAGCGGATGGAAGGTCTTGGGTTCGAAACCTTCCACTTGCAGTGGTAAAGGGGATTTTCAACCAATTATATCGGAGAAAATTCCCATGAGCCTAGAGGCGAAACCCTGTCCCCCAAAGCCTACGGGTTGTTGCAAAAAGAAAAAGAAAAAGAAAAACTTCATATAGATCATAAGACAGCCAATTTTAGATTTGTATATCTCTGTTGTTTTCCTTTATTGTTTCTTTCCCCCACCCTTCCTTTTTGCCATTTCTTTTTATTTTTTGGGAAAGTTTGTGAAATCAATGTTGGTCTCACATTGTTATCTACCTAATATATGGCTATGTACAAAGAGCATAACTCTCGAATGCACAATCAATTGTATTTTGTTTGGCATGACAAAAGTCAACACTAATTTAAGCAAAATACACCTCCAAACAAAAAAAAGGGAAAAAAAAAAAAAACGCACTAAGCTTTCGTCTACCATATATAAATATATATTAGGATTTTGACTTGAAAGATGGTTTGAACTTTAAATTGGCCCTACTGTACATGTGCATTTCAAATGACCCCCTTCACACATCATGAATAATCTCACTGTCTTAGTATGCATCAACACATGGATATTTATCCAAATAAAAAATATAAAAACTTGTATAGGAGTCTTTATATTGCCACATTCTAATAAACTTGTAAATTCATATATTTCTGTCGCCGGGCCTTACAACTCCGCAGTATACGGATTAAATTAAGTAAAGTTTCCTGAAAAAGATCAATATATTCTAAGAGGAAAAAATTATTTCAGATCGGATTTGTTGCAGGACCAATTCCAAGTCGTGTCATTCATGTCCTATGTTGATTTCATGTACTAATTTTGTGATATTTTTACCATAGTTCTCATGTTCGTTACCAGCTATTCAATCTATTGAAAAACAATTCTATGAACATATAATTTATTGTATCATATATGCAAAGCTATGAACAATTATCCTAAATACCGAATCGTACGTAGAAATATGTTAAAATCTGAAATAAAGCATGTGAACCTAAGAGCTAAAAATATGTTCAATGTAGCTTGGCTTGGACATGGTTGTTTATCCTTGTCACCAACCAAGCCTTCATTTGCTTATGGTGTGACATTGAACGGTGCAAGCCCCCCCACCCACCAATTAATTCTCATCATTTCTCTCTTTTGCTAAAAAGATTCAAGAATTTATCATATAGCACAAGCTAGACAAGCAGGGGAGAAAGAGATAGAGACAGACAAAATGTCATCATGCTTACACTTTCACAAATTTCTTTTCTCACCAACCCCTCCAATCCTTTGAAACACACTAACACGCACCCTCGTTGTAACCCCGCGCACCAACCCCCAAGCCCCCCCCCGCCAACCAATCACACACTCCAAGCCCCTCCACGTGTCCACCCATCCACCGCCCATTCACCCATCCAGATATCCAACGGCCATAACCCATTTTCAACTAACCCCCGCGACCTCCCTCCCTCTCTCTCTCTCGCTCTACACCTAACACATCTTTCTCACTCTATTTAAACCCCCCTCACATTTCCTCACAACCTCAGGAAAGGAATACCTGCCAAAGTTTTTCTAATCCTTTCCTACAACTTATTATATATATATTTCTGCTCCTACATTACCTACCAAAGTTTTCTCCATTTATCATCATCATCAAGTTCATCATCATCATCATCTTGATATGGAGAGCTGCAATGGGCATGGAGCAAACCCTGTCATGTGTAGTCTCAACAACAAGGATCCCCTCAACTGGGGGGCCGCCGCGGAAGCCCTGACGGGCAGCCACCTGGACGACGTGAAAAGAATGGTGGAAGAATTCAGAAATCCGCTGGTGAGACTGGAGGGAGCGGATCTGAAGATCTCTCAGGTGGCGGCCGTGGCGGCCGGAGAGGTGAGGGTGGAGCTGGCGGAGGCGGCGAGGGAGGGAGTGAAGGCGAGCAGCGATTGGGTGATGGAGAGCATGGCGAAGGGGACGGATAGTTATGGGGTTACCACCGGCTTCGGAGCTACTTCCCATAGGAGGACCAAGCAAGGTGGTGCTCTTCAAAAGGAGCTCATAAGGTCAGTCGGTTAATCTGCCTGTGACCTAAATACGATCGATCGAATATTTTGTTTTGGATATTACACCGACCTAAATACGATCGAATATTAATTTTGTTTGTTTCGGATATTTAAATCATTATCTGAATCAACACTTCAGAAATCAATATCTAAATCCTTGTGAACAGTACTTGGTTCAAGGGACTTGTCTAAATAAATGGTTCTAGGGGCATCTCACCTAAAACATGAAGCAGCATTGAATTGGGTGGAGGAGGAGTGTCGGATACAGCTGCTTTGCTGCACTAGGGACCATATATAAGCTAGATAATTTCTATATGTCAATCCTATAATTAAGATCATGTGCCCATGTCTTGTGGTATAATATATTGGATGCCTAAATATCATCACCTAAAACTTAATTATGACAAAGTGAATCCTTTTAATGAAGCACATGCAATCAACAACCCTATATATATGGAAAAATGACGAAATGTCAAAGAGAAGATCGATCTTTTAGTAATTAAGCTGACGAAGACACAACACAATCATTAGCACCAACCCCTTGGTTAATCAGAAGCATAAACAATCAAAACACTTGTAACCTTAATTACAAGCCCTATGCAGCACGCGCGACTCACGTACTGCCTTTTTGAGGCCCTGTATCTCCCATGAGCGTTTGCCTCTTCTCCTGCCTGAAAAAAGATGGACAAGAAACAGTTAACCTTTTTATTACCAGGCAGGCAACCACTTGAATAATAATTATGAATCTGATGGATTAATATTCTTTCCTTCAGGTTCCTCAACGCCGGAATCTTCGGGTCCGGCAACACCCTGCCCTCGACCACCACCCGTGCCGCCATGCTTGTCCGGATCAACACCCTCCTCCAGGGCTACTCCGGCATCCGCTTCGAGATTCTAGAAGCCATCACATCCTTCCTCAACGCCAACGTCACTCCATGCCTTCCTCTCCGGGGCACCATCACCGCCTCCGGCGACCTCGTCCCCTTATCCTACATCGCCGGAATCCTCACCGGGCGCCCCAACTCCAAAGCCATCACCCCAGATGGGACCCAAGTCGATGCCGATCAAGCCTTCAAGCTCGCCGGGATCCCTAACGGATTCTTCGAGCTCCAGCCTAAAGAAGGGCTCGCTCTTGTTAATGGCACTGCCGTTGGCTCTGGCCTCGCCTCCACTGTACTCTTCGAGGCCAACATTCTCGCTGTTCTTGCTGAGGTCATCTCCGCGATATTTTGCGAGGTGATGCAAGGGAAGCCGGAGTTTACCGACCACCTTACTCATAAGTTAAAGCACCACCCTGGGCAGATCGAAGCAGCGGCGGTAATGGAGCATATTTTGGAAGGAAGCTCGTACATGCAAATGGCTAAGAAGCTGCACGAGCTCGACCCGCTGCAGAAGCCAAAGCAGGACAGATATGCTTTGAGGACGTCCCCTCAATGGCTGGGCCCACAGATCGAAGTTATTCGGGCATCCACCAAATCGATTGAACGCGAGATCAACTCCGTCAATGACAACCCATTGATCGATGTGTCGAGGAACAGGGCTGTGCATGGAGGAAATTTTCAAGGGACCCCGATTGGTGTGTCGATGGACAATACCCGTCTCGCCATTGCTGCAATTGGGAAGCTCATGTTCGCTCAACTATCCGAGCTTGTGAATGATTTCTACAACAACGGGCTTCCTTCTAATCTCTCCGGAGGGAGAAACCCTAGCTTGGATTATGGATTCAAAGGCGCCGAAATAGCCATGGCCGCCTACTGCTCCGAGCTTCAGTATCTCGCCAACCCCGTGACCAACCATGTCCAAAGCGCAGAGCAACACAATCAAGACGTGAATTCTTTGGGTCTGATCTCATCGAGAAAGACGGCGGAGGCGGTAGAGATATTGAAGCTCATGAGTTCAACATTCTTAGTTGCCCTCTGCCAAGCCATTGATCTGAGGCACTTGGAAGAGAATTTCAAACAAGCTGTTAAAAACACGGTGAGCCAAGTGTCGAAGCGAATGTTGACAACAGGAGTTAACGGAGAGCTCCACCCATCAAGGTTTTGCGAGAAGGAACTGATCACGGCGATCGATAGAGAGTATGTCTTTTCATATATCGACGATCCTTGCAGCTACACTTACCCGTTGATGCAGAAGCTGAGGCAAGTTCTTGTGGAGCATGCATTGAACAATGGAGAGAAGGAGAAGGATGTGAGCACTTCCATCTTCCAAAAGATAGCTGCTTTTGAAGAGGAGCTGAAGGCGACTCTTCCGAAAGAAGTGGAGGCAGCTAGGGCCGCGGTTGAGAATGGTAGCGCACCGATTGCTAACAGGATAAAGGAGTGCAGATCGTATCCTTTGTATAAGTTTGTGAGAGAAGAGCTTGGAGCTGGGTTTCTCACCGGGGAAAAGGTTCAATCGCCAGGTGAGGAGTTTGACAAGGTATTTGTTGCTGTTTCTCAGGGGAAGGTGATCGATCCGATGCTCGAGTGTTTGAGGGATTGGAATGGCGCGCCTCTTCCCATATGTTAATATGCTATACTCGGAATCTTGGAGGTTCAACCGTCTCTCTCTCTCTCTATATGTATACAGCGTATAACCGTTTTTTCATCTTCTGTAAGAAGGCCTGAAAGGGGTAACAAGAAAAATGTATGTCGAAAACATTGCAAGTTTATATTTGTCCTATTATTAATTTTTTTTCTCCTTTTTTAACATAGTTTTTGTTCGAGTGAAACTATGGATGCAAGATTACTACATATGCATAAATAAAATTGTTTGAATTTGCTACGAGTTGAATGAGAAACTACAGCAGGTGTGGTTGAATCTAAGTTTAGGCCCATCTGATAATATTTATGTCATAATAAAAGTAGCATAAAAGTTGGTGCTGAAGTTACTTCGGATAGTCGAAGGAAAATGTGAAATAAATAATGAAAAAAGAAGTAAAATAATAGGATGATGTATGTATAACAGGGTGAAATAAGAGAAGGCAGGAGGGAGAATTCACAAAAGGACCAGTAATCATTCTGCAGCTTTGGAAAAATAAAAATAAAAACGAACCTATGAAAACACCAGGGAACCCCTAGATGCAGTGTCCAAAGCTTTATTACATATCAAAGCAACCAAAATCCAAAGACAATTTAATTAAGGTTGCTTCTGTACAAATTCAATATGTCAAATTTTATATGTAATAATGAAGGATGAGACACTATGTCCAAAGCCGATCGAGAATATGCAGTGTTTCAATAGTATTTCCTATGTAATCAGCTTTAAGATATATATATTTGCTGTTTTCATGCAAAAGATGAGAACGTCCAACCTAATCTCAACAGATCTAGTTACACATTGTTATTTCCACCCCTAAAAGATTTTAATTATTGGAAACATAACCTCTGATTACCCCTCTTCCTGCTTCACAAACAGCTGAGTGGGATACAGCATAACTTTGAAACATGCATCTAAAAGCAATGATTCTTGAAGACCGATATGTTGATTTCCTTCTATAATATGCATCTAAAAGCAATGATTGTTGAAATTGTTCGAAAGGCAATTGCTGCCGAATATTAATGACACTTGGGATTTAGGTAAGCTCGAGACCCTGTCATTCATTTTTCTCAAATTTTCGCATGGTTTAAGTATGACCAAGCAAAACCTGAGACAACGACAACCTGATAATGTAAGTTTCACGTAACACCAAGCATTTTTCCATGGATACAACCCCTCATGCGCCGTTAAACTTAAGGCTGGAGATCTGGTGGAAACCTTTTCACGGCCGGACCAGACAAAAGAAGCTTAATTAAGAAGGCCAGGTAGATAACTTAATTAGCTCCTGGTGGTAGCTACACCTAATTAACGCAATCCTCATGCATGCAAACGCCTAGTCAAATGTCTAGTTAGGTTAAGACTGGCAAACCCAATACCCATCTACCAGAAATTGGTCAACAAACTTTGCGGGAAATGGCTGCACCAACATCTCAACAGATGCACGGTATTCAATTTGAGTTGCATAATAATGTCAGTTTGTCCCCACAGGACCTTCTTAAGAAACAAAACAAGGACTTTTAGATGAATGGAACCAAAAGGGGCTCTCTTAGAACTCCGCAGTTAAGCATGTTTGGGCAAGAGTAGTACTAGGATGCCTGCCTCCTAGGATGTCCTCGTGTTGCATCCCTATTAAATCCACCGTTGCCGGTCCCAAGTCCATATGAGAAAGGATGAGGGTTGTGGTAGGATAAACTTATGACAGCCAACGTAAAACTTTGTCATATTCTATGACATGAATCATAATAAAAATATTGTTGGGACGTCCCCTACTCAGTGACGCGCTATATCGGATCCCGGATGTAGTGTTAAGTATGCAAGGGTTTCTAGATCGTTGTCCGGAAGCAGCGCGCTATATTGGACCCCGGGTGCAGTGACAAATAATCAAGAATTTCATAAGATCCGTCTAGTTTCTTAGAATATGGATTCCCTTACGGGTAGACTGACAGAATTAGTGAAGTTGATAATTAGAAAGAGAGTTAGTATTATGTGTTTGAAATAAACTAAATGGATAGGTAAAAATGATAGAGTCATAAAACCTTAGGGTTATAAGTTTTGATATGCGGGTAGAGATAAAAATTGTAATGGAGTATGCATAATTATATATTGATAGTTGTTTGAGTATACAGTTGAGATTAGAAGAAAATGTGATAGGATTTTTACTGGTTAACCTTTTTCTAGGTGGGGAAATCCTTAACATTATTAGTGCTTATGTACCATAGATAGGTCTTGATGACGCTAGTATGTGTCTATTATGGAAGGATTTAGACGAGATGGTACAAATAATACTTAGTGGAGATAAGTTATTTATTGGTGATGATCTCAATGGAGGTACTAGTCGTAGTGGGTTTGATACTATTCATTGAGGTTTTGGTTTTGGAGAAAAAAATGAAACATGTAGCTTGATTCTAAATTTTGCATTGTCTTATGATTTGATCTTAGCAAACACTTGGTTTAGGAAAAGAGAGTCTCACCTTATCACCTTGAGAGTGGATCGAGTGCCAGTCAAATAGACTTTTTTCTGACAAGAAGGATAGATAGAGATTGTTGCATCGACTGTAAAGTACTGCCAGGTAAGAGTGTAACCATTCAATATAAATTTTTAGTTCTAAATTTTCGATTTAGAAGAGAAGCTAGAAAGATTAGACGTAAGGTAGAGCTTAAGATTAAGTAGTCACGGCTGAAGGAAGGTAACAAAAGTTTTTATAGATCGTATGGTTCAAAAGGCGGATTGGCAGTTTGAAAATGATTCAGAAACAAAATAGAACAAGATGACTAGTTGTATCAAGAGTGTAGTTAGAGATTTATTTGGTGAGTCAAGAGGTGGTGCTCCACCATCTAAGAACACATCATGATGTAACGAAGAAGTAAAGGCTGTTATTAAAATCAAGATGTATTCTTATAAAGATTTGATAAAAGCAGAGATGCAGAGAGATTTGAGAAATATAAAATAGCTAAAAAGGAAGTTAAGAAAGCTATTCGGAAAGCTAAATCTAAGGTCTAAAAGGAGGTGTCCGAGAACTTGGACACTAATTATGCTGACAATGATATATACATGATTGCTTGGATGCTGGAAAGGAAGATCAGAGAATTATGTGGGGTGTAGTGTGTCAAAGATGAAGATTACAAGGTTTTAGTTCGAGATGAGTATATCAAGGAAAAATGCAGAGATTATTTTGACAAATTGTTCAATATGAACTTTACTACGAATTTGGATGGATTTGTTACTCAATCTCAAGATATAAATCGTGATTTCATACGTAAAATAAGAGCGTCCGAGATTAAAGAGATTTTGAAGAGAATGAAATCAAGAAAAGTTGCTGGTCCAGACGGGTTTCGTATCGAGATTTAGAGATGCTTAGAAAATATAGCAGTTAAATGGCTGATAGATTTGTTTAATAAGATTTGGCAGACCAAAAAAATACCAAATGAGTGGAGGAAAAATACCCTAGTATCTATCTATAAGAATAAGGACGATATTCAAAATTGCTCAAACTACCATGAAATAAAACTTATGTGACACACCATGAAATTTTCGGAAAGAGTAATTGAATACAGACTAAGGAAGGATGTTAAGATAACAGAGAACCAGTTTAGGTTCATGTCTAAACGATCGACAACAAAGGCTATTTATTTACTTCGTCAACTTGCCAAGCGTTTTCGAAAGAGGAGAAGATATTTGCAAATGATATTTATTGACTTAGAGAATGCGTACGACAAGATATCTAGAGAGATATTATGGGGGACAATGATGAAGAAGGGGGTCCCAGTTAAGTACATTGACATAATCAAGAACATGCATGATGGAGCATTGGTAAATGTCAGAACTTGCGGCGGCCTAACGAGTGATTTTCCGATTACAATTTGTCACGCCCCGCTTCCTAAAATACATAAACATGTCACGTGACAGAGCCAACCATATTACATATGCTTAGGAATAATCTCTCCATAGTCACATTACGGCTGTCAATTGGATACCAAGAACAACAAATAAAATCTAGCCAACACATGTCGGTTGGGGTCAAAAATTACATCCCGGTTGGCCAAATCAAAGTCAAAGTCAACCCCAAACCAGGTGGGCCCAAACCCAGGCCAAGTGAGCCCATGCCCAAGTCGAGCCTCACGGCCAGCCTTCTCCATACCGAAATGAAATCATGTCATAAATAATTTTGGTGTAATTTTTTTATGCATAAATGTAAGAAAAATGGACATAATGCCAAATTTTTGTAAAGCCCATGACTCATGTGCAAAAGAAATGAGCACATGAGGCATGAGATGGCAAAATGCCATTTTGTAAAGATTAAGGGGTTATGTGTAATTTTGTAAGCCTATATAAAACAACATGATGATGAAATAAAAAAAACTTTTCATTGTCTCAAACTCTAGGGATTTTGTGCCTCCTTTCCCTTCCTTAAGGTTCTAAATTTTCTTCCCCTTTTCTGAATTAAATCAAAAGTTTTACACTTCATTTTCCAAAAATAAATAGTTTTTCACCACAAAACCCGTAAAGGGAAGCTCAGATCTCCCATCAGATCTCTAAAAGGGAATATTTTTAAGTCTCACCTCATTTTCTTCAAGATCCAGCCAACAGAGAGAAGGAAGAAGGAGATCCATCTCCAAAAATCCCATTTTGGGAAGATTTAAGCCTCAAAAGAAAAACCAAGGTTAAAGGAGAGAAGAAGGGGGTCCTTTTCAATATTTTACAAAGATTTCTAGGAGTTTAACTCTATTCAAGATCTGTTGGAGTTTAACTCCATAATTTAATCTCTTTTCAGTTGTTTAACTCCAAAAGTCAAATCGGGAGCATAGCTCCAAGTGCAGGAACCAAGTCCCTTTTCATGCTGACGCCCAGCGCCTAGCGCCCGTGTGCCAAGCACGTAAACTCTGCGAGGCTCCCGATATATCCAAAACCTCTGCTCACGTGCCAAGCACGTAAACTCTTCAATGTTTTTCGTCACCCCATTGAGATGGAAATACGCGTCGCTTGTCAGGCGTATTACAGATTCTCCCTGCCTAGGGTAGGCGAGGGTTTATTGATTGTGGGGATCCGAATCTCCGGCAGCCACGGACTAAGCTGCCGTTAATTACCCCTCGCCTTTGGAGCAAGGAACCTCCGATTGACGGGTCAAACTGGTCATACGAACTCAATGTGCAGTGTGCGTATGCGTGTCTTGAGGGGTCTTGGATATATCAGGGGACTCGCAGAGTTTACGGGGGTCTCGCTATCCGAATAGCGGGCTGAGAGTCACGAGGGCTAGCAACCCCCTTGCGGGGTGCAAGGCAGCGCCCCGTTAGAAATTTTTTTCTAACGGGTAAAGCGTTGTGGAGTGTGTATATGTATATATAAAAAAAGAGGGGAAAATAGCGTCAGCGCCTCATGTGCTCGGCACGCGGGCGCTGGGCGCCAGCGCCTCACAAGGGCTTAGCTCCTATACCGGAAGTTGTACTCTCAATTGACTTTTGGAGTTAAACTCCAAAAAAAAAAAATAATAAAGGGGCTTAGCCCATACACTGGAAGTTGTACTCCCGGTTGACTTTTGGAGTTGAACTTCTAAAAAAAAAGATTTATTATTATATATATATATTATATTATATATATATATTATATATATATTTGTGGAGTTAAACTCCCAAGATATTTTCGGAGATGGTGAAAGGGGACCTTTTCTTCTCCCATGAGTTCTAGATCTTCTCTTGAATTTTGAATCTTTCCAAAGTGGGATTTTTGGAGATGGGTCTATTTCTTCCTCCTCTCTATTGGCTGGATCTTGAAGAAAAAGAGAGTGAGACTGAAATATCTTCCCTTTTAGAAATTTGTTGGAAGATTTGAGTTCCCCTTCAAAAGTTTTGTGGTGAAAAACTAATTATTTTTGGGAAAGAAAGAGTTGAGCTCTTGATTTTTCAGAAAAGGGGAAGAAGATTTAGAACCTTGAGAAAGGGGAAGGAGGCACAAACCCTAGTTTTTGAGGGGAATGGAAAAGTCCTTTCATTTCATTATCATGTTATCTTATATAGGCTTACAAATTTACACATAACCCCTTGGGCTTTATAAAATGGCTTTCTGCCCATCCCATGCCTCATTACTCATTCTTTTGCATATGAATCATGGGCTTTACAAAAATTTGGTTTTTGCCCATTTATTTTACATTCATGCATGAAAATTATATCAAATTTATTTATTACATAATTTTCTTCTTGGCATGGGGGAGGCCAGTCGCTTCATGATCGGGCTTGACATGAGCATAGGCCCACTTGGCCTGGGCTTGGGCCCGTTTTGCTTGGGTTGACTTTGATTTTGACTTGGTCAACAGGGGTGTAATTTTTGACCCTAACAAAGTGCTGTAACTATCATAACTTTCTGTACATTTTTTTCAAAAATACAGAAAGAGATACTTGAGCCCGAGCACAAGTTATAAATTTGATTTGCTTTTGAACAGTAAGCAGGAGTTTGTAGTTTATTGGTAAGACCTTGTACTGCTGAACCAAAGCACCAGAGTTCAAATCTCATCAGCCACGTTATTTTTTTTAATTAGTTTTCTTTTAATCTTTTTAGAAGCCCAAGAGTCTACACGTGCATAACTCGTAAAAACCAAGAGTCACAAATAAAACAAACGACTCCACAGTAGTAACCAAGCGACAGAGGACACGTGGCATGTGAGACTCGGCCTGACTCGGGCCGGCGGCACGGCTGAATCGGCCGGCACCGTCGGGTCAACTCGGCCGAAATCTTATTTTCTTTGGTTTTTCTGGCAACTCTTGGACTTCTTATAACTCCTGAACTATTCATTTTCTCTGCACATTTACAGAGCAATTTAAAACACCCAATTAAACCATATTTAATACAAATTTTTAATGCACATTTTCATATCCCTAAACCCTAATTTTTCTTATAAATACCACACCAAAAATCACCCTTCCTCACTTCCAAATCTCTGTCCAAACTCTCAAGAAAATTCTATAGATTTTGTGTGTGTAAGCGGAGTTAGCAAATGACGAATCTCCGACGAACTTCCGATGACGATCCGAAGAGTTTCCGGCGACGAAACAACGCACCGGCACCTCCCACATCTTTCTCTTCCTCTCCTCTACACAATCAATCAGTAAGTATCTTCTTCCCCTTCTCTTTACTATTCTAAAAACCTAGAATTCTAAAAGCCGACAGAAGTGGAGTTAATCCGACTTCCGATTCGTTTTTTCCTTAAAAATCATATTTTTCTTAAACACAATAATACCAAACTCTCACATCATGATCATTAAACATTAACAAAACATATTGATAGTTTCATATCAAAAGAATTTATATTTCAATTTTTATAGCACTTTTACAGAAAAATACCATATACTTTAGTTTCGACATAAAATATCATTATCCCTTACTATACATTTAGATAGTTCACAAGTTAATAACCTACCTCCTCACAACACTCATATGTAATATAGCACGATGATCTTTGGGAACATAGTTTTGGGAAAATACGATTTTACACAAAATTACCTCCAACTTATAAAAACCTTTTTCTACAAAATATGTATTTTTAACAAATCTTTGCAATGTGCCGCTACGACCCATTTTGGGGAACCCGTTAGGAATGGTGCAGGTCATCGCACATCCTTGGATTTAGTTGTGCGAGATGCAGACCTCCGCAAGGAGTATACGGTCTCGAAAGATTTAAAAATACAATTTTCTTTAGAAAATGTGATTTCTATTATAAATAAAACTTATATTTTTAATAAATAAATATATATGTAATTAATATCAAAATATCTATTTTTAATATTTATAATATTCCACATTTCCAAAATTCAAGAAAAATATCTCATTTCCAAGAAAATACCATCCAATTCCAATATTACAAATAAATACCATATATTATGAAAAATAGGTTTTATTCACTAGAAATGTCACAATGATAAAATATATATCAATGAAAACTTTAAAAATGATAATAAAATACTTGAGGTGTATTTTGAAAATGATACAAAATTATTTTTACATAACCCCCCCAAGTTATATTAAATTACAATAAGGACTCTACTAAACATAGGTTTAAGCGGGACCCGTCTCTTGAGCCTCAAGGAGCCGGAGATATGGGTGCTTGCCTATTTAAGGTAGAAAACTTAACAAACGGTGTTACCAACACGGTAATCGTTTTTGAAAAAGACACAAATCCTGTCGTCCATGTGCAGCGGTTACCGATAACACCAAAACCTAATTCAGGATTCAATTTCTTTTCTAATTGTCTGACTCAGACTGAGTCTCAATATAATCAATCTGATTTGAATATGATTCAAGTATATATAACAATTCAATATGAATCCATATATTCAAACAGTTCAATTTATCAATTTATACAACTTGACTGAACCAAACAATGGATATACTTCCATCTACGTGATTCTCCAATTACATCCATTTACCGATATCATGGTTTCGGCAAGTCATCCATCTATACAATCTATAATACAAGACAATACAATTTACAATACAATACCAACAATACAATCAAGATATCGCGGGGTTTAAAAGGTAGATTGGTACGGAAGGTGTTAAAAGTGGCATGAGACTCCAACCATTAAGACACCTAACCTGAATTCAATTGCCGTTGTTCCGGGTTTTATCACGGAGCCTTGTACTCTTGATTCCGTCCATCTTTGTCTCTGGTCTATTGAGACTCCTCTCGTATACACTGGCCTCTTCTGTACCAAACTACAAACAACAACGTTAACACTAAATACAACATTATAACAATATAATACAACTTTAAAAGCTACACACACACTCTTTCTATCTATTCTACTTCTCCCTTATCTTTGGGACTTACCGAGCGATTGTTCGCTGACGACATTTATTCTCTTTCTTCCTTAAAATGTTGTCAGGTGGATCGGACCTTCAGGAGATCGAGCCCACCAGTGAGGACTTGGATCAACTAGCTTTCGACCCGGAGCTTTAGTTACTTGTACATTTCATTTCAGTATTTTCCATTTCTGTTATGCCACTGTTTAGGCATTGTTTTCCATTCCATATATTTACTTTTCATATGTATTGTAAAAAGAATGTTAATAATTAAAGTTGTTGTTCATTACATTTGTCTCTTGTGTATATTTCTTTTATATTGCTTAGTTACGCTTAGCGTATTTACTTCTGAGTAAATACGTAGCGGTATCATCGTGTCCTCTGCCCGTATACTGCGAAGCGGGGCATGACAGCTTTTGTTGGTGGCCCATGCATGTCAGAGCTGTATGGAACCCTACCTTGCAGTTCAGTTCTGCGTGGACAACATAAGTAATATAACACAAGAAACAGCAACTGAAAACATTTTTACATAACATATTTCTTGAATCTTCCAATTTCATATATTTTGAATCTGTCCTAATCCAAAATTCCCTCACCTCTTTTACAATCTTACCAAAACCTTCGCATTCTTTCGTTCTTTCACACATTTTTCATACACTACCAATAGTTCTATCACCAAACTTTTCTTGAATCCGTTACACTTTCCTTTTACAAATTTCGAGAACGAAATTTTTATAAGGAGGGTAGAATGTAACAACCCTAAAATTTATATACATTTTTTTCAAAAATACAGAAAGAGGTACTTGAGCCCGAGCACAAGTTATAAATTTGATTTGCTTTGGAACAGCAAGAAAGAGCTTGTAGCTCATTGGTAAGACCTTACACTGCTGAACCAAAACACCAGAGTTCAAATCCCATCAGCCACATTATTTTTTAAATTAGTTTTCTTTTAATCTTTTTAGAAGCCCAAGAGTCTACACGTGCATAACTCGTAAAACCAAGAGTCACATATAAAACAAATGACTCCACTGTAGTAACCAAGCGACAGAGGACACATGGCATGTGAGACTCGGCCTGACTCGGTTGACTCGGGCCGGCGGCGCGGCTGACTCGGCCGCCGCCGCCGGGTCAACTCGGCCGAAACCTTATCCTCTTTGGTTTTTCTGGCAACTCTTGGACTTCTTATAACTCCTGAACTATTCATTTTCTCTGCAC
Organism: Agapanthus africanus; assembly: GCA_030015575.1. Classification (NCBI taxonomy): domain Eukaryota; kingdom Viridiplantae; phylum Streptophyta; class Magnoliopsida; order Asparagales; family Amaryllidaceae; genus Agapanthus; species Agapanthus africanus. The sequence goes on along the minus strand of JASDDO010000010.1, from coordinate 535,970,623 downwards.
ATTTACAGAGCAATTTAAAACACCCAATTAAACCATTTTAATACAAATTTTTAATACACATTTTCACATCCCTAAACCCTAAATTTTCTTATAAATACCACACCAAAAATCACCCCTCCTCACTTCCAAATCTCTATCCAAACTCTCAAGAAAATTCCATAGACTTTTTGTGTGCAAGTGGAGTTAGCAAAAGGCGAAGCTCCGACGAACTTTCGATGACGATCCGAGGAGTTTCCGGCGACGAAACGACGCACCGGCACCTCCCACATCTTTCTCTTCCTCTCCAATACACAATCAACCAGTAATTCCCTTCTTCCCCTTCTCTTTACTATTCGAAAAACTTAGAATTCTAAAATCCGATGGAAGTGGAGTTAATCCGACTTCCGATTCGGTTTTTCCTTAAAAATCATATTTTTCTTAAACACAATAATACCAAACTCTTACATCATGATCATTAAATATTAACAAAATATATTGACATGTTTCATATCAAAAGAATTTATATTTCAATTTTTATAGCACTTTTACAGAAAAATACCATATACTTTAGTTTCGACATAAAACATCATTATCCCTTACTATACCTTTAGATAGTTCACGAGGTAATAACCTACCTCCTCACAACACTCATATGTAACATAACACGATAATCTTTGGGAACATAGTTTTAGGAAAATACGATTTTACACAAAATTACCTCCAACTTATAAAAACCTTTTTCTACAAGATATGTATTTTTAACAAATCTTTGCAATGTGCCACTACGACCCATTTTGGGGAACCCATTCAGGATGGTGCGGGTTATCGCACATTCTCGGATTTAGTAGTGCGAGATGCAGACCTCCGCAAGGAGCATACGGTCTCGAAAGATTTAAAAATACAATTTTCTTTAGAAAATGTGATTTCTATTATAAATAAAACTTATATTTTTAATAAATAAATATATATGTAATTAATATCAAAATATCTATTTTTAATATTTATAATATTTCACATTTCCAAAATTCAAGAAAAATATCTCATTTGCAAGAAAATACCATACAATTCCAATATTACAAATAAATACCATATATTATGAAAAATAGGTTTTATTCACTAGAAATGTCACAATGATAAAATATACATCAATGAAAACTTTAAAAACGATAATAAAATACTTGAGGTGTATTTTGAAAATGATACAAAATTATTTTTACATAAAACCCCCCTCAAGTTATACTAAATTACAATACGGACCTTAGTAAACATAGGTTTAAGCGGGACCAGTCTCTTGAGCCTCAGGGAGCCGGAGATATGGGTGCTTGCCTATTTAAGGTAGAAAACTTAACAAACGGTGTTATCGATACAGTAATCGTCTTTGAAAAAGACACAAATCCTGCCGTCCATGTGCAGCGGTTACCGATAACACCAAAACCTAATTCAGGATTCAATTTCTTTTCTAATTGTCTGACTCAGACTGAGTCTCAATATAATCAATCTGACTTGAATATAATCCAAAAGGATTCTCATTTAACGAGAAAATATTATTGAACTCTGGAGTTAAACACCCTTGAGAAATGTGTTTTGCAAACAAAGTTCAAATCTACAAGAAAAATAAGAAAGGGAATAAAATTCCCAAAAGAAATTTTTCAGAGTTAAGCTCCGTAGAACAACGGGATAACATTCCTGAAATCCGCTCGAGAAATGGAATTAAATTCCAAATAACCTTCAAAAATCAAAGTTAATAATAGGGTAAAACCCCAATGATCTTTAAGATCTATGGGCTACTCAAGTAAAAGTTTAGATCTCTAAGAGATCATTACAAAAGAAGAGCAAAGCTCTGTTAATGGGTTAAAAACTCTAGAATATGAAGAGATTCCTTCAAAGGTTTCTTCAGGAGTTAAGACATGGTCATGATTCTTACCAATTTTGACAGAGTTTTAACTCTGAAGGAGTTTCTTTGAACAGATAATTGAGTTCTAAAAAGAGAAGTAAATTCTCAAGAAAGGAATAAGACAATAGAAGATGAACAACAGTCATCTCACGGGCCAAATGCCCTACTTATAAACACAAGGAGACGGTTCAATTCCCTAGAAGATCGAACGGTGGAAAAGATGCCACCGCTGCACTCATGTGCAATCCACGTGAGCGCAACCATGGGAGCATTTGTTTCCCCAATAAAAGAGCAAAGCTCTGTTCAAAATTAATGAGGCAGCGCCTCACGTGCCCTCCATAAGGGCGCCAGCACCGATAGGACCAAATCCTATGGTGGCGCCTCACGTGCTACTCATGTGGGCACCAGTGTGCAAAGCACAAAAGAATCTATTAGATTAAATAAGAGTTAAAACTCTCATATAGCGCCGCTCGTGCTCTTCACGCGGGCGCCAGTCCGCAAAGCACAGAATGCATATCCTAAGGACCAAATTCTTAAGTGGCGCCCACGTGAGGAACACGTGAGCGTCGGTGCCCAGGTAGAATTAAATTCTACTTTCTGTTAAACAGATCTGTTGGATTAAAAATCCAATGGAGATGATAAATTATCAAGATACAGAATTAAATTTTGTTGGGAAGAAAACATTCCCTAAATCTTTCTAAAATAAGAAAGATACCTTCGGTTTCGATCATAGAATAAAATTCTATGCCCTCTGTAAAACAGAGAGCTCTCGGATTGAAAATCCAATGGTGATTAAAATCACCATTTCACAGAGTAAAACTCCGCATATGAAAAATATTTCTCCAATCTTGTTAAAAACAAGAAAATATGTTATGTAAAAACAGAAACTCTTAAATCAAAGATCCAATGGTGGGTAAAATTCCCCAAATCAATTGGGATCTCTTAATGAGAGATTTCTTCAAAACTAATTAACAAACCTGCCTCCCCTATATAAAGGACCGAAGATTTCAAGCCTGATAGAGGAGAACCTCCCCATAAGCTTCCACAAAAAAAACAGAAAGCTTCAAAAAGGAACAGAGAATTAAATTCTCAAGGTAGAAGATCTCCCACCTTAAAAACTCTAGGTAAACGAAAAAATATATATATAAAGATAAAAACATCTCATTTACATATCTAAAAGGTTTAACCCTTCTCAAAGAACTTAGTTCTTTCTCTGAATCCACAAAACAAGTCTCACACAAGTTGAGAATTTAATTTTCATCGGGAGGAACTTGTTCTTGAGAATCAAAGATTCAGAAAAGAACTAGAAATTGAATTCCTCAAAACAAAGCATATAAGAAAACCTAGTTCTCGTAAAAGAACTTGGTTCTTAAAAATGAAGCTTGATCCTAGATCTATAAAACAAAAATCCTATTGATCATTAAAGGGCAAAAATACTATCAGCAGAGAAGAAAAGCGCCCAGCGCCCAGTGCCGTACGTATTCCTCACGTGGACGCCACATAAGAGAAGAGTGCTTAGCACTCATTGGGCAGCGCCCAGCGCCGCACGTGTTCCTCACGTGGGCGCCACGGAAGGGACGAGTGCTTAGCACTCACTAGATAGCGTCTAGCACCTCACGTGCTCCCCACGTGTGCGTCGCAAAAGAAAAAAAAAGAGTGCTTAGCACTCCGTAAGCAGTCCAAAACGGCTGAGTGTTCAACACTCATTGGGCAGTGCCCAGCGCCTCACGCGCTCCCCACTTAGACGCAATAAAGAGTGCCTAACACTCCATTTAAAGGCAAAAGGAGTAAAATATTCAACACTTATTGAGAAATCCCCATGACTGAAAGCTCCACATGATCATATGTGGGTGTCAGAACTCATATAAGTGCTCAGCACTTTCTGCATAAAAAAAGGGACTGATTAAACAGAGCCCAAATAAGTGCTTAGCACTTTTTCAGAAAAGAGGGGAGACTAAGCAGACTAAAACCCAAATTGGCTAAGTTGCTAAAGTCTTGCAAATGAGTCCAAATGCTCTGTTGCTGGGTCTTAAATAAAGAAGATATTAAAATGTTGTTAAGTGGAACTTAGTCTCAAATTGGACTAACGTATCCTTAACCAAAATTTTTAAGGCCACAATAACCCCCTTTTCCCTCAAACACGGAATTTGGTTTAAGGGTATATCTCTCAATACCTCTAATATATGTCGTTGTAATTCTTCAACGTCTTCAGAGAGGCGGCGGGTCCCGACAACCAATAACTTCTTTCTTGTCCCAACTTGATATAAAACTTCATCAAGACTGAGAATGATACATCCCACGTTGATACACTTCCAAATTGACGTGCACACTTCAAATCGGATCGCACCCCAAATCGGGTGCATTCCATATCATCATTATTCGCTTCGTCACGTAACAAATACACGTGTGCGCAAGATGGATAAAGGACCGAGAAGTCCCTAAACTAATATTCGTCCGGGCTCTCCAAAATGGCGATAATGAACCGAGATGTCCCTAAACTAACAGTGGATTGAGAAATCCCTCAACTAATATTCGCCTCCAAAATGGCGATAATGGACCGAGATATCCCTAAACTAACAGTGGACCGAAATATCCCTAAACTAATATTCGCCTCCAAAATGGAGATAATGGACCGAATTGTTCCTAAACTAATATTCGCCTCCAAAATGGCGATAATGAACCGAAACGTTCTTAAACTAAAGTAATAGAGCTTAAACGTTCTTTTGTTGAATCCTAAATAAAAATGATTTTGAAATCTCGTTAAGTGGATCTTAGTCTCAAATTAGACTAATCGAACCCCAAATGCTCACATATATTTAAGTCGATCTTAATCTCAAAATAGATTAACGGTCCTTAAATAAAAACCCCAAATCTAAGATATACAGATTTGGACTAATTCACGCCCTACGGGCGATGATATAAATTAGTCTCCGTATATAATCCACGGGCAACCCAAAATAAAAACAAACATACGCACGACACGAAATGAACCTCCGGAGCAGGAGAAAGTGGTTATCGTGATGCGGTAACGTAATTAACTGCAGGGGCATACGCCTGCAGGGAAGAGCGTCCCCACAATCAAAAACCCCTCGCAAACGAGAGTGAATCTGATAAAGTCTGCTACAACGGTCGCACCCGTTCAAACCTCCGATATATGGTGCCATAAATCAACTTGGCATTTTCGAAAAAGTGGACGGATAAGTTCAAATAGCATCTGCCCCCAGAATTCAGGCGAGACGTCCCAACGTCTCGGTCCGGTCTTTCTGCGGTGAACAGGGACCACGGTCAAGATTCTCGGGCTGAATCTGAGACGTGCCGCTAAGCAGTAAACATGTAACATGTACAGATGAATGATATCTGCAGTATCATTCCGGGGCTGGCCGAGCCCGTAAAGACTGATCGGTATCTGGAGTATCGAACTGTTGAGTTACAAGTCAGGTTTTATTATTGATTTCCCTTTACTCCCAAGGTTTTATATTTAAGTCGGGTATTGATGATATAAATCTAATGCCATCACAGGATTAAGCAGGTACATGTCATGTTTATGTAGACAACAAGTCACGTCCGTCAGGACAACAAGTCAGTATTGTCGGCATTAGTAAAAGATCTAAATAACAAGTCTGGTAGTGTGTCGTGAACATGTCATGCAATGTATATTAACCAGAATAGACACCAAATGTAAAACTGTAACCAACATCGAAACACGGTAAACATAACTAATGTCAGAATGTATATGCATCTACTGTAATAACCGGTTCATGTCCATTACCATGTATATTGCAATCTAGATAATATATTGAACTAATATAGTATTATAATAATATCGTGATGTTCCGGCATGCAACTGGATAACCTATTATCAGTACAGATACAGACGGATACTATAAAACTGTAACTTGGTACTATTTGTTGAATATCAAAACGTATGTACTATAGTCAAGCATATAAATATCGATATAATCAAAATAGTATGTTGCAAGTTTAGAACTTGCCTGACCGAATCTCACGTCGAGATAAGGATTTCACGTTCCGACGCCGAATAACGTCGCGATGCAAAATCTCGACTTGGTTCTCAATATGGTGCTTCGGCGTGGACTGCAATCGAGGTATTGCTGTAGTAAGAAAATGTCAACGATGCCGTTGGTGGAGACGAGATTGGATGGGTGCAGTATCATTCATGGGGTTTCGGGTTTCGGCAAGGTCGACGACGACGAGAGGGGGACGGCGATAAGGGAGGAGCAGCGTGGGTTTAGGGTTCGGCGTGAGCGAGAGGTGAAGAAGACGAGGATGGAAACGAGAGAAGAGAGAGAGAGGTTTTTTTTAAATTATTTATATTATATAATATATATATATATATTATATAGTGAGAGAGAGAGAAGGAGACAGAGAGAGGGAGAAACAGGAAGATAGAGAGAGAAACAGGGGGGGGGGAGAAAAAGAGAGAGAGAAAGAGACAGAGATAAAGTTATTTTTTATTTAAAATTAATAATTAATATTATATATATATATATATATATATATATATATATATATATAAATGTTTATATATAGTTATATAAAAATATATATAATGTAAGATTTTACGGATAATACCAGATTGCTCCGAATATTATTCGTATCTCTCTAAAAATCTGGTTTTTAAATATGAAAAGTATACATAAGAATTTAAACCATAATACAATATCCTATAATTAAAAATATATACCCCAAATAAAATCTACGTAAATATACGTAGTGATCCAATAATCGGTCTGTCTAACCCTTAGAATACGAACATGATATATGAGCGCAACCACCTGATATGGGTATTATGACATGCAAGGCTATATGGAAAAATATATTATTTGTTTTTATATTGTATTATAAAAAGATATGTGAATTTTAAAAATATTATATGTGTATATATATTCTAGATTTGCATCGATATACTGTACTAGCAAATATTTGATATAATCTCGAACCATATTGGGTTTCAAATATGCAGCTCGGGTCAGATAATAACCAAAATTACTAATTTCATTATTCGGAACCCTACAACAACAATAGTAAAGACCGCAAGATTTGAAATACCCAAAAATACAGTATAAAAGTACTAGGGTGTTACACAATTGGCTTACATTAAAGATCTACATTAAGTCAATTCATGTTTACCATCGTGATAGATGAGCTTATTAGAACTATCCAAAATGAGGTTCCTTGGTGTATGCTATTCGCTGATAATATTGTTCTAATAAATGAGACGAAAATAGGGGTTAATGCCAAATTGGAGCTATGAAGTCAAACATTAGAATCTCGAGGGTTCAGATTGAGCAGATCCAAGACAGCAGATATGCATTACAAATTTAGCAACTCGAGAAGTCGAGTTCACTGTGGTATAACCTTGGATGGGTAAAAGACATCATCGAGCGATCGGTTTAGATATCTAGATTCCATCATTCAAAAGGATGGGGAGATCGATAGTGATGTTAATCAAAAGATCCAAACTGGTTGGTTGAAATGGAGGAGTGCAGCAGGGGTTTTGTGTGATCGTAATTTTCCGTTAAGCTTGAAAGAGATGTTTTATCGAAGCTCTATTCGGTTTGTCTTATTATATGGTACAGAATGCTGGGTCCTAAGAAGCATCATACATAGAAGATGCACATAACGAAGATGGACATTCTTCGTTGGATGTGTGGTAACACTAGAAAAGATAAGGGCGAAATGAGGGTATTCGTGCAAAAAGTTGGTGTAGCATATGTGGAGGAGAAGATACGGAAAAATCCGATAAGATAGTTTGATCATGTGCGACGCAGACCTATGGATACACCAGTTTGATGAATGGATACTCTCGATATAGCCAATGTCAAAAGGACGTAAGGAAAACCGAAAAAAACATGGATGAAGGTGATACGAAAAGATATTGTAATACCCCATGTATTATCCGGTATACCCATATATACCAGATAAGCATGGGGACCCACTATAAAACAATGGGGAATTTTCGGAATACATTCCGAAAGAGGATAGATCTGTACTATAAATGGAATGATACCGCTCTTCAATACAGAAGCGCCTTTTAAGTGAACTGGCACTACAGGAGTTTGAGAATTCCGTAGTTAAGCGTGCTCGGGCCAGGGAAGTCCTGGGATGGGTGACCTCCTGGGAAGTGGCCCCTGGTCGGGTCCGGTTCATCCCGAAGGACAAAACCGTGCGGTTTCGGCCAGAGTGGACAATACTCTCTGTATTGGGGTGGGGCGTGACAGAATGGTATCAGGGCTGGTTCTTCAATAGTAGGTTTGTGGTTCGAGGACGAACTATTGTTCTAAGTGAGGGAGAATGTAATACCCCATGTATTATCCGGTATACCCATATATACCAGACAAGCATGGGGACCCACTATAAAACAATAGGGAATAATCAGAATATATTCCGAAAGAGGACAGATCTGTACTATAAATGGAATTATACCACTCTTCAATACAGAGGCACTTTTTAAGTGAACTGGCACTACAAAATTTTGAAAACTCCGTAGTTAAGCGTGCTCGGGCCAAGGAAGTCCTGGGATGGGTGACCTCCTAGGAAGTAGCCCTTGGTCGGATCCGGTTCATCCCGAAGGACAAAACCGTAGTGAAGTGAGGCGCCGAAGGTGGACGCGATTACTATAAAGCAAGGAGCTTCACTTAATAATATATGGGTAGTGAGGACTATATTACTATAAAGAAAGGAGTCGGTGAGGGCTTTCGAGGAGCAGGAACCCCTTTCCATAGGGGAAGTTTTGACACGTAGTAGGTTTGTGGTTCGAGGACGAACTATTGTTCTAAGTGAGGGAGAATGTAATACCCCATGTATTATCCGGTATACCCATATATACCAGACAAGCATGGGGACCCACTATAAAACAATAGGGAATATTCGGAATATATTCCGAAAGAGGACAGATCTGTACTATAAATGGAATGATACCACTCTTCAATACAGAGGCACTTTTTAAGTGAACTGGCACTACAAAATTTTGAGAACTCCGTAGTTAAGCGTGCTCGGGCCAAGGAAGTCCTGGGATGGGTGACCTCCTAGGAAGTGGCCCTTGGTCGGATCCGGTTCACCCCGAAGGACAAAACCGTACGGTTTCGGGCAGAGCGGACAATACTCTCTGTATTGGGGGTGGGGCGTGACAGATATGGTTGCCAAAGACCTCAATGAAAGCATAGATTATTAGATAGGAGTGAGTGCAGGTGGAGGATCATGTGCTGGATCCGGCGTGATTCTCATGTTAGTTCATTTAGCCTACCACATATGCTTAGGATAAAAGTCTTGGTGGTGGTGGTTGTTGTTGTTGGAACCAAAATGGGCCCTAGTGGTAGTTGCACATGTAACATGTATGTACAAAAATATGTATAAAATGGCTTGAAACCACAAAATCCTATCCATCAGAAAGAATATATGTGAGAGCATCATAATTTTAGATACTATAAATAGCCAATATACAAAGAATTATATAATGTATTTTTCAGGCATTTATCAACACCTAACACAACAAACGGCACTGCTTTTAGCCATTCAATGCATAAAAGAGTTTCGTCATGTGAATGAGATATCATGAACCAAATTAACAACTACAGCTTTTATCAACCCAGGTAGAAATCAATCTTTCATGGTTTCATCTAGATTTTGATGCAATTAATTGCGTACAACTTGCACACCATGGATCATGTGTCATGACTAGTGGGCATAGCATATCATGCTCAATAACAGCCAAGTTAAAGCCTACTTTGGCAGGTGACAGAGATCTCCATTAAAGATAAATTGCCAAACATACAGATTCCGATAGTCAAGATTGTCAGGGACAGCTTAACCACAAATCCATCCACTAAATTTCGAAGCAAAAGAGGTATGAAAACCAGTCAAGGCATAATATAATATCACACTAACTGTGAATAATTTGCGCATAAAGGGTATCTGTGCGCATGTAAAGAATATATACTGAAGCAGGCATTAACCTCAACAGCCAACAAACTTCACATATTTATCCCTACTTTGTGTAAAATCCCTGCTTCTTCAAGGGGCTGTGCACCCGTCTCACATGAATAAGGCGCATACTCAAGTCTCATGTCCAAAAAAAGAAAAAGAAAAAAAAATGAAACACCTGTTACTTCCTCCAAAAAAAAGGCAGGTAATTACATGCATATCTTTCACATAACTATGTTCGCTGAAGCAGACTTCCTTCAAGAGCATTTAAATTTTTATTTTGGTTTTATTAGCATCTGTCTAATCAGTAAAAGATCCCGGCTTCCAAAAAATATGAGGGAAACCTTAAACCGAATGCGGACGCTGTAAAGACAAACCAATTCTTATGTCTCCAATTTGAACGTCATCAAGTTTCGGTTGATACCAAATTATTTACAAGAGCTTTCTTATAAAGATTATTAAGTACCAAATGATTAAAAACAACACCTATGCCATAGATCATGTCCTACGGGTGGAAAGTTCATCTTTTTGTATGAGTTAATATTGACATTAAGAAACTTCGTCAGGGAAAGTAATAATAGATCGACTCTTTACGGGGGTGGGTGGGTGGTGTAGTGTTTTTCATCATGCTATTGAGATAGGATTGCACATGCTTATCAGGCGTGTACAGATTCTCATGGCCTATATTAGGTTGGGATTTAAATAGATCATGCGAACTCAATGTGCTGTATGTGATGTGTTTTGAAAACAATGCAAAAAGACGTGATCATTTCATTTTTTTTATTTTTATTTTTGAAAATATATACAAGAAAAACTTTAAAATAAATGAGATTTTAAAAGAAAATTTTTAGAGTCGCTTTCTTTATTATATTATTATTTTTTAAAAAGTTTTATTCAAAATAGATTTTTTTTAAAGTTTTCTTTTTAAAAAAAAGGCGTGCGGCTTGCACGCTCACGACATGCGATGAGGGACCAAAAGGTCCGGTTTTGGGGACTAAGGCCGGTTTTGGAGCTCAAGAAGGGTGTTTTTTCTCTTCGGAGTTGAGAAGCTCTCTTGATTTTTTAAAACTTGGATTTTGGATCTTAGATGATGAAAAGCGCTTCTTTCCCCTTCCTAAAGCTTTGGACCTTCTCTTGATGGAGCCTTTGGTAATGGGCTCTCCTTCTTCCATCTTTCTCAAATTGAATCTTGAGAAAAAATAAGATAGGTAAAAAAATCTCTCCTTTTAAAGATTTGATGGAAGATTGGTGTTCCTCTCAAAAGGTTTATTGCTAAAATCAATTTTGTTTTGAAAAAAGAGAGCTTAAGTTCTAAATTTAATTATAAAATAGAATAAGATGAAGAACTTGAATAGAGAGAGAGGAGGCGGGCACAAACCCTAATATTTTTGTGCGGAATTGATTATACTTCATTTTTTTCATATGTTTGTCTTATATAGGCTTATATTTTTCACATAGCCCCTTGGGCTTTACAAAATGACATTTTGCTTTACTCATACCCATGTGCTCATTTATTTTGCAATAAGCCATGGGCTTTATATAAATTGGTTTTATGCCCATTTTTTTTACATTTATTCATAAAAATTAAAATTAAAATTAAAAATTATTTAATACATAATTTTCTTCTTGGCATGGAGCCGGTCTGGGGTTGGGCCCATCTGTTTGCACTTGGGTTCGGGCGTCGGCCCGGTGTGGATTTGACAGTAAGGTCCGTTTGCTTTGGTTTGGGCCTACTTCGCTGTTTGATTTTGACTTTTAGTCAATAGAGTGTAAATTTTAGCCCCAGCATGTGAGGATGGCGGCGGCAGCGGGAGGGGGATCCCATATATGCTGATGTAAATGGATAGGAACTCCATCTGTTTGGTCTCTCACATTCTTAAATAAGGTTGTCCCCTTCCCATAATTATCGCATAACACACTAGCTGATCATGGCATGAGTTTCCATAGTTCAAGGGAATGAAGGAGTTTCCTGCTACATGCGCAATTTCCAGTCTTTTAACTTCTGTATACCGCTTCTTTACACTAGAAAAGTAACCTCTCAATTCACTGATTAAAGCATTTTAGACTAACAATTTGAATCTGCATATCACTAACTTGACTTGATTCATATAATGTCTAGTTTAACTCAACATTTTGTCCCTTCCATTGACCCCTGCAGAATCCTGAGCCGGTGCTATTTAGACCAAGATCATTTTGAGGGGCTAAGTTGAAGAAAAAACAAACCCATCGATGCCGGTTCAAATCCAGATGAGGAAGGATGAGAGTTATGGCTACATTTTATGATATGAACCATAATAATAATAAAAAGTTAAGAAAAAACAAACGAACACATTTATATATTAAGGGGCACAATTATCCGCAATACTATTACTGTCTCCACAATTATTAGCTAATATAATGTGAGTATGGTGAATGGAGGAGAGAGAAGGGGTAATCTTGCAGATTATTGTATAGAATACTCGTGGTGGAACTGAAATTAAAATTAATAATACATGAGATTGTAGAACACAATTCAGGGGAAAAGGATGTGATTAGCATAAGAGGAGCATAAGCCAGAGGTAAAATCTCCAAACCCAGAACTGTAGAGTGTTTTTCGTCACCCTATTGAGATAAGATTGTGCTCGCTTGTCAAGCATTTACAGATTCTCCCTGCCTATGGTGGGTTAGGGTTTATTGATTGTGGGGATTCTAATCTCCGGCAGCCGCGGACAAAATTAAACCTCTAATTAAGGAGTCGTGCAAATCATGCAAACTCAATGCACAATATATATACGTTTTGTGGTTTGAAAACAATTTGAGGTTGTTTTGGGCATATCGGGAGCCTCGCAGAGTTTATGGGGGTCTCACTACTCGATTAGAAGGCTAGGAGTCAAGGGTCTAGCAGCGTCCCGTTAGAAATTTTTTTTGGAGGGAAGAAGTGATTTGAGTGTGTCAGGAAGCTCCCGAAAAGAGGAAAAGAGTTGGGAATACTTGTGATGGCGCAAACAAAGGTTTGGCATATGCGTCTGTGCATTTGCACGGGCGCTAGCGCGGTTGGCGCATGCGCCCGTGCATTGCATGAGCCCGTGCATTGCAAGGGCGCTGGCGCTGTTGGCGCATGCGCCCGTGCATTGCACGGACGCTGGCGCTGTTGATGCATGCGCTCGTGCCTTGCAAGGACGCTGGTACGGTTGGTGCATGCGGATTGGCATATGCCCCAACGGTGGATTGGCGCATGCGCCAACCGTAGTTTGGCACTGATGCAAGCAAGCAACTTAAGCTTCAGATTATAGAACTTGAGTTCCTGAAACTTAAGCTCTCAGGGTTTCCCCAAGGGAAAAACTCAAAAAGGGATTATCTAAGATGGGGTGGCTTCCAAACTTCTCCTATTTGACCCTTAAATGTCCTTTTGAATCTTCAGATTTTTGATCTTGAATGGTGAAAAAATATCCCTTTTCTTTTCTCTAAGTTTTGGATCTTGTCAAAAATGGATTTTTGGAGCTGGGTTCTCCTTCTTCCTCTTCTTTCTTTGGATCTTGAGAAGGAAGAGGACAAGATGCAAAAATCATTTCTTTTGGGGATTTGATGGAGGATTCTCTTCTTTCAATGAGTTTACGGCTAAAATCTATTTAGTTTTTGAAAAGGAGAGGTTAACCTCTAGATTTAATTGAAAAATGAAGAAGAAAAACTTGGAGAGAGAGAAGAGGGAGGCACAAATCCTAGAAAAATACGGGGAAATCAATTATTTTGATCTCTTCATAATGTTTATCTTATATAGGATATACATTTTACACATATCCCATTGGGCTTTACAAAATGACATTTTGCCCAAACTCATGTGCTCATTACTTTTTGCACATGAGCCATGAGTTTTTACATATTTTGGTTTTTTGCCTATTTAATTTACAATTTAACATTTCTTTGCATATAAAAGCTATTTATTACAGATTTCTTCTTATGTTTTCTTCGCTGGCCGGATTTGCTTGGGCTTGCGGCGGTTTGGGTGTGGCCCAGTTGTTTGGGTTCGGACCCGGGTCAGTCGGAACCTGATGGAGGTTCTTTTCAGGTCTCCGTCAGATATTGTCTTCCGTTGATCTCCCGGCGGAATTCGGTGGTGATCTTCTGTTGCGTGTGGGTCTCAATGGGTTTTGGTGAAAGAGGTGGTATGAGGAGTTTGGCGCCGAGTACCTGCAAAGAAGTCCCAGGGTGGTTTGGTACCACCAAGGACCCTCCGACGATCAAGTTAGTGATGAAATCCGAGCAGAGTAACGGCTCAGTAGAGTAAAGAATGGCTTACTTGACCCCTCTGTGATGAGAGTTTATATAGCGGTGGTAGTACGCAGCAGCAGGCGCGAGAATCTCGCCGGCAGTTATGCTCCCGACGTCACGCCCGCGCGGAGAGTGGATCACCCATTAATGGGGATCGTGATGGCGTGGAACGTGGGATATTGCTGGCGGAGAATCTGCGCATGGCGAGATTTGCGGAGCGACGGTTACACCCGTGAGCAGTGAAGTTGGCCGGAGGACCGAGGAAGACGTCCTCGGATGGGAAGCTCGGGGGCGAGCGAGAAGGCCGAGGAGTCTTGGTCTTGTGGCAGCTCGGGACGAGCTGAGGGGCCGAGGAAGCCAATTCGCAGGGGGCCCCAAGAAGGGCCAGCTTGTGCTTGCAGGTCGGGTAAAGGATGGCCTGGTCGGCCCCTGTGGGCCCTTTCTTCTGAGTCCTGGGACACGTCATCTGCCACGTGTCCTGATCTCGGAGATCGCCAATATTGAGCATCATCAGAACCTGATCCACTTGGGTGTTGAATTTGACACGTTGACTTTCACTTGGTCAATGAGATGTAATTTTTGATCCCAACAAAAACATTAGGGTCACTTAATAGTTAATAATTGTCAGTCTTGTGTGATTACTCTGACAAGCCTTCACAATCTCCAACACGGATTCCCCTGACCCAATCCCCTCAAGAAGGTCCTAAGCCAACTGCAAATAATAGACTTTACACGCCCCTCTCTCTCTCTCTCTCACACACACACACACACACACACAAATAAACTATACATACAACACAAACTTTATGTAAAACCATATGAATACAACCAGTTGTTCAGTTGTTTCAATACACCATTATCCGCACAGATATGCAATCATTGTATGCCTGTACGTATGCATTTTGTTCAACTTGCAATCACTGCATTATCTTGAGCATGTTGAGGCTGTATTGACCATTGAGGTTGTTTGCCTGCCCATTTAAGGTAAAATAAACAGAAAATAATTAATTTAACGCAAACTGATCAAAAGTTATCTATAAGGGCCATGGCAGATATGTATATACAGTAGAACTGGCCAATTCCATTAGAAGATGCCAAATGATTGCTTGTCTCACAAAGCTGTTTGTCCTGAGGCCATCGACCTTGGTTAAAGCAGCAAGTTTATTAACTGCTGCAGAGAAACAATGAATTCAAATTTTGAACACAATTTTCCTCCTAAACGTTAATCAATCCTCCCCCCACCACCCCACCACACCACACGGCACCTACATTTCTATTCAGGATCAAGCGTTTTTACTTTTCCTCCTACATACAACAAACCTATAGAAGACAATGATGCAAAAGGTATACTTATAACCTTTATTGCTAATTATGACTACTCAAATGAGCATGTTCAACAGCATGCATCCCAGCGGACTAATTATACTTTGGTGTGTATCCTTTAGTCTGTCGACGTCATGTCGATTGCAGCAAAGGCATGGTCGGAAGTAAGTTGAAGGCTTGTTTTAAGAGTCCTACTGTTCGAGATAGAATATATGGCTGCAGATGAGATAACCGGTTATAGGTATGAAAAAACACAGGAATATGATTAGAAGGGAAGTTGTGCTTGCCTAATGAACCGTATTTGCATTATATCCAATTAGACCACAGGTATCCTGGACTTTGGGCCGGTAACTACTCTACTCGAGGCATTTTAGTTTATTATCGCATTTGTCCTCTTAGTCTGCGGAGAATTGTCTTAGGTGACCAGGAATCGCCATATACACTATTTTGAACAATTAGTAGCTTCACGTATCACTATCATATAATTTGTATCCTTCAAAATGTAGGGTATGTTGTCACATTGGGTGGTTCATAGAGCTCTAGACAAACGTTCTTACATTGAATAAAGCGAGTGCTCCTTTTCAAGGGATTAATTATCCAAACTTAGCATAGCTAGAAATATGCAAACTTAGTATGGCTAAAAGGAGAGTGAGACAAGGGTGTTTAGTGATGGCCGTAGCGCCATACCTCTGCCACAAGATAAGACATCTAATGGAGTGTGTACCAATATACCACTTTCACTGACCAGATTAAAATCGAATTTAAGTATTTTGACACTTCAACAAATATAATGATGATCATTGTTTCTCTCAGAAAATTCACATGTTGCTTGAAGTTTCTTGGCGTCCCTAAAAAGGGCAAGCCAGATGCTCGAGACTTGGTAGAAAAGACAAAGAAAATGTGATTGCTTCATGATATGAATTTATTAGGACAAGCATGGAGAATTGTTAAGTGCCATAAATACCAGTGTAGTCCTAGATTGTTGATAACAAATAGACTTAATAACTAATTAAGCTCGAAAGAGTCATAGAAATATCAGTGAAGTCAATTGCTTTAATTGAGGATCTGCAGAGAGAGAGAGAAAGAGAGAGTCTATTCAAGCTGTTGGACTATGGGGCTAACTGGATAACGCAACCAAATATTCTCCAAAGATGTTGACCAACCGGTGCATCCTAGAATGCTAAACAATCGTACATATGCTTGTGATTTCTTATGTTGAATTGTGGGAGTTTTTGTGCGTTGCACTTGCATATATAACTCTGAAGAGGTTTCAGGAGGCCATCATTTGATGCAACTATTAGAGTTTCTTGATGGTCTAGAAGCCCTATTGTATTCACCTTTGGATAATAAAACTTTATACCCGCCTTGTGCACGTCGACCATCCTGAAGAATTACATAAATCTTCTACGCGCTCTACCTGAACTCAGGGTAGAAACGAGTTCAGTACCGACTTCCAGGCTCCTCTTTGTCATGAAGGTTTTCCATCTCTTGCTTTGTTTAGTGGATAAATTTCAGCATACTTTCACAAAATATATGAAACGTAACTGTTGTGGTGATACTTCACAGTTCCAACTCGCAGATAAAAGCAATTCACCATATGAAAATCTTCAATCTTCTCATTTGCCTCGTTTATGCAAAAGATTAATGTCACGAACAAGATCTTGAAGTTATTTTCCAAAGACAACCCAGTTTTCTATGAATAGCAAAGGGAAGGGATTGTAAACCCCGCTCCGAAAGGCAAACATAATCTCAAATGTGTGGTTCCCAATCTAAGTACAGAAAACCCTAAACCCATGGAACGACAGTATTATAAGTCCATGTGTCCGAGATGCCAAAGATTCAACCAGGAATTCTTAGTAACTAATTGCAATTCACTTTAATAAAAGAAAGCAGCATACAACTTTAATAAGCAGTACATAAAAAATAACACAATCTTTTCGAGTCTCCATGCCTCAACACACAAAACAATGGGTACAAATTTCACAAACACGAACTAATCCTTTTTCCCCAAAACCCTAATTCTTCTTGCTTCTTTGGGGCAGCCTCTCGGTGATAAGCCTGTAAATCCAGTAGATCTAAGCGCGAGTGCGAAATGGATTATTAGGGTTTTAGAGTAGAGATTTGCAAAAATAAATATCTATAAAATGAGAAAATTGAAGGGGGATACCAATGCGAAGACGTGGGCGGCGATGAGAACGACGACGAGGAGAGGAACGAGGTCTAGAAACCACGGCCGAGGAACCGTCGGCGTCTCTCTGGCCATTGGCGACAGATCCGATGCGGGTTTTTTACTTTGCAGATCCCAGGATATGCTCCAGATCTATCTTGCATATCCACTCTCTATATCTTTAATATTTTACTTAGTATTCATCCACATGGAGGAAAATAAAGGACCATGTGATATTAAAAGTAATTTGTATAAATTTGTAAATATTAAAGATGGCATGTAAAAGTTTTCGATTCAGGTCCTATCACGCCCGGTTTCTCAAAATACGGAATACGAGAGATGACAATGCCAGCCATGCTGCTACGGTCAAGAAAATATCCTGCCGTAGTCACACTTCGGCTTCTAGCATTATGTGGTAATCAGTAATCACAACGCAAGTAATGAGAAATACAGTCACTAATGCTATCAAAACAGATGTAAAACTAATCAGATAGAGTCAAAAAGAAAGATAGCGTTGACGTCGCTAATCTAGATGTCCACGGTATTCTCGAGATAAGACGGGTCCTGATCCGAGGTAAGTCCACTTCTCACTCTGAGTATGCATACTCAGGACGTCAGAGCTACACAATAGCAATATATATGAATATGAAATATGTGCAATGATGATAAACATGAAGCAATAACATAGAGCAATGACGCGAGCATGAAATAACCGGTACACGTAACTATAATTCAAGTGTATCAGATCAGTAATCAATGCAATGTCCATGTCACTAAAGCTATCAGTCTCTAAGTCTCAATGTCCATGTAACAATCCTAACTTTCTGTACAATTTTTTTTCCAAAATTACAGAAAGGAACCCCTGAGCCTGAGCACAAATTATAAGTTTGTTTTGATTTACAACAGCAAGAAGGAGCTTGTAGCTCATTGGTAAAACCTTGCACTGTTGAACCATAGCACTAAAATTCAAATCCCATCAGCCACATTATCTTTTTATTTTAATTTCTTTTAACCTTTTTGAAGCCCAAGAGTTTGCACATGCACTGCATGTAAACTGAAAAGTCACATTTTAAACAAACACATACACTGAAGAATACCAAACGACCCCAACATTTTGCACCAAACCCAACCCACGCCCGACGGTAAAGACCCGGCGACAAGTTCAAAAAGGCCGGCGCCGCTGGTCAAACCCGTCCCTAATGCTCCCAATTCTTTTCTCTGCAACCTTTGGCCTACCCCACTTCCTTTCATACTACTTGTTTACCCTGCATTCACACAGAGAATTTAAATCACCCATTTAAACCCTTCAAATTCCATTTTAATGCATTATTCATCACCCCCTAAACCCTAAATTTTCCAATAAATACCACTCCATTCTACACCCTTCTCACTCAGAATTCTCTTATAAAAACTATACTAAAATCCCAAGTCTTTTAGTGTACAAGTGGAATTAGTAAAGGGCGAAACTCCGACGAAGTTCCGGTGACGATACGAGGAGTTCCCGACAACGAAACGAAGCACCAACGAATCCTAGACCTCCTTCTACCTCCCCCGTCTCATCAAAATCAGTAAGCCCCATTTCCCCTTCTCATCTTATTCTTTAAAAATTTCCATTCTAAAAGCCGACGGAAGTGGAGTTAATCCGACTCCCGATTCGGTTTTCTTTAAAAACTATACTTTTCTTTAACAAGATAAAACCATATTCTCATATGTTGATTAATAAATATTAACAAACTCAACAAAACAAATTTCATATCAAAATAATCATTTTTATAACTTTTATCATACTTTTTCAGAAAAATACCATATAATTTAGTTTCGACATAAACCATCATAATTTCTTGCCATACCTTTAGATAGTTCACGAGGTAATGACATACCTCATCACAACACACATATCTATTATAGCACGATGAATCTTGGGACAATAGAATTCGGGAAAATACGACCTTACAAATAAATACCCTAAACTTACAAAACTGTTTTCTATAAAAATATGTATTAAACATTTCCATGCAATTACGCCTCTACAACCCATTTTGGGGACCCCGTTCGGGATGGTGCAAATTATCGCACATTCTCAGGCTTAGTAGAGCGAGATGCAGACCTCCGCAAGGAGCATTCGATCTCGATGGAATTTTTATACATTTTTCTTTAGAAAATGAGATTTCTACAAGAAAATAAATAATTATTTTCATTATATATATATATATATTATCAAAATATTTATTTTAATTATATAAATATTCCAAGTTTTCTAAATCAAAGGAATCACTATTACATGAAAATACCATCCAAATACAACACAAGTACAATATTTTAAGAAACTACCAAATACTATGGAAACTAGGTTCTATTTACTAGAAATTGCACGAATGCAAAATACACATCTATGAAAACTCTAAAGACGATAATTAAATACTTCAGGAGTATTTTGAAATTATACCAAAACTATTTTTACATAAAACCCTTTCAAGTTATACTAAATTACAATAAGATCCCTAGTAAACATAGGTTTAAGCGGGACCAGTCTCTTGAGCCTCAGTGAGCTGGAGATATGGGTGCTTTCCTATTTAAGGTAGACAATCTAACAAACGGTGTTATCAATACGGTAATTGTCTTGAAAAAAGACACAAATCCTGCCTTCCATGTGCAATAGTTACCGATAACACCAAAACAATCAGGATTTCAAGTTCTTTTAAAAGTGTCTGATTCAGACTGAGTCTCAACCTAATCAATATGACTTGAATGCGATTCAAGTATAAAACTACAAATGCAACATGAATCCATGAATCCGTCTATTCAATCTATATCAATTTATTGACCGAACCGAACCATGGATATTCTCTATCTACATGTACATCTAGTATATCCATTCCATTTACTGATATCATGGTCTCGGTAAGACATCCATCTATACAATTTATAATACAAGACAAGAAAATACAATCCATACAATCAATACATAAACACTACGGGGTTATAAAGGGGTAGACTGGTACGGAACATGTTAAAGGTGGCACGATGTGGTCACTTAAGACATAATTACATTCATGCCGTTGTTCCGTGGTATTATCGACGGAGCCTTGTACTACGGGTTACCAAAGTTTCCGGTATAAGTAGGACTCCTCTCGTATACACTGGCATTTTCTGTACCAAACTACAAACAATAGCGTTAACAATATAATATAACTTTAAAAGTTACATTCTCTCTATTCTGTCTATACTTATTCTTTAGTACTTACCAAGCGATTGTTCGCTGACGGCATTCTTATTTCTTTTCTTCTTTGGAATGTTGTCAGGAGGACCCGACGCTGAGGAGTACGAGACCAGTCAGGAGCATTTGAAGCAGGCCCCTGAGCAGTACACCGAAGACCCAGAGCTGTAGCTACTTGTACTTATTCCATTTTCATTTCTGTTATGCCACTATTTAGGCATTGCTTTCATTCCATATATTTACTTTTCATTGTATTGTAAAAAGAATGTTTAATAAATAAAGTTGTTTATTTACATCTTATCTCTTGTGTACATTTTAGTTTATATTGCTTAGATAAGCTTAGCGTGTTTACTTCTGAATAAATACGTAGTGGGCCAGTCACGTTCCCTTTCTCGTACACCGGGAAGCGGGGCGTGACAGGTTTTATTGGCGGCCCATGTAGGCCAGCTCTGTGTGGACATATAGGTCAGCTCTGCGTGGAAAACCTAAGCAATATAACACAAGAACCAGCAACTGAAAACATTCTTTACAATTCATATTCATTGAATCTTCCAATTTCATATATTTTGAATCTGTCCTAACCCAAATTTTTCTGGAATTAATTAGGAAATTAACGGTGTCAAGTGTTCGGTAAAACGCGAGTTTCGGTATAGAAGCTAAGGCATCACTATATGTGTGAAAAAGATATCGATTTGCCACCAACTTTCTATAAAATATTTGTTAACAGTGTTAGGGTCTAAATACCATAGGTTCCGCTATTTTAGATTTTGTTTTCGCATAAGGTTCGCATCGAACACCTAAGATCAACATTCGGTCATCGATCGAAACTAACGTTTCTTCTAACAAACTAAATTAGATGTTAACCACTTAATTTATACGCGTTACTGACACAGTAATAATCCCCAGTCGGGCTCTACTCAAGTAAAACGACATGATGATTTGCAACACAAAATTCAAGTATAGGTTTCGATCCAATTATATTTATTTATATATCTAGTTATAATATAGTTTCTTTAGCTAGCTTATTATAGCATGTTAAACAAGTGAATAGGGATTTCACTTGCCTTGGCAATGGTGGCACAGCAACGACGAAGAGCGTGGCATGGGCACGTCGCACGTACGGGCAGCAACCAACAAGATAGCAGCAACAAAGCTTGGGCTAGGCTATGGCTCGAGCTCGTGGCACGGTCTTGGCGTGGGCTTGAGTGAAGCTTCGTCTTCGTCGGCGACGTGTTGGGGATCGCTGCAGAGAACAGCGAGGCAAGGAGTCGCGTCGGCGATGGGAGGAGGTGTTATGGGTTGTAGCCGTGGAGTCGGGGAAGAGAGAGAGACAGAGCTCGGGTTTGTGGGTGGAGGTGAGGGGAGCTAGGTAGTGGTGGCTGTTTTTGTCGTCGGGGATGGAAACAGCGAGGGAGGCAACAGAGGCTTGAAGTCGTTCGATGGTGGCTGAGGTAGGCTCAGCTTGGAAGCTTGGCAGAGGCTGTGGCGCAGAGTAAAGGGAGGTACGGAGCAGAGGCGGCAATAGCACAGGCAGCGGCGGCAGCTAGGGTTCGAAGTGCTCGGGCTCGTTGGCTGGGCTAGGCGAGGAGATGAAGGGTTCGAGGGAGAAGAAGACGAGGAGGAGTGGAGAATCAAGGCGGCGAGAGACGATAGTGGAGCTCGAGCGTTTGGGTGGAGGTTGTTTAGGGGGGAGAAAGAGGCGAGGGAGTGGTCGATGGTGTGAGGTGATGGGGGAGTGGGTCATTGGAGGTTTTTGTGGCGGTTTAGGGGAGCTCTGGCGAGGATTCAGGCAATGCGAGCTCGGGTGCAGAGAAGTGGAAGCTCGGGGAGACGTGGGAGAGAGGAGGTGACACTCTTGGAGATGGAGGGGCTAAGGCGGAGATCTCGCAAAAGTCATTGGGGGCTTCATCGGTGAGAAGCGGTTCGTAAGGGAAGTGGTGAGCTGCGGTGATTGTGATCGTGGGGTTCGTTGGAGAGAGGAGGAAGGGAGATCGTGAGTGATAGAGAGGGTGTGGGGAGAGGATTTGAGGGCGAGATCGAGAGGAGCAGGTGAGGATTCGGCGGGAAGGTGATGAGGCTAGATACCGGTGTTTCCTAGATCATCATGACACGCGGCAGATGACGTGTCCCAGGGATTACGAGAAAGGATCAAGATCGGCATGTTGGAAGCATACCCCAGGCCTTCGACCCAAGAATGTTCCCGACGTTCGGTGGCCTTCTATACCACCCCTACGATCGCCCTATGAATGACCATCGGCTCGCCTCGGAGCCCTCCCACACGCTGAGTTCCCTCAGCCCTCTGGCTCGCCTCCGAGCTATCGCATATCCAAGATGCCTCGGCCTCCCGCTCTTTCCCGAGCCTCCCGCCGAGCTTAGCTTTCTTGGTCTCACCGACCGACCCACGACACTGATCACAGGCGCCTCCGCTACGGCTCCGCGAATCTCGCCAGACGCGAGATATCCGCCGCCCATGATCCTGCGTTCCATGCCATCATGATCCCCTATTAACGAGCATATCTGGTCATTAATGGGGAATCTAGTCTATCACGCGGGCATAACGCTAGGGGCGTAACGGCCGGAGTGAATCTCGCGCTCGCCTGCCCATGGCTGCCACTATATAAACCCCTCTCTCAGACGACTCAGGTAAGCCAATTTGACCCCAATAGGCCGTTACTCTGCCAAAATACCTCGTCTAACTTGATCGTCGGAGGGTCCTCGGTGACACAACCACCCCGGGACTTCCTTGCAGGTAGCTCGGCCTCAACCACATAAAAACCATTGAGATCCGCACGCTTCAGGAGGCAACCCTCCAACTCAATCTCAGCCATCCATCAGCGCTCGCAGCAGATCAACGGAAGGTAACATCTGAAGGAGATCAAGAGATCCATCAGTTGGCGCCGTCTGTGGGAAATTAGTTCCACTCAACGAAATTTCACCTTCCGATCTCAACTTTATGGCGAGCGATCACCGTGACGATCCAAGCGCTAGCCGCCGCTTCCTCTACAATGGAGGCGCGGATAAATCTCCTCCCCCGAACGCCATTCACGCCCTATCCGCTCAGATAGATCGGCTCGCGTCTGTCGTGGATGCACTCGTCTATGTCCAAACGGCTGGGCAAGCTCCCTAGGTCGCAGCTCCCCCACCTCGGGACCAGGACTCTACAGAGGGAGAGAAGACTCTGCCCGTGTTTCCACGATCGAACGTCGCCTCGATGTCTCCGGCGGTCACAGATCCCTCAGGCCAACATATTCAATGACCCGCTGGACACCGCACAGCTCAACACCGAGGTCTCATGCCAGAGCACCTCACCCCGAGGCCCATCGCGCCCCTGTCCCTCCTGAGGAGGTGTCGGTCAGCTCGTCTGCACCCAGGCATGACCGGCACCCTTTCCCTCGACGGGGTAGCGCGGACGGGCCTCACCACGGTAGCTCGAAGATGACCTCGCCAGGGGACCTAAGGAACCTCATCGAACGGAACCGGGGCCGTAGATAGGCGCAGGTCTTCGGCAGCAGAGGCCAAAAATCGGAGTATGCCGAATCGTCGGGATACCACGGTCGACTCGACGCCAAAAGAAGATCGAAGGCATGCATCGGGAAAATCGTCCTTTAAGCGACGGGGCTAAATATGCCACCGGCTCGCTCACGAAGCCCTTCACCAAAGAGCTACTCGTCGTCTACGTCTCCTCCCAGAACAAGCCCCCGAAGGTCTCACTCTTCAACGGGAAGTCCGACCCGAAGGACCATTTGGACGTGTTCACAACCGGGATGAGTTTCCAGAACTGTTCCGACGCCGCACAATGCCGCGCTTTCCCCGCCACTCTCATCCGCTCCGGAAGAGACTAGTTCCAAGGATTCGCGCCACGCTCAATCTCTACCTTTGATGAGCTGGCCATCAATTCTTCGGCCACTTCGTCGGGAACAAACGGCAGAAGCGGACCGTTGACCATCTCTTCACCATAAAGAGCGGGGACAAAAAATCATTCAAAGGATACGTCACCCGCTTCTACAATGCCCTCCTTGAGGTCCCAGAACACCGGGACGAGATGGTCATCACGGCCCTTAGGTCGGGTCTTAGGCACAAAGAGTGGCTACACTCCTTTACATTAGCACAACCTAAGACCATGGCCGAGGTAAAGGCCTGGACCGAACGTGAGATCTAGCTCGAGTACGAGGTGAACGCCAATCTGCCCCGGACAGAGCAAGCCGATCAGAAGAAAAGGGCCAGGGAGGAGAAAAAGAAGATTGAGCGGCTAAAGCCCTACTCCCCGAAGTTTCAGGAGTACACCTCGCTCAATGTCTCCCAGACGGTACTGTTGGAGGAGGCTAAGAGCGAGAGGTTCTTCAAACTCCCCCCAGTCTCGAATAGGGCGGCAAAGCGCACCCGGGGCCCTTACTGCACTTTCCACAGGTCGCATGGTCACTCCACCGAGAACTGCAAGTAACTCCGAGACTACATCGAGGAGTTAATCCGCTCGGGGTACCTGGCAACGTACTTACGAGACAAGCGGCAAGCCGACCATGAGCAAGAGCACCATCCCTCTCCCGGCGAGTTGACAATCGGCCAAATCATGGTCGTGTCAGCGGGGGTACGATGGGAACCGACGAGACTCAGCGTCCCTTACCGATCGGGAGGACTGGCGGCCACCCGAGGAAGAAGGCTAAAGCAGCCGAGCCGATCATCTTTACCGACGAGGACCTCTACGGTATATCCCTATCTCACAACGACCCGTTGGTGATCATAGCTCGGGCCCACCGCTACGAAGTGCAGAGGATACTGGTCGACTCAGGAAGCTCGGCGGACATTCTTTTTTATGACTGCTTTCTGCGTATGAGACTCACCCCGCCGGACCTAAGGCCGACCGCCCACGTTGTAGGGTTCCTAGGCACTCTCAAGAGGTCTCACAAGGCATCAACCATGCCAATTTCAAATTTTACGGGTGCCGAGAAACCCTAATACGGATCGTTAACTAGAATTTAGGCGACAAAAGAAACTAGTTAACAACTTAACTACAATAACGGAAATACAACCTTTGTAGATCCGGTCCTCCACCTCCATAGCTCCGCAATGAAGTCTCCTCGCCGTCCAAATCGAATCCCGGGCTCTAGCGTCGGCTTCATCGGAGAAATGGGCTGGCTAGGTCATCGACTACGATGCCGAAGATGATCTACGTCGAGGCATCACAAGATCAAGCTCCCACTTCACCAAGTCATGAAACTTGTGAAGAAAACACCCTATACTACTTGGCAAGAGGTAGAGGATGAAGAAATAGGAGGTGGGTTCACTTTAGAATTGGATTTCTCACTCATTTTCACTAGTTGCCATTGATGGTAGCTAGCCTTTTCTTCTTGAAGAAGAAGAAGAAGATGAAGATAATGATATGATAAGAATAATCAAAATAGAAAAGAAAAATCAATTCTTATCATATTCAAACCATGGTTTAGTGTAGAGATTTAACTAAGGTTAGATGGAGTGGTTAGGGTTAAGCATGAGACAAAATGGTCACTTAGTCAAAGCTTCATGAAGCTTCATGATGCAAACAAAGAAAGCCACCATTTTCTCTTTATGCCATTTATATTCCAAAAGGAATAAATAAATAAATAAATGAATAAGAAAAGAAAACCCTAACCATTCATATAACCATGGTTTAATCTTTACACAAACCCAAGTAAACATGTATCATCAAACATGATACAATCAAGTGCACAAAAGTATATCACATATACAACTTGTGAACTTCAAGTGAGAAAATCCATTTAAAGTGAACCAATACTAGTTAATGCAAAGTAATATATCAAATATATAATTATGCATTAAATCATTAAATCAACACTTGATTTAACGATCCGGTCATATCGCATACAACCGACTAATATCCAATGTATCGGCTTATCGAATCAATCCTTGATTCGATAACTAGGTTATATCACATACAACCATTCGATACATTCATCACGAGAATGGAATACGGTATCACATACACGCATTATTCTCGGTCCCGCACATATCTCATATGTGCTCCTATTTCGTTTCGCTTGAGCCAGGAAACCTCTGTGTAGGACTCTAAAGACTCGTCAATACGCCGGCAGCGGATGATGATCATATCAAACATCCACAAGCCGTAAGCGGTCTGCTAAACGTAACGGCCACCCGGGTATTGAATGATCAGAAGATCGACGAGCAAGCCCGCTCACACTCCTGTGAATCCAACCAGTAACACTTACCGTACAGTCCGGTCTGATCGTCTGATATGTCACATATCTCGCCTAGGGGTGGTAAACGTCAGACCCCAATAGCTCGATAAGTCGTGTCGATATGAGGTCTATAACAATTCGAGAAACTACTGGTAACACTTACCAGTAAATCTCAGCAACCCTGGCCAGGGATTTCCGGTTATAGCCAATCGAACACAGCGCAACATCAACTCCCTATACCGGGAGAGACGAATCCCCTCCTATCGCTCATTGCCTCCATGTGATTCGGGACTGTACCCAAAAACCACCGTTTTGCACACCCTCTTGGACGTGGTAAGATGGAAATCAAAGCACAGTGGGAACCACACAAGACTCTATGACGATCTCGGGTCAACAGACTACTCTGTACCAGTGTCACCAGAGAACTGCCATCTGACGTAAGGTATAATACCATCTGGGAGTTCTCGGCGAGTCCGTCCAGTGTACCCAGTCTCCACTGAGCACCCGTATATCATCTCTGATGTCAAACACCAATGGATATGGGATCATCCATCGCCCATCTGTATGGGTCGAGAAGGTATACGCTAGTCTACTCTGGTATATCGATGCCCCGTCTCGATACACCCACGACTAGGGACTTTGAAGGATGTACTTATGGACTACCATGTCCCCACTAGTATGATCTGCATCATAGTCCAGATAGTCAAGTACACATCCTAAGGGCTTTACCAACATGTAACAGAGAGACAATCAGTATACACGTTAAGGTAAAGATCAACCAGATAGCATACTATCATATCGAGCAAGAAAGTCCTCCCTATATATGTCCAAGCATCCACTACAATATACATCCTATGTATAATAATGGCCTCTAGGGCATACATATAACTAACAATCTCCCACTTGCACTAGAACCATCTGATAGCAGTGGTTGTAGTATCTCATACTCAACCACCCCATAAAAATCTCTCTCTGGGAACAGGCCTTTGTGAGTGGATCCGCTGTGTTTGTCCTCTGAGTCTACTCTCCAAACCTCGATCATCCTGGAGAACAACCATCTCCATGATCAGATGACACTGCCTTAGAATATGTCTGGATCACTGATGGGACCGGCGTTCCTCGGCATAAGCCACAACTCCATTGTCTCACAATGGTTGGAACGTAGTTCATCTCATGAACCAATATACACCCAAACATCCTCTTTGGTAGCATCTTAAGTAGCGATGAATCCTGCCTTTATCGTCTAGTATGCCACGGTATCTAGCTTGGAACTCTTCCAACATACTGTCCCTTTACCAAGGGTAAAGACAATGCCTGTGACTGACATTCAGTCGTCTTTATCACCCTGGAACCATTCCAGTGATTCTCCCCAGGGTCGATTGATACCATCTCACTACAACTAGTGAGAATCCTAATATCCATTTAGATCTATCTCATAGATCCAAAACCCAGGATTTAGGAGGTATCACTTTGATCCTATATGGAGAATCCTTGTGATAATTGGAGATTGACCGAGCGTAGCATAGAAAACTCCTTCCCTATCAAGAGTATGCCATCCACGTACTCTACGAGGATCACTACCATACTCCCTACTACCTTTTTGTTTATACAAGGTTCATCTACCATTTTGATGATGTCAAACTCTTTGACTAACACATCAAAACAGATGTTCCAACTCCGCGATGCATGCTTTAACCTATAAAGCATCTTGTGCACGTTTCCGCTGCTCCCACTGTCTACGAAGCCCTCTGGCTGTGTACTTATAGACGTCCTCTTCTAAAACATCATTTAGAAAAGTAGTCATGGCACCCAACCGCCAGATATCGTAGTCATGTTATGTAGCTGTGGCAAGTAGGATCTGGATGGACTTAAGCATAGCCACTTGAAAAGGTTTCATCATTATCCACGCCTGGTCGATGACGAAAAGCTTTAACAAGTCTAGCTTTGAAAGTCTCAACTTTTCCATCTACACCAAGTAATCTTCTCAAGATATACTTGCTCCTGATGGGGTTTTAACCCTTCAGATATAGCAACCAAAGTCCATACTTTGTTGGTGTATAAGGATTCCATCTCAGATCACTAAACATCCAGCCATTCTTACAGAGTCTCACTCCTGATGGCCAGCTCGAAACTAGTTGGATCATCATCTCATGATGCAATCCTCGCTCCCACTGTCATCGAGAAACCGAAGTATCTCTCAGGTGGGTGAGGAACCCTATTCGTTGGTAACTATTGAATCCTTTGGTTCTACCAAATCATCTGCTGTTGTTTGTATAGCTGAAACCTTTCCAGTTGTACATAACAGACCTTGCCTCGAGCTTGTCCGGATTTTGTTTTTAGACATAGGCCGGACAACCCCAAATCTTAACTAACTTAAGATATGGGCTCTTCCCTTTCCATATCACATATGAAGTGGTAGGCAACTGATTTGATCTGAACCCTTTTCAATAGGTATGCAGCTTCTCAAGTGCATAACTCCCAAAAAGGAAATAGGTAACTCAGTAGTACTCATCATAGAGCACACCTTATCATATAGGGTGTTATTGCTCCGCCCCGATACACCATCGTGCTATGGTGTATACGGAGGAGTAATGCTGAGAGAGAATCTCATTCTCCTTTAGAATAATCCAGGAATTCTGTGCTCAAGTATTCTCCTCCTTGATCACATCAAAGGACATAATACTTATACCCGTATTAGTTCTCTACTTCTAAATCATATTCTGTGAATATCTCAAAAGGTTCGGACTTGTGTTTCAACAGGAACATATGTCTGAATCTTGAGAGACTATCAGAGAATGTAACGAAGTACAAAGAACCGGTCCTGGCATATGTAGACAGGGGACCTTACATACATCAACATGTATCATCCCAAGAGTTTACTAACTCTTTCTCTGTTTCCAATAAACAGAGCTGAGGTCATTTTATCTTTGTGACATGACTCGCAAGTTTCATAAGATGTAAATTCAAACTAATTTAAATATGCATCTAAAATGTAACTTCAGCCAGTCGGATCGCATTGATATGACCTAGTCTACAATGCCTGAAGAAGGATCCGTTCATTTCTGAACTCTTCCTCTTCTGTGTGTTCCGTATACTAAGAACTGTAGTTTGATTTAGAACATCAACGCTTTTAGATAACGTGCCTGAACCGATCAACTTTTGATATAGGAAATGTTCAAAACATTATCCAACAATATAAAATTTTATCATTTCTTTGCTGATAAAGAGACTGATATGATTTTGTATATCAGGTTCGGTGTTCCCACCAAAAATTTCTGCGCAAAAGAGTCCAAGGTATCAAATGGCAGCGATACGCTTAAGGAAATACGAACCAGTATCTTCCGGGCTGTTTTTTGACAAACTCCCGAATGAGAAATGGATAAATTCTATTTGTATCGAAAGCGTCTCGATAAAACCTTCGATTTGATATATTATGGGCCTCATAATTCATCCGGGATCAAAAGTTATGAGCAAATGTCTATGCACATGTGATTTAAGGAAGAAGATGCGAACCAGTATTTTCCGAGCTGTATTTTGACAAACTCCGGAACGAAAAACAGCTAAATTCTGATGATATTGAAAGCATCTCGAAAAGTCCTTCGATTTGATATATTATGGGCCTCATAATTCATCCGAGATCAAAAGTTATGAGCAAATGTGTTATACACGTGTAATCTAAAGTAATGCTCTACTACATGGGGAATGCATTTTTTAGTCCCACATCGGGAAAAGGAGAGCTGGCTTCTCTACCACTCCCATATAAATAAGAGGGGATACCTCTTAGAAAGGGTAGAGTAAAAATCCTCAAAGGATTCAATACTCAAAGGAGCTTAGTTCTCCAAGATAGGAGCATGCTCCTCCATAATGCGCATATGCGCAAGCGCCATGTGCGCTACGTGCAACGCACGTGTGCCTGCCATGCGGCACTACGTGCAACGCACGTGCGCACCACATGAGAATATT
The DNA here is from genome assembly GCA_030015575.1 of Agapanthus africanus. NCBI lineage: Eukaryota > Viridiplantae > Streptophyta > Magnoliopsida > Asparagales > Amaryllidaceae > Agapanthus > Agapanthus africanus. The sequence continues at coordinate 535,939,697 of JASDDO010000010.1, read as the reverse complement.
TAATAATATTAAAAGGAGCTTGTTCTCCATATATAGAAGCTTTGCTTCTCCTCATAATGCGCATGTGCGCCACGTGCAACGCACGTATGCCCGCCATGCGGCACCACGTGCAACGCACGTGCGCACAACAGATAGTGCCTTGCACTTGCTATGAACCTCTGGTTCTCAGATAAATAAATAAATAAAAATAGTGCCTTGCACTTGCTATGAACCTCTGGTTCTCAGATAAATAAATAAATAAAAATAGTGCCTTGCACTTGCTATGAACCTCTGGTTCTCAGATAAATAAATAAATAAAAATAGTGCCTTGCACTTGCTATGAACCTCTGGTTCTCTGAGACAGAAAGAAAGAAAAGATTTTCTTTTCTCTTCTTTGATCTAAATTTAGATCATTAAAAAGTGCTCTGCACTCATTTTCTTGAATCCAAAAGATTCTTGGTGCTTTGCACTATTTGAAGGGCCAGGCCCAAATCAAAATGACCTGACAGGCCAAAATAAATTGCAAGGCAATAAATGGGCAGAGCCCAAATAAATTGATGCTTTGCATCCTTTATATAAGCGCAGAGCCCAAATAAAATTGATACCTTGCATTATTCCTAAAAGGGTAGAGCCCAAAACAAATTGATACTCTGCATCCTTTCTGGGCAAGGCCCAAATAAAAAAAAAGAAAAAAGAAATGCAATGCAAAAGCAAATAAAATGTTGAACATTTCAACTGGACTTAGCCCAATTTTGGCCATAAGTCCTTAAATTAAATTGACTGAGCAAAATGGCTCTCCTAAATCAATCTACATCCGGTTCGAGGGTACATCTCCGAACTCCTTTGACATCAGTCGTTGTAATTCCTCAACGACGTCAAAGAGGTGACGGGTCCCAACGACCACACATCGATATGGACTGCGGGGTCCTTAAACTCGTGGACCGAGATGTCCCTAAACTAATATTGGACCGAGACGTCCTTAAACTAATATCGGACCGAAACGTCCTTAAACTAATATCGGACCGAAACGTCCTTAAACTAATATTGGACCGAGACGTCCTTAAACTAATGTCGGACCGAAACGTCCTTAAACTAATATTGGACCGAGACGTCCTTAAACTAATGTTGGACCGAGACGTCCTTAAACTAATATCGGACCGAGACGTCCTTAAACTAATGATGGACCACTACGTCCCTAAACTGGCATCGGACCGAAATGTCCCTAAACTAATGACGGACCACCACGTCCCTAAACTGGCGATGGACCGAAATGTCCTTAAACTAATAATGGACCACTACGTCCCTAAACTGGCATCGGACCGAAACGTCCCTAAACTAATAATGGACTACTACGTCCTTAAACTGGTATCGGACCGAGACGTTCCTAAACTAATAAGGGACCACTACGTCCCTAAACTGGAACAATAGAGCCAATTGCTCTTTTGCCGGATCTAAACGATCCCGTTTAAGTTGATCTTAGCCCCAAATACGGCTAACGTATCCTTAAGCACTTAAATGGACTATAAAACCCTCAATCAGCTTTGGTTCAAGGGTACATCTCTGAGCTCCTCTGACACCTATCGTTGTAATCCTTCAACGATGTTAGAGAGGTGATGAGTCCCGATGGCCATAAATTAAATGAATCACCACGTCAGGTTGATCTTAGTCCAAAGCAAGACTAACGTATCCTTGACGAATGTTTAAGTTGATCTTAGTCGCAATGCGACTAATGCATCCTTAAACTAAAAACACCGAACCCAAATCTAAGTAAATACGGATTTGGACTAATCCACGCCCTACGGGCGACGGCATTACTCAGTCTCCGTATACAATCCACGGGCAGCCACAAACAAAACAAACACACACGACACGAAGTGAAATTCTGGAGAAGGAGAAAGTTGTTACCGCAAAGCGGTAGCGTAATTAACTGCAGGGGCTTGCGCCTGCAGGGAAGAGCGTCCCCACAATCAAAAACCCCTCAAGCGAGGGGGAATCTGACAAAGTCTGCTACATCGGCCGCATCCGTCTAAACCTTCGATACACGGTGCCATAAATCAACTTGGCATCTTCGAAGAGGTGGACGGATAAAAACCAAATAGCATCTGCCCCGAACCTCAGGCACGTGACGTCCTAACGTCGCAGGCCGCCGTTCGGAGGGGAACAGATTCTGGCACGCCCGGTGGGACCTTTTCCTCTTTTCACTCCACACTTCGTGTGTCGTGTTCGCGAACGAATCGCGATTTGCTGTGGTTGCCTGTGGATTCGAGGTACTAAGATTTGGTATCTTGCTTCGTGCAGGAAACAGAAGATCAATGGCTTCAGACTGCACTACCTGCAACTGCATCTCTCGCTCCATCCCGTCCGGAGGAGTGACTTATGGGCCCCAAGCGGCCTCCCTTTTCAAGATGCCAGTGGAGCAAGTAACTCAGGCCACCGCTGGATTGTTCTTCGGGACTATACTCCCATTGATAAGCTTCAATGCCCCAATAACATCGCAAGAAGCTCCAAAGAAGTTGGTCTTCGACCGACTTGCCACTGCCGCGACCCCTCTCAACGAGTCATCCAACTCCACTGCTTCAGGTTTTAATGGATTAGGCCAGAGCTCCATCGGGCCCATGAAGAAGCCTGCCATACCAGAAGGCGTTATCCCGAAACGGATAGCCATCCCAACTCCCGTTCCTGGCAAAATCACCAAGGTTGCTTCCCATGTTCAGAAGTCCGCTTCTGACAAGTTGGCCATCCCCGCTCAACGGACGTCGATCTTTAAAAAGCTGGTACCGGTATATTCTGACCAACACAGGGGGCATGAGGAGGTCACCCCTATAGCTGAAACAACTCCATCAGCACGACATGCCCGACGTCGCTACTGGCGCCGAGTGAAGAAGGCTGGGGGCAACTCCCCCTCTGGACTTACTCCTCCAACTCTAATGGTGGAGATCGATACTGCTGTTCCAACCAAGAACAGCTTTGAGTTGCTGAACTCGGTGCGCAGAAACTCTCCTACTGCGGTGCTAAAGCGAACTCATTCATCTGTGAAGAATATTCCAGAGAAGAAGCTAGAGCAGCCCCTTCAACGGCTGTCCTCTAAAATTTACAAAGTCTGGCGACAAGTTCAAGAGTCGGTGATCGATCAAGACTGCCTCCGACGACAGAAAAAGATGAAGGTTCGGCAGGGGAAGGATTACTCTGTCAAAGCACAAAAAGCAAAAGCTACTTGGGTGCCCACTACAACGGCTCCCTTAACTCCAATCACTCAAAAAAGGAGGCCGCAAGAAGCCCCTGTGTCTTCGGCAAATCGCAAAGACACCGAACACAAACGCCCCAAGTCTGGGGGCATGGTGGTGCACACTGTTTATATGGCTTCTGGAAAGGAGGAAAGCCGCACTTCTATGGGCCACCGACCGCTCACCCGATCCGTGACGAAAGCCCAGGAGCAACAACAAAAGCTTCAGGAAATGATGACTACAATGGTTGCACTCACTGAGCCAAAAGAAAGCTCTGAAACATCTTCGGATGAGCGTCAAGAACAAGAAACCGATGCTGACTTTTTACGCAGAGTCCTCGAAAAGAGGGACAAAGAAGCTGCAGAGCAAGCGGCTAACATAAAACAGATGGCGTTCCTCTTCCAAGATATGGTAGGGATGATGTTACAGCCGGACCCTCCTGCCGAAGATCCTCCGATCGTCCTTGAAGACGACAGGGGAGAAACGTCAAATCCTCCGCCGGCTCTATCAACAGCCAAGGAGGAGGCAATCTCCAAAGTTGACCTAGACGAATATATAGCTCAGCAGATCCGGGTTCATCAGGCGAATGAAGCGGCTGGGCAAATTGTTAGAACCGGACGACCGTATCCGAGCTGGTATGACCATATCAATTACCCGTCAGGATATACGATCCCTAAATTCCACGTATATAAAGGGACAGGGAATCCGCATCAGCATGTCGCTCAATTCAGGGCCTTATGCGGCAATACTGGAGGCGGTGACAAATTGTTGCTACGTCAATTCGTCGGCAGCTTAGCAGAAACAGCCTTTGAATGGTATTCGGAGCTACCTAACGACTCTGTCAAAACATTTGCAGAGATGGAACTGCTGTTTACACAAAGATTCGCAAGTGCTAGTGAACGCACCCCGATTACAGCACTGATAAATGCCAGGATAAGGTCAGGCGAAACATGTGTCCAATACGCAACACGATGGTGGAACCTATGGTCGAAATGCGAACAACGCATAGAAGAGGCTCCTGCGGTAGGCATGTTTGTGGGCACTCTCGATCCGCAGGCGACCATCTCGCAATTCATGATGTTCTTCAGGCCGACCACCTTCCAGGCCTTGATCGACAAATTAGCCCAAATGGACCAGATGGGCCATAGACCGTCTCCTCCAAGACCCGATCCCCGAAATGAGAAAGGAAAAGCGATCATCGTCGCCAACGCTCAGCAACAGCCGAGCAACTCAAAGCCGGTCGCTCGCCAAAACAACGTGCGTCCACGCCCATCCCTCGAAGAGAGGCTAGGACGTCCTTACTCGTTTCCTCAGAATAAAACGAGAAGACTGTTTGAGCTGGCAGTGCGTAACAGACTCATCAATCTGCCAAGTCCAAAGCGTCTGTCGCAGCCAGGCGATCTTAATAATCCCAGTTATTGCCCTTACCACCAAACTGTAAGTCACCCGATTGAGGATTGTTTCGTCTTTAAGGGATGGATCGAGGATCAATACCTGCAAGGCAAGTTCACGCTGTCTGAAAGCTGGAAGGTAAACCCACCGCAGCCGCACTCTCCAAAGAAAACGGACACGCCGGGGGCAGCTTGTTCTTTCGTCGAGGATGAAAACGATGGAGAAAACTTATCGGATGAATCCGAAGACTACGTAGCAACTTGTCATGTGATTTCTCATTCACTGACGGATGATGAGGAGGATCCTTGCGCTGAGAAATCAACGGCGGACCCTGAAACAGAAATTCCGCGGCCGTCAGACAAGTTGATCGATGCCTTCCTAAATGAAATTCGTCTGAAAGCAAAAGCCAATCAAGAGCATGAAATGGCCATACTGGAAAGAACCAAGGTATTCCCGTCAAATCAAAAGCCATACACTGCGGGTAAAAACAAATTCAAGACGAGGAAACGGTTCGCCAAAGCTCTATCAGTAGGAATGAAGCTACCGCCCTCCGAAGAAAATCCTTTCTCTGAGATAGAGATGCACCCTAACTTCTGTTTATATCATCAGAAGATCATACATCCTACCGAAGACTGCGAATCCTTTAACTGTTGGTGGCAAGGGTATGTCGCTCAAAAGCAACACTTCGACAGGACAAAGTGTGAAGCTTGTGGACATCGGAAAAATGCGATATATGAGCGCAAAAGAGCCACTGCCGACTGTCATATAGCCGACTTCAAGGGATCACAAATTATCACCTTTGGAAGCGACTCTGACGAAGAAGCTACCCCCAACTCTTCCATCGGGGAATCTATTTCAAAAATAAAGGAATTGAGAATCTGCGAGAACGTTCAGCCGTGCAATCGCATGCTACTCGGAAAAAATCTCGGCCCCGTAAACAAAGGATCGAACAAAAAGGATAAAGGAAAAAGAAAAACGGCCCTCGTCGCCAGCACTCACCAACAATCAGGTGACCCTAGACCGGTTGCTTGCCAAAGCAACAAGCGGCAATCCCTCCAGGAAAAGTTGAAACGTCCTTACTCGTTTCCGCAAGATAAAACAAGGGGACTGTTCGAGCTGGCAGTGTGCGACAGACTCATCAATCTGCCGAATCCAAAACGTCCATTGCGGCCAGGCGATATTAATAATCCTAATTATTGCCCTTACCACCAAACGGTAGGTCATCTAATCGAGGATTGCTACGTCTTCAAGAACTGGGTTGAAGACCAATACCAACAGGGCAAGTTCGCGTTGTCCGAAATTTGGAAGGTGAACCCGCCACAACCGCATGCTCCGAAAAATATGGACACGCCGGGGGCATCATGCTCATTCATAGAGAAAGCCTAACGGACCACTACGTCCTAAAACTGGATAACGGACCGAAACGTCCTTAAACTAACAACGGACCGAGATGTCCTTAAACTAACGACGGACCGCAATGTCCTAAAACTTGCAAATGACCGAAACGTCGTTAAACTACTCCCAACCCGCAGCATCTTCAGGCTAACGTGTTAATAAAAAAAAAAAGGGTACGTCCACAAGCAAAATGGGCACGGATGAAAACCCGAAGGGCTCCGTGAGTAAAAACAGCAGGGCTACCGACGAGTGTTCGTGAAAACCCGAAAGGGCACGACCTCGTTAAAAAAAAAGAATAAAATAAAAGATAAAAAAAACGGTACGTCCACAAGCAAAATGGGCACGGATGAAAACCCGAAAGGGCTCCGTGAGTAAAAACAGCAGGGCTACCGGCGAGTGTTCGTGAAAACCCGAAAGGGCGCGACCTCGTAAAAAAAAAAGAAGAAAAAATAAAGGTATGTCCATAAGCAAAAAGGGCACGGATGAAAACCCGAAAGGGCTCCGTGAGTAAAAACAGCAGGGCTACCGGCGAGTGTTTGTGAAAACCCGAAAGGGCGCAACCTCGTTAAAGAAACACTTATAGAATCCTCTCGACCCTGTAAGGAGAAACCACCTGCGTGAGATCCTTACGACTCACAAAGGAGCAACACACTTGGGGATCCCCACGATTCCTAAGGAGAAAATACACTTGCGAGATCCTCACGACTCGTAAGGAGAACTCTCTTATGGGACCCCCACGGCCCGTAAGATTTGAAAGTCTTAAGTTACAGAGGCCTAAACCTGTGCTTAAGCAACCCCCACAACTTTCGACATTGCCCTACAAGTAGTCCAATATTGACCCTTGTATACAATCCACGGGCATGAATAAATATTTCCCTAACAAAGTCCCATCCGTGACTAGGGATATGCTTGTACAGCAAACAACACTTGTAAGTTCTCTCGACTTATAAGGAGAAAACCCTTTTGTAAGATCCTTACGACTTACAAGAGAACATGCACTTAGGAATCCTCACGATTCCCAAGGAGAAAACACACCTACAAGATCCTCACGACTTGTAGGGAGAAATACCTTTGTGAGACCCTTACGGCTCATGAAGTCAAAAGCCTCAGTCGACGGGATCTTAACCCTGTTCGCTAAGCCACCTTTGTTCAACATCGACGGAGGCAGATGATGATTCGCTCCTGGCAATATCCCAGTTGTAGCGATGCTGATGCCTAAACCGGTATCAAATTCCAAGTCCTTTCATGGCAAATGATGATTCGCTCCTGGCAATATTCCAGTCGCAGCGATACTGATGCCAAGATTGGTATCGGATCCCAAATCCCCTACTCGCGAGAAAGAAAAAAATCAGCGAGCCAAAAAAAAAAAATGCATATGAAATAGCCGAAATGATTGGGCAACTCGCAATAAAAAACAGCGAGTAAAAATAAAATAAACAGCCGAAATTATTGGGCAACTCGCAATAAAAAGTAGCGAGTAAAAATAAAATAAACAGCCGAAATGATTGGGCACCGCGAAAAATAGCCGAAATGATTGGGCAATCGCGACCTTCGTGATATAAAAGCTGAAATGATAGAGCATCGCGGAAAGAATAAAAAAAAATGAAAGAATGAAACTTTTGCCCTACAGGTGAAATCACATCGATCCCTGTATATAATCCAGGGGCACAGATAAAAAAGGAACAATACCTTCCCAACAGGCTCCACCAGAAAGCGAAGCCAAATCTCGACGGTTCATAGATAACCTAGAGACCATCTCGACATTTGTCGCAATATTACAGACACGATGTCAACAAATGAAGCAAAGGAAGGTCCCTAACTTCAGGGTCTCGACGTCAATATCGACAACTTAAAGATCACCAACGGCGTTTCTCCTCACTTCAACTAGATGCAGACATGGCGTCAACAACTGACCTCAGAATCGCAACAAACGGAACCATGACAAAGTCCCTAGTTCCAAATCTCAATGGCCTCGTCTAAAGCCTGGAGACCAACAACGGTGTGCCTCCTCATTCCAACAGGACACAGATGTTACACCATCAAGCAGAGCGATGGCAGAATCCCAGCTTCACCTCAGCATTCGTCTCGATACAGTAGACGCAATGTCAACAACAGCGTTCCTCCGCAGTCCAGCTGGAGGCAGATGCAACGTCAACAAAAGACCTCACGGTCAAAACAAAGCGGAGTAACGGCAAAATCCCAACTCCACCTTAGCATTCGTCTCGTTACAACAGACGCAATGTCAACAACGGCGTTCCTTCGCAGCCCAGCGGGGTGTACATGCAAAGTTAACAAAAGACCCCATGGTCGAAACAAAGCGGAGTGATGGCAAAATCCCAGCTCCACCTCAGCATTCGTCTCAATATACCAGACGCAGTGTAAGCAAACGAAGCGAAGGCCACATTCCTAGCTTCAACGTCTTTACGGTAACTCACATAAAACCGGAAAGACAATCGGAGACCATCTCACAGAAAGTGGTCACCTCCTTGACGTTCGTCTCGATACAGTAGACGATATATCAACCCCGACGTTCTTCCTCCAACAGGATTTGGACACACCAAAGCAAACGAAGCGAAGGCCACATTCCTAACTTCGACGTCTTAACGGTAACTCACATAAAACCGGAAAGACAATCGGAGACCATCTCACATGAAGTGGTCACCTCCATGACGTTCGTCTCGATACAGTAGACGAAATGTCAACCTCAGCGTTCTTCCTCCAGCAGGGATTCAGACACACCAAAGCAAACGAAGCGAAGGCTAAATCCCTAGCTTCAGGGTCTTAACGGCAAGTCATATAAAACCGGAAAGACAATCGGAGATCATCTCGCACCAGTGTGGAGTGGTCACCACTTCGACGTCCGTCTCGATACAGCAGACGAGATGTCACCCCAACGTTCGTCTCGACACAGCAGACGTAACGTCATCAAACAAACGGAGCCACGGCAAAATCCCTAGTTCCTACCGTGACATTCGTCTCGATACAGAGGACGCAATACCAGCAAACGAAGCGAAGGCTAAATTCCTAGCTTCAGGGTCTTAACGGCAAGTCATATAAAACCGGAAAGACAATCGGAGATCATCTCGCACTAGTGTGGAGTGGTCACCACTTCGACGTCCGTCTCGATACAGCAGACGAGATGTCACCCCAACGTTCGTCTCGACACAGCAGACGTAACGTCATCAAACAAACGGAGCCACGGCAAAATCCCTAGTTCCAAACCTCGGCGGTTCACCAGTAACCTATAGACAACCACGACATTCGTCTCGATACAGAGGACGCAATGCCAGCAAACGAAGCGAAGGCTAAATTCCTAGCTTCAGGGTCTTAACGGCAAGTCATATAAAGCCGGAAAGACAATCGGAGATCATCTCGCACCAGTGTGGAGTGGTCACCACTTCGACGTCCGTCTCGATACAGCAGACGAGATGTCACCCCAACGTTCGTCTCGACACAGCAGACGTAACGTCATCAAACAAACGGAGCCACGGCAAAATCCCTAGTTCCCACCGCAACATTCGTCTCGATACAGCAGACGCAATGCCAGCAAACGAAGCAAAGGCCAAATTCCTAGCTTCAGGGTCTTAACGGCAACTCATATAAAGCCCGAAAGACTATCGGAGATCATCCCCACACCAGCGCGGAGTGGTTATGACTCATCGGGGCTCTCCAAAATAAGCCTAACCTCAAGTAAAAAGCGGCATGGCAAATTCCTAGCGCTTGCTCTTCTGACGGTCAAACTGCCAAGGAGGATTGCTTGAAGACGTCTTGTCCAGCCCCCGAAGGGATCAGAGACACGGCAGTCGCGGGGCTACTCGAACAGCACGATTGCCTATCGAGGACTATATCAGCTTATGCGACGGTACGATGGCCAAAACCCTAAGTACCACCAACCTTAACGGGCTTCTGTCGTAAAGAGCAGAGGTTAAATGCGACGTTAAGATGTTCTTGCGAGATCTGCTCGATCCGTTTCGACTCGTGAGGAAATTGATGTCTTTGCGAGATTTTCTCGATGCGTCTCGACTCGTGAGATAAAGCCTTAGGCAGTAGGGATTAAAAAACCTGTTTCCTAAGCACTGGGACCCTACAAGTCGGCCCAAAACGGTCTCTTGCATACTATCCACGGGTCACACTCTCCAAAGTCGAATCTCGATAAGGAGGGAAACAACCGCTTACGGGTCCTCTCGACTCGTAAGAGGGAAAACTCTCTTATAGGATCCTTACGACTTATAAGAGAAAACACACTTAGGAATCCTCACGATTCCCAAGGAGAAAATACACCTATGAGATCCTCACGACTCGTAGGGAGAAAAGTCTTTATGAGACCCTCACGGCTCGTAAAGTTGAAAAGCCTTAGGTGGCAGATCCTACCCCTGTCTCCTAAGCCATCACTGCCCTGCAAAGAAGTCAAGATGGGCCGACCATCTATGGGCCACACTTGCCAAAGCTACATGCCACTGAAATGGAGAACTTACTCATAAGCGTATGAACTACTCCACGCCAGAGTGAGACAAAAAAAGAAATAGAAGGATGCGGCTCATGGAGTTAAGGGTTGGAACTATATCCCTTAAGAGTTGAGATTTGAGTCAAAGATAAATGACGACGCTTGTGTCCGCTCGTTATCTTCTCAGATCAAGATTCTGAAAGTGATACATCAACCCAAAACTGGCCATACGCCATGCATAACTCTGCATAACTCTGCACTACTTCACCCACGTACATACTTACGTGGGCAAAGTAGTGGGGGGCATTTGTTCCCACCAAAAATTTCTGCGCAAAAGAGTCCAAGGTATCAAATGGCAGCGATACGCTTAAGGAAATACGAACCAGTATCTTCCGGGCTGTTTTTTGACAAACTCCCGAATGAGAAATGGATAAATTCTATTTGAATCGAAAGCGTCTCGATAAAACCTTCGATTTGATATATTATGGGCCTCATAATTCATCCGGGATCAAAAGTTATGAGCAAATGTCTATGCACATGTGATTTAAGGAAGAAGATGCGAACCAGTATTTTCCGAGCTGTATTTTGACAAACTCCGGAACGAAAAACAGCTAAATTCTGATGATATTGAAAGCATCTTGAAAAGACCTTCGATTTGATATATTATGGGCCTCATAATTCATCCGAGATCAAAAGTTATGAGCAAATGTGTTATACACGTGTAATCTAAAGTAATGCTCTACTACATGGGGAATGCATTTTTTAGTCCCACATCGGGAAAAGGAGAGCTGGCTTCTCTACCACTCCCATATAAATAAGAGGGGATACCTCTTAGAAAGGGTAGAGTAAAAATCCTCAAAGGATTCAATACTCAAAGGAGCTTAGTTCTCCAAGATAGGAGCATGCTCCTCCATAATGCGCATATGCGCAAGCGCCATGTGCGCTACGTGCAACGCACGTGTGCCTGCCATGCGGCACTACGTGCAACGCACGTGCGCACCACATGAGAATATTTAATAATATTAAAAGGAGCTTGTTCTCCATATATAGAAGCTTTGCTTCTCCTCATAATGCGCATGTGCGCCACGTGCAACGCACGTATGCCCGCCATGCGGCACCACGTGCAACGCACGTGCGCACAACAGATAGTGCCTTGCACTTGCTATGAACCTCTGGTTCTCAGATAAATAAATAAATAAAAATAGTGCCTTGCACTTGCTATGAACCTCTGGTTCTCAGATAAATAAATAAATAAAAATAGTGCCTTGCACTTGCTATGAACCTCTGGTTCTCTGAGACAGAAAGAAAGAAAAGATTTTCTTTTCTCTTCTTTGATCTAAATTTAGATCATTAAAAAGTGCTCTGCACTCATTTTCTTGAATCCAAAAGATTCTTGGTGCTTTGCACTATTTGAAGGGCCAGGCCCAAATCAAAATGACCTGACAGGCCAAAATAAATTGCAAGGCAATAAATGGGCAGAGCCCAAATAAATTGATGCTTTGCATCCTTTATATAAGGGCAGAGCCCAAATAAAATTGATACCTTGCATTATTCCTAAAAGGGTAGAGCCCAAAACAAATTGATACTCTGCATCCTTTCTGGGCAAGGCCCAAATAAAAAAAAAGAAAAAAGAAATGCAATGCAAAAGCAAATAAAATGTTGAACATTTCAACTGGACTTAGCCCAATTTTGGCCATAAGTCCTTAAATTAAATTGACTGAGCAAAATGGCTCTCCTAAATCAATCTACATCCGGTTCGAGGGTACATCTCCGAACTCCTTTGACATCCGTCGTTGAAATTCCTCAACGACGTCAAAGAGGTGACGGGTCCCAACGACCACACATCGATATGGACTGCGGGGTCCTTAAACTCGTGGACCGAGACGTCCTTAAACTAATATCGGACCGAAACGTCCTTAAACTAATATCGGACCGAAACGTCCTTAAACTAATATTGGACCGAGACGTCCTTAAACTAATGTCGGACCGAAACGTCCTTAAACTAATATTGGACCGAGACGTCCTTAAACTAATGTTGGACCGAGACGTCCTTAAACTAATATCGGACCGAGACGTCCTTAAACTAATGATGGACCACTACGTCCCTAAACTGGCATCGGACCGAAATGTCCCTAAACTAATGACGGACCACCACGTCCCTAAACTGGCGATGGACCGAAATGTCCTTAAACTAATAATGGACCACTACGTCCCTAAACTGGCATCGGACCGAAACGTCCCTAAACTAATAATGGACCACTACGTCCTTAAACTGGTATCGGACCGAGACGTTCCTAAACTAATAAGGGACCACTACGTCCCTAAACTGGAACAATAGAGCCAATTGCTCTTTTGCCGGATCTAAACGATCCCGTTTAAGTTGATCTTAGCCCCAAATACGGCTAACGTATCCTTAAGCACTTAAATGGACTATAAAACCCTCAATCAGCTTTGGTTCAAGGGTACATCTCTGAGCTCCTCTGACACCTATCGTTGTAATCCTTCAACGATGTTAGAGAGGTGATGAGTCCCGATGGCCATAAATTAAATGAATCACCACGTCAGGTTGATCTTAGTCCAAAGCAAGACTAACGTATCCTTGACGAATGTTTAAGTTGATCTTAGTCGCAACGCGACTAATGCATCCTTAAACTAAAAACACCGAACCCAAATCTAAGTAAATACGGATTTGGACTAATCCACGCCCTACGGGCGACGGCATTACTCAGTCTCCGTATACAATCCACGGGCAGCCACAAACAAAACAAACACACACGACACGAAGTGAAATTCTGGAGAAGGAGAAAGTTGTTACCGCAAAGCGGTAGCGTAATTAACTGCAGGGGCTTGCGCCTGCAGGGAAGAGCGTCCCCACAATCAAAAACCCCTCAAGCGAGGGGGAATCTGACAAAGTCTGCTACATCGGCCGCATCCGTCTAAACCTTCGATACACGGTGCCATAAATCAACTTGGCATCTTCGAAGAGGTGGACGGATAAAAACCAAATAGCATCTGCCCCGAACCTCAGGCACGTGACGTCCTAACGTCGCAGGCCGCCGTTCGGAGGGGAACATTCGGTATCTAATAACATTCGTTCAGAATCAATGTATTGGTAATACAGGGTGACAGTGACCAACAGACTTGGCTGCAACACTTGCCCCGTTTTCTGTCTCATGAAACTTATCACCCGTTCTCAGTTTTTCTACCTATCTTTAGCCCTATGTAACAGATTACATATCTGGGATCCTGATCCGGTATCATATACCCAGGACGTAAAGTCCACTGAGAAACAGTTCTGTATAAAGAACACACCCGAAGATGATGCATCAGTATGCACTTTCTTCGTTTGGGTGGCACGGGAATTCTGGTAATCCCCTATTTCCTGCTCTGTCTTATAACAATTATAAGTTGGAGCGGGACCAACGTTCCCCAGCTCAGTATAACAAGTGGGTTCGGTCAATAATCCGTATTATTATCTTGATTAAGGCGTGATATGGTCGCTACCTGGAGAGAGAGAGAGAAGAAAACACTCAGCGTGCGCTCTTGCAAGAATAGATTGGTTATTATTTTATCTAATCAGGATGGCTCCCACTGTTTTTATCAAATCTTCCTTCAAACCCTAAAAGGAAAGACTAGCCGGGATTAATTACACACTACAAGTTCGCCAATCTTTCAGCCAGGCCAGTGTCGGTACTTTGAGGGAGGTTCCCCGTGCTTTCGCACGGACCTAATTAATGTAAACCTCGTTTTCCTAGAGGCGTAACCCCGTTGACACCTTTCTAGACACCTACTTGATCGGCTAATTGTAATGTGTAAAACTCTCCCAGGAGTAACAATTACTCGCAGCGGGTATCGGGATCCAACTATCTCATAGAAGGTATGCAATCTCATTGCAAATTTCAACACTTGAAATTCCCGATAATTTTGCCCCTAGCGTCTTATGACCTTGACGCAGGCCAACAAACCATAGTGCGCTAGTCAAGTTCAACCCGTTATTTCCTGATTGAATTAAACCCACCCGCACGACCCTTGACGCAGGCCAACAAAGTCGCACGACTACCCTAATCCAATCTGCATCATATGCATAAGCAGATAAATACTAGTTAGCTACCGCACACTACGCCTTGACGCAGGCCAACAAACGTAGCACGAATACTAACTACCACTTATCTGAAATGACGGAGGGCTACGACAGGTTTTTTCTGAAAACCTATTGCCTAATGAACTTGATATCGTTGTAGAATCAAATGATTTTAAAATGGAGTGTTTTTGAGGCTTTTCTAGTTTTGCTAAAGGAGTCACTCCCGGTGAAGGGATCGTCGGTCCTTTCCTCGTCGAATGAGGTGCGGGATATATCATATATATCACTGTGCAAAGCAAAAACTCTTAAAAGCAATCAAAAGACAAACCGAGTGTGTAGCATCTGCCAGTTATTGCTAAAGGAGTCACTCCCGGTGAAGAGATCTCGGTTCTTTCCTTATCGAATAAGGTGCAGGATATATCATATATACCTCTGTGCAAAGCAAGAACTGTAGCTACCTGTTTTATTTTGAAATTCGATTCTGCAACATCTTAGGTTTCTTTTACTTTCATTAATCATATTAATGAAGTCCCATCATTTAAGTACCTAAACATCACAGATAAATACGACGTACACTTATGCCATCCGCATTCGCCTTGATGTCCCCTCGTGCACCGTTAGGTTAGGTAACTAACGGCAGAGCGGGGCAGGGCTAGCGCGGGTGTAAAACATAAGTAACGCCTATATAATATATCATATATACTATATACAGTATCTATCACAGAACATATCACATGATCACATCACAGATATCGCAGCAGAAAAACCACATGAAACATTGGATATTCTAGGACGTCCGTGTTTTCAATACGAGCCAGTATAAAACACGGATTCCACGGCCGCGATGAGTAGCCAAACCCACACCCTTAGACCCCTACGAGAGCGGCAAGCAACCCTACCAATTCTGGAGTTAGGAGACCCGGACTCGACTCCTCGGGTTGGTCTCCCACTGGACTCCAGAACCCGGTTACTTGTGCTCCCCTCCTTGGGTCTATCCTAGTGCGGAAAAGTAAATAATATACAAACGGTGACATCTTCCGCAACCTGGAAGTGCCCCAATAAAAGAATATTACATACAAGTTTTTACATGAATGAAAATGAAAAACACTCATCTCACATAAAAACCCCCCGGCTATTCAAACACGACGATCCAATATAACATATCCAGCAACACATAACATCACATGTCATCAACGTAAGTAAACATGCGCATCCCAATTGTCGTTGGCATATAGCAACGAAACCGGCGATATCACATATTACACTTACGGTCACAGAAAAGAAAGTGTAAAACTACAACAGTTGGAATCCGCAACCTGCATAGACATTGCATGCTTAACTAAATGAATTCCTTAGACATCGCATGCCTAACAATTATAAACCCCGCATTTTAGTCTCATTATCGAAAACACTTTTCAATATCAAGTCGGGCAATTCAACAAGATTCCCGACATTTTGATCGAATGCTCGTCGCAAACTTCAGTAGGCGGCCGCACCCCCGACGCCGCAGACGAAGTGCACCAAGGCGGAACACCGCTGCCGCGAGCACCCGGACGGATGCTTTCGGCGACGGGGTTCTCCTACAGTCACTTGGTCGGGGCTATGGAGTGAGGCTGTCTATTAAGTTTACCCGGCGAGTATCCGCGTACGCTACGTGATTGCGACGGACTTTTGATCACATCAAAATTCCGTGGCAACCGATCAAGTGAGACTAAACTGCTATGTTTATAACATTCATTCAGTTATCTCATAACTTCTTGTGAATTCCAATTATTGTATCACATTCCGAATAAGATAGAAAATGTTAAACTTTCCAATCGAACAATCGAACACCCAAGTTTTCCCGATACAGATCAACACATGAAACAAGTCTAAAAACATTCAGTTCGTGCCTCAGTACCAACGGTCCAGCCGTAGAAGGGTCAAGCCAACGCCTCACATGTGGCACGCCGTACTGCCCCAAACCCGAAGGTTCAAAGGGCAGTTCAAGACGGTCACATAATCGAGTTAAGGTTTGTTGTCTTCTAGAGGGACCATCGCGTTACTTGCACTACTTAGAACGTCGTTAAACTACGGAAAAATCCAACAATTGGAAATTTCCCGGCAGGGGAAAAAGTGGGTATTTATATCCGGTCGAACTTTTTAACATATTCAAAAATTATCCGGAAAAACATATAGACAAAATTTGATAATCCGATCGAATCTGCGATTCCCAATACAACCCCAAAATACTCAACTGTTGACTGCATATTAAAAATTCCCAGAAAACTCAGCATATTAAAATAGGAATTACTGTGCAAACAGAGGAGACTAATCCAATCAATTGACGGCGGAACCGCTGCAGAAGCTAGGCTTCTGCCGCGGTTCCGCCGCGCAATAAACACATCATGGGGTAAATTTTGCACCGTAATTCTTAGAATTCCCTGCTGAATTTTTTAGGCATTTTTAATCTAGAAAAAACCCAGTTTTTAGAAAAAGTCCAGAGAGCACTTTGATGTTAGGGTTTCGGGTCGATCGGGTTTCAAACTTCGTCTACGCCTAGCCTAAGGCTCTAGCTAGGCTCTGATACCACTGTAGGGTTCCTAGGCACTCTCAAGAGGTCTCACAAGGCATCAACCATACCAATTTCAAATTTTACGGGTGCCGAGAAACCCTAATACGGATCGTTAACTAGAATTTAGGCGACAAAAGAAACTAGTTAACAACTTAACTACAATAACGGAAATACAACCTTTGTAGATCCGGTCCTCCACCTCCATAGCTCCGCAATGAAGTCTCCTCGCTGTCCAAATCGAATCCCGGACTCTAGCGTCGGCTTCATCGGAGAAATGAGCGGGCAAGGTCATCGACTACGATGCCGAAGATGATCTACGTCGAGGCATCACAAGATCAAGCTCCCACTTCACCAAGTCATGAAACTTGTGAAGAAAACACCCTATACTACTTGGCAAGAGGTAGAGGATGAAGAAATAGGAGGTGGGTTCACTTTAGAATTGGATTTCTCACTCATTTTCACTAGTTGCCATTGATGGTAGCTAGCTTTTTCTTCTTGAAGAAGAAGAAGAAGATGAAGATAATGATATGATAAGAATAATCAAAATAGAAAAGAAAAATCAATTCTTATCATATTCAAACCATGGTTTAGTGTAGAGATTTAACTAAGGTTAGATGGAGTGGTTAGGGTTAAGCATGAGACAAAATGGTCACTTAGTCAAACCTTCATGAAGCTTCATGATGCAAACAAAGAAAGCCACCATTTTCTCTTTATGCCATTTATATTCCAAAAGGAATAAATAAATAAATAAATGAATAAGAAAAGAAAACCCTAACCATTCATATAACCATGGTTTAATCTTTACACAAACCCAAGTAAACATGTATCATCAAACATGATACAATCAAGTGCACAAAAGTATATCACATATACAACTTGTGAACTTCAAGTGAGAAAATCGATTTAAAGTGAACCAATACTAGTTAATGCAAAGTAATATATCAAATATATAATTATGCATTAAATCATTAAATCAACACTTGATTTAACGATCCGGTCATATCGCATACAACCGACTAATATCCAATGTATCGGCTTATCGAATCAATCCTTGATTCGATAACTAGGTTATATCACATACAACCATTCGATACATTCATCGCGATAATGGAATACGGTATCACATACACGCATTATTCTCGGTCCCGCACATATCTCATATGCGCTCCTATTTCGTTTCGCTTGAGCCAGGAAACCTCTGTGTAGGACTCTAAAGACTCGTCAATACGCCGGCAGCGGATGATGATCATATCAAACATCCATAAGCCGCAAGCAGTCTGCTAAACGTAACGGCCACCCGGGTATTGAGCGATCAGAAGATCGACGAGTAAGCCCGCTCACACTCCTGTGAATCCAACCAGTAACACTTACCGTACAGTCCGGTCTGATCGTCTGATATGTCACATATCTCGCCTAGGGGTGGTAAACGTCAGACCCCAATAGCTCGATAAGTCGTGTCGATATGAGGTCTATAACAATTCGAGAAACTACTGGTAACACTTACCAGTAAATCTCAGCAACCCTGGCCAGGGATTTCCGGTTATAGCCAATCGAACACAACGCAACATCAACTCCCTATACCGGGAGAGACGAATCCCCTCCTATCGCTCATTGCCTCCATGTGATTCGGGACTGTACCCAAAAACCACCGTTTTGCACGCCCTCTTGGACGTGGTAAGATGGAAATCAAAGCACAGTGGGAACCACACAAGACTCTATGACGATCTCGGGTCAACAGACTACTCTGTACCAGTGTCACCAGAGAACTGCCATCTGACGTAAGGTATAATACCATCTGGGAGTTCTCGGCGAGTCCGTCCAGTGTACCCAGTGTCCACTGAGCACCCGTATATCATCTCTGATGTCAAACACCAATGGATATGGGATCATCCATCGCCCATCTGTATGGGTCGAGAAGGTATACGCTAGTCTACTCTGGTATATCGATGCCCCGTCTCGATACACCCACGACTAGGGACTTTGAAGGATGTACTTATGGACTACCATGTCCCCACTAGTATGATCTGCATCATAGTCCAGGTAGTCAAGTACACATCCTAAGGGCTTTACCAATATGTAACAGAGAGACAATCAGTATACACGTTAAGGTAAAGATCAACCAGATAGCATACTATCATGTCGAGAAAGAAAGTCCTCCCTATATATGTCCAAGCATGCACTACAATATACATCCTATGTATAATAATGGCCTCTAGGGCATACATATAACTAACACACGTCCTGTCAGGGTTCACTAACCACTCCATCCCGACGGAAGGGGTAATCACCCGCCAATTTAACATCGGGGAGGCGGGCCGTACGCGCACCATACCTGTGGAGTTTATCGTCGCGAGAATCACATCGGCCTAAAACGTCCTCCTCGGTCGCCCGACGCTGAACCCCCTCCGGGCCCAGATATCAACCTACCACCTAGCGATGAAATTCCTGCTCGACCAAGGCGGTTAGGTCAGGCCTACGGGGACTAACGAACCGCAAAGGTTTGCTTCATCGCAACATCTACGTCTGAGCGGCCAAATAATGACGTTGGGGGCGAGGGTGATATCAAGGGTTCTCTGGACACTCGAGACGAGCAAAAAGAGGTCCGAAGGACCCCGGTGGAGACACTGACAGAGGTCCTCCTCGTAGAAGGGGACGATGAACGAACCGTTCAGGTCGGGTCACTTTTGACGGGGACTCAACGAGATGACCTGGTTCACTTACTCAGAAACAGCTCTGACGTGTTCGCCTGGGCACCTGCCGACGTGTCTGGGATCGACCCCAAAATCGTATCTCACAAGCTCGGGGTGGACCCTACGGCCCGACCCGTCAGGAAGAAAAAACGAAGCTTCGCCCCGATCAAGCAAAAGGCGATCGAGGACAAGGTAGACAGGCTCCTCGCCGCCAACTTCGTTCGGAACGTGCCTTACTCGGAATGGTTGGCGAACTTAGTCATGGTTCAAAAGTCAAGCGGGAAGTGGCGCATGTGTGTCGACTTCACCGACCTCAAAAAGGCCTGCCCGAAAGACAACTATCCCTTCCCTCGGATTGATCAGCTCGTCAACAGCTCGGCAGGCCACGAGCTACTTAACTTCATGGATGCCTTCTCCGGATACAACCGGATTCGTATGAACCCTGCAGACGAGGATCTCACCGCATTCACAACGGACTGGGGGGTATACTGCTACAGGGTGATGCCCTTCGGCCTTAAAAACGCCGGAGCTACGTACCAACGCTTGGTCAATCGCATGTTCAAGCCGCAGATCGGCAGGAACATGGAAGTTTACGTCGACGACATGCTCGTCAAATCGGTCTCATCTGACGAACACGCCAAGGATCTGGGCGAGGCCTTCGGCGTCCTCCGCAAATACAAGATGAAACTGAACCCTGCCAAGTGCGCATTCGGGATCACCGGTGGAAAGTTGCTCGGTTTCATGGTCACCTACCGTGGAATCGAAGCTAACCCGGAGAAAATCGGCGCCATCCTTAACATGGCCGCGCCCAAGACTAACGTCGAAATCATGCGGCTGACAGGGCGGGTGGCCGCTCTGAGTCGTTTCATGTCAAGATCTGGGGAGAAGTGCCTCCCGTTCTTCAAAGCTCTAAGGAAGATACCAAGATTCGAGTGGTCGAAGTGCCATACCACCTTTGAGCAATTAAAGAGGCACCTTGCGACTCCCCCGCTGCTTACCCGGCCAGTTGAAGGGGATGAGCTATCGTTATATCTAGCGGTGTCCGACCAAGCTGCAGGCTCGGCGCTCATCCGAGAAGTCGAGAGAGTTCAGAAGCCGGTATACTATGTGAGCCACATCTTCAAGGACATAGAAACGAGGTACCCAGCCATAGAGAAGATCGTCTTGGCACTCATCGTAGCATCGAGGAAACTACGGCACTATTTCCAGGCTCACACCATCCTTGCCTCCCCCGAGTCTTCTGATCGTTTAGAGAAATGGAGGTGGGAGTTGTCCCATTTCGACATAAAATACTGCCCGAGGCAGGCTATCAAGGCACAAAACCTGGTCGATTTCGTCGTCAAGTGCACCATCCCCAGCAAAGAACCTGGATCCATATCGGCCCCCAGGGCTCAACCCTCAGTCGATGGAAAGCCTAACTCCGTCCCTGATTGGATCCTTTACGTCGATGGCTCCTCGATCGAGGAAGGCTGTGGTGTCGGCCTCATCATTCGGGGCCCGAACGAGGCAGAAATGGAGTATTCTCTGAAGCTCGGGTTCAAAGCCTCGAATAAAGCAGCGGAATACGAGGCCTTGCTGGCCGGACTGCGCATAGCCTTCGGACTGGGGCTAAAAATGATCCGGATCCGCAGCGACTCCGTCCTAGTCGTTGGCCAAGTGACCAGCCGATTCGAGGCACGGGAGCCTCTGATGGTGAAGTATCTGGCCGAGGTGAGAATGTTGCGAAAGGACTTCCACGAAATCCAGGTGGAGCAGATCCCCAGACAACTAAACGCCCAGGACGACGCCTTGAGTAAGTTGGCTTCATCTTATCGGCCGACAACAAGAGGAACATCCTCTTCCAGGTGTTGCCACGGCCCAGCGTAGAAGACGGGGCGACGCCACTTCAAGTGTACACAGCCCGGGAAGAAGACCGGGATTGGAGAAGGCCCCTCGTGGAATTCTTGAGGGAAGGTACGTTCCCAGAAGATTAGGGAGAAGCCCGCCGTCTCCGAGCTAAAGCTCGCCATTTCGTCTGAAGCAATGGGAACCTCTACAATAAATCCTTCACTCAGCCCCTTCTCCGGTGCGTCAACCCCCACGAGGCCGACTACGTCCTTCATGAGA
This sequence comes from Agapanthus africanus, assembly GCA_030015575.1. Classification (NCBI taxonomy): domain Eukaryota; kingdom Viridiplantae; phylum Streptophyta; class Magnoliopsida; order Asparagales; family Amaryllidaceae; genus Agapanthus; species Agapanthus africanus. The sequence continues at coordinate 535,917,832 of JASDDO010000010.1, read as the reverse complement.
TCCACGAAGGGGTCGGCGGCACGCACCAAGGAGCCCGTACCTTAATCCAGAAGGCACTGCTCCAGGGGTACTACTGGCCGACGATTCATCAGGACGTCCAGAAGCTTGTCAGGAGATGCAAAAGATGCCAACTCCATGGAAGCATACCTCACCTTCCGGCTACCAAGCTAACCGCTCTAACCTCCCTGTGGCCGTTTGCCCTATGGGGAATGGACATGATAGGCCAGTTCCCTACCGATACGGGAAGGCACAAGTACGTCCTCGTCGCGGTGGACTACTTCACGAAGTGGATCGAGGCCATTCCCATCAGGAAACCGGACGCCACCACGACTATCAAGTTCCTGTAGAACAACGTGATACTCCGGTTCGGCATCCCGAGGTGTATCATCACCGACCATGGGACAAATTTCGAAAAAGAAAAAGTTAAGGAATTCTACGGCGAATATCATATCCTCATGAAGTTTGCCGCGGTCGCACATCCCTAATGTCACGGGCAAGCCAAGGTCTCTAACCGGGATATCCTTCGAGGTCTTCGGACATGCCTAGAAGGACGCCAAGGCAGTTGGGTCGAGGAATTACCCCGAGTCTTATGGGCCTTGTGCACGTCGAAGAAAACCCTCACCGGGGAGACCCCTTTCAGCCTCTGCTACGGTACCGAGGCAATGGTCCCAGCAGAGATCGGGCTCCCCAGTCACCGGGTCGAGCACTTCGACGACGAAGCGAACACCTCCGCCCTTCGGACTAATTTGGATGTCTTGTTAGAGAAACGGGACCGATCTCAGATCAAAGTTGCCGCCTATCAACAACAAACCGCCCGCTACTACAACGCATGAGTCAAGCGTCGCTTCTTCAAAACCGGAGATTTAGTCCTAAGACGGAACGAGTTCGTCGATCAAGGCAAGCTGCATAAGTTTTCTCCAAAATGGGACGGTCCTTTCGTCATCTCCGAGGTCCTGCCCGGCGGAGCCTATCGTTTACAAGACGCGAATGGTCGCAAATTTCCACGGTCTTACAACGCCGAGAAGCTCAAGCTATACCTCTAAAAAGAATGTCTATGAATGTATATTTCTTCTTTCGCAAAGGCAATGTAAATTCTTCTAAGTTCTTTTTATTTAAATAATAAGAAGGAAACAATAGAGCATTGCAAAAAGGAGAATTTTATTCTTTCCAAAGGTATTGTGGGCTCCTCAGCTTTACAAAAAAAACTCTTACAACAACGGGGGAAGGGGGTGCAAGAAACATTGCTCGTGGTACTCCGAAGAAATTTCCGCCAGCCGAGCCCTTGCAGCCTCGGACCTCTGTCTTTGATACTGTCCGCGAACCCTCGTGGCCACGGAAGGGCCAGAAAGCTCTGCGAGCGGGCACCCATAGGCGAGATGCCTCAATTGGTCACACTCGAGGACGAATGCCACCGTTTGATCCCGCCGAATTTTCGAGATCAGGCCGAGACGACATAACGATCTCAACTTGCCAACTGCCTCGTCCTTCAGTTGTTCGGACAAGGGGTTGTGCAATCCCGGCGATGCCTTCCAGATCGAGAACATCAGCAGCTGGAGTAAGGGTGATCGCTGGGGAAGCAGGCGGCCGACATGATCCTCAAAGCGCTGGATCACCGCCTGTAGTGTCTCCTCGGAGCACGACCGGTCGTACAAGTATATGTCCTCGAAAAAAATGATCTCGGGGATGGAGAAAAGGAATTCATCCATTCTTACGTTTTGGGGGTGGATAACGGAATGATCAACGCGCCCTCTCTGTTTTATAGCCCCACAGTGCCCCCAAGAGTCCAATATTCACTCGTTTCTTCCAATATTGTACCGCCACGCTGCGGATATCCCGTCTTTCTCGGCGAACCGAAGTCGGAGTGATACGGCTCTTCTAAACACTTCGCCTACCCCCATGCGTTCATGACACGTGTCGCCCGCGACGGTCACTCTTCCCGATGTTCACACGCCAGGGAAGGTCGGACAAAACCACGAAAAACCGAGCAGCTACCCTGCTCGGTCCATCCTTGGCTGGTAATCTTTTACCCTACGACGCCAAGGATCAAAGCCCTCACCAAGAGGCCACCGGGAAGTTACCCTGCTTGGTCCATTCTTGGCCGGTAATCTTTTACCCCACGATGCCAAGGATCAAAGCCCTCACCAAGAAGCCACCGGGCAGTTACCCTGCTCGGTCCATCCATGGTTGGTAGTCCACTACCCACCGACGCCAAGGATCAAAGCCCTCACCTAGAGGCCACCGGGCAGCAACCCTGCTCGGTCCATCCATGGCTGGTAGTTCACTACCTAACGACGCCAAGGATCAAAGCCCTCATAAAAAGGACACCGAGCAGCTATCCTGCTCGGTCCATCCATGGCTGGTGGTCCACTACCCACCGACGCCAAGGATCAAAGCTCTCACCTAGAGGCCACCGGGCAGCAACCCTGCTCAGTCCATCCATGGCTGGAAGTTCACTACCCACCGACGCCAAGGATCAAAGCCCTCACCAAGAGGCCACCAGGTAGTTACCTTGCTCGCTCCATCCATGGCTGGTAGTCCACTACCCACCGACGCCAAGGATCAAAGCCCCACCTAGAGGCCACCGAGCAGCTACCCTGCTCGGTCTATCCTTGGCTGGTAATCTCTTACCCAACGACGCCAAGGATCAAAGCTCTCATCAAGAGGCCACCGAGCAGCTACCCTACTCGGTCCATCCTGGTAATCTCTTACCCAACGATGCCAAGGATCAGAACGCTCATCAAGAGGCCACCGAGCAGCTATACTGCTCGGTCCATCCTTGGCGGGTAATCTCTTTCCCAACGACGCTAACGATCAAAGCCCTCGCCAACAGGCCACCGAGCAGCAGCCCTACCCGGTCTATTAGCAGGCCTCTCAATGCCCTTCCTGCACGTATTTTAATAAGCAATCCCCACCCCGATTTCGGGGCCATGGAGACACCGACCTTACACCGGTCTTCGCACGCTTGGCAAACGGTTGAATTCAACTCAATGTGGGATCGCCAAATGAAAAGCCGATCTCCGACCTAACGCATCATGAATGCAGTACCGCGCAAATAAAATTTTATGGGCGCAAACAAAGGGAAAATGTGCACGCAGACAACACTGCAAAAAGGTTTTATTCATAAATCCGGAGGTCTTTACAGAGGTATTATGGGCTCCCCAGCCTTACAAAAAACGCCCGGAGGCTTACAAAATTTCAGAGCAAAAGAAAATAAGGAAGCGAGGGGGTTCAGGCCTCGGGGCCGGGGAGAACCTCGATGAGCCGCGCTTCAACCGCGACAACCGGGATGGCATCTTGAAGGTCGGCGCCCACCGCAGGAGCCTCAGCGCCGGTGGATGGGGCAACCAACTTCTCCCCAACGCCCCCACCAGGAGCCTCTCCCCTTGCAGTGTTTCCGGAGGCATTCCCCGGCACCTCATCCCCGAGGGGGTACTCACCCCGGAGCTTGTCGTCAGGGAACTCCGGCATCAAGGCCTTGACGGCGTCAAGGGCGTCGTGCCAAACAATGACAGCGGCTCCAGCAAGGTCGGTGTAGTACTGGTCTGACTTCCTGTAGCTCTCCATCGCCTTCGACGCTCGGAGCTCGGCATGCCTCGTTCCCTCCTTCGCCGCCTTGTTCTCCTTCCGGAGGGTGTTCGTCGTCTTCTTCAGGGTGGCAACAAGCACCCTGGAATCTTCCAACTTGGCCTCGGCGGCTCGGGCGGCCTCTCGGCACTTGGCAATCTCCCGATCCCCGGCCGCCACCCGGTTTTCGAGGGCAGCGACCCTTTCCATCTCCGCCTGCAGCTCCAGCCTTGAGTTCTCCTCCCGCGAGGAGAACTCGCCCGCGGCCTGCATCGCCGGGGCAATTTCCTCGTCCTCCATGTTGACGACGAGGGCGACATGCTGGAGGACCTGGAGAAAACAAAGGAGGGTTAAAAAGAAAAAGGGGGCACCCAATATCGCGAACAAAAATACTGAATAAAGACCCGAGTGGGGTGCGAACACTAACCTGCACGGCCTCTTGAACTATGGCCGCCATTTGGGCCCGGAGGGTCCCCCGAAGGATTCTGCCCCCGGCCGATCTTTCCATCTCCGAGAGCAGGCTGTTGGCGATGGAAAGCCCCGAGGGCACCTAGAAGCGAAGCTCCCCATCGTCTACGATGATCGGAGAATCCGGGGAGCGGGGCGCCGTCCTATGGAACCTCTTAAGGAAAGACGCAGGGGAACCAGTCTTGCCTCCCACCTCAAGAGCCCGGGGCTCATGCTCCCGAGCACGTTGTTGGCTCGGCCTTGGCTGGACTCCGGGGCCTCGGGCGCGCTCGAGCGCCTGGCTGGGGCGGTCGCCGGTGGGGCTGGAGCCGACGACGGGCGAGAAGAGCCGGCGCCTCCGGCCTTCTTCCCCTTCTTCTGTTCGACCAGGGCTGCCCGAAATTTGCCTAGATCCATGGGTTCTGCATAAGACAAAAGTACAAAGGAGTCAGCAATGCCATAAAAAGTAAAAGAATACACAAGTCTAAACAGGTCGCCTAAAAACTCCTAACTTACCCGCGAACTGGGCGGGGCTGAGCCCAGCCCAACTGAGGGCTTGCTCAGATAGCAACACATCAGCCCGGGGGAGGGGCTCCTACTCCGCCACCGCCACCGCGTCGGGATCATTCGACTGCCTCACCCGCGGGCAGTTGGTCCTATGCCACTAGATGGGCAGAGGCCAATCCTCACCCTCAAGCGGCCCAACAAACAAAAACTTCTTCCATTCGTGAATGGAAGAAGGTACTACGACGATCCCCGACCCGGCAGCACCTCTCCGGTGTTTTCTAAAAGAGATGTATACCCAGTTCGGTTCGCCTATGCGAGTGCCGGGGTGGTTTTTGTAGCAGAGAGAAGAGACGAGAAGGCTCCGGCTGAAAAGGATCTGACGTAATTTCAACCGGACCAGGAACCCAAGGAGAATCCTCCAAGAGTTTGGCACTAATTGTCCCGGGGCTAACTCAAAACAATTCAACGCCGTACTCACTTCAAGAGAGAAGGGCAGGCGCATCCGGCCTAAAAGGCTTCCAGATACAAAGCAATCTCATTGCTCCATACCTGGTCTGCCCTCTTCCTCTCCTCGGCCAGACGAAGCGAGTAGCCGGGAGGAATTTCGAAACGATTCCTGATGGTGATGAGCTCATCCGCATGTCTAAGCATGGATGACGCGCCAAGAGCACCCCTAACCTGTGCTCTGGGGACCGCCCCCGTCGCACAACCCCGGGAAGCATGACTAACCCTAACTTCCCGGGGGACTCCGACTCAGACGAGGAAGAGGGAGAAGCAGAAGAGGAAGAAGAAGAAGAGGAATCTACAGAGGACTCCCTAGACTCTTCCCAAACTATTTCTATAGACTTCTCGGTAGAAGACATCTAACCTGATCAAAGGGATGAGTCCTCAGAAGAGAAAACACAAGGAATCCGACCCGGGGAGAAGAGCACATTGCTAACATGACTAGGGACGAGGAAATTATGGTGAGGTATGGGCCCTAATGAGGATCTCACCTCTATTTATAGCTGCCGGCGTACACATCCTACGGCCCCGATCTCCTCCTGCCAAAACAGCGCTGTGCAACCAACGGTCGACAACATTCCACCTATTGCATTCATATTGAGCGCGTCCCACCGGGCGCGGGAACACTTGCGGCCCGTCTCATTAGCCAACCAGCGCCAGACACGTGGGCCGACGCTTCGACGAACGTACACACAAACCGACGCTTCCTCTTTAGTGCGAGATCCCTCCCCTGATCCGCTGAAGTCATCAAGAAAATACAACTAGTTGCCCGGGAATACGCACCGACGATGCCTTCAAATAAGAGCTTACCCCGGATGACCGGTCAAACCACTCTCGACCCGACCCATGAATAGGTCGGGACGAGAGTGGGGGGCTAATGATGAGGCTAGATACCGGTGTTTCCCCGCTCATCGTGACACGTGGCAGATAATGTGTCTCAGAGATTACGAAAAAGGATCAAGATCGGCAAGTTGGAAGCATATCTTGGGCCTTCGACCCAAGAATGTTCTCGACGTTCGGTGGCCTTCTAGACCACCCGTACGATCGCCCTACGAACGACCATCGGCTCGCCTTGGAGCCCTCCCGCACGCTGAGTTCCCTCAGCCCTCTGGCTCACCTCCGAACTATCGTATATCCAAGATGCCTCGGCCTCCCGCTCGTTCCCGAGCCTCCCGCCGGGCTTAGCTTCCTCGGTCTCACCGACCAACCCACGGCACCGATCACAGGCGCCTCCGCCACGGCTCCGCGAATCTCGCCAGATGCGAGATATCCGCCGCCCATGATCCCGCATTCCACGCCATCACGATCCCCATTAACAAGCATATCTCGTCATTAATGGGGAATCCCGCCTATCACGCGGGAGTAACACCAGGGGCGTAACGACCGGCGTGAATATCGCGCCCGCCTGCCCATGGCTGCCACTATATAAACCCCTCTCTCAGACGACTCAGGTAAGCCAATTTGATCCCAATAGACCGTTACTCTGCCAAAATACCCTGTCTAACTTGATCGTCAGAGGGTCCTCGGTGGCACAACCACCCCAGGACTTCCTTGCAAGTAGCTCGGCCTCAACCACATAAAACCCATTGAGATCCGCACGCTTCAGGAGGCAACCCTCCAATTCAATCTCAACCATCCATCAGCGCTCGTAGCAGATTAATGGAAGGTAACATCTGAAGGAGATCCAGAGATCCATCAGAAGGGATCTCAGGAAGTTGGCGAGGAATAAGGAAACGTGGGGCATTGCGAAGAAGAAGGAGCTGGGGATCGAGAGGAGAGAGAAGGGGAAGTGAAAAAGAGGAGTGAGAAAGAGAGGGAAAAGGAATCGGGTCGGGTTCGTGTCGGGTCGGGTTCGGGTCCGGGCTGGGGTTTGGGTTAGATTGGGTTCGTGGACTTTTGGGGTTAAGAAAAATAAAATGTTTAGGGTTTGGGTTTAAGGTTTAGGTTAGGAAAATATAGAAATTATATTTAGCAAATATAAGAAATATTAATTGTAAAAATTTAATTAGAATTTTTTTGGGAAAAACATTTATTTAAAATACGGAAGATATTTATAGGGGAACTGGATATTACAGGTCGCTTAAGAGCTGTACAACCTAATTGAGAAGCTTTGCTTGTAGGATTTTTTTTTCCTTTTTTTCTTGCAGAGTGATGCAATGATGGCATCACCACCAAAGGGGTTGGATTATAATAGCAAAGAGTAAAGATATTTTCTGCGCTCCTTTTGGGTTTTGCTAAGAGCATATCGCTCCAAAAGTAGTTAGTTTATGCGCTTTAATTTAGAATTTTATATCTTCATCTCTACTATTATGATCTAAACTCATACGTGGTGATCTATGTGGCATTTTGCTATTTCTTCGCAGAGAAAAATAAGAAAAAATTATAAATATCCTACAAGCAAATTAAACAAACTAACTAGAGCGACCACTCGTCATTAGAAAAGACAATAGTATTGTCACCTTCCTTCAATCTCTTCCTGAAAAGATCAAAGAGACTGAAATAAAGGATTTCCCAAGTGAGCTCGCATGAGTTACATGGGGAATCCAAAAATCATTTCAAAATTTAAACCACGCTTGGAGACTTCCACAATAAAAAATAGGGCCCAAAATTAGTTAAAATAGAATAATATTTTTTCCTACTCGGTCGGAAAAAGATATTGATACCGGAATTGCTCACGAATGGTTATCACATCAAGTTGGTAAACCTCATCAACTTGATGGGACAACCACCCAATAGCAAGCCCGGTATGGGTATTTTTTTCTTCTACCGGACGATACAAAAAGCATTTCTCCTAAAGAATATCATCAAACCGATTACTAGCAAAAGAGGTGGAGGATAAGGAGGAATGTTTTTTCATGTTTTTTGCATTTTCTATTTTTCGGAGGACCCTCCATTTTGATTTGGAGCATGGATTTATAATTTGATTTCTAGCATGGATTTATAATTTATAAATTTTATCAAATTTTGAAAGAAGAACGAGGAAGATGAATATTAAGAGATCCGTTAATGTTTTTTTCTCCTTTTTTCTTTTGTTGGAACCATAGTCAATTTGAATTTTATATGATGGCACATTATTTGTACTATTGACAAGTGTTTTACACATGGGTTGGAGGTTAGGCAATTAATTTTATAATTGAAGACAATTATTCTTGAGAGAGAGAGAGAGAGAGAGAATGAGTGAGATAGTAGCTAAGGAGATGGGGAAGCGGTTAGTTATCGAACAGATATAAAGAGAGAAGAGTAGTTGGCGTTTTAATTTTATTTTTAATTTTTAGCTAGGAAAAAGAAGAAAATTGTATAGCCATTTGTACGGCTGTGGTTGAAATTGGACTTTCAATTTTGGAAACCCCTCATTTTATCACTATAATAGCAGAGAAGATATGTTCCGCTGTTAGTATCTTAATTTATTTTTGTCACATATGTGCATCGCACGTGCATTATACTGGTGCAACAACTGTGTTTGATATATACTTGAATAAAACTCTTTTATATTTTCCTCGTGCCGATAATTAATTTAGTATTTATTTTGATGTAAAAAGTTAGAAAAAGGTTTTTTTTATATTTAAAACTATTTATTTTAATTTTTGGGAGTTTTAAAGAATTTAATTTGAATTTTTGGAAAGGAAAAAGGTTTATAAAACACTTTAAAGTATAAAAAGGAAATTTTTTTTGGAGAAATTTTTAAAAAATGAAGAAAATATTTAATTGGAATTATCTACAATTTATTGAAGTTTTTCTGATATTTAAAACTATTTCTAAAGCATTTGTACTTAATGAAAAAAATTAATTTAAAGAAAGGAGATTTATAAAAAAGGAATTATTATTTTTTACATAAAAAAATAACCACTGAAAAAAATAATCATATAAAATTTCCAGGATTTATTCAGCCTTTTTTGGTATTTAAAACTAATTTTTAAAGTATTAAGAAAAAGGTTTAGAAACAATTTCTAAAAGGATAAAAAGAAACAAAAAGTGCAAAGGGAGCGTGGGCCACATAGGCTTGCGTGGGCATGCCATGAGATGCCGCGTGGGAGGCAAATCAGCCCACGTGAGAAGATTTTTGGGTTTATTTATTTTTAAACCGAACCAAATTTCAGCCTAGTCCTTTCTAAACAACTCTCCATTCTCTGGCCCATTTCTTTTCGTGGGAACTCGAAAACTCAAGAAAAATACATTTCTCTTGGTTTTTCCGACGATGACGCAGCAGTCCCATTCATTTCTTCAGAAAAAATCTGTGATATGAGGAGCTCGCCTTTTCGTCCAACTCGACGTTTCTCCGACATCTAATTCTACACCCTTTTAAGATAGAATTCTCAATCGATCTTCCTTGCCCTCGCCGTCTCCTCTGAATTTGTTCCTGCTAATTAGTTCCTTCATGTTCACAACCTTGATTTGACATTCAAATCAATATTGGTTTAATCTGGTTAGCTAAATGTAACAAAACCCGATCGATGTGCACTTAAACCATCATCATACACGACATTTTTACACATTATAGGCACGAGGTAACGTCATATCCCCTCATTACCTATTTTTCTATGGAACCCATCCACGCCGCTGTGCTGCCCAAGCTTATTATGAGAAAACCCCTGTCATTAGCCGAAGTGCCACCAAAATTAAAAATATAATGAACATTTGCTAATTTTGAGAAAACCCTGTTGTCAGCAATATTATGAACAATTGAAAATATGCAGCTTAGAGTAACCATAGGAAAACATTAGCAAAACGACTTAAGATTGGCATACCTGATCATGGGGTGAATGAGACAAGGAAGCATTGTTAGGCTGACCGTGAACATAAGATGTCAAACATTCACCATCAGCTTCTTCACCTCCTTGATGTTTTGTTGATTTTCCAGATATATTATTTACTCCAGGAATACCGTCATCTACGGCATCCCCGATCTTGCTCTGAGAACCTAGAGCCTTGGTTTCAAGGGGCTCAGCAGTTACTAAAATGTTAGGAATTGCTCTACTTAGTTCAGCAAATTCAACTGCAGGGACACTTTTGGACAAGCAAGTTAGAATCTATTTCTTTTTATGTGTGATGATGCTTGATAGCGGTGACCTCCCAGATCATGACACGTGGCAGAAGACGTGTCCCGAAGCTTGCAAGAAAGGAAAAAGAACGGTACGTCGGAAGAATACCCCGGATCTGCGATCCATGGACGTAGCCGACCTTCTGTGACCGTCCACGCCACTCCTATGCCCGCCTTACAAACAACCGATGGCTCATCTCCGAGCCCCTGCACAATTGGCCTCCTCGGCCCTCTCAGCTCGGCTTCGGGCTTTAGCAGAACCAAGATACCTCGGCCTCCCGTTCGTGCCCGGGCCTCCCGCCAAGCTCATCTTCCTTGGTCTCACCCACACCGACCCACAGCACTGATCGCGGACGCTTCCGCCGCGGCTCCATGAATCTTGCCATGCGCGAGATATCCGCCGGCCACGTCCCGCGTTCCACGCCATCATGATCCCCCATTAACGAGCCTCTCTCGTCATTAATGCAGGATCCCGTCTATCACGCGGACGTGATACCAGGGGTGTAACGGCCGGCGTGATTCTCGTGCCTGCCTGCCCGTCGCCACCGCTATATAAATCTCTCTTTCAGACGATCGAAGTAAGTCATTTTTCTTTCCTCGCTAGGCTGTAATAACCCTAAATTTTCTGTACAATTTTTTCAAAAATCCAGAAAGGGGTATTTTAGCCTGAGCACAAAATATAAGTAATTAATTTGCTTTTAATTACAAATTAAAATAATGTAACAACTCCATTTTTAGTGTACAAAATTTGCTTAAAAATTAATGTATATTTGGGGTATTTACATTTACTGTTATTATTTTAAGTAATTAATTAGCACAATAATTACAAGAAGGAGCTTGTAGCTCATTGGTAATACCTTGCACTGTTGAACCAAGCCACCAGAGTTCAAATTTCATATCCCATATTATTTTTAATATTGTTTTATTTTGAACCTTTAGAATATCAAGAGTTTATACGTGCATATCTCACAAAAATCCCACTACACCCAAAAATGTAACATTGCCAGAGCATAAATGAACTGTCGGGGGATTCAGGCCGCCTGACTCGGCCTCGACTCGGCCGACCGAGTCACGGCCGAGTCGACCGATTCCGGCGACGACCCCAACATGAAAAATGTGTCTTTTCATCTCCCCTGTACTCCTGCAAAATTTTATCCTCAGACCATTTCCAGAGACCTCTTAATACCCCAATTACTCCACTTTTATTACATTTTAATATATTTTTAATATATTTTTTCAATTAAACTCTTCATCTACCCTAACCCTAGCCTAACCATATAAATACAACCCCTAAACATTACGCACTCACTCCAAAATTCTGATCAAAACTCTCAACAAAACCCTAGTGAAATTGTGTACAATTCAAGCTAGCAAAGGGGCGAAGCTTCGGCGAAATTCTGACGACAACCCTAGGAGTTTCCGGCGACGAAACGATGCACCGATACCTCCTCCCGATTTCTCTTCCTCCCTTCTAAGCTCTAAACCCGTAAGTCCCACTTTCCCCCTTCTCTACTCTTTCTAAAAATACGGAATTACAAAACCCGACGGAATCGGAGCAAATCCGATTTCCGATTCGGTTTCTTTCTAAAACTCTCACTTTTCTTTAATAAAATTTTGTTAAATCATTACATGTTGACTATTAAACACTAACTAATAATATTGAACAAGTTCCATATAAAAATAAATTGCTATTTCCATTTTACCGTACTTTTTCATTTAAATACCATGTAATTTCATTTCGACATTTAACCGTTTTAAACTTGCTATACCTTTAAGTAGATCACGAGTTAATGACCTACCTCCCCACACACTCATATGCAACATAGCACAAATACCCTCGGAAATATAGAATACGAGAAAACAACATCTTTACAAGTAAATACCATTACTAATAAAACCATTTTCTAAACGATTTAGTATTTATACAAATCTCTGCAAAGCGCCGCTACAACCCATTTGGGGAACCCGTTCGGGATGGTGCGTATTATCGCACATTCTTGGTTTTAGTAGTGCGAGATGCAGACCTCCGCAAGGAGCATTCGGTCTCGAAAGATTTAAAATACGACATCTTAAGAAAATGAGATTTTTAGAATTATAATATATATATTAAAATTATATATATATATATATATATATATATATATATAACATTAAAAGATCTATTTTGTAAGAATATAAATATTACAACTTTTTTCAAAAATCACAAGAATCAGTTTATATTAAAATACCATGAAATCCATACAAGTTTAATATTGCACTTTAATACCATATATTATGAAAATTAAGTTATTCTCAATAGAAATGGCATATGTATAAAATCCATATTTATTACAACTTTAAAGACGATCACTAAATACTTGGGGAGTATTTTGAAAACTATAGAAAAGTATTTTTACATAAAACCCCCTCAAGTTCTATAAATTACCCTAAGGACCCTAGTAAACATAGGTTTAAGCGGGACCAATCTCTTGAGTCTCAGGGAGCCAGAGAAGTGGGTGCTTGCCTATCTAAGGTAGACAATTAACAAACGGTGTTATCAACACGGTAATTGTTTTTGAAAAAGACACAAATCCTGCCGCCCATGTACAGCGGTTACCGATAATATCAAAACAATCAGGACTTCAATTTACTTTTCTAATTGTCTGACTCAGATTGAGTCTCTCTATAATCTGACTTGAATATGATTCAAGTATAATCTACAATCTACAATCTACAATATTACAATTCAACACGAATCCATGAATCCATTATTCCATATATTCAATGTATCAATCTAATCAACTTGACTGAACCGAACCATGGATATACATTCCATTTACATGATCATCCAGTTTACATGATTCTCCAGTTACATACATGATTCTACAGTTATATCCATTTACTGATATCATGATTTCGGCAAATCATCCAATTATACAATTCAATTTATAAGACATTACAATGCAATACAATACTATCAATACAATAATTACACAGGGTATTGTGGTAGTTCATTCGTGAATCCAACAGAAGCTCAAGAGTTCCCCTAGATCATGAATCCATGTCTACTAACACAAGCAAGCAATCATGAGGGCCCGTGTTTCCATGCTCTTGGACTGTGGCCTGTTGAGTTTGGAATACTTCGGCGACGGTCGAAGTCCCGCTACTAACATATCATTCGGGCCCGTAGTTCCCTACCCCTGGACTATGGCCTGTTGGATTTGAAAATGTAAGTCGATGTACTACACCCCACGACTTGCGGGGAGACGGAAATATGAAAAACGATCTTGTTCTATGCAATAACATTGACTAACCGCAAGAATCGTTGCTAAACAATAACTAACAAAAGCATAGGAGTTCTAAACTACTATGTGAAGTGATTAAACCTAATGAACCGTGTCCTTCGTCTTTTCGTTCTCCACCTCATTTCCGGCCTTCTCTATGTAGTAGATGATCCACCCGAGAGCTATACTTCAAGCTTCACCTCTAACCTGAGGTAACTAGGTTTCTTAAAGTGCTAATCTAAGTAACCTAGGTGATATAGAGTTGGATTATGGATTGATTAGTCTATTTTAATCCTTGATCTCAACACATGAGAGGGGAGGATTAGGGTTTGAAGAGAGAGAGCTTGAGGAGAGAGAATGTGAGCATGAGAATGAGAATGAGATAATGATCTCTCATGATATATATGAAGCATTATATTTATCAAATAAATAAAATAAAAGATTTAACAACCATGCTTCATAAATATAAATGAGTGATTCATCTACATGATTCATTAAGTATTTATGATGCATTAATGACAAGGATGAATCACACAAATGAGTCACTAATCTCATTTAATGCTTATGCCACCTAAACCCCCAAGTCACCATCCTTCTAGAAGCTTCTCGCGAAATTACGAGAACGTCCCTCCTATCCGTGAAAACACGGAAAAACTTTAGACTGTAAAAATCCAATATCCCGATACTAGAATCTGGCTTAAACCAAAGCCGGCTAGTAAAAACTGTCCGAAAGTCGTACGTGCGTAAACACACGTATGCGTCCGAACCCTTGTCGTAAAACCATACGACCTCTATATCGTTTCGCCTGGAGCAGAAAAACTCTTTGTGTGGGACTCTAATGACTCGACTACTACGCTGGCAGTGGGTTTAACCACAGACCGCAAGCGGCACTAGCTGTACGTAACGGTCCCCAGGTACATGTCGATAAGAAGGCCGATGAGGAAACCCATCCGAACTCCTACTGAGCCTGATGTGACAATCTCCGTACAGTCCGGTCTGTTCGTCTAAGACTATCGCATATCGGGCCTAGGGGCGGCAAGTGTCAGTCCCCTAATAGCGGTATAAGTCATGTCGGAGTGAAGCCCATTACACCCTGAGAAACTACTGGAACCTACCAGCAAATCTCGCTTGCCCTGGCCAGGGACTTTGCGTAATGGCTCTCTGACACAGCGCGATATCAACTCCCAATACCGGGAGAGACGAATCCTGTCTAACTGCCACTGCCTCCAAGTGCTCGGGACTGCACCCAACTGCTACCTGTTTGCACGACTCCTTTGAGCCGTGGTAGGGTAGAAATATAAGAACAGTGGGACACACTCGAGGCGAAGTAGCAGTGTCAAGTCTGCGGACTATGCTGTATTCATGTCACCTGGGAACTGTTAATTGACGACCGGTATAAAACCAACCTACAGTTCCCTGCGAGTCCTGTCTGGTGTACCCGTAACCCAACGAGCACCTGTATACTATCTCCAGTACGACGTACTGACGGCTGTGGGACAGACCATCTCCCCAACTGGGATAAGAAGTGTACACACTAGGCTACTCCGGAGTATCGATGCCCTGTCTCGATAATCCTACGACTAGGGACCAGAATAAGGATGTGCTTGTAGACTACCCAGCCCCCATTAGTGTGACTGCCATCACAACGCTGGTAGTCAAGCAAGATCCTAAGAGCTCTATCAATACGTATACTCACATATTAAGATAGAAAAAACCAAGTAGCATACTACCATGTTTAGTAAGACTGTTATATACATGTGAATATCCCAAGCTTTCATTAAGTAATATACTAACTAGTATGATACAATAATGTCCCCTGGGGCATATACACTAACAATCTCCCACTTGCACTAGGGCCATGTACTGGCAAATCGAAGACCGATGATCTCGAGTAGCCTCTCGAACTGAATCTGAGGTAGGGCCTTCGTGAATGGATCAGCAATGTTCTTTTCAGAAGCAACTCTCCGAACCTCGATATCCCGACGATCAATGATCTCCCTGATCAGGCGATACCGCCTTAAGATGTGTCTGGACTTCTGATGGGACCTTGGTTCCTTCGCTAAAGCTATAGCTCCGTTGTTGTCGCAATACAGAGGTATTGGATCAACTATGGTAGGAACCACCTGAAGTTCTGTTAGGAACTTCTTCATCCAGACCGCTTCTTTTGCGGCATTGCAAGCAGCAATATACTCCACTTCCATAGTCGAGTCAGCAACGGTGTCCTGCTTTGAGCTCTTCCAGCACACCGCCCCTCCATTGAGGGTAAAGACATAACCCGACATGGACTTGGAATCGTCCTTGTCACTCTGGAAGCCGGAATCAGCAAAGGCCTCCATCTTGAGGTCTTTTCCGCCGTAAACCAAGAACATCTCCTTAGTCCTTCTCAGGTACTTGAGAATGTTCTTTACTGCTATCCAGTGCTTCTCCCCTGGGTCTGACTGATACCGGCTTACAACGCTCAATGCGTATGCTACATCTGGTATGGTACATAACATCGCATACATTATAGAGCCTACCGCAGAAGCGTAGGGTATAATCGACATGCGATCCCTTTCCAAATCAGTCTTGGGAGACATCTCTTTGGAGAGGGTGATTCTGTGACAAGCCGGTAGGTTACCGCGCTTAGAATCTTCCATACTGAATCTTTTCAATATGGTGTCTATGTACCTGGACTACGAAAGTCCCAACATCCTCTTTGATCTATCACGATAGATCTGGATCCCCAGAATGTAGGTGGCATCACCCAGGTCCTTCATGGAGAACTTCTGTGACAAGAATCTTTTGACTGACTGTAGCATAGGAATATCATTTCCTATTAGGAGAACGTCATCCACATACAATACGAGGAATACGACAACTCTCCCTACAATCTTACTGTATATGCATGGTTCATCTGGATTTTTGATAAAGTCGAATTCTTTGACAGTATCATCAAAACAGATGTTCCAATTCCGCGATGCATGTTTTAGTCCATAAATGGACTTAAGCAGCTTGCACACTTTACCGCTGCTCCCACTCTGAATGAATCCCTCTGGCTGATCCATATAGACGCACTCTTCTAAATTACCATTTAGAAAGGCCGTCTTTACGTCCATATGCCAGATCTCATAATCGTGGAAGGAAGCAATAGCAAGAAGGACCCGAATGGATTTGAGCATAGCCACTGGAGAAAATGTTTCGTCATAGTTCAGACCAGGTCTTTGACGAAAACCCTTTGCAACAAGTCTAGCTTTATAGGTTTCAACATGTCCATCTACACCAATCTTCTTTCTGAAGATCCATTTGCATCCTACGGGTTTTACCCCATCTGGAGCAATGTCCAAAGTCCATACTTTGTTAGTGTACATGGACTCCATTTCGGTGCGCATTGCATCCAGCCATTTTACCGAGTCGCCGCTCTGAATGGCTTGTTGGAAGCTAGTAGAGTCGTCATTATCAATGGCGCAATCTTCTCGATCCCCGTCTATGAGAAAACGGTAGTATCTCTCGGGCGGATGAGACTGCCTACTACTTCTGCGGATAGGCGCTGGTAAGTCCCTTTCTTCTGAAACCTCTGGTTCTACCATACTTTCAATAACAGCTTATAGTTCTGGAATTTCTTCCAGTTCTACTGCACTCCCACTCTTCTGATTTTCTAAAAATTCAGTTTCTAAGAAGTGGTCATGACGAGAAACAAAAACCTTTTGTTCCTCTGCGAAATAGAAATAATATCCCTTGGAGTGCTTTGGATATCCCACAAACTTACACTGTACTAAGCGTGCCTCGAGCTTGTCCGCATGCTGCTTTTTTACAAAATCTGGACATCCTCATGTCTTATAATGTTTAAGACAGGGTTTCTTCCCACTCCACATCTGATATGGTGTGGTAGGCACAGTCTTGGTAGGAACTTGGTTCAAAAGATATGCACCTGATTCTTGTGCATAACCCCAGAAAGATCGCGGTAACTCAGCGTTACTCATCATGGAACGAACCATATCCAACAGGGTTCGATTCCTCCTTTCCGATACACCATTGTGTTGTGGTGTGTATGGAGGAGTAAGCTGAGAGAGAATTCCATTCTTTTTTAAGTAACCCAGGAACTCGGCACTTAAGTATTCACCACCTCGATTAGATCTCAGTGTCTTGATACTTTTGCCAGTTTGTTTTTCCACCTCATTCTTGTATTCCCGGAATTTCTTAAAGGCCTCGGATTTATGCTTCATCAAGAAGATATATCCATACCTAGAGAAATCATCCGTAAAAGTAATGAAGTAGGAAAAACCACCTCGCGCATGTGTAGACATTGGACCGCACACGTCACTGTGTACGAGTCCCAAGAGCTCGCTCGCTCTTACTCCGTGTCCAGTAAACGGAGTTTTTGTCATCTTTCCCATGAGATAAGATTCACAAGTAGCATAAGATTGATATTCGAACGGATTCAAATATCCTTCTCTATGTAACTTAGTTAGTCGTGTTTCATTGATGTGACCTAGTCTACAATGCCATAAGAAAGCCTGATTTATTTCTGGAGACGTTCTTTTAAGTGTGTTCTGGACATTGAAAACCTGAGCTTGACTTAATACGTATATACTGTCATCTAATGTACCGGACCCAATCAGAACTTGATTTAGGTGGATGTGAACAACATCGCTTACGAATGTAAAATCATATCCCTCTCTCGAAAGTGAGGACACTGATATGATATTAAAAGTCAAACTAGGTACATACAGACAGTTACGTAGAATCAATATCTGCCCACTTGTCAAACCTAGGTGATATTCTCCCACGGATTCAGCGTTCACTGATTGATACGAAAAAGTGTGTGTAGAATAACTGCAATTAATAACGGTGTCGTGTGTAGCTAGACCGAGATGAGTACGGGTCGTCCTCAGGAAAACGTGGAACCTTTTACTCTTACTTTAAATGTGTTGAAAGAGAGGAGGAAATAAGAATTTTGTGAAAAGTTTCTAGATCTACGTTAAACAAGAATGCAAAAATATAGATCTAGATTATTTTAGAGATTTAGATAATATAATAGAAGGGCTTGTAGGGTTCGTTAGGATTTAGTAGTCATGGACGATTAATTAAAAGTTACCCTTTTTATCCATTAATAGATTTAAAACTAGAACGACGGTGATGCGTGTAGATTAAGGTTTCTGGAGGGAAAATGAATCCCACTCTTAACCCTTATCTCGACACAGAACTCCGTTCATATCTAGCCTTTACCAAAACAATCATTAATCTAATTTCTAATCGCGGTCGGAACTAACAAAGAATTGTTAGCGTGCCCGATTAGGATATTAATGATTCTTTTGATAAAGTTCATAAACTTTATAGGACTTAAAAAGGGTTTAGGGATGTTCATCGTCCATTAGCCTACCCTAATCCTACGAACCCTAACAAGCGGAGAATTACTCGCGCATGTTGGGAGAAGAAGATGAAAAGACAGAGAGGGGAAACATAATGTAAATTGCAAAAGAATAAAATAACTACCTTATTAATCACTTGAACAATCTACACTTTATTCCGTAGAAAATGATTACAAACTAGTTGCTTCTTGATCTTTCCTAAGGAGGTAGACGAACAGTTGATGATCAGCTTGGATACGTGAGCGTCTGGGGCTTCGTGATCTCGTCGGCTTGATAAATTTTTCAAGAGGCTCTCGGTGCCCTTTTATAGTGCAAAGCCAGAATCTTTAGGTTGAAAACTTGGTAAAATATAGCATAAATTCACCCAAAAAAATCTCTTCCTCTAACTCCATAGAATTGCGGCGGATCCGCGGCCCAAGGGGGGTTTGGCCGCGGATCCGCGCTTAAAGGTCAGGATCTCTTGACTGAAATTTTTGGGCTTGCATCTTGTGACATGTGGCAATCCTAGGCACTTTCAGAATCTGGAAATCTTTTCTCGGTTGCTTCCAGACTTGGTCTCCAAGTTTTGCTTCTTAATTAGACAAGTCTTCTTCAACAACTTGATTTCCTTGATAAATTCTGCATAACAACTTGGAAAATTCTGCATAATAATCTCAAATAATATTTAGTAGACTTAGTTCTAATAGGATTTGGTCAATGAATTTATTTGCATACATTTTTCTACCAAATATTAATTAAAATATATTAACACATGGAAAATAGTGTTTTTACACATAAACCCTCATATGTATGATATATTATTATAAAGTCCTTTTTAATATGAAAATGGTAGGAAAAATGTAATAACAAATGTGTAGTTTTATCAACTGAACAAATACCCCCAAACTTATCTTTGATCGTCCCGAGCAAACTAGTTTATTTAAGAGGAGAAAAAGAAAGGAGAAAACTAAGCACACTTTCGTAGGCAACACGATTGCACTGAGCACGTGCAACAAGCCGTTAAACCTCTAAGTGTCCCTAGTAGGAGGAGTGTTGTCTCCTGAGGGTTTTCAGCGGATTACACCCACAAAATCCTATAACAAAAGAGAGATGGTGAAGTTTACATATAAAGATAAGAACCATAAAAGAAAGACTTTGAAAATAAGAGTTTCCAACTATACCAGCTTTTCAGTTGTTATGAGCCCTATCTTAATAGTCATGAAAAAATGTTAGAAATCACAGCATCCCTCAATAAAACACCGTCTTTATTCTTCATTCCTACCTTTCATCCAAACATTGATCATATAACCCCACGTATGTGTGAAGAACATCCCTACACTCGGAGAATTCAATTCAAGCTATCATACTCTTGTCTATCTACCTTAGTACTTTTTAATTTGATGAATACTTAGGTTTGCTCACACATTTTCATGCGACCGTTAATACTTCTTGAGGTACTAACCGACCAATTACTCATGTGCTTGCTGATTAGGTGATAATATTTTCCTCGTCTTGCACCACCTAAGGCTTAGCAGTGACTCCCAGACCAGTTGGCCTTAGGGCATTAGGTGAAGAGGCACCTTCGCTATATTTTTTTATTGCTGCCTTGGCGATAACAAAACCAGTGTTCATTTTTCTTTTCACCATTTTTATATTTTCTTCATTTTTTTATTATTTCCTTCATACTTTGGCTTTTAGACAAGAGCATTTCAAGGTATCCTCTACTATCCCGAGTTTCAAGACGTGTGAAAGTGCATATAGTAGGGTATCAACATTCAAATGTTTGGCTTCCAGAATAGAAACTATTTTTCAGACTTATTTTTATCCTCAGATTAGTGACTTTCTTCATCTTACTAACCCTTGGGACAACAGCTCATAACTACTTATTACTAGTTCGTTTAAGAAAACTTCTAATTTTCTTGGTTTTCTTAAACTATTCCTATCTTATGGATGTAATTTTTCACTTTCTACTCTTTTGTTATAAAAGAAATTTTTTAAAATTTGTTTTTTTGAAAATGTTGTGCTTATGCAAAGTATAATGCAAATTGATGCGTAAATAAGCACAAACCTCCCCCAAACCTGTTTACAGCAGTGTCCTCACTGATGTCATCCGTTAAGCTCAAAAACCTGTAGACTTGGGAGGAAATTATTAATGGGGGAAAGAATATATGAAAGTGAAAATTCTCCCCCAAACTTATTTTTGGCTCACAATTTTGTAAAAATCATTTTCTTTCAAGAGCCCAAAATATACCCTCCCCAAACTTGAGTTAAACAATTTTAATCATTTAAAATCACATGAGGGGGTCAAGGTTATTGGTCAATGCCAAGCTTTGCAAAGACCGAAGGTCAACACCAACCATTCAAAAATTTTATCGATGAAGCACCAAGGTTGGTGGAAGAACATGTCACCTTTCGACAAGAAGAAGTGGGGAGGTGATAAGAGATGTAATGGAAAAGGATTGCGTCTCAATTTGGAGAGACGACACAGTGATAGTAATGATGGATTACTCGCATTGTCATGATTGTCCAAAAGAAGGGGTGGAGGTCCAATTTCTTGATCTTGGAGTTGATTCATCTCAACACCCGTGTCTTGTAAAAATGCGAGTTCATCAGCGAAAATTTCCTCAAAGCTTTCGTCGATACCCCGAAGAATAATGTCATCAGAAAAAATGGGGTGATCGTCAGACTCTATAAAAAGTTCCTCATCAGCGTTAGATGTTAACTCGGAAGAATACATGGTTGGGTCAAACAACAACATATGAAAAGAGTCAGTATCATGAGGTTGATCAAATTCGCTGCTGTCGACATCCATTAATTCGATAGAACACACATGAGTATAGGGTTCGGAGGGTTCACTTCCCAACTTGTAAATGTTAAGCTCAATTGACTTCTTTCCAAAGGATAGGGTCATAGACCCGTTTCTACAATTGATTACTGCGTTGGAAGTGGCCAAAAAGGGTCGACCGAGTATCACCGGGATTTGATTGCGTGGGTTTGCTACAGGTTGTGTATCTATAACGATAAAGTCCACAGGGAATATGAATTCCCCGACTTTGATTAACACATCTTCTAGCTCACCCCTAGGTTGGGTGATAGATCGATCGGCCATCTGAAGAGTGCAATGCGCAGGTTTTAACTCTCCGATCCCTAATTGCTCATAAACAGAATACGGAAGCAAGTTAACACTAGCACCTAGATCGAGTAGAGCACGATTGATATTTTTATCCCCAATAGAAATTGAAATTGTAGGACTTCCGGGGTCCTTTCGTTTCTTGGGTAGTTGTTGTGTAAAAGCTGTGCTCACGTTACTCGCAAGGAAAAATTTTTTTAGGTACTTGAACTTTTCTCTCCCTAGTGCACAAGTCCTTTAGGATTTTCGCATATGACGGAACTTGTTGAATAGCATCTAGGAGAGGAATGTTTATGTTAACTTGCTTAAAAATTTCCACAATCTTCTCCATTTGTGGACTTGGTCTGTTACCCCTTAACCTGTTTGGATAAGGTGCTTTATCAATAAGGGTTTGGTCCAACATTGGAGAGGATTGTGGGGACGGATTCGATCCCAAAACTGGAGTGGGAATCGACTTAGATAGATTTGGCAAAATGGGCGAAGGGTTCGAGCCTTGGGGAAAACGGAGAATAGGCTCGGGTGAAGGTGGGAGACTGGACGAATTAGGGGAAGAAGAAGAAGCTGGGGTATCATTGGTGTCACTATCATCACATTGCTCACCCACTCGGTTATTCAGCACTTTTCCCGATCTCAACGTGGTAACAACACTCACATTATAACTTTGTAAGTGGCCAGGATTAGGTATGGGTTGAGATGGGAGTTTCCCTTTCTCTCTCGCACTCATCGCGGTGTTTAACTGTGCGATTTGGTTTTCTATTGATTTAATACTCTCACCATGGGAGGCAGAGTTTTTCGTTATGGTATCAATAGAAGACCTCATCTCAGCCGAAATTTGCATGGATTGTTTCATGAACATATCCAAAGTTTGTGCAAGTGAGTTGTCAGTACCGGCCACTTGTGGTGTAGAAATGTTGGCCGGATTTTGGAAATTCTGTGACTGAAAGGGAGGCTGATTCTGTGGTTGTGGTTGCTGTGGAGGAGGTCTTTGATAATTGCTTTGTTGGTTTTGATTCCAAGCAAAGTTAGGATGATTCCTCCATCCTTGATTGTACGTGGAAGAATAAGGGTTGTTTCTAGGTCGCTGCTGAAAAGCAGCATTAGCTTGAAACGATGCATTCATAGGACATTCTTCCGTTAAGTGTGAAGGATCCGAACAGCAACCACAGACGGTCTTAGGAAGCGTGACCTGATTTAGGGAGAATGTTGAGAACTTGTTTTCAATAGCATCGAGTTTCTTCTGAATCGCTGCCATTTCGGCTTTCACTGCAATAGAAATATCGAGCTGGTGAATACCTCCCTTAGTTGAAGGTGGTCTTATGCTTTCCCACTGCAACGTGTGTTCAGCAAGGTCTTCCAGATATTTCCACGCTTCACCGTCATCTTTAGACATGAAATTGCATTGACACATTGTTTCAAGCATCTGCTTTGTCGCTGGATTAATGCCCTCATATATAATCCGACATAAATCCCATCTTTGTATTCCGTGATGGGGGCATTGGACAAGCATATCTTTGAAATGTTCAAAGCACTTCCAAAATGGTTCATTGGGAAGCTGGGTGAACTGGTTGATCTCGCTCCTAATATGGGCAGTCTTATGATTTGGGTAAAACTTCTTAAGAAATGCTATGACGAATTCGTCCCAATTAGTGATAGAGTGTGCGGCAGTATTGTAAAGCCATTTTTCTGCCAAGTCGCACAATATGAATGGGAGAAGACGTAAGCGCATAGCATCTAAAGTCAATTGTGAAGTACCCATCATTGCGCATACGTTTTCGAATTTGGTGATGAAAACGTACGCGTCTTCCGACTCAAGCCCGTGAAATTTGGGCAGCAGATTGATGTAGTGGGGTTTAATTTCGAAATTATCCCCGTTAGATGGTGGAAGAGATAGACAAGTGGGAAGAGGACCACGAATAGGATAGCATCTCTCTTGGAGAGAAATGCGCGGTGGATTCTGCGCACCTTCGGGCGGTGGCAGCGTGGTGTTATAATTTGATGGAGTACCGTCCATCTCGGTCGTGGTGTGTGGTGGGGGAAAAGAAGATGAAGAAGTACCGACTTTGGCGTCGATAGCAGGAACGCGGACAAGACGGGCACTAGGATCCCGTGTCCAGCCGAGCATGCACTAAGCGGGTTTAGTGCAAGTGGCAGCGTGTATGTGATTTTAAAATTGGCTTGTTTTGAAAAAGTGGGACTCAAGACAAATCACCCTAAGATGCACAAGCAACCCTAAAACTAAGGTCACCTAGGTCCAGTCTCTAGACCGCTCCTAGACTTTCAAAGGACAAGCCGCAGGATCAATCCTCTACCGCCTCCGTACTACCCTTGTAGCCAGGTAAGTGCCAGGTAAGTGGGAAGGAGTCACAGTAGTGGGCCTAATTAAAAACCACTAGCCTTTGACACACTTGCCTAAGCACTACAAAAGTAATGCGGATAAACGATAGATTACCCACGACCTTCCTCTGTCCTTAATGAGCGCGACAGTCCTTAGAGTCTGGTCTAGATATTTTTTAAATTATTGTAGTGTTGATGCAGATGCTCGGTTTGTGATTTGTGGGGCTTAGGAAGGGTGATGAAATCCCCACCTAATCTTGATTTGGTCTTTGCCCCTTAGAGTCCGTATTAAAATATGCAAAACAAAACAAATCACAAAACTTTTGCAAAAAGATTTTTGAGCGGCGCTATTTTGCAAAAAATCCTGCAGAAAATAGATTTTATTGTATTTGAGAGGAGAGAGAAAGAGTTGAGAAAGATACCAGAGGAGTTTGGAACCCTAGATCTCCTGTTTCCTCAAGTCCGTGACTCCAGATTGCCTCGCAAAATTCACACACAAATCGTTAAATATGCAATTTGCAGTTTTGTTTTAATAATGATATGAATCGTCTAAGAATTCAACACAAATAGTAAGAAATAAAAAATTACGCATGTATCCCCGGCAACGGCGCCATTTGATTGATACGAAAAAGTGTGTGTAGAATAACCGCAATCAATAACGGTGTCGCGTGTAGCTAGACCGAGATGAGTACGGGTCGTACTCAGGGAAACGTTGAATCTTTTACTCTTACTTTAAATGTGTTGAAAGAGAGGAGGAAATAAGAATTTTGTGAAAAGTTTCTAGATCTACGTTAAGCAAGAATGTAAAAATATAGATCTAGATTATTTTAGAGATTTAGATAATATAATAGAAGGGCTTGTAGGGTTCGTTAGGATTTAGTAGTCATGGACGATTAATTAAAAGTTACCCTTTTTATCCATTAATAGATTTAAAACTAGAACGACGGTGATGCGTGTAGATTAGGGTTTCTGGAGGGAAAAGAAATCTCACTCTTAACCCTTATCTCGACACGGAACTCCGTTCATATCTAGCCTTTACCAAAACAATCATTAATCTAATCTCTAATCGCGGTCGGAACTAACAAAGAATTGTTAGTGCGCCCGATTAGGATGTTAATGATTCTTTTGATAAAGTTCATAAACTTTATAGGACTTAAAAAGGGTTTAGGGATGTTCATCGTCCATTAGCCTACCCTAATCCGACGAACCCTGACAAGCGAAGAATTACTCGCGCATGTTGGAAGAAGAAGATGAAAAGACAGAGAGGGGAAATATAATGTAAAATGCAAAAGAATAAAATAACTACCTTTATTAATCACTTGAACAATCTACACTTTATTCCGTAGAAAATGATTACAAACTAGTTGCTTCTCGATCTTTCCTAAGGAGGTAGACGAACAGTTGATGATCAGTCTGGATGCGTGAGCGTCTGGGGCTTCGTGATCTCGTCGGCTTGATAAATTTTCCAAGAGGCTCTCGGTGCCCTTTTATAGTGCAAAGCCAGAATCTTTAGGTTGAAAACTTGGTAAAATATAGCATAGATCCACCCCAAAAAAATCTCTTCCTCTAACTCCATAGAATTGCGGCGGATCCGCGGCCCAAGGGGGGTTTGGCCGCGGATCCGCGCTTAAAGGTTAGGATCTCTTGACTGAAATTTTTGGGCTTGCATCTTGTGACATGTGGCAATCCTAGGCACCTTCAGAATCTGGAAATTTTTTCTCGGTTGCTTCCAGACTTGGTCTCCAAGTTTTACTTCTTAATTAGGCAAGTCTTCTTCAACAACTTGATTTCCTTGATAAATTCTGCATAACAACTTGGAAAATTCTGCACAATAATCTCAAATAATATTTATTAGACTTAGTTCTACTAGGATTTGGTCAATGAATTTATTTGCATACATTTTTCTACCAAATATTAATTAAAATATATTAACACATGGAAAATAGTGTTTTTACATATAAACCCTCATATGTATGATATATTATTATAAAGTCCTTTTTAATATGAAAATGGTAGGAAAAATGTAATAACAATCCTAGGCGCCGAGTAAGGAAGGCTGGGGGCAACTCCCCCTCTGGGCTAACTCCACCAGCCCCAACGGTGGAAGTCAATGCTGCCGTTCTAACTGGGAATAGCTTTGAACTACTTAACAGGGTACGTAAGAATTCGCCAACTGCCGTGCTAAAAAAGTCTCCTCGGCCTGTTGAAAAGATTAAAAAGGCGAAGCTGGAGCAGCCCCCTCAGCGGCTGTCCTCTAAAATTTATAGAGTTTGGCGACAGATCCAAGACTCGGTTATTGATCAAGACTATCCCCGCTGACAGAAAAAGATGAAGGTTTGGCAAGAAGAGAACCGCCCTGTCAAGCCACAGAAGGCGATAGCTACTTGGGTGCCTACTGCAACGGCCCCTTCAACTTCGACCGCCCATAAGAGGAGAAGGCCGGAGAAAATTCCCATGTCTGCGACAAATGTCAAGGACACTGAATTTAAACGCCCCAAGTCTGGGGGCATGGTGGTGCACACTGTCTATATGGCATCCGGAAAAGAGGAAAGCCGTGCTTCTACGAGACATCGACCGCTTACCCGGTCAATAATGAAGGCTCAGGAACAACAACAGGAGAAGCTTCAGGAGATGCTGACTGCAATGGCCGCACTCACTGGGCCAAAAGAAAATCCAGAGACCTCGGAGCAGCGTCGGGAACAAGAAACTGACACCGAGTTCCTCTGAAGAATGCTTGAGAGGAAAGAAAAAGAGGCCGCGGAACAGGCAGCCAATATAAAACGAATGGCTCTCTTGTTCCAAGACATGGCTGGGATGATATTACAGCCGGAACCTCCAGTTGAAGACCCTCCGATCATCATTGAAGACGACAGAGGGGAGACATCGAACCCTCCTCCGGCTCTTTCAGCAGCCAAAAAAGAAACCATTTCCAAGGCCGCTCTGGATGACTACATTGCTCAGCAAATACGAGCTCACCAGGTGAATGAAGCGGCCGGCCAAGTTGTTAAAACTGGGCAATCATATCCAGGCTGGTATGACCAAATAAAGTACCCGCCAGGATATACGATCCCCAAATTCCACGTATATAAGGGTACGGGTAATCCACATCAGCATGTCGCTCAGTTCAGGGCTTTTTGCGGCAATACTGGAGGTGATGATAAACTTCTACTTCGCCAGTTCGTCGGTAGCTTAGCAGAGACAGCTTTTGAATGGTACTCGGAGCTTCCCGACGACTCTGTCAAAACGTTTACAGAAATGGAGTTGCTATTCACTCAGCGGTTCGCAAGCGCCAGCGAACGCACCCCGATCACGGCATTGATCAACGCCAGAGTAAAGCCGGGAGAGACATGGGTGCAGTATGCAATCCGGTGGCGGAACCTATGGTCGAGATACGAACAACGCATAGAAGAAGCTCCTGCCGTGGGCATGTTCATATGGACCCTTGACCCTCAGTTGACTATCTCCCAATTCATGATATTCTTCAAGCCAACCACCTTCCAGGCCTTGATCGATAAGCTGGCCCAAATGGACCAGATGGGCCATAGGCCTTTCCCTTCAAAAGTGGGTTGTTTCCTGATTTAAAATCAGGAAAGCTTATGGGAAAAGCTTCAGAAAAGGGTCACGTGCTTACACGTGACCAGCAGTCACGTGTGGGCACGTGACATCTAAAAGCATCATCAAGGCAGATTCGGCTTCCTGACTACATCAAAGAAAAAGAGCTTCAAAAGAGGTCACGTGCTCCCACGTGACCAGGGTCACGTGTTAGCACGTGATGATCAAAAGCAGCAGACTTGTTCTCCAGTTAAAACAAAAAAAAAGAGTCCAGACCGGGGTCACGTGCTCACACGTGACCAGGGGTCACATGGTGGCACGTGACGGTTAAGCCGCAACCAGAGGACAGCGCAAAAAGAAAGAAGAAGGCTCATTCCAAAGGGGGTCACGTGCCCACACGTGACCATGGGTCACGTGGTCACACGTGACCGGCTTTCAAAGCCCATTTTGTCAACAGAATTAAATTCTGAAAGAGATTCAAATCTTTCCAAAGGAAAGCGACTATCTGGAACCAATCGAATTAAAGATTTAAAGATGATTGAATATCATTTATCTATGGGAAAATCTCGGGTTTGGAAAGATTTCCCCTTTAAATCTAACCGAATAACAAAGGAGAATCCCGGGACTTGAAATCCAATGGTGAATAAAATTCACCCAATAATCCAAAGGTCAAAAACGAATGATGGATGCAAATCAAACCTCTCATTGAAGATTCGTCAAAAACTAATTGATTCGGCTGCTTCACCTATAAATAGGAGCCAAGAGACAAAAAAAAGGGAGATAAAAATATAGAGAGACACACGCAGAGGAAAGAAAAGGGAGAGAGCTAGATACTTTGAGGAACTTGGATCTTCTGCAAAAGAAAGCTCTAGGTAAGAAAGGGAAGGCTCCTTGAAGGAAAAGAGAATTTAATTCTCAACAGAGTTTAACTCTGATATATAAAACAGAAGAACATATTTCTTCTCTCTTTGATAGAGGATCTGCAAAGTGCACATCTCCCCTTGAGGTTGAGAATTTAATTCTCAATGGGTCGAGATCCTGCCATGCAGATCCAAAACATAGAGAGGGAATGGAAGCACGAGAATTTAATTCTCACAGAACTATAGGAATTTAATTCCTTTAAAATAAAACTAGGGCCTGACCCTGTGTTATGGGAATTTAATTCCTTCAGAACAAAAAGAAACAGGGTTTAACCCTAATTAAGAACCTAGTTCTGTTGAAACAGCAGGGATTTAATTCCCTTGATCATAACTTAACAGAAAGTGGGAATTTAATTCTTTAAGAGCTTTTATTAGGGTTTAACCCTATTCAGTTCTTCACATGTATGAGGAATTTAATTCCTACAGAAAATTCAGGGTCCAACCCTATTCAGAATATAAATCTTTAAAAGGAAGTAGGAATTTAATTTCTCTGAAATTATTGTCAGGGTTTAACCCTACGAGGAATTTAATTCCTGGAAAAGATTAACAGATCCTCTAAATAACATACATAGAGGCAGGGTCACGTGTCACCACGTGACCCCCCCAAGAGATCTACAGAAAGCCCCTTTGAGGCAGCACCCCACGTGACCCACGTGACCTTCGGCAGAAGCTTTAACATATAGACATTTGAATGCCTGTCACGTGATGACACGTGATGCTCTGAAAGATGCGATAGTCTCAGCAGAATAAATGAAGGGAGGGCGCTCTCACGTGCTGCCACGTGACCCCTCTTGCCTTAGTGTTTAACACTAAATTGAAACTCCCGAACCCAGTGTTAAAACACTGTTGGGCCTTAGTGTTCAACACTAATCAGAAAAACTTTATTTGCAGTGTTCAACACTGATTACCTTAATATTTAACACTGATCTGAGATCTCCATTGCCAGTGTTCAACACTGATCTGTTTTAGTGTTTATGATAATAGCCTTGTTGCTGGTGTTTAACACCAATTATCTTTTAGTGTTAAACACTAACTTGTCAACCCCATTCCCAGTGTTCAACACTGATTGCTCTGTAGTGTTTAACACCAGGCTTTAGCCCAATTGGCTAAATGGATAGAGGCAAAGCCTCTCCTTCAATGGACCAACAAGAAGCCAATATTCCAGACCTGATTGGACTTAGCCCAAGCTGGCCATAAGTCCTCAATTCGTAATCAACTGGGCTAATGGGCTCATAACATAATTAATCGGTCTTGATCCCAAATTGGGTCAAGGACTATTTAAACCATTCCGGTTCTAGGGTACATCTCTTCACTCCTTTGATATTTGGCATTGTAATCCCTCAATGTCTTCAAAGAGGTGACGGGTCCCGACGACCACACATTGATATGGACTGCGGGGTCCTTAAACCCGTGTCTAATGCAAAATTCCTGGTTACGTGGAACGCGGATAATGTCACTCTTTGACCCCGCGGAAAACGTCCAGAGCGGATCCTGGTCCTCGCAGAGCACGGCAGTGAACCCGTGTGAAGCATCCAGAGCGGAGCCTAGTCCTCGCCGAGCGCGGCAGTGAACCCGTGTGAAGCATCTAGTGCAAAATTCCTGGTTACGTGGAATGCGGATAACGTCACTCTTTGACCCCGCGGAAAACGTCCAGAGCGGAGCCTGGTCCTCGCTAAGCACGGCAGTGAACCCGTGTGAAGCATCCAGAGCACATACTGGACCGCAATGTCCTTAAACTACCCATGGACCGCAATGTCCTTAAACTAGAACAATAGAGCTCCCCCTGCATGCTCTTTTGTCGGATCTAAACGGTCCCGCTTAAGCTGATCCTAGCCTTAAAGATGGCTAACGTATCCCTAAACCTTCAAACAGACTGGACTATGAATCCCCCAATTAACTCTGGCTCAAGGGTACATCTCTGAACTCCTCTGACATCTGTCGTTGTAATCCTTCAACGTCGTCAGAGAGGTGATGGGTCTCGACGGCCATACATTCAATGGAACACTAGGTCCCTAAACTGGAACAATAGAGCCCAAATGCTCTTTTGTCGGATCTAAACGATCCCGTTAAGTTGATCTTAGTCACAAAGTTAGACTAACGTATCCTTAACAAACGTTTGAGTTGATCTTAGCCTCAAGTATGGCTAACGTATCCTCAAACTAAACCCCCAAACCCAAATCTAAGATAATACGGATTTGGACTAGTCCACGTCCTACGGGCGACGACATAAATCGGTCTCCGTATACAATCCACGGGCAACAAAATACAAAACAAACACCCACGACACGAAGTGACCATCTGGAGAAGGAGAAAGTTGTTACCGCGATGCGGTAGCGTAATTAACTGCAGGGGCTTGCGCCTGCAGGGAAGAGCGTCCCCACAATCAAAAACCCCTCAAACGAGGGGGAATCTGACGAAGTCTGCTACATCGGACGCATCCGTCTAAACCTTCGATACATGGTGCCATAAATCAACTTGGCATCTTCGGAGAGGTGGACGGATAGCTCCAATTAGCATCTGCCCCGAATCTCAGCGCCAAGACGTCGCAGTCCTGCGCGCCGCCGTTCGGAGGGGAACAGATTCTGGCATGCCCGGTGGGACCTTTTCCTCTTTCCACTCCACACTTCGTGTGTCGTGACTCGCGAACCAATCGCGGTTCGCTATTGGTTGCCCTTGGGTTTCAAGATACTAAGAATTGGCGTCTCGCTTATTGCAGAAAGCGAAGGATCGATGGCTTCTACTCCCGTGAAACTCTCCAACTGCTCAGACTGCAATTGCAACCAACGCTCTGCCTCGCCAGGAGGTATAGCCTACGGACCCCAAGCTGCTTCGCTATTCACAATGCCCGTGGAACAGGTCACTCGCGCCACCACAGGATTGTTCTTTGGGACCATGCTCCCGCCGACAAACTTCACCGCTCCAGTGCTGACAACGGAAGCTCTCAAGAAGTCGGTCTTTGATCGTCTTACCCCTGCCGCGGCTCCTCTCGACGAGTCGCCCGACGTCAACGCCTCGGTCTTCTCTAGATTGGGCCAGAAATCCTGCGAACCCATCATGGGGCCTACAATCTCAGAGAAGGCTGCTTCTAAGAAGGTGGCCGCTCCTGCCC
This sequence comes from Agapanthus africanus, assembly GCA_030015575.1. Classification (NCBI taxonomy): domain Eukaryota; kingdom Viridiplantae; phylum Streptophyta; class Magnoliopsida; order Asparagales; family Amaryllidaceae; genus Agapanthus; species Agapanthus africanus. Next base: position 535,886,137 of record JASDDO010000010.1, on the reverse strand, counting down.
CCGAAGTCGTCAAGGCAGCTTCTCCGGCCAAAAGGTCGGTCTTTACAAGATTGACGGCTTCAGCTCCCGCTCCTGCTGCCCAAAGGACGTCGGTCTTTGACAGGCTAACACCAACAGCGACCCCCCACCTACACAGGGGGCAAGACGAAACCATTCTTACCGCTGACCCAACGCCGTCCGCTCGACACGCTCGACGTCGCCATTGGCGCCGAGTAAGGAAGGCTGGGGGCAACTCCCCCTCCGGGTTAACTCCATCAGCCCCGATGGCAGAAGTTAATGCTGCTGTTCCAACTGGGAACAACTTCGAAATGCTAAATAAGGTGCGAAGGAATTCTCCTACTGCAGTGCTGAAGAGGTCTCCTCCCCCATTAAAAAAGGTTGTGGAAATAAAACCCGAACAACCCCGATCTCCTCAACGGCTGTCTTCCAAAATCTATAAGGTTTGGCGGCAGGCCCGGGACTCGATCATCGATCCAAACTTCTCCCACCAGCACAAGAAGCTGAAAATCCAACCGGAAGCTGGTCACCTGGCTAAACCCCAAAAGGCTGTCTGGACGCCCACCTCAACGGCCCCCTCAACCTCCATGGCTCATAAAAGGAGGAGGCCAGAGAAAACCCCCCACCATGCAACGACGACTAAAAGCACTGAGCCCAGATGCCCTAAATCTGGGGGCATGGCGGTGCACACTGTTTACATGGCCTCTGGAAAGGAGGAAAGCCGCACTTCTACGGGCCACCGACCGCTAACCCGATCCGTGACGAAAGCCCAGGAGCAGCAGCAAAAGCTTCAGGAAATGATGAATGCTATGGCCGCACTTACCGGGCCAAAAGAAAACCCAGAAACATCCTCAGACGCACGCCGGGAGGAAGAAACCGACGCTGAATTCCTTCGCCGGACACTGGAGAAAAAGGACAAAGAGGCTGCTGAACAAGTAGCCAACATACAACGTATGGGCCTTCTCTTCCAAGATATGATAGGAATGATGATCCAGCGGGACTTACCCGCCGAGGATCCCCCAATCGTGCTGGAAGACGACCGAGGAGAAACGTCAAATCCACCACCAGCCCTCTCAACGGCCAAGGAGGAGGCAATCTCTAAGGCTGACTTGGCTGACTACATAGCCCAGCAAATCCGGGTTCATCACGCGACTGAGGCAGCTGGTCAAGTCGTGAAAACGGGACGGCCGTATCCAAGCTGGTACGACCAAATCAAATACCCGCAAGGTTATACGATACCAAAATTCCACGTGTACAAGGGGACCGGCAACCCCCATCAACATGTCGTCTAGTTCCGGGCCCTCTGCGGTAACACCGGCGGTGACGATAAACTGTTGCTCCGCCAGTTCGTGGGCAGCTTATCAGAAACAGCGTTCGAATGGTATTCGGAACTCCCGAACGATTCTATCAAAACGTTCGCTGAAATGGAGTTGTTATTCACTCAGCGATTCGCAAGTGCCAGCGAACGGACTCCCATAACTGCATTGATTAACGCCAGGGTAAAACCAGGCGAAACCTGGGTCCAGTATGCTATACGCTGGCGGAATTTGTGGTCGAGATGCGAACAACGCATTGAGGAAGCACCCGCAGTGGGCATGTTCGTGGGAACCCTAGACCCCCACGCAACTATCTCCCAGTTTATGATGTTCTTTAAGCCAACCACATTCCAGGCTTTAATCGACAAGTTGGCTCAGATGGACCAGATGGGTCATAGACCACCTCCCCCGAAGTCTGAACCTCGGAATGACAAGGGTAAAGGAAGGGCAACCTTTGTTGCGAATGCCCAACAGCAACCTAACGCCCCGAAACCGGCAGATCAACTGGAAGAAAGACGCCGGTATTATAATGAGAAGATGAAGCGCCCCTACTCGTTCCCACGAGACAAGACGAAACGGTTATTCGAGCTGGCAATACGCAACAGACTTATAAGCCTACCAAATCCAAGGCGACCGCCGCAACCTACCGAGATGAATAACCCTAACTATTGCCCTTACCATCAAACGGTAAGCCATCCGATTGAAGATTGCTTCGTCTTCAAAGGATGGATTGAAGATCAATACCTCCAGGGGAAGTTTGTACTGTCCGAAAAGTGGAAGGTGAACCCACCACAACCGCATACTCCTAAGAAAGCAGATACACCGGGGGCAACCTGCTCCTTTATTGAAGAAGCTCCATGGGAGGTCGTGCTATCAACCAAAACCAAAAGAATGCTGAGAGACCTTCATGCGTGCCCTGCGATCGAATGGAAGGACCCTCTTGAACCTCAAATTATCGAAGGGATGCTAAGGCGCTGCCCAACTACAAAGACTCGCGGTAAGAGCCCAAATACTCACGCCCAATCGTCAAAATCTTCGAAGAAAAAGAAGAAGAAATCCAAGAAGTCTGTGAAGCTTGGAAACGAGCACACGAACTTGCAGAAGCAAATCGACGCGCTGGAAGAATACAATCAAAAGGCGCGAACTCCTGTCACACTGCAAGAGTTCCTCAACCACATCTTTCAAGAGGGAGACGATGGAGAGAGCTCGTCGGAGGAATCTGAAGGGTATATGGCGAGTTGTAACGTAATCTCCCACTCGTTTACCGATGATGGGAAAACTCCTGGCACTAAGAAGCTGGAGGCAGAGCCTGTACCAGAGCGTGCATGGACAACAGACGAAATGATCGACACTTTTCTAGACGAGATCCGTCTAAAATGTAAAGCAGACCAGGAGCGTGAGATGGCCACATCGGAAGGAGCCAAATGCGGGCAACTGAACGGAAGAGTTGAACTACCCCTGCCAGAGCGAAAGGCATCCGAAGTAGACAAGAAGATATTCAAGACGAGGAAAAGGTTTGCCAAAGCCATGTCAATGGGAATGAAGCTACCACCCTCGGAAGGAAACACGCACGATGGGGTGGAAAGGCACCCTGATTATTGCGCATATCACCGGAAAATCTCACACCCCACGGAGGAGTGCGACGCCTTTAAGATATGGTGGCAAGGATATGTTGTTCATCGGCAACATTTTAAGCGCATGAAACGCAAGAGCCGTCGGGAGCGAAGAAGTACTATCGATGGGCACGACAGAACTACTGGCAACTGTTACATGGTTAACGCCAGGGGGTCACAAGTTCTCACCTTTGGGAGCGACTCTGATGAAGAAATGGCTCTGGGCCCTCTCTTCAAAGAATCCGTTTTAGGGAAAGAGGAGAAATCGGAGATCTGCGAGAACATTCAGCTGCGCAATCGCACACTCCCAGAAAAAAATCTCGGGCCCGTAAGTAGAAAGGACAAGGAAAAGGAAAAGGTCACTGAAGATATCACTTTAGATGACCAAGTCATGAGAGAGCTGGCTGCCAAAGACCCTCCTAGGAAGGGTAAGGTGGACTATAACATTCTCGCGCACCTAAGGAAGCTACCTTCTTAGCTTAGCATTCTCGATGCCCTCCTATTATCAAAAGAAGCGCGAGACTCACTAATTAAGGCGTTACAAGAACCTGAGCAATTCCAAGCCTTCCTCGCCACTGAAAAGATGAAGGATGAACTGGAGGAAGTGCATACGGCCGACATCACTTTCGGTGATGAAGACCTCCTTCTCGGGACGTGCGACCACAACCGTCCCCTATATGTCTCCGGATACTGCCATGATATCAAGATAGGCAAGATCCTGGTGGATAATGGATCCTCCGTCAATCTCCTTAATGTTCGGGTGTTGAAGGAAATCTGCATGAATGTGCAACACCTCGCTCGTGACAAAATTACTATCTCCGGTTTCGATTCACAATCGTCACGGACTCTCGGATCTGTGATACTAACATTACGCTTTGGACTTCTTGTCACAGACATCAAATTCCATGTCATTGACGCCAAGACCTGCTACAACGCCTTGCTCGGTCGTCCTTGGTTACACGAATACAACATCATCCCTTCTACACAACATCAGTGTATGAAGTACTTTAAGGATGGTTTCGAGTACACCGTAACAGGTGAGTTAAACCCATTTTCCGTGAACGAAGTCCGCAAATACGAAGATGCGAAGTACTTTTTGCCAGATTTCGAGGATACAGAAAGGTGTCGCAATCCGGAGAACAAAACCGCCGCCGCCATCCCTGTTTTCGGAAGCGATACCGAAGAAGAGGATGAGATAGTTTATGCTGGGCCATCTCAACGCAACAACCTGGGGACGCCCGCCCCCATGTTGGTCTTCGGAAGTGATTCAGAAGATGAAGTTAATGCTGTGTTCTCCAATCGGCTGTCAATACAAGCACCCCCTGGCGATGACCAAAGTTTGCAAATCACCATGGTACCGCGAGAACACTACAAGGATCTCGACACACTTCAAGCTCACAATGTGCAGAACCTGCAAACATTCTACGTCCCTCCCAGGCAAAGGGGTGAGAAGGCGATCCTATTCTACCGATCCTCAGAGTCGAAAGTAGAGAGAGAGATCTGGCATGGTGCGGATACTACACTTGACAGGCTCCAACCCATCCGTCTGCCCAGATACTATACAAAGGGATTAAAGAAGCTATTGAAGCGCCAAGGAGTACCCTTAGAACAGACCATTCGGCAGGCTCGGTTCTACAACAGAATTTGGGATGTCCCCGGGACTCAACGTAAATTGCCCAACGGGAAGATGGAAACACTCGGGCTTGGATACGCAAGAGCCGGAAAACGGGAACGGGCTCACAGCAGCTACGCTATATATACCTTTGATGAAGAGGAGGACACCCTGTCAGGAGATGCCAACCCCCCATCAAAACTAGACCCCGCGATTAAAGCGCCGAGTCCGTCGTTTGAGGAACAAATGGGCAAGCCTATCAGGAAAGTGGGTCAGAAAGCTCGGGAAGACCACAACCGCGAAATGTCCATCTACGAGAAGGCCAGGACGCAACGTCTATTTCAACATGCTGCAAAAGACAAAGACGCTTATCCTCATCAATCCGTTGTACGAAAGGCCCGATGCAGAGACGGAAATAAATCAAGAAGCGGCTCGGGTTTGTCCCTCATGAAGAAGATGAGTCGAGCGTACTCCTTCCCCCGAGACAAGACGGAGAGGTTACTCAACCTCGCTATAAAACATCAAGTGATCACGCTTCCAGAGTCTAGACATCCTGAGCAAGCTAACAAGGCTTCTTATCTGAGTTATTGCTCTTATCACTAAGCCATAGGACATCCTACCGAAGACTGCTTCACCTTCAAGAACTGGGTCGAGGACCAGTACCAACGGGGCAGATTCGCTTTATCCGACGGCTGGAAGGTAACGCCACCACAAAAGCACGAGCCCAAGGCCGCAAGAGCAGAACCGGGTCCACCTCAGTCCGGGGAGCGGGTTCGCATTTGTTATACGATTACGATATTAAGAGAAGAGCCCGAGAACGTAGATGACCTTCCCCGGTGCTTTGAGAACAGCGATGATGAGGTGATCTCAGAATTTCCGCCCGCGCCGAAAGAACTGGAAGATGGTATACACACCACTGCAGATAACCTCAAGAAGATTGAGTTGGGATCGGCAGACGACCCGCGACCGACATTTGTCAGCGAGCTGCTATCCGAAGAAAGGGTGGCTGCGTTAAAGAACGTGCTTCTACGGCATAAAGACTGCTTCGCGTGGAACTACTCCGAGATGCCAGGATTAGATCCGGAGATTGCTGTGCATAAATTAGCAATATCCCCAGATATCAAGCCAGTCAAGCAGGCGCCAAGGAGGATGCGACTCGAGCTTGAGATGAGCATCAACGCCGAAGTGAAGAAGCTGATCGATTCTGGATTTATCCAAGAAGTCCAATATCCCGACTGGATCGCCAATATCGTCTCGGTAATGAAGAAGAATGGGACGGTACGCATATGCGTGGATTTCAGGGATCTCAATAAAGCCTGTCCAAAGGATGATTTCCCAGTACCAGTAACCGAGCTAATGATAGATAACACGTCCACTCACGAGGTTTTCTCCTTTATGGACGGTTCATCAGGATACAATCAGATAAAGATGCATCCCGAAGACCAAAAGCACACCGCTTTCCGGACCCCTTTGGGTATATTCTGCTACAGGGTTATGCCTTTGGTCTAAAGAACGCTGGCACTACCTATCAAAGGGCCATGACAAAGATCTTTGATGACCTCATACACGACGTCGTCGAGTGCTATATCTATGACCTCGTAGTAAAGAGCATGTCATACGAAGATCATTTAAAGCATCTGGAGACTGTATTTCGACGCCTTCGGCAATATAATTTGAAAATGAACCCCCTCAAATGCACGTTTGGAGTCTCCTCGGGCAAATTTCTGGGATTCATCGTTCGACACCGAGGTATTGAAATAGATCCGTCAAAGATTAAGGCGATCATGGAAATGCCTCCGCCAAGAACCCTCAAGCAGTTGCGATCTCTCCAAGGGAAGCTCGCATATATCCGGCGGTTTATCGCTAATCTTTCGGGCAAATGCCGTCCTTACAGCCACCTGATGAAAAAGGGAACTCCATTCGCTTGGGATCACAAATGTCAAGGTGCACTAGACGAGATCAAGCAGTACCTGCAGAACCCTCCGGTGTTGGCTGCGCCGGTCAAGGGAAAACCCCTCATTCTTTATACAACCGCCCTCGAAGGTTCTTTAGGCGCATTATGGGAACAAGAGAATGATCAGGGGAAAGAGAGAGCACTCTACTACTTAAGTCGAGTTCTGCTGGGGGCAGAAAGCAACTACTCTCCCATTGAAAAACATTGCTTGGCGTTAATCTTCGCGATAACAAAGCTCAGGCACTATGCGTTGGCACATGAAGTCCGTCTCATTTCAAAAGTGGATCCCCTTAAATACTTGATGTCGAAAGCCATATTGACGGGACGACTCGCTAAGTGGGCCCTGCTCTTGATGGAGTTCTCGATAACGTATCAGCCTCTTAAGGCTATGAAAGGCCAGGCCATTGCCAATTTCCTCGCTGAGCACCCGATACCGGCCGATTCTCCCCTGAACTGTGATTTGCCGGACGAGCATGCATTTGATGCGATTAGCGGCAGTAGTACCCAATGGGAACTCTATTTCGATGGGGCGTCCTCCGTAAAGAAACAGAAACAAGGTATCCCAATAACCAAATCGGGGATAGGCCTCGTCTTTGCAACTCCACAAGGAGGGATAATGCGCTTCGCCTTCTCCTTAACAGAGCCGAGGACAAACAATGAAGCTGAATACGAAGCTCTGATAGCAGGCCTCGAAATCGCCATCGACCTAGGAATTGAAGACCTCCTTATATACGGGGATTCTTAACTGGTCGTTAGTCAAGTAAAAGGTGACTACCAAACGTGCAAACCGGAGTTGGTGAAGTACGGCGAAAAGGTGCAACAACTATTGACCCAAATTCCCTCCTATACTTTGGAGAACATACCGCGCGCGGAAAACAGCAAAGCAGACGCGTTGGCTAAACTTGCTAAAGAACTGGCTGATGAGAACCTCGATGATGTCAGAATCGTGGTACAAAGCCGTCGAGTGCTCGCCCCGGCAGAAATATCTCCGGAATCATGCGAAGAAAAGGGAGCGACCGAGCAGACGACCCTACAAATAAAAGACCATGAGAAGGCCGAAGACTGGAGGGAAGTCTTCATAGACTACTTTAAGTCCCACCGAATGCCCAAAGAAGCGTCCTCAAGACATCAGCTCATGAAACGAGCTCTATCTTTCGCTTTCGTCAACGATATTCTATACAAGAGATCGTTTGATTCTCTATGGCTGAGATGCTTAGGACCTGACGAAGCAGAAAGAGTCATTCAGGAAGTTCATGACGGACTTTGCGGTTCTCACCAAGCAGGCCCAAAGATGAAGTTAAAAATTAAACGGATGGGTTACTACTGGCCCACGATGATCCAGGACTGCCTCGAATATGCGAAGCAATGCCACTCATGCCAGATTCATGGAGACTTCATCCACCAACATCCGAATCCACTGCATCCAACGGTGGCTAGTTGGCCATTCGAAATGTGGGGGACTGACATAGTAGGCCCCATTGAGCCAGCATCATCTCGGGGACACCGTTTTATCCTGGCGACGACTGATTACTTCTCCAAATGGGCAGAAGTAGTACCACTGAGGGAAGTGAAGACGGAGAATATCCTCCATTTTTTCAAGACGCACGTCATCTATCGGTTTGGAACCCCACGGCGGATTATCTCCGATAATGGGCCAGCCTACAGAAGCCATAAGATTAGCCGCTTCGCACAGCAGCACAATATAGACTGGAGATATTCTTCGGTTTACAACCCACGAGCTAACAGTCTGGCCGAGGCCTTCAATAAGACCTTGACGAAGATCATAAAAAAGACCGTTTCCAGGAATAAGAGAGACTGGCACGAAAGGCTGCAAGAAGCCCTTTGGGCTTATCGAACTACATTCAAGACGTCCACGAACACAACGCCGTACGCATTGGTATTTGGGACGGAAGAAGTGTTCCCCCTCGAGATAGAGTTACCCTCTCTGCGAGTAGCAGTCCACCACGAGCTGACGAACGAAGAAAATGCTCACCTTCGGCTTGAGGAGCTTGATGCCCTCGACGAAACCCGGCTCATAGCGCAACAACATCTAGAGGCCTACAAAGCAAAGATGACGCGCTCGTACGAAAGATTGACCAGGCCGAGGACATTCCGCCAAGGCGAACTCGTACTAGTGGTCAAAAGACCTATGATCCCCAATCGCGCCAAGCGAGGAAAATTTGAGCCAAACTATGAAGGCCCGTACATCATAGACAAGGTCTACCAGGGTGGAGCCTATCTACTCGTGGACATGCACGGTGAAAGGCCTTTCAGGCCAATAAACGGCCGCTTCTTAAAGAAATACTATGCTTAATAAGCCACAGCCTAGGTCAATGATAGATGACGACGACTATGTCCGCTCGCTATCTTCCTAGGCTCAGACTTTACAAGCAGCAGCCGGCCTTCCCATAGCGACGGACCGAAACGTCCTTAAACTAACGACGGACCGAAACGTCCTTAAACTAACGACGGACCGAAACGTCCTTAAACTAGCGACGGACCGAAACGTCCTTAAACTAACGACGGACCGAAACGTCCTTAAACTAACGACGGACCGAAACGTCCCTAAAACTACTACCGCAGTATCTTTAGGCTGACAAGATAAAAAAAAGGAGAGAGAAAGAAAAAATAAAAAAAAAATATATGAAAAAGAATTAAAAAAAAACGGTATGTCCATAAGCAAAATGGGCACGGATGAAAACCAGAAAGGGCTCCGTGAGTAAAAACAGCAGGGCTGCCGGCAAGTGTTCGTGAAAACCCGAAAGGACGCGACCTTGTAAAAAAAAAGTGAAAAAGAATAAAAAAAACGGTATGTCCATAAGCAAAATGGGCACGGATGAAAACCCGAAAGGGCTCCGTGAGTAAAAACAGCAGGACTACCGGCGAGTGTTTGTGAAAACCCGAAAGGGCGCAACCTCGTTAAAAGACACTTGTAGGGTCCTCTCGACCTTGTAAGGAGAAACCACCTGCATGAGATCCTTACGACTCACAAAGGAGCAACACGCTTAGGGATCCTCACGATTCCTAAGGAGAAAATACACTTACGAGATCCTCACGACTCGTAAGGAGAATTCTCTTGTGGGACACTCACGGCTCATGAGATTTGAAAGTCTTAAGTTACAGAAACCTAAACCTGTTCTTAAGCGAATCCTCCACAACCTTCGATATTGCCCTACAAGAGGCTCAATACTGACCCTTGTATACAATCCACGGGCGCGAATAAACATTTCCCCAGCAAAGTCACGCCCGTGACTAGGGACATGTCCATATGATGAGCAACCCTTGTAGGTCCTCTCGACCCATAAGGAGAAAACCCTCTTGTAGGATCCCTACGACTTACAGAGGAACATACACTTAGGAATCCTCACGATCCCTAAGGAGAAAATACACCGGCAAGATCCTCACGACTTGTAGGGAGAAATACCTTTGTGAGACCCTTACGGCTCATGAAGTCAAAAGCCTTGGTCGACAGGACCCTTAACCCTGTTTACTGAGCCACCTTTGTTCAATAGCGACAGAGGCAAATGATGATCCGCTCCTGGCAACATCCCAGTTGTAGCGGTGCTGATGCTGAAATCGGTGTCTAAAATCCAAACTTGCGGCGAAAAAGCTAGCAAGCCACACATGCCTACGAAATAGCCGAAATGATGGGGCAACTTGCAATAAAAAGCAGCAAGTAAAAATGTATGCATGAAAAATAGCTGAAATGATGGGGCAACTCGCAATAAAAAGCAGCGAGTAAAAAAGAAAAATAGCCGAAATGATTGGGCACCGCGAAAAATAGCCGAAATGATGGGGCAATCGCGACCTTTGCGATATAAAAGCTGAAACGATAGAGCATCGCGGAAAAAGAAATAAAATAAAAATAAAATGTATGCCTTACAGGTGATGCTCCATCACACCCTGTATACAATCCAATGGCATAAACAAAAAGGGAACATACCTCCCTCCCCCACGTTTCACCAAAGAAAGAAGCTAAATCTCGACGGGTCACAAGCGACCTAGAGATCATCCCAACACTCGTCTCGTAACGACAGACACAACTTCAAGCTAAGCGGAATAGCGGCAACGCCCAGTTCCATGGCTCGGTGGTATACATATCGCCAACAGTCAAACCTCCATCCCGTGAAATGCAGATACAATCAGCAAGATTCCTGGTTACGTGGAACGCGGATAATGTCACTCTTTGACCCCGTGGAAAACATCCAGAGCGGAGCCTAGTCCTCGCCGAGCACGGCAGTGAACCCGTGTGAAGCATCTAGTGCAAAATTCCTGGTCACGTGGAACGCGGATAATGTCACTCTTTGACCCCGTGGAAAACGTCCAGAGCGGAGCCTAGTCCTCGCCGAGCACGGCAGTGAACCCGTGTGAAGAATCTAGTGCAAAATTCCTGGTTACGTGGAACGCGGATAATGTCACTCTTTGACCCCGTGGAAAACGTCCAGAGCGGATCCTGGTCCTCGCAGAGCACGGCAGTGAACCCGTGTGAAGCATCCAGAGCGGAGCCTAGTCCTCGCCGAGCACGGCAGTGAACCCGTGTGAAGCATCTAGCGCAAAATTCCTGGTCACGTGGAACGCGGATAATGTCACTCTTTGACCCCGTGGAAAACGTCCAGAGCGGATCCTGGTCCTCGCAGAGCACGGCAGTGAACCCGTGTGAAGCATCCAGAGCGAAGCCTAGTCCTCGCCGAGCACGGAAGTGAACCCGTGTGAAGCATCTAGCGCAAAATTCCTGGTCATGTGGAACGCGGATAATGTCACTCTTTGACCCCGTGGAAAACGTCCAGAGCGGATCCTGGTCCTCGCAGAGCACGGCAGTGAACCCGTGTGAAGCATCCAGAGCGGAGCCTAGTCCTCGCCGAGCACGGCAGTGAACCCGTGTGAAGCATCTAGCGCAAAATTCCTGGTCACGTAGAACGCGGATAATGTCACTCTTTGACCCCGTGGAAAACGTCCAGAGCGGATCCTGGTCCTCGCAGAGCACGGCAGTGAACCCGTGTGAAGCATCCAGAGCGGAGCCTAGTCCTCGCCGAGCACGGCAGTGAACCCATATGAAGCATCTAGTGCAAAATTCCTGGTTATGTGGAACGCGGATAATGTCACTCTTTGACCCCGTGGAAAACGTCCAGAGCGGATCCTGGTCCTCGCAGAGCACGGCAGTGAACCCGTGTGAAGCATCCAGAGCGGAGCCTGGTCCTCGCCAAGCACGGCAGTGAACCCGTGTGAAGCATCCAGAGCAAATACCGGACTGTGGAGTCCTTAAAATCCACGGACTATGACGTCCTTAACCTCGACCGTGATGTCTTAAAACTAATGATCAACCACCCCGATTCCCTACAGATTTTTCCTTGGTTTAAGGGTACATCTCTTCACTCCTTTGATGCCCGGCGTTGTAATTCCTCAACGTCTTCAAAGAGGTGACGGGTCCCTGCAACCAAACACCGGACTGTGGAGTCCCTAAATCCACGGACTATGAGGTCCTTAACCTTGACCGTGATGTCTTAAAACTAACAGCGGACTGTGGAGTCCTTAAATCCACGGACTATGAGGTCCTTAACCTTGACCGTGACGTCTTTAAACTACGATACCTTGAGAGATCCCTGACTCCGTGAAACACGGATAAGGATGATCACATCCGGCACTCGCAGGCCCTCACGACCTGTAAGGAAGAAAAACTCTCTTGTGAGATCCTTACGACTCTCAAGGGAAAACCCGCTTAAGGATCCTCACGATCTTTAAGAAGAACTCACACCTATGGGATCCTCTCGACCTGTAGGGAGAAAAACCCTTTATGAGACCCTCGTGGCTCGTAAAAAGCAAAAGTCTTAGGAAGCAGATCTTAACCCTGAGTCCTGAGCCATTGCTGTCCTGCAAGGAGATCAAGATAGAATATCCGCAGAATACATTCAATGAAAAAGAGACACATCATTGAGAAGAAGAATGTATCTTTTATTCATAAACCAAAATGGGTACAAAGTACAATTCATGAAAGAAACGAAAAAAAAATACTCTCATCCATGAGTATGTACAAAAAGGAAGGAAAAGATACAAGTGTTTCAAGCCGACGGGCGATTCAGCAACTTGGTCAGCTCATCCTGCTTTTGTTGGACCACGGCTTCATGACGCAAGATCTCCAAAAGACGAGCCTCCGCCTGCGCCTGCTGGGCCTGATACGAAGCAAGCCGGGCTTCAAGCCCTTTCTCAGTGGCCTTATGAGCCTCGACCCTCTCACGAGTGAACGTGACAGCTTTATCGAGAGCCACCACCTCTTTGATGGACTCCTGAAGCACCCGCCAGAGTTCATACGCTTTGTTGGCTTTGGCTGTGAGATTGGCTTGAAGCTCGCCCAGCGCCTTGGAGGCTAGCTCCCTCTCCGAGAACTTGCGACCGAGCCTCTTCTCACATGACGTCATGTTTGCCGCGCACCGTGCTATCAGCCCCCGTAACTTCGCCTTTGCAGCCACGGCCTCCAAGGAAAGGTGGGAACATTCGAGGACGTGAAAACAAGCCTCCACTCGCCGGCAGAACTCCACCCAGACTCGCACCACCCCTTCGCTGTGGTAGGTGGCAAGAAAAGGAAGAGAACCGTTAGCCTCGGCAGTGAATGCTTCAGCCGTGGTCGCGCTGCCAGCACGTAGCTCCTCGATCAGAGACGACAAGGAGACGAGACTTAATTGGGCCAAGCGTTCTGAAGCCCGTAAGGCATAAGGGCCGGGTGGCACCACGATGCGCGACTCCAACGCCGTAGAGACGGGCAGAGCTGTTCAAATTTGGAAGACGTCAGCAAAACTCTTAAACGCAGAACGAACGGGACTATAATAAAATGTCACTCACCGACAGTCATGCAAATAGGAGCTGAAGGTTCCCCTGGCCCTTCAACGACCTCGACCTCATCGTCGGCTTCCAAAACTATAAGATACATCAACGTCATTTCGCAAAATAGTAACAATGCTATGGTAAAAAAAAAGGGGGGGCGAATGACACTGACCTTGCCCAGAGGAAAGGACAATACGCTGAGGGGAGATCGCCTGCGGAGCTGCCATCTTCAATAAACGCTGAAATGACTGTCGAGGCGAAAGATCTGCGATCGTGGCCGCCAAACCGCGCAATTCTGGGAAAGATAAAAGAGTTCAGACTATGAAGAGGTTGCTAAATTAAAACGCAGAGGGATACCTTCGACACTCCTCCCGTTCTGGGCCGGGGGGATAGCAGCTTCAACGGTCTCCGCCGTGACCTCAGGCTCCAACGAAGGGAGAGTAGTCCCGACTACCTCGCTCCCAGCCTTTGGGCCGCCCTCAGTAAGAGTCATTGGGGCGGCGGCCTCCAAAGGAGCCTCCCCCAAAGGGGCAAGCACTCCCTGATCAAGAACCACCGCTGGAAGTTCTACCATAAGAGGAACAGCCTCGTCAGCCCCCTCCACATCCAGCAAGGCTTCATTGAGAATTTCGGCGGGCTTTAGCTTTAGTGGGCCAGTAGGGAGCTCCCCCAGCGTCGAAGATTCTGCACGGTTCAAATAAGAATAATGATACATATGCACAGGCATAAATAATCGGAAAGACTACAAAGGAAGCACAACGTACCTATACGCAAAGAAGCCCTCAATATGGCTTCTTCAAGCCGCTGCTCCTTCTCAAGGAGGTGGGCTCGCCGGGGTTCAAGGGTAGACTCGTGACCGCCGGTCCACAAAGAGAGTGCATCAGCTGCGTCTTCTGAAGCGGCCTGCTTCAAAGCCCTTTCCCCCCATTCCTCCAAAGGGCCGATAAATCGCCGCCGAATCTACGAAGGGTCTTCGTAAAAAATTACAGCGGGATAAAACTTCTTCGGAACCTTGGCGTTATGAGACGCGTCTTTTGAGCGCCGTATGGCCTCGGCCAACTGTGCAGCCTCCTCATCAGCCGAACTCGGGAAGATAAGTCCAGCGTCTGACCCTTGCAGGGCCAATGGTTCGTCTTCAAGGATAGGCTCAGACTCCACCACAGAATCAAGCGGGGCGGTAGCCGCTTTCCTCCGCCGTTTAGACCCAGAGCCGGTCGCTAAGGATGACCGCTTCCTCCCTCGCGAAGCCTTAGGGCGGCGCTGGCCCACATCGCCCTCAGCGCCCTCATCCCTGTTACTCTCGCTCGGTGCCACAACCGAGGACGACATCGCCATTGCCGACGCCACGGGGGGCGGTGCCGCCACCGGCAGAGGTGCTACCACCGGGGCCCGTTTACCCCTCGATCGAGAACCCAAGGGCATACCAGCTATTGGAGTAAGGTCTACCCCGGACTCCCCCGGAATGAGCGCGGTGCCAATCTCCCTCAAAGGAAAGCGGACTGGAACCCTCAGTCGTAGCTCAGCTCCCGAAACCTGATGAGGGGCGTCGTGACCAAGAAGCACCCTTCTTTCTTCAAGAATAATTGGGCTGATCCGATGAAGATACCAGCCCGTAAATGCACCTACACATCGGGGCATGTACTCGGCTTCAGGGACCATGAAATAAGAGCCGGTGTTCAGCCTCATGAAATGATGAGCGGCATCGCGAACAGCATCGAGCGAAGGGATCGGGGCAACTATAAAAGCCTCGAAAGGAACGCCCTGGTCGTATCCAAGCTGTCGGGCAAATCGATGCGGATTGTACCGCATGAAAAGAGCTGCACTGTCCTGGCGAAACACCAAGTAGCCCGGTCTAATTGTATACAAATGCGCGGCCTCCCGGGGCTTCAAAGAAGGTGCGTTGTCTTTCGACTGGTCCCAGAGTTGTTGAACGGGACCCGAAGGAGTAGACAAGACCCGATCAGTAAAAACCAACCCGCCGGCGGTGGCATGAGGAGAAATCAGCACCCGTATAGCCCCGAATTGAGTCGGGTCGGCGGCAGAAGCATCCACTAATCGCATAAGTCGAGGAAAAGGGTAGGCATCGTAAAATGAGGGCCTCTGATGCATGGCGAAAGCCCCCAATACGTGCATTTCGATCCAGGACGTGAAATAATGAAGCGAAAAGTTTACCACATCCACCCCAGGCGTAGAGGTATTAGCTGCGGTGCCCAATCCATTATAGAGGTGCGCCAAGGCCGGGATGCCGATGGCCAACCGCGTCCCCTCAGCAATACGATGAGCCGGGTAGATGACCGAGGCTCTCATGAAGCGGCGATGCATGGGGATAACGACCAACTAAGCCAAACACTGACAAACCACACGAAGAATGTTTCCTCATCCATACCGGGTGCTGCAACGGACTCAAAAGACATCGGCGACACGATGGGAATATAATATTGTGGCAGGTCCGATTCAGCGGTCGGTAGGTTCTTCGGACCAAACCCAAAGGGGTCTCTGATGTTAGCAAACTTCGGAGCAGTCTTCGATATGACGTCCTCACGAAGGAAGCAGGAAATGAAGCTTTTAAAGGTAACACCCTGCTCCTCAGATTCAGTGAACAATCGATCAAAAATACCCAGCGCCTTGATCAAGCTGGGGCGCTTGTGGCGAACAGCGTTCTCAACAGACAAGCCGTCAGCCGGTGCAGACTCGGGCTCAAAGACATACTCGTCAGGAGGCAACAACTCCTCATACAGTGCACCCCTGATCGGCAATCCCGAGATTTCATAAAATTCTGCAAGAGAGATCGAGACCTCACGATCTCCTACGATGAAAGTGTTGGTAGGAAGATTCCATTGGTTTAAAAACGCCTTAACCCACCAGGCATGCGGGGACTTATAATGGAAGAGTGACGCGTATATGGCCTGATAAAGCCCGACTTTCTGCAACCGCACCCGATGGGCAGAAAGGATGTAGCGAGCCCAGAGAAGGTAGCCCGTAGGATGTCTAGGAGTGAGCCCTATCTTATAAATTTGCCCCCACGGGTGGGCCTCACCCTGGCAGATACGCCGTCCCAAGATGTCTATGGCCGGGATCGGATGATTCGGTATGCCGGTCGTCGAAGGCTCCAGCCTCCCCGTTGGAGTCCAGTTGGGCATTTCCACAGCAAAAACTGTCCTCGGAGGATCCATCGGTAAAAATGGGAAAGTGGGTTCCGCCGGCACCGCGCAAAGAAAACTCCGGCGACCCTGAATAATCTGACTGTACTAAGATCCCCATTGAAGAAGGTTGGTGCAGTTCGGGTCATGGGCCCGAATCATCGCCATCGCTTCCTCATCAGATGGTGACTGAGGAAAAGCCGCCTCCGAGCGAGAAAAGGGAAAGCGTGGAACAGAAGCCATCGCACCTGAAATCCAATAAAGGGAGACCGTTAAAAGAAAAGTTAGCGATATATATTCATGCATGAACATAAAGACTAGTTGAAGAAAGCAACAGCAAAGTTTCCTGGGACCATTGGCTACAAAACACATGGGCCCCACAGAATCCGGATGACGGCTCATTAATAATGAGACCAGATAGTTACAATAAAACAAAGGGAATATCCTCATTTAATAAAGAATGATGACCATGCACATTCCCCCAACGGGATCTATCTCGGGCTCTACAATGAATCCAACAAGATCAAGGGAATTAAATTCCCACAGAAGACATCATTACAAAACCTCCTGTTCCATTAATTGCAGAAGAACAACCTCGGGCCAAGAGACCCCAGGAAGCCTCGGCGTGAAGAAATCAAGTCCTTCATTGGAATTAAAATTCCTTATTAAGAAAAGGGAATTAAATTCCCAGAAACATTTTTGATGGAATTAAATTCCATGGAGTTGAAACGCCATCATCATCTCCCCAAAGATCATCTAAACCCTAAAATATCTACAGTTTGAAGGTTAAGCGGTCCTTATGGGAAAACATGAAGAAAAAAGGGTAAAAACCCTTGTTTTGGATTTAAAATCCAGAGGAATGTGAAGGTCCATCGTTTGTCCAAGAACATTACCTGAGGAAAAGAAGTCTTTTCGAACAGAGTTAAACTCTGAAAATTGCTTCAAGGCAGAGAACTAAGCTCTGGAAGCGAGAATTAAATTCTCAGAAAAAGTTCTCAGAAGAAGAAGATGAGCAAAGTGAAGGCTCCTATGAAGAGACAGAGGTATTTATAGAAGGCAATGGAAACGTTTCATCTCCCCAGATCCCTAAAGGAATCCAACGGTCGCAAGAGGTGACAGCGTTGCACTCACGTGCTGACACGTGAGAAAAACGCTGTGGGGGCATTTGTTTCCTGATTTAAAATCAGGAAAGCTTATGGGAAAAGCTTCAGAAAAGGGTCACGTGCTTACACGTGACCAGCAGTCACGTGTGGGCACGTGACATCTAAAAGCATCATCAAGGCAGATTCGGCTTCCTGACTACATCAAAGAAAAAGAGCTTCAAAAGAGGTCACGTGCTCCCACGTGACCAGGGTCACGTGTTGGCACGTGATGATCAAAAGCAGCAGACTTGTTCTCCAGTTAAAACAAAAAAAAAGAGTCCAGACCGGGGTCACGTGCTCACACGTGACCAGGGGTCACGTGGTGGCACGTGACGGTTAAGCAGCAACCAGAGGACAGCGCAAAAAGAAAGAAGAAGGCTCATTCCAAAGGGGGTCACGTGCCCACACGTGACCATGGGTCACGTGGTCACACGTGACCGGCTTTCAAAGTCCATTTTGTCAACAGAATTAAATTCTGAAAGAGATTCAAATCTTTCCAAAGGAAAGCGACTATCTGGAACCAATCGAATTAAAGATTTAAAGATGATTGAATATCATTTATCTATGGGAAAATCTCGGGTATGGAAAGATTTCCCCTTTAAATCTAACCGAAATAACAAAGGAGAATCCCGGGACTTGAAATCCAATGGTGAATAAAATTCACCCAATAATCCAAAAGTCAAAAACGAATGATGGATGCAAATCAAACCTCTCATTGAAGATTCGTCAAAAACTAATTGATTCGGCTGCTTCTCCTATAAATAGGAGCCAAGAGACAAAAAAAGGGAGATAAAAATATAGAGAGACACACGCAGAGGAAAGAAAAGGGAGAGAGCTAGATACTTTGAGGAACTTGGATCTTCTGCAAAAGAAAGCCCTAGGTAAGAAAGGGAAGGCTCCTTGAAGGAAAAAAGAATTTAATTCTCAACAGAGTTTAACTCTGATATATAAAACAGAAGAACATATTTCTTCTCTCTTTGATAGAGGATCTGCAAAGTGCACATCTCCCCTTGAGGTTGAGAATTTAATTCTCAATGGGTCGAGATCCTGCCATGCAGATCCAAAACATAGAGAGGGAATGGAAGCACGAGAATTTAATTCTCACAGAACTATAGGAATTTAATTCCTTTAAAATAAAACTAGGGCCTGACCCTGTGTTATAGGAATTTAACTCCTTCAGAACAAAAAGAAACAGGGTTTAACCCTAATTAAGAACCTAGTTCTGTTGAAACAGCAGGGATTTAATTCCCTTGCTCATAACTTAACAGAAAGTGGGAATTTAATTCTTTAAGAGCTTTTATTAGGGTTTAACCCTATTCAGTTCTTCACATGTATGAGGAATTTAATTCCTACAGAAAATTCAGGGTCCAACCCTATTCAGAATATAAATCTTTAAAAGGAAGTAGGAATTTAATTTCTCTGAAATTATTGTCAGGGTTTAACCCTACGAGGAATTTAATTCCTGGAAAAGATTAACAGATCCTCTAAACAACATACATAGAGGCAGGGTCACGTATCACCACGTGACCCCCCCAAGAGATCTACAGAAAGCCCCTTTGAGGCAGCACCCCATGTGACCCACGTGACCTTCGGCAGTAGCTTTAACATATAGACATTTGAATGCCCGTCACGTGATGACACGTGATGCTCTGAAAGATGCGATAATCTCAGCAGAATAAATGAAGGGAGGGCGCTCTCACGTGCTGCCACGTGACCCCTCTTGCCTTAGTGTTTAACACTAAATTGAAACTCCCGAACCCAGTGTTAAAACACTGTTGGGCCTTAGTATTCAACACTAATCAGAAAAACTTTATTTGCAGTGTTCAACACTGATTACCTTAATATTTAACACTGATCTGAGATCTCCATTGCCAGTGTTCAACACTGATCTGTTTTAGTGTTTATGATAATAGCCTTGTTGCTGGTGTTTAACACCAATTATCTTTTAGTGTTAAACACTAACTTGTCAACCCCATTCCCAGTGTTCAACACTGATTGCTCTGTAGTGTTTAACACCAGGCTTTAGCCCAATTGGCTAAATGGATAGAGGCAAAGCCTCTCCTTCAATGGACCAACAAGAAGCCAATATTCCAGACCTGATTGGACTTAGCCCAAGCTGGCCATAAGTCCTCAATTCGTAATCAACTGGGCTAATGGGCTCATAACATAATTAATCGGTCTTGATCCCAAATTGGGTCAAGGACTATTTAAGCCATTCCGGTTCTAGGGTACATCTCTTCACTCCTTTGATATTTGGCATTGTAATCCCTCAATGTCTTCAAAGAGGTGACGGGTCCCGACGACCACACATTGATATGGACTGCGGGGTCCTTAAACCCGTGTCTAATGCAAAATTCCTGGTTACGTGGAACGTGGATAATGTCACTCTTTGACCCCGCGGAAAACGTCCAGAGCGGATCCTGGTCCTCGCAGAGCACGGCAGTGAACCCGTGTGAAGCATCCAGAGCGGAGCCTAGTCCTCGCCGAGCGCGGCAGTGAACCCGTGTGAAGCATCTAGTGCAAAATTCCTGGTTACGTGGAATGCGGATAACGTCACTCTTTGACCCCGCGGAAAACGTCCAGAGCGGAGCCTGGTCCTCGCTAAGCACGGCAGTGAACCCGTGTGAAGCATCCAGAGCACATACTGGACCGCAATGTCCTTAAACTACCCATGGACCGCAATGTCCTTAAACTAGAACAATAGAGCTCCCCCTGCATGCTCTTTTGTCGGATCTAAACGGTCCCGCTTAAGCTGATCCTAGCCTTAAAGATGGCTAACGTATCCCTAAACCTTCAAACAGACTGGACTATGAATCCCCCAATTAACTCTGGCTCAAGGGTACATCTCTGAACTCCTCTGACATCTGTCGTTGTAATCCTTCAACGTCGTCAGAGAGGTGATGGGTCCTGACGGCCATACATTCAATGGACCACTAGGTCCCTAAACTGGAACAATAGAGCCCAAATGCTCTTTTGTCGGATCTAAACGATCCCGTTAAGTTGATCTTAGTCACAAAGTTAGACTAACGTATCCTTAACAAACGTTTGAGTTGATCTTAGCCTAAAGTATGGCTAACGTATCCTCAAACTAAACCCCCAAACCCAAATCTAAGATAATACGGATTTGGACTAGTCCACGTCCTACGGGCGACGACATAAATCGGTCTCCGTATACAATCCACGGGCAACAAAATACAAAACAAACACCCACGACACGAAGTGACCATCTGGAGAAGGAGAAAGTTGTTACCGCGATGCGGTAGCGTAATTAACTGCAGGGGCTTGCGCCTGCAGGGAAGAGCGTCCCCACAATCAAAAACCCCTCAAACGAGGGGGAATCTGACGAAGTCTGCTACATCGGACGCATCCGTCTAAACCTTCGATACATGGTGCCATAAATCAACTTGGCATCTTCGGAGAGGTGGACGGATAGCCCCAATTAGCATCTGCCCCAAATCTCAGCGCCAAGACGTCGCAGTCCTGCGCGCCGCCGTTCGGAGGGGAACATGGGTTTTCGGAATGAAAAAGGCAACGGGAAAGCGATCTTTGTCGCCAATGCTCAGCGACAGCCGAGTAACCCGAGACCGTCTGTTCGTCAAAGCAACTAGCCGCGATCCCTCGATGAGAAGTTGAAACGTCCTTACTCATTTCCCAGGGATAAAACAAAGAGACTGTTCGAACTGGCAGTGCGCAACGGGCTCATCACTCTGCCAGATCCAAAACATTCGTCGCAACCGGGTGACGTTAACCATCCTAACTATTGTCCCTACCACAGAGTAATGGGTCACCCACTCGAAAATTGCTACGTCTTCAAAGGCTGGATTGAGGATGAATAACAACAGGGCAAATTCATATTGTCTGACAACTGGAAGGTGAACCCGCCACAAGCACATGCTCAGAAAAAGATGGACACGCAGGGGGCATCATGCTCTTTTATAGGGGAAGCTCCATGAGAAATTGTTCTTTCGGAAAAAACTAAAAGAATGCTGAAAGATCTTCAAACATGCCCGACCTATGAACAACGGACTGAAACGTCCTTAAACTAACGATGGACCACTATGTCCTAAAACTAGCTGTCGACTGAGACGTCGATAAACTACTGTACACTGCAGCATCCCAAGGCTGACACAAAAAAAGAGAAAAGAATAAAAAGAGAGAGAAAAGAAAATGGTATGTCCATAAGCGAAATGGGCACGGATGAAAACCCGAGAGGGCTCCGTGAGTAAAAACAGCAGGGCTACCAGCGAGTTTTGTGAAAATCCGAAAGGGCGCAATCTCGTTAAAAGACACTTGCAAGGTCCTCTTGACCTTGTGAGGAGAAACCACCTGCATGAGATCCTTACGACTCACAAAGGAAGCAACACACTTAAGGATCCCCACGATTCCTAAGGAGAAATTACACTTGTGAGATCCTCACGGCTCGTAAGAAGAACTCTCTTATGAGACCCTCACGGCTCATAAGACGGCTCATAAGATTCAAAAGTTTTAAGCAACAGGGATCTGAATTTGTTCTTAAGCGGCCACCACAACCTCCAACTTTACCCTACAAGCGGCTCAATGCCGACCCTTGTATACAATCCACAGGCGCGAATAAACATTTCCCTAACAAAGTCCCATCCGTGACTAGGGATATGTTTGCACAGTGAACAACCCTTGTAAGTCCTCTCGACTTATAAGGAGAAAGAACTCTTGTAAGATCCTTACGACTTATAAGAGACCATGCACTTAGGAATCCTCACGATTCCTAAGGAGAAAACGCACCTACGAGATCCTCACGACTCGCAGAGAGAAATACCTTTATGAGACCCTTACGGCTCATGAAGCCAAAAGCCTTAGTCGACAGGATCTTAACCCTGTTTGCTAAGCCACCTTTGTTCGACATCGACAAAGGCAAATGATGATTCTCTCCTGGAAACATTCCAGTTGTAGCGGTGCTGATGCCGAAATCGGTGTCTAATTCCAAGCTTGCAGCAAAAAGCCAGCGAGCCACACATGCATACGAAATAGCCGAAATGATGGGGCAACTCGCAAAAAAATCAGCGAGTAAAAATGTATGCATGCAAAATAGCCGAAATGATTTGGTAGCTAGCAATAAAAAGCAGCGAGTAAAAATAAAATAAATAGCCGAAATGATTGGGCGCCGCAAAAAATAGCCGAAATGATTGGGCAATCGCAACTTTCGCGATATAAAAGTTGAAATGATAGAGCATCGCGGAAGGAAATAAAGAAAAATGAAATTCATGCCCTACAGGTGATATCACATCAATCTCTGTATACAATCTAAGGATGCAAATGAAGAAGGAATCACACCTTCCCTCCCCAGGCTCCATCAGAAGAAGAAGCCAAATCTCAACGGTTCACAGACAACCTAGAGACCACTTCGATTTTCATATGACCCCGTCGCGGAAATACGTCATCCACATGATCCCGTTTCAGAAATACGTCATCTACATGACCCCGTCATGGAAATACGTCATCCACATGACCCCGTCGCAGAAATACGTCATCCACATGACTCCGTCGCGGAAATACGTCATCCATATGACCCCGTCGCGGAAACACGTCATCCACATGACACCGCCTTGGAAAAACGTCATCCACATGACCCCGTTGCGGAAATACGTCATCCACATGACCCCTTCGCGGAAATGCGTCATCCACATGATCCCGTTTCGGAAATACGTCATCCACATGACCTCGTCGCGGAAATACGTCATCCACATGACCTCGTCGCGGAAATACGTCATCCACATGACCCCGTCGCGGAAATATGTCATCCACATGACCCCGTTTCGGAAATACGTCATCTACATGACCCCGTCTCGGAAATACGTCATCCACATGACCCCGTCGCGGAAATATGTCATCCATATGACCCCGTTTAGGAAATACGTCATCTACATGACCTCGTCTCGGAAATACGTCATCCACAAGACCCCGTTTCGGAAATACGTCTCCACATGACCCCGTCGCGGAAATACGTCATCCACATGATCCCTTCTCGGAAATACGTCATCCACATGACCCCGTCGCGGAAATACGTCATCCACATGACCCCGTCGCGAAAATACATCATCCACATGACCCCGTCTCGGAAATACGTCATCCACATGACCCCGTCGCGGAAATACGTCATCCATATGACCCCGTCTCGGAAATACGTCATCCACATGACCCTGTCGCGGAAATACGTCATCCACATGACCCCGTCGCGGAAATACGTCATCCACATGACTCCGTTTCGGAAATACGTCATCTACATGACCCCGTCGCGGAAATAAGCCATCCACATGACCCCGTCGCGGAAATAAGTCATCACATGACCCCGTCGCGGAAATAAGTCATCCACATGACCCTGTCGCGGAAATACGTCATCCACATGACCCCGTTTTAGAAATACATCATCCACATGACCCCGTCTCGGAAATACGTCATCCACATGACCCCGTCGCGGAAATACGTCATCCACATGACCCCGTTTCGGAAATACGTCATCCACATGACCCCGTCTCGGAAATACGTCATCCACATGACCTCATCGCGGAAATATGTCATCCACATGACCCCGTCGCGGAAACACGTCATCTACATGAGCCCGTGCGGAAATACGTCATCCAACTGTTGGATATAGTGCCCTCAGAGTCAATTATTGGATCGCAGGCACATGATTGCAATGATTGAGGGAGGACCTATACCGGTAGGACAGTCTTACTCGAGAGGTTTGTATACTATCTGGTTTGTCTTTATCATCGTGTACATGCTTTAGGTGACATTATTGTTCACTATTACACGTTGATAGAGAATAGCATGCTAGCATGGTTTGTCTTTATCATTGTGTACTGCTTTAGGTGACCTTACAGGTCGCTATTTCTTGCTTGACTGCCAGCAGTATGATGGCGATCATATACGTGGGAGCCGGGGTCTATAAGCACATCCTTAAAGTGGTCCCTAGTCATGGGAGTTTCGAGACTGGGCATCGATACTCCATTAGTAGATTAGTGTATACATTCGAGACCCCGACGAGGGGCGGTGGCCGGTCTTACAAGACATTGGTTTCAATTGGTTCACCTAAGATGTATACAGGTGCTCATTGGGTTATGAGTACACCGGACAGGACTCGCCGGGAACATGGTAGTTGGTATTATACCAGACGTCAGATAGCAGTTCCCTGGTGACATGTGTACAGGTTAGTTCATCGACCTGAGATCGTCATTTGTCTCGTGTGAGTTCCCACTGTGCTTTGATTACTACCCTACCATGGCTCAAAGGAGTCGTGCAAACAGGTTTTAGTTGGGTACAGTCCCGAGCCACATGGAGGCAGTGAGCAGATCGGCAGGGGTTTCGTCTCTCCTGGTATTGGGGGTGAGATCGCGCTGTGTCTAGGAGAGCCATTACACGAAGTCCTTGGCCAAGGCAGAAGATTTACTGGTAAGTATTCCAGTAGTATCTCAGGGTGTTCTGGGCTACACTCCGACACGACTTGTACCGCTTTTGGGGGTCTGACTTTTACCAACCCCTAGGCCTGCTATGTGATGCTCATAGACGAACGGACCGGACTGTACGGATGTTGTCACTGACAGGCTCAGTAGGGTGTCAGGATGAGTTCGCTCATCGACCTCCCTTTTAGTCAATACCTGGTAGCCCGTTACGTACTGCTGGTACCACTGACGTGCTAGTGGTTAAATCCACAGCCAAAATATTGACGAGTCTTTAGAGTCCCCCACAGATAGTTTCTCAAGTTTCGGGCGAAATATTGTAGAGGCCGTATGATATATGGCATGGTCCGATCATATACGTGCGGTAGTGCACGGATCATTATCGGACGGATCATACTAGTGGGATTTGGTTTAAGCCGGATCCTATTATTAGATTTGTTGGATTACTTTAGTCTCATCGCATTCGTATTCAGTCGGAATGCGGATGCATGTATGTATATACAGGTGAGGGGTATCCTTGTGATCCATCACGAGTTTACTTTAGATGTTGCCGTATCTTTTTATTGTTGCAAACATTTGGATTAATGTTTGCATATGAAAATTATGAGCTAGAAATCATCATGAGGTGCATTTATTGTGACACATGCAACCTAGTGACTCATGGTCTCTTTTATTGTGCATTTGTCACATATTGTGATGGATTTGAGTGATGAAATGAGAGGAAGAGAGAGAAGGGCAGCCATATCCCTTTGGGTTTGCTCTTGTATTATTCCTTCTTGCTCTCATTTTTATCATACAACAAAAGGAAAAGAAAATGCTTCTTCTTCTTCTTCTTCTTCTTCCTCCTCTAGCTCACAACCTCCATTAATGGCATCATCTCTAATCTCAATCCATACACTCTTATGTGATGAGAATTAATGGATGCTTGAGACAAAGTTATCACACACATTCTCTACTTCACCTTGGACACGTCGGCTAGCAAACTTCGTGCCCGAGTTGCTTCGGATGAAGCGGGAGCCCGTAAAAAGACTCGAAGATGTGATGCCCTTTCCGACGAGGAGATCGAGACCGGAGATGCCGTGAGGAGCTTGGGATGGTGTCCAAAGAGCGAAGGACACGGATCGATCGGTATAGCTTTCCAACCCCTTCTCTAGTTGCTAGTTGTAGGTTAATGGTTCGATCCGGTATTAAAGTATACGATAGAGTCGGTTTCTAGTTTAGAAAAAGTTTTCGTTTCCGTATTTTGGCCTCGGAAAGACGGCCGGGGCGGTACCGTAGACTTACATAGTATCAGAGCCACGCCATTAACCTTTACTAGCTTGCTCTAACGTATTTAGAATTTCGATCGAACAAAATTTCCGAAACCGCAATTTCAAAAACGAAGTTTCTATCGAATTTTTTTTGTCGTCAAAAAATTATTTTGAGTATTGCAGAAAATCAGGCAGGCTTTTCTTAGAACACTGCAGAAATTTTGTAGCCTAAACCCACTGTAGCGCCGCAGAACCGCGGCATGACCCTTGCTTTAGCCGCGGTTCCGCCACACTACTGTAGCATTAGGGCACCAAAATTTCTACAGTGGTCTCTAAGTTGGAATTGGGGTTTCTGGTATTTTTTGTTTGGGCCTAGATTTGTTTGAGTACTGGGAATTGTGCTTGGGGCCCACTTCGGGAAATTTTGTCGATCGAAAATTTTAAATATATTAGTTCACAGTATTTATATTATATCTGCGACCGTGAATGTCATTCGAGCGGTAAATCTTGTCTAATTGCTATAGTACTTTTAGACGGATTTGCGAACGTGACATTCACGTCGATGTTCTGTGTTGTGCTGTGATATTGCAGATTTGTCATGGTGGATAGCCTGGTTGCAATGGTAGTACAATTTGATTGTATTTGTACATTTGATATTGCGGGGCGAGCGTCCGACATGTGGACTGCCGTCACTGCCTGTTTGTATATTATTCTTTTGGGGCACGACCGGGTTGAGGTCGATATACCCGTTGTATATATTTTCACTTTCTGTACTAGGATTACCCCGCGGTGGGATGCACGGATAGCCGGGTTCTAGAGGGCAACGGGCCCGCATCTCATGGCTTTGAGACGGTGGGGGATTTACTCTAAAATTAGCGGGTTATTTGCCGCACTCGTAGGGGGTACAGGTTGACCCAAGGAGGGGTGCTCAAGTTACCGGATTCCGTGAAGTGCTGGATGGTCCATTCACGTTGTTGAAGGGGGCTACCTCGCTTCAGGTTTTGGCGGGTAACTTGCCGCACCCGCAGGGGTCTAGGATCTCATTGCACAGGCTATCCACACGACCAGGGGAACGTCGGGTTTCAGTAGCGGCTCTATGAAACCCGGGGATCCCAGATTATCTGTATTGTTCTGTGATGCTTATTACATTTCTGTGATGTTGCATTTTATCACGCCTGGAGCGATTATTATATATTGCTATATATATACTAGTAGATATTGTATATGTTTTACACCCGCGCTAGTCCAGTCCCCGCTCTGTCGTTAGTTAAGTAACCTAACGGGTGATGACGGGACCCAGTGGCGAATGCGGATGGTATATACGTATATCATATTTTCGTTCTTTTGTGGTGTGATCAATTGATGGGAATGCATTGATTCGGATCAATGCAAGCTAAACAAACCTGTTTGATGTTGTTGGAACATTTTTCAAAATGTTGTTATTACAAGAACGTTCTCTTTTATTTTGCACAGTAGTATTCAGTTGGAATATCCTGCACCTCAGTCGACGAGGAAAGGGCCGAGATCCCTTCACCGGGAGTGACCCCTTGGACAGAAGTTTGTGTCAGGGTAATAATTTCACTATAGTCGATTACTTTTTGCTTCGCATCGTGGTATTCAGCTGGAATATCCTGCACCTCATTCTACGGGGAAAGAGCCGAGATCCCTTTACCGGGAGTGACCTCTTTAGCAAAGCTTTTCGCCACTATATTTTTATAAAAAGCTATGCAGTTCCTTCAACGATATCAAGTTCATTACGTTAAAGGTTTTTCGCCAAAAACCATCCGTAGCCCTCCGTCATTTCTTACAAGTATTACTTAGTATTCGTGCTGCGTTTGTTGACTGTGTCAAGGCGTAGTGTGCGGTAGCTAAGTAATGTTTGTTTGTGGCATATTAATGGGATTGGTTAGGACAGTCGTGCGGCCTTGTTGACTGTGTCAAGGGCTCGTACGGGTGAGGATAATGACGGGTTGAACTTGACTAGGACTCTTTGATTTGTTGACCGTGTCAAGGTCACATGGGTCCTAGGGGTAAAAATCACATCGGGAGTTTCTAAAGAAATTGAAACTTGTCAGGCATGCGCATACCTTCTGGAGTGTGATGACTTGAGTGGATTTCATTAAGTTATCATGCGATGATAGTTGGATCCCGATTCCCACTGATGAGTTGGTTTACTCCTCGGGTGATCCCGACTAATTCTTCTTTCAGGTTTGGAGGAGAATTTGAGGTTACAGTGGGAGGTTTCCTGATTAGATAAAGTGATAACCATTCTGATCTAGGTTAGAGTGCATGCTGAGTGTTTCTTTTCTCTCTCTCTTTGGCAGCGACCATGACCCTACCCTTGACTATGACTCAGTGACCAAGTTAACCGAACCTTCTTAAAACACTGGCTTTTGGATTGTCAGAGTTGCATACCTCATTGCCACTTCTGTTTTTACCCTTTTCTCCAGAACACCCCGTATTACTATGAACATTCACTTCCATTGGATAAAACCATCGTATGGTTATATACGAACTCGAAGGAACTTTTTCCAGATTCGAGGATGGTTTCCGGTTCTGGAGAAAATGAATAGGACTATTCAATTGTCTTTTCCTTTTACCTTCTCTCAGGTTGCGAGTGCTCCTTGGATTAGGACAGCACACCTATTACGCTTATTGGATAGTCTTCTTCCAAACCATAGGCGGGTGCCGAACGGTAGGGAATGAAGAAAACCAATTAGCCTAACGATGGTGTACAGAAGGTAATAAGTTAAGACAAATAAAGGGATTAGTAAGAGGGCAAAGTAAACTGCGACTACTATTCACGACCAAACCAAGTATTTCATCGCCACTCCTACTTCACCTTTGTATTTCTCCAGGACACTCCGTATCACTACGAAGATCCACAAGTTATTTGGATACTCCATCGTATGGTTATATACGAACTCGAAGGAACTTGTTCCAGTTCGGGGATGGATTCTGGTTCAGGAGAAATAGGAATAAGGTTTTATTCAGTTGTCTTTTATCTTTACCTTCTCTCAGGTTACGAGTACTCCTAGGATTAGGAGTGTACACCCATTATGCTTATTGGATAGTCTTCTTCCAAACCATAGGCTGGTGCCGAATGGTAAGGAAGGAAGAAAACCATTCAGCTTAAAAGGGGTATACAGAAGGTAATGACTAAAGACATATAAAGGGATTTGGAGAGATGGCAAAGAAATATACGGTTATAGTTGTGAATCTGATAATGGAAGAGGCATTACTAGAAATACCTGGATACCCCTTCGAAACATTTACATGTTTCATTTTCACTGTGTATTGTTAAAAGAAAACTGATTTCCCAATTAGTCCTTACTCCAGGGTAGGTATTTACCAGGTTTAATTCTCACATCTGTATGGTTTATAGATGATGAGTGGGAGTAAGCTATTGGGAATTGGGTGATCATCCTCATTATATCGGGATTCGTTGTAATTGGTGATATTTGAGGAAATCGCCTGGGTTGTTTGCCGGACGGCAAATATTTGGTTTTAAATATCCGTTGTTATGCACCAATTTCAAATTGATATATCAGTACGTTTATTTTTATAAAGTGAGATATATGTTGGGGTAAAAATTTACATCCCGGTTGACCAAGTCAAAATCCAAGTCAACCCCAAGCCAAGTGGACCCAAGCCCAGACCGAGTGGGCCCATACCCGGGTCGAGCCCGAACATGAAGCGGCCGGCCTCCCCCCACGCCAAGATAAAAATTTTGTAATAAACAATTTTGTTGTATTTATTTTATTTTTGGATAAATATAAGAAAAATAGGCATAAAGCCAAATTTTTGTAAAGCCCATGGCTTATGTGCAAAAAGAAATGGCACATGAGCCATGGGATAGGAAAAATGCCATTTTGTGAAGCCCAAGGGGCTATGTGTAAAATGTATGGCCTATAAAGGCAAAGATAATGAAAATATCTCACAACTTTTTCTCTCTCCAAGAATTTTCTAGATCTGAGATCTCTTCCTCCTTCCTCAAGGTTCTAAAACCTTCTTTTTCCTTTTGAATTAAATCAAGAGTTTAACTCTTCCTTTTCTAAAAATAAGTAGATTTCCACCACAAAACCTACGAAGGGGAGCTCGGATCTCCAATCAGATCTCGAAAAGGGGGGGCTTTTGAGGCTCACCCCCTTTTCTCCAAGATCCCGCCGGTCAAGAGCAAGAAGAAGGAGACCCATCTCCAAAAATCTAACTTTGGACAGACCCAAGGCTCAAAAGAAGAGCAATAAATCCCCCAGGAGTTTAACTCCTTTCTAAAGTTGCTGGAGTTTAACTCCATAATTTAATTTCTGTTGGAGTTTAACTCCATAAATTTGTTTCTGTTGGGGTTTAACTCCATAAATTCCCTTGGGAGTTCAACTCCCCAGCCCAGGGACTAGGCCTCCCTTTCCGCGGGTTTTTCCCGCGGTCACGTGTGCCCACGTGACCCCGAGGAGTCAAAGCGCCCATCGGTCACGTGTGCGCACGTGACCCCGGGGCGCCAAGGCGCCCATCGGTCACGTGTGCGCACGTGACCCCCGGGGCGCCAAGGCGCCCATCGGTCACGTGTGCCCACGTGACCCCAGGGGGCGCCAAAGCGCCCATCGGTCACGTGTGCGCACGTGACCCCGGGGCGTCATAGTGCCCTTCGGTCACGTGTGCCCACATGACCCTGGCGGGCGCCGAAGTGCCCATTGGTCACGTGCGCGCACGTGACCCTGGGCATTAAGGCGCCCACCTGCCGTGCGAGCGTCCTTTAGATGCCATTTTGTTTTCTTTTCCCCTCGTTTTACGTGCACTCCCCAACAAAATCCCTTCTGGAGTCTAAACCCCCTTTTTTATAAAAAAATAAAATAAAATAAAAATAAAAATATATTCCTTGGAGTTTAACTCCACAATAAAGTTCTATTTTAGGAGTTTAACTCCGCATAAAATTCTTTTAGGAGTTTAACTCCATTTAAAATTCTTTGGAGTTTAACTCCACAATAAAATTCCTTTTGAAATTAAACTCCACTTTAAAAAAAAGGGGGGGAAAGAAAACATACACAGACTCCACGATACTGTCTTCCGTTAAAAAAAAATTCGGACCCCCGTAAAAACTCTGCGGGGCCCCCGATATTTCCAAAACCCCTTCAAAACACGATACTGCACATTGAGTTCGCATGACCAATTTAACCCGTTAATCGGAGGTTCCTTCGCTCCAAATACGAGGGGTAATTAACGGCAGTTTAGTCCGCGGTTGCCGGAGATTCGGATCCCCACAATCAATAAACCCCGGCCTACCCTAGGCAGGGGGAATCTGTAATGCGCCTGACAAGCGCGCGCGTATTCCCATCTCAACGGGGTGACGAAAAACACCCTACAGATTCTGGCACGCCCGGTGGGACCATCTCTCCTCCCATATCTCGGGTTAAGCGTTCATGCGAACTCATTTAACATATACGCCGATGTTTGTACTGAAATAATTTCTTTCTTTCGTGCAGGAATCAACTTTCAATGACGATGTCTCCCAAGAAGAATTCGGCTTACGACGCGACCCCCATCTCGTACGTAGTCAAGATCAATGCCCGCGTGGTTCTCCCCGCAAGCCTCAGTCGACAGTGGGAGGAACCGCCCCGCCAGTTTGGCTCCGTCATCATCTATCCTGCCGGAAGCGCTCATCTGGCGGAGACCCCGGCGGAACAGGTGGCCAAGCCGGTCTCAAGGGGTAAGAGGCCAAATGTTGTGATCGCCAAGGCACCACAACCGAAACTTGAGACGGTATCTGAACGATTCTCTGGTGCTCCAGCGGGGGGCAAGAACTTCGGTACAAAGGGCAACATCAAATGTTGCGGACGAGCTCAGGAGATGACTCCAACAAATGCACAATCGAGCGTATCTCCAAGGCCTTTCATCGCCCGGTCTGCGGTGTCTTCCCAAAGAGCCGAAGTCTGCCAGGTGCTTAGAACAGAAAAGTTAAGGCAGAAGCGTCTCAGGTATCGAGCCAACAAGAGGGCCAAGGCTTCGGCCAAATGGAATCATGTGAAGTTCCAAGTGCAGGGTTGCCCCGCGACGACAGCTGAGTCGAACGTAAGAATCAGCAATTCCTTCGAGCCTCTGAAGTGGGTTCAGAAAAATGCCATGACCGCCAGAATCAAGAAGACATCGGTCCGAATAGTGCCACAAAGAGACGTGTCCCGGCCCCAACAGAAGAAGTATGACACTGTCTCTTCAAGAGTCTATCAAGCACTCTGTGCCGCACGAAAACAGTGGGGCAAACCCAGAAAAGAAGCGCCAGCACCATTCAAGAACCTAGTTAGGCCAGCCGCCTTCAATCGACTACCAGCTACCGAAGCAAGGGGGTCAAGACAGCGATCCGTGAAATCAACTTCCAATGATAGAAAGACGGCCGGATACATCATCCATACGGTCTATATGGCGGGCGGACGCCCCAGCGACAACCTTCGCAGCAAAAGCAAGGATGGGGCCACAACATCCCAAGCCCAATCTAGCCTGAATGTGGTCGCCGCCGCTCAAGAACAGCCGCCCTCGCTGGATGAAGAAAACCCTCTCGATGAGGATGATAGGCAGAAAGACCCCTCGGTCCACACAGAGTCAAGCTCGGACAGCGAGGAAGAGCCGACTTTCCGCCCCAGGACTGCGGAGCAAGAGCTGCTTCAAGAGCTTCGAAAACAGCTCAGGAGCAAAGATAGAGAGATGGCCAAGCTCTATTCGAAGATTGACGACTTAACGAACGTGGTGATGCAGCTTACGGCTCAAATTGCTCGAGCGCCTCCCAATCAAGCACAAGCCGCTACTAATCAGCCGGGTGATGACAATCCGAGGCAGCCAATGCCTGTTCCTTCGGGTCCAAGACTGGTCGAGCCACATGAGAGCCGTCCACACTCCGCTTCTGGGGACGCCTTGGCCCCAGATAATACTATCCCGGTAACACAGGATCGGATAATGGATTTGGTCACCAGCAAGGTTAAAACATTGGTGGCCGAAGCTGAAGCTCAGAAAGAAATCGGCAGTAGCGGGCGGCCATATCCCGCGCAGTACGATCTGATTGAGTTCCCAAGCGGCTACGTTATTCCTAAGTTCGGAAGATTTGATGGAACGGGGAATGCAAATCAGCACGTCGCCCACTTCAAAGCATCGTGCGGAAATACAGGGGGCAATGACGCGCTCCTTCTTCGTCAGTTTGTCAATAGCCTGACCGGCGTCGCCTTCGACTGGTATGCGAGTATACCGGACGGGTCCGTCATTACCTTTGCCCAAATGGAGTCCCTGTTTCGGCAAAGGTTCATGAGTGTCAGTGATAAAATCTCCATTTCCGACCTTGTGAGGACCAAGCCGGGGAAGAATGAAAGCAACACCGACTTTATTGCCCGATGGCGTAATCTCACGGTCAAGTGCGAACCGCCGCTGGAGCAGGACCAGTCCGTCAGCCTTCTCATTGGGAACCTCAGCAATTGGATGGTCCCATTCTTGTGTACAGCAGGCCTCAAGACGTTTCAAGAGCTAACCAAGAAAGTCCAAATGCTGGAACGCTCGAAGCAAGAGTCCCCGCCGGACTCTCAGAGAGACAAAACTTGGAAAAGCAAGCGGGACGACAGCCATAGAAGCGGGAGTTCCAGCAGTACCAATGTCTTCAATGCGTCCGACAATGAAGAAAAGCGAAGGGCGGCCGAATTCAAAACTAACCGGTCTCGAAAGCCATTGTTGGGAGGAGATGGGCCTTCCCTAGAGGAGAAAAAGAACAAGGTTTACTCTTTCAGGAGGGACAAAGTCCGCAAGATATTTAAAGATGCCTTGAACAACGGCCTCCAATTGCCGGAGTCGAAAAGACCCCAAGAAGCAAAAATGACCGACAATCCCCTGTATTGCCCGTACCACCGAGTAGTGAGCCATGCGATCGAGGATTGCTATATCTTCAAGGACTGGGTCGAGTAGCAGTACAAGGCTGGAGAGATCGAGCTATCCAAAAGCGTGTTGGTAAACAATCAAGTTGCAACCGCCAACTTTATACAGACAGAAGCTGAAGCCTTCTGGGAGCAGACAGCCGAACCCGCTGCCCTGACAAATGAAACCGACTCATCGCGGCCTCCGTGGAGTACACACATATCTAATAAGACAAAGAAGATGCTAAAGATGCTTCAGAAAGAGCCCAGGATGGAATGGGAAGGACAGAAGAGGCCTACCAGCCCAGCTGCCAATGCGGCTCCATCAGGCTCAAAATCCAAGAAGCTCAAGAAGAAGAAAAGTGCAGCTCGGCGTGAAAAGGAGTCTGCAGGGAGATCGACCATTCAAAAATATATCGATTCCCTTGAAGAATATGAACAAAAGGAAAGAACATTGATTCAATTGAATGAGTTGTTCCCTGTACAAGCGGCTGAAATTCTGGAGGAGTTAGAAGAAGACTCCAATGAAGAGATCCCAGTAGTGACCTGCTACGCCATCCATCTTGGTAGCGACTCGGAAGAGGAGCTTTGTTTTCCCGAAGAGGACGAAGAGCTCGCCACAACGACCAATCAAATCCAACTCAGAAGCGGCAGGGCTCTACCGCCAAATCAGGGCAACGCCCCAAAAGGAAAGGAAAAACAAGTCGCTAATGAAGAAGACGGCAGAGAACTGGCCGATGAAAACATAAGTCCTTCCTCGGTGGACTATAATGTCTTGGCACATCTCCGGAAGCTTCCGTCTCTCCTGAGCATCTACGACGCCTTGGTCCTATCTAAGGAGCTTAGAGATGTTCTCATTCACGCTCTACAAAACCCCGAGCGGTATCAGGCTCACTTCGCGGAAATTAATATGAAAGAAGCTCAGCACGCTTTGCATGCCGCCGCAGTCACATTTAAGGATGAAGACTTGCTACTGGGAACAGCTGAGCACAATCGACCGCTTTACGTGACCGGGTACAGCGACGGAGATCGAATTAATCGCATATTGATTGATCCGGGGTCCTCAGTGAACGTCATGAACTTGCGAACTCTGAAGAGTTTGTCAATGGACGTCCGACACTTGTCAAGAGAAAGGATTGTCATTCAAGGCTTCAACCAAAATTGCCAGCAAGTTCTGGGATCTATAGCTTTGCCAATCAAATTCGGGGATCTGCAAACTGAAGCTAAGATATACGTGATCGACGCAGACACGTCTTATAAGATTCTCTTGGGACGGCCGTGGCTCCACGATTACGGCATCATTCCGTCAACTCTCCATCAATGTATGAAGTATACTAAAAATGGCGAAGAAAGACGCATTGACGGAGACATCCAGCCGTTCGGTGTGCATGAAGTCCGCTATGAAGATTCTCGGTACTTTATGAACCACCAAAATGCTAAGCCACAACTGACTGAGGATAGACCGGCCCCAAGACTCAAAAGCAAATCTGCGCCGATTGTCAGTTTCAAAAGCAAAAACGGCCAAGTACGCCCGCATTTCGGCAGCGACACTGATGAGTCCGACGCTGGAAGCCCGTCCTTCCGTAAAACTCGCCCTCGTTTAGGTAGCGATACGGACGAATCTGTTACTGAAGATCCACCTAGCGGCAAAGCCCGCCCTCATCTTGGCAGTGACACTGAAGAGTCGGAAGAAGAGGACCTGCCATGCAACAGCTGCGCAGATTGGCCCCCCATGCAACAAGCAAAACTACGAGAGACCTTCGAAGTCGCAGAAGGGTCCTTGGCCATCACAAGGGTGCCGGAACAGATGTGCAAAGAGCTCGACGCATTGTCAGTCTCTACCGTGGACCAGCTGAAAACTTTCTACGTGCCCGGGAGGAAAAATGGACAAAAGGGCATCCTGTTTTACAGGTCAAACCCCGTTGTGCACCCGGACGACCTTTCTGTCGTGTGCCTTCCCTATGAGAGAGGCATAAGAGCCGTCCTCAATCCCAGATACTATGCGCCCGAGATGCGGGAATACTTTAAGAAGTGCGGATGCCGGTTATATCAAACGGAGTCCGAAGCAAAGTTTTACGAAGGGCTATGGTATCCGCCCCAGGTCCGAGCACTCATCGATGGACGAATTCCAGATAGATGGGGCATAGGCTACATTCAACCTGATTCCAAAGCGTGCTACATGATCCATGTTAGTGAGGCCAGCGCAAGATCAAATGATGATGACGAGATAGCCGAGCCAGAAGAAGCTCCTCAAGAGCTCGAAGATGGCGGACAAGCAACCTTTGACGAGCTAGCCGAGATTGACTTAGGAACGCCCGATAATCCAAGGCCGACCTACATCAGCTCACTCTTGTCGGAGAAAATGAAAGAGCAGATAATTGCCCTACTGCGTGAGTTCGTCGACTGCTTCGCGTGGACGTACAAAGAAATGCCTGGCCTTTCCCCTGAGGTAGCCGTGCATAAGCTGGCTATATCTCCTGATGCTAAGCCAGTCAAACAAGCTCCTCGAAGAATGAGAAGGGAGTTGGAAGAAAAGGTCATTGAGGAAACCAAGAAACTCATCGATGCCGGCTTCATCAGGGAAGAGAAATATGCAGACTGGATCGCATGCATAGTCCCAGTGAAGAAGAAAAATGGGCAGATCCGAGTCTGTGTCGATTTCAGGGACCTCAATAAGGCATGCCCTAAAGACGAATTCCCGCTACCGGTCATGGAAATGATGGTCGATGACACCTCAAATTACGAACTGTTCACCTTTATGGATGGCTCGTCTGGATATAATCAGATCAAGATGTCGCCTGAGGATGAGAAGCACACAGCATTTCGAACCCCGATCGGAATATATTGCTACAAGGTAATGCCATTCGGACTGAAGAACGCAGGTGCTACATATCAAAGGGCAATGACTAATATCTTTGATGACCTAATCCATAAAGTCGTCGAATGCTATGTTGATGATCTGGTCGTCAAGACTAAAGCCAAGGCCGATCATATCCAAGATCTCAGGACCGTTCTCACCAGACTGAGGGAATACGATCTGAAGATGAATCCTCTGAAGTGCGCTTTCGGCGTGTCATCGGGAAAATTCCTGGGCTTCATAGTCCGACATCGAGGGATCGAAGTTGACCCATCAAAGATAAAGGCCATCATAGAGATGCCCACTCCGAAGAGTCTGACGCAGCTAAGATCTTTTCAAGGCAAGCTTGCTTATATACGGAGGTTTATCTCAAATTTATCGGGGAGATGTAGGCCCTTCTCAAAGCTCATGAAGAAAGGAGCTCCTTTTATCTGGGATGCCGAATGTCAAGCAGCGTTCGAAAGCATCAAAGAATACTTGTTGCACCCTCCAGTGCTGGCCGCTCCCATTCTAAATAAACCGCTGATTCTCTACACTGCCGCGCTGGACGAGTCACTCGGTGCGCTCCTTGCCCAGAATAACGAGGAAGGAAAAGAAAATTCCCTCTACTACCTCAGTCGAACTCTAGTCGGGGCGGAACACAACTACTCCCCAATCGAAAAGCAATGCCTGGCTCTAATATTTGCTGTGAAGAAGCTGAGGCACTATTTGCTCGCTCATCCGGTTATGCTGATCTCCAAGGTCGACCCGCTCAAACACTTGATGACCAAAGCAAGCCTAGCCGGCAGAATGGCAAGATGGGCTGTTATGCTACTTGAGTTTGACATAGTTTATACCCCTCAGAAAGCGGTAAAAGGGCAAGCTATTGCAGACTTTCTCGCCGCTCATCCCATACCAGAAGGGTCGCCGCTAAATTGTGAGTTACCCGATGAACAAGTGCTGCACCTCGAGGAAGATGAGCCATGTTGGGAGCTCTACTTCGATGGAGCCTCGTCAATAAGGACCTCCAGTAAATCAAGCGTCCCGGAGATAAAAGCAGGGATAAGATTGGTGTTCATCACACCATCAATGGGAACCCTACGGCATTCTTTTGCTCTCACCGAGCCTCGGACAAACAATGAAGCTGAGTATGAAGCTCTGATAGCTGGTTTGGAGCTTGCCGTAGAAATGGAAATCCGTCGGCTACGAGTCTACGGTGACTCCCAGCTTGTCGTCAACCAAGTAAGCGGCGACTATAAGATATACAAACCCGAGTTAGCTCGGTACAGAGGTCGAGTGGTGGAGCTCATGAAACGGTTCACTCATATTGAACTAACGAGAGTCCCTAGAGCGTTGAACGGAAAGGCTGATGTACTCGCTCGCTTGGCCAAGGAGCTGGCTGAGCCTGACATGGACGAAATTCTGATCACAGTCAGGAGCCGGCAAATTCTACCCCCAGTCTCTCTACGAGAAGAGGAAAGCGCGGAACAGAAGAGCAGTCCTGCGGAAGAAGCTTCGATCATCCAAGACGAGCCCGATTGGAGAAAACCCTTCATAGAGTACCTCCGATACGACAAGCTGCCCGAAGAAAAATCTGCGAGGATTCAGCTGAAGAAAAGAGCTCTCCGATACGTGTCTGTAAATGACACGTTATACCGCAGGTCATATGACCAACTCTGGCTCAGGTGTCTGTCATTGGCCGAAGCCCAAAAGGTCATGAAAGATGTCCACTCGGGCGTTTGCGGTGCTCACCAATCTGGCCCCAAGATGCGACTTCAAATCAAACGGCTTGGGTATTACTGGCCCACCATGATACAAGATTGCGGAGAGCATACAAAGAAATGTTATATCTGCCAAATTCACGGTGATTTTATTCACAAGCATCCCAATCCATTGCATCCTACGGTGGCATCGTGGCCCTTCGAAGTTTGGGGCACCGACATTGTTGGCCCAATTGATCCTCCGTCATCTAAAGGCCACCGGTTTATACTGGCCGCGACAGACTACTTCTCCAGATGGGCTGAAGCTGTCCCGCTAAAAGAAGTTAAGACAAAGGATATTCTTACATTCTTCCAGCATAATATTCTATACCGCTTCGGTACTCCGAGAAGAATCATTTCTAACAACGGGCCTTCTTTCAAGAGCTTCAATGTCTCAAGGTTCGCTACTCAGCACAAGATAGACTGGAGATATTCCTCCATCTATAATCCAAGAGCCAATGGGCTAGCCGAAGCCTTCAATAAGACTCTATGCAAGCTCCTAAGGAAAAATGCTTCAGCCAACAAGAGAGACTGGAATCTCAAGCTTCACGAGGCATTGTGGGCATATCGTACCACGCACCGTACTCCAACTCAGTCCACTCCATACTCATTGCTCTTCGGAGTGGAGGCGGTCCTCCCCCTCGAAGTCGAAGTTCCAAGCTTAAGAATGGCCGTTCAGCATGAGTTGACAGAAGAGGAAAACGTGCTCCTTCGACTTGAAGAACTCGATGCCCTCGAAGAAAAGAGGCTCGCGGTGCAGCAAAATCTAGAGCTATACCGAGCCCAAATGTCACGGGCCTATGACAAGATAACTCATCTCCGCGCTTTCAAGAAAGGTGAATTGGTGTTGGTCCTAAAAAGACCGATCATCTCCAATCGACATGCCAAGGGAAAATTCGAGCCGAACTGGGAAGGACCATACGTCATCGAGAAAGTGTTTGACGGAGGAGCCTACCAACTAATAAGCGCCGAAGGAGAAAGACCCATGCCACCCATCAATGGCCGATATCTCAAGAAATACTACGTGTGAATGCTCCAAGTCACAGGCGAATTGAGCACATCAGCCCTACGGTCTGGATCATACATCCTGCAAAACCGTATACAATCCACGGGCGTAAATGACCCCTGTTTCTCCTAAATCCTGCCGGTGAGACTACTTTAAAGTCCCACCAGCGGCGCAAAAAAAAAAAAAAAACGGTATGTCCACAAGCAAAATGGGCACGGATGAAAACCCGAAAGGGCTCCGTGAGTAAAAACAGCAGGACTACCGGCGAGTCTGTGAAAACCCGAAAGGGCGCAAACTCATGAAAAGAGATGAAATACACTCGCAAAGTCCTCTCGACCTTGTGGGGAGAAACCCCCTGCGTGAGATCCTTACGACTCACAAAGGAGCAACACACTTAGGAATCCTCACGATTCCCAAGGAGAAAATACACCTGCGGGATCCTTACGACTCGTAGAGAGAAAATGCTTTTATGGGACCCTCACGGCCCATAAAATTGAAAAGCCTTAGGTGATAGGGACCCAAACCTGTCTCCTAAGCCATCGTTCCCCAACGGGCAACGGCAAATGATGAGTCGCTCCTGGCATTTTGCTTCAGTGTTAGCGGTGCTGATGCCGACCAAAAACCCAAATCCCAAGTCCTCCCAAGGCAAATGATGAGTTGCTCCTGGCATTATTCCAGTGCAGCAATGCTTATGCAAAAAAAAAAAAGGATTCAAATCCCAAGTCCCCAAAGGGCGAATGATGAGTCGCTCCTGGTACTATATTCCAGTGCAGCGATGCAGACGCCAACCAAATTCCAAATCCCATACCCCAACGGCGAATGATGAGTCGCTCCTGGTACCATGTTCCAGTGCAGCGATGCAGACGCCGAAAAAGTCCCGAAATGTTTCTGGCCCTACGGTCTGGATCATACATCCTGCAAAACCGTATACAATCCACGGGCGTGAAACAATCCCAATTTCTCCCAAATCCTCTCGGGGCAAATGATGAGTTGCTCCTGGCATTATTCCAGTGCAGCAATGCAGATGCCAAACAAAAACCAAAATCCTAAAATCCTCTCTATGACAGACGATGATTCGCTCCTGGTACCATATTCCAGTATAGCGATGCTGATGTCAACCCAAATCAAAATCAACAAGTCAACTTCCACTCGACACCGCAAGAAGCGGAGCAAGTCAAGTCTACCCCTGACACTGCAAGAAGCAGAGCAAGTCAAATCAAGCACCGACCGTCCAAGTCGCTAAAAGGGCAGAACCGACCGTCCACGTCGCTAAAATGGCAGCACCGACCGTCCAAGTCGCTAAAAGGGCAGCATCGACCGTCCACGTCGCTAAAAGGGCAGCACCGACCGTCCAAGTCGCAAAAAGGGCAGAACCGACCGTCCACGTCGCTAAAATGGCAGCTCCGACCGTCCACGTCGCAAAAAGGGCAGTATCGACCGTCCAAGTCGCTAAAAGGGCAACTCCGACCGTCCACGTCGCTAAAAGGGCAGCTCCGACCGTCCACGTCGCAAAAAGGGCAGCATCGACCGTCCACGTCGCTAAAAGGGCAGCACCAGCCGTCCAAGTCGCTAAAAGGGCAGAACCGACCGTCTACGTCGCTAAAATGGCAGCACCGACCGTCCAAGTCGCTAAAAGGGCAGCATCGACCGTCCACGTCGCTAAAATGGCAGCACCGACCATCCACGTCGCTAAAAGGGCAGCACCGACCGTCCAAGTCGCAAAAAGGGCAGAACCGATCGTCCACGTAGCTAAAATGGCAGCTCCGACCGTCCACGTCGCAAAAAGGGCAGTATCGACCGTCCAAGTCGCTAAAAGGGCAGCTCCGACCGTCCACGTCGCTAAAAGGGCAGCTCCGACCGTCCACGTCGCAAAAAGGGCAGCATCGACCGTCCACGTCGCTAAAAGGGCAGCACCGACCGTCCACGTCGCTAAAAGGGCAGCACCGACCGTCCAAGTCGCTAAAAGGGCAGCATCGACCGTCCACGTCGCAAAAATGGCAGCATCGACCGTCCAAGTCGCAAAAAGGGCAGCACCGACCGTCTAAGTCGCAAAAAGGGCAGCGCAGGATTCCTACAAAGCGGGAACCAGATAACTCCGGGCCAGGGAAAACGTCTATCACGGACACTCCGTCTCGGAGACATGTCAAGCAACGACCGTCCATGTCGTAAAAAGGGCAGTGCCAGCTTCCCAAAAAAGCGGGAACCAAATCAAGTCGCCTCCACGTGAAAGAAGATCCATCAATTTCATGCACACGACCCACATGTGTGGTGTGCATTTATTGATGGGGGGCAATTTGTTGGGGTAAAAATTTACATCCCGGTTGACCAAGTCAAAATCCAAGTCAACCCCAAGCCAAGTGGACCCAAGCCCAGACCGAGTGGGCCCATACCCGGGTCGAGCCCGAACATGAAGCGGCCGGCCTCCCCCCACGCCAAGATAAAAATTTTGTAATAAACAATTTTGTTGTATTTATTTTATTTTTGGATAAATGTAAGAAAAATAGGCATAAATCCAAATTTTTGTAAAGCCCATGGCTTATGTGCAAAAAGAAATGGCACATGAGCCATGGGATAGGCAAAATGCCATTTTGTGAAGCCCAAGGGGCTATGTGTAAAATGTATGGCCTATAAAGACAAAGATAATGAAAATATCTCACAACTTTTTCTCTCTCCAAGAATTTTCTAGATCTGAGATCTCTTCCTCCTTCCTCAAGGTTCTAAAACCTTCTTTTTCCTTTTGAATTAAATCAAGAGTTTAACTCTTCCTTTTCTAAAAATAAGTAGATTTCCACCACAAAACCTACGAAGGGGAGCTCGGATCTCCAATCAGATCTCGAAAAGGGGAGGCTTTTGAGGCTCACCCCCTTTTCTCCAAGATCCCGCCGGTCAAGAGCAAGAAGAAGGAGACCCATCTCCAAAAATCTAACTTTGGACAGACCCAAGGCTCAAAAGAAGAGCAATAAATCCCCCAGGAGTTTAACTCCTTTCTAAAGTTGCTGGAGTTTAACTCCATAATTTAATTTCTGTTGGAGTTTAACTCCATAAATTTGTTTCTGTTGGGGTTTAACTCCATAAATTCCCTTGGGAGTTCAACTCCCCAGCCCAGGGACTAGGCCTCCCTTTCCGCGGGTTTTTCCCGCGGTCACGTGTGCCCACGTGACCCTGAGGAGTCAAAGCGCCCATCGGTCACGTGTGCGCACGTGACCCCGGGGCGCCAAGGCGCCCATCGGTCACGTGTGCGCACGTGACCCCCGGGGCGCCAAGGCGCCCATCGGTCACGTGTGCGCACGTGACCCCGGGGGGCGCCAAAGCGCCCATCGGTCACGTGTGCGCACGTGACCCCGGGGCGTCATAGTGCCCTTCGGTCACGTGTGCCCACGTGACCCTGGCGGGCGCCGAAGT
This sequence comes from Agapanthus africanus, assembly GCA_030015575.1. NCBI lineage: Eukaryota > Viridiplantae > Streptophyta > Magnoliopsida > Asparagales > Amaryllidaceae > Agapanthus > Agapanthus africanus. Next base: position 535,842,977 of record JASDDO010000010.1, on the reverse strand, counting down.
GCCCATTGGTCACGTGCGCGCACGTGACCCTGGGCATTAAGGCGCCCACCTGCCGTGCGAGCGTCCTTTAGACGCCATTTTGTTTTCTTTTCCCCTCGTTTTACGTGCACTCCCCAACAAAATCCCTTCTGTAGTCTAAACCCCCTTTTTTATAAAAAAATAAAATAAAATAAAAATAAAAATATATTCTTTGGAGTTTAACTCCACAATAAAGTTCTATTTTAGGAGTTTAACTCCGCATAAAATTCTTTTAGGAGTTTAACTCCATTTAAAATTCTTTGGAGTTTAACTCCACAATAAAATTCCTTTTGAAATTAAACTCCACTTTTGAAAAAAAGGGGGGAAGGAAAACATACACAGACTCCACGATACTGTCTTCCGTTAAAAAAAATTTCTAACGTGGCGCTGCTCCGCACCCCGCAAGGGGGCTGCTAGCCCCCTTGACCCCCAGCCCGCTATCCGGGTAGCGGGACCCCCGTAAAAACTCTGCGGGGCCCCCGATATTTCCAAAACCCCTTCAAAACACGATACTGCACATTGAGTTCGCATGACCAGTTTAACCCGTTAATCGGAGGTTCCTTCGCTCCAAATGCAAGGGGTAATTAACGGCAGCTTAGTCCGCGGTTGCCGGAGATTCGGATCTCCACAATCAATAAACCCCGGCCTACCCTAGGCAGGGGGAATCTGTAATGCGCCTGACAAGCGCGCGCGTATTCCCATCTCAATGGGGTGACGAAAAACACCCTACAATATAACTTTTTGAAATTATGTCCATGACATTTACCTATATCAGTGGATGGTTAGGTAAGGAGCATTAAACAGCGGTGTAATTCTTCTTAACCATAAGTGCAGTTCTCAACCTATGACACACAGGAAATGAGTTATTAGACTCAGGGGACTTATACAAAGCATTGTATATTGTCCAGTGTCCATTAGGACAGAGGGGTTGGTTCTCATACTATATTCTGTTTACTCGTGACTTTTCTAGTTCTTAGACATGTGTTTCGTAGAAATGCAAGATCTAAGTTTTGAGAAGTTATAGGTATAAGATTAAAGTAGAGAACCTCGTGTTGCAATTATCAGGATTCTTCAAGATAATCGAAGATGTAGATACTTGTGTATGGTATTCAATTGATAGTAATGATTATGAGAAACTTGTTTCTCTTTCAGGTTACTCATATCTGGATGCATTCCTAAGTTGAGTAACGCTGATCGGCCTCTTTCCATTTAGATTACATGCACTGGAGACAGCTGCATGATTTGAATCTTGTTCCAATTAAATCAGTGCCTCTATTTCTATATTGGATATAGAACGGTTTATATCTTAACGATATTAAGGTACGGGGAGTTGTCCGGCTTATGCTTAAAACCAGACTCTGGATAACTCAAGGCACGTTTCTGTAATGGCTGTTTGTGGGTTGATCCGGGCTATGACGAGGGTTGACTTTCTACCATATGGAAGATCAATAGTGATATTGTTCTTGACCCGCCACAGTTTTAATAAAAATGGATTTTTTCAGAAAACTGTAGTGGGAGTATGGTAGAACTGGAAGTGATTCCAGAACCGCAAACGATTACTGAAAATTTGATAAGAACCTAAAGATTCAATCCAGTTTGACATTCCATTGGCCACTCCGCAGATATGGTGGGTAACCTCAGGCACCCGAGAGGTACTCCGGTAGCCTCAAGGACGGTGACAGGGAGGTTCTTATTTACCCAGACTTGCCATTGCTGTTGTTCCAGACTGTGAGACCCGACAGGAGGATGGGTATAGCGTCGTTCTAAACTAGCTTTAGAAGTGTACGTGTATATGACTCTGCTAGAGGGTTGTCATAATCAGTGGGAGCAGCGGAAGCATGGTGGACAAGTAGCTTATGTCTATTTATGGACTAAAGCAGATATAGCGGAGATAGATCATCTATTTCTGATGTGACAGTCATAGGTTTGACTTCGTCAGAATAGAGGATGGATCTGTTAAGAAGGTAGTAGGGTGTGATGTCCTGATATTTGGATGACATACACAGAGTGGGAAGTGAAATTCCTATACTACGATCGGTTATACTTTGGTTGTCACATAGTGGTTTCTCCATATAGGATATAGATATAATATCTGACATTCTGGTTACTAGATCTATGGTTTTAGATCTAGATTTGGGTAGTTTCCCAATCTGGATACTTAGACAGCATTCTACAGGTGTTTTAGAATAGACGACTCCTGGCACGGTAGTGTACCTCCAGGTGATGGAGTCACCCTCTCTAAAAGTGTCTTACAGACTAAATGGGAGAGGGATGTGCATGATTGGCAGATAACTTGCTTAGGCAATTGAGTTGATCATGAGATGTCAAGTACCACACCAGATATTGTTTTTGCATGAGATGCAATAAATTGATATTAATCCAATCCTGGAGAAACGATCAGAAGCAGTTTTAGAGCATAAGTGGATGTTCTAGGGAAATTATAACGGCAGCCTCCTTCGGGAGACGGTTATCATTCCATGCTTCCAAGGTGACCTGGATGACAGAGTGATTGTCAGAGTTATAGTTTTTCCTCTGACGAGGGGCAGTTGTTTGGACAAGAGTTGCAAGCGGATACTGAGAGAGGTATGGCGCAGGATACTGATTAAATTCGGTTGACGATACAGTCTAAGAAGTTTGGATTTGGAGTTCATTTATGAACTAGGTCCTATCAGATATCCAGACATATTCTAAGACAGGTATTGCTCATTTCGGGAGATGGCTTTCTCTGCGAACTTGAGATAAAGAGAGACATAAAAAGAAACATCAGGGAGGATCCACTCACTGAGGCTATTCCTCGAACGCAATAGTTTCGCAAACGGGTTTTGTGAAACTGATCAGTGGAGGAGTTGGGTGCTCGGTATCACACGTGCTGTGAGTATGTGACATCGCAATAATTAGCCTTGAGTGCAAGTGGGAGATTGTTGGATATAGTGCCCTCAGAGTTAATTATTGGATCGCAGGCACGTGATTGTAATGATTGAGGAAGGACCTATACCGGTAGGACAGTCTTACTCGAGAGGTTTGTATACTATCTGGTTTATCTTTATCATCGTGTACATACTTTAGGTGACATTGTTGTTCACTATTACACGTTGATAGAGAATAGTATGCTAGCATGGTTTGTCTTTATTATCGTGTACTGCTTTAGGTGACCTTACAGGCCGCTATTACACGTTGATAGAGCCCTTAGGATTCTTGCTTGACTGCCAGCAGTATGATAGCGATCATATACGTGGGAGCTGGGGTCTATAAGCACATCCTTAAAGTGGTCCCTAGTCGTGGGAGTTTCGAGACTGGGCATCGATGCTCCATTAGTAGAATAGTGTATACAATCGAGACCCCGACGAGGGGTGGTGGCCGGTCTCACAAGCCATTGGTATCAGTTGGTTCATCTAAGATGTATACAGGTGCTCATTGGGTTATGAGTACACCGGACAGGACTCGCCGGGAACATGCTAGTTGGTATTATACCAGACGTCAGATAGCAGTTCCCTGGTGACATGTGTACAGGTTAGTTCATCGACCTGAGATCGTCATTTGTCTCGTGTGAGTTCCCACTGTGCTTTGATTACTACCCTACCACGGCTCAAAGGAGTCGTGCAAACAGGTTTTAGTTGGGTACAGTACCGAGCCACATGGAGGCAGTGAACGGATCGGCAGGGAATTCGTCTCTCCCGGTATTAGGGGTGAGATCGCGCTGTGTCTAGGAGAGCCATTACACGAAGTCCTTGGCCAAGGCAGAAGATTTACTGGTAGGTATTCCAGTAGTATCTCAGGGTGTTCTGGGCTACACTCCGACACGACTTGTACCACTTTGGGGGTCTGACTTTTACCAACCCCCTAGGCCCGCCATGCGATGCTCATAGACGAACGGACCGGACTGTACGGATGTTGTCACTGACAGGCTCAGTAGGGTGTCAGGATGAGTTCGCTCATCGACTTCCCTTTTGGTCAATACCTGGTAGCCCGTTACGTACAGCTAGTACCACTGACGTGCTAGTGGTTAAATCCACAGCCAAAATATTGACGAGTCTTTAGAGTCCCCCACAGACAGTTTCTCAAGTTTCGGGCGAAACATTGTAGAGACCGTATGATATATGGCAGGGTCCGATCATATATGTGCAGTAGTGCACGGATCATGATCGGGCGGATCATACTAGTGGGCTTTGGTTTAAGCCGGATCCTAGTATTAGATTTGTTGGATTACTTTAGTCTCATCGCATTCGCATTCAGTCGGAATGTGGATGCAGGTATGTATATACAGGTGAGGGGTATCCTTGTGATCCGTTATGAATTTACTTTAGATGTTGCTGTATCTTTTTTGTTGTTGCAAACATTTGGATTAATGTTTGCATATGGAAATTATGAGCTAGAAATCATCATGAGGTGCATTTATTGTGACACATGCAACCTAGTGACTCATGGTCTCTTTTATTGTGCATATGTCACATTTTGTGATGGATTTGAGTGATGAAATGAGAGGAAGAGAGAGAAGGGCAGCTATATCCCTTTGGGTTTGCTCTTATATTATTCCTTCTTGCTCTCATTTTTATCATACAACAAAAGGAAAAGAAAATGCTTCTTCTTCTTCTTCTTCTTCTTCCTCTAGCTCACAACCACCATTAATGGCATCATCTCTAACCTCCATCCATACACTCTCATGTGATGAGAATCAATGGATGCTTGAGACAAAGTTATCACACATATTCTCTACTTCACCTTGGACACGTCGGCTAGCGAACTTCTTGCCCGAGTTGCTTCGGATGAAGCGGGAGCCCGTAAAAAGACTCGAAGATGTGGTGCCCTTTCCGACGAGGAGATCGAGACCGGAGATGCCGCGAGGAACTTGGGATGGTGGCCAAAGACCGAAGGACACGGATCGATCGGTATAGCTTTCCAACCCCTTCTCTAGTTGCTAGTTGTAGGTTAATGGTTCGATCCGGGATTAAAGTATACGATAGCGCCAGTTTCTAGTTTAGAAAAAGCTTTCGTTTCCACATTTTGGCCTCGGAAAGACGGCCGGGGCGCTACCGTAGACTTACACCAACGACTCCGTGGAACACGGCCAAAGTTAACCTTGACCCCGTGGAAAACGCCCGGAGCAACTTCTGACGCCGTGAAATGCGGATAACGTCAATCTCATTAAACACTTACGGGTCCTCTCGACTCATAAGGAAAAAAACTCTCTTATAAGATCCTTACGACTTATAAGGAAAAACGCGCTTAGGAATCCTCACGATTCTTAAGGAGAAAATACACCTACGAGATCCTCTCGACTCGTAGGGAGAAAAGTCTTCATGAGACCCTCACGGCTCATGAAGTTGGAAAGTCTTAGGCAGCAGATCTGAACCTGCTTTCTAAGCCATCACTACCTCTCGATGAATTCAAAACGGAGTGCTCTCTCTATCATCTGCAGGCTACACTTACTAAGGTAACATGCCAGCAACAAAGAAAAAGAGAAGAAAGCGACAATAAGGAGAACATTTGGTTCACATTCAGTTAAGCGTTCAAGGCATACCCATTCATACTTGTGCGAAAAAGTTTGATGTATAAAATAAACACATAGAAATGAAAAGGCTTGCTATTCATACTTCAGAAAATGCCTACATTGAGAAAAACAACAAGTAAAAACATAACTGGAATGTTTTCAAAGGCACGACATCAAATCCAGGGCATGGATTGAGAAACTCAAAAGTAAGGCCATATAAAACGTTCCAGGCCTTTCGGACCATCTTAGTATGCTTCCTCTCACGATCACAAGCGTCGGGGTCTTCACTGATGTCCTCCATCCTCCGATAGGCAGCGAGTATTGCCGCCTGTTGAAAAGCCTGATGCAGAAGATCAACAAGATTGCCTCGCCTTTTCTTTGAGATTAGGCCCATCAGATACACTGAGTGCACCTTGTCTTCGGCATCATCCAATGCCTTAAGCGGCATGCCGGCACAGAATAGAGGAAGTGCTCCCCAGATCGCTCCCACAATAAGCTTCAAGACGGAGGAACGTCGAGGAAGCAGTCGACCATTGTATGCGTCAAAGCGACCTATGATTTCGGCACACTGAGCGTTTGTGAATTCTCGGTTTTGAGAATGACCGAGTACGCGAATGTCGCCATAAGAGATAATCTCATCAAGGTCATACATATGAGCGTCCATAACTCCTGAAAAAGAAAATCAGCAAGAGTTAGCGATAGACTGATTAAGAAAATGCTTATAAAAAAACAGGCACAAGGATTTAAACGACTACTTGATATCCCCTTGGAGAAAAACAAATTCTAATTATGACACCTACCAAATTCGAATTTGCGAGAAATCCTAAAAAAGGAATCTCATTTAATGAGCGACCCCTCGGGTCAAGGAGTTAAACTCCTCGAGAGCAATGCTCTGCAGACAGGAGTGACACCTGTCAAAGTCAATTATGAGGGGAATTTAAAGAAATTCCCCGAGAATGCTAAGAGCCTGGCTCTGTAAAGATGATGGAAAAACTCATCAGAAAAATTGAAATCAATTTTTTTATACATATGAATTAAAATTCTAAGATCTTCAAGATTCATGAACAAACTCTTAAGAGTTCTTCATAATTTGAAGAGAGCAAAGCTCTGTTAATGAAACCCTAAAAGGGTTTTCTTTAGATGAAGAGCAAAGCTCTATTAATGGGTGAAACCCTAGATTCTTAAAATGATCTTTTAAAAAAAAGATTTAATCTTTACCAAGATTTTAACAGAGTTTTTACTCTTGAAAAGTTCTTAAACAGAAGAGCTATGCTCTATGGGAGAATAAAAATTCTCAGAAAATAAGAAGAAGATGAACAGAATCATCTAAAGGACCAAAGGTCCTATTTATAAGTATTGAAATACTTCTTCAACTTCTGAGTTGATCCAAGGGTGCAGATACTGCCACCACTGCACTCACATGTGGGCCACGTGAGCGCAACGGTGGAGGAGCATTTGTTTCCCCCAATCAAAGCAAAACTCTGTTTGAAATTCGAATTTCAAAACAAAAAGTTGAAGCAACGCTTCAGATGCAGCACCAAGTGCGCTGTGCCCTAAGCAGCGCACCATGTGTGCACTAGAGCTAGGCGTGCTGCGTGCCACGTGTCGAACACGGGTGCGCTAGCGCAGGGCACGCTGCACTCTGAGCAGCGCACCACGTGTCAAACACAGGTGCGCTAGCGCAAAGTGCGCTGCGCTCTGAGCAGCGCACCACGTGCAAAGCACGGGTGCGCTAGCACTGGAATTAAAAAACTCTCCACATTTAGATCAAAAGATCTAATAATAATGATAAATCATTAATTAATCAGAATTAAAATTCTGTAATGAAAAGATTTTCCAATCTTATTAAAAACAAGAAGATTGCCTTCTGTAAAACAAAAACCCTAGGATCAAAGATCCAATGGTGGGAAATATCCCCAAATCAATCAGAGAAAGATCTTTGTAACTGATTCAACAAATCAGCTTGCCCTATATAAAGGCCCCAAGACTTCAAGTCTGATATAGAGACCCCCCCCAACTTTGAGAAACACAAAAATAAAGAGCAAGCTCTTACAAGAAGATACTTCTTCAAGGTAAACATGATGAATGATGAACACAGAGATGAAATCATCTTATAAAAAGAAGAATTCTTTTCTTCTCACAGATCATAGATTTTCAAGACAAAAAATCTTTCACAAAAGAGATCAAAATATCTCATCATAAAATAAAAGAAGAACATATTCTTCTCACAGATCATGGATCTATAAAGGCAAAGCCTTTCATCAAAATAAGAGATTGAAAATCTCTTCCTGCAAAATAAGAACTGTTGTTCTTAAATCTTGAAACAAAATCTCTTCTAAAAAAACATAAATTTGTTCCCAGATCATAAAATTGATCAAATGTGCTTTGCGCTCTTGAAATGCGCCTTGCGCTCTTGAACTGCGCTTCTGCGCTCTCTGGACCGGTGCTCAGCGCCAAATGCGCCACGTGTCAACCACGTATGCGCCAATTAAACAACCTGCGTTTTGCGCTTCTGAAATAGCGCACTACGCTCATAGGCTGGCGCTCAGTGCCAAGCGCACCACGTGTGCGCCACTAAACTAGCGCTCTGCGCTCATAAATTGGTATCATGTGCTCATCATCTGGCGCCAAGCGCGACACGTGTCAACCATGTGTGCGCTACTTGGCAGAAGCGCATTGCGTTCTTTAACTGGCGCAAAGCGCCAATCGCGACACGTGTCCTCCACATGTGCGCTACTTGGCAGAAGCGCATTGCGCTCTTTAACTGGCGCAAAGCGCCTAGCGCACCATGTGTTGCGCCGGCATAACATAAATTGTTCTTTAATAAGCCAGAGCTCTGATGAATGTTCTGCATTCAATACAAGACAAAAATTTTGTCAAGATATAATGCTCGACATTATTAAAAGAGCCAAGCCCAAATAAAGGCTCAACAGCCCAAAATAAAATGTTAAACATTTATTGGACTTAGCCCAAGATTGGCCATAAGTTCTCAACTCATATTAATTGAGCCCATCTGCTCATGAATATTTTAACAGATCTTAGTCCCAAATTGGACTACAGATCTTCCAACCAACTCACACCGGTTCGAGGGTACATCTCTTTACTCCTCTGATATTTGTCGTTGTAATCCTTCAACGTCTTCAGAGAGGTGACGGGTCCCGACAACCACAAATTTCTACGGACTGTGGGATCCTTAAAGTCACGGACTACGATGTCTTTAACCTTGACTGTGAGGTCTTTAAACTCACGGACTATGATGTCCTTAACCTGGACCGTGAGGTCCTTAAACTCACGGACTATGATGTCCTTAACATTGGACCGAGATGTCCTTAAACTAACAACGGACCGTAATGTTCTTAAACTAACTGACCGCAATGTCTCTAAACTAAACAATAGAGCTCAATTGCTCTTTTGTTGGATCTAAATGATCCCGTTAAGTTGATCTTAGTCTAAAATTAGACTAACGTATCCTTAACATACGTTTAAGTCGATCTTAGTCCCAAATGAGCCTAACGTATCCTTAAGCCCAACCCCCAAACCCAAATCTAAGAAAATACGGATTTGGACTAATCCACGCTCTATGGGCGACAACATAAATTAGTCTCTGTATACAATCCACGGGCAACCAAAAACAAAACAAACACCCATGACACGAAGTGACCATCTGGAGAAGGAGAAAGTTGTTACCACGATGCGGTAGCGTAATTAACTGTAGGGGCTTGCGCCTGCAGAGAAGGGCGTCCCCACAATTAAAAACCCCTCAAACGAGGGGGAATCTGACGAAGTCTGCTACATCGGCTTCATCCGTTTAAACCTTCGATACATGGTGCCATAAATCAACTTGATATTTTCGGAGAGGTGGACGGATAGCACCAATTAGCATCGGCCCCGAAATTCAGGCAAGATGTTCACCGCATCTTCGTCCGCGTCTTTCGGCGGGGAACACCCCCGTCTCAAATGCTTCAAAGTTTTACCCTAACATCCCTTAGCCTCCCACCACTACTTCTCTTTTGTTTGAATTTTCTGTAAATTAACAGAGGATTAAAATCACCCATTAATCCAATGTTTAATGTATTTTAATTCCCTAAACCCTAATTCTATCCTATAAATACCACCCTATACCTAGCCCGATCAATTCTGAAATCCATTGTCAAAACTCTCAAATTTTTCCAAGTCAAATTAGTTCTACAGGTAGAGTTAGCCCAAGGCCATCTTCCGGCGACGACTCGAGACAAATCCGGCGACACCGCGACTCCACAAATCTCTCAAACCCTTTCTCTACCTCCCCTCTCTCATCTAACCCAGTAAGTCCCCTCTCCTCTCCTCTCTTTCCTATTAAAAGAATTCTCTTCTCAAAACTCATCAGAAGCGGGGTTATTCCGACTTTCAATTCTAATTTTGGTAAAAACACAACTTTTTCTTATTAACCAAACATCCATATTATTGCATCTTATTTAGTAATCTTAAAACAAACATTTAGAACATGTTTCAATTCAAAATACAATTTTATACAACTTTTATTTCAATTTTACGATTAAATACCACAAAGTTTACTTACGGCATCATTTCATCATATTTGCTCATATTACCTTTAGAAAACTCATGAGGTAATGACCTACCTCATCACAACACTCATCATGACATAGCACGATAGCTTTTGGAACAATATTTTATGGGGTAAATACAATTTTACAATAAAATAGCTTAAACTAATAAAACCGTATTCTTTAAAGTTGTTTTAATTAAATTCCTTGCAATTAAACCTCTACAACCCATTTTAGAGAACCCGATTTGGATAGCGCGGGTTATCGCACATCCTCGGGACTAGTAGGCGAGATGCAGACCTCCTCATGGAGCATCCGATCTCGATTGAATTTTTAAAATAATTTTTAAGAATAATGTGATTTTCTATTTAATAAATAAATTCTATTTTTAATAATTATATATATATATATTATCAAAATATCTATTTTAAATATATATAACAAATTCCATGTTATCTAAACAAAGGAATCACAAATTTCATGAATATACCATCACAAATCCATACAATTCCAATTTACACTAAAATACCATATACTAATCAATCTAGCTTTATAATCATTAGAATACTTCACTTTTAAAAATTATATCCATGAAAACCCTAAATACGATAAATAAATGCTTGAGATTTATTTTGAAAGTTTATCAAAACTATTTTTCATAAAACCCTCTCAAGTTTATTAATTTATAATAAGGACCCTAGTAAATATATGTTTAAGCGGGATCAATTCTCTTGAGCTTCAGGGAGCCGGAGAAAATGGGTGCTTTCCTATTTAAGATAGAAAACTAAAACGGGGTTATCAATGGTAATTGGCTTGAGAAAAGGCACAAATCCTGCCGTCCATATGCAGCAATTACCGAAAACTCCAAAATCTAATTCAAGAATCAAATTCTGTTTAAGTGTCTGACTCAGGCAGAGTCTCAGTCTAATCTGAATACAATTCCAATTTACATACTCTTCAGATATAACTCCAATACATCATGAATCTATATATACCGAATACTATCAAATATCAACATGACTTGAACTGACCGAACCATGGATATACATTGACTTGATTACATAATTATCTGTTTACATCTTTATCCGTTTACATGAGCAGTTGATATCATAGTTTCGGCAATTCTTACAACTATAAAGAATACAATAAACATTACAGGGTTTTTCTAAGGGGTAGATTGGTACGGAATGTATTAAAAGTGGCACGATAATGGTCATTTTAATACACCTAACCTGAATATCCGTTGCTGTTGTCCCGTGGCTTAACGGTTCCTTGTGCTCCGTATACCTTAGTCTACGGAATAGTTGGACTCCTCTCGTATACACTGGCATATTCTGTACCAAGCTACAAATAACAACGTTAACATAACAATCATAGATTATACCAGATATATTCTCTTTACCTGTTCAGTCTATTTTCATCTCTCTTTGGGACTTACCGAGCGATTGTTCGCTGACGACATTCATTTTCTATTCTTTCTTTAGATTGTTGTCAGGAGGACCCGACTCTCTGGAGATCGATCCAAGCTTAGAAGACTTGGATCAGTTCATCGAGGAACCGGAGCTCTAGTCACTTGTATATACTTTTACTTTCAGTTCATGCCATTATGTAGGCATTGCTTTCCATATTGTATTTACTTTTCAGTTGTATTGTAAAGAATATTTAATAAATAAAAAGTTGTTGTTCATTTACATCTCATGTCTTTCTTGTGTACATTTATATTATATTGCTTATTTACGCTTAACGTGTTTACTTCTGAGTAAATACGTCGCGGGCCTAGTCACGTCTCCTGACCGTACACTGGGAAGCGGGGCGTGACAATTTGCATTTAGAGCAGTTAGATGTGAAAACCAAGTTCTTTCATAGAGATTTGGAGGATGAAATCTATACGATCACTACTACAAATAAGGGTTGCCCCTACGGATTTATCCGTAGGGGAAAACCACTGCCCCTACGGATATAGCCGTAGGGATAATAAAATACCCTGTAGGTACAAACGCCGTAGGTGCAAGTTGAAGCCCTGAACTTGCCCCTACGGACAAACACTTGCCCCTACGGAGTTCTGTGTAGGTCCATTTTCCCCTACGGAGTAGACCGTAGGGGGAAAAATTATTTTATTTACGGTTTTTTAAAATATATTACTTGTACCTACGGATGAATCCGTAGGGCAAAGAAATAGCCCTTACGGATACATGCGTAGGTACATATCCGTAGGAGCAAAATATCAGAAATCCTGATATTTTGCCCCTACGGATAACTCCGTAGGGACTGTTGTTTGCCCCTACAGATATATCCGTAGGGGCACACCCAACCCCGTGAAACTGAGATCAGGGGGGAAAATATCAGTTATTCTGATATTTTGCCCCTACGGTTTAATCTGTAGGGGCAACATATGTACCTATGGATTAATCAGTAGGTACATATTATCTGTTGTTTTTTTAAAAAAATGGCTGCCTGATTTTTTCTCGCCCTGTGCACAATAATATATACATCAATCAAATATAAAATTAATCATCACACAACATATATCGCAGTATTCATAATCACATCTCACGCATATAATATACAAAAGAAACCAAAAAACTGAATATGATATAAATATAAACCAATGTCAATATCGTCCAAAATGTTTCAAAATGTAGTACAATATGTATCATATAAATAAATACATGTTTTAAAAAATAAGAATCAAAAAGCTACCCAAGCTCAGTCCAGCTCCACCTCTGATAAACGCTAGAATCTGGCGCGCCTACTCCTCGGTCAATAAACCATGCAATTCGGCGCGTGCGGGAGTCTGAGCAGACTGTGGAGCTGGCGATGTAGTCTGCGCAACCGCCGTCGAGGTAGTGGCTTGCGGAGCCGCGGCTGCGGGAGTCTGAGCGGGCGGTGGAGCTATAGGAGCTGTCTGCGGAACCGCAGCCGATGTAGTGGCTTGCGGAGCCGCAGCCGAAGGAGATGCCTCGGCCGATGTACCCTGTCGCGTCTGGACCTAACGTGTGTAACAAGCGTGTAAGAACTGTATATTATTCGAATTCGTATCATTATCAAGTTATTTCGAAACCCTATTTGGATATCTAGTTTGGAAAACCGTAGTTTATTTTAATTAGATATGTATGTATGATTAATCAAACCTAAGTCTACAATCAAATAAGCTCAGGCTACGTACTAATATTGGATATGTTGATATCTATAATATGACATAATATTTTACTATAAAGTGGTATACATACCAGCATCTCCTTCAACTTCTGAACGGTGGCCTTCAAGCTCTCCAGTTCCTGCTGGACACGTCGCTCACTGGAGACGAAGGAAGTAACCGCCGGGATGGAGTCCAACCTCATATGGGCCCTGCTAGGGCCCAGTCACCGGCCTCTCTCCCAACTTCCGTGGTGCCCTCCGTGTGCGGCATCCAGGACTGGGGTCAGTAGCCTCGGATCGCTCTGTCCGGTAAAATCGATCTCCGAGGCCTTGGCCTGCTCAACCATCCGCTCCTACACCCACATTAAGCAGTAAAGTATAAGTATAAAATTTAAATTTGAACCTTCCAAAACTAAAATTTCAAATATGGGTAGAATAAATATTAACACTTACGCAATACTCCTTGGTAGCGATGTTGGGATATCGAAGCTCGCCCGTGGCGGGATCTGTCAAGGTGCCGTGGACGGCAAGATATGCGGACAGCACGCTCGGTGTACCACCTTGCGCCACGGTCTGAGTTGTCTGCAATATTAGAAAATAACTCTTAATATTAGATATATTAGAAAATAACTCTTAATATTGCACTATATCACAAAGGCCGGTCTATTGTAATTTACCGATAACTCCATGGCTCGAGTAATATTCCTCGAGCCACCTGTGTAAGTGGGGCGACCCCTCTTCGCCGACTTCCTGTTCTCTGTATTCTGAGCGGCCTGTTTCTGCACAACGCATTAACATTTAGTTTTCTAATTAAGGAACACGAAAAAATAAATTATATCCTAAACAATGAATTACATTTAAAATACATACATATTTGCGTTGAGAGTCGAAATATTCACACAAAAGAGGCCATGTCTCTACGTCGACTCTCGCAAACGCCGGAGTAGATAGGAAGGCCGCTCTCTCTGCCTCGAGGGTCGCCATCCACAGGGAGTAGCAGTCGGCCTTCGGCTCATTCCTGTTGTATCGGACCTTGGTCTGCATGTTCTTCATCAGGCCATTGTACAGAGCATGAAGGTCGAGCACCCTCCCAGGGTGATCAGGGTCGGGTATAGGCTGAAAATCGTAATCCGACTGAAAATACAAAAAAAACATTGTTATTAGATTGCAATGTTAATAATAAATATATTAGATAAATCAAATGAAAATATATATTAATACGTACCCGAGCCTGATCAAAGAAGAGGGCGAATGAGTGCCGGTGCTGCTTGCCCTACTCAACGTGAAGTGGATAGTTCTTCACGAGCCGGCTCTCGTCCCCCATATACCGGCCGAACCTCTCGGCATGAGGACCGGTATAGCGATAGTCAAGGGTAAAAAAGAGGGGGAATGCTGCCTCACCCCTAGCTCTATCAGGCCTCAGCCCATGGGACTAATTCGGGCCTCGAGTCCCTCTCTGGGGATGGGGAGGCCCTGCATCTGCAAGAAATATCAAGACAATCAATATTAAGACAAAGTTGTATTAAGAAATCAAGCTTAAACGAAAATTGAAGTGTGATATATACCTTCGGTGACTAACGCACGAGCCTGGGCCCGGGCAGCAGCACGAGCGGGACGATAGTTCCTCCGGTGAGGAACAGCCGGGGTCCCGGATGCGGACGCATCCCCTCCAACTAGAAAATAAACATTGACGCTAAATTTCTATGAAGTTCATATTTATTCTATAGAGCATATGTAAAATGAATAAATATTTTATATTTATTCATACTAACCTGCAGACGATGCGGAGGGTATGGAAGTGGCAGGAGTGGCCCCTGCGGAAGATGTGGACACACCATCTATAATTAGACAATTAAAAATAGATTATATAAGTAATTGCAAAAATAATGTGTAGATCAATAATATAACGTTATAAATCAATATGCATGCACTATATGATATATAAACATACCCGCAGGTGCGGTGGTGTCACCACCTACAGCTAGACAATAATAAAAATTGCTAAGTAAGAGCAAAATGAATGTGTGTATATTTATGATATAGCATTCTAAATCAATATACATGCACTATATGATATATAAACATACCTGGAGGAGCGGGAGTGGCCTCTGTCCCAGATGTGGACGCATCACCAACAACTAGACAATCAAACATTGACAATATAAGTAATTTTGATATTTATCCGCATGAATATCTATAATATTACATTCAAAATGGATATGCGTGCAATATACCTGGAGATGTGGCAAAATCCACAAGGAAGGAGGCATCCGAAGGGGTCTCCGATCTGGGTGCAAGACCGGCCCTCTGAAGCTCCCTACGGAGCTCTCCGGGCAGCAGAACCGCTCTGCCTCTGCCTCTGCCGCGGCTGGAGCTCCTGCCGCCCCTCGCTGCTCCCGACATCGTCATCAAATCTAGATAAACGGTTCGTGGACGCATTAAACAATCATTAAAAGTATTGACTATATATGTATAGATCGTAAAATGTGAAGTAATAATATAACATTACTGATAACCATTTTCGTTTCGTGGGCGCATTATACATATCTACTTGGATTTCATCGTCGATGTCATTTCTAACCCACGTAACTTCATGATCGGTCGAAGACAACCCGTCCTTCGAAACAGACAGTCGGAGCACTCTAAGCCTTCTCTCTTCTTCATCCTCATCGCTGTCCTCGAATTCTGGGATATCGTAGACATCTCTGGGTTTCCATCGGCATACAACACTCCATCACGGATGCTTCAAACACTGTGAGTAGTATACTTGGAACGCTTGGTTCGGAAAGATAAACGGATCTTCCTGACCGTAAAATCGAAGTGTGTTCACACTGGTCAATCCATATTCATCTTTCCAAGTCCCAAGATTGCTTCTCCACTTGTCCGTATCGGTTCGCGTATCGTACCAAGTACACTGGAATATATAAAAGGGTTCTGATCGTCCGAGATAGTGGATGCCGAGTATACAATTTAAGTACCCATAATAAATCACACCGTCCGATTCTACCGTCGCAATCCCACTATTCTAAGTGGTTCTAGATGTTTCTATGTCCTTAACTTTGAATTTGTATCTAAGGACACCAAATCCTTTGTAATATGCAACCTCCATAGTAGGAAATTGAGCTAAACATCTTGAATCACTCTCAAATGATGCAGACAAGTTCGGATCGTGGATCTAACAAAATAAATTTTACGAAAAATACATAACGATACAAGTTTAGATTAAAACTGATAGAAATAAAATGTTATTCGAATAACTTACATGATCTGTGACCCAATCACAAAAATTATCCTGATGATATTTTTCCAATCGTTCTTCGTTCCAATCAGGATGCCTCTCACGTACCTCGTTAAAATGAATTCTGTTTTCGACAAATAATGGTGACATTAATATTATATCATTTCATACACACACAAACACAAATATAACAATTAATCCAAGAAAACTTACTCTCTAATTTGTTTAAGGTATGAGCAATTAAGCAAGATAAACCGGTATATCTTGTTGATAAGCATAGTGTCTACCCTCTTATACTCGGCTTTACCATATGGCCCGTCTTGAATTCTTCGTGGCCGGTTAAGTCTTGTCTCAATGTTCTCGTCCAGATAGCGGGAACAAAATGTGGTTGCTTCATCAAGAAGATAACCTTGCATGATAGAACCCTCTGGTCGATTTTTATTGCGTATATACTTTTTAAGAGTGTAGAGGTACCTAATGAAAATATGTTGAATAAATAAATACGGGCATACACGACAACAATAAATTTATAAATTGCGCGAAATGAAAAATTACACGTACCTCTCGACGGAATACATCCATCGATATTGTACCGGTCCGGCTAATTTAGCCTCAGTTGCAAGATGAACCGTCAAGTGTATTATGATATCGAAGAATGACGGTGGGAAAATACGCTCAAACTTACAAAGTATCAACGCAATAGAATTTTCTAGTTTATCCAGCGTCACAACCTCCAGTGTTTTAGCACACAACTCCCTGAAAAAACAACATAGGTCGTTGATTACTAGACCAACCGATTCGGGGAGAGAAGTCCTGAGGGCTAATGGAAGAAGGTGCTCCATAATAACATGGTGATCATGACTTTTCAGCCTATCGATCTTGCCCTTCACAATTTTTATTTTCTTGCTGAATGATCCTGAGAAACCTGTGGGAACTTTCAAATCATGCAACACCTGCAGAAATCTTTTCTTCTCCGGTTGTGACATATGATAAGCAGCATTGGGAAGTACAAACTTGCCCGGTTTACCCGCTACCGGTCTAGGGTGCAATTCACTTCTTATTCCCCACTCCTGTAGATCCATCCGAGCATTCAGGTTGTCTTTCGATTTACCGTCCTTATAAAGAAGCAAGTTAAGTATGTGCTCTGATACTCCCTTCTCTATATGCATGACGTCCAGACAATAACGCACTAAATTTGTTGACCAGTACGGAAGCTCGAAGAAAATGCTTAACTTGTTCCAAAATGGTGGTTTGACCTGTTTCATCGGATCCATCCCGAAGATCACATTATTGTAACCATCCTATTGAGCAGTCACGTCCTCTCCGGACAATGGGGATGGAGGTCCAAGAAGCTCCTGATGACCATCAAAGTGAACCGTGTCTAACCTATAGGGGTGGTCTGGAGGCAGGAAACGTCGATGGCCGCAATAACAAACCTTCCTGCTAAAATTCAAGAATTTCGATGTTGTGTGTTCATGGCAATGAGGACATGCTTTATGACCATGTACGGACCAACCTGATAGCATTCCATACGCAGGAAAGTCATTAATTGTCCATATTAAAGCCGCAAGCAGTATGAAGGTTGTATTTGTGTTTGCATCTTATGTCTCTACACCATCAATGAACAAAGATTTCAACTCCTCGATCAGAGGTCGGAGATAGACGTCGATATTTTTCCCCGGTGAGTTTGGTCTGTCGATAAGAAGAGCCATCATAAAGTATGATTGGTCCATAGCCAACCAAGGCGATAGATTATAAATTATCATTACAACGGGCCATGTGCTATGACTTCCAGCCATATAGTTGAATGGGTAGAAGCCATCAGTAGCCAGTCCGGGTCGGACATTGCGAGGATCGCTACTGAATATTGCGTGCCTCCTATCGAAATCCTTCCATGCCGGTGAATCTCTTGGATGACTCATTTTTCCATCTTCACTTGGAGGAGCACGGTGATGCCAAATCATTGCCTCGGCTGTTTTCTTGCTCCTGAATAGCCTCTGTAGCCTCTGTGTTATGGGAAAGTATCGTGCTATCTTGACAGGTATATCAGGCTTCTTATCATAGTCTTTCGGCTTATACCTGGCCTCTCTGCATGTTGGACACTTTTTCAAATCTGAATTCTCTTTCCGGTACAACACGCAATTTTTAGGACATGCTTGAATCTTCTCGCACTTTAGACCCAAATCAGACATCATCTTCTGGGCTCCGTACCATCTTTCGGGCACGTTATTTCCCGGGGGCATAGAATGTTTCAAGAACGAAATAAGTATTGTGAATGACTTGTTGCTCCATCCATTTAGGCACTTAATCTGGAAAAGTTGGACGAACTATGAGAGGGTGGAATACTTCGCATTCTCATAAATTGGTTTTCTAGCATCATTCATGAAATTTTCATATTTATCCGCACGCGGTCCTTGACCGGAAGGAATGTCATCTTCGGTACGAATAGATTCACCTAGGGTATCCTCTACTATATCCTCCATTTCTTCTGATGGAAATAAATTACCGTCTTCTCCTTCTGCCGCATTATCGAATTCTTCTTCTTCTCCTGCCGCATTATCGTGTTCTCCTTCTTCTTCTGTCGCAGTACTGCATTCTTCTCCTTCCCCGTGATATTTCCAAATTGTATAAAGTCTAGTATACCCATATTTTACAATATGAAGCTCTGCCAATTCTACCTTCTGCCAGTACTTATTGCCACATCTATCGCACGGACAGAGAATCTTCTCTATTATGATCTTATTATGTACGCGTGCAAATTCAATGAAAGCAGCAACTCCTGCGACAAATTTAGGTTGCATACGTTGTTGCCAATCCACATGCATCCAGTCCTTAACTCTGACGTACTCATGGGCCATGTTAGACTGTATAACATATAAATTGTAGATTATGGTGACTATATTGAGAAATATAAGAACGGGATAGTTACTAACAAAGGAGAAATATAAGAACGGGATAGTTACTGACGTTGCTAACTATATTGAGTAATACGTATGTGTATGTTCCGGCTGTCGGGGGTAAGGCGTCTATCCCATTAAGAATGTATAGAGCGAACACCCATCACTTGTGCTTTCAACCGTTTCGAGCAAATTTCGGTAACACCTTCCCGCTGTTCTCCGAGTACACTGTAATAGAATAGATAATCATTTCAATGCTGTGAAAAACCGTTGAAATGAACATCTAATCTATCTTTGTACACGGAGAACCAGCGGAAAGGTACCGACGAAATATCTCGAAATGGATGAAAACACAAGTGAATGAAGGTGTTTGCTTTATACATTCTTAACTTGTCCACACGGGACAAATCTATCGGTTACCATACGATTGAATTTTCTCGTCGCGTAGACTATAAGACGGTTATTAGTATCGAGCTATATCGTCCGATATTTAACAACTTTCGTATAGTTCTATGTCACGACGAACATCGCACGTATGTTAACCGATAGACGGGGACTAAATGGTGCTTTTAGTTTCATATATGAGTATCGATGAGAATATGAAGATTTCATATTATCATCGAGTATCATATATTGGTTTTAACTTGAACATCTCGAATCACTTTCTAATTATGCGTTTGTTGTGTATTCTTGTTATATGTGTGTGTTCCGGCTGTCGGGGGTAAGGCTTCTATCCCATTAAGAATGTATAGAGCGAACACCCATCACTTATGCTTTCAACCGTTTCGAGTAAATTTCGGCAGCACCTCCCCGCTGTTCTCCGAGTACACTGTAATAGAATAGATAATCATTTCAAAGCTGTGAAACAACGTTGAAATGAACATCTAATCTACTTTGTACACGGAGAACCAGCGGAAAGGTACCGACGAAATATCTCGAAACGGATGAAAACATAAGTGAATGAAGGTGTTTGCTTTATACATTCCTAATTTGTCCATACGGGACAAATCTATCGGTTACCATACGATTGAATTTTCTCGTCGCGTAGACTATACGACGGTTGTTAGTATTGAGCTATACCATCCGATATTTAACAACCTTCGTATAGTTCTATGTCACGACGAACATCGCACGTATGTTAACCGATAGACGGGGACTAAGTGGCGCTTTTAGTTTCATATATGAGTATCGATGCGAATATGAAGGTTTCATATTATCATCGAGTATCATATATTGGTTTTAACTTGAACATCTCGAATCACTCTCTAATTATGCGTTTGTTGTGTATTCTTGTTGTATGTGTGTGTTCCGGCTGTCGGGGGTAAGGCTTCTATCCCATTAAGAATGTATAGAGCGGAACACCCATCACTTGTGCTTTCAACCGTTTCAAGTAAATTTCGGCAGCACCTCCCCGCTGTTTTCCGAGTACACTGTAATATAATAGATAATCATTTCAAAGCTGTGAAACAACGTTGAAATGAACATCTAATCTATCTTTGTATACAGAGAACCAGCGGAAAGGTACCGACGAAATATCTCAAAACGGATGAAAACACAAGTGAATGAAGGTGTTTGCTTTATACATTCTTAACTTGTCCACACAGGACAAATCTATCGGTTACCATACGATTGAATTTTCTCGTCGCGTAGGCTATACGACAGTTGTTAGTATTGAGCTATACCGTCCGATATTTAACAACCTTCGTATAGTTCTATATCACGACGAACATCGCACGTATGTTAACCGATAGACGGAGAATAAGTGGCGCTTTTAGTTTCATATATGAGTATCGATGAGAATATGAAGGTTTCATATTATCATCGAGTATCATATATTGGTTTTAACTTGAACATCTTGAATCGCTCTCTAATTATGCGTTTGTTGTATATTCGTGTTGTATGTATAACATGATTTTAAACCATTGAGATCAAGATTGATAGAACTGATCATCCTACATTACAATGGCATTCATCTACCAAAAACTATTATTGCAATGGCATTCATCTATAACAATCAACAATTTAAACTACAAATGTAGGATACTGATATCATAAAGCGTTATACGCAACATATGAATTTACATGACAGAAACATGCAACAAAAAAACATGTTCATCCAAAAGAAAGGCCACTGTCAACAAATATAGACAAATACGTCATAAAAACAGTAACCAATTAACAACTTGGTTAGCATCTGGATTAAGAAAATCATAGGAAAAACAATTGACTATGGTCTATAATGACAAGTCTATTACCATAACCTTTAGAACGGTTGAAATTAATAGCATTTTGAACACAATAAGGCATAGAATACTCAGCCCCAATTTATTTATGTTTGGATTTTGCTCACTTTGGGCTTCAACTTAAATAATTGGTTTAATTTTTTCTTGGATCATTGTATTCAAGTAATTTAATCCTAAAATTATGTGATGGGGAAGTTAATTAAGGCTTAAGATGCCTTAGAAATTAAGCAACACTCATGAGCATCTTTTGAGTTGGATATGGCTCCATTTGCTCTGGCATCCAAATTAATTATTAGGGGAAACTAAGTTTAGATTCTAAATCTCAACATGTTATACATATTTATATACAACTCATGTACTTGAATAATTATCTGTGTTTTGTTAATTAACCGGATTTAACTTTGCACAAAGTGGGATAGCTAAATTCCTTAATCAGTAATCATCATCATCATCTAAACCTTTTTCCATTATATGGGATCGCTATGAAGCAAATCTCCAGCAAAAATTTGACAAAATTTTACGACCGGCTTTCGACCTAACGTCAGCCCTCTTCAAGTGCGCATCAAATTTCTGATTCAAAAAGAAAAAAAACTATGACAACAGAGGATTTAACTTCCTGCTAAAATTCCCTAGCCCCAGCCCCAGCTCCAACCCCAACCAAACCCCAGCCCCAGCCCCAACTCCAGCCCCAGCCCCAACCCCAACCGAACCCCACAACCGAACCCTAACCCTAACCCTAACCGAACCCAATGCCGACGCCGACGCCGATGCCAAACCCTCACCCCTACCCGAACCTGGCCTGAACCCTGGACTACGACGTCAAAATTAAAAATTATTTGAGATTTACTTACAAACCGTGCACGCGGTGGAGGAGACGGTAGAAATTGGTGGTCGACGACGATCGGCAAAGGTGGCGACGAGGTGCGGGAAGTCGACGAAGGTATGGGAACGACTGACGAAGCTGGCGACGAGGCACGAGCGCGGTGGCGACAAGGCGCGGGAACAGGCGATGAGAGGCGCGGGAGTGAGAGAGAGAAATTTTGGGAACGATGAATAATTTTTCTGTGCTTTTTTTTATTAATAACCTATTTAGATGCCCCCACGGATATAACCGTAGGTCCACGGCTTGCGGCTCCGTAGTGCCAAACAAAAATTTAGAACGTAACGCACCGTAGGGACAACGATGTGGCCCTACGGATAAATCCGTAGGGGCGATAAATACTTGCCCCTACGGATTTCTGAGTCCGTAGGGGCAACCCCATATTGTAGTAGTGGATGCAGACACCAGGATACGAGATTAAAGGGAAAGAAAATATGGTTTGTAGAGTGCGAAACAGCTTGTATGGCATCAAGCAAGTTCCAAAGCAGTGGTGTCTCAGGTTTGATCAGTTTATGCTGGAGTCAGGACTTGTGAGATGTGATTCAGATCATTGCGTTTACGTTCAGACTTTTAAGGATGGTGGCTATATTATTTTATCACTGTATGAAAATAATATGTTGGGAGTGGATTCGAATTTCAAGAAAATTCAAAGTTTGAAGAAGCTGATGGCTGAAAAATTCTCCATGAAGGATTTGGGAGCAGCCAAGTAAATTCTGGACATGAAGATCATAAGAGATAGGCAGCAACGAAAGCTATGGCTGTTGTAAAAGGACTACGTGGAAAAGGTTTTAAAGTGGTTCTATATGGACAAATCAAAACCAGTGAGAACGCCTTTAACAATGCATTTCAAAATCAGTAAAGAGTTGTGCTCGAAAACTCAAAAGCAAAAGGATGATATATCAAGAGTGCTATATGCATCAGCGGTTGGGAGTTTGACATATGCAATGGTGAGTACAAGATCAGATATTGCATAAGCACTGGGAGTTGTACGCAGGTACATGCAAAACCCGAGGAAAGAACATTGGAATGCAGTGAAGTGGATATTGAGATATCTCAGGGGAACGCCCAGTCATTATTTATATTTCGAGGGTGATGCTCTCAGTGTGAAAGGTTATGTTGATGCGGACTACTTAGGTGATCGAGATAGTGGGAAAAGCACAACAGAATATGTATTCACGGTTGTGGGAACATCAGTCAGTTAGATCTCTCAGTTGTAAAAGATTGTGACATTGTCAGTGACGGAGGCCGAATATGTAGCCATCACCGAAGCCAGCAAAGAGAAGATATGGTTACAACGGTTATTTGACGAATTGGGAAAGAAACCTAGGGAGTTCAATACCTTGTGGAGCGATAGTCAAAATGCGATACACTTGGCCAAGAACGCTGCATATCAATCTAGGACAAAGCACATCAAGGTGCAGTATCACTTCATACGCATAGTGTTGGAAGATGGTGAGTTAACATTGCAGAAGATCACGGGATAAAAAAGCCTTGCGGATATGTTCACCAAGATTGTAGTCAGAGATAAGCCGGATCTCTGTTGCGGGTTAGTGAATCTCTCCGAGAAAATTTGATGAGGAGAGAGCGGATATCGGAATCATGTGAAGTCTATTAATTTTTTAAGAGTCAAGAGAGAAAAATCTCCAAGCGGGAGAATATTAGTATTGTGGAGTTTTCTTTCTCAGACAAGTGAACAAGGAGGGTCGAAGGTATGGAAAGCATGAGCATGAAACCAAAAGAGCAGAGTGACGCCAGACGTCTGAAGGCAAAATGACAGACGTCTGGACAAATCTAGAGCCGTCATATAGCGCAGGCAGATGTCTGACCAAGGAGTGGAAAACATCTGCCAAGGAGCTGAAGTCATTACAGAGCATCGGCAAACGTCTGACAAAGTTTTCATCAGACGTCTGCACGCGGGTTTTCTGTGCAAACCAAATATTAATCATATTCTGTTTAAATCCTAATTTGTAGAGAATTAGGGTTAGGCTATATAAAGGATCTCTCATATGATGAAATTTTAAGGCCATTAAATCTATTGTATAGAGAGTGGGTGACATCTAAGAGAATAGAGAGATCTGAGAGAAATCTCTTGGGGTAGCTCTTGGTATAAACTTGATTCAAAGATCTAATAGTAGTTTATACATTCCGCTCTGCCGGGAACTAATCATACGGTGAGTGAACTTTGTTAACAAATCTCATGTCTTTCTGATTTGATTCTCTTGTTCTTATGTTTGTTTATTGTTTTATCTTTCGTTGTTATTGCGTGATTTGCATGAATTGGCCGTAGCATAGTTCCATGTAGCATTATCTTCTCCCAACTATTAATCCCTAGCACTAGATTCACTTCATTGTAAAACAAAACATCACCACAAAAAAATGAAACATGCAAAATTAATAAAATTATGTGATGAATTCAGTATCATTTATATCTAGACAATACTTGTAGCCCGACATGGACTCATATGTTCTGTCACTGCAGTTTCTTCTAACCCTTCGATCTCCTGTCTTCTGCATTGCTGGGAAGTTGATTTAGTAGTACTGCTACCTAATTTCTTACTCTTTTGTTAATCGCTGTTTTGTTTTGGGATTTCTATATATTCATCGAGAGACTGAACTCTGAGTCGGATCTGTGAAGATGGTCCAGATAACTCTAAGATGGACCCGATTCCTTCAAATACCAAGTAAACCCCAAACTCCATCTTTCTCAGGCAGCAAAAACAGAGCCACAAGCCAAGGGAAAGATCACTCAAAGGTAGATCTAGGCAAGGTAGATGGCAACCATTCTTACATTCTTGACCTCCACAATGCATAAGGATAAAACACATTCAGATGATCAACAATACATTATCTCAATATCTAAGATATCATGCTGAAAGAGTTTAAAACCATGCCATAGAAGCCATCAATTTAAGTTCGAAAAAATTATATTCATCCATAGCTTTTTTTAAAGGGCTAACTTTTACGTGAATTCAAATAAGATACAAATCAAAGTTCCCTAAACTATATTTTTTTTAATATATAAAAAAGGTAAAATAAAAGAGAATGGATAGTTTTGTGTGTGTGTATCTGAAGGAAAGGGTATAACGATTTAATGACGCTTAAGCAATAGGATGGATTGTTCGGTTATTCCCTGTTCTTTCTTCATTTCCACAAGCTTAACAAGCATGAAAAACACCTTACATGGAGGATAAGCTTTGCAGAAAAATAAAATAAAGGCTAGGATATCCAAGGTAGTCACAATTGGGGTCCAGGATGCTTGCATATGACACAAACATCAGGACTTCCTTCTGGTTGCAAGCACTTTGTTCCGTTTCCTTTAGCTTCAGCATCTGTAATTCCAATTCAGGGGGGGGGGGGGTGGGGGGGGGGGGAAATCTATAATAATACATGTGTGTTGCTATCAAATAAATACATTGATGGTGGTTTAATATCCATTTGTAAGAGTGTTTTTCTGATGAAAGGAAGACACTATATTATTTTTGCAAGAAAGTCGGAGATGGTCTCATACCCAAATTCTTAATTGGCTCCATGCGCATTGCGATTTAGTAAGGACCGATAACTTTAGTGGTACAACTTCTCTTATTTGCTTTAGTCGAAACCACCATCGATTCATTTTCCTCGTTTTGATTGGAGCTTGTAGAAGGGCTTCAACGTCTCTTCTGCCCCTCCTACAGAATTTCCATTACCCTGCTCATGATTCGGTGTAGTAGAGAAATTAGAAGCATTACTGGAATCTTTTCTCCTGTTAGATTCCCTGCTGGAACGTCTATTCAGCAAGCATCTCACCATAGAGTCTCTACAATTCACTATCAAAGCACACGACAAAAAAAGACTATCAACATTCCACCTACATTGAGAGATTCGTAAACAATGACATCAAATATATACAAGGAGAGAGACAAAGGAAAACTGGAAGCCTAGAACATATTTGCTTTTGGCTTTCTCCGTGTCATGGAATAATAGCATTTTCCTATAGCTATTCTAAGGTTTTAAAAAGCCCGGGTGATAACACTATGGCAAACCCCTCTCTTGCAAACCATGTTTATCAAACAAAGGAGTTTGACATTTTTATGAAGAATTTGAAGAACTTCAAGTATTCTGAAACGTTGACCAAAGAAAAGACATCGAAAATCCTTCATGGCTCTGATAATCCTCATCTCCTCAATGATCGTCAAGCCAAGACCCTTACCAAAAGATCTAGCAAACCTCTTCGGATACATTGTCTTTGCCAAGTCCGGAAGCAGAGACATCCTATACGGTCTTCACAAGTTGATGACTTATTGTATGGGAAGTCAATCTTCCATTGTTCCTGATTCAAAGTATATGGGAAGTCTCGAGTGGTCCGACGAATCTCTACTATGGACGAGACATCACCAAACTTTTGGAATATCGTCAAGTTCTCTTACCCGATCTCGAAGACAAAGTACAGGCCCAAGTAGATTTCGGAGCACGAAACATTAATTTGATGAAGTTAGATTCTTCATCTTCACAACCTCTGACTTCCTTTCAACCTCCTTCAAGATCCCGTTGACGCTCCTCCTCCTCCTCCAACACAACCATTTCAAGACTTTGATTTCCAAGCTTCGAGACCCGGATTATGGATCGCATCTCCGGCTTTAATGATCACCTCTCCGATGCATTGACCATCTTTCCGGTCAAATCGATCATCTCATAGAGCAGATGAGTCAATTTTCTGGCATCTTTGAACATCAAATGTCTTTCATGTCCTCCAAGTCTGAATTTGGCATGCCACCTCCACCTCCGGAAGAATGAAGTTTAGGATTTTAGATTAGTTAGATCTTAGGTTATGTTAGTTTCACTTGAGTTTGCTTTTGGTTGCTTTAGTTTGTGATTTGCGTGTTTAATTCATTTAGCTTTTTAAATTTATCATTTGCCATGCTATATAGTTGTGAACTCCGTATTTAAGTTTATGAAATTATGTACTTTGTGTTTTTTTATTATCTTGTTCATATGATATCCATTCTATATTTTAGTCTTTATCATGAATTGTGTGCTAATATAGCTGTTATTCCTTCCCGATTTGTTAAATATGAATTTTGTTCATTTTCTATACTCTATTAATGTATCATTTTGATTTTCAAATGAACTTAACCTGTTTTCATGTTTGTTTTCATTCCCCTTACTCTACTTATAAAACATTTTGATATTTTGCGAAAGAGGGAGAAAATATTTATGAATGTCTTAAATTGTGCTTAAATGGTAATAAGATTCAAAATATATCACTCGCCTTCATGCAGTGCTTCTTGAAAAATAGTATCAGTGGTATGAGACACTGATATGAGTTCAAAGATTTTTTCAACTGAGCATGAATTGAGCGGGAGTATTTAACTCGAATTTATATTTTTTATGTATCATGAATTCTTTAAATAAGTTTTGCTAAATATCAAAAAGAAGGAGATAGTTGACATTTGTGCCACACGATTGTAATGACCCTGAATTTTCTGTACAAAATTTTTTCTTCTTAAAATACAGAAAGGAGTTTGCAAGCCTGAGCACAATTTAAAAGTTATTCTTGTTTAAGAACAATAAGAAACAACTTGTAGCTTAGCAGTAAAGCCTTTGCATTGCTGTGACATAGCCCTTGTGTTCGAAACCCATCAGCCACATATATTTTTTCTGATTTTATTTTATACTTTTTGGAAGCCCAAAAGTTTATACGTGCAATACACGTAAAAATGAAAAGTCACAGAAAATAAAATATGTGCAAAATACTAATAACAGCGAGTAGGACACGTGGCACCGATCCAAACACCCAACGCTTCAAGATGTCCTGCGAGATCATGCCCCAAACCGGCACCGTCGGGCCCCCCATAGGGAATGATCCCCATTCTTTGCACACCAGTCTCTTGACCTACCCACACTACCCCAGTACTGTTTATTTTTCCTGCAATTATCTAGAGAATTGATTTTCACCATAAATTTCATTTTTAATGCATTTTTAATTCTCTCTTCAATTCCAAAATCCTAATTTTACACTATAAATACAACCCCATACCCGACCGTCTTCATTCTGAAATCTCTTGTCAAAAATTCTCAAAATTTTCTAAGTCAAAAAAAAGTACAAGAGGAGTTAGCCCTAGTTCCATTTCCGGCGAGAATTCGAGACACTTCCGGCGACCCCGCGACTCCATGAAGCTACCAATTTTTTCCTATTCCTCTCCTCTAATCTTCTAGCAAGTAAGTCTCATCTCTCTTCTCCTCTTCCTACAATAAAATGATTTCTTTTCAAAACATGTCGGTAAATGGAGTTATACCGGCTTTTGTTTCTAAAACTTTGAAAACAACAATTTTTACTTAAGAACCACTCATCAATATCATTATACCTTGCTTGTTAGTCATTAACTTATATTTTGAAATAAGTTTCACCTTAAAATTCCATGTAAAACAACTTCATTTAAGTTTTTACACTTAAAACCATGAAATTTACATACGGCATCCTTTAATACTTTTGCTTAGTATACCTTTAGAAAACCTCACGAGATAATGACCTACCTCTCATAGACACACATCTTGACATAACACGATTTCTCTTGAAACCAATATCTTGTGGCAAAATACGACTTTTCAATAAAATATCTCGAACTATAAAAACCCGTTTTTTTTGTAAATAGTATTATTTAAATTCCTTGCGATTATGCCTCTACAACCCATTTTGGGGAACCCGGTGGGGATGGTCGGATTATCGCACATCCTCGGGACTAGCAGAGCGAGATGCAGACCTCCTCACGGAGCATACGATCTCGATAGAATTTTAATGCAATTTTTAAGAAAAACGAGAATTTCTATTTAATAATAAAAAAATTATTTTTTAATAATTATATAAATATTAGCAAACCATATAATTTTAATATATTATTAAATTCTATGTTTTCTAAACAAAATAAAAGTATTACAAGTTTCATGAAAATATCATCAAGAATCAATACAAGTCAAACTTTATACTAAAATACTTCGAACTATTCAAGTTATGAATATTTTCACTAATATATCTCATCCTCTAAAATTCACCTTCATGACAATTCTAAATTAAATAAATAAATACTTGAGGTTTATTTTGAAAGTATACTAATAATATTTTTCATAAAAACCCCTCAAGTTATATTAAATTACAATAAGAACCTTAGTAAATATAGGTTTAAGCGGGACCAATTCTCTTGAGCCTCAGGGAGCCGGAGAAAGTGGGTGCTTGCCTATTTAAGATAGAAAACTAAAACGAGGTTATCAATTGTAATTGTCTCGGAAAAAACACAAATCCTGCCGTCCATGTGCAGCAGTTACCGATAACACCAAAATCTAAATCAGGATCCAAATCTGTTTAAGTGTCTGACTCAATCTGAGTCTCAGTCTAATCTGAATACAATCCGAACATAAATCCAATTTTAACTCCAATTCCACATGAATCGAATATACCAAATATGAACACTCGAACTTGAACATGAATACCAGAACAATATCAAACATGCAACATAACTTGACTTGACCGAACCATGTCTATATCTTGAACTTGACTACATGAATATCCGTTTACATCCTGATCAGTTTACATGAACAATTTATATCATGGTCTCGGAAAGTCTGATAACTACAATCAATACAATATACATTACGGGGTTTAACGTGGTAAACTGATACGGAATGTGTTAGAAGTGGAACGAGATGGTCACTAAAAGACACTATATGAACATACGTGCCGTTGTCCCGTGGTTTTGTCGACGGGGCCTTATACATCCGATTACCATAGTCCACGGAGCAAGTGGACTCCTCTCGTATACACTGACACCTTCTGTACCAAACTACAAACAACTACGTTAGCATAACAAACAGATAATTTACCAGTTCTATTCTTTTTAATTTTCTATTCCATTTTATCTTTTGGGACTTACCGAGCGTCAGTTCGCTGACAACATTCATGTCTCTTCTTTCTTTGGAATGTTCGACAGGAGGACCCGACTCTCAGGAGACCGAGCCCAACCAGGATGATTTGGAGCAGATCACCGAGCAGCACGACTTCTAGGCTTTTACTTGTACTTATTTCTTTTCAGTTCCTATGCCACTGTTTAGGCATTACTTTCCATTATTGTACTTTATTTTTCAGTTGTATGTAAAGAATGATTATCAATAAAAAGTTGTTGTTTTATTATATCTCTTGTTATTCTTATGTTATTCACTTATATTGCTTATTTACGCTTAACATGTTCACTTCTGAGTAAATACGTCGCGTGCCTTGTCACGTCTCCTTTCCCGTACACTGGGAAGCGGAGCGTGACAACGATCCTCAGTTTTGATTATTTAGAACAAAACTTTATTTAAAAGAATTCATATGTTACTGATGACGTTCTCAAGTTTTTATTCTTGAGTACAACAAGTATAGCATATCAAATATCAAGCAAGATTGTCTACAATATGATACGCACTCAAAACGGTGATATGGTATGAAGACTTGACACAAGTAATAACGCGATGCAAACCTAATCAAGATTCAATAACGTCTCAACGTAACAAGTCGAGAAAATGAAGATCAAACAAGAATCAAGTTCAAGAAAGGAGATATAAGTGTTATGCATGTGTAAGATTAGAAACCACATTCCAACATATTTTCTATTATCTAGACGTCTCCCCTCTTATTGAGAGACGTCAAACCTATCCATTAGAATCAAACTGCCAAGTTCAAAAACACATATTTCAACATGCCAGAAAAGCAAACGTTTGTACGAGACGTCTGCATCATAAATTTTTTGAATCATGGACGTCTGGTAAAGACGTCTGTAGTACAAATTTCTAAAACATCAAATACTAAATATATTTCAGAGACAAGTCTCTAAACGTCTCCTGAATATTTTTTGATCTCCAGACGTATATTTTTTTTATCTCCAGACATCTCCCAAAAACGTTTGGTGAAGGAAATCTTCTAAATACAGACGTCTCCTATAGACGTTTGTACGGGCAGTTTTTGGAAGTTATTTCTGGTTTGAATTTTTAAACGAGTCGATATTTACGCCATTTTTCATTTCTAACCCTTCCCAACTGTCATTAACTGTTTTATGGCAGTTATTGGTAGTTATTAGCAGTTAGAATAACTTCACATTCGATTCTTATATAAAACCATGATATCTCACACATTCATTCATACATTCATTGCAAATCTTTTTGAGAAATTTTGTTCTTCTTGAGCGTTCACTTGCCCAAATCTTTTCCATTTTCTCCAGAGCCAAAACCTGATATAATCTTTCAAATCAATCCTTGTGTCATACTGTTTATGATCTATTGAGATCATAGGATTAAGAGTGAGTAGTTTGTCGTTTGTAAAACGATTGTAAACCCACAAGAGAGAGTGTCTCTCAACCCACCGGGGGGGGGGGGCGTCTCTCATCACTTAAATTGTTTGGATTCGGAGTGGAAAAAGAGATCTTCTTAGAGAATCGCAGATTAGAGAGGAAAGTGCGGCTTTCTAGAGAATCGCGGATTAGAGAGAAAGAAGACTTGTTTTCTAGAGAATCGCAAGTTCAAGAGTGTGATTATTGTGAAAAAGGATTGGTGTTCTTCCTAAGAAATCCTAAAAAGGTGTCTCAGGCAGGGACTAGCCACAGGAGAGTGGTGAACCCTAATCAACAAGTTCCTCGTGTTTGCATTGTCTTTGACTCTATTTATTTTTCTGTGATTGTGTTGATTACCACTAACTACATGCACTCTCGATAATTTAAACTTGTTAAAATTATTTCCGCAGTAACTTAATAATCAATTCAAAATATAGTAATTAAGTTTTAAATACCCAAACACTAGCTACATGCACTCTCGATAATGTCAGCTC
This sequence comes from Agapanthus africanus, assembly GCA_030015575.1. NCBI lineage: Eukaryota > Viridiplantae > Streptophyta > Magnoliopsida > Asparagales > Amaryllidaceae > Agapanthus > Agapanthus africanus. Next base: position 535,810,702 of record JASDDO010000010.1, on the reverse strand, counting down.
CCTTGCAAGAGGTACGTACGTTTTGCAATTTGTCTCACATCATGATCCAATAAAAACACATGGTTTACTTTGTGAAAAAAACTGAAATATAAAAACATTGGCTATGTATCATAGAATTGTGTTGCCATTTGGATAGAAAATGGTTAGATAGCCACAAATTAATTGTATACTAAAAACAAGATTTCTAAATAAATACTACTCCATTAATTAAAGATTTGCATATGCAAAACCAACTTTTAAAATTTGAGGGCACATTTATAGCATGTGATTTTTGTTGTTGTAATTCACATGTCATTTACAGCAACTCTAACAATTTGGTATAAAGGCTTTATAGAGATCGCCTTCCTTGTTGTATTTGTTTTAACGGGTTCTAAAACAAGTAGGGACTTTTAGAAATGGCTTTTTGTTTTTCTCTAGTTTTAATGTCCACACGAATTGCCCTTTCTATATCAATAAAAAAAATTCTTATTCAGGTTTTAGACATCCTCGTAGTTTTTCGAATTAATATCTAGAATAAGATATATCCTGGGAATGAATAATTGCAACTGTCCAGATAAAAGACCTGATAAAATTTTTAACATGCATGATATCGTACTTCAACAAAAGCAAATAAAATATGAATAATACTTTTTCTACCGGTGTGGTGGAATCCATATAGGCTATGAGGATTCCCATTGGATACAAGACGAGCCATAAAATACAAGTAATTAGATGATGGATAATATGGTCAACTTTGTATCTAATGGGAATCCATATAATATTCCTCCGCGGAAAAGTATAACTACTGTATATTGATATATTTATGCTCATTTCTGAAGTCCCAACCGCACATTGTTTTTAGTGATAAGATTCTTTCTTCGATTTAGTAGTTAGATTGGAGAATCTCTTTAATTTTTTCATTAAAAAAATAATAATTTCAGAGCCAATGAAAACATGACTGCAAAAGAGACTTGCCATGATCACATGTGATGATGGGGAAAACAATGCTATATAATTGAGCTTGATTAGCTTTGATTTCTTCCACACACAAAAAAAAAAGCATGATGGGTACATAGTAATACTAATAGTTATACTACAAATTTTTTTATCCAATAATATTTCCGAAATATAATGACACTGTACATGCTGACTCGTACAGTTAATCAATCAACCATTGTTTTTTTATGAGCATAGGTTGCTGGAAAAATGCATAGAGAATACAATCCATAACCATCTAACGCATTGATTGATTTTGAAATTTTCAAGTTTCAAAGAATATGCGAATAGAGGAAAGAAAAATAGGCATGGTTGCATCATAATAGTCAAGTTTGAAAATTAGACTTAGAAAATATATACCCCTGTACCAACCTAGATTTAATTCTTGGTCAAGAATTGACTTTCTTACTAGACGATTTACGGAATTTGTGAGCTGCTCTTTAAGTCAAAAGTGGAATGGAGTAAAGATAGTATAGGTGCATTTTTCTTCACATTTTCCATCTTTTGTTTTGTCAAAAGTGGAATGTCGTAGAAATAGTGTTGGTGCATTTTTCTTCATGTTTTCCGTCTTTTATTTTGATATATCCAGCTTAAGCTGGATAATCGTTTATATTCTGGACGATTGCTTTAGAATAATAAGAAAAAACACAGCTTTCATGATATTTCGTTTCGTTTAGAATTTAAGATTTCCCGGTTCAAATCGTCTTCCGGATAATTACGGATAATCATACTCAACCGTAATTTCTATATTCTGTACCTCTAACAGGGTAACATGTGATAAACTGGAAAGTCTCAAGGGCATGTACCTTCGGTCATGTCTGGTGAAAAAACGAAAAGAGAAGAAAATAATAGAAATTTGGAAAGGACTAGAGACTAAAGGATGAAAAAAGGTTTCTTGTAGCTTCCAATATCAAAACTAATAGAGTGTCCATAAACTAAGGCTCTCATAATAATTGGAATCTTAGTCCCGTCAGAAAAGCTCCCATGTGCCTCGCATGTGAGAAAAGTGGAACCAATGAGCACCAAACAGCACCCGCTAACGACTTATCACTTGAGTTTCTTTCAAAAACAAAGATAGGCCAACAATCCTATCACGCATTATACAGCGTATATTATCCCCCACATCTCACATGGCCCTGTCTCATGTACGTGGACGGCCACCATTCACTCCATGTAGTATGCGTGCACGTGTCTTCATCCTGATGGCTCGTCCGATGTTCGTACCTCAATCGGCCGGAAGGGCCCGAAACTTTTGGCAAAGGCCCTTTTTCTTTTTCTTGGGCCTCAGGTCACGGTTCCAGTTTTATCTCGACATGATGTGGGGCCCATTTGACTTTGTTAACCATGTTAAACCTAGGCCTGAGCACGGTTCGTTTTTTTTGATAAAAACCATACTGGTCTGGACCGACCAAGACCCAGAACCGCCAACCGACCCGACCCTACCGGTTCGGATTGGTTGTCGGTTCTGGGTTCCAAACAGCGGCCAACAGCACCAAACAGCGGGAAAACTACCAAGAATTGATCGATCAAGCAATAAACCTTCAAATCTGTGAGGGATCTCCAAAATTAACAAGAAAACTATCTCAAATCGTTAATAAATACCCAAAAAACCACTTCAAATCATGATCAAGTCAACCAAAAACTCCAAAAAGGAGATCAAGTCGAAGAACTCATGCTTGAATCACCAAGGACTACCTCCAGCAACTTTGAATCAGCAGATCAACTCCATTCACGAGGCCAAGACATCCAATCGAACCCCCAACAGCCGTTTCAAACTCGCTTCTTGCAGATCTGGGATCGACAATGCTTGGAGAGGCTTCGATCCACCTCATTTGTTGTGGATCCGTCTTGTCGGGGGTGCTGGAGGACAGGTGAGGGTCTGGCGAGGCCGGGTGAGGAAGAAATATATGGTTCTGAGAGTAGAGAGTACTCGGAAGGGAGGCAGCACAATTTGGAAAGAGAAAATTAGGGTTGAGGGCAGAGAGGTGCGAGGGAGAGAGGAGTAAGGCGGCGCGCTGGAGAGAGAAAATTAAGAGAAATTGAGATGAGGTTAGGATTACGGTTTTGTAGCAGTAATATACATTAGTCGGGTCGGATTTGGAAATTCCAAACCCGCGACCCGACCCGATAACCAATTATTGGGTTTTTTGGATCCGACCTGACCCGACCTATCTCATAAATCGACGGGATTCGGTCGGGTCGGTTTAAATCGGATAATTTTTTTTTTTTTGCCCTGACCTACTTATGCCTGTGGTGTCGAATTTCTATAAAAGAAAGTTTTATCCTCAGGATTAATGTTGCTTAAAAAAATACCAACTATATATCCGGCTATCAGCTTTCATCCAATCTATTCCATATACATATATATTCCCAATTGTCACCATATCAAAAGTGTTAAAAAAGAACTCTATTTAATGTTTACAGATTGGGCCCCAAGAAACCGATAAACATTCAAACCTCCGAAAAACTTAATCCTTACAAGTCAGTATCAAATCAATTCGACCGTCCGATCTAAACCTTAAAACTAAATCCATCCATCCAAAAAGAATGAATAATTAATAACAGAATATTCCCTTACCAAATATCCAGATCCCCTTATCTCCCCCTTTATAAAATCACTAAACCCAGAAAAAAACCCCAAACCCATCAAAAATTAATTTCCCCCCAAATGAGCGCTGAGTTAAAACGAGATTTTGAGATCGGACCCGAGATCGGACGCGGCCGTTTCGGCGCCGTCCACCGCTGCGTTTCCGCCGTCGACGGCGCCGCCTATGCCGTCAAGTCCATCGACAAGTCCGCCATCTCCGACCCCACCGACCTCGCCTGCATCCAGCGGGAGGCCAAGCTCACCCAGATCGCCGCCGTCGGAAACCCTAACGCCGTCAACATCCACGCCGTCTACGAGGACGCCAACTCCCTCCACCTCGTCCTCGACCTCTGCACCGGCCCCGACCTCTTCGATCGGATCTCCGCCTCCGCGCCGTTCCCGGAGCCGAAAGCGGCGGCGATCCTTGCGCAGCTGATGGAATCGGTCGCGATCTGCCACCGGCGGGGGGTGGCGCATCGAGACATCAAGCCCGACAACATCATGTTCGACGACCGCGATCGGTTGAAGCTGGTGGACTTCGGATCGGCCGAGGGTTTCGGCGACGGGAGGGGGATGAGGGGCATTGTGGGGACGCCGTACTACATGGCGCCGGAGGTCCTGGCGGGGAGGGATTACGGCGAGAAGGTGGACGTGTGGAGCGCGGGGGTGATCCTCTACGTGATGCTTTCGGGGATCGTGCCGTTCTACGGCGAGACGGCGGTGGAGATCTTCGAGAAGGTCATGAGGGGCAACCTGAGGTTTCCGGTGGGGGTATTTCGGGAAATCTCGCCGGCGGCGAAGGACTTGATTCGGAGGATGCTGAGCAAGGACGTCGATCGCCGATTCTCAGCGGAGCAAGTCTTGAGTAAGTTGGTCATCAGATTCTTTTTAGTTTTAGATTCAGCTTCAATTTGTTTAATTTTTTTTGTTTGCTTATTATAATTGTTGTTTCGGCTTATTGAGCTCATTTTTGGTTACTAGTTCAATAATTCAAAATTTTCAGTATTAAAAAATTCAAATGATTGGTGTGATTATGGGGATTTTTCTAATTTGTTAGCAGAATCTTTTCAGTTGAGAAGTGGGCGTGCATTTACGTGGATTCTTTCTTTAATTTAAGTATCATTTTAGTTTCATTTTAGTTTTTATTGTTTTCTTTTTTATATAAAGAGTAGTTTCTGATAAATATTTTAAAAATTGATGATTATAGGGCACCCGTGGATTACAAGTGGAGGAGGAGCAAGATTGGTTGCAGATCCAACTTAAGTTTTTTTTTTTGTGGGGAATATATAAAGATTGTGAATATGGGTTGGGTTTGAACTTCAGATGTTTGTAGAAAGTCTTTTGCCCACTTTTTTTTGGTAATAGATCCTATGATTTTGGATTTCCCTTAAATCATGTAGATAGTAGTAGTGGTTAGCAAGAGAGATTTTGAAGGATTTTGTACCTTTTTTAGCTGTTTCTTTTCTTTCTGTTTCAATGGGAGAGAAATAGAGAGTTTTGTAAAAAAATGAGTACATAAATAAAGATGTGTTTTGCATTCATCAATTTGTATGATTCACTTTTTAATTTTCCAGTAAGTATGTGATTATTTTTTGTGAGGAGTTTCATCATCTATCAAGACAAGTGATATAACCAGTAAGCAGTAGCTCAGTTGATTTTTACTCAGGAGAGAAAGCGACAATTCTCATGGGTCCCCTTGGTCGGGGTGCATGTGTGCTTCCTCTGTCTGGTGTGTGCTTGAGGTGAACTCTATTGGGTAGTTCACAAAATAAATGTGAGATGCAGTTTTGTAAATAGATAAGGATGGTGGGTTTCATTTGCATAATGTCTGTACCAGTGGGTACTGCGAAAAAAAGGTAAAAATGATGGAGATACAGAATTCCTCTGATATCTGTTTTGGAATTTCTTTTCACACTTTTTAGGTGGAGCCCAAAAGTTGACCAGGATGCAAGGCAAAGCATATCCTTTGGTTTATGCTCTCTCTCTCCAGGAGGCTTAATTTGTCGAGAAATACTTTTCCTGAATCCACATTATTGGGGGCTTAATTTGTCGATAAATACTTTTTCTGAATCTACATAGTCTACAACGACATCTGGGGTCCGTTTGGTTGTCTTAAAGTAGCGGAATTATCGGGAGAAATCTTTAAGTAACTTTCAAAAAACATGGCATTGAAGTAAACTTAAATCTCGTTTCTAGTTTTCGTTTGTATGTTTTTTGAAGATGAAAATAAAAAATGAAACAACTTCCAATGTTTCTTTCATAAGCAAAACAAACAAAAAAATTACCAGAGAAGTTTTAAATAATTATTTCTTTTTCTTGTTCTTTATACTTTATGGTTACTTCCTATCCAAAATGAGGGGAAGAAAATTTTGGAAGTAACCATGCCACACAGGATCCACATCACTATCTTGAAGTAACTTCCAAACTCTAATTCCGTGCAAATAAACAATCGAAGTATTTGAAATAGACTTACTTCCGGTACTTCCATGTTACTTCCGTGCAAACAAATATGCCTTAATAAGATATAACTTGTGAGTGTGTGTATGTATCTGAACATATTGGATACAAAATGGGATAGATGGTGCAATTCCGTATGTAGTGGATATCATGCTACATGGATTCCAGCATCCTGGCTGGACCGGTATTTTTCTAATTTGTCACTCTCATCCCCTCACCTTTCTAGCTTGCTCTTTAAGGTACCAAATGAGATGTTTTATTGTGACTTGTGAGTGTGTGTATCTATCTAAAAAAAAACAAAGAAAAAGTTACTGATAAGAACCTATTATGATTGAATTCCCAACCCCCCCCCCCCCCTCCCCCCCCGCCCCCAACCCACCCAAACACCGTCTTATCATCAACATCATCTAAGAAATTTGAGAGACGCTAACTTAAACGAAGGAACACAATTGTGTACAAGGGTTAAGATAATATGCACATGAACACTTCACTTATGAGAGAATGAGAAGTGAAAATAAGATATAACTAGCATAAAATGAAATCATTTAGAAAACGGTATGCTAGTTATTAATGTAATCAACTTATTAATAGAGATGAATTATTGTTATTTTTTTAAAAATGTGTTTCAGTATGCTATGATTTCTTTAGCAAATTAATGTAGTCAGGATTAGATGAGTCGTCAAGATATATATTACAAAATTCAAATTATTTTGCCAGTTGATGAGAGGGACCCACAGAAGACGGACATGACAATTTTTTCAGTGGCTGTTAGTTAGTTCAAAAAATGACAGAGAAAGTGTGAGGGAATAGGGATGCAATGCACATGGTAGTAGGCCCAATGCAAAGGAGAGAAAAAAAACTCTCTTTTTCTTATCCCTTTTCTTCACCAACCATGCATTTGTCCAGAGAGCATTATCCTCATATGATTCCTCTACAATATTAGTTATTTGTTCTTCTCTCATCAAATAAAGTTTCGATCTAGAGTGGGGGGTTACTACCCAGCATTAGATTCTTGTTTGTTTCTATTAGGTAGGTAGCAGGTATATTCTTGGTTTATGCTATCCTTTTCTTCTTATTTACCCTTTCCTTTTTTTGTCGTACTAATTGGTGTCAAATTTGTGCTTAAAAAGCTACTGTCATAAATAATTACTATTGCGATGTGATGTAAGTTATACCCTATAGAAGTCCCAAGACCGAATTAAAAATAAAGTTGAAATCAAAACAAAACATATGGTTGATAAAAGGATAATTAAGACTCGTCATAATAATAAGGTCATAAGAGCTTAAGACATATCGACTAAATGAATGGGACCCACCATTGCCGCATGACTACATTATGATCATGGGAACAGGTTCTAGACACAGCAGGTTGAATCATTAATTATTTACTTGGTGGTGGTATTGCTTTCATTATGATCATGGGAACAGGTTCTATACACAGTATGATTACTTGATATGAAAACTTCCATGGAAAAGAATGGGCAAATGTGTTAATTCTTTTATATATATCCTAGCTTTTCCCAAAATCATGGAGAATATTAATCAAGTAGCTAGAGAAAGTTAGGCATCAAAGTAGCACTGGCGAGTTCCCCCTGCATATAATGCACAGAGACAGTAACCCGAAAAAGAAAAAAAAAACTTGCGCTAAAAATAACATTTTGCTTTATTGTTGTCCTAAATCAAAGTTTCTGTAATTATGCATGGCCTACTGTTGAAACACGCAATCGAAAATAACTATGGTAATGATCAATTAAAATACACAATCCGGATACCGGTAACCGTACTATATGTCATAATGAAATGTTAAAACACTCTTAAAATTAACCATCCATTGTTTGGGCAGCTGCTGCCAACTCTACTCTCATTGTCGAGACAATGACAATAGTCATGGATATTGCATGTGAGTCCTCCCCCCTCCCCCCATCTCCAACACACATACACTACTACAATGAGGGGTTGCCCCTACGGATAGAGAAATTCATAGGGCAACTTTTTATTGCTCCTACGGTTTACACCGTAGAGCCATTGTTTGCGTCTACGATGCCCACCGTAGAACCATAAATAAATTAAAAAATATTAAAATGTAATCTCTTTATTTGATCCTACGGTGCCGCAAAAAAAAGCCCTATGGATTAATCCGTAGGGGCAACAAAAGGTTATTTTAAAAAAATAAAGTTAAGTAATTTTCCACCGACCATCAAAATTTCCCACCTACCTTAATCTCTCCCGCGTCTCGTCGACTTCTCGCCCCTCGTCGCCGATCAAGCTCGTCGGTGAGTTCCTCCTCCATCGCCGTCGATCGAGCGCGTCGTGGAGTTCCTCGTTGTTGCCAATCGACATTGAGATCTTCGTCGCCACCTCCACCTCTTCAAGCTCCATCTTCCCGGCCTCCTCCACCTCGTCAAGCTCTTGCTCTCCACCTCGTCGAGCTCTTTGCCGCTAGCCGGTCTTTGGCAGAGGTGACTTTATATATATAATTTGAAATTGAATTTTCCTAATTAATTATGTTTTTTGTTTCTGTAAATTAATTAGGAATTTAATTTATAATTTTGTTTTTTTTGATGTTATTGTTGTTGATTTTAGGGTTAGGATTATAGGGCCGGGTTAATTACGGATTAATTTGGGTTAGGGTTAGGGTGATGATTATGATTAGGATTGTTAGGAATATGTATACCCTAGATACTATTATTGTATGATATAGTGGATGCTTGGAGATATATATAGAGGACTTTCTTACTCGACATGATAATATGCTATCTGGTTGCTCTTTATCTTAATATGTACACTTGTATTATTATATTATCTCTCTGATACATGTTGATAAAACCCTTAGGATGTTTCCTTGACTACCAGGACTATGATGCAGATCATACTACTGGGACTCATGTAGTTTACAAGTATATCCTTTAACAGTTCCTAATCGAGAGAGTATCGAGACAGGGCATCGATATTCCAGAGTAGATTAGTGTGTACGTTTCTTGACCCTGTAGGGGGCGATGGTTGATCTCATATCTATTGGTGTTTGACATTAAAGATTGTACACAGGTGCTCATTAAAGAATGAGTACACCAAACAGGACCCGCCGAGAACTCCTAGATGGTACTATACCTATCATCAGATAGCAGTTCTCTGGTGACACTGGTACAGGTTAGTCTGTAGACCCGAGATCGTCATAGAGTTTTGTGTGGTTCTTACTGTGCTTTGATTTCCTCCCTACCACGTCTCAAAAGAGTCGTGCAGACAGGTGGATTTTGGGTACAGTCCCGAGTCACATAGAGGCAATGAGCAATAGGAGGGGTTTCATCTCTCCCGGTATAGCGAGTTGATGTTGCGCCATGTTCGATTGGATATAATAGGAAGTCCCTGACCAGGGCTGTTGATGAGATTTACTGGTAAGAGTTATCAGTAGTTTCTCGTACCGTTATAGGCCACATATCGGCATGACTTATCAAGTTATTGGGGTCTAACGATTCCACCCCCAGACTCGATATGCGACATATCAAACGAAAAGACCGGACTGTACAGTAAGTGTTACTTATAGGCTTCATGGGAGTTTGGACCAGCTTGCTTGTTGATTTTCTAATCGCTCAATACCTGAGTAGCCGTTGCGTCCAGCTAGTACCGCTGACGGTTTAAGTAACTGATGTGATCATTAGCTACTGCTGGCGTATTGACTAGTCTTTAAAGTCCCACACAGAAGTTTCCTAGTTCAAGCGAAACGAAATAGGGCACATATGCTGATATGTGCGGGGGCCTGATTGAATACGAGTATGTGATACCGTATTCTAATCTGGCGGTTATTTGATATCAGTTAGGTTATATGTGATATAACCAGATTATTGAATCAAGTGTTGATTTGATAATGTGATATACAGATAAATGATATTAGTCGGTTATATGTGATATAACCGTATTATTAAATCAAGTGTTGATTTAATAATATGATATATATTTATATTTGATATAATTATATAGTAACTAATATTATTGCTCACTAATTATTTGCTTATATATATATATATATATATATATATATATATATATATATGAAGCATGGTTGATTTTTTGTTATTAGAAAATAGAAAATGTGAGGTGGAAAAGAGGAGACTTTTGAGGAATGGGGTGAAGCATGGCTTGATAAATATTTTATTCATCTTACTTCATTATTGAAGCATGGCTTCATTTTATTATTTAGAAAAATTGATGCTTCAATAAGTGTGAGTTTGTAAAAGCTATTCTACACTTGTATTTTCTTCACTTGATCAATCTTTCTTGACTTGAGCTCATATGATGAGTTCTCCCCTCTAGCTCTCTCCATCTTCTTCCTCATCTCCTCCAAGCTCAATCCCTCATATGAGTTATGAAACCTTGAGCTTGTAAGAATCCTAGTGAGCAAACAAAACCCCTACTTCACCATCCTACACTTGATTAGCAATTAAGTGTAGTGTATTTCCTTCACGAAAGAGTTTAGTGAAGAGATAGCTTGGATTAGCGGAGCTTTGAGTTGATCATCTTCGGCACGAAGATCGCAAAGGAATCTCGATCTGTCACGCCCCGCTTCCCAGTGTACGGCGAAGTGGACGCGACGAGGCCCGCTACGTATATACTCAGAAGTATATACGCTAAGCGTAACTAAGCAATATAAAGTAAATCAAGAGACGAATAATATAAAAATAACAACAACTTTTATTAATAACATTCTTTTTACAATGCAGGAAAAGAAAATACAACTGGAATGAAAAGCAATGCCTAAACAGTGGCATAACAGGAAATGAAATAAACTGGAAAGAACAAGGTACAATTATCTAGAGCTCTGGGTCTGCCTGGAACTGCTCTAAATCTTCACCGATGGGCTCGATCTCAACTTGGTCCAACGCACCTGACGATATTCAAAGAAGAAAGAGATAGAATGTCGTCAGCGAACAGGTCGCTCGGTAAGTCCCAAAAGAATAAGAAGAATGAGAATGATAGAGTAACAGTATTTTCTAAAGTATTATATTGTTTAATATTATGGAACATTGTGTAATGCTGTTGTTTGTAGCTTGGTACAGAAAGATGCCAGTGTATACGAGGGGGATCTCTATATGCTAGAGATCAGGGCAAAAGGAAAGTATAAGGAACCGTTATGCCACGGTACAACAGCAACAGGATTCAGGTTAGGTGTCTTAATCTGACCACCTCGTGCCACCTTTAACACCTTCCGTACCAATCTACCCCTTAAACCCCGTAGTGTTTTAACAGTATTGTAGCGTTGGATTATGTAAGTTGGATGACTGACCAAAACCATGATATCAATAAACATGTTGCAACTGTATAATCAGGTAAATGGAATATCAGGATAATGGATGAATATCCATGGTCTGATTCAGTCAAAAAGAATATATTGTTAACTGGGTTCATGGATTCATGTATTCAAAATGTGTTGGAATATAAAAGAATATAGATTGACTTGAATCATATTCAAGTCAGAAATAGTCAGACTCTAACCCGAGTCAGACTACAAGAAGATGATTTGAAGTTCAATATTAGCCAGGGGCCTTATAGTAATTTTTAAAACTTGAGGGGGTTTTATGTAAAAAGTACTTTTGTATATTTTTCAAAATACACCTCAAGTATTTAATAATCGTATTTATTGTTATAATGAATGTGAATTTTATTTGTGTTATTCTAGTGAATATATCCTAATAAAAGTATTAACTGTTTTATCTGAAATTCATGGTATTTTAGTGTAACTTTTAATCTTGTAATTTTTAGAAAAATGTGGAAACTTTATATTATGATAAAATAGGTGTTTAAATGATAATTATGTAGGGTTCCCAGGCACTCTAATAGAGTCTCACAAGTGATCAAATATGCACAAATCAAATTTTACGGGTGCCTACAAACCCTAATACGGATCGTCAACTAGATATATAGGCGATACAAGCAAGTAAACGGAAATATAGCTAAAGGGAAGGGGCTACAACCTTTGTAGATCCGGTCCTCCACCTCCTAGGCTCCATGATGAAGTCCTCTCCGCTGTCCAAATCGAACCATGACTCTCACGGTGGTTTCATCGGAGAAAAAGACGGGCTAGGTCGTCGACAACGTGCCGAAGATGATCTACGTCGAGGCATCACTAGATCAAGCTCCACCTTCACCAAGCCATGAAAACTTGTGAAGGAAACACCCTATACTATTTGGCAAGAGGTAGAGGATGAAGAAATAGGAAGTGGGTAGACTTTAGATTTGGATTTCTCACACTTTTTCATCAATCACCATTGATGTAGCAAGCTTTCTTCTCATAAAAGAAGAAGATGAAGAAGAAGAAGATATGATAAGTGTTGAATTATTGGATAAATAAATCAATACTTATCATATATTAACCCTTGGTTAATTGTAGAGAATGGACCATGGTTAACTTGGATGGTTAGGGTTAAGCATGAGACAAGAATGGTGACTTAGTCAATGCTTCATGAAACTTCAACTAAAAACAAAAATAGCAACCATTCTTTTCTCATCTTTTCCAAAAATAAATAAATAAATAAATAAGTAAGAAAAAAGAAAACCCTAATCATAAACTTAACCATGGTTTAATTCTTTGCACTTAACCAAGTAAATATGTATCATCAAACATGATACAATCATGTGCACAAATGCATATCACATATACAACTTGCACAATTCAAGTGAGAAAATCCATTTAAAGTGAACCAATACTAGTTGATGCAAAGTAATATATCAAATATATAATTCTACATTAAATCATTAAATCAACACTTGATTTAACGATCCGGTCATGTCGCATATAACCGGCTAGTATCCAATGTATCGGCTTATCGAATCAATCTTTGATTCGATAACCAGGTTATATCTCATACAACCATTCGACACATACATCGCGAGAATGAAATACGGTATCACATACACGCATTATTCTCGGTCCCGCACATATCCCATATGTGCTCCTATTTCGTTTCGCTTGAGCCAGGAAACCTCTGTGTAGGACTCTAAAGACTCGTCAATACGCCGGCAGCAGATGATGATCATATCAAACACCCACAAGCCGCAAGCGGTCTGCTAAACGTAACGGCCACCCGGGTATTGAGCGATCAGAAGATCGACGAGCAAGCCCGCTCACACTTCTGTGAATCCAACCAGTAACACTTACCATACAGTCCGGTCTGTTCGTCTGATATGCCGCATATCTCGCCTAGGGGTGGTAAACGTTAGACCCCAATAGCTTGATAAGTCATGCCGACGTAGGGTCCATAACATTCGTGAAACTACTGATAACTCTTACCAGTATATCACTGCAACCCTGGCCAGGGATTTCCTGTTATGGCCAGTCGGGCATAGCGCAAAATCAGCCCCCAATACCGGGAGAGACGAATCCCCTCCTATCGCTCATTGCCTCCATGTGAATCGGGACTGTACCCAAAAACCACCTGTTTGCACGACTCAGTAGAGCCGTGGTAGGGTGGAAATCAAAGCACAGTGGGAGACACACAAGACTCTATGACGATCTCGGGTCAACAGACTAAGCTGTACCAGTGTCACTAGAGAACTGCCATCTGACGTGAGGTATAATACCATCTGGGAGTTCTCGGCGAGTCCGTTCAGTGTACCCAGTCTCTACTGAGCACCCGTATACCATATCTGATGTCAAACACCAATGGATATGGGATCATCCATCGCCCATCACATGGGTCGAGAAGATATACGCTAGTCTACTCTGGAATATCGATGCCCCGTCTCGATATTCCCACGACTAGGAACAATGAAGGATGTACTCATTGACTACCCAGGCCCCACTAGTATGATCTACATCATAGTCCTGGAAGTCGAGTACACATCCTAAGGGCTTTATCAACATGTAATCAGAGAGACAGAAAGTATACATGTTAAGATAAAGAGCAACCAGATAGCGTACTATCATGTCGAGCAAGAAAGTCCTACCTATATATGTCCCAGCATCCACTACAATATACATCCAATGTACAGTAATGGCCTCTAGGGCATACATATAACTAACAATCTCCCACTTGCACTAGGGCCATCTGTAGCAGTGGTTGTAGTATCTAATACTCAACCATCCCCTAAAAGTCTCTCTTTGGGAAAAAGGCCTTCGTGAGTGGATCCGCCATGTTGTCCTCTGAGTCTACTCTCCTAACCTCGATCACCCTGGAGATCAACTATCTCCATGATCAGATGATGCTGCCTCAGAATATGTCTGGGTCACTGATGGGACCAGGGTTCCAGGGCCAAAGCCTCAGTTCCATTGTCACACAATGGTAGGAACCTAGTTTATCCTATGAACCAATATACACCCAAACTACCTCTTTGGCAGTATCTTTAATAGCGATGTTACCAGCCTTTATCGTCTAGTTTGCCACGGTATCTAGCTTGGAACTCTTCCAACATACCGTCCCTTTACTGAGGGTAAAGACGATGCCTGTGACTGACATTCAGTCGTCTTTATCACTCTGGAACCCTTCCAGTGATTCTCCCCAGGATCGATTGATACCATTTCACTACAACTAGTAAGTATCCTAACATACAATTAGATCTATCTCATAGATCCAAAGCTTAGGATTTAGTAGGTATCATTTTGATCCTATATGGAAAATCATTGTGATAAGCGGAGATTGATCGAGCGTAGCATAGGAAACTCCTTCCCTAACAAGAGTATGTCATCCACGTACTCTACGAGGATCGTCACCATACTCCCTACTACCTTTTTGTTTATACAAGGTTCATCTACCATTTTGATGATGTCAACTTCTTTGACTAATCCATCAAAACAGATGTTCCAACTCCGCGATGCCTGCTTTATCCTATAAAGTATCTTGCACACGTTTCCGCTGCTTCCACTGTCTACGAGGCCCTCTGGCTGTGTTCTTATAGACGTTCTCTTCTAAATCAATATTTAGAAAAGTAGTCATGGCACCCAACCACCAGATATCGTAGTCATGGTATGTAGCTGTGGCAAGTAGGATCTGGATGGATTTAAACATAGTCCCTGGAAAAGGTTTCATCATTATCCGTGCCTGGTTGATGACGAAAACGTTTAACAAGTCTAGTTTTGAAATTCTCAACTTTTCCATGTACACCAAGTAATCTTCTCAAGATATACTCGCTCCTGATGGGGATTTAACCCTTCAGATATAGCAACCAAAGTCCATACTTTGTTGGTGTATAAGGATTCCATCTCAGATCACTAAGCATCCAGCCATTTTTACAGAGTTCTACCCCCGATGGCCAGCTCGAAACTAGTTGGGTCATCATCTTATGATACAATCCTCGCTCCCACTGT
This sequence comes from Agapanthus africanus, assembly GCA_030015575.1. NCBI lineage: Eukaryota > Viridiplantae > Streptophyta > Magnoliopsida > Asparagales > Amaryllidaceae > Agapanthus > Agapanthus africanus. The sequence continues at coordinate 535,795,388 of JASDDO010000010.1, read as the reverse complement.
CATCGAGAAATCGAAGTATCTCTCAGATGGGTGAGGAACCCTACTAGATCGGCGGAGAGGCTGAGGTTCGTTGGAATCTACTGAATCCTTTGGTTCTACCAAATTATCTGCTGTAGTTTGTATAGCTGGAACCTTTCCAGTTCTACATTACAGACCTAGCCTCGAGCTTGTCCGGATTTTGCTTTTAGACATAGGCCGGACAATCCCAAATCTTAACTAGCTTAAGACATGGGCTCTTCCCTTTCCATATCACATATGAAGCAGTAGGCAACTGATTTGATTGGAACCCTATTCAATAGGTATGCAGCTTCTCAAGCACATAACTCCCAAAAAGGAAATAGGTAACTCAGTAGTACTCATCATAGAGCACACCTTATCATATAGGGTGTGATTGCTCCGCCCCGATATACCATCGTGCTATGGTTTATACGGAGGAGTAATGCTGAGAGAGAATCTCATTTTCTTTTAGAATAGTCCAGGAATGCCATGCACAAGTATTCTCCTCCCTGATCTTATCATAGGACATAATACTTATATCCGTATTTTGGTTCTCTACTTCCAACTTATATTCTGTGAATATCTCAAAAGTTTCGGACTTATGTTTCAACAGGAACATACGACTGAATCTTGAGAGATTATCAGAGAATATAATGAAGTATAAAGAACCAGTCCTGGCATGTGCAGACAGGAGACCTCACATACATCATCATGTATCAGTCCCAAGAGATTACTAACTCTTCCTCTGTTTCCAATAAACAGAGCTATGGTCATCTTATCTTTGTGACATGACTGGCAAGTTTCACAAGATGTAAATTCAAACTGATTTAAATATGCATCTAAAATGTAACTTCAGCCAGTCGGGTCGCATTGATATGACCTAGTCTACAATGCCTCAAGAATGATTTGTTCATTTCTGAACTTTTCCTCTTGTGTGTTCTGTATACTAGGAACTGTAGTTTGATTTAGAACGTCAATGCTTTTAGATAACGTGCCTGAACCGATCAACTTTTGATATAGGAAATGTTCAAAATATTATCCATCAATACAAAATTATATTCTTTCTTTACTAATAAAGAGACTGATATGATTTTGTATATCAGGTTCGGTATCTAATAGCATTTGTTCAGAATCAATGTATTCGTAATACAGGGTGACAGTGACCAACAGACTTGGCTGCAACACTTGCCCCGTTTTCTGCCTCATGAAACTTATCACCCGTTCTCAGTTTTTCTACCTTTTTATAGCCCTATGTAACAGATTACATATCTGGGATCCTGATCCGGTATCATATACCCAGGATGCAGAGGATACTGAGAAACAGTTCTTTGTAATGAACACACCCGAAGGAGATGCATCATATGCACTTTCTTCGTTTGGGCGGCATAAGAATTCTGGTATTCCCCAATTTCCTGCTCTGTCTTATAACAATTATAAGTTGGAGCGGGACCAACGTTTCCTAGCTCAGTATAACAAGCGGGTTCAGTCAATACATCCATTTTATTATCTTGATTAAGGCGTGATATGGTCGCTACCTGGAGAGAGAGAGAAGAAAACACTCTGCCTGCGCTCTTGCAAGATCAGATTGGTTATATATTTTATCTAATCAGGATGGCTCCCACTGTTTTTATCAAATCTTCCTTCAAACCTTAAAAGGAAAGACTAGCCGGGATTAATTACACTCTACAAGTTCGCCAATCTTTCAGCCAGGCCAGTGTCGGTACTTTGAGGGAGGTTCCCCGTGCTATCGCACGGACCTAATTACAGTAAACCTCGTTTTCCCAGAGGCGTAACCCCGTTGACACTTTTCTAGACACCTACTTGATCGGCTAATTGCAAAGTGCAAAACTCTCCCAGGAGTAACAATTACTCGCAGTGGGTATCGGGATCCAACTATCATATAGAAGGTATGCAATCTCATTGCAAGTTTCAACACTTGAAACTCCCGATAATGGTTTTTACCCCTAGCACTTATGACCTTAACTAAGGTCAACAAATCATAAGTACTAGTCAAGTTCTACCCGTCATTTCGTGATTAATTAGACCCACCCACATGACCCTTAACTAAGGTCAACAAAGTCACGCGACTGTCCTAACTAATCGCATCATATGCGGTGTAGGAAGACATCACTTAGCTACCGTACACTGTGCCTTGACTATGGTCAACAAACACAGCACGAATACTAAGTACTCTACTTCCTAAAATGACGGAGGGTTGCGAATGGTTTTTGTGAAAACCTTTAACGCTTTGAACTTGATCTCGTTGCGGAATCAAATGGTTTTTAAATGGAATGTTTTCGAGGCTTTTCTAGTTTTGCTAAAGGGGTCACTCCCGGTGAAGGGATCGTCGGCCCTTTCCTCGTCGAATGAGGTGCGGGATATATCATATATATCACTGTGCAAAGCGGAAACTATAGAAGCGATCAAATGACAAACAAAGGGTTGTAGCATCTGCCAGTTATTGCTAAAGGAGTCACTCCCGGTGAAGGGATCTCGGTCCTTTCCTCATCGAATAAGGTGCAGGATGTTCTATAATGAACACCGCGATGCAAAGCAAGAACTGTAGCTACCTGTTTTATTTTGAAATTCGATTCCACAACATCAATTAGGTTTATTTTCTTTCATTAATCTCATTAATGAATATCCCATCATTTAAGTCCACCTAAACATCACAGATAAATATAACGTACGCTTATGCCATCCGCATTCGCCTCGATGTCCCGTCTGCACCGTTAGGTTAGGTAACTAACGGCAGAGTGGGGCAGGGCTAGCGCGGGTGTAAAACATAAGCAACGTCTATATAATATATCATATATACTATATATAATATCTGTCACAGAACATCACATGATCACATCACAGATAACGCGGCAGAAAATATCATATGAAATATTGGATATACTAGGACGTCCGTATTTTCAATACGAGCCAGTATAAAACACGGATTCCACGGTCGTGATGAATAGCCAATCCCACACCCCTAGACCCCTACGAGAGCGGCAAGCAACCCTACTAATTCTAGGGTTAGGAGACCCGGACTCGACTCCTCGAGATGGTCTCCCACTGGACCCTAGAACCCGGTTACTTGTGCTCCCTTCCTTGGGTCTATCCTAGTGCAGAAAAGTAAATAATATACATCAACGGTGACATCTTCCGCAACCTGGAAGTGCCCCAATAAAAGAATATTACATACAAGTTTTTATATGAATGAAAATGAAAAACACTCATCTCACATAAAAACCCCCCGGCTATTCAAACACGACGATCCAATATAATATATCCAGCAACACATAACATCACATGTCATCAACGTAAGTAAATATGCGCATCCCAATTGTCGTTGACATATAGCAACGAAACCGGCGACATCACATATTATACTTACGGTCACAGAAAAGAAAGTGTAAAACTACAACAGTTGGAATCCGCAACCACCTCAGACATCGCATGCCTGATCAAATGAATTCTTTAGACATCGCATGCCTAACAATTATAAACCTCGCATTTTAGTCTCATTATCGAAAACACTTTTCAATATCAAGTCGGGCAATTCAACAAGATTCCCGACATTTTGATCGAATGCTCGTCGCAAACTTTAGTAGACGGTCGCACCCCCGATACCGTCGACGAAGTGCACCAAGGTGGAACACCGCTATCGTGAGCACCCGAACGGATGCTTTCGGCGACGGGGTTCTCCTACAGTCACTTGGTCGGAGCTATGGAGTGAGGCTGTTATTAAGTTTACCCGGCGAGTATCCGCGTACGCTACGTGATTGCGACGGACTTTTGATCACATCAAAATTCCGTGGCAACCGATCAAGTGAGACTAAAGTGCTATGTTTATAACATTCATTCAGTTATCACATAACTTTTGTGAATTCCAATTGTTGTATCACATTCCGGATAAACAGAAAATGTTAAACTTTCCGATTGAACATTCGAACGCCCAAGTTTTCCCGAAACAGTTCAACACATGAAATAAGTCTAACAACATTCAGTTCGTGCCTCAGTACCAACGGTCCAGCTGTAGAAGGGTCAAGCCAACGCCTCACATGTGGCACGCCGTACTGCCCCAAACCCGAAGGTTCAAAGGGCAGTTCAAGACGGTCACATAATCGAGTTAAGGTTTGTTGTCTTCTAGAGGGTCCATCGCGTTACTTGCACTACTTAGAACGTCGTTAAACTACGGAAAAATCCAACAATTGGAAATTTTCCGGCAGGGGAAAAAGTGGGTATTTATATCCGGTCGAACTTTTTAACATATTCTAAAATACCCGGAAAAACACACTGACAAAATTAGACAATCCGATCGATACACTGAGTTCCTAATACAACCCAGAAAATAAAACTCTGGAATAAATATTAAAATATTCTCAGGAAAACCAGCACTGCTTACTAAGAATTATGGTGCAAACTTCGATGCACAACAAGACAAAACTGCCGCGGAACCGCCGCATGAGCATGCTCATGCCGCGGATCCGCGGCGCCTTTAGGGAATTAGGCTATCGAATTTTGCAGTAACTCTTACAATCACCTGCTGATTTTTTTGCATATTTTTAATCTACAAAAATCCACATTTTACAGAATTGTCCAGAGAGCATTTTAAAGTCGGGGTTTTGGGTCGATCGGACTTCTAACTCCGTCAACGCATTGCCTAAGGCTCTAGTTAGGCTCTGATACCACTGTAGGGTTCCCAGGCACTCTAATGGAGTCTCACAAGTGATCAAACATGCACAAATCAAATTTTACGGGTGCCTACAAACCCTAATACGGATCGTCAACTAGATATATAGGCGATGCAAGCAAGTAAACGGAAATATAGCTAAAGGGAAGGGGCTACAACCTTTGTAGATCCGGTCCTCCACCTCCTAGGCTCCGTGATGAAGTCCTCTCCTCTGTCCAAATCGAACCATGACTCTCACGGTGGTTTCATCGGAGAAAAAGGCGGGCTAGGTCGTCGACAACGTGCCGAAGATGATCTACGTCGAGGCATCACTAGATCAAGCTCCACCTTCACCAAGCCATGAAAACTTGTGAAGGAAACACCCTATACTACTTGGCAAGAGATAGAGGATGAAGAAATAGGAAGTGGGTAGACTTTAGATTTGGATTTCTCACACTTTTTCATCAATCACCATTGATGTAGCAAGCTTTCTTCTCATGAAAGAAGAAGATGAAGAAGAAGAAGAAGATATGATAAGTGTTGAATTATTGGATAAATAAATCAATACTTATCATATATTAACCTTGGTTAATTGTAGAGAATGGACCATGGTTAACTTGGATGGTTAGGGTTAAGCATGAGACAAGAATGGTGACTTAGTCAATGCTTCATGAAACTTCAACTAAAAACAAAAATAGCAACCATTCTTTTCTCATCTTTTCTAAAAATAAATAAATAAATAAATAAGTAAGAAAAAAGAAAACCCTAATCATAAACTTAACCATGGTTTAATTCTTTGCACTTAACCAAGTAAACATGTATCATCAAACATGATACAATCATGTGCACAAATGTATATCACATATACAACTTGCACAATTCAAGTGAGAAAATCCATTTAAAGTGAACCAATACTAGTTGATGCAAAGTAATATATCAAATATATAATTCTACATTAAATCATTAAATCAACACTTGATTTAACGATCCGGTCATGTCGCATATAACCGGCTAGTATCCAATGTATCGGCTTATCGAATCAATCTTTGATTTGATAACCAGGTTATATCTCATACAACCATTCGACACATACATCGCGAGAATGAAATACGGTATCACATACACGCATTATTCTCGGTCCCGCACATATCCCATATGTGCTCCTATTTCGTTTCGCTTGAGCCAGGAAACCTCTGTGTAGGACTCTAAAGACTCGTCAATACGCCGGCAGCAGATGATGATCATATCAAACACCCACAAGCCGCAAGCGGTCTGCTAAACGTAACGGCCACCCGGGTATTGAGCGATCAGAAGATCGACGAGCAAGCCCGCTCACACTTCTGTGAATCCAACCAGTAACACTTACCGTACAGTTCGGTCTGTTCGTCTGATATGCCGCATATCTCGCCTAGGGGTGGTAAACGTCAGACCCCAATAGCTTGATAAGTCATGCCGACGTAGGGTCCATAACATTCGTGAAACTACTGATAACTCTTACCAGTATATCACTGCAACCCTGGCCAGGGATTTCCTGTTATGGCCAGTCGGGCATAACGCAACATCAACCCCCAATACCGGGAGAGACGAATCCCCTCCTATCACTCATTGCCTCCATGTGAATCGGGACTGTACCCAAAAACCACCTGTTTGCACGACTCAGTAGAGCCGTGGTAGGGTGGAAATCAAAACACAGTGGGAGACACACAAGACTCTATGACGATCTCGGGTCAACAGACTAAGCTGTACCAGTGTCACCAGAGAACTGCCATCTGACGTGAGGTATAATACCATCTGGGAGTTCTCGGCGAGTCCGTTCAGTGTACCCAGTCTCTACTGAGCACCCGTATACCATCTCTGATGTCAAACACCAATGGATATGGGATCATCCATCGCCCATCACATAGGTCGAGAAGATATACGCTAGTTTACTCTGGAATATCGATGCCCCGTCTCGATATTCCCACGACTAGGAACAATGAAGGATGTACTCATTGACTACCCAGGCCCCACTAGTATGATCTACATCATAGTTCTGGAAGTCGAGTACACATCCTAAGAGCTTTATCAACATGTAATCAGAGAGACAGAAAGTATACATGTTAATATAAAGAGCAACCAGATAGCGTACTATCATGTCGAGCAAGAAAGTCCTACCTATATATGTCCCAGCATCCACTACAATATACATCCAATGTACAGTAATGGCCTCTAGGGCATACATATAACTAACAAATTATATATATATTAACACATGAATAATTTTATATAAATATTTTATTTTCAAAAATCTCATTTTCCTTAAATGTCGTATTTTAAACCTTTCGAGACCGAATGCTCCTTGCGGAGGTCTGAATCTCGCACTACTAGCCTGCGGGTGCACGATGAATCGTACTATCCCTAACAGGTTCCCCAAAAGTGGGTTGTAGCGGCGCTTTGCTTAGGTTTAACAAATACTTTTCATTTGGGAAAACGGTTTTATAAATATGGGGTATTTATTTGCAAAAGAGTACAGTTTCCCGTATTTTAGTTATTAGGTTTCCTAAACCAACTAGCCTATTTCTAAAGTCTAAACGATGAGTCATTAGAAGCCTCAAATCGCCTCTTCACCGTCAATTGCGGCCAGGCAAGTGCCAGGTAAGTGGGAAGGAACCACAGTCGTGGGCCTAATAAAAAACCACTAGCCTTAGACACACTTACCTAGGCACCACAAGACAGTTTAGATAAACGATCGATGTCCATGACCAATTGTGTCTTCATTTTATTAAAAGATTTTATCTAGAAAAGTTTACAACTTAAAGCTTTAAATAAAAGTTATAAAGATTATGGTATTTTAGTGAAAAGTCCTGTAATTTCGTATTCTGTATTTTTGATATTTATCAATTAGGGTTAGATTGAGTGTGTGTAGGGGCAGGTCATTACCTCATGACTTATATTAAGTTTTGGTGAAGTTTAAAAGTAAAACATGCTACGTTAAACTTAAAGGTATTATAGCGCAAGAATACGGTATTCGAAAACGTTATCATTTTATGTGTGAAATTTCATTCAAATTGGATTTTACAAGTTTAGTGATCAAGATAAACCTATTTAGGAGTGAGGGAATTAATTAAACTAAGAAAAATGAACTTCATGGTATTTTTATGAAAAGAGTACGGTTTTGCAAAGAACTTATCATTTCATGTGAAAAAGTTTGATTAAATTGGTTTATGGGTGATTAATAGTCAACATGAATATGGGTAGATAGTATGTATTAGGTGACAAGTGAAAATTTATAGAAAAACCGAATCGGAAATCGGTTTGTCCGATTTCCGTCGGGTTCCAAAAGGTCGTATTTTTATACTTATAGAAAAGAGAGATAGAGGGGATGGGACTTACAATTTGGACAAGCTAAGGAAGCTAGAGGTCGTGGTGGTTGTCGATTCATTGAAAACGTCGTGAAGGTCCTCATCCGGTCACCGGAATCCGTCGTCGATTTCGGCAGCGCTTCGCTTCTCGCTCTTCGTACCGAGTTCTCGAGAATTTGGGAGAGTGGACTTAGAGTTGTGAGGGGAAAAGGTAGAGGATAGGGGTCTTTATATAGGGCTAGGCTAGGGTTAGGGTTTGGATTAAAAAATATTTAAAAATATATAAAAAAAACATTAAAAATTCATTAAAAATCATTAAACCTAGGAGTAAAATGGATTTATTGGCCAAATAAAAACCGATCCAGGTATAATAAGTGTGCAAGAGGGTTGACCAAGTCAATAGACAACTTTTCTCAGTTGGTGACTCGGCCGTCCGGCCAAGTCCGGCCGGCGGCTCCGGACCGAGTCGGCCGAGTCGCCGGCCAGAGGTGCCGAGTCGGGCCGAGTCAAGGGTCCAATGGCCGGGGGTTTTCCTGAGGAATAACTTGGTATTTTTACTTTTTTTTGTCCAGTACATATTTTGGGAGTTATGGCCTTTTTACCGTTGACTTCCAAAAAAAATAAATCAAAATAAATACAAAAATAATATGGGGCATGGGATTTGAACTCCGGTGGCTTGGTTCAGCAGTGCAAGGTATTACCAATGAGCTACAAGCTCCTTCTTGTAATTATTGTAAGGAATTAGATACTTAAATTGTTTCCAGCAACATTAATACTCCAAGTATACACTATATTTAAAGCAATTTTTTTGGTATATAAAATTGGAGTTGTTACATTCTACCCTCCTTACAAAAATTTCGTCCTCGAAATTTACAACTTTTATTTTGAGGACTAGTTTACAAAAAGGTGCGGATATCTTGCACGCATCTCATCCTCTCTTTCCCACGTGGATTCTCCTGGAGTGTCTTTCCTCCACATTACCCGGACCAAATTAACTTCTTTGTTCCGAAGTGTCTTCACTTTCCTGTCCAGGATCTCCACAGGTTGTTGCTCACAAGACAAATCGGGCTGTATCGTGAGATCGGAATGATCAAGTACATGGCTGGGGTCACTCACATACCTTCTGAGTTGGGATATGTGGAACACGTTATGCACTCCTTCCAATGAGGGTGGAAGTGCTAAACGATATGCCACCTCACCGACTCGTTCGAGTATATCGAACGGTCCAATGTATCTCGGACTCAACTTTCCCCGTCTTCCAAATCTGATCACTCCGCGGTTCGGAGAGATTTTCAGGAATACATGATCTCCTGGCTGGAACTCCAAGTGTCGTCTCTTCGCATCAGCCCAGTGTTTCTGTCTATCTTGGGCTATGCGCATTCTTTTCCTGATAGTACGAACCACATCAACGGTCGCTACTATCATCTCTGATCCAAGGAGTTCCCTATCTCCGATGTCGTCCCAACTTAATCGTGATCGACACTTCCTTCCATACAATGCTGCAAAAGGTGCCATTCCTATGCTTGCTTGGTAGCTGTTGTTGTACGCAAACTCCACAAGATGTAGGTGATCTTCCCACGATCCTTTGAAGTCGAGCATACATGCTCTGAGCATATCCTCCAAGATCTGAATAGTTCGTTCCGACTGACCATCTGTTTGTGGATGATAAGCCGTGCTGAAGTTCAGACTTGTTCCCAAGCTAGCTTGCAGACTTTGCCAAAATTGCGATCGGAATCTGGTGTCACGATCGGAGACAATGCAGACCGGTACTCCATAAAGTCTCACAATTTCCTGTATGAGTTCATGGGTATTAGAGATAGTACATTATGAAGAGTTTAAATCTTAAATTAGATTATTACCTCCATGTACTTCTTCGCTAAAGTCTCAGTTGATTGGCCAACTCGAAATGGGATGAAGTGAGCCGACTTTGTGAGTCGATCCACAATGACCCAAATCGCATCGTTACCCTTTGTGCTGCCAGGAAGAGCAGTTACAAAGTCCATCGTGATGTGCTGCCACTTCCATTCTGGGATTGGTAACGGTTGAAGTAGTCCAGCTGTCTTGTGATGTTCAGCCTTTACTTGCTAACACACCAAGCATTTTGCGACGCTTCTGGCTACTTCACGATTCATTCCATGCCACCAATAATTCTGACGTAGATCTTTGTAAATTTTGGTACCTCCAGGATGTACTGAATAGGGAGAGCTGTGAGCTTCTTTCATTAACTCTTCCCGAACAGGACCCTTTGGTACACACAATCTGCTGCCGTATCTCAAAGATCCATCTTCATGGATGATGAAATCTGTTCTGAGTTCATTTTCCACTTGTTCTCTGATCTTTTGCAACTTAGCATCGCTGGCTTGAGCTGCTTTGATCTGATTGACAATAGTTGATTGAACTTGTAGATTCATCAAATTTGAAACATCACCTGGCATGACTAGTTCAATCTCCATCTGATGTAGGTCCAGCTGAAGCTTCCACTGGGCGGTGAGATTCATTGCTAATGGTTGGCGACTAAGAGCATCAGGTACTACGTTCACCTTTCCTGGATGATATTGCAAATTGATGTCGAAGTCCGCCATAAGTTCTAACAATCTTCTCTGCCGCATATTCAACTCCTTTTGAGTAAACACGTACTTCAGGCTTTTATGATCTGTGTAGATGTTCACTCGTTCATCAAGTAAGTAGTGGAGCCAAATCTTGAGAGCAAAAATAACGGCTGCCAACTCTAGATCATGCGTCGGATAATTGTGCTCATGAGTCTTCAGTTGTCTTGAAGCATAAGCCACAACCTTACCGTGCTGATGTAGAACACATCCTAGTCCCTTACCGGATGCATCACAATGTACTTCGAATCCTCTAGTTTGATCCGGTATGAAGAGAATAGGTGCAGATGTCAGTCTTGACTTGAGTTCTACGAAAGCTTGCTCGCATGCTTCTGACCACACAAATTCTTCATCTTTTCGTGTGAGCTTGGTCAAGGGTGTTGCTATCTTCGAAAAACCTTCAATGAATCTTCTGTAATATCCAGCTAAGCCCAAGAAACTCCGAATATCCTTCACTGATTTTGGTGTAGGCCATTCTCTAACTGCTGAAACCTTTGCTGGATCTACAGAAATCCCTTCTCCTGATACGATGTGTCCAAGAAAACCAACTTGTTTTAGCCAAAACTCGCACTTGCTGAACTTGGCATAATGCTTATGTTGTCGAAGTGTTTCCAGGACAATTCGTAAGTGCTCCGCATGCTCTTTCCGATTCTTAGAATATACCAGGATGTCGTCGATGAAGATGACAACGAACCTGTCTAAATACTCCCGGAAAACTTGGTTCATAAGGTTCATGAAGATTGCCGGTACATTGGTCACTCCAAATGGCATTACTAGAAATTCGTAATGTCCATAACGAGTTCTGAAAGCTGTTTTGTGAATATCAGCTTCCTTGACCTTCACTTGATGATAACCTGAACGAAGATCTAGTTTAGAGAAGACACAAGATCCACTTAGTTGATCGAATAAATCGTCGATGCGCGGTAGTGGATATTTGTTCTTTATAGTAACTTCGTTTAAGGCCCTATAATCGATGCACATTCTGTATGAATCTTCCTTCTTCTTCACCAATAGTACAGGTGTTCCCCAACTTGAAGTGCTGGAACGAATCCATCCTTTCGCCAGTAATTCGTCCAACTGTGTTCGAACTTCTTTCAAACCTTCCGGACTTAGTCTATACGGTGCTTTGATCACTGGTTGTGCTCCTGGTACTAAGTCAATACTGAATTCAAGAGCTCGATTGGGAGGCAAACCTGATATATCGTCAGGGAATACATCGTCGAACTCTCGAACTACCTCCGGTCTTGATTCTTCCTCTGCATGAGCTGCTGCAACTACTGCTTCCCTTGGTTTCGCTTTGTAAGTACTTGGCTCCAGGGTGCGATCTCCACTCTTGAAATAGAAGACCGGATGATCTGGAATCTCAAATACTACCCTCCTTTGACGACAGTCGATGGTAGCATAAAAGGTTCCAAGCCAGTCCATTCCTAGAACCACATCGAAGTTTGGTATGTCCAGTACTTTGAAGTCAGCGTAAAACTCTTGACTGCAGACGATGAATGGACACATGCTGTATCCCATAGTTGCCTTTAGAACACAATTTCCAGAACTGACGTTCCAGCTGGATACAAGCGGTGAGACTGGAATCGCATGGGTTCGGACAAGCCGTAGCGACATAAAGTAGTGGGATGCTCCAGTATCAAACAGTGCAAGTGCAGGTAGTGAAGCTACTAGGATTGTACCTAAGGTATATAGGATAGGTTTTAGGTATAGGGAGAGTGTGTAGATAAACAAGACTAAAAGATAAGTTTGGGAAGGAAAGTTTACCAGTAATGACTTGGCCAGTGGCCTCAGCTTCTTCCACAGACATCATGAAAGCCTGGCGCTTTGGCACATTTCTCCTGGCCTGAGGAGCATTCCTCTGAACGTTCCTTTGAGCTTGATGGAACTGTCGAGGAGGTGGTGCAGCCTGTGGTCCCCTAGGTGGTGCAGGCAGTGCAAGTCTGGGAGCAGGTGCCGGAAGAGCTGGTCGCTGCTGATAAGTATTTGCTGGCCTGGGTGCAGCAACTGAGTTCTGCCTTTGGGGACAAGATCCAATATCATGAGTGGCTGAACCGCAGATTAAGCAGAGGCGGTTGGCTCGACGGCAGTCATTCATCATATGTCCAGTTCTCTTGCAGTAGGTGCAAAAGGCTGGGCTAGGACGATGTGTTGGTACTCCGGGTCGCCTCGGCACGAAAGATGGTCTGGACGTGGCTCCACCTGCCATCTGGTTGGCAGGGCATTTGACTCCTGCAGACTGAGATCCGCCCCTCTCTTTTATGACTGCCTCATGACTGCGGGCAGCTTCTAGGGCTTCCTCATGAGTCAAAAACTTTCCTGTGGCTAGAGCAGCCTTGATCTCTATGTCCAAACCTTGCTGAAAACGACGGGCTCTGATATCGTCCGTCGGTATCAGGTGTGCCGCGAATCTGTTTAAAAATTGTGTTAGTTGTGTAATATGTGATATTTAAAAATTGAACTATTGTGACATATCTTACCGGCTCAACATAGTGAACTCAGCATCGTATTCATCTACCGATTTCTCCCACAGTGATCCTTGCTGTAGATGAATAAACTGCTGCTCCATAGCGAACCTTGCAGTCATAGGGAAATATTTCGCGTCGAACTTCTTGCGAAATGTCTTCCATTCAATCGGCTGTGCTAGACGGGTTTTTTCCGCCTTCCACCAATTGCGAGCATTATCCGTGAGCTGTAGCTTCGCTACACGGACCCAAGCGTTATCTGGCACTTGAGTTGCTGCCAGATCGTCTTCGATGCTTTGTGCCCATTCTTCTGCTTCGAGAGGGCTTCCTTTACCAGAGAACTGCTTTGGGTGCAAAGCTCTGAATTGCTTTGCTCCCGGTGCATCGTTATCAGGACGGCTCAGAAGTTGTTGCTGTCCCTCGAGAAGACTACGGATCGCATCAAATAACATCGTCTGCTCAGTGGGTGGTGCGGGAACAGCTGGTGTGAGAGGTAGTGCTGATGGGGTGTTGTTGACATTGGTGCTGGTGTTGTTCGGGGAATCCATAATCCTGAAGAAAAATTTGGATTAGGACAGAATCAAATATGTGAAATGATAAGATTCAAGGAATAGAGATTTGCAAGTTTCAAAGAACATGAATTGTAAAGAATTTTTTAGTTGCTGTTTCTTGTGTTATATTGCTTAGGTTGTTCACGCAGACCAGAACTGCATGACAGGGATTCATACAGCTCGGACCTGCATGGGCCACCAACAAAACCTGTCACGCCCCGCTTCCCAGTGTACGGTGAAGTGGACGCGACGAGGCCCGCTACGTATATACTCAGAAGTATATACGCTAAGCGTAACTAAGCAATATAAAGTAAATCACAAGAGACGAATAATATAAAAATAACAGCAAATTTTATTAATAACATTCTTTTTACAATACAGGAAAAGAAAATACAACTGGAATGAAAAGCAATGCCTAAACAGTGGCATAACAGGAAATGAAATAAACTGGAAAGAACAAGGTACAATTATCTAGAGCTCTGGGTCTGCCTGAAACTGCTCCAAATCTTCACCGGTGGGCTCGATCTCAACTTGGTCCAACGCACCTGACGACATTCAAAGAAGAAAGAGATAGAATGTCGTCAGCGAACAGGTCGCTCGGTAAGCCCCAAAAGAATAAGAAGAATGAGAATGATAGAGTAACAGTATTTTCTAAAGTATTATATTGTTTAATATTATGGAACATTGTGTAACGCTATTGTTTGTAGCTTGGTACAGAAGGATGCCAGTGTATACGAGGGGGATCTCTATATGCTAGAGATCAGGGCAAAAGGAAAGTACAAGGAACCGTTATGCCACGGTACAACAGTAACAGGATTCAGGTTAGGTGTCTTAATCTGACCACCTCGTGCCACCTTTAACACTTTCCGTACCAATCTACCACTTAAAACCCGTAGTATTTTAACAGTATTGTAGCGTTGGATTATGTAAGTTGGATGACTGACCAAAACCATGATATCAGTAAACATGTTGCAACTGTATAATCAGGTAAATGGAATATTAGGATAATGGATGAATATCCATGGTCTGATTCAGTCAAAAAGAATATATTGTTAACTGGGTTCATGGATTCATGTATTCAAAGTGTGTTGGAATATAAAAGAATATAGATTGACTTGAATCATATTCAAGTCAGAAATAGTCAGACTTTAACCCGAGTCAGACTACAAGAAGATGATTTGAAGTTCAATATTAGCTAGGGGCCTTATAGTAATTTGTAAAACTTGAGGGGTTTTTATGTAAAAAGTACTTTTGTATATTTTTTAAAATACACCTCAAGTATTTAATAATCGTCTTATTGTTATAATGAATGTGAATTTTATTTGTGTTATTCTAGTGAAAATATCCTAATAAAAGTATTAATTGTTTTATCTGAAATTCATGGTATTTTAGTGTAACTTTTAAACTTGTAATTTTTAGAAAAATATGGAAACTTTATATTATGATAAAATAGGTGTTTAAATGATAATTATATATATATATATTAACACATGAATAATTTTATATAAATATTTTATTTTCAAAAATCTCATTGTCCTTAAATGTCGTATTTTAAACCTTTCGAGACCGAATGCTCCTTGCGAAGGTCTGAATCTCGCACTACTAGCCTACGGGTGCACGATGAACCGCACTATCCCTAACAGGTTCCCCGAAAGTGGGTTGTAGCGGCACTTTGCTTAGGTTTAACAAATACTTTTCGTTTGGGAAAACGGTTTTATAAATATGGGGTATTTATTTGCAAAAGAGTACAGTTTCCCATATTTTAGTTATTAGGGTTTCCTAAACTAACTAGCCTATTTCTAAGGTCTAAACGATGAGTCATTAGAAACCTCAAATCGCCTCTTCACCGTCAATTGCGGCCAGGTAAGTGCCAGGTAAGTGGGAAGGAACCACAGTCGTGGGCCTAATAAAAAACCACTAGCCTTAGACACACTTACCTAGGCACCACAAGACAGTTTAGATAAATGATCGATGTCCATGACCAATCGTGTCTTCATTTTATTAAAAGATTTTATTTAGAAAAGTTTACAACTTAAAGCTTTAAATAAAAGTTATAAAGATTATGGTATTTTAGTGAAAAGTCCTGTAATTTCGTATTCTGTATTTTTGATATTTATCAATTAGGGTTAGATTGAGTGTGTGTAGGGGCAGGTCATTACCCCGTGACTTATATTAAGTTTTGGTGAAGTTTAAAGGTAAAACATGCTATGTTAAACTTAAAGGTATTATAGCGCAAGAATACGGTATTCGAAAACGTTATCATTTTATGTGTGAAATTTCATTCAAATTGGATTTTACAAGTTTAGTGATCAAGATAAACCTATTTAGGAGTGAGGGAATTAATTAAACTAAGAAAAATGAACTTCATGGTATTTTTATGAAAAGAGTACGGTTTTGCAAAGAACTTATCATTTCATGTGAAAAAGTTTGATTAAATTGGTTTATGGGTGATTAATAGTCAACATGAATATGGGTAGATAGTATATATTAGGTGACAAGTGGAAATTTATAGAAAAACCGAATCGGAAATCGGTTTGTCCGATTTCCGTCGGGTTCCAAAAAGTCGTATTTTTATACTTATAGAAAAGAGAGATAGAGGGGATGGGACTTACAATTTAGACAAGCTAAGGAAGCTAGAGGTCGTGGTGGTTGTCGATTCGTTGAAAACGTCGCGAAGGTCCTGATCCGGTCGCCGGAATCCGTCGTCGATTTCGGCAGCGCTTCGCTTCTCGCTCTTCGTACCGAGTTCTCGAGAATTTGGGAGAGTGGACTTAGAGTTGTGAGGGGAAAAGGTAGAGGATAGGGGTCTTTATATAGGGCTAGGCTAGGGTTACGGTTTGGATTAAAAAATATTTAAAAATATATAAAAAAAACATTAAAAATTCATTAAAAATCATTAAACGTAGGAGTAAAAGGGATTTATTGGCCAAATCAAAACCGATCGAGATATAATAAGTGCTCAAGAGGGTTGACCAAGTCAAGAGCTAACTTTTCTCAGTTGGTGACTCGGCCGTCCGGCCAAGTCCGGCCGGCGGCGCCGGACCGAGTCGGCCGAGTCGCCGGCCGGCGGCGCCGAGTCGGGCCTAGTCAACGGTCCAATGGCCGGGGGTTTTCCTGAGGAACAACTTGGTATTTTTACTTTTTGTTGTCCAGTACATATTTTGGGAGTTATGGCCCTTTTACCGTTGACTTCCAAAAAAAATAAAACAAAATAAATACAAAAATAATGTGAGGCATGAGATTTGAACTCCGGTGGCTTGGTTCAGCAGTGCAAGGTATTACCAATGAGCTACAAGCTCCTTCTTGTAATTATTGTAAGGAATTAGATACTTAAATTGTTTCCAGCAACATTAATACTCCAAGTATACACTATATTTAAAGCAATTTTTTTTTGGTATACAAAATTGGAGTTGTTACACGATCCAACTTCAAGTGGAGTCGCGTAAACTACTGCATGGAGCTTGAGAAGAGAACGACACGGTCTACAAATGTTGTAGCCTCTTTCTCTTAGTATAGTTTTATCATATCATCATAGTTAACCCTAATAATCTAGTTAGATTCTAGGTTAGTGTTCCTTAGCACACCGAATTTTTGAAAATTGCATGATCGATGCCCGTTTTAACCCTATGGTGCTGTTAAGAAATGCTTTCATGGTATCAGAGCCAAACTAGAAAATTAGGGAAGGTCTTTACGATGTTGAAGTGTTTGATCGAATTTTCGAAGCCGAATTTTCTCAAGTTTCTGTCGATTTTTCAAAAGTTGAAATTTTCGTGATTAAAAATATGCAGAAATACATGCAGGGTTTTTAATGGAGCCCCAAGAAATTCGAAGCCCTAACTCCCACAAAGCGCCCCGGAACTGCGGCCCAAACCCTAGTTTGGCCGCGGTTCCGCCGCAAGTTTGGGGTGTTTTGGGTTAGTTTTTCTTATGCTGCTCCATTGTTGTATTTGGAACTTTCTGGATGTTTTTAATGAGACTCAAGTTGTTGAGGTCTTTGTGATTTGTGGGTGTTTGAGAAATCGATCGAAATGTTTAGCGTCGTATAGATTATAATGATATATGATACAATATTTGGAATCCACAATAATTAGTTTCGTGAAAAATAGTTAGTGTTTTATAAATTTAGCGTTTTAGTCTCAGTTGATCGATTGCCACGGAGTTTCGATTCGGATTAAAACTCCATCGCAATCATGTATTGTACGCGATCACTTAGTCGGGAATCTTGTTGAATTATCCGACTGCTTATTGAAAAGAGTTTTCGATTTGAGACTAAAATGCAAAGTTTATAGGTTAGGCATGAAATTTGGAATATGAGATATTCCGGGTTTATGATGTCTAAGGTATTTGCGGATTCTAAATATTGCAGTTTTTCATTTCTTTTCTACGACCGTAAATGTAATATGTGGGGTATCCCCGATCTCGTTGCTATATGTAAACAAAATTTGGGATACGCATATTTACTTACGTTGATGACATGTGATGTTATGTGTTGATATGATATGTTATATTGGATCGTCGTGAATGAATAGCCAGGGGTTTTTGCGTGAGATGAGAGTTTTTCAATTTTCAGACATCATCCTCAACCCGGAAGTGTTCCTATAAAAGAATATTACATACAATTTTCATACATGTAAAAATTGTATGTAATATTCTTTTATAGGAACACTTCCGGGTTGAGGATGATGTCTGTAGGGTGTTTTTCGTCACCCCATTGAGATGGGAATACGCGCGCTTGTCAGGCGTATTACAGATTCCCCCTGCCTAGGGTAGACTGGGGTTTACTGATTGTGAAGATCCAAATCTCCGGCAGCCGCGGACTAAGCTGCCGTTAATTATCCCTCGCCTTTGAAGCGAGGGAACCTCCGATTGACGGGTTAAACTGGTCATGCGAACTCAATGTGCAGTGTGCGTGTGTTGTGTTTTAAAAGGGTTTTGGATATATCGGGGGCCCCGCAAAGTTTTTTGAGAGGGACAGTGCTGTAGAGTATGTGTGTGTGTGTATATGTATATATACGTATATATACAAAAAAAAGGGAAAGGGCATCCAAAGGATGCGTGGGAGAAAACGCTCGAGCGCTAGCGCCTTGAGTGCAAGAGCGCAAGCGCCCCACGTGCCAGGCACGTGGGCGCTCGGGCATATGGGCGCTAGCGTTTTTGGTGCTAGCGCCCCACGTGTTAGCACGTGGGCGCTCGGGCGCTAGCGCTTCGGGCGCTAGCGCTCTGGACGCTAGAGCGCTAGCGTTTTGAGCGCTAGTGCCCTACGTGTCAGCATGTCGGTGCTCGGGCGCTAGCGCTCTGTGCGCAAGAGCGCCAGCACCCCATGTGTCAGCATATGGGCGCTCGGGCGCCAGTGCTTCGGGCACTAACACTTTGAGCACAAGGGCGCTAGCGCCCCACGTGTCAGCACGTGGGCGCTTGGGCTGCAAAAAGGACCTGGTCCCTGCAATGGGAGTTGTACTCCCAGAAAGGAGCACTTATTATTTTTTTTGTGTGTGTGTGTGTGTGTGTGTGTGTGTATGAGGAGTTAAACTCCTAGGATGTTTTGTGTGTCTCTGTGTGTGTGTGTCTGAGGAGTTAAGCTCCTAGGATGTTTTGAAGCTGATGAAGGGCTTCTCCCCTTGAGCCCTAGTTCTTCCCCAAAGTTGGGTTTCTGGAGATGGGTCTTCTTCTTCTTCCTTTGTTGGCCGGATCTTGAAGATCAAGAAGTATGAGATTGTAAAAATCTCTCATTTCTGAGATCTGATGGAAGATCTGAGTTCCCCTTTGTGGGTTTTGTGGTGAAAAACTAATTTTTTTTAAAAGGAAGAATAAAACTCTTGATTTAATTCAAAAGAAAGAAGAAGGTTTTAGAACCTTGAGGAAGGAGAAAGATCTCAGATCTGGATTCTTTTGGAGAGAGAGAAAAAAGTTCTTAGGATATTTTCATTATCCTTGCCTTTATAGGCTATACACTTTACATATAGCTCCTTGGGCTTTACAAAAATGGCATTTGCCCATCCCATGGCTCATGTGCCATTTCTTTTTGCACATAAGCCATCGGCTTTACAAAAATTTGGCTTTATGCACATTCATGCATAAAAAATTACATAAAAATTATTTATTACATGATTTTATTGTTGGCATGGGGGGCATTTCATGTTCGGACTCGACCTGGGCATGGGCCCACTTGATCCGGGCTTGGGCCGACTTGGCTTAGGGTTGACCTTGACTTTGACTTGGTCAACCGTGGTGCAATTTTCGACTCCAACAAAGTGCCCCCAATCAATAAATGCACACCACATATGTAGGTCGTGTGCATGAGATTGATAGATCTTCTTTCGCGTGGAGGCGACTTGCTTTGGCTCCCACTTTTTGGGATGCACTGCTCTTTTTACGACATGGACGGTCGACGCTTAACGCGTCTCCGAGACGGAGTGTCCGTTGTAGACGTTTCCTTGGCCCGGAGTGATTTAGTAGACGTGCCCTCGGCACGGAGTGTCGCTGGTCGACGTTTCCCCGGCATGGAGTGTCTGTGTTGGATGTTTCCCCGAGACGGAGTAACGCTGGTTGACGTGTCCCCAGCATGGAGTATCTGCTTGACGTTTCCCCGTTACGGAGTGTCGTTGGTCGACCTGTCCCCGGCACGGAGTGTCTGTGTTGGACGTTTCCCCGAGACGGAGTGTCCCTGGTTGACGTGTCCCCGGCACGGAGTGTCTGCTTGACGTTTCCCCGTTACGGAGTGTCGTTATTGGACGTTTCCCCGGTACGGGGTGTCGCTGGTCGACGTTTCCCCGGCATAGAGTGTCTGCTTGACGTTTCCCCGTTACGGAGTGTCTCTGTTGGACGTTTCCCCAAGATGGAGTGTTTGCTTGACGTTTCCCCATTACGTAGTGTCGTTGTTGGACGTTTCCCCAAGACGGAGTGTCGCTGGTTGACGTATCCCCGAGACGGAGTGTCTGCTTGACGTTTCCCCGTTATGGAGTGTCGCTGTTGGACGTTTCCCCGGTATGGAGTGTCGCTGGTCGACGTTTCCCCGGCATGGAGTGTCTGCTTGACATTTCCCCATTACAAGGTGTCGCTGTTGGACGTTTCTCCGAGATGGAGTGTCGCTGATTGACGTTTCCCCATTACGGAGTGTCGTTGTTGGACGTTTCCCCGATGCGGAGTGTCGCGGGTCGATGTTTCCCCGGCATGGAGTGTCTGTGTTGGACGTCTCCCCGGCACGGAGTGTCGTTGTTGGACGTTTCCCCGATGCGGAGTGTCGCTGGTCGACGTTTCCCCGGCATGGAGTGTCTGTGTTGGACGTCTCCCCGGCACGGAGTGTCATTGTTGGACGTTTCCCCAATGCGGAGTGTCGCTAGTCGACGTTTCCCCGGCATGAAGTGTCTGTGTTGGACGTCTCCCCGGCACGAAGTGTCTGTGTTGAACTTCTCCTCGGCACGGAGTGTCGCTGGCTGACGTGTCCCCGGCACGGAGTGTCTGTGTTGGACGTTTCCCCGAGACGGAGTGTCGCTGGTTGACATGTCCCCGAGACGGAGTGTCTGCTGTTCGACGCAAAGGTCGATGTTGGAATTGGTTGGTTTGATTTGTTTGATTTGAGTTGACATCAGCATCGCTACACTAGAATATGGTACCGGGAGCGAATCATCATCTGTCATGAGAGGATTTGGGAATTGGTTTTCTGTCGGCATCTGCATTGCTGCACTGGAATAATGCCAAGAGCAACTCATCATTTGCCCCGGGAGGATTTAGGAATTGGTTTTTGTTTGGCATCTGCATTGCTGCACTGGAATAATGCCAGGAGCAACTCATCATTTGCCCCAGAAGTATTTGGAAATTGGTGGCTTAGGAGACATGTTTAGATCCCTATCACCTAAGGCTTTTCAATTTTATGGGCCGTAAGGATCCCATAAAAGCATTTTCTCCCTACGAGTCGAAAGGATTTCGTAGGTATTTTTTCTCCTTAGGAATCGTGGGGACTCCTAAGTGTGTTGCTCCTTTGTGAGTCGTAAGGATCTCACGCGAGAATTTTCTCCTCACAAAGTCGAGAGGACTTTGCGAGTGCATCTCATCTCTTTTTCACGAGTTTGCGCCCTTTCGGGTTTTCACAAACTCGCCGGCAGTCCTGCTGTTTTTACTCACGGAGCCCTTTCGGGTTTTCATCCGTGCCCATTTTGCTTGTGGACATACCCTCTTTTTTTTTGGCCGGTGGGACTTTGAATGTGGTCTCACCAGTAGAACTTGGGAGAGATTGGGATCGTTTTACGCCCGTGGATTGTATACGGTTTTGCAGGATGTATGATCCAGACCGTAGGGCTGGAAAAATCTCGAGACTTTGTTGGCGTCTGCATCACTGCACTGGAATATGGTACCAGGAGCGACTCATCATTCGCCATTAGGGTATGGAATTTGGAATTTGGTTGGCGTCTGCATCGCTGCACTGGAATATGGTACCAGGAACGACTCATCATTCGCCGGTTGGGGATTAGGGAGCGATGGCTTAGGAGACAGGTTTAGATCCCTATCACCTAAGGCTTTTCAATTTTATGGGCCGTAAGGGTCCCATAAAAGCATTTTCTCCTTACGAGTCGTAAGGATCTCGTAGGTATATTTTCTCCTTAGGAGTCGTGGGGACTCCTAAGTTTGTTTTTCCTTTGTAAGTCATAAGGATCCCACGAAGGATTGTTCTCCTCATGTATCGTGAGGACACATGAGTGGGTCTTCCCAATGGACCATAATTCTAAGGGCGGAGACCAGCCGCTGGACTGGTGATTGCAGTAGGGCATGGGCATGGTGAGAATTATTTGAGCCCGTGGATTGTATACGGTAGTCAATTTGGGGACTAACCGTAAGGCTGGAAGAATTTTGGGAAATTGAATTTCGGTTGGCGTCTGCATCCCTGCACTGGAATATGGTACCAGGAGCGACTCATCATTCGCCGTTTTTTTATACCGCGATTGCTCTATCATTTCAGCTTTTCTTATCGCGAAAGTTGCGATTGCCCTATCATTTTGGCTTTTTATTCGCGGTTGCCCCATCATTTCAGCTTTATTTTCATCTTTATTTTACTCGCTAATTTTTATTGCGAGTTGCCCCATCATTTCGGCTTTATTTTTCATTTTTATTTTACTCGCTGATTTTTATTGCGAGTTGCCTCATCATTTCGGCTTTTCTCTTTTTTTTTATTTACACATTTTTTTATTTACATATTTTTTTTACATTCCCAGTTTAACGACTTAGAGGTCGACTGTTCCCAGTTTAATGACGTGGTGGTCGATTGTTTTCAGAGAAAGGCAGATGTCTGAGAGAATCAGTTTCACGAAGAACTTCGGTCTCCATTTGTATAAAATTGGCGGCCGCGGCTTGACTGTTTGTTAACACGCATTTGGACAGTTCTATCTCTCCTGCCTTGTAGCTTTTCGACCCAATCTTTGAAGACGAATCAGTCCTCAATGGCATGACCTATCACTCTGTGATAGGGGCAGTATTTAGGGTCGTCGGTCATATTCGCTTCCTATGGTCTTTTTGACTCTGGCAGTTGTAGACCGTTTCTCAAGGTGTTTTTGAATATTTTACGGATTTTGTCCCTTCTGAAGGAATAGACCTTATCCAGCTTCTCTTTCAGTGGAGATTCTCGTCCCTCTCCGAACACTGGCTTCCGAGGCTGGTTGGCACTAGGCCCACTCATCCCTCGCTTATTTCGGTTAGCCGAAGTGTTGAAAGATTCAGAATCGTCGGGATTTCCGTCTTTGCGATTATCGTCCTTTCGGTTTCTCCAGGACCTATTGTTATTTTGGGAATCCGAGGAGGACTCCTGCTTTGAGCGCTCCAGCATCTGAACTTTCCTGGTCAGCTCTTGGAATGTTTTGAGACCCGCGGTGCATAGAAACGGGGCCATCCAATTGTTGAGATTTCCGATAAGGAGACTGACAGATTGGTCTTTCTCTATCGGCGGTTCACATTTGACGGAGAGATTGCGCAATCGGGTTATAAAATCAGTGCTGCTTTCGTTGTTCTTTGGCTTGGTCCTTACGAGATCGGCGATGGTGATCTTATCGCTGACGCTCATGAACCTCTGCCGAAACAGAGACTCCATTTGGACGAAAGTTGTGACGGAGCCATCCGGTATGCTCGTGTACCAGTCGAAAGCGACATTGGTCAGGCTGTTAACGAACTGGCGGAGGAGAAGCGCAACATTGCCCCCAGTATTCCCACATGAGGCTTTGAAGTGGGCGATGTGCTGATTCGCATTTCCCGTCCCATCAAATCTTCCGAATTTAGGGATGACATAGACACTGGGAAATTCTACCAGATCATACTGAGCATGATATGGTCTCCCGCTACTGCTAACATCTTTTTGCACTTCGGCTTCAACTACCAATGTTTTGACTTTGTTGGCAACCAAATCCATGATTTGATCTTGAGTTAGCGGGCTACTGTCATCGGTAGCTAAGACATTTCCCGAGATAGGATGCGACTGATTTTTATGCGGTTCGCCCACTTTTGGATTTGAGGGAATAGGCGTCGGTTGCTTTGGGACACCATTTCCCGGTTCTCGAGCAGAGTCTTGCGCTTGATTGGGAGGCTGAGAGACAAGTCGGGCCGTGAGCTACATCACGACATTCGTCAAGTCGTCAATTTTAGAGTAGAGTTTGGCCATCTCCTTATCTTTACTTCTGAGCTATTTTCGGAGCTCTCGGAAAATTTGTTGCTCTGCGTTCTTGGGACGGAAGATTGGCTCATCTTCGTTTTCCGAGCCCGACTCCTCATGGACCGAAGGTTCTTTCTGCTTATCATCCTCATCGAGAGGGTTTTCATCACCCAGCGGAGGCGGCTGTTCTTGGGAAGCGGCAACCACATTTAAGCCAGATTGGATTTGAGATGTGGTAGCCCCGTCCTTGCTCTTGCTGCGCGTGCCCACCATGTAGAAAGTGTGGACCACATATCCAGCCATTTCCTCATCTTTGGCGGGGTAACCCTGTTCTTCGAACCTCATGAGGTTCAGCCTAGCAGGAGCCCTAGCCCTTTGGTTGGCTCTATATCTGAGCCTTTTCTGCCTTAGCTTCTCAATTTTAAGGGCTTGGCGGGCATCTGTTTCCTGGGAAGCCACCGTGAGTCGATTAGCGGGGAGCTTAGAGAAAACACCCGATCGAGCAGTTGTCAGGGGCACCGCCGGAGCTTGTTCGAGACGCCTTGTTGCTTTGTTGGTGTTGATGGCCATGCCCCCAGCTGGGGCCAAGGAGAGTCGTTCAAACACCGATTTGCGTTTGAGTTGCGGTGCATTCGAGACCACCACATTTGGCCTCTTGTCTTTCGAGACCGGTTTGTCTGTCACCGGGGCTTGAGCAGTTAGGATGGCGTTAGCTGACACGAACATGATAGAGCCGAATGGTAGCGGCGGCTCTTCCCATTGTCGCCCAAGACTGGCCGGGAGGACCGTCCTGGAGTCCATCTTCATCGTGTATGAGATGGGAGCTGAGTTCATCTTTGGAGACATCGTTGAGAAGTGATTGCTTGAAAACCTGCATGAAAGGGCATTATTTTAGTATAAATATTGATATGTATATTGATTGAGTTCGCATGAATGCTTAACCCGAAATATGGGAGGAGATAGGTCCTACCGGGCGTGCCAGAACCTGTAGGGTGTTTTTCGTCATCCCATTGAGACGGGAATACGGGCGCGCTTTTCAGGCGCATTACAGATTCCCTCTGCCTAGGGTGGGCTGGGGTTTATTGATTGTGGAGATCCGAATCTCCGGCAGCCGCGGACTAAGCTGTCGTTAATTACCCCTCACCTTTGAAGCGAGGGAACCTCCGATTGACGGGTTAAACTGGTCATGCGAACTTAATGTGCAGTGTGCGTGTGTTGTGTTTTAAAAGGGTTTTGGATATATCGGGGCTTCGCAGAGTTTTTATGGGGGTCCCGCTATCCGGGGTGCGGGGCAGCCCCCCGGTCCAAATTTTTTTTTGAGAGGGACAATGTTGTAGAGTATGTGTGTGTGTGTGTGTGTGTGTATGTGTATGTATATATACGTATATATACAAAAGAAAAGGGAAAGGGCATCCAAAGGATGCATGGGAGAAAGCGCTCGGGCGCTAGCACCTTGAGCGCAAGAGCGCTAAAGCGCTAGCGCTTTGAGCACTAGCGCCCCATGTGCCAGGCACGTGGGCGCTCGGGCGCTAGCGTCCCACGTGTCAGCACGTGGGTGCTCGGGTGCTAGCGCTTCGGGTGCTAGCGCTCTGAGCGCAAGAGCGCTAGCGCCCCACGTGTCAGCACGTGGGCGCTCGGGCGCTAGTGCTCTAAGTGCAAGAGCGTTAGTACCCCACGTGTCAGCACGTGGGCGCTCGGGCGGCCAAAGGGACCTGGTCCCTGCAGTGGGAGTTGTCCTCCCAGAAATGAGCACTTATTATTTTTTGTGTGTGTGTGTGTGTGTGTGTGTGTGTGGAATTAAACTCCTAGGATGTTTTGAAGCTGATGAAGGGCTTCTCCCCTTGAGCCCTAGTTCTTCCCCAAATTGGGGTTTCTGGAGATGGGTCTCCTTCTTCTTCCTTTGTTGGCCGGATCTTGAAGATCAAGAAATATGAGATTTTAAAAATCTCTCCTTTCTGAGATCTGATGGAAGATCTGAATTCCCCTTTGTGGGTTTTATGGTGAAAAACTAATTTGTTTTTTAAAAGGAAGAGTAAAACTCTTGATTTAATTCAAAAGAAAGAATAAGGTTTTAGAACCTTGAGGAAGGAGAAAGATCTCAGATCTGGATTCTTTTAGGGAGAGAAAAAAGTTCTTGGGATATTTTCATTATCCTTGCCTTTATAGGCTATACATTTTATATATAGCCCCTTGGGCTTTACAAAAATGCCATTTACCCATCCCATGGCTCATGTGCCATTTCTTTTTGCACATAAACCATGGGATTTACAAAAATTTGGTTTTATGCCCATTCATGCATAAAAAAATTACATAAAAATTATTTATTACATGATTTTATTGTTGGCATGGGGGGCGCTTCATGTTCGGACTCGACCTGGGCATGAGCCCACTTGATCCGGGCTTGGGCCCACTTGGCTTGAGGTTGACCTTAACTTTGACTTGGTCAACCGGGATGCAATTTTCGACCCCAACAATGTCACCATTGATGTATATTATTTACTTTTCCGCATTAAGATAGACCCAAGGAGGGAAGCATAAGTAACCGGGTTCTAGAGTCCAGTGGGAGACCATCTCGAGGAGTCGAGATCGGGTCTCCTAACTTTAGAATTGGCAGGATTGCTTGCCGCTCTTATAGGGGTCTAGGGATGTGGGTTTGGCTATTCATCACGACTGTGAAATCCGTGTTTTTCATTATTGACTTAATTTAAAACATGAACCTCTTAGTATATCCAATATTTCATATGTTGACTTCTGCTACTTAGTTCTGTGACGTGATCATATAACTACGTGAGACGAATGCTATATATATATCATGTATATAATAAACGTTGCTTATGTTTGCACCCGCGCTAGTCCAGCTCGCACTCTGTCGTTAGTTAAGTAACCTAACGGTGCATGACGGGGCCCCGTGGCGAGTGCGGATGGCATAAGCGTAAATTCTATTTTCGGATCTTTTCTGTGATTTTTTCGGGAAACATAAATGATGAGACTTCATCAATGAGATTAATGGAAAGAAAAGAAACCTAAAAATGTTGTAGAATTGAAAATTTAAAAAGGTATCTCTGGTTTTTTCTTTGCATGGTGGTATTCCATGATGAATATCTAGCACCTCATTTGATGAGGGAAGAGCCAAGATCTTTTCACCGAGAGCGACCTTTTTAGCAAAACTAGCAAATACTACAACCCACTCGGTTTTACTTTAATAGCTTCTCTAGTTCTTACTTTGCATAGTGGTATTCCTTGATGAATATTCAGCACCTCATTCGATAAGGAAAGAGCCGAGATCCCTTCACCGGCAGTGACCTCTTTAGCAGAACTAGCAAAACCTACAAAAACACTCCTTTCCAAAACGCTAGTGTTTACCGCCGAAAACAGAGACGAAACCGCGTAGGTTCGTCTTGCCTGAATTTGGAGGCAGATGCTATTTGGGTTTATCCGTCTACCTCTCCGAAGATGCCAAGTTGATTTATGGCACCGCGTATCGGAGGTTTGGACGAATGCGGCCGTTGTAACAGATTTCGACAGATTTTCCCTCATTTCTGAGGGGTTTTTTTTTATTGTGGGGATGCTCTTCCCTGCAGGCGCAAGCCCCTGCAGTTAATTACGTTACCGCATAGCGATAACCACTTTCTCCTGCTCTATAGGTTCACTTCGTGTCGTGTGTGTTTATTTTATTTTTAGTTGCCTGTGGATTGTATACGGAGACTAATTTGTGTTGTCGCCCGTAGGGCGTGGATTAGTCCAAATCCGTATTTTCTTAGATTTGGGTTTGGTTTGATTTAAGGATCTTTAACCTTGTTTGAGATTAAGATCGACGTAAATATTTGTTAAGGATACGTTAATCCGATATTGGACTAAGATCTACTTAGTGGGGGGGGGGTTAGGATCATTTTTGATCCAACGAAAGAGCATTTGGGTTCTATCGTTTTAGTTTAAGGACATTACGGTCCATAGCTAGTTTAAGGACATTACGGTTCGTTGTGGTATGTTCATGGGTTTGAGAGTGCATCCAAGGGTTGTTGGTTGTCGGGACCCTCCACCTCTCTGACATCGTTGAAGAATTACAGCGACATGTATCAGAGGTGTGGAGAGATGTACCCTTAAACCGAACTCCAGATTGAAGGGAGGGATCATGGTAGAACGAACATCATTTTAGACGCCAAGTTTCAGGAGATCATTGGCCATCTTTGGCACTAAGATTGATTCGGGGAGACCTGAGTATAGAAGGGTTCGGTTGGTTGATGGTCAAAAGGTTTTGGCCTTGGGAGACTTGGGTAAGTTTGGCTAAGGTTGGACTCTCACAGTGTTAAACACTGATATCTGCTTGGCGCTCACGTGCTCCCATGTGAGACTCGTAAGTAGTGTTAGACACTGAAATTTGGAGCGCTCGCGTACGGCACGTGAGGTACTGAAAATTGGGCTTTATGCACTTGGGTCTAAATCCCTATCTATATATAAGTGTTAAACACTTAGTCCTTGTGGCCATCACGAGTGGGCACGTGAGGTACTCCAGAGTTGGGCACTGCCTTCTTTGGACTTATCTTCCTATTTTGTTCTAGTTTCTGAGCATTACTGAGGTCACGTATGATCACATGAGGCGCCCCAGAATGAGAACTTTCTTAATTTATTCCCCCTCCCTTTTTACAAGTGCTGAACACTATTAGGGGTTACGCGGGATCACGTGACTCGAACTCGGTCATTCCTTTTTGGTCCTTAAAGGTGCTCACGTAGGAACACGTGATCTATCGTAATAGAATTGAACGCTAATATGCATGGGTCCCTTGATCTTAGTCTTGAGAATTTCAAGTCCTTTGTTTTATAAGAATTAAATTCTTATGCAGGGTTAAACCCTAGTTTTATCAGAGGAAATAAATTCCTACGTCTTTGGAAGAATTAAATTCTTCAAATCTGGTTCTTTCCTCTAAGGTTTGGGACTGCATAACAGAATCTCCTTGATAAGAATTAAATTCTCAATTTGTGGGGAGATCTGCATCTGCAGACCTCAACCAGAGGAAGAACTAATTTTTTTTTTTGAAGAGCTAAACTCTTGTAAAAGGAGATAAAATGATCTCTAAAATGATCTCTAGGTCTTTTCTCTCACCTAGGGTTTCTTTTTCTTCAATGAGAACTCTGGTTGGTTGTTATTTTGCGTGTGTGCGTTTTAAAATCAAAATTAAGAATATACCGCAATCAATAACGCTGTCGCTTGGTAGCTAGCCGGTTGAGTACGGGTCGATCCACAGAGAGAATGATTCCTTTTCTTTATATTTTAACGAGTTAAGTCCAAAAAATTGGTGGTTTTGTTTTAAGATCTAAGAATGAGATAAAAGTTGATAAAAAGCTTGCTAGGGGTTAGGATTAGGTTAGTTCGAGATAGGGATCTTCTCGCTTCTATCAATACCTTAGTTGTGAATAAAGGTGTTAGGGTAATCGGCAACAACGGGGATTAGTACGACTGGAAAGAAACCACGTTTCTTCCTTTTGGTCCTTGTCCGTCCGTTCTTGGCTCTTATTCCTAACCTCCAGTTAATGCAATCACACCCGGTCTAACTAGGGAATCACCGCTATCACGTAGGATAGGGTGCCATAGCGAGCGGTGTGTGGTTGATTTAAAAAGAAGTCCTTTTAATAAAATTATATTGGCAAAGAAAGGAGTGAGAGAGATTTCCTTCTCTCAAACCTTCCCTCTCCTATCCCTAACAAGTGAGGAATTACTCACTCATTAGGGAGGTGACAATAAAATTCAAGATAAGAAAAATGCAGATTAAATTCTACAACTAGATTAACAAATAATAATTGCAGATAATAAAATACGATAAGAAAAATGCGAGAAAAATAAAGGAACTTACTTTTTATTGATACCTCGTAAAAGCTTATTACAATGGAGAATTAAATTCTAGATCTAGAAATAAAGAGAGGCATTCTCAAAAGAGGCACACTTTATTTAGCTTTGAGCCCTACTATTTATAGATAGGAAAAACCCTAGGTTTACATTCTGATCCATACATGAAATTACAAAACAACCCCAAAGACCGAGTCAAAGCACCGACACCCCACCGACACGTGCATATTATGGCCGCGGAACCACGGCAGAAAGGCCTATTTGGCCGCGGATCCGCGGCCATTTGGTGGGCTCATGGGCCCAATTCTTTAGGGTTTCTTCAAGTTGTTTTTATCTTCTGTTTTCTTCACTTGGTTCCTCAGAATCTCTTCTATTTTCTTCCAGATTTCTAACAGTGCAGAATTATGTGGAATTCTACCGTGAGCTTCGCGTTGAAGTCTTGAATCTTGTGCTACCCTTGTGCTTTGTGTATTGAACTGTTTCATGATTTTCATTTGTTTCTTTAACTAGTAGGCGGCATCAAACGGATTCATCTATTGTTGGTCGTAGTCTCACATTTGTAGTGTCTTTTCATGAATTTCACTGTATTGTTCTGAGAACCTGTAACCTGCAATTATATAGCAGACATGGATCAAAAGCACCTATTTATTTATAATATGATTAAGAGTGGACGATATAATAATGCAATATTCTGATATGAACAAATACTCCCAAACTTATCTTTTGCTCGTCCCGAGCAAAGCCAATCTTATTCTGTTAAAATCCTAACCTCACTTTCGCAAGGAAACGCGATTGCACTGAGCTCGTGCAACAAGCCGTTAAACCTCTAGGTGTCCCTAGCAGGAGGAGTGTTGTCTCCTGAGGGTTTTCAGCGGATACTACCCACAAAATCCGATCAATTTGGCCTGTTGACTTTCGTTCTTCAATTCGATATTCTAGTAAGAAATTCTATTATCTTCAACTTAGATATCGTCAACCCGTATTTTTCACACTCACTTATCATTTAACTTAAGATCGTATATGTTCTGCAAATTTATTCAGCTTTCGGCATCTTTTGAATTTTCCTTCTAAGGTTCCGTCTCAACTTAGAAATTTTTATCATCTCTACTGAAGGTATAAACCCTATCTTTCATTCCCATCTCTCATCCAAAACCCCAATCATATACCCTTACGTGTGTGTATGTATTACCCCTACACTTGGAAATTCAATTCAAGC
Source organism: Agapanthus africanus (assembly GCA_030015575.1). Lineage (NCBI taxonomy): Eukaryota > Viridiplantae > Streptophyta > Magnoliopsida > Asparagales > Amaryllidaceae > Agapanthus > Agapanthus africanus. The sequence goes on along the minus strand of JASDDO010000010.1, from coordinate 535,764,077 downwards.
TATCATACTCTTGTCCATCGTCCAAAATACTTTTAGTTGGTGAATTTTAGATGAAATTGCTTATACATCTTTCATGCGGCCGTTAATACTTCTTGAGATACTAAACGACCGATTACAAAATGTGCTTGCGCATTTAGGCGTAATTTCTCGTCATGTAACACCTAAGGCTTAGCAGTGACTCCCAAACCAATTGGTCTAAGGCACTAGGTGATAAAGCACCCTCGCTATAATTTTTTATTTATGCAGTCTTAAATAATTACAAAAACAGTGTTCATTTTTTTATATCTCTTTATTCACTCTTGTATTTTTATTTTATTTTCCTTCATACTAAGAATTTTAGACAAGAGCATTTCAAGGTATCTTTTACTATCCCAAGTTTCAAGGTGCGTGTATGTGCCAGTTGTAGGGTATGTATTTTCAGAATTTAGACTTAACGTTCAGAATTATTTTTCATACTTACACTTCATATAAAAATTTCAATACTCTTCTCTTATATTGACTTAGCCCAAGAACTGAACTCAAAATTTGCCTATTTCTAAATAATCTACAAGGAGATATATTTTCTACAGTTAAACTTTAAGAAAGATTATTTTTAGGGTTTTTTATTTACTAAGTTTAGGATCTAGTTCTTCCTAGCTAGTCAACCGTCTTGTCGAACTTAAGTCAATTATGGCTAAAATTGAATATTTCAATTTTTATAATTTTTAAATTTTTTTTTAATTTTTATGGGTTTTAAAATAAATATGCAAATGAAAAAATATACACATGAATGCGAAGGAAGAAAGCTTACCGAGCACACCCCCAAACTTAAACTTGACAGTGCCCTCACTGTCAGGATATACCAAGAGGGTCAAAATTGTCGGCACTCTCCTGTTTGTTTGTTTTATTAACAGAAAAAGAAAAAAAAATATATACACAAAAAAGGTTCCCCCCAAACTTAAATGAAACAATGTTTCTACTGTTGCCATTTTTTAAATCTCATAAACTTGTAAACTTGGGAGGAAAAATTTATTAACGGGGACATGAAATATGATCGAGAAAATCTCCCCCAAACTTATTTTTGGCTTACCATTTTGAGTTAGAAAAAATAATTTTCGAGAGCCAAATTATACCCCCTCCCCCCAAACTTGAGTTAAACAATGTTAAGCTTTTAAAGAGGGGGTTCAAAGTTATTGGTCAATACCAAGCCTTGCAAAGACCAAAAGTCAACACCAACCATTTGAAGAATTTATCAATGTAACGTATATGTCGGTGGAAGAATAAGTTATATAGAGCCAAGAAGAAGTGGAGAAGAGATAAGTGGTAGTATGGAAACGGTTTGCGTGAACGTGAATGTGAGGAGATAAGAGGTGATGATAAATAAAAGGAGAATGTGAATGATCAGAACTGAGTGGAATATTGGCATTCTCATATTTTATAAGAAGAAAGGGTGGTGGTTCAATTTCTATAGGTGGAGGTTGATTAATCATAAAATCCTTATTGTTTAGAAATGCAAGTTCGTCAGTGAAAAGTTCTTCAAAACTCTCATCAATATAATTGAACATTTTACCGTCAGTAAGTTTTGTGCCAGAATTTATCATACTTGATTTCTCAAAAATTATGGAGGTAGGAGACTCGAAAAACTCATCTACCTCATTTTCAAAAGTATCCAAATCAAGTTGACTTTCTGGAATGATCAAACTTGAATTATCAGATTGTGATTCACAACACTCACTGAAATTATAGGAAGAATAGAAGAAGAACCTGAGAAAGTGGGAGAAAGAAGTTGAATACGAACTTGAGGGTGGAGATGGAGTGTATAAATTAGCACAATTTGTAATGACCGATGTGTAAAAAGCGATTGTGCTAATCTATCAACCCACTGAGAAATGAGGTTAAATCCCTCAAGATTCGTGAGAAAACATGGGTACGTCGATCTTGGTACACCAGACATAAGAAATGAAAGTGATACGATTTCTTGCGAGGTCGGAACGATGGAAAGGATGAAGGGGAGTGATTTAGGAAGGGTAACAGTTAAAGGTTCAGGAGGGTGTACACAGTCAGTGGAAAGGACATGATGAATTGGAAAATCCGACTCATCAAGCAAAACTGGTTCATCCTCAATACTATCCTCAATATTCCCCTCAAAAGTTATCTCATTCGTGCATTTATCATCAAAATCCAGACGCATATGAAGTTCGGGAAAAGCAGTTAATGACTCGAGATGATGAATTGGAGAGAGAAACTCATCCAAATCTGTGGGTTCATCATCCGAAATATTCCCAGCGTCGATATCCTCAATCAAGTGAAAATTAATTTTTTCAGACACCTCATCAAAAGCATAGATATTAATCAATTCAAGTTCTAGAGTGGAGGTGTAGAGATTAAAAGGATTGGTGATGGTTTCACTCGAAAGGGACCCTTCACAATCAGGTAAATCAAACACTACAAAGTCGCACAACTCATTAAACGTTATATTTTCAACTGGTGAATCATTTGGGACATTTGATAGATATTCAAAACCGGAGTTGTGGGATTCAATTGGGAATGGGTAAGTTTGATTTGGAAGGGTGCACAGCTCACTCTCTCCACTCAAATTCTCAATCTGTCCTACCGCCTCATCATACATTGGAAAATTTAGGGCTAGTTGGAAACTAGCTACCGGGTCACTAGATTGTATAAGGGCGGCCATGGACGCATTCAAATCTCTCATCTGTTGGCATGACGCTACCATAAAGTCTTCCAACGACGGTTCCAGACTAGACAAGGGTTGTGACGGGGTTTCAGTAAAAAATTCAAAGTTGTTTGGATACGTGAAACTTCTAAATGGCTGTGTAGAAGCAATGTCTAGGAAAGGTGCAAAAGTCGGGTAGGACAGGTAGGAATTGAATGGTTGGACAGGAGTATGATCAATATTTGGATAAGAAGGTGAATAGAATTATTGATCCAAAGAATTCGCAGTGGTGAAAGGAGTGAAAGATCGATTACGAGATTTTTCAATATGTTCAACAATAGACATGGGTTTCAGAGTTACAACAGGACTCAAAAAAGGAGTATCAACGTAAGAAGGTGGTAAAAATTGAAATGGTTGATATAGTGGTGAGTATTCCCGCTTGTCACCGGGTGACTCGAGTTCGATCCCCGGCAACGGCGCCATTTGATTGGTTGTTATTTTGCGTGTGTGCGTTTTAAAATCAAAATTAAGAATATACCGCAATCAATAACGGTGTCGCTTGGTAGCTAGCCTGTTGAGTACGGGTTGATCCACAGGGAGAAGGATTCCTTTTCTTTATGTTTTAACGAGTTAAGTCCAAAAAATTGGTGGTTTTGTTTTAAGATCTAAGAATGAGATAAAAGTTGATAAAAAGCTTGCTAGGGGTTAGGATTATGTTAGTTCGAGATAGGGATCTTCTCGCTTCTATCAATGCCTTAGTTGTGAATAAAGGTGTTAGGGTAATCGGCAACAACGGGGATTAGTACGACTGGAAAGAAACTACGTTTCTTCCTTTTGGTCCTTGTCCGTCCGTTCTTGGCTCTTATTCCTAACCTCCAGTTAATGCAATCACACCCGGTCTAACTAGGGAATCACCGCTATCACGTAGGATAGGGTGCCGTAGTGAGCGGTGTGTGGTTGATTTAAAAAGAGTCCTTTTAATAAAATTATATTGGTAAAGAAAGGAGTGAGAGAGATTTCCTTCTCTCAAACCTTCCCTCTCCTATCCCTGACAAGTGAGGAATTACTCACTCATTAGGGAGGTGATAATAAAATTCAAGATAAGAAAAATACAGATTAAATTCTACAACTAGATTAACAAATAATAATTGTAGATAATAAAATACGATAAGAAAAATGCGAGAAAAATAAAGGAACTTACTTTTTATTGATATCTCGTAAAAGCTTATTACAATGGAGAATTAAATTCTAGATCTAGAAATAAAGATAGGCATTCTCAAAAGAGGCACACCAAAAAGAGGCACAGTTTATTTGGCTTTCAGCCCTCCTATTTATAGATAGGAAAAACCCTAGGTTTACATTCTGATCCATTCATGAAATTACAAAACAACCCCAAAGACCGAGTCAAAGCACCGAAACCCCATCGACACGTGCATATTATGGCCGCAGAACCGCGGCAGAAAGGCCTGTTTGGCCGAGGATCCGCGGCCATTTGGTGGGCTCATGGGCCCAATTCTTCAGGGTTTCTTCAGGTTGTTTTTATCTTCTGTTTTCTTCATTTGGTTCCTCAGAATCTCTTCTATTCTCTTCCAGATTTCCAACAGTGCAGAATTATGTGGACTTTTACCGTGAGTTTCGCGTTGAAGTCTTGAATCTTGTGCTACCCTTGTGCTTTGTGCATTGAACTGTCTCATGATTTTCATTTGTTCCTTTAACTAGTAGGCGGCATCATACGGATTCATCTATTGTTGGTCGTAGTCTCACATTTGTAGTGTCTTTTCATGAATTTCACTGTATTGTTCTGAGAACCTGTAACCTGCAACTATGTAGCAGACATGGATCAAAAGCACCTATTTATTTGTAATATGATTAAGAATGGGCGATATAATAATGCAATATTTTGATATGAACAAATACCCCCAAACTTATCTTTTGCTCGTCCCGAGCAAAACCAATCTTATTCTGTTAAAATCCTAACCTCACTTTCGCAGGGAAACGCGATTGCACTGAGCTCGTGCAACAAGCCGTTAAACCTCTAGGTGTCCCTAGTAGGAGGAGTGTTGTCTCCTGAGGGTTTTCAGCGGATACTACCCACAAAATCCTATAATTTGGCCTGTTGACTTTCATTCTTCAATTCGATATTCTCTAGTAAGAAATTCTATTATCTTCAACTTAGAAACCATCAACCCGTATTTTTCACACTCACTTATCATTTAACTTAAGATCGTATATGTTCTGCAAATTAATTCAGCTTTCAGCATCTTTTGAATTTTCCTTCTAAGGTTCCGTCTCAACTTAGGAATTTTTATCATCTCTACTGAAGGTATAAGTCCTATCTTTCATTCCTATCTCTCATCCAAAACCCCAATCATATTCCCCTACGTGTGTGTATGTATCATCCCAACACTTGGAAATTCAATTCAAGCTATCATACTCTTGTCCATCGTCCAAAATACTTTTAGTTGGTGAATTTTAGATGAAATTGCTCACACATCTTTCATGCGACCGTTAATACTTCTTGAGATACTAAACGACCGATTACAAAATGTGCTTGCGCATTTAAGCGTAATTACTCTTCTTGTAATACCTAAGGCTTAGCAGTGACTCCCAACCAGTTGGTCTAAGGCACTAGGTGATAAAACACCCTCTCTATAATTTTTTATTTATGCAGTCTTAAATAATTACAAAACCAGTGTTCATTTTTTTATATCTCTTTATTCACTCTTGTATTTTTATTTTATTTTCCTTCATACTAAGGATTTTAGACAAGAGCATTTCAAGGTATCCTCTACTATCCCAAGTTTCAAGGTGCGTGTATGTGCCAGTTGTAGGGTATATATTTTCAGAATTTAGACTTAACGTTCAGAATTATTTTTCAGACTTACACTTCAAATAAAAATTTCAATACTCTTCTCTTATATTGACTTAGCCCAAGAACTGAACTCAAAATTTTCCAATTTCTAAATAATCTACATGGACATATATTTTCTACAGTTAAACTTTAAGAAATGTTATTTTTAGGGTTTTTTATTTACTAAGTTTAGGATCTAGTTCTTCCTAGCTAGTCAACCGTCTTGTCGAACTTAAGTCAATTAGGGATAAAATTGAATTTTTCAATTTTTATAATTTATAATTTTTTTTTAATTTTTATGGGTTTTAAAATAAGTATGTAAATGCAAAAATATACATATGAATGTGAAGGAAGAAAGCTTACCGAGCACACCCCCAAACTTAAACTTGACAGTGCCCTCACTGTCAGGATATACCAAGAGGGTCAAAATTGTCGGCACTCCCCTGTTTGTTTTTTTTATTAACAGAAAAAGAAAAAAATATATATATACACAAAAAAGGTTCCCCCCAAACTTAAATGAAACAATGTTTCTACTGTTGCCATTCTTTAAATCTCATAAACTTGTAAACTTATGAGGATGTCAAGAGTTGTTTAAACTCCCGTGTTCATTTAATGAGAATCCTTTTAGATTCTCATAATAAGCATTTTCTTGATCATCTCGATCGCTAAACTCTTGCCGATTTTTCTGTTCAGACACTATGGCCGTTTATTTATATGATCTTAACGAAATTATCTCCTATAAAGACATTCGCGTACAAGGCCACTGTCAAAACCAGAAGTTTACGAATGCTCAATGCGCTGAGATTATGCATCGCTTCGATGAATACAACGGTCGACTACCTCCCCCCCCCCCCGTCGTTCCGCTTTATTGAAGATCATCATGGGAGTGATTTGGGAAACCCTTCCTGAATTTAACGAAGCCATGCTAGTTGAGGCGCTTGATGATGCCGAAGACAAGGTGCACTCAGTATATCTGATGGGCTTGATCTCGAAGAGGCGGCGAGATGGTCTTGTCGATATCTTGCATCAAGTTTCCAACAGACGACGATAATCTCTGCCTACCAGAGGACGGATAACATCAGCGAGAATCCTGACGCTTGCATTCATGAGAAGATGCACACGAAAATGGTCAGAGAAGCCGGAAGAATTTTACTCGGTCTTGCTTCTGAATTCCTCGGTCCATGTCCAGGATCAAGTGTTTTACCATTGTAAACATTTTTTTTGTTTTTATACCATGTATAAGTTCTTGGAGCATGAATGACAAAACTTCCTCTTTCCCCCTTTTTTTTATGCTCACGTGTATTCTGCATGAAGTGTCGTTATACTGTTGTTGGCATTCACGTGTTCTGCGCATAAGGCACTGCTGGAGATTTTAATCCTGCACTAGCGCTGGCGCCCACGTGTTATGCATGTGCGGTGCCGCTTTAGTTTTCAAAAAGGATCAATGTGGGTGCTCACGTGCTATGCACGTGAGGCTCTGCTGATGAGGTCATTTTGCCTCCCTACTCTGATTCTAATGAGTCACCCCTTTCTTTTCCATGCCCCCTTTTTTTGGCCCTGGGAATAGCTCCACCATGCACGACCTTTTCTGTGCATAGCTTTGAATACTTCTCTTTATAACTCGAAGCTACGTCTTCCTCTTTCTTCACAGAGGAAGAACCATTTAGACCTTAGGGTGATTATTTTGAGAAACAAACCAAAGGTTATGGCTTGCAATCGTTCCCACGCTCGTCGGCAACCCTGGGAGGTGCCTATCGAGGAGATTGTTCCTCGTTTTGCTGCTCGGTTAGCGGATCCTCTTTTCACTGATGACCAATGTGACGCGGCACTGTACGAACTCCTGGCCCGTAGGGGCTCTCCTCTTCCTATGGGTTTCATTTGGCTCAGGATGATTTTCTTGCCCGTGTTTGCTGATATTCCCCCTCATCCGGCGGAGATGACTCCGGCGATTCTTGATACGGCGGAGGACAAAATTGAGCGTTTCCACGAGGCACACTTAATTACCCAGGCTCTGAAGGATCGTTCTGTTTATTTATTGAGTCAGATAAGAGCTCGGCGGGCCATCATGTCTGCTTTCGCTGATGAGCACGGTGATAATCAGTGGGGAGAAACTCCTCGCGAAGACCTTCGCTTCGACATGGTGGAGAGGGCAGAGAGGGAATTGGAGAACTTTGTATTTTTTTTTGTTAACCCTTATTTCTCTGATCCCATATTTGGTGATCTTTTCCCTGTAGAGTAGTATATTTATATCGATGTATTTTCCTTATTATTGACTGTTGAATGTTTTCTGTTGAATGTTTTCTATTCATCATATATCCGTACGTGTATCCCACCTCTGTACATGAGCTTTATACTTTACCCTTAGGAATTTTCTTTTAAGTGCGAGCGCTATTGTAGTGTCGTACATAAATCAGCACGTTTTGGACACTATTTCTATTTAAGCACCTACGCAATTGTACTGTCGTGTCTCTTTAGCAAATACGTCTTGTAGATAGTCTATTTTGATCTCCTTGCAGGGCAGCGCTTGCTTAGGAAACAGGTTCAGATTTGCCGCCTAAGACTTTTCAACTTTACGAGCTGTGAGGGTCTCATAAAGACTTTTCTCCCTACGAGTCGAGAGAATCCCGTATGTGTCCTTTCTCCTTAGGAGTCGTGAGGACTCCTAAGTGTGTTTTCTTTTGAGAGTCGTAAGGATCTCACAAGAGAATTTTTCCCCTTTACAAGTCGAGGTGACTCGTAAGTGGTTGTTTCTCTCCTTGTCGATATTCGACTTTGGAGAGTGTGGCCCGTGAATAGTATGCAATAGTCCATCTTGGACCGACTTGCAGGGCCCCAGTGCTTAGGAAACAGGTCCTTATCCCCATTGCCTAAGGCTTTTCTGTCACGCCCCGCTTCCCAGAGTACGCTAAGGTAGGCACGTGACATAGCCAACCATGCTACCTGTGGATAGGAATTATCCTTCCACAGTCACATTACGGCTGTAGAGATATCAAGAACAATAATAAAACTATCTAGCACATGTCCATAAACCAAAATAAAATGAGTCAAGAATAAATAATGTGGAAGCAAGAGACCCAATACAAGAATAACTGGAATGTACGTCCCATAATGCGGGCTCACATCAGGAATGAAAGTAATGAAAAAAATAAAAGAACTAACTACTAAAGAGTCCTCACTGCTCAGCCGCCGACTGAAGTACTCCTGCTCGGACTGCAGCAAAGATAAGGAATCCGGGCCATGCAAAACCCAGACGTCAGCGCGTCGTAATATCAAGCAATAATATTAACAGGGGTAGTATGACATGCAGGTATGAGTATAAGCAAGAATATAATGAGACTATATAACAGTGAATGTGTCAGTATAAGTGAAGTGCCGAGATATCTAAACTGTGCTACGGGGTTATCTATTCTAAGGTCTTCGAAACCAAGCAATGTAATTCTCATTATAACTCGTCGGTGATTATTCCGTAACGCCCAGAAAGATGGCAAACAATAGGTATTCCGTAACGCCCGGAAAAACGGCAAACAATGAGTATTCCGTAACGCCCGGAAAAACGGCAAACAATAGGATGGCCCTTTGAGTTACGTTCGGTTACAATACTGATTTCCCCATACCCTCAAGTTATACATGTCCAAGTCAAGTATTAAATAATCTAGCACTAATGCCAACACATGATCAGGCAAGTACAGGTTTGTCTGGATAGACAACAGGAACGGTCCGTGAGGACTACAGGAAAAGTTTGTTGGATTAGACGCAAGATCAGGTAACAGGTAAAGCCATGGTACGTCAGGTCAAGTCAAGTAGTGTAATTAGATGTCATGTCATGTTAAGAGTGTACGGTACCATGTCATGTCAAGTAGGAAGTGCAACAGGTCATGTCAGGAAGCACAAAATGTTATGTGGGTGCTCATAAATCAAACTAACATAAATATGGTTATAAATGAACAAGCATGAGTAATATCAGAATAATAAACCAGATCAGGTGATATGATAAGCAATTAGGTACCGATTAAATTATATCGATGCACGGTTATCACTTTGCGTTTAAGGGATGGTTTCAACATTACTTAACTACAACATGACTAAAATGGATGTTAAAATCATGTTATCAAGTATTAAGTAATTTTAGGGATGCAATGATATATAAATATGTTCAATGGATGAAATCATAGCTAAAACAGGTTAAAATGCATACAGGTGTCCGATGGAGTAAAACTATAGAGAGAATACCATAGGCTATGTCAATAGTTAAAATATGATTAAAACATATAAATGTGGTTATTAGGTTTAGTAAAGTAAATGCAACAGGTAGGTTTCCAGTTCTAGATCTAAATGTAAACGAAACATTGCACTGTTAACTTGGAATTCTTAACTTAGATTCTATCTATAGATTTAACATGGAATTAAATAAATAAATATAGGAATATCATGAATAGTATGTAGCAAGTTTCACTTGCCTCGACAGATCGCGATACGGTAAACGGAACGTCTCGCGTCGGCGGGAAAAGTCGCGACGCACTCACGGTACACGGAACGAATCCACACAACACACAGTGGGCTCACACAGGTCAGGTAACCAAGCTGGATCGTCGGGGTCGTCGACGGCACGGCCGGATTCCGGCAAACACAAAGGCAGTGAACAGTTAAGAACAATTTGTATAGGGAAAGTGAAGAAGATAAGGAGAAGAAGATCGTACTGTGGTAGGGTGTTCTAGGTTTTCAGGGGAGTCGGCATGGGGCGACAATGACGAGGATTGCCGGTGTGGTGATTTTCCGGCGAAGGGCAGTGGGTTACTAGTGTGTTGGTGTGGTCGTATGGTTTGCAAAGGGTGATGGTAGCGGTTCTGTGGTGTCGGGAAGTGGAGAGGGATGTGAGGAGGTGACGAGGGTGACGATGGCTAGTTGCCGGAGAGGTTTGGGCTCGCTGGAGGTTGCTGCGGTGGCCTCGTCGGGGGTGCAAAGGGTTCTCGATCGCTCGGGCGAGAAGAAAAAGGAAGAAGGAGAGGAGATGGATGCGAAGGAGGCGAAGGTGCGGAGATGACAAGGTTGGGAGCTTCGTCGTCGGCAGTGGCGACGAGGAGGAGAGGCAGCTAGGGTTCGCGTGATGGGTTCGCAAAAGGGAAGAAGAAAAATATATAAAGGAAAGAGAGAGAGAGAGAAAGAATCGAGAGGAGAGAGAAGAAGATCGAGAGGAGTGAGATAGAGAGAGAGGAACAGTAGGGGAGAAAGAAAATTGGACTCTAACGCAGAGATGAAGAGAGAATAGAGAGAGAGAGAAAGAGAGAGAGGCGCTCGTGGGCCCCAGGCACATAGAAAGGGAAGCTTTGCTTGGTTAAAGAATTAAAAGTTGGTTGGGAAAAAATTTAGAAAAGATTTTTAATATTTCAAAGTATCATTCCATTGGCTGGGGAATGAGAATTTGTTTAGGAAAAAATATAAAAGGATTTTTAATGGTTTTGAGAATAATGTGCCGGTTGCAACATATGTTAAATGGGTTAAATAATTAGAATTTAAATTTAAAAAATCAAATAGTTGAATTTTGGCGGGATGTAAAATAATTCAGAAAAGCACCCGGGTTGGGCCCAAAATTTTGAACTCAAAATATGAAAATTAATAGCAAGTTCCAAAAATTGAAATGAAGGATTATGTAACAGAAAAACATACCCCCAAGAACGGACGCACGTACGTGCACGTAACCGTCTAAACTCGTTCGTTTCACTGAACGGAACGAGAACACGATGCAAGGATGCTACCACAGGGCTAGAAGTATCAAGCAGGCCATGAAATGCAATTTTAATTTATTTTACAAGATTTAAATTGTTATATGCAACAGATACGATACTAGATAAAATACCAGTATATACTAAATTATGAGATGCACTAGTCCATGCAACAAGTTAAGGTAATATAAAAATAAGAGTTAACCAGGTTCAAGCGAGCGGGTCGGGTCGAATGCAAACTAATATGTAACATACCATTCGCACCCAAATACGCTAAATCAAGAAAGACCATGGATAGGTAAATATGGAAACTGGAATTGGTATAAATGAACTTGGGTGTTACATTTTCCCTATGAGTCGAGATGAATCGAGCAGTTCTCGCAAGGACACTAATTTCCTCACGAGTCGAGACGAATCGAGAAGTTCTCGCAAGGGTGTCCTAACGTCACAGTTAACTCCTGCTAATAGAAGTCCGTTAGGGTCTGTGGTACTAGGGTTTTTTACCCGTCGCACGGTCGCGTTGGCCGATATATTCCCCGATATGCAATCTTTCTGTTCGGGTAGCCCCACGACTGTTGTGTCTCTGATCCCTTCGGGGGTTGCACAAGACGTCTTCAAGCAATCTTCCAGGTGATATTACCGTCGAAAGAGCAAGCGTTAGGGATATTCCATGTCGCTTTTTTACTTGAGGTTAGGCTCAGTTTGGGAGCCCCGATGAGTCATGACCACTCCGTGCTGGAGTAGGATGATCTCCGATGGTCTTTCAAGTCTTATTTGAGGTGCCGTTAAGACCCTGAAGTTAGGGATCTTCCTTTACTTCGTTTGTTGAAATTGTGTCTTCAATATTGCAACGAATGTCGAGGTTGTCTCTGGGTTGTCTGTGAACCGTCGAGATTTGGAACTAGGGGACTTTGCCATGGCCCCGTTTGTTGATGTCGCGTCTGTATCCTGCTGGAGGGAGGAAGAACGTTGTTGGTTGATCTCTAGGCTATGGATGCTGCCGTCGAGACTTGGAACTAGGGACTTTGCCATGGTTCGGGGGTACTCTCCAGGCTGTCTGTGAACCGTCGAGATTTGGAACTAGGGGATTTTGTCGTGACTCCGTTTTGATGACATCGTATCTGCTTCTGGTTGGAATGAGAAGGAACGCCGTTGTTGATTTCTAGGCTGTAGATGTAGCCATCAAGATCTAGCTTCTCTTTGATGAATTTTGGTGGGACAATGTGGTTCTCTTTTCGTTTGTGCCCATGGATTATATACAGGGGTCGATGTGATCTCACCTGCAGGGAAGAAGTCTCATTTCATTTTTTTTTCTCACGACGATCTATCATTTCAGCTTTTTATATCGCGAAAGTCGCGATTGCCCAATTATTTCGGCTATTTTTTGCGGTTCCCAATCATTTCGGCTGTTTTTCTTTTTACTCGCTACTTTTTTATTGCGAGTTTCCCAAACATTTCGGCTATTTTTATATGCATATATTTTGCTCGCTGATTTTTATTGCGAGTTGCCCAAACATTTCAGCTATTTCATATGCATTTTTGCTCGCTGATTTTTTTGCTGCGAGTATCGTACTCAAGATCTGATACCAATCTTAGCATCAGTATCGCTGCGACTGGAATATTGCCAGGAGCGAATCATCATTTGCCGTGAAAGGACTTGGAATTTGATACCGATTTAGGTATCAGCATCGCTACCACTGGGACATTGCCAGGAGCGAATCATCATTTGCCTTTGCCGATTTGGACAAAGGTGGCTTAGTAAACAGGTTTAGGATACTGTCGACTAAGGCTTTTGACTTCATGAACCGTAAAGGTCCCATAAAGGTGTTCCTCCCTACGAGTCGTGAGGATCTCGTAGGTGTCTCTTCTCCTTAGGAATCGTGAGGATTCTTAAGTGTGTGTTCTTTTATAAGTCGTAAGGATCTTACAAGAGTGTTTTCTCCTTATAAGTCGAGAGGACTTACAAGTGTCGTTCGCCAAATGGGGAAATTTCGTTCCATTGGTGGAACTTGGTGGGGGAGACGTTTATTTGTGCCTGTGGATTATATACAAGGGACAATATTGAATCGCTTGTAGGGCAATCTGGGGAATGTGATGGTTTAAGAACAGGTTCAGATCCCTGTAACTTAAGGCTTTGAATCTTACGAGTCGTGAGGGTCTCGCAGAGGGAATTCTCCTCACGAGTCGTGAGGATTTCGTAAGTGTAATTTCTCCTTAGGAATCGTGGGGATCCCTAAGTGTGTTGCTCCCTTATGAGTTGTAAGGATCTCACGCAGGTATTTTCTCCTCACAAGGTCGAGAGGACCTCGCAAGTGTGCACGAATTTTTTTACGAGTCTGCGCCCTTTCGGGTTTTCACGAACTCGCCGGCAGTCCTGCTGTTTTTAATCACAGAGCCCATTCGAGTTTTCATTCGTGCCCATTTTGCTTTGGGACATACCATTTTTTTTGGCGATGGGACTTCGCCAACCGAGGTAGCTGCGGAGCCAGAGGGACTTAAGTTGCAATCCTCACTGCTAGGACTTGTGGACCTGGATTCCACTATCGCCAAGTTTTTGAGGCGGCATATTTAGTTTAGGGACATCACGGTCCATCGTTAGTTTAAGGACGTTGCGGTCCATAGCTAGTTTAAGGACGTTGCGGTCTATAGCTAATTTAAGGACGTTGCAGTCCGTTGTAAGTATAAGGACATTACGGTCCATAGCTAGTTTAAGGACATCTCGATCCGTTGTTAGTTTAAGGACATTACGGTCCATAGCTAGTTTAAGGACGTTGTGGTCCGTTGTTAGTTTAAGGACATTACGGTCCATAGCCAGTTTAAGGACATCTCGGTTCGTTGTTAGTTTAAAGACATTACGGTCCATTGTTTTTGGAGGCGAGCTTTCGCTGGATACTACTTATAGAGTTTGGACTCAGGGAGATAGCGAGCGGACACGAGCGTCGTCATCCATCATTAAGCTGAGTCTTGACTTGTCAAGCATAGTATTTCTTAAGGAACCGGCCGTTTATTGGCCGGAAGGGTCTTTCGCCATGCATATCCATGAGCAAATAGGCCCCACCTTGGTAGACCTTGTCTATGATGTACGGGCCCTCATAGTTCGACTCGAATTTCCCCCGTTTGGCACGGTTGAGGATCATAAGTCTTTTTTCGACTAGTACGAGTTCGCCTTGGCGGAATGTTCTCGGCATAGTCAATCTTTCGTATGAGCGCGTCATCCTTGCTTTGTAAGCCTCTAGGTTTTGTTGCGCCATGAGACCAGTTTCATCAAGGGCGTCTTTTTCCTCAAACCGAAGAAAGGCATTCTCTTCGTCCGTTAGTGCGTACTGAACCACCACTCATAAAGAGGGTAGCTCTATCTCCAAGGGAAGTACTGCTTCCGTACCGAATACTAACGCAAATGGCGTTGTGTTTGTGGCCGTCTTGAACGTAGTCCGATAGGCCCAGAGATCGTCATACAATCTCTCGTGCAAGTCCTTTTTATTTCTGGACACTATTTTCTTTATGATATTTGTCAAAGTCTTGTTGAAAGCCTCAGCTAGACCGTTAGCTCGAGAATTATAAACTGAAGAATATCTCCAATCTATTTTATGCTGCTGTGCGAAGCGGCAGATCTTATGGCTTCTGTAGGCCGTCCCATTATCCGAGATGATCCGTCACGGAGTGCCGAACCGGTAGATGACATGTGTTTTGAAGAAATGGAGGATGTTCTCCGTCTTCACCTTTCTTAACGGTATTGCTTCTGCACATTTAGAGAAGTAATCGGTTGTTGCTAGTATGAACCGATGTCCCTTGGATGATGCTGGTTAGATGGGCCCGATTATATCGGTTCCCCACATTTCGAATGGCCAGCTAGCCAATATTGGGTGTAGCGGATTCGGATGCTGGTAAATGAAGTCTCCGTGAATTTGGCACGAGTGATACTGCTTCGCATATTCAAGGCAGTCCTGAATCATCGTGGGCCAATAGTAACCCATTCTTTTGATCTTCAGCTTCATCTTTGGCCAAGCTTGATGAGAACCGCAGAGTCCGTCATGAGTTTCTTGAACGACCCTTCTTGCTTCTTCTGGTCCCAGGCATCTCAGCCATAGAAAATCGAACGATCTCTTATAAAGAGTACCATTGACGAAGGCGAAAGACAGGGCTCGCTTCATGAGTTGATGTCTTGAGGACGCATCTTTGGGCGTTTGATGAGATTTGAAGTAATCTATGAAGACTTCTCTCCAATCTGTAGTCTTTTCTTCGTCTTGTATTCGGCAGACTGCTTGTTTGGTCGCTTCCTCTCCTTTAGACATCTTCGGAGATGTTTCTGCTGGTGCGAGAATCTGGCGACTTTGCACAATGATCCTTACGTCATCGTGGTTTTCGTCGGCCAGTTCTTTAGCGAGCTTGGCTAACGCATTCGCCTTGATATTTTCCGCTCGTGGTATGCTTTCCAGGGTGTAGGAGGGGATTTGCGTCAGCAGTTGCTGCACCCTTTCACCATACCTGATCAGTTCTGGTTTGCACGTCTAGTAGTCGCTATTTACTTGGCTAACGACCAGCCGGGAGTCTCCATATATAAGAAGGTTTTCGACGCCCATGTCGACAACGATCTCAAGACCTAATATCAAAGCTTCATATTCCTCTTCATTGTTTATTCTTGGCTCCATTAAGGAAAGGGCGAAATGCATTATCCCTTCTTATGGAGTCACGAAGATAAGGTCTACCCCGGCTTTAATTATGGGGGTGTTTTTCTTTTGCTTCTTCAAGGAGGACGCTCCATCGAAGTAAAGTTCCCATCGGGTATCACTCCTTTCTTTCTCCCCGTCGATTGTGTCAAACGAGTGTTCATCCGGCAATTCGCAGTTTATAGAAGAGTCGGCGGGTATCGGATGCTCAGCGAGAAAATCGGCGATGGCCTGGCCTTTTATTGCCTTGATAGGTCGATATACTATCGAGAAATCCATCAAGAGGAGGGCCTATTTAGCAAGCCTTCCTGTTAGTATGGCTCTTGTGTAACACCCTAGCGGGGCATGACATCTTGACATCAAATACTTGAGAGGATCCACCTTTAATATGAGATGGACCTCATGTGCCAATGCATAATGTCGAAGTTTCTTTACCGCAAAGATCAGTGCCAGGGAATGATTTTCGACGGGGGAGTAGTTATTTTCTACCCCCAGGAGAACTCGACTCAAATAATAGAGAGCTCTCTCCTTCCCCTAGTCATTCTCCTATGCCAATAACGCGCCTAAAGAACCTTCAAAGGCTGTTGTGTACAGGATGAGAGGCTTTCCCTTGACCGACGCGGTCGGTACCGCCGAGTTCTGCAGATATTTCTTGATTTCGTCCAGTGCGCTTTGGCATTTACGATCCCAAATGAACGGGGTCCCCTTCTTCATTAGATGACTGTAGGGGCGGCATTTGCCGGAGAGGTTAGCTACGAACCGCCGGATATACGCGAGCTTTCCTTGGAGAGATCGCAATTGCTTGAGAGTTCTTGGCGAAGGCATATCCATAATCACCTTGATCTTTGACGGGTCCATTTCGATTCCCCGGTGTTGCACGATGAATCCTAGGAATTTTCCCGACGAAACTCCAAACGTGCATTTCAGAGGACTCATCTTCAGATTATATTTCCGAAGACGCTGGAACACTATTTTCAAATGCTCCCAGTGTTTCTCATACGATTTTCTTTTCACCATGAGGTCGTTGATATAACATTCAATAATCTCATGTACAAGGTCGTCGAAGATCTTTTTTCATGGCCCTCTGGTAGGTGGCTCCAGCGTTCTTCAGACCAAAGGGCATCACTTTGTAGAAGAATATGCTCAGCGGAGTCCGGAAAGCAGTGTGCTTTTGGTCTTCAGAATGCATCTTGATTTGGTTGTACCCTGAGGATCCGTTGTTCATATCAGAATTTTGCATTATTATATTCCCCAATCTTAATCATATTACAAATAAATAGGTGCTTTTGATCCATGTCTGCTAAATATTCGCAGGTTACAGGTTCTCAGAACAATACAGTAAAATTAATGAAAAGACGCTACAAATGTGAGACTACGACCAACAAATAGATGAATCTGTATGATACCGCCTACCAGTTTAAGAAATAAATAAAGATCAATGAACAGTTCAATTGCACAAAGCACAAGGGTGGGACACGATTCAAGACTTCAACGCGAAGCTTACGGTAAAAGTCCACAAATTCCGCACTGTTGGAAATCTGGAAGAAAGTAGAAAAGATTCTGAAGAACCAAGTAAAGAAAACAGAATGAAAAGGCAAATTGAAACATCCCTAAAGAATTGGGCCCATGAGCCCACCAAATGGCCGCGGATCAGCGGCCAAACAGGCTATTCTGCCGCGAATCCACGGCCGTGCAATGCACGTGTCGGTAAGGTGTCGGTGCTTTGACTCGGTCTTTGGGATTGTTCTGTAATTTCAAGTATGGGTCAGAATGTAACCTAGGGTTTTTCCTATCTATAAATAGGAAAGATACCTCTCTCTAGTTTTTGTGCCTCTTTTTGGGTGCCTCTTTTAAGATGCCTCTCTTTAGTTCTTAATCTCTTTTCAATTTCTAGATTTAATTCTCATTTTGTAATAAATCGTTGAGAGGTCATCAATTAAGGTATTTTTTATTTTTATCTTGCATTCTTTTTATCTGCAATTTTAATTCCTGCAATTTTTAGCTGTTCTTTTATTATCCGCAATTTAGTTTTCTAATATTAAAAATTATAAAAATGAATTGATTGTCACCTTCCTAATGAGTAAGTAATTTCTCACTTGTTAGGGTTAGGATAGGGAATGTTTGAAAGAAGGAAATCTTTCTCCCTCCTTTCTTTGCCCAAATAATTTTATTTAAAGGACTCTCTTTAAATCAACCATAATCTGCTCACTACGGCACTCTATCCTACAAGATAGTGGTGATTTCCTAGTTAGACCGGTTGTGGTTGAATTAACCAGAGGTTAGGGCTAAGAGCCAAGAACGGACGGACAAGGACCAAGGGGAAGAAACTTAGTTTCTTCCTAGTCGTGCTAATCCCCGTTGTTGACTATTACCCTAACACCTAGATTCTTAATTAGGGCATTGATAGAAGTAAGAAGAAACCCTTTTTCGAATTAGCCTAATCCTAACCCTAGAAAGCTTTTTATCAACTTTTATCTCATTCTTAGATTTTAAAATAAAACCACCAACTTTTTGGACTTAACTCATTAAAACATAAAAAATGAATCCTTCTCCCTGTGGATCGACCCGTACTCAACCGGCTAGCTACCAAGCGATATCGTTATTGATTGCGGTATATTCTTAACTTTGATTTTTAAAATGCACGTACGCAAAACAGCTATCAATCATCCGTCCATAAAGGAGAAGACTTCATGGGTGGATGTGTTATCGATCATCAGCTCGGTAACAAGCACTGGGAAGTCATCTTTCGAACAAGCTTTGTTGAGATCCCGAAAATCTACGCAGATGCGTACTGTCCCATTTTTCTTCATTACCGGAATGATATTGGCGATCCATTCAGGGTATTGTACTTCTTGGATAAAGCCAGAGTCGATTAGCTTCTTGACTTCGGCATTGATACTCATATCAAGCTCGAGCCTTATTCTTCTTGGCGCCTGTTTGACTGGCTTGACGTCCGGCGATATCGCCAGTTTACGCACAGCTATCTCTGGATCTAATCCCGGCATCTAGGAATAGTTCCATGAGAAACAGTCTTTATACTGCATAAGCATGTCCTTTAACGTGGCCACCCATTTCTCAGATAGCAGCTCACTGACGAACGTTGGCCTTGGATCGTTTGCCGTCCCCAAGTCGATTTTTCTCAGGTTGATCCAACGAAAGAGCATTTGGGCTCTACTCGGGACAACCCTAAGACGAATGGTGGGGGAGACGTTTATTTTTGCCCGTGGATTTTTCTCAGGCGATTCGTTCATGAACACGACACGCGAAGTGTGGAGTGGAAAAAGGAAATGATCCCTACCGGGCGTGCCAGAATCTTTTTACCGCCGAAAACAGAGACGAAACCGCGTAGGTTCGTCTTGCCTGAATTTGGGGGCAGATGTTATTTGGGTTTATCCATCCACCTCTCCGAATATGCCAAGTTGATTTATGGCACCGTGTATCGGAGGTTTGGATGGATGCGGCCGTTGTAGCAGATTTCGTCAGATTCCCTCTCATTTCTGAGGGGTTTTTGATTGTGGGGACGCTCTTCCCTGCAGGCACAAGCCCCTGTAGTTAATTACGTTACCGCATAGCGATAACCACTTTCTCCTGCTCCGGAGGTTCACTTCGTGTCGTGTGTGTTTGTTTTATTTTTGGTTGCCCGTGGATTGTATACAGAGACTAATTTGAGTTGTCGCCCGTAGGGCGTGGATTAGTCCAAATCCGTATTTTCTTATATTTGTGTTTAGTTTGATTTAAGGATCGTTAACCTTATTTGAGATTAAGATCGACATAAATATTTGTTAAGGATACGTTAATCCGATATTGGACTAAGATCTAGATCTACTTAACGGGAGGGGGGGTTCATGATCATTTTTGATCCAACGAAAGAGCATTTGGGCTCTATCGTTTTAGTTTTAGGACATTACGGTCCACAGCTAGTTTAAGGACATTACGGTCCGTTGTGGTATGCTCATGGGTTTGAGAGTGCATCCAAGGGTTGTTGGTTGTCGGGACCCTCCACCTTTCTGACATCGTTGAAGAATTACAACGACATGTATCAGAGGTGTGGAAAGATATACTCTTGAACCGAACTCCAGATTGAAGGGATGGATCATGGTGGAACTAACATCATTTTAGACCCCATGTTTCAGGAGATCATTGGCTATCTTTGGCACTAAGATTGATTCAGGGAGACCTGAGTATAGGAGGGCTCGGTTGGTTGATGGTCAAAATGTTTTGGCCTTGGGAGACTTGGGTAACTTTGGCTAAGGTTGGCCTTTCACAGCGTTAAACACTGATATCTGCTTGGCGCTCACGTGCTCCCACGTGAGGCTCGTTAGTAGTGTTAAACACTGAAATTTGGAGCACTCACGTGCGGCACGTGAGACACGTGAAAATTGGGCTTTATGCACTTGGGTCTAAATCCCCATCTATATATAAGTGTTTAACACTTAGTCCTTGTGGCCATCATGTATGGGCACGTGGGGTGCTTCAGAGTTGGGCACTGCCTCCTTTGGACTTATCTTCCTATTCTGTTCTAGTTTCTGAGCATTACCGAGGACGCGTGGGATCACGTGAAGCGTCCCAAAATGAGAACTTTTTTAATTTATTCCCCTTCCCATTTTACAAGTGCTGAACACTATTAGGGGTCACATGGGATCACGTGACTCGAACTCGGCAATTCCTTTTTGGTCCTTAGAGGTGCTCACGTGGGAACACATGATCTATCGTTATAGCATTGAATGCTAATATGCATGGGGCCCTTGATCTTAGTCTTGAGAATTTCAAGTCCTTTGTTTTATAAGAATTAAATTCTTATGCAGGGTTAAACCCTAGTTTTATCAGAGGAAATAAATTCCTATGTCTTTGGAATAATTAAATTCTTCAAACCTGGTTCTTTCCTCTAAATTTTGGGACTGTATAACAGAATCTCCCCGATGAGAATTAAATTCTCAACTTGTGGGGAGATCTGCTTCCGCAGACCTCAACCAAAGGAAGAACTAAGTTTTTTTTTGAAGAGTTAAACTCTTGTAAAAGGAGATAAATTGATCTCTAGGTATTTTTCCTCACCTAGGGTTTCTTTTTCTTCAAAGAGAACTCCTCTTCTTCCTCTTCTTTTTAAAATCTTATGGGAGGGTCTCTCTGTACATGACTTGAAATCTTGGGGCCTTTATATAGTGGAGGCAAGTTTGTTGATTTAGTTAAAGAAATCTCTCATCGAGAGATCCTTAATTGATTTAGGGATTTTATCCACCGTTGGATCTTTGATCCAGAGACTTCTTTTTTACAGAAGACATTTTTCTTATTTTTAACAAGATTGGGAAAATATTTTCCCATACAGAGCTTATTCTGTAGCTTGGTGATTTTTAATCACCATTGGATCTTTAATCCAACGGTGGTCTGTTTTACAGAGCACAATCTTTCTTATTTAAGAAGATTGACGTTATATTTTCCCATACAGATTTTATTCTGTAGCTTGGTGATTTTTAATCACCATTAGATCTTTAATCCAACGGAGCTCTGATTTACAAAGCACAATCTTTCTTGTTTAGAAAGATTGGGGAAATATTTTCCAATTAGGGTTTTGATCCCTCTTATTTAGAATTTAATTCTATCGGCTCAGAAGGCATTAGGAACCCTCACATTTAGCACGTGGCCCATAGCATTAGACCGGTTTTCTTATATGCAGCAGTCCTAGAGAAAGGCATCACGTGTTGGCACGCGAGCTGATGTTTAGAAATGCCACGTGTGGCACGTGACCCCCACAAAGTTAAGCTCCACAAAGAGCATCACGTGCTGACACGTGAGCTTCTCTGGCCTGTTATTTGTTTTAGGAAGGCGCCTATATACTTTGTATATAGATGCTCACGTTCCTGCATGTGAAACTCAATTTCAGCCTTTTTTGTTTAAGCGCAATGCCTATAATCTTTGCTCCAAGGCGCATCACGTGCGGGCACGTGATGCTCCATTTGGGAAATTTTTCCTATCGCTTTTTATTTATTCTTTATATTTTATAAGAGAACAACTAGATTCTACAACGATATCAAATTCATTACGTTAAAGGTTTTCTTCAAAACCAGTTGTAGCGTTTCGTCATTTCAGATAAATACTAATTAGTATTCGTGCTGCGTTTGTTGGCCTGCGTCAAGGTGTAGTGTACGGTAGCTGATTAGTACTTATATGCTGTATTTGATGCGATTGGATTAGGGTAGTCGTATGACCTTGTTGGCCTGCGTCAAGGGTCGTGCGGGTGGGTTTAATTCAATCACGAAATGAACGGGTTGAACTTGACTAGCGGCCTACGGTTTATTGGCCCGCGTCAAGGTCATAGATCGTTAAAGGGTAAAAACAGATATTGGGAATTTCAAGTGTTGAAATTTGCAATGAGATTGCATACCTTCTATAAGATAATTGGATCCCGATACCCACTACGAGTAAGAGTTACTCGTGGAAGAGTTTTCCACTTTACAATTAGCCGATCCAGTAGGTGTCTAAGAAAGGTGTTAACGGAGTTAAGCCCCTGCGGAAACGGGGTTATTTAATTAGTTCCATGCGAAAGCATAGGGAGACTCCCTCGGAGTACCAATACCTGTCTGGCCGAACGATTGGCGAACTTATAGGGTGTAATTAATCCCGGCTAATCTTACCTTTTAGGGTTTGAAAGAAGATCTAATAAAAACAGTGGGAGACATCCTGATTAAATAAAGATAATAACCAATCTAATTTTGCAATGAGCGCACGCAAAATTGATTATCGTTCTCTCTCTCCTGGTAGCGACCAAAGACACGCTTTAATCAAGATAATAATATGGATATATTGACCAAACCCACTTATTATACTGGGCTAGATTCCGCTCTATCTTATGACTGTCATAAATCTGAGCAAGGAATAGTAGAATACCCGGATTCCTATGCCACCCAAAACGAAGAAGGAGCATGCCGATGCATCTTCTTCGGATGTGTTCGTTATTGAGAACTGTTTCTTAGTTTGCACTACGTCCTGGGTATTGGATACCGGATCAGAATACGACGTATGTAATTTGTTACAAGGGTTAAGTAGAGACAGAGAACTGGGAAAAGATGATATGTCCCTCAGAGAAGGGAATGGTGCAATTGTTGCAGCCAAACCAGTTGGCGAATATCACCTTGTATTACTAAGTGGTAACACAATAATTCTGAGCGACTGTTATTTCGTACCAAAAATATTGTGAATGTTTTCCTAAATCAAGTGTTGATTGGGTATGGTACGTTATATAACGGTATATATGTTCTAAATCACAAAACAGTTCTAAGTATACAGAATACACACAAGAGGAACAGTTCAGAAATGAACGAAGGCTTCTTGTGGTATTGTAGACTAGGTCATATCAATACGACAAGACTGATTAAGTTGCATAAGGATGGATATTTGAATCCGTTCGAATTTTCATCTTATGAAACTTGCCAGTCATGTCTCAAAGGCAAGATGACCAAAACTCCGTTTACTAGACACGGAGAAAGAGCTACTGAACTCTTGGGACTGATACATAGTAATGTATGCGGTCCTATGTCTACACATCCCAGGAATGGTTCCTCGTACTTTATTACATTCACAGACGATCTCTCAAGATTTGGACATGTGTTCGTATTGAAATACAAATCTGAATTTTTTGAGACATTCAAGGAAAATAAGTGCGAAGTAGAGAACCAGACGGGTAAAAGTATTAATCATTCGATCTGATCGAGGAGGAGAATACTTAAGCACGGAGTTCCGTGACTATTTAAAAGAGAATGAGATTCTCTCTCAGATTACTCCTCCGTATACACCACAGCACAATGCAGTTTCGGAGCGGAGAAATCGCACCCTATTAGATATGTGCGCTCTATGATGGGTAATGATGAGTTGCCTATTTCCTTTTGGGGTTATGCACTTGAGATAGCTGCATTCCTATTGAGTAGAGTTCCGACCAAATCTGTGTCTACCACTCCATATGAGATATGGAATGCGAAGAGACCATCTCTTAAAACGAGTTAAGATATGCGGTTGTCCGGCCTATGTTAAAAAGCAAAATCCGGACAAGGTCAAGGCAAGGTCTGTTTTGTGCAAGTTTGCGGGATATCCAAAGGATTCATTTGGATATATTTTCTACCATACTGAGGAAAAAAAGCGTTTGTTTCTCAACATGCCACCTTTTCAGAAAAAGAATTTCTTGTGAATGAAATTAGTGGTATTGAGATAGAACTAGAAGAAGTTCCTCCAACACAAACTATAACTAACGATTTGGTAGAACTGGAGGATTCAATAGTCCCCGACGAATCTCAGCCACTCCGCAGATCTAGTAGGGTTCCTCATTCACCTGAGAGATACTACAGTTTTCTCATAAACGGTGGGAGCGAGGATTGCATCATAGAAGATGATGACCCAACTAGTTTTAGGCAGGCCATCACAAGTGGAGACTCTGTGAAATGGCTGGATGCTATGCGAGCTGAGATAAAATACATGTACACCAACAAAGTATGGACTTTGGAAGTTGGTCCTGAAGGGGGAAAACCCATCGAGAGAAAGCGGATCTTTAAGAAGAAACTTGGTGTAGATGGAAAAGTTGAGACTTTCAAAGCTAGACTTGTAGCAAAAGGTTTTTGTCAACGACCTGGTATCGATTATTATGAGACCTTTTCTCCTATTGCCATGCTTAAGTCCATCGGGATCCTACTTGCCATTGTTGCATACCATGACTATGAAATCTAGCAGATGGACGTCAAGACCGCTTTTCTAAATGATTATTTAGAAGATAGCGTGTACATGACACGGCCAGAGGGCTTCGTAGACAATGGGAGCAACGAAAGCGTGTGCAAGCTGCTTAAATCAATCTACAGATTAAAACAGGTATCGTGGAGTTGGAAATCTGTTTTGATGAAGCTATCAAAGAGTTTGACTTCATCAAAAATGTAGATTAACCATGTATATATAAGAAAGTAGTAGAGAGTAAGGTTGTCTTCCTCGTATTATACGTGGATGCCGTACTCTTGATAGGAAATGATGTTCCTATGCTACACTTGGTCAAGCTCTTCTTATCACAAAAGTTCTCCATGAAAGATCTAGGTGATGCCTCTTACATCCTGGGGATATAGATCTATAGAGATAGATCTAGACGGATCTTGGGATTGTCCCAATCCAGGTACATAGACACCATACTAAAAGAGGTTTAGTATGGAAGATTCTAAACGTGGTAATTTACCTGCTTGTTCAGGAATCACTCTCTCCAAAGAGATGTCTTCCAAGACTGATTTGGAGAGGGCTCGCATGCAAGAGATACCATATGCTTCAGCAGTCAGGTCTATCATGTATGCGATGTTATGTACCAGACCAGATGTAGCTTACTCACTAGGTGTAGTGAGTAGGTATCAATCAGATCCAGAGGAGAAACACTGGACAGCTGTGAAGAACATTCTTAAGTACTTGAGAAGGACTAAAGAAATGTTCTTGGTGTATGGTAACGGTGAACTCCAGGTAGAGTCCTTTACCGATTCGAGCTTCCAGAGTGATAAGGACGACAGTAAGTCGGTCTCGGGTTTTGTCTTCACCCTCAATGGAGGGGCTATATGTTTGAAGAGTTCCAAGCAAGATACCATAGCAGACTCGGCGATGGAGGCTGAATACATCGCTGCCAACGATACTGCCAAAGCGGCTGTCTGGATGAAGAAGTTCATAACTGAACTTGGTGTGGTTCCATCCATTGAGTATCCAATACTGTGTATTGTGATAACAATGGAGCTGTGGTTTTAGCCAAGGAACCCCTGTCTCATCAGAGATCCAGATATATTCTTAGGCGGTATCACCTGATCAGGGAGATAGCAGATCGCCGAGAGATCGAGGTCAGGAGAGTTGACACGAAGGATAACACAGCGGATCCACTCACAAAGGCCCTCCCCCAGACACAGTTTGAGAGATATTTTAGGATGTTGGGTATGAGATACTACAACAACTGGCCTTAGTGCAAGTGGGAGATTATCAGGAATATGTATGCCCTAGAGGCCATTATTGTATGATATAGTGGATGCTTGGACATATATATAGAGGAATTTCTTGCTCGACATGATAGTATGCTATCTGGTTGCTCTTTATCTTAACATGTACATTTGTATTATTATACTGTCTCTCTGATACATATTGATAAAGCCCTTAGGATGTTTGCTTGACTACCAGGACCATGATGCAGATCATACTACTGGGACTTGTGTAGTCTACAAGCACATCCTTTAACAGTTTCTAGTCGAGAGAGTATCGAGACAGAGCATCGATATTCTAGAGTAGACTAGTGTGTACCTTTCTTGACCCTGTAGGGGGCGATGGTTGATCCCATATCCATTGGTGTTTGACATCAAAGATTGTACACAGGTACTCATTAGAGAATGAGTACACCGAACAGGACTCGCCGAGAACTCCTAGATGGTACTATACCTATCGTCAGATAGCAGTTCTCTGATGACACTGGTATAGGTTAGTCTATAGACCCGAGATCGTCATAGAGTCTTGTGTGGTTCCCACTGTGCTTTGATTTTCTCCCTACCACGACTCAAAGGAGTCGTGCAAACAGGTGGATTTTGGGTACAGTCCCGGGTCACATGGAGGCAATGAACGATAGGAAAGGTTTCGTCTCTCCCGGTATAGGGAGTTGATGTTGCGCTATACTCGATTGGTTATAACATGAAGTCCTTGGCCAGGGCTACTGATGAGATTTACTGTTAAGAGTTATCAGTAGTTTCTCGTACCGTTATAGGCCACATCGACATGACTTATCAAGTTATTGGGGTCTGACGATTCCACCCCCAGACTCGATATGCGACATATCAGACAAAGAGACCGGACTGTACGGTAAGTGTTACTTATACGCTTTATAGGAGTTTGGACAAGCATACTTGTTGATCTTCTAATCGCTCAATACCTGAGTAGCCGTTGCGTCCAGCTAATACAGCTGACTGCTTGTGGGTAACTGATGTGATGATTACCTACTGCTGGTGTATTGACGAGTCTTTAGAGTCCCACACAGAAGTTTCCTAGTTCAAGCGAAACGAAGTAGGGCACATATGCTGATATGTGTGGGGGCCTGATTGAATACGAGTATGTGATACCGTATTCTAATCTGGCGGTTATTTGATATCAGTTAGGTTATATGTGATATAACCGGATTATTGAATCAAGTGTTGATTTGATAATGTAATATACAGATAAATGATATTAGTCGGTTATATGTGATATAACCGTATTATTAAATCAAGTGTTGATTTAATAATATGATGTATATTTATATTTGATATAATTATATAGTAACTAATATTATTGCTCACTAATTATTTGCTTTTATATATATATATATATATATATATATATATATATATATATATATATTTATAAGCATGGTTGATTTTCTATTTTTAGAAAATAGAAAATGTGAGGTGGAAAAGATGAGACTTTTGAGGAATGGGGTGAAGCATGGCTTGATGAATATTTTATTCATCTTACTTCACTATTGAAGTATGGCTTCATTTTATTATTGAGAAAAATTGTTGCTTCAATAAGTTTGAGTTTGTAAAAGCCATTCTACACTTGCATTTTCTTCACTTGATCAATCTTTCTTGACTTAAGCTCATATGATGAATTCTCCTCTCTAGCTCTCTCCATCTTCTTCCTCACCTCCTCCAAGCTCAATCCCTCGCATGAGTTGTGAAATCTTGAGCTTGTGAGAACCTTAGCGAGCAAACAAAACCCCTAATTCACCATCCTACACTTGATTAGCAATTAAGTATAGTGTGTTTTCTTCACTAAAGAGTTTAGTGAAGAGATAGCTTGGATTAGCGGAGCTTCGGGTGCATCATCTTCTGCATGAAGGTCGTAAAGGAAGCTCGATCCAACTTCAAGTGGAGCCTAATGGAGTCTCGTGGACTACTATACGGAGCTTGAGAAGAAAAGGACACGGGTTGTAGCCTCTTTCTCTTAGTAAAGTTTTATCATATTATCATAGTTAACTCTAATAATCTAGTTAGATTCTAGGTTAGTGTTCTTTAGCTCACAGAATTTTTGAAAATTGCATGATCGATGCCCGTTTTAACCCTATGGTGCTGTTAAGAAACACTTTCATGGGTTAGGGTTAATTTGGGTTAATTAGGTAAAATAGGGTTAGGGTTTGGGTGATGATTAGGTTCAGGGTTAGGGTTAAGGTTAATTTGGGTTAATTAGGTAAAATATGGTTGGTGATGATTATGGTTAGGGTTAATTAGATTAATTAGGGATAATTTTGGTTTGGGTTTGGGCTAATTAGGGTTAGGGTTTGGGTGATTATCAGTGTTAGGGTTAATTTTGGTTAATTAAGTAAAATAGGGTTGGTGATGATTAGGGTTAGGGTTAGTGTTAATTTGGGTTAGGGTTTGGGTGATGGTTAGGGTTAGGGTTAATTTGGGTTAATTAAGTAAAATAGGGTTACTTTGGGTTAGGGTGTTGATTAGGGTTAATTTGGTTTAATTAGTTTAATTTTGGGTTAATTAGGGATAATTTGAGTTAATTAGATTAATTTGAGTTAATTAGGGTTATAGTTTAGGGTGCACTAGTTTTTTCAGTAGGATACTCGATTATAACATAAACGTAAAATTTTACCGTAAACATAAGAAAATTTTACCCTAAACTAAAAACTTCAAACCCTTAAAAGCGAAATGTAAACGTAAAACCTATTCAAGTTAAATGTTCAGGTTAAAACCAATATATGATACTTGATGATAATATGAAACTTTCATATTCTCATCGATACTCATATGTGAAAATTAAAGCGCGACTTAGTCCCCGTCTATCGGTTAACATACGTTCGATATTCATCGTGATATAGAACTATACGAAAGTTGTTAAATATCGGACGGTATAGTTCGGTGCTAACAATCGTCGTGTAGTCTAGTGATGAAAAGATTTAATCATATGATAACCGATAGATTTGTCCGGTGTGGACAAGTTAGAAATGTATAAAGCAAACACCTGCATGCACCTGTGTTTTCATTCGTTTCGAGTTATTTCGTCGGTGCTTTTCCGCTGGTTCTCCGTATACAAAGATAAATTAGATGTTCATTTCAATATTGCTTCACAGCATTGAAATGATTATTTATTCTATTACAATGTACTCGGAGAACAGCGAGGAGGTGCTGCCGAAATTTACTCGAACGGATGAAAGCATAAGCAAATGGGTGTCTGTTCTATACATTCTTAATGGGATAGAAGCCTTATCCCCGACAGCCGAAACACACACATACAACACGAATACACAAAAAACGCACACACAAAGCACATATATACTAACAACCCTACACCTAAGCAAAATCATAAATTGAAACACACATACACAGAATACAACTCATACTTGGATATCTTCAAATCTAACTTTGTTAATCGATAATTTATTCTTTTCAACGACAAACTTGCCTCTACGGATTTTCTTCTTTGTCAGTAACCATCTCGTTCTTAGATTTCTCAATATAGTCACCATAACCTATAATTTATATGTTATACAGCCTAACATGGCCCATGAGTACATCAGAGTCAAGAACTGGATGTACGTAGATTGGCAACAACGCATGCAGTCTAAGTTTGTCACAGAAGTTGCTGCTTTCATTGAATTTGCACGTGCACATAATAAGATCGTGTTAGAGAAGATTCTCTGTCCGTGCGATAGATGTGGGAATAAGTTCTGGCAGAAGGTAGAAATCATAGAGCTTCATATCGTTAAACATGGTTTTACTAGACTTTATACAACTTGGTCATATCACAGGAAAGAACAAGAAGAAGGCGGTAATGCGGCAGAAGGAGGAGGAGGAGAAAACGGTAATGTGGCAGAAAAAGAAGAAGATGATAACTTCTTTTCAGGAGAAGAAATGGAGGATATGGTAGAGCCTGCCCTTGGTGATAGTATTCCTACCGAATATGACATTCCTTCCGGTCAAGGGCCGTGTGCGGATAAGTACGAAAAATTCATAAATGATGCTAGAAGACCAGTTTATGAGAATGCAAAGTATTCCACCCTATCATGGTTCGTCCAAATTTTCCAAATTAAGTGCCTAAATGGATGGAGCAACAAGTCATTCATGATACTTCTGAAGTTCCTGAAAGATTCTATTTCCCCGGGAAATAATGTGCCCGACAGTTGGTACGAAGCCTAAAAGATGATGTCTGATTTGGATCTGAAGTGTGAGAAGATTCATGCATGTCCCAAAGATTGCGTGTTGTACCGAAAAGAGAATTCAAATTTGAAAGAGTGTCCAACATGCGGAGAGGCCATGTATAAGCCGAAAGAATCTGATAAGAAGTCCAATATACCTCTCAAGATAGCACAATACTTTCCCATAACACAGAGCCTACAGAGGCTATTCAGGTGCAAGAAAACAGCCGAGACAATGATTTGGCATCACCGTACTACTCCAAGCGAAGATGGAAAAATAAGTTATCCAAGAGATTTACCAGCATGGAAGGATTTCGATAAGAGGCACGAAATATTCAGTAATGATCCTCGCAATGTCAGGCTCGGACACGCTAATGATGACTTCTGCCCATTCAACTATATGGTTGGAAGCCACATCACATGGCCCGTTGTAATGATAGTTTATAATTTATCGCCTTGGTTGATTATGGATCAATCCTACTTTATGATGACTCTTCTTATTGACGGACCAAACTCACCAGGAAATAATATCGACGTCTATTTTTGACCTCTGATTGATAAGTTAAAATATTTATTTATTGATAGTGTAGAGACTTACGATGCAAACACAGATTGGTTCGTATATGGTCACAAAACATGCCCTTATTGCCATCAATATACAAAATCGAAATGGTTGAATTTTAGCAGGAAGGTTTGTTATTGCAGTCATTGGCGTTTCCTGCCACTAGATCATCCCTACAGGTTAGACGCCACTCACTTTAATGGTCATCAGGAGCTTTTTGGGCCTCCGGCCTTATTGTTCGGAGAGGACGTGATTGCTCAGTGGGATGGTTACAATAATGTGACCTTCGGAATAGATCCGGCAAAATATGTCAAACCACCCTACTGTAAAAAGTTAAACATTTTCTATGAGTTTTTGTACTGGTCAACAAATTTAGTGTGTCATTGTCTGAACGTCATGCACATAGAGAAGGGAGTATCCGAGTACGTACTCAATTTGCTTCTTTGTAAAGAAGGAAAATCGAAAGACAACCTCCGTACTCGGATGGATCTTCAGGACTAAGAAATTAGAAATGAATTGCATCCTAAACCGATAGCGGGTAAACCAGGCAAGTTTGTACTTCCCAATACCGCGTATCATATGTCACAACCGGAGAAGAAAAGGTTCCCGCAGGTGTTGCATGATTTGAAAGTTCCCACAGTTTTCTCAAGATCATTTAGTAAGAAGATAAAAATTGTGAATGGCAACATCGATGGGCTTAAAAGTCATGATCACCATGTTATTATGGAGCATGTTCTCCCATTAGCCCTCAGAACTTCCCTTCCAGAATCGGTTGGTCTAGTAATCAATGATTTTTGTTGTTTTTTTTAGAGAATTATGCGCTAAAACCTTAGATGTTGTGATGCTAGAGAATCTACAAAATTCTATTTTATTGATACTTTGCAAGCTTGAGCATATTTTACCACCGTCATTCTTCGATATCATAATACAACTGACGGTTTATCTTGCAACCGAGGCTAAGTTTGCCGGACCGGTACAATATTGATAGATATATCTCGTCGAAAGGTACGTAGAATTTTTTGTTTCACGATTTTGTAAAATTATTGTTGTCCTATATGCCCATATCTATTTATTTAATATATTTTTCTTTAGGTATCTCTACACTTTAAAAAAATATATACGCAATAGAAATAGACCAGAGGGTTCTATCATACAAGATTATCTTCTAGATGAACTAACCACATTTTGTTCCCGCTATCTGGACGAGAACATTGAGATGAAGCTTAACCGGTCTCAGAGAATTCAGGACGGGCCATATGGTAAAGCTGATTATAAGAGGGTAGATACTATATTTATCAACAAGATATATCGGTTTATCCTCCTCAATAGCGTATGTCTTGAAGAAATTAGAGAGTAAATTTTTTGGATTAATTGTTATATTTGTGTTTGTGTATGTATGAAATGATATAATATAATATTAATGTCATAATTTATCGTTGAGGAAAAAATTCATATTGATGGGGTACGTGAGGGGCATCCTGATTAGAATGATGAACGATTGGAAAAATATCATCAGGATAATTTTTGCGATTGGGTTGCAGATCATGTAAATTGTTTGAATAACATGTTATTGCTATCGGTCTTAATCTAAACTTATACCGTTATTTATTTACCGTAAAATTTGTTTTGTCAGATCCACGATCCGAACATGTTTGCATCATTAGAGAAAGATTCAAGATATTTAGCTCAGTTTCCTAGCATGGAGATTGCATATTATAAAGGATTCGGTGTCCTTGGATACAAATTTGAAGTTAAAAATATAGAAATATCTCGAAGCACTCAGAATAGTGGGATTGCAACGGTAGGATCGGATGATTTGATTTATTATGGATACTTATATTGCATACTTGGCATCCAATATTCCGGACGATCAGAACTGTTTTATATATTTCAGTGTATTTGGTACGATACACGAACCTATACGGATAAGTGGAGAAACAATCTTGGGACTTGGAAAGATGAATATGAACTGACTAGTGTGAACACACTTTGATTTTATGGTTAGAACGATCTATTTATCTTTCCGAACTAAGCGTTCCAAATATACTACTCACAGTGCTTGAAGCTTTCAGAATGGATTGTCGTATGCCATTGGAAACCCAGGAATGTTTACGATGTCCCAGAATTCGAGAATTGTATGGAGGACAACAATGAGGATGAAGAAGAGAGAAGACTTAGAGTGTTCCGACCGTTTGTTTCAAAAGACGGGTTGTCTTCAGCTGATCGTGAACTTACATGGATTAGAAATGATATCGATGATGAAATCCAAATAGATATATCTAATGCGTCTACGAAACGAAAAAGGTTATCAGTAATGTTATATTATTACTTCACATTTCTACAATCTATACATATATTGCATGCATATATAATGATTGTACTCTTATCTAGGTCTGATGACGACATCCGGAGCAGCGAGGGGCAGCAAGAGCACCAGCCGTGGCAGAGGCAGAGGCAGAACGGTTCTGCCGTCCGGGGAGCTACGTAGGGAGCTCCAGAGGGCTGGTCTTGCACCCCGATCGGTATCCCCTTTGGATAACTCCTTCCGTATGGACTTTGCCACACCTCTAGGTATATTGCACGCATATTCATTTTGAATGTAATATTATAGATATACACGCATATTTATTTTAAAATTACTTGCATAGTCAATGTTTAATTGTCTAACTGTTGGTGGTGCGTCCACATCAGAGGCAGAGACTACTACCGCACCTGCATGTATGTTTATATATCCTATAATTCATGCATATTGATTTAGAATGTTATATCATAAATATACACACATTCTTTTTGCTCTTACTTAAATAATCATTTTTTGATTGTCTAGCTGTTAGTGGTGCCTCCACATCCCCGGCAAAGGCCGCCACCGCACCTGCGGGTATGTTTATATATCCTATATTGCATGCATATTGATTTAGAATGTTATAGTATATATATATATACATATTCTTTTTGCAATTACTTATATAATCTATTTTTAATTGTCTAATTATAGGTGGTGCATCCACATCTGGCACAGAGGCCACTCCCGCCACTTCCGTACCCTCCGCTCAATCTGCCGGTTAGTATGAATAAATATAAAATATTTATTCATTTTACATATCCTCTAAGAATAAGCATGAATTTCATGTAATTTTATCGTCAATATTTATTTTCTAGTTGAAGGGGATGTCTGGGTCACCGGCTGTTCCTCACCGGAGGAACTATCGTCCTGCTCATGCTGCTGCCCGGTCCCAGGCTCGTGCTGCTATCGCCGGAAGTATATATCGCACATCAATTTTCGTTAATCCTTGAATTCTTAAAATACCGATTTGTCTTAATATTTCTTGTCTTGATATTTCTTGTAGATGCAGTGTAGCCCCATCCCTAGAGGGGGACTCAAGAGCCGAATCAGTCCCACAAGTTGAGGCCTTATAGAGCTAGGGGGAGGCACCATTCTCCTTCTTCTTTACCCCCGATTATCGCTATACTGGCGATTATACCGAGAGATTCGGCCGGTGTATGATGGATGAGAGCCGCATTCAAAAGAAGTATTTACTTCACGTTGAGTGGGGCGATCAGTACCGGTGCTCATTTGCCCTCTTCTGGGATCAGGCTCGGGTATTAATATATATTTTCATTTGACTTATCCAATAAATTTATTATTATTTAACACCTGTAATTTAATTACATTATTTTCTTGTATTTGTAGTTGGATTACGACTTTCAGCCCGTACCCGACCCTGATCACCTTGACAGAGTGCTCAATTTTCACGCTCTTTACCTGGGCCTCATGAAGAACATGCAATCTAAGGTCCGATATAATAGGAACGGGATGAAGATCAATTGCTATTTCGTATGGCTGGCGATCCCCGAGACAGAGAGAGCGGCTCTCCTACATACTCCGACCTTTGCCAGAATCGACGAAGATATATGGCCTCTCTTATGCCAATATTATGACTCTGAGCGTAAACATGTTATAATTTAAATGTAATTCATTATTTAGTATATAATTTATATTTTTGTGCTGCTTAATTAGAAAACTAAATCTGATTTTGTTGTGCAGAAACAGACCAATCAAAATAAGGAGAATAGGAAGTCGGCGAAGAGGGGTCGCCCCACTTACACATATGGCTCGAGGAACATTACTAGTGCCATGGAGGTATCGGTAAATTACAATAGATCTATTTTGATATAATGTAATATTAAGAGTTATTTTATAATATATGTAAATTTTTGAAGAATTGCAGAGAGTTCAGATCCTGACTCAGGGTGGTACAACTAGCGTGTTGACCACATATCTTGCCGTCCACGGCACCTCGACAGATCCCACCACGGACGAGCTTCGATTCCCCGACACCGCAACCCAGGAGTATTGCGTAAGTGTTAATATTTATTCTAATTCGAATGAAATTTTTGTTTTGATAAGTTCTAATTTAAATGATATACTTATATTTTAATGGTTAATGTGGGTGTAGAAGCGGGTGGTGGAGCAGGCGGAGGCATCGGGAATCGATTTTAGTGGACAGACCGATCCGATACTACTGACCCCAGTCCTAGACGCCGCACATGGAGGGCTCCACGGAGATTGGAAGAGAGGCCGAGGACTGGGTCTTAGCAGGGCCCATATGAGGTTGGTCTCCACTCCGGCGGTTACTTCCCCTACCCTCCATGAGCGACGTCTGGAGCATGATATTGCCGTCTTGGAGACCACCGTCGAGGAGTTGAAGGAGATGTTGGTACGTATATTACTTAATAGTAAAATATTATATCACATTATAGATAGTAACATATGCAATATTAATGGCCTGAGCTTATTTGGTTGTATACTTAGCTTTGATTAATCATACTTACATAAATTTATCTAATTAAAATAAATTACGGTTTTCCAAACTAGATACCCAAACTAGGCCTAAGTCCCTAAATATTCTTAGATTGGGTATTCAAAATAATCTGATAATGATATGAATTCGACTAAAATCTAATACGCCGTTCTTACTCGTTTATTACACACAAAATTTTACAGATTCGGCAGGCTATTTCGGCTGCGGCTCCATATGCATCTCCTTCGGCTGTGGCTCTGCAAGCCACTATCTCGGCTGCGGTTGCGCATACCACTCCTACAGCTCCAAAGCCCACTCAGACTCCTGCACAGTCTGCTCCTTCATCGGTCGAGTTTTTGACGACTCAGGGTTGCACCGAGGAGCAGATGCGCCAGATTACGGCGATTATCGGAGGTGGAGGAGCTGGACCGTGCTAGGGTAACTTTATTTATATTTTTGAGAATGTATGTACTTATCTGATATATATTGTATATATTTTGGACGATATTGGTGGTTGTTTGCTTGTTCACGATGATTTAGATTGATATCGTATTCTGTTTGTTTATTTCTTTTATATATTATGCGTGAGATGTTGATTATGGATATTTCTGTACTTGGTTATATGATGTATATATTATTGTGCACAGGACGGGAAAAAAACGGGAAGCCCCTTTTTAAAAAAACCCTGATATAATGCCCCTACGGATTAATCCGTAGGTGCAACAGTTGCACCTACGGATTAATCCGTAGGAGAAATATTTGCCCCTACACATTTCTCCGTAGAGACAAAATATCAGAATATATGATATTTTGTCTCTATGGACTCAGTAAGTTGCCCCTACAAATTAATTCGTAGGGACATTTATCAGGCCCTACGGCTACATTTGTAGGTATAAGTATTTTATTTTATAAACCAATAAATTAAATAAAAATTATGTCTCTATGGAGTAATCCGTAAGGATAAATGTCCCTACGGAATAAGCCGTATGGGCAATTATTACTCCGTTGGTGCATGTTCAAGATGAAGACTTGCACCCGCGGCTTTTGGACCTACGGAGGAATTTTATGTCCTTACGGATATATCCGTAGGGGCAGTGTTTTCCCCTATGGCTAAATCCGTAGGGGCAAGCGATTACTGCAGTCGTGACACACAAAATAGCCATCAATAGATATTGCATGTGAGTTACACACACACACATACATACACAGAGAGAGGGAGGTATACATACCTCGTGTATTTCATCGATCTAAACCGGCCATCTTGATTTACATATTATGAAATCCCTACGCACAACAAATCTCGGAATTTAAAGACGTTTGCTCGATGTATGCGTTAGAGGCCTTTAAATGATGATATTTTTTGTACATAGGGTTTCATGATATGTATATTAAAATAGATGGTTTGAATCGGTAAAATACACGGGAATATGTGTAATTTAGGACGGCGGCTCATTTTTGAAAAAGAGCCACCGGCTTATACCTTTTTTCCTCTATATCCAAACCGGCCATCTTTATCTACGTATCATGAAACCCCTACATACAAAAAATCTCGGAATTTAAAAAACTCTAACACGTTCATCAAGCAGATAGAAAGATTGATGGATTATTGGTATACAAAAATTGCGTCCGCTTGATAAATACGTTAGGGGTCTTTAAATCCCAAGAATTTTGTACATGGGGATTTCATGATACGTAGATCAAGATAGTTGGTTCGATTAGTGAAATATAAGAGGGGTGTGTATTTTAGGACGGCGACTCAATTTAAAAAAAGGAAAGGGCTCATATCCTTTTTCCTCTCTCTCCTCTTTATATGTAGAGAGGAAGAGAAGGAGAGGGACCGTAATTTTCAAGGGCTAATCATCAATCAAATTATTAAGAAACCGAGAACATAAGATCCACCAAAATAAAGATAAACAAATCAATACATTGATGTTTACTTGCAAAGCAATAATTGATGAGCCCTAATGGATTTTAAGTTAGGACTATTATCACGCCTCGCTTTTCAGTTGACGATAACAGCACGTGAGAAGACCAACAACGTATTTATTATGAGAAGGTCATTTCCCTTAATAAATACGTTAAGTGTATGAAAACAATATAGCAATATGCAAGAATTAACAATAGTAATTAAAATTCAACAGCAACTTTATTTACATTCATTTTCATAGTCTGGAAACAAGAGAACTGAAATAAAAGTGCAAATGTGAAAAGGTGTCTAAACAATAGCATACTGAAAATAAAAGCTGACGAAAAAGAACTAATAGTCTGGCATAGAGATAAGCTGCTCGAAATCTTCCTGGTTAGGCTCGATCTCTTCAAAATCATGTCCACCTGACGAACATTCTAAGGAAAAGAAACATAAAAGAATATCGTCAGCGAAGCGCTCAGTAAGTCCCCAAAGAAAAAGTACGGATGACTGAAGGTATGTAAAATGAACAGAAAATCTAGTAAAGAATAGGTAAGAGTGCATGTAAAATATCTTAAGAATGACATGTATATGTATAAGGTTCAATGTTCTAACGGGGTTGTTTGTAGTTTGATAAGAAAGGTAAGCGTATATACGAGAGTGGTCCGTCAAACCCATGAACTTACAACACAAGAGAGTATAAGGCCCCGTCAAACCCACAGGACAACGTCACAAGAATATTCAAGAGATGTTTTTTAGTCAACTCTCAAGCCACGTCATACATTCCTTACCAACCTATCTCTTATCCCCACGTATTTTATTGTATAGTTTAAGTTTGTTGGTCTTGATCGATTCCATAAATATAAGAAGTACAAGTTCAGGATTAGGTTGTGTTCAAGTATTCATGTCAAGTTTATATCAAGTCATATTTATGGATCGGGTCAAGTCAAATCAAGTTCAAGTTGGGTTCGAGTTTGGGCTTGGAGTTCGATTGGAATTCAAGTCAAGTTCAAATTCGAGTTCAGTTTCTAGACATATCTTATTAAAAATATTTAACATTTGAAATTCTTAAGTTTGGAAACAATCAGACAACCACTGCACATGGACGGCGGGATTTATGTCTTCTTCAAAGACGATTACCATCGATAATCAACACTAACTAGACAAGCACCCACTTTCTCCGGTTCTCCGAGGCCTACGCTTAAACCCATTATTAATCTAAAGTCCTTAAAAATTTATTAATTTGCTTATCGTATGTTTTAACATGTTCGCATTTCTCCAGGGGGTTTATGTAAAATGTTTTAAATAAAAAAATAAACCTCGAAGATGTTTTTGATAAAAAAATATTAATTAAAAAGTCAAGAGTTTTATAAAAATGTACTTAGATTTGATGGTAATTTAGTGATAAAACTTAGCTTTTAAAACTTTATGGTACTTTTATGAAAAATCCTTCTTCCGTAAACTTGGGGGGATTTTCTTTTAATCTTTTCATTAAAAAAATCTAATTTTCACAAATTTTTTATTTGGAAATATGAATATATAATTTAAATAATTTTCAAATTATTTAACTTGTTTTAAAATGTCGTATTTTCTTTAACCCGTATTTTATATCTTTCGAGACCGAATTCTCCGTGAGGAGTTTTGCATCTCACTCTACTATCCCTAAGATGTGCAATAATCCGCACCAACCATAAACGGGTTCCCTAACGAGAGTTGTAGAGACGCATTTGCAAAGAATTTAAAAATAACGATTTAAAAACCGTATTTTAGAAATTAAAGGTATTTTAATGTAATACGTTTCTTTCGAAAAAACATATAACCATAGTATCGTGCTATATTTTCCATGTGTGCGTGAGGGGTAGGTCGTTACTCCGTGCATGACGTATACGGAAAATAAAGTCTATGGTATTTAAGTATTAAACGAATATATCACAAAAATATATTTTTAAAAAGAGAAATTTTCATGAATTGAGTAGCATAAGGTTTGCAAGAAAGGTAAACTCGACAGTTTATTTTTCCTAACTTTTTAGCATGAAGAATATGCTTAACGAGTCCAATATTTATGATACAAAAATATTTTCAAGAAGTTTAGTTTAACATCAATTTTATATGGATTATGAAAGTAGAGTCAAGAAGAAAAGTTATGGTTGGATTCAAGGAAAGTGGAATAGAGAGAGACTTGTTGTTTTCCGCTTGTACTCGTACAAGCGATAAATGTGGAGAAGAGTCCTCGGTTTGAAGAATAGAGACCGATAAAGAAGAGGAAGAACGACCTTTAGTTTCCAGTTTCGGCAGCTTGAGCATTTCCTTGAGACTTGAGCAACTTTGTGAGGAAATTTGAGAATGATATTTGAGAGAGAGGATGCCTAGAGATGGAATTAGGACTGGTCTAGGTATTTATATTTATATGGAGTGAGGGATAGGCGTGTGAATAAATAAAAAATAATTAAAAAGATTAATTGTAGAGATGAAGGGCTTTGCGATTCTCTAGATTAATTTAGAGAATTTAAAATGTAAAAACAGATAGTGGGGAGTTGAAAGGATGTATGTGCACGAGATGGGGATGATCGTACACCATCAGGCCGTCGGTAGCAGCCAAAAGGGAATTTTGGGCTGCCAAGATAAGAGCAATCGCCTCAGGGTTCGAGCCAGGTTTTAATTAACTCATTTCTCTACTTTAATTCTGTTGCAATTTTTCTTTTCAGCAGTGGAGAGGCTTAACTTGTAAGCCATAAGAAGTTTCTTACTTTTAGTTAACAACAATTACTTATAACTCATAGTCAAAGAAGAAACACCTTCATATATACATTGAACTTGATACAAACATAAAAAAAACATGAATTTTAGGATCGTTACAGCTATAATTGGTACTCATGTTAGGAGAAAAGCTAAAGGGCAAAATTGAAATATTAAAGCGCTGGATTTCTTGCCTCACCCAACTGTGTACAGCCTTTTTATGTGTATAAGAAGATGGCATATTCTTGGTTTATGCTCTCCCGAGCTAGCATCCTCCTAAATTCTTAAGTGTACTCCTTTCATTCATAAAGTCCAAATTGCAAAAGTTACGCCATTAATGTAAAGGCTAAGGCTCCATCCTAAGGTGCTGCTAAATGGAACCGTAGGGCTTATCAGGATGGTTAAGGCTAAGCTAAGCGTGTGTGTGTAGTGGGGGTGCGGAGGTGGGGGGTGGGCGTGCACACGACTATATAGAAGCAAGCTAGATTGTGTATGCAATAGGAGTTAACGCATGCAAGGCCGAATCTACATGATCAGCACGTGCAATAGATCCGAAAATGATGAATTATGATAACTATATAAACTTTAAGTCGTCAATCACAATTGAATTTCAGAACTTAAAACAATTGATTCTGTGTTGGTAATCGATAAACCCAAAGAATGCAACTACACAACCTTTGTATAAAATCCAATGTTATGTTTATGAAAATTGGGATCAAATAAACCTATATTAGATATCATGACAGGCGTTCAGTCATTAAGTTTCTCTTCATTCCCAAATCACATAATCAATTAATAAGCCTAATTACTAAACCCAAAAAACAAGATGCAAACCTTTATACCTCGCTAGGGAATCAGATTTAGTTGTCTTGGGTATGGCTTCGGAAGTGGCTCTTTGTTATTATGGCTTGAGCCAACCACACTAGATGTTGCAGTGCTTAACGAGGGCCTGGAATGAGATCTGGACTGCTGAATTTAGGTCTGGAACAGTATTCTTTGCTACTGCTTGTATTGATATATTGGCTGGAGTATGCAAAACAGGGCGGAAACCAACTGTTGGTGGCTGTTCTGGTTCAGCCTAAAACAATTATAGGCTGTTCTTGCTCAAATTTGAGGTTGTTTTACTGTAAATTTCGGTAACTCTTTGTGATTGATCAAGAGCCAATGAGCACGATGACTGATTTGATGTTGGCGCAGATGAAGTTGACGAACGACGATGGAAAGAACCTTGAGGGATAGATTTTCCAACCGCAAATGGATGTCGATTGACAGCAGCCAATCAATTTTCGACCGCAGCCGAATATAGATTTTCAACCGCAAGCCAAATACAAAGCTCCGTAGAGATAACACAACAACAATAATTTTATTCAAATATCATATCAAGATCTGCTTTTCACAAAGAAAACCAGCCTATACATGAGCTTTTACATGACTTTTAGACTTCATAACCTTTACTTGAATACATATAATTCCTCAAATTCATAACTCCTAGCAATTAAAAGCATAATTACTGAACTTTAAAACTAAAATTGAAAATAACTCTTAGGATTCAAGCTCCTAATTAAAATGTTGCCACTTTGCACTTTTCTAATTATGCATAGCACTTTTTTCCTCATCACTTTCCCCTTCACATTATCAACAACTAGTATTAGCACATGCAATGAACATATATATTTGACAAAAGCATAGAACCATATTGTACAAAATGGAGCTAGCGATAGCAACAACACTACTTCATATCAAATTACAAAAGGCATAATAATTTACTGATAATTGTTGTTTAATTTCTAATTTGGCGCACAATTTCAAAACGAACTTTAGACTTTGTTTAATTCTAATTAGATATCCACATTTAAGAAGCAATGCTTAACATCAACATAGTGAATCTACAGCTAGCTCATCTATTTGACGTAGGTGAGGTTTGTCACGCATTAGCACCCAAAAAAAACGCGGGGCATCATTTTGTTCAAATTGGCCTCCCCAAAGAAAATGAAAACGATACCCCTTGTATACATATGCTTCTCAAGTTGAAACATGCTGATTCTTTCTAAGTACGAATGCATGTTGGACGTCGTTGGGCCTCACACGTAAAAGGCGTTCATCTCTCTCTCTCTCTCTCTCAACACTTGTTGACAGAGGTCCAGCCTATAACGTGTTGAAAAAGAACATAACATAGAGCGTAAAAATCTCGACATGTTTTGCCGATATTTTCTATTTCAAAATGAATAACAGGTTATGATGTAACAATATATATCAGAACGACTTAATCGGATGATAGCTGAGCAAATATACCATCAGGTATGTGCCATAAAATGACCACTACATGTCGTTCAGGCTATTGCAATCATGATCTCATCTTTTGACCATTAAATGAAATCATTTGAAATTAAAAAAGAAAAAAAATAAAGAAAAAAATTATTAATGGAAACCAACATTTTGGCAACAGTTGCAAAACCTATAGAAATTTTAATTATTTATGATACAATACACACAAACCTCCTCTAATTTAGCATAATTTTCTAATAATGCAGGCAAAGAAAAATATTTTGGACTTATGTCGGCCGTTTTGTTTTAGCATCTCATTTCTGTCTTGAATTAATTTTTGGCATGTGAAATCAGATTCTGAGCTAGGGCAACCAAAGAATTTAGAAAAAGACCACTCCAACATAACGGTATCGAAACATTTAAAACTTTTTGTCCATTTAATTAATTTTAGATCAAATTTTTGAAAGCAAAGTAAGATGCAAGATACATATAAGTAGTGCATTCATGTTAGGTGGCAAGGTTGTTTAATTTTATCAATAAATTGGAAGAAGAGACAAAATGATCTAATATCTCTATCTCTACTATTATAATGCAAAAGAAGAGGGGCACCATGTGGCACTCTCATATTTATTTTAGATTAATTCTTTATTCTTAGATGGTCCACATCATCAATTTTTTGCACGTGTGATGCACGTTGATACATATTAGCATTAAACAACCAAAATTTAAAAAGATTTTTAATGACTCTAAGTTAAGAAAATAGATACTTTGAAAAAAATTTAGTTAAAAATAGCGAAAATATCCACATCGATCCTTGAAATAATAAATAAGTAAAAAATATTTTAAAAATTCTTATACTTATGAGAAAAAATCCAAATTCATCATGCATGCTTTTATTTTAATAAAGATGTGCATCACACATGCAAAATACTAGTATATATAGGCTAAGGTAGGGCCATCTCTTGTTGCTTGGTCTCTCTTATTAAAACCCTTTTGGTCTCCGCCATGAAATTGATGTTAATTTCCTTGTTTTCTGTTTTCCAAACTATATATCCTTCCAAAATATATATTTGCTATATATTCCCACACATATTTCCATATGCAATCGAAAAGGACATCATAACAAACAGATTACTTTAGAACTAATTAATGATTCATCCTTAATCACAAAGAAATTTATAAGCTGTCAATTTGGGAATCAGAAGCTTCTTTTTGTTTAGTTTACTTTTCTCAACCACAAAGGAATTAAAACCTAAACAAAACCAAAAG
The DNA here is from genome assembly GCA_030015575.1 of Agapanthus africanus. Lineage (NCBI taxonomy): Eukaryota > Viridiplantae > Streptophyta > Magnoliopsida > Asparagales > Amaryllidaceae > Agapanthus > Agapanthus africanus. Next base: position 535,720,491 of record JASDDO010000010.1, on the reverse strand, counting down.
CGGACCCAGATTAATTATGGCGGCTTAGTTTATCAATAACTAAAGATAAAATTGCAATCCCAATGCACATGATAACCCGACGTACACTTAACCTTGAGGCTGGTAGACTAAGTACTGGCCTCCTAAGTATCACTTAGTTTATAATAATCATCATAAAACAGCGGCCTGTATGAACTAAGAGCTAGTCTCAAGCCCATGCAGATAAACAGAGAAATAATGAACTATTTACAGCTTACCTGTATCGGGTTGAATATATGATTGGATTGGGTCAGGCTTGGCCCTTGTATTCAGCCCATTTCATCAATTTTGGTAACCCTAGAAAGAACAGGAAAAGGAAAAATATTTCAGTCGTGTGTGAAGAACTTCGACAGGAAAAACAAGGGCATCAAACATAGTAGAATAAAAGACTCACGTAGATAATTGAAATGACCGTTAACAAAAACACAGATCTCATTGAAGTTCAAAAAATGCACAAAAAATGTAACAGATATTAGACAAATTCTTATAAACTCATTTCATAGAGATAATTCAATATTTTAAAAAAAAAGATACAAATTTATAAACAACATTGCAAGGGATCCATAACTTGCTCTACTAATCAACTGCCTAAGCTTTTGTTCAATTTCTTTCCTTTTTCTTCGACAAGATTTTCTTCGTAAATTCACGATATTATTCAACCAAAGAGAAAAGTAGCGGTGGTAGCTGATACCGCCGATATATAAGTAAATCTACAGAACAAACAGAAACAAAGTAGTAATAAAAGGATCAACTGTAACTTGATATATGTAAATGTTAAACTTAATAAAGCAATTATTCATCAAGCAATCCTCGTTTGTGTATGCTTGCTTGATTCAGGTTGATCTCTTGGATGGTCTCAAACCTTTGATGCTGCTCTCAGCTTCGGCTTCCTCTGCCTACAACAAGTAGAAATCAATTATATCATTAGGTTAGCAAAGCTCATTCAAGTATCTTGAGGCTTTCTAGCTCTATGTGTGTACATTCCTTCAGACGAAACATGTCTTAGAAAAATGGACATGGGCATAATCCGATAGATGCATACATTTGCAGACCCTCTTTGTTTGCCAATAGTTAAATTGATAGAAATATCTGAAGCATAAAGGACCATTAGCGAATTGGGTCAAAGCTTTTCTTTTCTTTTCTTTTCTTTTCTTAAAAAGAAAACGTACTCATTATACTAATATCGGCTAGCAAGCTATCAAAAAAAATGAATGATTACTCGAGTAAGGAAATAACTCCTATTCAAGGTTTGAGAACTCGGTTTCGGTCTCGTAAATTCGATTGGTTTCGGTAGGTTTCGTTAGTTTCGGTTCCGGTTTCAGTTTCGGGTTTATATGTAAATTTACATTTATATGTACATATATCCACATTACTTTGCAAATTTATTACTAACTAAAACAACTTCTAATGCAATTTAGTGTTTCCCCATCTAAAAGCATGGCAGGCCCCACATTTTCTATTTAACTCGATCTAATTAAGTCCCAAGGCCCAAGCCCAAACCTAACCCCTTTGACCCATATAAAACCAAACCCAAACGAAACCAAATCCAAAGGCCCAAACGCAACCCCTTTCGTCCAAAATCCAAACCCGACCTATAAAAAACCCTAGCAACCCCTCTCTCTCGATCTCGAGCTCCTCTCCACTGCACCGCCACCCCTTTCTCTCTCGATCTCTTGAAGGATCAGAATGGATCTTTTCCATGTAGATCTCACTCATTCACACTTCAAATACAGGAAAATTCTCTCAACAACAGCCAGGTACATTTTCTTATTCATCTTTCATCTTCTTCATCTATTTTCCTTTTTTTGGTCTGTTTTCCATTTTTTTGTTCTGAAATTTCATGATGCTCATATCGGCCACCGTACCGGACGAGCAAAGCTCATTGCGGCCAAAACTTCATTGTATCGGCCGATAAGAACTATGTATCGACCGAAACGAGAAATAGAAACTAATATCGGATCGGTCCTTAACGAAACCGATCAGATACGGCCGATACGAACACGTATCGGCCGACACCTCAAACGTTGCTCCTATTAACCAAACAAACACACAGTATTTTGTTTTGTTTTTCTTTTTTTACTGAGAAGATTCAATTATATATTGACTAGTATTATGCACGTGCGATGCACGATTTATAAAGAATACAGTATATTTAACAATTCAACGGTTCATTTGAAATGTTATCTTCTTCCTCTTCCAATTGATTCAATCTATGGAGATAAATAAAACATCATCAAATTATTAAATAATTTATAATATTCATAAGATTAAAATTTGTAGGAGATTATAATTTATAAAATTCATAAGCTTAAAATCTTTAAGTAATACGAACACTCATCTTATTTTCTTTTTTTTACTTTTGTTTCTTTTCTTCTTCTTCTTCTTTCATTTGCGAAGAATGTTACTTGTATAAACAAATAGTTATAAAAAATATTACCACCATCCTTTATATAAAATCATTGCATATTAAAATGAAAAGTAATGAGTGGAGAAAGAAAGAGAGGAATCACCCACCTTCTTCTTCTTCAAATTGATTCAACCTATTAGAAAAATAAAAAAAAATAAAAGAAATGGGTTGAGAAAGAGAGTAATCACCCATCTCTTCTTCTTCCAATTGATTCAACATATGATAAAACATCTATACATCAATAACTTCGTACTAATATGGGAAGGACCAGTGAATATCTTTATTTACCTCATCCATCTTCAAATTCTAGTAGTTTGATTAACAATATTAAGAGGTGCAGGTGGTTTTTCTTTTTCTTCTTTTTTTCAAATCGTGAATAATTCGGTGAGATGTTGGGACGCGGTCACGATGTGAGAAAATATGCGGAGTGGTTAATGGAGACGAGAAGTTCCAAATTTGTTTTTATTGTGGAGAGTTTGTTGGGGGATATATTGTATCTGTAACGCCCAAAATTCTCTATTTTTTAATTTTTGTTTAAATTAAACAGAAAAATTCACATATTGTGACACATCTGCATTGCTGACATGACAGAAAATTAGAGGAGTTTCTTTTACACGTGCCCCGTACACCCCTCCTTTGACATTAATATAGTAGAGATATGGTAGAGATTATCGCTTTTATTAGTTATTGAATAATAAAATCACTAATATTGATTCTGCAAATAATTATAAATGCATTTTATCAGCTTAGCAATGATAGCAAATCAGTAAACCCCATGAAGTAATTTATTTATTTTTATCCTAATTTTCGTTCTTTCAAATTTTTATGGGCTCAGAACCAAACTGCTCCATGCCATAGATACCTTCTTTCCTCCATTTCCATCTGCTTCATGCCATAGATGCACTGATGAAGATCTCATCGAATCATCTGGTTTGAATGAATCAAATTCATACCGAGTTTTCTCACACAAGGACGAAAATATCGAATTTGGCACAGCACGCACACTGACTCTCGTTGTAACTCCTTTTCTTAGCAGATGAAGACTACGGTAGAGAGCAAGTCCTCTTCATCAATCTTTGAGCTCTCACTAATATTTTTCTTTATCTTTTATTCCAAATGCTTTTGCACTCGCTCTCCGTCTCATTAATTTTTTGAGTTTGGAATTTGAAAAGGAGGCACTCTTTGGTCAAGAGAGGAGGTAACCATGGAGACTTCTTTCCTTACAAATACTTCCAGAGATATCCAATTCAGTTTACAGAAAGAGAAGCATAATACATTAATAGACAGTACATGTAAAAAAAAACTTAAATCTTTTTCGAGTCTTCGTACCTTAATCTCTTTTCAAACCCTAGTTGTTCTTGCTTCTCGGTGGCAAGCCAGTAAATTATCCAGTAGACATAAGCACAAGTGATATCGATTAGGGTTTTAGACAAGTAAAGATTTGCAAAAAATTGAGAAAATTAAGGGTACCAATGCGAAGAAGACGTGAGCGGTAATGACGAGAGGAACGAGATCGAGAAATCGCCCTCTCTCTCGCCAGTCGCCATTGATCATGAGAGATCCCAATCCAATGAAGGTTTTACCCCCAATTTGATTTCATTTTATTTTTGTATCGGATAAAAAATAAAAATAAAAACAGCCATAAAAATAAAAACCGCGTACACACATGTCTACAGTATTAATGCGGGGTGTGCATGCAAAATAAACCGTCTAATTTTCTGCCATATCTAATTTAAACTGAAATTTAAAAAAAATTAGAGAATTTAGGTTTTGCTGTTACAATATACCTCCTAACAAACTCTCCACAATCAAAACAAAATTTTAACTTCTCATATCCCCATCCACATATCTTTCTCTCAGGTGACCAAGTTCCATTTCTCACCAACATCCTCATGCTTAATAAAAAGAAAAAAAGAAAAACCGCATGCATCTTCCAAAACTCCATCTCTACTATTAAATGTTAAAGGGAGTGGGTGCAAAATTGTCCAAATTGATTGCTTAGGTTGCATTCTCTACTTTTAAAAAAATACGAAGAAAAAAATAAAAAAAAATTCATGTCATATTTATAACTACTTTCTACCATAAATTCTCAAAATGGTAACTACTTTCTCTTAAATTTCAAAATCAAAACACTCTATTTTTTATTCAAAATCAAAACACAATTTTTTCCTCTGCTAAGAAAATGCTTAATCAAAATACTTATACGTGCATCGCACGTGCAAAACACTAGTTCAAATAACAATCCCTTAGAAAGTGTCACATCTCCCATGAAGTGGAGAGTTTTCTCATCTTATAGTTCAAAAAAATTGAAAAAAGAAAAATCCAAAAGTAAGTTATAAAACTATATCATCCTTTTCTCGGTTACAGAACTGTTTTTATTTTTTTTGAAAAAGCAATCCACTCATGGTTTTATCAGTTAGTTAGATAAACTCCCTCACAATAGATTTGCATAAAAATAAAAAATGCATAGCAAGAAAAACAAAAGAAAATAGAAAAATAAGGAAAGAGAGGAAAAGAAGGTGGAAGAAGATAGAGGAGAGAATACAAAGGGAAGAGGAAATCCATGCTTTTTGTTGATTGAGGATCATTCATCAATATTAAGTTTGATGCCAGAGTCACAATGAGTAATTGTAGTTTCCATATTTTCATGTAAAGTTTTATGTTAAGATTGGTATCACATTAAATTTTAAAAAATGAGACATCATGAGTTAGCATTTATATGGATTTACCTATCCAAAAAATTGATAGAAACAACAAATTTAGCATATCAAAATATGCTACCCATATATAATTATGTATTTGATGGAGTGAGATTTTATATTCTTCATACATACGTGCATCACACGTGCAGAATATTAATATATATAATTACAAAAATATTTTTTCTACCGTAATTTGTCTACCCAAAAGTTTGCCGAAGAGACAAACACCATGGGCCCATATGTTATTACTCAGGTATTGTAGGTCCTATCATTTTGTCTCTTGGGTAAACTTTTGAGTAGACAAATTGCTGGTAGGAAAAGTATTGCTCTATAAATTATTAAAGATATAGCGGGTGAATACGCAAAACGGTTGTAACAATGATGCAAGCAGATTTGAGCCCCAAATCTTCCGCTCAGTAAAAGAAGATTTTACCATTAGACCACGGTGGTACCGAATGTGTGTCCACTTCTTTGAATTTAACTTATTATGGAGGAGTTGGTTTTCACACAATCTTCAAGAAATTTATATCTTCATCCGAAATTATTAATTGACAGGTGTGATTTAAAGTTGATCTAATAATATATAATATATAGGGATATTTTATCAAAACCATCATGTATTATGGCCTATGTACCCAAAACCGGCTTGGCGCCAATTTTGTGCACAGAAACTCACGACGTTTTCTTCCATTACACACGATCCCCTACCGTTAAAATTTAAATTTTTAAATAAAATTTTTATTTTTTCCTCTCGAAAATGAACTTTCATCCCCCTTTTAACATTGCCCTATATATATGGGTATTTTGGACATTTCATAAAGCAATTAACGGCAGGGGTCGCGTGTAACGGAAGAAAACTCATAGGGGTTTTGTGCACAAAATCGATGCTGATATCGTTTTGGACACATATGCCGCAGTACATGGTGTTTCTAGTGCACAAAATTCAGGGGGTTTCTGTGCACAGATTATATATATATATATATATATATATATATATATATATATATATATATATGGAGGAAAGGTGTTATAAGAGGGAATTTCTTCCGATGGCGTCGAAAAATTACATCCTTCATGATTTTCTCGACAATCGGTACACATCATCATCATTATATATATATATATAAATATATAAATATATATATATATATATATATATATATCACTCTCCGCTTCCCAAAATACGAAATACGACGGTGAATTGGCCAACCATACTCCTACAGTCAAGGAATAATCCTGCCGTAGTCACACTTTGGCTTCTAGCAATACATGGTAAGCAGTAAACACAGTATTAATAAAAAGAAATACAGTCGCTAAATCTATCATAAGTAAACGAATCAAAATGCAACGGATACAAGCAAAACAAATAGCTAATCAGATAGTGATAAAGGAAAGATAGCTCTGACATCGCTAATCTCGATCTCCGCAATATTCTCGAAGAGGGTAGGTCCTGATCTGGGCTAAGTCTGTTGTCCGCTCTGAACATGAACAATCAGGTCGTTACGACGACACAATATAGCAGTATAACGATACATAGTATTGTTCCTGCCAAATTTTTTGGCTAAGAGCTACTTGTTCCCTTATAAAAAAAGGGAGAGAAGAAAGAGAAAAAGAATTCCCGCAGTTTGGCATCATGTATTAAACACGTGAGCGTTTATATGCAAAGCATATAAGCGCTGAAAGCAAATAACAAAAAGGCCAAACATGCCTAAACACACGAGCGCTCATATGCTAAGCATACGAGCGCCGAATATAAATAACCAAAGGCCAAACATGCATCATGTGTTAAACACGTGAGCGCTCATATGCAAAGTGTTTCCTCCCAATAAAAGAGCAAAGCTCTGTTCAAAATTTGAAAAGAGGCAGCGCCTCACATGCCTTGCACGAGGGCGCCAGCGCCGAGAGTTAAAAACTCTGAGGCAGCGCCTCACGTGCCCTGCACGAGGACGCCAGCGCCAAGAGTTAAAATCTCTGAGGCAGCGCCTCACGTTCCACGCACAAGGGCGCCGACACCAGAACTAAAAGTTCTTTACCGTTGGATCAAAGATCCAACGGAGATGATAAATCATCAAAATACAGAATTAAATTCTGTTGAAGAAATATTTCTCAAATCTTTCTAAACGAGAAAGATTACTCTCTGTAAAACAGAGCACCGTTGGATTAAAAATCCAATGGTGATTAAAAATCACCAAGCTACAGAATAATCTCTATATGGGAAAATATTTCCCCAATGTTAAAAACAAGAAAAATATTTTCTGTAAAACAGAAGTCTTTCGATCAAAGATCCAAAGGTGGATAAAATCCCCAAATCAATTAAGGATCTCTCAATGAGAGATTTCTTTAATTAAATCAACAAATCGGCCTCTACTATATAAAGGACCCAAGACTTCAAGTCTTGCAGAGTGGAACCCCCCCTAAACTTCAAGTTCAAAAAGAAGAGCATGCAAAAAAAAGAAAGTTTTAAGAGAGAAAAAGGAAGAAAAACTTTCTTCAAGGTAAATAAAGATAATAGAGATCATAGTATCTCATCTGCATATCCAAGGGTTTAACGCTCATAAAGAACATAGTTCTTTCCCATGGATCCGAGACCCATGAGACAAGTCTCTCACAAATGAGAATTTAATTCTCGTGGGGACGAATTTGTTCTTGGGGATCAAAAATCTAGGGGAGAACAGAGAATTGAATATCTTCAGAAAAAATGCATAAAGAAAGAAACAGCGCCAAGCGCCTCACGTGCCCCTCACGTGGGCTCTGCTCAGATAAAGAGTGCTTAGCACTCAATAGTCGGCGTTCAGTGCCAAGCACCTCACGTGGGCGCTGCTCAGATAAAGAGTACTTAGCACTCAATAGTTGTCGCTCAGCGCCAAGCGCCTCACGTGCCAATCACGTGGGCGCTGCTTAACATGAAGTGCTCTGCACTCATCAAACAGCGCCTGACGCCTAGCACCAAACGCCTCACGTGCTCCACACGTGGGCGCCATAAAGAGTGTTTAACACTCCATAAAAGACAAAAAAGGAAAAGCAAGATAAAGTGTGGGCGTCAGAACCCATATGGATGCTCAACATCGTTGGTACAGAAAGGGGATCAAGCCCAAACGAGTGTTTAACACTTTATTCAAAAAATGAAATGACTGGGCTGAGCCCAATTTTGGCTAAACTCCTAATCAATCGAGCACATGGGCTCTTTATTTTCCAGAGTGGTCTTAGTCCCAAACAAGACTACCGAGCTTCTGACGAATATTCATTAGTTCCAGGGTACATCTCCCCACACCTATGATATATGTCGTTGTAATTCTTCAACGCCTTTTGAGAGGCGGCGGGTCCCGACAACCAACAACTCCCAATGGACCGCAACGTCTTTAAACTAGCCATGGACCGCAACGTCCTTAAACTAAAACAATATAGAGTCAAAATACTCTTCTGCTGGGTCTGAATGATCCCAAAAATCTTGTTGAGTAGATCTTAGTCTAAAATTAGACTAACGTATCCTCGACAAACATTTAAGTTGATCTTAATCTCAAACGAGATTAACAATCCTTAAATTAACCCAAACCCAATTCTAAGAAAATACGGATTTGGACTAATCTACACCCTACGGGCGACAACACAAATTAGTCTCCGTATACAATCCACGGGCAACCAAAAATAAAACAAACACACACGACATGAAGTGAACTTCTAGAGCCGGAGAAAGTGGTTATCGCTACGCGGTAACGTAATTAACTGCAGGGGCTTGCGCCTGCAGGAAAGAGCGTCCCCACAATAAAAAAACCCCTCAAGAAATGAGAGGGAATTTGACGAAGTCTGCTACAACGGCCGCATCTATCCAAACCTCTGATACACGGTGACATAAATCAACTTGGCATCTTCGGAGAGGTAGACGGATAAATTCAAATAGCATCTGCCTCCAAATTCAGGTAAAATGACCTACGCGTTGTCTTCCCAGTTTTCGGCGATAAACAGATTCTGGCACGCCCGATGGGACCTTTTCCTCTTTCCACTCCACACTTCGTGTGTCGTGTTCGCGAATGAATCGCGGTTTAATATGGTTGCCCCTGGATTCGAGGTACTAAGATTTGATGTCTTGCTCCATGCAGAAGAGAAGATGATATCGATGGCCTCCAACTGCACCAATTGCAACAGCAACTCCCACTCCGTCCCTGCCGGAGGAGTGACTTATGGGCCCCAAGCGGCCTCCATCTTTGCAATGCCGGTGGAACAGGTGACTCAGGCCACCACTGGACTGTTCTTCAGGACCATGCTCCTGCCAATGAGCTTCAATGCTTCAATATCATCACAAGAGGCACCAAAGAAGTCGGTCTTCGATCGGCTTGCAAGTACCACGGCCCCTCTCAACGGGTCGTCCAAGTCTGCCGCCTCAGTTTTCGACAGGCTGAGCCAAAGCTCAAGTGGGCCCGCAAAGAGTCCCGCGATACCTGAAGGGGTTATCCCGAAGCGGATAGCCATTCCAGCTCCGGTAAACGAAGTCGTCAAAGGGGCTTCTCCTTTTAAAGGATCGGTCTTCACAAGACTGGCCGTTCCAACTCCTGCTACAGGCAAGGTCGTTAAAAATGCTTCCCCTGCTAAAAAGTCAGTCTTCGACAGGTTAGACGTTCCCTTTCAACGGACGTCGGTCTTCGACAAGCTGACACCAACAGCAGCCTCTCATAAAAGCAAGGGGCATAACGAGGTCGCTTCTACAACTTAGGTGATCCCATCCGCAAGACATGCTCGACGTCGCCACTGGCGCCGAGTGAGGAAAGCTGGGGGCAGTTCCCCCTCTGGACTTACCCCACCAGCTCCAATGGTGGAAATTGACGCTGCTGTTCCAACTGGGAACAGCTTCGAGCTGCTCAGGAAGGTGCGCAAAAACTCTCCAACCGCCATCTTGAAGAAGTCTCCTCCGCCTGCTGAAAGTATGACACAGGTAAAGCCGGAACAGCCTCCTCGGCGGTTATCCTCCAAGATCCACAGAGTTTGGCAGAAAGTCCAAGACTCTGTAATTGACAAAGATTACTCTCGCCGGCTGAAGAAGACGAAGGCTCGGCAAGAGGAGGACCATCCCTCCGTCATACTACGGAAGGTATTATCTGCACGGGTGCCTGCTGCAACGGCCCTCTCAACTTCGACCTCCCATAAGAGGAGAAGGCCAGAGAAGATCCCCATGCCTGCGGTAAATCCCAAAGGCAGTGGACCCAAATGCCCCAAGTCTGGGGGCATGGTAGTACACATGGTGTACATGGCTTCCGGGAAAGAGGAAAGCTGTACTTCCACGGGTCATCGACCACTCACACGGTTTGTGACAAGGCTCATGAGCAACAACAAAAGCTCCGGGAAATGTTGACAAGGATGGCCGCACTCACTGGGCAGAAAGAAAGCCCGGAAGTATCGTCGGAACAACGCCAGGAGCTGAAGACCGATACCGAATTCCTACGAAGGGTGCTTGAAAAGAAAAATGAAGAGGCCGCGGAACAAGCGGCTAATATAAAACAAATGGCGCTTCTGTTCCAAGACATGGTTGGGATGATGATCTAGCCGGATCCTCCAGCCGAAGACCCTCTAATAATCATTGAAGACGACAGAGAGGAGACATCAAACCCTCATTCGGCTTTATCAGCAGCCAGGGAGGAGACGATCTCCAAAGCTACCCTTGATGACTACATAGCTCAACAAATACGAGCTCATCAAGCGAACGAAGCGGCAGGCCAGGTTGTCAGAACTGGGCGACCTTATCCAGGATGGTATGACCAAATTAAGTACCCGCCAAGATATACGATCCCCAAATTCCATGTGTATAGGGGGACGGGCAATCCGCACCAACACGTTGCTCAATTCAAAGCTCTATGCGGAGGCGACGACAAACTGCTGCTTCGCCAGTTCGTCGGCAGCTTGGCGGAGACAGCATTTGAATGGTACTCTGAGCTCCAAAATGATTTTATCAAAACATTCACGGAGATGGAATTATTATTCACACAGCGGTTCGCGAGCGCACCCGATCACGGCGTTAATCAATGCCAGAGTGAAGCCAAGAGAGACCTGGGTTCAATACGCAATTCGGTGGCGTAACCTATGGTCAAAGTGTGAACAGTGCATAGAAGAAGCTCCTGCTGTGGGTATGTTCGTGGGGACCCTTGATCCTCAGGCAACTATATCCTAATTTATGATGTTCTTCAAGCCGACCGTCTTCCAGGCCTTGATTGACAAACTGGCCCAAATGGACCAGATGGGTCATAGGTCGTCCTTTTCAAAGACAGATCTTCGGAATGAAAAGGGCAAAGGGAAAGCAACCTTCGTCGCCAACGCTCAACAACAACCGAGTGACCCGAAACAGGTAGCCCGCCAAAACAATAAACCAAGATCTCTCGAAGAAAAGTTGAGACGTCCTTACTCGTTCCCCCGGGATAAAACGAGGAGACTATTCGAACTGGCGGTGCGCAACAGGCTCATCACTCTGCCGGATCCGAGACGCCCACTGCAATTGGACGACGTCAACAATCCCAATTACTGCCTCTACCATCGAATAGTGGGCCACCCAATCAAAGATTGCTACGTCTTTAAAAACTGGGTCGAAGACCAATACCAACAGGGCAAGTTCGTGCTGTCCGAAAACTGGAAGGTAAACCCGCCGCAGCAGCACGCTCCTAAAAAGGTGGATACGCCGGGGGCATCATGCTCATTTGTAGAAAAATCTCCGTGGGAAGTGGACCTTTCAGCTAAAACTAAAAGAATGCTGAAGGATTTTCAAGAATGTCCGGCGATTAGGTGGAAAAGCCCGCTGGAGCCTAAAATTATTGACGGAATGCTGAAATCGCGCCCAACGCCAAAAGTTGGTAACGATAGACAAAACCTCCAGGCCAAACCTCCGAAGTCTTCAAAGAAAAAGAAGAAGGACAAGAAGCCCGTCCAGCTCGACGGCAATCGTACGGGTCTGCAGAAATACATCGATGCACGGGAGAAGTACAACCAAGAGGCACGGACCCCAGTCACACTGGGAGAGTTCTTCAAGCATGTTCTTGAGAACGGAAACAGTGACATTGATGAAGGAAACGATTCTTCGGAAGAACCCGAGAATTATGTAGCGAGTTGCCACATGATCTCTCACTCTTCGATAAATGGAAAAAAAGCTCCTGACGTAGAGAAACTGGGGGCAGATCCAGAACCAAAATTCATGGAACCGTCAGATGACCTCATCGAAAAGTTGCTGAACGAAGCTCTTCAAAAGAGCAAAGTTGATCGAGAACGTGAAGTGGCCATTTATGAAAAGGCCAAGCGTCAGTGTCAGGACGAAAAAGCTCCGGTGATGAGAAGCCATAAAGTACCTCAACCGGATCAAAGTGCCCTTGCCACCAGCAAGAGCAGAATCAAAATAAGAAAGCAGTTCGCCAAAGCTCTTTCAATGGGAATGAAGCTACGACCATTCAAAGAAAATACTTCCAGGAGTATGTGCCCCGACGAAGCGAATGTACATCCGAACTACTGCTTGTACCATCGGAAGGCCGCGCACCCTACCGAAGAGTGCAATGCCTTCAAGAAGTGGTGGCAGGGATACGTAGCCCATCGACAACACTTCAAGCGAATAAAGCGCAAAGCCCGTCGGGAGCAGAGAAGCACGACAGATGAGCATAAAGAAACAGCCGGTAACTGTCATATGGTTGATGCCATCCTTACAAGAGCAAAACCTCAAGTTCTTACCTTCGGGAGCGATTCTGATGAAGAAATAGCCCTCGGCCCTCTCATCAAGGAATCCACCTCTGGAAAAGAAGAAGAGATGAAGAACTATAAGAATATTCAGCTGCGTAATCGTGCGTTGCCTGAAAAGAATCTCGGACCCTCAAACAAAGGTTCGGGCAAAAGAGACAAAGGGAAGGAAAAAGTCCCTGAGGAGATTGCTCTCGATGATAGAGTAGTCAAAGAGCTCACAGCCAATGACCCACTCAAGAAGAACAAGGTGGATTACAATGTCCTGGCACATCTGAGAAAGATACCCTCAAAATTGAGTATCTTGGATGCCCTTCTCCTATCTAAAGAGGCACGAGATTCCCTGATCAAGGCGTTACAAGAACCCGACCAGTTTCAAGCCTTTCTTGCAGAAGAAAAGATGAAGGTGTTAGTGTATATGCCCTAGGGGCCATTATTACTAGTTTGTATATTACTTAATGGAAGCTTGGGATATTCACATGTATATAACAGTCTTGCTAAACATGGTAGTATGCTACTTGGTTTTTCTATCTTAATATGTGAGTATACGTATTGATAGAGCTCTTAGGATCTTGCTTGACTACCAGCGTTGTGATGGCAGTCACACTAGTGGGGGCTGGGTAGTCTACAAGCACATCCTTATTCAGGTCCCTAGTCGTTGGATTATCGAGACAGGGTATCGACACTCCGGAGTAGACTAGTGTGTACGCTTCTCATCCCAGTTGGGGAGATGGTCTGTCCCACAGCCGTCAGTACGTCGTACTGGAGATAGTATGCAGGTGCTCGTTAGGTTACGGGTACACCGGACAGGACTCACAGGGAACTGTTGGTTGGTTTTATACCAGTCGTCAGTGAACAGTTCCTAGGTGACATGAGTACAGCATAGTCCGCAGACTTGACACTGCTACTTCGCCTCGAGTGTGTCCCACTGTTATTAGATTGCTACCCTACCACGGCTCAAAAGAGTCGTGCAAACAGGTAGCAGTTGGGTGTAGTCCCGAGCACTTGGAGGCAGTGGCGGTTAGACAAGATTCGTCTCTCCCGGTATTGGGGTTGATATCGCGCTGTGTCAGAGAGCCATTACGCAAAGTCCCTGGCCAGGGCAAGCGAGATTTGCTGGTAGATTCCAGTAGTTTCTCAGGATGTAATGGGCTTCGCTCCGACACGACTTATACCGCTATTAGGGGACTGACGCTTGCCGCCCCCCTAGGCCCGATATGCGATAGTCTTAGACGAACTGACCGGACTGTATGGAGATTGTCACATCAGACTCAGTAGGAGTTCGGATGGGTTTCCTCATCGGCCTTCTTATCGACATCTACCTGGGGACCGTTACGTACAGCTAGTGCCGCTTGCGGTCTGTGGTTAAACCCACTGCCAGCGTAGTAGTCGAGTCTCTAGAGTCCCACGCAGAGAGTTTCCCTACTCCAGGCGAAACGATATAGAGGTCGTATGGTTTTACGACAAGGGTTCGGACGCATACGTGTGTTTACGCACGTATGACTTTCGGACAGTTTTTACTAGTCGGCTTTGGTTTAAGCCAGTTACTAGTATCCGGTTATTGGATTTATACAGTCTAAAGTTTTTCCGTGTTTTCACGGATAGGAGGGGCGTTCTCGTAATTGCGCGAGAAGCGTCTAGAAGACGGTGACTAAGGAGGTTTAGGTGGCATATACATTGAATGAGATTAGCGAGTCATATGGATGATTCATCCATGTCATTAATGCTTCATAATTGCTTAATGACTCATGGAGATGAATCACCATTAGATATTTATCAAGCATGGTTGTAAATCATTTTCTTTTCTTTTCTTGATAAAAATAAAATGCTTGATATATATTATGATAACTCATTTTCTCTTCTCATTATGATGTTCATCTTCTCTCTCCTCAAGCTCTCTCTCTTCAAACCCTAATCCTCCCCTCTCATGTGTTGAGTACAAGGATTAGTTAGACTACTTAATCCATAACCATACTCTATTTCATCTAGGTACTTTGATTAGCACTTAAAGATACCTAGTTGCCTCAAGTTTAGAGGCAAAGCTTGGAGTTTAGCTCTCGTGGTGGATCGTCTACTACTTGGAGAAGGCCGAGGAGGAGGTGGAGTTCGTAAAGACGAAGGACACGGTTCTTTAGGTATAATCCCTTTACATAGTAGTTGTTAACTTCTATGTTTGATATTAGTTATCGTTTAGCTTCGATTCATGCGGTTAGTCGATGTTTAAGCAAAGAACAAGATCGTTTTTCATATTTCCGCCTCCCCACAAGTCGTGGGGTGTTGTACATCGACTTACAGTGGTATCGGAGCCTCGCTAAACAATAAATAACTAATTAGCAAAGTCGTAAAGATTTCGAACGCAAAAAGCAACCGGAAACATCACCGATTATCACACTTGCTATCGATTTTTAAACTGGCTCCAAAAATTTTTCAGGGTGCTTCAGAATAACAAGCAGGGAAAATTAGGGATACTGAAGAAATTTGGGCCTGTGACTCGACTATCTCACCGCGGAACCGCGGCGGATCCATGCGATTCACGGCGGATCCGCGGCCGAGTTAGGCCCGAGTCTGCCCCAATTTCTTCAGTAACTCATAGGTGTTAACAGTGATGTTTCTGGGATGTTTTATTTTCTGCTAAGATCTCAGGTTCACAGAGAAGTATTGGAGTAGAATCTAAAACGTTTTTCCGATCGAAATTTTGCGATGTTTGCTAATAGGATTATATCTGTGTTTGTATAATGTGTTCGTAAACCTCCCCTAACTGCTAGTATGTCGGTTGGCAGGGGGTTGCACATTTCTGTAATGGTTTTTACTGTTTGTGGATATGAACTGTGTTGGACTGTTGTGATGTATAGCCGGGGTTATGTGATAGGTTATTATTTAATTCATTTGATGTAAATGTAATTTGTTGTAATATTATTTTGCGGGGCACATCCAGGTTGCGGTTGTAGCCACCGTTGTATTATTTCATTTTACTGTTTTTGCTCCTAGGACAGACCCAAGGTGGGGTGCACAAACTGCCGGGTGGGTAGTTTGCCGTACCCGTTGGGGTCTTGGGTGGGGTAATGGCTATTCATCACAACTGTGTAATCCGTCTTTTATTGCAGGCTCAAAACAAACACGGATTGCTTGCAAATCCAATAAAATTCATCTGTGATCTTGAATGCCTATTATTGCGTCTGACGAATGTACAATATCTATATATGATAGCTATTTAGACGTCACTTATGTTTTACACCCGTGCTAGCCTAGCCCCCGCTCTGTCGTTAGTTAAGTAACCTAACGAGTGATGACGGGACCCCGTGGCGAATGCGGATGGCATAAGAGGACGTTGTATTTTCGTTGTTTTCTGTAATGATAGGTTAATGATGGGACGCATTATTTATAATGCAAAGAAAATAAACCAAAAGTTGAATCGTTGGAACAATTTAAAAGAAACCACTCGGTTATTTTAAAAGAGCAGAATTTTTAATTGCGGAGCTTTAACCACTCCTTTTAAAAAGCTATCAGGTTCCTTCGATTATATCAAGTTCACTACGTTCACGGTTTCGCCAAAACCAGTCGTAGCCCTCCGTCATTTCTTATGGATGGTCAGTAGTATTCAAGCTATGTTTTTTGGCTTTCGTCAAGGCATAGTGTTTGGTAGCTGCTGGGGTATTCATATGTTGCATAGATAGATGAGTTGTTTTGGGACAGTCGTATAACCTTGTTGGCTTTTGTCAAGGGTATATACGGGCGGGTTCAAATTAACAAGATAATGATGGGCAGAACTTGACATGTGTTTTATGATTTGTTGGCTTTCGTCAAGGTCATAAGAACATGGGGCAAAAATCTATATCGGGAATTTCTAAAGAAACTGAAATTTGCAAAGAGATGCATACCATTTGGAGTTTGATGAAAGTTGGTAGGATTCCTTCAACATTATCATACGATGATATTTGGATCCCGATCCTACTGTGAGTATATGCTACTTATCAGGAGATTCGTCACTTAACGATCAATGCTATAAACCAAGTAGGTGTCAAGAAAGGTGTCAGTGGGGTTACGCCCCCAGAGAAAAGAGGTTATTTAATTAAGGAACTTCGCGAAAGCGTTGGAAAACCTCCCTCGAAGTACCGACACTAGCCTGGCTGAACGGTTAAGCAAGTATTGTACAGTGAGAATAGTCCTGGCTAATTCTTCTTTTATGGTTTGAAGAAGGATTCGAGAAAAAGTGGGAGCAGCGGTAAAGTATGCAAGCTGCTTAAGTCTATTTATGGACTAAAGCAGGCATCGCGGAGTTGGAACATCTGTTTTGATGATACTGTCAAAGAATTCGACTTTATCAAAAATCCAGATGAACCATGGATATACAGTAAGATTGTAGGGAGAGTTGTTGTATTCCTCGTCTTGTACGTGGATGGCATTCTCCTAATAGGAAATGATATTCCTATGCTACAGTCAGTCAAAAGATTCTTGTCACAGAAATTCTCCATGAAAGACCTGGGTGATGCCACCTACATTCTGGGGATCCAGATCTATCGTGATAGATCAAAGAGGATGTTGGGACTTTCACAGTCCAGGTACATAGACACCATATTGAAAAGATTCAGTATGGAAGATTCTAAGCGCGGTTACCTACCGGCTTGTCACGGAATCACCCTCTCCAAAGAGATGTCTCCAAAGACTGATTTGGAAAGGGAACGCATGTCGATTATACCCTACGCTTCTGCGGCAGGCTCTATAATGTATGCGATGTTATGTACCAGACCAGATGGAGCATACGCATTGAGCGTTGTAAGCCGGTATCAGGCAAACCCAGGGGAGAATCACTGGATAGCAGTAAAGAACATTCTCAAGTACCTGAGAAGGACTAAGGAGATGTTCTTGGTTTACGGCGGAAAAGACCTGAGGATGGAGGCCTATGCTGATTCCGGCTTCCAGAGTGACAAGGATGACTCCAAGTCCATGTCGGGTTATGTCTTTACCCTCAATGGAGGGGCGGTCTGTTGGAAGAGTTCCAAGCAGGACACCGTTGCTGACTCAACGATGGAAGCGGAGTACATAGCTGCCTGCGATGCCGCAAAAGAAGCTGTCTGGATGAAGAAGTTCTTCACAGAACTTCAGGTGGTTTCTACCAGTGTTGGTCCAATACCTCTGTATTGCGACAACAACGGCGCTATAGCTTTAGCGAAGGAACCCAGGTCCCATCAGAAGTCCAGACACATCTTGAGGCGGTATCACCTGATCAGGGAGATCATTGATCGTCGGGAGATCGAGGTTCGGAGAGTTGCTTCTGAAGAGAACATTGCTGATCCATTCACGAAGGCCCTACCTCAGATTCAGTTCGAAAGGCTACTCGAGATCATCGGTCTTCGATATGCCAGTACATAGCCCTAGTGCAAGTGGGAGATTGTTAGTGTATATGCCCTAGGGGCCATTATTGTGTCATACTAGTTTGTATATTACTTAATGGAAGCTTGGGATATTCACATGTATATAACAGTCTTGCTAAACATGGTAGTATGCTACTTGGTTTTTCTATCTTAATATGTGAGTATACGTATTGATAGAGCTCTTAGGATCTTACTTGACTACCAGCGTTGTGATGGCAGTCACACTAGTGGGGGCTGGGTAGTCTACAAGCACATCCTTATTCAGGTCCCTAGTCATTGGATTATCGAGGCATGGCATCGATACTACGGAGTAGACTAGTGTGTACGCTTCTCATCCCAGTTGGGGAGATGGTCTGTCCCACAGTCGTCAGTACGTCGTACTGGAGATAGTATGCAGGTGCTCGTTAGGTTACGGGTACACCGGACATGACTCACAGGGAACTGTTGGTTGGTTTTATACCAGTCGTCAGTGAACAGTTCCCAGGTGACATGAGTACAGCATAGTCCGCAAACTTGACACTGCTACTTCGCCTCGAGTGTGTCCCACTGTTCTTAGATTGCTACCCTACCACGGCTCAAAGGAGTCGTGCAAACAGGTAGCAGTTGGGTGCAGTCCCGAGCACTTGGAGGCAGTGGCGGTTAGACAGGATTCGTCTCTCTCGGTATTGGGGTTGATATCGCGCTGTGTCAGAGAGCCATTACGCAAGGTCCCTGGCCAGGGCAAGCGAGATTTACTGGTAGGTTCCAGTAGTTTCTCAGGGTGTAATGAGCTTCGCTCCGACACGACTTATACCGCTATTAGGGGACTGACGCTTGCTGCCCCCTAGGCCCGATATACGATAGTCTTAAACGATCGGACCGGACTGTATGGAGATTGTCACATCAGACTCAGTAGGAGTTCGGATGGGTTTCCTCATCGGCCTTCTTATCGACATCTACCTGGGGACCGTTACGTACAGCTAGTGCCGCTTGCGGTCTGTGGTTAAACCCACTGCCAGCGTAGTAGTCGAGTCTCTAGAGTCGCACGCAGAGAGTTTCCCTACTCCAGGCGAAACGATATAGAGGTCGTATGGTTTTACGACAAGGGTTCGGACGCATACGTGTGTTTACGCACGTACGACTTTCGGACAGTTTTTACTAGTCGGCTTTGGTTTAAGCCAGTTACTAGTATCCGGTTATTGGATTTATACAGTCTAAAGTTTTTCCGTGTTTTCACGGATAGGAGGGGCGTTCTCGTAATTGCGCGAGAAGCTTCTAGAAGATGGTGACTAAGGAGGTTTAGGTGGCATATACATTGAATGAGATTAGCGAGTCATATGGATGATTCATCCATGTCATTAATGCTTCATAATTGCTTAATGACTCATGGAGATGAATCACCATTAGATATTTATCAAGCATGGTTGTAAATCATTTTCTTTTCTTTTCTTGATAAAAATAAAATGCTTGATATATATTATGATAACTCATTTTCTCTTCTCATTATGATGTTCATCTTCTCCCTCCTCAAGCGCTCTCTCTTCAAACCCTAATCCTCCCCTCTCATGTGTTGAGTACAAGGATTAGTTAGACTACTTAATCCATAACCATACTCTATTTCATCTAGGTACTTTGATTAGCACTTAAAGATACCTAGTTGCCTCAAGTTTAGAGGCAAAGCTTGGAGTTTAGCTCTCGTGGTGGATCGTCTACTACTTGGAGAAGGCCGAGGAGGAGGTGGAGTTCGTAAAGACGAAGGACACGGTTCTTTAGGTATAATCCCTTTACATAGTAGTTGTTAACTTCTATGTTTGATGTTAGTTATCGTTTAGCTTCGATTCATGCGGTTAGTCGATGTTTAAGCAAAGAACAAGATCGTTTTTCATATTTCCGCCTCCCCGCAAGTCGTGGGGTGTTGTACATCGACTTACAGAAGGACAAGCTGGAAGAAGTCCACATATATAATCCGACATAAATCCCATCTTTGTATTCCGTGATGGGGGCATTGGACAAGCAGATCCTTGAAACGTTCAAAGCACTTCCAAAATGGTTCATTGGGAAGCTGGGTGAACTGGTTGATCTCGCTCCTAATATGTGCAGTCTTATGGTTTGGGTAAAACTTCTTAAGAAATGCTATGACAAATTCATCCCAATTAGTGATGGAGTGTGCGGCAGTATTGTAAAGCCATTTTTCTGCCAAGTCGCACAGTGTGAATGGGAGAAGACGTAAGCGCATAGCATCTAAAGTCAATTGTGAAGTACCCATCATTGCGCATACGTTTTCGAATTTGGTGATGAAAACGTACGCGTCTTCCAACTCAAGCCCGTGAAATTTGGGCAGCAGATTAATGTAGTGGGGTTTAATTTCAAAATTATCCCCGTTAGGTGGTGGAAGAGATAGACAAGTAGGAAGGGGACCACGAATAGGATAGCATCTCTCTTGGAGAGAGATGCGCGGTGGATTCTGCGCACCTTCGGGCGGTGGCAGCGTGGTGTTATAATTAGATGGAGTGCCGTCCATCACGGTCGATGTGGTGTGTGGTGGGGGAAAAGAAGATGAAGACGTACCGACTTCGGCGTCGATAGCAGGAACGCGGACAAGACGGGCACTAGTATCCCGTGTCCAGCCGAGCATGCACTAAGCGGGTTTAGTGCAAGTGGCAGCGTGTGTGTGATTTAAAATTGGCTTGTTTTGAAAATGTGGGACTCAAGACAAATCACCCTAAGATGCACAAGCAACCCTAGAACTAAGGTCACCTAGGTCTGCTAGACAGGTCCTAACTAGGGCTAGAAATAGGACCTCAAACCGCCTCTTCACGGACAAGTACGGCCAGGTAAGTGGGAAGGAACCACCACTACAGTGGGCCTAATTAATAACTACTAGCCTAGACACCGTAATGTCAGTTAAGATAAACGGCCGATGCCTATACTAGTCTTCTTCCTATTGAGCTCGATGTCCTTAGGTCTGGTCTAGATATTTTTTAAATTAATGAAGGGTTGATCTATATGCTCGGTTTGTGATTTGTGGGGCTTAGGAAGGGTGATGAAATCCCTACCTAATCTTGATTTGGTCTTTGCCCCTTCAAGTCCGTATTAAAATATGCAAAACAAAACCAATCACAAAACTTTTGCAAAAAGATTTTTTTTTTAGCGGCGCAATTTTGCAAAGAATCCTGCAGAAAATAGATTTTATTGGATTTGAGGAGAAAGAGAAGGAGTTAAGAAATATACCAGAGAAGTTCGGAACCCTAGATCTCCTACTTCCTCACGTCCGCGACTCCAGATTCCCTCGCAAAATTCACACACATATCGTTAAATATGCAATTTGCAATTTTGTTTTAATAATGATATGACTCGTCAAAGAATTCAACACAAATAGTAAAAATAAAAAATTACGCACGTATCCCCGGCAACGGCGCCATTTGATTAACACGAAAAAGGGTGTTTTGTAGTTTAACCGCAATCAGAACGGTGTCGCGTATAGCTAGACCGAGATGAGTACGGGTCGTCCTCTGGGAAACGTGGAATCTTTTAATTTTACTTTAGATGTGTTGAGAAAGAGAGGAGGGATAAAGAATTTTGTAGAAGGATTTCTAGATCTACGTTAAACAAGAATGTAAAATATAGATCTAGATTATTTTAAAGATTTAATTAATATAATAAAAAGGCTTGTAGGGTTCGTTAGGATTTAGTAGTTATGTACGATTAATTAAAAGTTACCATTTTTATCCATTAAAAGATTTAGAACTAGAACGACGGCGATGCGTGTAGATTAGGGTTTCTGGAGGGAAAAGGAATCCCACTCTTAACCCTTATCTTGACACGGAACTCCGTTCATATCTAGCCTTTACCAAAGCAATCATTAATCCAATCTCTAATCGCGGTCGAAACTAGCAAAGAATTGCTAGCGCGCCCGATTAGGATGTTAATGATTCTTTTGATAAAGTTTCTAAACTTTATAGGACTTAAAAAGGGTTTAGTTATTTTTATCGTCCATTAGCCTACCCTAATCCTACGAACCCTAACAAGCGGAGAATTACTCGCGCATGTTGGGAGAAGAAGATGAAAAGAAAGAGAGGGAAAACATAATGTAAAAAAAACAATTAAATAAAATACCTTTATTAATCAACTGAACAAGCTACACTTTATTCCGTAGAAAATGATTACAACTAGTGCTTCTCGATCTTTCCTAAGGAGGTAGTCGAACAGTCGATGATCAGCCTGGATGCGTGAGCGTCGGGAGCTTCGTGATCTCTTCGGCTTGATGATTTTTCCAAGAGGCTCTCGGTGCCCTTTTATAGTGCAAAGCCAGAATCTTATTGTTGAAAACTTGGTAAAATATAGATTTGATTCACCCCAAAAAATATTGCACTCTAA
Organism: Agapanthus africanus; assembly: GCA_030015575.1. Classification (NCBI taxonomy): domain Eukaryota; kingdom Viridiplantae; phylum Streptophyta; class Magnoliopsida; order Asparagales; family Amaryllidaceae; genus Agapanthus; species Agapanthus africanus. Next base: position 535,697,938 of record JASDDO010000010.1, on the reverse strand, counting down.
CTCCCTAGACTTGCGGCGGATCCGCGGCCATTGGATAGGTTTGGCCGCGGATCCACCACCTTTTGGTGAGATCATGGCCTTTAATTTTTGTAGCTTCATATCTGTAACACTTGGTAATCTTTTGAGTATCTAGACTTTGAAAATCTTTTCTACATTTCTACCAGAATTAGTTTCTTGAATATCTTTGGTAGATTTGATTTGCCAACTTTGATTTTCTTGATTTTAGCCCTGCAAATTCTGCACAATATCTCAACAAATAATATTTAGTAGAGTTTGTTATATTGAGATATTAACTTAACCATTAAGAATTGGTCAAAGGTATTTAATAAGGTAAGCATATTTAAATGGGCCAAATGTTACATGGATATTATATGCTTACTTTTTCCTACAAAATGTTATTTATAATATATAAGCACATGAAAATAGTATTGTTACAGATAAACCCTCATATGTATCATATATTATAATAAACACTTTTTATTATATAATAATAGTAGGAAAAATGTCATATTAAATGTGCAGTTTTATCAACTGAACAAGTCCACACGGCTGACATCACCTTCAGCGATGAAGATCTTCTTCTCGGAACGTGCGAGCACAACCGTCCTCCGTATGTAACCGGGTATTGTCACGATATCAAGATAGGGAAGATCCTGGTCGACAACGGGTCCTCCGTAGACCTTCTCAATATAAGAGTGTTGAAGGAGATTTGCATGAATGTACAGCACTTGGCTCGGGATAAAATTACCATCTCCGGTTTTGACTCCCAATCATCACAAACGCGCAGGTCTGTAATACTGACATTACGCTTCGGGCTGCTCGTCACTAACATCAAGTTCCATGTTATTGACGCTAAGACATGGTACAACACTTTGCTCGGCAGGTCTTGGTTACATGAGTACAATATCATCCCTTCTACACAACATCAGTGTATGAAGTACTTCAAGGACGGCCTCGAGTACACAGTTACAGGGGAGCTAAACCCATTCTCCATAAATGAAGTCCGCAAATATGAAGACGCCAAGTACTTCTTACCAGACTTCGAAGACATGGAAAGATGTCGCAAACCGTAGAATAAACAAAAAGCCATCGCCACTATCCCGATATTTGGGGGCGATACCGAGGAGGATGAAGAGATGGTCTACTCGGGACAACCCCAAGGCAACAGGCTAGGACCATCTACTCCTATTCTGGTCTTCGGCAGTGACTCTGAAGACGAGACCAACACAGTGTTCTCCGTCCGCCCGTCAATACAGACCTTTGTTGGAGATGACCAGAGTTTAAAAATTACCATGGTTCCGCAGCGGCATTACAAAGAACTTGATGCACTTGATACGTACAGCGTGCAAGGGCTGCAACCCTTCTACGTCCCTCCTAAGTAAAAGGGTGAGAAAGCGATCCTTTTCTATCAATCCACGGAGACCAAGGTGGAGAAAGATGTATGGCATGGTGCTGAACCTGTGCTCGACAGACTTCAACCAATCCGTCTGCCCAGATACTACGCAGAGGGACTGAAAAGGCTATTAACAAGATTTGGGACATTCCCGGGACTCAGCGGAAGATGCCCAACAGGAGAATGGAGTCGACTGGCCTTAGATACGATTGGTCCAAGAAACGGGAGCGATTCTATGGCTGCCATGTTATAAATGATTTTGGTGGAAAAGAGAATGCCTTTTCAGATAGTGCTGATATTGAAACAGAGCGAAATCCAGCCGTGGGAATACCAAGCTTGTCATTCGAAGAACAGATTGACAAGCTGATGAGAGAAGTGGGTCAAAAGGTTCGGGATGACCATAGCCGCGAAATGGCCATTTACGAGAAAGCAAAGATGCATTGTATCATTCAGCAAGCTATGAAAGGAGAAGACGACGATGCCCTTCACCCTCAGCCTGCTGTGCGCTCTCGAGGCAAGGAAAAAGTTCGACGCAAAAGCAATGACAAGATGAAGAACAGGGACGGCATTCAAATACAGCGAAGCGGATCCATGAAGCCACACGAGCGAGAAAAAGTCAGATGGAACCCGTCTTTTATGAAGAAGATGGGTTGGGGGTACTCTTTCCCTCAAGACAAGACAAGAAAAATATTCAATCTTGTCATGAAGCATCAAATGATGACACTCTCGGAGTCTCGATACCCTGAACAGATAAACGAGGTACATCACCCAGATTATTGCTCCTACCACCGAGTAGTGGGACATCCTCTCGAATACTGCTTCACCTTCAAAGACTGGGTTGAAGATCAGTATCGACAAGGCAGGTTTGCTCTATCCGACAGTTGGAGGGTTGCCCCACCACGAAAGCATGAGCCGAGAGCAACCTACACTGCGAAGGAAAGTCTATATCAGCATCGAGTTTGGAAACGAGCTCGTACCTGCCATATGATAACATTCTCAAAGGAGGGAGAGCACGAGAATATGGACGACCTCTCCCAGTGCTTCGCAAATGAAGATGAGAATGAGGTGATCTCAGAATTTCCTCCGGCGCCAAAAGAGCTGGAAGATGGTATACACACCACAACAGATAACCTGAGAAAAATCGACTTGGGGATGGTAGACAACCCAAGGCCAACATTCGTCAGTGAGCTGCTATCTGATAAACAGGTAGCTACGTTAAAAGACGTGCTTATGCAATATAAAGACTGTTTCGCATGGAACTATTCCGAGATGCCGGGATTAGATCCAGAGATAGCTGTGCATAAACTGGCGATATCGCCGGACGTCAAGCCAGTCAAACAGGTGCCAAGAAGAATGCGGATCGAGCTTGAGATGAGTATCAATACCGAAGTCAAGAAGGTAATCGACTCCGACTTCATCCAAGAAGTTCAATGCCCTGACTGGACCGCCAATATCGTTCCAGTAATGAAGAAAAATGAGACAGTACGCATCTGCGTAGATTTCTGGGATCTCAACAAAGCTTTTCCGAAAGATGACTTCCCAGTGCCTGTTACCGAGCTGATGATCGATAACACATCCACCCATGAAGCCTTCTCCTTCATGGACGGATCCTCAGGGTACAACCAAATTAAGATGCATCCTGAAGACCAAAAGCACACTGCTTTCCGAACTCCGCTGGGCATATTTTGTTTCAAAGTGATGCCCTTCGGTCTGAAGAACGTTGGCGCCACCTACCAGAGGGCCATGACAAAAATCTTTGATGACCTCATACACGAGATTATCGAATGTTATATTGACGGCCTCGTGGTGAAAAGAAAATCGTACGAGGAGCACTGGGAGCATCTGAAGATAGTGTTTCAGCGCCTTCGGAAGTACAACCTGAAGATGAACCCTCTGAAATGCGCGTTTGGAGTTTCCTCAAGAAAATTCCTAGGATTCATCGTACGACACTGGGGCATCAAAATAGACCCGTCAAAGATCAAGGCGATTATGGAAATGCCTTCGCCAAGAACTCTCAAGCAACTGCGGTCTCTCCAAGGAAAGCTCGCGTTTATCCGACGGTTCATAGCTAACCTCTCCTGCTAATGCCGCCCCTACAGTCATCTAATGAAGAAGGGGACCCCGTTCGTTTGGGATCGTAAATGCCAAAACACACTGGATGAAATCAAGCAATATCTGCAGAACCCGCCGGTACTGACCGCTCCGGTCAAGGGAAAGTCCCTCATCTTGTACACAATAGCCCTTGAAGGTTCTTTAGGCGCACTATGGGCACAAAAGAACGACCAGGGAAAAGAGAGAGCTCTCTATTATTTGAGTCGAGTTCTCGTGGGGGCAGAAAACAACTACTCCCCCATCGAAAAGCATTGCCTGGCACTGATCTTCGCGATAACGAAGCTTCGACATTATGCCCTGGCACATGAAGTCCATCTCATATCAAAGGTGGATCCTCTCAAGTATTTGATGTCGAGAGCTATATTAACAGGAAGGCTTGCCAAATGAGCCCTCCTCTTGATGGAGTTCTCGATAGTATATTGACCCCTCAAAGCAATAAAAAGCTAGGCCATCGCCGACTTTCTCGCCGAGCATCCGATACCTGCCAACTCTCCCTTGAACTGCGAGTTACCGGACGAACACGCGTTTGACGCAATTGACGGGGAGAAAGAAGGGAGTGATACCTGATGGGAACTCCTTGAAGAAGCGAAAACAAAACACCCCCATGATTAAAGCCGGGGTAGGCCTTATCTTTATGACTCTACAATGAGGGATAATGCGTTTTGCCCTTTCTTTAACGGAGCCGAGAATAAATAATGAGGCTGAGTATGAAGCTTTGATAGCAGGTCTTGAGATTACTGTCAACATGGGAATCGAAAACCTCCTCATATATGGAGACTCCCAGCTGGTCGTTAGCCAAGTAAATAGCGACTACCAGACGTGCAAGCCGGAACTGATCAGGTACGGTGAAAGAGTGCAGCAACTGCTGACGCAAATCCCCTCTTACACCCTGGAAAGCATACCGCGTGTGGAAAATAGCAAGGCGGATGCGTTAGCCAAACTCTCTAAAGAACTGGCCAACGAAAACCTCGATGACGTAAGGATCATTGTGCAAAGCCGCCGGATTCTCACGCCAGCAGAAATATCTCCGGAGTCGTCTAAAGAAGAGGAAGCTACCAAACAACCGGCTTTCCAAGTAGGGGATGAAGAAAAGGCTAAGGATTGGAGAGAAGTCTTCATAGACTACTTCAAATCCAATCGAACGCCCGAAGAAGCGTCATCAAGACATCAGCTTATGAAGCGAGCCATGTCCTTCGCCTTCGTCAATGATACTTTATATAAGAGATCGTTCGACTGTCTATGGCTAAGATCCCTGGGACCAGAATAAGCAAAAGGGGTCGTTCAAGAAACTCATGACGGACTCTCTGGTTCCTATCAAGCCGGGCCAAAAATGAAGCTGAAGATCAAAAGAATGGGCTACTATTGGCCCACAATGATTCAGGACTGCCTCGAATATGCGAAGCAGTGTCACTCATGCCAAATTCACGGGGACTTCATCCACCAGCATCCAAATCCGCTACACCCAACGCTGGCTAGCTGGCCATTCGAAATGTGGGGAACCGATATAATCGGGTCCATCGAGCCAGCATCATCCAAGGGATATCGGTTCATACTAGAAACAACCGATTACTTCTCTAAGTGGGTAGAAGCAATACCGTTAAGAGAGGTGAAGATGGAGAACATCCTCCATTTCTTCAAGACACATGTCATCTACCGGTTCGGCACTCCGTGACGGATCATCTCAGATAATGGGCCGGCCTACAGAAATCATAAGATCAGCCACTTCGCACAGCGGCATAAAATAGATTGGAGATACTCTTCGGTCTATAATCCCTGAGCTAACGGTCTAGCTGAGGCTTTCAACAAGACCTTGACAAAAATCATAAAGAAAAGGTGTCCAGAAATAAAAAGGACTGGTATGAGAGATTGCATGAAGCTCTCTGGGCTTATCGGACCACGTTCAAGACGACCACGAATACAACGCCATTCGCGTTGGTATTTAGCACAGAAGCAGTACTTCCCTTGGAGATAGAGCTACCCTATCTACGAGAAGCGGTTCGATACGAGCTGACGGATGAAGAAAATGCCCATCTTCGACTTGAGGAGCTCGATGCCCTCGATGAAACTCGTCTCATGGCGCAGCAAAACCTAGAAACTTACCAAGCAAGGATGACACGCTCATACAAAAGATTGACTAGGCCGAGAATATTCTGCCAAGGCGAACTCGTGCTAGTCGTAAAAAGGCCTATGATCCTCAATCGTGCTAAACGGGGGAAATTCGAGCCGAACTATGAGGGCCCGTACATCATAGACAATGTCTACCAAGGTGGGGCCTACTTGCTCATGGATATGCATGGCGAAAGACCCTTCCGGCCAATAAACGGCTGGTTCCTTAAGAAATACTACGCTTAACAAGTCACGGCTCAGGTTATTGATGGATGATGACGCTCGTGTCCGCTCGCTGTCCTCCCGAGTCTAAACTCTATAAGTAGTATCGGGCAAACCTTCGCCTCGAAGCTGCTATGGACCGAGATGTCCTTAAACTAGCATTGGACCGAGATGTCTTTAAACTAACAATGGACCGTAATGTCTTTAAACTAAATACGCCGCCTCAAATACGGCGACAGTGGAGTCCAGGTCCACAGGTCCCAGCGGTGAGGATTACAACTTAAGTCCCGCTGGCTGCACAACTGCCCCGGTGGCGAAATTCCCCCTAAGTGCCATTGGAAAACGGAGGAGTAAAAAAAAAAAAAAAAACGGTACGTTCACAAGCGAAATGGGCACGGACGAAAACCCGAAAGGGCGCCGTGAGTAAAAACAGCAGGACTACCGGCGAGTTTGTAAAAACCCGAAAGGGCGCAATCTCATTAAAATAAAGACACCTGCAAGGTCCTCTCGATCTTATGAGGAGAAAACACCTGCGTGAGATCCTTACGACTCATAAGGGAACAACACACTTAGGGATCCCCACGATTCCTAAGGAGAAATTACACTTACGAGATCCTCACGACTCGTAAGGAGAATTCCCCCTGTGAGACCTTCATGGCTCATAGGATTCAAAAGCCTTAAATTACAGGATCTGAACCTGTTCTTAAGTCATCACACTCCCCAAGTTGCCCTACAAGCGGTTCAGTATTGACCCTTGTATACAATCCACGGGCACGAATAAACGTTTCCCCCACCAAGTTCCACCAATAGCGTGAAATTTCCCCATTTGGTGAACAACACTTGTAAGTCATCTCGGCTTGCAAGGAGAAAATACTCTTGTGATATCCTTACGACTTACGAGAGAAAATATCACTTAGGAATCCTCACGACTCCTAAAGAGAAAATACACCTACGAGATCCTCACGACTCGTAAGGAGAAACACCTTTATGAGACCCTTACGGCTCATGAAGTCAAAAGCCTTAGTTGATATGATCCTAACCTTGTTTGCTAAGCCACCTTTGTTCGAATCGACAAAGGCAAATGATGATTCGCTCCTGGCAATAATCCCAGTGGTAGCAATGCTGATGCCTAGATTGGTATCAAATTCCAAGTCCTTTCACGGCAAATGATGATTCGCTCCTGGCCATATTCCAGTCGCAGCGATGCTGATGCTTAGATTTGTGTCGGATCTCAAGTTCCATACCCGCAACAAAAATTAGCGAGCCAAAAATGCATATGAAATAGCCGAAATGATAGGGTAACTCGCAACAAAAATCAGCGAGTAAAATATATGCATATAAAAATGGCCGAAATGATTGGGCAACTCGCAATAAAAAGCAGCGAGTAAAGAAAAAGAAAAATAGCCGAAATGATTGGGCACCGCGAAAAATAGCCGAAATGATTGGGCAATCGTGACTTTCGCGATATAAAATGCTGAAATGATAGAGCATTGCAGAAAGAAATTAAAAAAATGAAATGAACTTCTGCTCTGCAGGTGAAATCACATTGACCCCTGTATATAATCCATGGGCACAAACAAAAAGGGAACCATGTTTCCCCCACCAGGCTTCGTCAAAGGGAAGCCTGGTCTCGACGGTAACATCTACAACGTAGAGATTAACAATAGCGTTCTTCCTCCCTCCAGCAGGATGCAGACGTGACATTAACAAACGGAGCCATGACAAAGTCCCCTAGTTCCAAATCTCGACGGTTCACGGACAACCTAGAGACTACCTTAGAGCCATGGCAAAGTCCCTAGTTCCAAGTCTCGATGGCAACATCTACAGCCTAGAGATTAACAACAATGTTCTTCCTCCCTCCAGCAGGATGCAGACGCGACATCAACAAACGGAACCATGGCAAAGTCCCTTAGTTCTAAATCTCAACAGTTCACGGACAACCTAGAGACTACCTTGGAGCCATGGCAAAGTCCCTAGTTCCAAGTCTCGATGACAACATCTACAGCCTAGAGATTAACAACAACGTTCTTCCTCCCTCCAGCTGGATGCAGACGCGGCATCAACAAATGAAGCCATGGCAAAGTCCTCTAGTTCCAAATCTCGACGGTTCACAGACAGCCTAGAGACTACTTCGGAGCCACGGCAAAGTCCCATAGTTCCAAATCTCGACGGTTCACAGACAGCCTAGAGACTACTTCGGAGCCACGGCAAAGTCCCCTAGTTCCAAATCTCGACGGTTCACAGATAGCCTAGAGACTATCTCGGAGCCATGGCAAAGTCCCTAGTTCCAAGTCTCGACGGTAGCATCCACAGCCTAAAGATCAACAACAGTGTTCTTCCTCCCCCCTAGCAGAATGCAGACGCGACATCAACAAACAGAGCCATGGCAAAGTCCCCTATTTCCAAATCTCGACGGTTCACAGACAACCCAGAGACAACCTTGACATTCGTCGCAATATTGCAGACACAGTGTCAACAAATGAAGCAAAGGAAGATCCCTAGCTTCAGGGTATTGACGGCAACTCAAATGAGACCTGAAAGACTATCGGAGATCATCCCACACCAGCGTGGAGTGGTCATGACTCATCGGGGCTCCAAAACTGAGCCTAATCTCAAGTAAAAAGCAACATGGAATATCCCTAACGCTTGCTCTATCGACAGTAATATCATCTGGGAGATTACTTGAAGACGTCTTGTCCTGCCCCCGAAGGGATCAGAGACACGACAGTCGCGGGGCTACTCGAACAACAAGATTGCGTATCGCGGAATAAACCGGCCAACGCGGCGGTATGACGGGTAAAAATAGTACCATAGACCCTAACGGACTTCTATTAGCAGGAGTTAACTGTGACGTTAGGACATCCTTGCGAGAACTTCTCGATTCGTCTCGACTCGTGGGGAAAATAATGTTCCTACGAGAACTTCTCGACTCGTAGGGAAAAGCCTTAGGCAACGGGGATAAGGACCTATTTCCTAAGCACTGGGGCCCTGCAAGTCGGTCCAAGATGGACTATTGTATACTATTCACGGGCCACACTCTCCAAAGTCGAATATCGACAAAGAGGGAAACAACCACTTACGAGTCCTCTCGACTTGTAAGGGGAAAAATTCTTTTATGAGATCTTTACGACTCTCAAGAGAATACAAACTTAGGAGTCCTCACGACTCCTAAGGAGAAAACACACCTGCGGGATCCTCACGACTCATAGGGAGAAAAGTCTTTATGAGACCCCCACGGCTCATAAAGTTGAAAAGTCTTAGGCGGCAGATCTGAAACTGTTTTCTAAGCCATCGCTGCCCTGCAAGGAGATCAAGATAGACTATTTACAGGCCTCATTTTCCAAAGGGGCACGTCAATATGAAATAAAATATATCTTTTATTAATGAATGCAAGTGAATACAAGATACATTTCACAAAGGAATCGAAGCGAATGCATGTTATTCATAAATCGCAAGTTTACAGTCAATACAAAAAAGGATACAAAGACAGTTATTGAGGAGAAGGCGTCTTCAACAAATCAGCAAGCTGCTCGCGCGCTCCTCTCAATTCTTTCTGGTGATCAGCCACCGCGGCCAACTCCACTTCAACTTGAGCCCATTGCCGTAAACAAGACGAAAGCTTCCCACCGGCTTCTAGCATGGCAGCTTCACAGTCTTGCATGACCCGCTCGGCGAAGTCAAGCGTCCGCCTCAGCGTCAACCCATCCGAAATACATCTTTGGAGATTGTCAAAAACAGTTTTTAGCTGTGAGCATTCGCTTCAATCTGGGCGTGCAGTTGAACGGATTCGCTAGAAGCCACCTCATGCTCCTTTTGTCTCAGGGTCGCCTCTTGTTCAAAATGGCGAATGAAAGGAACACTATGCTCGATCCAAGTAGCCCGCTGAGAGTTCGAAGTTAATACTTTAGGAGCTGGATCAATCTCGTGCAGGCAAGCCTCGATCTTTCTGCAGTAATCAACCTAAAAGCCGACAATAGCTTCATCATGGAAATTCACGAGTGTCGCCAGCATTGGATTGACTTCCATGGCAGAATTCATAGCAGAAGTGAGGGCCTCGGCATTGAGATCCTCAATGAATTCGCTCAACGTTCGCCGGCTATTTGCGGCGCCCCTGGAAGACATGCGTTTCACAAAGGGCCCTGCGAGCATTGGAATGCGAGACTCGAAAGTAGCTAGAGCTGGCGAAATTGCTGCAAAATGAATTAGGGTCAAAAGGTTGACTTGGGGAATAAAGAAAACACATCAGCAGTGAAGTCTATTATACCGGCTGTGAAAGGCGGCAGGATGGGGAGTACTGGAGGCACGACTATTCTCTCGTCTCCTCCTCTGACCCGTGATGCTATGATCAACATGAAGAAAGATTAGAAACAATACGTCTATTCATAAAAGAAAGGAAAAGGTGTCAGTTGAAGAATATACTAACCAATACCAGAAGGCGGAACGACTTCCGATTGAAAGGAGAAATGCGGGTTCAACACCTGATATAGATGATCGAAAAGGACTCCTGCAGAGTTGCGACAGTGTATTGTCAATACAAGAAGGATGGTACCCACAGTAAAATAGATAAGTCGCAAACCCATACCTTCCAATATTTGAGAGGGCACAGAAGAATGAGAGGGGATAACGACCGTCAGAACGGTGACTGGCAACACTTCTTCAGACGGCACAGCCTCAGGGTTCACCACACCTATACTCAAGACAAACAAAATATCATTAGGAGGGTTGAACAAGATTGAAAAACTCGAAAATAGCGACCCAGCAATTACCTGATAAATCATGGACCGAAACCATGATGGAGGCGTCACCGGGTGTAACGGCTTCTTCGCTCTCTCTCGGAGGAGTAGATTCCGCGCCCATAGCTTCATCCCCTGAATCAACGAGGGCCGTCGTGATGCTTGCGACGCCCGCCGATACCAAGGAGCCATAAGGAGAAAGGGCAGCGGTCTGGACAGTCCCAGATTCCAGAGAAAGAGTAGCAACTTCGGGCACTGTAACCGCCAGAGTTTCACCTGTCATCCCATCGCCAAGACTTGGCCCTGCAAAAAATGCATATGTAAAAATTCGAAGATCAAGTTCTAGTAAAAGACTCAGCGTTATGTTACCTTGGAGCAGCTTTTCAGTTTCTTCCCGAGCTGCGCGTTCAGCCCGTCTACGGGCTGTAGACAAGGCAGAGGGAACATCCGCCGAAGGTGTATCAGCAAGCGGAATGCTGCTTGAACCTGCACCTATGGCCAAACCGGCATCGTGTTCCCTCGCCGCATGCTTCCTACGCTTCCTTTCAGTCTGAGCAGTGAGGAACGATCTCCTCAAGACCTCTGAGAAGGGGACGTCGTCGTCCGAACCGAGCTCTACCTCCGGAGCTGTTACGGTATCCGTCATCGGCTGCTTTAGCAAAACCTCCTGCGGTGACGTTAGGAGAGCTGGGGCCACAGTAGTTGGCTCTGGAAGTTTTGCCGCATCATTACTCGGGATCGGCACTACACTTGGAATAACCCGAGTCAAGGTAGTCCCTGCAATAAAGTAAAGGAGATGGTCAAAGCATGGATAAAAAGAATAAGGGTGTAATGAAGCGACTCATACTAAGACCCAAATAAGCGCGGAGCCTCTCTTCCTCCTCGAATGACCTGAAGGAAGCCGCGAGAGCCTCTTCGGCAGAAATACCTGTTGAAAAAGAAAGCGTCAATACAAACATAACAAAGAGAAAAGAGATAACCGCGGAAGAACATAACTGAAAGTATACCTGATTTCGCGATGGTAATCAGCGCTGCTTCTTCGTGAGCTAGTCGCTCGGAAGCCACAAGGGCATCCTGGAGATCAGTATCATCCGTAGGCACGATGAATAAACCCTCATTGGTCCTATACTCGCACAAACCCTCGCTATAGCGAGCATGTGGCTCCTGGCCAAATATGACATTGGCAGAGAATAGTGACTTCTTCTTTTTCTGCGAGGGATGCCGGCGGCTGATGACAAGAGCTTGCGCTTGACGGGCATTTTCGGGCAACGGGTCCCAATTTCCGCACCAACGTCGGGGACGTTACAGCTACCGTTTTTATAGGAACACGGGGTGGAGGCTTCTCAGTAAAGGCGTGCGGGACCACAACTGCAGCAACTTCTCTTAAGGAGGGACGAACGACGGTCCATCGCTTCAAAGGAACTGCCGGATTACCAGCTGGGACAACATCCTTATGATCAAGTAATAGCCGCCTCTCTTCCCTGATAACAACACCTGTCGCATGCTGATACCACGCCAAGTAGGCATTCGAAGCTTTCGGCACGTAGCTTAGCTCGCTGATGAGAAAGTTAGACCCCGTATTTAGCCACATAAAGTGGTGCAGCGCACTGCAGATACCCTCTTCCATAGCAACCGGCTCGGCTAAGAAAGCCTCGAGCGGGACATCCTGATCGTAACCCGACTGTTGAGCGAAACGTTGCGGGTTATACCTCATGAACAATGCCGATGTGCCTTGCCTGAACACCAGAAAGCCTGGCCTAATCGAATATAAGTGCAGGATCTCCCGAGCCTTCAACGTAGGAACCCCGTCTTTGAAAGTATCACGCAGCGGTTGCACTGCCTTGGTAGATTCTTTGCCGATAGTTAAGACTCTATCGACAAAAGTCATACTATCCCCGACCATACGTGGGCGAAGGACTAGACGTCGAGCCTCTCGCTGCGACGGATCTAATGCGGAAGCGTCAAATAGAAACATGACCTGGGGAAAGTTGTAGCTGTCGTAGAAGCGGGGCCGTTTGTGGATTCCGAAAGCACCAAGCACGTGCATCTCGACCCAGGACGTGAAGTAGTGCAACAGGAGATGTACGGGCTTTATCCCCGGCTGGGCAGTGTCTGCCGCTAAGCTCAGGCCATGGTATAGATGAGCCAGCCCCGCTATCCCAACGACCACACGAGTCCCTGCAACCATGCGGTGGGCGGGATAAAAGACAGAAGGCCTCATGTAGCGAGGGTGCATCGGAAGCACAAACTATCTCAACCACAAGCCGATAAAACCTAAGAAGAACGTCTCTTCATCGATATCTGAAGCAGCAAGCTCTGCGAAAGGAACAACCGGGGTGTCAAGAATGAAGAAGCTTCTTAAATCTGCTTCCGCCGTCGGCTTGTTTTCCAAACCGAAACCAAACGGTTCGTCAAGCTTGGCGAATTTTGTGGCTTGTTTTGATAAGACTTCTGGGCGAAGAAAGCGAGCGATGAAGTCTGTGAAGCTGACTCCATGTCCCCCAGACTCTAGAAATAGACTCTCGTAAATATTCAACACCTTGATTAGGCTCGGGAATCGATGTTGAACGGCATTCTCCAGGGTAAGGCCCATCACCACTGATTTGGTGGCGAAGATGTACTCGTCAGGGGGAAGTATCTCCTCGTAATGTTCCCCTCTGACGGGTAAGCCCGAAATTTCCGCGAACTCCTCTAAGGAAATCGAAAATTCCCGGTCCGATAGAAGGAAAGTATGAGTCGGGATGTTCCATTGCTTCAGGAAAGCCTTTACCCAGAATACATGAGGCGCGGTTACTGGAAAAGAGACACATAAATTGCGGGGTACAACCCGAGCTTCAGCAACAGCAATTTCTTGGCCGACAGGATGTATCGAGCACACTGCAGGTATCCGGCTGAATGGCGAGTAGTCAAACCAATCATATATACTTGTCCCTAAGGGCGCGACTCGCCTTGATATATGCGTCGCCCCAAGATATCCAAAGCCATCGAAGGCTGTACGGGTATTGAAGCCATAGAAAGCTGAAGGCGACCCTCCGAGATCCAGTTAACCTCCTCTACAGCGTAATTCACTTGAGGCGAGTCGGCGTAGTGAATTGATGAAATGGGCTCTGAGGGTACTGCACAAGAAAAACTGCGCCGACCCTGGATAATCTGATTGTACCATAACCCCCATAGATGAAGAGATTTCTGCTCTGGATCGTGATCTTTAATGAGCACGAAGACTTCCCGATCCACGGGCGCGTCGGTGAAGGTGCTCTCTTAACAAACAAAAGGGAAGGAAGAATCGAAAGCCATAGTACTTGCACGAAAAGAGGCAAGGGTTAGTTGCCAACGTTCTAATATGAATTCTGACACTTGGTACTTTAAAATTGTACCGCACTGCAATGCAGGAGAAAGGGACCGAGAGGGGACCCACAAAATCAAAGTGATGGTTCATCATTGATGAGACAGTCACTCATTAAGGATGGAATCCTAAAAGGATTCTCATTTAATAAGAAACTCATTGGGCCAAGGAGTTGAACTTCCTCGAGAGCAGTGCTCTGCAGACAGAAATCATATCTGTCAAATGTAATTAAGAGGGGCATAAAATTCCCCAAAAATTTCTAAAGAGCTATGCTCTGTAAAAATAATGGTATAATCTACCAAAACCCTCAAAAGCAAAGCTTTTTAGAGAGTAAAACCCCAAGATCTTTAAGATCTGTAAAACAAACTCTTAAGAGTTCTTCATGAAAGATGAACAGTGTTTTAATTAACGGTTTAAAGAAACCCTAAAATACATCTTAAGATCTACGATCTTAGAAGAGCAAAGCTCTGTCAATGGGTTCGATTATAATCCTTAACAAATTTTTTGGGCAGAGTTCTAACTCTAAAAGAGATTTCTTTGGGCAGAGATTTAAGTTCTGAAAGGAGAATTAAATTCTCAGAAGAAGGAAGAACAAAAGAAGATGAACATCAGTCATCTCAAGGGCCAAAGACTCTACTTATAGGCTTGGGAAGATGATCCAACTTCCAATAAGATCCAACGGTTGAAAAGCAGCCACCGCTGCACTCACGTGTAAGCCACGTGAGCGCAACGATGGGGGGCATTTGTTTCCCCCCAATAAAAGAGCAAAGCTTTGTTCAAAATTTGAAAAGAGGCAGCGCCTCACGTGCCTTGCACAAGGGTGGCAGCACCGAGAGTTAAAAACTCCGAGGCAGTGCCTCACGTGCTTTGCACGAGGGCGCCAGTGCCGAGAGTTAAAAACGCTAAGGCAGTGCTTCACGTGCCTTGCACGAGGGCGCCAGTGCCGAGAGTTAAAAACTCTGAGGCAGCGCCTCACGTTCTTTGCACGAGAACGCCAGCGCCAAGAGTTAAAAACTCTGAGGCAGCGCCTCACGTGCCCTGCAGGAGGGCGCCGACGCCAGAACTAAAAATTCTCTAGCGTTGATTCAAAGATCCAACGGAGATGATAAATCATCAAAATACAGAATTAAATTCTGTTGAGAAAATATTCCTCAAATCTTTCTAAACGAGAAAAATTACTCTGTAAAACAGAGCACCGTTAGATTAAAAATCCAATGGTGATTAAAAATCACCAAGCTACAGAATAAGCTCTGTATGGGAAAATATTTCCCCAATCTTGTTAAAAACAAGAAAAATATTTTCTGTAACACAGAAGTCCTTGGATCAAATATCCAACGGTGGATAAAATCTCCAAATCAATTAAGGATCTCTCAATGAGAGATTTCTTTAACTAAATCAACAAATCGACCTCTACTATATAAAGGACCTAAGACTTCAAGTCTTGAAGAGAGGAACCCCCTATAAACTTCAAGTCCAAAAAGAAGAGCAGGTCAAAAAAAAAAAGAAAGCTTTAAGAGAGAAAAAGGAAGAAGAACTTTCTTCAAGGTAAATAAAGATAAGAAAGATCATAATATCTCATCAGCATATCCAAGGGTTTAACCCTCATAAAGAACATAGTTCTTTCCCCTGGATCCGAGACCCATGAGAAAAGTCTCCCACAAATGAGAATTTAATTCTCGTGGGGACGAATTTGTTCTTGGGGATCGAAGATACATGGGAGAACAGAGAATTGAATATCTTCAGAAAAATGCATAAAGAAAGAAACAGCGCCAAGCGCCTCACGTGCCCCTCACGTGGGCGCTGCTCAGATAAAGAGTGCTTAGCACTCAATAGTCGGCGCTCAGCGCCAAGCGCCTCACGTGCCCCTCATGTGGGCGCTGCTCAGATAAAGAGTGCTTAGCACTCAATAGTTGTCGCTCAACGCCAAGCGCCTCACGTGCCAATCACGTGGGTGCTGCTTAACATGAAGTGCTCTGCACTCATCAAACAACGCCTGTCGCCTAGCACCAAGCACCTCACGTGCTCCACACGTGGGCGCCATAAAAAGTGTTTAAAACTCCATAAAAAACAAAAAAAGGAAAAACAAGATAAAGTGTGGGCGTCAGAACCCATATGGATGCTCAGCATCGTTGGTACAAAAAGGGGATCAAGCCCAAGCGAGTGTTTAACACTTTATTCAAAAATGAAATGACCGGGCTGAGCCCAAGTCTGGCCAAACTCCTAATCAACCGAGCACATGGGCTCTTTATTTTCCAGAATGGTCTTATTCCCAAACAAGACTACCGAGCTTCTGACGAATATTCATTGGTTCCAGGGTACATCTCCCCACACCTATGATATATGTCGTTGTAATTCTTCAACGTCTTTAGAGAGACGGCGGGTCCTGACAACCAACAACTCCCAATAGACCGCAACGTCTTTAAACTAGCTATGGACCGCAATGTCCTTAAACCAAAACAATATAGAGTCCAAATGCTCTTCTGTTGGGTCTGAATGATCCCAAAAATCCTGTTAAGTAGATCTTAGTCTAAAATTAGACTAAGATATCCTCGACAAACATTTAAGTTGATCTTAATCTCAAACGAGATTAACGATCCTTAAATTAACCCAAACCCAAATCTAAGAAAATACGGATTTGGACTAATCCACGCCCTACGAGCGACAACACAAATTAGTCTCCTTATACAATGCACGGGCAACCAAAAATAAAACAAACACACACGACACGAAGTGAACTTCTGGAGTAGGAGAAAATGGTTATCGCTACGCGGTAACGTAATTAACTGCAGGGGCTTGCGCCTGCAGGGAAGAGCGTCCCCACAATAAAAAAAACCCTCAAGAAATGAGGAGGAATCTGACGAAGTCTGCTATAATGGACGCATCCATCCAAATCTACGATACACGGTGCCATAAATCAACTTGGCATCTTCGGAGAGCTGGACGGATAAATCCAAATAGCATCTGCCCCTAAATTCAGGCAAGACGACCTACGCGTTGTCTTCCCGGTTTTCGGCGGTAAACACTATTTTCCCAATCAGAGCAAAGCTTTGTTCAAATTCCAAGATTTGAAATGAAGCGACGCTTCTGCTTTCCCCAATCAGAGCAAAGCTCTGTTCAAATTCCAAAATTTAAAAAGTTGAAGCAACGCTTCAGATCCAGCGCTCTGCGCTGCGTGCCACGTGTCTAACACAGGTGCGCTAGCGCAGTTGCGCTGCGCTCTGCGTTGCACGCCACGTGTCAAGCATGGGTGCGCTAGCGTAATTGCGCTTCGCTCTGCGCTGCACGCCACGTGTCAAATGTAGGTGCGCCAGCGCTGGAATTAAAAATTCCCACCGTTAGATCAAAAGATCTAGTAATAACGATAAATCATTAATTAACCAGAATTAAATTCTGTTAAGGAGAGATTCCTCAAAATCTTTCCAAACAACAAGATTGTGCTTTAAGCACCGCTGGATCAACGATCCAATGGTAAATAATAAATTACTAAAGACAGAACAAATTCTGCTTGGAAATTTTTTTCAATCTTATTAAAACAAGAAGATTATGTTCTGTAAAACAGAAGTCTTAGGATCAAAGATCCAACGGTGGGAAATATTCCCAAATCAATCAGAGAAAGATCTCTCAAAACTGATTTAACAAATCAATTGGCCCTATATAAAAGACCCTAGATTTCAAGTCTGATGGAGAGAGAATAAAGAGGAAGAGAGAGAAAAACAATCTGCAAAAAAGAGCAAGCTCTTAGAAAAAAGAAGATCTTTTTTCATTTTCAAGGTAAAAAGAACCATGTTCTTGAATAACAGAGATGAAATCATCTCGTAAAAAAAGAAGAACCTTCTTCTAAAAAGATCATAGATCTGAAAAAAGACCAAGGTCTTTGAAAAAAAAAGAAAAGATCAAAAGATCTAATCATAAAATAATAAAAGAGGTATTTTACTTCATTAACAGACCTTTTGATCTATAAAGGCAGAGCCTTTTATAAAAACAAGAACTTTTGTTCTTGGATCTCGAGGCAAAGCCTCCTTAGAAGAACATAAAATTCTTTCTTTGATCTTAAAATTGATCAGATGCGCTTTGCGCTATTGAAAAGTGCCTTGCACTCACGAATTGCGCCTTTGAGCTCCTTGGATCGGCGCTCAGCACCAAAACGTGCCACGTGTCAACCATAGACACCACTTGCGTCCTGCGGTTTTAAAACAGAGCGCTGCGCTCATAGACTGGCGCTCAACGCCAAGCACGCCACGTGTCGTCCGCTGGTGCGCTAGCGCAAAGCGCTCATAAATGGAAAACGTAAATGCGCTAATGAACCGGCGCTAAGCGCAACACGTGTCACCCTCATGTGCGCTAGCGCAATGCACTTTTTAATTGGCGCAAAGCGCCTGACGCGTCACGTGGCGCATTGTCAGAACATGTTCTGTTCTGATAAAGACAAAAATGTCAGAGCCCAATGCGTACCATTATTAAAAGGGCCGAGCCCAAATAAAGGCTTAATAGCCAGAATAAAAAATAAATGTTAAAACATTTTGTTTCCCCCAATCAGAGCAAAGCTCTGCTGGAAATTCAAAATTCAAATTTTGAAGCAACGCTTCAAATCCCGGGCGCAACGCGCCACGTGTCCGGCGCTGATACGTCAGCGCAGCGTCCGAAAAGGCGCACCCAATCAGAGCAAAGCTCTATTAAAGGAAGCAACGCTTCAGTTGTGCAAGCACTGCGCTGCGCGACACGTGTCAGCGCAGTTGCGCTAGCGCAGTTGCGCTGCGCTGTGCGCTGCGCCACACGTGTCAGCACAGATGCGCTGCGCGACACGTGTCAGCACAGATGCGCTAGCGCAGTTGCGCTGCGCTGTGCGCTGCGCGACACGTGTCACGCGCTGGGGCATCTGCGCCAAACAGAATTAAATTTCTAAGAAATCTTTTCTGTTCTTTTTAAAACAAGAAGATTTTCTTCTGCAAAGCAGAAGCCCTTGGATCAAAGATCCAACGGTGGGGAAAACTCCCCAAATCACTCAGAGAAAAGATCTCTTTAACAAACTTAACTAATTTATGGGCACTATAAAAAGGACCCCAGACCTCAATTAAAAGGCATCAACATTTTTCTAAAAAAAAAAGAGAAGAGAACTCTTGAGAACTCCTCAAGAACAACAGAAGGTAAAAACCTTTAGGAAAGAGAAAATTCTCTTATGGACAGACTATTGATCTAAGAACAAGATCAATAATCTTAAATAAAAAGAAAAAAGTAAGTAATAGCAGTGCTTTGCACTTTCTTATGAACCATTGGTTCCTTGAAAACAAAAGAAAACTTGTTTTCTTTGATTTAAAATCAACCAAAATATAAAACAGTGCTTTGCACTTGAAAAATTCGCTGTTGCGCTCCTTTGTTGGCGCAACTCACCAGAGCGCGCCACGTGTCAGCAGCGCAACAGCGCCGCGCACTAGCGCAGCGCACTGCGCTGTTGTGCTTGCGCTCGCCAGAGCATGACACGTGTCCTCACCACAAGCGCTTGCGCTCAGTGATTGACGCAAAGCGCCTGACAAATGCAATGCATTTCATTTCCTGAAGGGCCAGGCCCAATTAAAAGGCTTAACAGGCCTAATAAATAAAATGCTATGCATTATTTAAAAGGGCAGAGCCCAATTGAAAGGTCCAGTGGACCAAAACAAATGATCTGCATCATAATAAAAAGGGCAGAGCCCAGTCAAAATGGGCATAAATGGCCTGAAGTAATGCAATGCATTATTTAAGTGTGGGCAAAGCCCTAGCACAGGTCTAATAGACCGGAAATAAATAAAGGCGTTGAATATTTTCCACTGGACTTAGCCCAATTTTGGCCGTAAGTCCTTAAATAAAATTGACTGAGCACAGCTCTCTCTATCCGGTTCGAGGGTACATCTCCAAACTCTTTTGACGACTGTCGTTGTAATCCTTCAACGACGTCAGAGAGGTGACGGGTCCCGACGACCACACAAACTAATATTGGACCGAAACGTCCTTAAACTAATGCTGGACCGAAACGTCCCTAAACTAATGTTGGACCGAAACGTCCTTAAACTAATGCCGGACCGAGACGTTCTTAAACTAATATCGGACCGAGATGTCCTTAAATTAATAATGGACCACCACATCCCTAAACTGGCAATGGACCACTACGT
The DNA here is from genome assembly GCA_030015575.1 of Agapanthus africanus. Taxonomy (NCBI): domain Eukaryota; kingdom Viridiplantae; phylum Streptophyta; class Magnoliopsida; order Asparagales; family Amaryllidaceae; genus Agapanthus; species Agapanthus africanus. The sequence goes on along the minus strand of JASDDO010000010.1, from coordinate 535,677,883 downwards.
CCCTAAATTAGAACAATAGAGCCTCCAAATGCTCTTTTGCCGGATCTAAACGATCCCGTTTAAGTTGATCTTAGCCCCAAACACGGCTAACGTATCCTTAAACATTCAAATGGATTATAATACTCCAAATCGACTTTGGTTCAAGGGTACATCTCCGAACTCCTCTGACACTTATCGTTGTAATCCTTCAACGACGTCAGAGAGGTGACGAGTCCCGACGGCCATATATTAAATGGATCACCACGTTAAGTTGATATTAGTCTCAAAACAGGACTAACGTATCCTTAACGAATGTTTAAGTTGATCTTAGCCTCAATACGGCTAACGTATCCTTAAACTAAAAAAAAAACACCAAACCTAAATCTAAGTAAATACGGATTTGGACTAATCCACGTCCTACGGGCGACGGCATTACTCAGTCTCCGTATACAATCCACGGGCAACCACAAACAAAACAAACACACACGACACGAAGTGAAATTCTGGAGAAGGAGAAAGTTGTTACCGCGATGCGGTAGCGTAATTAACTGCAGGGGCTTGCGCCTGCAGAGAAGAGCGTCCCCATAATCAAAAACCCCTCAAGCGAGGGGGAATCTGACGAAGTCTGCTACATCGGCCGCATCCGTCTAAACCTCCGATACACGGTGCCATAAATCAACTTGGCATCTTCGGAGAGGTGGACGGATAAAACCAAATGGCATCTGCCCCGAATCTCAGCGTCGGGACACCGCAGTCTTGTGCGCCATCTTTCGGAGGGGAACAGATTCTGGCACGCCCGGTGGGACCTCTTCCTCTTTCCACTCCACACTTCATGTGTCGTCTTCGCGAACCAATCGCGGTTTGTTAAATGGTTGCCTTCGGATTTCAAGTTACTAAGATTTGGTCTTTTGTCTGGCGCAGAACTCAAGGTTCAATGGCCTCTAATTGTATCAACTGCTCGAAGTGCCAATGCAACAGACGCTCCACCTCACCAGGAGGTGTAGCATATGGGCCCCAAGCGGCTTCCTTCCTCGCTCTGCCGGTAGACCAGGTGACTCAAGCCACCACTGGCCTGTTCTTCGGGACTATGATCCCATCTACAAGCTTCCCTGAGCCAATACCTGCACCGAAAGTGAACAAGAAGTCGGTCTTCGACCGGCTTACTGCTACTACGACCCCTGTCAACGGGTCGCCCACTACCAAACCGACAGCCTCTGTTTTCACCAGGCTAAATCAGAACTCTAAACTGGCTGTCCCAAGGAAGGCAATGACTGCTGCTTCAGAAGTTGTCAAGGCGGCTTCCCCTGTCAAAGAGTCAGTCTTTTCAAGGCTGACGATTCCTGCTCCTGTCCCTGCTCGAAGATCTGTCTTCGATAGGTTGGATATAACACCTCAGAAGACAACCTCAGTCTTTAAGAGGTTAACACTGGCGGCGCCCCATTCAGACAGGGGGCAAAAAGAAGATGTCTCAATCTCCGAACCAGTCCCAACGGCTCGTCATGCTCGACGTCGCCATTGGCAACGAGTGAGGAAGGCAGGGGGCAACTCCCCCTCAGGGATAACTCCACCAGCTCCAGTGGTGGAAATCAACGCTGCTGTTCCAACTGGGAACAGCTTCGAACTGTTGAGGAGGGTACGGAAGAACTCTCCAACTGCTACACTGAAGAGATCTCCTCTACCTGCGGAGAGAGTTTCAGAAACGAAATGAGATCAGCCCCTTCAACGGCTGTCCTCAAGAATTTATAAAGTTTGGCGGAGGGTTCAAGACTCCGTGATTGACCCAGGTCACCCTCATCACCAGAAAAAGGCGAAGGTGGAAAAAGACAAGGACTGTCCCATTAAACAGCAGGGGACAGCAGCTGCTGGGCTGCCCCTTCAACGGTTCCTTCAACCTCAATGGCCCACAAAAGAAGGAGGCCAGAGAAAACTCCCGTGTCAGCGGCAAAAGTTAAAAATGGTGAACCTAAACGCCCCAAGTCAGGGGGCAAAACAGTTCATACGGTTTACATGGCATTGGGAAAAGAAGATAGCCGCATATCAACAGGTCATAGACCGCTCACGAGGTCAGTGACCAAGGCTCAGGAGCAGCAGCAGAAGCTCCAAGAAATGATGAACGCTATGGCCGCACTTACAGGGCCGAAAGAAACCCCGGAAACATCCTCGGACGAGCGTCAAGAACAAGAAACGGACGCTGAATTCCTTCGTCGCGTATTAGAGAAGAAAGATAAAGAAGCTGCGGAGCAGGCAGCCAACATAAAGAAAATGGCCCTCCTGTTTCAGGATATGGTGGGTATGATGATTCAACAAGATCCACCTGCTGAAGATCCCCCCATCATTCTTGAAGACGATAGGGGAGAGACGTCGAATCCTCCACCAGTTCTGTCCACAGCTAAAGAGGATACAATCTCCAAAGCTGATTTGGATGAATATATTGCCCAGCAAATACGGGTTCATCATGCAACCGAAACAGCCGGCCAGGACGTGAAAACGGGGAGACCATATCCAAGTTGGTACGATCAAATCAAGTACTCGCCAGATTATACGATTCCCAAGTTCCATGTCTACAAGGGGATGGGAAATCCTCATCAGCATGTTGCCCAGTTCAGGGCACTCTGTGGCAACACCGGCGGTGACGACAAGCTGTTGCTTCGCCAGTTTGTTGGAAGCTTATCAGATACGGCGTTCGAATGGTACTCTGAGCTCCCGAACGACTCTATTAAAACCTTCGCGGAGATGGAGCTATTGTTTACTCAGCGTTTTGCAAGCGCCGGTGAACGTACCCCTATGACAGCACTGATTAACGCCAGGGTAAAACCCGGCGAGACGTGGGTTCAGTACGCTATACGATGGCGGAACTTATGGTCGAAGTGTGAGCAACGCATTGAAGAAGCTCCCGCGGTGGGTATGTTTGTGGGAACCCTCGATCCACAAGCGACCATCTCGCAGTTTATGATGTTTTTCAAGCCGACTACCTTCCAAGCCTTGATTGACAAACTAGCACAGATGGATCAGATGGGCCATAAACCTCCTCTTCCAAAGCTGGACTCCCGAAGTGATAAAGGGAAGGAAAAAGAGATTGTCGTCGCTAATGCTCAACAACAACCGAGCGACTCGAAGCCTGTTGCTCGTCAAAATAATATGCGCCCGTACGTACCCCTTGAGGATAGGATGGGACGTCCTTATTCCTTTCCCCGCGATAAAACGAGGAGGTTATTCGAGCCGGCATTACGCAACAGACTCATAAATCTGCCGGATCCAAAACGTCCGTTGCAACCAAGTGACGTCAACGAGCCTAATTACTGTCCTTATCATCGAGTACTAGGCCATCCGATCGAAGACTGCTACGTTTTCAAAAATTGGCTTGAAAACCAGTACCGACAGGGCAAGTTCGCGTTATCTGACAAATGGAAGGTGAACCTCCCGCAGCCCCATACCTCTAAGGGGACGAATACGCCGGGGGCAACATGCTCCGTCGTTGAAGAAGCTCCTTGGGAGGTTGTATTATCAGCTAAAACGAAGAGGATGCTAAATGATCTTCAGACATGTCCAGCAATCAAGTGGAAGAACCCATTGGAGCCGCAAATTATGGAGGGAATGCTAAAACCTCGTCCGACTCAAAAGATTGGTGGAAGTGGCCCAAACACTCATAACCAGCCGTCGAAGTCTTCAAAGAAGAAGAAGAAATCGAAAAAGCCCGTGAAGCCCAACGACAAGCGCATGGACTTACAAAAGCAAATTGACGCGCTGGATGAATACAACCAAAAGGCACGGACTCCCATTACGCTCCAAGAGTTCCTCAATCACGTTTTCAAGAAGAGGATGAGGGAGAAAGTTCATCTGATGATTCTGAAGAATACGTGGCGAGCTGTCATGTGATTTCCCACTCGTTCATGGACGATGAGGAGACCCCTTGTACTGAAACACCGGGGGCAGATCTTGAACCAAAAATTCTGGGGCCATCGGATGAAGTAATTGACGCATTCCTCAATGAAGCTCTCTTAAAAAGTAAAGCTGATCGGGAACGCGATGCGGTCATATTCGAAAGGGCCAAGCGCCAGCGACTTGATGAAAGAGCTGAGATGATCCCGCTGGAGCAAAACACCTCCGCTGCCGACAAAAGCCAATTCAAGATGAGGAAAAAGTTTGTTAAGGCCATATCAATGGGCATGAAGCTACCATCCTCTGAAGGAAACATCGCCGGTGAAGTGGAAACGCACCCCTCGTATTGCTTATATCATCGGAAGATTTCGCACCCCACTGAAGAGTGCAAAGCTTTCGATAGATGGTGGCAAGGATATGTTGCTCATCGACAACGCTTTAAGCGGGAAAAGCGTAAAACTCGTCGAGAGCAAAGAAATACGACCGAAGGGCTTAAAAGAACTGCTGGAAATTGTTGCATGGTTAGCACCGGCGGGTCACAAGTGCCTACATTCGGGAGCGATTCTGATGAGGAGCTGGAACTTGCCCCTCTGTTTAAAGAGCCCGCTTCGGGAAAAGAAGAAGGACCGAAGGTCTGCGAAAATATCCGGCTGCGGAATCGGACGCTGCCTGAAAAGAACCTCGGACCCTTAAACAGGAAAGATAAAGGGAAAGAAAAGGTCTCTGAAGATATCGTCTTAGATGACCAAGTGGTGGAAGAGCTAGCCGCCAAGGACCCGCCGAAGAAGAATAAGGTGGATTACAACGTCTTAGCGCATCTGAGGAAGCTACCTGTTGGGGTAAAAATTTACACCCCCGTTGACCGAGTCAAAGTCAAGGTCAACCCCAAGGCAGGTGGGCCCAATCCCAGGGCAAGCGGGCCCATGCCCAAGTCAAGGCCGCGGCCAGCCTCCTCCATGCCAACAACAAAAATCATGTAACAAATAATTTTTATGTAATTTTTGTGCATAATTTTTGTATGCAAAATGGGCATAAAGCCAAATTTTTGTAAGCTCATGGCTTATGTGCAAAAACAAATGACACATAAGCCATGTGATAGGCAAAAAGCCATTTTGAAAAGCCCAAGGGGCTATATGCAAATATGTAAGCCTATAAAAGGCAACATGATGATGAATAAAAAAAGATATACCTTTCATTCTCTCCACAAAAATTAGAGCTGAGCTCTTTCTTCCTTCTTCAAGGTTCCAAAACCTTCTTCTTTCTCTTGAATTAAATCAAGCGTTTTACTCTTCCTTTTTCAAAACTAAATAGTTTTCCACCACAAAACCCACAAAGGGGAACTTGGATCTGCCATCAGATCTTAAAAAGGAGAGATTTTGAGATTTTACATCTCTTGATCTTCAAGATCCAGCAAGCAACAGGAGGAAGAAGAAGAACCCTTCCATTAACCCAACAAAAAAAAAACACTCAGGAGTCTAACTCCTCTTTGATTTCTCTTCAGAGAAATCTTTTTAGGCTAAAAGCCTGTTGTGTGCGCAAGTCGCCCGCGTGCCGACACGTGGCGCGCGCTCTTGCGCAACTGCGCAAGTGCGCAAGTCGCCCGCGTGCCGACACGTGGCGCGCGCGCTTGCGCACCTGCGCAGTTGCGCAAGTCGCCCGCGTGCCGACACGTGGCGCGCGCGCTTGCGCACCTGCGCAAGTGCGCAAGTCGCCCGCGTGCCGACACGTGGCGCGCGCGCTTGCGCACCTGCGCATCCCTTGGATGTCTTTTCCCCCTCTTTTGTGTACATATATACACATATACATATGTATACAAATTTATACATACACGTACTCCACGACACTGTCCCTGTTAGAAAAAAATTTCTAACGGGGCGCTGCCCCGCACCCCGCAAGGGGGCTGCTAGCCCCCTTGACCCCCAGCCCGCTATCCGGGTAGCGGGACCCCCGTAAAAACTCTGCGTGGCTCCCGATATATCCAAACCCCCCCTTTCAAAACACAACACACGTACACTGCACATTGAGTTCGCATGACCAGTTTAACCCGTTAATCGGAGGTTCCCTCGCCCCAAAGGCGATGGGTAATTAACGGCAGCTTAGTCCGCGGCTGCCGGAGATTCGGATCCCCACAATCATTAAACCCCGGCCTACCCTAGGCCGGGGGAATCTGTAGTACGCCTGACAAGCGCGCGCGTATTCCCATCTCAATGGGGTGACGAAAAACACCCTACACTACCCTCACAGCTCAGCATTCTTGACGCCCTTTTGTTATCAAAGGAGGCGAGAGATTCGTTAATTAAGGCGCTCCAAGACCCAGAACAATTCCAAGCATGCCTGGCCGAGGAAAAGATGAAGGATGAATTGGAGGAAGTGCACACGGCTGATGTCACTTTCGACGATGAAGACCTTCTCCTTGGGACGTGCGAACACAATCGCCCCCTCTATGTCTCAGGATATTGCCATGATATAAAGATAGGCAAAATCTTGATCGATAACGGATCGTCTGTTAACCTACTCAACGTGCGGGTGTTGAAGGAAATCTGCATGAGCGTCCAGCACCTTGCTCGGGACAAGATCACCATCTCCGGGTTTGACTCCCAATCGTCAAAGACTCTTGGATCTGTGATACTGACGCTACGCTTCGGGCTACTCGTCACGGACATTAAGTTCCACGTCATAAACGCCAAGACATGCTACAACGCTTTGCTCGGCCGACCATGGTTACACGAGTACAACATCATCCTTTCTACACAACATCAGTGTATGAAGTATTTTAAGGATGGTTTCGAGTATACCGTGACGGGAGAACTGAACCCTTTCTCTGTGAACGAGGTCCGCAAATATGAAGACGCCAAATACTTCTTACCGGATTTCGAAGACACAGAGAGGTGTCACAAGCCGGAGAACAAAACTAACGCCACCATCCCTGTCTTCGGCAGTGATACTGAGGAGGAAGAGGAGATGGTTTATTCGGGTCCACCCCCCAACACAACAAGCCGGGACCATCAGCTCCTATGTTGATCTTTGGCAGCGACTCGGAAGATGAAGTCCATGCTGTATTCTCTGCTCGACCTTCCATACGAACGTCCGCTGACGAGGAGCAAAGTCTACAAGTCACCATAGTGCCGCTTAAACACCATAAAGAGCTGGACGCACTTAATATCTACAGTATAGAAGAGCTACAAACATTCTACATCCCTCCCAGGCGAGAAAGCGAGAAAGCAATTTTGTTTTACTGCTCTGAAGAAACCAAGGTGGAAAAAGAAACCTGGCATGGCGCGGATCCCACGCTCGACAGGCTTCAGCCTATCCGTCTTCCCAGATATTATACAGAGGGTTTGAAGAAGCTGCTGAAATGCCAGGGGATATCCTTCAAGCAGACCGTTCGGAAAGCCAAGTTCTATGACAACGTCTGGAACATTCCCGGGACTCAACGCAAACTGCCTAATGGGAAAATGGAAACAATTGGGCTTGGATACATCAGGTCAAAGAAACGAGAGTTACTACCCGGCTGCTACGTCGTGTATAACCTTGATGAAGCGACGGATGCTCAATGGGAGGACGCTAATCCTAACCCAGTGAAAGTTCCAGATGCAAAGGAGCCCAGTCCGTCATTCGAGGAGCAAATGGACGAACTTATAAAGAAAGCTGGTCAAAAATTCCGAGACGATCATAACCGCGAAATGGTCATCTACGAGAAAGCTAGGACGCAATGCCTTCTTCAACAGGCCGTGAAAGATGAAAAGACTGCTCCCTGTCAACCTATTATAAACAAGGCTCGGCGCAGAAGCAGAAACAAGTCGAAAAGCGAAAAGGGCGCTCGACGGCAACAAAGCGGGACTAAGAAGCCACGCAGTCGGGAATCGAACGGTCCGGATTTGTCCCTTGTAAAGAAGATGGGTCGAGCATACTCTTTTCCTCAGGACAAGACGAAGGAGATACTTGACCAAGCTATAAAATACCAGATGCTTACATTGCCAGAGACTAAAAACCCTGAACAAGCGGGCGAAGTCTCACACCCGGACTATTGCTCTTACCATCGAGTAATAGAGCATCCTCTTGAAGATTGCTTCACCTTCAAGAATTGGGTCGAAGATCAGTATCAGCTTGGTAAGTTCGCTCTATCCGACAACTGGAGGGTAGCACCGCCACAGAAGCACGAGCCCAAGGCCACGAAAGGAGAACCGGTTCCACATTGGGATTGGAAGCGAATTCGCACCTGTCACATGATTACAATATTAAAAGAAGAGCCCGAGGACATAGAGGAGCACCCTTGGTGCTTCGAAAACAGCAGCGACGAGATAATCTCAGAATTCTTACCAGCGCCAAAAGAGCTGGAAGATGGAATCCATACCACTGCAGATAACCTCAAGAAGATTGAGTTGGGGACGGCAAACGATCCACGACCGACATTCATCAGCGAATTACTATCTGAAGAAAGGGTAGCTACGTTAAAGGATGTGCTTCTGCAGCATAGAGATTGCTTCGCGTGGAACTATTCCGAAATGCCGGGACTAGATCCAGAAATTGCTGTACACAAATTGGCGATATCCCCGAACATCAAGCCAGTCAAACAGGCGCCGAGAAGAATGCGGCTTGAGCTTGAGATGAGCATCAATGCTGAGGTCAAGAAGCTGATCGACTCTGGCTTCATCCAGGAAGTTCAATATCCTGAATGGATCGCTAACATCGTCCCGGCGATGAAGAAAAATGGGACGGTGCGCATATGTGTGGACTTCCGGGATCTCAACAAAGCCTGCCCGAAGGATGATTTCCCGGTGCCAGTCACCGAACTGATGATAGACAACACGTCCACTCATGAAGTTTTCTCCTTTATGGACGGCTCATCAGGGTATAATCAAATAAAGATGCATCCCGAAGACCAGAAGCACACCGCCTTCAGGACTCCTTTGGGTATATTCTGCTACAAGGTGATGCCCTTCGGTTTAAAGAACGCCGGTGCTATTTACCAGAGGGCCATGACGAAGATCTTCGATGACCTTATACACGAAATCGTTGAATGCTATATCGATGACCTCGTTATTAAATGCAAATCATATGAGGAACACCTCGAGCATCTGAAGACCGTATTTCAACGCCTTCGGCAATACAACTTGAAGATGAACCCGCTTAAGTGTGCATTCGGAGTTTCCTCAGGCAAATTCCTGGGATTCATTGTTCGACATCGAGATATTGAAATAGATCCGTCAAAGATCATAGCGATCATGGAAATGCCTCCGCCAAGAACCTTTAAACAGTTGCGATCTCTCCAAGGGAAACTCGCATACATACAGCGATTTATAGCCAATCTTTCAGGCAAGTGCCGTCCTTACAGCCACCTGATGAAGAAGGGAACCCCGTTCGTTTGGGATCAAAAGTGCCAAAGCGCACTAGACGAGATCAAACAGTACCTGCAAAACCCTCCAGTGTTGGCTGCTCCGGTTAAGGGAAAGCCTCTCATTCTTTATACAACCGCCCTCGAAGGTTCTTTAGGCGCATTATGGGCACAAGAGGACGATCAAGGGAAAGAAAGAGCACTCTACTACTTAAGTCGAGTTCTACTGGGGGCAGAAAGCAACTACTCCCCCATCGAAAAACACTGCCTGGCGTTGATCTTCGCGATAACAAAGCTCAGGCACTACGCGTTGGCGCATGAGGTCCGTCTCATTTCAAAGGTGGACCCCCTTAAATACTTGATGTCAAAGGCCATATTGACGGGACGACTCGCTAAATGGGCCCTGCTCTTGATGGAGTTTTCGATCACGTATCAACCTCTCAAGGAAATGAAAGGCCAGGCCATCGCCGACTTCCTCGCTGAGCATCCCATACCCGCCGATTCTCCTCTAAATTGCGATCTTCCAGACGAACATGCGTTTGATGCGATCGACGGTGGTGATACCCGATGGGAGCTCTATTTCGATGGAGTATCTTCCGTAAAGAAGCGCAAACAAAGTACCCCTATAATCAAATCGGGGGTAGGACTCATCTTTGTAACTCCACAAGGAGGGATAATGCGCTTCGCTTTCTCCTTAACAGAGCCTAGGACAAACAATGAAGCCGAATACGAAGCTTTGATAGCGGGCCTTGAGATCGCCATTGACATGGGAATTAAAAACCTCCTCATATACGGGGATTCTCAACTGATCGTTAGTCAAGTAAACGGCGACTACCAGACATGCAAACCAGAATTGGTGAAGTACGGGGAAAAGGTGCAACAACTGTTGACCCAAATTCCCTCCTATACTTTGGAGAACATACCGCGCGCAGAAAACAGCAAAGCAGACGCGTTGGCCAAACTTGCTAAAGAGCTGGCTGACGAGAACCTCGATGACGTCAGAATCGTGGTACAAAGCCGTCGAGTGCTTGCCCCAGCAGAAATATCTCCGGAATTATTCGAAGAAAAGGGATCGAGCGAGCAGACAACTCTGCAAATAAAAGACCCGGAAAAGGCCGAGGATTGGAGGGAAGTCTTCATAGACTACTTTAAGTCCCACCGAATGCCTGAAGAAGCGTCCATAAGACATCGGCTCATGAAACGAGCTCTGTCTTTCGCCTTCGTTAACGATACTCTGTAGAAGAGATCATTTGATTCTTTGTGGCTGAGATGCTTAGGACCTGACGAAGCGAAAAGGGTCGTCCAGGAAGTTCACGACGGACTCTGCGGTTCTCACCAAGCAGGCCCAAAGATGAAGTTGAAGATCAAACGGATGGGCTACTACTGGCCCACAATGATTCAGGATTGCTTCGAATATGCGAAGCAATGCCGCTCATGCCAAATTCATGGGGATTTCATTCACCAGCATCCAAATCCACTACATCCAACGGTGGCTAGCTGGCCATTCGAAATGTGGGGGACTGACATAGTCGGCCCCATCGAACCAGCATCGTCTAGAGGACATCGTTTCATCCTGGCGACGACTGATTACTTCTCTAAGTGGGCAGAAGCGGTACCGCTGAGGGAAGTGAAGACGGAGAATATCCTCCATTTCTTCAAGACGCACGTCATATATCGGTTTGGAACGCCAAGACGGATCATCTCCGATAACGGGCCAGCCTACAGAAGCCACAAGATCAGTCGCTTCGCGCAGAAACACAATATAGACTGGAGATATTCCTCGGTTTATAATCCGCGAGCCAATGGTCTAGCTGAAGCCTTCAACAAGACCTTGACAAAAATCATGAAGAAAACAGTGTCACGAAATAAGAAGGACTGGCACGAAAGGATGCAAGAGGCTCTCTGGGCATATCGAACCACGTTCAAGACAGCCACTAACACAACGCCATATGCGTTGGTATTCGGTACAGAAGCAGTACTCCCCCTCGAGATAGAGTTACCCTCTCTACGAGTGGCAGTCCACTACGAGCTAACGGACGAAGAAAATGCTCAGCTTCGGCTTGAGGAGCTTGACGCCCTTGATGAAACCCGGCTCATAGCACAGCAAAATCTGGAAGCTTATAAAGCAAAGATGACGTGCTCATATGAGAGATTGATCCGGCCGAGGACATTTCGCCAAGGCGAACTTGTGTTAGTGGTCAAAAGGCCTATGATCCCCAATCGCGCCAAGCGGGGAAAATTCGAGCCAAACTATGAAGGCCCATACATCATAGATAAGGTCTACCAAGGTGGGGCCTATCTACTCATGGACATGCACGGTGAAAGGCCTTTCAGGCCGATAAACGGTCGCTTCCTAAAGAAATACTATGCTTAATGAGCCACAGCCTAGGTCAATGGTAGATGACGACGACTATGTCCACTCACTATCTTCCTAAGCTCAAACTCCATCAGCAGTAGCCAGCCTTCTCAAACGTCGGACCGAAATGTCCTTAAACTAATAGCAGACCGAAACGTCTTTAAACTAATACCGCAGCATCCTTAGGCTGACGAGATGAATAAAAAAAAATAATAAATAAAGAAAAAATATAATAAATAAAATTGGTATGTCCATAAGCAAAATGGGCACGGATGAAAACCCGAAAGGGCTCCGTGAGTAAAAACAGCAGGGCTACCGGCGAGTGTTCGTGAAAACCCGAAAGGGCACGACCTCGTAAAAAAAAAGAGAGAAAAAGAAAATAAAAAGAATAAAAAAAAACGATATGTCCATAAGCAAAATGGGCACGGATGAAAACCCGAAAGGGCTCCGTGAGTAAAAACAGCAGGACTACCGGCGAGTGTTTGTGAAAACCTGAAAGGGCGCAACCTCGTTATAGGACACTTACAGGGTCCTCTCGACCTTGTAAGGAGAGACCACCTGCGTGAGATCCTTACGACTCACAAGGGAGCAACACACTTAGGGATCCCCACGATTCCTAGGGAGAAAATACACTCGAGAGATCCTCACGACTCGTGAGGAGAACTCTCTTATGGGACCCTCACGGCTCATAAGATTTGAAAGTCTTAAGTCACAGAGACCTAAACCTGTGCTTAAGCAAACCCCCACAAACTTCCAATATTGCCCTACAAGTGGCTCAATACTGACCCCTGTATACAATCAACGGGCGCGAATAAACACTTCCCTAACCAAGTCTCATCCGTGACTGGGGATATGTTCACATGGTAAACAACCCTTGTAAATCCTCTCGATTTATGAGGAGAAAACCCTCCTGTAGGATCCTTACGACTTACAGAGGAAACGAACACTTAGGAATCCTCACGAGTCCTAAGGAGAAAATACACCTACAAGATCCTCACGACTTGTAGGGAGAAATGACTTCGTGAAACCCTTACAGCTCATAAAGTCAAAAGCCTTAGCCGACAGGACCCTAACGCTGGTCGCTAAGCCACCTTTGTTCGACATCGACAGAGGCAGATGATGATTCGCTCCTGGTAATATCCCAGTTGTAGCGGTGTTGATGCATACAAAATAGCCGAAATGATTGGGCAACTTGCAATAAAAAGCAGCGAGTAAAAATGTATGCATGCAAAATAGCCGAAATGATTGGGCAATCACGACCTTCGCGATATAAAAGCTGAAATGATAGAGCGTCGCGGAGATAAAACAAAAAAAAATGATGATAAAACTTTGGCCCTACAGTTAAGATCACATCGATCCCTGTATACAATCCAAGGGCGTAAACAAAGAGGGAACCATACTTTCCCAACAGGCTCCGCCAGAAGATGAAGCCAAATCTCGACGGTTCAGTCCAACTCTGAAGAAACCAGTGTCTTCAGCAAACTTCTCGACTCACGGATACAAACACTCCTTGACGAAAGCCTCCTGATCCGCGTCGACTCGCAGAGCCACCAGTGCCTCCGTGGGAAATCTTCGACTCGTTTCAAACCCCAAGGAAACAAATAATCCTTGGCGCTTGGGAAACAAATAATCCCTAGCAAACTCCTCGACTCACGGATACAAACACTCCTTGACGAGAGCCTACTGATTCGCGTCTGTTGGGGTAAAAATTTACACCCCGGTTGACCGAGTCAAAGTCAAGGTCAACCCCCAAGCTAGGTGGGCCTAAGCCCAGGTCAAGCGGGCCCACGCCCAAGTCGAACTCGCGGCCAGCCTCTCCATGCCAACAACAAAATCATGTAATATATAATTTTTATGTAATTTTTTATACATGAATGTATGCAAAATGGGCATAAAGCCAATATTTTGTAAGCCCATGGCTTATGTGCAAAAATGAAATGGCACATGAGCCATGGGATAGGCAAAATGCCATTTTGTGAAGCCCAAGGGGGATATATGTAAATATGTAAGCCTATAAAAGGCAACATGATGATGAATAAAAAAACACTTTTCATTCCCAAAAAAAATTAGGGTTCTTGGTGCCTCCTGCTCTTTCTCCAAGGTTCCAAACCTTCTCATTTCTTTTGAATTAAATCAAGAATTTTACTCTTTCTTTTCAAAAACTAAGTAGTTTTCCACCACAAAACCCGCAAAGGGGAACTCAGATCTCCCATCTGATCTCAAAAAGGAGAGATTTTGAGATCTCACATCTCTTGATCTTCAAGATCCGGCCAAACAACAGGAGGAAGAAGCAGAACCCCTTCATCAGCTTCAAAACAACCCAGGAGTTTAACTCCATACATATATACATAACAAATATTTCCTTTCTGAAGCATAGCTTCTGTTTCTTAGGCTAAAAGCCACTTTTTCTCGCCGGCGCTCAAGCGCAGAGCGCCCGCGTGCCGACATGTGGCACGCTTGCGCTCAAGCGCTAACGCCCGAGCGCAAGTCGCCCACGTGCCGACACGTGGCGCGCTTGAGCTCAAGCGCAAGCGCCCGAGTGCAAATCGCTCCGGTGCCGACACGTGGCGCGCTTGCGTTCAAGCACAAGCGCTCGAGCGCAAGTCGTCCCGGTGCCGACACGTGGCACGCTTGCGCTCAAGCGCAAGCGCTCGAGCGCAAGTCTCCCCCGTGCCGACACGTGGCGCGCTTGCGCTCAAGCGCTCAGCGCTCAAGCGCAGAGCGCCCATATGCTGACACGTGGCGCGCTTGCGCTCAAGCGCTCAGCGCTCAAGCGCAGAGCGCCCACGTGCCGACACGTGGCACTCTAGCGCCTGAGCGCACAGCACCTAGACGCACAGCGCCCAAGGTGCTGCCCCCACACATCCTTTGGATGCCTTTCCCCCCTTTTTTTATGTACATACATATATATATATACATATGTATACATATTTAAACACACATGTACCCCACGACACTGTCTCTGTTAGAAAAAATTTCTAACGGGGCGCTGCCCCGCACCCCGCAAGGGGGCTGCTAGTCCCCTTGACCCCTAGCCCGCTATCCGGGTAGCGGGACCCCCGTAAAAACTCTGCGTGTCTCCCGATATATCCAAAACCCCACTTTCAAAACACAACACACGTACACCGCACATTGAGTTCGCATGACCAGTTTAACCCGTTAATCGGAGGTTCCCTCGCCCCAAAGGCGAGGGGTAATTAACGGCAGCTTAGTCCGCGGCTGCCGGAGATTCGGATCCCCACAATCATTAAACTCCGGCCTACCCTAGGCAGGGGAAATCTGTAGTACGCCTGACAAGCGCGCGCGTATTCCCCTCTCAATGAGGTGACGAAAAACACCCTACATCGTCGACTCGCAGAGCCACCAGTGTCTCCGTGTGAAATTCTCGACTCGTTTCAAACCCCAAGGAAACAAATAATCCTTGGCGCTTGGGAAACAAATAATCCCTAGCAAACTCCTCGACTCACGGATGCAAACACTCCTTGACGAGAGCCTCCTGATTCGCGTCGGCTCGCAGAGAAACTAGTGTCTCCGCGGGAAATTCCCGATTCTTCTCAACATGCAAATGAAGCCTCAGGCAGCAGGGACTAGAAAACTTGCTTCCTGAACAATGGGACCCTGCAAGTCAATCCAGAATGGTCTCTTGCATACTATTCACGGGTCTCACTCTCCAAAGTCGAATTTCGACAAGGAGGGAAACAACCGCTTGTGGGTCCTCTCGACTCGTAAGAGGGAAAAATTCTCTTATAGGATCCTTACGACTTATAAGAGAAAACCACACTTAGGAATCCTCACGATTCCTAAAGAGAAAACCCACCTACGAGATCCTCTCGATCCGTAGGGAGAAAAGTCTCTATGAGACCCTCACGGCTTATAGAGTTGAAAAGTCTTAGACAGCAGATCTGAACCTGCGGCCTAAGCCATCGCTATTTCTTAAGAAAGTCAGGATACTCGTTCTGATCATCCGTCAACCATGGTTACTAAGGTGGCATGCTGATAATGAAAGAAAGAAAAGAAGGAGAAAATGACACATTACAAAAAAAAAGGTGTATCTTTTATTCATAAACTTGATTGGGTACAGGATACATTATGTCAAAGAATAAAAAAAATATATATATACATTCTTTTATCTACAATTACAAACGATACAAAGAAGGATAGCTACTGAGGAGGAAGTGTCTTTAGTAAATCCACAAGTTGCTCTCGCACTTCAGAAGGTAAAAACCTTTCGGAAAAAACCTTTAGGAAAGAGAAAATTCTCTTATGGACAGACTATTGATCTAAGAACAAGATCAATAATCTTAAATAAAAAGAAAAAAATAAGTAATAGCAGTGCTTTGCACTTTCTTATGAACCATTGGTTCCTTGAAAACAAAAGAAAACTTGTTTTCTTTGATTTAAAATCAACCAAAATATAAAACAGTGCTTTGCACTTGAAAAATTCGCTGTTGCGCTCCTTTGTTGGCGCAACTCACCAGAGCGCGCCACGTGTCAGCAGCGCAACAGCGCAGCGCACTAGCGCAGCGCACTGCGCTGTTGCGCTTGCGCTCGCCAGAGCATGACACGTGTCCTCACCACAAGCGCTTGCGCTCAGTGATTGACGCAAAGCGCCTGACAAATGCAATGCATTTCATTTCCTGAAGGGCCAGGCCCAATTAAAAGGCTTAACAGGCCTAATAAATAAAATGCTATGCATTATTTAAAAGGGCAGAGCCCAATTGAAAGGTCCAGTAGACCAAAACAAATGATCTGCATCATAATAAAAAGGGCAGAGCCCAGTCAAAATGGGCATAAATGGCCTGAAGTAATGCAATGCATTATTTAAGTGTGGGCAAAGCCCTAGCACAGGTCTAATAGACCGGAAATAAATAAAGGCGTTGAATATTTAGCCCAATTTTGGCCGTAAGTCCTTAAATAAAATTGACTGAGCACAGCTCTCTCTATCCGGTTCGAGGGTACATCTCCGAACTCCTTTGACGACTGTCGTTGTAATCCTTCAACGACGTCAGAGAGGTGACGAGTCCCGACGACCACACAAACTAATATTGGACCGAAACGTCCCTAAACTAATGTTGGACCGAAACGTCCCTAAACTAATGTTGGACCGAAACGTCTTTAAACTAATGCCGGACCGAGACGTCCTTAAACTAATATCGGACCGAGATGTCCTTAAACTAATAATGGACCACCACGTCCCTAAACTGGCAATGGACCACTACGTCCTTAAATTAAAACAATAGAGCCTCCAAATGCTCTTTTGCCGGATCTAAACGATCCCGTTTAAGTTGATCTTAGCCCCAAACACGGCTAACGTATCCTTAAACATTCAAATGGATTATAAAACTCCAAATCGACTTTGGTTCAAGGGTACATCTCCGAACTCCTCTGACACTTATCGTTGTAATCCTTCAACGACGTCAGAGAGGTGACGAGTCCCGACGGCCATATATTAAATGGATCACCACGTTAAGTTGATCTTAGTCTCAAAACAGGACTAACATATCCTTAACGAATGTTTAAGTTGATCTTAGCCTCAATACGGCTAACGTATCCTTAAACTAAAAAAAAACACCAAACCCAAATCTAAGTAAATACGGATTTGGACTAATCCACGTCCTACGGGCGACGGCATTACTCAGTCTCCGTATACAATCCACGGGCAACCACAAACAAAACAAACACACACGACATGAAGTGAAATTCTGGAGAAGGAGAAAGTTGTTACCGCGATGCGGTAGCGTAATTAACTGCAGGGGCTTGCGCCTGCAGGGAAGAGCGTCCCCACAATCAAAAACCCCTCACGCGAGGGGGAATCTGACGAAGTCTGCTACATCGGCCTCATCCGTCTAAACCTCCGATACACGGTGCCATAAATCAACTTGGCATCTTCGGAGAGGTGGACGGATAAAACCAAATAGCATCTGCCATGAATCTCAGCGTCGAGACACCGCAGTCTTATGCGCCGTCTTTCGGAGGGCAACTTGGGATTTACCTGATGAGCTGCCGGCTGAAATGGAGGCGATTCCCTCCTCTATTGACATGAGACCACCGCCCGTGGCCTCATCACCTGACTCAATGGGAACCGTCGTGGTGCTCGCGAGACCTGGAGATGGCGGAGGACCATAGACGGGGAGGGCTATGACTGGAGTATTGCCAGATTCCAGAGAAGGAGCGGTTGACTCGTCTTCGGGAATCATGGCTACCTCACCCACTACTCTCTCAGGTTCAGTAGTCGCGGTTGTATCATCCACTGTCACCACGAGATCGCCGGCCTCGAGCGCCTCATCCGCCTCCTCTGTTTCTTTGGGATCAACGGTTTCCGCTTCCCCCGTGATCGGACTTGGCCCTGCAAGATAAGAGATATAAGGACCAATGGCATTAAAATCCTTATAACAAAAACTCTGAGAGAAATATTACCTAAAGCGGATTTACCGTTTGCGCTCCGAACTGCGTGCGCCACCTCCCTGCGCGCAGTGGATAGGGCGACAGGGGGCTCTTCAGATGGAGTGTCAGCGCGAGGGACGGTGCTGGGGCCCGCTCCCGCAGCCAAGGCAGCCCTGCGCGCCTTCGCCTCACGCCTTTGCCGCTTTCTTTCCTCCCGAGCTGTCACAATGGACCTCTGTGACGCCTCTTTCACCGCGGCATCGTCATCCGTAAACAAAGAAACCTCCAGAGCCTTTAAGGCGTCTCTCATCGGCTCCTCAAGACGGACTTCTTGCGGTAACCCTGAAGAAGAAGGAACATCGGCAGCTGGTAAAACATCTGCGTCGCTTGGTGGGAACGACATTGAGGTTTCTGCAATAAAAGGGGAGAGGTTAGATCGACCATAACACGAGGGAGATGGAGACTTGATGGATTAAAACTTACTAAGCCCCATAGACGCTCTAAGACGTTCCTCCTCCTGGAAAGTCTTCAAAGAAGCGGCGATGGCTTCTTCATCAGTGATGCCTGTTGGAAGAAAGGAAAGAAAAGCGTTAGTCAAAGGCAATGAAGAGGATATGTTGCAATAAAGAAAAGGTGACTAGTAGTTACCTGATTGCGCTAGTTTAGCCAGCCACGCGTCACGCCTCGCCAACTACGCTGAAGCTTCGAGAGCAGCCTCCAAGTCTGTATCGTCCGGCGGCGGCATCATTAGTCCTTCGTTAGTCCCGTATTCGATCAGGCCCTCGGCATAGGGGGCATGAGGTTCCTGACCGAACACGACGTCCGCGGCGAAGAGCGACTTCTTTTTCTTTTGCCCTCCGACCCTAGGCTCATGTGGGATCGACTTTCGCTTAGCAGCCACTTTGGGACGACGGGTCCCGATGTCTGCACCTACACAGGACTCCGGCGAGGCCACGACCACTGTCTCCACTGGAGCATGAGGCGCTGGGGCTGCATCTGCAATATCGGGAAGCGGTAATCCATGCGGAGGACTTTGCGCACGTGATGGTCTGCCCCCGGCATCTTTTAGAGGAGCGACTACTGGAGTCCTAGGAACCAAAGGAGCGTTGCGATCGGTACCTGGAGGCGCACCCTTACGATCGACCAACAGTCGCCTTTCCTCCTTTATAACTGCTCCTGTTGCATGATTGTACCAGTCTTTGTACACATTGAGGAGTCTCGAAGCGTAAGCCGGAGCATTGATAAAAAAATGAGAGCTCGTATTCAGGCGCATGAAATGGTGCAGTGCGTTCTCCATCCCTTCTTCAGTGGCAGTGGGTTTCAGCAAGAAGGCTTCCAAGGGGACCCCTTGATCGTAGCCCAGTTGTTGAGGAAAACGATGCGGGTTGTACCTCATAAAAATTGCCACACCATTCTGCCTAAAAACTAGGAAACCCGGTCTAATGGAATATAAGTGAAGGGTCTCCCGAGCCGTCAAAACTGAGGCTCCATCCTTAAAGACATCTTGTAATGGCCGCGTCACAGTGGTAGACACCTTTCTAATGGTCAATACCTTATCGACAAAGGACATACCGGCTCCAACGGTATGAGGGCGAAGGAGTAAGCCCCTGGCGTTCCACGGTGATGGTGTTACAATTGATGCGCCGATCAGCTGTATAATGCGAGGAAAGCCGCACTTGTCAAAGAACGAGGGCCTTTTATGCATGCCGAAGACACCCGCCGTATGTAGCTCGAGCCACGATGCAAAGTAATGCATCGGGAAGACCACGTGCAGTACCCTAGGCTCATTAGCATCTGCTGCTCGACTGAGGCCGTGGTATAGGTGTGCCAAGCCAGCGATCCCAACAGCCACCTTTACCCCGATGGCCATCCGGTGGGCTGGATAAAAGACAGAGGGCCGCATCCAATGAGAGTGCATTGGGATCGCAAACCAACTCAACCATAGCCCGAGAAATCCTAAGAAAAAGGCCTCCTCATCCATTCCAGGGGCCGCAACTTCTGCAAGAGACATGGTCGGGAAGTTAGGAAGAAAAAAATCCTTTTGGCCTACTTCATTCGCCGGCAGGTTATCCAATCTTAAACCGAAAGGGTCCTCAAGGGTGGCAAACTTGGCAGTATCTGCAGAAAGGACGTTTGGGTGAAGAAACCGAGCAATGAAATCCTCAAAGTTAACTCCCCGACTCCCATGTTCGACAAAGAGGGATTCATATATGTTCAACACTTTGATCAAGCTTGGGAACTGGTGCTGAACAGCATTCTCTGGCGTGACCCCCCTTACCATCGGCCTAGCACCAAAGACGTACACATCTGTCGGGAGCAACTCCTCATAATGTTCTCCAATGACTGGTAAACCGGATACCTCCGCGAACTCCTCCAAAGAGATTGACACTTGCCGATCCATGGCAAGGAAAGTGTGGGTAGGAATGTTCCATTGCTCCAGGAAAGCCTTAAACCACCAGGTCGGGAGCGTGGGATATTGAAACAGAGAGACGTACACTGCGGTGTACAATCCTAACCTTATCAACTGCGACTTTTTCGTCGACAGGATGTACCGGGCCCATGGTAGATAGCCAACCGGATGGCGGGGGATCAGACCAATGTTATATGATTGCCCCCAAGGTCTCGCCTCGCCCTGACAGATACGGCGTCCTAGGATATCCAAGACCATAGGACGCTGGACCGGGATGGCATCTATAGCCGGATGAAGAAAACCCTTCGATGTCCAATCCGTCATCTCCACAGCATACTGCACCGAGGGTGGGGTAGCATAGTGAATCGCCGTGATGGGTTCCGACGGCACCGCGCATGTGAAGCTCCGGCGGCCCATGATGATCTGATTATACCACGACCCCCAAAGGTGGAGACTCTTGTGTTCCGGGTCATACTCCTTAATCATGGCCAGGACTTCACGGTCCGAGGGCGCCTCGGGAAATCCCTCCTCCGAGCGAACGAACGGGAATGAAGTGTCTAGAGACATGATCGCTGCAAATAGAACAATTTAGCCGTTAGTGTTGTAATTCCAACGTTTGGCATCTAAAAAAAATGCATTAATTAAATTAAATTAAAATTAATTAATTACACCACACAGCAGTGCAGTGAGTAGGAGACCAAAGGGGGACCCACAAAATCTGGATGACAATACGTCAGACAACCTTATCATTGGATGAGATTGTCAGTTGGTCCCCAGGAAAACATTCCCATTTATAAAAAAAGGGGGGTGGGAAGAATCCCTAGAGACAAGAAGAAAATCTCCTCTTTCAGAGCAAAGCTCTGTCACAGAGTGACACTTGTCAAACTCTGGCCCCAGGGAAATAAGATTCCTTAAAAAAGAGCACAGCTCTATGGTGATAATGGAAAGGTCCATCAGAAAATGTCTACACCTAAGGAAATTAAAATTTTTGAAACCTTGGAAAATCCATGAAAAACTTGTGAAAACTTTTCATTTTTTAGATCTAAAAGATCCACAGATGATCTATGAGCAAAGCTCTGTTCATGGGTTAAAACCTATGAACAAGATCCCTGTAGATCTACAAGTTTTTGAGAGCAAAGCTCTGTTTATAAAACCCCAATGGGGATCTATTTAGATCAAAAGTTCTGTAAGAGCAAAGCTCTTTGGTTAAGGTTAATTTAAGTTAATTTGATTTAATTTTACCTAAAGTTTTTAACTTTGGAAATGAGCTTTAAAATGAGCAAAGCTCTGAAGTTCTGGAAACGAGAGCAAAGCTCTGAAGTTCTAAGCAAGAGCAAAGCTCTGGAATCAAAATCTAGAAAATGGTGAAGTTTTCTAAAGGGCCATAGGTCCTATTTATAAGGCGCTTGCGCCCCTTCAGCTCACCCCTTGATCCAACGGTCAGGGGCTTGCCACCGCTGCACTCACGTGCGTGCCATGTGAGCTCAACGGTGGGGGGGCATTTGTTTTCCCCAATCAGAGCAAAGCTCTGCTAGAAATTCAAAATTCAAATTTTGAAGCAACGCTTCAAATCCCGGGCGCAACGCGCCACGTGTCTGGCGCTGATACGTCAGCGCAGCGCCCGAGAAGGCGCACCCAATCAGAGCAAAGCTCTATTAAAGGAAGAAATGCTTCAGTTGCGCAAGCACTGCGCTGCGCGACACGTGTCAGCGCAGATGCGCTAGCGCAGTTGCACTGCGCTGTGCGCTGCGCGACGCGTGTCAGCGCAGATGCGCTAGCGCAGTTGCGCTGCGCTGTGCGCTGCGTGACACGTGTCACGCGCTGGGGCATCTACGCCAAAAAGAATTAAATTTCTAAGAAATCTTTTCTGTTCTTGGTAAAACAAGAAGATTTTCTTCTGCAAAGCAGAAGCCCTTGGATCAAAGATCCAACGGTGGGGAAAACTCCCCAAATCACTCAGAAAAAGATCTCTTTAACAAACTTAACTAATTTATGGGAACTATAAAAAGGACCCCAGACCTCAATTAAAAGGCATCAACATTTT
The DNA here is from genome assembly GCA_030015575.1 of Agapanthus africanus. Classification (NCBI taxonomy): domain Eukaryota; kingdom Viridiplantae; phylum Streptophyta; class Magnoliopsida; order Asparagales; family Amaryllidaceae; genus Agapanthus; species Agapanthus africanus. The sequence continues at coordinate 535,655,496 of JASDDO010000010.1, read as the reverse complement.
TCTAAAAAAAAAAAGAGAAGAGAACTCATGAGAACTCCTCAAGAACAACAGAAGGTAAAAACCTTTAGGAAAGAGAAAATTCTCTTATGGACAGACTATTGATCTAAGAACAAGATCAATAATCTTAAATAAAAAGAAAAAAATAAGTAATAGCAGTGCTTTGCACTTTCTTATGAACCATTGGTTCCTTGAAAACAAAAGAAAACTTGTTTTCTTTGATTTAAAATCAACCAAATTATAAAACAGTGCTTTGCACTTGAAAAATTGCGCTGTTGCGCTCCTTTGTTGGCGCAACTCACCAGAGCGCGCCACGTGTCAGCAGCGCAACAGCGCAGCGCACTAGCGCAGCGCACTGCGCTGTTGCGCTTTCGCTCGCCAGAGCATGACACGGGTCCTCACCACAAGCGCTTGCGCTCAGTGATTGGCGCAAAGCGCCTGACAAATGCAATGCATTTCATTTCCTGAAGGGCCAGGCCCAATTAAAAGGCTTAACAGGCCTAATAAATAAAATGCTATGCATTATTTAAAAGGGCAGAGCCCAATTGAAAGGTCCAGTGGACCAAAACAAATGATCTGCATCATAATAAAAAGGGCAGAGCCCAGTCAAAATGGGCATAAATGGCCTGAAGTAATGCAATGCATTATTTAAGTGTGGGCAAAGCCCTAGCACAGGTCTAATAGACCGGAAATAAATAAAGGTGTTGAACATTTTCCACTGGACTTAGCCCAATTTTGGCCGTAAGTCCTTAAATAAAATTGACTGAGCACAGCTCTCTCTATCCGGTTCGAGGGTATATCTCCGAACTCCTTTGACGACTGTCGTTGTAATCCTTCAACGACGTCAGAGAGGTGACGGGTCCCGACGACCACACAAACTAATATTGGACCGAAACGTCCTTAAAATAATGCTGGACCGAAACGTCCCCAAACTAATGTTGGACCGAAACGTCCCTAAACTAATGTTGGACCGAAACGTCCTTAAACTAATGCCGGACTGAGACGTCTTTAAACTAATATCGGACCTAGATGTCCTTAAACTAATAATGGACCACTACGTCCCTAAATTAGAACAATAGAGCCTCCAAATGCTCTTTTGCCGGATCTAAACGATCCCGTTTAAGTTGATCTTACCCCAAACACGGCTAACATATCCTTAAACATTCAAATGGATTATAAAACTCCAAATCGACTTTGGTTCAAGGGTACATCTCCGAACTCCTCTGACACTTATCATTGTAATCCTTCAATGACGTCAGAGAGGTGACGAGTCCCGACGGCCATATATTAAATGGATCACCACGTTAAGTTGATCTTAGTCTCAAAACAGGACTAACGTATCCTTAACGAATGTTTAAGTTGATCTTAGCCTCAATACGGCTAACGTATCCTTAAACTAAAAAAAAAACACCAAACCCAAATCTAAGTAAATACGGATTTGGACTAATCCACGTCCTACGGGCGACGGCATTACTCAGTCTCCGTATACAATCCACGGGCAACCACAAACAAAACAAACACACACGATACGAAGTGAAATTCTGGAGAAGGAGAAAGTTGTTACCGCGATGCGGTAGCGTAATTAACTGCAGAGGCTTGCGCCTGCAGGGAAGAGCGTCCCCACAATCAAAAACCCTTCAAGCGAGGGGGAATCTGACGAAGTCTGCTACATCGGCCGCATCCGTCTAAACCTCCGATACACGGTGCCATAAATCAACTTGGCATCTTCGGAGAGGTGGACGGATAAAACCAAATAGCATCTGCCCCGAATCTCAGCGTCGGGACACCGCAGTCTTGTGCGCCGTCTTTCGGAGGGGAACACATTTTAATTGGACTTAGCCCAATTCGGGCCATAAGTCCTTAACCTATATTGAACTGAGCACATCTGCTCTTTCAACCAACTCATCCTGGTTCAAGGGTACTTCTCTTCACTCCTTTGATATTTGTCATTGTAATTCCTCACCGTCTTCAAAGAGGTGACGGGTCCCGACAACCACACATTTCATGGACTGTGGGGTCTTTAAACTCATGGACTATGATGTCCTTAACCTCGACCGTGATGTCTTAAAACTAACATTGGACTGTGGGGTACTTAAACTCATGGACTATGATGTCCTTAACCTCGACCGTGATGTCTTAAAACTAACATTGGACCGTGGGGTCCTTAAACTCATGGACTATGATGTCCTTAATCTCGACCGTGATGTCTTAAAACTAACATTGGACTGTGGGGTCCTTAAACTCATGGACTATGATGTCCTTAACCTCGACCGTGATGTCTTAAAACTAACATTGATCTGTGGGGTCCTTAAACTCATGGATGATGTCCTTAACCTCGACCGTGATGTCTTAAAACTAACATTGGACTGTGGGGTCCTTAAACTCATGGACTATGATGTCCTTAACCTCGACCGTGATGTCTTAAAACTAACATCGAACTGTGGGGTCCTTAAACTCATGGACTATGATGTCCTTAACCTTCACCGTGATGTCTTAAAACTAACGTTGGACTGTGTGGTCCTTAAACCCACGGACTATGATGTCCTTAACCTCGACCGTGATGTCTTAAAACTAACAATGGACCGTAATGTTCTTAAACTAATTATCGACCGCAATGTCATTAAACTAAACAACAGAGCCCAATTGCTCTCTTGTTGGATCTAAACGATCCCGTTAAGTTGATCTTAGTCTAAAATTAAACTAACGTATCCTTAACAAACGTTTAAATTGATCTTAGTCCCAAATGAGGCTAACGTATCCTTAAACACAACCCCCAAACCCAAATCTAAGAAGATACGGATTTGGACTAATCCACGTCCTACGAGCGACAACATAAATTAGTCTCCGTATACAATCCACGGGCAACCAAACACAAAACAAACACCCACCACACGAAGCGACCATCTGGAGAAGGAGAAAGTTATTACCGCGATACGGTAGCGTAATTAACTGCAGGGGCTTGCGCCTGCAGGGAAGAGCATCCCCACAATCAAAAACCCCTCAAACGAGGGGGAATCTGACGAAGTCTGCTATATCGGACGCATCCGTTTAAACCTTCTATATACGGTGCCATAAATCAACTTGGCATCTTCCGAGAGGTGGACGGATAGCACCAATTAGCATCTGCCCCGAATTTCAGGCAAGACGGACCTGCGCGGTCGCGTCTCTGTGTTCGGAGGGGAACAGATTCTGGCACGCCCGGTGGGACCTTTTCCTCTTTCCACTCCACACTTCGTGTGTCGTGTTCGCGAACCAATCGCGGTTTGCTAATGGTTGCCCTTGGGTTTCGAAGTACTAAGATTTGGCGTTTTGCTTAGTGCAGAAAGCAAAGGATCAATGGCGTTCACTTGCTCAAAAGTGTTCCCCATGCAACTGCGATTCGCGCTCCGCCCCATCTAGAGGCATAGCCTATGGGCCCCAAGCGGCTTCCCTGTTCACAATGCTGGTGGAACAGGTCACTCAAGCCACCACAGGATTATTTTTCGGGACCATGCTCCCGCCAACGAGCTTCACCGCTCCTGTGCCAACGCCAGAATCTCCCAAGAAGTCGGTCTTTGATCGGCTTGCTACTACTGCGGCCCCTCTCAACGGGTCGTCCAAGTCCACTGCCTCAAGCTTCGCTAGACTGGGCCAAAGTTCAGGTGGGCTCATGATGAAGCCTGCACCTCAAGAAAAGGTTATTCCGAAAAGAGTAACAAACCCTGCTCCCGAAGTCGTCAAGGCGGCTTTTCCTACCAAAGGGTCAGTTTTTACAAGACTGACTGTTTCGGTTCCCATTACGGTTCCTGTCCCTGTTGAGAAGTCTGTTTTTGACCGGCTGGATACCTCTTCTCAACGGACATCAGTCTTCAAGAGGCTCACGCCAGCAACAACCCCCCACCTGGACAGGAGGCAAGACAAAGCCATTCCCGTCGCTGAACCAACACCAACGGCTCGACACGCTCGACGTCGCCACTGGCGCTGAGTAAGGAAGGCCGGGGGCAACTCTCCCTCTGGGCTAACTCCACCAGCTCCAACGGTGGAAGTTAATGCTGTTGTTCCAACCGGGAACAGTTTTGAGCTGCTGAACAAGGTGCGTAGGGACTCGCCTACCGCAGTATTGAAAAGATCTCCCCCACCGATTGAGACTGTCACAGAAGCAAAGCTGGATTAGTCCCCTCAGCGGCTGTCTTCCAAAGTTTACAAAATCTGGCGACAAGTCCGAGAGTCGGTGGTTGATCAAGACTATCCTCGCCGACAGAAGAAGCTGAAGGTCCGACAGGAAGAAAACCGTCTTGTTAAGCCACAGAAGGCGATGGCTACTTGGGTGCCTACTGCAACGGCCCCCTCAACTTCAACCGCTCATAAGAGGAGAAGGCCGGAGAAAATCCCTATGTCTGCGACAAATGTCAAAGGCACTGAGCCCAAACGCCCCAAGTCTGGGGACATGGTGGTGCATACCGTCTATATGGCATCCGGAAAAGAGGATAGCCATATCTCCACAGGTCATCGACCGCTTACACGATCAGTGACTAAGGCTCAGGAGCAACAACAATAAAAGCTTCAGGAGATGCTGACTGCAATGGCCGCACTCACTGGACCGAAAGAAAGCCCAGAGGCATCCTCGGAGCAACGCCGTGACCAAGAAACTGATGCCGAATTCCTTTGGAGAATGCTTGAAAAGAAGGACAAAGAGGCTGCGGAACAAGCGGCCAATATAAAGCAAATTACCCTTCTATTCCAGGATATGGTGGGCATGATGATCCAGCCGGACCCTCCAGCCGAAGATCCTCCAGTAATAATTGAAGATGACAGAGGAGAAACATCGAATCCTCTGCCGGCTCTGTCAACAGCCAAGGAGGAGACAATCTCCAAAACTGCCCTGGATGAATATATTGCTCAGCAAATACGAGTTCACCAGGAGAATGAAGCGGCTGGGCAAATTGTTAGAACTGGACGACCGTATCCAGGCTGGTATGATCAAATAAAGTATCCGCCAGGCTACACGATCCGCAAATTCCATGTATACAAGGGGACAGGCAATCCCCACCAACACGTCGCCCAGATCAGAGCTCTGTGCGGCAACACCGAGGGCGATGATAAGCTTTTGCTCCGTCAATTCATCGGCAGCTTGTCGGAGACGGCATTTGAGTGGTACTCCGAACTTCCAAACGACTCCGTCAAAACTTTCGCAGAGATGGAGTTGTTATTCACCCAGAGATTCGCGAGTGCTAGTGAACACACTCCAATAACGGCGTTGATCAATGCAAGGGTGAAGCCGGGAGAAACTTAGGTTCAATACGCAATCCGATGACGGAATCTGTGGTCGAAATGCGAACAGCGTATCGAAGAAGCACCAGTGGTAGGCATGTTCGTGGGCATCCTAGACTCTCATGCAAATATTTCACAGTTCATGATGTTCTTCAAACCGACCACATTCCAGGCTTTAATCGACAAGCTAGCCCAGATGGATCAGATGGGTCACAGACCGTCTCCTCCGAAACTGGAGCCGCGGAACGAAAAGGGTAAAGGGAAGTCGACCTTCGTTGCGAACACCCAACAGTAGCCCAGTGCTCTAAGACTAGCGGATCAATTGGAAGAGAGACGGCGCTATTACAATGAGAAAATGAAGCGCCCTTACTCATTCCCGCAGGATAAAACGAAGAGGTTGTTCGAGCTGGCGATGCGCAACAGGCTTATCAATTTGCTGAATCCAAGGCGACCACCGCAACCCAGCGAAGTGAATAATCCCAATTATTGCCCTACCACCAAATGGTAAGCCACCCAATCGAAGATTGCTTCGTCTTTAAGGGATAGATCGAGAATCAGTACCTACAAGGCAAGTTTGCGCTGTCTGAGAAGTGGAAAGTGAGCCCACCACAACCGCACACTCCTAAGAAGATGGACACACCGGGGGCAACGTGCTCTTTTGTTGAAGAAGCTCCATGGGAGGTCGTTCTTTCAGCCAAAACCAAAAGGATGCTGAATGATCTCCAGACATGCCCGGCGATCAGGTGGAAGAATCCGCTAGAACCCCAGATCATCGAAGGGATGCTGAAGCCGTGCCCAACTCCAAAGATTGGTGCTGATAGCCAAAGTTCTCACACCCAGCCGTCGAAATCTTTGAAAAATAAGAAGAAGTCCAAGAAGCCCGTGAAGCCTGGAGACAAGCGTACGGACCTACAGAAATAGATTGACGCGCTAGAAGAGTATAACCAGAAGGCGCGGACCCCAATCACGCTTCAAGAGTTCCTCAGCCATGTCCTTGAGGACGAAGATGATAGAGAAGACTCATCAGATGGATCTGGGGATTACGTGGCAAGTTGCCATGTGATCTCTCATTCATCGCTAGACAATGAAGAAGCTCCCCGCACAGAGAGACTGGGGGTAGGTCCCGAGCCAGAACTTCTATGGTCATCAGACGAAATGATCGACACCTTCCTGAATGATATTCATCTGAAAAGTAAGGCCGATCGGGAGCGTGCGATGGTCATATTTGAAAGAGCCAAACGCCGGCGACTAGACGAAAGAGTCGAGACACTCTCGCCGAATCCAGGATATCGACGCTGGGAATATTTTGGATGATGAACCCGCAAATTTGACTGAATTTTACTCTCCAATTCATCATTTCGAGTTATTAAATGTTTCTCCCGAACTTCATATGCGTCTTGATTTTGATAAGAATTGCATGGAGAGCATTAAGGAAATTATTGAGAATGAAGCAGTTTTACTTGAGGAGTCAGATTTTCCAATTCATTCTATCCCTTTCATTGACTGCGCACACCCTCCTGAATCTTTAACCGATATCCTTCCTCACTCACTTCCGTCCATCCCCGCTCCGACCTTGCAAGAAACCGTTACACTTTCATTTTCAATGTCTGGTTTATCAAGTTCGACGTACCTATGTATTCTCACGACTCTTGAGGGATTTGACCTCATTTCTCAGTGGGTTGATAGATTAGCACAATCGATTTTTACACATCGGTCATTACAAATTGTGCCAATTTATACACTCTATCTCCATCCTCAAGTTCGTATTCAACTTCTTTCTCCCACTTTCTCTGGTTCTTCTTCTAATCTTCCTTTAATGATAGCAAGTGTTAATGATTCACAATCCGATATTTTGAGTTCGATAATTCTAGAAAAACAACCTGATTTAGACTCTTTTGAGAATAAGGTAGATGAGCTTTACGAGTCTCCTACCTCCGTAATTTTTGAAAAATCAAGTGTGTTGAATTCTGGCGCGACACTTATTGACATTGAAACGTTCAATCGGACCATCGATGAAAGTTTCGAAGATATTTTCGCTGACGAACTCACATTCTTAAACGACACGGATTTTGTGATTAATCAACCCCCACCTGAAGAAGTTGAACCACCACCATTTCCTCTTATCCCATACGAGAATGTGACCATTCTTCCCATTTCTAATTATCCACATTCTCGTTTCCGTTCACCATTATTGTTTCGTCTCTACAAATCGAGACGTAAACCTTTTCCACTACACCACTTTTCTTTACCCCATTTCTTCTCGATTCTATACAACATGTTCTTTCACCAACCAACAAACTACAGAAATAGAATATTTGAATGGTTGGTGCTCATCTTTGGCCTGTGTAAGGCCTTGTATAGCTTGATACTGTGTTTTTCTCCTCCCTAACTCTGAACTTTAACGCTTAAACAGTGGAAACACTGTTTCACTTAAGTTTGGGGGGGCCTTTTTGTGTATATATATTTTGTTTTCTTTTTCTGTTAATAATAATAAAAAAAAAAAAAAAAAAAAAACAGGGGAGTGCCGACAATTTTGACCACTTGGTGTAGCCTGACAGTGAGGGCACTGTCAAGTTTAAGTTTGGGGGTGTGCTCGGTAAGCTTTCTTCCTTCGCATTCATGTGTATATTTTTTGCATTTGCATACTTATTTTAAAATCCATAAAAAACAAAATTTAAAAAAAAATAATAATTGAAAATTTCAATTTTGGCCATATTTGACTTAAGTTCAACATGACGGTTGACTAGTTAGGAAAAACTAGATCTTAAACTTAGTAAATTAAAAACCCTAAAAACAACCTTTCTGAAAGTTTAACTGTAGAAAATATACGTCCTTATTGTTTATTTAGAAATATGCAAATTTTGAGTTCAGTTCTTGGGCTAAATCGAAATAAGGGAAGAGTAGAAGTATAAGTCTGAAAAATAATTCTGAACCTTAAGTCCAAATTCTGAAAATATATACTCTACTATACGTACTCACACACATCTTGAAACTTGGGATAGTAGAGAATACCTTAAAATGCTCTTGTCTAAAATCCTTAGTATGAAGGAAAATAAAATAAAAGTATAAGTGGTGAATAAAGAAAAAAATGAACACTGGTTTTGTAATTACTTAAGGCAGCATAAATAAAAAAAAATATAACGAGGGTGCTTTATCACCTAGTGCCTTAGACCAACTGGTTTGGGAGTCACTGCTAATCCTTAGGTATTGCAAGACGAGGAATTACGCCTAAATGTGCAAGCACATTTTGTAATCGGTCGTTTAGTACCACAAGAAGTATTAACGGTCGCATGAAGGATGTATGAGCAATTTCATCTAAAATTCACCAACTAAAAGTATTTTGGAAAATGGACAAGAGTATGATAGCTTGAATTGAATTTCCAAGTGTAGGGGTGATAATTACACATACGTAGGGGTATATAATTGGAGTTTGGAGGAGAGATAAGAATAAAAGATAGAGGTTATATCTTCAGTAGAGATGATAAAAATTCCTGAGTTAAGATTGCACCTTAGAAGGACAATTTAGGAGATGCTGAAAGCTTTATAAACTTGCAAAACGTATATGATCTTAAGTTAAATGAAAAGGAAGTGTGAAAAATACGGATTGATAATTTCTAAGTTGAAAATAATAGAACTTCTTGCTAGAATACTGAATTGAAGAATTAGAGTCAACGGCCAAATTGATCGGATTTTGTGGGTAGTATCCGCTGAAAACCCTCAGGAGACAACACTCATCCTACTAAGGACACTTAGAGTTTTAACGGCTTGTTGCATGAGCTCAGTGCAATCGCGTTCCCTGCGAAAGTGAGATTAGGATTTTTCGAGAATAAAATTGGTTTTTCTCGGGACGAGTAAAAGATAAGTTTGGGGGTATTTGTTCATATCAGATTTTTGCATTTTTATACCACCCATTCTTAATCACATTGCATATAAATAGGTATTTTTGATCCATGTCTGCTAAATAGTTGCAGATTACAGGCTCTCAGCTCTTTACAGTGAAATTCATGAAAAGTCGCAACAAATGTGGGAATACGACCAAAAAACAGAGAAATACGGATTTCCGCACACTATCCGTATAATGCCGCCCACCAGTTCAAGGAACAAATGGAAAGTCATTGAGCATTTCAATGCACAAAGCACAAGGGCAGCACAAGATCCAAGACTTCAAACGCGGAGCTCAAGGCAAAAGTCCACTGTTGAATATCTGAAAGAGAACTGAATAGCTTTTGAGAAACCAAGTGTGCCAAACTGAAGACAAAAATAACATGAAGAAACTCTGGAAAAATGAACCACCAAGACCATCAAATGGCCGCGGAACTACGGCCAGACAGGCACATCTGCCGCGGTTCCCCGGCCGTGCTCTGCACGTGTCGGTGGGGTATCGGTGCTTTGACTCGGTTTTTGGGGTTGTTTTGTAATTTCATGTATAGATCAGAATGTAAACCTAGGGTTTTTCCTATCTATAAATAGGAGAGCTCAAGGCCTTTCTTAGTGTGCCTCTTTTAGGGTGCCTTTCTTAGGATGCCTCTCTTTAGTTTTTAGGTTTCTTTTTAATTTCTAGATTTCAATTCAATTGTAATGTGTTGTTGAGAGGACATCAATAAAGTAAGTTCATTTTATCTCGCATTGTTTTTATCTGAATTTTAATTCTTGCAATTTCTTATCTGTTCGTTTATTATTTGCAAATTAGTTCATCAATTAAAATCAAATAAAAAATGAATTTTATTGTCACCTTCCTAATGAGTGAGTAATTCCTCACTTGTTAGGGGTAAGATAGAGAAGGTTTGAGAGAAGGAAATCTCTCTCACTCCTTTCTTTGCCTAAATAATTTTAATTAAGGACTCTCTTTAAATCAACCATAATCCGCTCACTACAGCACCTTATCCTAAAAGATAGCGGTGATTCCCTAGTTAGACCGGTTGCGGTTGAATTAGCCAGAGATTAGGGCTAAGAGTCAAGAATGGATGGACAATGACCAAAAGGAAGAAACTTAGTTTCTTCCTAGTCGTGCTAATCCCTGTTGTTGACTATTACCCTAACACCTACATTCTTAATTAGGGCATTGAAAAAAGAGAGAAGAATTCCCTATTTCGAACTAACCTAATTCTAACCCTAGTAAGCCTTTATATTAATTTATTCTCATTCTTAGATCTTAAAACAAAACCTACCAAAGTTTGGTCTTAACTCGTTAGAACTTAAAAAAAAGAACACCATTTCCCTGTAGATCGACTCGTACTCAACCGGCTAGCTACCAAGCGACACTATCTTGATTGTGGTATTCTTAAATTTAAAACGCATACAAAATCTCTTCCAATCAATCCACCTGAGAATATTTAGTTCGAGCTCCAACCTCATAGCCGAGTTAACTAGGGTACCTAATTCGCTAAACTAGATAGCCTAGAGGATGTAGAGTCTAGTGATAGATTAATTTGTCTCCAAACACCCTAGAATTCTCAACACTTGAGACATTTAGGGTGTGTTCACTGCCGAAAGACGCGACCGGGACGTTAGGACGTCTGGCCTGAATTTTGGGGACAGATGGTATTTGGTTTTATCCGTCCACCTCTTCGAAGATACCAAGTTAATTTATGGCACAATGTATCGAAGGTTTAAACAGATGCGGCCGTTGTAGCAGACTTCATCAGATTCCCCCTCGTTGTGAGGGGTTTTTTGATTGTGGGGACGCTCTTCCCTGCTTGTGGGCACGCTCTTCCCTGCTGGTGCAAGCCCCTGCAGTTAATTACGTTACCGCGTAGCGATAACCACTTTCTTCTGCTCCAGATGTTCACTCCGTGTCGTATGTATTTGTTTTCTTTTTGGTTGCCCGTGGATTGTATACGGAGACTAATTTGCGTTGTCGCCCGTAGGGCGGGGATTAGTCCAAATCTTTATTTTCCTAGATTTGGGTTTGGTTGATTTAAGGCTCGTTAATCTTGTTTGAGATTAAGATCAACTTAAATGTTTGTTAATGATAAGTTAATCTAATTTTAGACTAAGATCTACTTAATAAGGTTTTAGGATCATTTAGATCCAACAAAAGAGCATTTGGGCTCTATTGCTTTGGTTTAGGGACGTTGCGGTCCATTGGGTTTAAGGACATCATAATCCATAGAGTTTAGTTTAGGGATGTTGCGGTCCGTTGGGTTTAAGGACATCATAGTCCGTGTTTAAGGACATCATAGTCCATAGAGTTTAGTTTAGGGACGTTGCGGTCCGTTGGGTTTAAGGACATCATAGTCCATAGAGTTTAGCTTAGGGACGTTGCGGTCCGTAATTAGTTTAAGGACATTACGGTCCATAGTTAGTTTAAGGACATTACGGTCCATATAGTTTCTGGCTCATCAATTTAGGGGTGCGCCAAGAGTTATTGGTTATTGGGACCCTCCACCTCTCTGAAGACGTTGAAGAATTATAATGACATGTATCAGAGGTGTGAAGAGATATACTCTTGAACCAAATCCCAAATCGAGGAGTTGTCAGTTCTGAGCATAGAGGCTCGGTTTGCTTGGAGATTTAATATCAGGAGGTACTTAGCCAATTTGTGGTTGAAGTTGGTTCCTTAATATATTTTCAGCGATCACGTGCCCCCACGTGATACTTTGAGGCAGTGTTAAACACTGGAATTTGATAGCGCTCACATGTCCCACGTGATGCTTTTAAAGATGGTAATGTTTGCTTGGTTTTATTCCCCATCTTTAAACACTTTATCCATGTGGCCATCAAGTGTGAGCACGTGAGACGCCTCAGAGTTAGACATTGTTTCCTTGGGTTTATTCCCTTTTCTTTTATATAAGTGTTAAACACTTTATCACGTGTGAGCACGTGAAGCACCTCAGAATTAGACATTGTTTCCTTGGGTTCATTCCCTTTTCTTTATATAAGTGTTAAATACTTTTAGAGGGTCACGTGAGGTCACGTGAGGCGCCAAAAAAGTGGTAACTGTCTTTGGGGTTTATACCCTTTCTCTTTTTTGTATAAGCGCTTGTTCGGGAGTCACGTGGAGACACGTGACCTGCTCTTATTCTTTCTCTTTTGTTCATCCAGGGTGCTCACGTGGGAGCATGTAATATGCCATCATCATGCACGGTGCTAATCTTTCTACGTGCATGGAGATCTTGAGTTTTGAGACTTTCAAGCCCATTGTTTTATAAGAATTAAATGCTTATATATGGTTAAACCCTAGTTTTACTAGAGGAATTAAATTCCTATATGTTCTTGTAAGAATTAAATTCTTTGAACTTAGTTCTTTCTCCTAGGTTTGAATCCACATAACAGAATCTCCCCGATGAGAATTAAATTCTCAACTTGTGGGGAGATCTGCTTCTGTAGATCTCAACCAGAGGAAGAACTAAGTTCTTTTGAAAGAGTTAAACTCTTGTGGAGGCGAAGAAGAAGTAAGATATTCTCTGTGTTTTGTTCCTCCTTATCTAGGGTTTCATCCTTTTTTTGAGGAGATCTTCTTCTCTCTAGAGAATTAAATTCTCTTTTCTTTTAAACTTATCAGGGGTTTTTCTCTCTGTTTTGTTGTATTTTTTAGCTTGAAGTTTATTGGGGGGGGGGGGTTCTCCTCTGTTTGGACTTGAAGTCTTGGGGCCTTTATATAGCGGAGGTTGATTTGTTGATTTAGTTGAGAAAATCTCTCATTGAGAGATCTCTTAATTGATTTGGAGAATTTATCCACCGTCGGATCTTTGATCCAAGGACTTCTATTTTAGAGAAGACATTTTTCTTGTTTTTAACAAGATTGGGAAAATATTTTCCCATACAGAGCTTATTCTGTATCTTGGTGATTTTTAATCACCATTGGATTTTTGATCCAACGGTGCTCTGATTTACAGAGCACGATCTTTCTTGTTTAGAAAAATTTGAGGAGTATTTCCTCAATCCGAATTTAATTCTGTATCTAGGTGATTTTTAATCACCATTGGATTTTTTATCCAACAGTGCTCTGATTTACAGAGAACAATCTTTGTTGTTTAGAAAGATTTGAGGAGTATTTCCTCAACCAGAATTTAATTCTGTGCTATGATGATTTATCATCTCCGTTGGATTTTTGATCCAAGGGTGGAGAACTTTTAGTTCTGGCGCTGGCGCTCTCGTGCTTTGCACGTGAGGCGCTGCCTCAGAGTTTTTAACTCTTGGCGCCGGTGCCCTCGTGCAAGGAACGTGAGGCGCCGGCTCCCTCGTGCAAGACATGCAAGGCGCTGCCTCAGAGTTTCTTAACTCTTGGCACTGGCGCCCTTGTGTAAGGAACGTGAGGCGTTGCTTTTTAATAGTTTAACTCTTATCTAATAGATTTCTTTTTGAGCTTTGCACATTGGCGCCCGCGTGAGGAGCACGTGAAGCGCCATCATAGGATTTAATTCTATCCGAGGCAGTACCTACATGCTTTGCATGTGGTGTTTTTCCTTTATTTTTATTTTTATTTTTATTTTATTGTTATTATTATTTTTTAAGGGAGTAAGTTTTGAGCCAAAATTTTGGCGGGAACAAATGCCCCCCACTACTTTGCCCACGTAAGTATGTACGTGGGTGAAGTAGTGTAATATTATGCGTGACCAGAGAATTGATGGCTTAGGAGACAAGTTTAGAGTCCTTGTAGCCTAAGACTTTTTCATCTTCATGAACCGTAAGGGTTTCAAGAAGGTTTTTCTCTCTACGGGTCGAGAGGATCCCGTAGGTGTATTTTCTCCTTAGGAGTCATGAGGACTCCTAAGTGCGTTTTCTCTTGAGATTCGTAAGGTTCTCACAAGAGCATGCTCCCCCTTACAAGTCGATAGGACTCGTAAGTAGTTTTTTCCCTCCTTATTGATATTCGACTTTGGAGAGTGTGGTCCGTGGATAGTCTAAAATAGTCCATCTTGGACCTACTTGCAGGGCAGCGATGGTTTAGGAAACATGTTTAGATCTGCCGCCTAAGACTTTTCAACTTTATGAGCCGTAAGGGTCTCATAAAGACTTTTCTCCCTACGAGTCGTGAGGATCCCGTAGGTGTATTTTCTCCTTACGAGTCATGAGGATTCTTAAGTACGTTTTCTCTTGAGAGTCGTAAGGATCTCACAAGAGAATTTTTCCCGCTTACAAGTCGAGAGGACTCGTAAGTTATTGTTTCCTCCTTGTCGATGCTCGACTTCAGAGGGTGTGGCCCGTAGATAGTCCATCTTGACCTCCCAGCAAGGCAATGATGGCTTAGGAGACAGAGTTAGGATCTGCCACCTAAGACTTTTCAACTTTACGAGCCGTGAGGGTCTCATAAAGTCTTTTCTCCCTACAATTCGAGAGGATCCCGTAGGTATATTTTCTCCTTAGGAGTCGTGACGATTCCTAAGTGCGTTTTCTCTTTAGAGTCGTAAGGATCTCACAAGAGAATTTTCTTTTTATGCATAGGGACACTAGTTTCCCTGGGGTCGAGACGAATCGAGAGATTCCTGCAAATACACTGATTTCCTTGCGTGTCGAAACGAATCGAGAAATTCTCGCCAAGGAAACTAATTTCCCTGAATCGAAAGGTTTTCGCCAAGGACGCTGATTTCCCTGAATCGAGGTTTTTGCCAAGGACACTGATTTCCCTGAGGTCGAGACGAATCGAGAGATTCCTGCAAAGACACTGATGTCCTTGCGGGTGAAACGAATCGAGAGGTTCTCACCAAGAACACTGATTTCCCTGATTTGAGAGGTTTTTGCCAAGGACACAGATTTCCCTGGGGGTCGAGACGAATCAAGAGGTTCCTGCAAAGACACCGATTTCCTTGCGGGTCGAAACGAATCGAGAGGTTCTCGCCAAGGACACTGATTTCCCTGAATCGAGAAGTTTCGCCAAGGACACTGATTTCCCTGGGGTTGAGACGAATCGAGAGATTCCTGCAAAGACACTGATTTCCCTGTGGGTCGAAATGAATCGAGAGGTTCTCGTCAAGGATGCTGATTTCCCTGAATCGAGATATTTCACCAAGGACACTGATTTTCCTAGGGTTGAGACGAATCGAGAGATTTCTGCAAAGACACTGATTTCCCTACGGGTCGAAACGAATCGAGAGGTTCTTGTCAAGGACACTGATTTCCCTGAATCGAGGTATTTCTCCAAGGACACCGATTTCCCTGGGGTTGAGATGAATCGAGAGATTCCTGCAAAGACACTGATTTCCCTGCGGGTCGAAACGAATCGAGAGGTTCTCGTCAAGGATGTTGATTTCCCTGAATCGATATATTTCGCCAAGGACACTGATTTCCCTGCGGGTCCAAACGAATCGAGAAGTTCTCGTCAAGGATGCTGATTTCCCTGAATCGAGATATTTTTCCGGCGGGGAAGTCATTGGCTGACTTGTTTCCAAGACGGAGCGTTGTTCTGGCGGGGAGGTCATTGGCTGACTTGTTTTTGAGATGGAGCGTTGTTTCGGCGGGGAGGTCATTGGTTGACTTGTTTCCGAGACGGGGCGTTGTTCTGGCGGGGAGGTCATTGGCTGACTTCTCTCCGAGACGAAGCGTTGGAGTTGACTTGCTCCGCTTTCTGCGGTGTCGGGGTTGACATGCTCTGCTTTCTGCGGTGTCGAGTTGACTTGCTCCGCTTTCTGCGGTGTCGGGGTTGACTTGCTTCGCTTTCTGCGGTGTCGGGATTGACTCTAGGTTGTCTGTGAACCGTAGAGCCTTGGAACTGGAGACTTTGCCGTGGCTCCTATCAATGATGTCGCGTCTGTATCCTGCTGGAATGAGGAGGAACGCCGTTGTTGGTCTCCAGGTTTTAGATGTGGTCGTCGAGATCTGACTTCCCTTTGACGCAGCCCGGTGGGGAAATGTAGTTCCCTTTTCTCTTATGCCTATGAATTGTATACACGGGTCACTATGAACTTACCTCCAAGGTAAAAAATTTCATTTCATTTTTTTTGTTTTTTTTCCGCGATGCTCTATCATTTTAGCTTTTTATATCGCGAAGGTCGTGATTGCCCAATCATTTCGGCTGTTTTTCGCGGTACCCAATCATTTCGGCTGTTTTTCTTGGTACTCGCTGCTTTTTATTGCGAGTTGCCCAATCATTTCGGCTGTATATAAGTTTTTTGTATTTTTGGCTCGCTGATTTTGTTGCGAGTATGGACCTGAGATCTGATATGAATCTTAGCATCAGCATCGCTGTGACTGGAATATTTCCAGGAGCGAATCATCACTTGTCGTGAAAGGACTTGGAATTTGTTTCCGATTTAGGCGTCAGCATTGCTACAACTGGGTATTGCCAGGAGCGAATCATCATTTGCCTTTATCGATTCGAACAAAGGTAGCTTAGCAAACAGGGTTAGGATCCTGTCGACTAAGTGTCACGCCCTGCTTCCCAGAGTGCGCTACAATCGGCACGTGACAGAGCCAACCATGCTACCTGTGGCTAGGAAATATCCCTCCACAGTCACATTACGGTTGTCTATAAGATATCAAGAACAATAGAAATGAAATAAACTATCTAGTACATGTCCATATGCCAGAATAAACGAGTAAAAAAATATAAATGTGCGGAAGTAATAAATACAATAAGAAAAACATCTGGAAAGTACATCCCAAATACGAGCTCACATCAGGAAATGAAAATACTGAAAGAAAACTAAACTAAAATACTAACAGGATCCTCACAGCTCGGCCTGTCGGCTAAAATACTCCTGGTCAGCCTGTGACAAAGATAGAGGATCTGGGCCATGCAAAACCCAGACGTCAATGCGTCATAATATCAAACAATAATACATGAACATGATACACGAGATATTTGATTGAGATATTTGATTGTTCGTTCTTCTGCGTGCGTGCGTTTTAAAATCAAAGATTAGAATACCGCAATCAATAACGGTGTCACTTGGTAGCTAGCCGGTTGAGTACGGGTCGGTCCATAGGGAAAACGTGTTCTTTTCTTTATGTTTGTACGAGTTAATTCCTATTTTTGGTAGGTTTTGATTTTTATAAAAAACTAAGATTGAATTTAATTCGATTTAAAACCTTGCTAGGGTTAGGATTAGGTTAGTTTGGAAAGAGAATTCTTCTCACTGCTTCTTTTGCCCTAATTAAGAACATAGGTGTTAGGGTAGTAGTCAACAAAGGGGATTAGCACGACTAGGAAGAAACGTAGTTTCTTCCCTTTGGTCCTTGTCCGTCCTTTCTTAACTCTTAGCCCTAACCTCTATGTAAATCAACCACAACCGGTCTAACTAGAGAATCACCGCTATCTCGTAGGATACGGTGCCGTAGTGAGCGGTGGGTGTTTGATTTACATAGAGTCCTAATTTATAAAGTTATGAGGGCAAGAAAGGAGTGAGAGATTTCCATCTCTCAAACCTACCCAATCCAAATCCTAACAAATGAGGAACTACTCACTCATTAGGGAAATTGCGACAAAATTCATTTTTATATTTTTTTAATTTAATTACCTAATTTTGCTCATAATAAAAGATAGATAATTAAATTGCAAAGATAAAATTCGGATAAAAAGAATGCGAGATAAAAAAACTTACTTTATTGACACCTCTTGACGATTACAATGGAATTGAAAATTTAAGTCTAGAATTAAAAAGAGGCATGCCCCAAAAGAGGCTGTAGGCTTTCCTATTTATAGATAGGAGAAACCCTAGAGTTTACATCTGATCCACATCTGAAATTACAAGACTACCCTAAGAAAGCCGGGTCAATGCACCGACACCCACCGACACGTGCACTGCACGGCCGTGGATCCGTGGTGGAATGTCATGTTTGGCCGCGGTTCCACGACCGTTTGGTGGGCTCTTGGGCTCAATTCTTCTGTGATACTTCAAGTTGCTTTTTTCTTATGTTTTCTACACTTGGTTCCTCAGAATCTTTTCTAGTTTCTTCCAGATTTCCAACAGTGCAGAATTTGTGGACTTTTACCGTTAGCTTCGCGTTGAAATCTTGAATCTTGTGCTGCCCTTGTATTTTGTGCAATTGAACTGTTCATTGATTTTCATTTGTTCCTTAAACTGGTAGGCGGCATCTTGCAGATTCATCTATTTGTTGGTCGTAGTCTCACATTTGTAGCGTCTTTTCCTGAATTTCACTGTATTGTTCTGAGAACCTGTAACCTGCAACTATTTAGCAGACATGGATCAAAAGCACCTATTTATTTGCAATATGATTAAGAATGGGGAATATAATAAAGCAAAATTCTGATATGAACAAATACCCCCAAACTTATCTTTTGCTCGTCCCGAGCAAAACTATTTTTATTCTCCAAAAAATCCTAACCTCACTTTCACAGGGAATCGCGATTGCACTGTGCTCATGCAACAAGCCGTTAAATCTCTAGGTGTCCCTAGTAGGAGCTGTGTTGTCTCATTAGGATTTTCAGCGGATACTACCCACAAAATCCGATCAATTTGGCCTATTGACTTTCATTCTTCAATTCGGTGTTCTAGCAAGAAATTCTATTATCTTCAACTCAGAAATCATCATCCCGTATTTTTCACACTCTCTTATCATTTAACTTAAGATCGTATATGTTCTGTAAATTTATTTAGCTTTTAGCATATTTTGAATTTTCCTTCTAAGGTTTTATCTCAACTTAGAAATTTTTATCATCTCTACTGAAAATATAAGCCCTATTTTTCATTCCTATCTCTCATCCAAACCCCAATCATATACCCCTACATGTGTGTATGTATCACCCCTACACTTTGAAATTCAATTCAAGTTATCATACTCTTGTCCATTGTCCAAAGTACTTTTAGTTCGTGAATTTTAGATGAAATTGCTCACACATCCTTCAAGCGATCGTTAATATTTCTTGAGATACTAACGAACGATTACAAAATGTGTTTGCGCATTAATGCGTAATTCCTTGTCTTGTAATACCTAAGGCTTTAGCAGTGACTCTCAAACCAGTTGGTCTAAGGCACTAGGTGATAAAGCATCCTCGCTATATATATTTTTATTTTACGCAGTCTTAAGTAATTACAAAACCAGTGTTCATTTTTTTATATCTCTTTATCCACACTTATAATTTATTTAATTTTTCCCCCTCATACTAAGTATTTTAGACAAGAGCAATTCAAGGTATTCTCTACTATCCCAAGTTTCAAGGTGCGTGTATGTGCAAGTTGTAGGATATATACTTTCAGAATTTAGACTCAACATTCGGAATTATTTTTCAGACTTACACTTCAATAAAAATTTCAATACTCTTCCCGTATTTTGACTTAGCCCAAGAACTGAACTCAAAATTTGCCTGTTTCTAACTAAACTACAAGGTCATATATTTTCCACCGTTAAACTTTAAGAAATGTTATTTTTAGGGTTTTTAATTTACTAAGTTTAGGATCTAGTTTTTCCCTACTATTCAACCGTCATGTTGAACTTAAGTCAAATATGGTCAAAATTGAATTTTTTTAATTTTTTTAATTTTTAATTTTTTTTTATTTTTATGGGTTTTAAAATAGGTATGCAAATGCAAAAATATACATATGAATGTGAATGAAGAAAGCTTACCGAGCACACCCCCAAACTTAAACATGACAGTGCCCTCACTATTAGGCTACACCAAGAGGATCAAAATTGTCGGCACTCCCCTGTTTTTTTTATATGTTTTTTTTTGTTATTTATTATTATTATTATTAACAGAAAAAGAAAATAAAATATATATACACAAAAAGGTCCCCCCAAACTTAAGTGAAACAGTGTTTCCACTGTTTAAGCGTTAAAGTTCAGAGTTAGGGGGGAAAAGAGAACAATATACAAGGCCTTACACAGGCCAAAAGTGAGCACCAACCATTCAAATATTCTATCTCTGTAGTGTGTTGGTTGGTGAAAGAATGCGGAGAGGAAAGAAATGTTAAATACGTGAGACCGTATTGGAAGAAAGGTGAAATACGATTACGGTATATTAGGAGAAGAATGGCGGAAGAGAGAAAGAAGTGTAGTGCGAACTTGACGGTGTAAATTGAGTGAATAAATTATCACAAATTGTGATCACCGATATGTAAAAAGCGATTGTGCTAGTCTATCAACCCGTCGAGAAATGGGGTCAAATCCCTCAAGATTCGTGAGAAAACACGGGTACGTCGAATTTGGTAAACCAGACATTGAAAATGAAAGTGTAACGGTTTCTTGCAAGGTTGGAACGAGGATGAAGGGGAGTGATTGAAGAAGGGTATCGGTTAAAGATTCAGGAGGGTGAGCGCAGCTAGAATGAATTGGAAAATCCGACTCCTCAAGTAAAACTGCTTCATCCTCAGTAATTTCCTCAATACTCTCCTCAAAATTTAGCTTATCTATGCAATTCTCATCAAAATCAAGACGCATATGAAGTTCGGGAAAAACATTTAATGACTCGGGATGATGAATTGGAGAGAAAAATTCAGTCAAATCTACGGGTTCATCATCCAAAGTATTTCCAGCGTCGATATCCTCAATCAAGTGAAAATCAATTTTCTTAGACACCTCATCAAAAGCATGGATATTAATCAATTCAGGTTCTAGAGTGGAGGTGTAGAGGTCAAAATGATTGGTGATGGTTTCACTCGAAAGGGACCTTTCATAATCAGGTAAATCAAACACTACAAAGTCGCACAACTCATTAAACGTTTTAACTTCAACTGGTGAATCATTTGGAACACTTGATAGATATTCAAAACCGGAGTTGTGGGATTCAATAGGGGATGGGTAGGTTTGATTTGGAAGGGTGTACAGCTCACTCTCACCACTCAAATTCTCAATCTGTCCAACCGCCTCATCATACATTGGAAAATTTGGAGCTAGTTTAAAACTAGCTACCGGGTCACTACGTTGTATGAGGGTGGCCATGGACGCATTCAAATCCATCATTTGTTAGCTTGACGCCACCATAAAATCTTTCAACGACTGTTCCAGATTAGACATAGGTTGTGACGGGGTTTTAGTAAAACATTCAAAGTTGTTTGGATACGTGAAACTCCCAATTGGATGTGAAGAAACAATGTCTAGGGAAGGTGCAAAAGTCGGGTAGGACTTGTAGGAATTGAATGGTTGGACAGTAGTAGGATCAATATTTGGATAACAAGGTGAATGGAATTGTTGATCCAAAGAATTCACAGTGGTGAAAGTAGTGAAAGATCGGTTACGAGATTGTTCAATATGTTCACCAATAGACATGGGTTTCGGAGTTCCAACAGGACTCGAAAAAAGGGTATCAACGTAAGAAGGTGGTGAATGTTGAAATGGTTGATATAATGTGGATTGCGGAGTCCAACTGGTTGTCCTAGACGTGTCCACTCGATCTTTCAAAGAAATTTTGGGCATGGAGGGTTCGTTCGAAATTCGACCAAAACAAGAAGCGTAGGAAGTAATGTCTGGTTGAGGGTACCAAAGTTCGGCAAGAGTTTTGCGAGGTGGGGTACTCATGATTTGATGAGAGAAAGGAAAAGAATGTGATTTTTCTTTTCAATTTTTTTATTATTTTTTTTATTTTTAATTTTTTTAAAAAAAATTGTTTATTTTTGGAGTTTTGAAATTTTTGAAAGAGCTTTGCAAAAATTTGTACGGAACTACGGCATAATCACAATTTAAGTATGCACAATGAAGCCTAGAGTTAGGGTCTCCTAAGTCAACTAGACTGCTCCTAACTGTTCCAAAGCGATAAGTTGTGAGATATCCCTCAAATCGCCTCTTCACCGCCAATTGTGGCCAGGTCAGCACAAATGAAGAAAGGAGGGATGTTCCCCTCCGAAAGGCGGCGCACAGGACCGCGATGTCCTGACGCTGAGATTCGGAGCAGATGCTAATTGGTTTTATCCATCCACCTCTCCGAAAATGCCAAATTGACTTATGGCACCGTGTATCGAAGGTTTAGACGGATGCGGCCGATGTAGCAGACTTTGTCAGATTCCCCCTCGCTAGAGGGGTTTTTGATTGTGGGGACGCTCTTCCCTGCAGGCGCAAGCCCCTGCAGTTAATTACGCTACCGCATCACGGTAACAACTTTCTCCTTCTCCAGAATTTCACTTCGTGTCGTATGTGTCTGTTTTGTTTGTGGTTGCCCGTGGATTGTATACGGAGACTGAGTAATGCCGTCGCCCGTAGGACGCGGATTAGTCCAAATCCGTATTTACTTAGATTTGGGTTTGGTGTTTTCAGTTTAAGAATGCATTAGTCGCGTTGCGGTTAAGATCAACTTAAACGTTCGTTAAGGATACGTTAGTCCTGTTTTAGACTACGATCAACTCAACGTAGTGATTAATTTAATGTATGGCCATCGGGACTCATCACCTCTCTGACGTCGTTGAAGGATTGCAACGACATGTATCAGAGGAGCTCGGAGATGTACCCTCGAACCAGAGTTGATTGGGAGTTTTATAATCCATTTGAATGTTTAAGGATACGTTAGCCGTGTTTGGGGCTAAGATCACCTTAAACGTTTGTTAAGGATACGTTAGTCCAGTTTGAGACTAAGATCGACTTAACGGGACCGTTTAGATCCGACAAAAGAGCATTTGGGCTCTATTGTGCCAGTTTAGGGACGTGATGGTCCGATGTTAGTTTAGGGACGTTTCGGTCCGATATTAGTTTTAGGGACGTTTCGGTCCGATGTTAGTTTAGGGACGTTTCGGTCCGATATTAGTTTATGGAAGTTTCGGTCCATTATTAGTTTAGGGACGTTTCGGTCCGATATTAGTTTAGGGACGTTTCGGTCCATTATTAGTTTAGGGACGTTTCGGTCCGATGTTAGTTTAGGGACCTTTCGGTCCGGTATTGGGTGTGTGGCCGTTGGGACTCGTCACCTCTTTGACGTCGTTGAGGAATTACAACGATGGATGTCAAAGGAGTTCGGAGATGTACCCTCGAACCGGATGTAGATTGATTTAGGAGAGCCATTTTGCTCAGCCAATTTAATTTAAGGACTTATGGCCACGATTGGGCTAAGTCCAGTAAAAAAAATGTCCAACATTGCTTTTGCATTTCCTTTTATTTTTATTTGGGCTTTGCTCAGAAAAGATGCAGGGCATCAATTTGTTTTGGGCTCTGTTCTTTATGAATGATGCAGAGCATCAATTTTATTTGGGCT
Source organism: Agapanthus africanus (assembly GCA_030015575.1). Lineage (NCBI taxonomy): Eukaryota > Viridiplantae > Streptophyta > Magnoliopsida > Asparagales > Amaryllidaceae > Agapanthus > Agapanthus africanus. The sequence continues at coordinate 535,632,233 of JASDDO010000010.1, read as the reverse complement.
CAGCCCTTTTATTGCTTTGCAATTTATTTTGGCCTGCTAGGTCTTTTTGATTTGGGCCTGGCCCTTCAAGTAATGCATTGCATTTGTGCAAAGCACCAAGAATCTTTTAGATTCAAGGAAAGGAGTGCAGAGGACTTTTTAATTTCTTGATCTAAATTTAGATCAAAGAGAAGAAGAGAAAATCTTTTCTTTCTTTCTATCTCAGAGAACCAGAGGTTCTCTAGCAAGTGCAAGGCACTATTTTTTTATTATTTTTATTTATTTATTTATTTATTGAAGATCACTGATTTTGTCTTTTAGATCAATGATCTATTCCTAAGAGAATTTTCTCTTATTTCAAAGGTTTTTACCTTCTTCTTTGTGTTCTCAAGAAGTTCTCTTCTCCTTTTTTTTTTAATCCAATTGTCTATATCATTGAAATGGGGTCTGGGGTCCTTTTTATAGTGCTCAAAAATCAGTTAAATTTGTTAAAAAGATCTTTTCTGAGTGATTTGGGGAATTTTCCCCACCGTTGGATCTTTAATCCAAAGGCCCATGTTTTACAGAAGAAATCTTCTTGTTTAAACAAGAACAGAAAAAAAAATATCCTTAAATCTTCATTCTGTTGTTGCGCAACTCACCAGCGCGTGACACGTGTCGCGCAGTGAAGCGCTTGCGCAACTGCGCAGACACGTGTCGCGCAGCGGTGCGCTTGCGCAACTGCGCAGACACGTGTCGCGCAGCGGTGCGCTTGCGCAACTGCGCAGACACGTGTCGCGCTGCCGTGCGCTTGCGCAGTTGAGTGTTGCTTATGTTTCTTAAAGAGTCTTGCTCTGATTGGACGTACTGCCTTGGGCGTTGTGCTGCCGTGTCAACTTCTGACACGTGGCGCGTTGCGCGCAGCACACGGGAACTGAAGCGTTGCTTCAAAATTTGAATTTTCAAAATTCAAGCAGAGCCTTGCTCTGATTGGGGGAACAAATGCCCCCCCACCGTTGCGCTCACGTGAGTGTAGCGGTGGCAAGACCCCGACCGTTGGATCATGGGGGTCAGTTGAAGGGGCGCAGGCGCCTATAAATAGGACCTTTGGTCCTTAGAAAATTCTTTACTACTTCAAGAATTTTGACTCAGAGCCTTGCTCTTGCTTAAGGATTTTCAGAGCCTTGCTCTTGATTGATTTTTCAAGAACTCCAGAGTTCATAACCATCTTAGGTATTTAACAAAATTAAATTAACTTAAATTAAAACTAATTAATAGAGCCTTGCTCTTATAGATCTTTGATCTAAAACCTTTTTGGGGTTTCCTCAACAGAGCTTTGCTCTTATAGATCTTTGATCTAAAGAGAACCCCTTTGGGGTTTCTTCAACAGAGCCTTGCTCTCAAAAAACCACAGAGACCTTGTTCCTGGGTTTTAACCTATGAACAGAGCCTTGCTCCTAGATAAAATATAGATCTTCCCCCCCTTTTATATATATATATATATATATATATAAATGGAGAACTCTTAAAAGTTTTCCTGGATCTTTTAGGATCCCAAAATTTTTCTTTTAATCCTTAGGGGTTATAGTTTTCATTACTATTACAGAGCTAGGCTCTTTTTTAAGAAGTTTTATTCCTTTGAGACCAGAGTTTGACAAATGTCACTCTGTGACAGAGTTTTGCTCTAAAAAGAGGAGATTTTCTCCTTGTATCTAGGGATTCCCCCCCAATGAGGATATTCTCTTGGGGGTCTTTTTCATTGACTGACAGTCTCATCTAATGATGGGACTGTCTTATCAAATGATGCGCCGTCATCTAGATTTTGTGGGTCCCCTTTGGTCCCCTACCCACTGCATTGTAGTGTGATGTAGGACTTTGAAATGTGAAGCATTGGAACACTAACGGTTATATTTTTTTTTCTTTTCTACAGGGAACATGTCTGAAGATTTGTCTTTCCCTTTCGTTCGCTCAGAAGGAGGGTTCCCACATTCGCCAGTGGACCGGATGGTGTTTTCCTTGATTAAAGATCATGACCCCGAGTGCAAGAAATTCCACCTGTGGGGAAGGTGGTATAGCCAAATCATCCAAGGACGTCGCAGCTTCAGCTCCGCCTCGCCCTCTGAGCCTATCGTTACGATCCCTTATGCGGACGAGCCCCCGGTGAAGTATGCCGTGGAGGTTAAAAATTGGAATTCCGACGACCTCCTTCAGCCTGCAATCGGTGCCATCCCGGTGCAGCCGCCGCCGGCTATAGATATCTTGGGGAGGCGAATCTGCCAGGGTGAAGCACGCCCTTGGGGACAGGCTTATAACGTTGGACTGATCCCGCGGCCGCTTGCCGGATATTTGCAATGGGCCCGTTATATTTTGGCGGCGAAGAAAGCTCACCTGACGACGATTGGTTTATATTCGGCCGTCTACGTTTCGCTTTTCGAGTATCCCTCTCCTCCGACGTGGTGGATAAAGGCCTTCATCGAACAATGGAATATCCCCACCCATACCTTCCTGATAGCGGATAGGGAAGTCTCCATTTCTCTGGAGGAATTTGTTGAGATTTCAGGTCTGCCAATGAGGGGGGAGCACTACGAGGAGCTGCTTCCTCCTGAAGAGTATGTCTTCGCCACCAAGCAGCTAGTACTTGACTTGACTCCAGAGAATGCCATTCAGCATCAGCACCCGGGCTTGGTGAAGGTGTTGGAGATTTATGAGGAACTCCATTTGGAATCGGGCGACCGGGGGGTCAGTTTCGCGGATTTCATTGCTCGTTTTATCCGCCCAGAGTTCCTATCAGAGCAGGGCGAGAAGTTCGCTCAGCTTGCTGACCCTTTTGGTTTCGGCTTGGACCGCCGACCTACATCGGAAGGTGACCAGCGGAATTTTTATTTCCCCAACACTGCCAGCATCCCTTTCTCAGAGATCGCCGTTCCTGGCATGGACGAGGAGACCTTTTTCACAGGGTTTTTGGGTTTATGGTTATGCAGCTTCGCGCTCCCTATGCACCCACGCCTCATGCGGCCCTCCGTCTTTTACCCAGCGCATCGGATGGTAGCTGGTTTACAGTTATCGGTAGGAATCGCCGGGCTGGCTTACCTTTATCATGGACTTAGCATAGCGGCGGACGCTAGTGAACCTGGGGTACAGCCTGCCAACTTCCCAATGCATTATTTCACTTCTTGGATGGAGATGCATGTACAAGGGGTGTTTGGTGCTCACAAGACTCCTCCATTTTTTGAGAGATGTAGACTTCCAAGGGTAATGCGGTTAATCGGGGCTTCAATTGTGGTTCCAGCCCCGCGGGAATCTAGAGGGTTTCTCCTTCGTCCACACCTGGTCGGAGCGAAGGTTTCCTTTGTGGATAAGGTTATCACTATAGGCTCAGAGACCACTAAGTCGGTGGTTTCGCTGCGTGATGACTTTAAGGGCGGGGCTTCTGTACTGAAAGCTCGGGAAATCCTCCACCTCTACTCCATTCGGCCGGGTTACCTAGTATTTAGGCAGAATGAGACGGCTCTCTTCATGAGGTATAACCCACATCGATTTGCCCGACAATCGAGTTACAATCAAGGGATCCCGATGGAAGCCTTTCTGGAAACACCCGCGACCAACCAAGAGGGGATAAGGAATGCAATGCATCATTTCATCCGGCTTAATACAGGCTCTTATTTTTTTATTAGTGAGCCTAGCTGTACCCCTAAGATGCTTAATTCATATGTGGCCTGGTATGCGCACACGATGGGCCCGATTATCTTAACGGAGAAGCGCATGTTGGTTGACCGTAGGGGTGCGCCTCCTGGTGGCGATCGCAAGGCCCCTTTGCAGCCAAGGCTCCCGGTCGTCCCTCCGCTAAAAGAGGCTGGAGTCGATCGACCGCGCGTGTTGAGCCCCCCGCGGGGATTGCCACTTCCTACTACGGTGGATGCACCGCCAGCGCCCCGTGCTCCCGCGAAGACGGTTAATATGGTATCACCAGGGTCCGGCGCAGGAGCAGAGATCGGGACCCGCCGCCCTAAAGTAGCTGCCAAGCGCAAATCCGCTCCGGGTGGGTCTAAAGCTGGTGGACAGCAGAAGAAGAAGAAGTCCGCTCTTTCCCTCGATGCGATCCTCAGCTTAAAGCCTGCGGCTCCTCCCGCCGAGGCCATATGTGAATATGGCAGCAATGAGGGCTTCGTGGTAGATCCTGCGGACACCAATTTGGCTGCCGCCATTGCAGCTTCGGAGCGATCGGCTAGGCTCGAAGCGATGCTAAGCAAACTCGCTGAGTCCGGTAATCATCAGACGCTTCATTTTTCATTTTATTGCACCTCGTATTATTATCTTTAACTAATATTTGCTCCATTTTCAACAGGTGTCTCCACTGAAGAGGCTATTGCTGCCTCCCTGAAAACCTTCCAGAGGAGGAGGAGAAGCGTGCCCTAGCAGGCGTTGGTATGTTTCACCCCTTTCTCTTTTATAGGGAAAGTTTGTTGTCTTTTTCTGATAGTCAACCTAACCTTCTTTTGTTTCTTTGCAGGGGTTGTATCAATTGATACGGGGATCCTTACCGAGTCCGTTATCGAAGTCCCGGCTTCGTCGAAGTTGCTCCAAGAGCCTCGGCTTGACAAGACGATGAGGGATGCCCTGAAAAATCTAGAGGCATCTCTATTCACGGACGAAGGAGCCTCGCTCAAGGAAGCCCTAGTGGCATCCGTCTCAACGGCTCGGGAGGAGCGGAAGCGGTTGAGACGCGAAGCATAGGCGCGCAGAGCTGCTTTAGCCGTGGGAGCGGGCCCTAGCACTATTCCTCGCGCTGACACTCCTTCTGAAGAGGTCCCTGTCGCTCTGTCTACTGCTTATAGGCAAGTGGCGCGCGCGGCCCGAAGTGCAAACAATAAATCCCCTTCATGTAGCATCTCTTTCAGAGCTTTGTTGTAAGAATTATAAAGCCATTGGCTCATATGCGTTTCATCTTGCAGGGCTTAGTCCGACTGAGGGGGAGGCGGAGACCGTTGGACCCCAGGAAATGGCGGAAGCGGCGCCTGCCGATCCTGAGCCGACGGTGGGCACCGTCGTCGGGGCCACGGCACCTGAAACAGAAGTTGAAGGATCCGCCGCCGAGAAGGTCATTGATGCCGCGCCTGAAGTGGCGGCAGATGAGATGATTGTCGAGCCGAAGGCAGTAGAAGTCGAGGCGCTTGAGACTGGAGACGTCACGGTGCCGATGGACGAGACAACCGTGACCGCAGAAACCGAGGGAGTATCGGGTGAGGCAGCCACGATTCCTGAGGAGGAGCGAACCGCTCTTTCTCAGGAATCTGGTAATACTCCGATCATAGCCCTCCCCGCGTATGGTTCCTTGCCGTCTCCCGGGCTCGCGAGCACAACAACGGTTCCCATCAAGTCGGGTGATGAGGCTACGGGCGGTGGTCTCATGTCGATGGATGAGGGGATTGCTTCAGTTTCTGCTGGTAGCTCGTCGGGTAAATTTTTGAGTCACCAGCGTTCCCCCCCCTTTTTTTTTTATGTAATTTGCGATCTCTTCTAACAAGCTTGTCTTTGCAGGTGCGGCCAGTGCTGATGCTCCCTTGCTCGAAGGAGTACCGTCAACTACTGCTTTGGCGGTGATCACCTCCCCGCCTTCCCTTATACCATCGCGGATGTTGGAAGGTATGGATTTACGACTTATGCGTTAATATTTTAAACATGTAGCTTTTGTACTAACGTTATACCATTGTGCCCTTTCAGGAGTGCTCTTTGATCATTTATATCAAGTGTTGCTCCCACACTTCTCCTTCCCATCCGAACTCGCTTCTCCCTCTAGTGGCGCCGGTGAGTATACTTTCACTACAATGTCTTTATTTACCCCCTTTTTTAGCAATGGGATGATTCCTTGACTTTTCCTTTTCCTTATTGCAGTGCCACAAATCGAAGGAGGGGATGCAAGATCTGCCACGCCACCGGCCCTTCCGGCTTTGCCGTCCGTTGCGGCTGGTATAGTAAATTTCCTTTTTGGTAACCCTTCAACATCTCTTGAACCTTCGTTTGACCGTGTTTTGTTTTGCAGCTATTGTTCCGGCTCCGGTCCCTCTTGAGTCTCGCGTCCTTTCACCGGCAGGCCCTTTCTTGAAACGTCCATCTTCAAAGGGTGCCGTGATGAGTTTGGGCATGTTGAGCGGGTATATCGAAGAGCTTAACATGGACGTTCTCCCTTCTGCCGTGGATTTCGCTATGGAGGTTAACCCGATGTTGGCAGCGCTCGCAAACTTTCACAATGAAGGTGTCGTTGAATCTTGGGTTAACCTGCAGAGAGATCGAGGCCTGCCTGTATCGCTTGGAATCGACGCGCCCCTCTCTCGAAGTTTTGACCATGAGCACCCAACGGACAGCCTGGCTTGAGCAAAGCGCTTCATATCTCCACCGTTTGGAGCAGGAAGCAGCTTTACGGCTGAAGGAGCGTCGGGAATCTTCAAGCGTGACCGCTCGCCTGCGCGCTGAAGTTAGGACGAATGCTGCTGAAGTGAAAGCCGTTTTTGAAGGCCTTCTGGAGCGTATCTCTAATGGGCTAGCACTGAAACGGAAGCTTGATGCTGCTGAGCGTGATGCTCAAGGTCAAGAAGCAGCTCAGCAGGTCGTTGAGGAACAGCTCGCATCCTTCACGCAGCAGCGGGCTCAAGTGGAGGCCGAACTGGCGGTGGCAGCCAGTCAGGAGAAGGCATGGAAGGAAGTATGCGAGCAATTGCTAAATCTATGCAAGACGCTTCCTTCCCAGTAATTCTCCTTGTATCATTTGCACTTGTAAAATATATGTATATATTTTTTTTATTCTTTAGTACAATGTATCCTGTACCTGATCAATATTTATGAATAAAAGATACACATTTTGTAATGTCTTGTGTCATTTCTTCGCCTTTTTCATTCTTTTCAGCATGACATATTTAATGCGTGAGTCTCATAGAGGCTTTTCTCCCTACGGATCGAGAGGATCTCATAGGTGGATTTTCTCCTTAGGAATCGTGAGGATTCCTAAGTGTGGTTTTCTCTTATAAGTCGTAGGGATCTTATAAGAGGATTTTTCCTTCTCACGAGTCGAGAGGACCCGTAAGCGGTTGTTTCCCTGCTTATCGAAACTCGATTTTAGAGAGTGAGTCCCGCGTATAGTGTGCAAGAGACCATTTTAGATCGACTTGTAGGGCCCCATTGTTCAGGAAGCAAGTTCTCCTACCTCTGATGCCTGAGGCTTCATTTTGCAGATTAAGAAGCAAGTTCAATTTGTTGAAGAAATCCCTTTTCTGAAAGATTTGGCGGGATTTCCCCCACCATCGGATCTTTGATCTAAGGGCTTCTGTTTTACAGAAGATAATAACCGAAGAGATTTCTTCAGAACCTTTTTGTTTAGCGCGAATGCTCCAGGGTATGACGCGTGTCGCACAGCACACAGTGCAGCGCAACTGCGCTAGCACATCTACGCCGACACGTGTCATGCAGCGCACGACGCATACGCCGCTGAAGCGTTGCTTCCCTTGGTTTTGCTTGAAATAGAGCTTTGCTTTGACTGGGTGCGCTGCTTTGGGGCACTGCGCTGATGCGTTTGCACTGGACACGTGGCGTGTAGCGCGCAGCGCAACGCAACTGCGCTAGCGCTTCCGTGCTGAAGCGTCGCTTCTTCAAGACAGAGCTTTGCTCTGATCGGGGAAGGATGAAGCGACGCTTCATCTCCTGTCTTGGAATTCGAACGGAAATTCGCTCCAATTAGGGTAAACTGCCGTGACGACTCTTGGGAGTCGAAGAGGCACTTGAGGCCTATAAATAGGACCTTTGGTCCCCTCCAGATACTTATCATCTTCCAGATTTCCATTTTTGAAGACTTCAGAGCTTTGTTCTTGCCTTTAAGAACTCTGGTGTCTTGCTCCTTTTTTTAAAAGTTTTTTAGAAGAACTTCAGGTAAAATCGATTCTTAGATCAATCTTAAATAGCAGAGCTCTCGTCTAGTGGGTTTCATCTTTGAACATAGTTTTGCTCTTTAGGAATTTAGTCATCCATGTATATTATTGCTTTTCTATTGTTGATCTTCCTGTAATATTTTCTCCAGGCATAATGGCGGCGGTGCATCTATACAGTCTGCACGAGTTCATTACCTACGATGATATCCACGCTCAGGGTCGTCAACAAAACCAGGAGTTTACAGACGCTGAATGTGCAGAAGTTATGGGTCGTCTGAACGCAAGCGGTGGTTGGCTGTTGCCTCGGCGTTCGGCTCTTTTGAAAGTCGTGCTGGGAGCAATATGGAGGGCACTTCCGGGTCTTCACGAGGCCCTACCACTCAATGCGCTGGATGATGCCGAGGACAAGGTGCATTCAGTGCACCTGACAGGGCCGATCTCGAAGAAACGACGTAACGACCTCGTTGATATCCTGCATCAAGTGTTTCAGCAGACGACGATCATTGCTGCTTATCAAAGGCCGGAAGGGCTTGCCGATGATATCGACACCGAGGAGCGCGAAAGACTGCGCATAAGAATAATTAGAAAGGCCAGAAGAACTCTGGATGGCCTTACTTTTGATTTCCTCAATCCGTGCCCCGGATCCGAGGTTATACCGTTGTAATAATTTGAACAATGTTTCTTATTCATTATTCTTATGCTTGTAAAAACTCAGCGGTATGAATGAAAACCCTCCCCTTTTCTATTTCAGCTTGTCTTATTTCTCGTCCTGAGTCTTCTGTCCATGCATAAATGAATGCGTCACGCATGCCAGATCAAATGTAGAACGGATATTCTTTCTGTCATCTTCTTTCTTTTAATGTCAGTAGGCTGTCTTAATAACCATGGTTGATGGGTGTCTAAAATGAGTATTCCGACTTCCTCAGGAAATAGCGATGGCTTAGGCCGCAGGTTCAGGTTTACCGCCTAAGAATTTTCAATTCTATGAGCCGTGAGGGTCTCATAGAGGCTTTTCTCCCTACGGATCGAGAGGATCTCATAGGTGGATTTTCTCCTTAGGAATCGTGAGGATTCCTAAGTTTGGTTTTCTCTTATAAGTCGTAGGGATCTTATGAGAGAATTTTCCCTCTTACGAGTCGAGAGAATTCGTAAGCGGTTGTTTCCCTCCTCGTCGAAATTCGACTTCGGAGAGTGAGACCCGTGAATAGTATGCAAGAGACCATTTTGGATTGACTTGCAGGGCCCCATTGCTCAAGAAGCAAGCTTTTCAATCCTTGCTGTCTGAGACTTCTTCTTACAAATTGAGACGAATCGGGAATTTGCTCGAGGAGAGGGTGATGGCTCTGCGAGTTGACATGAGTTAAGAGGCTCTCATCACGGAGTGTTTGTATCCGTGAGTCGAGGAGTTTGCTAGGGATTATTTGTTTCCCGAGCACCAAGGATTATTTATTTCCTTGGGGTTTGAAACGAGTCGAGGATTCCCACGGAGGCGCTGGTGGCTCGGCGGGTCGACGCGAATCAGGAGTCTCTCGTCGAGGAGTGTTTGTATCCGTGAGTCGAGGGATTTGCTAGGGATTATTTATTTCCCGAGCGCCAAGGATTATTTGTTTCCTTGGGGTTTGAAACGAGTCGAGGATTCCTACGGAGGCACTGGTGGCTCTGCGGGTCGACGCGGATCAGGAGGCTCTCGTCAAGGAGTGTTTGTATCCGTGAGTTGAGGAGTTTTGCTAGGGATTATTTATTTCCCAAGCGCCAAGGATTATTTGTTTCCTTGGGGTTTGAAACGAGTCGAGGATTCCTACGGAGGCACTGGTGGCTCTGCGGGTCGACGCGGATCAGGAGGCTCTCGTCAAGGAGTGTTTGTATCCGTGAGTCGAGGAGTTTTTCTAGGGATTATTTGCTTCCCAAGCGCCAAGGATTATTTGTTTCCTTGGGGTTTGAAACGAGTCGAGGATTCCTACGGAGGCACTAGTGGCTCTGCGGGTCGACGCGGATCGGGAGGCTCTCATCAAGGAGTGTTTGTATCCGTGAGTCGAGGAGTTTTGCTAGGGATTATTTATTTCCCAAGCGCCAAGGATTATTTATTTCCTTGGGGTTTGAAACGAGTCGAGGATTCCTACGGAGGCACTGGTGGCTCTACGGGTCGACGCGGATCAGGAGGCTCTCGTCAAGGAGTGTTTGTATCCGTGAGTCGAGGAGTTTTGCTAGGGATTATTTGCTTCCCAAGCGCCAAGGATTATTTGTTTCCTTGGGGTTTGAAACGAGTCGAGGATTCCTACGGAGGCACTGGTGGCTCTGCGGGTCGACGCGGATCAGGAGGCTCTCGTCAAGGAGTGTTTGTATCCGTGAGTCGAGGGATATGTTGGGAGAGTATGGCTCCCTCTTTGTTTATGCCCTTGGATTGTATACAGGGATCGATGTGATCTTAACTGTAGGGCCAAAATTTTATCATCATTATTTTTTTAATTTCCGCGATGCTCTATCATTTCAGCTTTTATATCGCGAAGGTCGCGATCGCCCAATCATTTCGGCTATTTTTCGCGGTGCCCAATCATTTCGGCTATTTATTTTATTTCTACTCGCTGCTTTTTATTGCGAGTTGCCCAATCATTTCGGCTATTTCGCATGCATACATTTTACTTGCTGCTTTTTATTGCAAGTTGCCCTATCATTTCGGCTATTTCGTATGCATGTGCGGCTTACTGGCTTTTCGCCGTAAACCTGAAGTTGGACACTGATTTTGGCATCAACACCGCTACAACTGGGATTTTGCCAGGGGCGAATCATCATTTGCTTCTGTCATTGTCGAACAAAGGAGGCCTAGCGACCAGGGTTAGGGTCCTGTCGACTAAGGCTTTTGACTTTATGAGCCGTAAGGGTCTCACAAAGATATTTCTCCCTACAAGTCGTGAGGATCTTATAGGTGTATTTTCTCCTTAGGAATCGTGAGGGTTCCTAAGTGTTTTGTTCCTCTGTAAGTCGTAAGGATCCTACAGGAGGGTTTTCTCTTTGCAAATCGAGAGGATTTACAAGGGTTATGCGAACATATCCCCAGTCACGGATGGACCTTGGTTAGGGAAATGTTTATTCGCGCCCGTGGATTGTATACAAGGGTCAGTATTGAGCCACTTGTAGGGCAATATCGAAAGTTGTGGGGGTTGCTTAAGCACAGGTTTAGATCTCTGTAACTTAAGACTTTCAAACCTTACGAGCCGTGAGGGTCCCATAAGAGCGTTCTCCTTACGAGTCGTGAGGATCTCGCAAGTGTATTTTCTCCTTAGGAACCGTGGGGATCCCTAAGTGTGTTGCTCCCTTGTGAGTCGTAAGGATCTCACGCGGGTGGTTTCTCCTTACAAGGTCGAGAGGATCTTGTAAGTGTTCTTTAACGAGGTTGCGCCCTTTCAGGTTTTCACAAACACTCGCCGGTAGTCCTGCTGTTTTTACTCACGGAGCCCTTTCGGGTTTTCATCCGTGCCCATTTTGCTTATGGACATACCATTTTTTTATTCTTTTTATTTCCTTTTTCTCCTTTTTTTTTACGAGGTCGCGCCCTTTCGGGTTTTCACGAACACTCGCCGGTAGCCCTGCTGTTTTTACTCACGGAGCCCTTTCGGGTTTTCATCTGTGCCCCTTTTTGCTTATGGACATACCGTTTTTATTTTATTTTATTTTTATATATATTTTTTATATCTCGTCAGTCTAAAGATGCTGCGGTAGTAGTTTAAAGACGTTTCGGTCTGCTATTAGTTTAAGGACATTTCAGTCCGCTGTTAGTTTAAGGACATTTCGGTCCGCTGTTAGTTTAGGGACATTTCGGTCCGCTATTGAGAAGCTGGCTACTGCTTATACAGTTTGAGCTTAGGAAGATAGCGAGCGGACATAGTCGTCGTCATCTATCGTTGACCTAGGCTGTGGCTCATTAAGCGTAGTATTTCTTTAGGAAGCGACCGTTTATTGGTCTGAAAGGCCTTTCACCGTGCATGTCCATGAGTAGATAGGCCCCACCCTGGTAAACTTTATCTATGATGTACAGGCCTTCATAGTTCGGCTCGAATTTTCCCCGCTTGGCGCGATTGGGGATCATAGGCCTTTTGACCACTAGCACGAGTTCGCCTTGGTGGAATGTCCTCGGTCGGGTCAATCTTTCGTATGAGCGCATCATCTTTGCTTTATAGGCCTCCAGATTTTGTTGCGCTATGAGCCGTGTTTCTTCAAGGGCGTCAAGCTCCTCAAGCCGAAGATGAGCATTTTCTTCGTCCGTCAGCTCGTAATGGACTGCCACTCGTAGAGAGGGTAACTCTACCTCGAGAGGGAGTACTGCTTCCGTACCGAACACCAACGCGTATGGCGTTGTGTTTGTAGCTGTCTTGAACGTGGTTCGATACGCCCAAAGAGCTTCTTGCAGTCTCTCATGCCAGTCTTTCTTATTTCGGGACACTGTTTTCTTTATAATTTTCGTCAAGGTCTTGTTGAAGGCCTCGGCGAGACCGTTAGCTCGTGGATTATAGACTGAGGAATATCTCCAGTCTATGTTATTCTGCTGTGCGAAGCGGCTGATTTTATGACTTCGGTAGGCTGGCCCGTTATCGGAGATGATCCGCCTCGGAGTTCCAAACCGTTATATGACGTGCGTTTTAAAGAAATGGAGGATATTCTCCGTCTTCACTTCTCTCAATGGTACTGCTTCTGCCCACTTAGAGAAGTAGTCAGTCGTTGCTAGGATGAAACGATGTCCTTTAGACGATGCTGGTTCGATGGGGCCGACTATATCAGTCCCCCACATTTCGAATGGCCAGCTAGCTACCGTCGGATGCAACGGATTTGGGTGCTGGTGGATGAAGTCCCCATGAATCTGGCATGAGTGACATTGCTTCGCATATTCGATGCAGTCTTGAATCATCGTGGGCCAGTAATAGCCCATCCGTTTGATCTTCAACTTCATCTTTGGACCTGCTTGGTGAGAACCGCAGATTCCGTCATGAACTTCCTGAACGACTCTTTCCGATTCGTCTGGTCCTAAGCATCTCAGCCACAGAGAATCGAATGACCTCTTGTATAGAGTATCATTGACGAAGGCGAAAGACAGAGCTCGTTTTATGAGTTGATGTCTTGCGGACGCATCTTCGGGCATTTGGTGGGACTTGAAGTAGTCTATAAAGACTTCCCTCCAATCCTCAACCTTCTCATGTTCTTTTATTTGCAAGGTCGCTTGTTCAGTCACTCCCTTCTCTTCGGGTGATTCCGAAGGTATTTCTGCGGGGGCGAGCACCCGACGACTTTGTACCATGATTCTAACGTCATCGAGGTTCTCGTCAGCCATTTCTTTAGCGAGTTTGGCCAACGCGTCCGCTTTGCTGTTATCCGCGCGTGGTATGCTCTCCAAAGTATAGGAGGGAATTTGGGTTAGCAGTTGTTGCACCTTTTCACCGTATTTTACCAATTCCGGTTTGCATGTTTGGTAATCGCCGTTTACTTGACTAACGACCAGTTGCGAATCTCCGTATATGAGGAGGTTTTCAATTCCCATGTCAATGGCGATCTCGAGGCCTGCTATCAGAGCTTCGTATTCGGCTTCGTTGTTTGTCCTCGGTTCCGTCAGGGAGAACGCGTAGCGCATTATCCCTCCTTGTGGAGTTATAAAGATGAGTCCTACCCCCGATTTGATTATAGGGGTACTTTGTTTGCGCTTCTTCATGGAAGATGCTCCGTCAAAATAAAGCTCCCATCGGGTATTATCACCATCGATCGCATCAAACGCATGTTTGTCTGGAAGATCGCGGTTTAACGGAGAGTCGGCTGGTATCGGGTGCTCAGCAAGGAAGTCGGCGATGGCCTGGCCTTTTACTGCTTTGAGTGGTCGATATGCTATCGAGAACTCCATTAAGAGTAGGGCCCATTTAGCGAGTCGTCCTGTCAATATGGCCTTTGACATTAGATATTTGAGAGGGTCCACCTTTGAAATGAGATAGACTTCATGCGCTAATGCGTAATGTCTAAGCTTTGTTATTGCGAAGATCAACGCCAGGCAGTGTTTTTCAATGGGGGAATAATTGCTTTCTGCCCCCAGCAGCACTCGACTTAAATAGTAAAGTGCTCTTTCTTTCCCCTGGTCATTCTCTTGTGCCCATAATGCGCCCAAAGAACCTTCAAGGGCGGCCGTGTAAAGAATGAGAGGCTTTCCCTTCACTGGAGCAGCCAACACTGGAGGGTTTTGCAGGTACTGTTTGATCTCGTCTAGTGCGCTTTGGCACTTTTGATCCCAGACGAACGGGGTTCCCTTCTTCATCAGGTGGCTGTAAGGGCGGCACTTTCCCGAGAGGTTGGCTATAAATCGCCGTATGTACGCGAGCTTCCCTTGGAGAGACCGCAGCTGTTTGAGAGTTCTCGGCGGAGGCATTCCCATGATTGCCTTGATCTTGGACGGATCTATCTCGATACCTCGGTGTCGAACGACGAATCCCAGGAATTTGCCCGAGGAAACCCCGAATGCACACTTCAGAGGGTTCATCTTCAAGTTGTATTGTCGAAGACGTTGAAATACGGTCTTCAGATGCTCGAGATGTTCCTCATATGATTTGCTTTTAACAACGAGGTCGTCGATATAGCACTCAACAATTTCGTGTATAAGGTTATCGAAAATCTTCGTCATGGCCCTTTGGTAGGTTGCACCGGCGTTCGTTAAACCGAAGGGCATCACCTTGTAACAGAATATTCCCAAAGGAGTCCGGAAAGCCGTATGTTTCTGGTCTTCAGGGTGCATTTTTATTTGATTATATCCTGATGAGCCGTCCATGAATGAGAAAATCTCATGCGTGGACGTGTTGTCTATCATCAGTTCGGTGACTGGTACTGGGAAATCATCCTTCGGGCAGGCTTTGTTGAGATCCCTAAAGTCCACGCATATGCGCACCGTACCATTTTTCTTCATCACTGGGACGATATTAGCAATCCATTCAGGGTATTGAACCTCTTGGATAAAGCCGGAGTCTATCAGCTTTTTGACTTCCGCGTTGATGCTCATTTCAAGCTCAAGCCGCATTCTTCTCGGCGCTTGTTTGACCGGCTTGACACTCGGGGATATTGCCAGTCTATGTACAGCAACTTCTGGATCAAGTCCCGGCATCTCGGAATAGTTCCATGCGAAGCAATCTTTATGCTGTACAAGGACGTCCTTTAACGCAGCCACCTTTTCCTCGGACAGCAGTTCGCTGACGAATGTCAGTCGCGGATCGTTTATCCCAACTCAATTTTCTTGAGGTTATCCGCAGTGGTATGTATGCCGTCCTCCAGTTCTTTCGGAGCTGGGGGAAATTCTGAGATCACCTCATCATTGCTGTTTTCGAGGCACCAGGGAAGGCTGTCTATGTTCTCGGACTCTTCTTTTAATATCGTTATCATATGACAGGTGCGAATTTTCTTCCAATCCCAATGTGGAGTTGGTTCTGTTCTTGTGTTTTCGGGTTCGTGCTTTTGTGGCGGCGCTACCCTCCAGTTGTCAGACAACGCGAATTTGCCAAGCTGATACTGGTCCTCAACCCAATTCTTAAAGGTGAAGCAATCTTCAAGCGGATGCCCTACTACTCGATGATAAAAGCAATAATTTGGGTTGAATACCTCGCCTGCGTGCTCGGGGTGCTTGGACTCTGGCAGCGTAAGCATTTGATGTTTTAAAGCAAGATCAAATATCTTCCTTGTTTTGTTCCGAGGAAATGAGTATGCTCGACCCATTTTCTTCATGAGGGCTAAGTCAGTAACGCTCGACTCTCGGATACGTGGTTTCTTAGCTCTGCCTTGTGGTTGTTGAGCGTCTTTTCTGCCCTCTGACTTGTTTTTGCTTTCGCGTCGAACCTTTTTTGTAGCAGGTTGACAAGGAGTGGCCTTTTCATCCTTCACGGCCTGTCGGAGAAGGCGTTGCGTCTTGGCTTTCTCATAGATGGCCGTCTCGCGGTTGTGGTCATCTCGGACTTTTTGACCAGCTTCCCTTATAAGCCTGTCCATTTGTTCTTCAAATGATGGACCGGGCAATTTTTCATCAGGAACTTTTACTGGCTTAGGATTAGCGTCCTCCCATTGAGCGTCCGCATCTTCATCGAAGTCATACATGACATAACAGCTATTTACTAGCTCTCGTTTCTTTAGCCGTATGTACCTAAGCCTTTTTGTTTCCATTCTCCCGTTAGGCAGTTTGCGTTGGGTCCCGGAAACATTCCAGACCCTGTCATAGAATTTGGCCTCTCTAACGGTCTGTCTGAAGGATATCCCCTGGCGTTTCAGCAGTTTCTTCAAACCTTCGGTATAATATCTGGGAAGACGGATAGGCTGAAGCCTGTCGAGCGTGGGATCCACGCCATGCCAAACTTCTTTTTCCACCTTGTTTTCTTCAGAACGGTAAAATAGGATTGCCTTCTCGCCTTCCCGTCCGGGAGGGATATAAAATGTCTGCAATTCTTCTACGCTGTTGGTGTTGATTGCATCCAGTTCTTTGTAATGTTCAAGCGGTACCATGGTTATCTGCAGACTTCGCTCTTCATCAGCGGAAGCCCGTATTGAAGGCCGAGCAGAGAATACGACATGGACCTCATCCTCCGAGTCACTACCAAAGACCAATGTAGGAGTGGACGGTCCTGGCTTGTTATGTTGGGGCGGACCTGAATAAACGATCTCCTCTTCTTCCTCGGTATCACTGCCGAAGACAGGGATGGTGGCGTTAGTTTTATTTTTCGGCTTGTGACACTTCTCCGTGTCTTCGAAATCCGGCAAGAAGTATTTGGCATCTTCGTATTTGCGGACTTCGTTCACAGAGAACGGGTTCAGTTCTCCCGTCACGGTATATTCGAAACCATCCTTAAAATACTTCATACACTGATGTTGTGTAGAAGGGATGATGTTGTACTCGTGTAACCATAGTCGGCCGAGCAAAGCGTTGTAGCATGTCTTGGCATCTATGACGTGGAACTTAATGTCCGTGATGAGTAATCCGAAACGTAGCGTCAGTATCGCAGATCCAAGAGTCTTTGACGATTGGGAGTCGAACCCGGATATGGTGATCTTGTCCCGAGCAAGGTGCTGGACGCTCATGCAGATTTCCTTCAACACCCGCACGTTGAGTAGGTTAACAGACGACCCGTTATCGATCAGAATTTTGCCTATCTTTATATCATGGCAGTATCCCGAAACGTAGAGAGGGCGATTGTGTTCGCAAGTCCCAAGTAGAAGGTCTTCATCGCCAAAAGTAATATCAGCCGTGTGTACTTCCTCCAACTCATCCTTCATCTTTTCCTCATCCAGGCATGCTTGGAATTGTTCCGGGTCTTGGAGTGCCTTAATCAATGAATCTCTCGCCTCTTTTGATAGCAAAAGGGCGTCGAGAATGCTGAGCTGCGAGGGCAGTTTCCTCAGATGTGCTAAAACGTTGTAATCCACCTTATTCTTCTTTAGTGGGTTCTTAGCGGTTAACTCTTCCGCAACTTGGTCATCGAGAGTAATATCCTCAGAGACCTTTTCTTTCCCTTTATCTTTTCTGTTCAAGGGTCCGAGGTTCTTTTCAGGCAGCGTCCGATTTCGCAACCGGATATTTTCGCAGACCTTCGGTTCTTCTTCTTTTCCTGAAGCGGACTCTTTAAAGAGAGGGGCAAGTTCTAGCTCTTCATCAGAATCACTCCCGAATGTAGGCACTTGTGATCTACCGGCGTCAATCATGCAACAACCACTGCTAGTTTTATCAAGCACTTTGATCATTCCGTTCTGCTCTCGGCGGGCTTTGCGCTTTTCCCTCTTAAACTGTTGCCGGTGAGTAACATATCCTTGCCACCACTTACTGAAAGCTTTGCACTCTTCGGTGGGATGCAACACCTTCCGATGGTACAAGCAATAGGAGGGGTGGTTTTCCATTTCACCCGTAATGTTTTTCTCGGAGGGTGGTAGCTTTATACCCATTGACACAGCCTTAGCGAATCTCTTCTTTATCTTGAACTTGATTTTATCTGTGGTGGGTGTATTTTGTCCTAGCGGGAGTACCGCAATTCTTTCGTCAATGCGCTGGCGTTTGGCCCTTTCGAATATAACCGCTTCGTTATCCCGATCAGCTTTGCCCTTTAAGAACGCCTGATTTAGGAATGCATCAATCGCTTCATCCGACGGCTCCAGAATTTTTAGTGCAGGCTCTGCCCCCAGCTTTTCAGCGCGAGGAGTCTCCTCATCGGTTGTGGACAAATGGGAAATCACATGGCAACTTGCCACATGTTCTTCAGATTCATTTGACGAACTACCTCCCTCATCTTCTGCTTGGAAGACGTGGTTGAGGAACTCTTGCAATGTAATGGGAGTCCGCGCTTTCTGGTTGTACTCTTCCAGCGCGTCAATTTGCTTTTGCAAGTCCGTGCGCCTATCGCTTGGCTTCACCAGTTTCTTGGCCTTTTTCTTTTTCTTCGAAGACTTTGACGACTGGCTACTAGTGCTTGAACCCCCATCATTGGTCTTTGGAGTTGGACGTGGCTTTAACATCCCCTCAACGACCTGCGGTTCCAATGGGCTTTTCCACTTGATCGCCGGACATGTCCGAAGATCATTTAGCATCCTCTTCGTTTTTGATGATAATACAACCTCCCACGGAGTTTCTTCAATGACAGAGCATGTTGCCCCCGGCGTATTCGTCCCTTTAGAGGTGTGGGGCTGCGGGGGATTCACCTTCCATTTGTCAGATAACGCAAATTTTCCCTGTCTATACTGGTTTTCAAGCCAATTTTTGAAAACGTAGCAGTCCTCAATCAGATGGCCTAGCACTCGATGATAGGGGCAGTAATTAGGTTCGTTGACGTCACTTGGTTGCAACGGACGTTTTGGATCTGGCAGATTTATGAGTCTGTTGCGTAATGCCAGCTCGAATAACCTCTTTGTTTTATCGCGGGGAAAGGAATAAGGACGTCCCATCCTATCCTCAAGGGGTACGTAAGGGCGCGTATTGTTTGGACGAGCAACCGGCTTCAAGTCGTTCGGTTGTTGTTGAGCATTAGCGACAATGATCGCTTTTCCCTTTCCTTTGTCAGTTCGGGAATCTGGCTTTGGGAGAGGGGGTTTATGACCCATCTGGTCCATTTGCGCTAGTTTGTCAATCAAAGCCTGGAAGGAAGTCGGCTTGAAAAACATCATAAACTGTGAGATGGTTGCTTGTGGATCAAGAGTTCCAACAAACATTCCCACCGCAGGGGCTTCTTCTATGCGCTGCTCACATTTTGACCATAGATTACGCCACCGTATAGCGTACTGAACCCATGTCTCGCCGGGTTTTACCCTAGCGTTAATCAGTGCCGTCATCGGGGTACGTTCACTGGCACTTGCAAAGCGTTGGGTAAACAGCAGCTCCATCTCCGCGAAGGTTTTAATAGAATCATTAGGGAGTTCAGAGTACCACTCGAACGCCGTATCTGATAGACTTTCGACAAACTAGCGGAGCAAAAGCTTGTCATCGCCGCCGGTGTTACCGCAAAGCGCCCTGAACTGGGCGACATGCTGATGGGGATTGCCAGTCCCTTTGTAGACATGAAACTTGGGAATTGTGTAACCCGGCGGATACTTGATTTGGTCATACCAGCCTGGATATGGCCGCCCCGTTTTTACGACGTGGCCGGCTGCTTCGGCCGCATGATGAACCTTTATTTGCTGGGCTATGTATTCGTCCAGATCATTCTTAGAGATTGTATCCTCTTTAGCTGTCAATAGAGCGGGCTGCGGATTTAATGTATCTCCCTTATCATCTCCAAGGACGGTTAGGGGTTCTTCAGCGGGAGGATCTTGTTGTATCATCATCCCTATCATGTCCTGGAAGAGGAGGCCCATCCGCTGTATGTTGGCCGCTTGTTCAGCAGCCTCTTTGTCCCTCTTCTCCAGTACTCGGCGAAGGAACTCGGCGTCGGTCTCTTCCTCCTGGCGCTCATCTAAGGACGTCTCAGGGTTCTCTTTTGGCCCAGTGAGTGCAGCCATTATGGTCATCATCTCCTGGAGCTTTTGTTGCTACTCCTGAGCCTTGGTCACTGATCGGGTAAGCGGCCGGTGACCTGTAGAAGTACGGCTTTCTTCCTTTCCAGAAGCCATATAAATCGTATGAACTGTTATGCCCCCTGACTTTGGAGGTTTAGGTTCACCGCCTTTAAACTTTGCCGCTGACGCGGGAGCTTTCTCTGGCCTCCTTCTTTTGTGGGCCATCGAGGTTGAAGGAGCCGTTAAAATGGGCATGCTAGCAATTGTTGCCCCCTGCTGTTTAACGGGGCGGGTTTTGTCCTTTTCCACCTTTGCCTTTTTCTGGCGATGAAAGTGATCTGGGTCAATCACAGAGTCTTGAACCCTCCGCCAAACCTTGTATATCTTTGACGATAGCCGTTGAGGGGGTTGTTCATGCTTTGTCTCCGGAGTTTTCTCCATGGGCGGAGACCTTTTCAATGCAGCAATCGGAGAGTTCTTTCTCACCTTCCTCAGTAATTCAAAGCTGTTCCCAGTTGGAATAGCAGCGTTGACCTCCACCATCGGAGCAGGTGGAGTTAGCCCTGAGGGGGAACTGCCCCCTGCCTTCCTCACTCGTCGCCAATGGCGACGTCGCGCACGACGAGCCGTTGGGACTGGCTCGGAAATCGAGATGGTTTCCTGTTGCCCTCTGTTTGAGTGTGGGGTAACTGCCGATGTCAGCCTATCGAAGGCTGATGCCCTTTGACCAGCTGGGGGAGGAGTGGGAACCGTCAATCTTGCGAAGACCGACTCTCTGATGGGAGAGGCCGCCTTAACGACTTCCGAAGCAGCGGCCGTTGCCCTCTTTGGGACGGCCACTTTATAGTTCTGACCTAGCCTGGTGAAAATAGAGGCTGTCGGTTTAGTAGCGGGCGACCCGTTGACAGGGGCTGTCGGAACAATGAGCCGGTTGAAGACCGACTTTTTACCCACTTTCGGTGCAGGTATTGGTGCAGAAAAGCTTGCAGGTGGGATCATAGTCCCGAAGAACAAGCCGGTGGTGGCTTGGGTCACCTGGTCTACCGGCAGAGTAAGGAAGGAAGCCGCTTGGGGCCCATATGCTACACCTCCTGGTGAGGTGGAGCGTCCGTTGCAGCGGCATTTCGAGCAGTTGGTACAGCTAGAGGCCATTGAATCTTGAATTCTGCGCCAGGTAAAAGACCAAATCTTAGTAACTTGAAATCCGAAGACAACCATTTAACAAACCGCGATTGGTTCGCGAAGACGACACACGAAGTGTGGAGTGGAAAGAGGAAGAGGTCCCACCGGGCGTGCCAGAATCTGTTCCCCTCCGAAAGACGGCGCACAGGACCGCGATGTCCTGACGCTGAGATTCGGAGCAGATGCCAATTGGTTTTATCCATCCACCTCTCCGAAAATGCCAAATTGACTTATGGCACAGTGTATCGAAGGTTTAGACGGATGCGGCCGATGTAGCAGACTTTGTCAGATTCCCCCTCGCTAGAGGGGTTTTTGATTGTAGGGACGCTCTTCCCTGCAGGCGCAAACCCCTGCAGTTAATTACGCTACCGCTTCGCGGTAACAACTTTCTCCTTCTCCAGAATTTCACTTCGTGTCGTATGTGTCTGTTTTGTTTGTGGTTGCCCGTGGATTGTATACGGAGACTGAGTAATGCCGTCGCCCGTAGGACGTGGATTAGTCCAAATCCGTATTTACTTAGATTTGGGTTTGGTGTTTTCAGTTTAAGGATGCATTAGTCGCGTTGCGGCTAAGATCAACTTAAACATTCGTTAAGGATACGTTAGTCCTGTTTTAGACTACGATTAACTCAACGTAGTGATTAATTTAATGTATGGCCATCGGGACTCGTCACCTCTCTGACGTCGTTGAAGGATTGCAACGACATGTATCAGAGGAGCTCGGAGATGTACCCTCGAACCAGAGTTGATTGGGAGTTTTATAATCCATTTGAATGTTTAAGGATACGTTAGCCGTGTTTGGGGCTAAGATCACCTTAAACGTTTGTTAAGGATACGTTAGTCCAGTTTGAGACTAAGATCGACTTAACGGGACCGTTTAGATCCGACAAAAGAGCATTTGGGCTCTATTGTGCCAGTTTAGGGACGTTTCGGTCCGATGTTAGTTTAGGGACGTTTCGGTCCGATATTAGTTTATGGACGTTTCGGTCCATTATTAGTTTAGGGACGTTTCGGTCCGATGTTAGTTTAGGGACATTTCGGTCCATTATTAGTTTAGGGACGTTTCGGTCCGATGTTAGTTTAGGGACCTTTCGGTCCGGTATTGGGTGTGTGGCTGTTGGGACCCGTCACCTCTTTGACGTCGTTGAGGAATTACAACGATGGATGTCAAAGGAGTTCGGAGATGTACCCTCGAATCGGATGTAGATTGATTTAGGAGAGCCATTTTGCTCAGCCAATTTAATTTAAGGACTTATGGCCACGATTGGGCTAAGTCCAGTAAAAAAAAATGTCCAACATTGCTTTTGCATTTCCTTTTATTTTTATTTGGGCTTTGCCCAGAAAAGATACAGGGCATCAATTTGTTTTGGGCTCTGTTCTTTATGAATGATGCAGAGCATCAATTTTATTTGGGCTCAGCCCTTTTATTGCTTTGCAATTTATTTTGGCCTGCTAGGTCTTTTTGATTTGGGCCTGGCCCTTCAAGTAATGCATTGCATTTGTGCAAAGCACCAAGAATCTTTTAGATTCAAGGAAAGGAATGCAGAGCACTTTTTAATTTCTTGATCTAAATTTAGATCAAAGAGAAGAAGAAAAAATCTTTTTTTTCTTTCTATCTCAGAGAACCAGAGGTTCTCTAGCAAGTGCAAGGCACTATTTTTTTATTATTTTTATTTATTTATTAATTTATTGAAGATCACTGATTTTGTCTTTTAGATCAATGATCTATTCCTAAGAGAATTTTCTCTTATTTCAAAGGTTTTTACCTTCTTCTTTGTGTTCTCAAGAAGTTCTCTTCTCCTTTTTTTTTTAATCCAATTGTCTATATCTTTGAAATGGGGTCTGGGGTCCTTTTTATAGTGCTCAAAAATCAGTTAAATTTGTTAAAAAGATCTTTTCTGAGTGATTTGGGGAATTTTCCCCACCGTTGGATTTTTGATCCAAAGGCCCCTGTTTTACAGAAGAAATCTTCTTGTTTAAACAAGAACAGAAAAAAAATATCCTTAAATCTTCATTCTGTTGTTGCGCAACTCACCAGCGCGTGACACGTGTCGCGCAGCGAAGCGCTTGCGCAACAGCGCTTGCGCAACTGCGCAGACACGTGTCGCGCAGCGGTGCGCTTGCGCAGTTACGCTTGCGCAACTGCGCAGACACGTGTCGCGCAGAGTTGCGCTTGCGCAACTGCGCAGACACGTGTCGCGCTGCCGTGCGCTTGCGCAGTTGCGCTTGCACAACTGCGCAGACACGTGTCGCGCTGCCGTGCGCTTGCGCAGTTGAGTGTTGCTTATGTTTCTTAAAGAGCCTTGCTCTGATTGGACGTACTGCCTTGGGCGTTGTGCTGCCGTGTCAACTTCTGACACGTGGCGCGTTGCACGCAGCGCAAGGGAACTGAAGCGTTGCTTCAAAATTTGAATTTTCAAAATTCAAGCAGAGCCTTGCTCTGATTGGGGGAACAAGGGATCCGCTCACGAATCACCGTGAGACGGACCTTTTAAAATTACGTTTCTCACTTGTCTAGCCTAGACACCACAAAGTCAGGTTTAGATAAACGACTGAATGCCCACAACCTTCCTTTGTCCTAATGAACGCGACAGTCCTCTTAATAGGCTGAGTCTAGATATTTTTTTAATTAGCTCAAGGGTGATGCATATGCTTTTAGTGATTTTTAGGGTCTTAGGAAGGGTAATGAAATTCCCACCCAATCTTAATTGGTGTTATAGCCTCTTAAAAGTCCGCATTAATTATGCAAAGCAGTTAACACACCAAAAATCTAAAACAATTGCAAATTTTTTTTATTTGGCAGCGTAAAGAATTCTGCACAAAAACAATTTATTGGAGCAGGAGAAAAATTTTGCGCAAAGTACCTTGCAGAAAAAAATTTCAGCAGAGATCAGAGTAGGAGAGAAGACAAAAATACTTACAGAGAATTTTTGAAGAGCTGACGTCAGCAAATAGCCGTGGTTCTGCGGCAGAATGCATCCTTTAACCGCGGTTCTGTTTTCAGTTGGATCAGGCCATCAAAAATTTTCTATTTTTTGTTGTGGTTCTTTTCTGTCTGTTTAGATCCTTTGTTTCTTGATTTGTTCACTGGGCTTGCTCCAGCTCTGAATCAGTGTGTCTTCTTTTCCTGCGCAATTCACACAAAACCCCTAAAAAAGAACAAGATGAAATTTTTTTTTAGTTTTTTATATTTTCAATTTTTTTATTTTTTTTTCAATTTCAATTAACCCGAAATTACAAAAGGAAAATAACTACCGTCTCCCCAGCAACGGCGCCATTTGATTGTTCGTTCTTCTGCGTGCGTGCGTTTTAAAATCAAAGATTAGATTACCGCAATCAATAACGGTGTCGCTTGGTTGCTAGCCGATTGAGTACGGGTCGGCCCACAGGGAAAACGTGTTCTTTTCTTTATGTTCTTACGAGTTAATTCCTATTTTTGGTAGGTTTTGATTTTTATAAAAACTAAGCTTGAATTTAATTCGATTTAAAACCTTGTTAGGGTTAGGATTAAGCTAGTTTGGAAAGAGAATTCTTCTCACTGCTTCGTTTGCCCTAATTAAGAACATAGGTGTTAGGGTAATAGTCAACAAAGGGGATTAGCACGACAAAGAAGAAACGTAGTTTCTTCCCTTTGGTCCTTGTCCGTCCATTCTTAACTCTTAGCCCTAACCACTATGTAAATCAACCACAACCGGTCTAACTAGGTAATCACCGCTATCTCGTAGGATACGGTGCCGTAGTGAGCGGTGGGTGTTTGATTTACATAAAGTCCTAATTTATAAAGTTATGAGGGGAAGAAAGAAGTGAGAGATTTACATCTCTCAAACCTACCTAATCCTAACCCTAACAAGTGAGGAACTACTCACTCATTAGGGAAATTGCGACAAAATTCATTTTTATATTTTTTTATTTAATTACTTAATTTTTCTGATAATAAAAGATAGATAATAAAATTGCAAAGATAAAATTCGGATAAAAAGAATGCGAGATAAAAAAAACTTACTTTATTGACACCTCTTGACGATTACAATGGAATTGAAAATTTAAATCTAGAAATAAAAAGAGGCATGCCCCAAAAGAGGCTATAGGCTTTCCAATTTATAGATAGGAGAAACCTTAGGGTTTACATCTGATCCACATCTGAAATTACAAGACTACCCTAAGAAAGCCGGGTCAAAACACCGACACCCACCGACACGTGCACCGACACGTGCACTGTACGGCCCGGATCCGTGGCGGAATGCCATGTTCGGCCGCGGTTTCGCGGCCGTTTGGTGGGCTCTTGGGCTCAATTCTTCTGTGATGCTTCAAGTTGCTTTTTCCTTTTGTTTTCTTCACTTGGTTCCTCAGAATCTTTTCTAATTTCTTCCAGATTTCCAACAGTGCAGAATTTTTGGACTTTTACCATTAGCTTCGCGTTGAAGTCTTGAATCTTGTGCTGCCCTTGTATTTTGTGCAATCGAACTGTTCATTGATCTTCATTTGATCTTCATTTGTTCCTTAAACTTGTAGGCGGCATCTTGCAGATTCATCTATTTGTTGGTCGTAGTCTCACATTTGTAGCATCTTTTCCTGAATTTCACCGTATTGTTCTGAGAACCTGTAACCTGCAACTATTTAGCAGACATGGATCAAAAGCACCTATTTATTTGCAATATGATTAAAAATGGGGAATATAATAATGCAAAATTCTGAAATGAACAAATACCCCAAAACTTATCTTTTGCTCGTCCCGAGCAAAACTATTTTTGTTCTCGAAAAAATCTTAATCTCACTTTCGCAGGGAATTGCGATTGCACTGAGCTCGTGCAACAAGCCGTTAAACCTCTAGGTGTCCCTAGTAGGAGGAGTGTTGTCTCCTAAGGGTTTTCTGCGGATACTACAAACAAAATCCGATCAATTTGGCCTATTGATTTTCATTCTTCAATTCGGTGTTCTAACAAGAAATTCTATTATCTTCAACTCAGAAATAATCGTCCCGTATTTTTCACTCTCACTTATCATTTAACTTAAGATCGTGTATATTCTGTAAATTTATTTAGCTTTTAGCATCTTTTGAATTTTCCTTCTAAGGTTTTATCTCAACTTAGGAATTTTTATCATCTCTACTAAGGATATAAGTCCTATTTTTCACTCCTATCTCTCATCCAAACCCCAATCATATAACCCTATGTGTGTGTATCACCCCTACACTTGGAAATTCAATTCAAGCTATCATACTCTTTTCCATTGTCCAAAGTACTTTTAGTTGGTGAATTTCAGATGAAATTGCTCACACATCTTTCATGCGACCGTTAATACTTCTTGAGGTACTAACGACCGATTACAAAATATGTTTGCGCATTAAGGCGTAATTCCTCGTCTTGTAATACCTAAGACTTTAGCAGTGACTTCCAAACCAGTTGGTCTAAGGCACTAGGTGATAAAGCACCGTCGCTATATATTTTTTTATTTTACGCAGCCTTAAGTAATTACAAAACCAGTGTTCAATTTTTTATATCTCTTTATCCACACTTATACTTTTATTTAATTTTTTTACCTCATACTAAGGATTTTAGACAAGAGCAATTCAAGATATCTTCTACTATCCCAAATTTCAAGGTGCGTGTATGTGCAAGTTGTAGGGTATATATTTTCAGAATTTAGACTCAAGATTCGGAATTATTTTTCAGATTTCCACTTCAATAAAAATTTCAATACTCTTCCCTTATTTTGACTTAGCCCAAGAGTTGAACTCAAAATTTGCCTATTTCTAACTAAATTATAAGGACATATATTTTCCACCGTTAAACTTTAAGAAAGGTTATTTTTAGGGTTTTTAATTTACTAAGTTTAGGATCTAGTTTTTTCCTACAATTCAACCGTCACGTTGAACTTAAGTCAAATATGGTCAAAATTGAATTTTTTTAATTTTTTAATTTTTTTGATTTTTATGGGTTTTAAAATAAGTATGAAAATGCAAAAATATACATATGAATCCGAAGGAAGAAAGCTTACCGAGCACACCCCCAAACTTAAACTTGACAGTGCCTTCACTGTCAGGCTACACCAAGAGGATCAAAATTGTCGGCATTCCTCTGTTTTTTTATATGTTTTTTCATGTTTATTTTTGATTTTTTTAATTCTTTTTTATTATTAACAGAAAAAAATAAAATATATACACACAAAAAGGTACCTCCCAAACTTAAGTGAAACAGTGTTTCCACTGTTTAAGCGTTAAAGTTCAGAGTTGGGGGGAAAAGAGACAGTATACAAGGCCTTATACAGGCCAAAAGTGAGCACCAACCATTCAAATATTCTATCTCTGTAGTGTGTTGGTTGGTGAAAGAATGCGGAGAGGAAAAAAATGGAAAATACGTGAGACCGTGTTGGAAGAAAGGTGAAATACGGTTTCGGTATATTAGGAGAAGAATGGCGGAAGAGAGAAAGAAGCGTAGTATGAACTTGAGGGTGTAAATTGAGTGAATAAATTAGCACAAATTATGATGACCGATGTGTAAAAAGCGATTGTGCTAGTCTATCAACCTGTCGAGAAATGGGGTCAAATCCCTCAAGATTCGTGAGAAAACACGGGTACGTCGAACTTGGTAAACCGGACATTGAAAATGAATGTGTAACGGTTTCTTGCAAGGTCGGAACGAGGATGGAGGGAAGTGATTGAGGAAGGGTATCGGTTAAAGATTCAGGAGGGTGAGCGCAGATAGAATGAATTGGAAAATCCGGCTCCTCAAGTAAAAATGCTTCATCCTTAGTAATATTCTCAATACTCTCCTCAAAATTTAGCTTATCTATGCAATTCTCATCAAAATCAAGACACATATGAAGTTCGGAAAAAACATCTAATGACTCGGGATGATGAATTGGAGAGAAAAATTCAGTCAAATCTGCGGGTTCATCATCCAAAGTATTTCCAGCGTCGATATCCTCGATCAAGTGAAAATCAATTTTCTTAGACACCTCATCAAAAGCATGGATATTAATCAATTCAGGTTCTAGAGTGGAGGTGTAGAGGTCAAAAGGATTGGTGATGGTTTCACTCGAAAGTGACCTTTCACAATCAGGTAAATCAAACACTACAAAGTCGCATAACTCATTAAACGTTTTAACTTCAACTGGTAAATCATTTGGAACACTTGATAGACATTCAAAACCGGAGTTGTGGGATTCAATAGGGGACGGGTAGGTTTGATTTAGTAGGGTGTACAGCTCACTCTCACCACTCAAATTCTCAATCTGTCCAACCGCCTTATCATACATTGGAAAATTTGGAGCTAGTTTGAAACTAGCTACCGGGTCACTAGGTTGTATGAGGGTGGGCATGGACGCATTCAAATCCATCATTTGTTATCTTGACGCCACCATAAAATCTTTCAACGACTGTTCCAGACTAGACATAAGTTGTGACGGGGTTTCAGTAAAAGATTCAAAGTTGTTTGGATACGTGAAACTCCCAATTGGCTGTGAAGAAGCAATGTGTAGGGAAGGTGCAAAAGTCGGGTAGGACTGGTAAGAATTGAATGGTTGGACATGAATAGGATCAATATTTGGATAAGAAGATAAATGGAATTGTTGATCCAAAGAATTCGCAGGGGTGAAAGGGGTGAAAGGAGTGAAAGATCGGTTACGAGATTGTTCAATATGTTCCGCAATAGACATGGGTTTCGGAGTTACAACAGGACTCGAAAAAAGAGTATCAACGTAATAAGGTGGCGAAGGTTGAAATGGTTGATATAATGTAGATTGCGAAGTCCAACTGGTTGTCCTAGACACGTCTATTCGATCTTTCAAAGAAATTTTGGGCATGGAGGGTTCGTTTGAAATTCGACCAAAACAAGAAGCGTAGGAAGTAATGTCTGGTTGAGGGTACCAAAGTTCGGCAAGAGTTTTCCGAGGTGGGGTACCCATGATGTGATGAGAGAAAGGAAAAGAATGTGAATTTTTTTTATATTTTCAATTTTTATTTTATTTTTTTTTATTTTAATTTTTTTTTAAAAATTGTTTGTTTTTGGAGTTTTGAAATTTTTGAAAGAGCTTTGCAAAAATTTGTATGGAACTACGGCACAATCACAATTTAAGCATCCACAATCAAGCCTAGAGCTAGTGTCTCCTTAGTCAACTAGACTGCTCCTAACTGTTCCAAAACGACAAGTTGTGAGATATCCCTCAAATCGCCTCTTCACCGCCAATTGTGCCCAGGTAAACACAAATGAAGAAAGGAAGGATCCGCTCACGAATCACTGTGAGACGGACCTTTTTAAATTACCTTTCTCACTTGTCTAGCCTAGGCACCATAAAGTCAGGTTTAGATAAACGACTGAATGCCCACAACCTTCCTTTGTCCTAATGAGCGCGACAGTCCTTAATAGGTTGAGTCTAGATATTTTTTTAATTAGCTCAAGAGTGATGCGTATACTTTTAGTGATTTTTAGGGTCTTAGGAAGGGTAATGAAATCCCCACCCAATCTTTATTGGTGTTATAGCCCCTTAAAAGTCCGTATTAATTATGCAAAGCAGTTAACACAACAAAAATCTAAAACACTTGCAAAATTTTTTTTTATTTGGCAGCGCAAAAAATCCTGCACAAAAATATGTTATTGAAGAGGGAGAAAAATTTTGCGCAAAGAACCCTGCAGAAAAAAATTTTCAATGGAGATCAGGGTAGGAGAGAAGACAAAAATACTTACAGAGACTTCTTGAAGTGCCGACGTCAGCAAATAGCCGCGGTTCTGCGGCAGGATGCATCCTTTAGCCGCGGTTCCGTGGTGGTTCAGTTGGATCAGGCCGTCAAAATTTTTCTGTTTTCTGTTGTGGTTCTTCTCTGTCTGTTCAGATCCTTTGTTTCTTTATTTGTTCACTGGGCTTGCTCCAGATCTGAATCAGTCGTCTTCTTTTCCTGCGCAATAACACAAAACCCCTCAAAAAGAACAAGATGATTTTTTTTTTAAATTTTTTATATTTTCATTTTTTTAAAATTTTTTTTTTCAATTTCAATTAACCCGAAATTACAAAAAGAAAATAACTACCGTCTCTCCGGCAACGACGCCATTCGATTGTTCGTTCTTATGCGTGCGTGCATTTTAAAATCAAAGATTAGAATACCGCAATCAATAACGGTGTCGCTTGGTAGGTAACCGGTTGAGTACGGGTCGGTCCACAGGGAAAACGTGTTCTTTTCTTTATGTTCTTACGAGTTAATTCCTATTTTTGGTAGGTTTTGATTTTTATAAAAACTAAGATTGAATTTAATTCAATTTAAAACCTTGCGAGGGTTAGGATTAGGTTAGTTTGGAAAGAGAATTCTTCTCACTGCTTCCTTTGCCCTAATTAAGAACATAGGTGTTAGGGTAATAGTCAACAAAGAGGATTAGCACGACTAGGAAGAAACGTAGTTTCTTGCCTTTTGTCCTTGTCCGTCATTTCTTAACTCTTAGCCCTAACATCTATGTAAATAAACCACAACCGGTTTAACTAGGGAATCACCGCTATCTCGTAGGAAACGGTGCCGTAGTGAGCGGTGGGTGTTTGATTTACATAGAGTCCTAATTTATAAAGTTATGAGGGTAAGAATGGAGTGAGAGATTTCCATCTCTCAAACCTATCCAATCCTAACCCTAACAAGTGAGGAACTACTCACTCATTAGGGAAATTGCGACAAAATTCATTTTTATATATATTTTTTTTATTTACCTAATTTTCCTGATAATAAAAGACAGATAATAAAATTGCAAAGATAAAATTCGGATAAAAAGAATGCGAGATAAAAAAAACTTATTTTATTGACACCTCTTGACAATTACAATGGAATTGAAAATATAAATCTAGAAGTAAAAAGTGGCATGCCCCAAAAGAGGCTGTAGGCTTTCCTATTTATAGATAGGAGAAACCCTAGGTTTTATATCTAATCCACATCTGAAAATACAAGACCACCCTAAAAAAGCCGGGTCAAAGCACCGACACCCACCGACACGTGCACTGCACGGCTGCAGATCCGCGGCGGAATGCCATGTTTGGCCACGATTTCACGACCGTTTGGTAGGCTCTTGGGCTCAATTCTTTTGTGATGCTTCAAGTTGTTTTTTCCTTTTGTTTTCTTCACTTGGTTTCTCAGAATCTTTTCTACTTTCTTCCAGATTTCCAACAGTGCAGAATTTGTGGACTTTTACCGTTAGCTTCGCGTTGAAGTCTTGAATCTTGTGCTGCCCTTGTATTTTGTGCAATCGAACTGTTCATTGATCTTCATTTATTCCTTAAACTGGTAGGTGGCATATTGCAGATTCATCTATTTTTTGTTCGTAGTCTCACATTTGTAGCGTTTTTTCCTGAATTTCACTGTATTGTTCTGAGAACCTGTAAGCTGCAACTATTTAGCAGTCATGGATCTAAAGCACCTATTTATTTGCAATATGATTAAGAATGGGAAATATAATAATGCAAAATTCTGATATGAACAAATACCCCCAAACTTATCTTTTGCTCGTCCCGAGCAAAACTATTTATATTCTCGAAAAAATCCTAACCTCACTTTCGCAGGGAATCGCGATTGCACTGAGCTCGTGCAACAAGCCGTTAAACCTCTAGGTGTCCCCAGTAGGAGGAGTGTTGTCTCCTGAGAGTTTTCAGCGGATACTACCCACAAAATCCGATCAATTTGGCCTATTGATTTTCATTCTTCATTTCGGTGTTCTAGCAAGAAATCCTACTATATTCAACTCAGAAATCATCATCCCGTATTTTTCACACTCACTTATCATTTAATTTTAGATTATATATGTTCTGTAAATTTATTTAGCTTTTAGCATCTTTTGAATTTTCCTTCTAAGGTTTTATCTCAACTTAGGAATTTTTATCATCTCTACTGAAGATTTAAGTCATATTTTTCATTCCTATCTCTCATCCAAACCCCAATCATATACCCCTACGTGTGTGTATGTATCACCCCTACACTTGGAAATTCAATTCAAGCTATCATACTCTTTTCCATTGTCCAAAGTACTTTTAGTTGGTGAATTTTAGATGAAATTGCTCACACATCCTTCATGCGACCGTTAATACTTCTTGAAGTACTAACGACCGATTACAAAATGAGTTTGCGCATTAAGGCGTAATTCCTCGTCTTTTAATACCTAAGGCTTTAGCAGTGACTCCCAAACCAATTGGTCTAAAGCACTAGGTGATAAAGCACCCTCGCTATATATTTTTTTATTTTACGCAGCCTTAAGTAATTACAAAACCAGTGTTCATTTTTTTATATCTCTTTATCCACACTTATACTTTTATTTAATTTTTTCCCCTCATACTAAGGATTTTAGACAAGAGCAATTCAAGGTATCCTCTACTATTCCAAGTTTCAAGGTGCGTGTATGTGCGAGTTGTAGGATATATACTTTCAGAATTTAGACTCAACATTCGGAATTATTTTTCAGACTTACACTTCAATAAAAATTTCAATACTCTTTCCGTATTTTGACTTAGCCCAAGAACTGAACTCAAGATTTGCCTGTTTCTAACTAAACTACAAGGACATATATTTTCCACCGTTAAACTTTAAGAAAGGTTATTTTTAGTGTTTTTAATTTACTAAGTTTAGGATCTAGTTTTTCCCTACTATTCAACCGTCATGTTGAACTTAAGTCAAATATGTTCAAAATTGAATTTTTTTAATTTTTATTATTTTTTAAATTTTTTTGATTTTTATGGGTTTTAAAATAAGTTTGATTTTTTTGGTATTATTATTAACAAAAAAAAGAAAACAAAATATATACACACAAAAAGGTCCCCTCCAAACTTATGTGAAACAGCGTTTCCACTGTTTAAGCGTTAAAGTTCAGAGTTATGGGGGAAAAGAGAACAGTATACAAGGCCTTACACTGGCCAAAAGTGAGCACCAACCATTCAAATATTTTATCTCTGTTGTGTGTTGGTTGGTGAAAGAATGCGGAGAGGAAAGAAATGGAAAATATGTGAGACCGTGTTGGAAGAAAGATGAACTACGGTTTCGGTATATTAGGAGAAGAATGGCGGAAGAGAGAAAGAACTGTAGTACGAACTTGAGGGTGTAAATTGATTGAATAAATTATCACAAATTGTGATGACCGATATGTAAAAAGTGATTGTGCTTATCTATCAACCCGTCGAGAATTGGGGTCAAATACCTCAAGATTCATGAGAAAACATGGGTACGTCGAACTTGGTAAACCAGACATTGAAAATGAAAGTGTAACGGTTACTTGCAAGGTCGGAACGAGAATGGAGGGAGGTGATTGAGGAAGGGTATCGGTTAAAGATTCAGGAGGGTGAGCGCAAATAGAATGAATTGGAAAATCCGACTCCTCAAGTAAAACTGCTTCATCCTCAGTAATTTTCTCAATACTCTCCTCAAAATTTAGCTTATCCATGCAATTCTCATCAAAATCAAGACGCATGTGAAGTTCGGGAAAAACATCTAATAACTCGGGATGATGAATTGGAGAGAAAAATTCAGTCAAATCTGCGGGTTCATCATCCAAAGTATTTCTAGCGTCGATATCCTCGATCAAGTGAAAATCAATTTTCTTAGACACCTCATCAAAAGTATGGATATTAATCAATTCAGGTTCTAGAGTGGATGTGTAGAGGTCAAAAGGATTGGTGATGGTTTCACTCGAAAGGGACCTTTCATAATCAGGTAAATCAAACACTACAAAGTCGCACAACTCATTAAACGTTTTAACTTCAACTGATGAATCATTTGGAACACTTGATAGACATTCAAAACCGGAGTTGTGGGATTCAATAGTGGATGGGTAGGTTTGATTTGGAAGGTTGTACAGCTCACTCTCACCACTCAAATTCTCAATATGTCCAACCGCCTCATCATACATTGGAAAATTTGGAGTTAGTTTGAAAATAGCTACCGGATCACTAGGTTGTATGAGGGTAGCCATGGACGCATTCAAATCCATCATTTGTTAGCTTGACGCCACCATAAAATCTTTCAACGACTGTTTCAGACTAGGCATAGGTTGTGACGAGGTTTCAGTAAAAAATTCAAAGTTGTTTAGATACGTGAAACTCCTAATTGGCTGTGAAGAAGCAATGTCTAGGGAAGGGGCAAAAGTCGGGTAGGACTGGTTGGAATTGAATGGTTGGACAGGAGTAGGATCAATATTTGGATAAGAAGGTGAATGGAAGTGTTGATCCAAAGAATTCGCAGTGGTGAAAAGAGTGAAAGATCGATTACGAGATTGTTCAATATGTTCAGCAATAGACATGGGTTTCGGAGTTAAAACAGGACTCGAAAAAAGGGTATCAACGTAAGAAGGTGGTGAAGATTGAAATGGTTGATATAATGTGGATTGCGGAGTCTAACTGGTTGTCCTAGACGCGTCTATTCGATCTTTCAAAGAAATTTTGGGTATGGAGGGGTCGTTCGAAGTTCGACCAAAACAAGAAGCGTAGGAAGTAATGTCTGGTTGAGGGTACCAAAGTTCGGCAAGAGTTTTGCGAGGTGGGGTACCCATGATGTGATGAGAGAAAGGAAAAGAAGATGAATTTTTTTTTCATTTTTTTTCATTTTTCTTTATTTAAATTTTTTTTATAAAATGTTTGTTTTTGGAGTTTTGAAATTTTTGAAAGAGCTTTGCAAAAATGTGTACGGAACTACGGCACAATCACAATTTTAGCATGCACAATCAAGCCTAGAGCTAGGGTCTCTTAAATCAACTACACTGCTCCTAACTGTTCCAAAGCGACAAGTTGTGTGATATCGCTCAAATCATCTCTTCACCGCCAATTGTGGCCAGATAAGCACAAATGAAGAAAGGAGGGATCCGCTCACGAATCACCATGAGACGGGACTTTTAAAATTACCTTTCTCACTTGTCTAGCCTAGGCATCACAAAGTCATGTTTAAATAAACGACTGAATGCCCGCAACCTTCCTTTGTCCTAATGAGCGCGACAGTCCTTAATGGGCTGAGTCTAGATATTTTTTTAATTAGCTCAAGAGTGATGCATATGCTTTTAGTGATTTTTGGGGTCTTAGGAATGGTAATAAAATCCCCACCCAATCTTGATTGGTGTTATAGGCTCTTAAAAGTCCGTATTAATTATGCAAAACAGTTAACACACCAAAAATCTAACACTTGCAAAAAAAAAATTTTATTTGGCAGCGAAAAGAATCCTGCACAAAAACAATTTATTGGAGAGGGAGAAAAATTTTGCGCAAAGAACCCTGCAGGAAAAAAATTTCAGTGGAGATTAGGGTAGGAGAGATGATAAAAATACTTACATAGATTTTTTGAAGTGCTGACGTCAGCAAATAGCCGCTGTTCCGCGGCAGAATGCATCCTTTAGCCGCGGTTCCGTGGTGGTTCAGTTGGATCAGGCCGTCAAAATTTTTCTGTTTTCTGTTGTGGTTCTCCTCTGTCTGTTCAGATCCTTTGTTTCTTGATTTTTTCGCTGGGCTTGCTCCAGATCTGAATCAGTCCGTCTTCTTTTCCTACGTAATTCACAAAAAACCCCTAAAAAAGAACAAGATGAATTTTTTTTTAGTTTTTTATATTTTCAATTTTTTAAATTTTTTTTTCAATTTCAATTAACCCGAAATTACAAAAAGAAAATAACTACCGTCTCTCCGGCAATGGCGCCATTTGATTGTTCGTTCTTCTGCGTGCGTGCGTTTTAAAATCAAAGATTAGAATACCGCAATCAATAACGGTGTCGCTTGGTAGCTAGCCGGTTGAGTACGGGTCGGTCCACAGGGAAAACGTGTTCTTTTCTTTATGTTTGTACGAGTTAATTCCTATTTTTGGTAGGTTTTGATTTTTATAAAAACTAAGATTGAATTTAATTCGATTTAAAACCTTGCTAGGGTTAGGATTAGGTTAGTTTGGAAAGAGAATTCTTCTCACTGCTTCATTTGCCATAATTAAGAACATAGGTGTTAGGGTAGGAGTCAACAAAGGGGATTAGCACGACTAGAAAGAAACGTAGTTTCTTCCCTTTGGTCCTTGTTCGTCCTTTCTTAACTCTTAGCCCTAACCTCTATGTAAATCAACCACAACCGGTCTAACTAGGGAATCACCGCTATCTCGTAGGATATGGTGCCGTAGTGAGCGGTGGGTGTTTGATTTACATAGAGTCCTAATTTATAAAATTATGAGGGCAAGAAAGGAGTGAGAGATTTCCATCTCTCAAATCTACCCAAACCTAACCCTAACAAGTGAGGAACTACTCACTCATTAGGGAAATTGCGACAAAATTCATTTTTATATATTTTTTATTTAATAACCTAATTTTGCTGATAATAAAAGACAGATAATAAAATTGCAAAGATAAAATTCGAATAAAAAGAATGCGAGATAAAAAAATTACTTTATTGACACCTCTTGACGATTACAATGGAATTGAAAATTTAAATCTAGAATTAAAAAGTGGCATGCCCCAAAAGAGACTGTAGGCTTTCCAATTTATAGATAGGAGAACCCTAGGGTTTACATCTGATCCATATATGAAATTACAAGACTACCCTAAGAAAGCCGGGTCAAAGCACCGACACCCACCGACACGTGCACTACACGGCCGTGAATCAACGGCGGAATGCCTTGTTTGGCCGCGGTTCCGCGGGCGTTTGGTAGGCTCTTAGGCTCAATTCTTCTGTGATACTTCAAGTTGCTTTTTCCTTCTGTTTTCTTCACTTGGTTCCTCGGAATCTTTTCTACTTTCTTCCAGATTTCCAACAGTGCAGAATTTATGGACTTTTACCGTTAGCTTCGCGTTATAGTCTTGAATCTTGTGCTGCCCTTGTATTTTGTGCAATCGAACTGTTCATTGATCTTCATTTGTTCCTTAAACTTGTAGGCGGTTGTTCCCCTCCGAACGGCGGCCGGGACGTCGGGACGTCTGAGGCGTTAGGTTCGGGGCAGATGCTAGTAGGTGCTATCCGTCCACCTCTCCGAAGATGCCAAGTTGATTTATGGCACCATATATCGAAGGTTTAAACGGATGCGACCGATGTAGCAGACTTCGTCAGATTCCCCCTCGTTTGAGGGGTTTTTGATTGTGGGGACGCTCTTCCCTGCAGGCGCAAGCCCCTGCAGTTAATTACGCTACCGCATTGCGGTAACAACTTTCTCCTTCTCCAGATGGTCACTTCGTGTCGTGGGTGTTTGTTTTATTGCCCGTGGATTGTTTACGGAGACTGAGTTATGTCGTCGCCCGTAGGGCGTGGACTAGCCCAAATCCGCATTATCTTAAATTTGGTTTTGGGGGGGGGGGTTTTGGTTTGAGGATACGTCAGCCCTACTCGAGGCTAAGATCAACTCAAACGTTTGTTAAGGATACGTTAGTCTAACTTTGTGACTAAGATCAACTTAACGGGATCGTTTAGATCCGACAAAAAAGTGTTTGGACTCTAATGTTCCAGTTTAGGGACATAGTGGTCCATCGTCTGTATGGCTGTCGGGACCCATCGCCTCTCTGACGACGTTGAAGGATTACGACGACAGATGTCAGAGGAGTTCAGAGATGTACCCTTGAGCCGGTGTTAATTTGGGGGATTCGTAGTCCAGTATGTTTGAGGGTTTAAGGACGCGTTAGCCATCTTCAAGGCTAAGATCAACTTAAACGGGACCGTTTAGGTCCAACAAAAGAGCATAGGAAAGGGCTCTATTGTTCTAGTTTAGGGACGTTGCGGTCCATGGGTAGTTTAAGGACATTGCGGTCCGTGGGTAGTTTAAGGACATTGCGGTCCGTTGTTAGTTTTAAGACATCTCGGTCAAGGTTAAGGACGTCGTAGTCCGTGGGTTTAAGGACTCCACAGTCCGGTATGTGCTCTGGATGCATCACACGGGTTCACTGCCGTGCTTAGCGAGGACCAGGCTCCGCTCTGGATGCTTCACACGGGTTCACTGCCGTGCTCTGCGAGGACCAGGATCCGCTCTGGACGTTTCCCACGGGGTCAGAGAGTGACATTATCCGTGTTCCACGTAACCAGGAATTTTGCATTAGGCATGGGTTTAAGGACCCCACAGTCCATATCATGGATGGTCATCGGGACCCGTCACCTCTTTGAAGACATTGAGGGATTACAATGCCAAGTATCAAAGGAGTGAAGAGATGTACCCTAGAACCGGAACGGCTTGAATAGTCCCTGACCCAATTTGGGGTCAAGACTAATTAATTATGTTATGAGCCCATTAGCCCAGTTAATCACAAATTGAGGACTTATGGCCAGCTTGGGCTAAGTCCAGTCAGGTCTGGAATATTGACTTCTTGTTGGTTCATTGAGGGAGAGGCTTTGCCTCTATCCCTTTAGCCAATTGGGCCAAAACCTAGTGTTAAACACTACAGAGCAATCAGTGTTGAACACTGGGAATGAGGTTGACAAGTTAGTGTTTAACACTAAGAGATGGTTGGTGTTAAACACCAGCGACAAGGCTTTTCAAATTAGTGTTAAACACTAAAACAGATCAGTGTTGAATACTGCAAATAAAGCTTTTTAATCAGCGTTGAATGCTAAGGCCCAACAGTGTTTTAACACTGGGTTTGAGAGTTTTAACTTAGTGTTAAACACTAAGGCAAGAGGGGTCACGTGGCAGCACGTGAGAGCGCCCTCCCTTCGTTTGTTCTGCTGACATTGCTACATCTTTCAGGGCATCACGTGCCATCACGTGACGGGCATTCATATGCCTATGTATCAGAGCCTCTGTCAAGGGTCACGTGGGTCACGTGGGGTGCTGTTTCAAGGGGCTTTCTGTTTATCTCTTGAGGGGGTCACGTGGTGGCACGTGACCCTGCCTTCATGTATTTTGTTTGGAGTCTTTGTTAATCTTTTTCAAGAATTAAATTCCTCGAGCTGTAGATTTTCAGAGGAATTAAATTCCTACTTCCTTTCGAAGACTTTGTTTTTTTCTCGAATAGAGTTTAACTCTGAATTTTCTGTAGGAATTAAATTCCTCATATATGCGAGGGGCTGAATAGGGTTAAACCCTAATAAAAGTTTCTTAAGGAGTTTAAACTTCCATCCTCTGTTAAATTATGATTAAGGGGATTGAATTCCTGATGTTTCAACAGAACTGGTTTTTTTTACTTAGGGTTAAACCCTGTTTCTTCTTTTGTTCGGAAGGAATTAAATTCCCATGATATAGGGTCCAGCCCTAACTTTTATTTTGGAGGAATTAAATTCCTATAGTCCTGTGAGAATTAAATTCTCGAGCTTGCATTCCTTCTCTATGTTTTGGATCTGCATGGCAGGATCTCGACCCATTGAGAATTAAATTCTCAACCTTAAGGGGAGATGTGCGCTTTGCAGATCCTCTATCAAAGAGAGAAGAAATATGTTCTTCTGTTTTTACATATCAGAGTTAAACTCTGTTGAGAATTAAATTCTCCTTCTTTCCAATGTCTTTCCCTTTCTTACCTAGGGTTTTTGCAGAAGATCTGAGTATCAAAGCTCTTCTCCTTCTCTCTTTTCTTCTCTGCGTATGTATATCTCTCTTGTGTCCCTTGGCTCCTATTTATAGGAGAAGC
This sequence comes from Agapanthus africanus, assembly GCA_030015575.1. Taxonomy (NCBI): domain Eukaryota; kingdom Viridiplantae; phylum Streptophyta; class Magnoliopsida; order Asparagales; family Amaryllidaceae; genus Agapanthus; species Agapanthus africanus. The sequence goes on along the minus strand of JASDDO010000010.1, from coordinate 535,592,693 downwards.
AGCCGAATCAATCAGTTTTTTGACGAATCTTCATTGAGATTTGATTTGCGTCCATTATTCATTTTGGGCCTTTGGATTATCAGGTGAATTTTATTCACCATTGGATCTTGAATCCAGAGATTCTCCTTTGTTATTTTGGTTAGATTTAAGGGGGAAATCTTTCCAAACCCGAGATTTTCCATAGATAGATGATATTTAATCATCTCTGAATCTTTAATTTGATCGGTCCCGAATAATTACTTTCCTTTGGAAAGATTCGAATTTCCTTCAGAATTTAATTCTGTCGTCAAAAATGGGCTTTGAAAGCCGGTCACGTGTGACCACGTGACCCATGGTCACGTGTAGACACGTGACCCTCTTTGGAATGAGCCTTCTGCGCTGCGTCTTCTGATTGCTGCTTAAACATCACATGCTACCACGTGACCCCTGGTCACGTGTGAGCACGTGACCCTTGTTTGAACTCTCTTTCTTTGGTTCAACGGGAGAACGGGTCTGCTGTCTTGAACGTCACGTGTCAACACGTGACTCTGGTCACGTGAGAGCACGTGACCTTTTCTTGAAGCTCTTTTCCTTGACTTGATCAGGGAACCAATGTGCGCCTTTGCTGCTTGAATTTAAATGTCATGTGCCGACACGTGACCTTGATCACGTGGGAGCACGTGACCCTTCCTGAAGCCCCCTTTTCTTCGACTTAGTCAGGAGACTGAACTTGCTTGAATGATGCGTTTAGGTGTCACGTGCGAACACGTGACCGCTAGTCACGTGTAAGCACGTGACCCTCTTCTGAAGCTTTTCACAGAAGCTTCCTGATTTTAAATCAGGAAACAAATGCCCCCACAGCGTTGTTCTCACGTGTCTGCACGTGAGTGCAACGCTGTCACCTCTTGTGACCGTTGGATTCCTCTAGGGATCTGGGGAGACGAAGCGTTTTCATTGTCTTCTATAAATACCGCTGTTTCTTCATAGGAGCCTTCACTTTGTTCATCTTCTTCTTCTGAGAACTTTTTCTGAGAATTTAATTCTCTTCTTCCAGAGCTTAGTTCTCTGTTTTAAAATATTTTCAGAGTTTAACTCTGCTCAAAAGGAATCCTTTTTCCTCAGGTAATGTTCTTGGACAACGATGGACCTTCACATTTTCCTGGGTTTTAAATCCAAAACAAGGGTTTTTACCCTTCTTTCTTCATATTTTCCATAAGAACATGAAACTGTTTAATCTTTCAACTGTAGATCTCTTAGGGTTTAGATGATCTTTGAAGAGATGATGATGGCGGTTCAAACCCATGGAATTTAATTCCATCAAAAAATGTTTTTGGGAATTTAATTCTCTTTTCTTAATAAGGAATTTAATTCCAACGAAGAACTCGATTTCTTCACACAGAGGCTTCCTGTGGTCTCTTGGCCCAAGGTTGTTCTTCCTGCAATTAATGCAATGGGGGCTTTGTAATGATGCTAGTGACTTTTATTTTAGGTATCATGGACGCCCATCTGTATCGTCTTGACGAGATCATTTCCTATGGGAACATTCGTGCGCTGGGCCGCAGTCAGAACCAGGAGTTCACCGATGCTCAGTGCGCCGAGATCATGAGCCGCTTTGACGAGTACAACCATCGACTACTTCCCCGTCGCTCTTCTCTTCTGAGGCTGATCGTGTTGGCGATCCGGGAGGCCCTTCCTCTCTTTTGCGCCGGCATACCACTCGGGGACTTAGACGCTGCCGAGGATAAGGTGCATTCGGTGTACCTTATGGGCTTGATCTCAAAGAGGAGGCGGGATGATCTCATTGATCTCCTTCATCAGCTTTTTCAACAATCAGCCATACTGGGCGCCTATCGGAGGATAGAGGACATCCGCGGGGATCCCGATGCTTGTGACCGTGAGCGAAAGCATACTCGGGAGGTTCGCAATGTTTGGAAGGTTTTGAATAAAGTTAATTTTGAGTTTCTCAACCCATGCCCCGCATCTGAAGTGTATCCATTGTAAATGTGTCCTCTATATTTTGTATGAATCTCTTGAAGTATGAGCGGCGAGTTTTATTATGTTCTCCCATGTTTGCACGCCTTTTTCCTAGAATTTTATCATTTCACTATTGTTGTTGCTGATGCCTTTAATATGCATGGTGCCATTCTATTTTCTAGTGCACGTCAAATTTGGGTCTCACACGTTCCGCACGTGGGACCATTTGATGGGACTGTTCACAAAATTTTTCATGCCGCATTTTTAGCGCGCAGTATCAGATGCATAAAAAAAAGAGCCTTGGAAATAGTTATTTCTCCTTGATTTTCGATGCCTTTCCTTTTTGGGCCTTGGAAACATCTTTCGCCTGCAAGATTTTTCGCGCATGGTACTTAATGCACCTCTTTATATTCTTGAGGCCATAGCCTATTTTCTCCTCACAGAAAAATTCATTCCCATATCGACGTGATTTAATTTGAGGAGTATCTTAGCGTTATGGCCTGCAACCGTCCACACGCTCGTCGGCAGCCATGGGAAGTGCCCATCGAGGAGATGATCCCCCGCTTTGCCGCTCGGCTAGTGGATCCGCTCCTTACTGACGACGAATGCGACTCAGCTGTGCATGAACTCTCGATCCGTAGGGGATCTCCCCTCCCGATGGGTTCCTTCTGGCTCCGGATGATTCTCACGATCGTGCTTGCCGACATTCCTCCTCACCCAGCGGAGATGACCCTGGCAATGCTTGATGCTGCGGAAGAAAAGCTCGAGGGCTTTCATGAAGCGTGCCTGATTACCCAGGCCTTGAAGGCCTGCTCAATTCGTCTGTTGAGCGAGATAAGGGCCCGGCGAGCCATTATGTTTGCTTTCGCGGACGAACACGGCACCAACCGATGGGGAGCGACTCCTCGCGAGAATCGTCGTTTCGATGTGCTGGAGAAAGCGGAGAGAGAGATGGAGAATCTTGTCCTTTGCTTCATCAACCCCTGTGCCGTTGATCCTGTGTTTGGTGATCTTTTTCGTTAGTGTAGAACCCCTTTTTTTTTGTACATACTCATGAATAAGAGTATCTGCCCTTTTTTGCTTTGAATTGTATTTTGCATCCATTTTGGTTTATGAATAAAAGATACAATATTCCTCTCAGTGATGTGTCCCCTTTTCATTGAATGCATTCTGCGGATATTCTATCTTAATCTTCTTGCACAGCCGTGGCTTAGGATTCAGGGTTAGGATCTGTTTCCTGAGGCCTTTGCATCTTATGAGCTACGAGGGTCTCATAAGGAGTCTTTCTCCCTATAGGTCGAGAGGATCCCATAGGTGTGAGTTCCTCTTAAAGATCGTGAGGATCCTTAAGCGGGTTTTCCCTTGAGAGTCGCAAGGATCTCACAAGAGAGTTTTTCTTCCTTACAGGTGGCGAGGGCCTGCAAGTGCCGGGTGTGATCACCTTTTTCCGTGTTTCACGGGGTTAGGGATCTCTCAAGGTATCGTAGTTTAAAGACGTCGCGGTCAAGGTTAAGGACCTCATAGTCCATGGATTTAAGGACTCCACAGTCCGATGTTAGTTTTAAGACATCCCGGTCAAGGTTAAGGACCTCATAGTCCGTGGATTTAGGGACTCCACAGTCCGGGGTTTGGTTGCAGGGACCCGCCACCTCTTTGAAGACGTTGAGGAATTACAACGCCAGGTATCAAAGGAGTGAAGAGATGTACCCTTAAACCAAGGCGAAATCCGTAGGGAATCGGGGGGGTTGATCGTTAGTTTTAAGACATCACGGTCGAGGTTAAGGACGTCATAGTCCGTGGATTTTAAGGACTCCACAGTCCGGTGTTTGCTCTGGATGCTTCACACGGGTTCACTGCCGTGCTTGGCGAGGACCAGGCTCCGCTCTGGACGTTTTTTACGGGGTCAAAGAGTGACGTTATCCGCGTTCCACGTAACCAGGAAGTTTGCACTAGATGCTTCACACGGGTTCATTGCCGCATTAGGCGAGGACTAGGCTCCGCTCTGGATGCTTCGCACGGGTTCACTGCCATGCTCTGCGAGGACCAGGATCCGCTCTGGACGTTTTCCACGGGGTCAAAGAGTGACGTTATCCGCGTTCCACGTGACCAGGAAGTTTGCACTAGATGCTTCACACGGGTTCACTGCCGCGTTAGGCGAGGACTAGGCTCCGCTCTGGATGCTTTGCACGGGTTCACTGCCATGCTCTGCGAGGACCAGGATCCGCTCTGGACGTTTTCCACGGGGTCAAAGAGTGACGTTATCCGCGTTCCACGTGACCAGGAAGTTTGCACTAGATGCTTCACACGGGTTCGCTGCCGCGTTAGGCGAGGACTAGGCTCCGCTCTGGATGCTTCGCATGGGTTCACTGCCATGCTCTGCGAGGACCAGGATCCGCTCTGGACGTTTTCCACGGGGTCAAAGAGTGACGTTATCCGCGTTCCACGTGACCAGGAAGTTTGCACTAGATGCTTCACACGGGTTCACTGCCGCGTTAGGCGAGGACTAGGCTCCGCTCTGGATGCTTCGCACGGGTTCACTGCCATGCTCTGCGAGTACCAGGATCCGCTCTGGACGTTTTCCACGGGGTCAAAGAGTGACGTTATCCGCGTTCCATGTGACCAGGAAGTTTGCACTAGATGCTTCACGCGGGTTCACTGCCGCGTTAGGCGAGGACTAGGCTCCACTCTGGATGCTTCGCACGGGTTCACTGCCATGCTCTGCGAGGACCAGGATCCGCTCTGGACGTTTTCCACGGGGTCAAAGAGTGACGTTATCCGCGTTCCACGTGACCAGGAAGTTTGCACTAGATGCTTCACGCGGGTTCACTGCCGCGTTAGGCGAGGACTAGGCTCCGCTCTGGATGCTTCGCACGGGTTCACTGCCATGCTCTGCGAGGACCAGGATCCGCTCTGGACGTTTTCCACGGGGTCAAAGAGTGACGTTATCCGCGTTCCACGTGACCAGGAAGTTTGCACTAGATGCTTCACGCGGGTTCACTGCCGTGTTAGGCGAGGACTAGGCTCCGCTCTGGATGCTTCGCACGGGTTCACTGCCATGCTCTGCGAGGACCAGGATCCGCTCTGGACATTTTCCACGGGGTCAAAGAGTGACGTTATCCGCGTTCCACGTGACCCGGAAGTTTGCACTAGATGCTTCACACGGGTTCACTGCCGCGTTAGGCGAGGACTAGGCTCCGCTCTGGATGCTTCGCACGGGTTCACTGCCATGCTCTGCGAGGACCAGGATCCGCTCTGGACGTTTTCCATGGGGTCAAAGAGTGACGTTATCCGCTTTCTACGTGACCAGGAAGTTTGTACTGATTGTATCCGCATTTCGCGGGATGGAGGCTTGACTGTTGGCGATATGTATACCACCGAGCCATGGAACTGGGAGCTGCCGCTGCTCTGCTTTGTTTGAAGTCATGTCCGTTGTTACGAGACGAGTGTTTGGATGATCTCTAGGTCGCTTGTGGCCCGTCGAGACCTGGCTTCTTTTTCTGATGAAACCTGGGGGAGAAGCATGATCCCTTTTTGTTTACGCCTTTGGATTGTGTACAGGGTGTGATGGAATATCACCTGTAGGGCATAAATTTTATTTTTATTTTATTTCTTTTTCCGCGATGCTCTATCATTTCAGCTTTTATATCGCGAAAATTGCGATTGCCCAATCATTTCGACTATTTTTCGCGGTGCCCAATCATTTCGGCTATTTATTTATTTTCTGCTCGCTGCTTTTTATTGCGAGTTGCCCCATCATTTCGGCTGTTTTTCATGCCTTCATTTTTACTTGCTGCTTTTTATTGCAAGTTGCCCCATCATTTCGGCTATTTTGCAGGCATGTGTGGCCTGCTAGCTTTTCGTTACAAGCCTGGGTTTTAGGCACCGATTTTTTTGCATCAGCACCGCTACAACTGGAACGTTGCCAGGAGCGAATCATCATTTGCTTTTGTCGGTGACGAACAAAGGTGGCTCAGCAAACAGGGTTAAGGGTCCTGTCGACCAAGGCTTTTGACTTCATGAGCCGTAAGGGTCTCACAAAGGTATTTCTCCCCGCGAGTCGTGAGGATCTCGTAGGTGTGTTTTCTCCTTAGGGATCGTGAGGATTCCTAAGTGTGTGCTCCTCTGTAAGTCGTAAGGATCCTACGAGAGGACTTTCTCATTATGGGTCGAGAGGACCTATAAGGGTTGGACTTTGTTGGGGAAATGTTTATTCGCGCCCGTGGATTGTATACAAGGGTCAGTATTGAGCCTCTTGTAGGGCAATATCGGAGGTTGTGGGGGATTTGCTTAAGAACAGGTTCAGGTTTCTGTAACTTAAGACTTTCAAATCTCATGAGCCGTGAGGGTCCCATAAGAGAATTCTCCTTACGAGTCGTGAGGATCTCGTAAGTGTATTTTCTCCTTAAGAATCGTGAGGATCCTTAAGTGTACTGCTCCTTTGTGAGTCGTAAGGATCTCACGCAGGTGGTTTCTCCTTACAGGGTCGAGAGGACTCTGTAAGTGTCTTTTAACGAGGTTGCGCCCTTTCGGGTTTTCACAAACACCCGCCGGTAGTCCTGCTGTTTTTACTCACGGAGCCCTTTCGGGTTTTCATCCGTGCCCATTTTGCTTATGGACATACCGTTTTTTTTTTATTTATATCATTTTTACTCTTCTCTTTTTTTTTACAAGGTCGCGCCCTTTCGGGTTTTCACGAACACTTGCCGGCAGCCCTGCTGTTTTTACTCACGGAGCCCTTTTCGGGTTTTCATCCGTGCCCATTTTGCTTATGGACGTACCGTTTTTTTTTTTGTTTTTTTTTCCTTTCTTTTTTTCTTTATTTATCCATCTCGTCAACCTAAGGACGTTACGGTGGTAGTTTAGGGACGTTTCGGTCCGTCGATAGTTTAAGGACGTTTCGGTCCGACGATAGTTTAAGGACGTTTCGGTCCGACGATAGTTTAAGGACGTTTCGGTCCGACGATAGTTTAAGGACGTTTCGGTCCGACGATAGTTTAAGGACGTTTCGGTCCGACGATAGTTTAAGGACGTTTCGGTCCGCTGTTATAGGAAGGCCGGCTGCTGCTTGTAAAGTCTGAGCCTAGGAAGACAGCGAGCGGACATAGTCGTCGTCATCCATCATTGACCTAGGCTGCAGCTTATTAAGCATGGTATTTCTTCAAGAAGCGGCCGTTTACTGGCCTGAAAGGCCTTTCACCGTGCATGTCCATGAGTAGGTAGGCTCCACCCTGGTAGACCTTGTCTATGATGTACGGGCCTTCATAGTTTGGCTCAAATTTTCCCCGCTTGGCGCGATTGGGGATCATAGGTCTTTTGACCACTAGTACGAGTTCGCCTTGGCGGAATGTCCTCGGCCTGGTCAATATTTCGTACGAGCGCGTCATCTTTGCTTTGTAGGCTTCTAGGTGTTGTTGCGCTATGAGCCGGGTTTCATCGAGGGCGTCAAGCTCCTCAAGCCGAAGGTGAGCATTTTCTTCGTTCGTCAGCTCGTGGTAGACTGCTACTCGTAGAGAGGGTAACTCTATCTCAAGGGGGAGAACTGCTTCCGTCCCAAATACCAACGCGTACGGCGTTGTGTTCGTGGCCGTCTTGAATGTAGTTCGATAAGCCCAAAGGGCTTCTTGCAGCCTTTCGTGCCAGTCCCTCTTATTTCTGGAGACGGTCTTTTTTATGATCTTCGTCAAGGTCTTATTGAAAGCCTCGGCCAGACCGTTAGCTCGTGGGTTGTAAACTGAAGAATATCTCCAGTCTATATTGTGCTGCTGTGCGAAGCGGCTAATCTTATGGCTTCGGTAGGCCGGCCCATTATCGGAGATAATCCGTCGTGGAGTTCCGAACCGATAGATGACTTGCGTCTTGAAGAAATGGAGGATATTCTCCGTCTTCACTTCCTTCAGTGGTACTGCTTCTGCCCATTTGGAGAAGTAATCAGTTGTCGCCAGGATAAAGCGGTGTCCCCGGGATGATGCTGGCTCAATGGGGCCGACTATGTCAGTCCCCCACATTTCGAATGGCCAACTAGCCAGCGTCGGGTGCAGTGGATTCGGATGTTGGTGGATGAAGTCTCCATGGATCTGGCATGAGTGGCATTGCTTCGCATACTCGAGGCAGTCCTGGATCATCGTGGGCCAGTAATAACCCATCCGTTTAATTTTTAACTTCATCTTTGGGCCTGCTTGGTGAGAACCGCAAAGTCCGTCATGAACTTCCCGAATGACTCTTTCTGCTTCGTCAGGTCCCAGGCATCTCAGCCATAGAGAATCAAATGATCTCTTGTATAGAATGTCGTTGACAAAAGCGAAAGATAAAGCTCGTTTCATGAGCTGATGCCTTGAGGACGCTTCTTCGGGCATTCGGCGGGACTTAAAGTAGTCTATGAAGACTTCCCTCCAGTCCTCAGCCTTCTCACGGTCTTTTATTTGTAGGGTCGCTTGCTCAATCGCTCCCTTTTCTTTATATAATTCCGGAAGTATTTCTGCCGGGGCGAGCACTCGACGGCTTTGTACCACGATTCTGACGTCATCGAGGTTCTCGTCGGCCAGTTCTTTAGCGAGTTTGGCCAACGCGTCTGCTTTGCTGTTTTCCGCGCGCGGTATGTTCTCCAGAGTATAGAAGGGAATCTGGGCCAACAGTTGTTGCACCTTTTCGCCGTACTTCACCAATTCTGGTTTGCACGTTTGGTAGTCACCATTTACTTGGCTAACGACCAGCTGAGAATCCCCGTATATGAGGAGGTCTTCAATTCCCATGTTGATGGCGATTTCGAGGCCTGCTATCAGGGCTTCGTATTCGGCTTCATTGTTTGTCCTTGACTCTGTTAAGGAAAAGGCGAAGCGCATTATCCCTCCTTGTGGAGTTGCAAAGATAAGGCCTATCCCCGATTTGATGATCGGGCTACCCTGTTTCTGTTTCTTTATGGAGGACGCTCCATCGAAATAGAGTTCCCATCGTGTGCTTCCACCGCCAATTGCGTCAAATGCATGCTCGTCCGGCAAATCACAGTTCAGAGGAGAGTCGGCCGGTATCGGGTGTTCTGCGAGGAAGTCAGCAATGGCCTGGCCTTTTACTGCCTTGAGGGGTTGATATGTTATCGAGAACTCCATCAAGAGCAAGGCCCATTTAGCGAGTCTTCCCGTCAATATAGCCTTTGACATCAGGTATTTAAGGGGGTCCACCTTCGAAATGAGACGGACTTCATGCGCCAACGCATAGTGCCTGAGCTTCGTTATTGCAAAGATTAATGCCAAGCAATGTTTTTCGATGGGCGAGTAATTGCTTTCTGCCCCCAGCAGCACTCGACTTAAGTAGTAAAGTGCTCTTTCTTTCCCCTGATCATTCTCCTGTGCCCATAATGCGCCCAAAGAACCTTCAAGGGCGGCCGTGTAAAGAATGAGAGGCTTTCCTTTCACTGGGGCAGCCAACACCAGAGGATTTTGCAAGTATTGTTTGATCTCGTCTAGTGCACCTTGACATTTGTGATTCCAAATGAACGGGGTTCCCTTTTTCATCAGGTGGCTGTAAGGACGGCATTTGCCCGAAAGATTAGCGATAAACCGCCGGATGTATGCGAGCTTCCCTTGGAGAGACCGCAACTGCTTGAGGGTTCTTGGCGGAGGCATTTCCATAATCGCTTTAATCTTTGACGGATCTATTTCAATACCTCGGTGTCGAACGATGAATCCCAGGAATTTACCCGAGGAGACTCCAAACGCGCACTTGAGGGGATTCATTTTCAAGTTGTATTGCCGAAGGCGTTGAAATACGGTTTCGAGATGCTTTAAATGCTCTTCGTATGACATGCTCTTCACTACGAGGTCATCGATATAGCATTCGACGATGTCGTGTATGAGATCGTCGAAGATTTTTGTCATGGCCCTTTGATAGGTGGCGCCAGCGTTCTTTAGGCCAAAGGGCATAACCTTGTAGCAAAATATACCCAAAGGGGTGCGGAAAGCGGTATGCTTCTGGTCTTCGGGATGCATCTTTATCTGATTGTATCCTGACGAACCATCCATAAAGGAGAAGACCTCGTGAGTGGATGTGTTATCTATCGTTAGCTCGGTTACCGGCACCGGGAAATCGTCCTTTGGGCATGCTTTATTGAGATCCCTGAAATCCACGCATATGCGCACCGTTCCATTCTTCTTCATTACCGGGACGATGTTGGCAATCCAGTCGGGATATTGGACTTCCTGGATAAATCCGGAATCGATCAACTTCTTGACTTCGGCGTTGATGCTCATCTCCAGCTCAAGTCGCATCCTCCTTGGCGCCTGTTTGACTGGCTTGATATCTGGGGATATTGCTAATCTATGCACCGCAATCTCCGGATCCAATCCTGGCATCTCGGAGTAGTTCCACGCGAAGCAGTCTTTATGCCGTAGGAGCACGTTCTTTAGCGCGGCCACCTTTTCCTCGGATAACAGCTCGCTGACAAATGTCGGTCGCGGGTCGTCTGCCGATCCCAGCTCGATCTTCTCGAGGTTATCTGCGGTAGTATGTATACCGTCTTCAAGTTCTTTCGGAGCGGGCGGAAATTCCGAGATCAACTCATCATCGCTGTTCTCGAAACACCGGGGAAGGTCATCTTCGTTCTCGGGTTCTTCTTTTAATATCGTAATCATATAACAGGTGCGAACCCGCTCCCAAGACTGAGGTGGATCCGGTTCTGCTCTTGTGGCTTTGGGCTCGTGCTTTTGCGGCGGCGTTACTCTCCAACCGTCGGATAAAGCGAATCTACCCCGTCGGTACTGGTCCTCGACCCAGTTCTTGAAGGTGAAGCAGTCTTCGGTAGGATGTCCTATGGCTCGGTGATAAGAGCAATAACTCGGATGAGAGACCTTGCTAGCTTGCTCAGGATGCCTAGAATCTGGAAGCGTGATCATCTGATGTTTTAGGGCGAGCTTGAGCAACCGTTCCATTTTGTCTCGGGGGAAGGAGTATGCTCGACTCATCTTTTCCACGAGGGACGAATCCGAGCCGCGCAGTACCCGTAACCCTCTAATCCTTCGTCGTTGTTGTCGGCTTCTTTTCCCGTTTCTTAATTTATCTCCGTCCCCGCATCGGGCCTTTCGTATGACGGGTTGACAATGGTGAACATCTTTATCTTTTGCAGCCTGTGCAGTCTGTTGGAATAGACGTTGCGTCCTGGCCTTCTCGTAGATGGCCATTTCGCGGTTGTGGTCTTCCCGAGCTTTCTGACCCACTTTCCTGATAGGCTTGCCCATTCGTTCCTCAAACGACGAACTCGGCGCTTTAATCACGGGGTCTAGTTTTGATGGACGGTTGGCATCTCCTGACAGGGCGTCCTCCTCTTCATCAAAGGTATATATAGCGTAGCTGCTGTGAGCCCGTTCCCGTTTTCCGGCTCTTGCGTATCCAAGCCCGAGTGTTTCCATCTTCCCGTGGGACAATTTGCGTTGAGTCCCGGGGACATCCCAAATCCTGTTATAGAACCGAGCCTGCCGTACCGTCTGTCTTAAGGGTACTCCTTGGCGCTTCAATAACTTCTTCAATCCATTTGTATAGTATCTAGGCAGACGGATGGGTTGGAGCCTGTCGAGTGTAACATCCGTGCCGTGCCAGATCTCTTTCTCCACCTTCGACTCTGAGGATTGGTAGAATAGGATCACCTTCTCACCCCTTCGCCTGGGAGGGACGTAAAATGTTTGCAGGTCCTGCACGCTGTGAGCTTGAAGCACGTCGAGATCCTTATAGTGTTCTCGCGGTACCATGGTGATTTGCAGACTATGGTCCTCGCAAAGGGGTGCCTGTATTGACAGCCGACTGGAGAATACGGCGTTAACCTCGTCCTCCGAATCACTCCCGAAGACCGGTATGGGGGTGGGCGCCCCCAGGTTGTTGTGTTGGGATGGCCCTGTATACACTATTTCCTCCTCCTCTTCGGTATCGCTCCCAAAAACGGGAATGGTGGCGGCGGCTTTGTCCTTTGGGTCGCGACACCTTTCTGTATCTTCGAAATCTGGCAGAAAGTATTTCGCGTCTTCGTATTTGCGAACTTCGTTTACAGAAAACGGGTTCAACTCGCCTGTTACGGTGTACTCGAAACCATCCTTGAAGTACTTCATACACTGATGTTGCGTAGAAGGGATGATGTTGTACTCGTGTAGCCAAGGACGACCGAGCAAGGCGTTGTAGCAGGTCTTGGCGTCAATGACATGGAATTTGATGTCTGTGACGAGAAGTCCGAAGCGTAACGTCAGTATTACAGATCCGAGAGTCCGTGACGATTGAGAGTCGAAACCGTAGATAGTAATTTTGTCACGAGCGAGGTGTTGCACACTCATGCAGATTTCCTTCAACACCCGAACATTAAGGAGGTTAACGGAGGATCCATTATCCACCAGGATCTTGCCTATCTTGATGTCATGGCAGTATCTAGAGACATATAGGGGGCGGTTGTGGTCGCACGTCCCGAGAAGGAGGTCTTCATCACCGAAAGTGACATCGGCCGTATGCACTTCCTCCAGCTCATCCTTCATCCTTTCAGTGGCGAGGAAGGCTTGGAATTGCTCGGGTTCTTGTAACGCCTTAATTAGTGAGTCTCGCGCTTCTTTCGATAATAGGAGGGCATCAAGAATGCTAAGCTGAGAAGGTAGCTTCCTTAGGTGCGCGAGGATGTTATAGTCTACCTTACCCTTTTTGGGAGGGTCTTTGGTAGTTAGCTCTTTTGTGACCTGGTCATCTAAAGTGATATCTTCAATGACCTTTTCCTTTCCCTTATCTTTTCGGCCGACGGGCCCGAGATTCTTTTCTGGGAGTGTGCGATTGCGCAGCTGAATGTTCTCGCAGATCTCTGATTCCTCCTCTTTCCCCGAGACAGATTCTTTAAAGAGAGGGCCCAGAGCCATTTCTTCATCAGAGTCGCTCCCAAAGGTGAGAACTTGTGACCCCCTGGCGTTAACCATGCAACAGTTGCCAGTCGTTCTGTTTTGCCCATCGACAGTACTTCTTCGCTCCCGACGGATCTTGCGTTTCATGCGCTTAACATATTGTCGACGAGCGACATATCCTTGCCACCATATTTTAAAGGCGTCGCACTCCTCCGTGGGGTGTGAGATTTTCCGGTGATATGCGCAATAATCAGGGTGCCTCTCCACCCCATCGTGTGTGTTTCCTTCCGATGGCGGTAGCTTCATCCCCAGTGACATGGCTTTGGCAAACCTTTTTCTCGTCTTGAATATCTTCTTGTCTGCTTCGGATGCCTTATACTTTGTCAGGGGTAGTTCAACTCTTTCGTTCAGTTGCCCGCATTTGGCTCCTTCCGACGTGGTCATCTCACGCTCCTGGTCCGCTTTACATTTTAGACGAATCTCGTCTAGAAAAGCGTCGATCATTTCATCTGTACAGGCTCTGCCTCCAGTTTCCTAATGCCAGGAGTTTTCCCATCATCGGCGAACGAGTGGGAGATTACATTACAACTCGCCACATATCCTTCGGATTCATCCGACGAGCTTTCTCCATCATCTTCTTCTTGAAAGATGTGGTTGAGGAACTCTTGCAGTGTGACAGGAGTTCGCGCCTTCTGATTGTACTCTTCCAACGCGTCGATTTGCTTTTGTAAGTTCGTGTGCTCTTTTCCAGGCTTCACGGACTTCTTGGATTTCTTCTTCTTTTTCTTCGAAGTTTTTGACGATTGGGCGTGAGTATCTGGGCCCTTACCGTGAGCCTTTGTAGTCGGGCGGCGCCTTAGCATCCCTTCGATAATTTGAGGTTCAAGAGGGTCCTTCCATTCGACCGCAGGGCACGCATGAAGGTCTCTCAGCATTCTTTTGGTTTTAGTTGATAGCACGACCTCCCATGGAGCTTCTTCAATAAAAGAACATGTTGCCCCCGGTGTATCCGCTTTCCTAGGAGCATGCGGCTGTGGTGGGTTCACCTTCCACTTTTCGGACAGTACAAACTTCCCCTGGAGGTATTGGTCTTCAATCCATCCTTTGAAGACGAAGCAATCTTCAATCGGATGGCCTACCGTTTGATGGTAAGGGCAGTAGTTGGAGTCATTCACCTCGGTGGGTTGCGGCGGTCGCCTTGGATTTGGTAGGTTTATAAGCCTGTTGCGTATCGCCAGCTCGAATAACCGCTTCGTCTTGTCTCGTGGGAACGAGTAGGGACGCTTCATTTTCTCATTATAATACCGACGCCTTTCCTCCAGTTGATCTGCCGGTTTCGGGGCGTTAGGTTGCTGTTGGGCATTCGCAACAAAGGTTGCCCTCCCTTTACCCTTGTCATTCCGAGGTTCCGAATTCGGTGTAGGTGGTCTATGACCCATCTGGTCCATCTGAGCCAACTTGTCGATTAAAGCCTGGAATGTGGTTGGCTTAAAGAACATCATAAACTGGGAGATAGTTGCGTGGGGGTCTAGGGTTCCCACGAACATGCCCACCGCGGGTGCTTCCTCGATACGTTGCTCACATCTCGACCACAAGTTCCGCCAGCGTATAGCGTACTGGACCCAGGTTTCGCCCGATTTTACCCTGGCGTTAATAAGTGCGGTTATTGGAGTGCGTTCGCTGGCACTTGCAAATCGCTGAGTGAACAACAACTCCATTTCAGCGAACGTTTTGATGGAATCGTTCGGGAGTTCTGAATACCATTCGAACGCTGTTTCTGATAAGCTGCCCACGAACTGGCGAAGCAACAATTTATCGTCACCGCCGGTGTTACCGCAGAGGGCTCGGAACTGGGCAACATGTTGATGGGGATTGCCGGTCCCCTTATACACATGGAATTTCGGTATCGTATAGCCTTGCGGGTATTTGATTTGATCGTACCAGCTCGGATACGGCCGCCCCGTTTTCACGACTTGACCAGCTGCCTCAGTCGCATGATGAACTCGGATTTGCTGGGCTATGTAGTCAGCTAAGTCAGCCTTAGAGATTGCATCCTCCCTGGCCGTTGAGAGGGCTGGTGGTGGATTTGACGTTTCTCCTCGGTCGTCTTCAAGAACGATCGGGGGATCCTCGGCGGGTAAGTCCTGCTGGATCATCATCCCTATCACATCTTGGAAGAGAAGGCCCATCCGTTGCATGTTGGCCGCTTGTTCAGCAGCCTCTTTGTCCCTTTTCTCCAGTGTTCGGCAAAGGAATTCAGCGTCTGTTTCTTCCTCCCGGCGTGCGTCTGAGGACGTTTCTGGGTTTTCTTTTGGTCCGGTGAGCGCGGCCATAGCATTCATCATTTCTTGAAGCTTTTGTTGCTGCTCCTGGGCTTTCGTCACGGATCGGGTTAGGGGTCGGTGGCCCGTGGAAGTGCGGCTTTCCTCTTTCCCAAAGGCCATGTAAACAGTGTGCACCACCATGCCCCTAGACTCAGGGCGTCTGGGTTTAGTGCTTTCAGTCGTCGTTACATGCTGTGAGGTCCTCTCTGGCCTCCTCCTTTTGTGAGTCAGTTGATCACCAGCTTTTTGGGGTTTAGCCTGGTGACCGGCTTCAGGTTGGATTTTCAGCTTCTTGTGCCGGCGGGAGAAGTTTGGATCGATGATCGAGTCTCGGGCCTGCCGCCAAGCCTTATAGATTTTGGAAGACAGCTGTTGAGGAGATCGGGGCTGTTCGGGTTTTGTTTCCTCAACCTTTTTCAATGAGGGAGGAGACCTCTTCAGTACTGCCGTGGGGGAATTCCTTCGCACCTTATTTAGCATTTCAAAGCTGTTCCCAGTTGAAACAGCAGCATTGACCACTGCCACCGGGGCCGCTGGAGTCAGCCCGGAGGGAGAGTTGCCCCCAGCCTTCCTTACTCGGCGCCAATGGCGACGTCGAGCGGGCGGCGTTGGGTCAGCAGTAAGAATGGTTCCTTCTTGCCCCCTGTGTGGATGGAGGGTTGTTGTTGGCGTTAGCCTATCGAAGACCGATATCCTCTGGGAAGCAGGAGCAAAGGCCGGAGCCGTCAATCTTGTAAAGACTGACTTTTTGGCTGGAGAGGTCGCCTTGGCGATTTCGGGAACGGGAACGGCCACTTTCTTAAAAGCAGCCTTCTCTGAGATTGTAGGCCCCGTGATGAGCTCGCAGGATTCCTGGCCCAATCTAGAGAAGACCGAGGCATCGACGTTGGGCGACTCGTTGAGAGGAGCCGCGGTAGGGGTAAGACGATCAAAGACCGACTTCCCGAGAGTTTTCTTCGTCAGCACTGGAGCGGTAAAGTTTGTCGGCGGGATCATAGTCCCAAAGAACAATCCTGTGGTGGCGCGAGTGACTTGTTCCACTGGCATTGTGAATAGCGAAGCAGCTTGGGGTCCATAGGCTATACCTCCTGGCGAGGCAGAGCGTCGGCTGAAATTGCCATCTGAGCAGTTGGAGGATTTCGCAGGGGTGGAAGCCATCGATCCTTTGCTTTCTGCAATAAGCGAGATGCCAATTCTCAGTACCTTGAAATCCAAGGGCAACTATTAGCGAACCGCGATTGGTTCGCGAATCACGACACACGAAGTGTGGAGTGGAAAGAGGAAAAGGTCCCACCGGGAGTGCCAGAATCTGTTCCCCTCCGAACGGCGGCCGGGACGTCGGGACGTCTGAGGCGTTAGGTTCGGGGCAGATGCTAGTAGGTGCTATCCGTCCACCTCTCCGAAGATGCCAAGTTGATTTATGGCACCATATATCGAAGGTTTAAACGGATGCGACCGATGTAGCAGACTTCGTCAGATTCCCCCTCGTTTGAGGGGTTTTTGATTGTGGGGACGCTCTTCCCTGCAGGCGCAAGCCCCTGCAGTTAATTATGCTACCGCATTGCGGTAACAACTTTCTCCTTCTCCAGATGGTCACTTCGTGTCGTGGGTGTTTGTTTTATTGCCCGTGGATTGTTTACGGAGACTGAGTTATGTCGTCGCCCGTAGGGCGTGGACTAGCCCAAATCCGCATTATCTTAAATTTGGTTTTGGGGGGGGTTTTGGTTTGAGGATACGTCAGCCCTACTCGAGGCTAAGATCAACTCAAACGTTTGTTAAGGATACGTTAGTCTAACTTTGTGACTAAGATCAACTTAACGGGATCGTTTAGATCCGACAAAAAAGTGTTTGGACTCTAATGTTCCAGTTTAGGGACATAGTGGTCCATCGTCTGTATGGCTGTCGGGACCCATCGCCTCTCTGACGACGTTGAAGGATTACGACGACAGATGTCAGAGGAGTTCAGAGATGTACCCTTGAGCCGGAGTTAATTTGGGGGATTCGTAGTCCAGTATGTTTGAGGGTTTAAGGACGCGTTAGCCATCTTCAAGGCTAAGATCAACTTAAACGGGACCGTTTAGGTCCAACAAAAGAGCATAGGAAAGGGCTCTATTGTTCTAGTTTAGGGACGTTGCGGTCCATGGGTAGTTTAAGGACATTGCGGTCCGTGGGTAGTTTAAGGACATTGCGGTCCGTTGTTAGTTTTAAGACATCTCGGTCAAGGTTAAGGACGTCGTAGTCCGTGGGTTTAAGGACTCCACAGTCCGGTATGTGCTCTGGATACATCACACGGGTTCACTGCCGTGCTTAGCGAGGACCAGGCTCCGCTCTGGATGCTTCACACGGGTTCACTGCCGTGCTCTGCGAGGACCAGGATCCGCTCTGGACGTTTCCCACGGGGTCAGAGAGTGACATTATCCGTGTTCCACGTAACCAGGAATTTTGCATTAGGCATGGGTTTAAGGACCCTACAGTCCATATCATGGATGGTCATCGGGACCCGTCACCTCTTTGAAGACATTGAGGGATTACAATGCCAAGTATCAAAGGAGTGAAGAGATGTACCCTAGAACCGGAACGGCTTGAATAGTCCCTGACCCAATTTGGGGTCAAGACTAATTAATTATGTTATGAGCCCATTAGCCCAGTTAATCACAAATTGAGGACTTATGGCCAGCTTGGGCTAAGTCCAGTCAGGTCTGGAATATTGACTTCTTGTTGGTTCATTGAGGGAGAGGCTTTGCCTCTATCCCTTTAGCCAATTGGGCCAAAACCTAGTGTTAAACACTACAGAGCAATCAGTGTTGAACACTGGGAATGAGGTTGACAAGTTAGTGTTTAACACTAAGAGATGGTTGGTGTTAAACACCAGCGACAAGGCTTTTCAAATTAGTGTTAAACACTAAAACAGATCAGTGTTGAATACTGCAAATAAAGCTTTTTAATCAGCGTTGAATGCTAAGGCCCAACAGTGTTTTAACACTGGGTTTGAGAGTTTTAACTTAGTGTTAAACACTAAGGTAAGAGGGGTCACGTGGCAGCACGTGAGAGCGCCCTCCCTTCGTTTGTTCTGCTGACATTGCTACATCTTTCAGGGCATCACGTGCCATCACGTGACGGGCATTCATATGCCTATGTATCAGAGCCTCTGTCAAGGGTCACGTGGGTCACGTGGGGTGCTGTTTCAAGGGGCTTTCTGTTTATCTCTTGAGGGGGTCACGTGGTGGCACGTGACCCTGCCTTCATGTATTTTGTTTGGAGTCTTTGTTAATCTTTTTCAAGAATTAAATTCCTCGAGCTCTAGATTTTCAGAGGAATTAAATTCCTACTTCCTTTCGAAGACTTTGTTTTTTTCTCGAATAGAGTTTAACTCTGAATTTTCTGTAGGAATTAAATTCCTCATATATGCGAGGGGCTGAATAGGGTTAAACCCTAATAAAAGTTTCTTAAGGAGTTTAAACTTCCATCCTCTGTTAAATTATGATTAAGGGGATTGAATTCCTGATGTTTCAACAGAACTGGTTTTTTTTTACTTAGGGTTAAACCCTGTTTCTTCTTTTGTTCGGAAGGAATTAAATTCCCATGATATAGGGTCCAGCCCTAACTTTTATTTTGGAGGAATTAAATTCCTATAGTCCTGTGAGAATTAAATTCTCGAGCTTGCATTCCTTCTCTATGTTTTGGATCTGCATGGCAGGATCTCGACCCATTGAGAATTAAATTCTCAACCTTAAGGGGAGATGTGCGCTTTGCAGATCCTCTATCAAAGAGAGAAGAAATATGTTCTTCTGTTTTTACATATCAGAGTTAAACTCTGTTGAGAATTAAATTCTCCTTCTTTCCAATGTCTTTCCCTTTCTTACCTAGGGTTTTTGCAGAAGATCTGAGTATCAAAGCTCTTCTCCTTCTCTCTTTTCTTCTCTGCGTATGTATATCTCTCTTGTGTCCCTTGGCTCCTATTTATAGGAGAAGCAGCCGAATCAATCAGTTTTTTGACGAATCTTCATTGAGATTTGATTTGCGTCCATTATTCATTTTGGGCCTTTGGATTATCAGGTGAATTTTATTCACCATTGGATCTTGAATCCAGAGATTCTCCTTTGTTATTTTGGTTAGATTTAAGGGGGAAATATTTCCAAACCCGAGATTTTCCATAGATAGATGATATTTAATCATCTCTGAATCTTTAATTTGATCGGTCCCGAATAATTACTTTCCTTTGGAAAGATTCGAATTTCCTTCAGAATTTAATTCTGTCGTCAAAAATGGGCTTTGAAAGCCAGTCACGTGTGACCACGTGACCCATGGTCACGTGTAGACACGTGACCCTCTTTGGAATGAGCCTTCTGCGCTGCGTCTTCTGATTGCTGCTTAAACATCACGTGCTACCACGTGACCCCTGGTCACGTGTGAGCACGTGACCCTTGTTTGAACTCTCTTTCTTTGGTTCAACGGGAGAACGGGTCTGCTGTCTTGAACGTCACGTGTCAACACGTGACTCTGGTCACGTGAGAGCACGTGACCTTTTCTTGAAGCTCTTTTCCTTGACTTGATCAGGGAACCAATGTGCGCCTTTGCTGCTTGAATTTAAATGTCACGTGCCGACACGTGACCTTGATCACGTGGGAGCACGTGACCCTTCCTGAAGCCCCCTTTTCTTCGACTTAGTCAGGAGACTGAACTTGCTTGAATGATGCGTTTAGGTGTCACGTGCGAACACGTGACCGCTAGTCACGTGTAAGCACGTGACCCTCTTCTGAAGCTTTTCACAGAAGCTTCCTGATTTTAAATCAGGAAACAGCGGTATCTTGCAGGTTCATCTATTTGTTGGTCGTAGTCTCACATTTGTAGCGTTTTTTCCTGAATTTCACTGTATTGTTCTGAGAACCTGTAAGCTGCAACTATTTAGCAGACATGGATCAAAAACACCTATTTATTTGCAATATGATTAAAAATGGGGAGTATAATAATGCAAAATTCTGATATGAACAAATACCCCCAAACTTATCTTTTGCTCGTCCCGAGTAAAACTATTTTTATTCTCGAAAAAATCCTAACCTCACTTTCGCAGGGAATCGCGATTGCACTGTCCTCGTGCAACAAGCCGTTAAACCTCTAGGTGTCCCTAGTAGGAGGAGTGTTGTCTCCTGAGGGTTTTCAGCGGATACTACCCACAAAATCCGATCAATTTGGCCTATTGATTTTCATTCTTCAATTCGGTGTTCTAGCAAGAAATCATATTATCTTCAACTCAGAAACCATCATCCCGTATTTTTCACACTCACTTATCATTTAACTTAAGATCGTATATGTTCTGTAAATTTATTTAGCTTTTAGCATCTTTTGAATTTTCCTTCTAAGGTTCTATCTCAACTTAGGAATTTTTATCATCTCTACTGAAGATATAAGTCCTATTTTTCATTCCTATCTCTCATCCAAACCCCAATCATATACCCCTACATGTGTGTATGTATCAACCCTACACTTGGAAATTCAGTTCAAGCTATCATACTCTTGTTCATTGTCCAAAGTACTTTTAGTTGGTGAATTTTAGATGAAATTGCTCACACATCCTTCATGCGACCGTTAATATTTCTTGAGGTACTAACGACCGATTACAAAATGTGTTTGCGCATTAATGCGTAATTCCTCGTCTTATAATACCTAAGGCTTTATCAGCGACTCCCAAACCAGTTGGTCTAAGGCACTAGGTGATAAAGCATGCTCGCTATATATTTTTTTATTTTACACAGCCTTAAGTAATTACAAAACCAGTGTTCATTTTTTTATAACTCTTTATCCACACTTATAATTTATTTAATTTTTTTTCCTCATACTAAGGATTTTAGACAAGAGCAATTCAAGTTATCCTCTACTATCCTAAGTTTCAAGGTGCGTGTATGTGCGAGTTGTAGGGTATATACTTTCAGAATTTAGACTCAACATTCGGAATTATTTTTCAGACTTACACTTCAATAAAAATTTCAATACTCTTCCCTTATTTTGACTTAGCCCAAGAACTGAACTCAAAATTTGCCTATTTCTAACTAAACTATAAGGTCATATATTTTCCACCGTTAAACTTTAAGAAAGGTTATTTTTAGGGTTTTTAATTTACTAAGTTTAGAATCTAGTTTTTCCCTACTATTCAACCGTCATGTTGAACTTAAGTCAAATATGGTTAAAATTGAATTTTTTTAATTTTTATAATTTTTAAATTTTTTTGATTTTTATGGGTTTTAAAATAAGTTTGCAAATGCAAAAATATACATATGAATGCGACGGAAGAAAGCTTACCGAGCACACCCCCAAACTTAAACTTGGCAGTGCCCTCACTGTCAGGCTACACCAAGAGGATCAAAATTGTCAGCACTCCCGTGTTTTTTTATATGTTTTTTTTATTTTTTTATTATTATTATTAACAGAAAAAGAAAACAAAATATATATACACAAAAAGGTCCACCCTAAACTTAAGTGAAACAATGTTTCCATTGTTTAAACGTTAAAGTTCAGAGTTAGGGAGAAAAAGAGAATAGTATACAAGGCCTTACACAGGCCAAAAGTGAGCACCAACCATTCAAATATTCTATCTCTGTAGTTTGTTGGTTGGTGAAAGATTGCATAGAGGGAAGAAATGGAAAATACGTGAGACCGTGTTGGAAGAAAGGTGAAATACGGTTTCGGTATATTAGGAGAAGAATGGCGGAAGAGAGAAAAAAGCGTAGTACGAACTTGAGGGTGTAAATTGAGTGAATAAATTAGCACAAATTGTGATGACCGATATATAAAAACAGATTATGCTAGTCTATCAACCCTTCGAGAAATGGGGTCAAATCCCTCAAGATTCGTGAGAAAACATGGGTACGTCGAACTTGGTAAACCAGACATTTAAAATGAAAGTGTAACGGTTTTTTGCAAGGTCGGAATGAGGATGGAA
The DNA here is from genome assembly GCA_030015575.1 of Agapanthus africanus. Classification (NCBI taxonomy): domain Eukaryota; kingdom Viridiplantae; phylum Streptophyta; class Magnoliopsida; order Asparagales; family Amaryllidaceae; genus Agapanthus; species Agapanthus africanus. The sequence continues at coordinate 535,570,626 of JASDDO010000010.1, read as the reverse complement.
GGAAGTGATTGAGGAAGGGTATCGGTTAAAGATTCAGGAGGGTGAGCGCAAATAGAATGAATTGGAAAATCCGACTCCTCAAGTAAAACTGCTTCATCCTCAGTAATTTCCTCAATACTCTCCTCAAAATTTAGCTTATCCATGTAATTCTCATCAAAATCAAGACGCATATGAAGTTCGGGAAAAACATCTAATGACTCGGGATGATGAATTGGAGAGAAAAATTCAGTCAAATCTGCGGGTTCATCATCCAAAGTATTTCCAGCGTCGATATCCTCGATCAAGTGAAAATCAATTTTCTTAGACACCTCATCAAAAGCATGGATATTAATCAATTCAGGTTCTAGAGTGGAGGTGTAGAGGTCAAAAGGATTGGTGATGGTTTCGCTCGAAAGGGACCTTTCACAATTAGGTAAATCAAACACTATAAAGTCACACAACTCATTAAACGTTTTAACTTCAACTGGTGAATCATTTGGAACACTTGATAGACATTCAAAACCGGAGTTGTGGGATTCAATAGGGGATGGGTAGGTTTGATTTGGAAGGGTGTACAGCTCACTCTCACCACTCAAATTCTCAATCTGTCCAACCGCCTCATCATAAATTGGAAAATTTGGAGCTAGTTTGAAACTAGCTACCGGGTCACTAGGTTGTATGAGGGTGGCCATGGACGCATTCAAATCCATCATTTTTTAGCTTGACGCCACCATAAAATCTTTCAACGACTGTTCCAGACTAGACATAGGTTGTGACGGGGTTTCAGTAAAAGATTCAAAATTGTTTGGATACTTGAAACTCCCAATTGGCTGTGAAGAAGCAATGTCTAGGGAAGGTGCAAAAGTCGGGTAGGACTGGTAGGAATTGAATGGTTGGACAGGATTATGATCGATATTTGGATAAGAAGGTGAATGGAATTGTTGATCCAAAGAATTCACAGTGGTGAAAGGAGTGAAAGATCGGTTACGAGATTGTTCAATATGTTCAGCAATAGACATGGGTTTCGGAGTTACAACAGGACTCGAAAAAAGAGTATCAACATAAGAAGGTGGTGAAGGTTGAAATGGTTGATATAATGTGGATTGCGGAGTCCAACTGGTTGTTCTAGACGCGTCTATTCGATCTTTCAAAGAAATTTTGGGCATGGAGGGTTCGTTCGAAATTTGACCAAAACAAGAAGCGTAGGAAGTAATGTCTGGTTGAAGGTACCAAAGTTCGGCAAGAGTTTTGCGAGGTAGGGTACCCATGATGTGATGAGAAAAAGGAAAGGAATGTGAATTGTTTTTATTTTTATTTTTATTTTTTCAATTTTTATTTTTATTTTTATTTTTTTAAAAAATTGTTTGTTTTTGGTGTTTTGAAATTTTTGAAAGAGCTTTGCTAAAATTTGTACAGAACTACGGCACAATCACAATTTAAGCTTGCACAATCAAGCCTAGAGCTAGGGTCTCCTAAGTCAACTAGACTGCTCCTAACTGTTCCAAAGCGACATGTTGTGAAATATCCCTCAAATCGCCTCTTCACCGCCAATTGTGCCCAGGTAAGCACAAATGAAGAAAAGAGGGATCCGCTCATGAATCACCGTGAGACGGGCCTTTTAAAATTACCTTTCTCACTTGTCTAGCCTAGGCACCACAAAATCAGGTTTAGATAAACGACTGAATGCCCACATCCTTCCTTTGTCCTAATGAGCGCGACAGTCCTTAATAGGCTGAGTCTAGATATTTTTTTAATTAGCTCAAGGGTGATGCATATGCTTTTAGTGATTTTTGGGGTCTTAGAAAGGGTAATGAAATCCCCACCCAATCTTGATTAGTGTTATAGCCCCTTAAAAGTCCGTATTAATTATGCAAAGCAGTTAACACACCAAAAATCTAAAACACTTGCAAATTTTTTTTTTATTTGGCAGCGCAAAGAATCCTGCACAAAAACAATTTATTGGAGAGGGAGAAAAATTTTACGCAAAGAACCCTGCAGGAAAAAATCTCGTCTTCTCGTTCCCAAGTCGATTCTCCGTGCGAGCGATTCCCCCACGAAACAAGTACGAGAGGGATAACTTTATTCTTGAGAACCTTTTCTCTTCGATCAACAGTCGACATCGGTCGTTTCTCAAAGGTCAAATCCACCCTTACAGTCAGCTCCGAATGATCTAGCACGTGTGTTTCATCTCGAACATACTTATGGAGTTGAGATACATGAAACACGTCATGAACATTCGCCAAAGATGATGGTAAGGCCAATCGATAAGCCACTTCTCCAACACACTTAATAATCTCGAAAAGCCCCACGAATCGAGAATTAAGCTTGTCTCGACTCCCAAAACGAATCACTCCTCTAGTAGGTGATATCTTTAAGAATACAAAATCACCAACAGCGAACTCTAAAGGTCTTTTTAATGTATCGGCCCAACTCTTCTGTCGATCCTGTGCTGCCTTCATGTGATTCCGGATGGTATTAACATTCTCTACGGTTTGCATAATAAGATCTGGTCCCAACAATCTTCGTTCTCCAATATCGTCCCAACAAACGGGTGAGCGACACTTGCGACCATACAATATTTTTAATGGAGCCATCTGAATTGTCGCCTGAAAGCTGTTATTGTAAGAAAACTCTAACAAGTGTAGATGATCCTCCCATGAACCCTTGAAGTCCAACATGCAAGCTCTCAACATATCTTCAAGAGTTTGGATCGTTCTCTCCGACTGGCCATCTGTCTGAGGATGATAAGCGGTGCTAAACATCAATCCCGTCCCTAAACTTTCCTGTAAACTCCTCCAGAAGTGCGATAAGAATCGGGTATCATGGTCGGAAACGATGCTCATAGGTACTCCATGCAATCTCACAATCTCCTGCATGTACCGCTCTGCCAACGCTTCCGTCGAATGACCAACTCGAAACGATAAGAAATGAGCTGCCTTGGTTATGTTAGTGTTGATGCCCTAGAGGCCATTACTATATCATACCAGTTTGCATATTACTTAATGGAAGTTTGGGATATCCACAGTTGTATTGACAGTCTTGCTAAAAATGGTAGTATGCTACTTGGTTTATGTCTACTTTAATATGTGCATATGTTTCTTTTAACGTATCGCTTATACATATTAGTAGAGCCCTTAGGATCTTTGCTTGATTACCAGCGTTGTGATGGCAGTCACACTAGTAGGGGCTGGGTAGTCTATAAGCAACATCCTATACAGGTCCCTGGTCGTTGGATTATCGAGACAGGGCATCGATACTCCGGAGTAGACTGGTGTATATGCTTCTCATCCCAGCATAGGGAGATGGTCTGTCCCACAGCTATCAGTACGTCGTACTGGAGATAGTATGCAGGTGCTCGTTAGGTTACGGGTACACCGGACAGGACTCGCCGGGAACTGCAGGTTGGATTTATACCCATCGTCAGATAGCAGTTCCCAGGTGACATGAGTACAGCTTAGTCCATCGACTTGACACTGCTACTTCGCCTCGGGTGTGTTCCTACCGTTCTTAGATTACTACCCTACCATGGATCAAAGGAGTCGTGCAAACAGGTAGTAGTTGGGTGCAGTCCCGAAGCACTTGGAGGCAGTGGCGGTTAGACAGGATTCATCTCTCCCGGTATTGGGGGTTGATATCGCGCTTTGTATGGAGAGCCATTATGCAAAGTCCCTGGCCAGGGCAAGCAGATTTGCTGGCAGCTTCCAGTAGTTTCTCAAGGTGTAATGGGCTTCACTCCGACACGACTTATACCGCTATTATGGGTCTGACGTTTACCGCCCCCTAGGCCCGATATGCGATAGTCCTAGACGAACAGACCGGATTGTACGGAGATTGTCACATCAGGCTCAGTAAGAGTTCGGATGTGTTTCCTCATCGTCCTTCTTATCGACATCTACCTGGGGACCGTTACGTACAGCTAGTACCGCTTGCGGCCTGTGGTTAAACCCACTGCCAGCGTAGTGTCGAGTCTTTAGAGTCCCATACAGAGAGTTTCCCTGCACCGGGCAAAAGGTGTAGAGGCCGTATGGTTTTACGGCAGGGCCACGGTCACTTACGTACACTTGTGCACGTATTATGATCGGGCAGATAATACTAGCGGGCTTTGGTTTAAGCCAGATTCTAGTATTATACAGATGGATTTATTCAATCAAAGATTATCCATGTTTTTTGGAAATACGGATGGGAGGGGCAGTCTCGTAATTTGTCGGGAAGCTTCTAGAAGAAGATGACTCATTTGTTTTTATTTCTTTTTAAAATTTAAACAAATGAAGTGGAGAGATGAGGTGTAGGTTTTCATTAAATGGATAATGACTCATGAGATGATTCATCTCAAATGAATTAAATGAAGCATGCTAGATATTATGATAGATATTTGTTATGATATTTTGATGCTTCATATTATTCTAAGATGAGACATTATTCATTTCATTATCACAAAAGCTTTCTCTCTCCTCACGTCTTCATCTTCTTCCTCAAAACCTTAATAGCTCTCATGAGTTGAGAAACCTAGGGTTTAAGTGACTAACTAATTCATCTTATTACTCTACACCCTCTAGGAATTCTAGATTAGCGATCTTGAAGCCGTAGTTATCTCAGATTCGATATAGGAGCTCGGACTATAGACTCTCGGGTGGATCGTTTTTGACTCGAGGAGGCCGTTGAGGTGCCGACGTTCCATAGAGCCTACGAGGCATGGAGGATAGCGATGAAGACTCGAAGGACAAGTAACGTGAGGTATAACTTCGAATCAGAGTAGTTAAACCTTTCGTAGTTTGCTAGTAATGGTTTAAACACGATCCGTGTGCTCAAGTCCGTGTTACGAAACTTTGATAATTGTTTTTCATATATTCCGTCTCCCTGCAAGCTTGTGGGGTGCGTGACATGGACTTACAGTGGTATCAGAGCCTACTAAACCTTTACTAGCTTGGTAGCAACTAATTAGAACTTCGATCGTCGGAAAAACGCGAAAACATAACCCCAGACCCCTCAAGTTTCTGTCAATTTTAAACGTGTCGAAAAAATTATTTGATAGGTTTGAAAATTCACAGCAGGGAATTCTAAGAATACTGGGAAAATACGAGGAGGTAACTCGGTGATAAGGCCGTAGATCCGCGGCAGATTAGTGCTATCCGCCGCGGATCCTCCGCCGAGTCAACTCCGAGTTGACTCGGATTTGCACAGTAACTCTTGAATTTGGGTGTTTTGTTTTCCAGTATATTTTTTTTCTGCCCAGGTTACTTCAGTGCTGGCTTGCATTTGGGGTAGACACGGAAAAAAGTTGTCGATCGATATTCTAAGTTATTTGCTAATCTGGTTTTATCTGTAATATTTAATGTGTTCGTAAACCTCCCCTAATTGCTTGTATGTCGGTTAGCAGGGGGTTGCACATTTCTGTAATGGTTTTTACTGGCTTGTGTATATGAACTTGATTGGATCGTTGTGATGATTAGCCGGGGTTTGAGATAAGATTTTATATTCATTCATTCGATGTAAATTGTAATATGATGTGATATTCTTTTGCGGGGCACATCCGGGCTGAGATTGTAGCCACCATTGTATTATTTCATTTACTGTTTTTTGCTCCTAGGATAGACCCAAGATGGGGTGCATAAACTACCGGGTACTTTGAAGTGTTCAGTGGCCTACTCACGTTGTTGAGGGAGACCGCTTCACTTCGGGTACTTGGCGAGTAGTTTGCCGTACCCGTAAGGGTCTAGGGTGGGGTAATAGCTATTCATCACAACTGTGTAATCCGTCTTTCGTTGCAGGCTTAAAGGAAACGCGGATTGCTTGTATATCCAATAATGTTCATCTGTGATCTGGAATGCCTATTATTGCGGCTGACGAATGTACAATATCTATATATGATAGCTATTAGACATTAATTATGTTTTACACTCGCGCTAGCCCAGCCCCCGCTCTGTTGTTAGTTAAGTAACCTAACGGGTGAATGACGGGACCCAGTGGCGAATGCGGATGGCATAAGAGGACGTTGTATTTTCGTTGTTTTCTGCAATGATAGGTTAATTGATGGGACACATTATATTAATGCAAAGAAAATAAACCAAAGTTGAATCGTTGGAACAAATTTGAAAGAAACCACTCGGTTATTTTAAAAAGAGCAGAATTTTTAATTGTGGAGCTTTAACCACTGCTTTTAAAATGCTATCAGGTTCCTTCGATTATATCAAGTTCACTACGTTCACGATTTCGCCAAAACCAGTCGTAGCCCTCCGTCATTTCATATGAATGGTCAGTAGTATTCAAGCTATGTTTGTTTGGCCCTTAGTCAAGACATAGTGATTGGTAGCTGCTGGGGTGTTCACATGTAGCATAGATAGATGCGTTGGTTTGGGACAGTCGTATTACTTTGTTTGGCCCTTAGCTAAGAGTATATACGAGTGGGTTCAAATTAACAAGATAATGATGGGTATAACTTGACATGTGACTTATAATTTGTTGGCCCTTAGTCAAGGTCATAAGAGCATGGGGCAAAAATCCACATCGGGAGTTTCTAAAGAAACTGAAACTTACTATTGTTGCATACCATTTGGAGTTTGATGAATGTTGGTAGGATTCCTTCAGTATTATCACACGATGATATTTGGATCCCGATCCTACTGTGAGTATCCGCTACTCATCAGGAGATTCGTCACTTAACGATCAATGCTATAAACCAAGTAGGTGTCGAGAAAGGTGTCAGCGGGGCTACGCCCCCAGAGAAAAGAGGTTATTTAATTAAGGAACTTCACGAAAGCGTTGGAAAACCTCCCTCGAAGTACCAATACCGGCCTGGCTGAACGGTTAAGCAAGTATTGTACGGTGAGATCAGTCCTGGCTAATTCTTCTTTTATGGTTTGAGGAAGGATTCGAGAAACAGTGGGAGTCATCCAGTTTAGATAAACTAAAAACCAATCTAAACTTGCAAAAGCATCATGCTAAAGTGTTCCCCCTCTCTCTCTTTGCAGCGACCTTGTGACCATGACTAGGTTACATCTAGATAACAAAATGACTGAATCTGACTTATATGATTGGCAAAGGTCTGTCCAGATGTCCATTGCCTATCATAAGCTGGACCACCCTATTACTACTCTAGCCGCCACCGTCCCAGGTCCAGTTTCCACCGTCGCGGATATAGATATCCGTCAGACAAGGGAAAATGATAATGTGAAAGCCAAGTGCCTCGTGTTGGCTTCAGTCGATGGTGTATGCCAGAAGCAGCACGAGAAGATGGACTTAGTTTCCATCTTTCTCCATAACAAAGATTTATATGGAGAGCAATCTCGTATCGCAAGATATGAGACCTCGAACGAATTATTTCAAGCGAGGTTAGCTGTCGGGTCATCTGTAGGGGACGACATCCTTACGATGACTAGATATATTGATGAGCTCAAGGACCTGGAGACCACGTTGGGAAACAATTCATACGCTGACTTATTTCCATAGTCCCTGTTCCCCTCTGAATGGCGGCGCACAAGACTGCGGTGTCCTGACGCTGAGATTCGGGGCAGATGCTATTTGGTTTTATCCATCCACCTCTCCGAAGATACCAAGTTGATTTATGGCACCGTGTATCGGAGGTTTAAACGGATGCGGCCGATGTAGCAGACTTCATCAGATTCCCCCTCGCTTGAGGGGTTTTTGATTGTGGGGACGCTCTTCCCTGCAGGCGCAAGCCCCTGCAGTTAATTACGCTACCGCATCGCGGTAACAACTTTCTCCTTCTCCAGAATTTCACTTCGTTTCGTGTGTGTTTATTTTGTTTGTGGTTGCCCGTGGATTGTATACGGAGACTGAGTAATGCCGTCGCCCATAGGACGTGGATTAGTCCAAATCCGTATTTACTTAGATTTGGGTTTGGTGTTTTTAGTTTAAGGATGCATTAGTCGCGTTGCGGCTAAGACCAACTTAAACGTTCGTTAAGGATACGACAGTCCTGTTTGAGACTAAGATCAACTTAACGTGATAATCCATTTAATATCTGGCCATCGGGACTCGTCACCTCTCTAACGTCGTTGAAGGATTACAACGGCAGATGTCAGAAGAGTTCAGAGATGTACCCTTGAACCAATGTTGATTTGGAGTTTTATAGTCCGTTTGAATGTTTAAGGATACGTTAGCCGTGTTTGGGGGCTAAGATCAACTTAAACGGGATCGTTTAGATCCGGCAAAAGAGCATTTGGAGGCTCTATTGTTCCAGTTTAGGGACGTAGTGGTCCATAGGTAGTTTAGGGACGTTGCGGTCCATGCTCCAGTTTAGGGACGTTGGGGTCCATATTCCAGTTTAGGGACGTGGTGGTCCATGTTCCAGTTTAGGGACGTGGTGGTCCGACATTAGTTTAGGGACGTTTCGGTCCAGCATTAGTTTAGGGACGTTTCGGTCCAGCATTAGTTTAGGGACGTTTCGGTCCAGCATTAGTTTAAGGACGTTTCGGTCCAATATTAGTTTGTGTGGTCGTCGGGACCCGTCACCTCTCTGACGTCGTTGAAGGATTACAACGACAGTCGTTAAAGGAGTTCGGAGATGTACCCTCGAACCGGATATAAATTGATTTAAGAGAGAGCTGTGCTCAGTCAATTTTATTTAAGGACTTACAGCCAAAATTGGGCTAAGTCCAGTGGAAAATGTTCAACACCTTTATTTATTTCCGGTCTATTAGACCTGTGCTAGGGTTTTGCCCACACTTAAATAATGCATTGCATTACTTCAGGCCATTTATGCCCATTTTGACTGGGCTCTGCCCTTTTTATTATGATGCAGATCATTTGTTTTGGTCCACTGGACCTTTCAATTGGGCTCTTCCCTTTTAAATAATGCATAGCATTTTATTTATTAGGCCTGTTAAGCCTTTTAATTGGGCCTGGCCCTTCAGGAAATGAAATGCATTGCATTTGTCAGGCGCTTTGCGCCAATCACTGAGCGCAAGCGCTTGTGGTGAGGACACATGTCATGCTCTGGCGAGCGCAAGCGCAACAGCGCAGTGCGCTAGTGCGCTGCGCTGTTGCGCTGCTAACACGTGGCGCGCTCTGGTGAGTTGCGCCAATAAAGGAGCGCAACAGCGCAATTTTTCAAGTGCAAAGCACTGTTTTATATTTTGGTTGATTTTAAATCAAAGAAAACAAGTTTTCTTCTGTTTTCAAGGAACCAATGGTTCATAAGAAAGTGCAAAGCACTGCTATTACTTATTTTTTTCTTTTTATTTAAGATTATTGATCTTGTTCATAGATCAATAGTCTGTCCATAAGAGAATTTTCTCTTTCCTAAAGGTTTTTACCTTCTGTTGTTCTTGAGGAGTTCTCAAGAGTTCTCTTCTCTTTTTTTTTTTAGAAAAATGTTCATCCCTTTTAATTGAGGTCTGGGGTCCTTTTTATAGTGCCCATAAATTAGTTAAGTTTGTTAAAGAGATCTTTCTCTGAGTGATTTGGGGAGTTTTCCCCACCGTTGGATCTTTGATCCAAGGGCTTCTGCTTTGTAGAAGAAAATCTTCTTGTTTTAACAAGAACAGAAAAGATTTCTTAGAAATTTAATTCTGTTTGGCGCAGATGCCCCAGCGCGTGACACGTGTCACGCAGCGCACAGCGCAGCGCAACTGCGCTGACACGTGTCGCGCAGCGCATCTGCGCTAGCGCATCTGCGCTGACACGTGTCGCGCAGCGCACAGCGCAGCGCAACTGCGCTAGCGCATCTGCGCTGACACGTGTCGCGCAGCGCTGTGCTTGCGCAACTGAAGCGTTGCTTCCTTTAATAGAGCTTTGCTCTGATTGGGTGCGTCTTCTCGGGCGCTGCGCTGACGTATCAGCGCCGGACACGTGGCGCGTTGCGCCCGGAATTTGAAGCGTTGCTTCAAAATTTGAATTTTGAATTTCCAGCAGAGCTTTGCTCTAATTGGGGGAAACAAATGCCCCTCCCACCGTTGCGCTCACGTGGCGCGCACGTGAGTGCAGCGGTGGCAAGCCCCTGACCGTTGGATCAAGGGGTGAGCTGAAGGGGCGCAAGCGCCTTCTAAATAGGACCTATGGCCCTTTAGAAAACTTCACCATTTTCTAGATTTTGATTCCAGAGCTTTGCTCTTGCTTAGAACTTCAGAGCTTTGCTCTCGTTTCCAGAACTTCAGAGCTTTGCTCATTTCCAAAGTTAAAAACTTTAGGTAAAATTAAATCAAATTAACTTAAATTAACCTTAACTAAAGAGCTTTGCTCTTACAGAACTTTTGATCTAAATAGATCCCCATTGGGGTTTTATAAACAGAGCTTTGCTCTCAAAAACTTGTAGATCTACAGGGATCTTGTTCATAGGTTTTAACCCATGAACAGAGTTTTGCTCATAGATCATCTGTGAATCTTTTAGATCTAAAAAATGAAAAGTTTTCACAAGTTTTTCATGGATTTTCCAAGATTTCAAAAATTTTAATTCCCTTAGGTGTAGACATTTTCTGATGGACTTTTCCATTATCACCATAGAGCTGTGCTCTTTTTTAAGGAATCTTATTTCCCTGGGGCCAGAGTTTGACAAGTGTCACTCTGTGACAGAGCTTTGCTCTGAAAGAGGAGATTTTCTTCTTGTCTCTAGGGATTCTTCCCACCCCCCTTTTTTATAAATGGGAATGTTTTTCTGGGGACCAACTGACAATCTCATCCAATGATGAGGTTGTCTGACGTATTGTCATCCAGATTTTATGGGTCCCCCTTTGGTCTCCTACTCACTGCACTGCTGTGTGGTGTAATTAATTAATTTTAATTTAATTTAATTAATGCATTTTTTTTTAGATGCCAAACGTTGGAATTACAACATTAACGGCTAAATTGTTCTATTTGCAGCGATCATGTCTCTAGACACTTCATTCCCGTTCGTTCGCTCGGAGGAGGGATTTCCTGAGGCGCCCTCGGACCGTGAAGTCCTGGCCATGATTAAGGAGTATGACCCGGAATACAAGAGTCTCCACCTTTGGGGGTCGTGGTATAATCAGATCATCATGGGCCGCCGGAGCTTCACATGCGCGGTGCCGTCGGAACCCATCACGACGATTCACTATGCTACCCCACCCTCGATGCAGTATGCTGTGGAGATGGCGGATTGGACATCGAAGGGTTTTCTTCATCCGTCTATAGATGCCATCCCGGTCCAGCATCCTATGGTCTTGGATATCCTAGGACGCCGTATCTATCAGGGCGAGGCGAGACCTTGGGGGCAATCATATAACATTGGTCTGATCTCCCGCCATCCGGTTGGCTATCTACCATGGGCCCGGTACATCCTGTCGATGAAAAAGTCGCAATTGATAAGGTTAGGACTGTACACCGCAGTGTACGTCTCTCTGTTTCAATATCCCACGCTCCCGACCTGGTGGTTTAAGGCTTTCCTGGAGCAATGGAACATTCCTACCCACACTTTCCTTGCCATGGATCGGGAAGTGTCAATCTCTTTGGAAGAGTTCGCGGAGGTATCCGGTTTACCAGTCATGGGAGAACATTATGAGGAGTTGCTCCCGACAGATGTGTACGTCTTTGGTGCTAGGCCGATGGTAAGGGGGGTCACGCCAGAGAATGCTGTTCAGCACCAGTTCCCAAGCTTGATCAAAGTGTTGAACATATATGAATCCCTCTTTGTCAAACATGGGAGTCGGGGAGTTAACTTTGAGGATTTCATTGCTCGGTTTCTTCACCCAAACGTCCTTTCTGCAGACACTGCCAAGTTTGCCACCCTTGAGGACCCTTTCGGTTTAGGATTGGATAACCTGCCGGCGAATGAAGTAGGCCAAAAGGATTTTTTTCTTCCTAACTTCCCGACCATGTCTCTTGCAGAAGTTGCGGCCCCTGGAATGGATGAGGAGGCATTTTTCTTAGGATTTCTCGGGCTATGGTTGAGTTGGATCGCGATCCCAATGCACTCTCATCGGATGAGGCCCTCTGTCTTTTACCCAGCCCACCGGATGGCCATCGGGGTAAAGGTGGCTGTTGAGATCGCTGGCTTGGCGCACCTATACCACGGCCTCAGTCGAGCAGCAGATGCTAATGAGCCCGTGGTACTGCACGTGGTCTTCCCGATGCATTACTTTGCATCGTGGCTCGAGCTATACACGGCGGGTGTCTTCAGCATGCATAAAAGGCCCTCGTTCTTTGACAAGTGCGGCTTTCCTCGCATTATACAGCTGATCGGCGCATCAATTGTAACCCCATCACCGCGGAACGCCAAGGGCTTACTCCTTCGCCCTCATACCGTTGGAGCCGGTATGTCCTTTGTCGATAAGGTATTGACCATTGGAAAGGTGTCTACCACTGTGACACGGCCATTACAAGATGTCTTTAAGGATGGAGCCTCAATTTTGACGGCTCGGGAGACCCTTCACTTATATTCCATTAGACCGGGTTTCCTAGTTTTTAGGCAGAATGGTGTGGCAATTTTTATGAGGTACAACCTGCATCGTTTTCCTCAACAACTGGGCTACGATCAAGGGGTCCCCTTGGAAGCCTTCTTGCTGGAACCCACTGCCACTGAAGAAGGGATGGAGAACGCACTGCACCATTTCATGCGCCTGAATACGAGCTCTCATTTTTTTATCAATGCGCCGGCTTACGCTCCGAGACTCCTCAATGTGTACAAAGACTGGTACAATCATGCAACAGGAGCAGTTATAAAGGAGGAAAGGCGACTGTTGGTCGATCGTAAGGGTGCGCCTCCAGGTACCGATCGCAACGCTCCTTTGGTTCCTAGGACTCCAGTAGTCGCTCCTCTAAAAGATGTCGGGGGCAGACCATCACGTGGGCAAAGTCCTCCGCATGGATTGCCGCTTCCTGATATTGCAGATGCAGCCCAGCGCCTCGTGCTCCAGTGGAGACAGTGGTCGTGGCCTCGCCGGAGTCCGGTGTAAGTGCAGACATCGGGACCCGTCGTCCCAAAGTGGCTGCTAAGCGAAAGTCGATCCCACGTGAGCCTAGGGTCGGAAGGAAAAAGAAAAAGAAGTCGCTCTTCGCCGCGGACGTCGTGTTCGGTCAGGAACCTCATGCCCCCTATGCCGAGGGCCTGATCGAATACGGGACTAACGAAGGACTAGTGATGCCCCCGCCGGACGATACAGACTTGGAGGCTGCTCTCGAAGCTTCAGCGTGGTTGGCGAGGTGTGACGCGTGGCTGGCTAAACTAGCGCAATCAGGTAACTACTAGTCGCATTTTCTTTATTGCAACATATCCTCTTCATTGCCTTTGACTAACGCTTTTCTTTCCTTTCTTCCAACAGGCATCACTGATGAAGAAGCCATCGCCGCTTCTTTGAAGACTTTCCAGGAGGAGGAACGTCTTAGAGCGTCTATGGGCCTTAGTAAGTTTTAATCCATCAAGTCTCCATCTCCCTCGTGTTATGGTCGATCTAACCTCTCCCCTTTTATTGCAGAAACCTCAATGCCGTTCCCGCCAAGCGACGCAGATGTTTTACCAGCTGCCGATGTTCCTTCTTCTTCAGGGTTACCGCAAGAAGTCCGTCTTGAGGAGCCGATGAGAGACGCCTTAAAGGCTCTGGAGGTTTCTTTGTTTACGGATGACGATGCCGCGGTGAAAGAGGCATCACAGAGGTCCATTGTGACAGCTCGGGAGGAAAGAAAGCGGCAAAGGCGTGAGGCGAAGGCGCGCCGGGCTGCCTTGGCTGCGGGAGCGGGCCCCAGCACCGTCCCTCACGCTAACACTCCATCTGAAGAGCCCCCTGTCGCCCTATCCACTGCCCGCAGGGAGGTGGCGCGCGCAGTTCGGAGCGCAAACGGTAAATCCGCTTCAGGTAATATTTCTCTCAGAGTTTTTGTTATAAGGATTTTAATGCCATTGGTCCTTATATCTCCTATCTTGCAGGGCCAAGTCCGATCGAGGGGGAAGCGGAAACCGTTGATCCCAAAGAAACAGAGGAGGCGGATGAGGCGCTCGAGGCCGGCGATCTCGTGGTGATGGTGGACGATACAACCGCGACTACTGAACCTGAGAGAGTAGTGGGTGAGGTAGCCATGATTCCCGAGGACGAGTCAACCGCTCCTTCTCTGGAATATGGCAATACTCCAGTCATAGCCCTCCCCGTCTATGGTCCTCCGCCGTCTCCAGGTCTCGCGAGCACCACGATGGTTCCCATTGAGTCAGGTGATGAGGCCACGGGCGGTGGTCTCATGTCAATAGAAGAGGGAATCGCCTCCGTTTCAGCCGGCAGCTCATCAGGTAAATCCCAAGTTGCTATCCTTTTTTTTTATCTTACAATCCTTTCTGACAAATTCGCATTTGTTGTAATGCAGGTGCAGCCAGTGCCGATGCCCCACTGCTCGAGGGAGCGCCTTCTGTAAGTCCACGTTGCGACCCCTGGTTCTTACGGGGAGGCGGAAACGGTATAAAAATCAAATTTTTAGCGCAAGGGGCAACATGGACTAACAAAGTCGGGATCTTTTCCTAAACTAAAACTAGCAAACTTGCTAAAGAGAGTTAGCTACTCGGAAATATGGTTATACCTAAACTTGAACTCCTTCTTCTTGAAACCTTGTAGAGGTTGATGGTTCTCTTCTTGTCGCCTTCTTCCGTCGAAGATGGATCCACCTGAGGGTTCAACCTTCGGGCTCTTTCTCAAACTTGGAGAGAACTAGAATCTCCGGCTTGCTAATCCTTTGATCCTAGAGTGAGTAGAGAGTGTCTAAGGGGTGCTTTTGTTTTAAGGAGAGGGATTCTCAACACATGAGAAGGGTTCTCCTTTTGCTAGAGGAAGAAGAAGATGAAGTGAGGAGAGAGAATGGTTATGAAAGAATGAGCTCTCTTTTTCCTTTTTGCAACCATATCAAAAGAAAAAGAATTATCTAATTAGTAATAATAATTCAAATGAGAATAGTTGATGGTAGTTTTGGAATGACACTATCATGCTTCATTAAATGAGTGTAAGCATGAATCAAGGAGAATCCTTTCAAAGCATGATGGTGGTCAACATTCAACCATGGTCAACAAGTCAACCATGGTCAACAAGTCCACAAAATCAACCATAACAATATTTCATTTAATTACTATTATTAATTGATATTTCATAAATCTATTAGGGTTTGGAAAATGACGACTGTCAACTGTGCATACGCACCCGTTCCGAAACCCTAATGAAAAACCTCATCCTCCGCCTCAAGCAACTGTGCATACACACCTGCATTCTCGTTCCGAGGAACAAGAATACCAAGATATAAAAGCAACCCCAAAACTTATACCAGTATCTGGCTTAAACCAGAGCCTGCCAGTATAATCCGTCCGGACTCCAAACGTGCACAAGTGCGCGGATGAGAACGAACCCTGCCGCAAAACCATGCGACCTCTACTCTGTTTTGCCCAAAGGCGAATACCCTCTGTGTGGGACTCTAAAGACTCGACACTACGCTGGCAGTGGGTTTAACCACAGACCGCAAGCGGCACTAGCCGTGCGTAACGGTCCCCAGGTAGATGCCGACAAGAAGGCTGACGAGGTGAACCCCATCTGAACTCCTACTGAGTCTGAATGTGACATTCTCCGTACAGTCCGGTCTGTTCGTCTAATACATCGCATGTCGGGCCTAGGGGCGGTAAAACGTCAGTCCCCCAATAACGGTACAAGTCGTGTCGGAGTGAAGCCCAAAACACCCTGAGATAACACTGGAAGCCTACCAGTATATCTCGCTTGCCCTGGCCAGGGACTACTCGTGTAATGGCTCTCCTAGACACAGCGCGATGTCAACCCCCAATACCGGGAGAGACGAATCCTGTCTAACCGTCACTGCCTCCAAGTGCTTCGGGACTGCACCCAACCACTACCTGTTTGCACGACTCCTTTGAGCCGTGGTAGGGTAGTGATCAAACTGCAGTGGGAACACACTCGAGGCGAAGTGGCAGTGTCAAGTCAGCGGACTAAGCTGTACTCATGTCACCTGGGAACTGATAACTGACGATAGGTATAATACCAACCTGTCAGTTCCCGACGAGTCCTGTCCAGTGTACTCGTAACCTAACGAGCACCCGTATACTATCTCCAGTACGACGTACTGATGGCTGTGGGACAGACCATCTCCCACACTGGGATGAGAAGCGCATACGCTAGTCTACTCCGGAGTATCGATGCCCTGTCTCGATAGTCCTGCGACTAGGGACCTGTATAAGGATGTGCTTACAGATTACCCAGCCCCCACTAGTGTGACTGCCATCACAACGCTGGTAATCAAGAAAAGATCCTAAGGGCTCCACTAATGCGTATAGGTGATATCGCAAAATAAACACATGTACACATTGAAGTAGAAACAAACCAAGTAGCATACTACTATATAGAGCAAGATTGTTTATACAAGGTGAATATCCCAAGCTTCCATTAAGTAATATACAAACTAGTATGATACAGTAATGGCCTCTAGGGCATATACACTAACAATCTCCCACTTGCACTAAGGCCATGTACTGGCGTATCGAAGACCTATCATCTCAATCAGCCGCTCGAACTGAGTCTGGGGTAGGGCCTTGGTGAATGGATCTGCAGTGTTTTCTTCTGAAGCAACCCTCCGAACCTCGATCTCCTTGCGATCCACGATCTCCCTGATCAGGTGATACCGCCTCAAGATGTGCCTGGATCTCTGATGGGACCTGGGTTCCTTCGCTAAAGCTATAGCCCCGTTGTTGTCGCAATACAGAGGTATTGGGTCAACAATGGACGGAACCACCTGAAGTTCTTTCAAGAACTTCCTTATCCAGACAGCTTCTTTTGCGGCATCAGATGCAGCAATGTATTCCGCTTCCATCGTCGAGTCTGCAACGGTTTCCTGTTTGGAACTCTTCCAACACACCGCCCCTCCATTGAGGGTAAAGACAAAACCCGACATGGACTTGGAATCATCCTTGTCACTATGGAAACTGGAGTCAGCAAAGGCCTCGATCTGGAGGTCTTTTCCGCCATACACCAAGAACATCTCCTTAGTCCTTCTCAGGTACTTGAGAATGTTCTTTACTGTTATCCAGTGTTTCTCTCCAGGGTTTGACTGATACCGGCTTACTACACTCAGTGCATAAGCTACATCCGGTCTGGTACACAACATCGCATACATTATAGAGCCTACCGCAGAAGCGTAGGGTATAATAGACATGCGATCCCTCTTCAAATCAGTCTTGGGAGACATCTCTTTAGAGAGGGTGATCCCGTGACAAGCCGGTAGGTTACCGCGCTTGGAATCTTCCATGCTGAATCTTTTCAGTACGGTGTCGATGTACCTGGACTGTGAAAGTCCTAATATCCTCTTGGATCTATCACGATGGATCCGGATCCCCAGGATGTAAGAGGCATCACCCAGGTCTTTCATGGAGAACCTGTGTGACAAGAAACCCTTGACAGATTGTAGCATAGGAATGTCATTTCCTATTAAGAGAATGTCATCCACGTATAAAACAAGGAATACTACAGTTCTCGCTACAAATCTACTATAGATGCATGGTTCATCTGGATTTTTGATAAAGCCAAATTCCTTGACCGTCTCATCAAAACAGATGTTCCAACTCCGCGATGCCTGCTTTAGTCCATAGATGGACTTAAGTAACTTGCACACCTTTCCGCTGCTCCCACTCTGAATAAAACCCTCTGGCTGATCCATATAGACACACTCCTCTAAATTTCCATTTAGAAAAGCGGTTTTTACGTCCATCTGCCAAATCTCATAATCGTGGAAGGCAACAATGGAAAGAAGGATCCGAATGGATTTCAGCATAGCCACTGGAGAAAAGGTTTCGTCATAGTCCAAGCCAGGTCTTTGACGGAAACCCTTTGCTACAAGTCTAGCTTTATAGGTCTCAACCTGTCCATCTACACCAATCTTCCTTTTGAAGATCCACTTGCATCCTACGGGTTTTACCCCGTCTGGAGCAATGTCCAACGTCCATACTTTGTTGGTGTACATGGACTCCATTTCGGTCCGCATTGCATCCAGCCATTTTACCGAGTCAACGCTCTGAACGGCCTGTTGGAAGCTAGTAGGCTCATCATAATCTATGATGCAATCCTCTCTATCCCCGTCTATGAGAAAACCGTAGTATCTCTCGGGCGGATGAGACTGCCTACTACTCCTGCGGAGCGGCGTAGGAATGTCCTGTTCTTTTGAACCCTTTGGTTCCACTAAGCTTTCAGTAATAGTCTGAGGTTCTGGAATTTCATCCAGTTCTACTGCGCTCCCACTTATCTGATTTTCCAAAAACTCAGTTTCCAAGAAGTGGGCATGACGAGAAACAAGGACTTTTTGCTCCTCTGCGTAATAGAATAGATACCCCTTGGAGTTCTTTGGGTATCCCACAAACTTGCACTGTACTGAGCGTGCCTCGAGCTTGTCCGCATGCTGCTTTTTTACAAAAGCCGGACATCCCCATGTCTTAAAGGATTTAAGACAGGGTTTCTTCCCACTCCACATCTGATATGGTGTGGTAGGCACAGTCTTAGTAGGAACTTGGTTCAAGAGATGTGCAGCTGTTTCTAGTGCATATCCCCAGAAAGATTGCGGTAACTCAGCCTTACTCATCATGGAACGAACCATATCCAATAGGGTTCGATTCCTCCTTTCCGATACACCGTTATGTTGCGGAGTGTATGGAGGAGTACGCTGAGAGAGAATCCCATTCTCTTTTAAATAGTCCAGGAACTCGGCACTCAAGTATTCACCACCTCGATCCGATCTTAGAATATTAATACTTTTGCCTGTTTGTTTTTCAACTTCATTCTTGTAATCCCGAAATTTCTCAAAGGCCTCGGATTTGTGCTTCATTAAGAAGACATGTCCATACCTAGAGAAATCGTCTGTGAAAGTAATGAAGTATGAATAACCGCTTCGCGCATATGTAGACATTGGACCGCACACATCGCTGTGTATGAGTCCCAAGAGCTCGCTCGCTCTTTCTCCGTGTCCAGTGAACGGAGTCTTTGTCATCTTTCCCATGAGACAAGATTCACAAGTGGCATAAGACTGATACTCGAACGGATCCAAGTATCCTTCTTTATGTAACTTAGTCAACCGTGTCTCATTGATGTGAGCCAGTCTACAATGCCATAAGAAAGCCTGATTGATATCTGGAGACTTTCTTTTGTGTGTATTCTGGATATTGAAAATCTGTGGTTGGTTTAATACGTATATACCATTGCTCAGTGTACCTGACCCAATCAGAACTTGATTAAGGTGAATGTTTACAACATTACTTACAAACGCAAATTCATAACCTTCTTTAGAAACCAAAGATACAGAAATGATATTACAAGTTGCGTTGGGTACAAAAAAAGCAATTACGCAAAACCAAAACATGCCCATCTGACATTCCCAGGTGATAGTCCCCCACGGCTTTAGCATCCATGCTAGCTCCGTTCGCAACTCTGAGGGTCATGTCACCTGCCTTCAAAAACCTACGGTTTCTCAACGCCTGCAAAGAATTACAGATATGAGATCTTGATCCGGTATCCAATACCCAGGAAGTAGAGTTTATAGAAAGACAGTTCTCAATAACATACACACCTGAAGCTGAAGCCGCAACCTGCTTCAGTTCCTGTGTCCTGGCCTTCCAAGCCCTGCAATCTTTCTTCCAGTGTCCACTCTTGTGACAATAGAAGCATTCCTCTTTACCCACAAGCTTCCCCGCTATCTTTGTTGCCTTTTCCTTTCCCTTCGTACCCACTTTATTAACACCGCCTCTTGGTTTGGCGGGGGCTTTCTTCCTCTTTCCCTTGGCTTTCGCCTTGGACCTAGAGGAAGAAGATCCTCCTACAAACAAAGCGGGTGTCTCCCTACCCTTCTGTAGGGTGCCCTCTGCGCTCCTCAGCATGTTGAGGAGTTCTGAAAGTTCAACTTCCTTTTCTTGCAAGTTGAAATTCAGTATGAACTGGGCGTAAGTGAATGGAAGGGACTGGAGAATTAAATCCGTATAGAGTTCACTGTCCAACGTGGTCCCAAGTTCCGCGAGCTCCTCAGTGTAGCCAATCATCTTAAGCACGTGGTCCGCTACCGATGATCCGACGGCCAACTTTGTCGAAAATAACTTCTTCGACACTTCGTATCTTGCGATACGAGACTGCTCTCCATACAGTTCTTTTGTATGGAGAAATATGGACTCCAAGTCCATATTCTCGTGCCTCCTCTGGTGATCGTTGTCCATAGAGGCAAGCACGAGGCACCTGGCCTTCGCGCAATCAGTCTCCCAAGTCTTACGGATTTCCTTATCCGCGACGCTGGAGGTGGGACCTGGGACGGGGGGAGCTTTGGTGGTAAGAAGATACCCCAGCTTGTCGTAAGTGATTGCCATTTTGACATTCCTGAGCTAATCTTTGTAGTTTGGCCCTGTCAGTATGTTTTTATCTAGAAGTAACTTAAGTCCAGTCATTTCGATTTGGTCGCTGCAGGGGGAGAGAAGAAACACTTAGCACGATGCTCTTGCAAGTTTAGAATGGTTTTTAATTTGTCTAAACAGGATGGCTCCCACTGTCTCTCGAATCCCTCCTCAAACCACAAAGGAAGAATTAGCCGGGATCAATCCCACCGTACAATACTTGCTTAACCGTTCAGCCAGGCCAGTGTCGGTACTTCGAGGGAGGTTTTCCAACGCTTTCGCGAAGTTCCTTAATTTAAGAACCTCTTTTCCCTGGGGGCGTAGCCCCGCTAACACCTTTCTAGGCACCTACTAGGTTTATAGCATTGATCGTTTAGTGAGAAATTTCCCGAGGAGTAGCATATACTCACAGTAGGATCGGGATCCAAATATCCTCGTGTGACGAAACTGAAGGAATCCTACCAGAATCATCACACTCCAAATGGTATGCAAATCTAGCAAGTTTCAGTACTTATGAAACTCCCGATGTGGATTTTTGCCCCATGCTCTTATGACCTTGACTAAGGCCAACAAATCATAAGTCACATGTCAAGTTCTTCCCGTCGCTATCCAGGTTAATTTGAACCCACCCGTATATACCCTTGACTATGGCCAACAAGGCAATACGACTGTCCCAAACCAACGCATTCTATCTATACAACATATGAATACCTACCAGCTACCAAACACTGTGCCTTGACTAAGGCCAACAAACACAGCTTGAATACTGTTAAATATTCATATGAAACGACGGAGGGCTACGGATGGTTTTGGCGAAACCGTGAACGTAGTGAACTTGATATAATCGATGGAACGAGATAGCTTTTAGAAGGAGTGGCTCAAGCTCCGCATTTAAAAGTTAGTTTTGAAAAGAACCGAGTGGTTTTTTCGAAAGTGTTCCAACGACTTTAACTTGGTTTATTATCTTGCATTAGTTCTTTTAATGCGTGATATTCTTGCATTAGTTCTTTTAATGCGTCCCATCATTTAATCCTACCATTGCAGAAAATAACCAAAATATGACGTACGCTTATGCCATTCGCATTCGCCATGGGGTCCCGTCATCACTCGTTAGGTTACTTAACTAACGACAAAGCGGGGGCTGGGCTAGCGCGGCTGTAAAACATAAGCAACGCCTAAATATAAAGCAATGATAGACATTACAGATCACAGATGAATACATTGGATATACTAGCAATCCGCAATCCGTTCGAGCCTGCAACGAAAAGCGGATTACACGGTCGTGGTGAATAGCAAATACCCCACCCAAGACCCCTACGGGTGCGGAAAACTACCCGCCAAGAACCCGGTAGTTTGTGCACCCCTCCATGGGTCTATCCTAGGAGCAAAAACAGTAAAAAGAATTATACAATGACGGCTATAACCCCGACCCGGTTGTGCGGCCATACAAATAATATTATTACATCAATTTACATTTACAAATGAATGAAAGAAAAACAAAAGCTCATCTCACATCCACCCCGGCTATTCACCCGCGACAGTCCAACACATTCATATACACATTCCAATATCAAACACAGATCACAGAGATGTATAACCCCGACTAATCGACTTATAGCGATTAGCCGACGTTCAATACATGCAAACATCACAGATATAACCATCATAGTCAAAGTGCAGTGAAGTTCGGAAAAAAAAATACGGAATTATAGGACCCCAAAAGCAAATTTCTGTTCTGGAAAATCTGGGCACATATAATATATTTTAAAAATCCCAAAACCAACACAGAGACACACTGCACGAAACCCGATCACCAGAAGACACTAAACGGCGGCGGATCCGCGGCTATAAGAATAGGTGAGGCCGCGGATCCGCGGCGGTTTGAAGGAATTAGGGGATCGTTTTTCTTGGGTGTTCACACAAAACCCTGAGCCGAATTTAGGTGTATAACAAATCTTGTTTTGACCAGAAAAATTTTTAACAGAAACTAGGGTTTTGTAAAAGTTTGGTTTTTGGATTTTTCCGGTTCCGAACTTCGTTACACTTCACTACCAAACTAGTTTAAGTTTAGTTAGGCTCTGATACCACTGTAAGTCCACGTTGCGACCCCCGGTTCTTACGGGGAGGCGGAAACGGTATAAAAATCAAATTTTTAGCGCAAGGGGCAACATGGACTAACAAAGTCGGGATCTTTTCCTAAACTAAAACTAGCAAACTTGCTAAAGAGAGTTAGCTACTCGGAAATATGGTTATACCTAAACTTGAACTCCTTCTTCTTAAAACCTTGTAGAGGTTGATGGTTCTCTTCTTGTCGCCTTCTTCCGTCGAAGATGGATCCACCTGAGGGTTCAACCTTCGGGCTCTTTCTCAAACTTGGAGAGAACTAGAATCTCCGGCTTGCTAATCCTTTGATCCTAGAGTGAGTAGAGAGTGTCTAAGGGGTGCTTTTGTTTTAAGGAGAGGGATTCTCAACACATGAGAAGGGTTCTCCTTTTGCTAGAGGAAGAAGAAGATGAAGTGAGGAGAGAGAATGGTTATGAAAGAATGAGCTCTCTTTTTCCTTTTTGCAACCATATCAAAAGAAAAAGAATTATCTAATTAGTAATAATAATTCAAATGAGAATAGTTGATGGTAGTTTTGGAATGACCACTATCATGCTTCATTAAATGAGTGTAAGCATGAATCAAGGAGAATCCTTTCAAAGCATGATGGTGGTCAACATTCAACCATGGTCAACAAGTCAACCATGGTCAACAAGTCCACAAAATCAACCATAACAATATTTCATTTAATTACTATTATTAATTGATATTTCATAAATCTATTAGGGTTTGGAAAATGACGACTGTCAACTGTGCATACGCACCCGTTCCGAAACCCTAATGAAAAACCTCATCCTCCGCCTCAAGCAACTGTGCATACACACCTGCATTCTCGTTCTGAGGAACAAGAATACCAAGATATAAAAGCAACCCCAAAACTTATACCAGTATCTGGCTCAAACCAGAGCCTGCCAGTATAATCCGTCCGGACTCCAAACGTGCACAAGTGCGCGGATGAGAACGAACCCTGCCGCAAAACCATGCGACCTCTACTCTGTTTTGCCCAAAGGCGAATACCCTCTGTGTGGGACTCTAAAGACTCGACACTACGCTGGCAGTGGGTTTAACCACAGACCGCAAGCGGCACTAGCCGTGCGTAACGGTCCCCAGGTAGATGCCGACAAGAAGGCTGACGAGGTGAACCCCATCTGAACTCCTACTGAGTCTGAATGTGACATTCTCCGTACAGTCCGGTCTGTTCGTCTGATACATCGCATGTCGGGCCTAGGGGCGGTAAAACATCAGTCCCCCAATAGCGGTACAAGTCGTGTCGGAGTGAAGCCCAAAACACCCTGAGATAACACTGGAAGCCTACCAGTATATCTCGCTTGCCCTGGCCAGGGACTACTCGTGTAATGGCTCTCCTAGACACAGCGCGATGTCAACCCCCAATACCGGGAGAGACGAATCCTGTCTAACCGTCACTGCCTCCAAGTGCTTCGGGACTGCACCCAACCACTACCTATTTGCACGACTCCTTTGAGCCGTGGTAGGGTAGTGATCAAACTGCAGTGGGAACACACTCGAGGCGAAGTGGCAGTGTCAAGTCAGCGGACTAAGCTGTACTCATGTCACCTGGGAACTGATAACTGACGATAGGTATAATACCAACCTGTCAGTTCCCGACGAGTCCTGTCCAGTGTACTCGTAACCTAACGAGCACCCGTATACTATCTCCAGTACGACGTACTGATGGCTGTGGGACAGACCATCTCCCACACTGGGATGAGAAGCGCATACGCTAGTCTACTCCGGAGTATCGATGCCCTGTCTCGATAGTCCTGCGACTAGGGACCTGTATAAGGATGTGCTTACAGATTACCCAGCCCCCACTAGTGTGACTGCCATCACAACGCTGGTAATCAAGCAAAGATCCTAAGGGCTCCACTAATGCGTATAGGTGATATCGCAAAATAAACACATGTACACATTGAAGTAGAAACAAACCAAGTAGCATACTACTATATAGAGCAAGATTGTTTATACAAGGTGAATATCCCAAGCTTCCATTAAGTAATATACAAACTAGTATGATACAGTAATGGCCTCTAGGGCATATACACTAACACCTTCAACGACTGCCTTGGCGGTGGTCACCTCTCAACCCTCTCTCATACCCTCGAAGATGTTGGAAGGTATGGGTTTGTAATTTATTAATCTTATCTTCCATACGCATAATTTGTGTACTAAAGTTATACTATTGTGTCTTTCAGGAGTGCTTTTTGACCATCTTTACCAGATGTTGCTCCCATACTTCTCCTTCCCATCCGAACTCGCTTCTTCCTCTGGTGGCGTTGGTGAGTATGATTTCCATTGATATCCTTCTTTCTTGATTGATGGAATTACTTCTAAACCCCTTTTTTTTTATTTCGACTGCAGTGTTACAAATCGAAGGAGGGGATGAAAGATCGGCTGCGCTGCCGACCCTTCCGGCCCTGCCATCTGCCTCAGCTGGTACAGCGACTATCACATTGATAAATCCCCCTTTTTATTTTCTGAACTGTTATCTGATCACATCTTGTTTCTTTTTAGCTGTCGTTCCGGTCTCGGAGCCCTTTGAATCTCGCATCATAATGCCAGCAGGTCCTTACCTGAGACGTCCATCTTCGAAAGGCGCCGCGAACAGTTTACGTATGTTGAGCGATTACATTGAGGAGCTCGACGTCGAGACCCCTACCTCTGCTGCGGATTTTGCTATAGCGGTTAACCCGATGCTGGTGATACTCGTGAACTTTCATGACGAGGGTATCATCGCATCTTGGGTTAACCATTGCAGGGAGATCGAGGCCCGCCTGCATCGGTTGGAGTCGCTGCGTCCCGCTCCCGAGGCCTTGGCTGCCAGTAATCAAAGAACAGTGTGGATTGAGCAGAGCGCTCCTTACTTCTACCACCTCGAACAAGAAGTCATTTCAAGGCGTAAGGAGCGAGGTGAGACTTCGAGCAAGTCTGCCCAACTGCATGCTCGGGTGGAGGCCAACACCGCACGGCTGAAGGTTGTCTTTGAGGGCCTTTTGCAATGTCTTTCTGAAGGGTTATCATTAAGGCAACACCTTGATGTTGTCGAGCGAGCTGCACCCAGCCAGGAAGCAGCCCAGAAGGCGGCGGAGGAGCAACTTTCATCTTTCTTGCAGCAGCGAGCCCGGGTGGAAGCGGAAGTGGCCGCGGCAGCCGCTCAGGAGGAGGCGCTGAAGGAAGTGCGAGAGCAACTTGTGGATTTACTAAAGACACTTCCTCCTCAGTAGCTATCCTTCTTTGTATCGTTTGTAATTGTAGATAAAAGAATGTATATATATATTTTTTTTATTCTTTGACATAATGTATCCTGTACCCAATCAAGTTTATGAATAAAAGATACACCTTTTTTTTTGTAATGTGTCATTTTCTCCGTCTTTTCTTTCTTTCATTATTAGCATGCCACCTTAGTAACCATGGTTGACGGATGATCAGAACGAGTATCCTGACTTTCTTAAGAAATAGCGATGGCTTAGGCCGCAGGTTCAGATCTGCTGTCTAAGACTTTTCAACTCTATAAGCCGTGAGGGTCTCATAGAGACTTTTCTCCTTACGGATCGAGAGGATCTCGTAGGTGGGTTTTCTCCTTAGGAATCGTGAGGATTCCTAAGTGTGGTTTTCTCTTATAAGTCGTAAGGATCCTATAAGAGAATTTTTTCCTCTTACGAGTCGAGAGGACCCACAAGCGATTGTTTCCCTCCTCGTCGAAATTCAACTTTGGAGAGTGAGACCCGTGAATAGTATGCAAGAGACCATTTTGGATTGACTTGCAGGGTCCCATTGTTCAGGAAGCAAGTTTTCTAGTCCCTGCTGCCTGAGGCTTCATTTGCATGTTGAGACGAATCGGGAATTTCCCGCGGAGACACTAGTTTCTCTGCGAGCCGACGCGAATCAGGAGGCTCTCGTCAAGGAGTGTTTGTATCCGTGAGTCGAGAAGTTTGCTAGGGATTATTTGTTTCCCAAGCGCCAAGGATTATTTGTTTCCTTGGGGTTTGAAACGAGTCGAAGATTTCCCACGGAGGCACTGGTGGCTCTGTGAGTCGACGCGGATCAGGAGGCTCTCGTCAAGGAGTGTTTGTATCCGTGAGTCGAGGAGTTTGCTAGGGATTATTTGTTTCCCAAGCGCCAAGGATTATTTGTTTCCTTGGGGTTTGAAACGAGTCGAGAATTTCACACGGAGGCACTGGTGGCTCTGCGAGTCGACGCGAATCAGGAGGCTCTCGTCAAGGAGTGTTTGTATCCGTGAGTCGAGGAGTTTGCTAGGGATTATTTGTTTCCCAAGCGCCAAGGATTATTTGTTTCCCTGGGGTTTGAAACGAGTCGAAGATTTCCCACGGAGGCACTGGTAGCTCTGCGAGTCGACGCGGATCAGGAGGCTCTCGTCAAGGAGTGTTTGTATCCGTGAGTCGAGGAGTTTGCAAGGGATTATTTGTTTCCCAAGCGCCAAGGATTATTTGTTTCCTTGGGGTTTGAAACGAGTCGAAGATTTCCCACGGAGGCACTGGTGGCTCTGCGAGTCGACGCGGATCGGGAGGCTTTCGTCAAGGAGTGTTTGTATCCGTGAGTCGAGGAGTTTGCTGAAGACACTGGTTTCTTCAGAGTTGGACTGAACCGTCGAGATTTGGCTTCGTCTTCTGGCGGAGCCTGTTGGGAAAGTATGGTTCCCTCTTTGTTTACGCCCTTGGATTGTATACAGGGATCGATGTGATCTTAACTATAGGGCCAAAGTTTTATCATCATTTTTTTGTTTTATCTCCGCTACGCTCTATCATTTCAGCTTTTATATCGCGAAGGTCGCGATTGCCCAATCATTTCGGCTATTTTTCGCGGTGCCCAATCATTTCGGCTATTTATTTTGCTTTCACTCGCTGCTTTTTATTGCGAGTTGCCCAATCATTTCGGCTATTTATTTTATTTTTACTCGCTGCTTTTTATTGCGAGTTGCCCAATCATTTCGGCTATTTTGCATGCATACATTTTTACTCGCTGCTTTTTATTGCAAGTTGCCCAATCATTTCGGCTATTTTGTATGCATGTGCGGCCTACTGGCTTTCCGCCGTAAACCGATTTCGGCATCAACACCGCTACAACTGGGATATTACCAGGAGCGAATCATCATCTGCCTCTGTCGATGTCGAACAAAGGTGGCTTAGCGACCAGCGTTAGGGTCCTGTCGGCTAAGGCTTTTGACTTTATGAGCTGTAAGGGTTTCACGAAGTCATTTCTCCCTACAAGTCGTGAGGATCTTGTAGGTGTATTTTCTCCTTAGGACTCGTGAGGATTCCTAAGTGTTCGTTTCCTCTGTAAGTCGTAAGGATCCTACATGAGGGTTTTCTCCTCATAAATCGAGAGGATTTACAAGGGTTGTTTACCATGCGAAAATATCCCCAGTCACGGATGAGACTTGGTTAGGGAAGTGTTTATTCGCGCCCGTGGATTGTATACAAGGGTCAGTATTGAGCCACTTGTAGGGCAATATTGGAAGTTTGTGGGGGTTTGCTTAAGCACAGGTTTAGGTCTCTGTGACTTAAGACTTTCAAATCTTATGAGCCGTGAGGGTCCCATAAGAGAGTTCTCCTCACGAGTCGTGAGGATCTCGCGAGTGTATTTTCTCCCTAAGAATCGTGGGATCCCTAAGTGTGTTGCTCCCTTGTGAGTCGTAAGGATCTCACGCAGGTGGTCTCTCCTTACAAGGTCGAGAGAACCCTGTAAGTGTCCTTTAACGAGGTTGCGCCCTTTCAGGTTTTCACAAACACTCGCCGGTAGTCCTGCTGTTTTTACTCACGGAGCCCTTTCGGGTTTTCATCCGTGCCCATTTTGCTTATGGACATATCGTTTTTCTTTTTATTCTTTTTATTTTCTTTTTCTCTCTTTTTTTTACGAGGTCGCGCCCTTTCGGGTTTTCACGAACACTCGCCGGTAGCCCTGCTGTTTTTACTCATGGAGCCCTTTCGGGTTTTCATCCGTGCCCATTTTGCTTATGGACATACCGTTTTTATTTATTATATTTTTTCTATATTTATTATTATTTTTTTATTCATCTCGTCAGCCTAAGGATGCCGCGGTATTAGTTTAAAGACGTTTAGGTCTGCTATTAGTTTAAGGACATTTCGGTTCGACGTTTGAGAAGGCTAGCTACTGCTGATGGAGTTTGAGCTTAGGAAGATACTGAGCGGACATAGTCGTCGTCATCTACCATTGACCAAGGCTGTGGCTCATTAAGCATAGTATTTCTTTAGGAAGCGACCGTTTATCGGCCTGAAAGGCCTTTCACCGTGCATGTCCATGAGTAGATAGGCCCCACCTTGGTAGACCTTATCTATGATGTATGGGCCTTCATAGTTTGGCTCGAATTTTCCCCGCTTGGCGCGATTGGGGATCATAGGCCTTTTGACCACTAACACAAGTTCGCCTTGGCGAAATGTCCTCCGCCGGATCAATCTCTCATATGAGCGCGTCATCTTTGCTTTATAAGCTTCCAGATTTTGCTGTGCTATGAGCCGGGTTTCATCAAGGGCGTCAAGCTCCTCAAGCCGAAGCTGAGCATTTTCTTCGTCCGTTAGCTCGTAGTGGACTGCCACTCGTAGAGACGGTAACTCTATCTCGAGGGGGAGTACTGCTTCTGTACCGAATACCAACGCATATGGCGTTGTGTTAGTGGCTGTCTTGAACGTGGTTCGATATGCCCAGAGAGCCTCTTGCATCCTTTCGTGCCAGTCCTTCTTATTTCGTGACACTGTTTTCTTCATGATTTTTGTCAAGGTCTTGTTGAAGGCTTCAGCTAGACCATTGGCTCGCGGATTATAAACCGAGGAATATCTCCAGTCTATATTATGTTGCTGCGCGAAGCGACTGATCTTGTGGCTTCTGTAGGCTGGCCCGTTATCGGAGATGATCCGTCTTAGCGTTCCAAACCGATATATGACGTGCGTCTTGAAGAAATGGAGGATATTCTCCATCTTCACTTCCCTCAGCGGTACCGCTTCTGCCCACTTAGAGAAGTAATCAGTCGTCGCCAGGATGAAACGATGTCCTCTAGACGATGCTGGTTCGATGGGGCCGACTATGTCAGTCCCCCACATTTCGAATGGCCAGCTAGCCACCGTTGGATGTAGTGGATTTGGATGCTGGTGAATGAAATCCCTATGAATTTGGCATGAGTGGCATTGCTTCGCATATTCGAAGCAATCCTGAATCATTGTAGGCCAGTAGTAACCCATCCGTTTGATCTTCAACTTCATCTTTGGGCCTGCTTGGTGAGAACCGCAGAGTCTGTCGTGAACTTCCTGGACGACCCTTTTCGCTTCGTCAGGTCCTAAGCATCTCAGCCACAAAGAATCAAATGATCTCTTGTACAGAGTATCGTTAACGAAGGCAAAAGACAGAGCTCGTTTCATGAGCTGATGTCTTATGGACGCTTCTTCAGGCATTCGGTGGGACTTAAAGTAGTCTATGAAGACTTCCCTCCAATCCTCGGCCTTTTCCAGGTCTTTTATTTGCAGAGTTGTCTGCTCGCTCGCTCCCTTTTCTTCGAATAATTCCGGAGATATTTCTGCTGGGGCAAGCACTCGACGGCTTTGTACCACGATTCTGACGTCATCGAGGTTCTCGTCAGCCGGCCCTTTAGCAAGTTTGGCCAACGCGTCTGCTTTGCTGTTTTCTGCGCGCGGTATGTTCTCCAAAGTATAGGAGGGAATTTGGGTCAACAGTTGTTGCACCTTTTCCCCGTACTTCACCAATTCTGGTTTGCATGTCTGGTAGTCGCCGTTTACTTGACTAACGATCAGTTGAGAATCCCCGTATATGAGGAGGTTTTTAATTCCCATGTCAATGGCGATCTCAAGGCCCGCTATCAAAGCTTCGTATTCGGCTTCATTGTTTGTCCTAGGCTCTGTTAAGGAGAAAGCGAAGCGCATTATCCCTCCTTGTGGAGTTACAAAGATGAGTCCTACCCCCGATTTGATTATAGGGGTACTTTGTTTGCGCTTCTTTACGGAAGATGCTCCATCGAAATAGAGCTCCTATCGGGTATCACCACCGTCGATCGCATCAAACGCATGTTCGTCTGGAAGATCGCAATTTAGAGGAGAATCGGCGGGTATGGGATGCTCAGCGAGGAAGTCGGCGATGGCCTGGCCTTTCACTGCCTTGAGAGGTTGATACGTGATCGAAAACTCCATCAAGAGTAGGGCCCATTTAGCGAGTCGTCCCGTCAATATGGCCTTTGACATCATGTATTTAAGGGGGTCCACCTTTGAAATGAGACGGACCTCATGCGCCAACGCGTAGTGCCTGAGCTTTGTTATCGCGAAGATCAACGCCAGGCAGTGTTTTTCGATGGGGGAGTAGTTGCTTTCTGCCCCCAGTAGAACTCGACTTAAGTAGTAGAGTGCTCTTTCTTTCCCTTGATCATTCTCTTGTGCCCATAATGCGCCTAAAGAACCTTCGAGGGCGGTGGTATAAAGAATGAGAGGCTTTCCCTTAACCGGAGCAGCCAACACTGAAGGGTTTTGCAGGTACTGTTTGATCTCGTCTAGTGCGCTTTGGCACTTTTGATCCCAGACGAACGGGGTTCCCTTCTTCATCAGGTGGCTGTAAGGACGGCACTTGCCTGAAAGATTGGCTATAAATCGCCATATGTATGCGAGTTTCCCTTGGAGAGATCGCAACTGTTTAAGGGTTCTTGGCGGAGGCATTTCCATGATCGCTTTGATCTTTGACGGATCTATTTCAATACCTCGATGTCGAACAATGAATCCCAGGAATTTGCCTGAGGAAACTCCGAATGCACACTTAAGCGGGTTCATCTTCAAGTTGTATTGCCGAAGGCGTTGAAATACGGTCTTCAGATGATCGAGGTGTTCCTCATATGATTTGCTTTTAATAACGAGGTCGTCGATATAGCATTCAACGATTTCGTGTATAAGGTCATCGAAGATCTTCGTCATGGCCCTCTGGTAAGTAGCACCGGCGTTCTTTAAACCGAAGGGCATCACCTTATAGCAGAATATACCCAAAGGAGTCCTGAAGGCGGTGTGCTTCTGGTCTTCGGGATGCATCTTTATTTGATTATACCCTGATGAGCCGTCCATAAAGGAGAAAACTTCATGAATGGACGTGTTGTCTATCATCAGTTCGGTGACTGGCACCGGGAAATCATCCTTCGGGCAGGCTTTGTTAAGATCCCGGAAGTCCACACATATGCGCACCGTCCCATTTTTCTTCATCACCGGGACGATGTTAGCGATCCATTCAGGATATTGAACTTCCTGGATGAAGCCAGAGTCGATCAGCTTCTTGACCTCAGCATTGATGCTCATCTCAAGCTCAAGCCGTATTCTTCTCGGCGCCTGTTTGACTGGCTTGATGTTCGGGGATATCGCCAATTTGTGTACAGCAATTTCTGGATCTAGTCCCGGCATTTCGGAATAGTTCCACGCGAAGCAATCTCTATGCTGCAGAAGCACATCCTTTAACGCAGCTACCCTTTCTTCAGATAGTAATTCGCTGATGAATGTCGGTCGTGGATCGTTTGCCGTCCCCAACTCAATCTTCTTGAGGTTATCTGCAGTGGTATGGATTCCATCTTCCAGCTCTTTTGGCGCTGGTGGGAATTCTGAGATTATCTCGTCGCTGCTGTTTTCGAAGCACCAAGGGAGCTCCTCTATGTCCTCAGGCTCTTCTTTTAATATTGTAATCATGTGACAGGTGCGAATTCGCTTCCAATCCCAATGTGGAACCGGTTCTCCTTTCGTGGCCTTGGGCTCGTGCTTCTGTGGCGGTGCTACCCTCCAGTTGTTGGATAGATCGAACTTGCCAAGCTGATACTGATCTTCGACCCAATTCTTGAAGGTGAAGCAATCTTCAAGAGGATGCCCTATTACTCGATGGTAAGAGCAATAGTCCGGGTGTGAGACTTCGCCCGCTTGTTCAGGGTTTTTAGACTCTGGCAATGTAAGCATCTGGTATTTTATAGCTCGGTCAAGTATCTTCTTCGTCTTGTCCCGAGGAAAAGAGTATGCTCGACCCATCTTCTTTACAAGGGACAGATCCGGACCGTTCGATTCCCGACTGCGTGGCTTCTTAGTCCCGCTTTGTTGCCGTCGAGCGCCCTTTTCGCTTTTCGACTTGTTTCTGCTTCTGCGCCGAGCCTTGTTTATAACAGGTTGACAGGGAGCAGCCTTTTCATCTTTCACGGCCTGTTGGAGAAGGCGTTGCGTCCTAGCTTTCTCGTAGATGACCATTTCGCGGTTATGATCGTCTCGGACTTTTTGACCAGCTTTCTTTATAAGTTCGTCCATTTGCTCCTCGATCGACGGACTGGGATCCTTTGCATCTGGAACTTTCACTGGCTTAGGATTAGCGTCCTCCCATTGAGCATCCGTCGCTTCATCAAGGTTATACACGACGTAGCAGCCGGGTAGTAACTCTCGTTTCTTTGACCTGATGTATCCAAGCCCAATTGTTTCCATTTTCCCATTAGGCAGTTTGCGTTGAGTCCCGGGAACGTTCCAGACTTTGTCATAGAACTTGGCTTTCCGAACGGTCTGCTTGAAGGATATCCCCTGGCGTTTCAGCAGCTTCTTCAAACCCTCTGTATAATATCTGGGAAGACGGATAGGCTGAAGCCTGTCGAGCGTGGGATCCGCGCCATGCCAGGTTTCTTTTTCCACCTTGGTTTCTTCAGAGCGGTAGAACAAAATTGCTTTCTCGCTTTCTCGCCTGGGAGGGATGTAGAATGTTTGTAGCTCTTCTATACTGTAGATATTAAGTGCGTCCAGCTCTTTCTGGTGTTTAAGCGGCACTATGGTGACTTGTAGACTTTGCTCCTCGTCAGCAGACGTTCGTATGGAAGGTCGAGCAGAGAATACAGCATGGACTTCATCTTCCGAGTCACTGCCAAAGATCAACGTAGGAGCTGATGGTCCCGGCTTGTTGTGTTGGGGCGGACCCGAATAAACCATATCCTCTTCCTCCTCAGTATCACTGCCGAAGACAGGGATAGTGGCGTTAGTTTTGTTCTCCGGCTTGTGACACATCTCCGTGTCTTCGAAATCCGGTAAGAAGTATTTGGCGTCTTCATATTTGCGGACCTCGTTCACAGAGAAAGGGTTCAATTCTCCCGTCACGGTATACTCGAAACCATCCTTAAAATACTTCATACACTGATGTTGGGTAGAACGGATGATGTTGTACTCGTGTAACCATGGTCGGCCGAGCAAAGCGTTGTAGCATGTCTTGGCGTCTATGATGTGGAACTTAATGTCCGTGACGAGTAGCCCGAAGCGTAGCGTCAGTATCACAGATCCAAGAGTTTTTGACGATTGGGAGTCGAACCCGGAGATGGAGATCTTGTCCCGAGCAAGGTGCTGGACGCTCATGCAGATTTCCTTCAACACCCGCACGTTGAGTAGGTTAACAGACGATCCGTTATCGATCAAGATTTTGCCTATCTTTATATCATGGCAATATCCTAAAACATAGAGGGGGTGATTGTGTTCGCACGTCCCAAGGAGAAGGTCTTCGTCGCCGAAAGTGACATCGGCCGTGTGCACTTCCTCCAATTCATCCTTCATCTTTTCCTCGGCCAGGCATGCTTGGAATTGTTCTGGGTCTTGGAGCGCCTTAATTAACGAATCTCTCGCCTCCTTTGATAACAAAAGGGCGTCAAGAATGCTGAGCTGTGAGGGTAGCTTCCTCAGATGCGCTAAGACGTTGTAATCCACCTTATTCTTCTTCGGCGGGTCCTTGGCGGCTAGCTCTTCCACCACTTGGTCATCTAAGACGATATCTTCAGAGACCTTTTCTTTCCCTTTATCTTTCCTGTTTAAGGGTCCGAGGTTCTTTTCAGGCAGCGTCCGATTCCGCAGCCGGATATTTTCGCAGACCTTTGGTCCTTCTTCTTTTCCCGAAGCGGACTCTTTAAAGAGAGGGGCAAGTTCCAGCTCCTCATCAAAATCTCTCCCGAATGTAGGCACTTGTGACCCGCCGGTGCTAACCATGCAATAATTGCCAGCAGTTCTTTTAAGCCCTTCGGTCGTATTTCTTTGCTCTCGACGAGTTTTACGCTTTTCCCGCTTAAAGCGTTGTCGATGAGCAACATATCCTTGCCACTATCTATCGAAAGCTTTGCACTCTTCAGTGGGGTGCGAAATCTTCTGATGATATAAGCAATACGAGGGGTGCGTTTCCACTTCACCGGCGATGTTTCCTTCAGAGGATGGTAGCTTCATGCCCATTGATATGGCCTTAGCAAACTTTTTCTTCATCTTGAATTGGCTTTTGTCGGCAGCGGAGGTGTTTTGCTCCAGCGGGATCATCTTAGCTCTTTCATCAAGTCGCTGGCGCTTGGCCCTTTCGAATATGACCGCATCGCGTTCCCGATTAGCTTTACTTTTTAAGAGAGCTTCATTGAGGAATGCGTCAATTACTTCATCCGATGGCCCCAGAATTTTTGGTTCAAGATCTGCCCCCGG
This sequence comes from Agapanthus africanus, assembly GCA_030015575.1. Taxonomy (NCBI): domain Eukaryota; kingdom Viridiplantae; phylum Streptophyta; class Magnoliopsida; order Asparagales; family Amaryllidaceae; genus Agapanthus; species Agapanthus africanus. The sequence continues at coordinate 535,535,754 of JASDDO010000010.1, read as the reverse complement.
CGTTTCAGTACAAGGGGTCTCCTCATCGTCCATGAACGAGTGGGAAATCACATGACAGCTCGCCACGTATTCTTCAGAATCATCAGATGAACTTTCTCCCTCATCCTCTTCTTGAAAAACGTGATTGAGGAACTCTTGGAGCGTAATGGGAGTCCGTGCCTTTTGGTTGTATTCATCCAGCGCGTCAATTTGCTTTTGTAAGTCCGTGCGCTTGTCGTTGGGCTTCACGGGCTTCTTCGATTTCTTCTTCTTCTTTGAAGACTTCGACGGCTGGTTATGAGTGTTTGGGCCACTTCCACCAATCTTTTGAGTTGGACAAGGTTTTAGCATTCCCTCCATAATTTGCGGCTCCAATGGGTTCTTCCACTTGATTGCTGGACATGTCTGAAGATCATTTAGCATCCTCTTCGTTTTAGCTGATAATACAACCTCCCAAGGAGCTTCTTCAACGACGGAGCATGTTGCCCCCAGCGTATTCGTCCCCTTAAAGGTGTGGGGCTGCGGGGGGTTCACCTTCCATTTGTCAGATAACGCGAACTTGCCCTGTCGGTACTGGTTTTCAAGCCAATTTTTGAAAACGTAGCAGTCTTCGATCGGATGGCCTAGTACTCGATGATAAGGACAGTAATTAGGCTCGTTGACGTCACTTGGTTGCAACAGACGTTTTGGATCCGGCAGATTTATGAGTCTGTTGCGCAATGCCAGCTCGAATAACCTTATCGTTTTATCGCGGGGAAAGGAATAAGGACGTCCCATCCTATCCTCAAGGGGTACGTACGGGCGCATATTATTTTGACGAGCAACCGGCTTCGAGTCGCTCGGTTGTTGTTGAGCATTAGCGACGACAATCGCTTTTCCCTTCCCTTTATCACTTCGGGAGTCCAGCTTTGGAAGAGGAGGTTTATGGCCCATCTGATCCATCTGTGCTAGTTTGTCAATCAAGGCTTGGAAGGTAGTCGGCTTGAAAAACATCATAAACTGCGAGATGGTTGCTTGTGGATCGAGGGTTCCCACAAACATACCCACCGCGGGAGCTTCTTCAATGCGTTGCTCACACTTCGACCATAAGTTCCGCCATCGTATAGCGTACTGAACCCACGTCTCTCCGGGTTTTACCCTGGCGTTAATCAGTGCTGTCATCGGGGTACGTTCACTGGCGCTTGCAAAACGCTGAGTAAACAACGGCTCCATCTCCGCGAAGGTTTTAATAGAGTCGTTCGGGAGCTCAGAGTACCATTCGAACGCCGTATCTGATAAGCTTCCAACAAACTGGCGAAGCAACAGCTTGTCGTCACCGCCGGTGTTGCCGCAGAGTGCCCTGAACTGGGCAACATGCTGATGAGGATTGCCCGTCCCCTTGTAGACATGGAACTTGGGAATCGTATAACCTGGCGGGTACTTGATTTGATCGTACCAACTTGGATATGGTCTCCCCGTTTTCACGACCTGGCCGGCTGTTTCGGTTGTATGATGAACCCGTATTTGCTGGGCAATGTATTCATCCAAATCAGCTTTGGAGATTGTATCCTCTTTAGCTGTGGACAGAACTGGTGGAGGATTCGACGTCTCTCCCCTATCGTCTTCAAGAATGATGGGGGGATCTTCAGCAGGTGGATCTTGTTGAATCATCATACCCACCATATCCTGGAACAGGAGGGCCATTTTCTTTATGTTGGCTGCCTGCTCCGCAGCTTCTTTATCTTTCTTCTCTAATACGCGAAGAAGGAATTCGGCGTCCGTTTCTTGTTCTTGACGCTCGTCCGAGGATGTTTCCGGGGTTTCTTTCGGCCCTGTAAGTGCGGCCATAGCTTTCATCATTTCTTGGAGCTTCTGCTGCTGCTCCTGAGCCTTGGTCACTGACCTCGTGTGCGGTCTATGACCTGTTGATATGCGGCTATCTTCTTTTCCCAATGCCATGTAAACCGTATGAACTGTTATGCCCCCTGACTTGGGGCGTTTAGGTTCACCATTTTTAACTTTTTCTGCTGACACGGGAGTTTTCTCTGGCCTCCTTCTTTTGTGGGCCATTGAGGTTGAAGGAACCGTTGAAGGGGGTAACCTAGCAGCTGCTGTCCCCTGCTGTTTAGTGGGACAGTCCTTGTCTTTTTCCACCTTCGCCTTTTTCTGGTGATGAGAGTGACCTGGGTCAATCACGGAGTCTTGAACCCTCCGCCAAACTTTATAAATTCTTGAGGACAGCCGTTGAGGGGGCTGTTCTCGTTTCGTTTCTGAAACTCTCTCCGCAGGTGGAGGAGATCTCTTCAGTGTAGCGGTTAGAGAGTTCTTCCGTACCCTCCTCAGCAGTTCAAAGTTGTTCCCAGTTGGAACAGCAGCGTTGATTTCCACCACTGGAGCTGGTGGAGTTATCCCTGAGGGGGAGTTACCCCCTGCCTTCCTCACTCGTTGCCAATGGCGACGTCGAGCATGACGAGCCGTTGGGACTGGTTCGGAGATTGAGACATCTTCTTTTTGCCCCCTGTCTGAATGGGGCGCCGCCGGTGTTAACCTCTTAAAGACTGAGGTTGTCTTCTGAGGTGTGATATCCAACCTATCGAAGACAGATCTTCGAGCAGGGACAGGAGCAGGAATCGTCAGCCTTGAAAAGACTGACTCTTTGACAGGGGAAGGCGCCTTGACGACTTCTGAAGCAGCAGTCATTGCCTTCCTTGGGACAGCCAGTTTAGAGTTCTGATTTAGCCTGGTGAAAACAGAGGCTGTCGGTTTGGTAGTGGGCGACCCGTTGACAGGGGTCGTAGTAGCAGTAAGCCAGTCGAAGACCGACTTCTTGTTCACTCCCGGTGCAGGTATTGGCTCAGGGAAGCTTGTAGATGGGATCATGGTCCCGAAGAACAGGCCAGTGGTGGCTTGAGTCACCTGGTCTACCGGCAGAGCGAGGAAGGAAGCCGCTTGGGGCCCATATGCTACACCTCCTGGTGAGGTGGAGCGTCTGTTGCATTGGCACTTCGAGCAGTTGATGCAATTAGAGGCCATTGAACCTTGAGTTCTGCGCCAGACAAAAGACCAAATCTTAGTAACTTGAAATCCGAAGGCAACCATTTAACAAACCGCGATTGGTTCGCGAAGACGACACATGAAGTGTGGAGTGGAAAGAGGAAGAGGTCCCACCGGGCGTGCCAGAATCTGTTCCCCTCCGAATGGCGGCGCACAAGACTGCGGTGTCCTAACGCTGATATTCGGGGCAGATACTATTTGGTTTTATCCGTCCACCTCTCCGAAGATGCCAAGTTGATTTATGGCACCGTATATCGGAGGTTTAAACGGATGCGGCCGATGTAGCAGACTTCGTCAGATTCCCCCTCGCTTGAGGGGTTTTTGATTATGGGGACGCTCTTCCCTGCAGGCGCAAGCCCCTGCAGTTAATTACGCTACCGCATCGCGGTAACAACTTTCTCCTTCTCCAGAATTTCACTTCGTGTCGTGTGTGTTTGTTTTGTTTGTGGTTGCCCGTGGATTGTATATGGAGACCGAGTAATGCCGTCGCCCGTAGGACGTGGATTAGTCCAAATCCGTATTTACTTAGATTTGGGTTTGGTGTTTTTAGTTTAAGGATGCATTAGTTGCGTTGCGGCTAAGATCAACTTAAACGTTCGTTAAGGATACGACAGTCCTGTTTGAGACTAAGATCAACTTAACGTGATAATCCATTTAATATCTGGCCATCGGGACTCGTCACCTCTCTAACGTCGTTGAAGGATTACAACGGCAGATGTCAGAGGAGTTCAGAGATGTACCCTTGAACCAATGTTGATTTGGAGTTTTATAGTCCGTTTGAATGTTTAAGGATACGTTAGCCGTGTTTGGGGGCTAAGATCAACTTAAACGGGATCGTTTAGATCCGGCAAAAGAGCATTTGGAGGCTCTATTGTTCCAGTTTAGGGACGTAGTGGTCCATAGGTAGTTTAGGGACGTTGCGGTCCATGCTCCAGTTTAGGGACGTGGTGGTCCATATTCCAGTTTAGGGACATGGTGGTCCATGTTCCAGTTTAGGGACGTGGTGGTCCGACATTAGTTTAGGGACGTTTCCGTCCAGCATTAGTTTAGGGACGTTTCGGTCCAGCATTAGTTTAAGGACGTTTCGGTCCAACATTAGTTTGTGTGGTCGTCGGGACCCGTCACCTCTCTGACGTCGTTGAAGGATTACAACGACAGTCGTCAAAGGAGTTCGGAGATGTACCCTCGAACCGGATATAAATTGATTTAAGAGAGAGCTATGCTCAGTCAATTTTATTTAAGGACTTACGGCCAAAATTGGGCTAAGTCCAGTGGAAAATGTTCAACACCTTTATTTATTTCCGGTCTATTAGACCTGTGCTAGGGCTTTGCCCACACTTAAATAATGCATTGCATTACTTCAGGCCATTTATGCCCATTTTGACTGGGCTCTGCCCTTTTTATTATGATGCAGATCATTTGTTTTGGTCCACTGGACCTTTCAATTGGGCTCTGCCCTTTTAAATAATGCATAGCATTTTATTTATTAGGCCTGTTAAGCCTTTTAATTGGGCCTGGCCCTTCAGGAAATGAAATGCATTGCATTTGTCAGGCGCTTTACGCCAATCACTGAGCGCAAGCGCTTGTGGTGATGGCACGTGTCATGCTCTGGCGAGCGCAAGCGCAACAGCGCAGTGCGCTGCGCTAGTGCGCTGCACTGTTGCGCTGCTGACACGTGGCGCGCTCTGGTGAGTTGCGCCAACAAAGGAGCGCAACAGCGCAATTTTTCAAGTGCAAAGCACTGTTTTATATTTTGGTTGATTTTAAATCAAAGAAAACAAGTTTTCTTCTGTTTTCAAGGAACCAATGGTTCATAAGAAAGTGCAAAGCACTGCTATTACTTATTTTTTTCTTTTTATTTAAGATTATTGATCTTGTTCTTAGATCAATAGTCTATCCATAAGAGAATTTTCTCTTTCCTAAAGGTTTTTACCTTCTGTTGTTCTTGAGGAGTTCTCAAGAGTTCTCTTCTCTTTTTTTTTATAGAAAAATGTTCATCCCTTTTAATTGAGGTCTGGGGTCCTTTTTATAGTGCCCATAAATTAGTTAAGTTTGTTAAAGAGATCTTTCTCTGAGTGATTTGGGGAGTTTTCCCCACCGTTGGATCTTTGATCCAAGGGCTTCTGCTTTGTAGAAGAAAATCTTCTTGTTTTAATAAGAACAGAAAAGATTTCTTAGAAATTTAATTCTGTTTGGCGCAGATGCCCCAGCGCGTAACACGTGTCACGCAGCGCACTGCGCTGCGCGACACGTGTCAGCGCATCAGCGCAACTGCGCTGACACGTGTCGCGCAGCGCAGTGCGCAGCGCAACTGCGCTAGCGCATCTGCGCTGACACGTGTCGCGCAGTGCACAGCGCAGCGCAACTGCGCTAGCGTAACGTGTCACGCAGCGCAGTGCTTGCGCAACTGAAGCGTTGCTTTCTTTAATAGAGCTTTGCTCTGATTGGGTGCGCCTTCTCGAGCGCTGCGCTGACGTATCAGCGCCGGACACGTGGCGCGTTGCGCCCGGGATTTGAAGCGTTGCTTCAAAATTTGAATTTTGAATTTCCAGCAGAGCTTTGCTCTGATTGGGGGAAACAGTCCCTACCCTCTACTTACACCCTAAAAGAAACCAGGGAGACACCCGCTCTGCTTAATGGGGGACCTTCTTCTTCTGCATCCAGGGCGAAAGCAAAGGGTGAAAAGAAGAAGACCTCCACAAAGCCGATATACGGTATCAGTGAAGTAAAAGGAAAGGGAAGAGAAAAAGTTTCGGGACTTGGTGTAGGTAAGGAGGGATGTTCCTATTGTTATGGGATTGGGCATTTGCAGAAGGATTGCAAGGTTTTGGAAGCCAGTAGCCAGGATACGAAGCATGTTGTGGCTTCGGCCTCGAGTGTGTATATAATTGAGAACTGTTTGTCAATTAACTCTACTTCCTGGATACTAGATACCGGAGTAGGATCTCATATCTGTAATTCATTACATGCTTTGAGAAACCGTAGAGTTATCAAGGTAAGCGATTTGTCTCTCAGAGTTGCGAACGGAATGAGCGTGGACGCTGAATCCATGGGAGAATATCGCCTAGGTTTGACAAGTGGGCAAATATTGATTCTACGTAACTGTTTATATATACCTAGTTTGACTTGTAATATCATATCAGTATCCTCACTTTCAAGAGAGGGATATGACTTTACATTCGTAAGCGATGTAGTTCACATCCACCTAAATCAAGTTCTGATTGGGTCTGGTACATTAGATGACGGTATATACGTATTGAATCAAGCTCAGGTTTTCAATATCCAGAACACACTTAAAAGAAAGTCTCCAGAAATAAATCAGGCTTTCTTATGGCATTGTAGACTAGGCCACATCAATGAAACACGGTTGACGAAATTACATAGAGAAGGATATTTGAATCCGTTCGAATATCAATCTTATGCCACTTGTGAATCTTGTCTCATGGGAAAGATGACAAAGACTCCGTTTACTGGACACGGAGTAAGAGCGAGCGAGCTCTTGGGACTCGTACACAGTGACGTGTGCGTTCCAATGTCTACACATGCGCGAGGTGGTTATTCCTACTTCATTACTTTTACGGATGATTTCTCTGGGTATGGATATATCTTCTTAATGAAGCATAAATCCGAGGCCTTTAAGAAATTTTGAGAATACAAGAATGAAGTGGAAAAACAGACAGGAAAAAGTATCAAGACACTGAGATCTGATCGAGGTGGTGAATACTTAAGTGCCGAGTTCCTGGGTTACTTAAAAGAGAATGGAATTCTCTCTCAGCTTACTCCTCCATACACACCACAACACAACGGTGTATCGGAAAGGCGTAATCGAACCCTATTGGATATGGTTCGTTCCATGATGAGTAAGGCTGAGTTACCGCGATCTTTCTGGGATTATGCACTAGAATCAGCTGCATATCTTTTGAACCAGGTTCCAACCAAGACTGTGCCTACCACACCATATCAGATGTGGAGTAGGAAGAAACCCTGTCTTAAACACTTTAAGACATGGGGATGTCCAGCTTTTGTAAAAAAAGCAGCATCCGGACAAGCTCGAGGCACGCTCAGTACAGTGTAAGTTTGTGGGATATCTAAAGAACTCCAAGGGGTATTATTTCTATTACGCAGAGGAACAAAAGGTTTTTGTTTCTCGTCATGCCCACTTCTTGGAAGCTGAATTTTTAGAAAATCAGAAGAGTGGGAGCGCAATAGAACTGGAAGAAATTCCAGAACCACAAGCTGTTACTGAAAGTATGGTAGAACCAGAAGTTTCAGAAGTAAGGGACATACCAGCGCCTATCCGCAGAAGTAGTAGGCAGTCTCATCCGCCAGAGAGATACTATGGTTTTCTCATAGACGGGGATTGAGAAGATTGCATCATTGATAATGATGACCCTACTAGCTTCCAGCAAGCCATTCAGAGCGGCGGCTCGGTAAAATGGCTGGATGCAATGCGGACCGAAATGGAGTTCATGTACACTAACAAAGTATGGACTTTGGACATTGCTCCAGATGGGGTAAAACCCGTAGGATGCAAATGGATCTTCAGAAAGAAGATTGGTGTGGATGGACAGGTTGAAACCTATAAGGCTAGACTTGTTGCAAAGGGTTTTCGTCAAAGACCTGGTTTGGACTATGACAAAACATTTTCTCCAGTGGCTATGCTCAAATCCATTCGTGTCCTTCTTGCCATTTCTGTCTTCCACGATTATGAGATCTGGCAGATGGATGTAAAGACGGCTTTTCTAAATGGTAATTTAGAAGAATGTGTCTATATGGATCAGCCAGAGGGATTCATTCAGAGTGGGAGCAGCGGTAAAGTGTGCAAGTTGCTTAAGTCCATTTATGGACTAAAGCAGGCATCGCGGAGTTGGAACATCTGTTTTGATGATACTGTCAAAGAATTCGACTTTATCAAGAATCCAGATGAACCATGCATATACAGTAACATTGTAGGGAGAGTTGTAGTATTCCTCGTCTTGTACATGGATGACATTCTCCTAATAGGAAATGATATTCCTATGCTACAGTCATTCAAAAGATTCTTGTCACAGAAGTTCTCCATGAAGGATCTGGGCGATGCCACCTACATTCTGGAGATCCAGATCTATCGTGATAGATCAAAGAGGATGTTGGGACTTTCGCAGTCCAGGTACATAGACACCATATTGAAAAGATTCAGTATAGAAGATTCTAAGCGCGGTAACCTACCGGCTTGTCACGGAATCAACCTCTCCAAAGAGATGTCTCCTAAGACTGATTTGGAAAGGGATCACATGTCGATTATACCCTACGCTTCTGCGGTAGGCTCTATAATGTATGCGATGTTTTGTACCAGACCAGATGTAGCATACACATTAAGCGTTGTAAGCCGGTATCAGGCAAACCCAGGGGAGAAGCACTGGATAGCAGTAAAGAACATTCTCAAGTACCTGAGGAGGACTAAGGAGACGTTCTTGGTGTATGGCGGAAAAGACCTCTAGATCGAGCCCTTTGCCGACTCCAGCTTCCAGAGTGACAAGGATGACTCCAAGTCCATGTCGGGTTATGTCTTTACCCTCAATGGAGGGGCGGTCTGTTGGAAGAGTTCCAAGCAAGACACCGTTGCTGACTCAACGATGGAAGCGGAGTACATAGCTGCTTGCGATGCCGCAAAAGAAGCTGTCTGGATGAAGAAATTCCTCACAGAACTTCAGATGGTTCCTACCAGTGTAAATCCAATACCTCTGTATTGCGACAACAACGTCGCTATAGCTTTAGAGAAGGAACCCAGGTCCCATCATAAGTCCAGACACATCTTAAGGCGGTATCACCTGATCAGGGAGATCGTAGATCGTCGGGAGATCGAGGTAAAGAGAGTAGATAAAGAGAATAACACTGCTGATCCATTCACAAAGGCCATTCCTCAGACGCAGTTCGAGAGGCTATTCGAGATGATAGGTCTGTGATATGCCAGTACATGGCCCTAGTGCAAGTGGGAGATTGTTAGTGTTTATGCCCTAGAGGCCATTACTGTATCATACTAGTTTGTATATTACTTAATGGAAGCTTGGGATATTCACAGTTGTATTGACAGTCTTGCTAAAAATGGTAGTATGCTACTTGGTTTATGTCTACTTTAATATGTGCATATGTTTCTTTTAACGTATCGCTTATACATATTAGTAGAGCCCTTAGGGTCTTTGCTTGATTACCAGCGTTGTGATGGCAGTCACACTAGTAGGGACTGGGTAGTTTATAAGCAACATCCTATATAGGTCCCTGGTCGTTGGATTATCGAGACAAGGCATCGATACTCCGGAGTAGACTGGTGTATACGCTTCTTATCCCAACATAGGGAGATGGTCTATCCCACAGCCATCAGTACATCGTACTGGAGATAGTATGTAGGTGCTCGTTAGGTTACGGGTACACCGGGCAGGACTCGCCGGGAACTGCAAGTTGGATTTATACCCATCGTCAGATAGCAGTTCCCAGGTGACATGAGTACAGCTTAGTCCGTCGACTTGACACTGCTACTTCGCCTCGGGTGTGTTCCCACTATTCTTAAATTACTACCCTACCACGGCTCAAAGGAGTCGTGCAAACATATAGTAGTTGGGTGCAGTCCCGAAGCACTTGGAGGCAGTGGCGGTTAGACAGGATTCGTCTCTCCCGGTATTGGTGGTTGATATCGCGCTATGTATGGAGAGCCATTACGCAAAGTCCCTGGCCAGGGCAAGCGAGATTTACTGGTAGCTTCCAGTAGTTTCTCAAGGTGTAATGGGCTTCACTCCGACACTACTTATACCGCTATTAGGGGTCTGACGTTTACCGCCCCCTAGGCCCGATATGCGATAGTCCTAGACGAACAGACCGGATTGTACGAAGATTGTCACATCAGGCTCAGTAGGAGTTCGGATAGGTTTCCTCATCGTCCTTCTTATCGACATCTACTTGGGGACCGTTACGTACAGCTAGTACCGCTTGCGGCCTATGGTTAAATCTACTGCCAGCGTAGTGTCGAGTCTTTAGAGTCCCATGTTCCCCTCCGAACGGCGGCCGAGACGTGGGACGTCTAGGCCGAGGTTCGGGGCAGATGCTAATAGGTGCTATCCGTCCACCTCTCCGAAGATGCCAAGTTGATTTATGGCACCGTGTATCGAAGGTTTAGACGGATGCGTCCGATGTAGCAGACTTCGTCAGATTCCCCCTCGTCTGAGGGGTTTTTGATTGTGGGGACGCTCTTCCCTGCAGGCGCAAGCCCCTGCAGTTAATTACGCTACCGCATCGCGGTAACAACTTTCTCCTTCTCCAGCTGGTCACTTCGTGTCGTGGGTGTTTGTTTTGTTTGTGGTTGCCCGTGGATTGTATACGGAGACCAATTTATGTCGTCGCCCGTAAGACGTGGATTAGTCCAAATCCGTGTTTTCTTAGATTTGGGTTTGGGGTTTTGGTTTGAGGATACGTTAGCCATATTTGAGGCTAAGATCAACTCAAACATTTGTTAAGGATACGTTAGTCCAGTTTGAGACTAAGATCAACTTAACGGGATCGTTTAGATCCGACAAAAGAGCATTTGGGCTCTAATGTTCCAGTTTAGGGACATAGTGGTCCGTTAAATGTATGGCCGTCGGGACCCATCACCTCTCTTACGACGTTGAAGGATTACAACGACAGATGTCAGAGGAGTTCAGAGATGTACCCTTGAGCCAGAGTTGATTAGGGGGTTTATAGTCCGATTTGGGACTAGAGTCTTGTTTGAAAGTTTAAGGATACGTTATCCATTTTGAGGCTAAGATCAACTTAAACGATTGTTAAGGATACGTTAGTCCAGTTTGGGACTAAGATCGACTTAACGGGATCGTTTAGATCCGACAAAAGAGCAATTGGCTCTATTGTTCCAGTTTAGGGACATAGGGGTCCATTGCCAGTTTAGGGACATGGTGGTCCATGTTCCAGTTTAGGGACGTGGTGGTCCATGTTCCAGTTTAGGGACGTGGTGGTCCATGTTCCCGTTTGGGGACGAATATGGGTTTAAGGACGCATAAGTCCATGAGTTTAAGGACGCATAAGTCCATGAGTTTAAGGACCCCACAGTCCATGAGTTTAAGGACGCATAAGTCCATGAGTTTAAGGACCCCACAGTCCGTATTGTTGTGTGGTTGTCGGGACCCGTCACCTCTCTGACGACGTTGAAAGATTACAACGACAAATGTCAGAGGAGTTTCGAGATGTACCCTTGAACCAATGAGTTGGTTGAAAGAGAAGATGTGCTCAGTTCAAGATGATTTGAGAACTTATGGCCAATTTGGGCTAAGTCCAATTGTGTTTGAAATATTGGCTCTCTGCTGATCCATTGAAGGAGAGGCTTTGCCTCTAGAAACTTAGCCAATTGGGCTAAAGCTAGTGTTAAACACTAAAGACCAACAGTGTTGAACACTGGGAATAAGATTAGCAAGTTAGTGTTAAACACTAAAAGATAATCAGTGTTAAACACTGGGAACAGAGTTTTCAAGTTAGTGTTAAACACTAAGCAAATCAGTGTTAAACACTGCCAATACAGTTCTCCAAATTAGTGTTAAACACTAAGAAAATCAGTGTTAATCACTGAAGACAAAGTCTTCGGATTAGTGTTAAACACTAAGGGGAGAGGGGTCACGTGTGGACACGTGAGAGCGCCCTGATTTCCCTTATCTTATTCTGCAGATCGGTGTTTTAACTCTTTTAATTCTAACGGCCATCACGTGTGAGCACATGATGGAGGCCCCCGCTCTGGTCTGTTGGAATGCTCATTAGGGGTCACATGGTGACACGTGAGGGCGCCCTAAATGCGGAGCCACATCTCCTTTGTTTTATCCTCAAATCTGTGAATAAGTGTTAAACACTTTTCCTTTTTATTTCGAGCATCACGTGTTGACACGTGATGGGGATTTATGCGCTGACTGTTAGAGCGTTTGCTAAGGGGTCACGTGATAAACACGTGAGAGCGCCCAAAGCCTTCATTTCCATTGATCTTTCTTTCTGCGTTTTGGGAGTCACGTGGGACCACGTGATGGCAAAAAGTGGGGCCAGATCCTCTTTATTTTGTTCTGCAAACAAGTGTTAAACACTTTTATTTTTATTTTAGAGCATCACGTGTTGGCACGTGATAGGGATCTGTGCGCCAATTGTTAAAGCATTTGCTGAGGGGTCACGTGATAACACGTGAGAGCGCCCAAAGCTTTCATTCCCTTTGCTTTTTCTTTCTGCGTTCTGGGAGTCACGTGGGAGCACGTGGGGTGATGCTTCAAAGTTCTTTGCAGGGGATCTTTTCAAGGGTCACGTGGGGGCACGTGACCCTAGTTCTTTTCATGAACAGAGATCTTTTAAGAATTAAATTCTTTGTAGGGTTAAACCCTAATTATGATTTTGGAGGAATTAAATTCCTATCGTGAAAGAATTAAATTCTTATTTAGGATAAAACCCTGATTTCTTTTCAAAGGAATTAAATTCCCAGATATGTAAAAGAATTAAATTCTTGATTAGGGTTAAACCCTAGTTTTGTTTTAGGAGAATTGAACTCTCAAAACTCAATTCCCCTTCTAAGTTTAGGATTTGCATGGCAGGATCTCAACCCGATGAGAATTAAATTCTCATCCTATGGGGAGATGTGCTCTGTACAGATCTTCCACCAGAAGAAGAACTAAGTTCTTTTTGTATAAGAGTTAAACTCTTGGATTTTGAGAATTAAATTCTCTGTTTGAAGTTTATCTTTTTCCCTTTTCTTACCTAGGGTTTTCTTTGTTGAGAATTAAATTCTCCTTTCTTTTCTTCCCTCTTGAGAATTAAATTCTCCTCCCTCTGTTTTTCTCTCAAAAAAGTAGATCCCCCCTCTTCTCTTCTTGGCTCCTATTTATAGGAGAAGGAAGAGAATCAATTTGTTTAGCAAATCTCTCATTGAGAGATTTGATTTGTATGTTGAGAGATTTGATTTATATTTATCATTAATCTGGGCCTTTAGATCATTCAGTGAATTTTATTCACCGTGGATTTTAAATCCAAAAGATATTCTATTTGTTATCCTGGTGAGATTTTCAGGGAAATCTTTCCTTGTCCAAGATTTTTCCATAAATTGGTGATTTTTAATCACCCTTGGATTTTTAATCCAACGGTTCCCCATGACCCTTTTCCATTTGGAAAGATTCAGAAACTTTTAGAATTTAATTCTATTAAATTATAATGCTTTTAAAGCCAGTCACGTGCTGGCACGTGACCTTTGGTCACGTGTGAGCACGTGACACCCAATTGGGTTCCTTTCTCAGCCGCTTATTTATGTTTCAGTTTTAACCATCACGTGTCAACACATGACCATTGGTCTCGTGTAAGCACGTGATACCTCGTTGAGGTATTTTCTGACTTTTAGAATTAAATTCTATTCATTATTTTAAAGGCTTTAAAAGCCCATCACGTGTCTGCACGTGACCCATGGTCACGTGTGAGCACGTGATGCCCCATTGGGGTCTTTTCTGAGTTTTTATTATATTTTTTAACTCTTCCAGCGGGTTTTTAAAAGCCCATCACGTGTGGACACGTAATTCCTCATAACTTTTGATCTCGGATGAATTACGAGGCCCATAATATATCAAATCGAAGGGTTTTTCGAGACGCTTTCGATACCATCAGAATTTATCTATTTCTCATTCGGGAGTTTGTCAAAAAATAGCTCGGAAGATACTGGTTCCCATTTTCTTAAGCGTATCGCCGCCATTTGATACCTCGGGCTCTTTCGCGCAGAAACTTTCGGCGGGAACAAATGCCCCCCACTACTTTGCCCACGTAAGTATATACGTGGGTGAAGTAGTGCAAAGTAATGCATAGCGTATGACCAATTTCGGGTTGGTATATTACTTTCAGAATCTTGATCTGAGAAGATAACGAGCGGACACAAGCGTCGTCATTTATCATTGACTCAAATCTCGACTCTTAAGAGATATAGTTCCAAACCCTTAACTCCATGAGCCGCACCCTTCTATCTCTTTATATCTTACTCTGGAGTGAAGTAGTTTATATGCTCATGAGTAGCTTTTCCATTTCAGTGGCATGTAGCTTTGGCGAGTGTGGCTCATAGACGGTCCATCTTGACCTCTTTGCAGGGCAGTGATGGCTTAGGAGACAGGGTTAGGATCTGCCACCTAAGACTTTTCAACTTTATGAGCCGTAAGGGTCTCATAAAGACTTTTCTCCCTACGGATCGAGAGGATCTCGTAGGTGTATTTTCTCCTTAGGAGTCGTGAGGATTCCTAAGTGTGTTTTCTCTTATAAGTCGTAAGGATCTTATGAGAGAATTTTTCCCTCTTACGAGTCGAGAGGACCCGTAAGCGGTTGTTTCCCTCCTTGTCGAGATTCGACTTTGGAGAGTGAGACCCGTGGATGGTATGCAAGTGACCGTTTTGGGCTGACTTGCAGGGTCCCAGTGCTTAGGAAACAGGTTTTTTAATCCCTGCTGCCTAAGGCTTTATCTCACGAGTCGAGACGAATCGAAAAGTTCTCGCAAAGACATCAATTTCCTCATGAGTCGAAACGGATCGAGCAGATCTCGCAAGAATATCCTAACGTCAAAGTTAACCTCTGCTCTTTACGACAGAAGTCCGTTAGGGTCTGTGGTACTTAGGGTTTTGGCCGTCGTACCGTCGCATGAGCTGATATATTCCTCGATAGGCAATCGTGCTGTTCGAGTAGCCCTGCGACTGCCGTGTCTCTGATCCCTTCGGGGGCTGGACAAGAAGTCTTCAAGCAATCCTCCTTGGCAGTTTGACCGTCGGAAGAGCAAGCGCTAGGAATTTGCCATGCCGCTTTTTATTTGAGGTTAGGCTCATTTTGGAGAGCCCCGATGAGTCATAACCACTCCGCGCTGGTGTGGGATGATCTCCGATAGTCTTTCAGGCTTTATATGACTTGCCGTTAAGACCCTGAAGCTAGGAATTTGGCCTTTGCTTCGTTTTGCTGGCATTGCGTCCTCTGTATCGAGACGAATATCACGGTTGTCTCTAGGTTGCTGGTGAACCGTCGAGGTCTGGAACCAGGGATTTTGCCGTGACTCCTTTTGGTGATGTTGCATCTGCTGTATCGAGACGAACGTCGAGGTGGTGACCACTCCACGTGGGATGATCTCCGGTAGTCTTTCAGGCTTTATATGACTTGCCGGTAAGACCTTGAAGCTAGGAATTTGGCCTTCGCTTCGTTTGCTGGCATTGCGTCCTCTGTATCGAGACGAATGTTGTGGTTGTCTCTAGGTTGCTGGTGAACCGTCGAGGTTTGGAACCAGGGATTTTGCCGTGACTCCTTTCGGTGATGTTGCGTCTGCTGTGTCGAGACGAACGTCGAGGTGGTGATCACTCCATGTTGGTATGAGATGATCTCTGAATGTCTTTCCGGTTTTATATGACTTACCGTCAAGACGTTGAAGCTAGGAATTTGGCCTTCGCTTCGTTTGCTTTGTCGCGTCCGAATCCTGCTGGGGGAAGAACGCTGGGGTGACATTTCATCTGCTGTATCGAAATGAACGTCAAGGTGGTGACCACTCCGTGCTGGTGTGGGATGATCTCCGATTGTCTTTCAGGCTTTATATGACTTGCCGTCAAGACCCTGAAGCTAGGAATTTGGCCTTCGCTTCATTTGCTGGTATCGCGTCTGCTGTATCGAGACGAATGTCGCGGTGGTGATCACTCCATGTTGGTGTGAGGACCAGGATCCGCTCTGGATGTTTCCCACGGGATCGAAGAGTGACGTTGTCCGCGTTCCACATGACCAGGAATTTTGCTCTAGATGCTTCACACGGGTTCACTGCCGTGTTAGGCGAGGACTAGGCTCCGCTCTGGATGCTTCGCACGGGTTCACTTCCGTGCTCTGCGAGGACCAGGATCCGCTCTGGACGTTTTCCACGGGGTCAAAGAGTGACGTTATCCGCGTTCCACGTGACCAGGAATTTTGCTCTAGATGCTTCACACGGGTTCACTGCCGTGTTAGGCGAGGACTAGGCTCCGCTCTGGACGTTTTCCATGGGGTCAAAGAGTGGCGTTATCCGCGTTCCACGTGACCAGGAATTTTGCTCTAGATGCTTCACACGGGTTCGCTGCCGTGTTAGGCGAGGACTAGGCTCCGCTCTGGATGCTTCGCACGGGTTCACTTCCGTGCTCTGCGAAGACCAGGATCCGCTCTGGACGTTTTCCACGGGGTCAAAGAGTGACGTTATCCGCGTTCTACGTGACCGGGAATTTTGCTCTAGATGCTTCACACGGGTTCACTGCCGTGTTAGGCAAGGACTAGGCTCCGCTCTGGACGTTTTCCACGGGGTCAAAGTGTGACGTTATCCGCGTTCCACGTGACCAGGAATTTTGCTCTAGATGCTTCACACGGGTTCACTGCCGTGTTAGGCGAGGACTAGGCTCCGCTCTGGATGCTTCGCACGGGTTCACTGCCGTGCTCTGCGAGGACCAGGATCCGCTCTGGACGTTTTCCACGGGGTCAAAGAGTGACGTTATCCGCGTTCCACGTGACCAGGAATTTTGCACTAGATGCTTCACACGGTTTTACTGCCGCGTTAGGCGAGGACTAGGCTCCGCTCTGGATGCTTCACACGGGTTCACTGCCGTGCTTTGCGAGGACCAGGATCCGCTCTGGACGTTTTCCACGGGGTCAAAGAGTGACGTTATCCGCGTTCCACGTGACCAGGAATTTTGCACTAGATGCTTCACATGGGTTCACTGCCGTGTTAGGCGAGGACTAGGCTCCGCTCTGGACGTTTTCCACGGGGTCAAAGAGTGACTTATCCGCGTTCCACGTGACCAGGAATTTTGCACTAGATGCTTCACACGGGTTCACTGCCGCGTTAGGCGAGGACTAGGCTCCGCTCTGGATGCTTCGCACGGGTTCACTGCCGTGTTCTGCGAGGACCAGGATCCGCTCTGGACATTTTTCACGGGGTCAAAGAGTGACGTTATCCGTGTTCTACGTGACCAGGAATTTTATTGATTATATCCGCATTTCACGGAGTTGGGATTTGACTCTCTGTGGGAGTACATCGTCGAGTCATGGAACTGGGAGTTGCCGCTGTTCCGCTTTGCTTGATGATGTGTCCGCTGTGACGAGACGAGTGCTGAGGAGGAGCTGGGATTTTGCCATCACTCCGCTTTGCTGACCATGGGGTCTTTTATTAGCTTTGCATGTACATCCTGCTGGACTGCGAAGGAACGCCGTTGTTAACATTGCGTCTGCTGTAATGAGACGAATGCTAAGGTGGAGTTGGGATTTTGCCATCGCTCCGCTTGATGGTGTAACATCTGTGTCCTGCTGGAATGAGGAGGCACGCCGTTGTTGGTCTCCAGGCTGTAGATGTGGCCATTGAGATTTGGAACTAAGGACTTTGCCATGGTTCCGTTTCGTTGCGACTCTGAGGTCGATTGTTGACGTCACTTCTGCATCTGGCTGGAGTGAGGAGAAACACCGTTGGTGATCTCTAAGTTGTCGATGTTGACGTCGAGACCCTGAAGCTCGGGATCTTCTTTTTGCTTCGTTTGTTGACATTATGTCTGCAATATTGCGATAAATGTCGAGATTGTCTCTAGGTTGTCTATTAACCGTCGAGATTTGGCTCCGCTTTCTGATGGAGCCTGTTGGGAAGGTATGGTTCCCTTTTTATCTGTGCCCCTGGATTGTATACAGGGATCGATGTGATTTCACCTGTAGGGCAAAAAGTTTCATTCTTACATTTTTTTTATTCTTTCCGCGATGCTCTATCATTTCAGCTTTTTATATCGCGAAAATCGCGATTGCCCAATCATTTCGGCTATTTTTCGCGGTGCCCAATCATTTCGGCTATTTATTTTATTTTTACTCGCTGTTTTTTATTGCGAGTTGCCCAATCATTTCGGCTATTTTGTATGCATACATTTTTACTTGCTGATTCTGTTTGCAAGTTGCCCCATCATTTCGGCTATTTCGTATGCATTTTTTTTTTGGGCTCGCTGATTTTTTTTTTTTTTGCGAGTATGTAACTTGGAATTTGATGCCAATCTTAGCATCAGCATCGCTACGACTGGAATATTGCCAGGAGCGAATCATCATTTGCCATGAAAGGACTTGGAATTTGATACCGGTTTAGGCATCAGCATCGCTACAACTGGGATATTGCCAGGAGCGAATCATCATTTGCCTCTGTCGATGTCGGACAAAGGTGGCTTAGTGAACAGGGTTAGGATCCCATCGACTAAGGCTTTTGACTTCATGAGCCGTAAGGGTCTCACAAAGGTATTTCTCCCTACAAGTCGTGAGGATCTCATAGGTGTGTTTTCTCCTTAGGAATCGTGGGGATTCCTAAGTGTATGTTCCCCTGTAAGTCGTAAGGATCTTACAAAAGGGTTTTCTCCTTATAAGTCGAGAGGACTTACAAGGGTTGTTCACCATATGGACATATCCCCAGTCACAGGTGGGACTTTGTTAGGGAAATGTTTATTCGCGCCCGTGGATTGTATACAAGGGCCGGTATTGAGCGGCTTGTAGGGCCAAAAGGTTGTGGGGGTTGCTTAAGAACAGATTCAGGTCTCTGTAACTTAAGACTTTCAAATCTTATGAGCCGTGAGGGTCCCATAAGAGAGTTCTCCTTACGAGTCGTGAGGATCTCGCAAGTGTAATTTCTCCTTAGGAATCTTGAGGATCCCTAAGTGTGTTGCTCCCTTGTGAGTCGTAAGGATCTCACGCAGGTGGTTTCTCCTTACAAGGTCGAGAGGATCCTGTAAGTGTCTTTTAACGAGATTGCGCCCTTTCGGGTTTTCACAAACACTCGCCGGTAGCCCTGCTGTTTTTACTCACGGAGCCCTTTCGGGTTTTCATCCGTGCCCATTTTGCTTATGGACATACCGTTTTTTTTAATTCTTTTTATTCTTTTTTCTAACGAGGTTGCGCCCTTTCGGGTTTTCACAAACACTCGCCGGTAGCCCTGCTGTTTTTACTCACGGAGCCCTTTCGGGTTTTCATCCGTGCCCATTTTGCTTATGGACATACCGTTTTTTTTTTGTTTTTTTTTTTTCCTTTTTTTTTCCTTTTTTTTAACCACGCCAGCCTGAGGATGCCGCGGATTGATAGTAGTTTAACGACGTTTCGGTCATTTGCAAGTTTTAGGATATTGCGGTCCGTCGTTAGTTTAGGGACGTTTCGGTCCGCAGCCAGTTTTAGCACATAGTGGTCCATCGTTAGTTTAACGGCATTTCGGTCTACCGTCGCCGTATTTGAGGCGAATTTCTAGTTTACTGACTTTTCGGTCTAGGAGGCCTTCCCTATGAACGAGCATGATGCCCCCGGCATATCCACCTTTTTCGAAGCATGTTGTTGTGGCGGGTTTACTTTCCACTTTCCGGGTAACGCGAACTTGCCCTGTTGGTATTGGTCTTCAACCCAGTTTTTGAAGACGTAGCAATTGTCGAGTGGGTGACCCATTAATCTGTGGTAGGGACAATAGTTAGGATTGTTAACGTCACCTGGTTGCAATGGACGTTTTGGATCTGGCAGAGTGATAAGCCCGCTGCGCACTGCTAGCTCGAACAATCTCTTTGTTTTATCTTTGGGAAATGAGTAAGGACGTTTCAACTTCTCATTGAGGTATCGCGGCTTGTTGTTTTGACGACAAAACGGTCTCGGGTTACTCGGCTGTTGTTGAGTGTTGGCAACAAAGGCCGTTTTTTCCTTTTCCTTTCTCATTTCGTTTGCTCCGTCGTTTGCGGGTCCGAGATTCTTTCCGGATAGCGTGAGATTGTACGGCTGAACATTCTCACAGCTCTCCAATTCTTTTGTTTTAGAAATGAATTCCTTGAAGAGAGGGTTGAGGGCGGCTTCTTCGTCAGAATCGCTTCCAAAGGTGAGAACTCGTGATCCCCCGGGCTCGTCCCTATGACAGTTGCCGGCAACTCTTTTATGCTCATCTGTCGTATTTTTTCGCTGTCTACGAGCTTCCCGCTTTATTCTATTGACGTGTTGTCTATGAGCGACATATCCTTGCCACCAACACTTAAAGGACTTGCAGTCTTCAGTAGGATGTGCGATCCTCTGATGATATAAGCAGAAGTTAGGGTGTACGTCCGTTTCATCAAAATGTATACCACCAGGAGAATTTTCTCTGAAAGAGGGCGGCCTCATCCCTATTGATATGGCTTTGGCGAATCGTTTCCTTGTCTTGATCCTGCTTTCATTTGCGGCGGATGTACCTTGATATAGTGGGAGTGTTTCGACCCTTTCGTCCAGTCGCCGGCGTTTGGCCTTTTCAAATATGGCCATCTCGCGCTCTCAATTAGCTTTACTTTTTAGACGAATCTCATCTAGAAAAGCGTCGATCATTTCGTCTGACGGCCACACGAATTCCGGCTCAGGCTCTGCCCCCAGTTTCTCAGTGCAAGGAGTCTTTTCATTGTCCGTAAATGAGTGGGAGATCACATGACAAGTTGCCCCCGGTGCGTCCGTCTTCTTTGGAGTGTGCGGCTGTGGTGGGTTTACTTTCCACTTTTCAGACAGCGCGAACTTTCCTTATAGGTACTGATCCTCGATCCACCCCTTAAAGACGAAACAATCCTCGATTGGATGGCTTACCGTTTGGTGGTAAGGGCAATAATTGGGATCGTTGACATCGCCTGGTTGCAACGGACGTTTTGGATTTGGCAGATTAATGAGTCTGTTGCGCACTGCCAGCTCAAACAGTTTTCTCGTTTTATCCTGAGGAAACGAGTAAGGATGTCCCAGTCTCTCCTCGAGGGATGGGCGTTGACGCATATTGTTTTGACGGACAACCGGCTTTAAGTTGCTCGACCGTTGTTGAGTATTGGCAACAAAGGTTGCTTTCCTTTTCCCCTTTTCATTCCGAGGGTCCGTCTTTGAAGGAGATGATCTATGATCCATCTGATCCATTTGGGCCAACTTGTCAATCAAGGCCTGGAAAGTAGTTGGCTTGAAGAACATCATGAATTGCGAGATGGTCGCTTGCGGATCAAGAGTGCCCACGAACATGCCTACCGCAGGTGCTTCTTCGATGCGTTGTTCGCACTTCGACCATAGATTCCGCCATCGTGTTGCGTATTGAACCCACGTCTCGCCTGGCCTTACCCTGGTATTAATCAGTGCTGTTATCGGGGTGCGTCCACTAGCACTCGCGAATCTCTGTGTAAACAGCAGCTCCATCTCCGTAAATGTCTTGACAGAGTCGTTAGGTAGCTCCGAATACCATTCAAAGGCTGTTTCTGCTAAGCTGCCGACGAATTGGCGAAGCAGCAGTTTATCATCGCCTCCAGTGTTGCCGCATAAGGCCCTGAATTGAGCGACATGCTGATGGGGATTTCCTATCCCTTTATATACGTGGAATTTAGGGATCGTATATCCTGGCGGGTAACTGATTTGGTCATACCTGCTCGGATACGGTCGTCCGGTTCTAACAATTTGCCCAGCCGCTTCATTTGCCTGATGAACCCGGATCTGCTGAGCTATATAGTCATCCAGCGCTGACTTGGAAATGGTTTCATCTTTGGCTGTTGAAAGAGTCGGAGGAGGATTCGATGTCTCTCCTTTGTCATCTTCAAGGACAATCGGAGGATCTTCAGCAGGAGGATCCCGCTGGATCATCATCCCTACCATATCTTGGAAGAGAAGCGCCATTTGTTTTATGTTAGCCGCTTGCTCTGCGGCATCTTTGTCCTTCTTTTCGAGGACTCTGCGTAGGTAGTCAGCATCAGTTTCTTGTTCATGACGCTGCTCTGATGATGCCTCCGAGCTTTCTTTTGGCCCGGTAAGTGCGGCCATCGCAGTCATCATCTCTTGAAACTTCTGCTGTTCCTCCTGGGCTTTTGTCAGGGATCGGGTGAGCGGTCGGTGACTCGTCGAAGCACTGCTTTCCTCCTTTCCGGCAGCCATATAAACAGTGTGCACCACCATGCCCCCAGACTTGGGGCGTTTAGATTCAGCGCTTTTACGGTTCGCCATGTTCACAGGGGCTTTTTGCGACCTCCTTTTCTTTTGAGTGATTGACGTTGAGGGAGCCGTTGCAGTGGGCACCCATCCAGCTGTTGCTTTTTCCGGCTTGACAGAGTAATTCTTCTCCTGCCGAACCTTTATCTTTTTCTGTCGGCGGAGATAGTCTTGATCTATTACGGAGTCTTGGACTTGACACCAGACCTTGTAAATTTTAGAGGACAGCCGTTGAGGGGGTTGCTCTAGCTTCTTTTCCGTATCATTCTCCACGGGTGGAGGAGATCTCTTCAGCACTGCAGTAAGAGAGTTTCTGCGCACCCTGTTCAGCAGCTCAAAGATGTTCCCGGTTGGAACAGCAACATCGATCCCCACCGTTGGAGCTGGTGGAGTAAATCCAGAAGGGGAGTTGCCCCCAGCCTTCTTTACTCGGCGCCAGTGGCGACGTCGAGCGCGTCGTGCGGATGGAGTTGTTTCGGCCGTAGGGGAGACTTCGTCATGCCCCCTGCTTTGAGGAGAGACCGTTATTGGTGCTAGCCTGTCAAAGACTGACACCCGTTGAGAAGCAATGTCTAATCTGTCAAAGACAGACCTCTGGGCAGGGGAAGAAGCTTTGAGGACCTCGCCTGGAGCAGCAACCGGAATAGCCAGCCTTGTAAAAATTGACTTCTTAGAAGGAGGAGCCTTTCCAGTAATTTTCCGCTTGAGCCGGGATGGCTATCCGCTTTGGGATGGCAGCTTCGGGTATCGCGGGCTTATAGACATTCTGGCCCAGTCTGTTGAAAACTGAGGTATTGGAGTTGGACGACCCGTTGAGAGGGGCCGCGGTAATTATAAGCCGATCAAAGACCGACTTCTTTGGAGCTTCTCGCCACGTCATTGGGGCATTGACGCTCATTGGTGGGAGCATGGTCCCGAAGAATAGTCCAGTGGTGGCTTGAATTACCTGCTCCACTGGCATCTTAAAAAGGGAGGCCGCTTGGGGCCCATAAGTCACTCCTCCAGCAAGGACGGAGCGAGAGTTGCAGTTGCAGGTAGTGCAGTTTGAAGCCATTGATCTTCTGTTTTCTGCACGGAGCAAGACACCAAATCTTAGTACCTCGAATCCATAGGCAACCACACACACCGCGATTCGTTCGCGAACACGACACACGAAGTGTGGAGTGGAAAGAGGAAAAGGTCCCACCGGGCGTGCCAGAATCTGTTCCCCTCCGAACGGCGGCCGAGACGCGGGGACGTCTAGGCCGAGGTTCGGGGCAGATGCTAATAGGTGCAATCCGTCCACCTCTCCGAAGATGCCAAGTTGATTTATGGCACCGTGTATCGAAGGTTTAGACGGATGCGTCCGATGTAGCAGACTTCGTCAGATTCCCCCTCGTCTGAGGGGTTTTTGATTGTGGGGACGCTCTTCCCTGCAGGCGCAAGCCCCTGCAGTTAATTACGCTACCGCATCGCGGTAACAACTTTCTTCTTCTCCAGCTGGTCACTTCGTGTCGTGGGTGTTTGTTTTGTTTGTGGTTGCCCGTGGATTGTATACGGAGACCAATTTATGTCGTCGCCCGTAGGACGTGGATTAGTCCAAATCCGTGTTTTCTTAGATTTGGGTTTGGGGTTTTGGTTTGAGGATACGTTAGCCATATTTGAGGCTAAGATCAACTCAAACATTTGTTAAGGATACGTTAGTCCAGTTTGAGACTAAGATCAACTTAACGGGATCGTTTAGATCCGACAAAAGAGCATTTGGGCTCTAATGTTCCAGTTTAGGGACATAGTGGTCCGTTAAATGTATGGCCGTCGGGACCCATCACCTCTCTTACGACGTTGAAGGATTACAACGACAGATGTCAGAGGAGTTCAGAGATGTACCCTTGAGCCAGAGTTGATTAGGGGGTTTATAGTCCGATTTGGGACTAGAGTCTTGTTTGAAAGTTTAAGGATACGTTATCCATTTTGAGGCTAAGATCAACTTAAACGGTTGTTAAGGATACGTTAGTCCAGTTTGGGACTAAGATCGACTTAACGGGATCATTTAGATCCGACAAAAGAGCAATTGGCTCTATTGTTCCAGTTTAGGGACATAGGGGTCCATTTCCAGTTTAGGGACATGGTGGTCCATGTTCCAGTTTAGGGACGTGGTGGTCCATGTTCCAGTTTAGGGACGTGGTGGTCCATGTTCCCGTTTGGGGACGAATATGGGTTTAAGGACGCATAAGTCCATGAGTTTAAGGACGCATAAGTCCATGAGTTTAAGGACCCCACAGTCCATGAGTTTAAGGACGCATAAGTCCATGAGTTTAAGGACCCCACAGTCCGTATTGTTGTGTGGTTGTCGGGACCCGTCACCTCTCTGACGACGTTGAAAGATTACAACGACAAATGTCAGAGGAGTTTCGAGATGTACCCTTGAACCAATGAGTTGGTTGAAAGAGAAGATGTGCTCAGTTCAAGATGATTTGAGGACTTATGGCCAATTTGGGCTAAGTCCAATTGTGTTTGAAATATTGGCTCTCTGCTGGTCCATTGAAGGAGAGGCTTTGCCTCTAGAAACTTAGCCAATTGGGCTAAAGCTAGTGTTAAACACTAAAGACCAACAGTGTTGAACACTGGGAATAAGATTAGCAAGTTAGTGTTAAACACTAAAAGATAATCAGTGTTAAACACTGGGAACAGAGTTTTCAAGTTAGTGTTAAACACTAAGCAAATCAGTGTTAAACACTGCCAATACAGTTCTCCAAATTAGTGTTAAACACTAAGAAAATCAGTGTTAATCACTGAAGACAAAGTCTTCGGATTAGTGTTAAACACTAAGGGGAGAGGGGTCACGTGTGGACACGTGAGAGCGCCCTGATTTCCCTTATCTTATTCTGCAGATCAGTGTTTTAACTCTTTTAATTCTAACGGCCATCACGTGTGAGCACGTGATGGAGGCCCCCGCTCTGGTCTGTTGGAATGCTCATTAGGGGTCACGTGGTGACACGTGAGGGCGCCCTAAATGCGGAGCCACATCTCCTTTGTTTTATCCTCAAATCTGTGAATAAGTGTTAAACACTTTTCCTTTTTATTTCGAGCATCACGTGTTGACACGTGATGGGGATTTATGCGCTGACTGTTAGAGCATTTGCTAAGGGGTCACGTGATAAACACGTGAGAGCGCCCAAAGCCTTCATTTCCATTGATCTTTCTTTCTGCGTTTTGGGAGTCACGTGGGACCACGTGATGGCAAAAAGTGGGGCCAGATCCTCTTTATTTTGTTCTGCAAACAAGTGTTAAACACTTTTATTTTTATTTTAGAGCATCACGTGTTGGCACGTGATAGGGATCTGTGCGCCAATTGTTAAAGCATTTGCTGAGGGGTCACGTGATAACACGTGAGAGCGCCCAAAGCTTTCATTCCCTTTGCTTTTTCTTTCTGCGTTCTGGGAGTCACGTGGGAGCACGTGGGGTGATGCTTCAAAGTTCTTTGCAGGGGATCTTTTCAAGGGTCACGTGGGGGCACGTGACCCTAGTTCTTTTCATGAACAGAGATCTTTTAAGAATTAAATTCTTTGTAGGGTTAAACCCTAATTATGATTTTGGAGGAATTAAATTCCTATCGTGAAAGAATTAAATTCTTATTTAGGATAAAACCCTGATTTCTTTTCAAAGGAATTAAATTCCCAGATATGTAAAAGAATTAAATTCTTGATTAGGGTTAAACCCTAGTTTTGTTTTAGGAGAATTGAACTCTCAAAACTCAATTCCCCTTCTAAGTTTAGGATCTGCATGGCAGGATCTCAACCCGATGAGAATTAAATTCTCATCCTATGGGGAGATGTGCTCTGTACAGATCTTCCACCAGAAGAAGAACTAAGTTCTTTTTGTATAAGAGTTAAACTCTTGGATTTTGAGAATTAAATTCTCTGTTTGAAGTTTATCTTTTTCCCTTTTCTTACCTAGGGTTTTCTTTGTTAAGAATTAAATTCTCCTTTCTTTTCTTCCCTCTTGAGAATTAAATTCTCCTCCCTCTGTTTTTCTCTCAAAAAAGTAGATCCCCCCTCTTCTCTTCTTGGCTCCTATTTATAGGAGAAGGAAGAAAATCAATTTGTTTAGCAAATCTCTCATTGAGAGATTTGATTTGTATGTTGAGAGATTTGATTTATATTTATCATTAATCTGGGCCTTTAGATCATTCAGTGAATTTTATTCACCGTGGATTTTAAATCCAAAAGATATTCTATTTGTTATCCTGGTGAGATTTTCAGGGAAATCTTTCCTTGTCCAAGATTTTTCCATAAATTGGTGATTTTTAATCACCCTTGGATTTTTAATCCAACGGTTCCCCATGACCCTTTTCCATTTGGAAAGATTCAGAAACTTTTAGAATTTAATTCTATTAAATTATAATGCTTTTAAAGCCAGTCACGTGCTGGCACGTGACCTTTGGTCACGTGTGAGCACGTGACACCCAATTGGGTTCCTTTCTCAGCCGCTTATTTATGTTTCAGTTTTAACCATCACGTGTCAACACATGACCATTGGTCTCGTGTAAGCACGTGATACCTCGTTGAGGTATTTTCTGACTTTTAGAATTAAATTCTATTCATTATTTTAGAGGCTTTAAAAGCCCATCACGTGTCTGCACGTGACCCATGGTCACGTGTGAGCACGTGATGCCCCATTGGGGTCTTTTCTGAGTTTTTATTATATTTTTTAACTCTTCCAGCGGGTTTTTAAAAGCCCATCACGTGTGGACACGTAATTCCTCATAACTTTTGATCTCGGATGAATTACGAGGCCCATAATATATCAAATCGAAGGGTTTTTCGAGCCGCTTTCGATACCATCAGAATTTATCTGTTTCTCATTCGGGAGTTTGTCAAAAAATAGCTCGGAAGATACTGGTTCCCATTTTCTTAAGCGTATCGCCGCCATTTGATACCTCGGGCTCTTTCGCGCAGAAACTTTCGGCGGGAACATCCCACACAGAGAGTTTCCCTGCACCGGGCAAAAGGTGTAGAGGCCGTATGGTTTTACGGCAGGGCCGCGGTCACTTACGTACACTTGTGCACGTATTATGATCGGGCAGATAATACTAGCGGGCTTTGGTTTAAGCCAGATTCTAGTATTATACAGATGGATTTATTCAGTCAAAGATTATCCGTGTTTTTTGGAAATACGGATGGGAAGGGCAGTCTCGTAATTTTTTGGGAAGCTTCTAGAAGAAGATGACTGATTTGTTTTTATTTCTTTTTAGAATTTAAACAAATGAAGTGGAGAGATGAGGTGTAGATTTTCATTAAATGGATAATGACTCATGAGATGATTCATCTCAAATGAATTAAATGAAGCATGCTACATATTATGATAGATATTTGTTATGATATTTTGATGCTTCATATTATTCTAAGATGAGACATTATTCATTTCATTATCACAAAAGCTTTCTCTCTCCTCACTTCTTCATCTTCTTCCTCAAAACCCTAATAGCTCTTATGAGTTGAGAAACCTAGGGTTTAAGTGACTAACTAATCCATCTTATTACTATACACCCTCTAGGACTTCTAGATTAGCGATCTAGAAGCCGTAGTTATCTCAGATTCGAGATAGGAGCTCGGATTATAGACTCTCGGGTGGATCGTCTTTGACTCGAGGAGGCCGTTGAGGTGACGACGTTCCATAGAGCCTACGAGGTGTGGAGGATAGCGATGAAGACCTGAAGGACAAGTAACGTGAGGTATAACTTCGAATCAGAGTAGTTAAACCTTTCGTAGTTTGCTAGTAATGGTTTAGACACGATCCGTGTGCTCAAGTCCGTGTTACGAAGCTTTGATAATTGTTTTTCATATATTCCGCCTCCCCGCAAGCTCGTGGGGTGCGTGACATGGACTTACAGGTTAATCGATCAACAATCACCCAAACTGCATTGTTGCCCTTTGGACTCCGCGGTAAAGCTGTCACGAAATCCATAGTTACATGTTCCCACTTCCATTGAGGAATCGGAAGTGGTTGCAATAAACAAGCTATTCTTTGATGTTCAGCCTTAACTTGCTGACACACCAAGCATTTCGCTACAAAGCGGGAAATTTCCATTTTTCATGCATTCGCACCAGAAATGCTGTCGTAGATCACGGTACATCTTCGTGCCTCCTGGATGTACGGAATATACGGAACTGTATGCCTCTTTCATAACTTCTTCACGAATGTCTCCTTTCGGCACACACAAACGGCTATCATAACTTAACGAACCATCTTCATGAATCAATAAGTCCGTTCGAAGTCCAGGTTCAACCTGTTCTCAAAACTTTTGCAATCTTGGGTCCTGCTACTGCGCTGCTTTAATATTATCGATCAACGACGACTGTACTTATAACTACATCAACTGTCCCGAAGAATGCGGGAGCACGATCTCCGATTCGAATCTCCGAAAATCTTTGATAAGCTCCTTCTGTGCAGTCAACTTCCGAATTGCTGGCAACCGACTAAGCGCATCCGGTACTACATTAATTTTCCCCGGATGGTACTTGAGATGAAGATCATAGTCAGCCATCAGCTCCAACCATCTACGCTGCCTCATGTTAAGCTCTCTCTGTGTGAACACATATTTTAGGCTTTTATGATCGGTGAATACTTCGACCTTTTCGCCCAGTAAGTAGTGTCTCCAAATCTTTAAAGCGAAAATAATAGTTGCTAGCTCCAAATCATGAGTTGGGTAATTCTTCCTATGGGTCTTCAACTGTCTCGATGCGTAGGCTATAACTTTCCCATACTGTATCAAAACACATCCCAAACCTTTCCCAGATGTGTCGCTGTGAATCACCAATCCTCCGGAACCGTCTGGTACGGTCAAAATAGGAGTGGTTATTAATCTTTGCTTCAACGCCTCAAAAGCTGATGCACAACTATCCGTCCATACGAACGGTACTTCCTTTCGCGTAAGCTTGGTCAAAGGCTCAGCTAAACGAGCAAAATTCACCACGAATCTTCTGTAGTATCCTGCAAGTCTCAGAAAACTTCTGATCTCCGCTACATTCCTCGGAATCGGCCAATCTTGAACTGCTGCAATCCTCTCAGGATCAACGGAGATTCCATCTCCGGATACGATGTGCCCAAAAAACTTTACTTCTTCAAGCCAAAACTCGCACTTGCTCATCTTTGCATACAATCATTCATGCCTCGATGTTTGCAGTGCGATCTTCAAGTGTTCTGCATCCTCTTCTAGGCTTCTCGAGTAGACCAGAATATCATCGATGAACACAACTATAAACTGGTCCAAGAACGGTGAAAAAATTCAGTTCATCAAGTCCATAAATATCGCCGGTGCATTCGTGACTCCGAATGGCATCACTAAATACTCGTAATGCCCATATCGGGTTTGGAACGCAGTCTTGCAAATATCCTCTGATTTAACACAAACCTGATGATATCCAGATCGCAAATCCAGCTTTGAAAATACCCTCACGCCACTAAGCTACTCGAACAATTCGCCAATGCGAGGGATCGGGTACTTGTTCTTAATAGTCACCCGGTTCAATTCTCAATAGTCGATGCACATCCTACTTGTGCCATTTTTCTTCTTGACTAGAAGAACTAGAGCTCCCCAGGGTGAATTGCTGCTGCGAATCCAACCCTTCTCTAGCAATTCGGCAACCTGCTTCTTTACTTCTTCCAACTCCACTGGTGCCATTGGATAATACGCCTTTGAGATTGGCGCTGCACCAGGAACAAGATCGATCACGAACTCCACATCTCGTTTTGGCGGTAAACCCGAGATGTTCTCGAACACGTCCATGAACTCTCGAACTACAACTGGCGCTTCCTCCTTATCAACTTCCATTGACGAAAGAACGGCGCTTGTCGGCCTAGCCCTAAACTCGACTGGCCCGACAGAACTGCTACCTCCAGCAAAAACAAACCCCGGATGTCCGGGAATCTGGAAAATCACTTTCTTCGCCCTACAATCAATGTGAGCGTGGAAAGTGCCGAGAAAGTCCATTCCCAAGACAACATCATAACTGCCAGTATCGATCACCAAGAAATCTGCAAATAAATCTTGTCCACAGATAACAATAGAACAATCCTTACATTCGCTACTAGATATAATCTTCCCGTTCCCAGTGTGTATGTCCCAGCAACTAGACAGATCCGTGCAAGAAATCGAGTGTGCAGCAATAAAATTGGACGACATATAACAATGGGATGCACCAGAATTGAATAATGCTAATGCGGGGAATCATGAACAAGTAGGATACCGGAAACAACTCCATCTGAAGCCAAACACTGAAGAAGATAAGCACGGTAAACATGATTCAAGCTTGCAATAAAACATGAACAGGTAAGAAATGAAACTGAGAGAAGTAAAGTAAAATCATGTCCATAAATCAAGGAAATGAATCAAGACTAGGACTCCAAGTTACTTAAATAGAGTACCGCATTGTAACCATGCTGCAGTTCATAGTTACAATCACATAACTCCGTTCAAGTCGCCCAAATCCTAGTATCAGAATAAAAAGAATAGGACGGGAGAAACAATAGGGAACCAAAAGGATTTCAAGTCGAGATGCAAGGTCATTTGCATATCGTCAAGACAAGGGTCAAGGAAAAGATATGATTCAAGAATCATGATAATAATGTGGCAGGACATGTTCCTAATTACGGGTATTCTGATTCGTGTATTGGGTCCAATACCCAACAACAAAAAGAATCAAACCCGATTAACCTAAATCCTATGCCTCTAATACCAAACAAACCCTGTCATGCCCTGCTTCCCAGAGTGCGCTACGATTGGCACGTGACAGAGCCAACCATGCTACCTGTGGCTAGAAAATATCCCTCCACAGTCACATTACGGCTGTCTATAAGATATCAAGAACAATAGAAATGAAATAAACTATCTAGTACATGTCCATATGCCAGAATAAATGAGATAAGAAATATAAATGTGCGGAAGCAATAAATACAATAAGCAAAACATCTGGAAAGTACGTCCCAAATACAAGCTCACATCAGGAAATGTAAATGCTGAAAGAAAACTAAACTAAAATACTAACAGGATCCTCACTGCTCGGCCTGTCGGCTAAAATACTCCTGGTCAGCCTGTGACAAAGATAAAGGATCTGGGCCATGCAAAACCTAGACGTCGGTGCGTCATAATATCAAACAATAATACATGAACAGGATACACGAGATATGCATACATGAGTATAAACGATAATATGAATATAACCAGTAAACATGGATGGAGAACAGTGAAGTGTATACGTGCAGGTGAAGTGCAGTGAATAATCTAAACTATACTACTAGATTATCTATTCTAAAATCTTCGAAATCAATTAATGTTATCATCATCGTAACCCATCGATCTATACCCCGTTAGTTCCCCACAGGACCACGGTAACATGATATGATAGATAGTCAGTCCATGTCCCGTTCATTCCCCACGGGACCACGGTAACATGATGTAATAGCCCTTTGAGTTACGTTCAATTACATTCTTGATTTCCCCTTACCCCCAAGGTTATGTGTTCGAGTCGGGTATTGATAAACTAGAGCTAATGCCAACGCAGGATCAAGCAGGTATAGGTTTGTCTATGTAGACAACAGGAAACATCCGTAGGGACAACATGTCAGGATTGTCGGCATTAGTAACAGGATCAGGTAACATGTCAAGTAAGGTATATCAGGACATGCCAGCTAGTGTACATGTATCAAGTGGGTAACCTAACAGTAAAATGTAGCAAGTATCGAATCACGATAAAGGTACGGATGTACAGTGAAAGCATGGATGCACAAATATTTATCAGGGGTTATATCATGACTATGTAGGATGAACATTATCAAGTATGTGGTGCTAATTTAACAGTAACATGAAATAGTGTGATCTGGCATGCAACTAGATATGTAATTAATGACATGGATGCGTACGGATATCCGAAAACAGTAAAACAATAATATGGATGTACATTGCATTCAACATGTGATATTTTTATTCATATGGATACAAAATATGTATCATAGCATGTAGCAAGGTAAACTTGCCTACGACTAGATATGTAAATAACGGTATGGATGCATACCGGTATCAAAAAACTGTAAAATGGTAATATGGATGCATAACTAAAAATATGTAATATTATTATTCGTATGAATACAAAATATAGTAGTATAGCATGTGGAAAGATAAACTTGCCTGAGCGGAACACACGACGAGTGCGTACGGCACGTCTGACGTCGGGTAAACGTCGCAACGCACCCACGGCACACGGGATGGGTCCAGACAAGGTAAGAAGGTAACCACGCAGGCAGGAGATGTCCACTAGATTACTCGGATCGTCGGCAGCGGCACGGCTCCGGCGGTGATCACCGGAAAAAGAAACAAGATCAAGAAAGAAAGAAGAAAGAAGAAGAAGAAGGAGAAGAAGAGAGGAAGTGGGTTCTGGGTTGGTGCTCTGGGGTCAGGGGTCGACAAGAACAGAGGGGTGAAGATGACGAGGTCGCGGGTTCGTCGACGGTGAGGTTTCACGGCGAGGCGAGGGGTTGCGGGTTTTAGGGTTTCTTGGTCGTCAGGGGTCTGGGTGTGGAGGGAAGAGGTGATGTTGGGAGGTAGTAGTGATGGTGGTGATGAGGGCGTGAGGTCGGCAGGGTTGGATCTCTAGTGAGGGTTCAGACGAGGTCGTGGGTATCGGGTTCGGCTTGGTGCAGGGTTCTTGGGTTTGGAGGGAGAGGAGAGGAGAGAGGAAGGAGGTCGAGGAGGAGATGAGGTCGAGGAAAGGATGAGAGGAGCGAGGTCGACGAAGAGGAGGCGGCTAAGGTTAGGGTTTCGTGGGGATCTCATGGGGCGTAGGGTTTTTAAAGAAGACGAAGAAAACAGAAAAAGGGAGGTTAGCGTAGTGGAGGAAGGGAGGTGACGGGATCCTCGCGAGGAACAGTGATCTCGAGAGGAGAGAGAGAGAAAGGGGGAGAGAGAGTTCTGTTAGTTTTATTTATTTTTATTTTTTAAAAAAATATTTTAAAATATTATTTTGGTAAACGTATTATATATATATATTTTAATAGTTAAATAAGTATAATATAATATTAATAAAATTTGATATTTTGGCTAATACAAAAATAGTCCAAAACACGTCCGGGTCGGGTCTAAAAATCCAATTTTAGAATACGGAAAATATACGTATCAACCAACATTAAAACAGGATATCCGGGTAACGAAAAGATATACCCCCAAGAACGGATGCACGCACGTGCACGTAGCCATCCAAACGAGTCCGTTTCACTGAACGGGACGAGAACAAGATGCGCGGATGCTACGACAGGGTTAGGGGTATCATGCAGTCCGTGCAATATATTTTTAAAATATTTTACTTGAGTTTATATGTTATACTGAAAAATATGCAGATACCAGATAAAATGCCAGTATGCAGTATGTAAAAAAAAAAGAAAGTGCACGGATCCACATAACAAGCCGGGATAAAACATAAACAGGAATTAAGACAGGTTTCCAGCAAGCGGGTCGGGTCGGATGCAAATACAGATGTCAAATACACTATTCGCACCCAAAACACAATAAATCAGGAAAATACCATAAATAAAGAAATACTCAAAATAGAACTGATATAAATGAACTAGGGTGTTACACTAAGGCTTTTGACTTCATGAGCCGTAAGGGTCTCATAAAGGTGTTTCTCCCTACGAGTCATGAGGATCTTGTATGTGCGTTCTCTCTTTAGGAATCGTGAGGATTATTAAGTGCGTGTTCTTTTATAAGTCGTAAGGATCTTACAAGAGTGTTTTCTCCCTATAATTCGAGAGGACTTACAAGTGTCGTTCACCACATGAGGGCATTTCGCGCCATTGGTGGAACTTAGTAGGGGAGACGTTTATTTGTGCCTGTGGATTGTATACAAGGGTCAATATTGAACCGTTTGTAGGGCAATATGGGGAATGTGATGGCTTAAGAACAGGTTCAGATCCCTGTAGGCTTTTGAATCCTATGAGCCGTGAGGGTCTCATAGGAGGATTCTCCTTACGAGTCGTGAGGATCTCGTAAGTGTAATTTCTCCTTAGGAATCGTGGGGATCCCTAAGTGCGGTGCTCTCTTACGAGTCGTCAGATATTTTCTCCTTACAAGTTCGAGAGGACCTTGCAAGTGTGCATGAATTTTTTTACGAGTCTGCGTCCTTTCGGGTTTTCACAAACTCGCCGGTAGCCCTGCAGTTTTTACTCACGGAGCCCTTTCGGGTTTTCATCCATGCCCATTTCGCTTACGGACGTACCGTTTTTTTTGTCGCGTTAGCCTAAGGATGTTGCGGTTCATAGTAGTTTAAATACGTTTCGGTCCGTAGCTGGTTTCAGGACATTGCGGTCCGTTGTTAGTATTAGGACTTCGCGGTCCACTGTTAGTTTAGGGACATTTCGGTCCGTGGTTAGTTTAGGTACGTTTCGGTCCATTGTTAGTTTAGGGACATCTCGGTCCGCTGTTAGCTTAGGGACGTTTCGGTCCGTAGCACATTTCTGCGGCGAAGTTTTGCCGGATAGCACTTACAGAGTTTGGTACTCAGGAAGACAGCGAGCGGACACAAGCGTCGTCATCTATCATTAACCTGGGTTGTGACTCATCAGGCATAATATTTCTTAAGGAATCGGCCGTTTATTGGCCTGAAGGGTCTTTCATTATGCATATCCATGAGCAAGCAGGCTCCCCCTTGATAGACCTTGTCACATAATACAAGGATTTTGGCACTGCTCCTGTCCCCAGCTTCTCTATATTATCTTCTAACACCGAGTGAGCTTCTTCGTTATTTAACGACGAATGATGGATCATGTGGCAACTTGCCACATAATCTTCGGGTTCTTCTGTCGAGTCTTCTCCCTCATCATTGTCATTATCTTCACTTTCAAGGATATGGTTGAGAAACTCTTGGAGCGTGACAGGGGTTCGCGCCTTCTGGTTGTATTCCTCCAGTGCGTCAATATGCCTTTGCAAATCCGTGCGTTTGTCGTCAGACTGAGCGGGCTTTTTGGTCTTCTTCTTCTTCTTTGAAGACTTTGACGACTAGGCCTTGGTGTTTTGCCCATCACTACCAACTCCCGATATTGGGCGCGATTTCAGCATCCCCTCAATGATCTCGGGCTCTAGCTGGCTTTTCCACCTGATTGCCGGACATGCTTGAAGATCCTTCAGCATTCTTTTGGTCTCAGCTGATAGAACAACTTCCCATGGAGCTTCCTCTATAAATGAGCATGATTCCCCCGGCGTGTCGACCTTTTTAGGAGCGTGCGGTTGTGGCGGGTTTACCCTCTAGCTTTCAGACAGCGCGAATTTGCCTTGCTGGTACCGGTCCTCAATCCAGTTTTTGAAGACGAAGCAATCTTCGATTGGGTGGCCCACTATTCAGTGGTTGGGGCAGTAATTGGGATTGTTGACGTCTCCTAGTTGTAGTGGGCTTCTCGGATCTGGTAGAGTGA
This sequence comes from Agapanthus africanus, assembly GCA_030015575.1. NCBI lineage: Eukaryota > Viridiplantae > Streptophyta > Magnoliopsida > Asparagales > Amaryllidaceae > Agapanthus > Agapanthus africanus. Next base: position 535,500,345 of record JASDDO010000010.1, on the reverse strand, counting down.
TGAGCCTGTTGCGCATCGCCAGTTCGAACAGTCTTCTCGTTTTATCCCTAGGGAATGAGTAAGGACGTCTCAGCAATTCTTCGAGTGATCGTTGTTTATCGTTTTGGCGAGCAGCTAGTTTCGGATCACTCAACTGCTGCTGAGCGTTGGTGACGAAGGTAGCTTTCCCTTTGCCCTGTTCGCTTCGAAGCTCCGTTTTCGAGGAGGGCGGTCTATAGCCCATCTGGTCCATTTGGGACAGCTTGTCTATCAAGGCTTGGAAAGTGGTCGGCTTGAAGAACATCATGAATTAGGATATAGTTGCCTGCGGATCCAGGGTCCCTACGAACATACCTACGGCAGGAGCTTCTTCGATGCGTTGTTGGCATTTTGACCAAAGGTTCCACCACCGAATTGCGTATTGAACCCAGGTTTCTCCCGGCTTCACTCTGGCGTTGATTAATGCCGTGATCGGGGTGCGCTCGCTAGCGCTTGCGAACCATTGTGTAAACAGTAGCTCCATTTCTGCAAATTTCTTGATGGAATCATTCGAAAGCTCCGAATACCATTCAAATGCTGTCTCCGCCAAGCCCGACGAATTGGCGAAGCAATAATTTGTCATCGCCCCCGGTGTTACCGCATAGAGCCCTGAACTGAGCGACGTGTTGATGGAGATTGCTTGTCCCCTTATACACGTGAAATTTAGGGATCGTATATCCCAGTGGGTACTTAATTTGATCGTACCAGCTTGGATAGGGTCGCCCAGTTCTGACGACTTGGCCCGCAGTTTCGCTTGCCTGATGAGCTCGTATTTGTTGAGCTATGTAGTCATCAAGCGCAGCTTTCGAGATCGTCTCCTCCCCGGCTTCTGATAAAGCCGGAAGAGGGTTTGATGTCTCCCCTCTGTCATCTTCAATGATTATTGGGGGATCTTCGGCTGGAGGGTCAGGCTAGATCATCATCCCCACCATATCTTTGAACATGAGCTCCATTTGTTTTATATTAGCCGCTTGTTCCGCGGCTTCTTTATCTTTCTTTTAGAGCATTCTTCGGAGGAACTCAGCGTCGGTTTCCTGCTCCTGGCGTTGATCCGACGACACTTCCGAACTTTCTTTCTGCCCAGTAAGTGCGGCCATCGTTGTTAGCATCTCCTGGAGTTTCTGTTGTTGCTCCTGAGCCTTTGTTACGGACCGCGTAGGTGGTCGATAACCCCCAAAAGTACGGCTTTCCTCTTTTCCGGAAGCCATGTAGACGGTGTGCACTACCATGCCCCCAGACTTGGGGCGTTTGGACTCAGTGCCTTTGAGATTTGTTGTAGACATGGGGATCTTCTCCGGCTTTCTCCTTTTATGAGCGGTCGAAATTGAGGGGGCTGTTGCAGACGATACTTTCCGTGGTACGACGGCGGGATGACCTTCCTCTTGCCGGGCCTTCATTTTCTTCGATCTGCGGGAGTAGTCTTTGTCGATTACAGAGTCTTGGACTCTTCGCCAGACCCTGTGGATTTTGGGGGACAGCCGCTGAGAGAGCTGTTTCGGATTTGCCTTTGTAATATTTTCCATAGGTATAGGAGACCTTTTCAACACGGCAGTTGGAGAGTTCTTGCGCACCCTCCTGAGCGGCTCAAAACTGTTCCCAGTTGGAACAGCAGCATCAAGTCCACCATTAGAGCTGACGGGGTAAGTCCAGAAGGGGAACTGCCCCCAGCTTTTCTCACTCGGCGCCAGTGACGACGTCGAGCATGTCGCATAGCCGGGATCACCTTTATCGTCGGAGTAGCTTCGTCATGCCCCCTGCTTTGAGGAGAGGCTGTTATTGGCGCTAGCCTGTCAAAGACTGACATTCGCTGGGAAGGCATGGTCAACTTGTCGAAGGCTGACTTTAGAGTAGGGGAAGTAGTTTGGGCGACTTCACCTGCAGCGGGAGTTGGGATAGCCTTCTCCGGTATTGCGAGCCTCTTCACGGGCCCATTTGAGCTTAGGCTCAGCCTGTCGAAGACTGAGGCAGTAGCCTTGGACGACCCGCTGAGAGAGGCCGCGGTAGTTGCGAGCCGATCGAAGACCGACTTCGTTGGAGCTTCCTGTGGCGGTACTGGAGCGTTGAAGCTCGTTGGCAAGAGCATGGTCCCGAAGAACAATCCAGTGGTGGCCTGTGTCACCTGTTCCACTGGTATTGTGAAGATGGAGGCCGCTTGGGGCCCTTAAGTCACTCCTCCAGCAGGGACGGAATGGGAGTTGTTGTTGCAATTAGTGCAGTTGAAAGCCATTGACGTCATCTTCTCTTCTGCACGGAGCAAGACACCAAATCTTAGTACCTCGAATCCAGGGGCAACCAGATTAAACCGCGATTCGTTCGCGAACACGACACACGAAGTATGGAATGGTGTTAGTTATATGTATGCCCTAGAGGCCATTACTATACATAGGATGTATATTGTAGTGGATGCTTGGACATATATAGGGAGGACTTTCTTGCTCGACATGATAGTATGCTATCTGGTTGCTCTTTACCTTAACGTGTACGCTGATTGTCTCTCTGTTACATGTTGGTAAAGCCCTTAGGATGTGTACTTGACTACCTGGACTATGATGCGGATCATACTAGTGGGGACATGGTAGTCCATAAGTACATCCTTCAAGGTCCCTAGTCGTGGGTGTATCGAGACGGGGCATCGATATACCAGAGTAGACTAGCATATACCTTCTCGACCCATACAGATGGGCGATGGATGATCCCATATCCATTGGTGTTTGACATCAGAGATGATATACGGGTGCTCAGTGGAGACTGGGTACACTGGACGGACTCGCCGAGAACTCCCAGATGGTATTATACCTTACGTCAGATGGCAGTTCTCTGGTGACACTGGTACAGGTTAGTCTGTAGACCCGAGATCGTCATAGAGTCTTGTGTGATTCCCACTGTGCTTTGATTTCCACCTTACCACGTTCAAGAGGGCGTGCAAAACGGTGGTTTTTGGGTACAGTCCCGAGTCACATGGAGGCAATGAGCGATAGGAGGGGATTCGTCTCTCCCGGTATAGGGGGTTGATGTTGCGCTGTGTTCGATTGGCTATAACCGGAAATCCCTGGCCAGGGTTGCTGAGATTTACTGGTAAGTGTTACCAGTAGTTTCTCGAACTGTTATAGACCTCATATCGACACGACTTATCGAGCTATTGGGGTCTGACGTTTACCACCCCTAGGCAAGATATGCCACATATCAGACGAACAGACCGGACTGTACGGTAAGTGTTACCGGTTGGATTCACAGGAGTGTGAGCGGGCTTGCTCTTTGATCTTTTGATCGCTCAATACCCCGGTGGCCGTTACGTTTAGCAGACCGCTTGCGGCTTGTGGGTGTTTGATATGATCATCACCTGCTGCCGGCGTATTGACGAGTCTTTAGAGTCCTACACAGAGGTTTCCTGGCTCAAGCGAAATGAAATAGGAGTGCATATGAGATATGTGCGGGACCGAGAATAATACTAGTATGTGATACTATATTCTATTCTCACGATTTGTATCATTGGTCGGTTATATGAGATATAGCCGGGTTACCGAATCAAGTGTTGATTCGATACATTGATACACTTGATATTAGTCGGTTATATGCAGTATGACCGGATCATTAAATCAAGTGTTGATTTAATGATTTAATGTATAATTATATATATTTGATATATTACTTTACATTAACTAGTATTGGTTCGCTTAAGATTGATTATCTCACTTGAATGTGCACATTGTATATATGATATATGTTTGTGCACTAGTTTGTATCATGTTTGATGATACATGAAAACTTCGGTGTGTGTATGCTTTAAACCTTGATTAGGTTAATGATTAGGGTTTGGTTTACTTATTTATTCTTTTTATTTATTTTTGGCAAAATATAAGATGGTGGCTTCTTTTGTTTTCTACTTGAAGCTTTATGAAGCTTTGAAAAGCTTTGACCATTTTGTCTTTTGCCTTAACCCTAACCATTTACCTAAACCCTAGTTCATTCTCTACATGAGTTAGCCTCACCCATGGTTGCATTATGATAACCATCACTTCATTTTTCTTTTTGGAATTAATCCATAATTCTTTTTCTTTCTTCTTCTTCATCTTCTTCATGAAGAGAAGAAAACCTAGCTAGAAAATTCTAAGTGATGAATCCAAGTGAGAAATCAAAATCCAAAGTGAACCCACTTCCTATTTCTTCATCCTCTATCACTTGCAATGTAGTAGAGGGTGTTTTCTTCCCAAGTTTCTTGACCTAGTGAAGTTGGAGCTTGAGTTTGAGTCGCCTCGACGTAAATCATCTTCGGCATCGAAGTCAACGACCTAGCCCGCTCGTTTCTCCGACGAAACCATCGCTAGAGTCCGGGTTCCGATGATCGCAGTGAAGGGAAATCGTCACGGAGCTATGGAGGTGGAGGACCGGATCTACAAAGGTTGTATTTCCATTCACTTAGTAGTTAAGTTGTTAACTAGCTTGATGTTTCGCCTATCCTCTAGTTAACGATCTCGCATTAGGGTTTCTCGGCACCGTAAAATTTTTAATTTGGCATGGTTAATTCCTTGTGAGACATCATTAGTGTGCCTAGGAACCCTACAAATGGAAAGAGGAAAAGGTCCTACCGGGCGTGCCAGAATCTGTTCACCCCCGAAAGACGCGACCGGGACGTTAGGACGTCTGGCCGGAATTTTAGGGGCGGATGCTATTTGGTTTTATCCGTCCACCTCTCCGAAGATACCAAGTTAATTTATGGCACCATGTATCTAAGGTTTAAACAGATGCGGCCGTTGTAGCAGATTTCGTCTGATTCCCCCTCGTTGTGAGGGTTTTTTGATTGTGGGGACGCTCTTCCGTGCAGGCGCAAGCCCCTGCAGTTAATTACGTTACCGCGTATCAATAACCACTTTCTCCTGCTCCAGATGTTCACTCCGTGTCGTGTGCGTTTATTTTCTTTTTGGTTGCCCGTGAATTGTATACGGAGACTAATTTGCATTGTCGCCCGTTGGGCGGGGGTTAGTCCAAATCCGTATTTTCCTAGATTTGGGTTTGGTTGATTTAAGGCTCGTTAACCTCGTTTGAGATTAAGATCAACTTAAATGTTTGTTAAGGATACGTTAGTCTAATTTTAGACTAAGATCTACTTAACAAGGTTTTAGGATCATTTAGATCCAACAAAAGAGCATTTGGGCTCTATTGCTTTAGTTTAGGGACGTTGCGATCCATTGGGTTTAAGGACATCATAGTCCATAGAGTTTAGTTTAGGTACGTTGCGGTCCGTTGGGTTTAAGGACATCATAGTCCATGTTTAAGGACATCATAGTCCATAGAGTTTAGTTTAAGGACGTTGCGGTCCGTTGGGTTTAAGGACATCATAGTCCATAGAGTTTAGTTTAGGGACGTTGCGGTCCGTAATTAATTTAAGGACATTACGGTCCATAGTTAGTTTAAGGATATTACGGTCCATATAGTTTCTGGCTCATCAATTTAGGGGTGTACCAAGAGTTATTGGTTATTGGGACCCTCCACCTCTCTAAAGACGTTGAAGAATTACAACGACATGTATGTGAAGAGATGTACCCTTGAACCAAATCCCAAATCGAGGAGTTGTCAGTTCTGAGCATAGAGGCTCGATTTGCTTGGAGATTTAATCTCAGGAGGCACTTAACCAATTTGTGGTTGAAGTTGGTTCCTTAATATATTTTCCGCGATCACGTGCCCCCACGTGATACTTTGAGGCAGTGTTAAACACTAGAATTTGATAGCGCTCACCTGTCCCACATGATGCTTTTAAAGATGGTGTTGTTTGCTTGGTTTTATTCCTCATCTTTAAACACTTTATCCATGTGGCTATCATGTGTGAGCACGTGAGGCGCCTCAGAGTTAGACATTGTTTCCTTGGGTTTATTCCCTTTTCTTTTATATAAGTGTTAAACACTTTATCACGTGTGAGCACGTGAGGCACCTCATAATTAGACATTGTTTCCTTGGGTTCATTCCCTTTTCTTTATATAAGTGCTAAACACTTTAGAGGGTCACGTGAGGTCACGTGAGGCGTCAAAAAAGTGGTAACTGTCTTTGGGGTTTATACCCTTTCTCTTTTTTGTATAAGCGCTTGTTCGGGAGTCACATGGAGACACGTGACCTGCTCTCAGTCGTTCTCTTTTGTTCATCCAGGGTGCTCACATTGGAGCACGTGATATGCCATCATCATGCAGGGTGTTAATCTTTCTACGTGCATGGAGATCTTGAGTTTTAAGACTTTCAAGCCTATTGTTTTATAAGAATTAAATTCTTATATAGGGTTAAACCCTAGTTTTACTAGAGGAATTAAATTCTTATATGTTCTTGTAAGAATTAAATTCTTTGAACTTAGTTCTTTCTCCTAGGTTTGAATCCACATAACAGAATCTCCCCGATGAGAATTAAATTCTCAACTTGTGGGGAGATCTGCTTCTGTAGATCTCAACCAGAGGAAGAACTAAGTTCTTTGGAAAGAGTTAAACTCTTGTGGAGGCAAAGAAGAAGTAAGATGTTCTCTGTGTTTTGTTCCTCCTTACCTAGGGTTTCTTCTTTTCTTTGAGGAGATCTTCTTCTCTCTAGAGAATTAAATTCTCTTTTCTTTTAAACTTATCGGGGGGGTTCTCTCTGTTTTGTTGTATTTTTGAGCTTGAAATTTAGGGGGGTTCTCCTCTGTTTGGACTTGAAATCTTGGGGCCTTTATATAGTGGAGGCTGAATTGTTGATTTAGTTGAGAAAATCTCTTATTGAGAGATCTCTTAATTGACTTAGGGAATTTATCCACCATCGGATTTTTGATCCAAGGACTTCTGTTTTATAGAAGACATTTTTCTTGTTTTTAACAAGGTTGGGAAAATATTTTCCCATACAGAGTATATTCTGTATCTTAGTGATTTTTAATCACCATTGGATCTTTGATCCAACGGTGCTTTTATTTACAGAGCACAATCTTTCTTGTTTAGAAAGATTTGAGGAGGATTTCCTCAATCAGAATTTAATTCTGTATCTTGGTGATTTTTAATCACTATTAGATCTTTAATACAACGGTGCTCTGATTTACAGAGCACAATCTTTCTTGTTTAGAAAGATTTGAGGAGTATTTCCTCGACCAGAATTTAATTCTGTGCTCTGATGATTTATCATCTCCATTGGATCTTTGATCCAAGGGTGGAGAACTTTAGTTCTGACGCTGGCGCTCTCGTGCTTTGCACGTGAGGCGCTGCCTCAGAGTTTTTAACTCTTGGCGCTGGCGCTCTCGTGCTTTGCACGTGAGGCGCTGCCTCAGAGTTTTTAACTCTTGGCGCTGGCACTCTCGTGCAAGGCACGTGAGGTGCTGCATCAGAGTTTCTTAACTCTTGGCGTTGGCGCCCTCGTGCAAGGCACGTGAGGCGCTGCTTCTTAAGAGTTTAACTCTTATATAATAGATTTCTTTTTGTGCTTTGCACATTGGCGTCCGCGTGAGGAGCACGTGAGGCGCTATCATAGGATTTAATTCTATCCGAGGCAGTACCTACATGCTTTGCATGTGGAGTTTTTCCTTTATTTTTATTTTTAATTTATTTTTATTATTATATTTTAAGGGAGCAAGTTTTGAGCCAAAATTTTGGCGGGAACATGGTGGAGGTAGAAGAATGAAGCAAGAGGATGAGAGTGGTGTGTTTTTCCAACCATGAAAATGGCTAAGTGTTGTGAAAGATAATTATGCAAATCAAAAATATCTCACAACACACAAATATCAAGCATGCCACAATAGTAACCATGTGTCACTCCATGAGTCACCAAGTGAGCCATGCTTCCATAAATGCAAAGAACACCTTATCCTCCACCTCATTTAACCATTTAACAAAATGGTTAAAACAAAAATGAGGTGGCATCTTCTAGAAGTAATCTTGTAATAAATTACAAGAATACCCCTCATCCGTATATACATACCCGTATTTGTATTCCGAAAAATACGAATACAAAGAGACGAAAATAATCCAATAATATAATACTAGGATCCGGCTTAAACCAAGCCCACTAGTATTATCCGTCCGAATCATGATACATGCACAAGTGCACGTATATGATCGAACCATGCCGTAAAACCATACGGCCTTTACATCGTTTCACCCGAAGCAGGGAAACCCTCTGTATGGGACTCTAAAAACTCGTCAATATGCTGGGGGTGGGTTTAACCACAAGCACGTCAGCGGCACTAGCTGTACGTAACGGCTACCCAGGTATTGAGTGAAAGGAAGGCCGACGAGAAAACTCATCTTAACCCCTACTGAGCCTGTCCGTGACAATCTCCGTACAGTCCGATTTGTTCATCTATGAATATCGCATATCAAGTCTAGGGGGTGGATAAAGTCAGACCTCTAATAAAGCGACATTTCGTGTCGGTATAAAGCCCATCACCAAGTGAGAAACTACTGATCCAAATCAGTAATTCTCGACTACTTTGGACAAGGATTTCTGGTGATGGCCACCTGTGCACTACGCGACATCAACCCCCAATACCGGGAGAGACGAATCCCCGACGATCCGCTCACTGCCTCCATGTGGCTCGGGACTGTACCCAACTAAAACCTGTTTGCACGACTCCTTTGATCCGTGGTAGGGTAGTAATCAAAGCACAGTGGGAACTGACACGAGACAAATGACGATCTCAGGTCGATAGACTAACCTGTACACATGTCACCTGGGAACTAATATCTGACAATAGGTATAATACCAACTAGTATGTTCCCAGCGAGTCCGTCCAGTGTACTCATAACCCAATGGGCACCTGTATACTATCTTAGGTGACCAACTGACACCAGTGGCTTGTGAGACCGGCCACCGCACCTCGTCGGGGTCTCGATAAGTATACACTAGTCTACTCTAGAGTATCAATGCCCAGTCTTGGTACTCCCCCGACCAGGGAAATTTAAGGATGTTCTTATAGACCACCCAGCTCCCACATATATGATCGCCATCATAATGCCGGTAGTCAAGCAAGAATCCTACGAGCTCTATCAACATGTAATAGTGATCTGTAATACCACATAATACATGTACATGATGATAAAGACATACCGGATAGTATACTATAATTTTGAGTAAGACTGTTCTATCCATATAGGTCTTACCTCAATCATCATAATCACCTGCCTGCAATTACAATAATTGCCTTGAGGGCACTATAGCCAACAATCTCCCACTTGCACTTAAGGCTAATAATTGCAGTGTCGCATACTCACAGCCCGTGTGATACCGAACACCCAACTTCTCTACTAATTAGTCTCACAAAACTCGTTTGTGAAACTATTGCGTTCGAGAAATAGCCTCAGTGAGTGGATCCGCTCCAATATTTCTATCTTTATCTCTCTCTATATCTCAACTTCGTGGAGAAAGCCTATCTCCAGAAATAAGCAATACCTATCTTAGAATTTGTCTGGATATCTGATGGGATCCAGTTCACAAATGAACTCAAAATCCAACAAACTTCTTAGACCATATCAAGCACTGAATTTAATTAGTATCCCGCGCCATGCCTTCCATAGTATCCGCTTGGACCATCTATCCAACATACTGTCCCTCAAAAAAGGGAAAACTATAACTCTGACAGCCACTCTGTCATCCAGGTCACCTTGGAAGCCTGAAATGATAACCGCCTCCTGAAGAAGGCTGCCGTTACCATATACCAAGAACATCCACTTATGTTCATAACTGCTTCCCAATATTTCTCCAGGATTGAATTAATATATACTTATTGTAGCCTGTGCAAAATCAATATCTGGTGTTGTACTTGACATCTCAAAATTGAATCAATTGCCTAAGCAAGTGATATACCAATCATGCAAATCCCTCTCCTCATCAGTCTAAAAGACATCTCTTTAGAGAATGTGACTCCATCACCTGCGGGTACACCACCACGCCAGGAGTCGTCCATTCTAAAACACTTTAGAATAGTGTCAAGTACCCGAATTGGGACACTTCCCAAATCTAGATCTAAAATCATAGATCTAGTCACCAGAATCCCTGATATTTTATCCATATCCTATGTGAAGAAACCACCTTGTGACAACTACAGTATAACCGTTCATAGTATAGGAAGATCTCTTCCTATAAAGTGCATGTCATCCAAATACCAAGACAACACTCCCTACTACCTTCTTACCAGATCCATCTCTTATTCTGATGAAGTCAAACTCTATGACTGTCACATCAAAAATAGATGATTTATCTCTGTTATACCTACTTTAGTCTATAAATAGATATAAGCTACTTGCCCACTATGCTTCCGCTGCTCCCACTGACTACAACAACCTTCTGGCAGAGTCATATACACGTGTACTTCTAAAGCTAGTTTAGAACGACGTTATACTCATCCTCCTGCCAGATCTCATAGTCTAGAATAACAATAGTGGCAAGTTTGGGTAATCATAAACCTCCATGTCACCGTCTTTGAGGATACCGAAATACCTCCCGGATGCCTAAGGTTACCCACTAAATATGCGGAGTGGCTAATGGATCGTCGAAACCAATTGAATCCTCAGGTTCTATTAAATTTTCAGTAATCGTTTGTGGTTCTGGAATCACTTCCAGTTCTACCATACTCCCACTAATGTTTTCTGAAAAGAATTCATTTTACTAAAACTAGTGGCGAGTCAAGAACAATATAACTATTGATCTTCCAGATGGTAGAATGTTATCCATCGTCAAAGCCCGGGATAACCCATAAACTGCCATTACTGAAACGTGCCTTGAGTTTATCCAGATTCTGGTTTTAAGCATTAGCCGGAGAACTTCATATACCTTAACATCATTAAAATATGAATCCATTCTATATATCCAATATAGAAACAAAGGCACTAATTTAATTGGAACCAGATTCAAAAATCATGCAGCCGTTTCCAGTGCATATCAACCAAATAGAAGAAAGCCATACAACATTACTCATCCAGGAATACATCCACGTATGAGTAACCTGAAAGAGAAGCAAGTTCTCAAAACTATTACTTACAACGGAATACCAGACAGAAGTATCTACATGTTCGATCATCTTGAAGAATCCTGATACTTGCAACATATGGTTCTCTACCTTATTCTTATACCTATAACTTCTCAAAATTTGGACCTTGTATTTCAACGAAATACTTGTCTAAAACTAGAGAAGTCATGAGTAAACAGAATATAGTACGAGTGGAAACCTCTTTGTCCCAACGGACATCGGACAACATACAATAGTTTGTATAAGTCCACAGAGTTTAACAACTCAAACCCTGTGCGTCGTAGGTTGAAAACTGTATTATGGTTAAGAAGAATTACACCGTTGTTGAATGCACCTTACCAACTATCAACTTATACAGGTAAATGTCATAGACGTAATTTCAAAAATTTATATCTCACTTTATAAATAAACGTACAGATATATCAGTTTGAAATTGGTGCATAACAACGGATATTCAAAACCAAATATTTGCCGTTAGGCAAAACCCACGTGATTTCCTCAAATATCACTAATTACAAAGAATTCCGATATATAGAGGATCTAATCACCCAATTCCCAATATCTTACTCCCACTCACTATCTATAACGTCATACAGATGTGAGAATCAAATCTGGTAAATACATACCCTGGAGTTAGAATCTAATTGGGAAAACGGTTTTCAATTAACATCGCACAGTAAAACTGAAACATGAAAATGTTTCGATGGGATAGATGGGTATTCCTAGTAATGCCTCTTCCACTATCCAGATTCATGACTGTAACCGTATATTAGCTTGCCCTCACTTCAATCCCCTTATATGTCTTTATTTATTACCTTCTATACACCACACTTAGACTAATTGATTTTCTTCTTTCTCTACCCTTCGGCACCAGCCTAAGGTTTTGAAGAAAACTATCCAATAAGCGTAATAGGTGTACTCTCCTAATACTAGGAGCTCTCGCAACCTGAGAGAAGATAAAGAGAAAAGACAACTGAATAATCCTATTCAATTTCTCCCGAACCAGGAACCATTCTCGAACTAGAACAAGTTCCTTCGAGTTCGTATGTAACTATACGATGGCATACCCAAGAAATATGGATCTTCGTAGTAATACGGAGTGTTCCGGAGAAAATACAAAGGTGATATAGGAGTGGCAGGGGTATACGTTGTTTCGTCGTGAATGATAGCAGTCACAATTTTTTTGCCCTTTATCTAATCCCTTTATATGTCTTTCCTTATTACCTTCTGTACATCACACTTAGGCTAATTGGTTTTCTTCCTTCCTTACCTTTCGGCACCTGCCTATGGTTTGGAAGAAGACTATCCAATAAGCGCAATAAGTGTACTCTCCTAATACCAGGATCTCTCGCAACCTAAGAGAAGGTAAAGATGAAAGACAACCGAATAATCTTATTCAATTTCTCCAGAACCAGAATCCATCCTCGAACTGGAACAAGTTCCTTCAAGTCCGTATGTAACTATACGATAGAATATCCAAGAAATATGGATTTTCATAGTAATACGGAGTGTTTTGGAGAAATGCAAAAGGGGTGTAGGGGCAGCAATGATATATGTGACTAAATGACAATCCAAAAGCCAAAGTGTTTCCAAGAAGGTTCGGTTAACTTGGTTCATGAGTTTTTTAAGGTCAGTCCATGGTCGCTGCCAAAGAGAGAGAGAAAAGAAACACTCGGCGTGCACTCTAATCTAGATTAGATTGGTTAATCACTTTATCTAATCAGGATGGCTCCCACTGTTTTCTCGAATTCTCCTTCAAACCCTAAAAGGAGAATTAGTCGGGATCATCTAAAATCACCCGAGGAGTAACACCTACTCATCAGTGGGAATCGAGATCCAACTATCATCGCATGATAACTTGATAGAATCCACTCAAATCACCACACTCTAGAAGGTATGCACATGTTGGGCAAGTTTCCTGTATATTTGAAACCCCCGATGTGGTTTTTACCCCTAGGACCCAAGTGACCTTGACACAGTCAACAAATCAAAGAGTCCTAGTCAAGTTCAACCCTTCGTTATCTAGATTGTATTAAACCTACCCGCACGAGCCTTTGACACGGTCAACAAGGCCGCACGACTGTCTTAACCAATCGCATTGCATGCAACAAACAAGCACTATTTAGCTATCGCACACTACGCCTTGACACAGTCAACAAACGCAACACGAATACTAAGCAGTACTTATAGAAAACGACGGAGGGCTATGGCTGGTTTTTGGCGAAAAACCTTTAACGTAATGAACTTGATATCATTGAAGGAACCGAGTGGTTTTACAAATATATAGTGGCGCAGACTTTTGCTAAAGAGGTCACTCCCTGGGAAGGGATCTCGGCTCTTTCCTCGTCGAATGAGATGCAGGATATTCCATACTGAATACCACGATACAAAGCAAAAGAATCGACTATAGTAAAGTTATTACACTGACGCAAACTTTTTCCCAAGAGGCCATTCCCGATGAAGGGATCTCGGCTCTTGTCTCGTCGAATGAGGTGCTGAATATTCATAACCGAATACCATTGTGCAAAGCAAAAGGAAACGTCTGTAATACCAGTTTTAAAAAAACTTGGTTCCAACAACCTAATATATAGGTTTGTTTTCCTTGCATTAATCAGAATTAATGCAGTCCAATCAATTAAACCATATCACACCAGAAAAGAACGAAAATACAATGTATGTATATGACATTCGTGTTCCCCTCCGAACGGCGGCGACGACGTGAGGACGTCTTGCCTGAGATTCGGGGCAGATGCTATTTGGTTTTATCCGTCTACCTCTCCGAAGATGCCAAGTTGATTTATGGCACCGTGTATCGGATGTTTAGACGGATGCGGCCGATATAGCAGACTTCGTCAGATTCCCCCTCACTTGAGGGGTTTTTGATTGTGGGGACGCTCTTCCTTGCAGGCGTAAGCCCCTGCAGTTAATTATGCTACCGCATCGCGGTAACAACTTTCTCCTTCTCCAGAATTTCACTTCGTGTCATGTATGTGTTTGTTTTATTTGTGGTTGCCCGTGGATTGTATACGGAGACTGAGTAATGTCGTCGCCCGTAGGACATGGATTAGTCCAAATTCGTATTTACTTAGATTTGGGTTTGGTGTTTTTAGTTTAAGGATTCGTTAGCCGCCTTTGAGACTAAGATCAACTTAAACGTTCGTTAAGGATACGTTAGTCCTGTTTGAGACTAAGATCAACTTAACGTTCGTTAAGGATACGTTAGTCCTGTTTGAGACTAAGATCAACTTAACGTAGTGATCTGTTTAATATATGGCCGTCAGGACTCATCACCTCTCTGACGTCGTTGAAGGATTACAACGATAGGTGTCAGAGGAGTTCAGAGATGTACCCTTGAACCAAAGTCGATTTAGAGTTTTATAGTCCATTTAAATGTTTAAGGATACGTTATCCGTATTTGGGGCTAAGATCAACTTAAACGGGACCGTTTAAATCCGGCAAAAGAGAATTTGGAGGCTCTATTGTTCCAGTTTAGGGACGTAGTGGTCCATGTTCCAGTTTAGGGACATGGTGATCCACCATTAGTTTAAGGACGTTTCGGTCCAATATTAGTTTAAGGACGTTTCGTTCCACGAGTTTAAGGACCCCGCAGTCCATATACGTATGTGGTCGTCGGGACCCTGTAAGTCGATGTAGTACACCCCAGTACTTGTGGGGAGGCGGAATTTTCAAAAACGATCAAGTTTAAAGAACGAACATCGACTAACCGCTTAAATCGAAGCTAAACTATAAATAACCGTACACAAAGAGTTTCTTATCTATGTGTTTAGGGATTATACCGAATGAATACTAGTCCTTCGTCTTTACGATCTTCTCGTTCTCCTCGGCCTTCTCTAGGTAGTAGACGATCCACCCGAGAGCAAAACTCCAAACTAAACCTCTAACTTGAGGTAACTAATCTACTTTGATTGCTAATCAAAGAAGAGAGGATGATATAGAGTGAAGGTAATGGATGTTTAAGTCTAACTAAACCTTTGATCTCAACACATGAGGATTAAGGATTAGTCTCTTGAAGATGAGAGCTTGAGGAGAGAGAATGTGTGATGAGATAATGAGATGAGAGAGAGTGTATCATAATATATTATGAAGCATTCTTATTTAAAGAATAATGAATAAAAGAAATGAATAAGCATGCTTCATAAATGCAAAATGGTGATTCATTAAGCATGTGTCATTTATCATTTATTGTGCAATAATGATAAAGATGAATCACTCTCATGACTCACAATCTTATCCAAAGTAACCTCCTTAGTCACATCTTCTAGAAGCCTCTCGTACAATTACGAGAACGCCCCTCCAATCCGCAAAAATACGGAAAAACTTTAGACTGTAAAAATCCAATAACCGGATACCAGTAACTGGCTTAAACCAAAGCCGACTGGTAAAAACTGTCCGAAAGTCGTACGTGCGTAAACGCACGTATGCGTCCGAACCCTTTGTCGCAAAACCATGCAACCTCTATATCGTTTCGCCTGGAGTAGGAAACTCTCTGTGTGGGACTCTAGAGACTCGACTACTACGCTGGCAGTGGGTTTAACCACAGACCGCAAGCGGCACTAGCTGTACGTAACGGTCCCCAGGTAGTTGTCGATAAGAAGGCCGATGAGTAAACCCATCCGAACTCCTACTGAGTCTGATGTGACAATCTCCATACAGTCCGGTCCGTTCGTCCAAGACTATCGCATATCGGGCCTAGGGGGGCGGCAAGTGTCAGTCCCCTAATAGCGGTATAAGTCGTGTCGGAGTGAAGCCCATTACACCCTGAGAAACTACTGGAACCTACCAGCAAATCTCGCTTGCCCTGGCCAGGGACTTTGCGTAATGGCTCTCTGACACAGCACGATATCTACTCCCAATACCGGGAGGGACGAATCCTGTCTAACCGCCACTGCCTCCAAGTGCTCGGGACTGCACCCAACTGCTACCTGTTTGCACGACTCCTTTGAGCCGTGGTAGGGTAGCAATCTAAGAACAGTGGGACACACTCGAGGCGAAGTAGCAGTGTCAAGTCTGCGGACTACGCTGTACTCATGTCACCTGGGAACTGCTTACTGACGACTGGTATCAAACCAACCAACAGTTCCCCGTGAGTCCTGTCCGGTGTACCCGTAACCTAACGAGCACCTGCATACTATCTCCAGTACGACGTACTGACGGCTGTGGGACAGACCATCTCCCCAACTGGGATGAGAAGCGTACACACCAGTCTACCCCGGAGTATCGATGCTCTGTCTCGATAATCCAACGACCAGGGACCTGAATAAGGATGTGCTTGTAGACTACCCAGCCCCCACTAGTGTGACTGCCATCACAACGCTGGTAGACAAGCAAGATCCTAAGAGCTCTATCAATACGTACACTAACATATTAAGATAGAAAAAACCAAGTAGCATACTACCATGTTTAGCAAGACTGTTATATACATGTGAATATCCCAAGCTTCCATTAAGTAATATACAAGCTAGTATGATACAGTAATGGCCTTCTAGGGCATAAACACTAACAATCTCCCACTTGCACTAGGGCCATGTACTGGCATATCGCAGACCGATGATCTCGAGTAGCCTCTCGAACTGAATCTGAGGAAGGGCCTTCGTGAATGGATCAGCAATGTTCTCTTCTGAAGCAACTCTCCGAACCTCGATCTCCTGACGATCAATGATCTTCCTGATCAGGTGATACCGCCTCAAGATGTGTCTGGACTTCTGATGGGACCTTGGTTCCTTCGCTAAAGCTATAGCTCCGTTGTTGTCGCAATACAGAGGTATTGGATCAACTATGGTAGGAACCACCTGAAGTTCTGTTAGGAACTTCTTCATCCAGACTGCTTCTTTTGCGGCATCGCAAGCAGCTATATACTCCGCTTCCATCGTCGAGTCGGCAACGGTGTCCTGCTTGGAGCTCTTCCAGCACACCGCCCCTCCATTGAGGGTAAAGACATAACCCGACATGGACTTGGAATCGTCCTTATCACTCTGGAAGCCGGAATCAGCAAAGGCCTCCAACCTGAGGTCTTTTCCGCCGTAAACCAAGAACATCTCCTTAGTCCTCCTCAGGTACTTGAGAATGTTCTTTACTGCTATCCAGTGTTTCTCCCCTGGGTCTGACTGATACCGGCTTACCACGCTCAGTGCGTAAGCTACATCTGGTCTGGTACACAACATCGCATACATTATAGAGCCTACCGCAGAAGCGTAGGGTATAATAGACATGCGTTCCCTTTCCAAATCAGTCTTGGGAGACATCTCTTTGGAGAGGGTGATTCCGTGACAAGCCGGTAGATTACCGCGCTTAGAATCTTCCATACTGAATCTTTTCAGTATAGTGTCGATATACCTGGACTGCGAAAGTCCCAACATCCTCTTGGATCTATCACGATAGATCCGGATCCCCAGAATGTAAGAGGCATCACCCAGGTCTTTCATGGAGAATCTGTGTGACAAGAATCCTTTGACAGATTGTAGCATAGGAACGTCATTTCCTATCAATAGAATGTCATCCACGTACAAGACGAGGAATACGACACTTCTGGCCACAACTTTACTATATATGCACGGTTCATCTGGATTTTTGATAAAGTCATATTCTTTGACTGTCTCATCAAAACAGATGTTCCAACTCCGCGATGCCTGCTTTAGTCCATAAATAGACTTAAGCAGCTTGCATACTTTCCCGCTGCTCCCACTCTGATTGAAACCCTCTGGCTGATCCATATAGACGCTCTCTTCTAAATTTCCATTCAGAAAAGCCGTTTTTACGTCCATCTGCCAGATTTCATAATCATGGAAGGCAGCAATAGCAAGAAGGACCCGAATGGATTTGAGCATAGCCACTGGAGAAAAAGTTTCGTCATAGTCCAAACCAGGTCTTTGACGAAAACCCTTTGCAACAAGTCTAGCCTTATAGGTTTCCACCTGTCCATCTACACCAATCTTTTTCTTGAAGATCCATTTGCATCCTATGGGTTTTACCCCATCTGGAGCAAAGTCCAAAGTCCACTTTGTTGGTGTACATGGACTCCATTTCGGTCCGCATTGCATCTAGCCATCGTACCGAGTCGCCGCTCTGGATGGCCTGCCGGAAGTCAGTAGGTTCATCATCATCTATGATGCAATCCTCTCTATCCCCATCTATGAGAAAACCGTAGTATCTCTCAGGCGGATGAGACGGCCTACTACTCCTGCGGAGGGGTGCGGGAATGTTATGTTCTTCTTGAACCTCTGGTTCTACCAAACTTTCAGTAGCAGTTTGTGGTTCTGGAATTTCTTCCAGTTCTATTTCGCTCCCACTTATTTCTTTTTCTAAAAACTGATTTTCCAGAAAATGGGCATTACGAGAAACAAAAACCTTTTGTTCCTCTGCGTAATAGAAATAATATCCCTTGGAGCTCTTTGGATATCCCACAAACATACATTTTACTGATCGTGCCTCGAGCTTGTCCACATGCTGCTTTTTAACAAAAGCTGGACATCCCCAAATCTTCATATGCTGAAGATGGGGTTTCTTCCCAGTCCACATCTGATATGGAGTGGTAGGCACAGTCTTGGTAGGAGCCCTGTTCAGAAGATATGCCGCTGACTCTAGCGCATAACCCCAGAAAGATCGCGGTAACTCAGCATTACTCATCATGGATCGTACCATATCCAATAGGGTTCGATTCCGTCTCTCCGATACACCGTTATGCTGTGGTGTGTATGGAGGAGTAAGCTGAGAGAGAATTCCTTTCTCTTTTAGGTAACCTAGGAAGTCGGCACTTAAGTATTCTCCACCTCGATCAGATCTTAGTGTCTTAATACTTTTGCCGGTTTGGTTTTCTACTTCATTCTTATACTCTTGGAATTTCTCAAAAGCCTCGGATTTATGTTTCATAAGATAAATGAATCCGTATCTTGAGTAATCATCCGTGAAAGTAATGAAGTAGGAATAACCACCTCTCGCATGTGTAGACATTGGACCGCATACATCACTGTGTATGAGTCCTAAGAGCTCGCTCGCTCTTACTCCTTGTCCAGTAAATGGAGTCTTTGTCATCTTTCCTTTGAGACAGGATTGACAAGTGTCATAAGATTGATATTCGAACATGTCCAAATATCCTTCTCTATGCAACTTAGTCAACCTTCTCTCATTGATGTGACCCAGTCTACAATGCCATAAGAAAGCTTTATTTAAATCTGGAGACTTTCTTTTTAGTGTGTTCTGGACATTGAAAATTTGGAGTTGGTTTAGAACATATATGCCGTTATTTAGAGTACCGGACCCAATCAAACCATGATTAAGGTGGATGTTAACAACATCTCTTACAAACGTGAAATCATAACCTTTATTTGATAACAAAGAAACTGATATGATATTACACGTTAAGCTTGGTACAAAATAACAGTTATGCAAAACCAAAATATGTCCACTCGTCAATCCTAGGTGATAATCCCCGACGGACGCAGCTCCCACGCTAGCTCCGTTAGCAACCCTGAGGATCATATCACCTTCCTTCAGCACTCTACGGTTTCTCAGTGCCTGCAATGAATTGCAAATATGAGATCCTGATCCGGTATCCAATACCCAGGAAGTAGAGTTGATTGACAGACAATTCTCAATTACAAACACACCTGAAGTCGAAGCCACAGCTTGCTTCGGTTCCTGGTTCTTGGCGTTCCACGCCTTGCAATCCTTCTTCCAGTGCCCTTTCCTGTGACAATGGAAGCACTCATCCTGGCCAACTATCGGTACTGCAGTCTTTTTCTTTCCCTTCCCTCTCACCTTACTGACACCTCCTCTAGGTTTGGGTGCGGCCTTCTTCTTCCTTCCTTTGGCCCTAGCCTTGGACCCGGAAGAAGATGTACCGCCAACAAACATAGCGGGTGTTTCCCTTGCCTTCTGCAAGGTGCCCTCTGCACTCCTTAACATGTTCAGGAATTCCGCAAGTTCAACTTCTTTTCCTTGAAGATTGAAGTTGAGGATAAACTGGGCGTAGGTGGGAGGAAGGGACTGGAGAATAAGGTCTGTATAGAGCTCATTATCCAAAGTCGTCCCAAGGTCTGCGAGCTCCTCAATATAGCCGATCATCTGTAGGACATGTTCACCTACCGATGACCCGACAGCCAACCTCGCTCGAAATAATTTCTTAGAGGTCTCGTATCTTGCTATACGAGATTGCTCTCCATAAAGTTCCTTTGTATGGAGAAATATACCATCTAGGGACATATCCTCGTTCCTCCTCTGATGTTCATTGTTCATCGAGGCAAGCATGATGCACTTGGCTCTCGCGCAATCTAAATCCCAGGTTTTGCGGATTTCCTTATTCGCATTGCTGGATTTGGGACCAGGGACAGCAGGTGCCGTAGCGGTGAGGACGTACCCCAGTTTGTCATAGGTCAAAGCCATTTTGACATTCCGCAGCCAATCTTTATAGTTTGGCCCCGTCAGTATATTCTTTTCTAAAAGTAACTTAAGTCCAGTCATTTTCAGGGTCGCTGCAATTAGGAGAGAGAGAAGAAAACACTTTAGCATGATGCTCTTGCAAGTTTAGAGTGGTTTTTAGTTTATCTAAACTGGATGGCTCCCACTGTTTCTCGAATCCTTCCTCAAACCATAAAAGAAGAATTAGCCAGGACTATTCTCACCGTACAATACTTGCTTAACCGTTCAGCCAGGCCAGTGTCGATACTTCGAGGGAGGTTTTCCAACGCTTTCGCGAAGTTCCTTAATTAAATAACCTCTTTTCTCTGGGGGCGTAACCCCGCTGACACCTTTCTGGACACCTACTAGGTTTATAGCATTGATCGTTAAGTGACGAATATCCTGATAAGTAGCATATACTCACAGTAGGATCGGGATCCAAATATCATCGTATGATAATGTTGAAGGAATCCTACCAACATTCATCAAACTCCAAATGGTATGCATCTCTTTGCAAATTTCAGTTTCTTTAGAAATTCCCGATATAAGTTTTTGCCCCTTGCTCTTATGACCTTGGCTTTGGTCAAAATGTCATAAGTCACATGTCAAGTTCTACCCGTCATTATCTTGTGAATTTGAACCCATCCGTATATACCCCTGACTTTGGTCAAATGGTAATACGACTGTCCCAAACCAACTCATCTATCTTATGCAACAAATGAAAACCCAGCAGCTACCAAACACTATGCCTTGACTTTGGCCAAAATGCATAGCTTGAATACTACTGAATGTCCAAATGAAATGACGGAGGGCTACGAATGGTTTTGGCGAAACCATGAACGTAGTGAACTTGATATAATCGAAGGAACCTGATAGCTTTTAAAAGGAGTGGTTAAAGCTCCGCATTTAAAAATATCTGTTTTAAAATAACCGAGTGGTTTCTTTTAAATTGTTCCAACGATTTAAACTTTGGTTTGTTTTACTTTGCATTATAGATAATGCGTCCCATCATTAACCTATCATTGCAGAAAACAACGAAAATACAACGTCCTCTTATGCCATCCGCATTCGCCACTGGGTCCCGTCATCACCCGTTAGGTTACTTAACTAACGACAGAGCGGGGGCTGGGCTAGCGCGGGTGTAAAACATAAGTGACGTCTAAATAGCTACAATATATATAGATATTTTACATTCGTCTGACGCAATGATATTCATTCCAGAACACAGATAAACAATATTGGATTTGCAAGCAATCTGTATTTCTTTCGAGCCTGCAAGAAAAGACAGATTACACAGTTGTGATGAATAGCCGATACCCCACCCTCGACCCCTACGGGTACGGCAAACTACCCGCCCGGCAGTTTGTGTACCCCACCTTGGGTCAGTCCTAGGAGCAAAAACAGTAAAATGAAATAATACAACGGTGGCTACAACCGCAACCTGGAAGTGCCCCGCAAAAATAATATTACAACAAATTACATTTACAACAAATGAATTAAACAATAACCCATTGCAAACCCCGGCTATACACCACAACAGTCCAATACAGTTTATATGCACAAACAGATATAACCATTACAGAAATGTGCAACCCCCTGCCAACCGACATACTAGCAGTTAGGGGAGGTTTACGAACACATTAAACAATCACAGATATAATCCAATATGCAAATACTGTACAATTTCGATCGATTAAACAACATCAATATTGCTCCAAAATCTGCTCTGTTAAACAGTAACCTGAGCAAATATTAAATATTCCAGAGAACCCCATATACCAGAGAGGACCCACACAAGAAATACGAGTCCATGACTCGGCAACTCGGCCGCGGAAGCGCGGCGGATCGGTGTGATCCGCCGCCCTTCCGCGGCGCTTTAGCCGATTCATGGGCTCTAATTTCTTGGGTGTTTTTCTGGACCCTTTACAAGCTTTCTGAGATTACCTGAACAATTTTAGGACATCATTTTAAATTCGACAGAAACTTGTAACTTTTAGGGTTTTCCGGATTCGTTTTTCCGTTCGAAATTCGTACAAATTTGCAATCAAGTTATTTAGTGTTTAGCGAGGCTCTGATACCACTGTAAGTCGATGTAGTACACCCCAGTACTTGTGGGGAGGCGGAATTTTCAAAAACGATCAAGTTTAAAGAACGAACATCGACTAACCGCTTAAATCGAAGCTAAACTATAAATAACCGTACACAAAGAGTTTCTTATCTATGTGTTTAGGGATTATACCGAATGAATACTAGTCCTTCGTCTTTACGATCTCCTCGTTCTCCTCGGCCTTCTCTAGGTAGTAGACGATCCACCCGAGAGCAAAACTCCAAACTAAACCTCTAACTTGAGGTAACTAATCTACTTTGATTGCTAATCAAAGAAGAGAGGATGATATAGAGTGAAGGTAATGGATGTTTAAGTCTAACTAAACCTTTGATCTCAACACATGAGGATTAAGGATTAGTCTCTTGAAGATGAGAGCTTGAGGAGAGAGAATGTGTGATGAGATAATGAGATGAGAGAGAGTGTATCATAATATATTATGAAGCATTCTTATTTAAAGAATAATGAATAAAAGAAATGAATAAGCATGCTTCATAAATGCAAAATGGTGATTCATTAAGCATGTGTCATTTATCATTTATTGTGCAATAATGATAAAGATGAATCACTCTCATGACTCACAATCTTATCCAAAGTAACCTCCTTAGTCACATCTTCTAGAAGCCTCTCGTACAATTACGAGAACGCCCCTCCAATCCGCAAAAATACGGAAAAACTTTAGACTGTAAAAATCCAATAACCGGATACCAGTAACTGGCTTAAACCAAAGCCGACTGGTAAAAACTGTCCGAAAGTCGTACGTGCGTAAACGCACGTATGCGTCCGAACCCTTTGTCGCAAAACCATGCAACCTCTATATCGTTTCGCCTGGAGTAGGAAACTCTCTGTGTGGGACTCTAGAGACTCGACTACTACGCTGGCAGTGGGTTTAACCACAGACCGCAAGCGGCACTAGCTGTACGTAACGGTCCCCAGGTAGTTGTCGATAAGAAGGCCGATGAGTAAACCCATCCGAACTCCTACTGAGTCTGATGTGACAATCTCCATACAGTCCGGTCCGTTCGTCCAAGACTATCGCATATCGGGCCTAGGGGGGCGGCAAGTGTCAGTCCCCTAATAGCGGTATAAGTCGTGTCGGAGTGAAGCCCATTACACCCTGAGAAACTACTGGAACCTACCAGCAAATCTCGCTTGCCCTGGCCAGGGACTTTGCATAATGGCTCTCTGACACAGCACGATATCTACTCCCAATACCGGGAGGGACGAATCCTGTCTAACCGCCACTGCCTCCAAGTGCTCGGGACTGCACCCAACTGCTACCTGTTTGCACGACTCCTTTGAGCCGTGGTAGGGTAGCAATCTAAGAACAGTGGGACACACTCGAGGCGAAGTAGCAGTGTCAAGTCTGCGGACTACGCTGTACTCATGTCACCAGGGAACTGCTTACTGACGACTGGTATCAAACCAACCAACAGTTCCCCGTGAGTCCTGTCCGGTGTACCCGTAACCTAACGAGCACCTGCATACTATCTCCAGTACGACGTACTGACGGCTGTGGGATAGACCATCTCCCCAACTGGGATGAGAAGCGTACACACCAGTCTACCCCGGAGTATCGATGCTCTGTCTCGATAATCCAACGACCAGGGACCTGAATAAGGATGTGCTTGTAGACTACCCAGCCCCCACTAGTGTGACTGCCATCACAACGCTGGTAGACAAGCAAGATCCTAAAAGCTCTATCAATACGTACACTAACATATTAAGATAGAAAAAACCAAGTAGCATACTACCATGTTTAGCAAGACTGTTATATACATGTGAATATCCCAAGCTTCCATTAAGTAATATACAAGCTAGTATGATACAGTAATGGCCTTCTAGGGCATAAACACTAACAGACCCGTACCTCTCTGACGTCATTGAAGGATTACAACGACGGGTGTCAGAGGAGTTCGGAGATGTACCCTTGAACCGGAGGTAAATTGATTTAGGAGAGCAATCTTACTCAGTCAATTTAATTTGAGGACTTATGGCCATGATTGGGCTAAGTCCAGTTTGGCCTATTGGACCTGTGCTAGGGCCTTGCCCCTTTACTGCATTATTTTTCTTTGTTTTGGTTGGGCTCTGCCCTTTTATAAATGATGCGGAGCATCTATTTTGCTTGGGCTCTGCCCTTGTTAAAATGCATAGCATTTTTTATTAGGCGTGTTAGGCCTTTTAATTGGGCTCTGTCCCTTTTCTTAATAATGCAGAGCATTAAATACTCTGACAGTGCCCCACATGGCTTATCAGGCGCTTTGCGCAAATTAAAGAGCGCAAGCGCATGTGGAAGTGACACGTGTCACGCTCTAGTGAGCGCAAGCGCAACAGCACAGTGCGCTGCGTCAGTGCGCTGCGCTGTTGCACTGCTGACACGTGGCGCTTTCTGGCGGCTTGCGCAATAGCGCAGTTTTGGCAAGTGCTGGGCACTGTTCTTATTCTTTTGGATCAATTTTAGATCAAAGAAAACAAATTTTTTCTTGTTTTCAAAGAACCAGTGGTTCATAAAAAGTGCAAGGCACTGTTATTGTTTATTTTTCTCTTTTCTTAAAGATCATTGATCTTGTTCTTAGATCAATGATCTGTTTTTAAGAGAATTTTCTCTTTTTCTAAAGGTTTTTACCTTTTTTTCTTTTTTTCTTGAGAAATTCTCTCTAATTCTTCAGAGTTCTCTCTGTTTGAAGTTCTTGATTTCTCCCAAAAATGTTGATCCCTTTGAATTGAGGCCTAGGGTCCTTTTTATAGTGCCCATAAATTGGTTAAATTTATTAAAGAGATCTTTCTCTGAGTGATTTGGGGAATTTTCTCCACCGTTGGATCTTTGATCCAAGGGCTTCTGTTCTACAGAAGAAAATCTTCTTGTTTTAATAAGAACAAAAAGATCTTATTAGAATTTTAATTCTGTTTGGCGTAAACGTCCCAGCGCTTGACACGTGTCGCGCAGCGCAGCGCTTGTGCAGCTGTGCTTGCGCAACTGCGCAGACGCGTGTCGCGCAGCGCAGCGCTTGTGCAGCTGTGCTTGCGCAGCTGTGCAGACACGTGTCGTGCAGCGCAGCGCTTGCGCAACTGAAGCGTCGCTTCCTTTGATTTTGCTTTAAACAGAGCTTTGCTCTGATTGGGTGCGCTGCCTTGGGCGCTGTGCTGATGCATCTGCGCCTGACACGTGGCGCATTGCGCCCAGCGCAAAGAATCCGAAGCGTTGCTTCATTTATTAAAATTTAGATTTTCAAAGTAGAGCTTTGCTCTGATTGGGCGAATCGGAAGCGTTGCTTCATTTGAGATGTCTTTTCATCTTCCCAAAAATTTCATTTCCCGGGTCTTGGAAATAATTCCGTTGTACACAGAATTCTCTGTGTTTGGGTCTATATATAACTCAAGGCCGAGCCTTTTCTTTTCTCATCTTTAGAGAACTTCTTCGGTTATGGCTTGCAACCGCCCTCATGCTCGCCGATAACCATGGGAAGTGCCGATTCGGGACATCGTTCCCCGTTTTGCTGCGCGCCTGGTGGACCCTTCTTTTACGGACGAGCAGTGCGATGTTGCAATGTACGAGCTTTTGACTCACGTGGGGTCTCCTCTTCCTCCGCACTCCATTTGGCTCCGGATGATCCTTGCCTCGGTGCTCGCCGATCTTCCCCCTCCTCCAGTAGAGATGTCCTCGGCAATGCTTGACGCCGCCGAGAATAAAATCGAGTGCTTCTTTGAAGCACACTTGATCACCAAAGCCCTGAGGGACTGTTCTTTCCACTTGCTGAGCTAAATACGGGCTCGCCGGGTTGTCATCGCCATCTTTTCTGACGAGTGTGGCGATGATCGTTGGATGTCTACTTCTCGGGAGGACCGCCGCTTCAACATGGTGGAGAAGACAGAAAGGGAACTGGAGAATCTTCTTCTTATCTTTGCGAACCCTTGTCTTTCCGATTCCATATTTGGTGATCTTTTTTAAATGTAATAACAATAATGATGATGAACAAGTATTTTTCTTTTTAATCAATTATTTCATTATCTGTTAAGGGTTCTTTTATTTTAGCTCTCTGTTGTGCTTGTGCATCCATAATTTAATTTGCTACTATTAAGTGCATGTAATTCTTGCAAGGATAAATTGCCTTTGGTGTTTAGCCTCTTTCATGAAGCGGTGCTTTACTTTTCAGTCTTAGAAATAGAGTTTCCTTCTAATTGGGGGAAAC
The DNA here is from genome assembly GCA_030015575.1 of Agapanthus africanus. Lineage (NCBI taxonomy): Eukaryota > Viridiplantae > Streptophyta > Magnoliopsida > Asparagales > Amaryllidaceae > Agapanthus > Agapanthus africanus. The sequence continues at coordinate 535,473,659 of JASDDO010000010.1, read as the reverse complement.
AATTCGCATTCACCACGGGTCCCGTCATGCACCGTTAGGTTACTTAACTAACGGTAGAGTGGGGGCTGGACTAGCATGGATGCACAACATATACAACATCTACTAGTATATATATAAATATATATAACATTCGTCCCAGGCATGATATAAGCAACATCACAGAATCTCAGCAAGCAACACAGAATGGTGGATAATCTTGGAGCCTCGGGTTTCATTTGAGCCGCAAATGAGACCCGGTGTTTCCTGTCGTGTGGATAGCCTGTGCAATGAAAACCTGGACCTACGAGCGTGGCATGTTACCCGCCAATTCCAGAAGTGAGGCAACTCTAATCAACAAAGTAAATGGGTCACCCGGCACTTCATGGAATCCGGTAACTTGAGCACCCCTCCGTGGGTCAACCTATACCCCCTACGAATGCGTCTAATAGCCCACCAATTCTAGAGTGAGGCCCCCTCCGTCTCAACACCATGAGATGCGGGCACGTTGCCCTCTAGAACCCGGTTATCCGAGCACTCCACCGCGGGGTAATCCTAATACAAAAAATGAAAATATATATACAAGGGTGATATAGACCTCAACCCGGTCGTGCCCCAAACAAATAATATACAAACAGGTAGAGACGACAATCCACATGTCGGACGCTCGCCCCGCAATATCAAATGTACAAACGAATCTGAACTGTACAACTATCATTGCACCACTGGCTATCCACTATGATAATCCAGCCACAATCTCAGCACAACACAGAACATCAACGTGAATATCATGTTCGCAAACTCGTCTAAAAGAACATATAGCAGTTAGACGGGTTATACCTCTCTAATGATATTCACGGTCGCAGATAGTAATGTATGCACTGATAAACACACATTTAAAATTCCGATCGACTAAACTATCCCTAATTGGCCCCAAATGCAAATCCAGCACTCAAACAAATCTGGGCCAAAACCAAATATCACAAAAATCATATTTCCAAGTAATAGGGTGCTGGATGAAATTTCACACAGAACGACCACAAAACGGCCGCCCAACCACGGCCAAAGTGCATGTATTGCGGCAATGTTATGGGATCGAGTGCCCAAATTTCTTTTGGTACCCTATAAATGCCTGCACATATCTTTAAGACCCTCTGGAAAAAAATTTGAACAAGTTTTAAAATCGGCAGTGAACAAATCAAAATGGAATTATGATTCAGCAAAATTAGTCAATCGGTATTTTAACCTTGTGCGAACTAGCTAGTAGGGTTTATGGGGTGGCTCTGATACCATATTGGGTTATTCTAGCGCCGTGGCCATCTACCGTGACCGTTTGCGGAACAAAAATTTTCAAAACTGGCGATAGAACAACCCGATAAGCCGGATCTACCATAAACCTAAAGCTAGCAAATTAATAGGAGTTTAAAATGGTTATACCAAATGATCCGAGTCATTCGGTCTTCTACCATCTTCCTAAGCTCCCAGAGGCCACCATGATCAAGTTTGGTCTCTGGTCTCCCTCCATCGAAGATGATCTACCTGAGGATATGTAGTTCGAGCTCCAACCTCATAGCCGAGTTAACTAGGGTACCTAGTTCATTAAATTAGACAGCCTAGAGGATGTAGAGTCTAGTGATGGATTAATTTGTCTCCAAACACCCTAGGCTTCTCAACACATGAGACATTTAGGGTGGAGGTAAAAGAAGGAAGCAAAAGGATGAAAGTGTTATGTTTTTCCAACCATGAAAATGGCTAAGTGTTGTGAAAGATAATTATGCAAACCAAAAATATCTCACAACACACAAATATCAAGCATGCCACAATAGTAACCATGAGTCACCAAGTGAGCCATGCTTCCATAAATGCAAAGAGCGCCTCATCCTCCACCTCATTTAACCATTTAACAAATGGTTAAAACAAAAATGAGGTGGCATCTTCTAGAAGTAATCTTGTAATAAATTACAAGAATTCCCTCTCATCCGTATATATACATGTATCCGTATTCCGAAAAATACGAATACAAAGAGACGAAAATAATCCAATAATATAATACTAGGATCCGGCTTAAACCAAAGCCCACTAGTATTATCCGTCCGAATTATGATACGTGCATAAGTGCACGTATATAATCGAACCCTGCCGTAAAACCATACGGCCTTTACATCGTTTCGCCCGAAGCAGGGAAACCCTCTGTGTAGGACTCTGAAGACCCGTCAATATGCTGGCAATGGGTTTAACTATAAGCACATCAGCAGCACTAGCTGTACGTAACGGCTTCCCAGGTATTGAGCGAAGGGAAGGCCGACGAGCAAACTCATCCGAACCCCTACTGAGCATGTCCGTGACAATCTCCGTACAGTCCGGTCCGTTCGTCTAAGAGTATCGCATATCGAGTCTAGGGGGTGGATAAAGTCAGACCCCTAATAACGCGACATTTCATGTTGATATGAAGCCCATCACCAACTGAGAAACTACTTATCCAAATCAATAATTCTCAACTAGCTTGGCCAAGGATTTCTGGTGATGGCCACCCGTGCACTACGCGACATCAACCCTCAATACCGGGAAAGACGAATCCCCGACGATCCGCTTACTGCCTTCATGTGGCTCGGGACTGTACCCAACTAAAACCTGTTTGCATGACTTCTTTGAGTCATGGTAGTGTAGTAATCAAAGTACAGTAGGAACTCACACGAGACAAATGACGATCTTAGGTCGACAGACTAACATGTACACATGTCACCTGGGAACTGATATATGACAATAGATATAATACCAACTAGCATATTCCCGACGAGTCCGTCCAATGTACTCATAACCCAATGAGCACATGTATACTATCTTAGGTGACCAACTGACACCAGTGGCTTATGAGAATGGCCACCGCCCCTCGTCGGGGTCTCGATAAGTATACACTAGTCTACTCTGGAGTATCAATGCCCAGTCTTGATACTCCCTCGACTAGAGACATTTAAGGATGTGCTTATAGACCACCCAGCTCCCACGTATATGATCGCCATCATAATGTCGGTAGTCAAGCAAGAAACCTATGGGCTCTATCAACATATAATAGTGATCTGTAATACCACATAATACATGTATATGATCATAAAGACAAACCATATAGCATACTATCATTTTGAGTAAGACTGTTCTATCCATATAGGTCCTCCCTCAATCATCATATTCACCTGCCTGCGATTACAATAATTGCCTTGTGGGCACTATAACCAACAGAAAGATCTTTCCCTAACAGAGAATATTGGATTTAAAATCCAATGGTGATAAAATATCACCAATTAAATCATCTGATAGAATTAAATTTTATGTGGGAAATATTTTCCTGATCTTCCTCAAACTAGAAAGATCTTCTCTGTTAAACAGAGGACCCTTGGATCAAAAATCCAAGGGTGATTATAAAATCACCCATCGATCATCTGATAGAATAAAATTCTATCTTAGGAAAATATTTTCCTAATCTTGTTAAACTAACAAGATATTCATATAACAAAATTAAATTCTATGTTAGGAAAATATATTCCTAATGTTGTTAAACTAACAAGATATTCATATGATAAAATAAAATTCTAATCTTGTTAAACTAACAAGATATTCATATGATAGAATAAAATTCTATGTTGGAATAAAATTCTTAATCTTGTTAAACTAACAAGATATTTATATAATAGAATTAAATTCTATATTAGGAAAATATCTTCCTAATCTTATTAAACTAACAAGATATTCATATAACAGGATTAAATTCTATCTTAGAAAAATATTTTCCTAATCTTATTAAAACAAACAAGAAATCTTCTCTATTAAATAGAGAGCCTTTGGATTAAAAATCCAACGGTAAATAAAATTCACCGGTTAATCTAAAAGATCAATTGGATTGATTATGAAATCAATTATGATCTCTCAATGAGAGATTTTCTTAACAAATTAATTCTTTTCCTTCTCCTATAAATAGGAACAAAGAGATTAATCAAGGGGAGGAGGACTCGATAAAAAAGAAAATAGGAGACCCCCATAAGCTTCTGGAAAAAAAAACATAAAGCTTTAAAAACAACAGATAATTTAATTCTCTCAAAGAAGAAGATCTCCCTCCTAAAAACCCTAAGTAAAGAAAAAAGAAGAGATCAAAATATCTCATTTACCTATCTTATCACATCTAAGGGTTTAACCTTTTTAAAATAACTTAGTTCTTTCTCTGGAGCTGAGATCCACAAGACAAGTCTCCCACAAATTGAGAATTTAATTCTCATTGGGAAGATCTTGTTCTTGAGAATCAAAAATTCAGAGAAGAATATAGATATAAGAACATATAAAAAAACATGGAGTCTATAATACTCTGGGAACTTAGTTCCTTTAAATCAAGAACTTAGTTCTTTAAAACCCGATCCAAGATCCTTAAAATAATGATCTTGATGATTGTTAATGGTCAAAATACCATTAACAGAGATCTAAGTTCTCTAAAAAAACAGCAACACAGATTAAATCTCCAAAAATATAGCGCCTCACGTGAAACACATGTGAGCACCAGAGAAAATTAGTGCTTATCACTATTGTAGCGCCTTACGTGAAAAGCACGTGAGCGCCCAAGGCTAAAAACCTAGCACCTCACGTGAAAAGCACATGAGCGCAAGAAAAGATTAGTGATTAGCACTATTCCAGCGCCTCATGTGAAACTCACGTGAGCGTTGTATATCTTAGTGCTTAGCACTGCTGGGTGGTATAGAAACCCAATCTCAGCCCAAATTGGCTAAGTTTCCTGAGATTAAAGCTCTTTGATTTTAAATCAACCGAGCTCATATGCTCGTGATTTCCAAACCGATCTTAGTCTCAAACATGACTAATGATTTCTGATTGATGATATCCAAAATGATATCCATACCATATCTCCTAAGGTAATCTTAGTCTCAAATATGACTAACGATTCTTAGGTCCACCACAACCCCTTCTTCCCTCAAATACGGGATTTGGTTTAAGGATACATCTCTCCACACCTCTGATATATGTCGTTGTAATTCCTCAACGTCTTCAGAGAGATGGCGGGTCCCGACAACTAAAAACTATTTTCTCGTTCCAACTTGATGTAAAATTTCATCAAAACATAGAATGATACATCCCACATTAATACACTTCCAAATTGACGTGCACACCTCAAATCGGATCGCACCACAAATTGGGCGCGTTCTATGTCACTATCGTTCACTCCGCCACGTAACAAATACACGTGCGCGTAAGATGAATGTTGGACCGAAATGTCCTTAAACTAATATTCGTCCCCAAAATAGGAATGTTGGACCGAAATATTCTTAAACTAACATTTGTCCCTAAAACGGGAATGTTAGACCGAAATACCTTTAAACTAACATTCGGAATGTTGGACCGAAATATCCTTAAACTAACATTCGTCTCCAAAACGGGAATGTTGGACCGAGATGTTCCTAACTAGCGCGTCGCCCCAAATACGGTGATAATGGACCGTGATGTCATTAAACTAAAATAATTGAGCTCATATGCTTATTTGTTTCTAAGTTGATCTTAGTCTCAAATATGACTAACGATCCTTAGATCAAACTCAAATATCCTATGAACGGATGGACCTAATAAATATGAGAAATACGTCCTAAGTTCATTCCCGTTGGCAAACCAAGCTACCAACGTGGACCCCGTCAAGCAAATTCTTGACCCAAACCCAAATATAAAATATACGGATTGGGACTAATCCACTCCCTACGGACGACGACATAAATTAGTCTCCGTATACAATCCACGGGCAACCCAAAATAAAACAAACGTAACACGACACGAAGTGAACTGCTGGAGCAGGAGAAAATGGTTATCGTAATGCGGTAACGTAATTAACTGCAGGGGCTTAAGCCTGCAGGGAAGAGTGTCCCCATAATTAAAAACCCCTCATAAATGAGGGGGGATCTGATGAAATCTGTTACAACGATCGCGTCTGTCCAAACCTCTGATATATGATGTCATAAATCAACTTGGTATCTTCGGAGAGGTGGATGGATAAGTCCAAATAGCATCTGCCTCCAAATTCATGTAAGACATTCAATCCCAGTTCGTCTCTTTTTTCGGCGGTAAACAAGTATGATACAACAGCAATAAATATGAACTAGGAATTATAAAATAATAACACAAAAACATGAAACAATACGAACAGATGGGCAATATAACACAGGTATCATGACAATATAACAGAGGTCTGGCACTTCTATTCTAACATGTTTGTAGTTCAATAATGAACGCATGCATGTATACGAGAGTAGTCCGATATAAACGTCATGGACCAACGGCACGTTTAGTGCAAGGCCCCGTCAAACCCCACGGGACAACGGCACACAGAATTCATGTTAGGGGAGTTTTAAATGGACTCCTGTGCCACGACATGCATTCATTACCCAACTACCCCTTATCCCCGGTTAAATTCATGTTCATGTATCGAATTGGTTGTGTACAAATACGTATCAATTTCACTGTTTAATCACGCTTTCACTATTATAACTTTCGCTTAAACACTTTTACTAACGTAGTTGTCACACCCAATCGATACCACTTATCACTTGATAATGCGCTATAGTCACAAGAATGTCAATGCAAATGATTACTAATCACTGAGGGTATAACAGTCGCGTAATATGATAGAAATACAGTAAAATGGAATACGAATAAAATGTGGGCAACCGGTGTCATATAACTTGCGAAATTCACTATAAATCACATGTGAAGAATTGAGCGAAAAAATATAAAAGGCATCTGAAATATACTTGATTATCTAAATAGTAAAATTAATTTCATGTCAATAGGCATTCAGGTTAAGGATTTATCATCATTTTAAATCAGCGATTAGTTGCTGAAATTCCAGTTTCAGAACTGGAAGTCCAACTTCACGCGCCGTTTACTATAGATTGTGTTTAGATTCAGGTGTTGCTCCAGTTTAATAAAACCTAGATCTATTTGTTAGGTTTCTAACGCATCAAGAGGATCAGTAATACCCTCTATGAAATAGGAGATATGTTCAGTTTAGTATTAAGGTGTATTAACTGTCCTGCAGAAAACTGCAGAACACGTCGACGATCTAAAATATATCTAAAATATCGACAGCAAAATTTAATGATACCAGAACGATAACTTAGCTAAATAAATTATCTATGCGAAGATATATGACTCCGGATATTTTCAGTTTTATGTAGGGATATACATGCGATTAAATTCAGGTATCAACATGGAAAACTGCAGAAATCGGCCGTATACATCGGTAATATAAATTATGTTAAAAATATCAAACAGCGACGTAATTTAGTGGAACCAGTAGCATAAGAAATATAATTCAATTTTCTACGTATCTATATGGGGTTCCACACATTTGCGCATTCGAATAATGAGTTATAGATGTTTGATTTCAAGTATTCGTAGAGATTTTTGTTTTGGACTACAGTCTAGAGACACAAATCCCTTCAAATTTCGCTATCTAAATGACATGATATTCACTAAAAGACACCGTATATTCATAGGTTATCTAGTACTCTTCACAGAGAGCCAAATAACGCTTTAATCCAATTTTTCTATGATTTATATCGATTTTTGTAACGTGACTGGTACGGTAAAATCCAGTTTTAACATCGTATTGTGATTACGACATTTCATGATCTAAACGGTAATATTATGAGCTCAAATTCCACAAAATATAAGTTAACATGTAAGTTAATTTATATATGAGAGATAGGAGTATTTTCATTAGGGTTTTGATACATATATCAACTAGCAATTTCATGACATTTGCAACACAAAATGTCGGTTTTATTTAACCGATAAAACAAACTTTAATTCACCTATATAACTAAATCATATCGTTACGCGATAGCAAACCCGAATCAGGTTCCAATCACAACAGTTACAAATAAGAGTTCATCCGGTAATGATTCAATTAAATATTCATGATGTAGATATAAATACATATACACACACACGGTTTAATTAATAATATTAACTTTAATTAATTAGCATGAGTAGCAAGTGAAAAGGTTTCCACTTGCCTGGCACTGGATTGATGGATCGGGATGGCGACGACTCCGGCAACGGCGATGAACGGTACGGCTACAACGACAAGTACGTGTACAACAACAACGATCGCAACAAGGTGAGCTCGGTTCTGGGTCGATGGTATAGATCGGCACGGCGACGGCACAAGGTGGCGATGAGATGGCAATGGTCCAAGGAATGCACTGGAGGTGTTGCGTTGAGGTGTCCGTATGGGTTGGTGACGATGGTGGTGTGCTTCGTCTTGGGTTTAATGATGGCAAGGGTTTTGATGGAGTTCTCGGCGACGATGGCGATGGGAGGAGGTGGAGCTCGGTGAAGGCAGCCGTAGCAAGGGTGTTTGAGAATGGAGAAGCAGGTGGTGTGGTGGTGATGGGTTATTGGCAGCAATAGCGGTGCAACTGTGATGACAGGGTATGAACTTGAGAAAGAGGGGCTCGGTTGTTGGAGTGGTGGTGTGTGGTTCTCGGCCTTTTAAGGAGGAGGGAAGATATGAAGCTGGGCGAGGTGGCTGTGGTGGCATTGGCGAGAGTTCATGGATATGGTGGACAGCGGCGTGAGGAGGTTGCAAAGGGGTCGATGATGGTGGTAGTTGGTGTAGTGGTGGTGTAGGGGCTCGAGTGGAGGCTCGGTTGGGTTAGGGACTGAGCTCGAGAGAGGGAGATGGTGGCGTGGAGGTTGTGGTGACGGGGTTGCGGCGACGAGATTGACGGCGTGATGGGAGGTGGTCGCCGATGAGGGAGAGGAGCTCGGAGTTGGGGATAAATAGAGTAAGAGAGAAGTTGTTGAGGGTTTAGAGAAGGTGAGCGCGAGAAACGAGGGGAACGTTAGGGTGAGGCGAGGTCCGGGGGGGAACGAGTCATGCGGGAAGTTGCGAGGGAAGAGGAGCGACGAGGGTAGGAGCTCAGTGTTGGGGTCGAAAATTGCACCCCGGTTGACCAAGTCAAAGTCAAAGTCAACCCCAAGCCAAGTGGGCCCAAGCCCCGGGTCAAGTGGGCCAATGCCCGGGTCGAGTCCAAACATGAAGCGGCCGACTCTCCCCTATGCCAACATAAAAATCATGTAATAAATAATTTTAATGTAATTTTTTATGCATGAATGAGCATAAAGCCAAATTTTTGTAAAGCTCATGGCTTATGTGCAAAAAAGAAATAGTACATGAGGCATGGGATAGGCAAAATGCATTTTTGTAAAGCCCAGGAGGCTACATGTAAAGTGTATAGCCTATAAAGGCAAAGATAATGAAAATATCTCAAGGAATTTTTCTCTCTCCCAAAAAAAGAATCAAGATATGTGATCTTCTCCTTCCTCAAGGTTCCAAAACCTTCTTCTTTCTTTTGAATTAAATCAAGAGTTTTACTCTTCCTTTTCTAAAACTAAATAGTTTTTCACCATAAAACCCACAAAGGGGGGCTTGGATCTTCCATCAGATCTTAAAAGAAGAGATTTTTAAAATCTCACCCTTCTTGTTATCCAAGAGCCGGCCAACAAAGGAGGAAGAAGGAGACCCATCTCCAAAGACCCCACTTTGGGAAAGATCCAGGGCTGCAGGGGGAGAAGCCCCGTTCATCAGTTTCAAAATATCCTAGGAGTTTAACTCTGCGCACGCGCGCGCACACACAAAATAATAAGTGTTCCTTTCTGGGAGTACAACTCCTTTTGCAGGGACCAAGTCCCTTTTGCCTCGCGAGCGCCCGAGCGCCCACGTGCCTGGCACATGAGGCGCTAGGCGTTAGCGCCCTGGCGCTCAAAGCACTAGCGCCCTAGCGTCCACGTGCCTGGCATGTGAGGTGCTAGCGCCTAAAGCGCTAGCGCCCTAGCGATCAAAGCGCTAGCGCCCGAGCGCCCACGTGCCTGGCACGTGAGACGCTAGTGCCCAAAGCTCTAGCGCCCTGACGCTCAAAGCGCTAGCGCCTGAGTGCTCACGTGCCTGGCACGTAAGGCGCTAGCGTCCAAAGCGTTAGCATCCTGGCGCTCAAAGTGCTAGCGCCCGAGCGCCCACGTACTTGGCACGTGAGGCGCTAGCGCCCTAGCGCTCAAAGCGCTAGCGCCCAAGCGCTAGCGCCCAAGCGCCTACGTGCCTGGCACGTGAAGCACTAGCTCCCTGGCGCTTTCTCCCACGCATCCTTTGGATGCCCTCTTCCGTTATATATATAGACACACACATACTCTACAACATTGTCTCCCGCTAGAAAAAATTTCTAACGGAGCGCTGCCCCGCACCCCGCAAGGGGCAGCTAGCCCCCTTGACTCCCAGCCTGCTATCCGGGTAGTGGGACCCCCGTAAAAACTCTGCGGGGCCCCCGATATATCCAATACCCCTTCAAAACACAACACTACATATTGAGTTCACATGACCAGTTTAACCCGTCAATCGGAGGTTCTCTAGCTCCAAATGCGAGGGGTAATTAACGGCAGCTTAGTCCGCGGCTGCCGGAGATTCGGATCCCCACAATCAATAAACCCCCGCTTACCCTAGGCATGGGGAATCTATAATACGCCTGACAAGCGCGCACGCATTCCCATCTCAATAGGGTGACGAAAAACACCCTACAAATTCTGGCACGCCCGGTGGAACGCTTCTCTCCTCCCATATTTCGGGTTAAACGTTCATACGAACTCAATCAATATACATATCGACTGCCTGTACTGAAATCATGCTTCTTTATGCACGTTAACAAATTTCAAATTGCAATCTCCGGTCGCAGCAAAAATGTCTCCAAGGGCGATCTCAGCTCTCAGCACGGCTCCCATCTCCTACACGATGAAGATGGACGCCAGAACAGTCCTCCCGGCCAGTCTCGAGCAACAATGGGAAGAGCCGCCGCTACCATTTGGCTCTATTATGTTCGTGTCAGCTAACGCCATCCCAGCTTCTCAAGCTTCGGTAACAGACAAGCCGGCCTTAAAAGGCAAGAGGCCAAATGTGGTGGTCCCGAAGGCGCCGCTACCCAAAAGCAAGTCGGTGTTTGAACGACTTTCCTTGGCCCCAGCCGGGGGCAAGGCTATCAACATCAACAAAGCAACAGGGCATCTCGAGCAAGCTCCGACAGTGCCCCTGACAACCGCTCGATCGGGTGTCTTCTCTAAGCTCCCCGCCGATCAACTTACGATGGCTTCCTAGACGACGGATGCCGGTCAAGCCCTCAAAATCGAGAAGCTAAGACAGAAAAGGCTCAGATACAGAGCCAACAAAAGGGCTAGGGCTCCGGCCATGTTAAAATTTATGAATTTCCAAAGCCCGGATCGCTCCACGAAACCAGCTGCCAGTGAGGAAAGGATGGCTGAATGTGTTATCCACACCGTTTACATAGTGGGCACGCGTCCCAGCGACAACCTTCACAGCAAAAGCAAGGATGGGGCCACCACATCTCAAATCCAATCTGGTGAGAATATAGCCGTCACTTCCCCATACCAGCATCCTCCGGAGGGTGATGAAAATCCTCCCAGTGAAGCTGATAGGCAGAGAGATCCCTCGGTTCATGAGGAGTCATGCTCGGAAAGCGAAAATGAGCCAGCTTTCCATCCTAAGACCGCAGAGCAGCAACTTCTCCAGGAGCTCCGAAGGCAGCTCAAAAGCAAAGACAAGAAGATGGCCAAGCTCTACTCAAAAATTGACGACTTGACAAACGTCGTCTTACAGGTCACGGCCCAACTTGCCTCTCAGCCGCCCAATCAAGCGCATGGTTCAACTCAAGGACCGGGGAACGGTGTCCCGAGACAGCCGACGCCTATTCCCTCAAATCCAAAGGTGGACGGACCGCATGAAAGCCAGTCGCATCCTATCTCGGGAAATGTCTTGGCTACCGATGACAGCAACCTACTAACTCAAGATCAAATCATGGATTTGGTTGCTAACAAAGTCAAAACATTGGTAGCCGAAGCCGGAGAGAAAAAGGATGTCAGCAGTAGCGGGAAACCATATCCTGCTCGGTACGATCTCGTGGAGTTTCCCACTGGTTATGTCGTCCCCAAATTTGAAAGGTTCGATGGGACGAAAAATGCGAACCGACACATTGCCTAATTTAAAGCATCATGCGCGAATACTGGGGGCAACGATGCGCTCCTTCTCGGCTAGTTTGTCAATAGCTTGACCGATGTTGCTTTCAATTGGTATGCAAGCATACCGGATGACTCGATCACGACGTTCGCTCATATAGAATCCATGTTCAAGCAAAGGTTCATGAGTGTTAGCGATAAAATCACCATTGCCGACCTCGTAAGGACCGAGCCAAAGAACAAAGAAAGCAACATGGATTTTATAGTCCAATGGCGCAATCTCTCTATCAAATGTGAACCGCCGTTGGAGCAAGACCAATCCGTCAGTCTTCTTATAGAAAATCTAAACGACTGGATGAAACCTTTCCTGTGCACCGCAGGCCTCAAAACATTCCAAGAGCTGACCAAGAAAGTTCAAATGTTGGAACGCTCAAAGCCCGAGTCCACTCAGAATCTCCAATTCACAAACCGAGACATCGGAGGGACGACAACCGGAAAAGTGAAAGTTCCAACAGCACCGATTCTCTGGATAAGCAGAGAGCGGGTGGAGCAAAGACTAACAAATCTCGAGAGCCAACTTTGGAGGAAAGAAGAAATAAAGTCTACTCTTTCTGAAGGGACAAGGTCCACAAAATTTTTAAAGATGCACTGAAGAATGGCTTGCGGCTACCAGAACCAAAAAGGCTAAGTGAAGCGAACATGACTAATCATCCCAACTTTTGCCCATACCACCGAGTGCTGGGACACACTATTGAAGACTGTTGCATCTTCAAGGATTGGGTCGAGAAACAATATAAGGCGGGGGAAATATTATTTTCCCCTGGCGTGTTAACAAACAATCAAGCTGCGATCGCCAATTTCATACAAACGGAGACCGAAGTCCTTCAGGGACCTGACTCTCTCAGACATCTACATTTCCCTAAAAAGAGCGGACCAAGGCGACAAGCTAAGAGCCAGACGAGCAACATTGCCAATGAAGAAGCAATAGACGGGTACACAACCCATACAGTCTACATGATGGAGCTCAGAGGAGCGAGTCCTCTTACGCCTTATCGCCATGACGATGACGTAGCTGTTGCCATCTGACACCGGCTCGATCCAAATGATGAAGAGCCCGCTCAGGCCATTGAGCCAAAGGAACCCGTGGTTCTTGTTGAATCAAGCTCAAGCGGTAAGGATGAACCCGTTGTTGTACCCGGGACTATAGAACAAGCATTATTCCAATGGCTGCAAAAGCAGCTTCAGGACAGGGATAAGAAGATGGCCAAGGTCCATTCAAAAGTCGACGAGTTGGCAAACGTCGTGACAGATCTCACGACCCAAGTCGCCCGATTGCAATTACAGCAAAATAAAATTTTGGTTCGTGAGCTAAGGATTGATATCCGGAAGCAGCCAACCGATACTCCCTCCGGCCCAAAAGCGGAACACCTTTGCGAAAAGCGGCCGCGGTCAGCCTCCAGTCTCTCTGATACGTACACTGAACGTGGTAAGCAGACAGTAGGTGAACCAAAGACTGATCGTCCTCAGGGTCCAGCATCAGTAAGGGCACCTACTCTAATGGAGAGAAAGAAGAAAGTATACTCCTTCAAGAGGGATGAAGTCCGCAAAATATTCGAGGACGTCTTGGACAACGGTCTGCAACTGCCTATTCCAAAGAGACCACATGAAATGAACATGACCGGCAATTCCATATACTGCCCATATCATAGAATGGTGAGTCATACCATTGAAGACTGCTATATTTTTAAAGATTGGGTGAAGAATCAATATAAACTTGGGAAAGCCTCACAGTCGTCAGATGTACCGACAAGCCACAGAACTACGGTCATCAACACAGCCCCGCCAAGATCAAAGTTCGAGGTGCTGGGATAAGCAAACCACAGACCGCCAAGTCTTTAAACTGGGAATAATTGACCACCACGTCATTAAATTGGGAACAGTCGACCTCTAAGTCGTTAAACTGGGAATGTAAAAAAAATGTGTGTAAATAAAAAAAAGAATGTGTAAATAAATAAATAAAAAATAAAGCTGAAATGATAGGGCAATCGCGACCTTCGCGATAAGGAAAGCTGAAATGATAGAGCAATCGCGGTAAAAAAAAAATGGCGAATGATGAGTCGCTCCTAGCACCATATTCCAGTGCAGCGATGCAGACACCAACCAAATTCAAATCCCTGGATGTCCCAACGGTGAATGATGAGTCGCTCCTGGTACCATATTCCAGTGCAGCGATGCAGACGCTGACTAAAATCCGATTTCCAAAATTCCCCCAGCCCTACGACCAGTCCCTAAATTGACTACCGTATACAATCCACGGGCTCAAATAATTCTCCTCACACCCATGCCCTACTACAGTCACCAGTCCAGCGGCCGGTCTCCGCCCTTGGAATTATGCTCCATTTGGGAAGACCCACTCATGTGTCCTCACGATACATGAGGAGAACAAACTTACGAGATCCTCTCGACTCGTAAGAAAACACCTTTGTGGGATCCTTACGACTCACAAAGGAAAAACACACTTGGGAGTCCCCACGACTCCTAAGGAGAATACACCTACGAGATCCTTTCGACTCGTAGGGAGAATACTTTTATAGGACCCTTACGGCTCATAAAATTGAAAAGTCTTAGGTGATAGGGACCTAAACCTGTCTCATAAGCCATCGCTCCCCGACAGGCAAAGGCTCTTCCCATTGTCGTTAGCTGACACGAACAGAATAGAGCCAAATGGTAGCGGCGACTCTTCACATTGTCGTCCGAGACTGGCCGGGAGGACTGTTCTGGCATCCATCTTCATCGTGTAGGAGATGGGAGCCGTGCTGAGAGCTGAGATCGCCCTTGGAGAAATTTTTTCTGCGACCGAAGATTGCAATTTGAAATTTGTTAATCTGCACAAAGAAGCATGATTTCAGTACAAGCAGTCGATATGTATATTGATTGAGTTCGCATGAACGTTTAACCCAAAATATGGGAGGAGAGAAGTGTCCCACCGGGCGTGCCAGAATCTGTAGGGTGTTTTTCGTCACCCCATTGAGATGGGAATGCGCGCGCGCTTGTCAGGCGCATTACAGATTCCCCCTGTCTAGGGTAGGCAGGGGTTTATTGATTGTGGGGATCCGAATCTCAGGCAGCCGCGGACTAAACTGCCGTTAATTACCCCTCGCATTTGGAGCGAGAGAACCTCAGATTGACAGGTTAAACTGGTCATGCGAACTCAATGTGCAGTGTTGTGTTTTGAAGGGGTATTGGATATATCGAGGGCCCCGCAGAGTTTTTACGGGGGTCCCGCTACCCGAATAGCGGGCTGGGGGTCAAGGGGGCTAGCAGCCCCCTTACGGAGTGCGGGGCAGCGCCCCGTTAGAAATTTTTCTAGCGGGGGACAGTGTTGTAGAGTATGTGTGTGTGTGTGTGTGTGTATATATATATATATAAGGGAAGAGGGCATCCAAAGGATGCGTGGGAGAAAGCGCCAGGGCGCTAGCGCTTCACGTGTCAGGCACGTGGGCGCTCGGGAGCTAGCGCTTTAGGCGCCAGGCTCGAGGCTAGCGCCTCACGTGCCAGGCACGTGGGCGCTCGGGCGCTAGCGCTTTCGGCGTTAGCGCCAGGGCGCTCGGGCGCTAGCGCTTTGAGCGCCAGGGCGCTAGCGCTTTGGGCACTCAGACGCTCGCGAGGCAAAAGAGACTTAGTCCCTGCAAAAGGAGTTGTACTCCCAGAAAGGAACACTTATTTTTTTTTTTTTTTTGTGTGTGTGTGTGTATGAGGAGTTAAACTCATAGGATATTTTGAAGCTGATGAAGGGGGCTTCTTCTCCTGGAGCCCTGGATCTTCCCCAAAGTGGGGTCTTTGGAGATGGGTCTCTTTCTTTCTCCTTTGTTGGCCGGCTCTTGGATAACAAGAGGGGTGAGATTTTAAAAATCACTCCTTTTTAAGATCTGATGGAAGATCCAAGCTCCCCTTTATGGGCTTTATGGTGAAAAACTATTTAGTTTTGGAAAAGGAAGAGTAAAACTGTTGATTTAATTCAAAAGAAAGAAGAAGGTTTTGGAACCTTGAGGAACGAGAAGATCACAGATCTTGATTCTTTTTTTGGGAGAGAGAAAAATTCTTTGAGATATTTTCATTATTTTTACCTTTATACGCTATACACTTTACATGTAGCCCCTTGGGCTTTACAAAAATAGCATTTTGCCTATCCCATGCCTCATGTGCTATTTCTTTTTTACACATAAGTCATGAGCTTTACAAAAATTTGGCTTTATGCCCATTCATGCATAAAAAATTACATTAAAATTATTTATTACATGATTTTTATGTTGGCATGGGGGAGGGCCGGCCGCTTCATGTTCGGACTCGACCCAGACATTGGCCCACTTGACCCGGGGCTTAGGCCCACTTGGTTTGGGGTTGACTTTGACTTTGACTTGGTCAACCGGGGTGCAATTTTCGACCCCAGCACTCAGAAGGAAGAAGAAGGAGTGGGTTCGGGTCAGGTCTGGGGGTTTAAGTGATTCGGTTTGGGAGTGGACTACTGGGCCGGGCCTAGAAAAGAGAAAAATGCCTAGAAAAGAGAAGAGAATGAAGAGAATGGGCTGGGGTTTAGGGTTAGGAAAATAGTTAGATTAGGGTTTATAATTAGGATATTAGAAATTGGAGAAATATAATAGAAAAATAATTGGAAATATTTGGGAGAAATTTTAAAATAGACAATAGTGAAAATATTTTATTTAAAAATACGGATACAAGGAAAATATTTAGGGAAGTTATTAAAAGAAATTTTATCAAAAATACTTCATACAGTAGATACCGGTTATTACACAACACACACACACAATGAGACGGGTTCGCGTTTTTAAAAACACGAACATGAATGAGGGCCGTTGAATTTTTTGTTTTTAATCAACGGTTAAAATTAATTCAGTTTATTAAATCGTTAATAAATGAAAAGTAAATATTCCACTGCCAAATATTATATAGGCAATACTAAAGGATTTGATGTTTTTCTTGATTTTTTTTCTAAAATGAAGGAGTGGAATATTTATCTTCCATTTATTAACGATTTAATAAGCTGAGTTAATTTTAACCGTTAATTAAAAACACAAGATACAGCGGTCCGCATTCAGGTTCGTGTTTTTAAAAACGTGAACACGCCTCATAGGATCCATGTGTGTGTGTGTGCGTGCGCGCGCATGTGCTATAGGAGGGGATTTCCTTCTATGGCGTCGAAAAAATACACCCTTCACGATTTTTTTTTGATAATCGGCACACATGATCATCATCTTTATCATGTAAGATGTGGATACACCGAATTTAATATGATTCCATCACTTTTTCACCGTTGATTTAGTGGGTGCAAAATTATCGGTTTACCGATAATAGAACTTTTTACATTGTGAATTCAACGGTGAAACAGTGGTGGAATCACATAAAATTTGGTGTATCCATATTTTACATGATAAAGATGATAATAGATGCCGATCGTCGAAAAAAATCATAAAGAGTATAGATATTTGACACCACCTAGCGAAAAAGCTTCCTAGGGTCTCTTTTCTTCACTACTCTCTCTCTGCGCGCGCGCGCACACATTAGTATTTTGCACGTGCGATGCACATATGTATGAAGAATATAAAATCTTACTCCATTAAATATGCAGTTATATATGGGTAGCATATTTTGATATCCTAAATTTGTTGTTTCTATATATCAATTTTTGAATGGGTAAATTCATATAAATGCTAAATTATGATGCCTCATTTTTTTAAAAAAATAATGTGATGTCAATCTTAACATAAACTTTAAATGAAAATATGTAAAACAACAATTACACACATGATTCTGGCATCAAACTTAATATTTTGAATGACTCTGGATCAACAAATAGTATGGATTAACTCTTCCCTTTGTGTTCTTTCCTCTATCTTCATCTTTATCTTCAACCTTCTTTTCCACTATTTCCTTATTTTTCTATATTCTTTTTCATTTTTTTTTTGTTTTTCCTTCCATGCATTTTTTATTTTTATGCAAATCCACTGTGAGGTAGGTTATCTAACTAGCTCATAAAACTGTGAGTGGGTTGCTTTTTCAAGAAAAAAAAAACTCTCTAGCTTAGAGAAGGATTATCTAGTTTTATAACTTACTTTTGGATTTTTCTTTTTAAAACCATGAGATAAGAAAACTCTCCGCTTCGTGGGACATGTTGCACTTCTTAAAGAATGTTAGTTGAACTAGTGTTTTGCACGTGCGATGTACGTATAAGTATTTTTATTAACCTTTTTCTTAGTGGGGAAGAAAATTGTGTTTTGATTTTCAATAAAACTTAGTGTTTTGATTTTGAAATTTGATAGGGATTAGTTACCATTTTGAGAATTTATGGTAGAAAACAGTTATGAATATGACATGAAAATTTATATTTTTTCTTTGTATTTTTTTAAAAAGAGAAGATGCCACCTAAGCAATCAATTTGAAAATTTTGCACCTTCTCCTTTTAGCGTTGTAATAGTAGAGATGGAGATTTTGAAAGAGGCATGCGATCTTTCTTGTTTTTCTTATTTTTTTTGAGCGTGGGGATGTTGGTGAGAAGTGAAACGTGGTCATGTGAGAAGAAGATATATGGATAGGGATATAGGAAGTTACAATTTTGTTTTGATTGTGAAGAGTTTGTCAAGGGTATTGTAACAGTAAAGCCTAAATTTTCTAATTTCTTTTTTTAATTTCAATTTAGATTAGAATAAAAATTCTCATATTTTGACACATCGACATTTCTGATGCAGCAGAAAATTATAAGGGTTTATTTTGCACGTGCTCCGTACACCTCTCCTTTGACATTAATATAGTAGATACTAGTATTATGCACGTGCGATGCACGTTTTATAGAGAATAAAGTATATTTAACAATTCATTGATTCATTTTAAATGTTACCTTCTTCTTCTTCCAATTGATTCAATTTATGGAGATAAATAAAAGATATTATCAGATTATTAAATAATTTATAGAATTCTTAAGATTAAAATGTGTAACAGATTATAATTTATAAAATTCATAAGCTTAAAATGTCTAAGTGATACGAACACTCATCTTATATTCTTTCTTTTACTTTTGTTTCTTTTCTTTTTCTTCTTTTAATTTCATTTGCGAAAAATGTTACTTCTATCAACAAATAGCTATAAAAAAATATCACCACCATCCTTTATATAAAATCATTGCGCATATTAAAATGAAAAATAATGGGTTGAGAAAGAAAGAAAGGAATCACCTACCTTCTTCTTCATCCTCCAATTGATTTAACCTATTGGAAAAATAAAATGTCATATAAAAAATAAAAGAATGAGTTGAGAAGAAGAGAGTAATCATCCATATCTTCTTCCAACTGATTCAACATATGGAAAAAAAATCTATACATCAATAACTTCATATTGATATGGGAAGGTCCGGGAAATACCTTTATTTATCTCATCCATCTTCAAAATGGTTTTTTAATAGTTTGATTAACAATATTAAGAGATGCAGGCGGTTTTTCTTTTTCTTCTTCTTTTTTTTCAAATCGTTAGTAATTCGGTGAGATATTGGGACGTGGTCACGATATTAGGAAATATGTGGAGTGATTAATGGAGAAGGGAAGTTCCAAATTTGTTTTGATTGTGGAGAGTTTGTTGGGGGATATATTATAACTGTAAAGCCCAAAATTCTCTAATTTTTAATTTTAGTTTAAATTAAACAGAAAAAATCTTATATTGTGACACATCAGTATTACTGATATGACAGAAAACTAGAGGGTTTTTTTTTTACACATGCCCCGTACACCCTTATTTTGGCGCGCGCGCACATATAGAGAGAGAGGAAAAGGGATATGTGGTGGCGGCAACTTTTTCAAAAAGTGGCTCTCACCTCAAACATACATATTCTGCATGTTTTTCACCGATCCAAACCGGCAATCTTGATCTATATATGATAAAACAATTATATACAAAAAATCTTGAAAATTAAAGATATCTAACGCATTCATCAAATGAATAGAAGAATTAACGGCTTATCAGTATAGAAAACATATTGTTGCTTGATGGACGTGTTACAGATCTTGAAATCTCAAGAATTTTTGTACATAAGAGCTTCATATTACGTAGATTTAATTGATCTGTTTGGATCAGTGAAATACATGGGGTAGGTGGTGTGTTGAGGCGGGGCCCTTTTTCGCCACCTCATATCCCTTTTTCTGTGTGTACGTGTGAGAATAATATAGGAAAGAGGCCATAGGAAGGAACGTCCTTATATGACGTCGAAAAATACGCCCTCCATCATTTTTTCCGACAATCAACACCCGTCATCTTCATTATTATCATCTAAGATGTTGATACATCAAATTTCATGTGAATCTACCATTTTTCTCACCGTTGATTTAGTGGGTGCAAAATTAACGGTTTACTAACAATAGAATTTTTTACATTGTTAATTCAACTGTGAAAAAGCGGTAGATTCGCATGAAATTTAGTATATCCACATCTTAGATGATAACGATGAAATGACGGGTTCCGATCGTCGGATAAAATCGTGAAGGGTGTACCATCGGAGGAAATTCCTTCTTATGGCACGTACCTCTCTCTCTCTCTCTCTCTCTCTCTATATATATATATATATATATATATATATAGGAGTGATCCATTGCAAACCGGTCCATATTTTTTAAAAACAGGAACTCCCGATCTATAGCATATTTTAACGATCCGATCCTTTCAAGTTGATCACTCTATCCTCAAATATATATGTGTGAAAAATATAGGGATTTACAGACCTCTAGCTATTTCTCATATATCGTCGGGGAGGACCAATAGTATTTCATTGCTACAAATATGCATTATTGACGTTTATTTTGCATTTTTGAGAGATGTTCATCTTTTGCACCCATCGATGCATAGGCTAGAGATTTTTAAATCCCTTGATTTTTTATACACATATATTTTAGGGTAGGATGATCAACTTGAACGGATCAGATAGTTAAAATACGTAGTAGATCGGGAGTTTCCGTTTTTAAAAAATTCGGACCGGTTTGCCACTATATACATATATATATAGAGAGAGAGAGGGAGAGACTCCACATCTTACCAAAAATAAGAAGCAAAAAAGTTCAATCCACCATTTGCACATAAAGCACTACAAACAAGTAGATTTACATGTACATGTTTGCTAGAGGAATACAGAAGATGCTAAAGCATGTAACAATGAATTTTAACAAAATTTTAGGAAAGCACTCGCAAAATACTGTGGACACATCACAAAGGATTGTTTCATGTAATAATCATAAGAAATTTTGGTATAGGATTTTCTATTAGTATTTACGGATTGGGACATCAGGAAGCATGAAAACCTCTAGCTTTAGACCTAATGAAATAAGATATGAACTGGCCAAACCCCTAGAATGCCCCTTCTCCATTCTCCAGGCATGCAAAGATCATCTCTTAGCTTTCTTTCTCAATGAAAAAGGTCAGATTCCAGACTATATTTTCATCTCTCGAAAGTAAATATATGTCTTACAAGGATGAATAATGACTTGTTTTACCAGGCAAAAACCAAAAACATAGATAGGCAACATAACCGTATGTCGTGTCACAAAATCTGATCATCCATCAAACAAACTAAAATCAATTAATATATCAAACAAGTAAAAATTAAATTCCGGTTTAACCTAATACAATCTGATTACACCAAAACTTCAAAATTCAACCCCATTACGATCACAAACGGAACATCGGGTCGGCGGTCAGTTATGCCTTTACTAGTATCATCCTATCGATTCTAATAAATAGTTGTATATTAACACGAGGTCTTGAGGAATCATATAAATTGCCCGTTTTGGAGTGAGGTGTTTGGCTGTGATCTAAAGGGGCACAGGTGTGGCGCCGGTGATAGGTAGGTTTACAGTAGCCTAAAGCACCGGACTCATGTGAGCCCTAATCAAATTGTTTGAGGCTCGCCCTGAAGAATTGTTGTGGCTTGGTCCCAGCACGGGCATTGAATTTACCATTGAGGACAGTGTAGGACGCATCACCGATGAAGAACGTGAAGGTGACTTTGGAGCAGGAGCTGGAATGAAGGGTGGTGGGGCCAAGATTGGTCTTTGAGCAATCTCTGGCCTCGGTGCGTGTAATAGATGAGCCTGCTGCAAAGATCTTGAAGGTTCGCCTGGGGGTAAAGATGAAAATATTAATACAAGGGCATAAAGAAACAATAAGAAAAAAGATGTTATAAAATCATTACGAAATTTGAATGTTGTTTATATAAAGATTTCAAAAGTATGCATCGTACTTTTAGA
Source organism: Agapanthus africanus (assembly GCA_030015575.1). Taxonomy (NCBI): domain Eukaryota; kingdom Viridiplantae; phylum Streptophyta; class Magnoliopsida; order Asparagales; family Amaryllidaceae; genus Agapanthus; species Agapanthus africanus. The sequence goes on along the minus strand of JASDDO010000010.1, from coordinate 535,451,322 downwards.
TCCTGCTGTCGTCCCTTGGTTAATTGCAATGAAATTCCCTCTAAATTCTTCAGCTAATTTTTTATTCATATGAACTAGTTTTTGCTTTCTCTTTATGTCCTTCATCTTTTCATCACTCTGTGTCTCAACCTTCTGAATTTTTGAAGCATACTTCTTTCTAACCTCCTCCAACTCTTTCTCAGACTCTAACTCTAGACGGCGCTTCTGTTAGAACAAAATCAAATAAATATACATGACTGATACAACAATATGTTTAACAAAAAAATTTGGGTAAAGATTGATAACCTGTTCTTCACAATTCTGGGCAATTAAATGCTCCTCATCACGCAACCTACACATTTCGTTGAGAAAAAGTTCCGAATGGAGCCCTTGTTGAGGTATGGGTTGAACATTAACGTTTCTGAGATGTTGCTGTGTATTTTCGGGCAGCCTACTGAAACCGGGAGGTGGTGGAAGAGCAAAACGATCCAATATTGAATTGTTAGATCGCCGTATCTCTCCGGATGTTGCCACAGAGGTTGCCGCTGTTGACATTCCATTGAACTCAGCAGAACAATGTACTTGATTTCGAGGTTTTTGTACGCTTCCAATATGTGCATGTTCCCTTTGATGACTGGACATAACATGGTCTGAGGCCTCAGGGACGTGATTGCTATGCTCCACCTGTATCTGTTCTGAACTGTTGTCGCATCGAGGTTCAGCAACGGCAGGGATTTCTAATTCGGCAACAGGGGCCACCTGATTAAGAACAAATATTAAGAATCTGTGAATGGCCTAGCTCCGTAACACAATTTTCTGTGTGTACACAAACCCCACCCCCCAACACCAAAAAAGGAAGAAAACTTTAAGTTTAAAATGTAATGGAGATAATGCGGTTCAAATAAATCTGTCTAAATAATAGAATGTACAACAATACTTTCAAAGAGAATTTCATTCTCATATTTATGGAAAAAAAAACCTACAGGTTTTTCGGATGCAGATAGTTCCTAACACCATTACGAGCATTTGAAATTTTGCAATTAAGAATATCCATAAAAAATATTAGGAAAACAACCTAAGTGGAATACCTGATTACAGGATGCATGAGGTAATGCCGCAATGTAAGGCTGACATTGGAAATTAGATGTCAAGCATGCAACCTGTTCTTCACAATTCTGGGCAATTAAATGCTCCTCATCACGCAACCTACACATTTCGTTGAGAAAAAGTTTTGAATGGAGCCCTTGTTGAGGTATGGGTTGAACATTAATATTTCTGAGATGTTGCTGCGTATTTTCGGGCAGCCTACTGAAACCGGGAGGTGGTGGAAGAGCAAAACGGTCCAATATCGAATTGTTAGATCGTCGTATCTCTACGGATGTTGCCACAGAGGTTGCTGCTGTTGACATTTCATTGAACTCAGCAGAACAATGTACTTGATTTCGAGGTTTTTGTACACTTCCAATATGTGCATGTTCCCTTTGATGACTGGACATAACATGGTCTGAGGCCTCAGGGACGTGATTGCTATGCTCCACCTGTATCTGTTCTGAACAGTTGTCGCATCGAGGTTCAGCAACGGCATGGATTTCTAATTTGGCAACAGGGGCCACCTGATTAAGAACAAATATTAAGAATTTGTGAATGGCCTAGCTCCGTAACACAATTTTCTGTGTACACACACACCCCACCCCCAACACAAAAAAGAAGAAAACTTAAAGTTTAAAATGTAATGGAGATACTGTGTTTCAAATAAATCTGTCGAAATAATAGAATGTACAACAATACTTTCAAAGAGAATTTCATTCTCATATTTATGATTAAAAAAAAACCTACAGGGTTTTTGGATGCAGATAGTTGCTAACACCATTACAAGCATTAGAAATTTTGCAATTAAGAATATCCATAAAAAATATTAGGAAAACAACCTAAGTGGAATACCTGATTACGGGATGCATGAGGTAACGCCGCAATGTAAGGCTGACATTGGATAGATGTCAAGCATGCAACCTGTTCTTCACAATTCTGGGCAATTAAATGCTCCTTATCACGTAACCTACACATTCCGTTGAGAAAAAGTTCTGAACGGAGCCCTTGTTGAGGTATGGGTTGAACATTAATGTTTCTGAGATGTGTATTTTCGGGCAGCCTACTGAAACGGGGAGGTGGTGGAAGAGCAAAACGATCCAATATCGAATTGTTAGATCGTCGTATCTCTATGGATGTTGCCACAGAGGTTGCTGCTGTTGACATTTCATTGAACTCAGCAGAACAATGTACTTGATTTCGAGGTTTTTGTACACTTCCAATATGTGCATGTTCCCTTTGATGACTGGACATAACATGGTCTGAGGCCTCAGGGCAGTGATTGCTATGCTCCACCTGTATCTGTTCTGAACTGTTGTCGCATCCAGGTTCAGCAACGGCAGGGATTTCTAATTCGGCAACAGGGGCCACCTGATTAAGAACAAATATTAAGAATTTGTGAATGGCCTAGCTCCGTAACACAATTTTCTGTGCGTACACACCCCCCCACCCCACAACACAAAAAAGAAGAAGAAAAGTTTAAGTTTAAAATGCAATGGAGATAATGTGTTTCAAATAAATCTGTCTAAATAATAGAATGTACAACAATACTTTCAAAGAGAATTTCAGTCTCATATTGATGATTAAAAAAACCTACAGGTTGTTTGGATGCAGATAGTTGCTAACACCATTATGAGCATTTGAAACTTTGCAATTAAGAATATCCATAAAAAATATTAGGAAAACAACCTAAGCGGAATACCTGATTACGGGATGCATGAGGTAATGCCGCAACGTAAGGCTGACATTGGAAATTAGATGTCAAGCATGCACCACTAGATTCAGCACCTCTATGATGCTCTATTGATTTCCCAGATACTTCATCCACTCCATCAAGATCATCGCCTATGACATCCATGATCTTGCTCTGCGAATCTAAAGCCTCGGTTTCCAAACACACAAAAGTTTCTGCAAGATCAGATGTTCTACTTGGTTCAGCAAATTCAACTGCAGAGACACCTTTCGGTTGACAAGCTAGACTCTCTTTTTCTGTGAGGGCGGCATCTATCTCTTCCCTAGGAACAAAAGGTCGGTTTTCAGAATATGCTTCATCCGAACCCACTGCTGCTTCCGAACTAGTATTGCGTTGAAAAGATATCCTTTTTTGTTCAGCAGGTTCCCCTGGAATCAAGTTCTTTGAATTGCATACTAACTTTTCTTTCTTTGAGGGCAATGGCTTCATCCCTTCATTAGGAACCATTTCCAAAACAGTATTAGATCTTGTTGTAGCATCTGATGAAGATCCAGACCGATTTAACGCATCTCTTGCTTCATCTTGAGGTTCCACCTGTCTTATGAATTTAAAATTTTCTAGCTTAAATCCCGTATCTGATAAGGGAAGTGTATCAAATGATTTCGTCAGCGTACCCTTTTTAGCTTCTTCTAACCACTGACCCTTAATTTGCTTCTCTTTGTTTCTTGCCATTATCTGCATGACTGAAAGTTTAGTACGCTGACCCTTCATGTGTCGATCCATTTTCTTTAAAAGCTCTTCCATATCATGATTAGATGTACAAATATCTTCCAAACCATGAGATTTCATTAACTTGTCCTTTTCTTGATTCAGGAGGTTTTTGAACTCCGTTGCTTCCTGGCTTTGCTTTATGAGGAGTTCACCTAACCTTGCTGAGTGAACTCTCTCAATCAAATCGACCGTTTCCCCCCTCAAGGAGTCATCTTGCCTAGACCTTGATTCCTTGAAGGCTGTCTCTGAACAAGATTGAATATTAGATTTAGGGTCCTCTCTTATCTCACCTTCTTCAAGTTCCCCATGACCAGTTGAAGTTGCAGTTGAGCTTGGCAGGCACTTTGGTGCCCCTAGAGGCGCTTCATCATAAAACAAAGCAACATAACCCAAAAAAAAAAAAATGAAACAAGAAAAGTAAACAAGAAGATGTGCTGACACACAAATAATACCTGCAGCATGGCATGGACTTGTATGTTCAGGCACTGCAGTTTCTTCTAAACCTTTGATCTCCCGCCCTCTGCATTGCTGGGAATTCGAATCACTAGTGTCCCTACCTAATTTCTTGACCTTCATTAAACCATAGTTTTCTCCTTCTGGGCTTTTTGGAGATTCATCTAGATACTGAATGCTGCGCCGGATCCTTGGAGATGGTCCAGATGTGTGTCTAAGCTTGGGAGAACATGTTTCAAGTAACTTCGACCAGAAAAGGGTTGGGTCCTCATCAAGTGAGGATAGATATTCCCTCTCACCAAACAAAGAAATGCTGCTCGAATAAGAAGCACCTTTAAGAGAAGCTTCAACTATGTTTGAAAAACCTCTAGCACCCATGGCATTGATGCCCTCACGAGACTGTGTCAATAGATCCAATACATCATTCAGAAGTGAATTACCAACAAAAGGTCTAGGACGGGCAGTAGAGCTATCAGATTGGTGCAACTTATTAAGTTCTCCAAATAGAAAGGATGCACCCCAGCTAAGCAGCGAATGTCTAAGTTTGGTACTTGAGTTCTCTATGTCGACCTCCAGGCCCCCATCTTCCTTTGTTAAGTGAAGTATTCTCTCCTCCACCGTATAAGGAGAATATAGCCGAAAGACTTTCACAGGTTGAACTGGTGAATCGATAGTAATCTTTTGAAGGACTTTTAAGTCATTCAACGGATTCCAATCGCTATCATATATAATAACAGCGTCCACCAATGAAAGTTTGATTCTTGGTCGACAAGCATGACTTTCAATAACAATAACAAACTTCTCTTCCTTTAAGGTGTCATTGAAATCTTGCAAGATATGCTGTGTCTGTGATTTACCCAGCCGACTATCGACATACACAAAGGATGCATCACCAAACCTCTGAAGTAGAAAATCATACAATATATCCCCCATATGATTCCTTCCGGACCCAGCGTTGGACTAGCAATTATAGAACAAATAGAAGAGCGCAAAAGTATTACAAAAAATGTTTGAATTAATCAATGATGAAGTTAGACTTCTTACGAATAATGCTTGAGAAATTAAAAATATAAATATGCTGATATAATATTTATAAAAAATCCATATGAAAATCACCATATTTTCTCCTTAAAATCCTACCATTATTTTTTTTGAATCAATGAAATAGTATGTAGACATCCTTTCTTTTCCCACGACATTTCGTTCAACCATATTAAAAATAGCTTTAATAATTATTCATTCATTTCATAAAGATCCGACTAAATATACACAGGCAGTCGCCCGCCTAGGCAAGCCTCCTGTGATAGATGCAAAAACAAGATAATAGGTAGCCAAGAAGTAAGATGCATAGCAAAGACTTGAGTGGGAGAGAGGGGAGAGGGGGGAGGGGGGATTTGGAAAAAGTTTCTCGTGGTCAAAACTTATAATAGATCTCAAAACTACATAATACCTGAAAAAGAATTAGCACTCTTTGACCACGATTCTTCATTTCTTGGAGAATTTTATCTAGAAGCTGAAGTTTCCCGCTTGCATTTATGCCAATATCCAAAATTTCAGTACCTGGTTTGGTCTGGGTCAGCGAACGTTGCAACGATTCATTAACCAAGTATGGGTGATCACAGCACTGAAACAATTAGAAAATAATAAGTATAAAACATTTATTAATATAAATAAGAATTCAGCATAATCTTGCAAGATGCTGAAATAAACGATTCAATAAACTCACTAGTTTCCAACTACTCCAAAGTCAGAGAATAAGAAACCAACCTTCCGAACAGAAATAAGAATATCAAGAAGAGATTCAACATAATCAGCACGTGAGCGAAGAGAGTAAGTATTTGATACTAAAATACTGCAATATTCAGTAAGCTGCAACTCAGAGAGTTGAACAGGAACCCAGTATTCTAAAAATATAGACGAATTCCGCTTGCGCTCATGGACAATATATTGCTTTAATCTTTCTTTCAAGATTGAAAATTCATCGGTACTATCAAAGGAATCGAGCTTCAAGCTGTTAACAGGATTTTCTTGTCCTCTTGAATCAATGAACGAAAGCAGCTTGATGTAATCAACAGAGTTATCCTGGACAATTTCAATGAATCGATAAGAAATGGGTAAAGAAAGAAATAATATAGAAGGGGCATAATATGTTGTAATTTCTATACTCGTGATCCTCGAAGGAATCACCAACCACATCAAGAGTCGCAACGGAAAATCTATCAGGATCGCATGCAAACAAATTACTTGAAAAGGCTAACCGAACAATCTACCAAAACACTGCAAGTTATGAGAAGCACACACCAAACAAACACAAACACAAGATTTTACCCAGGTTCGGCGCAACTGCACCTAATCCTGCAATCCGACGACGAAAGCTTCCACTATTAAGAAAATATTACACGAGATAATTGATGCCCTCTGGATCTCACCCAAATACAATCGCACAATCTTTCTCTTCTACAAACCTCTCTGCCTCTCTCTATATATTTTTTTTTGCCACAGGCAAAAATTAAGCTCTGTGGATCATTCAATCCCTAATAAATTAATCATGTATATATAGGTAAAGGCTTGCTTGTAGATAAGGCTAAAGTTTAAATCATAGCGATTAATATTACTAACTAATCTATTCCTAGTCCCACTCACGCGACAAACCGAGCCAATCATTGATTTGCTGCGCCTCCTCTCCACGTGCCAAGTACTGGTGAACGAGATTGAGTTCTTGCGTGCGTTGCACGTGCATGGCTTTAAACTTAAACCTTTAGACTTTGGATCTTGATCTAGGACTGTGGATTTTTATAATCAAAATCAACAATGTAATATAACATAAAAGTACCTTTGGTGGACTTCTCAAAAGGAGTAGTCTAAATTCAGCGGAGAGATTAGTGAATGCTTCAAAATGTTTGGATACTCCAGATTTTTGACAGTCGTCAATTATAATTGCTTCCCAGCCAATGCAATCAAAAGACTCGAGATCCTATGGAACAACAAATCTAGAGTTCAGTAGAAATTAGGGTGTAGTCGATAATATACTACAACTGCTATTGAAATAATATCACCAAAACGAAGAATTGCAAAGAATCTCTTACGAAGCCCCCAAGGATGATTAGCAGCATTTCAACATGTAAAGTCAACTAGAACAAAGGATACCTCAGCAATAATATTTGGGCATGCCAAAAGCACTTTAAACAATATGCGACCGCCTTCATCATAAAATTCAAGAGCCTGGATCATCTTGCGTACAATTTTGTTGCCATTATAAACAACAACGCTGATGGATGGTGCCATACGAGTAAATTCATCTTCCCATGTTGAAAGAGAGGAAACCGTTGAAATAATGAGGAATGGCCGACATGCATAGGGCGCTAAGTGCAAAAGGAATAAGATGGATATAACAATTCGCTCCTGCCAAGATTAAGATCATTTAATAAAGTGAGAATCAAAATATATCAAATTTTAGGAAGTACTACTTGCATAGCAGCATGTAGTAGTATTTTCCATGTATCAAAGGAACTAAAGTGATCATGAATCAAGTAGGAAATTCACCAGATCATCAATGAGAACAGCAGTCTGATTTTTGCCCCAACACCTGAGTATATTGCTAATAGAATCTAGATGATCATTATCAAATTTAGATAGGCACCCATCTGGTAATCTTAGGAGCTTGACGTGTTGATCTTCTTTTAGACATTTAATCTGAAAACTACAGGGTATCAGAAAAGATAGATGGTGAAGGAAATAATTAAAAAATATATTCCAACACAATGAGATTGAGATATTTACAAGTTAAGAAATACATTAAATCAAGCTAATATGCCCATGATTAATAAATGTGAGACAGAAGCCAAAATAGGCTTGGCATCGGTCAGCATCTGAAAAGGAGGGCTACATAATCAGCATAGCAGAAAGTTTTGGTAGCTAAATGAACAAACAAATGGTACTTGTGGCAAGGGGAACCTTTATATGTAAACTTAGCAATGCGACAACAGGATTAAGATGTCATGGATAGATACAACTGCAAATTAGTATCTACTACTTAAACTTCAGCATTGTAAGAGCAACAAAATTATTGAATAAAATCATGCATATGATAAAACAGGAAGGAAAAAGAGAAGTATAAAATTAACAAGAAGATAAACCCACATCAATGTAAATCAACATCCGCATTTTCTTAAACTGGAACTTATCTTGGACCCCAGCCAACCCATAGACTTGTAGATCAACATCCGCATGATATCAGGAACTTGTGCACATCGAATTCATAAAAACTTCAGATTGGATTTTCCCAAAACAATTTATGGTAAATGAAACAAATCAGTGAATTATCAAGATACTTAGATATAAGGGTTACCATTTCTTTAAGCAAAAATTTTGGACAGAATGCACGGATGTATAATCATGCCTATGAATGTCAATTTCTCATAACAACTTTACCAAATGGAAAGGGAAGGAATTTATTTCATTCAAATTTATTTCTTCTGTGCAAATGAGCTCACTCATTTTATCACCTATTTGTAACTCAGAAAGGATGACGCCAATGGGCACGATGATATTGTTCTAGAAGTATGAAAATCCAGATAAGTAGCAGGCAATTCCAACTAAATAGGCTGATGAGATTTCACAGTCAGACATTATAGTTCTGTAAAAATTGGCTAATTAACTAAAAGACACCAGAAGAAAAATAAAGTATTGGTAAAGACTTATCTAAGGTACAAGCACCAACTAAGCAAGCTGCATATAGGCAGGTAAATTACCTTTTTAGCTCTAGAAGGATCCGACTCTTTCTTTGCCTCCTCTCTGCGTCTCTCGTAATCACTGATCAAAGTCTTTCCTTCATCCGAGTATAAAACTGGAGAATTTTCAAACTCCCATGTAGCATGCTCGTAACCAAGGCCTTTCCATTTAACTAACCATTCAGTATAGCAATATTCAATATTGTTACTGTGACCACAAGAACATTCATTGGCATGTTCTGGGGGCATTAAAAATCTCTTCTGCAAGAGATGGTGAGGCTCCATCCACTCACATTTCCACCTTTTAACCTATTTAATGAAAACAGAATTATTAAATCCACAAGTAAAGAATATGAAACTTATTTTTTGCATACTTTCTTTGGGGGGGGGGGGGTTCTGTTCGGGGGGAGTTAAGAGTTGAAATGACCATAATAAAATTATAGAGGACAGATAACCTGTTCTCTCTGATGTTTCTTGAATCTCGCTAAAAACATAGGATCTTTAGTACGCAACAGTCTTTCTGAAATCCAACAATTATATGCATGTGCAAGACCTTTGTATTTGATAAAATAATGCTTCTCCTGCATTTCTGAGACCAAACATACACAAAACAATAGAAAAGTCCTAAAAATTAACTAACAAACAAAGGCTGGCCGGCCTAAGCACTAACTTAAATTGCACACATGCATCTTACCCTCTTTTAAATCCCAGACAGACTCGATTCCTTGAGATACTGAGTAAACCCCAAACTCCATCTTCTTTCTCAAGCAGCAAAAACATAGCCACAAGCCAAAGGGAAGATTGCCCAGAGGTAGAGGTGGATCCAAGCAAGATAGATGGTAACCATTCTTACATCCTTTACCTCCGCAGTGCCTACGAATATAAAAGACGACATTTAATATCCAACCATCGTTTTCAGAAAGGGCTTAAGTTATACTGGGATTCAAAAAAGATAGAAGCCGAAATCCGTTAAACTGTATTTTTTATATATAAAAGAAGTAAACTTAAAGAGAATGGATATAAGTCGGAAGAAAAGGCATCACAAATTTAATGACGCATAGGAAATATGATGGAAGTTATTGTTCAGTAATTCCTCATTCTCTCATTATCTCCACAAAGTTAGCAAGCATGAGCAAATACCTTACATGAAGGATTAGTTATACAGTAAAATAAAACAAAAGTTAAGATATGCATGCTACTCACAATTGAGGTCCAGGATGCTTGCATATGACACAAACATCATGGTTTTCCTCCTGTTGCAAGCAATTTGTTTCACTTCCTTCAGCTTCAGCTTCAGCATCTGTGGGTCCAGTTCAGGCAGACAATCTATAAATATGCACATGTTTGACTATGAAAGAAACTATGGATGTTTTTCTTAACACAAGGATAAAAAAACTAACACGCGTTATTCTTGCAAACGTCGGATATCTTGTTAGTAATGTTCCGTGTTGAGAGAGACAAACATCTCGTACCGAAATCCTCAGTTTCTTGCGCATTTCGAGCTAACAAGGCTCTATAACGATGACTGGACAAGCAGCTTCTCTTATGTGCCGTGGATTCATCTTCCTCACGTTGTTCGGAGCTTACCAAAGCACTTCGTGGCCTTTTCTTTTCCGCTCTTACAAATTTTCCATTAACTTCCTCACGATTTTGTGCACTGGAACTGCCTGAAGCATAATCACACGAATCATTCCTTTCCTTAATCTCTTCACTTGAACTTGTACTCATCGAGCGGCTAGGGCCAAATCCACGAAAGATAGCCATAGAGCCTCTACAAATCACCGCAAAAGCACATTCATGACAAAAACAACATCGATACTCAACATATATCGGCAAAGTCATTAACAACAACCACAAGTAGAGGGGCGAAAAATATAGTAACCCAAAACATCATAGAAGTGTGGTACACTGTTTCGCTGTTGGCTTTATCTGTGTCTCAAAACACATTTTTATATGGCAAATCCCTCACTTGCAAACTATGGTTATACAATTTAGCAACAAATTTTGTCGAATATTCAGTAGAGTAACAGTCTCGTTGTTAATTAAGATGCTGATTACAGACAAACATCACATCTAAATCATTAAACAAAATATCTCAAAATGTTTACTGGTACAAGATTCAATAACAAGAGAATATGTGGAAATTTCCATACCTTCACCACTAGCGTCTGAAGAGAACAAAATAAGTGCTGAAACAGATTCTGCGCACTACTAAAATTACTGAGAAAATAATAAACACAAGCTCTGTATAATGGCATCCATTAGCTGAAAAGAAAATAAAAAGGAGGAATGAAAATTTGAGAAAAATTAAAAACCGAGAACAGTCCTTAACCAAAATTTACACAACAAATTTTCTCAACTAAAATTAGAAAATAAAAAGGTACGTTACAAATTTCGTCGAGAACAGAATCATGAATTGCGAGCAAAAAATGACAAAATTAGAGGATAATTACAAATTGTAAACCCTAGAATTTCGTTTAGTTTTTTTTCTCTCAGAGGTCAAAAAGGCAAGGAAAAAGGCGCAGAGCACTGAGAAAAAGACGATTGAGACTGAGCGTAGGAAATTACCGATTTGCCCTTCTTTTGTTGATAGCTTCGCTCTGAAGATAAGTGATTCACCAATTATCTAGATATTGCATGCGCAATGCACATGAAGTTTTTAAATGTCACATGATGGTTATTTGTGGGTGTTATATATTATGGGAAAAGAATACGTGCTAGATATTATTTGCAGCTAACTTTTATTAGTGCGTTTCTAATTGATTAAGACTCATCATTGCTGCTGTTTTTTTCAGGTTCTTTAGATGTTGTTTATTTGTGGCATATAAAACTCTAGAAGAATTAAAAGTTTGTTCTGTTTTTTGGATTTAAATTTGAATTCTAAAAGTTAGCGTAAATGGAGAGAAATTGACTAATGTGCTTTTATTTTTATTTTGTCTTATTATAATGATAGTAAACTCTCTAATACTTGGTTCTGCAAAAGTTATTTCTCCTTTTCTTTAGGAGTTATTTTCTTATGAATGTACAATAATGACATCGTTGTCCAAAATGTCAGCCGCCACTCCTTGTCCCCTCCCCTTAATTGAAGTCATTTAGTAGCATAAATGGCTAATCAATATGGAAAATGCAGGACTCGTGGGCATGCTAAATGACATATTTACCCCTACTCCATGATTGCTTGCAAATCCCAAAATGCACAACATAACCCAACGAAGTACCTGGCCTCCAAAGTATTGCTTTTCTTATAATCCCAAAGTAATGGTAGGTAATCATCATAAAAGCTGGGCCTGCATGACGTTAGACCTAGTCTCAAGCCCATGCAGATAAATAGTAGAAACAATAAGCCAGTTAAGCTTACCTCTGGGTCAAGCTCGGCCCTTGTATTCGGCCCAATTCCTCAAGTTCTGGTAGAAAAGGTACATGAAAAATAATATTTCATCGCAGCATAAACTTCGACGGGAAAAACAAGGGCATCAAACGTGTGATAGAATAAAAGACTCACATAGACTAGTTTGAAAATGAACTAAAAAATAAAACAGATGTTATGTTAGACAAATTCACATAAACTCGATTGGTAGATGAGAATTCAACAGTTTAAATGAAAGAAGAAAAAAGAAGAGATTTATAAACAGCATTACAGGCGGTCCAAAACTTGCCTAAAGGTTCTGTTCAATAGTTTTCTTTTGGATTACAAGGTTAATCTTTGTGAATTCAAAGACCCTTCAGTATTATTCAACCAGAGAGAAAAGTAGTGCTAGCTAGCTGATGCTGCTGAAATATAATACAAGGTAAATCCTACAGCAGCACAAACAGAAACAAGTAGTTATAAAAGGATGATCTACTGTAACATGATATATATATATATGTAAATGTTAACTTAATAAAGCAATTATTTATTCATCAAGCAATCCTCCTTTTGTGTGTGCTTGATATTCAGGTTGATCTCTTGGATGGTCTCAATTCTTTGATGCTGCTCTCAGCTTCGACTTCCTCTGCCTATATGATCAATGCATTAGGGTTAGCATAGCTCATTCAGGTACTTTTTTTTCAAAGAAAAAGCACTCATTATACCAATATCAGCCGGTAAGCTTACAAAAAGAAAATGAATAATTACTCGAGTAAGAAATTAAATAACTCCTATTAACCAAACAGACACACACAGCTCCTGCTGTACCGAGAAGATTCAGTATTTTGTTTTGTTTTTTCTTTTTTTACCGAGAAGAATCAGTCATATATTGATTATCGCTTATATTAGGTTTCGAATAACAAAATCACCGTGATATCAATTCTGCAAATAATCATAAATGCATTTTTATCGGCTTGGCAATGATAGCAAAACAGGAAAACCCATGAAGCAATTAATTTGTTTTGTATCCTAAAATTGTTTTTATTTCTTTCAAATATTTATGGACCCAAATATACACAAATCATTATACGCATAAATACCTTCTTTCCTCCATTTCCATCTGCTTCATGCCATAGATGCTCTGACGAAGATCTCATCGAATCATGTGGTTTGAAAGAATCAAATTCATACTGAGTTTTCTCACACAACGACGAAAATATCGAACTTGGCACCGCACACTGGCTCTCGCTGTAACTCCTTTTCGTAGCAGATGAAGACTCCGCCGTAGAGAGCACGTCCTCTTCATCAATCTTCTCACTAATATTTTCCCCGTCTTTTATTCCAAACTCTTTTGCACTCGTCTCGTTAATTTTGCCGCCAGAATTTTTTGACTTGGGAATTTGAAAAGAAGGCACTCTTTGATCGACAGAGGTATCCATGGACACTTCTTTCTTTACAACCACTTTTGGAATATCCAATACTTTGATATCGAGCAAATTGTCTGCGACTTCTTCGTCCGAACCATTAAGCTTTGAAACCCGTGCGGCCCTATCTAACTCCCACATCATGGACACGGCATCATCGAGGCGTTCCCTTGCTGTGTCTATATCGATAAGAGGTTTTGGGTAATTTACTCCTAATTCAACACCAGAGGCTACAAGCACGGATTTGGGAGAATTCCATGGATGATGTATCCATTCTGTGGGCATTCTTGCAAGTTCTGGAAGCCAAGTTCTCACATAGTTGCCGCCAGGATCAAATCTTGAGCCTTGAACCTTGATTTGTCAGCGGAAAATAGTAGAAGATTATAATCATTAGAATAAGGAGGAAGAACAAATATGGTCTAACACAAAGCATTTTAAGTATTGATCACGTACTAAATATATACCATGTTTCAATTTACAATGTCTTTAGTTTGTTAGATGACCCAAAAAAGAATCACAGGACACTTGATAGAATATTGTTTATGGTAAATGCTTTCATTGCCAGAGTAATGTATGCTACTTAGACTGTACTTGGATGTTGCCCCTTGTAAGGCTTAACATTGAAAATGTTGGATTAGTGGATAAGTAATTACAAATCAATTGCAAAAATTTAACTTGGTTAAAGGGTCAAACACCAGTTGCTTTAAGTCTGAATCGACTCAATCAGCGCCAACAATCTCTATGGCTTTCTCTTATTGAATAATAAATAAATTTCATTCAAAAGAAAAAAGAATCATGATTAAATAATCATATCAAAGATAAAGATGTAGCACATGATAAAAATAATACGCCACACATCAGCACAAAAATAATTAGATTATATACCTCTGGGCTATCAAGACGATTGAGCTCATGACCATCAGGTAAGCTACCTGATATATATTGCCAACCAAGGATGTCACTTTCCAAATCTGCATCCAATAAAGTATCCCAAAAGTATTTCATTCCCCACGTCCATGGAAGCAGCAAAAACTTGACAAAAAAACTAGCAGTTATAACTCTAACACGGTTGTGCATCCAACCCGTCGCCCAAAGTTCTCTCATACCCGCATCCACTAATGGGTACCCAGTTCTACCCTGCCTCCAAATTTTGAAATGGCCCTCATCAGCACGCCATGGGTAGTGGCTCAAATTCCCAAGTAATGATTTTTGATGTGTGAACGGAAAATTGAAACATAGGTAGCGCGAATATTCACGAAGGCCAATGGATCGGAGAAAGAATCCGACACTCTCTTCTGCTTCAGAGTTTCCTTCTCTTGCCCATTGTATTTGTTTCATTCGTACGCTTTGATAGATTTTCCTTACACTAACTTCGCCGAAATGAAGATATGGCGACAGCAATGATGTTGTTGTGCCCTCAACCTTTCCTCGGTTTTTAGAATACTGTTGAAGATGGCCGTTGATGAATTCAGTTAGAACTTTGTCCGCGTTACTCCAACCTGGGGACCATCCCCTGTTTAGCAATGCGTTACTTAAACGCTCCGTGTCATTTTCTAGACAAAGCTCCTCAAGCGAACAGCTTGCCACCCATTCTATACCTAAGAAGTGGTGGAGTCAGAATTCTATGTCAGGTGTGGTGAAAAAATTCAAATGGTTCCAAGAAATTTTATTAATATGCCTTAAGAGAAGATTTGAACTCGAGATGATCGCCAAAAAAGTCATCTACTCCATATTCTCTAAGCATAAGAATGATATTGATAAATCAAATAGAGCTGAGACTTGAACACAGTACTCACTATTTCTATATAACTGTTGGCTATATTAAGTTACCAACATTTTCTTCAGGGATTAGTTGATAATTCGTACTAGGATTGGCATAGATTACTTACTCGTTGATATAAGATTATGGCATTTATATATCCCAACCTCCAAAGCAAGAAGGAAAGATTTCTGAGGCCAGTCTTACCTGTGGGTGGCACTAGCTTCCAAGGAGGAAGAAGTACTGTTGGTTCAATTGGTAAGTCTTTGCACTTGTCCCAATATGAGTTGAAGGTTGTAAATGCAATTCCACCTTCACCATAAACTTCCCATGGTTCATACAAGAGATCTCCATTAAAACTTTGCACGATAATCCCAAGATTTGCAAGGTGAGTTTTGATTTTATCATCTCGGACAAGTGAAACAGGATCTGTACATAAGTGATTTGCATAAAATAAATGCCCAAGTGAAACTGGTACTTAACTTTCAAAGAAACACTAAAAATTAAGAGTTTTATTTGAGAGAGCATATAAATACTTACCTATTGTAAAAGAATAAAACATAAAAGAATTAGATACTTTATTATGTCACCAATTGTCTCTTTATATAGGGATTACAATTACTTGATGTCCAAGCAACATGGTACGATGTACCCTCATAACAATATATTCTAAACTATTCCAACACTCCCCCTCCAATGTACCCTTATAACAATATATTCTAAACTATTCCAACGCTCCCCTCAAGCTGGAGTATAGATATCAGTGACGCGTAATTTTGACAATAGATAAACGAATGCTGGTCTTGAAAAAGGTTTTGTCAAAATATCTGCAATCTGTGTACGAGTAGAAACATGATAGAGATTGACTTTCTTTTCAACAATTTTCTCCTGGATAAAGTGATAATCCACTTCAATGTGTTTTGTGCGTTCATGAAACACTGAATTCTCTCAAATATGAATTGCAGTTTTATTGTCATAGAATAAAGATACTGGTATTGTAGAACAAACACTGAGATCTCGAAGCAATGTGGAGAGCCACGTCAATTCCGAGACGGCACAAAATCGGCATCAACATAGACTATAAGAGACAGATTAGAACATGGTTTATAAAGAAGACATTGCCCAGGTGCACGCTTAATGTAACATTTTAAAAATAATTAAATAATTAATTAAATAAATAAAATCGTTTAAGTGAATTTTATAATTTTCGGTAAAATAAAACGTAGTTTTCATAAAACTAAACCGTAATTATTTTTCATTATAAATTTAAAAATACCTATTTTAATTATGTTATTACTAGTAAATGATGTTTATTTAGCCACTTATAAATTTTTAGTTTAATTAAATATTTTTCCTAAATTAATTATTTTAAATATTAACATAAGCTTTATTTTTACACTAAATTAGTGTAAATTACAAATTTGAATTGGTTAAATTTGCAAAAATGAACCATTGCATCTTAGAATCAAGTGTGTTTCATGCAAAATTTATTTTCAAAATTTTACAATGGTTCTAGACCATTCTAGGTCAAATGGAGTGAAGAAAATAAAGAATTTTTAAATAAATTCATGAAAAGAGTTAATTGTGTGATATTTTTGTGAAACCTTCTACACTTTTCTTCACCTTTTCTCACTCTCCTCTCTTTTCCTCACCTCATGGCCGGCCTCACTACCATGGGCAGCCCCAAAAAATTTCCCCCCATCATTTTTGCATTAAAAATCATCAAAATTCATCAAAAATTCAATAAAAAATCCAAAAAATCCTAATAAATTCCTACACTCTATTCTTTACTCATCTTTACATAGATTTTTAGAGATGGAAAGCATTCATTTTGGAGGCTTATTTTCATGTTTGGATTTTATGTTGTGGAGGTATAAATCTTCTTCTTTTGATTTATTTTTATTAGATGTTTCATTTAAGCATAATTAGATTTAATAAATAATTTCTATCTACAAGTTTTAAAATTCAAGTTAGGGTTTATAAAATTAAGTTATGGTTTTTATTAATTAAGTAGGGTTATAATAACTAGTTTAACATTTTTAGAAGTGGAAAATCTTGTATGGATGATATATTGTAAATTGTTTATCCAAAATTGTTTAAATTAATCCATTTTGCAAGCTAGATTTCTATATATTGTATATATTTGTGAGATAAAATTCCAATTAATGTTTGTAACACTATATTGTGGTTTTAATGAGTATATTAACTTGTTGGTGGAATGAAATACTTAAATTGGTTACTAGTTTCTATTGATAATTGAAAAATACTAATAAAAATGCTATTTTTGCTAACTAGATTTTGGAAATTCTTAAATAAATGAAATTTAAAATATAATTTATGGTTTCATTATATCATTATCATCATGAATTGTAGTTTAATACATTAATTCATGCAAAATCTAGTTTAGATGTGATATTGTGAAATTTTCCTTAAAAGTATCGAAATCGGGCAAGTTTGCAAACTAGAATTTTCAAACTAATATAAATTAGGGTGTTAAAAATATAGTGAGCAGGATCGGGCTTCGCTTTTATATCATTATCATCATGAATTGTAGTTTAATGCATTAATTCATGCATTTAATTACTTATGTACATGTTTTCTTGCGCACCGGGCTTCGCTTTTATATATTCTTGTTATTATGCTACACACACTTTATACGTTGAGTACTTGCTGGGATGTTCTGACATCCCTGAGATTTGCCATCTCAGGTTTAGAGACGGATCTGCAGGCTGAGCAGGATCAGAGCGGCTATCAGGACTTTGTTGAAGATCAGTAATCGTAGGTTTATTTTTCCTTTACTTTTAGCCTTTAACATGTGCGCCCTTATGGGACATTAGGACTTTCGTATCTCTTTCGGATCTTATTTTATTCCGAATCTTTTGTTTTGGATCTTTAATTGCATCAATTATCTAGTGGACCCATTTTTAGGATTTCTTGTGGTTTCATTGCAGCATGATTATCAGTATTATTTCTTTTGGTATTGGATTTTATTTTGACAGGTTAATCTAGAAAGCCTTATGTGACTATGGAAGGATTTTTCCTTACCGAAGGTAGCACGGCCGACCTTCGTCGCTTCCCGTATTCCACATTTTTGGGAAGCGGGGCGTGACAAGGTTTTGTTGGTATCAGAACCAGACTGACATCAAAAGTTAGTCTTGGTTCTACCGACCTTTTAGGTTAGAAACACATGTCTAGGTTTTCCCCAGTATGTCATGCTGCAGATTCCGTTGATTCTGACCGTAGGATTCGGGCGACGTACATAGAGTTACGATATTGTGCCCATGTACCGCGGCATGGATACAATACGGTATTCTGTATGAGTAACTTAGAGTCCTACACTTGATCTGTATTCCTTGAATTGATTATTTCATTATCTCTTTGCTTCACTCAGTTTTAATATTTTGAATTTAAACCTCATTTTCGTTGCTAAACCTCGTCGTTCGTTTTGACTTCAGAATCATGGCCGAAGAAAATTTGCGAGTATATAGGAGATGTGACAACAGTACTGCACTACTTAGAGTTATACGTGGCATGCTGGAGAGTCAACAACAGCAAACCGAATTGCTACAAGGGGGCCTACTTGCTTCTCAGCAGACCGCTACTGCGGCCCTGAACAAGGTGGCTGAGGTTCGTGAAGGTAGACGTCCGGGCAGCGTCGCCGATTTCAGGAGACTACAACCGGCAGTTTTCACTGGCGCAGGCGGACCACTGGATGCCGAGCAGTGGATTGTCGACATGGAAATTCGCTGTCAGCCGCCCGGGTTCCTGAAGAGGACAGAGTGGATATAGTTAAGATTTAACTGCAGGATATTGCTAGAATTTGGTGGCTCGCAGAAGAGAACAGGTTGAAGAAACCGATTACATGGACTGATTTCTCTACGGCTTTCCTTGAGAAATTCTTTCCTAAATCGGCCAGGATCGAGATGGAACAGCAATTTATCAATCTTCATCAGAGAGATCGCACAGTGGACGAGGTAGCGGCTGAGTTTATTCGACTCAGTCGTTTTGCTCCTTCAATGGTAGCCCAGGAAGAGGATAGGGCTAGAAGATTCTTACAGTATCTCACTCTGGAAATACAGGAGAAGTTGGCTTCACATGATCTAAGGACTTATTCAGAGGTATTAAATGCGGCCCGCAGAATTGAGACGGTTATGGATAAGAGAAAGAAACTTCAGAGTGGAAGATTCAAACGGCCCGTGAATCAAACTTCAGGGAGGATTCCAGTTAGACAGCATGGAGGAGTTCAGATGAAGCGTACCGCAACCCCACCACAACAGGAATCTCCGGTTTGTGGATACTGTCGGATACCGGGACACGTCGAGAGAAATTGCCGCCGTGCTAAGGGTCTATGTCTGATTTGTGGTGCTAGTGACCATCAGATTGGGAGTTGTCTAAGGAGAGCAGAGCGCAACCAACCTCAGAAAGAGCTTGTCCCTGAGGAGCAAATTTTTGATCAGAGACGAGGAAACACAGGTCGTGGACAAGGACGGGCCTTTACACTGACAGCTGAGCAGGCGGAAGCATCGGAGGATGTCGTTTCAGGTACCGTTCTAATTTGTTCTGTTCCTGCTAGAGCACTTTTCGATTCCAGAGCTTCGCATTGTTTTATGTCTTTGGATTTTGCCACAACACATTCTATTGCATACAAAACACTGACTAGAGGTTGGGACATTCACACTGGAAATGGAGTAGTTACCACCAACCTAGAGTGCAAGCTTTGTCCGGTTGTGATTTGCGGCAGGGAGCTTTTCGCAGATTTCCTGTTGATTGGGACCGGTAGTTATGAGGTCGTCTTAGGAATGGATTGGTTGGGCACATTTCACGCACATATTGATTGTCGGGCCAAAACTGTAAACTTTCGCATTCCTAACCACCCAGAGTTCGTGTTCATTAGAGGGAGCAAATCTCTGGGACCCATAAAGTTTAGAGCAAAGCCGACGTGCGACATACTAGCATCAATGGAGGTTGATATGAGCTCGGCACCGGTCGTAGTTCGGGAATTTTTGGATGTCTTTCCTGAGGACTTACCCGGCTTACCCCCGTCTCGTGCTTTGGGGTTTTCGATAGAATTATTGCCAGGAACGGCACCAATTTCTAAGTCACCCTACAGGATGGCACCAGTTGAATTAGCGGAATTGAAGAAGCAGATAGAAGACCTCCTCAACAAAGGATTCATTCGCCCGAGTACTTCTCCATGGGGCGCTCCAGTTTTACTAGTAAAGAAGAAGGACGGCTCGTTACGCATGTGCATCGACTACCGAGAGTTGAACCGGGTTACGATTAAAAACAAGTACCCTATACCTCAGATCGATGGTTTGTTCGATCAATTATGTGGTGCTCGAGTGTTCTCTAAGTTGGACCTTCGGTCGGGGTACCATCAAGTTCGTGTTAAAACGGAGGATGTATGCAAGACAGCCTTCAGAACTCGATACGGTCATTATGAATTCTTGGTGATGCCATTCGGTGTTACTAATGCCCCAGCCGTGTTCATGGATTTAATGAACCGAGTTTTCTCCCAGTACCTTGATCAGTTTGTCGTAGTTTTCATCGACGACATTCTTGTGTACTCTAAAAGCAAGGAGGAACATGTCGAGCATTTGAGAATCGTGTTGCAGATACTGTGGCAAGAAAGTTTTACGCCAAGCTTAGTAAATGCGAGTTTTGGCTTGAACAAGTTCAATTTTTGGGCCACAACGTTTCTGGAGACGGTATATCAGTAGATCCGGCGAAGATTGAAGCAGTGAAGGATTGGCCAGCACCGAAGTTAGTAGCAGAGATTAGAAGTTTTTTGGGACTCGCAGGCTACTACCGCAGATTTGTTAAAAAATTTGCACGAGCGGCTGAGCCATTGACAAGACTTACTCGAAAGGGGATACCATTCGTATGGTCAGAAGAGTGCAACCGAGCATTCGAATTATTGAAGGAGAAACTCACAACCGCACCCATATTGACCGTACCAGATGGGACAGGAGGACTGGTGATTCATAGCGACGCTTCCGGTAAAGGGCTAGGCTGTATCTTGATGCAACGTGGGAGTGTTGTCGCTTATGCCTCGCGTCAACTGGGGACGCACGAGAAGAATTACCCAACTCACGATTTAGAGTTGGCCGCTGTAATCTTTGCTTTGAAAATTTGAAGGCATTATCTTTTGGGAGAACGAGTGGAAATTTTTACGGACCATAAGAGCTTGAAATATGTATTCACGCAGAAGGAGCTAAATATGAGACAGCGTAGATGGTTGGAGTTCATGGCTAATTATGATATTGATTTGAAATATCATCCCGGGAAAGTAAATGTGGTACCGGATGCTCTCAGTCGGAGACCAACAGCGATGTGGTTGACTGGTCAGAAGGAACTCATTGATGAATTTCGAAGGCTCAATCTAGAAGTGGTAAAGCAGGGGACGCCCGGACAATATTGGCAACTACAGGTGCAGTCTTCGTTAGTTGATCGTATTAAAGCTGCACAGGCTGGGGACCCGCAATTGCAGAAACTCCGCGGGTTAGTAGAGGCAGGAATGAGGACAGACCTATTGATACACGAAGATGGCTCATTATGATTTGGCAGTCGATTACGCGTGCCAAAGGACGACGTTCGAGAGGAAGTGTTGGAGGAAGCACACAGTTCAGCTTATTCGGTGCACCCGGGTGGCACCAAGATGTATAGGGATGTTAAACAACACTTTTGGTGGAACGGCATGAAGAGAGAGATTGCCCGCTATGTGTCGAAGTGCTTAGTGTGCCAGCAGGTGAAGGCCGAACATCAGCGAGTGGCCGGCCTATTGCAATCACTTCCCATTCCCCAGTGGAAGTGGGAATACATCACTATGGACTTCGTGACGGCTTTACCATGGAGTCCTAAGGGCAATAATGCTATTTGGGTCATCGTCGATCGTCTCACAAAGGCGGCCCATTTTCTACCCTTTCGAGTGGGACAATCGACAGAGACATTGGCAGAGAAATATATGCAAGAGATCGTACGGTTGCATGGGGTGCCTATCACTATAGTATCGGACCGAGACACGAGATTCCTTTCACATTTCTGGAGAAGCTTACAAGAGAGTTTAGGCACTCGTCTCCGTTACAGCACAGCTTACCATCCCCAGACTGACGGACAGTCTGAACGTACGATACAGATATTAGAAGATATGTTGAGAGCCTGTATGCTAGATTTCAAGGGATCATGGGAGGATCATCTTCACTTGGTGGAATTCTCGTATGATAACAGCTATCAGGCAAGTATCCAGATGGCACCGTTCGAGGCACTTTACGGACGTAAAAGTCGTTCCCCACTTTGCTGGGATGATGTGGGTGAGCGAAGATTATTGGGACCGGAGCTCGTAACCCAAACAGTTGAGAAGGTCCAGTTGATCAGGGACCGTATCAAGGCAACACAAGATCGTCAGAAGAGCTGGGCGGATACTAGTCGAAGACCTCTTGAGTTTGGAGTAGGAGATCATGCCTTCCTTAAGATTTCGCCGACTCGAGGAGTGATTAAATTCGGTAGTCGTGGGAAACTCAGTCCCCGATTTATTGGACCATTCGAGATTTTGGAACGCGTTGGAGCGGTGGCTTATAGATTGGCATTACCACCTTCTTTGGCTGGTGTGCACGATGTATTCCATGTATCACAGTTGCGTCGGTACGTTCGCGATGACAGTCATGTTCTCGATCACTCTGAGTTAACCTTGAGCACGGATCTCTCGTATGAAGAACAACCTACAGCCATTGTCGACCGTAAGGAGAAGGTATTGAGAAACAAGATCATCCCTTTAGTTCTTGTATCTTGGGGCGGACGTTCTCGCGGAGAATCTACTTGGGAGCGTGAGGACACGATTCGTCAAAAGTACCCACACCTGTTTTCTTGATCTTGTAGTCGTCCTTCCAATTTCGAGGACGAAATTTTCTGTAAGGTGGGTAGGATGTAACAGCCCTATTTGAATGCAATAATTCAAGAGTTTATCAAGATTCTTTTCCATAATTTTTTTTTGAATTTTTAGTTGGCCGCTAAAATATTTTAATCTAGATTTTTTTTCTGTAAACAATTTTAATATGGAAAATATTCAGTTTTTATATTATATAAAAATATTTTCTTAGTGACAGCAAAATAATATTTTGCGTATCTGTTTACTGTTAAAATGAGAACAAGAAAATCTGCACCGAATCTCTAACTACGACCAATTAAAGATATGCATCTATATACATACATTTATAAAATCTTTTTATATATATATACAAATCTCTCTCTCTTTTCATACTCACAACTCTTTCTCTCTTCCCGCTGCTCCTCAAAACCCCCACCTTCACTCTCGTCTCACTGCCGCCTTCGCGCACAAAAAAACCCTAACCCTAGCCTTCGCCGCACCTCGCTGTCACCGCCTCCTCCCCGACCTCGACCTTCTCCTCTCATCCACCTCCTCCTTCCCTCTCTCTCTTCTTCACCCCGACTACAACCCCGAGCCCCGACCGCAACAACCCATCTCCCCGAACCCAACGCAAGCCCTCGTCGCTCTCTCGCTGGAAATCTCCCTCTCTCGACGACACCATCACGCAGATCTCCATCAGCCTCATCATCACTTCCCTGCAGCAACACCGTAAGGCCTCACCAGCGACGCAGCCTCGTCTTCGCCTCGCAGCCGCTCCCATCTCCAGATCTGAGTGCTCTGGACTCGACCTTGGACCATCCGAACCCTAGCAACTGCAACGATTCCCCTGTAAGCATTCCCTGATTCCTGTTTCTTTTTCAGAAAAAAAAGAGGGAAATAAATAAATAAAATGGTATGAGATCAGTGAGCGATTGAAAGGGGAAAATTAGTATCAAAACCCTAAATTGAGATAATTTTGTTTTGGTTGTGTGACAATTTTTATGTAGATATTTATGATTTAAATCGATGAAATTTATCTAGGCGGATCATATAACTCAGATCCAAAGTCGCAACTTAGCTGAGATCGTGCCTGCATTTTCGTACATCGTTTTTCATGGTCGCTATCCTCAGGCAAGTACTCTTGCTCTTTTCATTTTGTCGATACAACATCGGCGATTATCTAAATTAGTTCTTAGCCTGTACAAGTTTGGATATTAGAGGAAAGAGGTTTCTTTCACAGTTTTATCATCTGTCTTTATCGGAACACTTGCTAATATATATTGTTGACTGCTGCTTGCTTTTTCTTTATGTAATGCTATGACATGAATATTATGCACAAGAATCCTTTTACATGCTTTATATACATTCGAGACTCATGTTGATTACATGTATAGAACACCTTGATTTGAGATGCTTATTCATGATCCTTATTATTTATTTATTTTAAATGAAATCATTAATTAGAGTGCTGGACTACATGCCATGACACCACTATTCACCAGTTTTATTTCCATACAATTACCATACCACAAGTTCCTGTCTTTTCAGCATTCTTAATTAGTGATTTTAATTTTTACCATAGTAGTTATAAATACGTGGGTGTTGGGGTAGTTTGAGTATGCGTTGTACAACAGGATCTCAGGAGTCCCATGCCGGCAGCTCGTACCGGGCTATAGTGGTCCCATGATTACAGCTCGTACCGGGCTATAGCGGTTACATGATTACAGCTCGTACCGGGCTATAGCGGTCACATGTTTACAACTCGTACCGGGCTATAGCGGTCTCTTATTCATTCCACAGTTGGGCCCATATTTCCTAGCCCCTGGGGCACCACTCTTAGATTAGGAATACTCCTGCAGAGGTTGACGCACACACTCAAGCTTACGATAGGATAGTTTACCTTTTAGTGGCCAGTTAGGTTATGACATGATCCCTTACATACATGTTTCATAGTGTTAATACATTTAATTACTTATATACATGTTTTCTTGAGCATCGGGCTTCACTTTTATATATTCTTGTTATTATGCTACACACACTTTATACGTTGAGTACTTGCTGGGATGTTCTGACATCTCTGAGATTTGCCATCTCAGGTTTAGAGACGGATCTGCAGGCTGAGCAGGATCAGAGCGGCTACCAGGACTTTGTTGAAGATCAGTAATCGTAGGTTTATTTTTCCTTTACTTTTAGCCTTTAACATGTGCGCCCTTATGGGTCATTAGGACTTTCGTATCTCTTTCGGATCTTATTTTATTCCGAATCTTTTGTTTTGGATCTTTAATTGCATCAATTATCTAGTGGACCCATTTTTAGGATTTCTTGTGGTTTCATTGCAGCATGATTATCAGTATTATTTCTTTTGGTATTGGATTTTATTTTGACAGGTTAATCTAGACAGCCTTATGTGACTATGGAAGGACTTTTCCTTACCGAAGGTAGCACGGCTGGCCTTCGTCGCTTCCCGTATTCCACATTTTTGGGAAGCGGGGCGTGACACAATGTCTACAGTTTCGTCCCTCGAATCAATAAGGGCCGTCACCATACTCGCATCACCCGCCGATACCGGGAATCTACAAGGGGAGGAAGCGGCAGTTGGAACAGTCCCAGATTTGAAATGAAGGCCCGACGCCCCAGACTCTTCAAACACTAGCACTTCACCCGCCACGTTAACACCTAAACTCGGCCCTGCTGCACCATTCAAGAACAAATGTGTTAGAATTCAAGAAAAACTGCTGTGGAAAGAAACCTGGAAAAGTAAATAATAAGTCCTACTAGGTTTTAATAAGGGATCGTGCGTTGTTTTATCTTGAAGTAACTGCTCGGCCTCTTCGCGAGCCGCACGCACAATCTGCCTATGAGCGGTTGACAAGGCAGAAGGAATGTCCTCCATAGGAACATCAGGGGATCGTGTATCACTCGAACCCGAGCCTGTGGCCAAGTTAGCCTGACGCCCCCTTACCGCGTGCTTTCGGCGCTTCTTCTCAGCTTTAGCTATACGAAGAGATCTCCTCAGAACCTCCGACAGAGGAACGTCTTTATTTAAATCAGGCTCGGCCTCCAGATCTACTGCAACGTCCGTCATCGGCTGCTTTAGCGACGTTTCTCGTAGCGGCCCTGGGGTGACCTCAACTGTAACCGGTAGCTCTAAAGGCTCCTCCGCACCACCACCTAAAGACGGCATCGCACTCGAAACAACACAAGTTGCAGTAGTTCCTGTAATAAAAAAAAGAAAGAGAGAAGGGAGTTAAGGTGTGAACGAAATGAGCTAAACATGTGAATTCAAAGGCGTCGCAAAACGAATCATACCGAGACCCATAGAAGCGCGAAGCCTCTCCTCTTCCTCAAATGTTTTGAGGGATGCCAAAAGAGCCTCTTCAGTGAAGATGCCTATTAAGAAAAGAGCATTAATAAAGCATAATAAATTCAAATATATATATATATACAGAAGTATGTAAATGAGATATACCTGAAGCCGAAAGAGAAGCAAGCGATGCTTGCTCGCGGGCTAATCTCTCAGAAGCCTCAATAGCGGCTTGAAGATCAGTAGCGGCATTCTCATCAGTAGAAGCACCGAACAGACCGTCGTTGGTGCCGTATTCAAACAAGCCATCGTTGTAGGGAGCATGCGGCTCTTAACCAAATACAACATTAGCCGAAAATAAAGATTTCTTCTTTTCCTGCAAGCCGGTAACAACACCCAACGATAAAAGCTTACGCTTTACGGGCTTCTTAGGACGGCGAGTCCCGATTTCTGAGCCAATACCCGACCCAGGAGATGCCGCGGCCACCACATTCCCAGGAACACTTACGTCTGGCCGTAGCTTAGCCGGAAAGGCTCGCGGAACTACAGCCGCGGTGCTCTCTCTCAAAGAAGGACGGATAACTGCCCGTCGCTTCAATGGAACCGCAGGATAACTGGCCGGGACAAAATCCTTATGGTCAAGAAGCATCCGTCTTTCCTTCTTGACGACGGCACCTGTCGCATGCTGATACCAGGCAATGTAAGCATTCGAGGCTTTCGGGATATGACTCGGCTCACTGATCAGGAAACGAGACCCCATATTCAGCCGCATAAAATGATACGCCGTGTTGCGAACGCCCTCCTCTATAGCAACCGGATCAATGAGAAACGCTTCAAGTGGAACGCCTTGGTTATAACCAGATTACTGGGTAAAGCGATGCGGGTTATATTTCATGAACAACACCAAGGCATTTTGTCTGGATACAAGGAAACCCGGCCTGATAGAATACAAATGCGCAATCTCTCGGACCCTCAAAGCAGAAGCTCCATCCTTGACGACATCGTGGAGCGGCTGGATCATTTTGGAGGGTTCCTTACCAATGGTCAGGACCCTATCAACAAAGGTCATGCTGTTCCCAACTATGCGCGGACGTAAAAGCAATCGCCGAGCCTCTCGCTATGTTGGGTCTGGAGAAGAAGCATCGACCAATTGCATGACCCGAGGGAAGTTGTACCTTTCATAAAATCTAGACCTTTTACGCACGCCAAAGGCACCTAACACGTGCATCTCGATCCATGAGGTGAAATAGTGCAAGGAGAGATTTACGGGATTCAAACCCGGCTGGGCGGTGTCGGCCGCTATACTTAGGCCATGATACAAGTGGGCCAGTTCGGCAACCCCAATAGCCATATGCATCCCCGCCGCGATGCGATGAGCCGGATAGAAGACGGACGGTCTCATGTAGCGAGGGTGCATTGGGAGCGCAAACCAGCTCAGCTATAAGCCAATAAAGCCTATAAAAACGTCTCTTCATCAATATCTGAAGCGGCAATCTCTGCAAAAGGGATGATGGGGTATCCGGAATAAAAAAACTGCTTTAAATCTGCCTCTGCAGTTGGCAATTTGTCCGAACCAAATCCGAACAGATCATCGAGCTTGGAAAACTTCGTAGCTTTCTTCGATAGAGCCTCCGGACGAATGAAACGGGCGACAAAGTCCGTAAAGCTAACTCCATGCCCCCGGACTCCAGAAGTAAGCTCTCATAGATATTCAACACTTTGATCAAACTCAGGAACTTGTGTTGAATAGCATTTTTCGGGGCAAGTCCCATGACTACCGACTTAGTGGCGAAGATGTACTCATCAGGAGGAAGTATCTCCTCGTAATGCTCCCCTTTGACGGGTAACCCAGAAATTTCTGCGAATTCTTCCAGCGAGATCGATACCTCACGGTTTGATAAAAGAAACGTGTGGGTCGGAATGTTCCACTGCTCCAAGAAGAATTTAACCTACCACACATAAGGAGTGTGATAATAAAATAAAGACGCGTACACCGCTGGGTATAACCCGGTCTTCAGCAGTAACGTTTTCTTGGCCGATAAAATGTAACGGGCTCACTGCAGATAATAAGCCGGATGTCGAGGGGTCACTCCTATTGTAAAAACCTGACCTTAAGGACGCACTTCTCCTTGATATATGCGACGCCCCAGAATATCTAGGGCCATTGGCGGCTGGACTGGTATTGACGCCATGGAAGGTTGGAGACGATCTTCCGCGGTCCAATTGACCTCTTCCACTGCATAAGCAACCTGATGGCACCGCACAAGTAAAGCTGCGCTGACCCCAGATAATATAACTGTACCACAATCCTCATAGATGAAGAGACTTTTGCTCTAGGTCGTAGTCCCCGATTAAAGCAAAGACTTCCCGATCCGTAGACGCGTCGGCAAAAGCGCTCTCCGCACGGACATTAGGAAAAAAGGAATCGGAAGCCATAGTACCTAAAAAAACCGTAGAGAGTTAGCGATTGGCATAATATAATTAACTGCAACTAAGGGCTTTAGCATTTCCAATACACCCAAATATGTATGGCATAATAAAATCACTGCAGTCTAAAAACAGTGGGCCCCACAAAATCAAGGTGATGGCTCATCAATGATGAGACATGCACCCATTGTAAGAATCCAAAAGAATTCTCATTAAATGAATAATCCTATTGAGCAGTAGAATTAAAAACTCCAAATTTTCTCGAAAAACGAGCCCTGCAACAGATTCAAATCTGTAAAAAAGGGTATTAGAACCCTATATATAAAAAAAAGAGGGGAATAAGAAAGGGAATAAAATTCCCAAAAAAGTTCAAAAAAATTCTCAGAGCTAAGCTCTGTAAGACAAAACGAAATTAAAATTCCTCAGATAATAGGATTAAATTCTAGAAGTCCCCCATGTTGGAAGACAGATGAAAATATAATGGAATTAAATTCCAGAAACCCTCAAAGAACAAGATCAATGATAGGGTAAAACCCTAAGAAGAGAACTAACAGGGATTTGAGACCCACGGTTCATTTAAAAAGGGATGAAAAGTTTTTCTTAAGATTTCTGAGAGATCATTTAAAATGGGGTGAGAAGTTTTTCTTAAGATCTCTTAGAGATCATTTAATAAAAAGAGCTAAGTTCTGCTAATGTGTTAAAAATCCAAAACAAAAAGAAAGGTTCTTTTAAGAGTTGGACTTTGGTCATGATCCTTACCAATTTTTTTAACAGAGTTTAACTCTGAAAAAGTTCCGTGGACAAAGATCTAAGTTTTGAGATGAGAATTAAATTCTCAAGGAAGAAGACTCAAGAAAGATGATGAGACGGCAGTTATCTAAAGGGATAAAAGCTCTATTTATAAGATATGACGGGACGGTTCAACTCCCTAAAAGATCAAACGGTGGAAAAAGTGGCACCGTTGCACTCACGTGTGAGCCACTTGAGAACAACGGTGGGGGCATTTGTACTCCCAATATTTAAACATAATAAAAATAGCTATGCTCTGTTAAATTTTGTTAAGGCAGCGCCTCACGTGTCTCTCAAGAGGGCGCCAGTGCCAACCCCTTAGGATTAAATTCTATGGTGGCGCCGCACGTGAAGCTCACGTGGACGGCAATGTGCAAAGCACATGAGCATTTATCATAAATAAGAATTAAATTCTTAAGTGGCGCCCACGTGCACAACACGTAAGCGCCGATGCCTAAATTTATATCAGTAGAATTAAATTCTACATAAGGATATTTCCCTAACAAAAATTTAGGATACTTTCTATTAAACAGAGCCGTTGGATCAAAAATCCAGTGGTGATGATAAATCATCAAACAATAGAATCAAATTCTATTCTAAGGATTATTTTTTCTCAATCTTTACAAAAAAAAAGATCGCTCTCTAAAAAACAGAGCCCTTGGATCAAAAATCCAATAGTGATTAAAAATCACCGTTTAATAGAATAAATTTTGTATATGGGAAAATATTTCCCCAATCTTGCTAAAACCAAGAAAACATATTGTATAAAACAGAAACACCTGGATCAAAGATCCAAAGGTGGGTAAAATTCCCCAAATCAATTTTGAGACCAATTAAATCAAATAAGAGATTTTCTTAAAAACTAATTAACAAACTTGCCTCTACTATATAAAAGATCCAAGACTTCAAGTCTCATATAGACGGACTCTTCATAAACTTCTGAAAAATACAGAAAGTTTTCAAAACAGAGAATTTAATTTTCAATAAAAGAAGAAAACTTTCCTCCTTAAAACCCTACATAAAGAAAACACAGAGATCAAAATACTCTTTTTACCTATCTAAGGGTTTAACCCTTCTCAAAAAACTTAGTTCTTCTCTATATCAGAGATCTACAAGACAAGTCTCCCACAAGTTGAGAATTTAATTCTCATCGGGAAGATCTTGTTCTTGAGAATCAAAAATTCAGAAAAGAACTAGATTAAAAAAAGAAAGAAAAAAAGAACATATGTTCTGAGAATTTTATTCCTCCGAAATTAGGGTTTAACCCTACATAAAGAACTTAGTTCTTATAAAAAGAAAAGAAGAACTTAGTTCTCCAATGAAGAAAAAACGATCCAAGATCTTCAAAATAGAGATCTTGATGATCATTAATGGTATTGATAGAAATTTAATCTCTAAAAATGAAAAGAGCTTAGCGCCTCACGTGTTTCCCACGTGGGCGCCCTCTTAACAACGCCTAGCGCCTCACGTGAAAAGCACACGGGCGTCCAAAGCAGAAGGCCGGCGCCTTAAGTGAAATATACGTGAGCGCTGAATAAAAGTGCTCAGCACTTCATATACAGCCAAAACGGCCGAGTGCTTGGAGCTGATTGGGCAGCGCCCAGCGCTTCACGTGCTCCTCACGTGGGCGCCACACAAAAGTGCTCAGCCCTTCATATACAGCCAAAAAGGCCGAATGCTTAGCGCTGATTGCGCAGCGCCCAACGCCGCACGGGCTCTTTACGTGGACGCCATATAAAAAAATTCTTAGCACTATATACATACATATATTTAGTCAAAATAACTAGTGCTTAGCACCGATTGGACATCGCCCATAACTGAAAGCTTCACATGATACCCATGTGAGCGCCAGAGCTTCAAACAAGTGCTTAGCACTTTTGCATAAAAAAAAAGGGAAGAACAAACAGAGCCCAAATAAATTCTTAGCACTTTTGAACAAAAAAAGGCTGAGCAAACTAAGCCCAAATTGGCTAAGTCTCTCTGAAAAGTTTCTTACAACTGAACCCAAATGCTCTGTTGTTAAATCTGAAATAAAAATGATCCTTAAAATATTGCTAAATTGATCTTAGTCTTAAATAAGACTAACGTATCCTTAGTTAAAAATAAATTGGGCCCAAATGCTCATATATTTAAGTCGATCTTAATCTCAAACTAGATTAACGGTCCTTAAATAAAACAAACCCAAATCTAAATTATACGGATATGGACTAATCCGCGCCCTACGGACAACGACATAAAATAGTCTCCGTATACAATCCACGGAAAACCAAAATAAACAAAAATACACACGACATAAAGTGAACTGTTGGAGCAGGAGAAAATGATTATCGCAACGCTATAATAAAATTAACTGAAGGGGCTTGCGCCTGCAGGGAAGAGCGCTCCCACAATCAAAAACCCCTCACAAATAAGAGGGAATCTGATAAAGTCTGCTACAACGGTGGCATCTATCCAAACCTCCGATATATGGTGTCATAAATTAACTTGGTATTTTCGGAGAGGTGGATGGAGAAGTCCAAATAGCAACTGCCCCCAAATTCAGGCCAGACGTCCCAGCGTCTCGGTCCGGTCTTTCAGCGGAGAACACACGTGTGCACCCTTTTCTGATAAAACGAATTTGCATGTGCGTCCTATATACACTTGCGCACTTGGACAACAAAGCTATTGTTTGATTACTTAATTAAAATTAAATCAAGTATTGAAAATTTTGCTTCTCATATATGATCCATTGATCAAAATATCAATAAATCTAAGTTGATCTTAGTCTAAAAAATGACCGACGGTCCTTAGTTTATACTTGTTAAATTGATCTTAATTCAAAACAGGATTAACGATCCTTAACCATATTCCTGAGTTGATCTTAGTCTCAAAGAAGACTAACGGTCCTCAGATGACATAATTTGAATTGATGGACCTCGTTTACACGAGATATGCGTCTTAAGTTTGATCCTAAAACCAATATATACGGATTTGGACAAATCCGCGCCCTACGGGCGACAACAAAGCTAGTCTCCGTATACAATCAAAGGACAACCCTAAAATAAACAATATAACATGATACGAAATGATCTACCTGATGAAGGTGAAAGTTGTTATCGCAATGCGATAACGTAATTAACTGTAAGTGCTTGCGCCTACAGAGAAGAGCATCCCCAAAATTAAAAACCCTTCTCACATGAGGGGGAATCTGATAAGTCATGCTACAACGGCTGCATCTATCCAAACCTCCGATATACGGTACCATAAATCAACTTAGTATCTTCAGAGAGGTGACCAGAGATGCTCCAAATAGCATCTTCCCCCGTATTCAGGCTAGACGTCCTCCCGATGCCTCAGACCCGTCTCCGGCGGTAAACAGAATTTGGCACGTCCGGTGGGACTTTTTCCTCTTTCCTCTTCGCACTTCATGTGTCGTGTTTCGCTATGTTTATGGTTGCTTTTGGAGTTTGGGATACTAAAATGTCGGCTTTCACCTGCACCAACTGCAACGACAACTCTCAGGCTAACTCCACCCCGTCTGGAGGAGTCATTTACGGGCCAAATTTGACCTCAGTACTCTCCATGCCGACAGAGCAGGTCGTCCAAGCGACCACCGGGCTGTTCTTTGAGGCCATACTTCCATCCCCAAACTTTGGCATCCCAACGCCTAAAGAAAAAGCTCCACGGAAGTTGGTCTTTAATCGGCTAACTACCACAGCGGGTCCCGCCGACAAGTCGTCTGCTCTGAAGTTTCAGCCTTCAACAGGCTGAAGAAAAACTTAATGGGCCCCACGAAGAAGCTCATGATCCATGAGAGGGTTGTCTCTAAGCAGCTGGTCATCTCCGCTCCTGCTCCGCATGAAGCAAATAAGAGCACTTCACCCCCAAGGCAGTCTTTCTTCAAGAGACTGACCACCCCTGCTCCAGCTCAATCGAGGACGTCAGTCATTCACAGGTTGACACTGGGCGAATCCCCAAATAATGCAGGGGGCATGATGAAGAAGCCTCTGATGCTAAGGAGGTTTCCGCTGCAAGATATGCTCGACGTCGCCATTGGCGCCGAGTAAGACAAGTTAGGTGCAGTTTCCCTTTTGGAATTACTCCACCAGCTCCTGTGGTGGCTCCGATGCTGCTGTTCCTACCGAGAACAGCTTCGAACCGCTAAGAAGGATTCGCCAAACTCGCCAACTGCTATATTGAAGAGATCGCCGCATCCTGGAGAGACACCAAAACAGCCAAAGCCGGAGCACTCCTACAAGCGGCTCTCTTCAAAAATTCACCGAGTCTCGAAGAAAGTCCAAGACTCTGTTATCGATGAAAACTACTCCTGTCGGCCGAAAAAGTTCCAGGGTCGACAAGAGAACGAAAATTCCTCTGCCATACAGCGGGGGACTTCTCAAAAGACGGTTCCTGTCATAGTGGTTCCTACTGCTGCGGCTTCCCACAAAAGAGTGAGGCCGGAAAAGGTTCGAGCGCATAAGGCAAAACCCAAAGGCCAGAGTTCCAAGCGCCCCAAATCTGGGGGCATAATGACCTATGAAGTCCATATAGCTGGTAGTAAGGAAGAAAGTCGTACTTCCGTCAGTCATAGACCGCATACTCGATCACTTGATCACTGACAAAAGCCTAGAAGCAACAAGAAAAGCTTCACGATATGCTCGCTAAGATGGCAAGTACTCACCAGCTCTAAAGAGGATCCGGATAAAGAAATAAAAGAGCGCCGAGAGCAGGAAATCGATACAGATTTCGATTTCCTGAGGCGGGTGCTTGAAAAAAAGACAAGGATGCGACAGAACAAGCTGCTAATATAAAGCAAATGGTTCTCCTGTTTCAAGACATGATTGGAATGCTAATCCAGCCAGAACCGCCGGCCGGAGAACCACCGGCGGTTATTGAAGATAAGGGGAGACATCAAACCCTCCTCAGGCCCTATCAACGGCTAAAGAGGAAACAATCTCAAAGGCGGCGTTGGATGACTACATCGCCCAACAAATCAGGTTTATCAAGCAAATGAAACTGCAAATCAGCTAGTCAAGACGGGTCGACTATATCCGGCATGATACGACCAGATGAAATACCCTCGAAGATATACGATCCCGAAATTCCATTTATATATATAAAGGAACAGGTACCCCTCATCAACATGTTGCACAATTCAAAGCCCTGTATAGCAACACCGGGGGTGATGATAAATGGTTACTCCGTCAATTCGTCGGAAGTCCATCAGAAATGGCTTTCTAATAGTACTCGGAGCTCCCGAACGACTCCGTCAAGACCTTTTCTGAGATGGAACTGCTGTTCACTCAGAGGTTCGCATGCACGAATGAGTGCACTCCAATCACTGTGCTGATCAACTCAAGGGTCAAGCCATGCGAGACATGGGTCTAGTATGCAATCCGATGGCAGAACTTGTGGTCCAAATGCGAACAACGCATTGAGAAGTCACCGGCTGTGGGGATGTTCATAGGGACTGTCAATCCTCAATCGACCGTGTTCCAATTTATGACCTTCAAGCCCACCACATTTCATGCACTGATCAATAAACTGGTCCAGATGGATCAGATGGACAATAATACTTCCTCTTCGGGTAAAGATCCCCAAAATAATAAAGGCAGGGGAAATGTGGCCTTTGTTGCTAATACTTAGCAACAGCCGAACGGCCCGAAAGCAGCCGCCCGACAAAACAACAGCCGCATGCGCCCTACCGTAGAAGAAAGAATGGGATGTGCGTATTCATTCCTTCACGACAAGACGAGAAGATTATTCGAGCTTGCAATGAGGAATAATCTGATGACATTTCCTGAACCGCGGCGACCCACACAAGCCGGTGATGTCAACCACCCTAGCTACTGCCCCTATCACCGGATCGTAAGCCATCCAATTGAAGATTGCTATGTCTTTAAAAACTGGTCGAGGACGAGTATCCGCAGGGCAAATTCGCGTTGTCAGATAACTGGAGGGTAGATCCACCTCAAAAGCATGTCCCCAGGAAAGTTGATACGCAGGGGGCATCCTGCTAGCTCGTGGAAAAAGCTCCATGGGAAATATTTCTTTCGGCAAAAACCAAAAGAATGCTGAAAGATCTGCAAACATGCCCAGCGATCAAGTGGAAAAGCCCGCTTGAACCCAAGATTATAGAAGAGATGTTGAAACCGCGTCCCATACCAAAGATCGTTGATAAGGGAAAAAGCCCTCAAGTCAAGCTTTCGAAGTCTTCCAAGAAAAAGAAGAATTAGAAGACCAAGAAGCTCGTGCCGCCAGTTGAGTATGTCGACAAGAGCATGGACCTCCAAAAGAATATAGACACGCTGGAAGAGTACAATCAGAAAGCGTGAATACCGGTCACACTTGTAGAGTTCCTCCAGCATATTCTCGAGGACAGGGACAGTGATGACGATAACTGGTCAGAGGAAGCGGAAGAACATGTGGAAAACTGCCATATAGTCTCCCATTCATCCATATATGATGAAGAGGCTCCGCCAGCGTCGGAAAGCGATATGGACGAACCGGAGGCAGAATTGGCGCTAAATATCCCGAAACTGCCAGAGGAATATACAATTGAAAGGCTGCTGGAAAAAGCATTTCAAAAAAGCAAAGATAATCAGGAACGCGAGATGACCATATATGAAAAGGCCAAACTACAGCGTTTGGACAAAGAAGCTGCGGCAAGGACGAGTTATGAAGTTCTCTGACTGAACCAAAACATGCATGCAAAGAATAAGAGCAGGACCAAAACCAAGAAACAGTTTGCCAAAGCCCTATCAATGGGAATAAGGCTACCGCCTCTCATGATGTACACTCCTGGGGTTCCGTACTTCGATGGTGGAGGACACCCGAAATACTGCCTGTATGCCCGACGGGTCGCCCATCCCATCGATGAATACAACGCCTTTAAGAAGTGATGATAAGGATTTTCCCACAGAAGATATTTCAAGAAGGAGAAACGCATGGCTCACACTCTTCAATACGAGAGCAGCGAGACTAGCGGATAAGGAAAAAACCGGCAGCTGTCATATGGTTAGTACTAGCTCAAAAAAGGAAAGCTTTCGAGTTCTCACGTTCGGAAGTGATTCTGAGGATGAAATGCCCCTCAAAAGCTCCTCCTTGAAAAAAGAAAAGAAAAAGGATTGCGGAAACATTCAACTGCGCGACCGCACCTTTCCTGAAAAGAACCTCGGACCTGCAAATAAGGGTTCAAATAAATAAGATAAAGGGAAAGGAAAAATACCCGAGAAGATCGAGGTCGACAGAGAAGTCGTTAGAGAATTCGCCACAAAGGACCAACCTAAGAAAACCAAAATGGACTATAACGTCCTTACGCATTTAAGAGGAAGATACCCTCACAGTTGAGCATATTGGATGCCTTACTCTTATGTAAAAAGGCATGAGACTCCTTAATCAAGGCCTTACAAGAACCTGATCGGTTTCAAGTCTTTCTCGCGGAAGAGAAAATGAAGAATGAACTTGCGGAGGTCCATACAGCTAATATTACCTTCAGCAAGGAAGATCTCCTTCTTAGAACATGCGAGCATAATCGACCGCTGTATGTTACCGGGTACTGCCATGACATCAAGATAGGGAAAATTTTTGTCGACAACGAATCTTCTGTCAACCTTCTCAATATGAGAGTGCTGAAGGAGATATGTATAAATATTCAGCACTCTGCTCGGGACAAGATTACTATCTCGAGGTTCGACTCGCAATCGCCATGGACGCTTGGGTCCGTAATATTGAAGCTCCGCTTCAGACAGCTCGTCACTGACATTAAATTTCATATTATTGATGCTAAAACCTGTTATAATGCTCTACTCGGCAGGCCTTGGCTATACGAGCACAACGTCATCCCTTCTACACAGCATTTATATATGAAGTATTTTAAGGATGGCCTAGAGTACACCGTCACGGAAGAACTCAAACCTTTCTCAATAAATGAGGTGCGAAAGTATGAAAATACAAAATATTTTCAACTGGATTTTGAAGATACCGAAACATACCACAAACCCGAAAATAAGCAAAAAACAGTGGATGCAATCCCGATCTTCGGAAGTGATACTGAAAAAGACGAACGGATAGTTTACTCAGGAAAACCTCAGAGGAAGAGCAATAAATCCGGACCGTCGGCCCCTATCCTGGTCTTTGGCAGCGACTTCGAAGACGAGATTAATGCGGTATTCTCCATTCATCCATCAACGCGGAATCTCACCGAGGTGGACCAGAGTCTAGATATTATGATGGCTTCATCTCGACGCTATAAGGAACTCGACGCGCTCAATACTTATAGCATACAAGATGCTAGCCATGGTACCTAAAAACCCGGAAAGA
This sequence comes from Agapanthus africanus, assembly GCA_030015575.1. Taxonomy (NCBI): domain Eukaryota; kingdom Viridiplantae; phylum Streptophyta; class Magnoliopsida; order Asparagales; family Amaryllidaceae; genus Agapanthus; species Agapanthus africanus. Next base: position 535,413,396 of record JASDDO010000010.1, on the reverse strand, counting down.
CATCAGTCCACAAATTTGAGAAATTAAAAACTTAAGTTATCTTATGTTATCTTAGGTTAAGTCAAGTGTGCAACCTAAAGGGTGCGCAAGCTAATATTAAATCAAGTGCGCAACCAAAAGGGTGCGCAAGCTCAAGTTAAGTCAAGTGCGTAAAGGCAGGGATGCACATGCACACTTTTCAAGAAGCAAGGGTTTCTAACAGAGAGCAAGGGCTTCAGAAAGAATATCAATTCTAAAATAAATGAAGATGACACCTATTTATAGGGTCTAAAAAACGGTTCACATTCCCACGAATCTCGAGACAAATCCAACGGATCGCAGCTTGACACTTGGTCGTCACCACAAAGATATACGAAGGCACAAGTGTGCACCTATTAATATATCAACAAGTACGCACATGGTTAAAATCAATCGCCCAACAGGTGCGCATATGTGGCAAAGTCATATCTTTGAGGCATCGGCACGTGCAACACACGTGCGCACTTGATCATAGCTCGTCCCATTAATAGCAAACCAAATACATTTAGGATCAAAGGTCCAACGGTGCGCATGCATCTTAAATCAATTCAATAAATGCGCATGTGCACCCTATGAAACAAGACGCTTTCAAAAAGAAATAAATCTTGTTGATAAGCAATCAAATTTGTTATTAGCAGAAAAATATTCTATTAGTTAAAATACCTTTACAGATAGATTTGTGGATCCTAATCCAACAGTGCACATGTCACCCTTGATTGATATAAATCGGTTAAATCAACTAAATCAATCTAAAATCAGATTGAGATCAGAAAAAATCAAAACAAATCTAGCAAACCCTAATTTTTCTTCTCCTATAAATAGGAGCCTTATTCACAGAAATCGGATAGAGCCGACCCCCATAAGCTCAAGAAAAATCTTCTTCAACCTCAAAACAGATAAAAATAAAAAGAGAAGATCTATCCTCTCCCATAAAAGCCTTTGCTTTAATATAAAAGCATTTGCTTCTTTGAATCCATTGATTCATAAATAAAATTTCAGAAGATTTTAGGGTTGATCACTCTTTTATAAAAGTTTCAACTTTTGTGAGAGATTAATCCTAAGGTTTAAGGGGGAAAAATCATAGATGCCTCTGCATTATAAAAAAATTGAAGCTTTTGCTTCTTGAAAAATAAAGGACAAGAACAGAAAATCAAAGAAACAGAAGTCATTTCTTCTCATTGAACGCTTTTGCTTTCTGATCTAAACAAGATCTAAGTGCGCACCCAAACCCAGTGCGCACCTAATTAAAAATTGTCTATGGGAAAATAAAGTACATGGAGATGTGCGCATCACGTGATATGTACGTATGCGCACTTGTTAGATGCCGCCTATGAAGGCATGTGCGTCACGTGATATGCATGTGTGCGCACTTGATGGATGTTGCCTATGATGACATGCGCGTTATGTGATATGCACCTACGTGCACTTGTTGAATATTGCCCACGGATGTGCGAGCGTCGCGTGACATGCACGTTGACTTTTAATACATGCGCACATATATACATGCGCACATATGATTCTGAACCGATAACAAGTGTGAGCCCACGTGATAAACACGTGCGCAACACATTGACTTGAAACAAGTGCATAACCACGTGCAAAACACGTGTGCACCCTTTTCAGATTAAACGAATTTGCATGTGTGTTCTATATACACTTGTGCACTTGAACAGCAAAGCAATTTGATTACTTAATTAAAATTAAATTAAGTGTTGAAGCTTTTACTTCTCAGATTTGATCCATTGATCAAAATATCAATAAATCTAAATTGATCTTAGTCTAAAAAATGACCAACGGTCTTTAGTTTAGTTTATAATTGTTAAGTCGATCTTAATTCAAAACAGGATACACGGTCCTTAACTATATTCCTGAGTTGATCTTAGTCTCAAAGACGACTAACGGTCCTCAGATGACATATTTCAAACTGATGAACCTCGTTTATATGATATATGCGTCTTAAGTTTGATCCTAAATCCAATATATACAGATTTGGACTAATTCGCGCCGTACAGACGACGACAAAGCTAGTCTCCGTATACAATCCAAGGGCAATCCAAAATAAACAATATAATATGACATGAAGTGATCTACCTGGAGAAAGTGGAACTTGTTATTGCAATGTGATAGCGTAATTAACTGTAAGGCTTGCGCCTGCAGGGAAGAGCGTCCCCACAATCAAACCCCACTCTCATACGAGGAGGAATCTGATAAGTCACGTTACAACGATCGCATCTATCCAAACCTCCAATATACGGTACCATAAATCAATTTGGTATCTTCGAAGAGGTGGATGGATATCTTCGGAGAGGGGGAATCTGATAAGTCACGTTACAACAGTCGCATCACATCTGCCCTCGTATTCAGGCTAGACGTCCTCCCGACGTCTTGGACCCGTCTCCGGCGGTAAACAGCATGAAAAATCAGATAAAAAAAATCAGGTAACATAGTAAGCAGCATAGAAAGAGGTGGATGTCCAAGACGTCGATACCAGCAAATGGTAGAAACAGCAACAAATGCGGAAGGCAGTACATCCAAGCAGTAAAGGCTATTAACTTCTTTACCTCCACCAATCTGTTCTTTCGTCTGATTGTCATGGATCACAAAATAATTAGAAGAGAAAGTTATTGAACAGTTGAAATCATTGATAAAGCGACGAACAGATAAAAGATTTGTATGAAGTGAAGGAACAACGAGAACATTTTTAAGCGGTAAAGAAGATATCACATCAATATTGGTACAACCACTAATAAGGACATCTCCAATGGCAATGGAAATGAATTTATGCGAAGTGGAAAACACAGAATTAGAAGCAGTACGAGTCATGTGGTCAACGAAGTCAAGAACTCAAGGGTTTGACTAAAATAGTAGAAATATACTTGATGTGGTTAAGTTGGTAGTAGAGATATGAGAGAAAATACGTTGCAGGTGCTGTAAGTCTTCAGGAGAGATCTATAAGGATGATGATGCTGGCAGTTAGATCGCTGTGGATGGAGGAGATGTACTCTGTTGGGCAGTAGAAGTCTGATCCGGATATCCATGTTTCTTCCAGCAGAATTGATCTGTATGGTTGGTACGACCGCAATGAGAGCAAGAAAGGGAACCACGACCACATCCGCGACCCCGTCCCCCATGACCACGAGTACCAATAGAAGCACGGCCACGAGCAGAGGAAAACCCTCGACCATGGCCCTGAGCAACAAGGGCAGAAAATGGAGTCTCTACTGTAGAAGCGCCTGGTGGAGAAACACGATAAGTAGCAGCGATAATACTATTCAAAGTAGACATACCGCCCTAAGAGAGGCGCGAACTCCTTCCAAGTGAGGCTTCAGCTTAGCCAAATAAAAAGTATCAATAAGAGCCTCACGCTGACTCTTGATAATCGCTGGATCATAGGAAATGGGTTGATACATGTCCCATTCTTCTAGAAGCCCCCGGAACCAGGCCCCAAAGGCATGTAGATCATCTGGAGTACCGGTAGTGAGTTCATTGATAATATCATAAAGCCGCAGAAGTCTATCTTCTGACAAGTTAAGAGATTTGAGATGGAACCACATCTCTTTCGCAGTAGGAAGATCATAATAGCTGGGCTCTATGAAATTTGTAAGCCAAGTGTAGACTTTGTTGTCATTTTGAAACCAAGATGAATACCGTGCATCGGAGGTTGGTGGAGCTTCCTGAAAGAAATGGTGATGAAGGACTCTGCTTTTGAGGGCTCATTCAATAGCGTCGCCCATTCTAAAAAATTAATAGATCCATAGAGAATCAAGGTAGTTAAACGGAGCTCCGTATTGTAATCGGAAACAGGATGATCAATCTTGTTGTTCGGCATATTGAACGTCGCATGCAAAGAAAGTACACAATAAAAAGTGCAGATCTAGCATATAAAAAACGAGAGAAGGATACTCATCTCAAAATCAATTCATCACGGGATTTCGAGTCAGCGGAATCTAGATCTAGACGAGGTGTGAAGCGATCGAGGCGAGGATCTGGATCAAGGCGAGGAGGCAGATTTGGATCGAGGCAGGTCGACTAGGATCTGCTTCGAAGGCTGGAGGCGGGGTCCAGTGACGATTGAGGGCTGCGGCTTAGGAGGCGAGGATGAGGGAGGAGGATGAGGGCGAGGCGATTGAGGGTTGCGGCTTAGGAGGTGAGGGCGAGGGGCGAAGATGAGGGCTGCGAGGAGGTTTTTATATTTTTATTTAGGGTTAGGATTTAGGAGACCTGTTCTGATACCATGTAAAAGAATAAAAGAAAAGAATTTGATACTTTATTATGTCACTGATGGTCTCTTTATATATGAATTATAATTACTTGATGCCCAAGCAATATGGTACTGTGTACCCTAATAACAATATATTCTAGGGTTTTTTTGATATTGTCCCCTCGAAAATTGACTATTTTCGAAAACTCTTCACATATGACTATTTGCCCACATCCCACTCAAAAATCTTAACCTAGCTAAAAACCCCACTGCGGTTTACTTTGAGCTGGTCAACATTTTTTAACCGTCTAAAAAGGCCGTTAAAGGGGTAAAAAGTCTAAAATACCCTCACCTCTCTCTTCTCCAGCTCCCTACCTCTATCTCCCTTCACCTCTCTTTCTCACTCCCTTTACCTCTCTCTCTCTTCTCCACCTCCCCTCACCTCTCTTTCACCTCACACCTCTCCCTCCGCGGCATAACTTGAGGACGAGGCGTCGACGGTGAGAAAGCTCGAGGCCCGAAGCAATGGAGGAAAACGGCGACGGCTCAGCTCAGCTCAATGATCCCTGTTGATCCCTTCACCTCTCCCAGTTTGTAAGAATAATTATTTCCCTTTGTTTTCTAAGCAAAGAAATTAAAAGGCAGTGAGAAATGCATACAAAATCCAGCAGTTTGAAAGAGTTGGAGGTGGTGGGGAGTTAACCGCTGGTGGTGCTGGTGGTGATAATGATGGTGGTGATGGGGATTTGGCTGGTGATGGTGACGGTGGAGGTGTGGAAACAGCTGGAGATGATGGCGGTGTGGATTGTGCTGGTGATGGCGGCGGTGGGAAGCCGACAAATGGTACTGGAGTTTGGTGATGGTGGCGGCGGCGGCAAGTAATTCGCTGGTGGATATAAGGATGGAGGATAGTGAACCAGTAATGGTGATGGAGACGATGGAAATTGTACAGGTGACGATGAAGGTGGTGGAGAGTTGGTCGATGGCGATAATGGTGACGGTGGCAGTGATGACGAGGGCAGGTTAGAAGAGGATAATGGTGACGAGGCTGGAGGATGATGGTGAAGGGCAGCAGCGGTGGGTGCAGGGAGGAGGTTGACGATAAGGAGAGCAGGTTAGAAGAGGATTGAGAGAAGAGAGAGGTGAGGGGAGTGCAGAGGGGGGGAGGTGACGGAGAAGAGAGAGGAGAGAGAAATGTGAGGGTGTTTTGGTATTTTTACCCCTCTAACTAGCCATGCTTAAGGGTTAGGTTAACAGAAGTCTATGAGAGTGGGGTATTTAGTTCACGGAGACTTTTCGAGTGGGGTGTGGGCAAATAGTCATATGTGAGTGGGGTTTTCGAAAACAGTCAATTTTCGAGGGGGCAATATAAAAAAAACCCTATATTCTAAACTATTCCAACACCAATCAATAATTGGAATCGAGTACTTCGTCAATAACAGTAACAGTAACAATAACAACGATAATTGGAATCAAGTCATCATTTTAAACTTAGGTGTCCAAAGTGTTGAATTGGAATGCAACGGAAAAGCCTTTTCCCCAAATTTTTGGGTTGGCTAAATGAACATTTTTTCTCCATTTAGATCCAGTTTTATCACACTCAGTTACACAAATAACAATCCGTACATCCAGAAACAAGTCTATTAATATGAATCGCTTTGTATATGGAATAAAAAAAATCCTGCTGTCCATTAAAACTATTCCATTTGTCAAATTTGCCAAGCCCAACCTTTTTAGGCAGTGCATCTTGATTATATCTTAAAAATGTCAAAAAGCTGATGCATGTCAAAAATGCAACCAAAAGAATGATGAGAAGATTACTCAATACAAATCTCGTCTTTTAAATAATCTACATTAAGTAGAATCCCTCCTACCTCGAGAACAATGTGAAATATCTCCATTAACAGGTAAATAGTATAGACTTCTGGGAGCAGCATACACCAAGTACACAACCAATAACATAATCCTAATACATAAGGGAATAGGATTGATTTATACTATCTGGAAAAGGGGAAAAGGAGAGGTCTGTATCGCAATAGCAAAATGGTACAGATTGGTAAATGAGATTACAACATAATAGTTGACTTCAAAACAAAGTAAAGAAAGATCAGTTTCCTGATGACGATCTTATATGCATATGTTTCTTTTCGTGTGTTTGTATGTGATTAGAGAAAGACTTGGCCATTCAAATTTGTCGACACGCTGACACCGTATTCAGATTACAAACATACTCTTGTCATCATAATTCACAGTGTAAATCAGTTTTTCTCCTGATCATCAGTTGGCATAGTTATCAAAATCGTTCTATGTACAATTAATATCCTACGATACAATAACTTTTTTATACGACACAAAACGATATGATATAGGTATGGTGCAAATAAAAATTAGATACCAGATTATAATTCGTTCTACTTGTATCAAGTCGGGTTTTACTCTAATAAAAAGAAGTTGACATAGTTATCAAAATCACCGGTTGGCATAGTAATCAAAATCTTACTAGGTGCAATTGATATCCTATGATAGAATATGATACAATAGCTTTTTGAAACAACACAAAACTATATGATATAAGTATGGTGCGAACAAAGATTAGATACTAAATTATAATTCAGTTCTACTCTTATCATGTCATGTCGGGTTTTAGTCTAATAAAAAGAAGTTACTATCCTAGAATCTCTTGAATCCTTTCACAAGCCCTTATTCTTCCATGAGAGCGCGTCGATAGCTTGTTCACCGCTTCTTCTTCACAAACTCCTTTTCAATGGCCCTTTTTTTTGGCAACGCTTCTCTGCTTCTTTGCATCATCTCATCACCACTTCTCCACTTCACGGCTTCATCTTGTACCCATGAAAACTCCTCCACCAACAAAGAATCGCAATAGCTTCTAGCAAGGCGTGAGGAATCTGAAGCATCTTGCTTAGAGTCTCAACAAATATTTATCAGCCTAATCATATTTCAGACCTATTTGTTAACAGTCTGCGATTTTAATGAGCGTATATGGTTTCTCTCCTACAATATCTATTCATAACAATTTTTGTTTTTCATAAAAAACTGAAACTTGCTTCGTGGACAATGTTTTATTTGTTTTAGTTAGACGTGATTTCACTTGTTTTAGTTAGACGTGATAATTTAAAAACTCAATACCAATTGATTCTTGCCCGAATTGATTTTTTTCGAGAGCCCTAAGATTATTTGTAACTGATGAGTATCATTGTGGCTAATTATCTTATAAATTATAATTGTTCACAAGAATTTGTTGAATCATGTACTTTGTATTTGTGTTTATGTGGTTGTATCTCTTATTTGACCAACACTGTACTAACCTTTATATTCTCCTTATGTATTGATCTACATTAACTTTTTGCATCATGTTTTTATGAAATAGGCGGTTTTATACTTAATTGTTTAGCTATTGCACAAGAAATAAGATATGGTACCATATACGATGCAATATGTATGCGACACAATATATTAAAAACGATAAGAAACACATCTTATAATTCGACAACCATGCTAGTTGGCACTCAGCACAATTCAGACCACACTAAGTAGATTATCGCTTAGATTTGTGGTGTGGAATGGTATGAATTGACAATTCATACCAATGTTCATGATATACAAAACTTTGAAACCCTTGGATGCCACTTATGGTTGGGTAAATAACATCTAAGATCATGAATGCAAGCAGCATCTTGTCGACACTCATTGATTTGGTGTCCATTTGATGAAGAAAAGTAAAAACTATCCTCTTTCTTTTTGTATTAAGGCACTTTAATTTGATCTAGATCAAGATGAATAATGCACATTGATGGCCACAAAATATATAATGATCATATTCATTAACTAGGATCAATAGTTTATCGTAATAATGAATGGATGAGAATGTGGTTCATAGAATCAAAGAGGATAGTTGAGCCAGAGAATGCTTCAAGAGCATTATGTATGTGAATTCGCTTAGCTACTGATGAGATTAAATGATTTTTTTTTTTATATAAGACAGCTATAAGACCGGCAACGCTTTATGCATAAGAATGTTAGCCAATTAAAAGAATGTGTCAAAAACATGAGTGTACGATAACCTAAATATCGGAGACGACATGAGCATGTTAGTTGGATGTAGCTCCCATAGAAAATAATCTAAGGAAGAACAAATTTAGATGATTGGAACTTGCATTGGAGGCTTGTATATACGGTATTTAGGAGTAGTGACGAAATCGTAGCTAATCTTACAGGCTAGATGTAGGCCAAATGAACATGAATGAAGTCAAGAAATATGTCTGTTTAAGTGAGAAGACGGTCCTTGCTAGAGCTGAATTAAAGAAAATAATTTATGTAGCCAGCCCTAAAAGTTTGGAATGAAACCTTACTATTGTTTGTGTATTGAACTTGATGCAACAGCGATATTAAAAAAATTTAGTCACTTGACAACAGAACTAGTCGACCAAACCATACATAACAAACAAGCACCAAGAGATATTGCCAAATCATGACATTGATATAGAGAAGAAAAAGGCGTACCATATAGATGATTATAAACAACTCTAGTAGCTCCAATCGCACCGATGCACTGTAATAGGGCAGAAAGTGTGCTCTCCGACTTAACGAACACAAGAGGAGTCCCGAGCGTTCTCAAGGAGCTATTGAGTTGAGCAAGCGACTGCTTCATCCACCATAGAGAACATCTGCCAGGATAGAACTGCCCTTCCTCTTCAGGACACCATATAAATACAGGAAGAACACAACCATCTCTGCAAGCTGAAGCCAAGGCCGGATTGTCTTCAATCCTCAAGTCCCTCCTAAACCAAACAATGGTCTTGGATGAACTTCCCATGATCACACCACGGCTCTACATTACAAACTGTTAAGAATATAATTAGTTATGAGTATGTTTAGTTCGTAGATATTAGTTATGAGTATATTTTGTTATTAGATTTAGAGGTGATCTATAACTCTCTCTAAATATAGATTTGTATGGCTCTTATTTAATTATATCAATAAATTATTTTCTCTTGATTCTTTTCATGGTATCAGAGTTTTGAAAAGAATTGAGGATGTAATACCCTAGAACGATCGTACATTAATTAATTATATTAAATAAATATGTTGGGCATTTATATTATTATTGTTATTGGGTTATGATTGATGTTTGGATGGTTATCATGATAATCGTAATGTTTTGCCTTGCCTTGATCTCTAGTCCGAATTGATATAATATTGGTATCCGACCCGCATGCATGTTAACCTATTACATTTTGTTAGTATTTAAGTTTTATTGCTAATCGTATATATTTTTTTCCATATAATATATGTTAAAATATCATGAAATAAGAAAAGGGTATTATATTAATAGAATATATTTATGGTTATCTAGTTTGTTAATTAAAGGATAATTAGTATCTAATATTTTGTTTGCTAATCTATTAACATCTGTTTTAATATCCATACAATATATTCACTACTACAATAAGGGGTTGCTCCTACAGCTATAAGAATCCGTAGGGGCAACTTTTTATTGCCCCTACGGATTAATCCGTAGGGTCAGCGATTTGTCCCTGCGGTACCCTACGGATTAATTAAAAAAATATTAAAATGTAATCTTTTATTTGTCCCTATGGAGCCGCAAGAGAAGGCCCTACAGATTAATCCATAGGGGCAACGAAGGGTTATTTATAAAAAAAATAAAGCCCGAAAATTTCCTCATCGTTCCCAAAATTTCCCAACTCCCCCACGATCGATCTCCTGCGCACGCCTCCTCACCACCACACTCGCGCGTGCCTCCTCGTCGCCGGTACACGCATCGTCGACTTCCTCGTCGTCGTTGGCCGCACAACCCGCGAGCTCGTCGTCGACTGTGTCTTGTCAACAGCAGAATCCCGGCCTCCTCCACCTCGTCGAGCAAAACTACTACTGAGGTGAGCTAATTTCAATTTTGAACTTATAATTATGCTTTTTTGTGTTATTGTTGATTTTAGGGTTAGGGTTAATTAGGTAGGGTTCGGGTTCGGGTTCGGTGTAGGGTTTGGGCTAGGGTTAATTAGATAAGGTTAGGGTTAGTTTAGCTTAATTAGGTAAAATAGGGTTGGTGATGATTAGGGTTAGGGTTAATTAGATTAATTAGGGTTAATTTTGATTTAGGCTGGAGTTAATTTGGATTGGGGTTTGGGTGATGATTAGGGTTAAGTTAATTTGGGTTGGGGTTTGGGCTAGGGTTAATTTGGGTTAATTAGGTAAAATAGAGTGTATTTGTGTTAGGGTGTTGATTAGGGTTAATTTGGGTTAATTAGTTAATTGGGTTAATTAAGGTTGGGTTTAGAGTGCACTAGTTCCTTCACGACGATACTCGATGATAACGTAAACGTACAACTTTACTGTAAACGTAATAAAAATTTATTCTAAACTAAAAACTTCAAACCCTTAATAACGAAATGTAAATGTAAAACCTATTCAAGTTAAAACCACTATATGATACTCGATGATAATATGAAACTTTCATATTCTCATCGATACTCATATGTGAAAATCAAAGCGCGACTTAGTCCCCGTTTATCGGTTAACATACGTTTGATGTTCGTCGTGACATAGAACTATACGAAAATTGTTAAATATTGGACGGTATAGTTCGGTACTAACAATCGTCGTGTAGTTTATGTGACGAGAAAATTCAATCGTATGATAACCGATAGATTTGTCTAGTATGGACAAGTTAGGAATGTATAAAGCAAACACCTGCATTCATTTGTGTTTTCATTCGTTTCGAGTTATTTCGTCGGTACTTTTCCGCTGGTTCTCCGTATACAAAGATAAATTAGATATTTATTTCAACGTTGTTTCACAGCATTGAAATGGTTATCTATTCTATTACAGTGTACTCGGAGAACAGCGGGGAGGTGCTGCCGAAATTTACTCGAAACGGATGAAAGTACAAGCGAATGGGTGTCTGCTCTATACATTCTTAATGGGATAGAAGCCTTACCCCCAACAGCCGAAACACACACATACAACACGAATACACAACAATCGCACACACAAAACACATACACACTAACAACCCTACACTTAAACGAAATCATAAATTGAAACACACACACAGAATACAACTCATACTTGGGTATCTTCAAATCTAACTTTTTTTTATGGATAATTTATTTTTTTCAACGACAAACTTGCATCTACGGATTTCTTCTTTGTCAGTAACCATTCCGTTCTTAGATTTCTTAATATAGTCACCATAACCTACAATTTATATGTTATACAATCTAACATGACCCATGAGTACATCAGAGTTAAGGACTGGATGTACGTGGATTGGCAACAACGCATGCAATCTAAGTTTGTCGCGGGAGTTGCTGCTTTCATTGAATTTGCACGCGCACATAATAAGATCGTGTTAGAGAAGATTCTCTGCCCGTGCGATAGATGTAGGAATAAGTACTGGCGGAAGGTAGAAATCGTAGAGCTTCATATCGTTAAACATGGTTTTACTAAACTTTATACAACTTAGCTATATCACGGGAAAGGACAAGAAGAAGACAGTAATATCTTAGAAGAAGAAGGAGAAGACGGTAATGCGGCAAAAGAAGAAGACGGTAACTTCTTTTCAGGAGAAGAAATGGAGGATAAGGTAGAGGCTGCCCTAGGTGATAGTATTCCTACCGAAGATGATATTCCTTCCGGTCAAGGACCGCGTGCGGATAAGTATGAAAAATTCATGAATGATACTAGAAGACCAATTTATGAGAATACAAAGTATTCCACCCTATCATGGTTCGTCCAACTTTTCCAGATTAAGTGAATAAATAGATAGAGCAACAGGTCATTCATAATACTTCTGAAGTTCCTGGAAAATTCTATGCCCCCGGGAAATAACGTGCCTAACAACTGGTACGGAGCCCAGAAGATAATGTCTGATTTGGGTCTGAAATATGAGAAGATTCATGCATGTCCCCAAAATTATGTGTTGTACCGGAAAGAGAATTCAGATTTGAAAGAGTGTCCAACATGCGGAGAGGCTGGGTATAAGCCGAAAGAATATGATAAGAAGCCCGATATACCTGTCAAGATAGCACGATACTTTCTCATAACATAGAGGCTGCAGAGGCTATTCAGGTGCAAGAAAACAGCCGAGGCAATGATTTGGCATCACCGTGCTGCTCCAAGCGAAGATGGAAAAATGAGTCATCCAAGAGATTCACCGGCATGAAAGGATTTCGATAGGAGGCACAAAATATTCAGTAGTGATCCTCGCAATGTCAGGCTCGGACTCGGTAGTGATGGTTTCTGCCCATTCAACTATATGGCTGGAAGCCACAGCACATGGCTCATTGTAATGATAGTTTATAATCTGTCGTCTTAATTGGCTATGGATCAATCCTACTTTATGATACCTCTTCTTATTGACGGACCAAACTCACCGGGAAAAAATATCGACGTCTATCTCCAACCTCTGATCGATGAATTAAAATCTTTATTCATTGATGGTGTAGAGACTTACGATACAAACACAGATACAACCTTCATACTGTGTGCGGCTTTAATATGGACAATTAATGACTTTCCTGCATATGGAATGTTATCAGGTTGGTCCGTACATGGTCACAAAGCATGCCCTTATTGCCATCAATATACAACATCGAAATTCTTGAATTTTAGCAAGAAAGTTTGTTATTGCGGTCATCGGCGTTTCCTGCCACTAGACCATCCCTACAGGTTAGACGCTGTTCACTTTAATGGCCATCAGGAGCTTCTTGGGCCTCCAGCCTCATTGTTCGGAGAGAACGTGACTGCTCAGTGGGATGGTTACGATAATGTGACCTTCGGGATAGATCCGGCAAAACAGGTCAAACCACCCTACTGAAACAAGTTAAGCATTTTCTACGAGCTTCCGTACTAGTCAACAAATTTAGTGCGTCATTGCCTGAACGTCATGCATATAGAGAAGGGAGTATCCCAGCACGTACTCAACTTGCTTCTTTGTAAAGACGGAAAATCGAAAGACAACCTCCGTGTTCGGATGGATCTTCAGAACCGAAAAATTAGGAGTGAATTGCATCCTAAACCGATAGCGGATAAACCAGGCAAGTTTATACTTCCCAATGCCGCGTATTATATGTCACAACCGGAGAAGAAAAAGTTCCTGCAGGTGTTGCATGATTTGAAAGTTCCTACAGGTTTCTCAGGATTATTTAGCAAGAAGATAAAAATTGTGAAAGGCAAGATCGATGGACTGAAAAGTCATGATCACCATGTTATTATGGAGCACCTTCTCCTATTAGCCATCAGGACTTTCCTTCCCGAATCGGTTGGTATAGTAATTAATAACTTTTTTGCTTTTTTAGAGAATTGTGCGCTAAAACCCTGGATGTTGTGACGCTGGAGAATCTAGAAAATTCTATTTTATTGATACCTTGCAAACTTGAGCGTATTTTTCCACCGTCATTCTTCGATATCATAATACACCTCCTGACGGTTCATCCTGTAACCGAAGCTAAGTTAGCCGGAACGGTACAATATCGATAGATGTATACCATCGAAAGGTACGTGGAATTTTTCGTTTCACGCAATTTGTAAAATTATTGTTGTTCAATATGCCCGTATTTATTTATTTAAAATGTTTTTCTTTAGGTACCTTTACACTCTAAAAAAGTATATACGCAATAAAAATCGACCAGAGTGTTCTATCATGCAAGGTTATCTTCTAGATGAAGTAACCACATTTTGTTCCCGCTATCTGGACGAAACATTGAGACGAAGCTTAACCGGTCTCAGAGAATTCAGAACGGGCCATATGGTAAAGCTGATTATAAGAGAGTAGACACTATATTTATCAACAAAATATATCGGTTTATCCTCCTCAATAGCGTATGTCTCGAAGAAATTAGAGACTAAATTTTTTTGGATTAATTGTTATATTTGTGTTTGTGTGTATATGAAATGATATAATATTAATAACATAATTTATTGTTGAGAACAGAATTCATTTTAATGAGGTACGTGAGGGGCATCCTGATTGGAATGATGAACGATTGGAAAAATATCGTCAGGATAATTTTTGCGATTGGGTTGCAGATCATGTAAGTTGTTCGAATAATATGTTATTGCTACCGGTCTTAATCTAAAATTATATCGTTATGTATTTGTCATAAAATTTGTTTTGTCAGATCCACGATCTGAACTTGTTTGCATCATTAGAGATAGATTCAAGATATTTAGCTCAGTTTCCTAGTATGAAGGTTGCATATTATAAAGGATTCGGTGTCCTTAGATACAAATTTAAAGTTAAGGATATAGAAACATCTCGAACCACTCAGAATAGTAGGATTGCGACCGTAGGATCGGATGGTGTGATTTATTATGGATACTTAAATTGCATACTTGGCATCCAAATATCCCGGACGATCAGAACCGTTTTATATATTTCAATGTACTTGGTACGATACAGAACCGATACGGATAAGTGGCGAAACAATCTCGGGACTTGGAAAGATAAATATGGATTGACTAGTGTGAGCACACTTCGATTTTACGGTCAGGACGATCCTTTTATCTTTCTGAACCAAGTGTTCCAAGTATACTACACACGGTATTTGAAGAATCCGGGATGGAGTGTCGTATGCCGTTGGAAACCCAGAGATGTTTACGATGTCTCAGAATTCGAGGACAGTGATGAGGATGAAGAAGAGAGAAAACTTGGAGTGCTCCGACCGTCTGTTTCAAAAGGCGGGTTGTCTTCGGCTGATCGTGAAGTTACGTGGGTTAGAAATGATATCGATGATGAAATCCAAGTAGATATGTTTAATGCGTCTGCGAAACGGAAAAGGTTATCAGTAATGTTATATTATTACTCGACATTTCTACGATCTATACATATATTGCATGCATATGTAATGATTGTACTCTTATCTAGGTTTGACGACAACGACCGGAGCAGCGAGGGGCGGCAGGAGTACCAGCCGCGGCAGAGCAGTTCTGCCGCCTGGAGAGCTGCGTAAGGAGCTTCATAGGGCCGGTCTTGCATCCCGATCGGAGACCCCTTCGAATGACTCCTTCCGTGTGGACTTTACCACACCTTCAGGTATATTGCATGCATATTCATTTTGAATGTAATATTATAGATATACACGCATATTTATTTCAAAAGTACTTATATAGTCAATGCTTAATTGTCTAGTTGTTGGTGGTGCGTCCATATCAGATGTGGAGGCCACTACCACACCTGCAGGTATGTTTATATTTCCTATAGTGCATGCATATTGATTTAGAATGTTATATCATAAATATACACACATTCTTTTTGCTCTTATTTAGATAATCATTTTTTCATTGTCTAGCTATAGGTGGTGCCTCCACATCTCGGGCAGAAACCATCACCGCACCTGCGGGTATGTTCATAAATACACACATTCTTTTTGCAATTACTTATATAATCTATTTTTAATTGTCTAATTATAGGTTGTACGTCCATATCTGGCGCAGAGGCCGCGCCCGCCACTTCCGTACCCTCCGCTCAGTCTGTAGGTTAGTATGAATAAATATAAAATATTTATTCATTTTATATATCCTCTAAGAATAAACATGAACTTCATGTAATTTTATCGTCAATGTTTATTTTCTAGTTGGAGGGGATCCGTCCACGTCCGGGTCACCGGCTGTTCCTCACCGGAAGAACTATCGTCCCGTTCGTGCTGCTGCTCGGGCCGAGGCTCGTGCTGCTGTCGTCGGAGGTATATATCGCACTTCAATTTTCGTTGATCCTTAATTTCTTAATACCACTTTGTCTTAATATTGCTTGTCTTGATATTTCTTATAGATACAGGGCAGCCCCATTCCGAGAGGGGGACTTGTGGGTCGAATCAGTTCCACAGGCTGAGGCCCGACAGAGCTAGGGGGAGGCACCATCCTCCTTTTCTTTACCCCCGATTATCGCTATACCGGCGATTATGCCGAGAGGTTCGGCCGGTATATGGGGGATGAGAGCCGCATCCTAAAGAAGTATCCACTTCACGTTGAGTGAGGCGATAAGCACCGGCACTCATTTGCCCTCTTCTGGGATCAGGCTCGGATATTAATATATATTTTCATTTGACTTATCCAATATATTTATTATTATTTAACACTTGCAATTTAAATACATTGTTTTTTGGTATTTGCAGTTGGATTACGACTTTCAGCCTATATCCGACCCTGATCACCCTGAGAGAGTGCTCGATCTTCACGCTCTGTACCAGGGCCTGATGAAGAACATGCAATCAAAAGTCCGATACAATAGGAACGAGCTGAAGATCGACTGCTATTCTTTATTGATGGCAACCCCCGAGGCAGAGAGAACGGCTCTCCTACATACTCCGGCCTTTGCGAGAGTCGACGTAGATACATGGCCCCTCTTTTACCAATAT
Organism: Agapanthus africanus; assembly: GCA_030015575.1. Classification (NCBI taxonomy): domain Eukaryota; kingdom Viridiplantae; phylum Streptophyta; class Magnoliopsida; order Asparagales; family Amaryllidaceae; genus Agapanthus; species Agapanthus africanus. Next base: position 535,396,782 of record JASDDO010000010.1, on the reverse strand, counting down.
TTCGTCTTTCAGCGCAAACAGGTTTGTAATTTAAATGTAATTCATTATTTAGTATATAATTTGTTTTTTTTTTGTTGCTTAATTAGAAAACAAAATCTGAATGTGTTATGCAGAAAGAGGCCAATCAAAATAAGAAGAAAAGGAAGTCGGCGAAGAAGGGTCGCCCCACTTATACAGGTGGCTCGAGGAACATTACTCGTGCCATGGATGCGTCGGTAAATTACAATAGATCTATTTTGATATAATGTAAATTTAAGAGTTATTTTATAATATATGTAAATTTTTGGTGAATTGCAGAGAGCTAAGACCATGGCGCAGGGTGGTACACCGAGCATGGTGACCGCGTATCTTGCTGTCCACGGCACCTCGACAGATCCCGTTACGGACGAGCTTCGATTCCTCGACACCGCTACCCAGGAGTATTGCGCAAGTGTTAATATTTATTCTAACACGTTTGAAATTTTTGTTTTGAAAAGATCAAATTTAAATGATATACTTAAATTTTAATGGTTAATGTGGGTGGAGTGGAGGCATCGAGGATCGATTTTACTGGACAGACCGATCCAATACTACTGACCCCGATCCTAGATGCCGCACACGGAGGGCACTACGGTGGTTGGGAGAGAGGCCTGGGACTGGGTCCTAGCAGGGCTCATATGAGCTTGGACTCCACTCCAGCGGTTACTTCTCCTACCCTCGTGAGCGACGTCTACAGCATGATGTTGCCGCCTTGAAGACGACCGTCGAGAAGTTGAAGGAGATGGTACGTATACTACTTAATAGTAAAATATTATATCATATTATAGATAGTAACATATGATACGAATTCAATTAGAATCTAATACATTACCTAAGTCCCTAAGTATTCTTAGATTGGGGTTTCGCAATAACCTGATAATGATACGAATTCGACTACAATCTAATACACCGTTCTTACTCGTTTATTTCACACAATTTAACAGATGCGACATGCTATTACGGCTGCGGCTCCACATGCATCTCCTTCGGCTGCGGCTCCGCAAACCACTACCTCGGCTGCGGTTGCGCAGACCACTCTTGCAGCTCTGCAGCCCGCTCAGACTCCTGCACAGTCCGCTCCTTCATTAGACGAGTTTTTGACGACTCAGGGCTGCACCGAGGAGCAGATACGCCAGATTACGGCGTTTATCAGAGGTGGAGCGGTACCGAGCTAGTGTAGCTTTTTTATATATTTTTGAGGATGTATGTACTTATCTGATATATATTGTATATTTTTTGGACGATATTGGTGGTTGTTTGCTTGTTCACGATGATTTAGATTGATATCGTATTCTGTTTGTCTATTTCTTTTATATATTATGCATGAGATATTGATTATGAATATTTCTGTATTTGGTTATATGATGTATATATTATTGTGCACAGGACGGGGGAAAAACAGGAATCCCCGTTTTTAAAAAAAACCCTGATATTTTGTCCCTACGGATTAATCCGTAAAGCCATCACATTTAGCCGTAGGTTCAAAATTTCATGATACTTGATATTTTGTCCCTATGGATTCAGTAACAGGGATAAAACTTGCCCCTACGAAGTAATCCGTAGGGGCATTTATCAGGCCCTACGGATTAAACCGTAGGGGCAAGTATTTTATTTTATAATAAATTAAATAAATATTATGTCCCTACGGAGTAATATGTAGGGATACATGTCCCTACGGAGTAAGGCGTAGAGGCAATTATTACTCCGTAGGGGCATGTTCATGGTGAAGACTTGCACCTGCGAGGGAATTTTATGTCTTTACGGACATATCCGTAGGGGCAGTTGTTTGTCCCTACGGCTAAATCCGTAGGGACAACCCATTGTTGTAGTAGTGATTATCAAATATTAGTTTTATAACCAAAAATATTATGGTTATCTAAGTAATTAAATATATGATAATTAGTTTTAAGTTTGTTTGCTAATCTAATAATATCTTATTTTAATGTTCATATAGTATATTTAAATATTAGATATATTAGTATGTTCTTTTAACAAAAGATATATTTTGGTTTGATAACTTTAAAAGAAATATATTTTATTATGGTAGTTTTAAATAAAAGATATGCTTAGATATTGTTAATCTTTTGAGAATCTTTAGATGATCCTTAAACAAATATTTTAGGGGTGTATTGTGAGAAGTTTAAGTTTTAGGGGGGTTTTATTTGAGATTTGCATTAACATATACATATATATATATATATATATAACCCATTATTTATCTCTTTTTTTCAAAAAAAAATCTTATTCTCTCTCCAATCACTCTCTCATCTTCCTCTCTAATATAAACCTAAACCGGCCCTCTTCACCCACGTTTTCATTTCCTCCAAACCCATCACCCTCGACCGCTGCAACGACAGACCCCAACTCCAGACAAGACCGATCACCATCAAATCGCAGCCATCTTCCTCGTCTTCGTCGTCACCGAGACAAGTATCTAATACTTGTTCGTACATGCTAGCTACGACCGTAATATTATTTATCTATAACGGTTAAAATTTGTATATATTTTAAGAGAATAATCATGCTTAATTGATAATGTTATTTTGATAGGTATTAATTGTTGCAGATGATTAACTAACATTGTCTACAGTTTAATATTTGAATATATATATATATAACTCGTTTTGCTAACTGTTGCAACTTGAAACTTAGCCCAAGTCTTTTCAGGAAATAGTGTACATAATAATGAAACCCTTGTTGAAACTCAAATTATGATCATTAGTTTATATTAGATATAATAATCGTTGTTGCAAAATATGGTTTGAAAATATTATACTTTACACATGAAATGTCGTCGCCAAGCGGATACGACAAATCTGGAAATCTTATAAAATTCATTATAAATCATAGAAAAATTATTAGCATATGTTCTTTAGTTCGTTACGAAGCTAACTCAGAATACTGCAACCCGGTGAAATATTTACTTGCAAAATAAATTGTTTAAATAACGTAAACTGCAAAAGAAAATAACTCTAAACTGCTGTCCAGGAAATTCCAGTAGCAAACTTTCAACTTCGAATGTTCATAACTTTTTGTAAGAATAACATGAAATGCTTTAACTTATAAAAATGAAAACCTTATTGAATTAGTTTTATTTTGGTACGTGACACGTCCCTTTTGGAGCATGTTTGTTATTTTTAAATTATTTTACAAATCAGAATGACGCTGAATTTCTGAACACAACTTTCTTAAGCATGGTTAATCAACACCACTTTTATTGTTATTAATCGGATTGAATATATTATCCTTGTTAATACTACTATCTTGATCTTATAGATGATATAATTATGTTATCCCTTACATGCTTGTATACCGATTTATGACATATATCACCGCTATCCTGTTATTTTTACTGTACTGTTATCGTTATCATGCCAGTACATACTTGCCATGTAATGTTTATCAATACCAACAATCCTAATATTGACTTGATTGACCTGACATGTTGTCCTGATGGACGTAACATGTACATGCATGTTCCTGTGTTGGCATTAGGTAGATATTATTTCTATACTTGACATGAACATGATAACCTGGGGAAATTTAGAATGAAATCCAACTTGTAACTCAACAGTTATTGATTGCTAGAGACAGATCAGTCGATACAAGTTTCGGGCTTCGGAATGGTAATGCTGACATCATTCATTTATACATGACATTATTTTACTGCCTAGCGACACGTCTCGGATTCAGCCCCGAGAATCATGACCGTGGCCCCGGACACGCACGGGATACTATTGAGTTACATCGAGAATTCCATTGATTGGTTTCAAATACTTTTAAGATAGATAGTATAGCGACGTGAACCCTTAGAATACACATGATAGGGTTGATACCGATATCTTGCTTGTTACATCACATGTACTGCTATTGCTTATCGTTTATACTCATGGCATCTAGTTCTTGCATATGGTATATTCTATCTTATACTGGTTATATTATTATAATATTTATGACACACTGACATCTGGGTTTTGCATGGCCCAGATACTTGACCTTAGCACAGAAGGATTGTGATTATTTCGAAAGGATTGCTGATTGGTGAGAAGCATCCCAATGATCTAGTTCTTATTGATGGTTTAGTTATTCTTTTATTTTCTCGGATCTTTATTACTTCCGCTATTGTTTCCTGTGATTATTTCTTATGGCTATTGGATATATGATAGATTTATTATTATAGTATTCTTGATTATTGATCGACAGGCGTAATGTGACTATGGAAGGATATTTCCTTACCGTAGGTAGCATGATTGACTTTGTTACGTTCCCGTATTTGAGTATATTAAAAAGCGAGGCATGACAGAGGAAAACCCTAATTTCCCAAACCCTAACACTAATTTCCCTAGCCGCCGCCTTCCTATACCCTTGCTACTGCCCTCCTCTGCCCTTCATTCTATAGCCCTTCGCACCAGCACCATGCCGCACCAGCACCACGTCGCACCATACCGCACCAGCAACAGCAGCACGCACCACACACAGCAGCCCTCACCGCATCAAACTGAATGGACTCCACGCACCCGGCAACAGCCTTTGCAGCCGCAGCCCTCTGCTTGTGGATTGCCTCCTCTAATGATGTCGCCTCCTCCATGCCAATAGCGGCTCTCTCGAACCCTACTCCTAGCCCTCGCCAACAGCCGCATGGCAACATTCGTCTCCGCTCCTCTTGGTTAATGAAGATGATCCTTCGATCGTCTTACTCTGAATTCTTTATACTTGTACTCGCTTGGGTGTTCGGCAACCTTGTTCTCGCTCTCTCGTGATTTACTTCTGCGCCATTAATCATGAATTCAGATTCGGTCTCAATTACTGCTCATGGTCGTCCCCTATTACTGCTCGTGGTCGTGGTTCCCGTGGATGTAATAGTACCGGTCTTTATTGTGCCTATTGCGGCGGCACTAATCATCGCGAAGACCGTTGTTGGGAGAACCATGACTATCCTGATGATACACCTACAGCTCGCCAGACATTCATACCGGTTGCTACTGACCGATCTTCCTCTTCTCTCAGCCATTTACTTTTATCCAGTACTGAATGGAGCCAGTTACGTCATCTCCTCTCTTCTGTAGCTCCTGCCAACCTTTTTACTCCGTCACGTATAACGTTTCTTTCTCATTATAATTCATGGGTCGCTGATTCCGGCGCCTAACATCATATGTCTCGTGATGGACCATCTGATCTTGCTTCTAGTCCTTACAAGTTTATTTTCATGGCTGATAGTAATACCACACTTGTCTCTGGCTTTACTGATTTAGCACTTCATCTTTACACCTGAAAAATTCTTTAAATGTGCCATCTTTAAAACAATCTGCTTTCTATTTGTCAGCTTAGAAATAATTCTAACTGCTTCGTAACATTTTATCCATCTCATTTTGAGATACATGACCTTCTGAAGAAGCAACGGATTGGTGAAAGGCATGAACAGAATGGACTGTACTACGTTGATCACATTCCCAGTACGTCTACAGCCGTCTCTACTATTCGGTGGCATCAACGACTTAGTCACCCTCCTCTTTCTTCTTTACGTACTATCTATACTGCATTCTCTTATTTTATCAGAATTCAGGTGTGAATCATGTATTCTTGGTAAACACCATCGCTCCTCTTTTCCTCCAGTTAATTAAAGACATGATTTACCTTTTAGTTTAGTTCACTCCGATATTCGGGATCCCTTTAAATTTCCTAGTGTGTTTGATTATAAATATTTTATGACCTTTATTGATGATCATTCACGCATGACTTGGTATCTTTAAAATCTTCGTAGCTGAGATTAATAACCAATTTGGTGTTTCGGTAAAGGTTCTTTGTTTAGATAATATTAAGAAATATATTAGCACGGAGTTTACTGCATTTTGTCAGACCAATGGTATATTGCGTCAAATTTCATACTCTTATACCCCTCAGCAAAATGGGATCGTTGAACGGAAGAATCGACATTTGCTTGAGGTTGCTCGTTCTCTTGTTTTGCATATGCATGTCCCTAAAGGATTGTGGAATTGTGCGGTCTTAGCTGCCTTTTTTATATTAATCGCATGCCTTCTCTGGTCCTAGACAACCAGTCCCCTTTCTCTATTTTGTTTCCACATGGCAACCCGTTTCCTATTCCTCCTAAGGTGTTTAGTTGTCTATGTTATCCTCATATTCTAGGTCCTTATATTGACAAGCTTGATCTTAGAGCTACACGAATGGTATTTGTAGGTTGCTCACAATCTTAAAAAGGGTATGTTTGCTTTGATCCTGCCACATCTAAAGTTCATGCTTCTTGTGATGTGACCTTCTTAGAAGATCAAGCATATTTTTCACCACCTATTAAGGACCCCACTCCTATTATTCTTGTTCCTCACCTACCTTCGTCAGAACTTGATTCGTCTGTTCAACATGTGAACCCTAGTTTTCAGCATGTAGCCCTTTATCCATAAGTGTATTACCGTCGTAAGAAAGTTGTCCCAACCCTTCCCACTAAAACTTCTTCTAACTATTCTTCTGTATGTACTCTTATACAATCCAATGTTCCTGATACTCTACCGCTGCTGCCTTCAGAAAATATCTCTCTTCCTATTGCCTTATTCAAGAGTAAGCGTTCATGTACTACTGCATATCCAATTTCTAAGTTTGTTTCCTGTCATAGACTCACATCATCTGCTAGTCAGTTTGTTTCTTTCTTGTCGGGCATCACCCTTTCTTCCTCTGTTCAGGAAGCTCTTCAGCACCCAGATTGGCATGCAGCTATTTTAGAGGAGATTACCGCACTGTGCTCTAATCATACTTGGAAATTAGTACCTCCGCCTTTAGATAAGAAGGTAGGTTGTTGATGGGTCTTTACTGATAAACATAATCCAGATGGGACGATTGACCGTCTCAAGGCTCGATTAGTGGCCAAGGTTTTACTCAGCAGTATGGTTTGGATTATGTTGAAACTTTTTTGCCGGTTGTCAAATTGATCTCGCTTCGTGTTCTTATATCCTTGGCTCTTTCTAAGGCCTGGCCTCTTCATCAGCTTGGTGTGAAGAATACCTTACTTAATGGCGATCTTTCATTAGACTATTTATATGCAACAGGCTCCTGAGTGACCGGAGAGTCTATGGGTTGTCTTCTGTATAAATCGTTATATGGATTGGAGCAGTCACCGCGTGCCAGCTTTGAAAAGTTTAATACAGTTCTATGACAGATTGGTTTCAAACGCAGTCGCGCCGACACATCTCTTTACACATAATCGTTCTCAGGGCAGGATAATTGTATCGGTGTATGTTGATGACATTATCATTACTGGAGATGATTCTGCTGCATCTTTAAGGTGAAAGAATATTTGACTTCGCACTTCTATACCAAGGACTTTGGGCCACTTAGATATTTCCTTGGAATTGAAGTATCGCGGAATTCTGGTGATTACAGCTCTCTCAGCGCACGTATGCACTTGATCTTCTATCTGAGACAAGATTTCTGAGATGTAAACCAGCAAGCATCCTAATAGATTCCTCAGTTAAGCTTTCTCGATTGAGCTCTACCTCGGATCCTCCACTACTTGACTCAGGACGAAATCGACGTCTAGTTAGGAAACTTATTTACCTCACCGTCACTCATCCTGACATTGCCTTTGCCGTTAGCATGGTGAGTCGGTATATGCAGAATCTTTGTCCGCTCACCTTAAGGCGGTTGAGTATATTCTCATATACATCAAAGGTTCTCCAAGATAGGGTCTTCTTTACACACCATTATCTATGTTGTCGCTCATAGCCTTTGCGGATGCTGATTTTGCTGGATCCATTAATGATCGTCGTTCCACGAGTGGCTATTGTGTCCTTTTGGGAGGAAACTTGGTTACATGTTGGAGTAAAAAGCAAAATGTAATATCTTGTTCTTCTGCAGAGGCTGAGTATAGATCTATGGCGCATATAGTTGCTAAGTTCGTATAGCTTACCTCTCTTCCGACAAATCTTGGGGTTTCTTCTCTTCCGACTACACTCTTCTGTGATAATAAGACCGCAATCCATATTGCTGAGAATCCAGTTTTTCATGAGCGGACCAAGCATATTGAAATAGATTGTCACTTTATTTGTGACAAGGTGACAGATAAAGTGGTTGCACTCCAATAAGTTTCTTTTTCGACTCAATTAGCAGATATCCTTACCAAACCTCTTTCTCGACCGGTTTTCGCTTGTCTTTTGTTCAAACTTGGTATGATTGATATTTATGCAACAGCTTGCGGGAAGTGTTAAGAATATAATTAGTTATTATATATTAGTTATGAGTATGTTTAATTAATAGATATTAGTTATGAGTATATTTTATTATTAAATTGAGAGGTGATCTCTCTCTCTCTCTCTCTCTCTCTCTCTCTCTATATATATATATATATATATAGATTTGTATGGACTCTTGTTTAATTATACCAATAAATTATTTTCTCTTCATTCTTTTCACAAAACAAAACCACCCATCATTTGAGTTACAAATAGACAAAATCTGAACCAAGTTAACTACCAATGTCCTAATTTGTGTCTAGGGTAACAAGATGCGTCTGAACTTTGAACCAAACCAATTATTACAAATCAGTCAAAGAAAAAAAAATTATAAGGAATGTAGCAATACATTACAAACCAAAAACCCCACCTATAGAAATGGAAACTATAGTAAAACAAATCTGAACCAAGTTGAGTACCAGAGTCCTAATAAGTGTCTAAAGTATCAAACTGCAGCAGAAATCAATTGAAGTAAACCCAACTGCCCCAAATCCTTCAACGAAACATGTTTTTACAAGGAATGTAGAATTTAAAAGCAATATATTACAAACCAAACCATATGAAAAGAAACGGAAATAAAATAGAAGAACTAATTATTAAAAAACCTGACCAGGTTGAAACCAGAGTCTTAACCTGTCTCTTGAAAGGACGGAAACTACATCGAAAATCAATTATACATCACAAAAAACAAGCCAAACCCCATCACTAGAAATGGAAAAATGAGAGAATTACAATCCCAGGTCTGGACCAAATTGAGTACCAGACTCATAATCTTCCCTAAATGTATCAGAACTTCTTCCCAACTCAATTTTTAAGTATGCTCATCTGCTCCAAAACCTTCAAAGAAACCTATCTTAATAAATAATATAGAAATTTAGGATAATGCATTACAAACCAAAACCCTCATCACTAGAATAGGGAAAAATATTAGAATTGCAACCTAAAATATAAAAAAGTAAAGTAACAAGATTCCTGATCTATTTTAAAAAGCACCAATCTACATTGAAAAAATGATTTAAAGTCAACCCAACTGCACCAAATCCATCAAAGTAAAAAGGAAGTGGAATTCAGAAGCCATACCTGAAAATAGAACTGAATAGGAATTCAAAGGCCAAGCTGCTCTTCCAACAGGGGCATCAATCCAAACTGAGGAGCTTCATTGAACTTGCATGCTAATAAAGGAATCAAACTGAGAAACCCCAAAATTTCGAACCCCAGGTTCCAATCTCAATGGAAAACTTTATTTCCAATCCCAACCCATTCATTATCTTAACACATCCTAGATTGTTTTTCCTAAATCCCAATGAACACAAAAGGTGAAGTACCAATAAGAAAAGGTTTATTGTCCTGTATTAACAAATAAAGGTTACCCAACAAAGAAATGCCCCACATGGCCCCAGTCTTGACAGCCTCATCCTCAATTGATTACATAAATATTGGTATTACTTTATTTATTAAAATTTATGGGTTAACTGTCAATGTAATTAATTCCTGAAACGGTGGTCATATCTAATGCTCTACAGAAAGCATAGGTAAAGTTTATAAGAACTAAAAAAACATGGAAGAATACGGATGACACTAATAAAGGCAAAGTTTACAAGGACAGTTATTTATAATGGTATCCCCCCCCGCCCCTTCCTCTTTTAGAGAGTTAGGCTTATATAATGAGATTGCCACAAAGGTGAGAGGCGGCATTCAAAAGAAAAGGAATAGCTCCAAATTTAGACCAAATTTTTTTATGAGAAGCATTAAAAAAAATACACTCATCTTAACTAAATAAAATCATTATTTAACAATTCTACTGGATATCCTGCAACCAAGGTTTGAAACTCAGGATCGGTATCGGATAGCTAACTTCGGATCGGAATCGGCCGTCTCGGTCATATCGGCCGTCTCGAATCAAAGATATCGGATGTTTTTATATTGACCGATTAAAACAATGTATAAAAAATGTAATTTTTTTTATATAGTTCGTATAAGAGACTAGAAGTATTTTGAGAACTTTTTAATATTATATTCTTTTATCTTATGATATTGAATTTCATTTGTGTTTTACCTTATATTTTGTAAGCTTATGTTTGGTTTTTTGCTTTTCATTTTATTTTATGTTATTAATAAACATAAGATATTTTGATTATTATTAAACAATGACATGTTTTGGTAATCAAAAGCTAAAATGTATCTCTCTTCCCTCACCCCGTATTCCTCAGAATAAGCTTAAATCGGCCTAACTCGGTTTGACTCGGCATTGATCGGAGCCGATTCCTATGAAACTTACCAACTCTTGGCCTGCAATGGCCGATCCCGAGTTTCTGATTGCTTTTCGGATCCCCGCTTCAAAATCCGATTCGAATCGGGGTCGGTCGATTTTTCATACCTTGTAAGTAACATGTAGGGTATCAATAGGTTATAGGTCTTCAAGAGATGTACTAGACTCTGTGCAGCATACAACCTTTTCCGTGGTAGTACGAGTAGAGATGAGAAGTAATTTAACCTTCAACCTCCTCGAAGCAAGACATGACCTACAAAGAAATTAGGCTTATTTGATTCTCATATTTCCATCTGTATCAATGGGGTAGCTACCAATGATGTTGAAAACTCTCTTATTTTAGGCTTATTTAACCTTCAACATCATGTTTCTTCAAATTAGTTTTCTTTTTCAACATAAAAATAAATCCAGCTTGAACTAGCATTATTAAATAAGAAACAAGTTAATACATCTGCTCTTGTATTGCAAGCTCTACAAGTATAGAAGATGTCATCAGTGATGGTGTGACGGTCTCTCTAAAGTCTATATTAATAAAAGAATTCAAGAAATGGGGAGGATATCCCTATCAATTTTCTTGTTTCAAGCCATTCACATCGTCATCCCATCAAAAAAATTAGTTCACTTCTTTAAATTCAAAATCCAAACCCATAATATCTCTCTTCCTAGTCACTAGTAACTATCTCGTCCCTTTCTATCTTTATCTAGGGATGCAAAGGTCAAAGGCCTTGAAGAAAAAACTATCCTGGTCTATTAAAAAGTTGACCATCTGTCGATTTTTCTAATGACCGGCATAGTTCATCTTGATCAACATATTCTAATGTACGCACACACAAAAAACTGCGTGATTTCGATACTTCTTGTACTTGCATGAGGGTCACAAATTTAACGGTTTATCGAAAATAGAACAATTTCTATAACCAAATTAACGGTCAAAGAGAATCAAAATAACATGGAAATTGATATACCCACGATTGAGGCCATGAAGATCAAGATGGATGATGCCAATCATCAAAAGAAGTTATGGAAAGTTGACTTTTTGATCAATATAGATTCTATCATTTGCCTTTGATACCGGCATTTTTCTACTTCTAAAGGATCTCTGCATATTCATACTTAACATCATAATATTTAAATCATATAGGATTGATTTTAACCATACAATATCTATTATACATCCATGTGCATCGCACATCCCAAAAAAAAAAATGCGGTGAAACAAATATCGGCCGTATTGGCCGATATATCGGTATCGGTTGGGCAAAATTTCGTATCGATAAGAGGGTATATCGTTTTAATCCAATATCGGCCGATATATCGTATCGGCTCATTTATCGGGTGATACGGTGCTTATCGATTCAAAAGGTGTGGGTTACCATTTTGGGTTTCAACTTTCAAGAATGCAAAACCCAAACCCATTAACAATCCAACTTATAATAAACATATACAAAATATTTCGAAATCCCATTATGCTTGCTCTCTCTCTCTCCCCTCCGTGTTTCAATATAAGAATTTAGTTTTTTATTTAATTCTTTTCTAGCATGATTTATTTTATTGCGCCTCCTTGCATATATGTTATATCGATTACCAGGGCTGTCAAAATAACCCAACCCGAAATTAGCGACCCGAACCCGCTAAGTTTAATAATAAATGGGACGGATATGGGTTATTGTATCATGACCCGCTTCAACCCGTTTGACCCGAATACATTATCCCCAAATTGCTGGTTCTCTCATTCTTAGGCATTTTTGGGTTTTATTTGTTTGAATATCCGTAAATTTATTCATGAGCGCTCGAATTTGTAATAGTTAATATGTATTACTCTTACATAAAACAAAAGGAAACGAAACAACTCGGGTCGGGGCGGGTGACCCGATTATGAGCCGACCCAAAAATTATACGGGTAAGGTCGACCCGACCCGAATATTAAACGGGCCGAGTACGGGTCTTAAAAACCAACCCGGTCCCGAACCCGATTTGGACTGGGTCAAACGTGATTCGACCCGATTATGACCCGACCCGACCCGTTTGACGCCCCTATTATAGGTCATGTATTTGGATTTTATTATAAAATTTATAAAATCTATAAAAATAAACGTGTAATGTTCGTTATAAATGTCCAATATGTATAGAATTTTCCGATATCAACACCTGATATGCCCGTTACCGATATACCCGATACCGATAGCCGATATGAACATCCGATATGTAACTCGTATCGGTGATATATCGTCCCATACTGCTATTCGATTTTGGAAACACCCATCCAATAAGATCCCGATATTCGATATTTAATACATTGATATAATGTTAGCAACAAGGTCATCGCAAAAATAGATTCAGGGATACTATTATTTCCCCCTACTATTATTGCCCCATGCCATTTCATGCTATTAAATCCAACTATGAAACTTTGGGTAAATCAAGGAGGTCCACAGATCTCTATTTTTTTAATCTATAATGTGGGGTTAGGATGGTGAAATAACATGAAATTTGCCGGAGATGACAACCTAGTGCCCACATCTAAAAAGAAAAGAAAAGAAGAAAAAAAACTTCACATCCAACATAGGAAGGTCAAATCATAAATTGTATCCTTATCTTGCTGTCTTCTGATTAACAATGGAAATCACATGGGGGACGAGGAAAAGCCCTACTTTGCCAATGCGGATTGGGCCCACCCTATACGGAAGTTGAAGACAAAGGGACAAAGCATTAGGAACAGATGGGATCACACCTATACCTTAAACTTATTTGGAAGATCATGGATTAATATTTACTAATATCTTATTAAACTAAACTGACATCTCCAATTTAAGCTGTCTCCAAAATTCTTACTGATTCACTCTTGCTGTGCTTGATATAGAAATATGAGGCAATCACAATGAATAAATTTACTAAGAGCCTAAGAAGAATGGATGTACAAAACTGCTTATAAAATCCAAAAATTCTGCTGCTCAACGTGTGCAAAACTCGGAAAAAGGAGATAAAAGGGAAAATATTTTAGAGAAGCTTAGACCAGATGAACGACTTACAGAAATTATCTCCATATGAGAGTTATGAAATCAAAGTTGCTCAGTGAATATCCTGCAGCATGTCCATTAAGCCAAAGTCGCTTGTCTGATATATTAGAGGCTTCTTTGTTTAACCGATAAATCTGTCACCAAGTAATTCAATCAAAATCACAGGCTGAGCCCCTGTGCTCTTGAGAAATGAATCGAAGCTCAGCTGAACACAACATCATAGAAAATATATCATCTAACATTGAGCTCAACACGTATAATGATTGAGAATTCCAGATCGCAACAGTGTAGATAGAGGGACTAATAGATTTAGATTTCATGTTCCACATATAATACCCAGAGTCATTACATTAGCAACACTAGTCCATGAATGAATCCATCTCTAACAGGAGAGGGCATCATCAGAGTAGAGGGGGCTAAAGCTTTAGAAAGAACGCCCAGCTCCCCCCATCAGCCCTTTTCAACTGAAGAGATTGTTTACACAATAACGACTCAATTTATAATTTATCCAAGACTTGTCAGACTAATATGAAAAGAATATTGTGAACCCCCGAGGCTGAGGGTTAATTTGCACGCTCTCTGAGGACGTCCAAATCCATCTCAGTAGAATCAGTGGCCTGAATCACATAGTGAACACCATCGAGTTCATGTTGGAACCTGTCCTTGGATGTGGCATACAGCATCTTGGAACGAATCCGAGATATGGAGGGAGACCTGTAGGGAAAACAAAGAAAAATCGATTATAAATTATGAGAGCGAGAGAGAGAGAGAGAGAGAGAGAGAGAGAGAATTTGTGAAGTTTTTAGCTTCACTGCATAAAAACAGAAGCTTAGGTCGCAAAAAAAAAAAGCTATTACTTCAACGAAACACTTCATGTTTAAATAAAATATTAGAGAGGCGGGTAGCATTTACCAATGAATACAAAATCTATGTTGCGCAGTGTAATGAACTGATGACATTATAATTAGAGGTTGCAATTTATAGTTTTCAGTTAAAACAGGTGACTTGTTAATGTTAAAGAGGTTGGACCAAATAATGACCCAGATGATGCTTTGTTTTGATGTCCCTCACCCTTTAATAAATGGGACCGAATGAGAACTTGATAAGGATGTGTTTCTAATTCCTTGCACTCGTATTAAGAAAGTAGCTCTCATGAGTTTGGCTACATATACGGTGTGTGTGTGAGGTTAATGGAGGAAAGGTGCCATAGGAGGGAATTTCCTTCTATGGCGTCGGAAAAATGCACCATCCATGATTTTTATCGACGATCGGCATATATGTATATCTTTATCATCTAAGATATGGATACACCAAATTTCATGTGATTATACCATTTTTTCACCGTTGATTTAGTTGGTGCAAAATTAATGGTTTACCGACAATAGAACTTTTTACATTGCTAATTCAACGATGAAAAAGTGGTGGAATCACATGAAATTTGGTGTATACACATCTTAGATGATAACGATGATGATGATGAATGCCGATCGTCGGAAAAAATGGTGGAGCTTGTATTTTTTCGACGCCATAGGAGGAAATCCCCTCCTATGGCCTCTTTCCTCCATTACACACACACACGTGGGGGGGGGGGGATGCTCACATGGATGATTTTGTGCAAACGGACCCATGCCACCTAGCTTGGTTAACGTAGTTCAGACGAACTCATGATATATAATACATTCTTCGAGGAACGTCTGGCTAGTTTAACATACGATCACACGGAATTCTTCTTTTCTCACAGCCTCTTACTTTCAAAAATGGTGATGAAGTTTTCTAAAATTAGCGGATAACTTCTTTTTTCATTAAATTATAGACTTTCGATAGCCAGTACTGTATATGCCTGCAGCAGTTCCTACTTCATAGCACATCTTTACCCCACGAGTGCACTGTTGAGGCACGCTATGGGTGGTTTGAGGCAGGTGTTCAAATATTAATACTTCATTTGACACCAGGTCGAACAGGTTGTGGTTTAACCTGACTTCAGAAATATGTCATTTACCCCACTAAACCCTTCAAGGAATAAAGTGAGCTTCTTAAAACTTCGTCAAATCTTCTTAGCCCATCTTGCTAAATATATTGTTTAGTCTCCTTCCATGCGCATTTGAATAGAACCAAAATCTGTTGGCCCAAGTGCCATATTTCGAATGTTTCACATTCCACATTGTTGAATATTTTGATGATAGCTAACAAGTACACATGTTGCTAAACTCCGTTTTGAGTTCACGAGTGCAGGTGAAAAGATTTACAAGTGTTCAAAAGTTGGAAATCACATGTGAAAGAAATTGAAGCATCAATATATGGAAAATCGAAGAAATCATGTCTATAGTCTTCCAGAGCTGCTAAAGACCTTGTTATAGACATACTGGATGTTAATGAAGATTTGAGAATAATTAAAAGAGCTTAGAAGTTGATATAAAGGTGCTGAGGCGCATTCGCGCCCAAGAACAGCTAAGGCCCATATAGCTAAAACCTTAATCTATATACAGGGTTGGAGAGTTATGAAAAAATCTATCTTTGCAGACATTAAAGGGAGACATTAAAGGGAGGAGAAAAAAACTTCAATTCACTCATCAAAGATCCAGATTCGAGAGAGATTTTCCATCCAAACCACAAGGCTATTTTGGTGAAACTGTTCTAACTCATTTATTAAGGGTTTATCTTTTGTTAGAACAATTGTATCATAGCTTGGGATATTTCTAGGTTTAGATTTCTAGATCTAGTTAGTTTGAATTACCTCCCCTTGTTATTAGAGATGATCGTTGATTTAAAACAGATATTTTTATTTTTCTTTGATATTGGTTTCTACGATTTGTTCACCGTCCGGAAATGTGATCAGTTTATTTCTTTGGCTAAAAAAATAGATTAGAAATCCTCGAGAGGCGGGGTAGGAGACGTAGACAAGAGGGCCGAACTCCTCAATAATTCTCTGTGTTTGTGATTTGCCTTTTTTGTGCTGTTTGCTATTTTTCTGCTTGTTTATATTCCGTATTAGCTATTAATTAGTTTAATTGAACAAGTAGAAATTGAATAATTTTTAATTCAGAGCCATCACCTTATTCACCCCCTAGGGTAATCTGAGTAGGTATCTAGGTTTTTCATTTGGTATCAGAGCGAGTTACTACAATTAGTTTAATATCTAATGGTAATTCGATCCATAATTAGATGGTAATGGCTCAAGTTCCTTACAACTATGGTAATGAGATTAGGAGAGAAGGTTAGTGCTCACACCGTCTACCTAATTTTTATGGGACTGGCTACAGTTACTGGAAGAACAAAATGAGGATCCATCTTATAGGCTTAGAAGATGGAATGGGAAAATTATAAACACGGGATACACTTTAGTTACCAATAGTCCTAACCCGAACCAAATTAAGGAAAATAAAAGGTTAACTAAACTTGATACTAAAGCAATTGGAGTACTTTATAATGGATAGAAAAGAGCGAGTACAATAAGATAGCTGCATGTAAGACCGCAAATCAAATTTGGAAAAGGCTTGAGGTGACTCATGAGGTACATCTCAAGTCAGGAAAACTAGGATACACATACTTGTTCAACAATATCAAATGTTTAAAATGATTCCTGATGAATCCATTAGCGACATATTTACTCGTTTTTCAGGTATTATTAACCCGTTGTAGGGTTTAGGTCACGAGATCCCAGAACAAAACTTTGTCGTAAAAATTATGTATTCTTCATCAATAGATTGGCTTCAAAAGCGAACTGAAACAGAAGAGTCACATGATCTAGTTATGATTAGTTTTGAAGAACTCATGGGCAAACTGATTGCCTATGAAGTGCAGCTCACTGCACTCGAAGGAGCTCACTGCACTCGAAGTAGAAGCCAAGCAAAAGAAGGCCGAAAAGACTGAGAAAATTGAGAACATAGCCTTCAAAGCATCAAAGAAAAGGGTTGACGACAGAGATGATGATCTGGATAAAGATGGTGAGATTACGCTTGTACCAAGGAACTTCAACAAATTTCTCAAAAGCAACAAAAGGAGAATAGGAAACATGTTGAAAAGCAAAATAAGCAAGGACAAGTTTGAAAGTGATGATGAAGAGCCAAAGCATTGCTTCCGATGTAACAAACCGGACCATATGAAGAACAAATGTTCGCTCATCAAAGAGAGAGAAAGACGAAGAAAGAGAATTCAAGAATTTCAAAAAGGCCATGCTTAGGATGTACACTTGGCAGATGGTGATGCAGAGGAGTCGTCCGATGAAGAAGCAACAGATAAAGCAAACACTTGCTTCATGGCCGACAAAAGCGATGTAAGTTCCATTAGCTCTATTACATGAGCTTTAAATGAAAATGAGGGAAATTTGACTCTTGAGGTGTATGAGAAACTGTGTGAAACACTGAACATTCTAGGGCCAAAATTTGTTAAAGCTAGAAAAGAAAATAAATTGCTTAAGGAGCAACTAGATAGTGCTTTTCACGAACGTGAGGAAATGATTATAAAATTTCGTAAACAAAAAGAGCTAATAGAGAACATAGACGAGAGTGGGCTAGAAAATAAAATTCTTATGCTAGAAAAGTTAATTCTGAACTTGCTAAGTCTAGAACTAGGATAAAAGAACTAGAAAACGTAAATCGACATCCAGTCCACGAAAATGCCAAAAATGTTAGTGAGCTGAAAACAAAGAACGACGAGATTGAAAATGTTAGCATAAAACCTACTCACATAAAAACCAGAGTAAATGAGCTTGAGAGTAAAAATTTAACTCTAGAAAAAGGAAAATCCAAAGAAGCTGACCTTGCTAGGAGCGAAAGAGAAAGAATTAGAGAATAAGGTCATTAGCCTCAAAAATGTAGTTAGTGATCTTAATAATACCATTCTTAGCTTTACAAACAGTAAGGATAATCTTGATAGGATGGTAGAAAGCTTCCAAGGCAACAATGGAAAGCAAGGATTGGGCTACATCAATGCTTACCCTAGCAAGAACGCTAGTAATAAGAGCAAAAGGAAGAAAATGAATAAGTTTAGAAACACTAGACCTAAGCCTAAGGACAATGAGTCAAATGTTCCTCATACTCATCCGTATTCTAGTGTTACATGATTTTATTGTTGCAGAAAGGGCCACATGAAATATAACTGCTTTCAAAAATACTTTGATAATAATTTGACTTGCATCCCCCCAAAAAAGCAGTTTGTATCGACTATTAACTTACAAGGACCCAAAACTAAGTGGGTACCTAAAGGTGCATCATCTTTTGCCGGTGCACCATATTCAAGCAAGTGATAGCAAGTGGCACCTTGATAGCGGTTGCACAAGTCACATGACGGGTAACGAACCCTTCTTCTTTACGCTATCAAGGAAAAATGGAAGGACAGTGACCTTCAGAGACGACAAGACAGATAAAATTGTTAGTATTGGTATGATTGGTAAGTACCCTAATCTTGTCATTGTTAATGTTAAACTTGTCGAAGGTCTCGCACATAATTTATTAAGTATTGGTCAATTGTGTAGTATTGGTCTTAAGGTGATTTTTGAAAATAACGAAATACAGATTTTAAAAGATGATGTTCTATTTCTCGGAACATCAATAAAAAACATATATACTATCAAACTTGATGAGTCCACAAATCTTAAATGTTTAGTTACATCCGAAGGAATTAGTTGGCTATGGCACCGTATGTTAGGACATGCCAACATGAACCTAATCGCTAAACTTGTTTATAAGAAACTTGTGAGAGGTTAATCTCAAATAAGGTTCGAAAATGACAAACTTTACGATATTTATCAACTAGGTAAACAACATAGAAGTATCTTTCATCTTAAAAACGTGGTAACTACTATCCAACCATTGCAATTGATACATCTAGATTTATTTGGACCCACCAAAGTTGCTAGTTTAGGCGATATGCATTATTGTTTTGTTATTGTTGATGATTATTTTAAATTTACATAGGAATATTTTTTAACTCACAAACATGAACCTCCGATGTTCTTAAAATGTTTTGCAAGAAAGTTGAAAATGAAAGAGGTTCTACAATTATCAAAATTCGATGTGATCGTGGTAGTGAATTTGTAAATATAAGGTTTCAAAATTTTTGTGATACAAATGGTTACACACATAATTTTCTTCCACAAGTACACCACAACAAATTGGTGTAGTCGAAAGAAAGAATCGAACATTGCAAGAGATGGCTAAGACTATACATAATGATACACTTTACCCAAATATTTTTGGGCCAAAGTCGGTAACACTGCATGTTATATTATAAATCGAGTCTCAATTAGACCCATTGTAAAGAAAACACCTTATGAACTTTACACACACATGACACCAAATATCTCGCACTTTAAACATTTTGGATGCAAATGTCATATTTAAAAAACAAGCGAGAATTTGGATGAGTTTGATGCAAAAACGGATATAGGAATATTCGTAAGTTATTCACCACATTGTAAGTCATATAGTGTTTACAACAAACGAACACTTACTATTCAAGAATCTATGCATGTTGAATTTGATGAAAAAGATGTTGCAAGCACATCTAGTATTGTAAATTCTGAGGATGATGCATGTGAACTCAAGGGCTTGAGTAATTCCCACAACTCGGAAAAAGATAATGTTCAATAACAAAGAAGTGCACCTAAAGACGACAAGCGGGTTGCCCCACAAGTGGAACAAAATTTGCCTCGTGATTAGCGATATTCACGAGATCATCGAAAGGAGCAAATAATTAGTGACACGGCGGCAGGTATATGTACAAGGAATAGAATTAATAAGATGGCTAATATAATGTTCATATCCATATTAGAACCGAAAAACTATATAAGTGCTTTGGAAGATTCGTATTGGATTTTAGCTATACAAAAAGAGCTAAATCAATTCAATAAGAATCAAATTTGGGAACTCGTTCCTGTTTACCGCCGAAAACCAGACCAAGGCGCGGGGAGCACGTCTAGCATGAATCTAAGGGCAGATACTATATGGAACATGCCCATCCACCTCTCCAAAAATACCAAGTTGATTTATAGCACCGTATATCGGAGGTTTGGATGGATGCGACCGTTGTAGCTGACTTTTCAGATTCCCCCTCATATGTGAGAGGTTTATTGATTGTGGGGACGCTTTTCCCTACAGGTGCATACCCCTGCGGTTAATTACGTTATCGCCAAGTGATAAGAACTTTCTCTACTACAAGTATATCACTTCGTGTCGTGTGATGATTTGTTTATTTTTGGTTGTCTTTGGATTATATACGGAGACTAATATATATAGTCGTCCGTAGGGCGCGGATTAGTCCAAATCTGTACATATTAGATTTGGGATGAAATTAGGTCGTATATCTCATATAACTAAGGATCATAAGTTCAAGGGGTATATATATTGATCTAAGAATCGTTAGTCGTATATGAGACTAAGGATGACTTAGATGATATGGTATAAGGATCGTTAGTCATATATGGGACTAAGGATGACTTAGATGATATGGTATAAGGGTCATTAGTCATATATCTGACTAAGATCAACTTAGATAATATGGTATAAAGATCATTAGTCGTATATGAGACTAAAATCAACTAAGACAACAGTTAGCATATGAGCTCAACTGATCATCTGATCATATATGGACAACCCATGGCTAGTATACAGTAGTCAATATGAAGACAACCTACAGGGCAGAATACCAGTTTAGGGACATAGCAGTCCCTCTTTCAGTTTGTGCGCACGTGTATATATTACGTAGCAAAGTGAACGATGGTAACATGGGAATGCATCCAATATTGAAGTGCAATCTAATTTGAAAGCATTTATATTTCCTTCAAAGATACATATACATATATGTGTGCTTGGGGTGGTGGTTGTTAAGATGGTGCACATCTATATGGGGTGTGCATCAATATGAAGTGTGCATCTATATAGGATGCACATCAATATGAAATGTAAATCGTATGGGATGCACAATATGGGGTAAAGACATTCCCTGTCTTGATGAAATTTCATATTTTTCATCAAGTTGGGACAAGTCATTAGTTGTTGAGACCCGCCATCTCTCTGAAGACACTGAAGAATTACAACACCGTATATCAGATGTGTGGAAGAATGTACCCTTGAACCAAATCCAATACATAGGGGAAGAGAACATGTTGGAACTTACTTGAAGGGTTTCTATGCGAACTTGTGTTTTATCTAAAAATCGTTAGTCTTATATGAGATTAAGATCAACTTAGGTAACATGGGTTGAGGATCTCTGGTCGTATATGTGACTAAGATCAACTTAGATATCATGAGCATGTGTTTGACGGGTCTTTAGTCGTATATAGGACTAAGATCAGCTTAAAATATGATTAAGGATCGTTAATCTTGTTTTAGATTAAGATCAACTTAAATCATTTGGCCTTTTAATCATAGAATCACATACAAGAAGCATAGGCTTCTATACTTGTTTTATTTTAACCAAGTGTTCAAGCAAAAACTTACTGGTCGAAGTGCGCACATGTGCATGTACCATATATATGATGCGCACTTGTTTGCAGCTGAGGGTTGTGCACGTGCACATCACGTGATTGCGCACTTCTTCATTAAGCCAAAATTTTCATATGCGCATATTTTCGAAAGTCCATATTTTTCATTTGCGCGCACGTGCATGTCACGTGATGTGCACATCTCCAGGGACATTATTTTCCTCATGCACACACATGTATCACGTGATGCGCAAGCCTACATAAACAATTTTTTTTATCAAGATCGCATTAGGGTTGGGTGCACATGGATCTCCTTCATATATCTTCATAAACAACATTCTTCACATGTGTTTGGCACGTGATGCGCATGGTCAAACAGAAAGCTTTGGCTTTCAAAAAGAAACATAAGTTTTTGTGCATTGAATTCTGGGCATCTATGATGCGCATCTATTGCCTTATATAAAGTAAATTGCCTGGCTCTTTTCTTCAAGTCTTGGATCTCATGATCGATCTCTCATAAAAAGTTGAATCTTTTATCATGAAGAGAGATCGGCCATAAGATCTTTTGATCTTGTTCAATGAATCAATAGATTCAACAAAAAGCAAACGCTTTTATATAAAGTAAAAGCTTTTTAACATGGAGAAGAAAAGTTTTTCTTTTTTTCTTTACCTAGCTTTTCTAGGGTTTCACCGAGGAAGGATGAAGTGCACACTTTATTTTGATGGCGGCTGATATCCAAATCTCTCTCCTTTTTTCCATTGTGAAAAGGACTCCTATTTATAGGAGATGAGTTTGTTAGGGTAAATCCCTAACAAAAAGATCTAAATTGATGCATATCAATTTAGAATGCGCGCGTACCGTTGGATTAAGCTACGGTGCATGCGCACCGTTTTATCAGGCACCATGTCAGACTCTTTGTTAAGAAATATATTTTTAAATTAACAAAGAAGATTTTTCTTATTTATCAGAAGCGCATGCTTCGTTGCACACTGCAAGGATGCACGTGTCGCGGCCTATCTCATGCATCAAGTTACACATGCGCATGTATATAGATGTGCATGTCATCAAAGTGGCTTTTCTGACATGTGTGCAATTTACACTTGCGCAATATTCTTAGCCTCTTTATTTAGGTGCGCACTTAAATAGGTGCTCTTGCACTTTTATGACACCCAACATGTTTGCACATCAAAATTGATGCGAACAGTTCCCAAACTCGAACACCAAACGATTATCGGTACTAAGTGGGTATATAGAAACAAACTTGACGAGAAAGACAAAGTTATTAGAAATAAAGCAAGATTGGTCGCACAAGATTATAATCAAGATAAGGGGATTGATTTTGATGAAACATTTACTCCGGTCTCAAGACTTAAAGCAATTCGCATGCTTTTAGCATTTGCGAGTTTCATGAATTTCAAACTCTTTTAAATGGATATCAAGTCTGCATTCTTGAACGGTGTTATATCCGAGGAAGTCTATGTCAAACAAACTCTAGGCTTTGAAGACCCTTACTTTTCCAAACACGTATTCAACCTAAGAAAAGCTTTATATGGGCTCAAACAAGTTCCTAGAGAGCTGGTATGAGCGACTTAACAAATTCTTGCTTGAAAACGGGTTCACTATGGGAAAAGCGGATAAAACTCTTTATATTAAGCATCTTAATAAGGATATTCTAATACTAAAAATTTACGTTGATATTATTTTGTGCTACTAACGACTTGCTTCGTAAAGAATTTTCTGAATGTATGACCGATGAATTTGAGATGAGCATGATGAGAGAGCTGAGCTTCATGATAGGACTTCAAATTAATGCGAAGATAGAATATTCATTAATCAAGCAAAGTATGCCAAAAAGATAGTTAAGAAATTCGGGCTTGAGAACGCGTTAGAATGCTCCACCCCCATGGCACAAAATACCAAAATTGGTAAAAAGATAGATGAGCGCATGTATCGAGATATGATTGGTATCTTATTATATTTAACGTCTAGTAGACATGGTATCATATTTAGTGTATGTTTATGTGCGCATTTTCAGTCAAATCCAAAAGAATCTCACTTTACACATGTGGAACGAATAATTAGGTATGTCAAAGGGACGTTAAATGTAGGGTTATGGTATCCTAAGTCAACATCACTTAATTTAGTTGGTTATTATGACGCCCATTTTGCAGGGAGTAGAGTAGATCGTAAAAGTACTAGTGGCGCATGCCAATTACAAGGATATTCCTTAATCTCATGGTTCTCTAAAATGCAAAATTCGATAGCTTTCTACAACCGAAGCCGAATACATAGCGTCTGTGCTCAAATTTTATGGATGAGAAACTCTTAAGGATTATGATTTAACATTTCAACCAACCAACATCTATTGTGATAATACTAATGTATAAATTTGTCTAAAAACTCTATCCTACATTCTAGAACAAAACACATAGATATCCGTCATCACTTTTTGCGAGATCATAAGGATAAAGATGATTTCTTTGGAATACAATGACTAAGACATCAATTAGCCGATATTTCTACCAAACCTCTAGATGAAAAGCAATTTTGCTTTATTCAAAGAGAGTTAGGGATAGTATCACTAGTTGATTAAGCGACATAACACATTGCACATACATATGCTAAACATTGTATTAAGGCTACTACATTCATCATATAAGCTAATTTTGGGTATGTGCATTCATTTCATCAAGTATGTTATTTTTGATATGTGGTATTTATGATAGTTTTCAATGATTTTCATGCATTAAATTGATTTTGAGAACTTATCTAGATGAAAAATATAAAATTCCCATATTTTTAGTGCAAACTCATAAAACGGTTTTATTGTTTCTAGTCACATGCTAAATTACTTTGGGACATAATTAGGATTGACACACATATGAACTAAGAAAACATTTAGATGATATATAGATCTATTGAAACATTATTTTTGATCGCGTTAAAATGTCATGAAACATGATCTTGAAAAGTATAAAAATATGAAAATTGCTTAAACATGTGCACGAATTACACACTAATTGTAGTAACCATGAGA
This sequence comes from Agapanthus africanus, assembly GCA_030015575.1. Classification (NCBI taxonomy): domain Eukaryota; kingdom Viridiplantae; phylum Streptophyta; class Magnoliopsida; order Asparagales; family Amaryllidaceae; genus Agapanthus; species Agapanthus africanus. Next base: position 535,371,781 of record JASDDO010000010.1, on the reverse strand, counting down.
ACGCTCAGCTAATAGGCAACTAATATTGTATGACTTCATTTGAGAAAAGTAGGAGTCGAACATATGATGCCTTCATGCGTCATTGTTTTAAAACAATTATATGGATAAGTGTTAAGAAATAGGAGTTACTCCTCTTGTATATGACACTAACGGTAAAAGATTGCTGTATCTCGATGGTTACCAAGCAATGCGTAACTACGTTTAAATATCATCTAGCGTATCCCAAATCTCATATCAAAGTCGAGAGTTAAAAACAGAAAAAAGTATCATCTAAAAATACATATGCGATTATATGTGTTCCAAGATTGACAGTCCAAACAATGCGCTTAATCGTATCTTGGTCTCCTTATTAAAGGGGGTTAAGCTTCATATCCATAAATTGTTTTCCTACTATAGAATTTATATGCTTCAAATTGGTTGATATACTTTAATTTAAAAAATTATTGAGATTCACATATATGCATTATTGAGTTATTTTGAGAATTTTTGTGTGTTTCAAAGGTATGTTTTGGTATTATCTATATAGTCTCCATTTGTTACAACCTAAATCGATTAATATCGTTTTTCTTAGTTGTGTATTGAGGTACTAAACATATGCGCCTATTGACTATATTTTACTAGTTATGGTAAACTAGATAATTTTCATGCACTATGAATTTGGGGGGAATAAGTATTTTCATTTAAACTGGTCTTTCAATGTCTTGTATTTTTATTTATTGATTATTCATCATGATAACTAACATATTGTATTTTAACACTTAATGAATTCCACTAAAAGTTTGAAAAAATGTTTTTTGGTAACCTTTTGTCGATAGATGTCAAAAGGGGAAGATAAGATAACAAATTTTGTGAATTTGAAATTTTGTCAAATAAGGGAGAATCATGGTTTAAGGGGGGTACTATGGAGTTTTTAGAAAGAAAATTTTTCAACTACTCATACATATAGATAGGGGAAGTCTTATTTATTATGTTTGAGAGTCTTAAACGAAAATCGCACTTCGATTTGTCTTTATAATTACTTATTTGCCATCATCAAAAAAGGGATTTGTTGGCCCAAGTGTCATATTTCGTATGTTTATATTTCGAATGTTTCACATTCTCCATTGTTGAATATTTTGATGATAGTTAACAAGTACACATGTTGCTAACTCCGTTTTCAATTCATGAGTGTAGGTGAAAAGATTCACAAGTGTTCAAAAGTTGGAAATCACGCATAGAAAGAAATTGAAGTATCAATATATGTGTAGGGTGTTTTTTCGTCACCCCATTGAGATGGGAATACGCGCGCGCTTGTCAGGCGTACTACAGATTCCCCCGGCCTAGGGTAGGCCGGGGTTTAATGATTGTGGGGATCCGAATCTCCGGCAGCCGCGGACTAAGCTGCCGTTAATTACCCATCGCCTTTGGGGCGAGGGAACCTCCGATTAACGGGTTAAACTGGTCATGCGAACTCAATGTGCAGTATACGTGTGTTCAGTTCTGAAAGGGAGGGGTTTGGATATATCGGGAGCCACGCAGAGTTTTTACGGGGGTCCCGCTACCCGGATAGCGGGCTGGGGGTCAAGGGGGCTAGCAGCCCCCTTGCGGGGTGCGGGGCAGCGCCCCGTTAGAAATTTTTTTCTAACAGGGACAGTGTCGTGGAGTACGTGTATGTATAAATTTGTATACATATGTATATGTGTATGTATGTACACAAAAGAGGGGGAAAAGACATCCAAGGGATGCACAGGTGCGCAAGCGCGCGCGCCACGTGTCGGCACGCGGGCGACTTGCGCACTTGCGCAGTTGCGCAAGCGCGCGCGCCACGTGTCGGCACGCGGGCGCCTTGCGCAACTGCGCAGTTGCGCAAGCGCGCGCGCCACGTGTCGGCACGCGGGCGCCTTGCGCACAAGCGCAGTTGCGCAAGCGCGCGCGCCACGTGTCGGCACGCGGGCGACTTGCGCACTTGCGCAGTTGCGCAAGCGCGCGCGCCACGTGTCGGCACGCGGGCGACTTGCGCACTTGCGCAGTTGCGCAAGCGCGCGCGCCACGTGTCGGCACGCGGGCGACTTGCGCACACAACAGGCTTTTAGCCTAAAAAGATTTCTCTGAAGAGAAATCAAAGAGGAGTTAGACTCCTGAGTGTTTTTTTTTTTGTTGGGTTAATGGAAGGGTTCTTCTTCTTCCTCCTGTTGCTTGCTGGATCTTGAAGATCAAGAGATGTAAAATCTCAAAATCTCTCCTTTTTAAGATCTGATGGCAGATCCAAGTTCCTCTTTGTGGGTTTTGTGGTGGAAAACTATTTAGTTTTGGAAAAGAAAGAGTAAAACTCTTGATTTAATTCAAAAGAATTGAGAAGGTTTAGAACCTTGGAGAAGGAGAAAGAGGCACAAAGAACCCTAGTTTTTGGGGGGAATGAAAAGTCTATCTTTTATTCATCATCATGTTGCCTTATATAGGCTTACACATTTATATATAGCCCCTTGGGCTTTGCAAAAATGGCATTTTAGTTCATCCCATGGTTCATGTGCCATTTCTTTTTGCACATAAACCATGGGCTTACAAAATATTGGTTTTATGCCTATTTTGCATACATTCATGTATGAAAAAATTACATAAAAATTATTTATTACATGATTTCATTTTTGGCATAGGGAGGGTCGGCCGCTTCATGTTTCGGACTCGACCTGGGCATGGGCCCACTTGACCTGGGCTTGGGCCCACCTGGCTTGGGGTTGACCTTGACTTTGACTCGGTCAACCGGGGTGTAAATTTTTACCCCAACAAAGTGCCCCCCATCAATAAATGCACACCGCACATTTGAGTTGTGTGCATGAAATTGATGGATCTTGAAGCTGAACTTCGAGGTGGAACATCATTCCAGAGGCGAAGCATCATCCCGGGAAGCATGATTCCCGAGAATCGGAGCATCATTTCGATGAGCGGAGCATGATTTCAGGGTTCGGAGCATCATTCCGAAAGGCAGAGCATAATTCCAGAGACCGGAGCATCTTTCCGAAGAGCGGAGCATAATTCCAGAGTTCGGAGCATCATTCCGAAAGGCAGAGCATAATTCCAGAGACCGGAGCATCTTTCCGAAGAGCGGAGCATAATTCCAGAGATCGGAGCATCGTTCCGATGGGCGGAGCATTATTCCAGGGTTCGGAGCGTCGTTCCGAAGAGCGGAGCATAATTCCAGAGATCGGAGCATCGTTCCGATGGGCGGAGCATTATTCCAGGGTTCGGAGCGTCGTTCCGAAGGGCAGAGCATAATTCCAGAGACCGGAGCATCTTTCCGAAGAGCGGAGCATAATTCCAGAGTTCGGAGCATCGTTCCGAAAGGCAGAGCATAATTCCAGAGACCGGAGCATCTTTCCGAAGAGCGGAGCATAATTCCAGAGATCGGAGCATCGTTCCGATGGGCGGAGCATTATTCCAGGGTTCGGAGCGTCGTTCCGAAGAGCGGAGCATAATTCCAGAGATCGGAGCATCGTTCCGATGGGCGGAGCATTATTCCAGGGTTCGGAGCGTCGTTCCGAAGAGCGGAGCATAATTCCAGGATTCGGAGCATCATTCCGAAGGGCGGAGCATGATTCCAGGGATCGGAGCATGATTCCAGAGTTCGGAGCATCTTTCCGAAGAGCGGAGCATAGTTCCAGAGATATCGGAGCATCATTCCGAAGAGCGGAGCATAATTCCAGGATCGGAGCATCATTCCGAAGGGCGGAGCATGATTCCAGAGATCGGAGCATCTTTCCGAAAGGCGGAGCATGATTCCAAGGATCGGAGCATCATTCCGATGAGCGGAGCATGATTCCAAGGATCGGAGCATCATTCCAATGAGCGGAGCATGATTCCAGGATTCGGAGCATCATTCCGATGGGCGGAGCATAATTCCAGAGATATCGGAGTATAATTTCGAAGAGTGGCAGACATTTTGACCGAAGCATAATTTCGATGCAGAGGTTGATTCCCAGGCGAAGCGTAATTTCGATAAGGAAGGCAGATATTCCGAGGCGAAGCATTGATTTCGACACGGGATACATTCTGAGACGGAGCATGATTCCGGCGCAGAGCTTGTTGGCTGACTTGATTTCGAGAGGAAACATAATTTCGACAGGGAAGGCAGGTACACCGAGGCGAAGCATCATTTCGACACGGGGTGCATTCTGAGACGAAGCATAATTCCGACGTAGAGCTTGCTGGTTGACTTGATTCCGAGGCGGAGCATAATTCCGACGAGGAGGTCGTTGGTTGATTCCGAGCCGAAGCATAATTCCGACAGGGAGCTTGCTGGTTGACTTGATTCCGAGGCGGAGCATAATTCCGACGAGGAGGTCGTTGGTTGATTCCGAGCCGAAGCATAATTCCGACAGGGAGCTTGCTGGTTGACTTGATTCCGAGGCGGAGCATAATTCCGACGAGGAGGTCGTTGGTTGATTCCGAGCCGAAGCATAATTCCGACAGGGAAGGCAGGTATACCGAGGCGAAGCATGATTTCGACACGGGGTAAATTCTGGGACAGAGCATGATTCCGCCGTAGAGGTTGTTGGTTTGATTTGATTTGGGTTGACATCAGCATCGCTACACTGGAATATGGTACCAGGAGCGAATCATCATTTGTCATGAGAGGATTTGGGAATTGGGGTTTTTATTTGGCATCTGCATTGCTGCACTGGAATAATGCCAGGAGCAACTCATCATGTGCCCCGAGAGGATTTGGGAATTGTTGGCTTAGGAGATAGGTTTTAGATCCCTGTCACCTAAGGCTTTTCCATTTTGTGAGCCGTAAGGGTCTCACAAAGCATTTTCTCCCTACGGGTCGTAAGGATCCCGTAGGTGTATTTTCTCCTTAGGAATCGTGAGGATCCCCAAGTGTGTTGCTCCTGTGTGAGTCGTAAGGATCTCACGCTGGAATTTTCTCCTCACAAAGTCGAGAGGACTTTGCGAGTGCATTTCATTTCTTTTTTTTTATTTTTTTTTTACGAGTTTGCGCCCTTTCGGGTTTTCACAAACTCGCCGGCAGTCCTGCTGTTTTTACTCACGGAGCCCTTTCGGGTTTTCATCCGTGCCCGTTTTGCTTGTGGACATACCGTTCTTTTTTTTTTTTTTTTTTTTGAGAGATCGGGATTGTTTTACGCCCGTGGATTGTATACGGTTTTGCAGGATGTATGATCCAGACCGTAGGGCCATAAAAATTTTAGGACTTTGTCGGCGTCTGCATCGCTGCACTGGAATATGGTACCAGGAGCGACTCATCATTCGCCATTGGGATTTGGAATTTGGTTGGCGTCTGCATCGCTACACTGGAATATGGTACCAGGAGCGACTCATCATTCGCCGTTGGGGTACGGGATTTGGAATTTGGTTGGCGTCTGCATCGCTGCACTGGAATATGGTACCAGGAGCGACTCATCATTCGCCATTGGGATTTGGAATTTGGTTGGCGTCTGCATCGCTATACTGGAATATAGTACCAGGAGCGACTCATCATTCGCCGTTGGGGTATGGGATTTGGAATTTGGTTGGCGTCTGCATCGCTGCACTGGAATATGGTACCAGGAGCGACTCATCATTCGCCACTTGGGGATTGGGGAGCGATGGCTTAGGAGACAGGTTTGGATCCCTATCACCTAAGACTTTTCAATTTTATGGGCCGTGAGGGTCCCATAAAGGTATTTTCTCCCTGCGAGTCGTAAGGATCCCACAGGTGTATGTTCTCCTTAAGAGTCGTGAGGACTCCTAAGTGTGTTTTTCCTTGGTGAGTCGTAAGGATCTCACGAAGGTTTGTTCTCCTCATGTATCGTGAGGACACATGAGTGGGTCTTTCCAATGAAGCATGATTCCAAAGGCGGAGATCAGCCGCGTAACTGGTGGTTGCGGTGGGGCATGGGTATGCTGAGAATTATTTGAGCCCGTGGATTGTATACGGTAGTCAATTTGGGGACTGGCCGTAGGGCTGAAAGAATTTTGGGAAATTGGATTTTGTTTGGCGTCTGCATTGCTGCACTGGAATAATGCCAGGAGCAACTCATCATCCGCCCTTGTTTTTTTTTTTGTTGTTTTTTTTTTTTTTTTTTTTAATTTTACCGCGATTGCTCTATCATTTCAGCTTTTCTTATCGCGAAGGTCGCGATCGCCCTATCATTTCGGCTATTTATTCGCGGTTGCCCCATCATTTCGGCTTTATTTTCATTTTCATTTTTACTCGCTGATTTTTATTGCGAGTTGCCTCATCATTTCGGCTTTTCTTTATTTTTCTTTTATTTACACATTTTTTTTTATTTACATTTTTTTACATTCCCAGTTTAACGACTTAGAGGTCGATTGTTCCCAGTTTAATGACGTGGTGGTCGATTGTTCCCAGTTTAATGACGTGGTGGTCGACTGTTTTCAGAGAAAGGCATATGTCTGAGAGAATCCGTTTCACGAAGAACTTCAGTCTCCGTTTGTATGAAATTGGCGGTCGCGTCTTGACTGTTTACTAACACGCCTTTGGACAGTTCTATCTCTCCTGCCTTATATTGCTTTTCGACCCAATCTTTGAAGACGAAGCAGTCCTCAATGGCATGGCCTATCACTCTGTGATAGGGGCAGTATTTGGGGTCGTCGGTCCTATTCGCTTCCTGCGGTCTTTTTGACTCTGGCAGTTGTAGACCGTTCTTCAGGGCGTCTTTGAATATTTTACGGATTTTGTCCCTTCTGAAGGAATAGACCTTATCCAGCTTCTCTTTCAGTGGAGATTCTCCTCCCTCTCCGAACACTGGCTTCCGAGGCTGGTTAGCGCTAGGCCCGCTCACCCCTTGCTTATTTCGGTTAGCCGAAGTGTTGAAAGATTCAGAATCATCGGAATTTCCGCCTTTGCGATTATCGTCCTTTCGGTTTTTCCAGGACCTATTGTTATTTTGGGAATCCGAGGAGGACTCCTGCTTTGAGCGCTCCAGCATTTGAACTTTCCTGGTCAGCTCTTGGAATGTTTTGAGACCCGCGGTGCATAGAAACGGGGTCATCCAATTGTTGAGATTTCCGACGAGGAGACTGACAGATTGGTCCTGCTCTATCAGCGGTTCACATTTGACAGAGAGATTGCGCCATCGGGTTATAAAATCCGTGTTGCTTTCGTTGTTCTTGGGCTTAGTCCTTACGAGCTCGGCAATGGTGATCTTATCGCTGACGCTCATGAACCTTTGTCGAAACAAAGATTCCATTTGGACGAAAGTAGTAACGGAGCCATCTGGTATGCTCGCGAACCAGTCGAAAGCAACATCGGTCAGGCTATTAACGAACTGGCGGAGGAGAAGCGCATCATTGCCCCCAGTATTCCCGCAAGAGGCTTTGAAGTGGGCGATATGCTGATTCGCATTTCCCGTCCCATCGAATCTTCCGAATTTGGGGATGACATAGCCGCTAGGAAATTCTACCAGATCATACTGAGCAGGATATGGTCTCCCACTACTGCTGATATCTTTTTGCGCTTCGGCTTCGGCTACCAAGGTTTTGACTTTGTTGGCAACCAAATCCATGATTTGATCTTGAGTTAGCGGGCTACTGTCATCGGTAGCCAAGAGATTTGCTGAGATAGGATGCGACTGATTTTCATGCGGTCCGCCCACTTTTGGATTTGAGGGAACGGGCGTCGGCTGTCTCGGGACACCATTTTCTGGTCCATGAGCTGAGCCCTGTGCTCGATTGGGCGGCTGAGAGGCAAGTTGGGCCGTAAGCCGTAAGACGACATGTGTTAAGTCGTCGATCTTTGAGTAGAGCTTGGCCATCTCCTTATCTTTTCTTCTGAGCTGTTTTCGGAGCTCTTGGAGAAGTTGCTGCTCTGCGGTCTTAGGACGGAAAGTTGGCTCATCTTCGCTTTCCGAGCCTGACTCCTCATGAATTGAGGGCTCTCTCTGCCTATCAGCCTCATCGAGAGGGTTTTCATCATCCAGCGGAGGCGGCTGTTCTTGGGAAGTGGCAACCACATTCAAGCCAGATTGGATTTGAGATGTGGTGGCCCCGTCCTTGCTCTTGCTGCGCGTGCCCACCACGTAGACAGTGTGGATAACACATTCAGCCATCCCCTCATCTTTGGCGGGGTAACCCTGTTCTTCGAACCTCATGAGGTTTATCCTGGCAGTAGCCCTAGCCCTTTTATTGGCTCTATATCTGAGCCTTTTCTCCCTCAGCTTCTCGATTTTGAAGGCTTGGAGGGCATCTGCTACCCGGGAAGCCATTGTGAGTTGATCAGAGGGGAGCTTAGAGGAGACACCCGATCGAGCAGTAGTCAAGGGCACCGCTGGAGCTTGCTCGGGATGCGTTGTAGCTTTATTGGTGTTGATGGCCTTGCCCCCAGCTGGGGCCAAGGAAATTCGTTCAGACACCGATTTGCGTTTAGGTTGGGGCGCCCTTGAGATCACCACATTTGGCCTCTTGCCTTTCGAGACCGGTTTTTCTGCCACCAGGGCTTGAGGAGCTGGGATGGCGCCAACTGGCATGAACATGGTAGAGCCGAATGGTAGCAGCGGCTCCTCCCATTGTCGCGCAAGACTGGCCGGGAGGACTGTCCTGGAGTCTATCTTCATCGTGTAAGAGACGGGAGCCGTGCTGAGAGATGAGTTCATCACTGGAGACATTGTTGAAAGGTGACTGCTTGAAGACCTGCATGAAAGAGCATTATTTTAGTATAAATACAGATATGTACATTGATTGAGTTCGCATGAACGCTTAACCCGAAATATGGGAGGAGAGATTCGTCCCACCGGGCGTGCCAGAATCTGTAGGGTGTTTTTTCGTCACCCCATTGAGATGGGAATACGCGCGCGCTTGTCAGGCGTACTACAGATTCCCCCGGCCTAGGGTAGGCCGGGGTTTAATGATTGTGGGGATCCGAATCTCCGGCAGCCGCGGACTAAGCTGCCGTTAATTACCCATCGCCTTTGGGGCGAGGGAACCTCCGATTAACGGGTTAAACTGGTCATGCGAACTCAATGTGCAGTATACGTGTGTTCAGTTCTGAAAGGGGGGGTTTGGATATATCGGGAGCCACGCAGAGTTTTTACGGGGGTCCCGCTACCCGGATAGCGGGCTGGGGGTCAAGGGGGCTAGCAGCCCCCTTGCGGGGTGCGGGGCAGCGCCCCGTTAGAAATTTTTTTCTAACAGGGACAGTGTCGTGGAGTTCGTGTATGTATAAATTTGTATACATATGTATATGTGTATGTATGTACACAAAAGAGGGGGAAAAGACATCCAAGGGATGCACAGGTGCGCAAGCGCGCGCGCCACGTGTCGGCACGCGGGCGACTTGCGCACTTGCGCAGTTGCGCAAGCGCGCGCGCCACGTGTCGGCACGCGGGCGCCTTGCGCAACTGCGCAGTTGCGCAAGCGCGCGCGCCACGTGTCGGCACGCGGGCGACTTGCGCACAAGCGCAGTTGCGCAAGCGCGCGCGCCACGTGTCGGCACGCGGGCGACTTGCGCACTTGCGCAGTTGCGCAAGCGCGCGCGCCACGTGTCGGCACGCGGGCGACTTGCGCAGTTGCGCAAGCGCGCGCGCCACGTGTCGGCACGCGGGCGACTTGCGCACACAACAGGCTTTTAGCCTAAAAAGATTTCTCTGAAGAGAAATCAAAGAGGAGTTAGACTCCTGAGTGTTTTTTTTTTGTTGGGTTAATGGAAGGGTTCTTCTTCTTCCTCCTGTTGCTTGCTGGATCTTGAAGATCAAGAGATGTAAAATCTCAAAATCTCTCCTTTTTAAGATCTGATGGCAGATCCAAGTTCCTCTTTGTGGGTTTTGTGGTGGAAAACTATTTAGTTTTGGAAAAGAAAGAGTAAAACTCTTGATTTAATTCAAAAGAATTGAGAAGGTTTAGAACCTTGGAGAAGGAGCAAGAGGCACAAAGAACCCTAGTTTTTGGGGGGAATGAAAAGTCTATCTTTTATTCATCATCATGTTGCCTTATATAGGCTTACACATTTATATATAGCCCCTTGGGCTTTGCAAAAATGGCATTTTAGTTCATCCCATGGTTCATGTGCCATTTCTTTTTGCACATAAACCATGGGCTTACAAAATATTGGTTTTATGCCTATTTTGCATACATTCATGTATGAAAAAATTACATAAAAATTATTTATTACATGATTTCATTTTTGGCATAGGGAGGGTCGGCCGCTTCATGTTTCGGACTCGACCTGGGCATGGGCCCACTTGACCTGGGCTTGGGCCCACCTGGCTTGGGGTTGACCTTGACTTTGACTCGGTCAACCGGGGTGTAAATTTTTACCCCAACAATATGGAAAATAGAAGAAATCATGTCTACAGTCGTCCAGAGCTAGTGAAGACCTTGTTATAGACATACTGGATGTTAATGAAGCTTTAAATGAAGATTTGAGAATAGTTAAAGAGCTTAGAAGTTGAAATAGAAGTGCTAAGGCGCATTCGATCCCAGAAACAGCTAAGGCCTATATAGCTGCAACCCTAATCTCCAAGCCCCATATAGCCGAAACCCTAATCTATATATAGGGCTGAAGAGCTACAAAAAAATTATCCTCACAGACATTAAAGGGAGAAGAAAAAAGTTTCAATTCACTCATCAATGATCAGGATTCAAGAGAGACTTTCCATCCAAAGCACAAGGCTATTTTGGTGAAATTGTTGTAACTCATTTATTAGGGTTTTATCTTTCGTTAGAACAATTGTATTAGGGTTTGGGATATTTCTAGGTTTAGATTTCTAGATCTATTTACTTTGAATTGCATGGCCTTGTTATTAAAGGTAATCGTTGATTTAAATCAGATATTTTAATTTTTCTTTGACATTGGCTTGTACGGTTTGTTCACCGTTCGGAAGTGTGAACAGTTTATTTCTCTGGCTAAAGAAATAGGTTAGAAATCCTCGAGAGGCGGGATAAAAGGCGTAGGCATGGGGGGCGAACTCCTGAAAAATTCTCTGTGTGTGATTTGCCTTTTCTGTATTATTTGTTATTTTCTGCTTGTTTATATTCCGCATTAGTTATTAATTAGTTTAATTGAACATGTAGAAATCGAATAATTTTTAGTTTAGAGCAATCACCCTATTCACACCCCTCTAGGGTAATTTGAATAGGTATCTAGGTTTTTCAAAATCTACTGATTGGTATTTTCTTTGCTTTCAAATGACTACTGTGTAATGTATGAGAAAACCACAACTATATTGCTACAACCATAACTAAGTATACGTAAAATGTTTTAAAAAGTAATGTGATAACGGATGCATGATGTCGGAACAGGATCAGCTTCACCAAAACCTAAAGCCTTCTTGGCAAGAGCAAACTGATCAAATCTATGATTGGCATCATTTGGCATGCCCAATATAAGCATGCTCAAACTGCACTTAGACAAAAACTCAAGTAAAATTAATTTCCTACAAATTCTTTTGGGGGGAAACAACAGTTGTGCCTGTAACCTCCTCAGGAGATGAAAGCATTAACTCCAGTAAGAAAATTTGAGTGTTGGATAACAGAAAGTAACTAACCATGCAATAAAGAATATCTTGCTCTTCTGGCAGTTTTCTTCAGTCACAAAATCAAAGTCGTAGACGGCATATCTACAATCATTCTCAGGCAGAGCTGCTGAGAAATCATCATAGCTCTCCCCTGGACCCCCTGTTTTCTCAACCACAACCTCCTTTTTCTTCTCATCAATCATGAATATAACATAGCGATGCACCTTCTTCCTCTTCAGCTCCATAAAAGTGTGCTTGCTGTGATCAGCTACTCCCATCCCAGAGGACGCATTTGACTGCAAAGAAAATCACCAATGCACGTACAAAGTTAAATTAGGAACCCAAAACTAGAGCGCTTGATATTTACAAAAACAATAAGCACATTTTGCACTAAAATCACTTTGAACCGTATTGAATATAAGCTAATAGTAACATCAGAATGCTTTCTAGAAACAGTTGTGATAATCAATTGCAAATACTAAAATAATTAGTGAAGCTAGAAAGCTGTAGTAGAAAGAATAGTAAACCAAATTCAAGCCAATTCAGCTTGGTGAATTCGACAGCCTTCGGTCGATGATTGCTGTCTCTCCAAATAATTCTCCCTACTCGTTCGACAAATTCAAGTCCAGATCTTTAAGCATCTGGGTAAAATATGCTCAGTCAAAAGATGTTTAGGGAATTATATGCCTGGATGATGTGTCTAATCTTTCATAGATGGTCGCCTTGCGGTGGTGATAAGGCGACATCCATCCCTTTAATAAAAGAGATTCAAAGATAGATTTTTTATTGTAAATTTGTTAAGTGCTCCATTGCATGCCATGGTTTGTGACTTGTATGGGGAATTATTGGATTACAGATTTATTCTTTTTCATTTTTATTTTCCTATAAGAGAAATTTGATGAAGGGTTGCAGGTATGACTTCGCAATATGTGGGATCTTTTTCGATTGCTAATAACAACACTCAACGATGCAATAATATCAACTTTATAATTGGCAACTTAAAACATCTAACATCAATTTAGAGATGAAAAAATTCCTGCTAAATTTTCGTGTAAAACAATAAAAAAAAAAAGGATCCAGACAATATATAATCTAACATTTCATCCAGATTCCATCAAGATCTGCCCTAATCAAGCATCAAACAAGCTAAAATTCAGAAAAAAGAAAGATAAAAGGAGGGAAAAATTTACCATTCGAAACGACATAGCTCCTCGATGATGCCAGGCGAACGAATACGAGAGAACAAGGAAACGATCGAGAAGATAAAGCGAAGGAAAGAAGCGAAGGAATCGAATTTTATCACTTTCTCTAATATTTATTTCCTCGATTTCAAGGACCCTGATTAAAACCCTAGACTAAAGGAGTGTGGGACCCAAGACGATATAAGTTGGGGAGGTGCGTTTTCGGGTGAGATTTTAATATCTGGGCAGTGGGATAAACAAGGGCGGCTCGTCGCGTCGCGTCGAATATTTTGACGACCGCACGGCGTCAGGGGCACGCTAAGCGGTGTTTGCACGCAGCGGAATTCTCGCATGTACCTTTTATATGCGAGTATGACGGATCCGCCGTTCGTTTTAGACCAGCAAGGAATGGACGGATGATGTTTGATGATTCCCTTCATACGCATATGGTCTCTCTCGCTTGTTTTTGAGCTAAAATGGATTGTCGATGCTGGTGAGTGGGGCCATTTGTGTGTAAGAAAACGAGGACTTTTTCTTCTTCTTTTTTTTTTTTGATGTTTATGGTTCAGAAAGTAGGTGCTATTCCATCTGAATATCAAACTCATGATAGAACTTAAATGGGAAGAAAAAAATCTGTCGCTGAATCGGAGATGTTAGTTTCAAAATGTTTGAAAATACAATTTCAGAATTTGAAAATTCATATTAGTTCAGAATTATTGAAAATTTGAATTTGATTAACAATATTAGTGGAAACTAGCATTTTAGAATGCAAGAACTTAGATTTTCAAATTCGTCATTCAACAGTATTAGTGGATCCCACTCCTTTTTAATTCTAATTTTATTAAATTGAATTAGGAATGGGGCCCACTGCCGCAATTTGAGTCTGTTTTTTTTTAAATAAAAGGTGAAGAAATTGTGGGGCCTCCCCTTAAATTCTTTTTTTTATAACAACGGTGGCCCTCATGATTTCACACCGCTCCGCCGAACACAGATCAAAATATGGTTTGGGTATAAAATAATGGTTTCACAACCACAGTTTCACAGCGTTCATCCAAACTGGCCCTAAAATGCCACACACATGATTGATCAAAATTTAAATAAACTGTCTCACCCGGTATCGCAACCACCGGCTGCAGCCGCCATTAATCGGACATAAACTACCACCATTGTAACAACCCTAATTTTCATATACACTTTTCTGTACAAAATTTTTAAAATTTTTTACAATCCATAAAGGGGTATTTTAATCTGAGCACAAGATATATATATAATTAATTATTTTGTTTTTAAATAATTTCATTTTTAGTGTACATAAAATTGCTTTAAAATTAAAATGTATTTGGGATATTTAATGCTGCTGATATCATTTTAAGTATCTACTTTTCTACAATAATTACAAGAAGGAGCTTGTAGCTCATTGGTAATACCTTGCACTGCTGAACCAAGCCACCAGAGTTCGAATCCCATGCCCCACATATTTTTATATCTTTTTGTTTTAAATTTTTGGGAAGTCAACGGTCAAACAGCCATAACACACAGAATTAATACACTCGGCCAAGTCGGCCGGCGGCTCGGCCGGTCGGCCGAGTCGTCAACACGGATTTTCTCCGTGTTGACTCGGTCAACCCCATTGTATACTTTATTTTCCCAGAACTGTTATCATTTTCTCATTAAACCTCTTTTACTCCCAAAATTAATGAAATTTTAATGAATTTTTATATTTTTTAAAATATTTTTTAATCCAAACCCTAACCCTAGTTTAGCCCTATATAAACACCCCTACCCTCTACCATTTCACCCTACAACTCTAAGTCCACTCTCTCAAATTCTCAAGAGAACTCGGTACGTAGAAAAAGAGCGAGAAGCGAAGCGCTGCCGAAACCGACGACGGATTCCGGTGATCGTACTAGAACCTTCGCGACGTTTTCGACGCACCGACAACCACCACTTCTTTAGCCTCCTTAGCTTGTCCAAACCCGTAAGTCCCATCTCTTATATCTCTCTTTTCTTTTAATAGAAAATACGACTTTTTGGAACCCGACGGAAATCGGAACAAACCGATTTCCGATTCGGTTTTTCTACAAAATTCCACTTGTCACCTAATCCATAATACTTAAACATATCCATGATGACTATTAATCATATAGAAACCAATTTAAATAAAGTTTCTCACATGAAATGATAACTTTCTTCTAAAATCGTATTCTTTTCACAAAAATACCATAAATTTTACTTTTCTTGTTCTAATTAAATCCCTCATTCCTAAACATGTTTATCTTGATAAATAAACTTGTAGAAATCAATTTTAATGAGTTTTCACACATGAAATGATAACGTTTTTAAATACCGTATTCTTACACTTAAATACCTTCATGTTTAATATATCCTATTTAACCTCTAAAACTTCACTAAACCTTAAAATAAGTCACGAGGTAATGACCTACCTCTACACACACACAAATATATCCCTAATTGATAATGTCAAAACTTAGAATACGAAAATACAAGACTTTTCACTAAAATACCATTATCTTTATAAATCTTTCTTGAAAGCTTTAAGTTGTACATAATTCTAAATAAAATCTTTTAAAATGAAAGCACGATATGTCATGGACATCGATCGTTTATCTAAACCTGACTTTGTGGTGTCTAGGCAAGTATGTCTAGGCTAGTGGTTTTTAATTAGGCCCACTACTGTGGTTCCTTCCCACTTACCTGGCACTTATCTGGCCGCAATTGGCGGTGAAGAGGCGATTTGAGCCTTCTAATGACTTATCGTTTAGACCTTAGAAATAGGCTAGTTGGCTTAGGAAACCCTAGAAACTAAAATACGGAAATTTACAAATAAATACCTTATAATTATAAAACCGTTTTCTAAATGAATAGTATTTATTAAACCTATGCAAAGCGCCACTACAACCCACCTTTGGGGAACCCGTTAGGGATAGTACGGTTCATCGTGCACCCGCGAGCTAGTAGTGCGAGATTCAGACCTCCGCAAGGAGCATTCGGTCTCGGAAGGTTTAAAATACGGCATTTAAGAAAAATGAGATTTTGGAAAAATAAATATTTATTTAAAATTATTCTTGTGTTAATATATATATAATTATCATTTAAACACCTATTTTATTATAAGATAAAGTTTCCACTTTTTCTAAAAATTACAAGATTAAAAGTTACATTAAAATACCTTGAAATTCAAATAAATCAATTAATACTTTTATTAGGATATATTCACTAGAATAACACAAATAAAATTCACACTCATTATAACTATAAAGACGAATAATAAATACTTGAGGTGTATTTTGAAAACTATACAATAATACTTTTTACATAAAACCCCCTCAAGTTTTATAAATTACAATAAGGCCCCTAACAAATTATTGAACTTCAAATTATCTTTCTTTTAGTCTGACTCGGGTCAGAGTCCGACTATTTCTGACTTGAATACAATTTAAGTCAATCTTTAATCTTTAATATTCCAACTCAAAATGAACACAGGAATCCCAGAATCCAGATAACAATCTATATCACTTGACTGAACCGAACCATGGATATATTCCTTTTACATGTTTTCCCAGTATTCCATTTACATGACTCTACGGTTATAACCGTTTCCTGATATCATGGTTTCGGTCAGTCAGTCAGTCAATCATGCAATCAATACAATTTTACAAGATAACAATACAAACAAGACATCGCGGGGTTTAAGGGGTAGATTGGTACGGAAGGTGTTAAAGGTGGCACGAGACGGTAAGATTAAGACACCTAACATGAATCCAATTGCCGTTGTTCCGGGTTGTATAACGGAGCCTTGTACTTCCATTTGCCCTGGTCTCTAGCATACTGAGACCCCTCTCGTATACACTGGCATCCTTCTGTACCAAGCTACAACAACAGCGTTAACACCATACTACAATAATATAACAATATAAAAGCCACCCTCTCCCTCTCTCTCTTACTCTCTGTCTATTCTATTTCTCCCCTTATCTTTGGGACTTACCGAGCGACCTGTTCGCTGACGACATTCTATTTCTTTCTTCTTTGAATGTCGTCAGGTGCGTTGGACCAAGCTGAGATCGAGCCCACCGGTGAAGATTTGAAGCAGTTCCACGAAGACCCCGAGCTCTAGATATTGTACCTTGTTCTTTTCAGTATTTTCATTTCTTATTATGCCACTGTTTAGGCATCGCTTTTCATTTCGGTTGTATTTTTTTTCATGCATTGTACAAAAGAATGCTATTAATAAAGTTGCTGTTATTCTATATCTTTCGTCTCTTGTGATTTACTTTATATTGCTTAGCTACGCTTAGCGTATGTACTTCTGAGTACCTACGTAGCGGACCTTGTCGCGTCCACTTCGCCGTACACTGGGAAGCGGGGCGTGACAGGTTTTGTTGGTGGCCCATGCAGGTCCGAGTTGTATGAATCCCTGCCATGCAGTTCTGGTCTGCGTGAACAACCTAAGCAATATAACACAAGAACCAGCAACTAAAACATTCTTTACAATCATGTTCCTTGAATCTTACCATTTTATATTCCTTGAATCTTATCATTTCATATCCGTTGAATCTATCCTAACCCTATTCTTTCACTCACAATCACCAAATTGTTTTGAAACTGTTACACCTTCCTTTTACAAATTTCGAGGACGAAATTTTTATAAGGAGGGTAGAATGTAACAACCCTAATTTTCATATACACTTTTCTGTACAAAATTTTTAAAATTTTTTACAATCTATAAAGGAGTATTTTAATCCGAGCACAAGATATATATATAATTAATTATTTTGTTTTTAAATAATTTCATTTTTAGTGTACATAAAATTGTTTTAAAATTAAAATGTATTTGGGATATTTAATGCTGCTGATATCATTTTAAGTATCTACTTTTCTACAATAATTACAAGAAGGAGCTTGTAGCTCATTGGTAATACCTTGCACTGCTGAACCAAGCCACCAGAGTTCGAATCCCATGCCCCACATATTTTTATATCTTTTTGTTTTAAATTTTTGGGAATTCAACGGTCAAACAGCCATAACACACAGAATTAATACTGTACACAAAAAAAATAAAGTGCACCAAAATTCCCCCCAAGTGAAACCCTACCGAACGAGCCCCGACTCGGCCCCAACTCGGCCAAGTCGGCCGGCGGCTCGGTCGAATCAGCCGGCGCCGCCGGCCGGACTCGGCCGGTCGGCCAAGTCGTCAACACGGATTTTCTCCGTGTTGACTTGGTCAACCCCCCTGTATACTTTATTTTCCCAGAACTGTTATCATTTTCTCATTAAACCTCTTTTACTCCCAAAATTAATGAAATTTTAATGAATTTATATATTTTTAAAAATATTTTTTAATCCAAACCCTAACACTAGTCTAGCCCTATATAAACACCCCTACCCTCTACCATTTCACCCTACAACTCTAAATCCACTCTCTCAAATTCTCAAGAGAACTCGGTACGTAGAAAAAGAGCGAGAAGCGAAGCGCTGCCGAAACCGACGACGGATTCCGGCGATCGTATTAGAACCTTCGCGACGTTTTCGACGCACCGACAACCACCACTTCCTTAGCCTCCTTAGCTTGTCCAAACCCGTAAGTCCCATCTCTTCTATCTCTCTTTTCTTTTAGTAGAAAATACGACTTTTTGGAACCCGACGGAAATCGGAACAAACCGATTTCCGATTCGGTTTTTCTACAAAATTCCACTTGTCACATAATCCATGATACTTAAACATATCCATGATGACTATTAATCATATAGAAACCAATTTAAATAAAGTTTCTCACATGAAATGGTAGCTTTCTTCTAAAATCGTATTCTTTTCACAAAAATACCATAAATTTTACTTTTCTTGTTCTAATTAAATCCCTCATTCCTAAACATGTTTATCTTGATAAATAAACTTGTAGAAATCAATTTGAATGAGTTTTCACACATGAAATGATAACGTTTTTAAATACCGTATTCTTACACTTAAATACCTTCATGTTTAATATATCCTATTTAACCTCTAAAACTTCACTAAACCTTAAAATAAGTCACGAGGTAATGACCTACCTCTACACACACACAAATATATCCCTAATTGATAATGTCAAAACTTAGAATACGAAAATACAAGACTTTTCACTAAAATACCATTATCTTTATAAATCTTTCTTGAAAGCTTTAAGTTGTACATAATTCTAAATAAAATCTTTTAAAATGAAAGCACGATATGTCATGGACATCGATCGTTTATCTAAACCTGACTTTGTGGTGTCTAGGCAAGTATGTCTAGACTAGTGGTTTTTAATTAGGCCCACTACTGTGGTTCCTTCCCACTTACCTGGCACTTATCTGGCCGCAATTGGCGGTGAAGAGGCGATTTGAGCCTTCTAATGACTTATCGTTTAGACCTTAGAAATAGGCTAGTTGGCTTAGGAAACCCTAGAAACTAAAATACGGAAATTTACAAATAAATACCTTATAATTATAAAACCGTTTTCTAAATGAATAGTATTTATTAAACCTATGCAAAGCGCCACTACAACCCACCTTTGGGGAACCCGTTAGGGATAGTACGGTTCATCGTGCACCCGCGAGCTAGTAGTGCGAGATTCAGACCTCCGCAAGGAGCATTCGGTCTCGGAAGGTTTAAAATACGGCATTTAAGAAAAATGAGATTTTGGAAAAATAAATATTTATTTAAAATTATTCTTGTGTTAATATATATATAATTATCATTTAAACACCTATTTTATTATAAGATAAAGTTTCCACTTTTTCTAAAAATTACAAGATTAAAAGTTACATTAAAATACCTTGAAATTCAAATAAATCAATTAATACTTTTATTAGGATATATTCACTAGAATAACACAAATAAAATTCACACTCATTATAACTATAAAGACGAATAATAAATACTTGAGGTGTATTTTGAAAACTATACAATAATACTTTTTACATAAAACCCCCTCAAGTTTTATAAATTACAATAAGGCCCCTAACAAATTATTGAACTTCAAATTATCTTTCTTTTAGTCTGACTCGGGTCAGAGTCCGACTATTTCTGACTTGAATACAATTTAAGTCAATCTTTAATCTTTAATATTCCAACTCAAAATGAACACAGGAATCCCAGAATCCAGATAACAATCTATATCACTTGACTGAACCGAACCATGGATATATTCCTTTTACATGTTTTCCCAGTATTCCATTTACATGACTCTACGGTTATAACCGTTTCCTGATATCATGGTTTCGGTCAGTCAGTCAATCATGCAATCAATACAATTTTACAAGATAACAATACAAACAAGACATCGCGGGGTTTAAGGGGTAGATTGGTACGGAAGGTGTTAAAGATGGCACGAGACGGTAAGATTAAGACACCTAACATGTATCCAATTGCCATTGTTCCGGGTTGCATAACGGAGCCTTGTACTTCCATTTGCCCCGGTCTCTAGCATACTGAGACCCCTCTCGTATACACTGGTATTCTTCTGTACCAAGCTACAACAACAGCGTTAACACCATACTACAATAATATAACAATATAAAAGCCACCCTCTCCCTCTCTCTCTTACTCTCTGTCTATTTTATTTCTCCCCTTATCTTTGGGACTTACCGAGCGACCTGTTCGCTGACGACATTCTATTTCTTTCTTCTTTGAATGTCGTCAGGTGTGTTGGACCAAGCTGAGATCGAGCCCACCGGTGAAGATTTGAAGCAGTTCCACGAAGACCCCGAGCTCTAGATATTGTACCTTGTTCTTTTCAGTATTTTCATTTCTTATTATGCCACTGTTTAGGCATCGCTTTTCATTTCGGTTGTATTTTTTTTTTCATGCATTGTACAAAAGAATGCTATTAATAAAGTTGCTGTTATTCTATATCTTTCGTCTCTTGTGATTTACTTTATATTGCTTAGCTACGCTTAGCATATGTACTTCTGAGTTCCTACGTAGCGGACCTTGTCGCGTCCACTTCGCCGTACACTGGGAAGCGAGGCGTGACAACCATCTCCGCCGCCGGCAACCGTCCATGCCTCCTCTGCCTGTCGACCGTCCCTATCATCACCACCGTCGCCGATCATCCCCACCACTGTCGCCGACCGATCTCCACCGACCATAGCCGTCAGCTGCCCGCCGCTACCGACCGTCGTCGTCCCCGTTCACCACCCGCCGCCCGCCGCCCGCCGGTTGTCCCCGTTCGCAGCTTCCGACTTCCTGCCATCCTCGTCGCCACCCCTGACCGCCAACTAACCATCCTCGTCACCGGCCGACGGTCTCTTTCACCGCCGCTGGTCATCCTCCACTGTCGATCGGTGTCCGTCGAATTTCCGTTTGTTGAGTACCGGGTAACGTCCACTATTAAACGTATTATTGTAACACACTGGCACGTTTGTACGTTATTTAACAATATTAATTAGTATTTTGAATTTAGTTTTTATTTATTATTTTGATTGTGATTGGTTCGGATAATATATGTGTTTATCGGACCTGACCCGCTTGCGTGAAATCCGTTATAGTGCTAAATTATCTTTTATTGGTATTTATCCGCAGACTAAATCTACATGAATCTTAAATAACAGATATATAATATTTAAATTATATATATATATATAGATAGATAGATATCCTGTTGCTATTTTATTGACTATTATCTATTACACCTAAATCCCAATATCCTGAGACACCATATTATAATATATATTCTTTTAACCCTTAGATTTATGGTTTAAGGAAGCTACGTATGCATAGATATTTTTCAATATATTTTCTTTGAGATTTAGTAGAGACGGATCGGAGATTTATAATATCTTTTATAATATTATTAGTTATATACAAATTGTAACGACTCTGAAATTTTTGTACGGAAAATTTTCTGTTAATATACAAGAAATGAGTTTTATAGGCTGAGTTTGAGTTATAAGTCACTTTTGTGAAATAACAGCAAGAAATAACTTGTGGCTCATTGGTAAAGCCTTTACGCTGTATGACGTAACCCCTGTGTTCAATTCCCATCAGACACAATTATTTTTTAATTATTTTTTTAACTTTTCGGAAGCCCAAAAGATTGCACGTGCAATACACGGGAAATGAAAAGTTCAAAAAAATCAAACATGTGGAAAATGATTTAAATAATGAATTGATCAAGTGGCACGAATCTCGAGGCTAGAGCCTTAAAATCGACCAGCCAATATGGCTTAAAAACCAGCGGGGACGATCGGATGGTACCCAATGAAGCCCGTGTTCTGCACACATGACTCTTCGGCTAACCCTAACCTCTCTGCACTGTTTGATTTCCCTGCAATCAAATAGAGACCTTTCATTTCACAATTAAACACAATTTTAATACTTTTAATCCACATTTTTAATTCCCAAACCCTAATTCTCTACTATAAATACCACCTCCTACCTTGGCTCAGCACCATTCTGAAAATTCTAACCAAAACTCTCTAAAAAGTTCCTAGTGTAAGTGAAGTAAAATGGAGTTAGCAAGCAAGTTGGTTCCGGCGAAAATCGAAGCCAATTCCGGAGCTCCCGCAACGCCTTGAAGATCATCCTCTCTTCTTTAACCTTTCTTTGAAAACCGTAAGTCCCTCCTAGATTATGCATCTACAACCCTTTTTAGGGGACCGCTAACGGATGGTGCGGATTATCGCACATGGTTAGGCTAGTAGAGCGAGATGCAGACATCCTCACGGAGTATTCGATCTCGAAAGGATTTAAATACGTTTTTAAGAAATACGAATTTTCTAGATAAAATAAAAATTATTTCTTTTAAATTTTTATAAAATTATAAATCCATATTTTCAAAATATAATGAAACGATATTTTTTCTGAAAAATGAAAGATTAACAAATATCAATAAAATACCATGAACTTTCAAATGCTAAGTATTTATCATTAAAATACCTAAATACTTAAAACCCATGCTCATGAAAACCTAAGTAATACTAATCACTCTTGAGATTTACTTTTTAACCATATTAAAATATTTTTTTAGAAAACCTTCTCGAGTTATATAAAAACAATATTTTAAGGACATTAGTAAATATGGGTTTAAGCGGGATCAATTCTCTTGAGCCCCAGAGAGCCGAAGAAAGTGAGTGCTTGCCTATTCAGGTTAGAAAACTTAATCGGTGTTATCAATG
Source organism: Agapanthus africanus (assembly GCA_030015575.1). Taxonomy (NCBI): domain Eukaryota; kingdom Viridiplantae; phylum Streptophyta; class Magnoliopsida; order Asparagales; family Amaryllidaceae; genus Agapanthus; species Agapanthus africanus. The sequence continues at coordinate 535,348,999 of JASDDO010000010.1, read as the reverse complement.
ACAGTTGTCTTGGAAAAAGACACAGATCCTACCGTCTATGTGCAGCAGTTGCCAATGACTCCCGAATCTAATTCAAGAGCTAAATCTGTTTACAAGTGTCTGACTCAGTCTGAGTCCAATTCAAGCCTGAATCCAAAATTAAACATGAATACTTGATCATGAACATGAATACTTGAAATCAAATATCAATATCAAACATGTATACTTGACTTGACTTGACCGAACCATGGTTATAACTTGACATGACTACTTGAATACTTGATTACATTCTGAACATGAATACCTGAACATTTTGTATCCATGGTTTCGGCAAGACTTGTAAATATAATCTATATAATACATTACGCGGGGATAAAGGGGTAAATTGGTACAGAACGTATATCGTAGCATGAGAGGTTGCTTAAAAGACACCTACATGAATTCACCTGCCGTTGTCCCGTGGGTTATGACGGGGCCTTATACTACATGTTTTCATACTTCACGGGGTAAGATGGACTATTCTCATATACATGAATGCATTCTTTACCAAACTACAAACAACCACGTTAGAATAACTATCATATATCGGTAATCAATCATACACAACTTATCTATTCATTTCACATTACTTAGATATTCTCTTTCTTCTGTTGGAACTTACAGCGATAGTTTGCTGACGACATTCCTTTCTATTTCTTTCTTTGGAATGTTCGTCAGGAGGACCAGACACTGATGAGATCGAGCCTATCCAGGAGGACTTGGACCAGCTCACCACTCAGCCTGACTTCTAGTTCACACGCACTTTCATTTTGTATGCTATTGTTTAGGCACTGCTTTACTCATTGTAGTTTTTCTTTTCAAACAATTGTATGTAAAGATGAATATAAATAAATTTGTTGTTTATTTTATTGTCATTCTTGTATATTTTTATATATTGCTTAATTACGCTTAATGTATTTATTTCTTAGTAAATACGTTGCGGCCTGCCACGTCACCGTTTCCGTCTGCTGGGAAGCTGGGAAGCGAGGCGTGACACAAATATATATATATATATATAAACATATTATATTTATATTTTCCTATTTAAATTAAAAACACCCCCTCCCCCCCGGCTCTCTCTTTCTTTCTCCCTCTCTCCTCTCCGATTCACCATGCCCCAACTCCTCACGACTGACCACTACCGCCTCCTTCCCTTTGTGTGCACCAACCCATCCAACTCCGGGCGCCATCATCATCTTCTTTCCCTTAACCCAACCACCGTCTCGAGTTCTCGTCCTCGCCTCCAATCCGAGCATCACTTAGAACCCCAGATCATCACCTTAACCTCGTCTTCACCATCTCCATCGTTGTAACACCCTAGTTCATTTATACCAATTCCAGTTCTCGTATTTCTTTATTCGTGGTATTTTCTTGATTTATCGTATTTTGGGTGCGAATGGTATTTTACATTTTTACATTGCATTCGACCCGGCCCGCTTGCTTAAACTTGTTTGATTCATATTTATGAATTACCCTGACTTATTACATAGAAACGTGCATCTAGTATATATTGCATACTGGCACTTCATCTAGTATCGCATATTTTACATATAACATTTTAGGTCATGTAAAATAAATTAAAATTGCATTTCATAGCCTACATGATACCCCTAACCCCGTGGTAGTATCCGCGCATCTTGTTCTCGTCCCGTTCAGTGAAACGGACGTGTTTGGATGGCTACGCGCACATACGTGCATCCGTTCTTGGGGGTATGCATTTTCGTTACCTGAGCATTCATTTTGAAATTTAGAAGCCGCGTATAATTTTTATATTTTAAAACCGGATTTTTAGACCCGACCCGGGCATATTTTGAAATAAGTTTGTATTTGCCAAAATCTCAAAACGGACTAATATTATATTCCTTAATTCTTTATATACTATTATAACTGTTAATACGTTCTTAACCAAAATATATATATATTTCAAAATCTTAACCCAATCTCAACTGCCTCTCTCTGTCTCTCTCCTATTATAAATTATAATAAATTTTTTTACCTAACCTATTTTTTTTCCTCAGCCTCTTTCAATCCCAGCTCTCTCTCTCCTCACTATAAATATATTTTAGTATCTTTATTAACAATTAGTTCTGATCTTTCTCTCTCTCTCCCTCTCTTTAATTCTTTATACATTTCTTTAACCCCAGTTCACGTTCTCTCTCTCTCTCTTCCTTCCTTCTCTAAATTTTTTTTTTCATCCTTCCCGCTTCCGAACTCCAAACCGACCCTTGCCCTCATCCTCTCGTCGCGTCGCCTCCTGCCGCTGAACCCTGACCTCGTCCACTCCTCGCCCATCATCCTCGACCCCGCCTCCTCTCCGCCACCTCAACCTCACCTCTCTCTCCTCTCGTATCCGATGAACCCGACACCCCCTGCACCCAACTCGAACCCTCATCCCAGCCTCATCGTTGCAACCCCTCTCCTTCGATGTCGACCTCGCCCTCGCCCTCTTATCATCGTCTCCACCTCCTGCCGACTCTTCCTTGCAATTAACAGCACCCTAACCCCGACGAGAACCCATCGTTGCCTCTGCCCTAACCCATCGCCGGAACACCGACCCCTCGTCACTACCGTCTTCACCTCCCTTCACCTCTCTTCCACGACCTCTCGACACCACCCTCACCTTACAGCCACCAAGAAACCCTCAACCCGAGCTTTTCCCTCTCGTGAAACCCTAGCGGCCTACTTACCTCGCCGGAAACTCACCGTCGACGTTTCCACTCGCCCCGTCTCTGTCCCCGTACACCAGAGATCCCCTTTAAACAAAACCACGGTGCAGCCCCTCTCCTCCTCCTCCTCCTTCTTCTTCTTCCTTCTTCTTTCTTTTCTTGATCTCGGTTCTTTTCCGGTGGTTGCTCGCCGGAGCCGTACTGTCGCCGACGATCTGGGCGACCCAGAAGACGTTCTCGTGCAGCGTGGTCACTTTTTGCATTGGCTGGTTCCGTTCCGGGCACGCATGTGTACATCACAGCATTTGCCGACATTGGACGTTGCAGCGCGTATCCGTATCGCGATCCATCAGGCAAGTAAAACTTGCTACATGTTATTTAATTTATTACATATTTATTTAGATGCATATTAAACCTGTATTTTAAATTTAATACCACATGTTCCATTTTAACATTTCGATGTTCCATTTATATCATTTTAGATCTAGAACTTGAAAACATATCTTGTTGCATATTAGATTACGATACACGGTACCCATATCCATATTTGAATCACATAATGCTTATTTGCACAACCCATAGTACCATTTTAAATAGTTTATAACTTTCAGATACCTATTTGCATCCATTCCGTCTAATATACATGTTATTGCATCCATAGATCACTTGAATTTATAATATTGTAATATTAATATTCCATATTTGATAAAGTGTATTTTAATTAATGTTGGAACTGTAACCTTAACCCAAATCGATAACTGTGCATCCATATGCTTTAATCTGTACCTATTTGCATACCACATCACAATGTTCCATTTTTATTGTTCCATTAGTACCCCATACTTGTTTTTGTGTACCCATGCTTATTTTAGTTTAATTATGAGCACCCACGTGACATTTTGTGCACCCCTGACATGACTTGATACACCTACTACTTGACACGATATGGTACCGTGCACTTCTTAACATGACATGATACCTATATACTACCTGACTTGACCTGATATACCATGGCTTTACCTGTTACCTGATCTTGTTACTAATGCCAACAAACTTGATCTGTTGTCCCTACGGACATTTCCTGTTGTCTATCCAGACAAACTTGTACCTGTTTGATCCTGTATTGGCATTAGCTTCAGATTCTTAATACCTGACTTAAACATATAACCTGGGGGTATGGGGAAATCAATGATGAAACCTGACTTGTAACTCGACAGTTCGATACCTTTACTGATCAGTCTTACGGGCTAGGCCAGCCCCGGGGTGATGCTGCTGACATCACTCATCGTTACATACTACCCTTTTACTGCCTAGCGGCACGTCTCGGATTCAGCCCGAGAATCTTCACCGTGATCCCGGGCACGCACGGGATACTATTGAGTTACATCGATGATTCATCAAATTGATTTCAAAGACTTGAGAGTAGTTAACCCAATAGACCAGTCTAGATTATTCACTACACATTACCCTCACTATCCTTATTTATATTACTGTTATACCTGTTTTACTGTTCATACACATACCTGTATGTCTTGCTACCCCTGTTTATTTTATTGCTTGATATTATGACGCACTGACATCTGGGTTTTGCATGGCCTAGATCCTCTACCTTTGTTGCAGACTGATCAGGAGTACTGCCGCTGTTAGACCGAGCGGTAAGGATCCTATTGGTATCCAGTTTTACTTTTCAGGTGTTTTATTTATTGGATCTTTTGCTTCTGCATATTATATTATTTCTTGACTCGTTTATTCTGGCTCATGGACATGTACTAGATAGTTTATTTACTTTCCTGTTCTTGATATCTCTACAGCCGTAATGTGACCGTGGAGGGATTTTTTCTATCCACAGGTAGCATGGTTGGCTCTGTCACGTGCCTATCTTAGCGCACTCTGGGAAGTGGGGCGTGACAGGGTTTGTTTGGTATCAGAACCATAGGATATAGGTTGATCGGGTTTGATTCTTTTGTAGTTGGGTATTGGACCCGATACACGAATCGTAAAATCCGTGATTAGGAACATGTCCTGCCACCTTGTTATCGTGATTCTTGAATCATATCTTTCTTTTTATCCTTTGCCTTGACGATATGCAAACCACTTTGCATCTCGACTTGAAATATTTTGGTTCCCTATTGTTTCTCCCTGTTCTTCGATTCTTATACTAGGATTTGAGCGACTTGAGTGGAGTTATGTGATTGTAACTATGAACTGCAGCATGGTTACAATGCGGTACTCTATTTAAGTAACTTGGAGTCCTGGTCTTGATTCACTTCTTTGTTCCATGATCGTTATATTGTCTTGCTTTTCTTGCTTTCCAGTTCATGTTTTATCGCAAGCTTGAATCCTGTTTACCGTGCTTATCTTCTTTAGTGTTTGGCTTCAAGTGAAATCGTTTCAAGTATCCTACTTGTTCATGTCTTTCCCGCATTGGAATTATTCAATTCTGGTGCATCCCTTGTTTGTTGTTGTCTTGAGAATGGATTTTCTCAGCACTTTCCACGCTCACATTGATTGTAGGGCAAATAAAGTGATTTTCCAGTTTCCCGGATATCCGGAGTTGTTTTTGCTGGAGGTAGCGGTTCTGTCGGGCTAGTCGAGTTCAGGGATAGGTCGACAAGCAATGTTCTTTCGTCGATTGAAGTTGATAAGGAGGAAGCGCCAGTTGTAGTTCGAGAGTTTATGGACGTGTTCGAGAACATCTCGGGTTTACCGCCAAAACGAGATGTGGAGTTCGAGATCGGTCTTGTTCCTGGTGCAGCGCCAATTTCAAGGGCGTACTATCTAATGGCACCAGTGGAGTTGGAAGAAGTCAAGAAGCAGGTTACTGAATTAATTGAGAAAGGTTGGATTCGCAGCAGCAATTTACCTTGGGGAGCTCCAGTTCTTCTAGTAAAGAAGAAAGATGGCATAAGGAGAATGTGCATCGGTTATCGAGAATTAAACCGGGTGACTATTAAGAACCAGTACCCGATCCCTCGCATTGGCGAATTGTTCGAGCAGCTTAGTGGCGCGGGGGTATTCTCGAAGTTGGATTTGCGGTCTGGATATCATCAGGTCCGAGTTAAATCTGAAGATATTTGCAAGACTGCGTTCCGAACTCGATATTGACATTACGAGTATTTAGTGATGCCTTTCGGAATAACGAATGCACCGGCGATATTTATGGACTTGATGAACCGAATTTTTACACCATTCTTGGACCAGTTTATAGTGGTGTTCATTGATGATATTCTGGTTTACTCGAGGAGTATTGAAGAGCTTGCAGAACACTTGAAGATCGCACTGCAGACATTGAGGCAAGAAAGATTTTATGCGAAGATGAGCAAATGAGAGTTTTGGCTTGAAGAAGTGAAGCTTTGGGGCATATCGTATCTGGAGATGGAATCGCCGTTGATCCCGAAAAGATTGCAGCAGTTCGAGATTGGCCGATTCCGAAGAACGTAGCAGAGATCAGAAGTTTTTTTGGACTTGCCGGCTATTACAGAAGGTTCGTAGAGAGTTTTGCTCGTTTGGTTGAGCCTTGACCAAGCTTACGCGTAAGGAAGTACCATTTGTGTGGACGGATGGATGTGCGTCAGGTTTTGAGGCATTGAAGCAAAGATTGATAACCGCTCCTATTTTGACCGTACCAGACGGTTCCGGAGGATTGATGATTCACAGCGACGCATTTGGGAAAGGTTTGGGATGTGTTTTGATGCAGCATGGGAAGGTTATAACTTACGCATTGAGATAGTTGAAGATCCATGAGAAGAATTACCCAACTCATGATTTGGAGCTAGCAGCTGTGATTTTCGCTTTGAAGATTTGGAGACACTACTTATTGGGCGAAAGGGTCGAAGTATTCACCGATCACGAAAGCCTAAAATACGTGTTCACACAGAAAGAGCTTAACATGAGGCAGCGTAGATGGTTGGAGCTGATGGCTGACTACGATCTTGATTTCAAGTACCATCCGGGGAAAGTTAATGTAGTGCCGGATGCGCTTAGTCGGTTGCCAGAAAGTCAGATGTTGACTGTACAGAAGGAACTTATCGAAGACTTTCGGAGATTCGATTTGGAAGTTGTGCTACCGCATTCTTTGGGACAGTTGATGCAGCTGGAAGTACAATCATCGTTGATCGAGAGTATTATTGCAAAAGTTTCGAGAACAGGTTGGAGCTGGATTTCAAATGGACTTGTAAATTCATGAAGATGGTTCGTTGCGATATGGTAGTCGTTTGTGTGTGCCAAAAGGATATATTCGCGAAGAAGTTTTGAAAGAGGCGCACAGTTCTGCATATTCCGTACATCCAGGAGGCACGAAGATGTACCGAGATCTACGACAGCATTTCTGGTGGGAAGGCATGAAACGAGAGATTGCCCGCTTCGTAGCGAAGTGCTTGGTGAGTCAGCAAGTTAAGGTTAAATATCAAAGTGTTGCTGGTTTATTGCAACCACTTCCGATTCCTCAATGGAAGTGGAAACATATAACCATGGATTTCGTGACGGCTTTACCGCGGAGTCCAAAGGGCAACAATGCAGTTTGGGTGATTGTTGATCGATTGACCAAAACAGCTCATTTCATACCATTTCGAGTTGGTCAATCAACAGAAGCTTTGGCAGAACGGTACATGCAGGAGATTGTAAGATTGCATGGAGTACCGGTAAGCATCGTGTCCGACCGTGACACCCGTTTCTTATCACACTTCTGGAGGAACTTACAGGAAAGTTTGAGGACTCGATTGAAGTTTAGCACAGCTTATCATCCTCAAACAGATGGCCAGTCGGAGAGAACGATCCAAACTCTTGAAGACATGTTGAGAGCTTGCATGTTAGACTTCAAGGGTTGATAGGAGGATCATCTACATTTGGTGGAGTTTTCTTACAATAACAGTTTTCAGGCGACTATTCAGATGGCTCCATTTGAAGCGTTGTATGGTCACAAGTGTTGTTCACCTGTTTGTTGGGACGATCTTGGAGAACGAAGATTATTAGGACCGGATTTGATCGTGCAAACAGTTGAGAAGGTTAACACTATCCAGAATCATATGAAAGCAGCACAAGACCGACAAAAGAGTTGGGCAGATATATCGAGAAAACCTCTGGAGTTCGCCGTTGGTGATTTGGTATTCTTGAAGATATCACCGACTAGAGGGGTGATTCGTTTCGGAAGTCGAGAAAAGCTTAATTCTCGATTCGTTGGACCTTTTGAGATTTTGGAACGTGTTGGAGAAGTGGCATATCGATTGATGTTACCGCAATCCTTGGCGAATGTTCATGACGTGTTTCATATATCTCAACTCCGTAAGTATGTTCGAGATGAAACACATGCGTTGGATCATTCGGAGCTGACTATACGTGAAGTTTTGACTTTTGAGGAGCGACCGATGTCGATTGTGGATCGAAGGGAAAAGGTTCGTAAGAACAAGGTTATCCATCTTGTACTTGTTTCTTGGGGTAATCGCTCGCATGGAGAATCAACTTGGGAACGAGAAGATGAAATCCGACAGAAGTTTCCACATCTATTCTTGTAGTTTCTTGATTGTTTATCCTTTCTTGTTCTCGGAATTTCGAGGACGAAATTCTTTTTGTAGTTGGGTATAATGTAACACCCTAGTTCATTTATACCAATTCCAGTTCTCGTATTTCTTTATTCGTGGTATTTTCTTGATTTATCGTATTTTGGGTGCGAATGGTATTTTACATTTTTACATTGTATTCGACCCGACCCGCTTGCTTGAACTTGTTTGATTTATATTTATGAATTACCCTGACTTGTTATATAGACACGTGCATCTAGTGTATATTGCATACTGGCACTTCATCTAGTATCGCATATTTTACATATAACATTTTAGGTCATGTAAAATAAATTAAAATTGCATTTCATAGCCTGCATGATACCCCTAACCCCGTGGTAGCATCCGTGCATCTTGTTCTCGTCCCGTTCAGTAAAACGGACGTGTTTGGATGGCTACGTGCACATACGTGAATCCGTTCTTGGGGGTATGCATTTTCGTTACCTGAGCATTCATTTTGAAATTTGGAAGCCGCATATATTTTTCATATTTTAAAACCGGATTTTTAGACCCGACCCGGGCATGTTTTGGAGTAAGTTTGTATTTTCCAAAATCTCAAAACGGACTAATATTATATTCCTTAATTCTTTATATACTATTATAACTGTTAATACGTTCTTAACCAAAATATATATATTTTTCAAAATCTTAACCCAATCTCAATAGCCTCTCTGTGTCTCTCTCCTATTATAAATTATAATAAATTTTTTTACCTAACCTATTTTTTTTCCTCAGCCTCTTTCAATCCCAGCTCTCTCTCTCCTCACTATAAATATATTTTAGTATCTTTATTAACAATCAGTTCTGATCTCTCTCTCTCTCTCTCTCTCTCTCTCTCTTTAATTCTTTATACATTTCTTTAACCCTCAGCTCACGTTCTTTCTCTCTTTTCCTTCCTTCTCTAAATTTTTGTTTTTTCATTCTTCCCGCTTTCGAACTCCAAACCGACCCTTGCCTTCATCCCCTCGTCGCGTCGCCTCTTGCCGCCGAACCCTGACCTCGTCCACTCCCCGCCCATCATCCTCGACCCCGCCTCCTCTCCGCCAACTCAACTTCACCTCTCTCTCCTCTCGTATCCGATGAACCCGACACCCCCTGCACCCAACTCGAACCCTCATCCCAGCCTCATCGTTGCAATCCCTCTTCTTCGACGTCGGCCTCGCCCTCGCCCTCTTATCATCGTTTCCACCTCCTGCCGACTCTTCCCTGCAATTAACAGCACCCTAGCCCCGACGAGAACCCATCGTTGCCTCTGTCCTAACCCATCGCCAGAACACCGACCCCTCGTCACCACCGTCTTCACCTCCCTTCACCTCTCTTCCACGACCTCTCCTCACTACCCTCACCTTACAGCCACCAAGAAACCCTCAACCCGAGCTTTTCCCTCTCGTGAAACCCTAGCAGCCCACTTACCTCGCCGGAAACTCACCGTCGACGTTTCCACTCGCCCAGTCTCTGTCCCCGTACACCAGAGAACCCCTTTAAACAAAACCACGGTGCATCCCCTCTCCTCCTCCTCCTTCTTCTTTCTTTTCTTGATCTCGGTTCTTTTCCGGTGGTCGCTCGCCGGAGCCGTACTGTCGCCGACGATCCGGGCGACCCAGAAGACGTTCTCGTGCAGCGTGGTCACTTTTTGCATTGGCTGGTTCCGTTCCGGGCATGCATGTGTGCATCACAGCGTTTACCGACATTGTACGTTGCAGCGCGTATCCGTATCGCGATCCATCAGGCAAGTAAAACTTGCTACATGCTATTTAATTTATTACATACTTATTTAGATGCATATTAAACCTGTAGTTTAAATCTAATACCACATGTTCCATTTTAACATTTCGATGTTCCATTTATATCCTTTTAGATTTAGAACTTGAAAACATATCTTGTTGCATATTAGATTACGATACAGAGTACCCATATCCATATTTGAATCATATAATGCTTATTTGCACAACCCATAGTACCATTTTAAATAGTTTATAACTTTCAGATACCTATTTGCATCCATTCCGTCTAATATACATATTATTGCATCCATAGATCACTTGAATATATAATATTGTAATATTAACATTCCATATTTGATAAAGTATATTTTAATTAATGTTGGAACTGTAACCTTAACCCAAATCGATAACTGTGCATCCATATGTTTTAATCTGTACCTATTTGCATACCACATCACAATGTTCCATTTTTATTTTTCCATTAGTATCCCATACTTGTTTTTGTGTACCCATGCTTATTTTAGTTTGATTATGAGCACCCACGTGATATTTTGTGCACCCCTGACATGACTTGATACACCTACTACTTGACACGACATGGTACCGTGCACTTCTTAACATGACATGATACCTATATAATACCTGACTTGACCTGATGTGCCATGGCTTTACTTGTTACCTAATCTTGTTACTAATGCCAACAAACTTGATCTGTTGTCCCTACGGACATTTCCTGTTGTCTATCCAGACAAACCTGTACCTGTTTGATCCTGTGTTGGCATTAGTTTCAGATTTTTAATACCTGATTTAAACATATAACCTGAGGGTATGGGGAAATCAATGATGAAACCTGACTTGTAACTCGACAGTTCGATACCTTTACTGATCAGTCTTATGGGCTATGCCAGCCCCGGGGTGATGCTGCTGATATCACTCATCGTTACATACTACCCTTTTACTGTCTAGCGGCACGTCTCAGATTCAGCCCGAGAATCTTCACCATGATCCCGGGCACGCACGGGATACTATTGAGTTATATCGATGATTCATCAAATTGATTTCAAAGACTTGAAATAGTTAACCCAATAGACCAGTCTAGATTATTCACTACACATTACCCTCACTGTCCTCATTTATATTACTGCTATACCTATTTTACTGTTCATACACATACCTGTATGTCTTGCTACCCCTGTTTATTTTATTGCTTGATATTATGACGCACTGATGTCTGGGTTTTGCATGGCCTAGATCCTCTACCTTTGTTGCAGACTGATCAGGAGTACCGCTGTTAGACCGAGCGGTAAGGATCCTGTTGGTATCCGGTTTTACTTTCCAGGTGTTTTATTTATTGGATCTTTTGCTTCCTCATATTATATTATTTCTTGACTCATTTATTCTGGCTCATGGACATATACTAGATAGTTTATGTACTTTCCTGTTCTTGATATCTTTACAGCCGTAATGTGACCGTGGAGGGATTTTTCCTATCCACAGGTAGCATGGTTGGCTCTGTCACGTGCCTATCTTAGCGCACTCTGGGAAGCGGGACGTGACAATCGTCGACCCCCGACCTCACCTCCTTCACCCATCACCAATCTCGACCGCACCTATCTCCTCACCGTCGTCGCAGACCATCGTTTTCTTCCTCCACCGACCCATCTCTTTCAACCTACGACCCTGACTCTACCGCCGGCGCCTCCTAATCCCGTCACCATCTCCTTCTTCATCTCAGCCTTCATCATCATCGCCCCCATTGTCTTCATCATCTTATCTCTGTAGGGTGTTTTTCGTCACCCCATTGAGATGGGAATGCGCGCGCTTGTCAGGAATGTACAGGTTCTCCCTGTCTGGGGCAGGCCGGGGTTTATTGATTGTGGGGATATGAATCTTCGGCAACCGTGAACTAAGTTGGCGTTAATTACCCCTCGTTTTTGAAGCAAGGAAACCTCCGATTGATGGATCAAACAGGTTATGCGAACTCAATGTACCGTGTGCGTATGTTGTGTTTTGAAGGGTACTTGGACGTATCGGGGGTCACGCAGAGTTTACGGGGGTCCCGCTACCCGGATAGCGGGCTGGGGGTCAAGGGGGATAGCAGCCCCCTTACGGGGTGCGAGGGACATGTTTTGAGTGTGGAGTGTGTATATAAAAAAATAATAATAAACAAAGGGTGAGTGGCGTCCTAAGGACGCGTGGGCGCCGGGCGCCAGTGCCTCACGTGCTTGGCATGCTGGCGCTGGACGCCGACGCCTCACGTGTTTGGCGCGCGGGCGCTGGGCGCCGGCGCCTGACGTGTGTCACTCCCCGCTTCCCGATGTACGGGTAAGGGGACGCGATGAGGTCCGCTACGTATTTACTCAGAAGTAAGCACGCCAAGCGTATCTAAGCAATATAAAGTAAAATGTACACAAGAGACATGAATATAAATGAACATCAACTTTTATTTATTTAACAATTTTTTACAAGTACAACTAGAAACGTAAATACAAGGATGGAAAGATATGCCTAAACAATAGCATGAACTGAAAAGAAAATATGTACAAGTGATTATAGGTCGCGGTCTTCAGTGTACTGCTCAGGGGTCTGATCCAAGTGCTCCTGGCTGGTCTCGAACTCCTCAGAGTCGGGTCCTCCTGACAACATTCCAAAGAAGAAGAGAAATAGGAATGTCATCAGCGAACAATCGCTCGGTAAATCCTAAAAAAGAAAGAGAAGAAGTAGAATAAACATAGAATAGAACATGTGAAGTAGGTATTTTATATTTGTTATACTAACGTAGTTGTTGTAGCATGGTACAGAATATGCCAGTGTATACGAGAGGAGTCCAACTTACACCATGGACTTTGGTAAACCGTAGTACAAGGCTCCGTCGAAAATACCACGGAACAACGGTATGGATGTATAACGTCTTTTAGTGACCATCTCGTGCCATCTTTAACATGTTATGTGCCGGTCTACCCCTTTATAAACCTTGTAATGTTTATTGTATTGATTGTACTGGTTGTATTGTATTATCTTGTGGTAAATGGAATACTTGCCGAAACCATGATATCAGTAAATGGAATGGATATAAATGGATAGACATGTAAACGGAGTATATCCATGGTTTGGTTCAGTCGAGTCGGATTGATATAGATTGAGTTCTGGTATAGACGGATTCATGTTGTATTGCAGTTATACTTGAATTGAATTCAAGTCAGATTGTATTCAGATTTGACCATGACTCGAACTGAGTCAGACTTTTAAACAGAATTGAAGTCCTGATTGTTTTGGAGTTATCGGTAACTGCTGCACATGGACGGCAGGATTTGTGTCTTTTTCCAAGACAATTACCGTGATGATAACACCATTGTTAGATTGTCTACCTTTGATAGGCAAGCACCCATATTTTCCGGCTCCTTGAGGCTCAAGAGAACTGGTCCCGCTTAAACCTATGTTTACTAGGGTCCCTATTGTAAATTAATATGACTTGAGAGGGTTTTATGTAAAAATAGTTTGATATATTTTCAAAATACACCTCAAGTATTTAATTATCATTTTTAGGGTTTTCATAAATGTATATTTTATAAAAGTGAAATTTTCTAGTGAGTAGAAACTAGTTTTCATTGTATATGGTATTTTAATGAAATATTGGAATTGTATTGAATTGATATGGTAGTTTCATGTAATTGTGATTCTCTTGATTTAGAAAACATGGAATGTTTATATAATATATTTAAATTAGATCTTTTGATAATATTCATATATATATTTATATATTTAATAAAAATAAATTTTATTTATTTTGTAGAAATCTCATTTTCTTAAAATTGCATTAAAAATTCCATCGAGATCGAATGCTCCTTGTGGAGGTCTGCATCTCGCTCTACTAGGCCCGAGGATGTGCGATAACCCACACCATCCCGATCGAGATTTACCAAAATGGGTTGTAGAGGCGTATTTGCAAGGAATTAATTAACACTCTTTTTAAAGAAAACAGTTTTTTATTGTTTAAAGCATATTTTCCCATAATCTAGAATTCAAAAATTCATCGTGCTATATCAAAAATGTGTGTTGTGATGAGGTAGGTCATTACCTCGTGAGTTTTCTAAAGGTAATATGGTTAAAAGTGGATAACAATATAGTTTGTAAACATTATGGTATTTTACTGTAAAAGTGAAATAGAAATTTCAACATGAATTATTTTGAGATGAAACTTATTCTAATATATTTATTTATGTTTGTTAAACATTATGAGAGAGTATGGTATTTTATTGTTTAAGAAAAATTGTGTTTTGAAAGAAAAGAGGGTCGGAAGTCGGAATAACTCTGCTTCCGACGAGTTTTGAAAAGAAGAAGTTTTAGAATAGCAAAAGAGAAGGGGTGAGGGGACTTACTGGCTATTAAGAGAAGGGGTGAGGGTGAGGAAGTTTTCGGAACCGTTGGGGCGTCGTTTCGTCGCCGGATTCTCCTTGGAATTTCGTCGGAACTTCACCCTTTGCTAACTCCACTCGCACAACTTAGGACTTGGAAATTTTATAGAATTTTTGTAATGAAATTCTGAGTGAGGAGGTGTGAAATGGAGTGTGATATTTATAGGGAAAATTAGGGTTTAGGGTATGAATTTTGAGAATTAAAATGTGTATTAAAATGGATTAAAGTGGTGATTTTAATCCTTCTGTAAATGTGCAGAAAAATCAAACAATATGAGAGAAGTGGGGTAGGCCAAGGGGTGCTAGGGGAAGAATTTGGGGACCATCCCCTATGGGGGGCCTGGCGGTGCCGGTTTTGGGCACAATCTCGCCGGCCAATTTCCGGTGGTGGGTGCTTGAGATTTTGCCACGTGTCCCCGTCGCTTGGTATACTCCAGTGCACGTATTTGTTTAAACTGTGACTCTTCATTTTACATATAGTGCACGTGTAAACCTTTGGGTTTCTAAAAGATTAAAAGAAAAATCAATAAAAATATATGTGGCTGGGGGAATTCGATCACAGGGGCTATGTCACAGCAGTGCAAGGCTTTACCAATGAGCTAAAAGTGCTTTCTTGCTGTTCAAAAGCAAATTAAATTTATAAATTGTGCTCAGGCTTAGGTGTTCCTTTCTGCATTTTGGAAAAATTCCGTACAGAAAGTTTATGGTTGTTATATTCTACCCTCCTTATAAAAATTTCGTCCTCGAAATTTATAGAAAGAAAGTGTAACAGATTCTACAAAAGTTTAATGACAGAACTATTGATAGTGCATGAAAAATATATGAAAGAATGAAAGAATGCAAAAGTTTTGGACAGATGTGAGGGAATTACCATAGTTACCTTGGTCTACAGTCTCGGCTTCTATGGCCGCTAAAGTGTAAACCTGGCGCCGGGGTACATTCCTCCTAGCTGGAGGCACATTCCTCTGTCCTTGGGGTATATTCCTCAATGCCTGTTGGAATTGGCGATTAAGCTGTGCAGGAGGTCCACGTGGAGGTGGAGCTAGAAAAACAAGACGTGGTGCAGGAGCCTGGATAGCTGGCCACTGCGGATAAGTGTTGTGAGTTGGAACTGTGTTGCGCCTATAATGACATGTTCCAATTCCATGATTGGATGCGCCACAAACTAAGCACAGGTCTTTTGCGCGCCTACAGTCCTTCCACAGGTGTCCATCCCTCTTGCAGTGGAAACAAAAATCTGGACTTGACCGGTTATCTGTTTCTTCCGGTCTCCTAGGTTCAAAAGTTGGCCTAAGAAGGCTCCTCCTGCCATCTGATTGGCAGGGCGCTTCACTCCGGCAGATTGAGGTCTGCCCTTCATCTTCACCACTGCCTCATATCGACGGGCAGCTTTCAGAGCCAAGTCGTGGGTTGGGAAATCCCCTGTAGATAAGGCAGCTTGGATATCTGGATCTAACCCTTGTTGAAATCGTCTGGACCTTATCTTAGCAGTCGGTATCAAGTGTGCCGCGAACCTGTTACGGTCTTGTGTTAGCTGTGTAGTATGTGATATAAGAAAATCGAATTTTGAGACATATCTTATCTACCGAGCATGGTAAACTCAGCATCATATTCATCCACTGATTTGGTCCATATCGAATCTTGTTGTAGATGGATAAATTGCTGCTCCATGTCAGATTGGGCAGTCTCAGGTAAGTACTTCGCGTCGAACATGTCACGAAAAGTCCTCCATTCGATAAGCTGGGTAAGACGGCTTTCTTCCGCCTTCCACCAAACTCGGGCGTTGTCGGTGAGTTAAAGCTTCGCAACTCGAACCCAAGTGATCTCTGGCACTTGTGCCGCTGCCAGGTCATCCTCAATACTTTGAGCCCATTCTTCAGCTTTCAGCACGTGGACGCTGGGCGCCCGCAGAAAAAAGGGCTTAGCCCCTGTATTGGGGGTTGTACTCCCGATTGACTTTTGGAGTTAAACTCCTAAAAAAAAGGGAAGAGGGGCTTAGCCCCTGCACAGGGAGCTGTACTCCTTGGTTGACTTTTGGAGTTAAACTCCTAAAAAAAGGGATGAGGGGCTTAGCCCCTGCACAGGGAGTTGTACTCCCGGGTTAACTTTTGGAGTTAAACTCCTAAAAAAGGATTTATTATTTTATATTTTTTTGTGGAGTTAAACTTCTACGAGATTTTCAGAGATGATGAAAGGGGACCCCTTTGTTCTCCCTTGAGCCATGGATTTCCTCTTGAGCCTTGGATCTTCCCAAAGTAGGATTTTTGGAGATGTGTCTACTTCCTCCTCTTCTCTGTTGGCTTGATCTTGAAAAAAAAGGGTGAAATTTAAAAATCTCCCCTTTTAGAGATCTTATGGGAGATCTGAGCTCCCCTTTGTGGGTTTTATGGTAAAAAACTATTCCTTTATAGGAAAAGAATGGTGAAACTCTTGATTTAATTCATGAAAAAGGAAGAAGGTTTAGAACCTTGAGGAAGGAGAAGAAGGCACAGAACCCTAGACTTTTTTTCTAGAGAATGAAAAAGTCCTTGGTGATTTTTTCTCTCATCATGTTTGCCTTTATAGGCTACACACTTTACATATAGCCTCTTGAGTTTTTCCAAATGACACTTGTGCCACCCCATACCTTATTTGCTTATCTCTTTTTTGCACATAAGCCACGGGGTTTACAAAATTTTAGCTTCTTGCCCATTTCACATACATTTATTTCTAAAAAGAAAGAATTATATTAAAATAATTTATGGCTTCATTCTTTTTGTCATGTGGCCGGTCTCTTCCATGCTCGGTCTTGACCTGGGCTTGGGCCCACTTGGTTTGGGGTTGACTTTGATTTTGACTTGGTCAAACGGGGTGTAATTTTTAACCCCAACAATCTCAAGACTCTAAAAAAACCGAGCACAATCCTTCACCCAACCCAATAACACCCAACTCCAGCTATCGCCTTGTTCATCACCGTCACTATCCTCGCCGCAGATCTCGCCATCGCTGCAACCCTTCATCGCCGAGACCACCATCGGCAGAAGTTTAGACCATCGTCGTCTTCATCTCCAAGCCTAGCAAGTTGGAGATTACTTCGTGTTTCCGTTATTCCGTGTCCGTATTGCTCAATGGACATCAAAGGGTAGCTGATTTATTGCAACCGCTTCCGATTTCTCAATGGAAGTGGGAACATATAACCATGGATTTCATGACAGTTTTACCACGGAGTCAAAAAGGCAATAATGCAGTTTGGGTCATTGTCGATCGATTGACCAGGACAGCTTATTTTATACCGTTTTGTGTTGCTCAGTTGTAACACCCTAGTGCATATATACTATATTTTATTTTGGGGTATTTCAAATCTTGCGGTAAATTTCTTTATTATTATTGCTTTTGGGTTACGGATAGTGTATTTAGCGGCTGCGGTTATTATCTGACCCGACCCTCATGTTTGAAATCCATCATGGTTCAAGATTACATCTAATATTCGCTGGTACAGAAGATCCATGCAAATCTAGATTTTATACACATATATAATATATTCCACATATCTTTTAATGATACAAAATAAAAATCAAATAACGTATTTTCACATCTAGCCTTGCATGTCATCACACCCCATATCATGTGGTTGCACCCATATATCTTGTTCATACCCTAATTGTTAAAACAGACTTATAATCGATCACTACGTATATTTACGTAGATCCGTACCTGGGGGTATACATTTTTATTGACAGGACATCACATTATGGTTTAAACTCTTACGTTTATTCTCCATATTGAAAAATTAGATTTTTAGGAGGGATCCGGGTAATATTCGGAGAAATCTTGTATTAGCTGTAAAATCCTATATATATATATAATATTCTATATAAGTAAACTGTTAACTATATATTATTAATATAAAATACAACTCTCTCTCTCTTTCTCACGTCCCCCCCCCCTTCTGTCTCTCTCTCTAACCTTCTTTCTCTCTCTAATATATATATATATATATATATATATATATATATATATTAAACTAAACCTAATAATTCCATCACTCTCTCTCTCGCTCCCTTCTCTCTCTCTATAATACACACATACACGCACACACTAAAATTATAACATCCTTTTCTCCCTCCCCTGCTCTTCTCCCGATCACCTTTCACCCCTCACGGCCACCACGACCTCGCCGCAGACGACTACGCCTTTTCGCCGTCGTCTCGTCGACACCATCCGTTCTGTCCATCCTGGGAACTCCAGAACCCCAGCAAACCCTAACAGCAATTTTTTCTTCTTCTTTTCTCGTTCTTTTCTTTCTTAATTTTTCCGTCCGTCTCACCGGAGTTGCGAACGTCGCCGACGATCCAGATGACCTAGGCACCGTCGTCGTCTAGCCGGTCACTACATCACGTCACTGCTCAGCCAGGTCCAGTCCTGCGCACGTAAGTTTGCATCGCGACGTTATTCCGACATCGGGCGTGGTATCTGTATCTCGACGTGAGATCTGATCAGGCAAGTTTTTAAACTTGCAGCATGCTATATTATTATATCAATATTTATTTAATAAATTACAATGCATGTGTTTTACTATCCAGCAGAAATTACCGATTTATAATTTTACATTATCCGTCTGTATCCGTACTGATAATAGCATATCTAGTTACGTGCCGGAACGTCATGATATTATTATACTACTATATCAGTCGATATGTTAGCGAGATTGCTTCTAATGGACGTATAACGGTTATTACAGATAGATACATATGCATTCTGACATTAGTCGTGTTTCGATATTGATTACAGTTTTACATTAGTATATATTTTGGTTAATATATATTACATAACATATTCACGATACACTACCAGACTTGTTTCTTGAATATTATTATTAATGCCGACAATCCTGACTTGTTGTCCTGACGGACGTGACTTGTTGTCTTTATAAACAAGACCCGTACCTGCTTGATCCTGTGTTGGCATTAGATTTATATCATCAATATCTGACTTGAACACAAAACCTTGGGATAAGGGAAAATCAATAATGAAACCTGACTTATAACTCAATAGTTCAATACTTATACTGATCAGTCTTTACGGGCTCGGCCAGCCTCGGAATGATGCTGCTGACATCATTCGTCTGTGCATGTTACCTGTTTACTGCTTAGCGGCTTGTCTCGGATTCAGTCCGAGAGTTTTGACCATGGTCTCGGGCACACACGGGATACTATTGAGTTACATCGACGATTCCATTAAATTGATTTCAAAGACTTGTAGAATAGATAATCTAGAAGCACGGACTTTAGGATACACATCACATACATATAGCTCACTGTTTTACTCCTGTGTTTATTATTTATACTCATGTTAAATCATAGCATCATATCCCGATTATTACTATTATTTTGATATTTATGACGCACTGATCTGGGTTTTGCATGGCCCAGATACTTGACATAGCATGTGAGTATTCGACCGGAACACCGATCAGTGAGGACCACCTCATTGATATAGCTCTTATGCGGGTTAGTTATTCCTTGGATCTTTATTACTTCCGCTATCTTTTCCAGTTATTGTTCTTGTGGCTATTGGACATGTGATAGATAGATTTGGTATTTTACTGTTTTTAATATCCGATTGACAGCCGTAATGTGACTGTTCCCCTCCGAACACCGAGACACGACCTCGCAGGTCCGTCTTGCCTGAAATTCGGGGCAGATGCTAATTGGTGCTATCCGTCCACCTCTCCGATGATGCCAAGTTGATTTATGACACCGTGTATCGAAGGTTTAAACGGATGCGTCCGATGTAGCAGACTTCGTCAGATTTCCCCTCGCTTAAGGGGTTTTTGATTGTGGGGACGCTCTTCCCTGCAGGCGCAAGCCCCTGCAGTTAATTATGCTACCGCATCGCGGTAACCACTTTCTCCTTCTCCATATGGTCACTTCGTGTCGTGAGTGTTTGTTTTGTGTTCGGTTGCCCGTGGATTGTATACGGAGACTAATTTGTGTTGTCGCCCGTAGGACGTGGATTAGTCCAAATCCGTATCTTTCTTAGATTTGGGTTTAGGGGTGTGTTTAAGGATACGTTAGCCTTATTTGAGGCTAAGATCAACTTAAACGTTCGTTAAGGACACACTAGTCTAATTTTAGACTAAGATCGACTTAACGGGATCGTTTAGATCTGACAAGAGAGCAATTGGGGGCTCTATTGTTTAGTTTAGTGACATTGCGGTCGATAGGTAGTTTAAGGACATTACGGTCCAATGTTAGTTTTAAGACGTTGCGGTCAAGGTTAAGGACATCATAGTCCGTGAGTTTAAGGACCTCACAGTCCGATATTAGTTTTAAGACATCACGGTCGAGGTTAAGGACATCATAGTCCGTGAGTTTAAGGACCTCACAGTCCGATGTTAGTTTTAAGACATTACGGTCAAGGTTAAGGACATCATAGTCCGGTATTAGTTTTAAGACATTACGGTCGAGGTTAAGGACGTCATAGTCCATGAGTTTAAGGACCCCACAGTCCGTAGCAGTGTGTGGTTGTCGGGACCCGTCACCTCTCTGACGAAGTTGAAGGATTACAACGACAGATATCAGAGGAGTAAAGAGATGTACTCTCGAACCGGGTGTAAATTGATCGGAAGAGCGGATGGGCTTAGTTCAATTTAAATTGAGGACTTATGGCCAGAATTGGGCTAAGTCCATTTGAAAATGTGTAACATTTTATTCATGTTCTGCCTATTAGGCTTTTAGTTGGGATCTGCCCTTTTATAATGCATAGCATTGGGCTCTGTATTTAAATGCATAGCATTTATACTTGGGCTCTGCCCTTTTAAATAATGCATAGCATTTATGTTTGGTCTGTTAGACCTTTACTTGGGCTCTGCCCTTTTTTAATAATGCATAGCATTTTAGTGGTTTGACAGTGCGTCATGTGGCTTTTCAGGCGCTTTGCGCCAATTAAAGAGCGCAAGGCGCCAGCGCATGTGGAGGTGACACGTGTCACGCTCTGCTAAGCGCAAGTCTGCTAGCGCAGTACGCTGCGCCAGTGCGCTGCTGACACGTGGCGTGCCCTGGTGCTATACGCCAATCCAAGAGCGCAATACGCTATATTTAGAAGCGCAAAGCTCAGATCATTCTGTGGTTGACACGTGGCGCGTTCTGGCGCAGTGCGCCAATCTAATAAGCGCAAAGGCGCATTTCAAGAGTGCAAGGCACTGTACAATAGCGCAGAGCGCATATTGATCCAATTAAGATCAAAGAAACAAGTTCTTTGTTTTCTCAAAAGAGATTCTACCTCAAGATTCAAGAACCAATGGTTCATCAAAAGGCTGTGCCTTTATATAGATCAAAAGATCTAAGAATGAAGTAAATTACTTCTTTTTAATCTTTTATAATTAGATCTTTTTGATCTTTTTTCTTTTTATTGAAGATCTTGATCTTGTTCTTAGATCTTTGATCTTTTTAGAAGAGAATTCTTCTTTTTTAATGAGGTATTTTCATTTCTGTTCTTCAAGAATCAAATTCTTAACCTTCAAAAATGAAGAAGATGGTATTCTTTCTTCAAAGGCTTGCCTTTTAAATTTTTCAGAGGGTTCTCTTTTTTCTTTATATGTCTGTATCTCTGAGACTTGGAGTCTAGGGGCCTTTATATAGGGCCAATTGGTTTGTTAAGTTAGTTACAGAGATCTTTCTCTGATTGATCTGGGGATATTTCCCCACCGTTGGATCTTTGATCCTAAGGCCTCTGTTTTACAGAAGACAATCTTCTTATTTTAATAAGATTGAAAATATCTTTCTAGAATTTTAATTCTAATTAATTAATAATTAATTATTTAACTTCCAGTGCTGGCGCAATTGGCGCTAGCGTACCTGCGCTTGACGTGTGTCGTGCAGCGCAGAGCGCAGCGCATCTGTGCTAGCGCACCTGCGCTTGACGCGTGTCGCGCAGCGCAACTGCGCTAGCACACATCGCGCAGCGCAACTGCGCTAGCGCGCCTGCGCTTGACACGTGGCGCGCAGTATAGAGCGTAGCGCAACTGCGCTAGCGCACCACTGTTTGACACGTGGCGCGCATCGCAGAGCGCAAGTAATCTGAAGCGTTACTTCATTTATTTTAAATTTTGAATTTTAAAACAAAGCCTTGCTCTGATTGGGGGTGCGCTGTCTTGGGCGTAGCGCTCCTTGCACCGGCGTGTCTGTTGTTGACACGTGGCATTCTGCGCTCAGCACAAGAAATCTGAAGCGTTGCTTCAATTTTTGAATTTTGAAATTCAAACAGAGCTTTGCTCTGATTGGGGGAAACAAATGCCCCCCCACCGTTGCGCTCACGTGGCGCACACGTTAGTGCATCGGTGGCAACATCTGATCCATTGGATTGACTCAGAAGTTGAGGAGGCGCTTTAGCGCCTATAAATAGGACCCTTGGTCCTCCCCAGATGATTATCATCTTTTCAAGATTTTTATTTTCAGAGCCTTGCTCTCATTTTCAAGAATTTCAAGAGTTAAACTCTAGAAAATTTTAGGTACAAATTTAAACTTAATTAAATCAATTTTAATTAACAGAGCCTTGCTCTTATAGATCTTTTGATCTAAAAAAATCCCCTTTGGGGCTTCACAAACAGAGCTTTGCTCTCAAGAACCCATAGATCTAAATAGATCTTGTGTCAGGGTTTCTTAACCCATGAACAGAGCTTTGCTCATTGACAAAATATAGATCTTTTGATTTTTTGATGAAGAACTCTTAAGAGTTTTTTCATGGATCTTTAAGATCCCAGAACTTTAATTCTTAGGAATTAATTGTTCTTTGATGGATTTCTCCATCATTATTATAGAGCTAGGCTCTTTAAGGAATTTTATTCCCTTGTGACCACAGTTTGACAAGTGTCACTCTGTGACAGAGCTTTGCTCTGAAAGGGAGATTTTCTCCTTATCTCAAGGGATTTCTCATTTAATGAGAATATTCTTTGAAGATTTCTTCATTAAATTGACAGTCTCATCCAATGATAAGACTGTCTTATTAACTGATGCATTGTCATCTGGATTTTGTGGGTCCCCCTTTGGTTCCCTCTCCACTGCATTGCAGTGTGGTACAAATTTTAAAGTACTAAGCGTCGGGCTCTTAAAATTATGATACTGATAACTGAATTTCGCTTTTTCTTGCAGGCAACATGTCTGCTGCTCTTTCGTTCCCGTTTTTCCGTTCAGAGGGAGGATTCCCTGAGGCGCCGGTGGACCGGGAGGTTCTTGCTCTCATTAAGGATTACGACCCGGAGTACAAGAATCTTCATCTGTGGGGTAGGTGGTACAGCGAAATTATCAAAGGTCGCCGAAGCTTCTCTTGTGCGACGCCGTCAGAGCCGTTCTCATCGATCCCATATGCAGATGTACCCCCGGTGAACTATGCCATGGAGGTTGTAAATTGGAATTCGGAGAATCTTCTTCAACCTTCGATTGCTGCCATACCCGTGCAGCCGCCGGTAGTCGTGGATATTTTGGGGCGGCGCATATGCCAGGGTGAGTCGCGCCCTTGGGGACAACATTATAACATTGAATTGACCCCTCGACATTCAGCCGAGTATTTGCAGTGGGCCAGGTACATCTTGTCAGCGAAGAAGGCGTATTTGCTGAAGATCGGTCTGTATCCTGCAGTCTACGCCTCGTTGTTCGAGTACCCTGCTCCCCCGACATGGTGGGTTAAGGCATTCGTGGAACAATGGAACATCCCCACCCATACCTTTCTTCTGACGGACAGGGAAGTCTCCATCCCCCTAGAAGAATTTGCTGAGATTTTCGGTCTGCCGGTGAGGGGGGAGCACTATGAGGAGCTACTTCCTCCGGATAAATATGTCTTCGCCACCAAGCCTTTGGTAATGGGCCTAACGCCGGAGAATGCTATTCAGCACCAGTTTCCAAGCCTGGTAAAGGTGCTGAATATGTTTGAAAGTCTCTACTTGGAATCGGGAGGCCGGGGAGTTAGTTTTGTAGATTTCATCGCCCGCTTTCTTCGATCGGAGATTCTATCGCAACGGGGCGAAAAATTCGCCAGCTCGACGACCCCTTAGGCTTCGGCTTAGATCGTCGACCAGCACTGGAAGACGACCAAAAGGGTTTTTACCTTCCCGATGCTGCAATCATCCCCTTATCATAAATCGCCGCTCCGGGTATCGATGAGGAGACTTTCTTTCTCGGGTTTCTGGGGCTATGGCTGTGCTCGCGCTCTCCATGCACCCGCGCTATATGAGTCCGTCTGTCTTCTACCCAGCGCATCGGATGGTGGCTGGCATACAATTGTCGATTGGAATCGCCGGGTTGGCCCACCTGTACCATGGTCTCAGCGTGGCGGCGGATGCAAATGAACGGGGGGTGCAACCCGCCAATTTCTCGATGCACTACTTTACTTCATGGATGGAAATGCATGTGCTCGGGGTATTTGGTATTCATAAGAGACCCTCGTTTTACGAGAAGTGCAGACTCCCGAGAGTTATGCGGCTGGTCGGCGCTTCTATTGTGAATCCGCCTCCGCTGGAGGCTAGGGGGTTGCTTCTTCATCCATGCACGGTCGGAGCGGGCATTTCTTTCACGGACAAGGTCATGACCATCGGCCCGGAGACCTCCAAGGCGGTGTTGGCGTTGCGTGATAGTTTCAAGGACGGGGCCTCCGTATTGAAAGTCCGGGAGATTCTTCACTTATACACCATCCGGCCGGGCTTCCTGGTATTCAGGCAGAATGATATGGCGCTTTTTATGAGGTACAACCCCCATCGGTTCACCCAACAACTAAGCTATAACCAAGGGGTCCCACTGGAAGCGTTTTTGGAAGAGCCTGCGGCCACCAGGGAGGGAATACGGAGCGCGCTGCACCACTTTATGCGGTTAAACACGGGTTCCCACTTCTTCATTAGCGAGCCGAGTTGCATTCCAAGGGCCCTCAACGTGTACGGGGCTTGGTATCAGCACGCGATGGGTGCTGTTATCCGGGAAGAGAAGCGGCTGCTGATTGACCGCAAAGGTGCACCCCCGCCAGCAACCGCAAAGTCCCCCTAAGGCAAATGACCCCTGTCGTTCCTCCACTAAGAGGAGATACCGGAGTTGAGCCCCCACGCGTGTTGAGCCTTCCGCGTGGATTGCCCCGTGATTATGTGGACGTGCCCTCAGCGCCCCGTGCTCCGGTAGAGACGGTGAATGTGGTTTCGCCTGAATCCGGCGTGGGCTCGGACATCAGGACCCACCGTCCCAAGGTGCCCACGAAGCGTAAGCTGATTTTGGGTGCGACCGGGGTTCGCGCGTAGAAGAGGAAGAAGAAGTCGGTTCTTTCTCTTGATGCCGTACTCGGCTTAGAGCCTCAGGCCCCTCTTACCGAAGGCCTAAGTGAGTATGGAACCAACGAGGGTTTCTTCGTAGAGCCAAAAGACACTGATCTGGCGGCCGCCATCGCAGCTTCTGAGCGATTGGCAAGGCGCGACGCATGGTTGGCTAAACTCGCGTAATCAGGTAATCACTAGTTGTATCTTTCGTCATTTCATCGTATCTTTATCATTGTTTTTGACTAACGCTTTTCCTTTTTAAACAGGCATTTCTACCGAAGAAGCCATCGCTGCTTCTCTCAAAACTTTCGAGGAGGAGGAAAGGAAATGCGCTCTATCGGGCGTTGGTACATCTCGGCTGATTGAGTCTTTATTCTCTTTTGTATGGCCAATCTAACCTTTTCTTTGTCTCATTGCAGGGACCGCTGGACCTACTTCGCAAGCCGATGCGGGGATTCTCCCCGGGCCAGCTACCGAAGTCCCGGCCTCTTCGGGGTTACCGCGAGAGGCTCTACTTAAAAAACCGATGATGGATGCCTTGAAGGCTCTGGAGGCAACCTTGAACGCGGACGACGACGCCTTGCTGAAGGAGGCTTCCAAAAGGTCTGTCGTGACGGCCGGGAGGAGAGGAAGCGCCTGAGGCGCGCAGCGAGGGAGCGTAGCGCTGCTTTGGCTGTGGGAGCGGGCTCAAGCGCCGTTACTCCCGCTGCTACTCCTTCGGAGGAGCTCCCGGTCGCCTTGTCTACTGCTCATAGACGGGCGGCGCGTGCGGCTCGGGAAGCCAACGGTAAATCCGTCTCAGGTAATGTGCTTTCGAAGCTTTGTTATCAAAGTTTTAAAACCGTTGGTTCTTATATATCTTGTCCTGCAGGGCCGAGTCCTACTGAAGGAGCGGCGGTGACCGTTGAGCCTGAGGGGACAGTGGAGAAGGTAGCAGCTGAACCCGAGGCGACGGTAGGCGGTGCCGCCATAGTTGCCGGGCTTGAGATAGTGGCTGGCGAGACAGTCACAACCGCTATGCCCGAGACGGCCACCACTGCTGAGTGCGAGGTGGCGGCAGATGGACGGCTGCTACAACCGAGCCTGAGGCAGCAGCGGATGGAGCTGCTGCGACCGATGAACCTATGGCAGCGGTGGACGAGACGGCTGCTACCGCTGAGCCCGCGGGGGTAACGGGCGAAACGGGCATGATCGCTGAGGACGAGACGGCCGCTCTTTCTCAAGAGTCGAGCACCGCTCCAATCATCGCTCTCCCCGCTTACGGTCCTTTGCTGTCTCCTGGCCTCGCGAGCATGACGACGGCTCCTGTAGAGTCTGGCGATGAGGCATCGGGAGGTGAAACCATGCCAATGGAAGAGGGAGACGCCACCGTTTTGGCTGGAGACTCATCAGGTAATTTTTGGGTTACTGTCCTTCTTTTTATTCTGCAATCCTTCCTGACAGGGCTTATCTCGTTTCTAACGCAGGTGCGGCTAGTGCTGATGCCACTTTACCCGAGGGAGCGCCGTCAGTTACCGCCCTGACGGTGGCCACATCTCTACCCTCTTTCGTACCGTCGCAGATGCTGGAAGGTATGGATTTGTGACCCATCAATCTTATCTTGGCTGCATAATTTATGTACTGACGTTGTACTATTGCGTCTTTGTAGGAGTCCTTTTTGACCACCTGTACCAGGTGTTGCATCCCCACTTCTCCTTCCTGTCGGAGCTTGCTTCATCCAGTGGCGCTGGTGAATATAGTTTTCAATTAATGCTCTTTCTTTTTCCGATAATGAACTTGTTTCTGATTCTTCCTTATCCTGATTGCAGTGCTACAGATCGAAGGAGGAGATAAGAGATCAGTTGCGCCACCGGTCCTTCCGGCTTTGCCACCTGCTGCAGCTGGTATAGTAGATTCCATCATTCATGACCTTCCTATATTTCTTGAACCGTCATTTGATTGTGATCTGTTTTGCAGCGGTCACTCCGACTCCGGTCCCTTTCGAGTCCCGCATTATGATGCCGGCAGGCCTATTCTCCAGATGTCCATCCTCAAAGGGTGCTACGATGAGTCTGAGTATGCTGAGCGGGTGCGTCGAGGAGCTTGACGCAGAAGCTCATACATCTGCCGCAGATTTCGCTGCTGAGGTTAATCCGATGCTGGTGACGCTTGTAAATTTCCATAATGAAGACGTCGTCGAGTCTTGGGTTAATCACTGCAGGGAGATCGAGACCTGTCTGCATCAGCTGGAACTTATGCGTCCGGCACTTGAGATTTTGGCCACGAGCACTCAACGGGCGGCATGGATCGAGCAGAGCGCTTCTTACTTCCGCCATCTTGTACAAGAAGCGGCTTTAAAGCGGAGGGAATGCAAAGAAACTTTAAGCGAGTCTGCTCGATTGCGTGCTGAGGTCGACGCAAACGCTGCCCAGGTGAAAGTTATCTTCGAGGGCCTTCTGCAAAGTATCTTTGATGGGTTAATATTGAAGCAGAAGCTCGATGCCGTTGAGCGTGATGCCCAAGGTCGTGAAGCAGCTCAGCGAGCTGTCGAAGAACAACTTTCATCCTATTTGCAGCAGCGAGCCCAGGTGGAAGCAGAGTTGGCCGCGGCAGCCGATCAGGAAGAGGCGTTGAAAGGAGTGCGAGAACAGCTTGCGAATTTATTAAAAACGCTTCCTTCTCAATGAAAATCTTGTATCATTTGTAATTGTGAATAAAATGTATTTGTTTCTTTTATTCTTTAACACGATGTATTTTGTACTCAATCGAATTCATGAATAAAAGATATACATTCTTCATAATGTCTTGTGTCATTTCTCTGCTTTCTTCTTTCTTGCTGTGTTGTTTGCCATGCGATTTTAGCAAGTGCGATCCGTAGATAGTATATAACTGTCAATCTTATACTTTTTGTAGAGTGGCAATGGTTTAGAAAACAGGGTTAGGGTCTGTCACCTAAGACTTTTCAACTTTATGAGCCGTGAGGGTCTCATAAAGTATTTTCTCCCTACGGGTCGAGAGGGACCCGTAGGTGCGTTTTCTCCTTAGGAATCGTGAGGATTCCTAAGTGTGTTTTCTTTTGGGAGTCGTAAGGATCTCACAAGAGAATTTACTCCCTTACGAGTCGTGAGGACCCGCAAGTGATGGGTGAAGTTGCCCTTATCCGCATTTCACGGAATCGGGGGTTGCTCGGGATGCTCCCCACGGTTTCACTGCCGTGTTTGGCGAGGACCAGGCTCCACTCTGGGAATTTTCCAGGATATCGTAGTTTAAATACATCGCGGTCAAGGTTAGGGACATCATAGTCCGTGGATTTAAAGACTCCACAGTCCGTTGTTAGTTTTAAGACATCACGGTCGAGATTAAGGACATCATAGTCCATGAGTTTAAGGACCTCACAGTCCAATGTTAGTTTTAAGACATCACGGTCGAGGTTAAGGACATCATAGTCCGTGAGTTTAAGGACCTCACAGTCCAACGTTAGTTTTAAGACATCACGGTCGAGGTTAAGGAGATCATAGTCCGCGAGTTTAAGGACCTCACAGTCCAATGTTAGTTTTAAGACATCACGGTCGAGGTTAAGGACATCATAGTCTGTGAGTTTAAGGACCGCACAGTCCGCGAAAGGTGTGGTTACTGGGACCCGTCACTTCTTTGAAGACGTTGAGGAATTTCAACGACAAATATCCAAGGAGTGAAGAGATGTTCCCTTAAACCAAGGTAAAATCAGTTTAAAATCATTTTGTTTGATTGTTAGTTTTAAGACATCACGGTCGAGGTTAAGGACATCATAGTCCGTGAGTTTAAGGACCTCACAGTTCAACGTTAGTTTTAAGACATCACGGTCGAGGTTAAGGACGTCATAGTCCATGAGTTTAAGGACCCCACAATCCGTCGTTTGCTCTGGATGCTTCCCACGGGTTCACTGCCATGTTTGGCGAGGACCAGGCTCCGTTCTGGATGCTTCACACGGGTTCACTGCCGTGCTCTGCGAGGACCAGGATCCGCTCTGGACGTTTTCCACGGGGTCAGAAGTGACGTTATCCGTGTTCCACGTGACCAGGAATTTAGCTGATTATATCCATATTTCACGGAGTTGGTATTTGACTCTTGGTCATCCGTATACCGCCGAGTCATGGAACTGGGAGTTACCGCTGTTCCGCTTTGCTTGACGTTGTGTCTGCTGGGGAGGAGGAGTGTGATTTCTTCTCTGTTTGCGCCCCTGGATTGTATACAGGGATTGATGTGATATTACCTGTAGGGCATAAATTTCATTTTTATTTTTATTTTATTTCTTTCCGTGATGCTCTATCATTTCAGCTTTTTATATCGCGAAGGTTGCGATTGCCCCATCATTTCGGCTATTTTTCGCGGTGCCCAATCATTTCGGCTATTTGTTTTATTTTTTACTCACTGCTTTTTATTGCGAGTTGCCCAATCATTTCGGCTATTTTGCATGCATACATCTTTTACTTGCTGATTTTGTCGCAAGTTGCCCCATCATTTTGGCTATTTCGTATGCATGTGTGACTTGCTGGCTTTTCGCCGCAAGCTTGGGATTAGACATCGATTTCAGCATCAACACCGCTGCGACTGGGATATTGCCAGGAGAGAATTATCATTTGCCTCCGTCAGTATCAAACAAAGGTGGCTTAGCGAACAGGGTTAGGATCCTGTCGATTAAGGCTTTTGACTTCATGAGCCGTAAGGGTCTCATAAAGGTACTTCTCCCTACAAGTTGTGAGGATATCGTAGGTGTGTTTTCTCCTTAGGAATCGTGAGGATTCCTAAGTGTATGGCTTCTTGTAAGTCGTAAGGATCTCACAAGAGAGTTTTCTCCTTATAAGTCGAGAGGATTCAGAAGGGTTGTTCACCGTGCGAACATATCCCTAGTCATGGATGGGACTTGGTTAGGGAAATGTTTATTCGCGCCTGTGGATTGTATACAAGGGTCAGTATTGAGCCGCTTGTAGGGCAGGATTGGAGGTTGTGGGGGTTGCTTAAGAACAGGTTCAGGTCTCTGTAACTTAAGACTTTCAAATTTGATGAGCCGTGAGGGTCCCATAAGAGAATTCTATTTACGAGTCATGAGGATCTCGCAAGTGTAATTTCTCCTTAGGAATCGTGAGGATCCCTAAGTGTGTTGCTCCCTTGTGAGTCGTAAGGATCTCACGCGGGTGGTTTCTCCTTACAAGGTCGAGAGGACCCTGTAAGTGTCTTTTAACGAGGCCGTGCCCTTTCGGGTTTTCATAAACACTCGCCGGTAGCCCTGCTGTTCTTACTCACAGAGCCCTTTCGGGTTTTCATCCGTGCCCATTTTGCTTATGGACATACCGTTTTCTCTTTTTTCTTATTCTTTTTTATTCTAACAAGGTTGCGCCCTTTCGGGTTTTCACAAACACTCGCCGGTAGCCCTGCTGTTCTTACTCATGGAGCCCTTTCGGGTTTTCATCCGTGCCCATTTTTCTTATGGACCTACCGTTCTTTTTTTATTCTTTTTTTTGTATTAGCTTTGAGATGCTGCAGTCCACCGTAGTTATCGACATCTCGGTCAACAGCTAGTTTTAGGACATAGTGGTTCGTTGTTAGTTTAAGGATGTTTCGGTCCGCTGTTAGTTTAAGGACGTTTCGGTTCGTTGTTGAAGAAGGCCGGTTATTACTTATAGTGTTTTGGGCTGAGGAAGATAGCGAGCGGACATAGTCGTCGTCATCTATCATTGACCTAGGCCGTAACTCGTTAGGTGTAGTATTTCTTATGGAAGCGGCCATTTATCGGTCTGAAAGGTCTTTCGCCATGCATGTCCATGAGTAGATAAGCTCCACCCTGGTAGACCTTGTCTATGATGTACGGGCCTTCATAGTTCGGCTCGAATTTTCCTCGCTTGGCGCGATTGGGGATCATAGGTCTTTTGACCACTAGCACGAGTTCGCCTTGGCGGAATGTCCTCGGCCTGGTCAATCTTTCATATGAGCGCGTCATCTTTGCTTTATAAGCCTCCAGATTTTGTTGCGCTATGAGCCGGGTTTCATCAAGGGCATCAAGCTCCTCAAGCCGAAAGTGAGCGTTTTCTTCGTCTGTCAGCTCGTAATGGACTGCCACTCGTAAAGAAGGTAATTCTATCTAGAGGGGGAGTACTGCTTCTGTACCGAATACCAACGCGTACGGCGTTGTGTTCGTGGCCGTCTTGAACGTAGTTTGATATACCCAGAGAGCTTCTTGCAGTCTCTCATGCCAATCCTTCTTATTTCGGGACACCGTCTTCTTCACGATCTTTGTTAAGGTCTTGTTGAAAGCTTCAGCTAGACCGTTAGCTCGGGGATTATAGACTGAGGAGTACCTCCAGTCTATGTTATGTTGTTGTGCGAAGCGACTGATTTTGTGGCTTCTGTAGGCTGGCCCGTTAGCAGATATGATCCGTCTCGGAGTTCCAAACCGATAGATGACGTGCGTCTTGAAGAAGTGGAGGATATTCTCCGTCTTCACTTCCCTCAGCGGTACTGCTTCTGCCCATTTGGAGAAGTAATCAGTCGTCGCCAAAATGAATCGATGTCCCCTGGACGATGCTGGTTCGATGGGGCCGATTATGTCAGTCCCCCACATTTCAAACGGCCAGCTAGCCACTGTCGGGTGTAACGGATTTGGGTGCTGATGGATAAAGTCCCCATGGATTTGGCACGAATGGCATTGCTTCGCATACTCAAGGCAGTCCTGGATCATCGTGGGCCAATAGTAACCTATCCGTTTAATCTTCAACTTCATCTTTGGGCCTGCTTGGTGAGAACCGCAGAGTCCGTCATGAACTTCCTGAACGACTCTCTTCGCCTCTTCAGGTCCCAGGCATCTCAACTACAGAGAATCAAACGACCTCTTGTACAGAGTATCATTGACGAAGGCGAAAGATAGGGCTCGTTTCATGAGCTGATGTTTTGAGGATGCATCTTCAGGCGTTCGACGGGATCTGAAATAGTCTATAAAGACCTCTCTCCAATCCTCGGCCTTTTCTTGGTCATTTATTTGCAGGGCCGTCTGCTCAGTCGCTTCCTTTTCCTCGGATGATTCCGGAGATATTTCTGCCGGAGCAAGAACCCGATGGCTTTGTACCATGATTCTTACGTCATCGAGGTTCTCATCAGCCAGTTCTTTAGCGAGCTTGGCCAATGCGTCCGCCTTGCTATTTTCCGCACACGGTATGCTTTCCAAAGTGTAGGAAGGAATTTGGGTCAACAGTTGCTGCACCTTTTCGCCGTACTTTACCAACTCTGGTTTGCACGTTTGGCAGTCGCCATTTACTTGACTGATGACCAGCTGGGAGTCTCCATATATGAGGAGGTTTTCAATTCCCATATCGATGGCGATCTTGAGGCCTGCTATCAAAGCTTCGTATTCAGCTTCATTGTTCGTCCTCGGCTCTGTCAAGGAGAAGGCGAAGCGCATTATCCATCCGTGTGGGGTTACGAAGATAAGGCCTACCCCTGATTTGATTATTGGCGCGTTCTGCCTGCGTTTCTTCATGGAAGACGCTCCATCAAAATAAAGTTCCCATCGGGTATCGCCACCGTCGATCGCATCAAATACATGTTCGTCTGGCAGTTCGCAATTCAAGGGAGAATCGGCCGGTATCGGAAGTTCGGCGAGGAAATCGGCGATGGCCTGGCCTTTCACTGCCTTAAGAGGCTGATAGGTTATTGAGAACTCCATCAAGAACAAGGCCCATTTAGCGAGTCGCCCTGTTAATATGGCCTTCGACATCAAGTATTTGAGAGGATCCACCTTCGATATGAGACGGACTTCATGTGCCAATGCATAGTGCTGGAGTTTCGTTATCGCGAAGATCAACGCCAGACAGTGCTTTTCGATGGGAGAATAGTTGCTTTCTGCCTCCAGCAGAACTCGACTCAAGTAATAGAGAGCTCTTTCTTTCCCTTGGTCGTTCTCTTGTGCCAATAATGCGTCTAAGGAACCTTCGAGGGCGGTTGTATAAAGAAGGAGGGGCTTTCCCTTGACCGGAGCGGCTAGCACTGGCGGGTTCTGCAGATACTGCTTGATTTCGTCCAGCGCGCCTTGGCATTTGTGATCCCAGACAAACGGGGTCCTCTTTTTCATCAGGTGACTATAAGGACAGCACTTGCCAGAGAGATTGGCTATAAATCGCCGAATATACGCGAGCTTCCCTTGGAGAGACCGCAATTGTTTGAGAGTCCTTGGTGGGGGCATCTCCATGATTGCCTGGATCTTTGACGGATCTATCTCGATACCTCGGTGCCGGATGATGAATCCTAGGAACTTACCCGAGGACACACCGAATGCGCATTTGAGTGGGTTCATCTTCAAGTTGTATTGCCGAAGACGTTGAAACACGATCTTTAGATGCTCGAGACGTTCCTTGTATGATTTGCTTTGTACCACGAGATCGTCGATGTAGCATTCGACGATTTCATGTATGAGGTCATCGAAGATCTTCGTCATGGCCCTCTGATAGGTGGCACCGGCGTTCTTTAGACCGAAAGGCATCACCTTGTAGCAGAATATACCCAGAGGGGTCCGGAAAGCGGTATGCTTCTGGTCCTCGGGATGCATCTTTATCTGGTTGTATCCCGACGATCCGTCCATGAAGGAGAAGACTTCGTGAGTGGACGTATTATCTATCATCAGCTCAGTAACTGGCACTGGGAAGTCGTTTTTTGGGCAAGCTTTATTGAGATCCCGAAAGTCCACAAAGATGCGCACCGTCCCATTTTTCTTCATCACCGGGACGATGTTGGCGATCCAATCAGGGTATTGAACCTCTTGGATGAAGCCAGAGTCGATCAGCTTCTTGACCTCGGCGTTGATGCTCATCTCAAGCTCGAGCCGCATTCTTCTCGGTGCTTGTTTGATTGGCTTGACAACCGGGGATATTGTTAGTTTGTGGACCACGATCTCTGGATCTAATCTTGGCATTTCGGAATAGTTCCATGCGAAGCAATCTTTATGCTGCATAAGCACGTCTTTTAACGCAGCCACCCTTTCTTCAGATAGCAGCTCGCTGACGAATGTGGGTCGAGGGTCACTTGCCGTTCCCAAATCAATATTCTTGAGGTTATCTGCAGTAGTGTGTATTCCATCTTCCAGCTCTTTTGGTGCCGGTGGAAACTCTGAGATCACCTCGTCATCATTGTTTTCGAAGCACCAGGGAAGGTCATCCATATTCTCGGGCTCTTCTTTTGATATCATTATCATATGACAAGTACGAGCTCGCTTCCAAGATCGATGTGGATTTGGGTCTATCCTCTTGGATTTGGGTTCATGCTTCTGCGGCGGAGTTATCCTCCAACTGTCGGATAGAGCGAACTTGCCGAGCTGATTTTGGTCTTCAACCCTGTTCTTGAAGGTGAAGCAATCTTCGAGAGGATGTCCTATTGCTCGGTGATAAGAGCAATAATCTAGATGAGAGACCTCGTTAGCTTGCTCGGGGTGTTTAAACTCCGGCAAAAGGAAGCAAATACCCCTATTAGGGCGGTGTAACGGTAATCATTTAATGTCTTATAGCAAGGTCAAGTATCTTCTTTGTCTTGTCTTGAGGAAAAGAGTATGCTCGACTCATCTTCTTCATAAGGGACAAATCCGGACCGCTCGATTCCCACTCGCATGACTTCTTGGTCCCGCTTTGTCATTGCTGAATGCCTTTTTCGCTTTTTGACTTGTTTCTGCCTCTGCGTCGGGCCTTTTTTACAACAGGTTGACAGGGAGAGGCATTTTCATCTTTCGCAGCCTGTTGGAGAAGGCGTTGCGTCCTGGCTTTCTCGTAGATGGCCATCTCGTGGTTATGGTCATCTCGAACTTTTTGACCAGCTTCCCTTATAAGGTTGTCCATTTATTCTTCGAACGACAGACTGGGCATTTTTACGTCGGGGGCTTTTTCTGGTTCAGGATTGGCACTCTCCCATTGAGCATCTCCTTCTTCATCAAAGTCATGTACGACATAGCAGTCGCGGAGTAGCTCCCGTTTCTTGAACCGAACATATCCAAGTCCGATCGCTTCTATTCTCCCGTTGGGCAACTTGCGCTGAGTTCCAGGGACGTTCCAGACCCTGTCATAGAACTTAGCTTTTCGAGCGGTCTGTTTGAAGGGTAACCCTTGGCGCTTTAACAGCCTTTTCAAGCCTTCTGTATAATATCTAGGCAGACGGATGGGTTGAAGCCTGTCAAGTGTAGGATCTGCGCCGTCCCAGATTTCTTTCTCCACTTTAGTTTCCCCGGAGCGATAGAATAGAATCGCCTTTTCTCCTTCTCGCCTGGGAGGGACATAGAATGTCTGCAGCTCTTCCACACTGTAGGTGTGAAGCACGTCTAGTTCTTTATGATGTTTGGGCGGAACTATGGCAATTTGCAAACTCTGATTATCACCAGTGAATGCTTGTATTGGTGGCCGAGCGGAGAATATAGCATGGACCTCATCTTCCGAGTCGCTGCCAAAGATCAATATAGGAGCGGACGGTCCCAGTTTGTTGTGCTGGGGTGGACCTGAATAAACTATCACTTCCTCTTCTTCAGTATCACTCCCGAAGACTGGAATGGTGGTGATAGCTTTTTTCTCCGGCTTGCGACATCTCTCTGTGTCTTCGAAATCTGGCAAGAAGTATTTTGCATCTTCATACTTGCGGACTTCGTTCATGGAGAATGGATTTAGCTCTCCTGTTACGGTATACTCGAGACCATCCTTAAAGTATTTCATACACTGATGTTGTGTAGAAGGGATGATGTTGTACTCATGTAACCAAGGCTGGCCAAGCAAAGCGTTATAGCATGTCTTGGCTTCAATAACATGAAATTTAATATCTGTGACAAGCAGCCCGAAGCGTAATGTCAATATTACAGACCCGAGAGTCCGCGATGACTGGGAATCAAAACCAGAGATAGTGATTTTATCACGAGCGAGGTGCTGGACGCTCATGCAGATTTCCTTCAACACTCGTACGTTGAAGAGATTGACGGAAGACCCATTGTCGACCAGGATTTTGTCTATCTTTATATTGTGGCAGTACCCTGAGACATAGAGGGGACAGTTGTGCTCACAAGTCCCGAGGAGGAGGTCTTCATCGCTGAAGGTGATATCGGCTGTGTGTACTTCCTCCAGCTCGTCCTTCATCTTTTCTTCGGCGAGAAATGCTTGGAATTGCTCTGGCTCTTGTAGCGCCTTGATCAGTGAATTTCTCGCTTCTTTGGATAGTAAAAGGGCGTCAAGAATACTGAGCTGTGAGGGTAACTTTCTCAAGTGTGCCAGAACGTTATAGTCCACCTTACTCTTCTTTGGCGGGTCCTTGGCGGTCAGTTCTTTCATGACTTGGTTATCCAGGGAGATATCCTCGGAGACCTTTTCTTTTCCCTTATCTTTTTTACTCATGGATCCCAGATTCTTTTCTGGAAGAGTGCGATTGCGTAGCTGGATGTTTTCACAGGCCCCCGGTTCTTCCTCTCTTCCCAATGCGGATTCTTTAAAGAGGGGGTCAAGAGCCATTTCTTCGTCAGAGTCGCTTCCGAAAGTGAGAATTTGCGATCCCCCGGTGTTGACCATGCGATAGTTACTGGTATTTCTTTTACGCTCTTCGGTTGCACTTCTTTGCTCCCGCTGTGTTTTGCGTTTCATCCGCTTAAAATGTTGCCGGTGAGCGACATATCCCTGCTACCATCTTTTAAAAGCATTGCACTCCTCGGTGGGATGCGAAATCTTTCGATGATATGAGCAGTAGCTAGGATGCATCTTTGCTTCATCGGGAGAGTTTCCTTCAGAGGGTGGTAGCTTCATTCCCATTGATATGGCTTTAGCAAACCTTTTCCTCGTCTTGAATTTGTTTTTGTCCGCAACGGATGTCTTTTGATTTGGCGGGAGTGTCTTAACTTTTTCGTCTAATCGCCGGCGTTTGGCTCTTTCAAATATGTCCGTCTCGCACTCCCGATCAGCTTTACTTTTCAGGAGAGATTCGTTGAGGAATGTGTCGATTATTTCATCTGACGGCCTCAGAAGTTCCGGCTTAGGATCTGCCCCCAGCTTCTCAGTGCAAGGAGTTTTTTTATCGTCTGTAAATGAGTGAGAGATCACATGACAACTTGCTACGTAACCCTCAGATTCATCCGACGAGCTTACTCCATCATCTTCGTCCTTAAGGACGTGGCTGAGGAACTCTTGGAACGTGATGGGAGTCCATGCCTTCTGATTATACTCCTCCAGCGCATCGATCTGTTTCTGCAGGTCCGTGCGCTTGTCGCCAAACTTCACGGCCTTTTTGGATTTCTTCTTCTTATTCTTTGAAGATTTTAATGGCTGGGTGTGGGTGCTTGGGCCATCACCACCAATCTTTGGAGTTGGGCGCGGCTTCAGCATTCCTTCGATTATCTCAGGTTCCAACGGATTCTTCCATCTGATCGCTGGGCATGTCTGAAGATCATTCAGCATCCTTTTGGTTTTGGCTGAAAGCACGACCTCCCATGGAGCTTCTTCAACAAAAGAGCATGTTGCCCCCAGTGTGTCCGTCTTCTTAGGAGTGTGCGGTTGTGGTGGGTTTACCTTCCACTTC
This sequence comes from Agapanthus africanus, assembly GCA_030015575.1. Classification (NCBI taxonomy): domain Eukaryota; kingdom Viridiplantae; phylum Streptophyta; class Magnoliopsida; order Asparagales; family Amaryllidaceae; genus Agapanthus; species Agapanthus africanus. Next base: position 535,310,818 of record JASDDO010000010.1, on the reverse strand, counting down.
TCGGACAGCGCAAACTTGCCTTGTAGGTATTGATCTTCGATCCATCCCTTAAAGACGAAGCAATACTCGATCGGGTGACTTACCGTTTGGTGGTAAGGGCAGTAATTGGGATTATTCACTTCGCTGGGTTGCGGCGGTCGTCTGGGATTCGGCAAACTGATAAGCCTATTGCGCATAGCCAGCTCGAACAGCCTCTTCGTCTTGTCCCGTGGGAATGAGTAAGGACGCTTCATTTTCTCATTATAATAGCGCCGTCTCTCTTCCAGTTGATCTGCTAGCTTTGGGGCAGTGGGCTGTTGTTGGGTGTTCGCGACGAAGCTCGCCTTCCCTTTACCCTTGTCGTTCCACGGTTCCGGCTTCGGGGGAGACGGTCTGTGACCCATTCGATCCATCTGGGCTAGCTTATCGATTAAAGCTTGGAACGTGGTTGGTTTAAAGAACATCATGAACTGTGAAATAGTTGCATGAGGGTCTAGGGTGCCCACGAACATGCCCACCACTGGTGCTTCTTCGATGCGCTGTTCGCACTTCGACCACAAGTTTCGCCATCGGATTGCATATTGAACCCATGTCTTGCCCGGCTTCACCCTTGCATTGATCAATGCCGTTATTGGGGTGCGTTCGCTGGCGCTCACGAATCGCTGGGTGAATAGCAACTCCATCTCTGCGAAAGTTTTGACGGAGTCATTCGGAAGCTCGGAGTACCACTCAGATGCTGTCTCCGATAAGCTGCCGACGAATTGGCGAAGCAAGAGCTTATCATCGACGCCGGTGTTGCCACAAAGAGCCCTGAACTGGGTAACATGTTGATGGGGATTGCCTGTCCCCTTGTAGACATAGAATTTCGGGATCGTATAGCCCGGCGGGTATTTTATCTGATTATACCAGCCCGGATATGGTCGCCCTGTTTTGACAACTTGGCCGGCTGCCTCAGTTGTCTAGTGAACTCTTATTTGCTGAGCAATATAGTCATCCAGGGCGGCCTTATAGATTGTTTCCTCTTAGGCTGTTGACAGAGCCGAAGGTGGATTTGACGTTTCTCCTCTGTCGTCTTCGAGGATAATCGGAGGATCTTCGGCTGGGGGATCCGGCTGTATCATCATCCCGACCATCTCTTGAAACAGAAGAGCCATCTGCTTTATATTGGCCGCTTGTTCCGCAGCCTCCTTGTCCTTCTTTTCAAGCATTCTACGAAGGAATTCAGCATTAGTCTCATGTTCGCGACGTTGTTCTGATGACGTCTCCGGGCTTTCTTTTGGCCCGGTGAGTGCGGCCATCACAGTTAGCATCTCCTGGAGCTTCTGCTGCTGCTGTTCCTAGGCTATTGTGATGGATCGGGTGTATGGTCGGTGGCCCGTAGAAGCGCGGCTATCCTCCTTCCCGGATGCCATGTAAACGGTATGGACCGTTATGCCCCCAGACTTAGGGCGTTTGGGCTCATTGCCTCTAACATTTGTTGCAGGCATGGGGATCTTTTCCGGCCTTCTTTTCTTAGGAGCGGTCGAAGTTGAGGGGGCCATCGCGGTGGGCACCCAGATAGCTGTTCGCGGCTTGGCAGGATGGCTTACTTCCTGTTGGACCTTCAGCTTCTTGTGCTGGCGGGAGAAATTTGGATCGATCACCGAGTCTCGGGCATGCCGCCAGACTTTGTAGATCTTGGAGGACAGCCGCTGCGGGGACCGTTCTGGCTTCGCTTCCGTAACCCTCTCCAGTGGAGGAGGAGATCTTTTCAATATAGCGGTAGGAGAATTCCTACGCACCTTATTTAGCAGCTCAAAGCTGTTCCCAGTTGGAACAACAGCATTAATTTCCGCCGTCGGGGCTGGAGGAGTTAGCCCAGAAGGGGAGCTACCTCCGGACTTCCTCACTCGGCGCCAGTGGCGACGTTGAGCATGTCGTGCTGATGAAATATGCTCGGTGATGGGGATGGCCTTCTCTTGCCCCCTGTTTGGGTGAGGGGCCGTTGCTGGTGTCAGTCTGTTAAAGACTGATGTCCTTTGAGTAGCAGGATCGGGAGTGGGAGTTGGGATGGTCAGTCTTGTAAAGACCGACTGTTTGGCAGGAGAAGCCGTCTTGACGACTTCAGGAGCAGGTTTGGTTACTCTCTTCGGAATAACCTTCTCTGGGACTGCAAGCTTCATCGTGGGCCCGCAGGAATTTTGACCCAATCTGGAGAAGACCGAGGTGCTGGTGCTGAACGATTCGCTGAGAGGGGCCGCAGTAACTGTAAGTCGATCGAAGACCGACTTTTTGAGAGCTTCTGATACTGGCACGGGAGCAGTGAAGCTCGTTAGCGGGAGCATGGTCCCGTAAAACAGTCCAGTAGTAGCCTGGGTGACCTGTTCTACCGGCATCGTGAACAGTGATGCCGCTTGAGGTCCATAGGCTACACCTTCAGGTGAGGCGGAGCGTGGGTTGCAGCTGCAGTTGAAGCACTTCGAGCAGGTGAATGCCATTGTTGTTTTTTCTTTCTGCGCCAAGCAAGAGACCAAATCTTAGTAACTTGAAACCCAAGGGCAACCATTAACAAACCGCGATTTGTTCGCGAATACGACACACGAAGTGTGGAGTGGAAAGAGGAAAACGTCCCACCGGGCGTGCCAGAATATGTTCCCCTCCGAACACAGAGACGCGACCTCGCAGGTCCGTCTTGCCTGAAATTCGGGGCAGATGCTAATTGGTGCTATCCGTCCACCTCTCCAAAGATACCAAGTTGATTTATGGCACCGTGTATCGAAGGTTTAAACGGATGCGTCCGATATAGCAGACTTCGTCAGATTCCCCCTCGCTTAAGGGGTTTTTGATTGTGGGGACGCTCTTCCCTGCAGGCACAAGCCCCTGCAGTTAATTACGCTACTTCATCGCGGTATCCACTTTCTCCTTCTCCATATGGTCACTTCGTGTCGTGTGTGTTTGTTTTGTGTTCGGTTGCCCGTGGATTGTATACGGAGACTAATTTGTGTTGTCGCCCGTAGGACATGGATTAGTCCAAATCCGTATCTTTCTTAGATTTGGGTTTAGGGGTGTGTTTAAGGATACATTAGCCTTATATGAGGCTAAGATCAACTTAAACGTTCGTTAAGGACACGTTAGTCTAATTTTAGACTAAGATCGACTTAACGGGATCGTTTAGATCCGACAAGAGAGCAATTGGGGGCTCTATTGTTTAGTTTAGTGACATTGCGGTCGATAGATAGTTTAAGGACATTACGGTCCAATGTTAGTTTTAAGACGTTGCGGTTAAGGTTAAGGACATCATAGTCCGTGAGTTTAAGGACCTCACAGTCCGATGTTAGTTTTAAGACATCACGGTCGAGCTTAAGGACATCATAGTCCGTGAGTTTAAGGACCTCACAGTCCGATATTAGTTTTAAGACATTACGGTCAAGGTTAAGGACATCATAGTTCGGTATTAGTTTTAAGACATTATGGTCGAGGTTAAGGACGTCATCGTCCATGAGTTTAAGGACCCCACAGTCCGTAGCAGTGTGTGGTTGTCGGGACCCATCACCTCTCTGACGACGTTGAGGGATTACAACGACAGATATCAAAGGAGTAAAGAGATATACCCTCGAACCAGGTGTAAATTGATCGGAAGAGCGGATGGGCTCAGTTCAATTTAAATTGAGAACTTATGGCCAGAATTGGGCTAAGTCCATTTGAAAATGTGTAACATTTTATTCATGTTCTGCCTATTAGGCTTTTAGTTGGGCTCTGCCCTTTTATAATGCATAGCATTGGGCTCTGTATTTAAATGCATAGCATTTATACTTGGGCTTTGCCCTTTTAAATAATGCATAGCATTTATGTTTGGTCTGTTAGACCTTTATTTGGGCTCTGCCCTTTTTTAATAATGCATAGCATTTTAGTGGTTTCACAGTGCGCCACGTGGCTTGTCAGGCGCTTTGCGCCAATTAAAGAGCGCAAGGCGCCAGCGCATGTGGAGGTGACACGTGTCACGCTCTGCTAAGCGCAAGTCTGTTAGAGCAGTGCGCTGCGCTAGTGCGCTGCGCTAGTGCGCTGCGCTAGTGCGCTGCTGACACGTGGCATGCCCTGGTGCTATGCACCAATCCAAAAGCGCAGTGCGCTATATTTAGAAGCGCAAAGCGCAGATCATTCTGTGGTTGACACGTGGCGCGTTCTGGCGCAGTGCGCCAATCTAATAAGCGCAAAGGCGCATTTCAAGAGTGCAAGGCACTGTACAATAGCGCAGAGCGCATCTTGATCCAATTAAGATCAAAGAAACAGGTTCTTTGTTTTCTCAAAAGAGGTTCTACCTCAAGATTCAAGAACCAATGGTTCATCAAAAGGCTGTGCCTTTATATAGATCAAAAGATCTAAGAATGAAGTAAATTACTTCTTTTTAATCTTTTATAATTAGATCTTTTTCATCTTTTTTCTTTTTATTGAAGATCTTGATCTTGTTCTTAGATCTTTGATCTTTTTAGAAGAGAATTCTTCTTTTTTAATGAGGTATTTTCATCTCTATTCTTCAAAAATCAAATTCTTTACCTTCAAAGATGAAGAAGATGATCTTCTTTCTTCAAAGGCTTGCCTTTTAAATTTTTCAGAGGGTTCTCTTTTTTCTTTATATGTCTGTATCTCTGAGACTTGGAGTCTAGGGGCCTTTATACATGGCCAATTGGTTTGTTAAGTTAGTTACAGAGATCTTTCTCTGATTGATCTGGGGATATTTCCCCACCGTTGGATTTTTGATCCTAAGGCCTCTGTTTTACAGAAGACAATCTTCTTATTTTAATAAGATTGAAAAGATCTTTCTAGAATTTTAATTCTAATTAATTAATAATTAATTATTTAAATTTCAGTGCTGGCGCAATTGGCGCTAGCGCGCCTGCGCTTGACGTGTGTCGCGTAGCGCAACTGCGCTAGCGCGCCTGCGCTTGACACGTGGCGCGCAACGCAGAGCGCAGCGCAACTGCGCTAGCGCACCACTGTTTGACACGTGGCGCGCAGCGCAGAGCGCAAGTGATCTGAAGCGTTGCTTCATTTATTTTAAAATTTGAATTTTAAAACAGAGCCTTGCTCTGATTGGGGGTGCGCTGCCTTAGGCGCAGCGCTCCTTGCGCTGACGTGTCTGTTGTTGACACGTGGCGCTCTGCGTAGCGCAAAGAATCTGAAGCGTTGCTTCAATTTTTGAATTTTGAAATTCAAACAGAGTTTTGCTCTGATTGGGGGAAACAGTGACTATGGAGGGATTATTCCTAGCCATAGGTAGCATGGTTGGCCACGTCACGTGCCGTATTTACGTATTTTGGAAAGCGGGGTGTGATATCAGCCGACGGAGGCTTTGGCAGAGCGGTACATGCAGGAGAATATGAGATTGCGTGGAGTACCCGTGAGCATCATTTCGGATCGTGATACCTGATTTCTATCACACTTTTGGAGGAGTCTACAGAAAAGTTTGGGAACTCGCTTTAAATTTAGCACAGCCTATCATCCTCAGACAGATGGCCAGTCTGAAAGAACGATCCAAACTCTTGAAGATATGTTGAGAGCATGCTTGTTAGATTTTAAGGGTTCATGGGAGGATCATTTGCACTTGGTGGAGTTTCCATACAATAACAGTTTTCAGGCGACTATACAGATGGTTCCATTCGAAGTATTATATGATCGTAAGTGTCCCTCGCCTATCTGTTGGGATGATATTGGAAAAAGAAGATTATTGGGACTGGATCTTATTGCGCAAACGGTGAAGAAAGTTAACGTGATCCGAAATCATATGAAAGCGGCACAAGATCGACAGAAAAATTGGGCTGATACTGGAAGAAGACCTTTGGAGTTTGCAGTTGGTGATCTTGTATTCTTAAACATATCACCGACCAGAGGAGTTTGGTGGTCGAGGCAAGCTTAGTCCTCGATTCGTGGGGTCTTTCGGTATTATCTAGCGTGTAGGAGAAGTAGCTTATCGATTGGATTTGAGATGTGGTGGCCCTGTATTTGCTCTTGCTGCGTGTGCCCACCATGTAGACAGTGTGGATCACATATCCAGCCGTCTCTTCATCTTTGGCGGCTGATTTCTCGGATCATCGTCGAGGCCCTTCCTCTTCTGGAAAGGACATGCGACTGAAGAGGGTTAGTCTGACTAGGTCCTTGGGTGGCGCTGTCCGGATCGCAGCTTTCTTGACTCTTGAGGTCATGGCATTCTTCTGGACCAATTTCAGTGGTTCAAAAGAGTTAGCGAGCTTTACATCCGATTCAGCTGTTGTTGCGTGGTAACTTTGTTCTTAGAACCTCATGAAGTTCAGCCTAGTAGGAGCCCTAGCCCTTTTGTTGGCTCTGTATCTGAGCCTTTTCTGTCTTAGCTTCTCGATTTTGAGGGCTTGACGGGCATCCGTCATCCAGGAAGCCATCGTGAGTCAATTGACGGGGAGCTTAGAGAAGATACCCGATTGAGCAGTCGTCAGGGGCGCCGCTGGAGCTTGCCCGAGATGCCTTGTTACTTTGTTGGTGTAGATGGCCTTGCCTCCAGCTCGGGCTAAGGAAAGTCGTTCTTGGGTAGTGGTGCCGTCGAGATCACTACAATTGGCCTCCTGCCTTTCAAGGCCGGTCTGTCTGTTACTGGAGCTTGAGAAGCTGGGATGGCACTAGCTAGAACAAACAGAATAGAGCTAAATGGTAGCAGCGGCTCCTCCTCCTGTTTCCCGAGACCGGCCGGGAGGACCGTCCTGGCGTCCATCTTCATCGTGTAAGAGACGGGAGCCGTGTTAAGAGCTGAGCTTGTCCTTGGAGACATTTGGTTGCGTCCAAAGATTGCAGTCGAAAGTTGTTATGCAAGTAGAAGTATAATTTCAGCACAGGCAATCAATGTATATGTTGATTGAGTTCGCATGAACGTTTAACCCGAAATATGGGAGGAGAGATAGGTCCTACCGGGCATGCCAGAATCTGTAAGGTGTTTTTCATCACCCCATTGAGATGGAAATACGCGTCGCTTGTCAGGCATACTATAGATTCCCCCTGTCTAGGGTAGACAGGGGTTTATTGATTGTGGGGATCCGAATCTTCGGCAGCCGCGGACTAAGCTGCTGTTAATTACCCCTCGTCTTTGGAGTGAAGGAACCTCCGATTGACGGGTCAAGCTGGTCATGCGAACACAAAGTGCAGTGTGCGTATGTGTGTCTTGAGGGGTTTTGGATATATCATGAGCCTCACAGAGTTTACGGGGTTCCCGCTGCCCGGATAACGGGCTAGGGATCAAGGGGGCTAGCAGCCCCCTTGTGGGGTGCGGTGCAGCACCCTGTTAGAATTTTTTTCTAACGGGGAAAGTGTTGTGGAGTGTGTATGTATAAAAAAAGATAGGAAAATAGCGTCCAAAGGACGCGTGGGTGCCAGCGCCTCACATGCCCGTGTTTGGCATGTGGGCGCCGGGCGCCAAGCGCCTCACGTGCTCAACACACGGGCGCTGGGTGCCGGCAGGAAAAAGGGGCTTAGCCCCTATACTGGTGTAGGATGTTTTTCGTCACCCCATTGAGATGGGGATACGCATGCGCTTGTCAGGCGTACTACAAATTCCCCCTGTCTAGGGTAGGCCGGGGTTTATTGATTGTGGGGATCTGAATCTCTGGCAGTCGCGGACTAAGCTGCCGTTAATTACCCCTCGCCTTTGGGGCGAGAGAACCTCCGATTAACGGGTTAAACTGGTCATGCGAACTCAATGTGCAGTGTACGTGTGTGTTGTTTTGGAGGGGGGTTTGGATATATCGGGAGCCACGCAGAGTTTTTACGGGGGTCCCGCTACCCGGATAGCGGGCTGGGGGTCAAGGGGGCTAGCAGCCCTCTTACGGGGTGCGGGACAGAGCTCCGGCCGAAATTTTTTTGAGGGGGACGGTGTTGTGGAGTATGTGTGTATCTGTACATATATATACATGTATACATATATAAAAAAAGGAAAAAGTGCCCAAAGGACGCGTGGGGTCAGCGCCTTGAGCGCTGTGCGCTTAGGTGCTGTACGCTTAGGTGCTAGCGCGCCACGTGTTGGCATGTGGGCGCTTTGCGCTTGAGCGCAGACGCGCCACGTGTCGGCACGTGGGCGCTTTGCGCTTGAGCGTAGGGCGCTGGAGTGCAGACGCGCCACGTGTCGGCACGTGGGCGCTTTGCGCTTGAACGCAGGGCGCTGGAGCGCCAGACGCTCGAGCGCTAGCGCGCCACATGTCGGCACGTGGGCGCTTTGCGCTCGAGCGCTAGCGCGCCACGTGTCGGCACGTGGGCGTTTTGCGCTTGAGCGCTAGGCGCATGAGCGCTGGGCGCTTGAGTGCCGGGCGCTCGAGCGCGAGCGCGCCACGTGTCGGCACGTGGGCGCTTTGTGCTTGAGCGCTAAGCGCTCGAGCGCTAGCGCGCCACGTGTCGACATGTGGGCGCTTGGCGCTTGAGCGCTTTGGTGCCGGCGAGAAAAAGAGGCTTTTAGCCCCAGAAATTCTCGAAAGAGAAATTAGGGTGGAGTGAAAACTCCTAAGCTGTTTTGAAGCTGATGAAGGGCTTCTCCCCTTGAGCCCTAGTTCTTCCCCAAAGTGGGGTTTCTGGAGATGGGTATTCTTCTTCTTCCTCTGTTGGCAGGATCTTGAAGATCAAGAGATGTGAGATTTTAAAAATCTCTCCTTTTTAACATCTAATGGAAGATCTGAGTTCCCCTTTATGGGTTTTGTGGTGAAAACTATTTAGTTTTATAAAATGAAGAGTAAAACTCTTGATTTAACTCAAAAGAAAGGAGAAGGTTTTAGAACCTTGAGGAAGGAGAAAGATCTCAGATCTAAAATTTTTTGGAGAGAGAAAAAGTTGTTGGGATATTTTCATTATCCTTGCCTTTATAGGCTATACACTTAACACACAGCCCCTTGGGCTTCACAAAATGGCATTTTGCCTATCCCATGGCTCATGTGCCATTTATTTTTGCACATAAGCCATGGGCTTTACAAAAATTTGGTTTTATGCCTATTTTTATTACATTTATCCATAAAATAAAATAAAATAAATGCAACAAAATTATTTATTACAAAACTTTTATCTTGGCATGGGGGGAGGCCGGCCGCTTCATGTTTGGGCTCGACCCGGGCATGGGCCCACTTGATCTGGGCTTGGGGTTGACTTTGATTTTGACTTGGTCAACCGGGGTGTAAATTTTACCCCAACAAATTGCCCCCCATCAATAAATGCACACCACATATGTGGGTCGTGTGCATGAAATTGGTGGATCTTCTTTTACTTGGAGGTGACCTGATTTGGTTCCTGCTTTTTGGGAAGCTGGCACTGCCCTTTTTACGACATGGACGGTCGTTGCTTGACATGTCTCCGAGACGGAGTGTCCGTGATAGACGTTTCCCTGGCCCGGAGTGATCTGGTTCCCGCTTTGTAGGAATCCTGCGCTGCCCTTTTTACGATATGGACGGTCAATGCTGCCCTTTTTACGACTTGGACGGTCGATGTTGCCCTTTTAGCGACTTGGACGGTCGATGCTACCCTTTTTGCGACTTGGACGGTCGGTGCTGCCCTTTTTACGATGTGGACGGTCGATACTGCCATTTTAACGACTTGGACGGTCGGTGCTGCCCTTTTTGCGACTTGGACGGTCAGTTCTTCCCTTTTTGTGACTTGGATGGTCGTTGCTGCCCTTTTAGCGACGTGGACGGTCGGTGCTTCCATTTTAACGACTTGGACGGTCGGTGCTGCCATTTTAACGACTTGGACGGTCGGTGCTGCCCTTTTTGCGACTTGGACGGTCGGTTCTGCTTTTTTTGCGACTTAGATGGTCGTTGCTGCCCTTTTAGCGATGTGGACGGTCGGTGCTGCCATTTTAGCGACGTGGACGGTCGATTCTAGATTTGACTTTCCCCGCTTCTTGCGGCGTCAGGGATGAAGTTGACTTGTTTCTGAGGTGGAATTTGATTCTGCCAGGGAGGTAATTGGTTGTTTTGCTGACTTTATGTGATTTGGGTTGACATCAGTATCACTACGCTGGAATATGGTACCAGGAGCGAATCATCATTTGTCATGACAGGATTTGGGGATTTTGGTTTTGGTTTTGCATCAGCATCGCTGCACTGGAATTGGTACCAGGAGCGATCCCAGTTTAACGACTTAGGGGTCATCTGTTCCCAGTTTAACGACTTAGGGGTCATCTATTCCTAGTTTAAAGACTTAGGGGTCTATTGGATTGGAGTTTGGGATTTTGGGGTTAGGGTAGGCATCATGCTAACACTGAAGCACACGTACCAGGAGCAATTCATCATTTTCCTATTTCTGTTGGGGGAGCGATGGCTTAGGAGACAGGTTTAGGTCCCTATCACCTAAGGCTTTTCAATTTTATGGACCGTGAGGGTCCCATAAAAGCATTTTCTCCCTACGAGTCGTAAGGATCCCGCAGGTGTATTTTCTCCTTAGGAGTCGTGAGAACTCCTAAGTGTGTTTTTCTCTTATGAGTCGTAAGGATCCCACAAAGATTTGTTCTCCTCATGTATCGTGAGGACACATGAGTGGGTCTTCCAAAATGGAGCATAAGTCTAAGGGCAAAGACCGGCCGCTGGACTGGTGATTGCGGTGGGGTATGGGTATGATGAGAATTATTTGATCCCATGGATTGTATACGGTCGTCAATCTGGGGACTAACCGTAGGGCTGGGAGAATTTTGAGAAATTGGATTTTGGTTGGCGTCTGCATCGCTGCACTGGAATATGGTACCAGGAGCGACTCATCATTCGCCGTTTGGGGACTTGGAATTTGAATCTTGTTTGGCATCAGCATTGCTGCACTAGAATAATGCCAGGAGCAACTCATCATTTGCCTCGGGAGGACTTGGAATTTGGGTTTTTAGTCGGCATCAGCATTGCTGCACTGGAACAATGCCAGGAGCAACTCATCATTTGCCTCGGGAGGACTTGAAATTTGGGTTTTTGGTCGGCATCAACATTGCTGCACTGGAACAATACTAGGAGCAACTCATCATTTGCCTCGGGAGGATTTGGGATTTGGATTTTTGGTCAGCATCAGCACCGCTAATACTGAAGCGTAAAGCCAGGAGCGACTCATCATTTGCCATTTCCCGTTGGGGAGCGGTGGCTTAGGAGACAGGTTTAGGTCCCTGTCACCTAAGACTTTTCAATTTTATGAGCCGTAAGGGTCTCATAAAAGCATTTTCTCCCTACGAGTCGAGAGGATCTCGCAGGTGTATGTTCTCCTTAGGAATCGTGAGGATTCCTAAGTGTGTTGCTCCTTTGTGATTCGTAAGGATCTCACGCAGGGATTTTCTCCTCACAAGGTCGAGAGGACTTTGCGAGTGTATTTCATCTCTTTTCATGAGTTTATGCCCTTTCGGGTTTTCACAAACTCGCCGGTAGTCCTACTGTTTTTACTCACGGAGCCCTTTCGGGTTTTCATCCGTGCCCGTTTTGCTTGTGGACATACCGTTTTTTTTGCCGCTGGTGGGACTTTAAAAGTAGTCTCACCGGCAGGATTTGGGAGAGATAGGGGTCGTTTACGCCCGTGGATTGTATACGGTTTTGCAGGATGTATGATCCAGACCGTAGGGCTGGTGTGCTCAATTCGCCTGTGACTTGGAGCATTCACACATAGTATTTCTTGAGATATCGGCCATTGATGGGTGGCATGGGCCTTTCTCCCGCAGCACTTATTAGTTGGTAGGATCCTCTATTGAACACTTTCTCGATGACGTATGGTCCTTCCCAGTTTGGCTCGAATTTTCCCTTGGCATGTCGATTGGGGATGATCGGTCTTTTGAGCACCAACACCAACTCACCTTTCTTGAAAGTGCGGAGACGGGTTATCTTGTCATAGGCCCGTGACATTTGGGCTCGGTATAGCTCCAGATTTTGCTGCACCGCGAGCCTCTTTTCTTCGAGGGCGTCGAGCTCTTCAAGTCGAAGGAGCACGTTTTCCTCCTCCGTCAATTCATGCTGAACGGCCATTCTTAAGCTTGGAACTTCGACTTCGAGGGGGAGGACCGCCTCCACTCCGAAGAGCAATGAGTATGGAGTGGACTGAGTTGGAGTACGGTGCGTGGTACGATAGGCCCACAACACCTCGTGAAGCTTGAGATTCCAGTCTCTCTTATTGGATGAAGCATTTTTCCTCAGAAGCTTGCATAGAGTCTTATTGAAGGTTTCGGCTAGCCCATTGGCTCTTGGATTATAGATGGAGGAATATCTCCAGTCTATCTTGTGCTGAGTAGCGAACCTTGAGACATTGAAGCTCTTGAAAGAAAGCCCGTTGTCAGAAATGATTCTTCTTGGTGTACAGAAGTGGTATAGAATATTATGCTGGAAGAATGTCAGAATATCTTTTGTCTTGACTTCTTTTAGCGGGACAGCTTCAGCCCATCTGGAGAAGTAGTCTGTCGCGGCCAGTATGAACCGGTGGCCTTTGGATGATGGAGGATCAATTGGGCCAACAATGTCGGTGCCCCAGACTTCGAAGGGCCACGACGCCACCGTAGGATGTAACGGATTGGGATGCTTGTGAATGAAATCACCATGGATTTGGCAGATCTGACATTTCTTTGCATGCTCTCCGCAATCCCGTATCATGGTGGGCCAGTAATACCCAAGCCGTTTTATTTGAAGTCGCATCTTGGGGCCAGATTGGTGAGCACCGCAAACGCCTGAGTGAACATCTTTCATGACCTTTTGGGCTTCGGCCAATAACAGACACCTGAGCCAGAGTTGGTCATATGACCTGCAGTATAACGTGTCATTTACAAACACATATCGGAGAGCTCTTTTCTTCAGCTGAATCCTCGCAGATTTTTCTTCGGGCAGCTTGTCGTATCGGAGGTACTCTATGAAGGGTTCTCTCCAATCGGGCTCGTCTTGGATGATCGAAGCTTCTTCAGCAGGACTGCTTTTCTGTTCCGCGCTTTCCTCTTCTTGTAGAGAGACTGGGGGTAGAATTTTCCGGCTTCTGATTGTGATCAGAATTTCGTCCATGTCAGGATCAGCCATCTCTTTGGCTAAGCGAGCGAGTACGTCAGCCTTTCCGTTCAACGCTCTAGGGACTCTCGTTAGTTCAATATGAGTGAACCGTTTCATGAATTCCACCACCCGGCTTCTATACCGATCTAACTCGGGTTTGTATATCTTATAGTCGCCGCTTACTTGGTTGACGACAAGCTGGGAGTCACCGTAAACCCGTAGCCGAAGGATTTCCATTTCTATGGCGAGCTCTAAACCAGCTATCAGAGCTTCATACTCGGCCTCATTGTTTGTGCGAGGCTCGGTGAGAGCAAAAGAACGCCGTAGGGTTCCCATTGATGGCGTGATGAACACTAATCCTATCCCTGCTTTTATCTCCGGGACACTTGATTTACTGGAGGTCCTTATCGATGAGGCCCCATCGAAGTAGAGCTCCCAACATGGCTCGTCATTCTCTAGGTGCAGCACTTGTTCGTCGGGTAACTCGCAATTGAGTGGTGACCCTTCTGGTATGGGATGAGCAGCGAGAAAGTCTGCAAGAGCTTGCCCTTTTACTGCTTTCTGAGGAGTATAAACTATGTCAAACTCAAGTAGCATGACAGCCCATCTTGCCATTCTGCCGGCTAGGCTTGCTTTGGTCATTAAGTGTTTGAGTGGGTCGACCTTGGAGATCAGCATAACCCGGTGAGCGAGCAGATAGTGCCCCAGCTTCTTCACAGCAAACATCAGAGCCAAGCATTGCTTTTTGATCGGGGAGTAGTTGTGTTCCGCCCCGACTAAAGTTCGCCTGAGGTAGTAGAGGGCATTCTCTTTTCCCTCCTCATTGTTCTGGGCAAGGAGTGCACCGAGTGACTCATCTAGCGCGGCAGTGTAGAGAATCAGCGGTTTATTTAGAATGGGAGCGGCCAGCGCTGGAGGGTGCAACAAGTACCGTTTGATGCTTTCGAACGCCTCTTGACATTCGGCATCCCAAACAAAAGGAGCTCCTTTCTTCATGAGCTTTGAGAAGGGCCTACATTTTCCCGATAAATTTGAGATAAACCTTCGTATATAAGCAAGCTTGCCTTGAAAAGATCTTAGCCGTGTCAGGCTCTTTGGAGGGGGCATCTCCATGATGGCCTTTATCTTTGATGGGTCAACTTCGATCCCTCGATGTCGGACTATGAAGCCTAAGAATTTTCCCGATGACACGCCAAAAGCGCACTTTAAAGGATTCATCTTTAGATCGTATTCTCTCAGTTTGGTGAGAACGGTCCTAAGATCTTGGACGTGATCGGCCTTGGTTTTAGTCTTGACGACCAGATCATCAACATAACATTCGACAATTTTATGAATTAGGTCATCAAAGATATTGTTCATTGCCCTTTGATATGTAGCACCTGCGTTCTTCAGTCTGAACGGCATTACCTTGTAGCAATATATTCCGATCGGGGTTCGAAATGCTGTGTGTTTCTCATCCTCAAGCGACATCTTGATCTGATTATATCCAGACGAGCCATCCATAAAGGTGAACAACTCGTAATTTGAGGTGTCATCGACCATGACGGGTAGCGGAAAGTCGTCTTTAGGACATGCCTTGTTGAGGTCCCTGAAATCGACACAAACTCGGATCTGCCCATTTTTCTTCTTCACTGGGACTATGCATGCGATCCAGTCCGCATATTTCTCTTCCTTGATGAAGCCGGCATCGATGAGCTTCTTGGTTTCCTCGATGACCTTTTCTTCTAGTTCCCTTCTCATTCTTCGAGGAGCTTGTTTGACTGGCTTAGCATCAGGAGATATAGCCAGCTTATGCACGACCACTTCAGGGGAAAGGCCAGGCATTTCTTTGTATGTCCACGCGAAGCAGTCGACGAACTCATGCAGCAGGGAAATTATCTGCTCTTTTATTTCCTCCGACAAGAGTGAGCTGATGTAGGTCGGCCTTGGATCATCGGGCGTTCCTAAGTCAATCTCGGTTAGCTCGTCAAAGGTTGCTTGTCCGCCATCTTCGAGCTCTTGAGAAGCTTCTTCTGGCTCGGTTAGCTCGTCTTCATCATTTGACTCTTCGTTGGCTTCCCCAATATGGGTCATATAGCATGCCTTAGAATCAGGCTGGATGAAACCTATGCCCCGCCTATCTGGAATTCGTCCATCGATGAGTGCTCGGACCTGAGGTGGATGCCATAACCCTTCGTAAAACTTTGCTTCGGACTCCATTTGATATAACCGGCATCCGCACTTTTTAAAGTATTCCCGCATCTCGGGCGCATAGTATCTGGGATTGAGGACGGCTCTTATGCCTCTCTCATATGGAAGGCACGCGACAGACAAATCATCCGGGTGCACAACGGGGTTTGACCCATAAAACAGGATGCCTTTCTGCCCACTTTTCCTTCCGGGGACGTAAAAATTTTTCAGCTGGTCCACGGTGGAGACTGACAACGCATTGAGCTCTTTGCATATCTGCTCCGGTACCCTTGTGATGGCTAGGAACCCGTCTGCAATTTCGAAGGTTTCTCGTAGTTTCGCTTGTTGCATGGGGGTCCAATCTGCACTGCTATTGCACGGCAGGTTCTCTTCCTCCGACTCTTCAGTGTCGCTGCCAAGATAAGGACGGACTTTGCTGCTAGATGGGCCTTCAGTAACAGATTCGTCCGTATCGCTACCGAAACGCGGGTAAGTTTTACGGAAGGACGGACTTCCAGCGTCGGACTTATCAATGTCGCTACCGAAATGCGGGCGCACTTGGGCGTTTTTGCTTTTGAAAGTGACAGCCGGCTCCGATTTGCCTTTGAGTCTTGGGGACGCTCTATACTCAGTCAGTTGTGGCCTAGCATTTTGGTGGTTCATAAAGTACCGAGAATCTTCATATCGGACTTCATGCACACCGAACGGCTGGATGTCTCCGTCAATCCGTCTTTCTTCGCCATTTTTAGTATACTTCATGCATTGATGGAGAGTTGACGGGACGATGCCGTAATCGTGGAGCCACGGCCGTCCCAAGAGAATCTTATAAGACGTGTTTGCATCGATCACGTATATCTTAGCTTCAGTTCGCAGATCCCCAAATTTGATTGGCAGAGCTATGGACCCTAGAACTTGCTGGCAGTTTTGATTGAAGCCTTGAATGACAATCCTTTCCCTTGACAGGTGTCGGACGTCCATTGACAAACTCTTCAGAGTTCGCAAGTTCATGATGTTCACTGAGGACCCCGGATCAATCAATATGCGATTAATTCGATCTCCGTCACTGTACCCGGTCACGTAAAGCGGCCGATTATGCTCAGCCGTTCCCAGTAGCAAGTCTTCATCCTTAAACGTGACTGCGGCGGATTGCAAAGTGTACTGAGCTTCTTTCATATTAATTTCCGCAAAGTGAGCCTGATACCGCTCAGGGTTTTGTAGAGCATGAATGAGAACATCTCTAAGCTCTTGAGATAGAACCAAGGCATCATAGATGCTAAGGAGAGACGGAAGCTTTCGAAGGTGAGCCAAGACATTATAATCTACTGGGGAAGGAATCGAATCTTCATGAGCAAGTTCTCTGCCATCTTCTTCATTAGCGACTTGTTTTTACTTCCCTTTTGGGGCGTTGCCCTGATTTGGCGGTAGAGCCCTGCCGCTTCTGAGCTGGATTTGATTGGCCTTTGTGGCAAGCTCTTCGTCCTCTTTGGGAAAACAGAGCTCCCCCTCAGTGTCGCTGCCCAGATGGATGGCGTAGCAGGTCACTATAGGGATCTCTTCATTGGAGTCTTCTTCTAACTCCTCCAGAATTTCAGCCGCTCGTACAGGGAGGAACTCCTTTAATTGAATCAGAGTTCTTTCCTTCTGTTCATATTCTTCGAGGGAATCGATATATTTTTGAATGGTCGATCTCCCTGCAGACTCTTTTTCGCGCCGAGCTGCACTTTTCTTCTTCTTGAGCTTCTTGGATTTTGAGCCTGATGGAGCCGCATTGGCAGCGGGACTGGTAGGCTTCTTCTGTCCTTCCTATTCCGTCCTGGGCTCTTTCTGAAGCATCTTTAGCATCTTCTTCGTCTTATTAGATATGTGCTTATTCCAAGGAGGCTACGGTGAGTCCGTTTCATTGCTCAGGGCAGCGGGTTCGGCTGTCTGCTCCCAGAAGGCTTCAGCTTCTGTCTGTATAAAGTTGGTGGTTGCAACTTGATTGTTCACCAACACACTTTTGGACAGCTCGATCTCTCCGGCCTTGTACTGCTTCTCGACCCAGTCCTTGAAGATATAGCAATCCTCGATCGCATCACTCACTACTCAGTGGTACGGGCAATACAGGGGATTGTCGGTCATTTTTGCTTCTTGGGGTCTTTTCGACTCCGGCAATTGTAGGCCATTATTCAAGGCATCTTTAAATATCTTGCGGACCTTGTCCCTTCTGAAAGAGTAAACTTTGTTCTTCTTCTCCTCTAGGGAAGGCCCATCTCCTCCCAGCACTGGCTTTCGAGACCGGTTGATTTTGGACTCGTCCGCCCTTCGCTTTTCTTCATTGTCGGACGCATTGAAGACATTGGTACTGCTGGAACTCCTGCTTCTACGGTTGTCATCCCGCTTGCTTTTCTAAGTCTTGTCTCTTTGAGAGTCCGGGGTAGACTCTTGCTTCGAGCGTTCCAGCATTTGGAATTTCTTGGTTAGCTCTTGAAATGTCTTGAGGCCTGCTGTACACAAGAATGGGACCATCCAATTGCTCAGGTTCCCAATGAGAAGGCTGACAGACTGGTCCTGCTCCAGCGGCGGTTCACACTTGATCGTGAGATTACGCCATCGGGCGATAAAGTCGGTGTTGCTTTCATTCTTCCCCGACTTGGTCCTCACAAGGTCAGCAATGGAGATTTTATCACTGACACTCATGAACCTTTGCCGAAACAGAGACTCCATTTGGGCAAAGGTAATAACGGACCCGTCTGGTATACTCGCGTACCAGTCGAAAGCGACACCGGTTAGGCTGTTGACAAACTGACGAAGAAGGAGCGCATCATTGCCCCCTGTATTTCCGCACGATGCTTTAAAGTGGGCGACGTGCTGATTTGCATTCCCCGTCCCGTCAAATCTTCCGAACTTAGGAATGACGTAGCCGCTCGGGAACTCGATCAGATCGTACTGTGCGGGATATGGCCACCCACTACTGCCAATTTCTTTCTGAGCTTCAGCTTCAGCCACCAATGTTTTAACTTTGCCGGTGACCAAATCCATTATCCGATCTTGTGTTAGCGGGATAGTCCCATCTGGAGCCAAGGAATCCCCAGAAGAGGAATGTGGCCGGCTTTCGTGCGGCTCGACCGGTCTTGGACCCAAAGGAACAGGCATTGGCTGCTTCGGATTGTCATCACCCGGCTGATTAGTAGCGACTTGTGCTTGATTGGGAGGCGCTCGAGCAATTTGAGCCATAAGCTGCATCACAACTTTTGTTAGGTCGTCAATTTTCGAATAGAGCTTGGCCATCTCTTTATCTTTGCCCCTGAGCTGTTTTCGAAGCTCTTGAAGCAACTTTTTCTCCGCGGTCCTGGGGCGGAAAGTCGGCTCTTCCTCGCTGTCCGAGCTTGACTCTGCCTGGACCGAAGGGTCTTTCTGCCTATCGTCCTCATCGAGAGGGTTTTCATTATCCGGCAAAGGTGGCTGTTCTTGGGAAGCGGCAACCACATTCAAGCCAGATTGGGCTTGGGATGTGGTGGCCCCATCCTTGCTTTTGCTGCGAAGGTTGTCGCTGGGCCCCCCCGCCATATAGACCGTATGGATAATATATCCAGCCCCCATTATTATCGGCGGCTGGCCTGACCAGGTTCTTGAATGGTGTTGACGCTTCTTTTCTGGGTTTGCCCCGCTGCTTTCGTGCAGCACAGAGCGCCTGATATACTCTTGAAGAGACAGTGTCATACTTTTTCAGTTGGGGTCGGGACACGTCTCTTTGTAGCGACGTTCGGACCGCTGTCTTCTTGATTCTGGCGGTCATGGCATTTTTCTAAACCCACCTCAGAGGTTCGAAGGAATTGCTGATTTTTACGGCCGACTCAGCCGTCGTCACAGAGTAACCTTGCTCTTGGAACTTTAGAAGATTCCACTTGGTCGAGGCCCTGGCCCTCTTGTTGGCTCGATACCTGAGCCGCTTCTACCTTAACTTTTCGGTTCTAAGCACCTGGCAGATTTCGGCTCTTTGGGAAGATGCTGTAGACCGGGCGATGGAAGATTTTGGAGATACGCTCAATTGTGCATTTGTTGGAGTCATCGCCTGAGCTCGTCCGCAACGTTTGATGTTGCCCTTCGTACCGGAAGTCTTGCCCCCAGCTGGAGCGTCAGGGAGTCGTTCAGACACCATCTTAAGTTTCGGTTGTGGTGCCTTAGCGATCACAACATTCGGTCTCTTGCCCCTTGAGACCGGCTTGGCCGCCTGTTTCGCCGGGATTTCTGCCAGATGAGCGCTTCCGGCAGGGTAGATGATGATGGAACCAAACTGGCGGGGCAGTTCCTCCCACTGTCGACTGAGGCTTGCGGGGAGAACCACACGAGCATTGATCTTGACCACGTATGAGGTCGGGGTCACGTTGGAAGCTGAATTCTTCTTGGGAGACATTGTCGTCGAAAGTTAATTGCTGCACGGAAAAAAAAACATCATTTCAGTATAGGCAATCGATATGTATATTGATTGAGTTCGCATGAACGTTTAACCCGAAATATGGGAGGAGAGAAAGGTCCCACCGGGCGTGCCAGAATCTGTAGGGTGTTTTTCGTCACCCCATTGAGATGGGAATACGCGCGCGCTTGTCCAGGCGTACTACAGATTCCTCCTGCCTAGGGTAGGCGGGGGTTTATTGATTATGGGGATCCGAATCTCCGGCAGCCGCGGACTAAGCTGCCGTTAATTACCCCTCGTCTTTGAGGGGAGGGAACCTCCGATTAACGGGTTAAACTGGTCATGCGAACTCAATGTGCAGTGTACGTGTGTGTTGTTTTGGAGGGGGTTTGGATATATCGGGAGCCACGCAGAGTTTTTACGGGGGTCCCGCTACCCGGATAGCGGGCTGGGGGTCAAGGGGGCTGGCAGCCCCCTTACGGGGTGCGGGACAGCTCCCCGGCCCAAATTTTTTTTAGGGGGACAGTGTTGTGGAGTATGTGTGTATCTGTACATATATATACATGAATACATATATAAAAAAAAGGAAAAAGTGCCCAAAGGACGCGTGGGATCAGCGCCTTGAGCGCTGTGCGCTTAGGTGCTGTGCGCTTAGGTGCTAGCACGCCACGTGTCGGCATGTGGGCGCTTTGCGCTTGAGCGCTTTGCGCTGGAGCGCAAGCGCGCCACGTGTCGGCACGTGGGCGCTTTGCGCTTGAGCGCAGGGCGCTGGAGCGCAGGCGCGCCACGTGTCGGCACGTGGGCGCTTTGCGCTTGAGCGTAGGGCGCTCGAGCGCTAGCGCGCCACATGTCGGCACGTGGGCGCTTTGCGCTTGAGAGCTGGGCGCTCGAGCGCTAGCGTGACACGTGTCGGCACGTGGGCATTTTGTGTTTGAGCGCCGGGCGCTCGAGCGCCGGGCGCCACGTGTCGGCACGTGGGCGCTTGAGCGCGAAGCGCTCGAGCGCTAGCGCGCCACATGTCGACACGTGGGCGCTTGGCGCTTGAGCGCTGGGCGCTTGAGCGCTTGGGCGCCGGCGAGAAAAAGAGGCTTTTAGCCCCAGAAATTCTCGAAAGAGAAATTAGGGTGGAGTGAAAACTCCTAAGCTGTTTTGAAGCAGATGAAGGGCTTCTCCCCTTGAGCCCTAGTTCTTCCCCAAAGTGAGGTTTCTGGAGATGGGTCTCCTTCTTCTTCCTCTGTTGGCAGGATCTTGAAGATCAAGAGATGTGAGATTTTAAAAATCTCTCCTTTTTGAGATCTAATGGAAGATCTGAGTTTCCCTTTATGGGTTTTGTGGTGAAAACTATTTAGTTTTATAAAATGAAGAGTAAAACTCTTGATTTAATTCAAAAGAAAGGAGAAGGTTTTAGAACCTTGAGGAAGGAGAAAGATCTCAGATCTAAAATTTTTTGGAGAGAGAAAAAGTTGTTGGGATATTTTCATTATCCTTGCCTTTATAGGCTATACACTTTACACACAGCCCCTTGGGCTTCACAAAATGGCATTTTGCCTATCCCATGGCTCATGTGCCATTTCTTTTTGCACATAAGCCATGGGCTTTACAAAAATTTGGGTTTATGCCTATTTTTCTTACATTTATCCATAAAATAAAATAAAAGAAATACAACAAAATTATTTATTACAAAATTTTTATCTTGGCATGGGGGGAGGCCGGCCGCTTCATGTTCGGGCTCGACCCAGGAATGGGCCCACTGGATCTGGGCTTGGGCCCACTTGGTTTGGGGTTGACTTTGATTTTGACTTGGTCAACCGGGGTGTAAATTTTTACCCCAACAACTGAGAGTTGTACTCCCAATTGACTTTTGGAGTTAAACTCCTGAAAAAGTGGACAAAGGGGCTTAGCCCCTGCACTGGGAGTTGTACTCCCAAAATGAAAGATTATATATATATATATATATATATATATATTTTATGGAGTTAAACTCTCAAGATATTTTCGGAGATGATGAATAGGGGCTCTTTTCTTCTCCCTTGAGCCCTAGATCTTCTCTTGAGCTTTGGATCTTTTCAAAGTGGGATTTTTAGAGATGAGTCCCCTTCTTCCTCCTCTCTATTGGCTGGATCTTGAAGAAAAAAGGGGGTGAGACTTAAAAATCTCCCGTTTTAGAGATTTGATTGGAGATTTGAGTTCCCCTTCAAGGGTTTTGTGGTGAAAAATTATTTTTTTTTGGAAAAGGAAGAGTGAAACTCTTGATTTAATTCAAAAAAAGGAAGAAGGTTTAGAACCTTGAGGAAGGAGAAGGTGGCACAAAAACCCTAGCTTTTTGAGGGAATGAATTTTTTTTTCTTCATTTTATCATCATGTTGCCTTATATAGGCTTACAAATTTACATATAGCCCTTGGGCTTTACAAAATGGTATTTTTGCTCATATCATGCCTCATGTGCTCATTTCTTTTGCACATGAGCCATGAGCTTTACAAAAATTTGGTTTTATGTCCATTTTTCTTACATTTATTCATAAAAATTACATCAAAAACTATTTATTACATAATTTTCATATTGCCATGGGGGAGGCTGGCCGCGGGGCTCGACTTAGGCATGGGCCCACTTGAGCTGGGCTGGGGCCCGTTTACTTGGGGTTGACTTTGACTTTGACTTGGTCAACCGAGGTGTAATTTTTGACCCTAACAATGAGTTCTTACGGATCGTTACAACATAAAGCAATGCGATGCCCCAGTGTCGAAGAGCGCTAGTGCAGGTAGGATGGCTACTAAGATTGTACCTAAGTCGTATGGGGTATGTTTAGGTATAATAAATATAAGATGGCCATGAATTGAAAGGACTTTGGAATGGAATAGGGAAGAGATTTACCAGTGATAACTTGACCCGTAGCTTCGGCCTTTTCGACCGACATAGTGAATGCTTGGCGTCGCGGCACTTTCCTCTGTGCCTGGTTAAACACTCGGCGTTGGAGTTGAGCGGTCTGGGTGCTGGAAGTTGGAGCTGGTAAAGCTAACCTGGTAGGAGGAGCTTGGATCGCCGGTCTAGCTGGAGGGTTGTTAGGTCCTCGGTTCTGAGGCATGCTTCAATGGCGTGAGTAGAAGACCCACAAATCAGGCATAAGTTGTTCGCCCTATGACAGTTCTTCATAAGGTGCCCTGTTCTCTTGCAGTACATGCAAAAGTCTGGCCTGTTCTTGGCGAACGAACCTACCGGCCTCCGAGGTGGTCCATTGAAAGCTGGCCTGGAAGAGGCCCCTCCTGTGATCTGGTGCACAGGGCGTTTCACACCGGCAGTCTGCGGCCTGCTCTTCTTCTTCACAACTACCTCATAGCGTTGGGCAGCCTTCAAAGCAAGCTCATGGGTTGGGAAATCTCCTGTAGCGAGTGCAGCTTGGATTTCAGGGTCCAACCCTTACTGAAATCGTCGTGCCTAGATCTCAGCGGTGAGAATAAGGTGTGCAGCGAAGTTATTATGACCTTGTGTTAGCAGTGTTGTTAGCGAGATAAGAAAATTGAATTTGAGACTATATCTTACCTGCCGAGCATGGTAAACTCAGCATCGTATTCATCCATCGCCTTGACCCACATCGAGCCTTACTGTAAATGGATGAATTGCTGCTCCATGTCAAAGCAGGCAGTCTCTAGAAAGTACTTAGTATCGAAGGGGTCTCAGAATGTTCTCCATTCTATCGGCTGCACGAGACGCTTTCCTTAGCCTTCCACCATACCCTGGCGTTATCGGTCAGTTGTAACTTAGCAACTCTCACCCAGGCTATATCCGGCACTTGAGCTATTGCCAGGTCATCCTCTATTGCCTGAGCCCATTCTTCTGCTTCAAGCGGTCTCTCCTTACTTGAGACGTTCTTTGGGTGCAGTGCCCGAAACTGCTTAACTCCGGGTACTTCAGCTTCGGGGCGGTTCATAAGAATAGCAGTCTGCTATTGCTGACCCTCCAATAGGCTCTTGATAGTCTTAATAAGTACCGTTTACTCATTGACAGGAGCTGCAACGGTAGGTGGTGGAGGTAATATAGGTGGTGGAGTATTGTCGTTGACGTTTGTGCTGGTATTGTTCGGAGAGTCCATCACCTTGATATAAAATATAGGTTAGGATATATTCAAGGAATTTGAATTTCAAGGAATGTAAATGTTTGTTGAATTCATTAATTCTTGTTGTATATTATTTATGACTTCATACAAAACTGACCTGAATGGGCCCCAATAAAACCTATCGCGTCCCGCTTCCCAGTAGACGGAAACGATGACATGGTAAGCCCGCAGTATATTTGTTCAGAAAAGGTCATTCCCTAAATAAATATACTAAGCGTATTGAAACAATAATACACAATGCAAGAATTAATGGAGACTGTAAAATTGTCAACAAATATTTTTATTTACATTCAATTTTAAATATTTACAAGTACATGAGTTTCAACTGGAAAGTAAATACAATAAGGGAAAATGCCTAAATATGTGGCATACATAAGCTGAATAAAAAAGTAAAGCTAAGCTAATCCTGAGTAGCAATCTAGTTGTAATCCTCTTCGGTGGCCTCCACTTCTTCCGTCTTGACCGTATCTGACGAACATTCCAAGAAAACAAGAGCGGGTTGAATACCCGTCAGCGAACTAGCGCTCGATAAGTCCCAAGGATAAAATAAGAGTAAAAAGAAAAGTATAGAATATAAATATGACGAGTAAAAGGATATGTTCGTGGGTAAATATGTACTTTCGGTTTCTATATGGTCACTATGTTAACGTTAAGTTCCATGTATGAATGTCAACGCAGCCGTAGAAATATTCACGAGCTTAAGAGTGGGGCCTCAGGAGAAATAAAATATGGGCCCATTTCATGTGTTAGCATCGGGGCTCTAGGCTATGGATGAGTCGACCCGACTGATATTCGAATAAAATAAAAAAGAGGTTAATACGTGACTCCTGAAGCTCCATTGGATTTCACACAAGAAACTATCCCAAATAACCCGAGTATAAAATAGTCTATAACCGTATAATATACTTAATTAAATTGATTGATTGGTTATAACATAACTTGATCGAAACTATAGATTGCAAAAGGTGTAGAATAAAGTCGAACGAGTCGAGTAAAATACGAGTCATGTCAATTACAATCTTGGTTTGAGTCAAGTTAGTTCGAGTAGACTGGGTTCGAGTTCATGTTTAATTTTAGATTCGAGTTTTATAGTCTTTTTCATATGAATTGATTTAATCGTTAAAAATTTTATGATCGGGAGAAAATCGAAAACTGCTGCACATGGACAGCAGGATTTGTGTCTTTTTCCAAGACAATTGTCATTGATAACTCCGTTAAGTTGTCTAACCTGAATAAATAAGCACTCACTTTCTCCGGCTCTCCAGAGCTCAAGAGAAATGATATCGCTTAAGCCTATATTAATCTAGAGTTCTTAAATATTTATTATTGTTGTTTACTTTGTATTTATATTATTTGCGTTTCTTGAGGGAGTTTTGTGAAAAATATTTTAATATGGTTTAAAAAATAAACCTCGAGGGTGATTTATAATATTTAGGGTTTTCATGAACATGTAATTTAATTGTTGTGGTATTTTAATGATAAAACCCAGCTTTTAAAAGTATATGGTATTTTTATGAAAACTACAACTTTTGGAAACTTATTGGTATTTTATTAAAATCCTAATATTTTATTTTAAAAATATGGGTTCATAATTTGTTTTAATTGAAAATACAGATTCATAGTTTTATATAATTTTCCAAAATTTAGTTTTGTTCAGAAAAGTGTATTTCTTAAAAAATATATTTTTATTTATTTTCGAGACTGAATACTCCGTGAGGAGTTGTAACGACTCTGAAATCCTTGTACAAAAATTTCTTGTTTATTTTACAGAAAAGGGTATTACAGCCTGTGTAAAAGTTAAAAGTTATTTTTATTTAATAAAATTAAGAAGCAACTTGTAGCTCACTGGTAAAACCTCTGTCGTGCTGTGACATAGCCTGTGTGTTCGATTCTAATCAGACACAATTATTTTTAGATTTTTCTTTTTAAATTTTTCGCAATCCCAAGAGTTGCACGTGCAATACACGGAGAAACGAAAAGTTTCAGAAAAATCAAACAGGTGCAATGTGGTGTACACACCCAACTTGACACGTGGCACAAATCTCGAGGCGTTGGGCCAAATCCGACCGCCCGTTTCCTTGATATGGCCGGCGCCGATGGTCTTGATGATCCCAAATCCCTCCGTGCTTTGCACACTTGTCTCTTTGACTCACCTTAACTCCCCTGCATTGTTTGATTTTTCTGCAATCAAACAGAGACTGTTCAATTCACCATTTAACACTTTTTTAATGCATTTTAATTCACATTTTTAATTCCCAAACCCTAATTCTTTACTATAAATACCATCCCATGCCCTAGCTCTTCACCATTCTGAAATTTCAAGCAAAAATTCTCTCAAACTCTCTAAGTGCCAAGTGGAATTAAGCCCCCCAAGTGGAGTAGCAAACCAAACTCGACAACCGGAGCATCTCCGACGAAACCATAACCCCCGAGGGCTTCTTCGATCTCTTATTAACCACCTAAAATAGTAAGCCCCTTCATTTCTATCATTTTCTATCTCAAAACAACTTTTTAAAACAAACCGACAAAAGAGGAGTTATTCCCGATATAAATTTCATTGTAATATTTGTAATGCATGTGATATCAAATTAAATCAACTAACATGATACACTAATCTTAACCCCTTTTCCCATCATTTAGTTTTTAATTTACAAAAATTTCATAGAAAACAAACATATAACAAACTTTTTCATTAAAATACCATGAACTTTAGTATAACACTTCTCGATAATTAGTTTAAATACCTTTTGACAAACTGCACGGGGTAAAGACCTACCCCACACTCACACTATGGTTCCATAGCATGGTATTCTAGAGCTATAGTTAATTTAAAGAAGAAACTTTTCATTAAAATACCACACCGTTTCAAAACGGGTTTCTTTAAATCGGTATTTCGAAATTCTTGGCAATTACGTCTCTACAACCCTCATCAGGGGACGCGCTAATGGATGGTGCAGATTATCGCACATTCTGGGATAGTAGAGCGAGATGCGGAGCTTCTCACAGAGTATTCGGCCTCGAAAAGAAATAAAAATACGGTTTTAAGAAATGTGACTTTTCTAAACAAAACTAATTTTGAAAAAATTATATAAAAATTATAAATCCGTACTTTCAATAATAAAAAATTAAGAGAATTATATTTTTAAAATGAAAAATTAGAATTTTCAAAAAAATACCACCAAGTTTCCAAAAATAGTAGTTTTCACAAAAGTACCATAAGCATTCCAAAAAAAAAGCTAGGTTTTATCACCAAAACACCACAACAATTAAAATATATGTTCATGAAAACCCTAAATATTACAAATCACCCTCGAGGTTATTTCTAAACAATATATATATATATATATATATATATATATATATATATATTCATAAAACCCCCTCTAGATATATAAACAATATCTTAAGGACTCTAGAATTAATATGGGTTTAAACGGTATCATTTCTCTTGAGCCCCAGGGAGCCAAAGAAAGTGAGTGCTTGCCTATTCAGATTAAACAACTTAACAGAGTTATCAATGACAATTGTCTTGGAAAAAGACACAAATCCTGTCGTTCATGTGCAGCAGTTGCCGATTTCTCCTGAACATAAGATTTTAACAATTCACATAAATTCACATGAAATGATATGAACTCGAATCCAAACTCGAACCTAAACTTGAAATCTGTTCACCGCTGAAAACGGAGATGAACCACGTAGGTCGTCTTGCCTAAATTTGGGGGCAGATACTATTTGGGTTTATCTGTCCACTTCTTCGAAGATGCCAAGTTGATTTATGACACCGTATATCGGAGGTTTGGACGGATGCGGCCATTGTAGCAGATTTCGTCAGATTCCCCCTTGTTTGTGAGGGGTTTTTGATTGTGGGAACGCTGTTCCCTGCAGGCGCAAGCCCCTGCAGTTAATTACGTTATCGGATCACGATAACCACTTTCTCCTGCTCCAGAGGTTCACTTCGTGCCGTATGTATTTGTTTTATTTTTGGTTGCTCGTGGATTGTATACGGAGCCTAATTTATGTTGTCTCCCGTAGGGCATGGATTAGTCCAAATCCGTATATTCTTAGATTTGGGTTTGGGTTGATTTAAGGATCGTTAATCTCGTTTGAGATTAAGGTCAACTTAAATGTTTGTTGAGGATAACTTAGTCTAATTTTAGACCAAGATCTACTCAACAGAATTTTGGGATCATTCAGACCCAACAAAAGAGTATTTGGGCTCTATTGCTTTAGTTTAAGGACGTTACGGTCCGTTATTAGTTTAAGGACGTTTCGGTCCGTATTGGGATGTGCTTATCGGTTTGGGAGTACACCAAAGAGTTGTTGATTGTCGGGACCCTCCACCTCTCTGAAGACGTTGAAGAATTACAACGACATATATCAGAGGTGTGGAGAGATGTACCCTTGAACCAATTTCCAGTCATGAGCATAGAGGCTTGGTCTATTTGGAGATCGAAGATATTTTAATCTCATCAAAGATGTTTTAATCTCAAGGAGACTTAGCCAACTTGAGGCTGGAGTTGATTTCCCATAGTATTAAGCACTAGTATACGTTCAGCACTCACGTGTTCCCTACGTGAGGCTCTAAAGCAGTGTTTAAACACTGAATTCCAGGGGCGCTCACGTGTGCCATGTGAGGCACCTCAAAGTTGGCTCTGTTCATTGGGTTCAAGTCCCCGTTTATATATATAAGTGTTAAACACTTAATTCTTGTGGCACTCATGTGTGAGCACACGAGGCGCCCTAAAGTTGGGGTACTGCCTTTTTGGGTTTCATTTCCCTCTTCTTTTCTAAGTGCTGAGCATTTGGCTCACGTGTGAGCACGTGAGGCGCTCGAAATGGAAACTGTTCTCTGGATCTTATTTCTTTTTCTTTTATAAGTTCTAAGCACTTGGACCCTGTGGTGCTCATGTGCGAACACGTGAAGCGCCTTCAAAATGTGAGTGCTGTTTTTGGGTTTATTCCCTTTTTTTTATATAAGTGTTAAGCACTTGATTGGGGGTCGTGTGGAAAATGGCCCTAAAAGGCATTTCTTGTTCTTTTTAAATGCTCGCGTGTGAAACACGTGACTCGATTTCAGCCATTCTTTTTGTTCATCAGAGGTGCTTACGTGGGGAAACACGTGAGGTTTCGTTATAGTGTTGAACCCTA
The DNA here is from genome assembly GCA_030015575.1 of Agapanthus africanus. NCBI lineage: Eukaryota > Viridiplantae > Streptophyta > Magnoliopsida > Asparagales > Amaryllidaceae > Agapanthus > Agapanthus africanus. The sequence goes on along the minus strand of JASDDO010000010.1, from coordinate 535,282,055 downwards.
ATGAATCACCAGTCTTTTCTTCTATATGCATGAAAATTTTGATCTCATATTAACGATACTGGGATCTAAGTTTAGAGTATTTCTAATCTCTTGTCTGATAAGAATTAAATTCTTTACAGGGTTAAACTCTAGTATTATCAGAGGAATTAAATTCCTATATATTTGTGTAAGAATTAAATTGTTTTAACTTAGTTCTTTCCCCTAAGTTCTCAACTTGTGGGGAGACCTGCTTCTGCGACCTTAACCAGATAAAGAACTAAGTTCTTGTACGAAGGGTTAAACCCTTAAAGAGGCGTAGAAGGGTTAGGATAATCTCTTCTATTTTCTTCTTACCTAGTTTTTTTGTTTAAGAAGGGGATCTTCTTCTTTCAGAGAATTGAATTCTCTTTTTTTTATATGTTTCTCTTTCTGTTCTCTTTTTTCACCTCTCCTTTTTTTTTCTTTTTCTTTCTCCTTTCTTTCTCTTTTTTCTTCTTTTTTTGTTCCTTTTTTTAACTTGAAGTCTTGGGTTCTTTATATAGTGGAGAGAAGTTTGTTAATTAGTTTTAGGAAATCACTCATTGAGAGACTTCAATCGATTTGGGGCTTTTACCCGCTGTTGGATCTTTGATCCAAGGGTTCTGCTTCACAGAACATATTTTCTTGTTTCTTAAACAAGATTAGGAAAATATTTTCCTATACAGAATTTATTCTGTAAATTGGTGATTTTTAATCATCGTTGGATTTTTAATCCAAGGGTACTTGGTTTAACGAAGCGCAATTTTTCTTTATTTTAAAGAGAGATGAAAAATATTTTTCAACTCATGGGATCTTTGATCCGCCAACTTTCTGTTTAACAGAAAATATCATTTCCCATTTAAAAGTTCAATAGAATTTAATTCTATCATCATTGGATCTTTGATCCAACGGTTCCTTGTTGAGTAGAATTTAATTCTATGTAGGGAAGTGCTGAGGCTTATTAGCTTGGCAATTATTTTAATTGTTGTGTTTATATGCATTGCATATAGGCATTCATGTATTAAAAACGTGGGGCTGTTTTAGCCTAGCAATTATTTTAATTGCCGTGCCTATATGCGTTGCATATAGACACTCACGTGTTAAACACGCAGGGCTGTTTTAGACTAGCAATTGTTTTAATTGCAGTGCCTATATGCATTGCATATGGGCACTCACGTGTTAAACATGTGGGGCTCTTTGGCCTTGCAATTGTTTTAATTGATGTGCCTATATGCGTTGCATATAAGCACTCACATGTTAAACACGTGGAGCTCTTTGGCCTTGCAATTGTTTTAATTGCTGTGCCTATATGCGTTGCATATAGGCACTCACGTGTTAAACACGTAGGGCTGTTTTAGCCTAGCAATTGTTTTAATTGCTGTGTCTATATGCGTTGCATATAGGCACTCACGTGTTAAACACGTGGGGCCGTTTTAGTGAAGAACTTTCCCTCATCCCTTTTTTTTATAAGGGAACAAACTCGAACTCGAAAACAAACTCGAACTCTAACCTAACTCGAATGTAAACTCGAATATGTACTCGAACCCAAACTATTCGAACCAACTTGACTCGAACCAAGATTGCAATTGTCATGACTCGCGTATTACTCGACCCACTCGACTACATTCTACACCTTTTGCAATCTATGGTTTCGATCAAGACATGTCAATCAATCAATCAAATTAATTAAGTATATTAACCAGTTATAATATATTATACTCAGGATGCTTGGGATAGTTTCTTGCGTGAATCCAACGGAGCCTCAAGAGTCCCGTATTAAGCTCTTTTTTTATTTTACTCGAATATTATTCGGGTTGACTCATCCACAGCCTAGAGCCTCGATGCTAACACAAGAAACGGGTCGGTGTTTCCTTACTCCTGGGGCCCCACTCTTGAGCTCGTGAATATTTCTACGGCTGTATTGACATTCACACTTGGAACTTAACGTTAACATAGTGACCATATAGAAATTTATAGTACATATTCATCCAGGAACATATACTCTTATTCGTCATCTGTATATTCTATATTTGTCATTTTCTTTACTTTTACTTATATTTGGGACTTACCAAATGCAAGTTCGTTGACGGGCATTCCACCCACTTTTTTTCTTTTGGAATATTCATCAGATACGGTCGAGACGGAGGAAGTGGAAGCCACCGAGGAGGACTACAACAGGATTAGCCTACCTTCACTTATATTCAGCTTATTTATAACACTTGTTCAGGCATTTCCCTTATTGTATTTACTTTCCAGCTGAAAACTCATGTACTTGTAAATATTGGATATTGAATGTAAATAAAGATGTTTGTTGAAAATTTTTACGGTCTCTATTTATTCTTGCATTGTGTACTATTATTTCAATACGCTTAGTATATTTATTTAGGGAATGACCTTTTCTGGATAAATATGCCGCGGGCTTGCCACGTCACCGTTTTCGTCTACTGGGATGCTGACAGGTTTTGTTGGTGGCCCATGCAGTTCAATTCTGTATGAAGTTGTAAACAATATACCACAAGAATTAATGAATTCAACAAAAATTTACATTCCTTGCATTTCAAATTTCTTGAATCTATCCTAACTTATCTTTTATATCAAGGTTATGAAATCTCCGAACAATACTAGCACAAACGTCAACGGCAATACTCCACCGCCTACATTACCACCACTGCGTACCGCTGCAGCTCCTATCAGTGAGAAAACGGTACTGCTTGATGCTATCAAGAGCTTATTGGAGGGTCAGCAGCAGCAGACTGCTATCCTTATGAACCGCGCTGAGGCGGAGGCACCTGGAGTCAAACAGTTTCGGGCCTTACACCCAAAGAACTTCTCGAGTAAAGAGAGTCCGCTTGAATCAGAAGAATGGGCTCAAGCGATCGAGAATGACCTAGCAGAAGCTCAAATGCCATATTTTTCCTAGGTGAGAGTTTCTAAGTTGCAGCTGACCGATAACGCCAGGGTATGGTGGAAGGTTGAAGAGAGCCGTCTCGCACAACCGATAGAATAGAAAACATTCTGAGACCTCTTCGACACCAAGTACTTCCTTGAGACTGCCCACTTTAATATGGAGCAGCAATTCATCCATTTACAGCAAGGCTCGATATGGGTCAAGTCGGTGGATGAATATGATACTGAGTTTACCATGCTCAGCAGGTAAGATTGTTCCCGCCAAAATTTTGGCTCAAAACTTGCTCCCTTATAAAATAATAACAATAAAATAAAAATAAAAATAAAGAGAAATCTCCACATGCAAAGCATGTAGATACTGTATCGGATAGAATTAAATCCTATGATGGCGCCTCACGTGCTCCTCACGCGGGCGCCAATGTGCAAAGCACAAAAAGAAATCTATTAAACAAGAGTTAAACTCTTAGGAGGCGCCGCACGTGCTCCTCACGTGGGTACCAATGTGCAAAGCACAAAAATACATCTATTAAATAAGAGTTAAACTCTTAAGAGATGCTTCACGTGCTCCTCACGCGGGCGCTAATGTGCAAAACACAAAAAGACATCTATTAAATAAGAGTTAAACTCTTAGGAGGCACCGCACGTACTCCTCACGCGGGCGCTAATGTGCAATGTACAAAAAATCTATTAAATAAAAGTTAAATGGCGCCGCACGTGCTCCTCACCCGGACGCCAATGTGCAAAGCACATAAGAGTTAAAACTCTTAGATGGCACCTGTAACAACGAGTTCAGTTATACCAATTCCAGTTTCCGTATTTATATATCTGTGGTATTTTATTGATTTATCTTATTTGGGTGCGAATGGTAGTTTACATTTTTATATTTCATTCGACCCGACCCGCTTGCTTGGACTGGTTGATTTATATTTATAAACTACCATGGCTTATTAAATAGACACGTGCATTTAATGTGGACTGCATATTGATTTTTATTTTGCATCGCACATTTTATTATGTAACATTTTAGATCACGTAAAATAAATTAAAATTGCATTTCATAGACTGCATGATACCCCTAACCCCGTGGTAGCGTCCGCACATCTTGTTCTCGTCCTGTTCAGTGAAACGGACGTGTTTGGATAGCTACGCGCATGTACGTGCGTCCGTTCTTGGGGGTATGCATTTTCATTACCTAAGCGTTCATTTTAAAATTTGGAAGTTGCATATAATTTTCGTATTTTAAATCTAAATTTTTGGACCAGTCCCGGACGCGTTTTGGAATATTTTTTTGTATCCGCCTAAATTCAAATTTATTAATTTTATTTTAAACTTTTCCTTCAAAAATTTCGTTAACAGAACAAATCCTTTTAGTTTTAAAATATAAAATCTTTTTAAATTTCTCTTTATCTTTTCCTCACCATTCCCAGCCTTATCCCCGCTGCCTCGTGGGCCCCTATCCTCTCTCTTCCTTTCTTTTTTCTCTCTCGTCCCAGCCAATCAAATTCTTCCTTCTAATTGCGCCGGCCCCACTCAAATCTCTCTCTCTCTCTCTCTTTCCTCTTCTCTTTCTCTCTCCCCCTCACGGCTCTCTCTCTCTCCCCTTTCTCTCTCCTCTCGCGCTCTCTCTTTCTCATCTCGCAAACACTATGTAATTCTCGATTCTGGTCACCGCCCTCCTCCTTACTGTCACCTCCCTTCTTCACTTTCTTCTCCCTCTATTTAAAGCCCCTGCCTCGCCACGAGAACCCACTGCAAACCCTAACCCTAACTCCTCTGCCTCCTATTCCCTCGACCTCGCCTCCACCCTCGTCTCCATCCTCTTCTCCTCCTCCTCATCTCCATCTTCTTCCTCTTCTATTTTTCCTCCCGAGCCTTCACCTGCATACCCCACAGAACCCTAAGAACCCAGCATCACCACTCGTCGCCGACGACCCCAGCCTCACACCACCATCATCACCATCTCATTTTCTTCATCTCCTCTGCACCCTCACCTCACCAATACCCTTCACCAACCCTGCACCAACCCTGCACCTAAATCCCAGCAAACAAAACCCTAACCCTACCTCCTCTAAAACAAACCCTAACCTCATCGCTGGAGCTCCTCCGATCATCACCGTCGACGCCATCACCCCTATGCAAATCCAGTGAGCTTCCTCTTCTCACTCTTCTCCTTCCTCCTTCCTCCTTCCATTCTTCTCTTTTCTTTCCCACCATGCATTTTTTCCATTGAAAATGTTCACTGTTTTTCTAGATCACCGGAATTCGGTCGTGACGTCGATGATCCCGACGACCCAGCGAGCGTACCTGACCCGTGCGATCACTTTGTGCGTTGTTTGGATCCGTTCCGTGTACCGTGGCATGTCGCGACTTTTCCCGCCGACGTGTGACGTTCCGTATACCCGTTTCTTGATCTGTCGAGGCAAGTAAAACTTTCTACATGCTATTTATATTATTTTATACTTATTTAACTGCATGTTAAACCTGTAAATTAAATCTAAGGCCATATGTTCCTTTTAACATTCCGATGTTCAATTTATATCATTTTAGTTTTAGAAATTGAAACATATCATGTTACATATTAGATTATGATACACGATACCCATATCCGTATTTGAACCACATAATGATTATTTGCATAGCCCATAGTACCATTTTAAATAGTTTATAACTTTCGGATACCTAGTTGCATCCATTTAGCCTATTTTATATACAATTGCATCCCTAGATCATTTAATACATATTAACGAGATTTTAACATTCCATATTTGATTAAGTGTATTTTACTTAGTGTTGGAACCATAACCCTAACTCAAATCGATAATCGTGCATCCATATATTTTAATATGTACCTATTTGCATACCACACCACAATGTTCCATTTTTATTGTTCCATTAGTACCCCATACTTGTTTTGTATACCCATGCTTATTTTTAGTTTGATTATGAGCACCCACATGACATTTTGTGCACCGCTGACATGACTTGATACACCTATTACTTGACACAACGTGATACCATGCACTTCTTGACATGACATGGTACCTATATATTACCTGACTTGACTTGAGGTACCATGGCTTTCTCTGTTACCTGATCTTGTTACTAATGCCAACAAACCTGACCTGTTGTCCCTACGGACATTTCCCGTTGTCTATCCAGACAAACCTGTACCTGCCTGATTCTGTGTTGGCATTAGCTCCAGATTATTTAATACCTGACTTGAACATGCATAACTTGGGGGTATGGGGAAATCAATGATGAAACCTGACTTGTAACTCGACAGTTCGATACCTTTACTGATCAGTTTTAGAGGCTAGGCTGGCCTTGGGATGCTGCTGCTGACATCATTCATCGTTACATACTACCTTTTCAGTGCCTAACGGCATGTCTCGGCTTCAGCCTGAGAATCTTCACCGTGGTCCCGGGCACGCACGGAATACTATTGAGTTACATCGATGATTCATCAAATTGATTTCAAAGACTTGAGAGTAGTTAACCCAATAGACCAGTTTAGATTATTCACTACACATTACCCTCACTATCCTCACTTATATCACTGTTATACCTGTTTTACCATTTATGATCATACCTGCATGTCTTGCTACCCCTGTTTATATATTATTGCTTGATGTTATGACGCATTGACGTCTGGGTTTTGCATGGCCTAGATTCTTTACCTGCGCTACAGGCCGAGCAGGAGTACTTCAGTCAGCAGGCTGAGCAGTGAGAACTTGTTAGTAGTTAGTTCTTTTACTTTCGGTATTTTCATTCCTGATGTGAGCCTCCATTATGGGACGTACATTCCAGTTTATTCTTGTATTGGATCTTTTGCTTCCACATTATTTTATTCTGGACTCGTTTTATTCTGGCTTATGGACATGTATTAGATAGTTTATTATTGTTCTTGATATCTTTACAGCCGTAATGTGACTGTGGAAGGATATTTCCTATCCACAGGTAGCATGGTTGGCTATGTCACGTGCCTATATTAGCGTACTCTGGGAAGCGGGGCGTGACAGCACCATACGTGCTCCTCACGCGGGCGCTAATGTGCAAAGCACATAAATACCCATTATAAGAATAATTTCTTCTTAGGAATCGTGGGGATCCCTAAGTGTGTTTCTCCCTTATGAGTCGTAAGGATCTCACGTGGGTGTTTTTCTCCTTACAAGGTCGAGAGGACCTTGTAGGTGTCTCTTATTTTAACAAGATTGCGTCCTTTCAGGTTTTCACAAGCTCGCCGGTAGCCCTGCTGTTTTTACTCACGGCGCCCTTGCTGGTTTTTATCCGTGCCCTTATAAAATAATAAAAATAAAATAAAAATAAAAATAAAGGGAAAGCTCCACATGCAAAGCATGTAGGTACTGCCTCAGATAGAATTAAATCCATACTTATTTGGGCCCAGTCCCTTTTCTGTGCAAACTGTGCTGGGCATTGATATGGGTTCTGATGCTCCCCCTTTACTTTAACCCCTTTTTGTTTTTTTATGGAGTGTTAAACACTCTTTGTAGCACCCACGTGCGGAGCACGTGAGGCGCCCGGCGCTAAGCGCTATGCGCTGTTTGATGAGTACAGAGCACTTTATGCTGAATAGCGCCCACGTGAGGGGCACGTGGGGCGCTTGACGCTGAGCGCCAACCACTGAGTGCTAGGCACTCTTTATTTAGCAGCACCCACGTGAGGAGCATGTGAGGTGCTTGGCGCTGAGCGCCAACTACTGAATGCTAGGCACTCCTTATTGAGCAGCACTCACGTGAGGGGCACGTGAGGCTCTCGGCGCTATGTCTTTCAAAACGAGGGGGAATCTGACGAAGTCTGCTACAACGGCCGCATCTGTCCAGACCTCCGATGCACGGTGCTATAAATCAACTTGGAATCTTCGGAGAGGTGGACGAATAAAACCAAATAGCATCTGCTCCCAAATTCATGGAAGATGTTTGTCTTTCCCGACTTTCGGCGGTGAACAAAGATATTGTCTCAAATTCAATTTTCTGATATCATTTGCTCCACTGTTAACACAAGGTCGTAACAGGTTTGCCGCACATCTTATTCCCACTGCTGAGATCCGGGCACGACGATTTCAGCAAAGGTTGGACCGTGAAATCCAAGCTGCACTCACTACAGGGGATTTCCCAACCCATAGACTTACTTTGAAGGCTGTCTGATGATATGAGGCGGTTGTGAAGAAGAAGGGCAGGCCGCAGACTGCCGGTGTGAAACACCCTGAGAACCAGATCACAGGAGGGGTCTCTTCCAGACCAACTTTTAATGGACCATCTAGGAGGCCATTAGGTTCGTTCGCCAACAGCAGGCCAGACTTTTGCATCTACTGCAAAAGAATATGGCATCTTGTGAAGAACTGTTGCAGGGAGAACAACTTGTGCCTGATTTGTGGGTCTTCTACTTACGCCATTAGAGCATGCCTACAGAACCGAGGACCCAACAACCCTCCAGCTAGACCGGCGATCCAAGCTCCTCCTACCTGGTTAGCTCTACCAGCTCCAACTCTCCGCACCCAGACCACTCAACCCCAACGCCGAGTATTTAACCAGGCACACAGGAAAGTGCCGCGACGCCAAGTATTCACTATGTCGGTCGAAGAGGCCGAAGCTACGGGTCAGGTTATCACTGGTAAATCTCTTCCCTATTCTCTTTCAAGTCCTTTCAATTCATAGCCATCTTATATTTGTTATACCTAAACCTATCCCATGCGCCTTAGGTACAATATTAGTAGCCTCCCTACCTGCACTAACGCTCTTCGACACTGGGGTATCACATTGCTTTATGTCGCAACGGTTCGTCCGAACTCATGCGATCCCAGTTAAACTACTCATATCCAGCTGGAATGTCAGTTCAGGGAACGACGTTCTAAAAGCAACTTTGGGATACGATCTGTGTCCAGTAATCGTCTGCAGTCGAGAATTCTATGCGGACTTCAAGGTGCTGGACATACCGAACTTCGGCGTAGTCTTGGGAATGGACTGGCTGGGAACTTTCTTCGCTACCATCGACTATCGCTAAAGGAGAGTAGTGTTCGAAATACCAGATCATCCAGTGTTCTACTTCAAGAGTGGAGACCGAACCCTGAAGCCTAGCATCTACCGAGCAAAACCAAAGAAGGCAGAGATTGCAGCGTTGCAAGCGGAAGAATCGAAGCCAGAGGGAGTTCGAGAGTTCAAGGATGTATTCTCGAAAGAAATATCAGATTTGCCTCCCGATCGAGCTCTTGAATTCAACATCGATTTACAACCCGGCGAACAACCAGTAATAAAAGCTCCATACCAATTAAGTCCAGAGGGATTGAAGGAGATCCGCATTCAGTTGGACGAACTCCTAAAGAAAGGTTGGATTCTTCCCAATACTTCGAGCTGGGGATCTCCAGTGCTACTAGTGAAGAAGAAGGAAGGTTCCTACAGGATGTGTGTGTATATCAAGCTTTGAACGAAGTGAAAATTAAGAACAAGTATCCGCTACCGCGCATCGATGACCTTTTCGATCGGTTAAGTGGATCTTGTGTCTTTTCAAAACTAGATGTTCGTTCGGGTTACCATCAGGTGAAGGTTAAAGAGTCCGACATTCCGAAGACGGCGTTTATAACTCGTTATGGTTATTATGAATATCTCGTAATGCCATTTGGAGTGACCAATGCACCTGCCATCTTTATGAACCTGATGAACCAAGTTTTCCGAGAGTACTTAGACATGTTTGTTGTTATATTCATCGATGACATCCTGGTGTATTCAAAGAATCAGAAAGAGCACGCCGTGCACTTATAGATTATCCTGGAGATATTACGACAACATCAGCTCTACGCCAAGTACAGCAAGTATGAGTTTTGGCTAGATCAAGTCGGATTTCCTGGAAATATTGTTTCAGGCGAAGGAATATCTGTAGATCCAGCTAAGGTGTCGGCTGTCAGTGAGTGGCCGACACCAAAGACGGTGATAGATATACGAAGTTTCTTGGGTTTAGCAAGATACCACCGACGATTCATCGAAGGATTCTTAAAGATTGAAGCACCTCTGGCCAAGCTCACACATAAAGATGAAGCATTCGTGTGGGCAGAAGTATGTGACAAGGATTTTGTAGAACTCCAGTTGAGGTTAACCTCTGCACCTATTCTTGTAATACCGGATCAATATGGAGGATTTGTTGTGCATTGTGATACGTCCGGTAAAAGATTAGGATGTGTTCTACACCAGCATGGAAAAGTTGTGGTTTTTGCATTAAGATAGTTAAAGGTACATGAACGCAACTATCTAACACATGATCTAGAATTGGCAACCGTCATCTTCGCACTCAAGATTTGGCGCCACTATCTTTTGGGAGAACGAGTGGATATATACACTGACCATAAAAGTATTAAGTATGTATTTACTCAGAAGGAACTTAACATGCGGTAGAGAAGATAGTTAGAACTCATGGCGGACTTCGACATCAACCTACAGTATCATCCTGGGAAGGTGAGCATAGTTCCTGACGCCCTTAGTCGTCAGCCATTAGCAATGAACATCACCGCTAAGTGAAGACTACAACAAGAATTGCACGGATTGGAGATTGAAGTAGTTGTGCCAAGTAACGCTTCATATTTGATGAACTTACAAGTCCAGTCCACTCTTGTCAATCAGATCAAGACAGCTCAAGCAAATGATGCCAAACTACAAAGGATCTGAGAACAAGTAGGAAGTGGACTACGAACCGACTTCATCATCCACGAAGATGGATCCTTACGATATGGAAATCGTTTATGTGTGCCAATCGGACCTATTCGAGAAGAGTTGATGAAAGAAACTCACAGCTCTCTGTATTCGGTACACCTCGGTGGTACAAAAATGTACAAGGATCTACGGCAACACTACTGTTCCCTCCAAAATTTTGGCTCAAAACTTGCTCTCTTAAAAAATAATAACAATAAAATAAAAATAAAAATAAAGGAAAAACTCCACATGCAAAGCATGTGATACTGCCTCGGATAGAATTAAATCCGATGATGGCGCCTCACGTGCTCCTCAAGCGGGTACTAATGTGCAAAGCATAAAAAGAAATCTATTAAATAAGAGTTAAATCTTAGGAGGCAGCGCCTCACGTGCCTTGCACGAGGGCGCCAGCGCCAGGAGTTAAAGACTCTGAGGCAGCGCCTCACGTGTCTTGCACGAGGGCGCCAACGCCCAAAAGTTAAAAACTCCGAGGCAGCGCCTCACGTGCCTTGCACGAGGGCGCCGATGCCAGAACTAAAAGTTCTCTGCCATTGGATCAAAGATCCAACGGAGATGATAAATCATCAAAACACAGAATTAGATTCTGATTGAGGAAATACTCCTCAAATCTTTCTAAACGAGAAAGATTACGCTATGTAAAACAGAGCACCATTGGATTAAAGATCCAATGGTGATTAAAAATCACCAAGCTACAGAATAAGCTCTGTAGGGGAAAATATTTTCCCAAGCTTTCCAAACAAGAAAGATTATGCTCTGTAAAACAGAGTACCGTTGGATTAAAAATCCAATGGTGATTAAAAATCACCAAGCTACAGAATAAGCTCTGTAGGGGAAAATATTTTCCCCAATCTTTCTAAACAAGAGAGATTATGCTCTGTAAAACAGAGCACCGTTGGATTAAATATCCAATGGTGATTAAAAATCACCAAATTACAGAATAAGCTCTGTATGGAAATTATTTTCCAATCTTGTTAAAAAACAAGAAAAATATTTTCTGTAAAACAGAAGTCCTTGGATCAAAGATCCAACGGTGGATAAAATCCCCAAATCAATTAAGAAATCTCTCAATGAGAGATTTCCTTAACTGAATCAACAAATCTGTCTCTATTACATAAAGGCCCCAAGACTTCAAGTCTTGTATAGAGGAACACCCCCATAAACTTCAAGTTCAAAAAGAAGAGCAAGAAAAAAGAGTTTTAAGATAGAAGAAAGAAGAAGGACTTTCTTCAAGATAAATAGAGATCATACTATCTCATCTGCATACCTAAGGGTTTAACTCTTATAAAAGAATGTAGTTCTTTCCCTAGATCTGAGATCCTTGAGACAAGTCTCCCATAAATGAGAATTTAATTCTCGTAGGGATGAATTTATTCTTGGGGATTGAAGATCCAGGAGAGAACAAAGAATTGAACTCTTCAGAAAAATTCATAAAGAAGTAAACAGCGCTGAGCGCCTCACGTGCCCCTCACGCGGACGCTGCTTAATAAAGAGTGCTTAGCACTCGGTGGTTGGCGCCCAGCGCCCAGCGCTTCACATGCCCCTCACGTGGGCGTTGCTAAAATAAGGAGTGCCTAGCACTCATCGGTTGGCGCCCAGCGCCAAGCGTCTCACGTGCCCCTCACGTGGGTGCTGTTTAACATAAAGCACTATGCAAACAGAATCCACCGCTATAAAGAGTGTTTAAGACTCCATAAAAAAAACAAAAAAATAGGGTGAGTGTCAGAGCCCATATCAACGCTCAGCATTGTTGCATAGAAAAGAAACTGTTTCCCCCAATCAGAGTAAAGCTCCGTTTTGAAATGAAGCAGCGCTTCATAAAAGCGCTGGCGCTAAGAGCGCCAGCGCTAAGAATCAAAGACTCTGAGGCAGCGCTCACGTGCAAAGCACGAGAGCGCTCGCGCCAGGAGCGCCAGCGCTAAAAGTCAAAGACTTTGAGGCAGCGCTCACGTGCAAAGCACGAGAGCGCTAGCTCTAAGTGTGCCAGCGCCAAGAGTCAAAGACTCTGATGTAGCGCTCACATGCAAAGCATGAGAGAGCTAGCGCTAAGTGTGCCAGCGCCAAGAGTCAAAGACTCTGATGCAGCGCTCACGTGCAAAGCACGAGAGCGCTAGCGATAGAACTAAACGTTCTCCACTCTTGGATTAAAGATCAAACGAAAATGATTAAAAATCATCAAATTACCAGAATAAAATTCTGTTCTTTCCAAACAGGAAAAATTGTGCTTTGTAAACTAGAGCACCGTTGGATCAAAGATCCAATGGTGATTAAAAATCACCAAGATACAGAATAAGTTCTGTATGGAAAAATATTTTCCTAATCTTGTTAAAAACAAGAAGATTGCCTTCTATAAAACAGAAGCTCTTGGATCAAAGATCCAACGGTGGGAAACATCCCAAAATCAATCAGAGAAAAGATTTCCTTAACTGATTCAACAAATCTGCCTTCTCTATATAAAGGATCCAAGGCTTCAAGTCGAAAAAGAGGAACCCCCCCATAAACTTCAAATTCTCAGAAAAGAAAAAGAGAAGAGCAAGCTCTGAAAAGAAGAATTTCTTCAAGGTAAATAAAACAGAGAGATCAAAGCATCTCATCAAAAAAGAAAAACTTAGTTCTTTTTCTAGATCATAGATCTACAAAGACAGAAGTCTTTCATAAGGGTAGAAGAGATTATAGCATCTCATCATAAAAAAAGGGGGAGGGAGAAGAACTTAGTTCTCTTTAGATCACAAATCTATAAGACAAAGAAAAAGTCTTTTACAAAAACAGAAGAGATCATAGCATCTCCTATTAAAATAAGAACTTAGTTCTTAGATCCACGAGACAAGGTCTCTTATAAACGAGAACTTAATTCTCAGAGCACAGAATTGATCAAGAGCGCTTTGCACTCATTGGCTAGTGCTCAACGCCAAGCGCACCATGTGCTCCTCACATGGGCGCTACTTAATAAGGAGCGCTCAACACTCATTGGCTGGCGCTCAGCGCCAAGCGCGCCACGTTCTCCTCACACGTGCGCCAATTTCATAAGAAGCGCCTTAGCGCTCCAGGTCTGGCGCTCAGCGCCTAGCGTGCCATGTGCTCCTCACGTGTGCGCTGTTTCAAAAGAAGCGCTTCAGCACTCTAAGTCTGGCGCTCAGCGCCAAGCGCGCCACGTGCTCCTCACATGTGCGCTATTTCACAAGAAACGCCTTAGCGTCCAGGTCGGGCACTCAGCGCCAAGCGCACCACGTGCTCCTCACGTGTGCGTTGGGAGAATACAAAGTGTTTTTTAAATAATGCCAAGCGCCATAATAAAGAGTGTCCAACACTCAATAAAAAAAACAAAGACAAAAGAAGAAGGGGTGTCAGAACCCAAAATTAATGCTCTGCATTATTGAACAAAAAGGGTCTGAGCCCAAACAAATGTTAACATTTTGTTCAAAAATGAATGGACTGAGTCCAAATAAGTGTTCAAATACTTTAATTGAATGGGCTGAGTCCAAGTAGGCCATAAATCCCCCAATTCCGATTAACTGAGCTCATGTGCTCCCAATATTTTTAATTTGTCTTAGTCCCAAGTCTGACTACAAATCTCTCAACCAACATCGGTTCATGGATACATCTCTTCACACCTCTGATATGTGTCGTTGTAATTCTTTAACGTCTTCAGACAAGTGGTGGGTCCCGACAACCAGACACTTTATGGACCCCAATGTCCCTAAACTAAACTCCATAGACTATGAGGTCCTTAAACTCATGGACTATGATGTTCATAAACTTTACAGACTATGAGGTCTTTAAACTAGACTATGATATCTTTAAACTGGACTATGAGGTCCTTAAACTCATGGACTATGATGTCCTTAAACTTTCTAGACTATGATGTCTTTAAACTAGACTATGATGTCTGTTCTCCGCCGAAAACGGGAGACGGAACCGCGTAGGTTCGTCTTGCCTGAATTTGGGGACAGATGCTATTTGGTTTTATCCGTCCACCTCTCCGAAGATACCAAGTTGATTTATGACACTGTGTATCGGAGGTTTATACGGATGCGGCCGTTGTAGCAGACTTCGTCAGCTTCCCCCTCGTTTGAGGGGTTTTTGATTGTGGAGACGCTCTTCCCTGCAGGCGCAAGCCCCTGCAGTTAATTACGCTACCGCATCGTGGTAACAATTTTCTCTTTCTCCAGATGGTCACTTCGTGTCGTGTGTGTTTATTTTATTTTTGGTTGTCCGTGGATTGTATACGGAGACTAATTTTTGTTGTCACCCGTAGAGCGTGAATTAGTCCAAATCCATATTTTCTTAGATTTGGGTTTGATTTGGGTTTAAGGATTGTTAATCTTATTAAGATTAAGATCAACTTAAACGTTTGTTGAGGATACGTTAGTCTAATTTTAGACTAAGATCTACTCAACAGGATTTTGGGATCATTTAAATCCAACGAAAGAGTATTTGGACTCTATCGTTCTATTTTAGGGATATTGCAGTCCATAAGTTTATGGACATCATAGTCCGTAAAGTTTAAGAACATCATAGTCCAGTTTAAAGACGTCATAGTCTATGTGGTTCTGGTTCAACCGTTTGGGGATGCGCCAAAAATTATTGGTTATTGGGACCCTCCATCTCTTTTAAGACGTTGAAGAATTACCATGACATATATCAGAGGTATGAAGAGATGTACCCTTGAACCAATGTTGGTTGGAAGATCTATAGTCAAGTTTGGGACTAAAATCAGCTAAAAAGATTTATGAGCATATGGGCTCAATTAATCTGAATTAGGGGTCTGTGGCCAACTTGGGCTCGTCCCACTCAGTTAAAATGCTGAACATTTGTTTGGACTCAACCCTTTTTATTTAACAATGCTGAGCATTGGTTTGGGTTCTGACAACTTTTTTTGTCTTTTATTGAGTGTTGAGCACTCATTATGGCTCCGGGGCTTTATTTAATGAACAATTTATGTTCCCCCAGTGCACACGTGAGGAGCATGTGGCGCGCTTGGCTCTGAGCGCTAGTCTTAGAGCGCTAAGGCGCTTCCTGTGAGATAGCACACACGTGAGGAGCACGTGGCGTGCTTGGCGCTGAGCGCCAGTCAATGAGTGCAGAGCGCTCTTTATAAAATAGCGCCCACATGAGGAGCACGTGGTGCACTTGGTGCTGTGCGCCAGACTTTGAGCATTGAAGTGCTTCTTTATTAAGTAGCGCACACGTGAGGAGCACGTGGCGCGCTTGGCGCTGAGCGCCAGCCAACGAGTGCAAAGCGCTCTTGATTAATTCTGTGCTTTGAGAATTAAGCTCTCGTTTATAAGAGACTTTGTCTCGTGGATCTAAGAACCAAATTCTTATTTTAATAGGAGATGCTATGATCTCTTCTGTTTTTGTGAAAGACTTTATCTTTGTCTTATAGATCTGTGATCTAAAGAGAACTGAGTTCTTCTCCCCATTTTTTATGATGAGATGCTATGATCTCTTTTTTGTGAAAGACCTCTGTCTTATAGATCTATGATCTAGAAAAAGAACTAAGTTCTTCTTCTTTTATGAGATGCTTTTATCTCTCTGTTTTATTTACCTTGAAGAAATTCTTCTTCCGAGGGCTTGCTCTTCTCTTTGAAATTTCTCAAAGTTTGTTGGGGGGGTTCCTCTGTTCTAGACTTGAAGCCTTGGGTCCTTTATATAGGGGAGGCTGATTTGTTGAACCAGTTAGGGAAATCTCTCATTGAGAGATCTCTGATTGATTTGGGTAATGTTTCCCACCGTTAGATCTTTGATCCAAGGGCTTCTATTTTACAGAAGACAATCTTCTTGTTTTTAACAAGATTAGAGAAATATTTTCCCATATAGAACTCATTCTGTATCTTAGTGATTTTTAATCACCATTGGATCTTTGATCCAACGGTGCTATGATTTACAGAGCACAATCTTTCCTGTTTGGAAAGATTTGAGGAGTATTTCCTCAACAGAATTTTATTCTATAATTTGATGATTTATTCATCTTAGTTGGATCTTTGATCCAATGGTGGAGAACATTTAGTTCTAGTGCTTGGCGCTCTCGTGCTTTGCACGTGAGGCGCTGCCTCAGAGTCTTTGACTCTTAGCGCTGGCACTCCTAGCGGGAGCGCTCTCATGCTTTGCACATGAGGCGCTGCCTCAGAGTCTTTGACTCTTAGCGCTGGCGCTCCTGGCGCCAGCGCTCTCGTGCTTTGCACGTGAGGCGCTGCTTCAGAGTCTTTGACTCTTAGCGCTGGCGCTCCTGGCGCGAGCGCTCTCGTGCTTTGCACGTCTGGCGCTAGCGCTCTCAGAGTCTTTGACTCTTCAGCGCTGGCGCTCTTGGCGCTCAGTGCTCTCGTGCTTTGCACGTGAGGCGCTACCTCAAAATCTTTGACTCTTCAGCGCCGGCGCTCTTGGCGCTCAGTGCTCTCGTGCTTTGCACGTGAGGCACTGTCTCAGTTCAAATTTTGAATTTTGAATAGAGATTTGCTCTCAATTGGGGAAACAAATGCCCCCCACCGTTGCGCTCACGCGGCTTACCCGTGAGTGCAGCGGTGGCTACTTTACCACCGTCGGATCAACTTGGAAGTTGGATCGACTTCCAACGCCTATAAATAGGGCCTTTGGCCCTTGAGATGATTTATGTTCATCTTCTTCCCTTCTTATTTTTCTGAGAATTTAATTCTCCTTCAGAGCACAGCTCCCTGCCCAAAGGAAATTCCTTAAGAGTTAAAACTCTGTCCAAAAATTTGGTAAGATTTGAACCCATTAACAGAGTTTTGCTTTACTTAGATTCACAGATCCTAAAGATTCTTAGTGTTTCTTAACCCGTTAATTAAAAACCAGAGCTTTGCTCTTCTTTGATCATAGATCAGAAAAACCGTTCTTTTTTAGGGTTTCTTAACCCTTTAATGAAGAACTCTCAGAGTTCATTTTGTAGATCTTAAAAATCTCGGAATTTTTACTTTGTAAAAAACTTTGCTTTTTTGGGTTTTGATGGATTACTCCCTTGTTCTCACAGAGCATGGCCCTCAGAATTTTTGGGGAATTTTTATTCCCCATTAAAGTTGACACAGTATTGCCCTTAGAAATTATGTGGAATTTTTTATTCCCCTCATAATGACAGAGGTGACCTCTGTAACAGAGCGCTGCTCTCAAAGGAGTTAACTCCTAACCCGAGAAATCTCTCATTGAATGAGAATCTTTTTTGAAGATTTTCTTTTTAATGATTGACTGTCTCATCAATGATGAGCCGTCATCTTAATTTTGTGGGTCCCCTTTGATCCCTTTCCACTGCATTGCAGTGTGGTACAAACTTAAAGTATCAAGTACTAGGCTTTGGGCTGTAGCATTGACGGCTAACCCTCGTTCTTCCCGTGCAGGTAATATATCTTATGACACTCCTTTACCATTCGTTCGTCCGGAGAGCGCTTTCGCCGACACGCCTGTAGACTGAGAAGTTTCTGCATTGATCAAGGATCATGACCCGGAGCAGAAGTCGCTTCATTTGTGAGGGTTGTGGTACAACCAGATTATCGAGGGTTGACGCAACTTATCTTGTGCGACGCCTTCAGAACCAATCTCCGCTATTCACTATGCCGACTCACCCCAGGTTAACTATGCCGTAGAGGAGGTCCACTGGACCTCAGAGGGTCACCTTCAGCCTTCTATGGCCGCGATACCTATGCAGCCACCGATGGCTTTAGATATTCTGGGGCGGCGCATATGTCAGGGCGAGTCGTGCCCATGGGGACAGGTGTATATGATTGGCCTGACTCCTCGTCATTCGGCCGGATAGCTGCAGTGGGACTGGTACATCTTATCGGCAGAAAAGTCGGCGTTATTGAAGCTCGGGCTGTACCCTGCTATCTATGCGCCGCTTTTCCAGTATCCGGCGCCTCCGGTGTGGTGGATTAAGGCTTTCTTAGAGCAATGGAATATCCCAACACACACCTTTCTCCTATCGGATCCGGAGGTTTCAATCTCCCTGGAGGAGTTTGCGGAGATCTCAGGCTTACCTGTCAGAGGGGAACACTATGAGGAAATACTTCCCCCAGAAGAATACGTCTTTGCGACCCGATCAGTAGTGATGGGTTTGACTCCGGAAAATGCCATTCAGCACCGATTCCCAAGCTTAATCAAGTTGTTGAATATTTATGAGTGCCTGTTCTTGGAATCTGGAGGGCACGGTGTCAGTTTCACAGATTTTATTGCCCGCTTTCTCTTCCCCGAAGTCCTTTCAAAGGAAGCCGCGAAATTTGCCAAGCTCGCCGATCCCTTCAGCTTTGGTTTGGAAAAGCAGCCGACAGCGAAAGCGGATCAGAGGAATTTCTTTCTCCCGGACACCCCGGTCATCCCCTTCGCAGAGCTTGCAGCTTCAAACGTCGACGAAGAGACGTTCTTTTTGGGGTTTCTCGACCTATGGCTAAGTTGGTTCGTACTTCCCATGCACCCTCGTCATATGAGGCCGTACGTTTTCTACTCGGCTCACCGAATGGTTGAAGGAATGCGGGTTGCCGTCGGGATTGCCAGGCTGGCTCATTTGTATCATGGATTGAGCTTAGCGGAGGACACTACTCAGCCGGGTTTAGAGCCCGTACATCTCCCGCTGCACTATTTTAATTCGTGGATCGAGCTGCACGTGTTTGGAGCCTTTGGAATTCACAAACGTCCCCATTTCTATGATAGCTACAATTTCCCCCGGGTGATGTCTCTGATCGACGCCTCTGCTTCAGACCCATCATCGCGAGAAGCTTGGGGAGTGATCCTCCTCCCGCGCATGGTTGGAGACAGCATGACCTTCGTTGATAGGGTCATGACTGTCGGGAAGGAGTCAACTAAGACGGTGCAGCCGCTGCGTGACACCTTCAAGGACAGGGTTTCCATGTTGAAGGCTCGGGAGATCGTGCATTTGTACTCGATCAGGACGGGCTTCTTAGTATTCAGGCAGAATGAGTTGGCGTTGTTTATGAGGTACAACCCGCACTGCTTTACCCAACAGTCGGGTTACAACCAGGGTGTTTCCCTCGAAGCTTTTCTGGCTGAAACGACTGCCACTAAAGAGGGCATTCGCACTACGTTTCACCACTTCATGCGCCTGAATACCGGGTCCATCTTCCTTATCAGCGAGCCGAGCTACATCCCGAATGCCTCGAACGCATATGTGGCGTAGTATCAGCATGCAACGGGTGCCGTGATTAGGGAAGAACGACGGCTGCTGCTTGATCGCAAGGGTGCAGTCCCTGCCGGTAACCCGTCCGTCCCTTTAAAAAGAAGAATTGCCGTTCGTCCTTCATTAAAGGAGACTAATACGGTTGTGGTCCCACACACCTTTACTTCAAAGCCACAGCCCAGCATTCCTAAAACGGTAGCTATGGTGTCTCCGGACTCTGGAGTTGGCGCGGAGATTGGGACCCGTCGCCCAAAAATGCCCGTGAAGCGTAGGCTCTTATCATTGGCCACCGGGGCTCGTTCATAGAAGAAGAAGAAGTCTATGTTTTCTGTTGACGTCGTACTCAGCCAGGAGCCCCATGCTCCCTATAGTGAGGGCTTGAGTGAGTACGGGACCAATGAAGGTCTATTTATCGAGCCTGCGGATGATACCGATCTTCAAGCCGCCTTTGTGGCTTCCGAGCGACAGGCTCGCACAGAGGCGGCGTTGCTATCGCTTGCAGAGACGGGTATGCTCTAGTCATGTCATTTTGAGCTTTTTCCTTCTCTTTTATTATGCATTTATTAATACATCCTTCTTTGTCAGGCATCTTCGCTGAAGAGGCTCTGGCGGCTTCCCTCCGGACTTTTGAGGAGGAAGAGAGGCTTCACGCTTCTTGTGGCTTGGGTATAACTTATTTCATTTGATTATGCCCTCATGCTTTATACCTGTGCTCTGACGCTTTATTTCACCTTCTTACAGGGACTGCTTCGGCTCCAGTTGTTCTAGGTGTAGTGCCGATCCCAAGCGATGGTGCAGCAGCCTTGTTAGAGCCGGCCATCACGGCTACGCGTATCCCCAAGCTAGCACGAGAGTCTTCGCTGAAATAGCCGATGATGGACGCCGTAGTGACTCCAGAGGTAGAACTAGGGTCAGATGACGGCGAAGGCATCCATTTGTCCGAAGTCTTGAGGAGGTCGGTCCTCACTGCTCAAACTGAACAGAAGCGTAGGAAGCGGGTGCAGGTTCAAGCACCATCCCTTCTGTCGCTATTACTTCAGAGGGTACCCCAGCTGCTTTGTCTACCGCCTATAGACAGGTTGCGCATGCGGTTCGGGAGGCAACTGAGGATCCATCGTAAGGTAATGCAATGCCCATTCTTTTTTATCAGAACTTGGTCTGCAAATTCTTATATATAATATCCTGCAGGGCCAAGTCTTGGCAGTGAGATGGTAGGCGAGGCGACGGTGACCATGGAGCCCAAAGTAGCTACTCTCTCCAGGGAGTCTGGGACTGCCCAAACTACTGCTCTCTCCCCTTGTGGCTTTCTGGCGTCGGCAGGCATCGCGAGTGTCATGAAGGCCCTTGTCAAATCAGGGGATGAAGCCATGGGCGTCGAGACCGTACTGAAGGAGAGCGAAGAAGTCACTAGGCCTAGGGATGCTTCCGTTGCTGAAATTGTGCCCTCTGAAGCACCTTGGGTCGCCGTAATGACGGCTGTTGTTCCCTCGCCTTCTCCCATGTCTTCTGAAATGTTGGAAGGTATAGGTTTCTGATTCATCGGCTTCATTATGGGTATCACTTTCCTTGTACCGACAGTATGTCGTCATAACTTTGTAGGAGTCCTTTTTGATCACCTGTATCAGGTGCTGAACCCGCATTTCTCATTCCAGACAGAGATTGCCCTACCTGCTGATGTCGATGAGTATACTCTGTAACCGACGTCTTTTCCTTTCTCTTACGGATAGCCATGTTGCAAACTCTTCTTCATATTGGATATAGTGCCGTGGGTCAAGAGAATAACCGAGCTCCCTGCACTCCCCGTCCTACCGCCTGTTATAGCCGGTATGATAGGCTTTACCCCTTATGCGTTTTCTTTATTTCCTGAGTTGGTATTTAACTGTAACTCATTCTGTAGCAATCGCACCGGCTCCAGCTCCCTTCGAGGCTCACATTACGATGCCGGCAGGGCCTCTTGTTAAACTCACATCTTCTCGAGGCACCGTGAACAGCCGACGAATGTTGAGCGAGTTCGTCGAGGATCTTGATGTTGAAGCCCTCACCTCTGCTGAAAATTTGCTATGCAGGTTAATCCAATGCTGGCGACACTCGTGAACTTCCATGACGAGGACATCGTCGGGTCATGGGTTGAGTACTGCGGACAGATCGAGGCTTGCTTACACGAGATCGAGCTCAAGCGTAGTGTTCCTGAGGTGTTAGCTTCAACTTCCCAGCGGGTTGCATGGATGGAGCAGAGTGTTCCTTTCCTTCGCCATTTTGAACAAGAGGCGACCCTGCGACAGAAGGAATATGAGGCGTCTTCTAATGAGTCTGCTCGGTTGCGCGCCGAGGTCGATGCGAACGCTGCACAGCTGAAGGCTATTTTCGATAGTCTCCAACGGTGTATCTCAGACGGGTTGGCGCTAAGGCAAAAGCTAGACTCCACCGAGCGGGTTGCGCAAAGTTGTGAAGCTGCTAAGCATGAAATCGATACGAAGCTTTCATCCTGGTTGCAGCAACTAGCTCGAATTGAAGCGGAGCTGGCAGCAGTGGCTGACTATGAGAAGGAGCTGAAAGGAGTGCACGAGCGGCTTGCCGACTTGTTGAAGAGGCCTCCTCCTTAGTACTTGTCTTTGTAATTTTTTGTATTGATGGAAATTTGTAATTCATGAATAACATGTATTCATTCATTTTTTTATTCTTTTATATGATGTATCATGTATTCAATTGAACTCATGAATAAAGGACAAGTTTTATCTTATATCGCTTTCTTTTCTTTGCTGTGTTGTTGTCATGTTACTCTAGTAAGTGTAGCCTGTAGATAACAACTCATCTTGAACTCTTCGTAGGGTAGTGATGGCTTAGGAAACAGGTTCGGGTCTGCTGCCTAAGACTTTTCAACTTTATGAGCCGTGAGGGTCTCATAAAGATTTTTCTCCTGACGAGTCGAGAGGATCTCGTAGGTGTATTTTCTCCTTAGGAATCGTGAGGATTCCTAAGTGTGCTTTCTTTTGAGAGTCGTAAGGATCTCACAAGAGAATTTTCCTCCTTACAAGTCGAGAGGACTCGTAAGTGGTTGGTGAGTTGACTTGTTTCCGAGTCGAAGTATTACTCTGACGGGGAGGTCGTTGGCTGACTTGTTTCCGCGACGGGGTCATTGGATGACGTATTTCCGAGACGGGGTCATTGGATGACGTATTTCCGCGACGGGTTCATGTGCTGATATATTTCCGCGATGGGGTCTGTTCCCCTCCGAACACAGAGACACGACCGCGTAGGTTCGTCTAGCCTGAAATTCGGGGCAGATGCTAATTGGTGCTATCCGTCCACCTCTTCGAAGATGCCAAGTTGATTTATGGCACCATGTATCGAAGGTTTAAACGGATGCGGCCGATGTAGCAGATTTCGTCAGATTCCCCCGCGTTTGAGGGGTTTTTGATTGTGGGGACGCTCTTCCCTGCAGGCGCAAGCCCCTGCAGTTAATTACGCTACCGCATCGTGGTAACAACTTTCTCCTTCTCTAGATGGTCACTTCGTGTCGTGGGTGTTTGTTTTGTGTTTGGTTGCCCGTGGATTGTATACGGAGACTAATTTATGTTGTCGCCCGTAAGGCGTGGACTAGTCCAAATCCGTATCTTTCTTAGATTTGGGTTTGGGAGGTTGGGTTTAAGGATACGTTATCCTCATTTGAGACTAAGATCAACTTAAACGTTTGTTAAGGATACGTTAGTCTCATTTTAGACTAAGATCAACTTAACGGGATCGTTTAGATCCAACAAGAGAGCAATTGGGCTCTATTGTTTAGTTTAGGGACATTACGGTCGATTAGTTTAAGGACATTACGGTCCATCGTTAGTTTAATGACATATCGGTCCATTGTTAGTTTAAAGACATCACGGTCGAGGTTAAGAACATCATAGTCCATGAGTTTAAGGACCCCACAGTCCAATGTTAGTTTAAAGACATCACGGTCGAGGTTAAGGACATCATAGTCCATGAGTTTAAGGACCCCACAGTCAAATGTTAGTTTAAAGACATCACGGTCGAGGTTAAGGACATCATAGTCCATGAGTTTAAGGACCCCACAGTCCAATGTTAGTTTAAAGAAATCACGGTCGAGATTAAGGACATCATAATCCATGAGTTTAAAGACCTCACAGTCCGATGTTAAGGACATCATAGTCCATGAAATGTGTGGTTGTCGGGACCCGTCACCTCTCTGAAAACATTGAAGGATTACAACGACAAATATCAGAGGAGTGAAAAGATGTACCCTCGAACCAAAGTTGATTGGGGATCTGTAGTCCAATTTGGAACTAAGATCAATTAATTAAATTATGAGCACATTGGCTCAGTTAAGTCTGAATTGAGAACTTATGGCCAACTTGTGTTAAGTCCAATTAAATTTGAAATATTGGCCCTTTGTTGGACCATTAAACACTTTTCTGGGTTCAGGTCCGCATTATTTAGCAATGCTAAACAAGAGTTTGAGGGCTTTGATAACATTTTTAATTTTGACTGAGCATTAAACATTATAGCTCTGAATTTTTCTCCATTTTGAGATTCAGTTGAAGGAGAGTCTTTTTCCTCTGGAAAATTAGCCAATTTGGCTAAAAGTAGTGTTAAACACTAGAGAACAGTAGTGTTAAACACTAGATATAAAGCTCTCAAGTTAGTGTTTAAACACTAGAAAATAACAGTGTTAAACACTGGAAATAAGATTCTCAAATTGGTGTTAAACACTAAAAGACAATCAGTGTTAAACACTGGAAATAAAGCTCTCGAATTAGTGTTAAACACTAGAGAAGACGGGGTCACGTAGGGACACGTGAGGACGCCCAAAGATGGGGCCATATCTCCTTTTACTCTGTTCTGCAAATAAGTGCTAAACACTTTTAATTTTTAGCCATCACGTATGGGCACGTGATAGGCACTCATGCACTGATTTGTTAAGGCATTTATTAGGGGTCACGTGGTAACACGTGAGAGCGCCCAAAGCCCACATTTCCCTTGCTTTTATTCTCTTTGTTTTGGAGGTCTCGCCGGAGCACGTGAGGCATTGCCTCAAAGCTTTTTCCTTCTCTTTTTGGGATCTTTTCAGGGGTCACGTGGGGCCACGTGACCTTAGCTCTTTGCATGCATGGAGATCTTTTAAGTCTCCTTATTTTTAAGAATTAAATTCTCTGTAGGGTCAAACCCTAATTATGATTTTGGAGGAATTAAATTCCTATTGTGAAAGAATTAAATTCTTATGTAGGGTTAAACCCTAATTTCTTTTTAGGGGAATTAAATTCCCATATATGTAAAAGAATTAAATTCTTGTATAGGGCGAAACCCTAATTTTATTTTAGGAGGAATCAAGTTTATGTAAATTTGAGAGAATTAAATTCTCAATTAGGGTTAAACCCTAGTTTTGTCCATCTTGAAAGAATTAAATTCCTATAATTTTTGGAGAATTAAATTCTCATATAGGGTTAAACCCTAGTTTTATCTTGAAGGAATTGAATTCCTGTGAGTTTGAGAGAATTAAATTCTCATATAGGGTTAAATCCTAATTTCATCTTGGAGGAATTAAATTCCTGTGAATTTAGGAGAATTAAATTCTCTAAACTCAATTCTCCCTCTAAGTTTTGGATCTGCATGATAGAATCTCAACCCGATAAGAATTAAATTCTCAACTTATGGGGAGATTTGCTTCTGCAGATCTTCAACCAGAGGAAGAACTAAGTTCTTTTGCAGAAGAGTTAAACTCTTAAATTGAGAATTAAATTCTCTTTTTTGTTTTATGAAGCTTTGATCTCTTTTTCTTTTCTCACCTAGGGTTTTCTTTCTGGAGAATTAAATTCTCCTTTCTTTTCTCTCTGCTATTTGCCTTTAGAAATTTCAAGATCCCAAAATTCTCTGTCTTTCTTGTCCTCTTGGCTCCTATTTATAGGAGAAGGAAAAGAATCAATTTGTTTAGCAAATCTCTCATTGAAAAATTTTGTTTGTTTTCATAACTAATATGATCCTTTAGATCACACAATGAATTTTATTCACCATTGGATTTTCAATCCAAAAGATATTCTGTTTGTTATTTCTGGTGAAATTTAGGGAAATCTTTCCTTGTCTAAAATCTTTCCATAAATTGGTGATTTTTAATCACCCTTGGATTTTTAATCCAACGGTTCCCCATAATCCCTTTTCGTTTGGAAAGATTTAGAGAAATTTAGAATTTAATTCTATTAAGTTATAAGGCTTTCAAAGCCTGTCACGTGCTGGCACGTGACTCTTGGTCACATATGAGCACGTGACCCCCATTTGGGTCCTCCTTCAGCCATTTGTTTTCATTTCTGTTTGTTTAGAATTTTAACTATCACGTGTCAACACGTGACCCTTGGTCACGTGTGAGCACGTGATACCTCATTGAAGTAATTCTTGATTTTTAATCAGGGAACAAATGCCCCCACAGCGTTGCTCTCACTTGTCTGCATGTGAGTGCAACGCTTTCACTTTTGTGACCGTTGGATCTATCTAGGGAATAGGGGAGATGAAACGTTTTCCATCACATCCTATAAATACAGGGGTCTCTTCAGAAGCGCCTCCACTCTTTGCTCATCTTCCACTTTGTTAACTTTTCTTTTGAGAATTTAATTCTCGTTCTCAGAGCTTAGTTCTCTGTTCCAAAATCTTCAGAGTTTAACTTTGTTCAAGGAAGAATCTTTTCTTCAGGTAATGACTTTGAACGATCGAAGAACTTCCATATATATAAACTCTTTGGATTTTAAATCCGCACCAAGGGTTTTTCCCTTTAATCAAGAACCCATTTTTTTTAAGTTCTTTAAAAAAAAACAGAAAACCATTCAATCCTCAAACAATAGATCTCTTAGGGTTTTTCTGATCTTCAGGGATCGATGGTGACGCTTGTCTATTCCATGGAATTTAATTCCATCTCAAAGAGCTTTGTCTCTAGAAAAATGTTTCTTGGAATTTAATTCCCTTTTTTCAAAAGGAATTTAATTCCTATAAAGAACTTAGTTCTTTCCAGAGAGCTTCTTGGGGTTTTCTTGCCCTGAGTTATCTCGTTGCAACCAAGAAGAAGAGGCTTGCAGTGGTGCTTTTCTGGGAATTTAATACCTTAGCTTCTGTTTGATTTGTTACAGAGTCCAAGATGGATTTATTTTTGGGGAATGTGTAGGGTCATTTGAAATCCACTGTCCATTTATTGAGAATCTTCTTTTGTCTCATTGTAATTGCTTTGCCTCATCATTAGCAAGCCGCCATCTTGATTTTGTGGGACCCATGTGTTTTGTAACCAATGGTCCCATAAAATGAGTCCCCTGTCGCTTTCTTCCACTGTCTTTTTATATATATACATTTATAATCATATATATATATATATATACTGGTGGCTTCGCTTTAATAGTTTCCCCTTATTTTATTACAGGTACGATGACTTCCGTTCCGTATTTCCTTTTCACTCGCTCGGAGGCCGCTTTTCCTCAGTCGCTATCTGACGAGGAAGTGATGGCAATGATCAGGGCTCATGACCCGAATTGCACCAACTTGCTTTTGTAGGGGACCTGGTATGGTCACATCATCCGTGGTCGCCGAAGTTTTCTTTGCGAGGTACCGACGGAGCCCACCTATCCGTTCCTGCCGATAGATCCTCCAAGGACTGTCTTTGCCGTAGAGATGCCGAATTGGACCCCTATGGGACGGCTTGAGCCTTCAACGACTAGTATTCTGAACCATCCGGTCCCGGCTATCGATATTCTGGGACATCGCATTTGCCAGGGCGAAGCCCTGCTATGGAGGAAGATTTACAAAATAGGGCTTCCCCCTCGACACCCCACGGGCTACCTTCTTTGGGCGCGTTATATCTTGTCTGCCCATCGTGCGCGACTGCAGAGGGTTGAGCTTTTTCAGGCGATCTATGCGTCCCTTTTCCACTACCCATCTCTTCACGTCTGGTGGATTAAGGCTTTCTTGAACCAGTGGAATCTCCCCACCAACACATTCCTTCTAGGGGACCGCGAAGTTTCGATTTCCTTGGAAGAATTTCGCGAGATCTCGGGGCTGCCAATCAGGGGGGCCCTCTATGAGGAATTGCTGCCTCCCGACGAGTACGTCTTTGAAACCGAGCCTGCAATGCTCAACTTCCTATCTATCGAGAACGCCGTCCGCCACAAGCGCCCGAGTTTGATCAAGGCCTTGGGCATCTTTGACAAACTATTCACAAAATCAGAAGTGTAGGGCGTCACTTTTAAGAGTTTTATCGCTTGCTTCCTTCGTGAGGATGTCCTATCGAAAACGGCTCCGAAGTTTGCGAACATTAATGACCCCTTTGGGTTTGGTTTGAACCGGCGGTCGACTAAGGAAGAGGATCTGCCGTAGTATTACATCCCTATCATGTCGGCGGTATCTTTCAAATCGATTGCAGCTCCCAGCATGGATGAGGAGACTTTCTTTGTAGGCTTCATCAGCGTCTGGCTCAGCTGGTTCGTCATCCCCATGCATCGCCGTTTTATGAGAGTCTCTGTTATCTACCCTGCTCATCGTGTTGCTGAGGGAACACGGTTGGCCATAGGCATCCCAGCGCTAGCGCATCTTTATCATGGGTTAAGCGCCGCGGCTTATACCTCAACTCCGGGTGTGGACGTAGTATACTTCTCTCTTCATTACTTCATATCTTGGATTGAGATGCACATGTTGGGGGCCTTTGCTGCGTACCAGAGACCCGCATTTTATGACGCCTACACTTTTCCGCGACTCATGCGGCTGGTGGACTCATCTGCTCCCGACCCGACTCAATTCGGGGCTATTCGCGTGTTGATCGCTTCCTATGCTAGCACGGGCGGACTGGTATTTATTGATCGGGCCCTATCCTCTTCTTCAGGTCCAATTCAACAACTCTGCGACTTGTCGAAGGAAGAGCTACCTTCTCTGAAGCCTAGGGAAGCCATGCACCTGTACGCTATCAGACCAGGTTATCTGGTATTTCGTCAGAACAGTGCGGCCCTTTTCATGCGGTATAACCCACACCGCTTTGCCCGGCAGCTTGGGTATGATCAGGGCGTCCCCTTCGAGGCATTTACAGTTGCGCCCATCCCATCACCTGAAGCCATTCGTGACGCTGCTCATCACTTCGTGAGGCTGAACACCGGTTCTCGCTTCATGATTTCCTGAAGCTGTCCATATTCCCCGATGTGTGGGGTCCTTCACGGGCTGGTACCTTCATCGGGTCGGCCCAATTATTGCTGAGGAGAAGAGGGTGCTTCTTGGATACAGCGCTCCTATTCCAGCTCAAGCCACTGGAGTTCTACCGCGACCATGTGCACCGGTTCACTTTTCCTTGAGGGATACCGGTGTTGCGCTTATCCCGGGGTCGGCGGAGGTGGACCTCACTCCCACAGTTGGTATGCCATTGGGTAGCCGGGCTCAGTCGAGGGGTAAAAGGGCGCCGGTAGTAGTACCATCGCCCGCGGCATCGACAATGGCCGTGTCGTCCTCGGTAGCACCGCCAAGCGAGGGCGTTGGAGGCGAGGGCGTTGAAGGTGAGGTGGGTCAGCGCCGTGCCAAAGTTCCACGGGGGAGGAAATGATTGTCTTCAGCGGCTGATTCTGGATCCAAGAGGCGAAGGAATACGGCTACCAATTTGCTCGACTCTTTAATAGAGTCTGAGCCTATTCTTCAGTATGAACCGTTGGCCATGCAAGAACCGGACGTCGGCCTACTCTTCCCGAGTTCATCTGCCGAGGAAGCCGCACAATTGGCTGAGGCTATAAGACGTTCGCAAGATGAATCGGAGAACATAAGGGTCCCGAAGAAGCCCTACCCTGCCGTTATCTTTTACGAAGGCCCTCCGTGGATCCGGCGACGATTCATCGGCCTTTTGGAAGAATGGGGTGAAAGAGCCCTTAAACAGGCCGTTTCGGCCGACGCTGAGGATGCGCTTTCCCTGTGGACCGGCGGCCATGAGTCCACCCTCGGACCTCGGCGAGCACATCTCCTTATGAAGGAGCATCGGCTTGAACAAGCCAAACTGGAAGCTCCCTTGCGCATCGTTATGTTCCTGTATTTCTTTGCAATATTTCATATTACTCATATACACATATATGTATCCTTATCTTTGTACAAACTTTGCAAAGACTTCGGCGGCGGCGGAGGCTCTAAGTCGTGTTTTGACCATAGAGTCCGCTGATATCCCCAGTGAAGCACCAATCAGTGTGGAGGGGGTTGATGCAACTGTTGCTCTCGTGGCGGAATCTTCCTCGGTGGTTCCCGCTACCCAGGCACTTGTTCCCTCGGGGGAGGCACCTTCGGCAATCGCTGTTCTAACAGATCTTCCTGAGGGCGACCCGGAGGCTAGGGTGCAGGTAGCCGAGGCTACCATCCTTTCGTTGGATCCCGCAGCGGCAACCACTGCTCTTCATTCAGAAGCCGCTGCATCGGCCCATGTCTCCGATAATATGCCCGAGGTCATGGGGGAGGACGCTGAAGCCGCTATCCCTCCAGCTCAGAATGGGAGGAGCGTCAAAGGTAGCCTTCTATATTTTAAATTAGTCATCTTTCCATTATCTGAACTTTCCTGTCTTTTCAGAATTGCGCGGATTGGCGGCCTCTATCGCTGATCTGTCTCCCCGGCAGTCTTTTCAGTGGCTGTTGGAGATGGCTGCTCCATAAGCAATATCTCCTCAGCGCATCGTCCTCTCTTCTGGGCAAGGTTAGTGTTGTCTACCTTCTTTTCACAGCATTATCACTATTTCATAAAATAACATTGATGTCCTTTACAGTTCTGGAGGCCGACGACAAAGTCGAGATTCTCGATGGGCCTGGGGAGCCTTCAGATCCCTCTTGCATGACTGTGGGTGAGTGAAGTCTCAACGTTGTTCCATTTGTTCTTTTGCTTACACATTCAGCTGACTGTTTATAAATCTGAACAGCTTTGCCGGTTCTCACCGCGTTGGAGTCACGCATCGCTATGCCACCCGACCCCTATGCTCTACGTGCCTCGGACCGTATGGCAAAATTAAGCCTCGCCTCTTTGTCATCCCTGATCGAGGAACTTCGTGCGGGCAGTGTAATCATGGCCGAAGCATTTGCTGCTGAAGCTAACGGCTCTCTTCCCTTTCTTGCCACCTATCATAGTGAAGCGGTGGTGCAAGTCTGGGTTGAGTTTTGTCGGCAGGTGGAGGCTTGCTTACATGTGCTTGAATGTACCCGCCTTTCTTCGGAGGCTGTGGCTGTGAAGGCAAGCTTACGGGGCCTAATTGAGCGGTGTGCGGCGAATATGGTGTCATGCGAGAAGAGGTTCGGCCGCAAGTTTTCAGAGAGGGAGCTGGCTTCTAAGGCACTGATGGAGCTTCAACCTAACCTTACGGCCAAGGCCAATAAAGCATATGAACTTTGGCGAGTGCTTCAAGAGGCCATCAAGGAGGTGGTAGCCATCGACAAAGCCGCCGTGTTCACTCGTGAATGGGTTGAGGCTCATAAGGCTACTGAGAAAGAGCTTGAAGGCCGGCTTGCCTCATACCAGGCTCATCAAGCTCAGGCGGAGGCCCGTCTTCTAACAATACTGAACCACGAAGGCGAGGCTCAGCGAAAAAGGGATGAACTGGCAAATTTGCTGAATCGCCCACCGACTTGAAGACTTGTATATATATATTTTTTATTCTTCCTTTGTACATACTCCTGAATAAGAGTATATATTTTTTTTTCCTCCATGAATTGTACTTTGTATTCATTTTGATTCATGAATAAAAGATATATTTTTCTTCACGATGTTGTGTCCCTTTTATTAAATGTATTCTGTGGATAGTCTATCTCGATTTCTTTGCAGGATAATGACGGCTTAGGATTCAGGGTTAAGATCTGCCTCCTAAGACTTTTCAACTTTATGAGCCGTGAGGGTCTCATAAAGAATTTTCTCTCTACAGGTCGAGAGGATTCCGTAGGTGTAATTTCTGCTTAAGAATCGTGAGGATTCCTAAGTGTGTTTTCTCTTGAAAGTCGTAAGGATCTCACAAGAGAGTTTGCTTCCTTACGAGTCGTGAGGACCCGCAGGTGATGGGTGAGGTTATCATCATCCGCATTTCACGGAATCAGGAGTTGCTCTGGATGCTTCCCACGGGTTTAATGCCATGTTCTGCGAGGACCAGGCTCCGCTCTGGACGTTTCCTATGGGGTCAGGATTGACATAATCCGCGTTCCACGTAACCAGGAATTTTGCTCTGGATGCTTCCCACGGGTTCACTGCCGTGTTCTGCGAGGACCAGGCTCCGCTCTGGATGCTTCACACGGGGTCATTGCCGTGCTCTGCGAGGACCAGGATCCGCTCTGGACGTTTCCCATGGGGTCAGGATTGACGTAAGCCGCGTTCCACGTAACCAGGAATTTTGCTTTGGATGCTTCCCACGGGTTCACTGCCGTGTTCTGCGAGGACCAGGCTCCACTTTGGATACTTCACACGGGGTCATTGCCGTGCTCTGCGAGGACCAGGATCCGCTCTGGACGTTTCCCACGGGGTCAGGATTGACGTAAGCCGCGTTCCACGTAACCAGGAATTTTGCTCTGGATGCTTCCCACGGGTTCACTGCCGTGTTCTGTGAGGACCAGGCTCCGCTCTGGATGCTTCATACGGGGTCATTACCGTGCTCTGCGAGGACCAGGATCCGCTCTGGACGTTTCCCATGGGGTCAGGATTGACGTAAGCCGCATTCCACGTAACCAGGAATTTTGCTCTGGATGCTTCCCACGGGTTCACTGCCGTGTTCTACGAGGACCAGGCTCTGCTCTGGATGCTTCATACGGGGTCATTGCCGTGCTTTGCGAGGACCAGGATCCGCTCTGGACGTTTCCCACGGGGTCAGGATTGACGTAAGCCGCGTTCCGCGTAACCAGGAATTTTGCTCTGGATGTTTCCCACGGGTTCACTGCCGTGTTCTTGGAGGACCAGGCTCCACTCTGGATGCTTCACATGGGGTCATTTCCGTGCTCTGCGAGGACCAGGATCCGCTCTGGAAGTTTCCCATAGGGTCAGGATTGACGTAAGCCGCGTTCCACGTGATCAGGAATTTTGCTCTGGATGCTTCCCACGGGTTCACTGCCGTGTTCTGCGAGGACCAGGCTCCACTCTGGATGCTTCACACGGGGTCATTGCCGTGCTCTGCGAGGACCAGGATCCGCTCTGGACGTTTCCCACGGGGTCAGGATTTGACGTAAGCCGCGTTCCACGTAACCAGGAATTTTGCTCTGGATGCTTCCCACAGGTTCATTGCCATATTCTGCGAGGACCAGGCTCCGCTCTGGATGCTTCACACGGGGTTATTGCCGTGCTCTGCGAGGACCAGGATCCGCTCTGGACGTTTCCCACGGGGTTAGAATTTGACGTAAGCCGCGTTCCACGTAACCAGGAATTTTGCTCTGGATGCTTCCCACGGGTTCACTGCCGTGTTCTGCGAGGACCAGGCTCCGCTCTGGATGCTTTACACGGGGTCATTGCCGTGCTCTGCGAAGACCAGGATTCGCTCTGGACGTTTCCCACAGGGTCAGGATTGACGTAAGCCTCGTTCCATGTGACCAGGAATTTTGCTCTGGATGCTTCCTACGGGTTCACCGCCGTGTTCTGCGAGGACCAGGCTTCGCTCTGGATGCTTTACACAGGGTCATTGCCGTGCTCTGCGAGGACCAGGATCCGCTCTGGACGTTT
Organism: Agapanthus africanus; assembly: GCA_030015575.1. Taxonomy (NCBI): domain Eukaryota; kingdom Viridiplantae; phylum Streptophyta; class Magnoliopsida; order Asparagales; family Amaryllidaceae; genus Agapanthus; species Agapanthus africanus. Next base: position 535,248,628 of record JASDDO010000010.1, on the reverse strand, counting down.
TCCACAGGGTCAGGATTGACGTAAGCCGCGTTCCACGTGAACAGGAATTTTGCTCTGGATGCTTCCCATGGGTTCACTGCCGTATTCTGCGAGGACCATGCTCTGCTCTGGATGCTTCACACGGGGTCATTGCCGTACTCTGCGAGGACCAGGATCCGCTCTGGACGTTTCCCACGGGGTCAGGATTGACGTAAGCCGCGTTCCACGTGACCAGGAATTTTGCTCTGGATGCTTCCCACGGGATCACTGCCGTATTCTGCGAAGACCAGGCTCCGCTCTGGATGCTTCACACGGGGTCATTGCCATGCTCTACGAGGACCAGGATCCGCTCTGGACGTTTCCCATGGGGTCAGGATTTGACGTAAGCCGCGTTCCACGTAACCAGGAATTTTTGACTTTATTCGCATTTCACGGAGTTGGGGTTTGACTCTCGGACATCTGTGCACCGCCGAGTCATGGAACTGGGAGTTTCCGCGGTTCCAGTTTGCTTAATGTTGTGTCAGTTGTAATGATACGAATGTTGAGATGATCTCCAGGCTATCTGTGGACCGTCGAGATTTGGACTCTTCTTTTGATGAAGCCTGGGGAGGAAAGGTGTAATTCCCTCTTTGTTTGCGCCCCTAGATTGTATACAGGGATTGATGTGATATCACCCGTAGGGCATATATTTCATTTTTTTATTTCTTTCCGCAATGCTCTATCATTTCAGATTTTATATCGCGAAGGTCGCGATTGCCCAATCATTTCGGCTATTTTTCGCGGTGCCCAATCATTTCGGCTATTTATTTTATTTTTACTCGCTACTTTTTATTGCGAGTTGCCCAATCATTTCGGCTATTTTGAATGCATACATTTTTTGCTTGCCGATTTTGTTTGCAAGTTGCCCCATCATTTCGGCTATTTCGTATGCATGTGCGGCTTCTTGGCTTTTCGCTGCAAACTTGCGATTAGACACCGATTTCGGTATCAGCACTGCTACAACTGGGATATTGCCAGGAGCGAATCATCATTTGCCTCCGTCGGTATCGAATAAAGGTGGCTTAGTAGACAGGGTTAGGATTATTTCGACTAAGGCTTTTGACTTCATGAGCCGTAAGGGTCTCATAAAGGTACTTCTCCCTGCGAGTCGTAGGGCTCTCGTAGGTGCGTTTTCTCCTTAGGAATCGTGAGGATTCCTAAGTGCATGTTCTCTTATACGTCATAAGGATCTTACAAGAGTGTTTTCTCCTTATAAGTCGAGAGGACTTACAAGGGTTGTTTGCCGTGTAGACATATCCCTAGTCACGGATAGGACTTTGTTAGGGAAATGTTTATTCGCGCCCGTGGATTGTATACAAGGGTCAGTATTGAGCCGCTTGTAGGGGAGTATTGGAGGTTGTGGGGGGCGCTTAAGAACAGGTTCAGGTCCCTGTAACTTAAGACTTTTGAATCTTATGCGCCGTGAGGGTCTCATAAGAAGGTTCACCCTACGAGTCGTGAGGATCTCGTAAGTGTAGTTTCTCCTTAGGGATCGTGGGGATCCCTAAGTGTGTTGCTCCCTTGTGAGTCGTAAGGATCTCACGTGGGTAGTTTCTCCTCACAAGGTCGAGAGGACCCTGCAAGTGTCTTTTAATGAGGTTGCGCCCTTTCGGGTTTTCACAAACACTCGCCGGTAGCCCTGCTGTTTTTACTCATGGAGCCCTTTCGGGTTTTCATCCGTGCCCATTTTGCTTATGGACATACCGTTTTTATTTTTTATTTTTTTCTCTTTCTTTTTTTTTATTTTTTTATTTTTGTATCAGCTTTGGAATGCTGCAATCCACTGTAGTTTATCGATGTCTCGATCAACGGCTAGTTTTAGGATATAGTGGTCCATTGTTAGTTTTAAGGACATCTCGGTCCATTATTAGTTTTAAGGACGTTTTTGGTCCGTTGTTAGTTTAAGGACGTTTCGTTCCTTTGTTAGTTTAAGGACGTTTCGGTCCGTTAGCCGGTTACTACTTATAGAGTTCAGGCTTAGGAAGATAGCGAGCGGACATAGTCGTCGTCATCTGTTATTGACCTAGGCCGTGACTCGTCAGGTGTAATACTTTTTCAGGAAGCGACCATTTATTGGCCTGAAGGGCCTTTCGCCATGCATATCCATGAGTAGATATGCTCCACCCTGGTAGACCTTGTCTATGATATACGGGCCTTCATAGTTTGGCTCGAATTTCCCCCGTTTGGCATGATTGGGGATCATAGGTCTTTTGGCCACTAGCACGAGTTCGCCTTGGCGGAATATCCTCGGCCTAGTTAATTTTTCGTATGAGCGCGTCATCTTTGCTTTATAAGCCTCCAGGTTTTGTTGCTCTATGAGCCTGGTTTCATCAAGGGCATCGAGCTCCTCAAGCCGAAGGTGAGCATTCTCTTCATCCGTTAGCTCGTAATGAACTGCCACTCATAGAGAGGGTAGCTCTATCTCGAGGGGGAGTACTGCCTCTGTACCGAACACCAATGCGTACGGCGTTGTGTTCGTGGCCGTTTTGAACGTAGTTCGATACGCCTAAAGAGCTTCATGCAGTCTCTCATGCCAGTCCCTCTTATTTCGAGACACCGTCTTTTTCACAATTTTCGTCAAGGTTTTGTTGAAAGCCTCAGCTAGACCGTTAGCTCGGGGATTATAGACCGACGAGTATCTCCAGTCTATGTTATGCCGTCATACGAAACGACTGATCTTGTGGATTCTGTAGGCTGGCCCGTTATCGGAGATGATTCGTCTCGGAGTTCCAAACCGATAAATGACGTGCGTCCTGAAGAAATGGAGGATATTCTCCGTCTTCACCTCCCTCAGCGGTACTGATTTTGCCCATTTGGAGAAGTAGTCAGTTGTCGCCAAAATGAATCGATGTCTTCTGGACGATGCTGGCTCGATGGGGCCGATTATGTCAGTCCCCCACATTTCGAACGGCCAGCCAGCCATCGTTGGATGTAGAGGATTTGGATGCTGGTGGATAAAGTCCCCATGGATCTGGAACGAGTGGCATTGTTTCGCGTATTTGAGGCAGTCCTGAATCATCGTGGGCCAATAGTAGCCCATCTTTTTGATCTTCAACTTCATCTTCGGGCCGGCTTGTTGAGAACCACAGAGTTTGTCGTGAGTTTCCTGAACGACTCTCTTCGCCTCTTCAGGTCCTAGGCATGTTAACCATAGAGAATCAAATGATCTCTTGTACAGAGTATCAATGACAAAGGCAAAAGATAGAGCTCGCTTCATGAGCTGATGTTTTGAGGACGCATCTTCAGGCGTTCGACGGGATTTAAAGTAGTCTATAAAGATTTTTCTCCAGTCCTCAACCTTTTCCTGGTCTTTTACTTGGAGAGACATTTGCTCGGTCGTTCCCTTTTCCTCGGACGACTCCGGAGATATCTCCGCCGCTGCAAGAACCCGACGGCTTTGTACAATGATCCTCATGTCATCGAGGTTCTCGTTAGCCATTTCCTTAGCGAGCTTCGCTAATGCATCCGCCTTGCTATTTTACGCACGCGGTATGCTTTCCAAGGTGTAGGAAGGGATTTGAGTCAGCAGCTGCTGTACCTTCTCGCCGTACTTTACCAACTTTGGCTTGCACGTTTGATAGTCGCCGTTTATCCGACTAACGACCAGTTGGGAGTCTTCGTATATAAGCAGGTTTTCAATTCTCATGTCGATGGCGATCTCGAGACCTGCTATCAAAGCTTCATACTCGGCTTCATTGTTTGTCCTCGGCTCTATCAAGGAGAAGGCGAAGCGCATTATCCCTCCTTGTGGAGTTACGAAGATGAGGCCTACTCCCAATTTGATTATAGGGGTGCTTTGTTTACGCTTCTTCATGGAAGATGCCCCATCAAAATAGAGTTCTCACCGGGTATCATCAACGTCGATCGTGTCAAACGCATGTTCGTCTGGCAGTTCACAATTCAAAGGAGAATCGGCAGGTATCGGATGCTCGGTGAGGAAGTCAGTGATGGCCTGACCTTTCACTGCCTTAAGAGGCCGATAAGTTATCGAGAATTCCATCAATAGCAGGGCCCATTTAGCGAGACGCCCCGTTAATATGGCTTTTGACATTAAGTATTTGAGGGGATCCACTTTTGAAATGAGATGGACCTCATGTGCCAATGCATAGTGTCTGAGCTTCGTTATTGCGAAGATCAACGCCAGGCAGTGTTTTTCAATGGGAGAGTAATTGCTTTTTGCCCCCAGCAAAACTCGATTTAGATAGTAGAGAGCTTTTTCTTTCCCTTGGTCGTTCTCTTGTGCCCACAGCGCGCCTAAAGAACCTTCGAGAGCGGTTTTATACAGAATGAGAGGCTTTCCCTTGACGGGAGCGGTCAGCACCGGCGGATTCTGCAGATACTGCTTGATTTTGTCAAGTGCGCCTTGGCATTTATGGTCCCAAACGAAAGGGGTCCCTTTCTTCATCAGATGACTGTACGGACGGTACTTGCCGGAGAGATTGGCTATAAACCGCCGAATATACGCGAGCTTCCCTTGGAGAGACCGTAATTGCTTGAGAGTCTTTGGCAGGGGCATTTCCATAATCGCCTTGATCTTTGACGGATCTATCTCGATGTCTCGGTGTCGGACAATGAATTCTAGGAATTTGCCCGAGGAAACTCCGAACGCGCATTTGAGAGGGTTCATCTTCAAGTTGTATTGCCGGAGGCGTTGAAATATGACCTTCAGATGCTCCAGATGTTCCTCATATGATTTGTTTTTAACTACAAGGTCGTCGATATAGCATTCGATGATTTCATTTATGAGGTCATCGAAAATCTTCGTCATGGCCCTCTGATAGGTGGCACCGGCGTTCTTTAGACCGAAAGACATCACCTTGTAGAAGAATATACCCAGAGGGGTCCGGAAAGCGGTGTGCTTCTGGTCTTCTGGATGCATCTTTATCTGATTGTATCCTGATGACCCGTCCATGAAGGAGAAGACTTCGTGAGTGGATGTGTTATCTATCATCAGCTCAGTGACTGGTACTAGAAAGTCGTCCTTTGGGCAAGCTTTGTTGAGATCCCGAAAGTCCACACATATGCGCACTGTCCCATTTTTCTTCATTACTGGAACAATGTTGGCGATCCAATCAGGATATTGAACCTCTTGGATGAAGCTGAAATCGATTAACTTCTTGACCTCGGCGTTGATGCTCATTTCAAGCTTGAGCCGCATCCTTCTCGGTGCTTATTTGATTGGCTTGGTGGTTGGGGATATTACCAATTTGTGGACAGCAATCTCTGGATCTAGTCCCGGCATCTAGGAATAGTTCCATGCGAAGCAATCCTTATGCTGCATAAGCACGTCTTTTAGCGTAGCCACCTTTTCTTCAGACAGCAGCTCACTGACGAATGTCGGTCGCGGGTCATTTGCCGTCCCCAAATCAATTTTCTTAAGGTTATCTGCAGTAGTGTGTATTCCATCTTCCAGCTCTTTCGGCACCGGTGGAAACTCTGAGATCACCTCGTCATCATTGTTTTCGAAGCACCAAGAGAGGTCATCCCTATCCTCAGGCTCTTCTTTTGATAGTGTTATCATATGTCAAGTACGAGCTCGCTTCCAAGACCGATGTTGATCGGGTTCTACTCTCGCTGTATGCGCATCTCTTGGTTCGTGCTTCTGCGGCGGAGTTATCCTCCAACTGTTAGATATAGCAAACTTGCCGACCTGATATTGGTCTTCGACCCAGTTCTTGAAGGTGAAGCAGTCTTCGAAAGGATGTCCTATCGCTCGGTGATTAGAGCAATAGTCTGGGTGAGAGACCTCGTTGGCTTGCTCGGGGTGTTTGGACTCTGGAAGTGTAATCATCTGATGTTTTATGGCAAGATCAAGTATCTTCCGTGTTTTGTTCTGGGGAAAAGAGTATGCTCAACCCATCGTCTTTATAAGAGACGGATCCGGATTGCTCGATTCCCGATTGCGTTGCTTCTTAGATCCGCTTGGCTGCTGTTGAACGCCTTTCCCACTCTTTGATTTATTTTTGCCTCTGCATCGGCATTTTCGTACGACAGGTTGATGAGGAAAAGCATTGTTATTATCCGTGGCCTGCTGAAGGAGGCGCTGTGTCCTGGCTTTCTCGTAAATGGCCATTTCACGGTTATGGTCATTTCACAGATCCGAGAGTCTGTGATGACTGGGAGTCGAAACCGGAGATGGTGATCTTATCACGAGCGAGGTGCTGAACGCTCATGCTGATTTCCTTCAATACTCTCACGTTGAGGAGATTAACGGAGGACCCATTATCGACCAGGATTTTGCCTATCCTGATATCGTGACAGTATCCAGAGACATAAAGGGGACGGTTGTGCTCGCACATCCCGAGGAGGAGATCTTCATCGTCGAAGATGATATCGGCTGTGTGCACTTCTTCCAGCTCGTCCTTCATCTTTTCTTCAGCGAGGAAAGCTTGGAATTGCTCTGGCTCTTGTAGCGCCTTGATTAATGAATCTCTCGCCTCTTTGGATAATAGAAGGGCGTCAAGAATGCTGAGTTGCGAGGGTAGCTTCCTCAAGTGTGCCAGAACGTTGTAGTCCACCTTGCTTTTTTTTGGCGGGTCCTTGGCGGTCAGCTCTTTGACGACTTGGTCATCTATGGCGATATCTTCAGGGACTTTTTCTTTTCCCTTATCTTTTCTATTCGTGGGTTCGAGATTCTTTTCGGGTAGCGTACGATTGCGCAGCTGAATATTTTCACAGGTCTTCGGTTCTTCCTCTCTTCCCGAGGTGGATTCTTTGAAGAGAGGGCCGAGAGTCATTTCTTCATCAGAGTCGCTCCCGAAGGTGAGAACTTGCGATCCCTCAGCGTCGACCATGTGACAGTTGCCGGTAGTTCTTTTACGCTCCTCGGTCGTATTTTCTTGCTCTCGACGAATTTTGCGTTTCATCTGCTTGAAATGTTGTTGGTGAGCAGCATACCCCCGTCACCATCTTTTAAAAGCGTTGCACCTTTCGGTGGGGTGCGCAATCTTTCGATGATATAAGAAGTAGTTAGGATGCATTTGTGCTTCACCAAGAGTGTTTCCTTCGGAAGGCGGCAGCTTCATTCTCATTGATATGGCTTTGGCGAATCTCTTCCTCGTCTTGAATCTGTTTTTATTCGCAATGGAGGTATTTTGATCTGGCGGGGATATTTCAGCCCTTTCGTCCAGTCGCCGACGTTTGACCTTTTCAAATATGGCCATCTCACGCTCCCGATCGGCTTTTCTTTTAAGAAGAGCTGTGTTTAGGAATGCATCAATTATTTCATCTGATGGCCCTAGGAGTTCTGGCTCAGGACCTACCCCCATTTTCTTTGTGCAAGGAGCCTCTTCATTGTCTAGCGATGAATGAGAGATCACATGGCAACTTGCCACGTAATCTTCAGGTTCATCCGATGAGTCTTCTCCATCATTTCCGTCATCAAGGACGTGGCTGAGAAACTCTTGAAGTGTGACCGGAGTCTGCGCCTTCTGGTTATACTCTTCCAGTGCGTCCATCTGTTTTTGTAGGTCCGTGCGCTTGTCGTCAGGCTTCACGGGCTTCTTGGATTTCTTCTTCTTCTTTGAAGATTTTGACGGCTGGGTGTGATTGCTTTGGCTATCACCACCAATTTTTAGAGTTGAGCGCGGCTTTAGCATCCCCTCGATGATCTCAGGTTCCAGTGGATTCTTCCACCTAATTGCCGGACATGTGTGGAGATCCTTCAACATTCTTTTCATTTTGGCTGAAAGAGCGATCTCCCATGGAGCTTCCTCAACAAAAGAGCACGATGCCCCCGGTGTGTCCGTCTTTTTAGGAGTGTGCGGTTGTGGTGGGCTTACTTTCCACGTCTCAGACAGCGCAAACTTGCCTTGTTGGTACTGATCCTCGATCCACCCCTTAAAGACGAAGCAATCTTCAATTGGATGGCTTACCGTTTGGTGGTAAGGGCAATAATTGGGATTATTAGCCTCGCCGGGTTGCAGTGGTCGCTTAGGATTTGGCAGATTGATGAGCCTGTTGCGCATTACCAGTTCGAACAATCTCTTCGTTTTGTCCCGAGGGAACGAATAAGGCAGCTTCATTTTCTTATTGTGGTACCGCCGTCTCTCTTCCAGTTGATCCGTTAGTTTTGGAGCACTGAGCTGTTGTTGGGTATTCGCAACGAAGGTCGCCTTCCCTTTACCCTTTTTGTTCCGCGGCTCCGGCTTCGGAGGAGACGGTCTATGACCCATCTGATCCATCTGGGCCAGCTTGTCGATCAAGGCTTGGAATGTGGTCGGTTTGAAGAATATCATGAATTGTGAAATAGTTGCATGAGGGTCTAGGGTTCCCACGAACATGCCCACCGCTGGTGCCTCTTCGATGCGCTGTTCGCATTTTGACCACAGATTCCACCATCGGATTGCGTATTGAACCCACGTCTCGCCTGGCTTCACCCTTGCATTGATCAATGCCGTTATCGGGGTGCGTTCACTAGCACTCGCGAATCGCTGGGTGAATAACAACTCCATTTCTGCGAAAGTCTTGACGGAATCGTTTGGAAGTTTGGAGTACCACTCAAATGCCGTCTCCGACAAGCTGCCGACGAATTGGCGGAGCAAAAGCTTGTCATCACCCCCGGTATTACCACATAGAGCCCTGAACTGGGCGACATGCTGGTGCGGATTTCCTGTCCCTTTATATACATGAAACTTAGGGATGGTATATCCTGGCGGGTACTTTATCTGGTCATACCAGCCTGGATATGGTCGCCCAGTTTTCACGACTTGGCCAGCCGCTTCATTCGCCTGGTGAGCTCGTATTTGCTGAGCAATATAGTCATCCAGAGCGGCCTTGGAAATAGTTTCCTCTTTGGCTGCTGAAAGAACCGGAGGAGGGTCCGACGTCTCCCCTTTGTCGTCTTCAATAATGATCGGAGGGTCTTCGGCTGGAGGATCCGGCTATAACATTATCCCGACCATGTCTTGGAAGAGAAGTGTCATTCGTTTTATATTAGCCGCTTGTTCTGCGGCTTCTTTTTCCTTCTTTTCGAGGACTCTGCGAAGGAAGTCAGCATCGGTTTCTTGTTCATGACGCTGCTCCGATGACGCCTCCGGGCTTTCTTTTGGTCTGGTGAGCACAACCATTGCAGTCATTATCTCCTGAAGCTTCTGCTGTTGTTATTCCTGAGCCCTTGTTATTGATCGGGTGAGCGGTCGGTGGCCCGTCGAAGTGCGGCTTTCTTCTTTTCCGGAAGCCATGTAGACAGTATGTATCGTCATGCCCCTAGACTTGGGGCGTTTGGGCTCAATACCTTTGCGGTCTGCCGTAGCCATAGGGGCTTTCTCCGGTCTCCTTTTCTTTTGAGTAGTTGACATTGAGGGGGCCGTTACGGCGGGCACTCAGGTGGTTGTCGTCCTTTGTGGCTTGCCAGGACGGTTTTCTTCCTGCTGAACCTTCAGCTTCTTTTGTCGACGGGGATAGTCTTGATCAATTACTGAGTCCCCAACCTGTCGCCATACTTTGTAGATTTTGGAGGACAGCCGCTGAGGGGACTGTTCCGGCTTTGCTTCCACAACATTCTCCACTGATGGAGGAGATCTTTTCAGTATGGCGGTAGGAGAGTTCCTGCGCACCTTGTTCAGCAATTCAAAGTTGTTCCCAATTAGAACAGCAGCATTGACTTCCACCGTTGTGGCTGGTGGAGTTAACCCAGAGGGAGAGTTGCCTCCAGCCTTCCTTACTCGGCGCCAATGGCGACGTCGAGTATGTCGAGCCGTTGAGATTATTTCAGTTTTAGGGGCGACTTCGTTATGCCTCCTGTTCTGGTAAAGAGCTGTTACTGGCGTCAGCCTCTTGAAGACTGATGTCCGTTGAGTAGCAGTATTTAATCTGTCAAAGTCAGACTTTGGAGCGGGAACGGGAGTCGGAGTGGGAGCCGATACAGTCAGTCTTGTGAAGACCGACCCTTTGGAAGGAGAAGCCGCCTTGACGACTTCGGGAGCAGGGATGGTTACTCTCTTCGGAACAACCCTTTTGTGAATTGCAGGCTTCACCATTGACCCACAGGAATTTTGGCCCAATCTGGCGAAGACCGAGGCGCTGGAGTTGGAAGACCCGTTGAAAGGGGCCGCAGTAGTTGTAGGCCGATCAAAGACCGACTTTTTGGGAGCTTCCTGTGCTGGTATAGGAGCGTTGAAGCTCATCGGTGGGAGCATGGTCCCGAAAAACAATCCAGTGGTGGCCTGCGTGACCTGGTCCACCGGCATCGTGAACAGGGAGGCCGCTTGGGGCAGATAAGCTATGCCTCTGAATGAGGCCGAGCGTGAATTGCAGTTGCAGCTGGAACACTTCATGCAAGTGGACGCCATTGATCCTTCGCTTTCTGCACCAAGCAAAACGCCAAATCTCAGTACTTCGAACCCAAGGGCAACCATCAGCAAACCGCAATTCGTTCGCGAACACGACACACGAAGTATGGAGTGGAAATAGGAAAAGGTCCCACCGTGCGTGCCAGAATTTGTTCCCCTCTGAACACAGAGACGCGACCGCGTAGGTTCATCTAGCCTGAAATTCGGGGCAGATGCTAATTGGTGCTATCCGTCCACCTCTTCGAAGATGCCAAGTTGATTTATGGCACCATGTATCGAAGGTTTAAATAGATGCGGCCGATGTAGCAGACTTCGTCAGATTTCTCCTCGTTTGAGGGGTTTTTGATTGTGGGGACGCTCTTCCCTGCAGGCGCAAGCCCCTGCAATTAATTACGCTACCGTATCGCGGTAACAACTTTCTCCTTCTCCAGATAGTCACTTCGTGTCGTGGGTGTTTGTTTTGTATTTGGTTGCCCGTGGATTGTATACGGAGACTAATTTATGTTGTCGCCCATAGGGCGTGGACTAGTCCAAATCCGTATCTTTCTTAGATTTGAGTTTGGGGGTTGGGTTTAAAGATACGTTAGCCTCATTTGAGACTAAGATAAACTTAAATGTTTGTTAAGAATATGTTAGTCTCATTTTAGATTAAGATCAACTTAACGGGATCGTTTAGATCCAACAAGAGAGCAATTGGGCTCTATTGTATAGTTTAGGGACATTACGGTCGATTAGTTTAAGGACATTACAGTCCATCGTTAGTTTAAAGACATCTCGGTCCATTGTTAGTTTAAAGACATCACGGTCGAGGTTAAGGACATCATAGTCCATGAGTTTAAGGACCCCATAGTCCAATGTTAGTTTAAAGACATCACGGTCGAGGTTAAGGACATCATAGTCCATGAGTTTAAGGACCCCACCGTCCAATGTTAGTTTAAAGACAACACGGTCGAGGTTAAGGACATCATGGTCCCTAAGTTTAAGGACCCTACAGTCCAATGTTAGTTTAAAGACATCACGGTCGAGGTTAAGGACATCATAGTCCATGAGTTTAAGGACCCCACAGTCCAATGTTAGTTTAAAGACATCACGGTCGAGGTTAAGGACATCATAGTCCATGAGTTTAAGGACCCCACAGTCCAATGTTAGTTTAAAGACATCACGGTCGAGATTAAGGACATCATAGCCTATGAGTTTAAAGACCTCACAGTCCGATGTTAAGGACATCATAGTCCGTGAAATGTGTAGTTGTCGGGATCCGTCACCTCTCTGAAGACGTTGAAGGATTACAACGACAAATATCAGAGGAGTGAAGAGATGTACCCTCGAACCAAAGTTGATTGGGGATCTATAGTCCAATTTGGAACTAAAATCAATTAATTAAATTATGAGCACATGATTAATCCAAAAATTTGTATTTACCGTAATCAGAAACGGCGTCGCTTTGCAGCTAGCCGGTGAGTACGGGTCGGTCCACAGGGATGGGTAGTTTTCTTAATGTGTTTTTACGAGTTGATTCCAAATGTTGTTTTGGTTGGTTTATTAAATCTATAAAAACCTAGATCTTTCACTAAACTAAATTAATCTAATTTAAAGTCTTGCTAGGGTTAGATTTAGGGGAAGTTTGGAGATTAAAGGTTTCCTCACCGCTTTCATTGCCCTATTTTTGATCTATTAGATGTTACGGTAATTATCAATAAAGTGGATTAGAGTCTTTTGGGAAGATATTTCTTCCTCTAGATTCTTTTCCTTCCTTTATCGATAATTTCCCTAACCTCCATGGAAAACACGCGCAACCAGGCCTTTATACTACGGTGTCACCGTTACCTCGAGGGGTAGGGTGCCGTAGGGAGCGGTTGTGCGTGTATGCATGGAGTTCTAATTCTTGTGAAGGGGCATGAAAGGGGTGAGAGATCTCATCTCTCAAACCTTTCCCTAAGGCTAACCCTAACAAGCGAGGAGATTACTCGCTCATTAGGAGATGAACAAACATACTAATTAAAAGAGAATAAAAAGCAAAGAAATAAAATTACTTACAAGTTTGATGGCTCCCTCCAAGCAATATAGAACAGATCTGAATAAACTCCCAGCAATTCTGAATTTTATTGATTAAAAAGAGGCATGAGTTTTACAGATCTGTGATTACAATTTATAGGAAAACATGAAAACTAGGGTTACAGACTCTCGCACATGCGCAAGTACAGATTTTCCCACGGAAAATCCCAACACCCGCACCGACGCACCGACACAGAAAAATTCCACCGACACGGGCTCTGAATGGCCGCAGAACCGCGGCGCCAGCCTAGGTTTGGCCGCGGTTCCGCGGCCAATGAAGGGAGTTGGGTCATAAAACTTCTGGGCTTTCTTCTTGGATTCTTGGGTTTTCTATTTTTCCACTTGTTTTCTCAATTTGACTTCTGGGTCTTCTCCAGATCTTCAGTGAAAACTTATAATGATCTTTTGACTGTTTCCCTTGACATTTCGGACCATGCGTTGCCTTGTTCATTGTGAACTGTTCTTCGTTGTAGGCTTAACTAGGATCCGTCTACTTGTTGGTCAAAAGTCCCTTTTTTGTATCAACTTTCGTCTTTTTCACTGTATTCGCTCCAAGAGCCTGTATCCTGTAATATGCAACAAACGTGCGTCAAGAGTACCTGTTTATTTATAAAACGGATAAGAATAGGGGAATGAAAAATGCAATATTATGGTCTGAACAAGCAATCGCACTTTCGTCCATTGTCCAAAGCACTTATTAATTAGTGAATTTTTATGTGAAATTTGCTTACACATCCTTCATGCGACCGTTAATACTTCTTGAGGTACCAACAACCGATTACAAGATGTGTTAGCACTTTAAGGCGTACTTCTTAGTGTTGCAACACCCAAGGCTTTAGCAGTGACTCCCAAACCAGTTGGTCTAAGGCACTAGGTGATGAAGCACCCTCGCTAAACATTTTTCTATTTTTGCAGCCTTAAGTAATCACAAAAACCAGTGTCCATTTTTTCATTCTTTATTCACTTTTTCTTTTATTTTTCATTGTACTAAGGACTTTAGACAAGAGCATTTCAAGGTCTCTTCTACTATTCCAAGTTTCAAGGTGCGTGATTGTGAAATTTGTAGGGTATACGTTTTCAGAATCTAGACTTAAGCTAGGAACTATTTTTCAAACTTATACTCTAATAAGAACATCAATACTCTTCCCTCATTTTCACTTAACCCGAGAAGTGAACCCAAAATTTGCCTATTTCTAAATAAACTACAAGGCATATACTTTCTACCGTTAAACTTTAAGGAATGTTATTTTTAGGGTTTTTAATTTACTAAGTCGAAGATCTAGTTGTTCCTAGCCAGTTAACCTATCTGTCAAACTCTAGTCAAATAAGCCAAAATTGAATACATTAATTTTTATAATTTTTGAAATTTTTCAAATTTTTATGGTTTTGCAAATAAATATGCAAATGCAAAAAATATGTACAAATGAATGCGAAGGAAGAAGACGTACCGAGCATACCCCCAAACTTGAACTTGACAGTGTCCTCACTGTCATACTAAACAAAGAGGGTCAAAATACCGGCACTTCCCTGTTTATTTATTTATAATTTTTTTTATTGTTAAGAAAAACAAATATATACAGAAAGGCCCTCCCCCAAACTTCATTTAAACTATGTTAGACATTACAGCCAAACCTTGCATAGACCAAACGTTAACACCAACCAGTTAAAAAATTTATCAGTAAAGAGTATTGGTTGATGGAAGAATAAGTTGTAGCGATTCACAACGAATTGGGGAAGATAGAAGTGGTGGTATGGAAGGTGTGGAGGTGAATATACAGGAGGTGGTGATGCATCTAAACGAGAATGTGAATGATCAGCAATCAGAGGAATATTGGCATTCTCGTAGCTTATTAAAAGAAGTGGGGGTGGTTCAACTTCTAAAGAAGGAGGTTGACTAACCACAATACCCCCAAAATGTTCCTGTGGGTCCTCTATTGACTTGGCATCATCTATCAATTTCATATGATATTCAATTATAAGGGAACTAATCTCCTCGATGTCCGCCATAGTCCAATCGAAAACTTGCCGCCTATCTTGTAAGACTTTTAAAATAGCGTTCTCTTGCTCAAAGGCTAGAGAGGCTGATATTATAATGGGAAAAGTCTCATTCTCACCTATGTAAGAATATTTAAGGTGAGGCGGTAAGGACATGAGTTCGAGTTTCGGAGGCGAAAGAATCATTGCGGAATCTACCTCGAACTCAAAGGACTCCAACACAGGTTCGAAATCACTGCAAACAACCGATTCGGATGGTTCAACTAACTCATCCACAAATTCAAAAGACTCATATTCGGGCTGTGAGTCATCATCATCCGAAAAAGTAAAACATTCATACTCCATATCGGTTGTGTCAACGGTGGTAGGTTCAAGGAGGGACGCACTAGTGGCGTCAAAACTGTTTTCATCAAACAAGAATCTTTCAAACTCGCAGTCCTCCTGCGTGATTTCGTGAACAGAGCAAACTTCTCGTGTACTAGTTTTAGGCACGGGGGGCAGGCTTCCCATCTTATAAATATTGAACTCACTAGACGTCTTCCCGAAGGATAGAGTCATGGAGCCATTGCGACAGTTTATCACAGCATTGGAAGTGGCCAAAAATGGTCGACCGAGGATCACCGGAATTTGGTTCCATGGGTTAGCAACAGGTTGTGTATCCATAACAATAAAATCAACGGGGAATATGAACTCCCCAACTTTGATCAACACATCCCTAGCTCACCCCTTGGATGGGTGATTGATCGATCAGCCATTTGGAGAGTACAACGAGTGGGTTTCAACTCTCCAACCCCTAATTGTTCGTACACGGAGTAGGGAAGCAGGTTAACACTAGACCCAAGATCTAAAAGTGCTCGATTAATTTTCTTATCCCCAATTGTGATTGAAATCGTAGGACAGCCGGGGTCCTTTCGTTTTTGGGGTAAGGTTTGATGGTGGTTAATAGCATTGCTCACTGCACTAGCCACTAGCACTTTCTTGGGTACTTGAGACGCCTTTCTTTTCGAGGTGCATAAGCCCTTTAAGATTTTTGCGTATGAAGGGACTTGTTGGATTGCATCCAAGAGAGGTAAATTTATGCTAACCTGCTTAAATATCTCCACAATCTTCTCCACTTGTGCAGTTGGTTTATTAGGACTCAACCTGTTTGGGAATGGAGCATTTTGAAAATTCGTTGAGTCAAATGTCTGTGGAGTAGAATGTGGAGTAGGAACGGATCCCGGTGTAGATATATTGATGTTGTGAGAAATGGGTCCGTTCGAGGTAGAAGAAGTAGAGCCATGTGAATGGTGGAGAATAGGCTCTAAAGAAAAAGGTGAAGAAGAAAGTGAAGAAAATGAAGAAGGTGAGGATGACGATGGAGAAAAAGAAGAAGAAGAAGAAGAAGAACCACCGACGGGGATGTCATCACTAGTTTCCACATTATTCTGCAACACTCTTCCGGATCTCAATGTGGTCACCGCATTTACATTGTGATTGTGATATGCGTTTTGTGTGTGACCGGGATTTGGCAATGGTTGAGATGGAAGCTTTCCCTTTTCTCTCTCGCTCAACGCAGCAGTTAATTGTGCAATTTGTGCCTCAATAGATTTGATACTTTGATCGTGTGAAGCATTGTTATGCATCAAAGACTGAACATAATTTTCAAATCTTGCTGCGGATTCTGTAGATTGCTTAAGAAATGCATCTAGACTTTTTTCGAGCGAGATAACCTTATCATCATTTGGTTGAACCAAATTGTTCATGTGATTTGTATAAGGTTGTTGTTGGAAAGGTTGCTGGTTTTGAGTTTGTGAAGGTGCTTGTTGTTGTGGAGGAGGAGGAGGTCTTTGAAAAATGTTATTTCCTTGGACTTGTTGATTTTGGTTCCAAGCGAAATTTGGGTGACTCCTCCACCCCTGATTGTATGTCGAAGAGTACGGATCGTTTCTTTGTCGTTGCTGAAATGCAGCATTGACTTGATCCTGTTTTTGAGTAGATGCATTATAAGGACACTCTTCGGTTAGATGCGATGGATCCGTACAACAAGCACAAACAGTTCGTGGAGGCATAACAGGGGCAGGAGAAGACGATGAGATTTTGGTCTCAATGGCTTCTAGCTTTTTCATAAGTGCGGCCATCTCGGCCTTCATAGCGATTAACATATCTACTTGATGTATGCCTGCCTTAGATTTACCAACAGAAGAAGATGATGTGGTCTTGGTACTCTCCCACTGAATTGTTTGCTCACTAAGATCCTCAAGAAACTGCCAAGCTTCGTCGCTAGATTTGGAGAGAAAATGACCTTGACATATGGTTTCTAGCAACTGCTTCGTTGCCGAGTTCAATCCCTCGTATAATGTTTGCCAGTTGCCAACTTTCGATCCCATGATGAGGGCATTGAACGAGTAGGTCTTTAAATCTCTCGAAGCACTTCCAAAATGGTTCGGAAGGAAGCTGTGAAAATTGTATAATCTCGTTGCGGATTCTAGCAGTTTTGTGATGAGGATAGAACTTTTTCAGAAAAGCTCTCACAAACTCGTCCCAATTTCTAATGGAATGTGATGCGGTGCTATATAGCCACTTCTCGGCTAGGTCACATAAGGTAAAAGGAATGACCCTTAGCCTTATAGCGTTATCACTTAATTGGGTCGTTTTCATCATAGCGCAAACGTTTTGGAATTTATTGATAAAGATATATGCATCTTCGGATTCCAAACCATGAAATTTTGGCAGCATATTGATGAAATGTGGTTTTATTTCAAAATTTTCCCCATTTGCCGGTGGGGGTGAAAGACATGTAGGTAAAGAAGTGCGGACGGGGTAGAAGAGATCCTGGAGCGCAACTCGTGCGGGTGCTACAACAGGCGGAAGATTCTGGTTATTCGCACCTAACGGAGGTGGAATCATTCCCGTCGGTAAGGTATCGTTGGGGTCGTGTCCCGACATACCTTCGAAAGAAGAATTTGAAGGTGGAGGTAAGGAAATGGAGGGAATTTCGACTTCGGTGTCGAAAGGTTCGTCGGTCGGTACCAACGAAACACGGACTAATCGGGCGTTAGTATCCCTAGTCCAAAGTGACATACACTAAAGGAGTAGTGTAGTCAGAAAAATAGAAAAACAGAATGCGGGGGTAAGATAACGTCAATGGAGGGAAGTGGTGGAAGTGAGTTGCAAGTTTTCTTAGCGACAAGTTGTAAGTTTTGAAAAGATTTTTTCTTTTTTTTTATGTGAGAGTTTTGCAAAGGAGTTTTGAAAAGTGACTCGTGACACAAATGTATCAACCACACATGCACAATCAGGCCTAGATCTAGGGTCACCTAGGTCTGCTAGACAGCTTCTAACTAGGGCTAGAAATAGGACCTCAAACCGCCTCTTCACCGACACTGCGGCCAGGTAAGTGGGAAGGAACCACAGTAGTGGGCCTAATTAATAACCACTAGCCTAGACACCGCAAAGTCAGTTAGGATAAACGGTCGATGCCTATACTAGTCCTTTTCCTATTGAGCTCGATGTCCTTAGGTCTGAGTCTAGTATTTTTTAATTAATTGTGGTCGATGCAAAATGCTTTAAGGTGATTTCTGGGGTCCTGGGAAGGGTGATGAAATCCCCACCCAATCTGAGTTTGGTCAATTAGCCCCTTAAAGTCCGATTAAATTATGCAAAACTGTAAATTCACTTGCAATCAATTTTTTAGCGCGGCGCAAAGAAACCTGCAGAAAATCTGTTATTTAGAAGGGGGGAGAAGATTTTTAGCGCAAAGAAATCCTGCAGAAAATTTTCACAGTGGATATATTGTAGGTTACAGAGGGGAGAAGGAGAAAACAAACCGAGCAAATTTCGCGCAGAGAGGATGCTAAACCACCGCGGAACAGCGGTTTTGATGGGGCATATGCGGCGGAACCGCGGTCTCTTGGTGGGATCGTAGCTCCAGAAAAATTATATCCCTCTGTTGTGATATTTCTCCTCTGTTCTGATATTCACTTTTCTGATTTGCCCTCTGTAAAATTCCAGATCCGAGAATCTTCGCTATTCCTGCAAGATTCAAACGACAAAACCCTTTAAACAGATCAAATTTCTGATGTCGCAATGGCGCGGCGGAACCGCGGTCTGGGGCGCGCAAACACCGCGAAAACGCGGCGGTCTTGTGGGATCACACTCAGAAAAAAATTGCACTGCTCTGTTATCAAATTTCCCCTCTGTTCTGATATGCACTTTTCTGATTTGCCCTCTGTAAAATTCCAGATCCGAGAATCTTCGCTATTCCTGCAAGATTCAAACGAAAAAAACCCTTCAAACAGATCAAAATTGATAATTTTTATTTCTTTTTTTTTATTTTCAGATTTTTATAATTTTTTTTTTAAATTTATATCAACGCGAAATTACACAGAAAGAAATTTTACGCCACCCCCGGCAACGGCGCCATTTGATTAATCCAAAAATTTGTATTTACCGTAATCAGAAACGGCATCGCTTTGCAGCTAGCCGGTGAGTACGGGTCGGTCCACAGGGATGGGTAGTTTTCTTAATGTGTTTTTACGAGTTGATTCCAAATGTTGTTTTGGTTGGTTTATTAAATCTATAAAAACCTAGATCTTTCACTAAACTAAATTAATCTAATTTAAAGTCTTGCTAGGGTTAGATTCAGGGGAAGTTTGGAGATTAAAGGTTTCCTCACCGCTTTCATTGCCCTATTTTTGATCTATTAGATGTTACGGTAATTATCAATAAAGTGGATTAGAGTCTTTTGGGAAGATGTTTCTTCCTCTAGATTCTTTTCCTTCCTTTATCGATAATTTCCCTAACCTCCATGGAAAACACGCGCAACCGGGCCTTTATACTACGGTGTCACCGTTACCTCGAGGGGTAGGGTGCCGTAGGGAGCGGTTTTGCGTGTATGCATGGAGTTCTAATTCTTGTGAAGGGGCATGAAAGGGGTGAGAGATCTCATCTCTCAAACCTTTCCCTAAGGCTAACCCTAACAAGCGAGGAGATTACTCGCTCATTAGGAGATGAACAGACATACTAATTAAAAGAGAATAAAAAGCAAAGAAATAAAATTACTTACAAGTTTGATGGCTCCCTCCAAGCAATATAGAACAGATCTGAATAAACTCCCAGCAATTCTGAATTTTATTGATTGAAAAGAGGCATGAGATTTACAGATCTGTGATTACAATTTATAGGAAAACATGAAAACTAGGGTTACAGACTCTCGCACATGCGCAAGTACAGATTTGCCCACGGAAAATCCCAACACCCGCACCGACGCACCGACACAGAAAAATTCCACCGACACGGGCTCTGAATGGCCGCGGAACCGCGGCGCCAGCCTAGGTTTGGCCGCGGTTCCGCGGCCAATGAAGGGAGTTGGGTCATAAAACTTCTGGGCTTTCTTCTTGGATTCTTGGGTTTTCTATTTTTCTACTTCTTTTCTCAATTTGACTTCTGGGTCTTCTCCAGATCTTCAGTGAAAACTTGTAATGATCTTTTGACTGTTTCCCTTGACATTTCGGACCATGCGTTGCCTTGTTCATTGTGAACTGTTCTTCGTTGTAGGCTTGACTAGGATCCGTCTACTTGTTGGTCAAAAGTCCTTTTTTTTTTATCAACTTTCGTCTTTTTCACTGTATTCGCTCCAAGAGCCTGTATCCTGTAATATGCAACAAACATGCGTCAAGAGTACCTGTTTATTTATAAAACGGATAAGAATAGGGGAATGAAAAATGCAATATTATGGTCTGAACAGCACATTGGCTTAGGTATGTCTGAATTGAGGACTTATGGCCAACTTGGGCTAAGTCCAATTAAATTTGAAATATTGGCCCTTTATTGGACCATTAAACACTTGTCTGGGTTCAGGCCTACATTATTTAGCAATGCTAAACAAGAGTTTGAGGGCTTTGATAACATTTTTAACTTTGACTGAGCATTAAACATTATAGCTATGAATTTTTCTCCATTTTGAGATTCAGTTGAAGGGGAGTCTTTTGCCTCTGGAAAATTAGCCAATTTGGCTAAAAGTAGTGTTAAACACTAGAGAACAGTAGTGTTAAACACTAGAAATAAAGCTCTCAAGTTAGTGTTTAAACACTAGAAATCAACAGTGTTAAACACTGGAAATAAGATTCTCAAATTAGTGTTAAAAACTAAAAGACAATCAGTGTTAAACACTGGAAATAATGCTCTCGAATTAGTGTTAAACACTAGAGAAGAAGGGGTCACGTGGGGACACATGAGGACGCCCAAAGGTGGGGCCAGATCCTCTTTTACTCTGTTCTACAAATAAGTGCTAAACACTTTTAATTTTTAGCCATCACGTGTGGGCACGTGATAGGCACTCATGCACTGATTTCTTAAGGCATTTATTAGGGGTCACGTGGTAACACGTGAGAGCGCCCAAAGCCCACATTTCCTTTGCTTTTATTCTCTTTGTTTTGGAGGTCACATAGGAGCACGTGAGGCATTGCCTCAAATCTTTTTCCTTCTCTTTTTTGGGGATCTTTTCAGGGGCCACGTGGGGCCACGTGACCTTAGCTCTTTGCATGCATGGAGATCTTTTAAGTCTTCTTATTTTTAAGAATTAAATTCTCTGTAGGGTCAAACCCTAATTATGATTTTGGAGGAATTAAATTCCTATTGTGAAAGAATTAAATTCTTATGTAGGGTTAAACCCTAATTTCCTTTTAGGAGAATTAAATTCCCATATATGTAAAAGAATTAAATTTTTGTATAGGGTGAAACCCTAATTTCATTTTAGGAGGAATAAAGTTCATGTAAATTTGAGAGAATTAAATTCTCAATTAGGTTTAAACCCTAGTTTTGTCCATCTTGAAGGAATTAAATTCCTATAATTTTAGGAGAATTACATTCTCATATAGGGTTAAACCTTAGTTTTATCTTGAAGGAATTGAATTCCTGTGAGTTTGAGAGAATTAAATTCTCATATAGGGTTAAATCCTAATTTCATCTTAGGGGAATTAAATTCCTATGAATTTAGGAGATTAAATTCTCTAAACTCAATTCTCTCTCTAAGTTTTGGATCTGCATGGCAGAATCTCAACTTGATGAGAATTAAATTCTCAACCTATGGGGAGATTTGCTTCTGCAGATTTTCAACCAGAGGAAGAACTAAGTTTTTTTGCAGAAGAGTTAAACTCTTAAATTGAGAATTAAATTCTCTTTTTTGTTTTATGAAGCTTTGATCCCTTTTTCTTTTCTCACCTAGGGTTTTCTTTCTTGAGAATTAAATTCTCCTTTCTTTTCTCTCTGCTATTTGCCTTTAGAAATTTCAAGATCCCAAAATTCTTTGACTTTCTTCTCCTCTTGGCTCCTATTTATAGGAGAAGGAAAAGAATCAATTTGTTTAGCAAATCTCTCATGGAAAGAATTTGTTTGTTTTCATAACTAATATGATCTTTTAGATCACACAGTGAATTTTATTCACCATTGGATTTTCAATCCAAAAGATATTCTGTTTGTTATTTCTGGTGAAATTTAGGGAAATCTTTCCTTGTCTAAAATCGTTTCATAAATTGGTGATTTTTAATCACCCTTGGATTTTTAATCCAACGGTGCCCCATAATCCTTTTTCGTTTGGAAAGATTTAGAGAAATTTAGAATTTAATTCTATTAAGTTATAAGGCTTTCAAAGCCTGTCACGTGTGAGCACGTGACCCTTGGTCACGTGTGAGCACGTGACCCCCAATTGGGTCCTCCTTCAGCCGTTTGTTTTCACTTCTGTTTGTTTAGAATTTTAACTATCACGTGTCAACACGTGACCCTTAGTCACGTGTGAGCATGTGATATCTCATTGAAGTAATTCCTGATTTTTAATCCAGGAACAAATGCCCCCACAGCGTTGCTCTCACATGTCTGCACGTGAGTGCAACGCTGTCACTTTTGTGACCGCTGGATCTGTCTAGGGAATAGGGGAGATGAAACGTTTCCCATCACATCCTATAAATGCAGGGGTCTCTTCAGAAATGCCTCCACTCTTTGCTCATCTTCCTCCTTGTTAACTTTTCTTTTGAGAATTTAATTCTCGTTCTCAGAGCTTAGTTCTCTGTTCTAAAATCTTCAGAGTTTAAATCTGTTCAAGGAAGAATATTTTCTTCAGGTAATGACTTTGAACGATCGAAGAACTTCCATACATATAAACTCTTTGGATTTTAAATCCACACCAAGGGTTTTTCCCTTTAATCAGGAACCCATTTTTTTTAAGTTCTTTAAAAAAATATAGAAAACCATTCAATCCTTAAACAAGAGATCTCTTAGGGTTTTTCTGATCTTCAGGGATCGATGGCGACGCTTGTCTGTTCCATGGAATTTAATTCCATCTCAAAGAGTTTTGGCTCTGGAAAAATGTTTCTGGGAATTTAATTCCCTTTTTTCAAAAGGAATTTAATTCCTATGAAAAACTTAGTTCTTCCCAGAGAGCTTCTTGGGGTTTTCTTGCCTTGAATTGTCTCGTTGCAACCAAGAAGAAGAGGCTTGCAGTGGTGCTTTTCTGGGAATTTAATTCCCTAGCTTCTGTTTGATTTGTTACAGAGTGCAAGATGGATTTATTTTTGGGGAATGTGTAGGGTCATTTGAAATTCACTGTTCATTTATTGAGAATCTTCTTTTGTCTCATTGTAATTGCTTTGCCTCATCTTTAGCAAGCCGCCATCTTGATTTTGTGGGACCCATGTGTTTTGTAACCAATGGTCCCATAAAATGAGTCCCCTGTCACTTTCTTCCACTGTCTTTTTATATATATACATTTATAATCATATATATATATACCGGTGGCTTCGCTTTAATAGTTTTCCCTTATTTTATTACAGGTACGATGACTTCCGTTCTGTATTTCCCTTTCACTCGCTCGGAGGCCGCTTTTCCTCAGTCGCCATCTGACGAGGAAGTGATGGCAATGATCAGGGCTCATGACCCGAATTGCACCAACTTGCTTTTGTGGGGGACCTGTTATGGTCACATCATCCGTGGTCGCCGAAGTTTTCTTTGCGAGGTACCGACGGAGCCCACATATCCGTTCCTGCCGATGGATCCTCCAAGGACTGTCTTTGCCGTAGAGATACCGAATTGGACCCCTATGGGACGGCTTGAGCCTTCAACGACAGGTATTCTGAAGCATCCGGTCCCGGCTATCGATATTCTGGGACGCCGCATTTGCCAGGGCGAAGCCCAGCCATGGAGGCAGATTTATAATATAGGGCTTACCCCTCGACACCCCACGGGCTACCTTCTTTGGGCGTGTTACATCTTGTCTGCCCATCGCGAGCGACTGCAGAGGGTTGGGTTTTATCAGGCGATCTATGCGTCCCTTTTCCACTACCCATCTCCTCACGTCTGGTGGGTTAAGGCTTTCTTGAACCAGTGGAATCTCCCCACCAACACTTTCCTTCTAGGGGACCGCGAAGTTTCGATTTCCTTGGAAGAATTTCGCGAGATCTCGGGGCTGCCAATCAGGGGGGCCCTCTATGATGAATTGCTGCCTCCCGACGAGTACGTCTTTGAAACCGAGCCTGCAATGCTCGACAGCCTATCTACCGAGAACGCCGTCCGCCATAAGCGCCCGAGTTTGATCAAGGCCTTGGGCATCTTTGAAAAACTGTTTACAGAATCAGAAGAGCAGGGCGTCACTTTTAAGAGTTTTATCGCTTGCTTACTTCGCGAGGATGTCCTATCGAAGACGGCTCCGAAGTTTGCGAACATTAATGACTACTTTGGGTTTGGTTTGAACCGACGGCCGACTAAGGAAGAGGATCTGCCGCAGTATTACATCCCTATCATGTCAGCGGTATCTTTCGAATCGATTGCAGCTCCCGGCATAGATGAGGAGACTTTCTTTGTAGGCTTCATAAGCATCTGGCTCAGCTGGTTTGTCATCCCCATGCATCGCTGTTTCATGAGAGTCTCTGTTATCTAACCTGCTCATCGTGTTGCTGAGGGAACACGGTTGGCCGTAGGCATCCCAGCGCTAGCGCCTTTTTATCATGGGTTAGGCGCCGCGGCTAATACCTCAACTCTGGGTGTGGACGTAGTAAACTTATCTTTTCATTATTTCACATCTTGGATTGAGATGGATATGTTGGGGGCTTTTGCTGCGCACCAGAGACCAGCATTTTATGACGCCTACACTTTTCCGCGACTCATGCGGCTGATGGACGCATCTGCTCCCGACCCGACTCAATTCGGGGCTATTCGCGTGTTGATCGCTTCCTACGCTAGCAATTTCTCGTTCTTGATTCATTAACTTTCATAATGTTTGAGTAATCCTCCGCTTGTGAAGGATTTGAGAGAATTGATAGATCTAGTGATGATCAAATCTTAATACTAATCTTAAGTCTTATGAGGTTTGTTAACTTTAGGAAAAAGATTCATCGATGACCTAATTTGGATCGAGATTTCTTCTTGATTATTTCAATGCAAATTAGGGATCTAACGATTGATGAATTTAGTTCTTAAAGGCTAGATCCGAATGATTATGATTGAAAAGACAAGGGATAGTGAAGGAGAAATCCTAGTTTCTTCAATTGATCCCCAATCTTCAATCATCATCATCGATCTAGCTACAAATTATCAATTGATAAGATTAAGAATTATTAGATTTATCATTAGCTATTAACTCAATCGAATCCTACAAGCAATTCTTCATAATCTTGATAAATCAAATTGATATTGGAAAACTTATCAAATTCTTGATTCTTGATATTTTTCTAGATGTTTCTTGAAAATCAATCTCATAAATCTTGAATCGTTTTCTTTTATATTTTCATATTTCAATTCATCTAAAATAAGAAAGAACAAATCACACATCTCTGTGGACGATCCGTGCTCACTAACGATCGCTACAAGCGACACCGTTAATTGATTGCGGCATTACAAATTTCTTTGGTTGTGAACATTTTACATATTTCTTTTAAACACATCGAGAAAATTGATCAATCAAATGGCGCCGTTGCCGAGGATGTGTGCTATTTTGTTCGTTCTTATTATTTGAGTTGAAATTATTTTATTCCATCAAAAATTTCAATCAAAATCGCATTAAGTGCTTAACAATTTGTGTTTGTGAATTCTGCAAGGAAATCTGGAATCTCTGCAGTAAGGGGAAAAATATTCAGGTCATTTCAGATAGTCCAGAGGAGCAATAGGAGCATCTGTACAAAATTTGGTGCAGTGAACCGTTCATAGAAGCGCGGAACTGCGACGGATCTACGCATTTGGTGGCGGATCCGCGGTGATTCTGAGGATTTGCAGCTCCAATTCTCTGTGGTATATCTCTGACTTTCTTTGTTTACCAACGGAAACCGGGAAGACTGAACGTCTTGCCTGAATCTGGGGGAAGATGGTAATTGGTGCTATCCGTCCACCTCTCCGAAGATGCCAGTTGATTTATAGCACTATGTATCGAAGGTTTAAACGGATGCGGCCGATGTAGCAGACTTCGTCAGATTCCCCCTCGTTTGAGGGGTTTTTGATTGTGGGGACGCTCTTCCCTGCAGGCGCAAGCCCTTGCAGTTAATTACACTACCGCATCGCGGTAACAACTTTCTCTTTCTCCAGATGGTCACTTTGTATCATGGGTGTTTGTTTTGTGTTTGGTTGCCCGTGGATTGTATACGTAGACTAATTTGTGTTGTCGCCCGTAGGACGTGGATTAGTCCAAATCCGTATCTTGTTAGATTTGGGTTTGGGGTTTGGGTTTAAGGATACGTTAGCCTCATTTGAGACTAAGATCAACTTAAACGTATGTTAAAGATACGTTAGTCTAATTTTCAGACTAAGATCAACTTAACAGGATCATTTGGATTCGACAAGAGAGCAATTAGGCTCTATTGTTTAGCTTAATGACATTGCGGTCGATAATTAATTTAAGGACATTACGGTCCATTGTTGGTTTTAAGACATCGCGGTCGAGGTTAAGGACATCATAGTCTGTGAGTTTAAGGACCTCACAGTCCGACGTTAGTTTTAAGACATCACGGTCGAGATTAAGGACATCATAGTCCATGGATTTAAGGACTCCACAGTCCGACGTTAGTTTTAAGAAATCACGGTCGAGGTTAAGGACATCATAGTCCGTGAGTTTAAGGACCCCACAGTCCGTAAAATGTATGGTTGTCGGGACCCGTCACCTCTTTGAAGACGTTGAGGAATTACAATGACAAATATCAAAGGAGTGAAGAGATGTACCCCTGAACCGAGGTGGTTTGGTCGAAAGAGCAGATGTGCTCGGTTCAAAATAAGTTGAGGACTTATGGTCAGAATTGGGCTAAGTCCAATTAAAATGTTTTAACATTTTATTTTGTGCTGGCTATTAAGCCTTTATTTGGGCTCGGCCCTTTTTAATAATGCTAAGCATTGGGCTTTGTCATTTTGTCTGGTATTAAATGCATAGCATTTATTAGGAACAAAGTAGTGTTCTGATAGTGCGCCACGTGGCGCGTCAGGCGCTTTGCGCCAATTAAAGAGCGCATTGCGCTAGCGCACACGAGGGTGACACGTGTCGCGCTTAGCGCTAAGCGCTGGTTCGTTAGCGCATTTGGGCTTTCCATCTATGAGCGCTTTGCGCTAGTCTGTTGGCGCGCCAGCGAGCGACACGTGGCGCGTTTGGCATTAAGCGCCAGTCTATGAGCGCAGCGCTCTGTTTCAGGAGCGCAAAGCGCAGATTGTGTCTTTGGTTGACACGTGGCAAGTTCTGGCGCTGTGCACCAGTCCAATGAGCGCAAGGGCGCAGTTCATGAGTGCAAGGCACTGTCTAATAGCGAAAAGCGCATTTTGATCAATTTTAAGATCAAAAAACAAATTTATATTCTTCAAAGGAGGCTTTGCCTCAAGATCCAAGAACAAAAGTTCTTGTTTTTTATAAAGGCTCTGCCTTTACAGATCAAAGATCTATCAATGAAGTAAAATACTATTTTTAGTCTTTTTATGATTAGATCTTTTTGATCTTTTCTTTTTTATTAAAGACCTTGCTCTTTTTCTTAAATCTCTGATCTTTTTAGAAGATGATTCTTCTTTTTACGAGATGGTTTCATCTCTCTTGTTCAAGAATTAATTCTTTACCTTGAAAAAATGATCTTCTTTTGCTAAAAGCTTGTCTTTCTTTTTCTTTGAGTTTTCTCAAAGTTTGCAGAGGGTTTTTTTCTTTCTTCTTCTGTATTCTCTGTATATTTTGACTTGAAGTCTAGTGTCCTTTATATAGGGCCAAATGATTTGTTAAATCAGTTTTGAGAGATCTTTCTCTGATTGATTTGGGAATATTGCCCACCGTTGGATCTTTGATCCTAAGGCTTCTGTTTTACAGAAGATAATCTTCTTATTTTAATAAGATTGAGAAATCTTTCCATAACAGAACTTTTGTTCTAATTAATTAAAAATTTATTGGTAGTAGATCTTTTGATCTGACGGTGGGGGAATTTTTAATTCCAGCGCTTGCGCACCTACGTTTGACACGTGGCGCGCAGCGCAGAGCGTAGCGCAGCTGCGCTAGCGCACTCATATTTGACACGTAGCGCTCAGCGCAGAGCGCAGTGTAACTGCGCTAGCGCACATGTGTTCGACACATGGCGCACAGCGCAACTGCGCTAGCGCACCTGTGTTAGACACGTGGCGCGCAGCGCAGAGCGCCGAATCTGAAGCATTGCTTCAACTTTTAAATTTTGAATTTTGAAATAGAGTTTTGCTCTGATTGGGGGTGCGCTGCCTAGGGCGCAGCGCTCCTGGCGCTGGCGTGTCTGCTTTTGACACGTGGTGCGTAGCGCGCGGGATCTGAAGCGTTGCTTCAATTTTTGAATTTTGAAATTCAAAACAGAGCTTTGCTCTGATTGGGGGAAACAAATGCCCCCCCACCGTTGCGCTCACTTGGCTCACACGTGAGTGCAGCGGTGGCAACATCTGTGCCTTTGGATGAACTCAGAAGTTGAGGAGGCGGTTCAGCGCCTATAAATAGGACCTTTGGTCCTCAGATGATTACCATCTTCTTCATAAGAATTTTTATTCAGAGCCTTGCTCTTCCGTTCAAGAACTTTCAAGAGTTAGAACTCTTTCCAAACTTAGGTAAAATTAAATTAATTTTAATAAATTAGGGTTTTTACCCATTAACAGAGCCTTGCTCTTCATAGATCTTTGATCTAAAGAAAACCCTTCTAGGGTTTCATCAACAGAGCCTTACTCTCATGAACCCATAGATCTAAACATATCTTTTCTTGGGGTTTCTTAGCCCATGAATCAGAGCTCTGCTCTTTTGATATCTTTTGATCTTTTGACGAAGAACTCTTAAGAGTTTTTTCATGGATCTTTAAGATCCCAGAATTTTAATTCTCAAGAATTAATTTTAATTAACCTTTGATGGATTTTCCATCATCATTACAGAGCTAGGCTCTTTAAGGAATTTTGTTCCTTCATGACCAGTGTTTGATAAGTGTCACTCTGTTATAGAGCTTTGCTCTCAAAGGGAGATTTTCTCCTTTTCTCGAGGGATTTCTCATTCAATGAGAATATTCCTTGAGGATTTACTCATTAATTGATAGTCTCATCCAATGATGAGGCTGTTTTATTAATTGATGCATTGTCATCTGGATTTTGTGGGTCCCCCTTTCCTCTGCACTGCAGTTTGGTACGGATTTTAAAGTGCCGAGTGTCAGAATTTTGAAATTAAATTATAACACTGATAATTGAATTCCGTTCTTTTTCGCAGGCGCCATGTCTTCCGATCTTTCTTTCCCGTTTTTCCGTTCAGAGGGAGTATTCCCTGAGGCACCGGTGGACGGGGAGGTTCTCACGCTCATTAGAGATTATGATCCGGAACACAAAAACCTTCACCTGTGGGGTAGGTGGTACGACCAGATAATCAAAGGTCGTCGAAGCTTCTCTTGTGCGACGCCGTCGGATCTGATCTCATCGATTTCGTATGCAGATGCACCCCCGGTGAACTATGCCGTGGAGGTTATCAATTGGACTTCGGAGGGTCTTCTCCAACTTTCGATTGCCGTCATACCCATGCAGCTGCCGGCGGTTTTGGATACTCTGGGGCGACGTATATGCCAGGGCGAGTCGCGCCCTTAGGGACAACCTTACAACATCGGGTTGTCTCCCCGACATTCGGTCGGGTATTTGCAGTGGGCCAGGTACATTTTGTCGGCGATGAAAACACACTTGCTGAAGCTCGGCCTATATCCTGCAGTTTACGCGTCGTTGTTCCAATATTCTGCTCCTCCGACATGGTGGATTAAGGCATTCGTGGAGCAATGGAACATTCCAACCCATACCTTTCTTCTACTGGACAGAGAAGTTTCCATCTCTTTAGAAGAATTTGCTGAGATTTCCGGTCTGCCGGTGAGGGGGGAGCACTATGAGGAGCTGCTTCTTCCAGAAGAATACGTTTTTGCCACGAAGCCGGTGGTAATGGACCTAACGCCGGAGAACGCCATCCAGCACCAGTTTCCTAGCTTGATCAAGGTGCTAAACATGTACGAGAGCCTCTTCTTGGAATCCGGAGGCCGGGGGGTCAGTTTCGCGGACCTCATTGCCCGGTTTCTTCGCCCGGAGATTTCGTTGCAGGGAGGCGAAAAATTTGCCAAGCTTGACGACCCCTTCGGCTTTGGTTTGGACCGCCGACCAGTGTTGGAAGACGATCAGAAGGGCTTCTTTCTTCCTGAGGCCGCGGTCATCCCTCTGTCAGAAATCACCGCTCCAGGCATTGACGAGGAGACTTTCTTCCTTGGGTTTCTCGGGCTATGGTTGTGCTGGTTCGCGCTCCCCATGCACCCTCGCTATATGAGGCCGTCCGTCTTCTACCCAGTGCATCGAATAGTGGCCGGAATATAGGTAGCCATCGGGATTGCCGGGCTACCCACCTATACCATGGTCTCAGCGTGGCGGTGGATACAACTGAATCGGGAGTGCATGCCGCCAACTTCCCGATGCATTATTTTACTTCGTGGATGGAAATGCACGTGCTCGGGGTATTTGGAATTCATAAAAGGCCTCCGTTTTTTGAGAAGTGCAGATTCCTGAGAGTTATGCGGCTGATCGACGCTTCTATCGTGAATCCGTCTCAGCGGGAGGCTTGGGGGTTGCTTCTTAGTCCGCACACGGTCGGGGCCGGTATGTCTTTCATGGACAAAGTCCTGACAATCAGCCAGGAAACTTCTAAGACGGTGCTGGCATTGCACGACAATTTCAAGGATGGGGCCTCCGTGTTGATGGCCCGGGAGATTCTACATCTATACTCCATCAGGCCGGGCTTCCTCGTATTTAGGCAAAATGATGCGGCACTTTTTATGAGATACAACCCCCGTCATTTTGCCCAGCAGCTGAGTTATAACCAGGGGGTTCCACAGGAGGCGTTTTTGGAAGAACCTGCTGTCACCAGAGAGGGAATACGGAGTGCACTGCATCACTTTATGCGGTTAAATACGGGCTCCCACCTTTTCATTAGCGAGCCAAGTTGCATTCCGAGGGCTCTTAATGTACACGGAGCCTGGTATCAACATGTGATGGGCGCTGTCATCAGAGACGAGAGGCGACTGCTGCTCGATCGCAAGAGTGCGCCCCCTGCCAGTGATCACAACGTCCCTTTGAAGCAACGGATCGCTATCCCTCCTCCGCTAAGAGGAGATTATGCAGTTGAGCCTCCACGTGTGCTAAGTCCCACGCGTGGATTGCCCCATAATCCCGTGGAGACGGTGGACATGCCATCTGTGCCCCATGCTCCCGTAGAGACGGTAAACGTGGCTTCACCCAAATCTGGCATGGGCTCAGATATCGGGACTCGCCGTCCCAAAGTGCCTACAAAGCGCAAGCTGGTTCTGGCTGCGACCGGAGCTCGCGCACAGAAGAAGAAGAAGAAGTCGGTCCTCTCCCTCGATGCCGTGCTCGGCCTAGAGCCTCAGGCTCCTCTTACCGAAGGCCTAAGTGAATATGGGACTAATGAGGGTCTCTTTATAGCGCCAGAAGACACTGATCTTGATGCCGCTATTGCTGCTTCTGCACGACTCGCGAGCCGTCAAGCGGAAATAGCCGCTCTCATGCAATCAAGTAAATATTGGTCGCACTTTGTTTTCGTATTATATCTTTATTTTCTATTATCATGCCTTGATTGACATTCTCCCTTTTGTAACAGGTTTTACTACTGAAGAGGTTCTGGCAGCTTCCCTCAGGACCTTCGAGGAGGAGGAGAGGAATCACGCTCTATTGGGCATTGGTATGTCTCGGCCCATTGAGTCTTCATTCTCCTTTTTATGCACAATCTAACCCTTTCTTTACCTTATCGCAGGGACCACAATGCCGGCCCCGCAAGGTGATGCGGAGACTCTTCCCGGGCCAGCCACCGAAGTCCCGGCCTCTTCGGTATTACCGAAAGAGGCCTTACTCAAACGACCGATGACGGAAGCTCTGACGGCTCCTGAGGTAACCCTGGGTGCGGATGATGACGCTCTATTGAAGGAGGCTTCTAGAAGGTCTGCTTTGACGGCCCGGGAGGAAAGGAAGCGCCAGAGGTGCACAGCAAGGGAGCGTAGTGCTGCTCTAGCTGTGGGAGCAGGTTCAAGCACCGTTACTCCTGCTGCTACTCCTTCAGAGGAGTTCCCGGTTGCCTTGTCTACTGCTCATAGACGGGCGGCACGTGCGGCTCGGGAAGCCAACGGTAAATCAACCCCAGGTAATGTGCTTTGAGGCTTCGTAGTCAACGTTTTAAACTATCAGTTTTTATATATCTTGTCCTGTAGGGCCGAGCCTTACTCAAGAAGTGGCGACGACCGTTGAGCCTGAGGGGGCGGTGGAGGAGGTAGCTGCTGAACCCGGGGCGACGGTAGGCGATGTAGCCGTAACTGCCGGGCCCGAGATTGTGGCTGACGAGACAGTCACGATTGCTATGCCAGAGATAGTTACCACTGCCGAGCCCGAGGCGGCGGCGGGTGAGACGGCTACCACGGCTGAGCCTGAGGCATCGGTGGACGAGACGGCTACCACGGCCAAGCCTAAGGCAGTGGTGGATAAGACGGCTGCGATCACTGAGCCCGAGGTAGTGGCGAGCGAAACGGGTACGATTGCTGGGCTCGAGATGGCCGCTCATTCTCAAGAGTCGGGCACCGCTCCGATCATCGCTCTCCCCGCCTACAGTTCCTTGTTGTCTTCTGGCGCCGCGAGCGTGATAACGGCTCTTGTGGAGTCAGGGGATGAGGCGACGGGAGGTGAGACCACCTCGATGGAGGAGGGAGACGCCACCGTTGTATCAAGTGACGCCCTCGTCACGGCTCCGGCTGGCGACTTATCAGGTAAATTTTAGGTCACCGCCCTTCTTTTTATTCTACAATATTTCCTAATAAGGTTTATCTTGTTTCTAATGCAGGTGCGGCTAGTGCTGATGTCGAGCTACTCGAGATAGCGCCGTCGGTTACCGCCCTGACGGTGACCACCCCTCCACCTTCTTTCGTACCGTCGCAGATGCTGGAAGGTATGGATTTGTGACCCATCAGTCTTGTCTCTCGGCCGTATAATTCACGTACCGACATTACGTTATCGCGTTTTTGCAGGAGTCCTTTTTGACCACCTGTACCAGGTGCTGCACCCACACTTCTCCTTCTTGTCAAAGATTAGTCTACCTGCCGGTATAGGTGAGTATTTTCTCTAAACGACGTCCTTTTCTTCAACGGGCAGTCGCATTACTTCTAACTCTTCTTCATATTGCTTGTAGCCTTACGAATTGAAGGGGGGACGAGGCCGTTGTTGCGCCACCAGTACTCCCAGTTCTCCCCCCTGCTGCAGCCGGTATAGTAGACTTTACTTTTTTGCGTATTTTCTTTATTTCCTGAGCTGACATTTGATTATGATCTATTTTGCAGTAATCACATCGACTCCAGCCCCGTTCGAGTCTCGCATTATAATGCCGGCAGGGCCTTTTTCCAGGCGTCCATCATCCAAAGGTGCTGTGACCAGTCTACGCATGCTGAGCGAATATATCGAGGAGTTTGACGCAAAGACTCCTACATCTGTTGCGGATTTTGCCGCAGAGGTTAACCCTATGCTGGCGACACTCATGAACTTTCATGGTGAGGGCGTCGTTGAGTTTTGGGTTAATCGCTGCAGGGAAATCGAGGCTTGCTTGCATGAGCTTGAGCTTAGGCGTCCTGCACCTGAGATTCTGGCTATGAGCACTCAACGGGCTGCATGGATCGAGCAGAGTACTTCTTACTTCCGCCATCTTGAACAAGAAGTGGATTTAAAGCAAAAGGAATGTAAAGAAACTTCAAGCGAGTCTGCTCGACTGCATGCTGAGGTCGACGCGAACGCTGCCCAATTGAAAGTTATCTTCGAAGGACTTCTGCGATGTATCTCTGATGGGTTAACATTGAGACAGAAGCTCGACGTCGTTGAGCGGGATGCACAAGATCGTGAAACAGCTCAGCGGGCCGTCGAGGGACAACTCTCGTCTTACTTGCAGCAGCGAGCCCAGGTCGAAGCGGAGTTGGCCGCGGCAGCTGATCAGGAAGAGGGGCTGAGGGAAGTGCACGAGTGGTTGACTGGATTATTGAAAGCGCTTTCCTCTCAATAAAAATTTTGTACCATTTGTAATTTTGAATAAAATGTATTTGTTCTTTTATTCTTTCATATGATGTATTTTGTACCCAATCGAATTCATGAATAAAAGATAAACGTTCTTCGTAATGTCTTGTGTCATCTCTCTGCTTTCTTCTTTCTTGTTGTGTTGTTTGCCATGTGATTTTAGCAAGTGCGATCTGTAGGCAGCATATAGGTGTCAATCTTGGATTTTTTGTAGGGCGGTGATGGCTTAGAAAATAGGGTTAGGATCTGTTACCTAAGGCTTTTCAACTTTATGAGCCGTGAGGGTCTCATAAAGAATTTTCTCCCTACCGGTCGAGAGGATCCCGTAGGTGTAATTTCTCCTTAAGAATCGTGAGGATTCCCAAGTGTGTTTTCTCTTGAAAGTCGTAAGGATCTCACACAAGAGAATTTACTCCCCTGCGAGTCGTGAGGACCCGCAAGTGATGGGTGAAGTTGTCCTTATCCGCATTTCACGGAGTTAAGAGTTGCTCTGGATGCTTCCCACGGGTTCACTGCCATGTTTGGCGAGGACCAGACTCCGCTCTGGACGTTTTCCAGGATACCGTAGTTTAAAGACATCGCGGTCGAGGTTAAGGACATCATAGTCCATGGATTTAAGGACTCCACAGTCCGTTGTTAGTTTTAAGACATCATGGTCGAGATTAAGGACATCATAGTCTATGAGTTTAAGGACCTCACAGTCCAATATTAGTTTTAAAACATCGCGGTCGATGTTAAGGACATCATAGTCCTTGAGTTTAAGGATCTCACAGTCCAATGTTAGTTTTAAGACATCACGGTCGAGGTTAAGGACATCACAGTCCATGAGTTTAAGGACCTCATAGTCCAAAATTAGTTTTAAGACATCACGGTCGAGGTTAAGGATATCATAGTCTATGAGTTTAAGAACCCCACAGTCCAATGTTAGTTTTAAGACATCTCGGTCGAGGTTAAGGACATCATAGTCCATGAGTTTAAGGACCTCACAGTCCAATGTTAGTTTTAAGACATCACGGTCGAGGTTAAGGACATCATAGTCCGTGAGTTTAAGGACCTCACAGTCCAATGTTTGCTCTGGATTCTTCCCATGAGTTCACTGCCGTGTTCAGCGAGGACCAGGCTCCGCTCTGGATACTTCACACGGGGTCATTGCCGTGCTCTGCGAGGACCAGGATCCGCTCTGGACGTTTTCCACGGGGTCAGAAGTGACATAATCCGCGTTCCACGTAACCAGGAATTTTGCTCTAGATGCTTCCCACGGGTTCACTGCCGTGTTCGGCGAGGACTATGCTCCGCTCTGGATGCTTCACATGGGTTCACTGCCGTGCTCTGTGAGGACCAGGATCCTCTCTGGACGTTTTCCACGGGGTCGGAAGTGACATAATCCGCGTTCCACGTAGCCAGGAATTTTGCTCTGGATGCTTCCCACGGGTTCACTGCCGTGTTCAGCGAGGACCAGGCTCCGCTCTGGATGCTTCACACGAGTTCACTGCCATGCTCTGCGAGGACCAGGATCCATTCTGGACGTTTTCCACGGGGTTAGAAGGGACATAATCCGCGTTCCACGTAGCCAGGAATTTTGCTCTAGATGCTTGCCATGGGTTCACTGCCGTGTTCGGCGAGGACTAGGCTCCACTCTGGATGCTTCACACGGGTTCACTGCCGTGCTCTGTGAGGACCAGGATCCGCTCTGGACGTTTTCCATGGGATCAGAAGTGACATAATCCGCATTCCACGTAGCCAGGAATTTTGCTCTAGATGCTTCCCACGGGTTCTCTGCCGTGTTCGGCGAGGACTAGGCTCCGCTCTGGATGCTTCACACGGGTTCACTGCCGTGCTCTGCGAGGACCAGGATCCGCTCTGGTTGTTTTCCACGGGGTCAGAAGTGACATAATCCGCGTTCCACGTAGCCAGGAATTTTGCTCTGGATGCTTCCCACGGGTTCACTGTCCTGTTCGGCGAGGACCAGGCTCCGCTCTGGACGTTTTCTACGGGGTCAGAAATGACATAATCCGCATTCCACGTAGCCAGGAAGGGTTGACTTTATCCGCATTTCACAGAGTCGGAATTTGACTCTCGGTCATCTGTACACCACCGAGTCATGGAACTGGGAGTTTCCGCTGTTCCGTTTTGCTTGATGTTGTGTGTGTTGTAATGAGACGAATGTTGAGGTGCTCTCCAGGCTATCTGTGAACCGTCGAGATTTGGCTTCTTCTTCTGATGAAACCTGGGGAGGAGGAGTGTGACTCCCTCTTCGTTTGCGCCCCTGGATTGTATACAGGGATTGATGTGATATCACCTGTAGGGCATAAATTTCATTCGTTCATTTTTTTTATTTCTTTCCGCGATGCTCTATCATTTCAGCTTTTATATCGTGAAGGTCGCGATTGCCCCATCATTTCGGCTATTTTTCGCGGTGCCCAATCATTTCGGCTATTTGTTTTATTTTACTCGCTGCTTTTTATTGCGAGTTGCCCAATCATTTCGGCTATTTTGCATACATACATTTTTACTTGCTGATTTTGTTGCAAGTTGCCCCATCATTTCGGCTGTTTCGTATGCATGTGTGGCTCGCCAGCTTTTTGCCGCAAGCTTGGGATTAGATACCGATTTCGACATCGGCATCGCTACAACTGGAATATTGCCGGGAGCGAATCATCATTTGCCCATGTCAATATCAAACAAAGGTGGCTTAGCGAACAGGGTTAGGATCCTGTCGACTAAGGCTTTTGACTTCATGAGCCGTAAGGGTCTCACAAAGGTATTTCTCCCTGCGAGTCGTGAGGATCTCGTAGGTGTGTTTTCTCCTTAGAAATCGTGAGAACTCCTTGTTTACCGCCGGAAATCGGGAAGACGGGCTGTCTTGCCTGAATCTGGGGGCAGATGCTATTTGGTGCTATCCGTCCACCTCTCCGAAGATGCCAAGTTGATTTATGGCACCATGTATCAAAGGTTTAAACGGATGCGACCGATATAGCAGACTTCATCAGATTCCCTCTCGTTTGAGGGGTTTTTGATTGTGGGGACGCTCTTCCCTACAGGCGCAAGCCCCTGCAGTTAATTACGCTACCGCGTCGCGGTAACAACTTTCTCCTTCTCCAGATGGTCACTTCGTGTCGTGGGTGTTTGTTTTATTTTTGGTTGCCCGTGGATTGTATACGGAGACTAATTTATGTTGTCGCCCGTAGGACGTGGATTAGTCCAAATCCGTATTTTCTTAGATTTGGGTTTGGGGTTTTGGTTTAAGGATACGTTAGTCTCATTTTGGACTAAAATCAACTTAAACGTTTGTTAAGGAT
This sequence comes from Agapanthus africanus, assembly GCA_030015575.1. Lineage (NCBI taxonomy): Eukaryota > Viridiplantae > Streptophyta > Magnoliopsida > Asparagales > Amaryllidaceae > Agapanthus > Agapanthus africanus. The sequence continues at coordinate 535,211,418 of JASDDO010000010.1, read as the reverse complement.
ACGTTAGTCTAATTTCCAGACTAAGATCGACTTAACAGGATCATTTAGATTCAACAAGAGAGCTTTTGGGCTCTATTGTTTAGTTTAGGGACATTTCGGTCGATTTCCAGTTTAAGGACATGGTGGTCCATTGTTAGTTTAAAGAAATCCCGGTCAAGATTAAGGACATCGTAGTCCGTGGGTTTAAAGGGACCCCACAGTCCAGGTTAAAGACATCGTAGTCTATAAAATTTAAGGACATCGTAGTCCATGAGTTTAAGGACCCCACAGTCCGTGAAATGTGCGGTTATCGGGACCCGTCACCTCTCTGAAGACGTTGAAGGATTACAACGACAAATATCAGAGGAGTTCAGAGATGTACCCTAGAACCGGGTGTAAATTGGTTGAAAGAGCAGATGGGCTCAGTTCAATTTAAATTGAGGACTTATGGCCAATTTGGGTTAAGTCCAATTAAGTTTGGAATGTTGATCCTTTGTTGGACTATTGAACATTTGTCTGGGTTCAACCCCTCATTATTTAGCAATGCTAAACAAGGGTTTGAGGGCTCTGAGAACATTTTGTCTTTGAGTATTAAACATTATAGCCCCGGATTTTAAGGCTCATTTGAAGGGGATATTTGCCCCTGGAAGACTTAGCCAATTTGGGCTAGATTGGTTTTAAAATAGTGTTAAACACTAGAAGATATTTAGCGATCACGTGTTCCCACGTGATGCGCTTTAAAACAGTGTTAAACACTGGAGACAAAATGCTCAAAATAGTGTTAAACACTAGAAAGGAAGGGGTCACGTGGGGTCACGTGAGGCGCCTGAAGGTGGGGCCAGATCTCCTCACTTTGTTCTACAAATAAGTGTTAAACACTTTTTTTATATTTTATTTTGAGCATCACGTGTTGACACGTGATGGGGATTTATGCATCGATAATTAAAGCACTTGCTGAGGGGTCACGTGGGGACACGTGAGAGCGCCCAAAGCTTCTTTTCTTCTGCTTTTTCTTTCTGTGTTTTTGGAGGTCACGTGGGAGCACGTGAGGCGTTGCCTCTGAGCTCTTTCCTTCTCATTTCTGGGGATCTTTTCAGGGGTCACGTGGGGCCACGTGACCTTAATCCTTTTCATGCACAGAGATCTTTTTAGTCTCTTTATTTTATTCTGAGAATTAAATTCTCTGTAGGGTTAAACCCTAATTATGACTTTGGAGGAATTAAATTCCTATTATGAAAGAATTAAATTCTTATGTAGGGTTAAACCCTAATTTCTTTTAAAGGAATTGAATTCCCATATATGTAAAAGAATTAAACTCTTATATAGGGTGAAACCCTAATTTCATTTTGGAAGAATTAAATTCCTGTGAATTTGAGAGAATTAATTCTCAATTAGGGTTAAACCCTAGTTCTGTCCATCTTGAAGGAATTAAATTCCTGTAATTTTAGGAGAATTGAATTCTCATATAGGGTTAAACCCTAATTTTGTTTTGGGAGAATTAAATTCTCTAAACTCAATTCCCTCTCTAAGTTTTGGATCTGCATGGCAGGATCTCAACTCGATGAGAATTAAATTCTCAACTTATGGGGAGATGTGCTCTTTACAGATATTCAACCGGAGGAAGAACTAAGTTCTTTTACAAAAGAGTTAAACTCTTAGATCTTTGAGAATTAAATTCTCTTTTCTTTTGAAGTTTTGATCCCATTTCTTTTCTCACCTAGGGTTTTATTTTTTGAGAATTAAATTCTCCTTTCATTTCTCTCTGCGTTTTGGAAATTTCAAGATCCTAAAATTTTATATCCTCCTCTTCTCTTCTTAGCTCCTATTTATAGGAGAAGAAAAAAAATCAATTTGTTTAGTAAATCTTTCATTGAAAGATTTTGCTTGTTTTCATAATTAATATGATCCTTTATATCACACAGTGAATTTTATTCACCGTTGGATTTTAAATCCAAAGATATTATGTTTGTTATTTCTGGTGAGATTTTTAGGAAAATCTTTCCTTGTCTAAAATCTTTCCATAAATTGGTGATTTTTAATCACCCTTGGATTTTTAATACAACGGTCCCCATAATCCTTTTCCAATTAGAAAGATTTAGAGAAATTTAGAATTTTAATTCTATTTGGAAAGATTTAGAGAAATTTAGAATTTTAATTCTATTAAACTGTAAGGCTTTCAAAGTCTGTCACGTGCTGGCACGTGACCCTTGGTCACGTGTGAGCACATGACCCCCAATTGAGTCCTTTTCTTAGCGTTTATTTACGCTTTAGTTTTAACCATCACGTGTCAACACGTGACCATTGGTCACGTGTGGGCACGTAATACCTCATTGAGGTATTTCTTTCAGCCATTTGTTTTTATTTCTGTTTTAACTATCACGTGTCAACACGTGATCATTGGTCACGTGTGAGCACGTGACCCCCAATTGGGTCCTTCTTCAGCCGTTGGTTTTTTTATTTCTATTTTAACTATCACGTGTCAACACGTGACCATTGCTCACGTGTGAGCACGTGATACCTCATTGAGGTAATTCTTGATTTTTAATCAGGGAACAGTGCATAGCATATTTGCTTATGACTTTTGATCCCGGATGAATTATGAAGCCCATAATATATCAAATCGAAGGGTTTTTCGAGACGCTTTCGATTCCATCAGAATTTAGCTGTTTCTTGTTCGGAAGTTTGTCAAAATACAGCCCGGAAAATACTGGTTCGCATTTTCTTAAGCGTATCGCTGCCATTTGATACCTTAGGCTCTTTGCGCAGAAATTTTTGGCGGGAACACTCTTAAGTGTATGTTCTCTTATAAGTCGTAAGGATCTTACAAGAAAGTTTTCTCCTTATAAGTCGGGAGGACTCACAAGGGTTGTTCACCGTGTAGACATATCCCTAGTCACGGATGAGACTTTGTTAGGGAAATATTTATTCCCACCCGTGGATTGTATACAAGGGTCAGCATTGAGCCGCTTGTAGGGCAGCAGTGGGTGTTGTGGGTACTGCTTAAGAACAGGTTCAGATCCCTGTAACTTAAGACTTTTGAATCTTATGAGCCGTGAGGGTCTCATAAGAGGATTCTCCTTACGAGTCGTGAGGATCTCGCAAGTGTAATTTCTCCTTAGGAATCGTGGGGATCCCTAAGTTTGTTGCTCCCTTGTGAGTCGTAAGGATCTCACGCGGGTGATTTCTCCTTACAAGGTCGAGAGGACCTTGCAAGTGTCTTTTAACGAGATTGCGCCCTTTCGGGTTTTCACAAACACTCGCCGGTAGCCCTGCTGTTTTTACTCACGGAGCCCTTTCGAGTTTTCATCCATGCCCATTTTGCTTACGGACATACCGTTTTCCTTTTTTTTTTTATTTATTCTAACGAGGTTGCGCCATTTCGGGTTTTCACAAGACTCACCGGTAGCCCTGCTATTTTTACTCACGGAGCCCTTCGGGTTTTCATCCGTACCCATTTTGCTTATGAACATACCGTTTTCTTTTTTTTTTATTCTTTTTTTTATTCCCTTTTTTGTATCAGCTTTGGGATGCTGCAATCCACCTTAGTTTCTTGACGTCTCGGTCAACAGCTAGTTTTAGGACATAGTGGTCCGTCGTTAGTTTAAGGACGTTTCGGTCCGCTGTTAGTTTAAGGACGTTTCGGTCCGTTGTAAAGTAAGCCGGTTACTATTTATAGAGTTTGGGCTTAGGAAGATAACGAGCGGACTTAGTCGTCGTCATCTATCATTGACCTAGGCCGTGACTCTTCAAGCATAGTACTTCTTCAGGAAGCGGCCGTTTATTGGCCTGAAAGGTCTTTCACCATGCATGTCCATTAGTAGATAGGATCCACCCTGGTAGACTTTGTCTATGATATACGGGCCTTCATAGTTCGGCTCGAATTTTCCCCGCTTGACGCAATTGGGGATCATGGGTCTTTTGACCACTAGCATGAGTTCGCCTTGGCGGAATGTCCTCGGCCCGGTTAATCTTTCATATGAGCGCATCATCTTTGCTTTATAAGATTCCAGATTTTGTTGCGCCACGAGCTGGGTTTCATCAAGGGCATCGAGCTCCTCAAGCCGAAGATGAGCATTCTCTTCATCCGTTAGCTCATAATGAACTGCCACTCGTAAAGAGGGTAGCTCTATCTCGAGGGGGAGTACTGCTTCTGTACCGAATACCAATGCGTATAGAGTTATGTTCGTAGCCGTCTTGAACGTAGTTCGATACGCTCAGAGAGTTTCTTGCAGTCTTTCGTGTCAGTCCTTCTTATTTCGAGACATCGTCTTCTTCACGATCTTCGTCAAGGTCTTGTTGAAAGCCTCAGCTAGACCGTTAGCTTGGGAATTATAAACTGAGGAGTATCTCTAGTCTATGTTGTGCTGTTGTGCGAAGCGGCTGATCTTGTGGCTTCTGTAGGCTGGCCCGTTACCGGAGATGATCCGTCGCGGAGTTCCAAACCGATAAATAACGTGCGTCTTGAAGAAATGGAGGATATTCTCCGTCTTCACTTCCCTCAGCGGTACTGCTTCTGCCCATTTGGAGAAGTAATCAGTTGTCGCCAAAATGAATCGATGTCCTCTGGACGATGCTGGCTCGATGGGGCCAATTATGTCAGTTTCCCCACATTTCGAACGGCTAGCTAGCCACTGTCGGGTGTAGTGGATTTGGGTGCTGATGGATAAAGTCCCCATGGATCTGGCAAGAGTGGCATTGCTTCGCATACTCGAGGCAGTCCTGAATCATCGTGGGCCAATAGTAGCCCATCCTTTTAATCTTCAGTTTCATTTTCGGCCCGGCTTGGTGAGAACCGCAGAGTCCATCGTGGGTTTCTTAGACGACTCTCTTTGCCTCTTCAGGTCCCAGGCATCTCAACCACAAAGAATCAAATGACCTCTTGTACAGAGTGTCATTGACGAAGGCAAAAGATAGGGCTCGCTTCATGAGCTGATGTTTTGAGGACGCATCTTCAGGCGTCCGACGGGATTTGAAGTAGTTTATAAAGACTTCTCTCCAGTCCTCAACCATTTCTTGGTCTTTTATTTGCAGGGCCGTTTGCTCGGTCACTTCCTTTTCCTCGGATGATTCCGGAGCTATTTCTTTTGGTGCAAGAACCCGACAGCTTTGTACCACGTTCTTACGTCATCGAGGTTCTCGTCAGCCAATTCTTTAGCAAGCTTGGCTAATGCATCTGCTTTGCTATTTTCCGTATGCGGTATGCTTTCCAAGGTGTAGGAAGGTATTTGGGTCAGCAGTTGCTGTACCCTATCGCCGTACTTTACCAGTTCTGGTTTGCACGTTTGGTAGTCGCCATTTACTTGACTAACGACCAGTTGGGAGTCTCCGTATATGAGGAGGTTTTCAATTCCCATGTCGATGGCGATCTCGAGGCCTGCTATCAAAGCTTCATACTCGGCTTCATTGTTTGTCCTCGGCTCTGTTAAGGAGAAAGCAAAGCGCATTATTCCTCCTTGTTGAGTCACGAAGATGAGGCCTATGCCTGATTTGATTATAGGGGTGCTTTGTTCGCGCTTCTTCATGGAAGACGCTCCATCAAAATAAAGTTCCCATCGGGTATCACCACCGTCGATCGCATCAAACGCATGTTCGTCTGGCAGTTTGCAATTCAAAGGAGAATCGGCCTGTATCGGATGTTCGGCGATGGCCTGGCCTTTCACTGCCTTAAGAGGCTGATAGGTTATTGAGAACTCCATCAAGAGCAATGCCCATTTAGCGAGTCGCCCCATTAGTATAGCCTTTGACATCAAATATTTGAGGGGATCCACCTTCGATATGAGACGGACTTCATGCGCCAATGCATAGTGCCTGAGCTTCGTTATCGCGAAGATCAATGCCAGGCAGTGTTTTTCGATGGGAGAGTAATTGCTTTCTGCCCCCAGGAGAACTCGACTCAAGTAGTAAAGGGCTCTCTCCTTCCCTTGGTCGTTCTCTTATGCCCACAATGCGCCTAAAGAACCTTCAAAGGAAGTTGTATACAAAATGAGAGGCTTTCCCTTGACTGGAGTAGCCAGCACTGGCGGGTTCTGCAGATACTGCTTGATTTCATCCAGTGCGCCTTGGCATTTGTGATCCCAGACGAACGGGGTTCCCTTCTTCATCAGGTGACTTTAGGGACGACATTTCCCTGAAAGATTGGCTATAAATCGCCGGATATACGCGAGCTTCCCTTGGAGAGACCGCAATTGCTTAAGAGTCCTTGGCGGGGGCATTTCCATGATCGCCTTGATCTTTGACGGATCTATCTCGATACCTCGGTGTCGGACGATGAATCCTAGGAATTTACCTGAGGACACCCCGAACGCGCATTTGAGAGGGTTCATCTTCAAGTTGTATTACCGAAGGTATTGAAACATGATCTTCAGATGCTCGAGATGTTCCTCGTATGATTTTCTTTTCACCACGAGGTCGTCAATATAGCATTCGACGATTTCATGTATGAGGTCATCAAAGATCTTCGTCATGGCCCTCTGATAGGTGGCACCGGCGTTTTTTAGACCGAAAGGCATCACCTTGTAGCAAAATATACCCAAAGAGGTCCGGAAAGCAGTGTGCTTCTGGTCCTCAGGATGCATCTGTATCTGATTATATCCTGATGAGCCGTCCATGAAGGAGAAGACTTCGTGGGTGGATGTATTGTCTATCATCAGCTCGGTGACCGGTACTGGGAAGTCGTCCTTCAGGCAAGCTTTATTGAGATCCCAAAAGTCTACGCAGATGCACACCGTCCTATTCTTCTTCATCACTAGGACGATGTTGGCGATCCAATCAGGATACTGAACTTCTTGGATGAAGCCGGAGTCGATTAGCTTCTTGACCTCGGCGTTGATACTCATCTCAAGCTCGAGCCGCATTCTTCTCGGCACTTGTTTGATTGGCTTGACGTCCGGAGATATCGCCAACTTGTGCACAGCAATCTCTGGATCTAATCCTGGCATCTCGGAATAGTTCCATCCAAAGCAATCCCTATGCTGCATAAGCACGTCTTTTAGCGCAGCCACCTTTTCTTCGGACAACAATTTACCGACGAATGTCGGCCGCGGGTCACTTGCCGTTCCCAAATCAATTTTCTTGAGATTATCTGCAGTAGTATGTATTCCATCCTCCAGCTTTTTCGGTGCCGGTGGAAATTCTGAGATCACCTCGTCATCATCGTTTTCGAAGCACCGGGGGAGGTCATCCATATTCTCGGTCTCTTCTTCTGATAGTGTTATCATATGATAAGTACGAGCTCGCTTCCAAAATCGATGTGGATCTGGGTCTACCCTTGTGGATTTGGGTTCATGCTTCTCCGGCGGAGTTATCCTCCAACTGTCGGATAGAGCGAACTTGCCGAGCTGATATTGGTCTTCGACCCAATTCTTAAAGGTGAAGCAGTCTTCGAGAGGATGTCCTATTGCTCGGTGATAAGAGCAATAGTCTGGGTGAGAGATCTCGTTAGCTTGCTCAGGGTGTTTGAACTCCGGAAGTGTAAGCATTTGATGTCTTATGGCATGATCAAGTATCTTCTTTGTCTTGTCTTGAGGAAAAAAGTATGCTCGACTCATCTTCTTCATAAGGGACAAATCCGGACCGCTTGGTTCCTGATCGCGTGGCTTCTTGGACTCGTTTTGTCACTGTCGAACGCCTTTCCCATTCTTTGGTTTGTTTCTGCCTCTGCGTCGGGTCTTTTGCACAACGGGTTGACAGGGCGGAGCATTTTCATCTTTCGCAGCCTGTTGAAGAAGGCGTTGCGTCCTGACTTTCTCGTAGATGGCCATTTCGCGATTATGGTCGTCTCGAACCTTTTGACCTGCTTCCCTTATAAGCTTGTCCATCTGTTCTTCGAATGACGATCCTGGCATTTTTATGGCGGGAGCCTTTTCTGATTCAGGGTTAGTATTCTCCCATTGAGCCTCCCCTTCTTCATCAAAGTCATGTACGACGTAGCAGTCGCGGAGTAGCTCCCGTTTCTTGGACCGAACATATCCAAGCCCGATCGTTTCCATTCTCCCATTGGGCAACTTGCGCTGAGTTCCGGGAACGTTCCAGATCCTGTCATAGAACTTAGCTTTTCGAGCGGTCTGTTTGAAGAGTATCCCCTGGCGCTTCAATAGCCTTTTCAAACCTTCTGTGTAATATCTAGGAAGACGGATAGGCTGGAGCCTGTCAAGTGTAGAATCCGCGCCATGCCAAACTTCTTTCTCCTCTCTTGTTTCTGTGGATCGGTAGAATAGGATTGCCTGTTCACCTATTCGCCTGGGAGGGACGTAAAATGTTTGTAGCTCTTGCACGCTATAAGCTTCAAGTGCGTCGAGATCTTTGTAGTGCTCCCGTGGAATCATGGTAATTTGCAAACTCTGATTATCACCAGCGAATGCTTGTATTGGTGGCCGAGCGGAGAATATAGCATGGACCTCATCCTCCGAGTCGCTGCCAAAGATCAACATAGGAGCTGACGGTCCCGGCATGTTGTACTGGGGTGGACCTGAATAAACTATCTCTTCCTCTGCCTCAGTATCACTCCCGAAGACCGGAATGGTGGTGATAGCTTTGTTCTTCGGTTTGTGACATCTCTCCGTGTCCTCGAAATCTGGCAAGAAGTATTTTGCATCTTCGTACTTGTGGACTTCGTTCACGGAGAATGGGTTCAGCTCTCCTGTTACGGTATACTCGAGACCATCCCTAAAGTATTTCATACACTGATGTTGTGTAGAAGGGATGATGTTGTACTCGTGCAACCAAGGCCGGCCGAGCAAAGCGTTATAGCATGTCTTGGCGTCAATGACGTGAAATTTAATATCCGTGACAAGCAGCCCGAAGCGCAGCGTCAATATCACAGACCCGAGCGTCCGTGATGACTGGGAGTCAAAACCGAAGATGGTGATTTTATCACGAGCGAGGTGCTGGACGCTCATGCAGATTTCCTTCAACACTCGCACGTTAAGAAGATTGACGGAAGACCCATTGTCGACCAGGATTTTGCCTATCTTTATATCGTGGCAGTATCCTGAGACATAGAGGGGACGGTTGTGCTCACACGTCCCAAGGAGGAGGTCTTCGTCGCCGAAGGTGATATCGGCTGTGTGCACTTCTTCCAGCTCGTCCTTCATCCTTTCTTCGGCGAGGAAAGCTTGGAATTATTCTGGCTCTTGTAGCGCCTTGATCAATGAATCACTTGCTTCGTTGGATAACAGAAAGGTATCGAGAATGCTGAGCTGCGAGGGTAACTTCCTTAAGTGTGCCAGAACGTTGTAGTCCACCTTATTTTTCTTTGGCGGGTCCTTGGCTGTCAGCTCTTTGATGACTTGGTCATCCAAGGCGATATCCTCAGAGACCTTTTCTTTTCCCTTGTATTTTCTATTTGTGGGTCCGAGATTCTTTTCTGGAAGCGTACGGTTGCGCAGCTGGATATTTTCACAGGCCTTCGGTTCTTCCTCTTTCCCCAAGGTGGATTCTTTAAAGAGAGGGCCAAGAGCCATTTCCTCGTCAGAGTCGCTCCCGAAGGTGAGAACCCGTGATCCCCCGGCGTTGACCGTGCGACAGTTGCCAGTAGTTCTTTTATGCTCCTCGGTCGTACTTCTCTGCTCCCGACGAGTTTTACGTTTCATCCGTTTAAAATGTTGCCGGTGAGCAACATATCCCTGCCACCATCTTTTAAAAGCATCGCATTCTTCGGCAGGGTGCGAAATCTTTCAATGATATGAGCAACAGCTAGGATGCATCTCTGCTTCACCGAGAGTGTTTCCTTCGGAGGGTGGTAGCTTCATTCCCATTGATATGGCTTTAGAGAACCTTTTCCTCATCTTGAACTTGTTTTTATCCGCGACGGATGTCTCTTGATTTGGTGGGAGTGTCTCGACTCTTTCGTCTAGTCGCCGGCGTTTGGCTCTTTCAAATATGGCCATCTCACTCTCCCGATCGTCTTTACTTTTCAGTTGAATTTCATTCAAGAAGGCGTCGATCATTTCGTCTGAAGGCCATAGAAGTTCCAGCTCGGGACCTTCCCCGGTCTCTCTGTGCAAAGAGCTTCTTCATCATCTGTAAACGATTAAGAGATCACATGACAACTTGCTACGTAATCCTCAGATCCATCCGACGAGTCTTCTCCATCATCTTCGTCCTCAGTACGTGGTCGAGGAACTTTTGAAGCGTGATTGGGGTTCGTCCCTTCTGGTTGTACTCTTCCAGAGCGTCAATCTGTTTCTGTAGGTCCGTGCGCTTGTCTCCAGGCTTTACGGGCTTCTTGGATTTCTTCTTCTTTTTCGAAGATTTCGACGGCTGGGTGTGAGCACTTTGGCTATCACCACCAATCTTTGGAGTTGGGCGCGGCTTCAGCATCCCTTCGATGATCTGGGGTTCCAGCGGGTTCTTCCACCTGATCGCCGGGCATGTCTGGAGATCATTCAACATCCTTTTGGTTTTGGCTGAAAGCACGACCTCCCATGGAGTTTCTTTAACAAAAGAACACGTTGCCCCCGGTGTGTCCATCTTCTTAGGAGTGTGCGGTTGTGGTGGGCTCACTTTCCACTCTTCGGACAGCGTGAACTTGCCCCGTTGGTACTGATCCTCGATCCATCCCTTAAAGACGAAGCAATCTTCGATCGGATGGCTTACCGTTTGGTGGTAAGGGCAATAATTGGGATTATTCACTTCGTTGGGTTGCGGTGGTCGTCTTGGATTTGGCAAATTGATAAGCCTGTTGCGTACTGCCAGCTCGAACATCCTCTTCATTTTATCCTGCGGGAATGAGTAAGGACGCTTCATTTTCTTATTGTAATAGCGCCGTCTCTCTTACATTTGATCCGTTAGTCTTGGAGCACTGGGCTGTTGTTGAGTGTTTACAACGAAGGTCACCTTCCCTTTACCCTTTTCGTTCCGCGGTTCCGGCTTCAGAGGAGATGGTCTATGACCCATCTGGTCCATCTGGGCCAGCTTGTCGATTAGGGCCTGAAACGTGGTCGGTTTGAAGAACATCATGAACTGTGAAATAGTTGCATGAGGGTCTAGGATGCCCACGAACATGCCCACCGCTGGTGCTTCTTCGATGCGCTGTTCGCACTTTGACCACAGATTTCGCCATCGGATTGCGTATTGAACCCAAGTTTCGCCCGGCTTTACCCTTGCATTGATCGATGCTGTTATCGGGGTACGTTCACTTGTGCTCGCGAATCGCTGGGTGAACAATAACTCCATTTCTGCGAACGTTTTGACGGAGTCGTTTGGAAGTTCGGAGTACCACTCAAACGCCGTTTCCGACAAGCTGCCGACGAATTGACAGAGCAAAAGTTTATCATCGCCCCCGGTGTTGCCACACAGAGCTCTGAACTGGGCGACATGCTGGTGGGGATTGTCTGTCCCCTTGTATACGTGGAATTTGGGGATCGTGTAGCCCGGCGGGTATTTTATCTGATCATACCAGCCTGGATACGGTTGCCCAGTTTTGACAACTTGGCCGGCTGCTTCATTTGCCTGGTGAACTCTTATTTGCTGAGCAATATAGTCATCCAGGGCAGCTTTAGAGATTGTTTCCTCCTTGGCTGTTGACAGAGCCGGCAAAGGATTCAATGTTTCTCCTCTGTCATCTTCAATTATTACTGGAGGATCTTCGGCTGGGGGATCTGGCTGTATCATCATCCCGACCATGTCTTGGAATAGAAGGGCCATTTGCTTTATATTGGCTGCTTGTTCCGCAGCCTCTTTGTCCTTCTTATCGAGCACTCTCTGAAGGAATTCAGCATCAGTTTCTTGATCACGACGCTGCTCCGTGGATGTTTCCGGGCTTTCTTTTGGCCCGGTGAGCGCGGCCATCGCAGTCAGCATCTCCTGAAGCATCTGCTGCTGTTGTTCCTGAGCTCTTGTGATGGATCGGGTGAGTGGTCGGTGGCCTGTAGAAGCGCGGCTATCCTCTTTCCCGGATGCCATGTAAATAGTATAGACCGTTATGCCCCCAGACTTAGGGCGTTTGGGCTCAGTGCCTTTGACATTTGTCGCGGGCATGGGGATTTTCTCCGGCCTTCTCCTCTTATGAGCGGTTGAAGTTGAGGGGGCCGTTGCAGTGGGCACCCAAGTAGTCGTCGCCTTTTGCGGCTTAACAGGACGGTTTTCTTCCTGTCGGACCTTCTGCTTCTTCTGCCGGCAGGGATAGTACTGATCGATCACCAACTCCTGGACCCGTCGCCAGACTTTATAAATTTTGGAAGACAGCTGTTGAGGGGACTGCTCCCGCTTTATTTCTGTGACAGTCTCCACCGATGGGGGGATCTTTTCAGTACGGCAGTAGGCGAGTTCCTGCGTACCTTGTTCAGCAGCTCGAAGCTGTTCCCGGTTGGAACAACAACATTGATTTCCACCGTTGGGGCTGGTGGAGTTAGCTCAGAGGGGGAGTTTCCCCCGGCCTTCCTTACTCGGCGCCAGCGGCGACGTCGAGCGTGTTGAGCTGTCAATGTTGGTTCGGCGATGGGAATGGCTTTGTCTTGCCCCTATCCAGGTGAGGGGTTGTTGCTGGCGTCAGCCTCTTGAAAACTGATGTCCGTTGAGAAGCGGTATCCAGCCGGTCAAAAACAGACTTCTGAGCAGGGACAGGAACCGTAGTGGGAACCGAAACAGCCAGTCTTGTAAAAACTGACCCTTTGGTGGGAGAAGCCGTCTTGACGACTTCAGGAGCAGGGATGGCTGTCTTCTTCGGAACAACCCTCTCCGGGATTGCAGGCTTCATCATGGGCCCACATGGACTTTTGCCCAATCTAGCGAAGACCGAGGAGCTGGAACTGGACGACCCGTTGAGAGGGGCCGCAGTAGTTGTAAGCCGATCAAAGACCGACTTCTTGGGAGCTTCCGGTGTTGGCACAGGAGCAGTGAAGCTCGTTGGCGGGAGCATGGTCCCGAAAAACAACCCTGTGGTGGCTTGAGTGACCTGTTCCATGGGCATCGTGAACAGGGAATCCGCTTGGGGCCCATAGGCTATGCCCCCTGTTGAGGCAGGACGTGGGTTGCAGTCGCATGTGGAACACTTTGAACAGGTGAACGCCATTGATCCTTTGCTTTCTGCACTGAGCGAAATGCCAAATCTTAGTACCTCGAAACCCAAGGGCAACCATTAGCAAACCGCGATTGGTTCGCGAACACGACACACGAAGTGTGGAGTGGAAAGAGGAAAATGTCCCATCGGGCATGCCAGAATCTGTTTACCGCCGGAAACCGGGAAGGCTGAACGTCTAGCCTGAATCTGGGGGCAGATGCTAATTGGTGCTATCCGTCCACCTCTTTGAAGATGCCAAGTTGATTTATGGCACCATGTATCGAAGGTTTAAACGGATGCGGTTGATGTAACAGACTTCGTCAGATTCCCCCTCGTTTGAGGGGGTTTTGATTATGGGGACGCTCTTCCCTGCAGGCGTAAGCCCCTGCAGTTAATTACGCTACCGCATCACGGTAACAATTTTCTCCTTCTCCAGATGGTCACTTCGTGTTATGGGTGTTTGTTTTGTGTTTGGTTGCCCGTGGATTGTATACGGAGACTAATTTGTGTTGTCGCCCGTAGGACATGGATTAGTCCAAATCCGTATCTTCTTAGATTTGGGTTTGGGGGTTTGGGTTTAAGGATACGTTAGCCTCATTTGAGACTAAGATCAACTTAAACGTATGTTAAGGATACGTTAGTCTAATTTTTAGACTTAGATCAACTTAACGGGATCATTTGGATCCGACAAGAGAGCAATTGGGCTCTATTGTTTAGTTTAATGACATTGTGGTCGATAATTAGTTTAAGGACATTACGGTCCATTGTTAGTTTTAAGACATCGCGGTCGAGGTTAAGGACATCATAGTCCATGAGTTTAAGGACGTCACAGTCCGGTGTTAGTTTTAAGACATCACGGTCGAGGTTAAGGACATCATAGTCCGTGGATTTAAGGACTCCACAGTCCGACGTTAGTTTTAAGACATCACGGTCGAGATTAAGGACATCATAGTCCATGGATTTAAGGACTCCACACTCCGACGTTAGTTTTAAGACATCACGGTCGAGGTTAAGGACATCATAGTCCATGGATTTAAGGACTCCACAGCCCGACGTTAGTTTTAAGACATCACGGTCGAGGTTAATGACATCATAGTCCGTGAGTTTAAGGACCCCACAGTCCGTAAAAGGTATGGTTGTCGGGACCCGTCATCTCTTTGAAGACGTTGAGGAATTACAACGATAAATATCAGAAGAGTGAAGAGATGTACCCTTGAACCGAGGTGGTTTGGTCGAAAGAGCAGATGCGCTCAGTTCAAAATAAGTTGAGGACTTATGGCCAGAATTGGGCTAAGTCCAATTAAAATGTTTTAACATTTTATTTTTGTGCTGGCTATTAAGCCTTTATTTGGGCTCGGCCCTTTTTAATAATGCTAAGCATTGGGCTCTGTCATTTTGTCTGGTATTAAATGCATAGCATTTATTAGGAATAAAGTGGTGTTCTGATAGTGCGCTACGTGGTGCGTCAGGCGCTTTACGCCAATTAAAGAGCGCATTACGCTAGCGCACATGAGGGTGACACGTGTCGCGCTTAGCGCTAAGCGCTGGTTCGTTAGCGCATTTGCGCTTTCCATCTATGAGCGATTTGCGCTAGTCTGTTAGCGCGCCAGTGAGCGACACGTGGCGCGCTTGGCGCTGAGCGCCAGTCTATGAGCGCAGCGCTCTGTTTCAGGAGCGCAAAGTGCAGATTGTGTTTTTGGTTGACACGTGGCAAGTTCTGGCGTTGTGCGCCGGTCCAATGAGCGCAAGGGCGCAGTTCATGAGTGAAAGGCACTGTCTAATAGCGCAAAGCGCATTTTGATCAATTTTAAGATCAAAGAACAAATTTATGTTCTTCAAAGGAGGCTTTGCCTCAAGATCCAAGAACAAAAGTTCTTGTTTTTTATAAAGGCTCCGCCTTTACAGATCAAAGATCTGTCAATGAAGTAAAATACTTCTTTTAGTCTTTTTATGATTAGATCTTTTCGATCTTTTCTTTTTTATTAAAGACCTTGGTCTTTTTCTTAAATCTCTGATCTTTTTAGAAGATGGTTCTTCTTTTTACAAGATGGTTTCATCTCTGTTGTTCAAGAATTAATTCTTTACCTTGAAGAAATGATCTTCTTTTGCTAAAGGTTTGCCTTTCTTTTTCTTTGAGTTTTCTCAAAATTTGCAGAGGGTTTTTTTCTCTCTTCTTCTATATTCTCTGTATATTTTGACTTGAAGTCTAGGGTCCTTTATATAGGGCCAAATGATTTGTTAAATCAGTTTTGAGAGATTTTTCTCTGATTGATTAGGGAATATTACCCACCGTTGGATCTTTGATTCTAAGGCTTCTGTTTTGCAGAAGATAATCTTCTTGTTTTAATAAGATTGAGAAATCTTTCCATAACAGAACTTTTGTTCTAATTAATTAACAATTTATTATTAGTAGATCTTTTGATCTGACGGTAGGAGAATTTTTAATTACAGCGCTGGCGCACCTTGCGCTAGCGCACCTACGTTTGACACGTGGCGCGCAGCGCAGCGTACCTGCACTAGCGCACATGTGTTCGACACGTGGCGCGCAGCGCAGAGCACAGTGCAACTGCGCTAGCGCACATGTGTTCGACACGTGGCACGCAGCGCAGAGCGCTGAAT
The DNA here is from genome assembly GCA_030015575.1 of Agapanthus africanus. NCBI lineage: Eukaryota > Viridiplantae > Streptophyta > Magnoliopsida > Asparagales > Amaryllidaceae > Agapanthus > Agapanthus africanus. The sequence continues at coordinate 535,195,820 of JASDDO010000010.1, read as the reverse complement.
CTGAAGCTTTGCTTCAACTTTTAAATTTTGAATTTTGAAACAGAGATTTGCTCTGATCGGTGGTGCACTGCCTAGGGCGCAGCGCTCCTGGCGCTGGCGTGTTTGCTTTTGACACGTGACGCGTAGCGTGCGGGATCTGAAGTGTTACTTCAATTTTTGAATTTTGAAATTCAAAACAGAGTTTTGCTCTGATTGGGGGAAACATTCTTATCTTCTCCCTGCTCTTGTCCAATAACCATTTTTTGCAGCTTCTTTGCAAAAATTCGCAGCGCCGCAAAAAGAAAAATTGTTGCGTGTTTAATCTTGGTTGTTTGCATTTTTAACATGGAAATTAAGGGGCAAAGACCAAATTCAGATTAGATGGGGAGTTCATTAACCTTCCTAAGCCCCAAAAATCACAAAACTTGCATCCGCATCACCCTCATTAACTAAAAAATATCTAGACAAGACTCTAAAGACCGTCGCGCTCAATTAGGGCAGAAGGAGGTTGTAGGTAATCTATTGCTTATCCGCATTTCTTTTGTGGTGCCTAAGGCAAGTGGTTACTTAATTAGGCCCACTACTTACGTAGTGAAGAACCTCCCACTTACCTGGCACTTACCTGGCCACAGAAGGGATAAAGAGGCAGTAGAGAATTTATCTTGCGACTTGTCTTATGGAAGTCTAGGAGCGGTCTAGAGACTTGACCTAGTTTACCACTAGAATTAGGGTTGCTTGTGCATTGTTTGTGTGAATTTTTCAAAAAAAATCCGTATTTTTCAAAACCAAACACCAACTCATCTTTTCTTTAATTATCTCTTAACGCTTCTAGTTGTGCTAAACCATTTAGTGCATGCTCGGCTGGACACGGGATTCTGGTGCCCGTCTTGTCCGCGTTTCCTCTATCGATTCCGAAGTCGGTAATTCTACGTCTACTTTTTCTTCACCCACTACCACACCCACTTCGATGGACGGTTCTCCATCGAACTTTTTTAACACTACTCTGCCACCGTCCGCAGGTGCGCAGAATCTGTCCCGCATCTCTCTCCAAGAGAGATGTTATCCTATGCGAGGACCTCTTTCAACCTGTCTCACCATTCCACCAGCCAATGGGGACAATTTTGAAATCAAATCTCAGTATATCAATATTTTACCCAAATATCACGGTCTCGAGTCTGAAGACGCATACGTCTTTATTACCAAATTTGAAAATGTATGTGCTATGATGGGTACTTCATAACTTTCTGTGGATGCTATGAGATTGCGCCTTCTCCCATTCGCTTTATGCGATATAGCCGAGAAGTGACTTTATAACACAGCCGCACATTCTATTTCGAATTAGGGAGAATTCGTAACAGCTTTCCTAAAGAAATTCTACCCTAATCATAAGACAGCTCGAGTCCGTAGCGAAATAAATCAATTTACCCAGCTTCCAAATGAACCATTCTCGAAGTGTTTTGAACGCTTCAAAGATCTGTTAGTTCAATATCCTCATCACGGAATTCCTAGATGGGATCTGTGCAGAATCATATATGAGGGCATTAATCCTACAACAAAACAGACCCTTGAATCCATGTGTCAAGGCACCTTCATGAATAAAGATGATGGTGAAGCCTGGAGATTTTTAGAAGATTTCGCTGAAAAATCTTTACAGTGGGAGAGTGTAAATCAACCATCGTCTAGGGGTGGTAACCACCAATATGATGTTTCCATAGGAGTTAGAGCTGAAATGGAAGCAATGCAAAAGAAATTCGAAGCTATGGAACATAAATTTTTAGCAGCCTCCCTAAATCAGATGTCACTCTCCAAAACTGTCTGTGGATGCTGTTCTGATCTATCTCATTTTATGGAAGAATGTCCTTTAAATTCTCCGTTTCAAGGTCAAGAGCATACCAATGCTGCATTCCAACAAAGACCTAGAAACGATCCGCATTCTTCCACTTATAATCAGGGTTGGAGGAATCACCCTAATTTTGCTTGGAACCAACAACAAACTCAAAACACGGTTCCAAATCAAAACAATTTCCAAAGGGGTCCTCCACCATAACAGCAACCACTACAACTGAGTCAGCACCCTTATCAATCACAAAATTTTCAAAATCCGGTCAACAACAATTCTTTGCAATTGACCGGTACTGATAACTCCTCTTCACTCGAACAAACCATGAATTTGCTTCTGACAAATTTCATGCAAGTTTCGGCTGAGATGAAGTCTTCCGTCGATAAAATCCAGAAAAACTCTGACTCCCAAAGTGGGAGTATTAAATCGATGGAAGCACAAATTGCCCGTATAAATGCCGAATTGAGTGCTAGAGAGAAAGGGAAACTTCCTGCTCAACCTTTACCCAATCCTGACTATTCACATCATATGAATGCTATTACCACGTTGAGATCTGGAAGAGTGCTAGACAACCATGTCGGTGAAGAGATTGATAATAATGAAGAATCAATCAATGATACCCCGGCTGAGACTTTTCCTTCCACTTCTACTTCTACTTCTGACCGCAGTTCGTCTACCCCACCGCCTTCTTCCGAGCCTATTCTCCGTTTTCCCCAAGGCTCGAACCCTCAGCATACCTCTTCTACTCCACCCAAGACGATCCCCACTCCTATTCTTAGATCTTTCCTACCCACACGATCTTCTCCAATGTTGAACCCCGCTATTATTGCTAAAGCTCCTTATCCGAATCGGTTAAGGGGAAACAGACCAAGTCCGCAAATGGAGAAGATCACCGAAATTTTTAAACAGGTTAACATCAATATCCCTCTCCTAGATGCTATACAACAAGTCCCCGCTTATGCGAAAATTCTCAAAGACTTGTGCACTAGGAAGAGGAAGACTCAAGTGCCAAAAAAGGTGTTCATGTCAAATACTGTAGACACGGCTTTTCCCCAAAAATTACCTAGAAAGCGTAAGGACCCTGGCTGTCCTACAATTTCTATTTCTATTGGGGGTAAACACATTAACCGTGCTCTACTTGACCTTGGTGCAAGTGTTAACCTGCTTCCTTTCTCAATTTATGAGCGGTTAGGAATCAGAGAGTTGAAACCAGCTCACTGCACTCTCCAAATGGCCGACCGATCAATCACCAAACCTAGGGGTGAGCTGGAGGATGTGTTAATAAAAATCAGGGAATTTGTATTCCCTGTGGACTTTATTGTTCTCGATACACAGCCTGTAGTGAACCCACGGAATCAAATTCCGGTGATCCTTGGTCGCCCCTTTTTGGCCACTTCCAATGCTATAATCAACTGTCGTAACGGCTCTATGACCCTATCCTTCGGGAAGATGTCAATAGAACTGAACATTTACAAGTTGAGAAATGTACCCTCCGAACCTACTGCTCAAGCATGTTCTGTCGAATTAATGGATGTCGACAGCAACGAATTTGATCAGCCTCATGATACTGATCTAGACTCTTTTCATATGTTGTTGTTTTACCCAACTATGTATCATATACATACGGACTCTTCCACCGAGTTGTCCGGGTCAACATCTAACACTGATTATGAACCGTTTTTGGAGTCTGAAGATCACCCCGCGCTTTTTGATGACATTATTCTTCGAGGTATCGATGAGAGTTTTGAGGAAATTTTCGCTGATGAACTCGCATTTTTAAAAGATACGGGTGTTGAGATGAATCCACCTCAATACAAAGAAATTGAACCCCCACCCCTTCTTCTGGACTATAAAGAGAATGCGAGTAATCCATCACAATCACTGTGTCGTCTCTCCAAAACGAGACGCAAACACATTCTATCCCACCACTTACCTTTTCCCCACTTCTTCCTGGCTCCTTATAACATGTTCTTCCACCAACTGATGCACTACACCGATAAAATCTTCAAATGGTTGGTGTTGAATCTCGGTCTTTGCAAAGCTTGGCATTGACCAGTAATTTTGACCCCCTCTTGTGATTTTCAAAGCTTAACATTGTTTAACTCAAGTTTGGGGGGGGGGTATAATCTGGCTCTTGAAAATAAAATTTTTAATCAAAATGGTGAGCCAAAGAATAAGTTTGGGGGAGGAATTTCATGTTCATATTTTATTGCCCCCGTTAATAAATTTCCTCCTAAGTTTACAGATTTCTGAAGATTTAACAGATAGCAACAGTGAGGACACTGTTGAAAACAAGTTTGGGGGAGGTTTGTGCTTATTTACGCATCACTTTCCATCATACTTTGCATAAGCACAAAACATTTAATATAAAAAAATTGTACATAAATAAGATAATAAAAGATTAGAAAGTGAAAAATTACATCCAAAAATTTAGAAAAATTTAAGAAAACCGAGAAATTTAGATGTTTTCTTAAACGAAACTAGTAATAAGTAGTTATGAGCCGTTGTCCCAAGAGTTAGTAAGATGAAAGAAGTCACTAATCTGAGGATAAAAATAAGTCTGAAAAATAGTTCCTATTCTGCAAGCCAAACATTTGAATGTTGATACCCTACTATACGCACTTACACACGTCTTAAAACTCGGGATAGTAGAGGATACCTTGAAATGCTCTTGTCTAAAAGCCAAAGTATGGAGGAAATATAAATGAAAATAATAAAGAATAAAAGTGTAGAGAAATGAACACTGGTTTTGTAATCGCCAAGGCAGCAATAAAAAAAATATAGCGAGGGTGCTTCATCACCTAGTGCCTTAGACCAACTGGTTTGGGAGTCACTGCTAAGCCTTAGGTGTTGCAAGACGAGGAAAATATTAATTACGCCTAATCAGCAAACACATGAGTAATCGGTCGGTTAGTATCTCAAGAAATATTAACGGTCGTATGAAAAATGTGTGAGCAAATCCATCTAAATATTCACTGATTAAAAAGTACCGAGGAGGATGGACAAGAGTATGATAACTTGAATTGAATTCTCCGAGTGTAGGGATGTCTTTTACACACACGTAGGGGTATATGATCGGTGTTTGGATGAAATGTAGGGATGAAGAATAAAGACGATGTTTTATTGAGAGATGATGCGATTTCTAACATCTTTTCATGACTATTAAGATAGGGCTCATGACAACCGAAAAGCTAGTATTAGTTGGAAACTCTGATTTTCAAAGTCTTTCTTTTCTAATTCTTGTCTTTATATGTAACTTTTACAGTCTTCCTTTTATTATAGGATTTTGTGGGTGCAATCCGCTGAAAACCCTCAGGAGACAACACTCCTCCTACTAGGGACACCTAGAGATTTAAAGGCTTGTTTCACGTGCTCAGTGCAATCGTGATGGCTACGAAAGTGTGTTACTTAGTTTTTCTCTTTCTTTCTATTTTCTCCTTCTCTTGAATAAAACAAGTTTGCTCGAGACGATCAAAATTAAGTTTGGGAGAATTTGTTCAGTCGAAAATAATGCAATCTGTAACACATCAATTTTCTCATTATTCTAATCATTTAAGGATAGCTGATATAAATATAACACATATTACCAGTTTGTCTGGAAAATACTAAATACCACGTGTTGTATATATATTCAACGTTCTTTGCAGGAAATTGTGTGTTAAATACCTCATGGATGATATTGTATATCTAAACACTTTTCATTGAGATTGTGTGCAGAAATTATTCAGGTCAAAGAACTAGGAATCGAAAAATTTGCCGATAAAAATACAGTAAGTCAAAGAATAAAAATCTGGCAGAGATTCAGAAGGGATAAAAAGATTCCAGATATCAGAAGAAGACCCCAACATCAACAGAAAAAGACCACAGACAAATGATACAGAGAGCTCATCAGATGGCCGCGGAACCGCGGCCAATTCAGTACTAGTCGCCGCGGATCAACGGCCATGTTAAGGGATTAGGGTGACGTGTCTTTCCAGAAGCTTCTTCTCAACGACCTCGCTTACCTGAGACGCTTAATTACCACTTGGCATCTTCTGGAAGGCTCCTTGTAACAACCTTCTTCTAGAAGGCTCCTTGTAACAACCCCATTCTAGAAGGCTCTCCCTAACAACCTAGCTCATTCTAGAAGGCTCTCTCTAACAACCTAGACTTTGGAGGGAAAAGGAATTCAAATTTATAAAAGGAGATCTAGATCTAGGGTTTTGGGTGTTGAATGTTACACAATTCTACCACCAATTCAAATTCAATTCAAGTTGAGTGACACAACTTGAGACCCAATCAAATCAAGATCTATTGAGGGCAAAAATGAAGCGACAATCCAAGATCCTTTAGTGCAACGCCAATCTTCATCCGAGCAAGTGATCCACGACGATCCGCGACTCACGGCGATCAAGCGAAGCAAAGATCGACAACGAATTCCCTTTCAAAAGAGCGAGCGAGAGCTTATCTTGTAATCTCAATTTGTGAGGTGTAATTTGAAGGAGATTTAAATAAAGGTGATAATTGTAATTCTCGCTTTCTATACATTCTTGCATTATGAAATTTCTCGTTCTTGATTCATTAATTTTCATAATGTTTAAGTAATCCTCCGCTTGTGAAGGATTCGAGAGAATTGATAGATCTAGTGATGATCAAATCTTAATACTAATCTTAAGTCTTATGAGGTTTGTTAACTTTAGGAAAAAGATTCATCGATGAACTAATTTGGATCGTGATTTCGTTCTTGATTATTTCAATGCAAATTAGGGATCTAACGATTGATGAATTTAGTTCCTAAAGGCTAGATCCGAATGATTATGATTGAAAAGACAAGGGATAGCGAAGAAGAAACCCTAGTTTCTTCAATTGATCCCCAATCTTCAATCATCATCATCGATCTAGCTACAAATTATCAATTGATAAGATTAGAAATTATTAGATTCATCATTAGCTATTAACTCAATCGAATCCTACAAGCAATTCTTCATAATCTTGATAAATCAAATTGATATTGGAAAACTTATCAAATTCTTGATTCTTGATATTTTTCTAGATGTTTCTTGAAAATCAATCTCATAAATCTTGAATCATTTTCTTTTATATTTTCATATTTCAATTCATCTAAAATAAGAAAGAACAAATCACATATCTCTGTGGACGATACGTGCTCACTAATGATCGCTACAAGCAACACCGTTAATTGATTGCGGCATTACAAATTTCTTTGGTTGTGAACATTTTACATATTTCTTTTAAACACATCGAGAAAATTGATCAATCACTCCTCAGGAATCGTGAGGATTCCTAAGTGTATGTTCTCTTGTAAGTCGTAAGGATCTTGCAAGAGTGTTTTCTCATTGTAAATCGAAAAGACCTACAAGTGTTTATTCATCAAATGAGGGAATTCCTCGTCGTTGGTGGGACTCGGCAAGGAAATGATTATTTGTGCCCGTCGATTGTATACAAGGGTCGGTATTGAACCGCTTGTAGGGCAATCTGGGAAAGGTGGTGGCTTAAGAACATGTTCAGATCCCTGTAGCTTAAGGCTTTTGAATCTTATGATCCATGAGGGTTTCATAAAAGGGTTCTCCTTACGAGTCGTGAGGATCTCGTAAGTGTAATTTCTCCTTAAGAATCGTGGGGATCCCTAAGTGCGTTTCTCCTTTGTGAGTCGTAAGGCTCTCACGCAGGTAGTTTTCTTCTTGCAAGGTTGAGAGGACCTTGCAAGTGTCTTTTAACGAGATTGCGCCCTTTTGGGTTTTCACAAACTCGCCGGTAGCCCTACTGTTTTTACTCACGGAGCCTTTTCGGTTTTTCATCCGTGCCCATTTTGCTTGTGGACGTACCCCCCTTTTTTATAAGTCTGCGCCTTTTTGGGTTTTCACAAACTCGCCGGTAGCACTGCTGTCTTTACTCACGGAGCCCTTTCGGGTTTTCATCCGTGCCCATTTTGCTTGTGGACGTACCCCTTTTTTTTACGAGTCTGCGCCCTTTTGGGTTTTCACAAACTCGCCAGTAGCCCTGCTGTTTTTACTCACGGAGCCCTTTCGGGTTTTTATCCGTGCCCATTTTGCTTATGGACGTACCGTTTTTTTATTATTTTACGCGTCAGCCCAAGGATGCTGCGGGTTTGTAGTAGTTTAAAGACGTTTCGGTCAGTAGTTAGTTTTAGGAAATTTCGGTCCTTTGTTAGTTTTAAGACATCTCAGTCCGCTATTAGTATAGGGACGTTTCCGTCCTTAGCTCTCCGTGTCTGGGACGGGGTATCATTGGATACTATTTTTAAAGTCTGGACTCAAGCAGATAGCGAGCGGACATAAGCGTCGTCATCTATCATTAACCTGGTTCATGACTCGTCAGGCGTAGTACTTCTTAAGGAATCGGCCATTTATTGGTCGGAAGGGTCTTTCACCATACATATTCATGAGCAAGTAAGCTCCACCTTGGTAGACCTTGTCTATGATGTACGGGCCCTCATAATTCGGCTCGAACTTCCCCCGTTTGGCACGATTGGGGATCATAGGTCTCTTGACCACTAGCACGAGTTCGCCTTGGCGAAATTTCCTCGGTCTAATCAATCTTTCGTATGAGCGTGTCATCTTTGCTTTGTAAGCTTCTAGGTTTTGTTGCGCGATGAGACGAGTTTCATTGAGGGCATCGAGCTCCTCAAGCCAGAGATGAGCATTCTCTTCATCTGTCAGCTCATAATGAATCACCACTCGTAGCGAGGGTAGCTCTATCTCTAAGGGGAGTACTGCTTTTGTGCCGAATACCAATGCATACGGCGTTGTATTCGTGGCCATTTTGAACGTGGTCCGATATGCCCAGAGAGCTTCATGCAATCTCTCGTGCCAGTCCTTCTTATTTCGAGACACCGTCTTCTTTATGATCTTCGTCAAGGTCTTGTTGAAAGCCTCAGCTAGACCATTAGCTCGGGGATTATAGACCTAAGAGTATCTCCAGTCCATATTATGCTGCTGTACGAAGCGGCTGATTTTATGACTTCTGTAGGCTGGCCCATTATCAGAGATAATCCGTCGCGGAGTGCCGAACCGATAGATGACGTGTGCCTTGAAGAAATGGAGGATATTCTCTGTCTTCACTTCTCTTAGCGGTACTGCTTCTGCCCACTTAGAGAAGTAATCGGTTGTCGCCAATATGAACCGATGTCCTCTGGACGATGCTGGTTTTATGGGCCTAATTATGTCGGTTCCCCACAATTCGAACGGCCAGCTAGCCACTGTTGGGTGTAGCGGGTTTGGATGCTGGTGGATGAAGTCTCCATGAATCTAGCACGAATGGCATTGCTTCGCGTATTCAAGTGTAACAACCCTAAAATTCCTATACAACTTTTTGTACAAAATTTTTCAAAATCCATAAAGGGGTATTTATTGCCTGAACACAAGACTTAAGTAATTAATTAGCAATTTAATTACAAGAAGGAGCTTGTGGCTCATTGGTAATGCCTTGCATTGCTGAACCAAGCCACCAGAGTTCAAATCCCATACCCCACATTATTTTTAATATTATTTTGTTTTAAAATTTTTTAGAAGTCCAATAGTCAACACGTGATAACTCCAAATTTTCCCACTACACCCACAAAAGTAAATGCACCAGTGAGCACCCCAGGAGACCTCCCACCTACCCATGCCTCGACTCGGCCTAACTCGGGCCGGCGCCGCCGGCCGGACTCGGCCGGACGGCCGAGTCGCCTGAAGGGAAACTGTGCCTTTTCACATTCCCAACTCCCCTGCACGCTCCATTTATTTGGATCGTTTCCAGAGAGCCCATTAACCACCATTTACTCTATTTTTAATGATTTTTTAATACATTTTTACATTTTTTTATTTAAAACCCTTCATCTAACCTACCCCTAGCCTAACCCTATAAATACCAACCCAGCATATTACCCCATCACCACAAACTATGAGCCAACTCTCAAGAATTTTCAAGAAACCTTGTGTACTTTGAAAACGAGCACGAAGCGAAGCTACAACGAATTTTCCGGCGAACTTCCGACGATCATCCTAGGAGCTCCCGGCGATGAAACGACGCACCAGCGACTCCTCCTGATCAATATCCCTCTCTTTGTTGTCCTAAACCCATAAGTCCCCAAATTCTACCTCTCTTTTCTTTTCTAAAATACGAATTTACAAAACCCGACGGAATCGGAACAAATCCGATTTCCGATTCGGTTTCTTTATAAAACTTCACTTTTCTTAATACAAGTATGCTTAAACCCATTCATGTTGACTATTAAACAATAATCAACCAAATTGATCAAGTTTCATATCATAAAATAATTGCTAGTTCATTTTACCGTATTTTCATTTAAATACCACATAGTTTCGATTCTACATTCAACATTACAAAACTTGCTATACCTTTAAGTAGATCATGAGGTAATGACCTACCTCCTCACACACTCATATGCAACATAGCACGATACCCTCGGGAACTTAGAATACGGGAAAATGACACTTTTTCATTTAAATACCATAAATAATAAAACCATTTTCTAAACGATTTAGTTTTTATACAAATCTTTGCAAAGTGCCGCTACAACCCATTTGGGGAACCCGACTGGAATGGTGCGGATTATCGCACATCCCTGGGCTTAGTAGTGCGAGATGCAGACCTGCGCAAGGAGCATTCGGTCTCGAGAGATTTAAATACGAAAATCTAAAGAAAATGAGATTTCTAGAAATATAATATATATTAAAAAATTATTTTCATATAAATATATGTATATTTATCCTTAAAATATCTATTTTGTTATAATATAAATATTCCACCTTTTTCTAAAAATGTCACAAGAATCATTTTACACTAAAATACCATGAATTCTATACAAAATCAATATTACAAATAAATACCTTTATTTATGAAATTAGGATATTTTCACTAGAAATATCACAATATAAAATCTACATTCATTACAACTCTAAAGACGAATAATAAATACTTGGGGTGTATTTTGAAGAGTATATAAAAGTATTTTTACATAAAACCCCCTCAAGTTCTATAAATTACCCTAAGAACCCTAGTAAACATAGGTTTAAGCGGGACCGGTCTCTTGAGCCTCAGAGAGCCAGAGATATGGGTGCTTGCCTATCTAAGGTAGACAACTTAACAATGGTGTTATCAATACGGTAATCGTCTTTGAAAAAGACACAAATCCTGCCGCCCATGTGCAGCGGTTACCGATAATATCAAAACAATCAGGACTTCAATTTACTTTTCTAATTGTCTGACTCAGTTTGAGTCTCATTATAATCTGACTTGAATATGATTCAATTACAATCTACAATGTACAATTTACAATCTACAATCTATAATCTACAGTATTACAATTCAACATGAATCCATGAATCCAATTAGCAATCTATACAACTTGACTTAACCGGACCATGGATATACATTCTATTTACATGATTCTCCAGTTACGTCCATTTATATGATTCTACGGTTACATCCGTTTACTGATATCATGGTTTCGGTCAGTCATCCAATTATACAACCAATACAATTTACAATACAAACAAGACATCTCGAGGTTTAAGGGGTAGATTGGTACGGAAGGTGTTAGAAGTGGCACGAGACAGTAAGACTTAATATACCTAACATGAATCCAGTTGTAGTTGTACCATGGCATAAACGGTTCCTTGTACTATACTTCCTCTAGTCTCTGGCATATAGAGATTCCTCTCGTATACACTGGCATTCTTCTGTACCAAACTACAAACAACAGCGTTAACACAACAATATACTACAACTATAAAAGATATCTTCTTATTTTGTCTATTCTACTTCTCCCTTATCTTTGGGACTTACCGAGCGATCTGTTCGCTGACGACATTCTCTTTCTTTCTTCTTTGAATGTCGTCAGGTGATCTGGACCCGTCAGAGATCGAACCCAGCACTGAAGACTTGGACCAGTTCAGTGAAGACCCCGAGCTCTAGTCATTGTACACTTTCCATTCAGTACTTTTCATTTTTTGTTATTCCATTGTTTAGGCATTGCTTTTATTTCAGTTGTATTTACTTTCCATGCATTGTACAGAAAGAATGTGAATAAATAAAGTTGTTGTTTTTATTATATCTTGTCTCTTGTGCTTTACTTTTATATTGCTTAGATACGCTTAGCGTATTTACTTCACAGTAAATATGTAGCGGACCAGTCGCGTCCCCTTCGCCGTATACCGGGAAGCAGGGCGTGACAGGTTTTGTTGGCGGCCCATGCAAGGTCAGAGCTGTATGGAACCCTAAGCAATATAAAACATAAGAACCAGCAAGTAAAACATTCTTTACAATTCATACCTCTTGAATCTTATCATTTCATAAATTTTGAATCTGTCATAACCCAAAATTCTCTCACCTCTTTTACAATCTTACCAAAACCTTCACATCCTTTCATTCCTTCACACATTTTTCATACACTATCAAGTATTTCTAACACCTTGTAACACCTTAGCAGCCATAGAAGCCAATACAGTTGACCAAGGTAACACTAGTAAGCCCTTTTCATATTTTTAAATCCTTGCTCCATCTTTTTATACACTATCTATACTCCAGTCACCAAACTTTCCTTGAATCTGTTACACTTTCTTTTTACAAATTTCGAGGACGAAATTTTTATAAGGAGGGTAGAATGTAACAACCCTAAAATTCCTATACAACTTTTTGTACAAAAATTTTCAAAATCCATAAAAGGGTATTTATTGCTTGAACACAAGACTTAAGTAATTAATTAGCAATTTAATTACAAGAAGGAGTTTGTCGCTCATTGGTAATATCTTGCATTGCTGAACCAAGCCACCAGAGTTTAAATCCCATACCCCACATTATTTTTAATATTATTTTGTTTTAAAAATTTTTAGAAGTCCAACAGTCAACACGTGATAACTCCAAATTTTCTCACTACACCCACAAAAGTAAATGCACCAGTGAGCACCCTAGGAGACCCCCTACCTACCCATGCCTCGACTCGGCCCGACTCGGCCGGCGGACCGGCCGACTCGGGCCGGCTCCGCTGGCCAGACTCGACCGGACGGCCGAGTCGCCTGAAGGGAAACTGTGATTTTTCACATTCCCAACTCCCCTGCACACTCCATTTATTTGGATCGTTTCCAGAGAGCCCATTAACCATCATCTACTCCATTTTTAATGATTTTTTAATACATTTTTATATTTTTTTATTTAAAACCCTTCATCTGCCCTACCCCTAACCTAACCCTATAAATACCAACCCTACACACTACCCCCTCACCATAAACTTTGAGCCAACTCTCAAGAATTTTCAAGAAACCTTGTGTACTTTGAAAACGAGCACAAAGCGAAGCTACGGCGAATTTTCCGGCGAACTTCCGACGTCATCCTAGGAGCTCCCGGAGACGAAACGACGCACCGGCGACTCCTCCCGATCAATCTCCCTCTCTTTGTTGTCCTAAACCTGTAAGTCCCTAAATTCTACCTCTCTTTTCTTTTCTAAAATACGGATTTACAAAACCCGACGGAATCGGAACAAATCCGATTTCTGATTCGGTTTCTTTATGAAACTTCACTTTTCTTAATACAAGTATGCTTAAACCCATTCATGTTGACTATTAAACACTAATCAACCAAATTGATCAAGTTTCATATCATAAAATAATTGCTAGTTCATTTTACCATATTTTCATTTAAATACCACATAGTTTCGATTCTACATTCAACATTACAAAACTTGCTATACCTTTAAGTAGATCACGAGGTAACGACCTACCTCCTTACACACTCATATGCAATATAGCACGATACCCTCGGAAACTTAGAATACGGGAAAACGATACTTTTTCATTTAAATACCATAACTAATAAACCATTTTCTAAACGATTTAGTTTTTATACAAATCTTTGCAAAGCGCCGCTACAACCCATTTGGGGAACTCGATTGGGATGGTGCGGATTATCGCACATCCCTGGGCTTAGTAGTGCGAGATGCAGACCTCCGTAAGGAGCATTCGGTCTCGAGAGATTTAAATACGAAAATCTAAAGAAAATGAGATTTCTAAAAATATAATATATATTAAAAAATTATTTTCATATAAATATATGTATATTTATCCTTAAAATATCTATTTTGTAATAATATAAATATTCTACATTTTTCTAAAAATGTCACAAGAATCATTTTACACTAAAATACCATGAATTCCATACAAAATCAATATTACAAATAAATACCTTTATTTATGAAATTGGGATATTTTCACTAGAAATATCATAATATAAAATCTACATTCATTACAACTCTAAAGACGAATCATAAATACTTGGGGTGTACTTTGAAAAGTATATAAAAGTATTTTTATAAAAAATCCCTCAAGTTCTATAAATTACCCTAAGGACCCTAGTAAACATAGGTTTAAGCGGGACCAGTCTCTTGAGCCTCAAGGAGCCGGAGATATGGGTGCTTGCCTATCTAAGGTAGACAACTTAACAATGGTATTATCAATACGGTAATCGTCTTTGAAAAAGACACAAATCCTGCCGCCCATGTGCAGCGGTTACCGATAACATCAAAACAATCAGGACTTCAATTTACTTTTCTAATTGTCTGACTCAGTTTGAGTCTCATTATAATCTGACTTGAATATGATTCAAGTGCAATCTACAATCTACAATTTACAATCTATAATCTACAATCTACAGTATTACAATTCAACATGAATCCATAAATCCAATTAATAATCTATACAGCTTGACTTAACCGAACCATGGATATACATTCCATTTACATGATTCTTCAGTTACATCCATTTACATGATTCTACGGTTACATCCGTTTACTGATATCATGGTCTCGATCAGTCATCCAATTATACAATCAATACAATTTACAATACAATACAATACAAACAAGACATCTCGGGGTTTAAGGGGTAGATTGGTACGGAAGGTGTTAGAAGTGGCACAAGACAGTAAGACTTAATACACCTAACATGAATCGAGTTGCTGTTGTACCGTGGCATAAACGGTTCCTTGTACTATACTTGCCTCTAGTCTCTGGTATATAGAGACCCCTCTCGTATACACTGGCATTCTTCTGTACCAAACTACAAACAACAGCGTTAACACAACAATATACTACAACTTTAAAAGATATCTTCTTATTCTGTCTATTCTACTTCTCCCTTATCTTTGGGACTTACCGAGCGATCTGTTCGCTGATGACATTCTCTTTCTTTCTTCTTTGAATGTCGTAAGGTGATCTGGCCCCGTCAGAGATCGAACCCAGCGCTGAAGACTTGGACCAGTTCAGTGAAGACCCCGAGCTCTAGTCATTGTACACTTTCCATTCAGTATTTTTCATTTTCTGTTATGCCGTTGTTTAGGCATTGCTTTTATTTCAGTTGTATTTACTTTCCATGCATTGTACAGAAAGAATGTGAATAAATAAAGAAGTTGTTTTTATTATATCTTGTCTCTTGTGCTTTACTTTTATATTGCTTAGATACGCTTAGCGTATTTACTTCACAGTAAATACGTAGCGGACCAGTTGCGTCCCCTTCGCCGTATACCGGGAAGCGGGGCGTGACATCAAGGCAGTCCTGAATCATCATGGGCCAGTAGTAGCCCATTCTTTTGATTTTCAGTTTCATCCTTGGCCCGGCTTGATAAGAACCACAGAGTTCGTCATGAGTTTCTTGGACGACTCTCCTTGCTTCTTCCGCTCCCAGGCATCTTAGCCATAGGGAGTCGAACGATCTCTTATACAGAGCATCATTGACGAAGGCGAAAGACAGAGCTCGTTTCATGAGTTGATGTCTTGAGGATGCATCTTCATGTGTTTGACGGGATTTGAAGTAGTCTATAAAGACTTCTCTCCAATCCTTGGCATTTTTCAGGTCCTTTATTTATAGGGCCGTTTGCTTGGTCGCTTCCTTTTCTTCAAACGTCTCCGGAGATATTTCTGCTGGTGCAAGAACTCGACGGCTTTGTACAACGATTCTTACGTCATCGAATTTTTCGTCAGCCAGTTCTTTAGCGAGTTTAGCTAATGCATCCGCTTTACTATTCTCCGCTCGTGGTATGCTTTCCAGGGTGTAGGAAGGGATTTGAGTCAGCAATTGTTGCACTCTTTTGCCATATTTTACCAACTCTGGTTTGCACGTTTAGTAGTCACCGTTTACTTGACTAACGACCAACTGGGAGTCTCCATATATGAGAAGGTCTTCGTTTTCCATGTCGACAAAGATCTTAAGACCTGCTATCAAAGCCTCATATTCTGCTTCATTGTTTGTCCACAGCTTTGTTAAGGAAAAGGCAAAACGCATTATCCCTCCTTGCGGGGTCATGAAGATAAGGCCTACCCCCGATTTGATTATAGAGGTGGTGTGCTTTCTCTTCTTCATGGAAGATGCCCCATCGAAGTAGAGTTCCCATCGGGTATCACTCCGTCCTCTCTTCCTATCAATCGTGTCAAACACGTGCTCGTCCGGCAGTTCACAATTTAG
Source organism: Agapanthus africanus (assembly GCA_030015575.1). NCBI lineage: Eukaryota > Viridiplantae > Streptophyta > Magnoliopsida > Asparagales > Amaryllidaceae > Agapanthus > Agapanthus africanus. Next base: position 535,179,524 of record JASDDO010000010.1, on the reverse strand, counting down.
GGGTGAATCGGCAGGTATCGGATGCTCGGCAAGAAAGTTGCGATGGCCTGGCCTTTCACTGCTTTGAGGGGTCGATAGATTATCGAGAACTCCATCAAGAGGAAGGCCTATTTAGCGAGTCGTCCTATTAGTATGGCTCTTGACATCGAATACTTGAGAGGATCTACCTTTGATATGAGATGAACCTCATGCGCCAAAGCATTGTGTCTGAGCTTCGTTATCGCGAAGATTAACGCCAGGCAGTGTTTTTCGATAGGGGAGTAGTTGTTTTCTGCCCCCAGGAGAACTCGACTCAAATAGTAGAGGGCTCTCTCTTTCCCTTGGTAATTCTCCTGTGCCCATAGTGAGCCTAAAGAACCTTCAAGGGCGGTTGTGTACAACATGAGGGGCTTTCCCTTGACTGGGGCGGTCAGTACCGGCGGATTCTGCAGGTATTTCTTGATTTCATCCAGTGCGCTTTGGCATTTGCGATCCCAGACAAATGGGGTCCCCTTCTTCATTAAATGACTGTAGGGGCGGCATTTTCCGGAGAGGTTAGCTATGAACCGTCGGATATACGCGAGCTTCCCTTGGAGAGACCGCAGTTGCTTGAGAGTTCATAGCGGAGGCATTTCCATGATCGCCTTGATCTTCGACGGGTCTATCTCGATGCCCCGGTGTCGTACGATGAATCCTAAGAATTTGCCCGAGGAAACTCCGAACGCGCATTTCAGAGGGTTTATCTTCAGGTTGTATTTCCGAAGGCGCTGAAATACGATCTTCAGATGCTCTCAATGCTCCTCGTACGACTTGCTTTTCACCATGATGTCATCGATATAGCATTCGACGATTTCATGTATGAGTTCAACGATAATCTTTGTCATGGCCCTCTGATAGGCAACGCCGGCGTTCTTCAAGCCGAAAGGCATCACTTTGTAGTGGAATATTCCCAGGGGAGTCTGGAAAGCGGTATGCTTCTGGTCTTCGAGGTGCATCTTTATTTGATTGTACCCCGATGATCCGTCCATAAAGGAGAAGACTTCGTGAGTGGACGTGTTGTCTATCATCAGCTCGATAACCGGTACGGGAAAATCATCCTTCGGGCAAGCTTTGTTGAGGTCCCGAAAGTCTACGCAGATGCGCACCGTCCTATTTTTCTTCATCACTGGGATAATGTTGGCGATCCAGTCAGGATACTGAACTTCTTGGATAAAGCCGGAGTTGATTAGCTTCTTGACTTCGGCGTTGATGCTCATTTCAAGTTCGAGCCGCATTCTCCTGGGTGCTTGTTTGACTGGCTTGACGTCCGGGGATATCGCCAATTTATGCACAGCTATTTCCGGATCTAGCCCCGGCATCTCGGAGTAGTTCCATGCGAAGTAGTCTTTATACTGCATGAGCACGTCTCTTAGCGTAACTACCTGTTCTTCGGACAACAGCTCACTGACGAACGTAGGCCTCAGGTCGTTTGCCGTCCCCAAGTTGATTTTTCTTAGGTTGTCCGCAGTAGTATATATTCCATCTTCCAGCTCTTTTGGCGCTGGTGGAAGTTCTAAGATCAACTCATCTTGATCCTCGTTTTCGAAGCACCAGGAGAGGTTATCCATATTCTTGGGCACTTCTTCTTCTGACAGCGTTATCACATGAAAGGTGCGAGATCGTTTCCAAGACCGATTTTGATCTGGTTCTACTCTCTCCATATACGTTGCTTTTGGTATATGCTTTTGCGGTGGGGTTACCCTCTAACTGTTGGATAGAGCGAACCAGCCAAGTTGATATTGGTCTTCGACCCAGTTTTTGAAGGTGAAGCAGTCTTCAAGAGGATGTCCTGTCGCTCGGTGATAGGAGCAATAATCTGGGCGATGCACCTCATCTGCTTGTTCGAGGTGCTTGGACTCCAGGAGCGTCATCATCTGATGTTTCATAACGAGGTAGAATATCTTCCTTATCTTGTCTTGAGGAAAAGAATATGCTCGACCCATCCTTTTCGTTAGAGACGAATTCCGGCTGACCTTTTCTCGATCGCGTGGCTTCTTGGACCCGCTTTGCCGCTGTCGAACGTTTTTTCCGTTCTTTAGTTTATTTTTGCCTCCGCGTCGGGTCTTCTGTATGACGGGCTGGCAACGAAGGGCATATCATTCTCCGTAGCCCGATGAAGGAGGCGCTGCGTCCTGGCTTTCTCGTAAATGGCCATTTCATGGTTGTGGTCATCCCAGACCTTTGACCCGCTTCCCTTATTAGCTTGTCCATCTATTCTTCAAATGACGGACTTGGCATTTTTACGGCAGGATCTCTTTTTGGTTCAATCGCAGTGTCTTCTAACAGAGCATCTCCTTCTTCGTTGAAGTCATGTATAACGTAGCAGCCATGGAATCTCTCCCGTTTCTTGGATCGAACATATCCAAGCCCGATCGTTTCCATTCTCCTGTTGGGCAATTTTTGCTGAGTTCCGGGGACGTTCCAGATCCTGTTGTAGAACTGAGCTTGTCGAACAGTCTGTTTGAAGGGTACAACCTTGCGCCTTAACAGCCTTTTTAATCCTTCTGTGTAGTATCTGGGCAGACGAATATGCTGGAGCCTGTCAAGCGTAGAATCGGCACCCTGCCAGATTTCTTTTTCCACTTTGGTTTCCGCGGATCGATAAAAGAGGATCGCCTTTTCATCTTTTCGTTTGGGAGGGACGTAGAACGTCTGCATTTCTTGCACACTATAGGTATCAAGTGCATCGAGCTCTTTGTTATGCTTTTGCGGAACCATGGCGATTTTTAAACTCTGATCATCTCCAGTGAGGGCCTGCACCGATGGACAGACCGAGAACACTGCGTTGACTTCGTCTTCAGAGTCACTGCTAAAAACCATAATAGGGGTAGATGATCCCGGCTTGTTGCATTGGGGCGGCCCCGAATAGACTATCTCTTCTTCCTCCTCGGTATCGCTCCCGAAGACCGGAATAGTGGTGATAGATTTTTGCTTATTCTCCGGTTTATGGCATCTTTCCGTGTCTTCAAAGTTTGGCAGGAAATACTTTGCATCCTTGTATTTGCGGACTTCATTCACGAAGAATGGGTTTAACTCCCCTGTTACGGTGTACTCGAGACCATCCTTAAAATACTTCATACACTGATGTTGTGTAGAAGGGATGATGTTGTACTCGTGCAACCAAGGCCTACCGAGCAAGGCGTTGTAGCAAGTCTTGGCGTCAATGACGTGGAACTTGATGTCAGTGACGAGCGACCCGAAGCGTAATGTCAGTATCACAGACCCGAGTGTCCGTGATGACTGGGAGTCAAACCCGGAGATGGTGATTTTATCTCGAGTTAGGTACTGCACGCTCATGCAAATTTCCTTTAGCACCTTCACGTTGAGAAGGTTGACAGAGGACCCGTTGTCAACTAGGATCTTCCCTATCTTGATGTCATGGCAATACCCGGAAACATATAGGGACGGTTTTGCTCACACGTTCCGAGGAGGAGGTCCTCGTCTCTGAAGGTGATGTCGGCTGTGTGCACTTCTTTTAGCTCGTCCTTCATCTTTTCTTCGGCAAGGAAGGCTTGAAACTACCCAGGGTCCTGTAACGCCTTGATTAGAGAATCTCATGCATCTTTAGACAAAAGAAGGGCATCCAAGATCCTCAGTTGCGAGGGTATCTTCCTCAGGTATGCCAGGACATTGTAATCCACTTTGCTTTTCTTGGGCGGATCCTTGGCTGCGAGCTCTTCGGCGACTCGCTCATCGAGGGCGATATCCTCGGGGACTTTTTCCTTCCCTTTATCTTTTTTGTTCGATCCCTTGTTTGCGGGTCCGAGATTCTTTTCAGGTAACGTGCGGTTACGCTGCTGAATGTTCTCACAGTTCTTCGTCTCTTCCTCTTTTCCTGAGGTGGATTCTTTGAAGAGAGGGCCGAGAGATACTTCTTCGTCAGAATCACTTCCAAAGGTGAGAACTTGCAATTCCCTGGCATCGACCATGTGACAGTTGCCGGCAGCTCTTTTATGCTCATCTGTCATGATTCTCCACTCCCGACGAGCCTTGCGCTTTATCCGTTTGAAATGTTGTCGGTGAGCGACGTACCCTTGCCACCACTTTTTAAAAGCCATGCACTCTTCAGTAGGGTGTGCAATCCTCTGGTGGTATAAGCAATAGTTAGGATGTACGTCTGCTTCGTCAAGGTGCGTATCCTCGGGGATATCATCTTTGGGCGGTGGCAGCTTCATTCCCATGGACAAGGTTTTGGCAAACCTTTTCATCGTCTTAAACTTGCTTTTGTTTGCCACATATGCACTTTGATATGGTTGGAGTGTTTCACGATTTATCTCTACCATGACTTCTTCAAATTGACGCCGACGCCTGGCCCTTTCGAATATGGCCATTTCACGTTGCTGATCAGCCTTGCTCTTCTGACAGGCTTCGTTCTGCAGCATGTTGATCATCTCGTCAGACGGTTCTAAGGGTTCTGGCTCCGATCCTGCCTCCAACTCCTCTTTGTTGTCTTCTAATGCCGAATGAGCTTCTTCTACATTTAGTGACGAGTGAGAGATCATGTGACAGCTTGCCATATAATCCTCAGATTCTTCTGACGAGTCATCTTCGTCGTTATTGTCGTTATCTCCACTCTCAAGGATATTGTTGGGAAATTCTTGGAGTGTGACCGGGGTTCGCGCCTTTTGGTTATATTCCTCCAATGCGTCAATATGTTTTTGCAGGTCCGTGCGCTTGTCATCAGGCTTTACGGGCTTTTTGATCTTCTTCTTCCTTTTCGAATATTTTGACGGCTGGGCCTGGGCGTTTTGCCCATCGTTACCAATTCTTGGCGTCGGGCGCGGCTTCAGCATTCCCTCAATGACCTTGGGTTCCAGCGGACTTTTCCACCTGATCGCCGGGCATGTTTGAAGATCTTTCAGCATTCTTTTTGTTTTGGCTGAAAGAGCGACCTTCCATGGAGCTTCTTCTATAAATGAGCATGATGCCTCCAGCGTGTCTACCCTTTTAGGAGCGTGCGGCTGGGGCGGGCTTACTTTCCAATTCTCGGACAGTGCGAATTTGCCCTGTTGGTATTGGTCCTCAATCCAGCCTTTAAAGACGAAGCAATTTTCGATTGGATGGCCTACTAATCGGTGGTAGGAGCAGCAATTGGGATTGTTGACGTCACTTGGCTGCAGTGGGTGTCTCGGATCTGGTAGAGTGATGAGCCTATTACGCACCGCCAGTTCGAACAGTCTCCTTATTTTATCCCGAGGGAATGAGTAAGGAAGCTTTAACTTTTCGTTAATAAATCGTTGTCGGTCGTTTTGGCGATCAGTGGTTTTAGACCACTCGGCCGTTGCTGAGAATTGGCGACAAAGGTCGCTTTCCCTTTCCCCTTTTCATTCCGAGACTCCGTCTTTGAAGGGGAAGGCCTATGGCCTATCTGGTCCATTTGGGCCAGCTTATCGATCAAGGCCTGGAAAGTGGTCGACTTGAAGAACATCATAAACTGGGAGATGGTCACCTGCGGATCGAGGGTTCCCATAAACATGCCTACTGCAGGAGCCTCTTCTATGCGTTGTTCGCACTTCGACCATAGGTTCCGCCACCGTATCGCGTACTGAACCCATGTTTCTCCAGGCTTCCCCCTGGCATTGATCAATACCGTGATTGGGGTGCGTTCTCTAGCGCTTGCGAAATGCTGGGTGAATAGCAACTCCATCTCCATAAAAGTTTTGATGGAATCGTTGGGAAGTTCTGAATACCATTCGAACGCCGTCTCCGCCAAGCTGCCGACGAATTGGCGAAGCAATAGCTTATCGTCACCTCCAGTGTTGCCGCATAGAGCCCTGAACTGGACGACATGCCAGTGGGGGTTGCATGTCCCCTTATATACAAGAAATTTAGGGATTGTGTATCCTGGCGAGTACTTAATCTGATCGTACCAGCTGGGATAGGGTCGCCCAGTTCTGACAACTTGGCCAGCAGCTTCGTTCACTAAATAGGCTTATATCTGTTGAGCTATGTAATCATCGAGTGGAGCTTTCGAGATTGTTTCCTCCTTTGCTGCTGAAAAGGCCGAAAGGGGGTTTGACGTCTCCCCTCTATCGTCTTCGATTACTATTGGCGGATCTTCGGCTGGAGGGTCTGACTGGATCATCATGCCCACCATATCCTGGAACAATAGCGCCATTTGTTTTATATTGGCCGCTTGTTCCGCTGCCTCTTGATCTTTCTATTCTAAAATCCTCTGGAGGAACTCGGCATCGGTTTCCTGTTCCTGGCGTTGATCCGACGATACTTCGGGGCTTTCCTTATGTCCCGTAAGTGTAGCCATCTTCGTTAACATCTCCTGGAGCTTCTGTTGTTGCTCCTGAGATTTTGTTACCGATCGGGTGAATGGTCGATGACCCCCAGAGGCACGGCTCTCCTCCTTCCTGGAAGCCATATAAACAGTATGCACCACCATGCCCCCAGACTTGGAGCGTCTGGGTTCAGTGCCCTTGAGATTCGTCGTAGGCATAGGGATCTTCCCCGCCCTCCTCTTTTTATGGATGATTGAAGTTGAGAGGGCTGCTGCAGTAGGCACCTGAGCAGACGATACTTTGCGTGGCATGGCAGAGGGATGGTCCTCTTCCTGTTGAGTCTTCATCTTCTTCTGTTGGCGGGAATGGTCCTTGTCGATCACAGAATCCTGGACTCTCCGCCAGACCTTTTGGATTTTGGAAGACAGACGCTGAGGGGGCTGCTCCGGCTTCGACTTTGTAACATTCTCCATAGGTGGAGGAGATCTTTTCAATACAGCGGTGGGAGAATTCTTGCGGACCCTCTTGAGTGGTTAAAACCTGTTCCCAGTTGGAACAACAGCATCGACTTCAACCATCGGAGCTGGTGGAGTCAATCCAGAAGGGGAACAGCCCCCAGCTTTCCTCACTCGGCGCCAGTGGCGACGTCGAGCATGTTTTGCAGACGGCACTGGCTTAGTTACGGGGGTGGCTTCATCATACCCCCTATTTTGGCGAAGGGTTGCTGTTGGTGCCAGCCTATCAAAGACTGACGTTCGCTGAGAAGGGATGGTCAACCTATCGAAGACAGACTTTCGAGCAGGGGTAGCAGCTTTGGTGACTTCGCCTAGAGCAGGAGTTGGCACGGCCAGTATTGTGAAGACCGACCCCTTAGCAGGAGAAGCCCCTCCGACGATTTCATTTACTGGAGCAGGGATGGCTATCCGTTTCGGGATAGCCCCTTCAGGTAATGCGGGCTTCTTCACGGGCCCATTGGAGCTTTGGCCCAGTCTATTAAAGACCGAGGCGTTGGATTTGGGCAACCCGTTGAGAGGGGCCGCGATAGTTGTAAGCCGATCGAAGACCAACTTGTTTGGAGCTTCTTGCGATGGCACTGGGGCATTAAAGCTCATTGGTGGGAGCATGGTCCCGAAGAACAGTCCAGTGGTGGCCTGAGTCATCTGTTCCACTGGCATCGCGAAAATGAAGGCCGCTTGAGGCCCGTAGGTCACTCCTCCTGCGAGGACGAAGTGGGAGTTGTTGCAATTGTTGCAGCTGGAGCAGTTAGAAGCCATTGATCTTCTTTTTCTGCATGGAGCAAAACACCAAATCTTAGTACCTCGACTCCATGGGCAACCACTTTAAACCGTGATTCGTTCGCGAACACGACACACGGAGTGTGGAGTGGAAAGAGGAAAAGGTCCCACCGGGCATGCCAGAATCTGTTCTCCACCGAAAACAGGAGACGAAACCGCATAGGTTCGTCTTGCCTGAATTTGGGGGCAGATGCTATTTGGTTTTATTCGTCCACCTCTCCGAATATGCCAAGTTGATTTATAGCACCGTGTATCGGAGGTTTAGACGGATGCGGCCATTGTAACAGACTTTATCAGATTCACCCTCGTTTGAGGGGTTTTTGATTGTGGGGACGCTCTTCCCTGCAGGCGCAAGCCCCTGCAGTTAATTACGCTACCGCATCATGGTAACAACTTTCTCCTTCTCCAGATGGTCACTTCATGTCGTGTGTGTTTATTTTATTTTTGGTTGCCCGTGGATTGTATACGGAGACTAATTTTTGTTGTCGCCCGTAGGACGTAGATTGGTCCAAATCCGTATTTTCTTAGATTTGGGTTTGATTTGGGTTTAAGGATCGTTAATCTCATTGTGATTAAGATTAACTTAAATATTTGTTGAGGATGCGTTAGTCTAATTTTAGACTAAAATCTACTCAACAGGATTTTGGGATCATTTAGATCCAACGAAAGAGTATTTGGACTCTAACGTTTTAGTTTAGAGACATTGCGGTTTATAAGTTTAAGGACATCATAGTCCTTAAAGTTTAAGGACATCATAGTCCAGTTTAAAGACGTCATAGTCTATGTAGTTCTGGTTCAACCATTTGGGGATGCGCCAAAAGTTATTGGTTATTGGGACCCTCCATCTTTCTGAAGACGTTAAAGAATTACCACGACATATATCAGAGGTATGAAAAGATGTACCCTTGAACCAATGTTGGTTGGGAGATCTATAGTCAAGTTTGGGACTAAAATCAGCTAAAAATATTTATGAGCATATAGGCTCAATTAATCTGAATTAGGGGTCTATGGCCAACTTGGGCTCGGCCCACTCAGTTAAAATACTGAACATTTATTTGATCTCAACCCTTTTTATTTAACATTGCTGAGCATTGGTTTTGGTTGTGACAAATTTTTTTGTTTTTTATTGAGTGTTGGGCACTCATTCTGGGGCTTTATTTAAAGAACAATTCATGTTTTCTCAGCGCACACATGAGGAGCACGTGGCGCGCTTGGCGCTGAGCACCAGTCTTAGAGTGCTAAGGCGCTTCCTGTGAGATAGCGCACACGTGAGGAGCACGTGGCGTGCTTGCCGCTGAGCGCCAGTCAATGAGTGCAGAGCGCTCTTTATAAAATAGCGCCCACGTGAGGAGCACGTGGTGCGCTTGGCGCTGTTAGTGTTTATGCCCTAGAAGGCCATTACTGTATCATACTAGTTTGTATATTACTTAATGGAAGCTTGGGATATTCACATGTATATAACAGTCTTGCTAAACATGGTAGTATGCTACTTGGTTTTTCTATCTTAATATGTGAGTGTACGTATTGATAGAGCTCTTAGGATCTTGCTTGTCTACCAGCGTTGTGATGGCAGTCACACTAGTGGGGGCTGGGTAGTCTACAAGCACATCCTTATTCAGGTCCCTGGTCGTTGGATTATCGAGACAGAGCATCGATACTCCGGAGTAGACTGGTGTGTACGCTTCTCATCCCAGTTGGGGAGATGGTCTGTCCCACAGCCGTCAGTACGTCGTACTGGAGATAGTATGCAGGTGCTCGTTAGGTTACGGGTACACCGGACATGACTCACAGGGAACTGTTGGTTGGTTTGATACCAGTCGTCAGTGAGCAGTTCCCAGGTGACATGAGTACAGCTTAGTCCGCAGATTTGACACTGCTACTTCGCCTCGAGTGTGTCCCACTGTTCTTAGATTGCTACCCTACCACGGCTCAAAGGAGTCATGCAAACAGGTAGCAGTTGGGTGCAGTCCCGAGCACTTGGAGGCAGTGGCGGTTAGACAGGATTCGTCCCTCCCAGTATTGGGAGTAGATATCGTGCTGTGTCAGAGAGCCATTACGCAAAGTCCCTGGCCAGGGCAAGCGAGATTTGCTGGTAGGTTTCAGTAGTTTCTCAGGGTGTAATGGGCTTCACTCCGACACGACTTATACCGCTATTAGGGGACTGACGCTTGCCGCCCCCTAGGCCCGATATGCGATAGTCTTGGACGAACGGACCGGACTGTATGGAGATTGTCACATCAGACTCAGTAGGAGTTCGGATGGGTTTCCTCATCGGCCTTCTTATCGACAACTACCTGGGGACCGTTACGTACAGCTAGTGCCGCTTGTGGTCTGTGGTTAAACCCACTGCCAGCGTAGTAGTCGAGTCTCTAGAGTCCCACACAGAGAGTTTCCTATTCCAGGCGAAACGATATAGAGGTTGCATGGTTTTGCGACAAAGGGTTCGGACGCATACGTGCGTTTACGCACGTACGACTTTCGGACAGTTTTTACCAGTCGGCTTTGGTTTAAGCCAGTTACTGGTATCCGGTTATTGGATTTTTACAGTCTAAAGTTTTTCCGTATTTTTGCGGATCGGAGGGGCGTTCTCGTAATTGTGCGAGAAGCTTCTAGAAGATATGACTAAGGAGGTTACTTTGGATAAGATTGTGAGTCATGAGGGTGATTCATCATTATCTTTATTGCACCATAAATGATAATGACACATGCTTAATGAATCACCACTTTGCATTTATGAAGCATGCTTATTCATCACATTTATTCATTTATTCTTTAAATGAGAATGCTTCATAATATATTATGATACTCACTATCTCATCTCATTATCATTATCATCTTCTCTCTCCTCAAGCTCCCATCTTCAAACCCTAATCCTTACACCTCATGAGTTGAGATCAAAGGATTAGAAAGACTAATCAATCCATAACCATCACTCTATTTCATTCTAGCTTCTTTGATTAGCAATCCAAGAAGGTTAGTTGCCTCAAGTTTAGAGGCTAAGCTTGGAGTTTTGCTCTCGGGTGGATCGTCTACTACCTAGAGAAGGCCGAGGAGAACAAGGAGATCGTAAAGACGAAGGACTAGTTTCGATAGGTATAATCCCTAAGCATAGTAGTTTAGTATAACTATATGTTTAGTTAGTTATCGTTTAGCTTCGATTTAAGCGGTTAGTCGATGTTCGTTCACTAAACAAGATCGTTTTTGAAATTTCCGCCTCCCCACAAGTACTGGGGTATAGTACATCGACTTACAGTGGTATCAGAGCCTCGCTAAACAATAAATAACTTAATTGCAAATTTGTACGAATTTCGAACGAAAAAACGAAGCCGGAAAACCCTAAATCTGTCAAGTTTCTGTCGAGTTTAAAATGATGTCCAAAAATTTTTCAGGTAGGTTCAGAGAGCTTAGAAAGACACCAGAAGAACACACAAAAAATTTGGTGCCCTAAATCGTCTACGGAGCCGCGGATCCGCGGTGCATAGCACTGTTGCCGCCGCGGAACCGCCGCCGTTTAGACGATTCAGGGACCCATTTTTATTGTGGTGGTTCTGTAACACCCGAGCCCAATAATACTATGTATATTACTAGTTGAGGGTTATTTATTGCTATTTCCAATTTTCCTGATTTTCTGGTGTTTATTGCTAAATTTTACCCGGTTAAGTCATTTTGGCACATAACAAATTTTAACTCCGAAAGTGAAATTTAAGATGTCCATGTTGGCCTACTCGTCGCCACTAGTCGCGTGGTAGCATCCGCGTGTCGAGATTCCGTTCCGTTTGGCTAAACGGGCAAGTTTGGGCGACTACGCGCGCGTGCAAGTGTCCGACTTGGGGGCATGCTTTTTAATCATAAAACATTTCATTTTAAAATTTGGAACCCGCTTAAAATCCTATAATTTGAATTTGGAATATTTGGGCGCAAACCGGGCGCGATTTGAAAATGTTTCATTTTGAGCCAAAATGGCCCATTTGAATTTAATATCTAATTCTAATCTTTATTATTTACTAACAGCAAATCCTTCACGAATCCTATTAAAATCTCTTCTTTAAATCTTTTAAATTTCCTTTTCCTAACATCCCAACCAATCGCGAGCCTTGGTTTCCCCGTGTGGACCCCGCTCTCTTTTCCCCAGTCTCTCTCTCTCTCCTCCCTCAATCTCTCTCAATCTCTCTCTCTCTTGCCCATCAGTCTCTCTCTCTCCCCTCTATATATATATTCGCATGCAACGCCGCCTCCTCCCCATTAACCCATTACGAGAAACCCCACGCGAACCCTAACCCTAGCTCACGCAGATCTCACCGCCGGCCTCCTCGCGACCTCGCCGTCGCCGCCCTCACCACCACGACCTCCACCGCACCCACCTGCCCTCTTCCTCCCGTTCGCCCGCTCCTTCCCGCGCCTGCAACCCTTCTCCCCGACGCCTCCATCCCCTCGCAACCTCACCGTCGACGTCGCCCATCGTCGTCGACGACCCCACGACTCCCTTTCACCCTACTCGACCCGACCTCGTCGTCGTTCCCTCCTCCCCTCGCCGGAAAAGCAAACCCGAGCCTTCATCCTTCGCCTGCACCTTCCCTGTTCGCCGGAGAAGCGCGCCGGCGACCTCGTCGACGCCACCTCCGACCACCTCCCTCTCTCCCACGATCACCAAAGCCGACCACACTCTTCCCCACTCGCCGCAGCCCCCTTTTCCAGCGACCCCGAGCCTTTTCAGCCGTCCAGCACCCTCGCCGCACCTCCTGTTCACCGCCGGTGGGTTCATCGCCGTCGGGCCCGTCATAGTTACCCCTGTTCCTCCTCTGTAAGCATCACTTTACTTCCTTTGGTGCGAAATCCCGTTGATCTTGTATGTTATCTTATTGCTAACCTGTTGCCGTTAACTTTTGCCGGAATCCGACCGTGCCGGCTGACGAACCCGACGCTCCAGCGAAGCCCCCTGGTCCGTGTGATTCCAGTGACCTCTGTTGGGACTCGATCCGTGGCCCGTGCTTCCGTATCGTGGTTTCTACCGACTTTGCATCCGCGTTTCGGTTTGCGGAACCGCCGAGGCAAGTATCCGAATACTTGCTTTAACATGCTACAAACTTAATAATCTTGTTATATGTTATAACCACACGACTTGATGACAATTACAATCATCCGTAATGTTAAACCATTGTAGTTGCTACTTGTAGTTAACCGGTATGCTTTTAATCAACACCTTAACTAATTAACCAATCTGGCACATCCTTGCCTAAATTGCTAGATCATCCTCACTTCATTTGTTAAAGCCCCTCATGAGGCATTTATTATACTTAGTTCAAATACTGTAACTCCATTATGCATATTATTGATATTGTTCGTCTTGTGGCTGTTGCACCTCAAAGGTGCGTAAACCGGATTAATATGAAAATACAAACATCACTGTGTTCACATAGAATAATATTTGTTATTTACTGTTTCCTGCTACTGTTCATTATTTGTTGCTATACCTGTTATCATCATATACCTGATTGCGTTACATATTGACCGATCTTGATACACCTGACACTTGTACTGATACACCGGACACAACACCCTGTACATATCGACTCTACCTGTTGAAAGTAACCTGACCTGTTACCTGATCTCATGCCTAATGCCGACAGACCTAACCATTCCTGCTGTCGATCCAGACAGACCTACCTTTACTTGACTTGTGTTGGCATTAGTCCTTGACTACTGAATACCTGACTGACATACATAGTTTGGGGGTATGGGGAAATCAAAGGTGAAACCGACTTGTAACTCAACAGTTCGATACATTGTTCTGATCAGTCTTACGGGCTTGGCCAGCTCCGGAGTGTTGATGCTGACAACACTCATCCATCCTACTACCTTTTACTGCTTAGCGGCACGTCTCGGATTCAGCCCCGAGAATCATGACCGTGGTCCCGGGCACGCACGGGATACTATTGAGTTACATCGACGATTCATCAATTGGTTTCAAAGACTATAGAGTAGAAAACCTGATAGGACAGTTTAGTCACTACTGCGCATTACCCTGTTTATTACTTCTTATTACTGCTTTATTCATGTTCATGCTTGCATTGTTTATCACCATGTTTATGCTACATTACTTGATATCATGACGCGCTGACGTCTGGGTTTTGCATGGCCCAGATTCCGTGCCCTTGACGTCGACCGAGCAGGAGTACTTCAGCCAGCAGGCTGAACTGTGAGTTCTTTAGAGTTTAGTTCATTTATGTCATTTCATTTCCAGATGTGAGCCCGCATTATGGGACATACTGTTTATTCATTGTATTGGATCATTAGCTTCCGCACTTATTGTTTATTGATTCTTGTTATTATGGACTTGGACATGTATTAGTTTAGTTTATTTTACTGTTCTTGATATCTTTACAACCGTAATGTGACTGTGGGCGGATACTTCCTACCCACAGGTAGCATGGTTGGCTATGTCACGTGCCCAAATCTTGCGTACTCTGGGAAGCGGGGCGTGACATGGTTTTATGGTATCAGAGCCATAGGTTAATTGGGTTGATTCTTTGTAGTTGGGTATCGCACCCGATACACGAATCAGAATACCCTTGATTAGGAAACATGTCCTGCCACTTTGACCGTTTTACCATCCTTGAATCATTCTTCCGGACCATGTCGACATGCAAACTTACTTTGCATTGTCAAACTTGAAAACCTAACTTCTTGTTATCTCTAGGACTTAGGCGACTTGGGTGGAGTTAAGTAATTGCGGCTATGATACCGCGGCATAGCTACAATGCGGCACTCTATTTAAGTATCTTGGAGTTCTAGCCTTGATTCACATTCAGAATCTATCATCATGCTAATGCTGGGTGTTTTGAGTTCAGGATTATGACAGGTAAGAAGTTGAAGACGTACCAGAGGCGTGTGAACGAAGCCGCCATGCTTGGAGTGATAAGAGAAATGCTGGAAATCAAAGAAACAGACCGAGCTGATCCAGCAGCAAGCGGACTTGTTTCAGGAAGGTTTGCAGATCGTTCAGCAGTCTGTAAACGATGTTGGAACTAGACCAGTTGACCGAGTAAGGACCGTAGCAGATTTCAGACTTTTGGATCCGTCTACTTTCACTTTTCTGGAGGAGCCGTTGCCAGCCGAGCAGTGGCTAGTAGACACGGAGAATTTACTGATTGCGGCACAGATCCCAGACGACAAGAGAGTTGATGTGGTGCGCATTCAGCTGGTGGATTACGCCCGAGAGTGGTGACTGGTGGAGGAAACCCGCTTGTCCAAGCCAATCAGTTGGGCGGATTTCTCTAAAAGTTTCTTGGAAAAGTTCTTCCCGCGGACTGCACGGGAGGAAATGGAGGAGAAATTTATCGGACTAAGGCAGAATGGAGCAACCGTGGACGTGCGTGCAGCGGAGTGGACGAGACTCAGTAGTCTCGCTGGACCTTTCGCGACCAACGATGCAGACAGCAGTTGCGGTAAGGAAGCAGTTCTGTCGGGCCGGTCGAGTTTAGGGCTAGGCCGACGAACATTGTTCTTGCGGCTATGGTAGTGGATAGTAATGAAGAGCCGGCAGTTGTCCGCAACTTTATGGATGTATTTGCAGATATTTCGGGCTTACCGCCAAAGCGAGATGTGGAGTTCGCGATTGACCTTATTCCTGGTGCAGCGCCAGTATCAAAATCCTTTTATCCGATGGCACCGGTGGAATTGGAAGAAGTTAAGAAACAAGTTGGTGAATTGCTCGAGAAAGGATGGATTCGAAGCAGCAACTCACCTTGGGGAGCTCCAGTTCTTTTAGTAAAGAAGAAAGACGGCACGAGAAGAATGTGCATCGATTATCGAGAATTAAACCGGGTGACTATTAAGAACAAGTACCCGATCCCTCGCATTGGAGAACTTTTTGAGCAGCTTAGTGGCGCGAGGGTATTCTCGAAACTGGACTTGCGATCAGGATATCATCAGGTCCGAGTGAAGGCAGAAGACATTTGCAAGACGGCGTTTCGGACTCGGTATGGGCATTTCGAGTATTTAGTGATGCCCTTCGGAGTGACTAATGCGCCGGCAATATTTATGGACTTGATGAACAGGAACTTTTCACCGTTCTTGGACCAGTTTATTGTGGTATTCATTGACGACATTCTGGTGTACTCGAAGAGTCCGGAGGAGCATGCTGAACACTTAAGGATCGCACTGCAAACGCTGAGACAGGAGAAATTATTTGCGAAGATGAGTAAGTGCGAATTCTGGTTGGAAGAAGTGAAGTTTCTGGGGCATGTCGTGTCGGGCGATGGAATCGCCGTTGATCCAGAGAAGATTGCAGCAGTTCGAGATTGGCCTGTTCCAAAGAATGTTGCAGAGATAAGAAGTTTCCTTGGACTCGCCGGTTACTACAGAAGATTTGTGGAGAACTTCGCTCGTGTAGCTGAGCCGTTAACCAAGCTTACGCGTAAGGAGGTACCGTTTGTTTGGACAGATGGATGTGCATTGGCCTTCAAGACGTTGAAGCAGAAGCTGATAACCGCCCCTATCCTAACCGTACCGGATGATTCAGGAGGACTGGTGATTCACAGCGACGCATCTGGAAAGGGATTGGGATGTGTTTTGATGCAGAATGGGAAAGTCGTCGCTTACGCATCGAGGCAGCTGAAGACTCATAAGCAGAACTACCCGACTCATGACTTAGAGCTTGCAGCCGTGATCTTCGCCCTGAAGATTTGGAGACACTACCTGTTGGGCGAGAGAGTTGAAGTCTGTACGGATCATAAGAGTTTGAAGTATGTGTTCACTCAGAAGGAGTTGAACATGAGGCAACGCAGATGGTTGGAGCTGATGGCCGACTACGACCTTGATCTTAAGTATCATCCGGGGAGAGTTAACGTCGTGCCAGATGCGCTAAGTCAGTTATTGACTGCACAGAGAGAGATCATTGCGGATTTTTTCGGAGATTTGACTTGGAGGTTGTGCTACCGCGTGCTACAGGACAGTTGATGCAGTTACAAGTACAATCGTCCTTAATTGAGAAGATTAAAGCGGCGCAATCGCAGGATCCTAGACTGCAAAAGTTTCGAGAGCAGGTTGGAGCCGGACTACGAACCGATCTACTGATCCATGAGGATGGTTCGTTGAGATATGGTAGCCGTCTTTGTGTGCCAAAAGGAGATGTGCGTGAAGAGCTTGTGAAGGAGGCACACAGTTCAGCTTACTCTGTACATCCAGGAGGGACCAAGATGTACCAAGATATTCGACAGCATTTCTGGTGGGAAGGTATGAAACGGGAAATCGCTCGCTTCGTGGCTAAGTGCTTGGTGTGTCAGCAAGTCAAGGCTGAACACCAAAGGGTTGCTGGTTTGTTGCAACCACTTCCGATTCCTCAATGGAAGTGGGAACATATGACCATGGATTTCGTGACGGCTTTACCGCGGAGTCCAAAGGGCAACAATGCAGTATGGGTGATTGTCGATCGGTTGACCAAGGCAGCTCACTTTATTCCGTTTCGGGTTGGTCAATCGACAGAGACTTTGGCAGAGCGGTACATGCAGGAGATTGTCAGATTGCATGGAGTACCGGTAAGCATCGTGTCCGACCGGGACACTCGGTTCTTGTCACACTTTTGGAGGAGTTTACAAGAAAGTTTGGGGACTCGATTGAAGTTCAGCACAGCTTATCATCCCCAAACTGATGGACAATCAGAGAGAACGATTCAGACCCTTGAAGATATGTTGAGGGCTTGCATGTTGGACTTCAAAGGTTCTTGGGAAGATCATCTACACCTGGTGGAGTTTTCGTACAACAACAGCTTCCAAGCAACAATTCAGATGGCCCCGTTCGAAGCATTGTATGGTCGTAAGTGCCGTTCACCTGTATGTTGGGATGATGTGGGTGAACGAAGGTTGCTAGGGCCAGATTTAGTGGTACAGACAGTTGAGAAGGTGAATACAATCAGAAAGCATATGAAGGCAGCTCAAGACAGACAGAAGAGTTGGGCCGACACGTCAAGAAGACCTCT
The DNA here is from genome assembly GCA_030015575.1 of Agapanthus africanus. Classification (NCBI taxonomy): domain Eukaryota; kingdom Viridiplantae; phylum Streptophyta; class Magnoliopsida; order Asparagales; family Amaryllidaceae; genus Agapanthus; species Agapanthus africanus. The sequence continues at coordinate 535,162,005 of JASDDO010000010.1, read as the reverse complement.
AGAGTTCGCCGTGGGCGATTTGGTATTCCTGAAGATATCACCGACTAGAGGGGTGATTCGATTTGGGAGTCGGGGAAAGCTTAGTCCCCGATTCGTTGGACCCTTCGAGATATTGGAGCGTGTCGGAGAGGTATCGTACCGGTTGGCGTTACCATCGTCATTAGCAGGAGTTCATGATGTATTTCATGTGTCTCAACTACGGAGGTATGTTCGTGATGAGACCCATGTTTTGGATCACTCGGAGTTGACCGTTCGGGAAGACCTGACTTTTGAGGAGCGACCAGTCGAGATCACGGATCGAAGAGAAAAGGTTCTTAAGAACAAGGTTATCCCTCTTGTGCTAGTTTCTTGGGGTAACCGATCGCATGGAGAATCTACTTGGGAGCGAGAAGACGAGATCCGGCAGAAATTCCCTCATCTTTTTCAGTAGTTAGTTATCTTGTATTCTTGGAATTTCGAGGACGAAATTCTTTTGTAGTTGGGTATGATGTAACACCCGAGCCCAATAATACTATGTATATTACTAGTTGAGGGTTATTTATTGCTATTTCCAATTTTCCTGATTTTCTGGTGTTTATTGCTAAATTTTACCCGGTTAAGTCATTTTGGCACATAACAAATTTTAACTCCGAAAGTGAAATTTAAGATGTCCATGTTGGCCTACTCGTCGCCACTAGTCGCGTGGTAGCATCCGCGTGTCGAGATTCCGTTCCGTTTGGCTAAACGGGCAAGTTTGGGCGACTACGCGCGCGTGCAAGTGTCCGACTTGGGGGCATGCTTTTTAATCATAAAACATTTCATTTTAAAATTTGGAACCCGCTTAAAATCCTATAATTTGAATTTGGAATATTTGGGCGCAAACCGGGCGCGATTTGAAAATGTTTCATTTTGAGCCAAAATGGCCCATTTGAATTTAATATCTAATTCTAATCTTTATTATTTACTAACAGCAAATCCTTCACGAATCCTATTAAAATCTCTTCTTTAAATCTTTTAAATTTCCTTTTCCTAACATCCCAACCAATCGCGAGCCTTGGTTTCCCCGTGTGGACCCCGCTCTCTTTTCCCCAGTCTCTCTCTCTCTCCTCCCTCAATCTCTCTCAATCTCTCTCTCTCTTGCCCATCAGTCTCTCTCTCTCCCCTCTATATATATATTCGCATGCAACGCCGCCTCCTCCCCATTAACCCATTACGAGAAACCCCACGCGAACCCTAACCCTAGCTCACGCAGATCTCACCGCCGGCCTCCTCGCGACCTCGCCGTCGCCGCCCTCACCACCACGACCTCCACCGCACCCACCTGCCCTCTTCCTCCCGTTCGCCCGCTCCTTCCCGCGCCTGCAACCCTTCTCCCCGACGCCTCCATCCCCTCGCAACCTCACCGTCGACGTCGCCCATCGTCGTCGACGACCCCACGACTCCCTTTCACCCTACTCGACCCGACCTCGTCGTCGTTCCCTCCTCCCCTCGCCGGAAAAGCAAACCCGAGCCTTCATCCTTCGCCTGCACCTTCCCTGTTCGCCGGAGAAGCGCGCCGGCGACCTCGTCGACGCCACCTCCGACCACCTCCCTCTCTCCCACGATCACCAAAGCCGACCACACTCTTCCCCACTCGCCGCAGCCCCCTTTTCCAGCGACCCCGAGCCTTTTCAGCCGTCCAGCACCCTCGCCGCACCTCCTGTTCACCGCCGGTGGGTTCATCGCCGTCGGGCCCGTCATAGTTACCCCTGTTCCTCCTCTGTAAGCATCACTTTACTTCCTTTGGTGCGAAATCCCGTTGATCTTGTATGTTATCTTATTGCTAACCTGTTGCCGTTAACTTTTGCCGGAATCCGACCGTGCCGGCTGACGAACCCGACGCTCCAGCGAAGCCCCCTGGTCCGTGTGATTCCAGTGACCTCTGTTGGGACTCGATCCGTGGCCCGTGCTTCCGTATCGTGGTTTCTACCGACTTTGCATCCGCGTTTCGGTTTGCGGAACCGCCGAGGCAAGTATCCGAATACTTGCTTTAACATGCTACAAACTTAATAATCTTGTTATATGTTATAACCACACGACTTGATGACAATTACAATCATCCGTAATGTTAAACCATTGTAGTTGCTACTTGTAGTTAACCGGTATGCTTTTAATCAACACCTTAACTAATTAACCAATCTGGCACATCCTTGCCTAAATTGCTAGATCATCCTCACTTCATTTGTTAAAGCCCCTCATGGGGCATTTATTATACTTAGTTCAAATACTGTAACTCCATTATGCATATTATTGATATTGTTCGTCTTGTGGCTGTTGCACCTCAAAGGTGCGTAAACCGGATTAATATGAAAATACAAACATCACTGTGTTCACATAGAATAATATTTGTTATTTACTGTTTCCTGCTACTGTTCATTATTTGTTGCTATACCTGTTATCATCATATACCTGATTGCGTTACATATTGACCGATCTTGATACACCTGACACTTGTACTGATACACCGGACACAACACCCTGTACATATCGACTCTACCTGTTGAAAGTAACCTGACCTGTTACCTGATCTCATGCCTAATGCCGACAGACCTAACCATTCCTGCTGTCGATCCAGACAGACCTACCTTTACTTGACTTGTGTTGGCATTAGTCCTTGACTACTGAATACCTGACTGACATACATAGTTTGGGGGTATGGGGAAATCAAAGGTGAAACCGACTTGTAACTCAACAGTTCGATACATTGTTCTGATCAGTCTTACGGGCTTGGCCAGCTCCGGAGTGTTGATGCTGACAACACTCATCCATCCTACTACCTTTTACTGCTTAGCGGCACGTCTCGGATTCAGCCCCGAGAATCATGACCGTGGTCCCGGGCACGCACGGGATACTATTGAGTTACATCGACGATTCATCAATTGGTTTCAAAGACTATAGAGTAGAAAACCTGATAGGACAGTTTAGTCACTACTGCGCATTACCCTGTTTATTACTTCTTATTACTGCTTTATTCATGTTCATGCTTGCATTGTTTATCACCATGTTTATGCTACATTACTTGATATCATGACGCGCTGACGTCTGGGTTTTGCATGGCCCAGATTCCGTGCCCTTGACGTCGACCGAGCAGGAGTACTTCAGCCAGCAGGCTGAACTGTGAGTTCTTTAGAGTTTAGTTCATTTATGTCATTTCATTTCCAGATGTGAGCCCGCATTATGGGACATACTGTTTATTCATTGTATTGGATCATTAGCTTCCGCACTTATTGTTTATTGATTCTTGTTATTATGGACTTGGACATGTATTAGTTTAGTTTATTTTACTGTTCTTGATATCTTTACAACCGTAATGTGACTGTGGGCGGATACTTCCTACCCACAGGTAGCATGGTTGGCTATGTCACGTGCCCAAATCTTGCGTACTCTGGGAAGCGGGGCGTGACAGGTTCTCTGTGTTATTTGGGGTTTTCTGGAATATTTAATATTTGCTCAGGTTTCAGTTTAACAGAGCAGTTTTTGGAGCAATATTAATGTTGTTTAATCGATCGAAATTGTACAGTATTTGCATGTTGGATTATATCTGTGATTGTTTAATGTGTTCGTAAACCTCCCCTAACTGCTAGTATGTCGGTTGGCAGGGGGTTGCACATTTCTGTAATGGTTATATCTGTTTGTGCATATAAACTGTATTGGACTGTTGTGGTGTTTAGCCGGGGTTTAGCAATGGGTTATTGTTTAATTCATTTGTTGTAAATGTAATTTGTTGTAATATTATTTTTGCGGGGCACTTCCAGGTTGCGGTTGTAGCCACCGTTGTATTATTTCATTTTACTGTTTTTGCTCCTAGGACTGACCCAAGGTGGGGTACACAAACTGCCGGGCGGGTAGTTTGCCGTACCCGTAGGGGTCGAGGGTGGGGTATCGGCTATTCATCACAACTGTGTAATCTGTCTTTTCTTGCAGGCTCAAAAGAAATACAGATTGCTTGCAAATCCAATAATGTTTATCTGTGTTCTGGAATGTATATCATTGTGTCAGACGAATGTAAAATATTTATATATATGATAGCTATTTAGACGTCACTTATGTTTTACACCCGCGCTAGCCCAGCCCCCGCTCTGTCGTTAGTTAAGTAACCTAACGGGTGATGACGGGACCCAGTGGCGAATGCGGATGGCATAAGAGGACGTTGTATTTTCGTTGTTTTCTGCAATGATAGGTTAATGATGGGACGCATTATCTATAATGCAAAGAAAAACAAACCAAAGTTTAAATCGTTGGAACAATTTAAAGAAACCACTCGGTTATTTTTAAAATAGATATTTTTAAATGCGGAGTTTTAACCACTCCTTTTAAAAGCTATCAGGTTCTTTCGGTTATATCAAGTTCACTACGTTCACGGTTTCGCCAAAACCATTCGTAGCCCTCCGTCATTTCATCTGGGTATTCAGTAGTATTCAAGCTATGTATTTTGACCTAACGCCAAGGCATAGTGTTTGGTAGCTACTGGGTATTCATTTGTTGCATAGGTAGAAGTAGTTAGTTTGGGACAGTCGTATTATCATTTTGGCCGAACGTCAAGGATATATACGGATGGGTTCAAATTGACAAGATAATGATGGGTAGAACTTGACATGTGACTTATGACATTTTGACCTAACGCCAAGGTCATAAGAGCATGGGGCAGAAATAAATATCGGGAATTTCTAAAGAAACTGAAATTTGCAAAGAGATGCATACCATTTGGAGTTTGATGAATGTTGGTAGGATTCCTTCAACATTATCATACGATGATATTTGGATCCCGATCCTACTGTGAGTATATGCTACTTATCAGGATATTCGTCATTTAACGATCAATGCTATAAACCTAGTAGGTGTCCAGAAAGGTGTCAGCGGGGTTACGCCCCCAGAGAAAAGAGGTTATTTAATTAAGAAACTTCGCGAAAGCGTTGGAAAACCTCCCTCGAAGTATCGACACTGGCCTGGCTGAACGGTTAAGCAAGTATTGTACGGTGAGAATAGTCCTGGCTAATTCTTCTTTTATGGTTTGAGGAAGGATTCGAGAAACAGTGGGAGCCATCCAGTTTAGATAAACTAAAAACCACTCTAAACTTGCAAGAGCATCATGCTAAAGAGTTTTCTTCTCTCTCTCCTAATTGCAGCGACCCTGAAAATGACTGGACTTAAGTTACTTTTAGAAAAAAATATACTGACGGGGCCAAACTATAAAGATTGGCTACGGAATGTCAAAATGGCCTTGACCTATGACAAATTGGGGTACGTCCTCACCGCTACGGCACCTGCTGTCCCTGGCCCCAAATCCAGCAATGCGGATAAGGAAATCCGCAAAACCTGGGATTTAGATTGCGCGAGAGCCAAGTGCGTCGTGCTTGCCTCTATGGACAATGAACATCAGAGGAGGCACGAGGATATGTCCCTGGATGGCATATTTCTCCATACAAAGGAACTTTATGGAGAGCAATCTCGTATAGCAAGATACGAGACCTCTAAGAACTTGTTTCGAGCGAGGTTGGCTGTCGGGTCATCGGTAGGTGAACATGTCCTACAGATGATCGGCTATATTGAAGAGCTCGCAGACCTTGGGACGACTTTGGATAATGAGCTGTATACAGACCTTATTCTCCAGTCCCTTCCTCCCACCTACGCCCAGTTTATCCTCAACTTCAATCTTCAAGGAAAAGAAGTTGAACTTGCGGAACTCCTGAACATGTTAAGGAGTGCAGAGGGCACCTTGAAGAAAGCAAGGGAAACACCCGCTATGTTTGTTGGCGGTGCATCTTCTTCCGGGTCCAAGGCTAGGGCCAAAGGAAGGAAGAAGAAGGCCGCACCCAAACCTAGAGGAGGTGTTAGTAAGGTAGGAAAGAAGGGAAAGAAAAAGATAGCAGTACCGATAGTTGGCCCGGATGAGTGCTTCCATTGTCACAGGAAAGGGCACTGGAAGAAGGATTGCAAGGCGTGGAACGCCAAGAACCAGGAACCGAAGCAAGCTGTGGCTTCGACTTCAGGTGTGTTTGTAATTGAGAATTGTCTGTCAATCAACTCTACTTCCTGGGTATTGGATACCGGATCAGGATCTCATATTTGCAATTCATTGCAGGCACTGAGAAACCGTAGAGTGCTGAAGGAAGGTGACATGATCCTCAGGGTTGCTAACGGAGCTAGCGTGGAAGCTGCGTCCGTCGGGGATTATCACCTAGGATTGACGAGTGGACATATTTTGGTTTTACATAACTGTTATTTTGTACCAAGCTTAACGTGTAATATCATATCAGTTTCCTTGTTATCAAATAAAGGTTATGATTTCACGTTTGTAAGAGATGTTGTTAACATCCACCTTAATCATGGTTTGATTGGGTCCGGTACTCTAAATAACGGCATATATGTGTTAAACCAACTCCAAATTTTCAATGTCCAGAACACACTAAAAAGAAAGTCTCCAGATTTAAATAAAGTTTTCTTATGGCATTGTATACTGGGTCACATCAATGAGAGAAGGTTGACTAAGTTGCATAGAGAAGGATATTTGGACACGTTCGAATATCAATCCTATGACACTTGTCAATCTTGTCTCAAAGGAAAGATGACAAAGACTCCATTTACTGGACAAGGAGTAAGAGCGAGCGAGCTCTTAGGACTCATACACAGCGATGTATGTGGTCCAATGTCTACACATGCGAGAGGTGGTTTTTCCTATTTCATTACTTTCACGGATGATTACTCAAGATACGGATTCATTTATCTGATGAAACATAAATCCGAGGCTTTTGAGAAATTCCAAGAGTATAAGAATGAAGTAGAAAACCAAACCGGCAAAAGTATTAAGACACTAAGATCTGATCGAGGTGGAGAATACTTAAGTGCCGAGTTCCTAGGTTACCTAAAAGAGAAAGGAATTCTCTCTCAGCTTACTCCTCCATACACTCCACAGCATAACGGTGTATCGGAGAGACGGAATCGAACCCTATTGGATATGGTACGATCCATGATGAGTAATGCTGAGTTACCGCAATCTTTCTGGGGTTATGCGCTAGAATCAGCGGCATATCTTTTGAACATGGTTCCTACCAAGACTGTGCCTACCACTCCATATCAGATGTGGAGCGGGAAGAAACCCCATCTACAGTATATAAAGATTTGGGGATGTCCAGCTTTTGTTAAAAAGCAGCATGTGGACAAGCTCGAGGCACGATCAGTAAAGTGTAAGTTTGTGGGATATCCAAAGCACTCCAGGGGATATCTATTCTATTACGCAGAGGAACAAAAGGTGTTTGTTTCTCGTAATGCCCATTTTCTAGAACATCAGTTTTTAGAAATGGAATCAAGTGGGAGCGAAATAGAACTGGAAGAAATTCCAGAACCACAAACTAATACTGAAAGTTTGGTAGAACCGGTAGTTCAAGAAGAACAGAACATTCCCGCACCCCTCCGCAGGAGTAGTAGGCCGTCTCATCCGCCTGAGAGATACTACGGTTTTCTCATAGACGGGGATAGAGAGGATTGCATCATAGATGATGATGAACCTACTGACTTCCAGCAGGCCATCCAGAGCGGCGACTCGGTATGATGGTTAGATGCAATGCGGACCGAGATGGAGTCCATGTACACCAACAAAGTATGGACTTTGGACTTTTCTCCAGATGGGGTAAAACCCATAGGATGCAAATGGATCTTCAAGAAAAAGATTGGTGTAGATGGACAGGTGGAAACCTATAAGGCTAGACTTGTTGCAAAGGGTTTTCGTCAAAGACCTGGTTTGGACTATGACGAAACTTTTTCTCCAGTGGCTATGCTCAAATCCATTCGGGTCCTTCTTGCTATTGCTGCCTTCCATGATTATGAAATCTGGCAGATGGACGTAAAGACGGCTTTTCTGAATGGAAATTTAGAAGAGAGCGTCTATATGGATCAGCCAGAGGGTTTCAATCAGAGTGGGAGCAGCGGGAAAGTATGCAAGCTGCTTAAGTCCATTTATGGACTAAAGCAGGCATCGCGGAGTTGGAACATCTGTTTTGATGAGACAGTCAAAGAGTATGACTTTATCAAAAATCCAGATGAACCGTGCATATATAGTAAAGTTGTGGCCAGAAGTGTCGTATTCCTCGTCTTGTACGTGGATGACATTCTATTGATAGGAAATGACATTCCTATGCTACAATCTGTCAAAGGATTCTTGTCACACAGGTTCTCCATGAAAGACCTGGGTGATGCCTCGTACATTCTGGGGATCCGGATCTATCGTGATAGATCCAAGAGGATGTTGGGACTTTCGCAGTCCAGGTATATCGACACTGTACTGAAAAGATTCAGTATGGAAGATTCTAAGCGCGGTAATCTACCGGCTTGTCACGGAATCACCCTCTCCAAAGAGATGTCTCCCAAGACTGATTTGGAAAGGGAACGCATGTCTATTATACCCTACGCTTCTGCGGTAGGCTCTATAATGTATGCGATGTTGTGTACCAGACCAGATGTAGCTTACGCACTGAGCGTGGTAAGCCGGTATCAGTCAGACCCAGGGGAGAAACACTGGATAGCAGTAAAGAACATTCTCAAGTACCTGAGGAGGACTAAGGAGATGTTCTTGGTTTACGGCGGAAAAGACCTCAGGTTGGAGGCCTTTGCTGATTCCGGCTTCCAGAGTGATAAGGACGATTCCAAGTCCATGTCGGGATATGTCTTTACCCTCAATGGAGGGGCGGTGTGCTGGAAGAGCTCCAAGCAGGACACCGTTGCTGACTCGACGATGGAAGCGGAGTATATAGCTGCTTGCGATGCCGCAAAAGAAGCAGTCTGGATGAAGAAGTTCCTAACAGAACTTCAAGTGGTTCCTACCATAGTTGATCCAATACCTCTGTATTGCGACAACAACGGAGCTATAGCTTTAGCGAAGGAACCAAGGTCCCATCAGAAGTCCAGACACATCTTGAGGCGGTATCACCTGATCAGGGAGATCATTGATCGTCAGGAGATCGAGGTTCGGAGAGTTGCTTCTGAAGAGAACATTGCTGATCCATTCACGAAGGCCCTTCCTCAGATTCAGTTCGAGAGGCTACTCGAGATCATCGGTCTACGATATGCCAGTACATGGCCCTAGTGCAAGTGGGAGATTGTTAGTGTTTATGCCCTAGAAGGCCATTACTGTATCATACTAGTTTGTATATTACTTAATGGAAGCTTGGGATATTCACATGTATATAACAGTCTTGCTAAACATGGTAGTATGCTACTTGGTTTTTCTATCTTAATATGTGAGTGTACGTATTGATAGAGCTCTTAGGATCTTGCTTGTCTACCAGCGTTGTGATGGCAGTCACACTAGTGGGGGCTGGGTAGTCTACAAGCACATCCTTATTCAGGTCCCTGGTCGTTGGATTATCGAGACAGAGCATCGATACTCCGGAGTAGACTGGTGTGTACGCTTCTCATCCCAGTTGGGGAGATGGTCTGTCCCACAGCCGTCAGTACGTCGTACTGGAGATAGTATGCAGGTGCTCGTTAGGTTACGGGTACACCGGACAGGACTCACAGGGAACTGTTGGTTGGTTTGATACCAGTCGTCAGTGAGCAGTTCCCAGGTGACATGAGTACAGCTTAGTCCGCAGACTTGACACTGCTACTTCGCCTCGAGTGTGTCCCACTGTTCTTAGATTGCTATCCTACCACGGCTCAAAAGAGTCGTGCAAACAGGTAGCAGTTGGGTGCAGTCCCGAGCACTTGGAGGCAGTGGCGGTTAGACAGGATTCGTCCCTCCCGGTATTGGGAGTAGATATCGTGCTGTGTCAGAGAGCCATTACGCAAAGTCCCTGGCCAGGGCAAGCGAGATTTGCTGGTAGGTTCCAGTAGTTTCTCAGGGTGTAATGGGCTTCACTCCGACACGACTTATACCGCTATTAGGGGACTGACGCTTGCCGCCCCCCTAGGCCCGATATGCGATAGTCTTGGACGAACGGACCGGACTGTATGGAGATTGTCACATCAGACTCAGTAGGAGTTCGGATGGGTTTCCTCATCGGCCTTCTTATCGACAACTACCTGGGGACCGTTACGTACAGCTAGTGCCGCTTGCGGTCTGTGGTTAAACCCACTGCCAGCGTAGTAGTCGAGTCTCTAGAGTCCCACACAGAGAGTTTCCTATTCCAGGCGAAACGATATAGAGGTTGCATGGTTTTGCGACAAAGGGTTCGGACGCATACGTGCGTTTACGCACGTACGACTTTCGAACAGTTTTTACCAGTCGGCTTTGGTTTAAGCCAGTTACTGGTATCCGGTTATTGGATTTTTACAGTCTAAAGTTTTTCCGTATTTTTGCGGATCGGAGGGGCGTTCTCGTAATTGTGCGAGAAGCTTCTAGAAGATATGACTAAGGAGGTTACTTTGGATAAGATTGTGAGTCATGAGGGTGATTCATCATTATCTTTATTGCACCATAAATGATAATGACACATGCTTAATGAATCACCACTTAGCATTTATGAAGCATGCTTATTCATCACATTTATTCATTTATTCTTTAAATGAGAATGCTTCATAATATATTATGATACTCACTATCTCATCTCATTATCATTATCATCTTCTCTCTCCTCAAGCTCTCATCTTCAAACCCTAATCCTTACACCTCATGAGTTGAGATCAAAGGATTAGAAAGACTAATCAATCCATAACCATCACTCTATTTCATTCTAGCTTCTTTGATTAGCAATCCAAGAAGGTTAGTTGCCTCAAGTTTAGAGGCTAAGCTTGGAGTTTTGCTCTCGGGTGGATCGTCTACTACCTAGAGAAGGCCGAGGAGAACAAGGAGATCGTAAAGACGAAGGACTAGTTTCGATAGGTATAATCCCTAAGCATAGTAGTTTAGTATAACTATATGTTTAGTTAGTTATCGTTTAGCTTCGATTTAAGCGGTTAGTCGATGTTCGTTCACTAAACAAGATCGTTTTTGAAATTTCCGCCTCCCCACAAGTACTGGGGTGTAGTACATCGACTTACAGGCGCTGTGCGCCAGACTTGGAGCGTTGAAGCGCTTCTATATTAAGTAGCGCACACGTGAGGAGCACGTGGCGCTGAGCGCCGGCCAACGAGTGCAAAGCGCTCTTGATTAATTCTGTGCTCTGAGAATTAAGTTCTCGTTTATAAGAGACTTTGTCTCGTGGATCTAAGAACCAAATTCTTATTTTAATAGGAGATGCTATGATCTCTTCTGTTTTTGTGAAAGACTTTGTCTTTGTCTTATAGATCTGTGATCTAAAGAGAACTGAGTTCTTCTCCCCCTTTTTTATGATGAGATGCTATGATCTCTTTTTTATGAAAGACTTCTATTTTATAGATCTATGATCTAGAAAAAGAACTAAGTTCTTCTTCTTTTATGAGATGCTTTTATCTCTCTGTTTTATTTACCTTGAAGAAACATGCTCTTCTCTTTGAAATTTCTCAAAGTTTGTGGGGAGTTCCTCTGTTCTAGACTTGAAGTCTTAGGTCCTTTATATAGGGGAGGCAGATTTGTTGAATCAGTTAGGGAAATCTTTCATTGAGTGATCTCTGATTGATTTGGGGAATGTTTCCCACCGTTGGATCTTTGATCCAAGGGCTTCTGTTTTACAGAAAACAATTTTCTTGTTTTTAAAAAGATTGGAGAAATATTTTCCCATACAAAACTCATTTTGTATCTTAGTGATTTTTAATCACCATTGGATCTTTGATCCAACGGTGCTCTGATTTACAGAGCACAATCTTCCCTGTTTAGAAAGATTTGAGGAGTATTTCCTCAACAGAATTTTATTCTGTAATTTGATGATTTATTCATCTTAGTTGGATCTTTGATCCAATGGTGGAGAACATTTAGTTCTAGCGCTTGGCGCTCTCATGCTTTGCACGTGAGGCGCTGTCTTAGAGTCTTTGACTCTTAGCGCGGGCGCTCCTGGCGCTGGCGCTCTCGTGCTTTGCACGTGAGGTGCTGCCTCAGAGTCTTTGACTCTTAGCGCTGGCGCTCATGGAGCTAGCGCTCTCGTGCTTTGCACGTGAGGCGCTGCCTCAGAGTCTTTGACTCTTAGCGCTCGTGCTCCTGGCGCGAGCGCTCTCTTGCTTTGCACGTGAGGCGCTTCCTCAGAGCCTTTGACTTTTCAGCGCCGGCGCTCTTGGCGCTCAGTGCTCTCGTGCTTTGCACGTGAGGCACTGCCTCAGTTCAAATTTTAAATTTTGAATAGGGCTTTGCTCTCAATTGGGGAAACAATGTCTTTAAACACAGACTATGATGTCTTTAAACTCCGTGGACTATGATGTCCTTAAACCCAATGGACCGCAATGTCCCAAAACTAAAACAATAGCATCCAAATACTCTTTCGTTGGGTCTAAAAGATCCAAAATCCCGTTGAGTAGATCTTAGTCTAAAATTAGACTAATGTATCCTTAACAAACGTTTAAGTTGATCTTAATCTGAAATAAGATTAACGATTCTTAAACCAATCCAAACCCAAATCTAAGAAAATACGGATTTGGACTAATCAACGTCCTACGGGCGACAACATAAATTGGTCTCCGTATATAATCCATGGGCAACCAAAAATAAAATAAACACACACGACACGAAGTGGCCATCTGGAGAAAGAGAAAGTTGTTACCGCGATGCGGTAGCGTAATTAACTGCAGGGTCTTGCGCCTGCAGGGAAGAGCGTCCCCACAATCAAAAACCCCTCAAATGAGGGGGAATCTGACGAACTCTGCTACAACGGTCGCATCCGTCTAAATCTCCGATACACGGTGCCATAAATCAACTTGGCATCTTCGGAGAGGTGGACGGATAAAACAAAATAGCATCTGCCCCCAAATTCAGGCAAAACGAACCACCACGGTTCCATCTCCGGTTTTTGGTGGAGAACAGTTTCTGGCACACCCGATGGGACTCGAACCCACAATCGCCTGATTAGAAGTCAGAGCAAAGCTCTGTTCAAATTTTGAAATTTGAAATGAAGCAACGCCTCATAAAAGCGCTCGTGCAAGAGCGCTCGCGCAAGAGCGCCAGCGCTAAGAGTCAAAGACTCAGAGGCAGCGCTCACATGCAAAGTATGAGAGCGCTGGCGCCAGGAGCGCTAGCGCTAAGAGTCAAAGACTCTGAGGTAGTGCTCACGTGCAAAGCACGAGAGCGCTAGCGCTAAGTGCGCCAGCGCCAAGAGTCAAAAACTTTGATGCAGCGCTCACGTTCAAACCACGAGAGCGCTAGCGCTAGAACTAAACGTTCTCTACCCTTGGATTAAAGATCCAACGAAAATGATTAAAAATCATCAAATTACCAGAATAAAATTCTGTTCTTTCCAAACAGGAAAGATTGTGCTCTGTAAACCAGAGCACCGTCGGATCAAAGATCCAATGGTGATTAAAAATCACCAAGATACAGAATAAATTCTGTATGGGAAAATATTTTCCCAATCTTGTTAAAAACAAAAAAATTGCCTTCTGTAAAACAGAAGCCCTTGGATCAAAGATCCAACTGTGGGAAATATCCCCAAATCAATCAGAGGAAAGATTTTCTTAACTGATTCAACAAATCAGCCTTCCCTATATAAAGGACCCAAGACTTCAAGTCGAAAAAGAGGAACCCCCCATAAACTTCAAATTCTCAGAAAAGAAAAAGAGAAGAGCAAGCTCTGAAAAGAAGAATTTCTTCAAGGTAAATAAAACAGAGAGATCAAAACATCTCATCAAAAAAGATGAACTTGGTTCTTTTTCTAGATCATAGATCTACAAAGACAGAAGTCTTTCATAAGAGTAGAAGAGATTGGAGCATCTCATCATAAGAAAAGGGGGAGGGAGAAGAACTTAGTTCTCTTTAGATCACAGATCTATAAAACAAAGACAAAGTCTTTCACAAAAACAGAAGAGATCATAGTATCTCCTATTAAAATAAGAACTTAGTTCTTAGATCCACGAGACAAATCTCTTATAAACGAGAACTTAATTCTCAGAGCACAGAATTGATCAAGAGCACTTTGCACTCATTGGCTAGCACTCACCGCCAAGCGCGCCACGTGCTCCTCACTTGGGCGCTCCTTAATAAAGAGCGCTCTGCACTCATTGGCTGGCGCTCAGCGCCACGTGCTCCTCATGCGTGCACCAATTTCATAAGAAGCGCCTTAGCGCTTCAGGTCTGGCGTTCAGCGCCAAGCGCGCCACATGCTCCTCACGTATGCGCTATTTCAAAAAAAGCGCTTCAGCGCTCCAAGTCTGGCGCTCAGCGCCAAGTGCTCCTCACGTGTGCGCTATTTCACAAGAAGCGCCTTAGCGCTCCAGGTCTGGCGCGCAACGCCAAGCGCACCATGTGCTCCTCACGTATGCGCTGAGGGAACACAAAGTGTTCTTTAAATAAAGCCCAGCTCCATAATAAAGAGTGTCCAACATTCAATAAAAAAAGTTAACAAAAGAAGAAGGGGTATCAGAACCCAAAATTAATGCTCTGCATTATTGAACAAAAAGGGTCTGAGCCCAAACAAATGTTAACATTTTGTTCAAAAATGAATGGATTAAATCTAGATAAGTGTTCAAACACTTTAACTGAATGGGCTGAGCCCAAGTAGGCCATAAATCCCCCAACACTTTAACTTAATTGGTCTTAGTCCCAAGTCTGACTACAGATCTCTCAACCAATATCGGTTCAAGGGTACATCTCTTCACACTTCTGATATGTGTCGTTGTAATTCTTCAACGTCTTCAGAGAGGTGGCGGGTCCTGACAACCAGACACTTTATGGACCGCAACGTCCCTAAACTAAACTCCATGGACTATGAGGTCCTTAAACTTATGGACTATGATGTCCTTAAACTTTACAGACTATGAGGTCTTTAAACTAGACTATGATATCTTTAAACTGGACTATGAGGTCCTTAAACTCATGGACTATGATGTCCTTAAACTTTCTAGACTATGATGTCTTTAAACTAGACTATGATATCTTTAAACACAGACTGTGATGTCTTTAAACTCCATGGACTATGATGTCCTTAAACCCAATGGACCGCAATGTCCCTAAACTAAAATGATAGAGTCCAAATACTCTTTCGTTAGGTCTAAAAGATCCAAAATCCCGTTGAGTAGATCTTAATCTAAAATTAGACTAACGTATCCTCAACAAACGTTTAAGTTGATCTTAATCTGAAACAAGATTAACGATCCTTAAACCAACCCAAACCCAAATCTAAGAAAATACGGATTTGGACTAATCCACGCCCTACGGGCGACAACATAAATTAGTCTCCGTATACAATCCACGGGCAACCGAAAATAAAATAAACACACACAACACGAAGTGGCCATCTGGAGAAGGAGAAAGTTGTTACCGCGATGCGGTAGCGTAATTAACTGCAGGGGTTTGCGCCTGCATGGAAGAGCGTCCCCACAATCAAAAACCCCTCAAATGAGAGGGAATATGACGAAGTCTGCTACAACGGTCGCATCCGTCTAAACCTCCGATACACGGTGCCATAAATCAACTTGGCATCTTCGGAGAGGTGGACGGATAAAACCAAATAGCATATGCCCCCAAATTCAGGCAAGACGAACCACCGCGGTTCCGTCTCCGGTTTTCGGCGGAGAACAGATTCTGGCATGCCCGATGGGACCTTTTCCTCTTTCCACTCCACACTTCGTGTGTCATGTTCGCGAACGAATCGCGGTTTGATATGGTTTCCCATGGATTTGAGGGACTAAGATTTGGTGTCTTACTCCCGTGCAGAGAAAATGGCTTCCAACTGCACTAGCTGCAACAACAACTCCCACTCCGTCCCCGCTGGAGGAGTGACTTATGGACCTCAAGCGGCCTCCATTTTGGTGATGCCAGTAGAACAGGTGACGCAAGTCACCACTGGGCTGTTCTTTGGGACCATGCTCCCACTAAGAAGCTTCAGCGCCCCACTGCCATCACAAGAAGCTCCGAAGAAGTCGGTCTTTGATCGGCTTGCAACTACCGCGGCCCCTCTCAATGGGTCGCCCAAATCCAACGCTTCAGTCTTTAACAGACTGAGGCAGAACTCCAATGGGCTCGTGAAGAAGCTCGCGATACCTGAAGGGGTTATACCGAAAAGGATAGCCATCCCTGTTCCAGTAAATGAAATTGCCGAAGAGGCTTCTCCTGCTAAGGGGTCGGTCTTCACAAGACCGGCCGTGCTAACTCCCACTCTAGGCGAAGTCACCAAAGCCACTACCCCTGCTCGAAAGTCTGCCTTCGACAGGTTGACCATCCCCTCTCAACGGATGTCAGTCTTTGACAGGCTGACACCAACAGCGGTCTCTCATCAAAGCATGAAGCACGATGCAGTTACCCCAATACCAGAGGAGGTCCCGGCCACTCGACATGCTCGATGTCGCCACTGGCGCCGAGTGAGGAAAGCTGGGGGCAGTTACCCTTCTGCACTTACCACACTATCCAACGATGGAAGTTGATGCTGGTGTTCCAACTGGGAACAGCTTTGAACCACTTAACAGGGTATACAGGAATTCGCCAACTGCCGTGCTGAAAAAGTCTCCTCCACCTGCTGAAAAGATCACAAAGGTGAAGCCAGAGCAGTCCCCTCAGCGGCTGTCCTCTAAAATCCATCGGGTCTGGCGAAGGGTCCAAGACTCTGTGATTAACCAAGACTACTCCCGCCAACCAAAAAAAATGAAGGTTCGGCAAGAGAAGGACCATCCTGTCGTACCATAGAAGGTATCATCAACTTGGGTGCCCGTTGCAACGGCCCCCTCGACTTCGACCGCCTACAAAAGAAGAAGGCCGGAGAAAATCCCCGTGTCCACGATAAAGCTCAGAGGCACTGAATCCAAACGCCCCAAGTCTAGAGGCATGGTGGTGCGCACCATTTACATGGATTCCGAGAAAGAGGATAGCCGAATCTCCATGGGCCATCGACCACTCACGCGGTCAGTAACTAAGGCTCAAGAACAACAGCAACAAAAGCTCCAAGAGATGCTGAAAACCATAGCCGCACTCACTGGGCCAAAAGAAAGCCCAGAAACATCATCGGAACAGCGTCAGGAACAAGAAACCGATGCCGAATTCCTCCGAAGAATGCTCGAGAGGAAAGACAAAGAGGCCGCGGAACAAGCGGCCAACATAAAACAAATGGCGCTTTTATTCCAAGATATGGTCGGAATGATGATACAGCCGGATCCTCCAGCTGAAGACCCTCCGATTGTCCTTGAAGACGACAGAGGGGAGACATAAAACCCTCTTCCTGCTTGTTCAGCAGCCAAGGAGGAGACCATCTCCAAAGCCGCCCTTGACGACTATATAGCTCAACAGATACGAGCTCATCAGGCGAGCGAAGCAGCTGGCCAAATCGTCAAGACTGGACGACCCTATCCGGGTTGGTACGGCCAAATAAAGTACCCGCCGGGATACACGATCCCTAACTTCCACGTATATAAAAGGACGGGTAATCCACACCAGCACGTTGCTCAATTCAGAGCCCTGTGCGGTAATACTAGGGGTGACGACAAACTGCTGCTTCACCAGTTTGTTGGTAGCTTGTCGGAGACAGCGTTTGAATGGTACTCTGAGCTCCCGAATGACTCCGTTAAGACATTTGCAGAAATGGAGCTACTGTTTACACAAAGGTTCGCAAGCGCCAGCGAACGCACCCCAATCATAGCGTTGATCAATGCCAAGGTGAAGCCGGGAGAAACATGGGTTCAATATGCAATCCGGTGGTGGAACCTATGGTCAAAATGCGAACAACGCATCGAAAAAGCTCCTGCAGTAGGCATGTTCGTGGGTACCCTCGATCCGCAGGCGACCATATCCCAGTTCATGATGTTTTTCAGGCCGACTACCTTCCAGGCATTGATTGACAAGCTGGCCCAAATGGATCAAATGGGCCATAGACCGTCTTTCTCGAATATGGAGTCTCGAAACGAAAAGGGGAAAGGGAAAGCGACCTTCGTCGCCAATGCTCAACAGCAGCCCAACGGCCTAAAACCAGCTGATCGCCAAAACGATAGACATCGATTCTTCAACGAGAAGCTAAAACGTCCTTATTCGTTTTCCCGGGATAAAACGAGGAGACTGTTCGAGCTGGCGGTGTGCAACAGACTCATCAATCTGCCAGATCCAAGACGTCCACTGCAGCCAGGCGACGCCAATAATCCTAATTACTGTCCCTACCACCGAGCAGTAGGCCATCCAATCGAAGATTGTTTCGTCTTCAAAGGCTGGATTGAGGACCAATACCAACAGGGCAAATTCGCACTGTCTGAGAATTGGAAGGTAAGCCCTCCCCAGCCACACGCTCCTAAAAAGGTAGACACGCCGGGAGGCATCATGCTCTTTTATAGAAGAAACTCTATGGGAGGTCGCTCTTTCAGCCAAAACAAAAAGAATGCTGAAAGACTTCCAAGCATGTCCGGCGATTAAATGGAAGAGCCCGTTGGAACCCGAGATTATTGAGGGGATGCTGAAGCCGCGCCCAACGCTGAAAGTTGGTGAAGGTGGACAAAACGTTCAGGCCAAGCCTCCAAAGTCTTTAAAGAAAAAGAAGAAGGCCAAGAAGCCCGTCCAACCCAAAGACAGCCGTACAGGTCTGCAGAAATACATCGATGCACTGGAAGAATATAACCAGAAGGCTCGGACCCTAATCACGTTGGATGAATTCTTTAAGCGTGTTCTTGAGAATGAAGCCGATGACACTGATGAAAGAGATAATTCTTCAGAAGAGCCCGAGGATTACGTGGCAAGCTGCCACATGATCTCTCACTCATCAATAAATGGCAAAGAAGCTCCCGATGCAGAGAAACTGGGGGCAGGTCCAGAATCGGAACCAAAATCCCTGGAGCCATCGGACGAATTGATTGACAGACTGCTGAGCGAAGCTCTTCAGAAAAGCAAATCTGACCGAGAACGTGAAACGGCCATATATGAAAGGGCTAAACGTTGGCATCGTGTTGAAGATGCTCCGGTATTGAGAAGTCATAGAGTACCCCAACCAGATAGAACTACTTCTGCCGCCAGTAAAAGCAAGTTTAAGATAAGGAAGCAGTTCGCGAAAGCCCTGTCGATGGGAATGAAGTTCCCACCTTTCAAAGAAGACACTTCAGAAAATACGTTCCCTGACGAACTAAATGCACATCCAAACTACTGCTTATACCATCAAAGGATCACACACCCTACAGAGGAATGTATGGCCTTTAAAAATTGGTGGCAGGGATACGTTGCTCATTGACAACATTTCAAGCGGATAAAGAGCAGAGAAGCACGACAGAAGAGCGCAAAAGAACTGCCGGCGACTGTCACATGGTTAATTCCGGGGAATCGCAAGTCCTCACCTTCGGGAGCGATTCTGATGAAGAAATGGCCCCTGGCCCTCTCTTCAAGGAATCTATCTCCGAACAGAAGAGGTGAAGACCTGTGAGAACATTCAGCTGCGTAATTGCACGTTACCCGAAAAGAATCTCGGACCCACAAGCAAGGGAGCGAACAAAAAAGATAAGGGGAAAGAAAAAGTTCCTGAAGATATCGCCCTCAAAGACCGAGTCGTCGAAGGGCTGGCAGCCAAGAACCCGCTAAAGAAAAACAAGGCGGATTACAACGTTCTGGCACACCTGAGAAAGATACCCTCACAGCTAAGCATTCTCGAGGCCCTTCTGCTATCTAAAGAGGCGAGAGATTCGTTGATCAAGGCACTACAAGAGCCGGAGCAGTTTCAAGCCTTCCTTGCCAAAGAAAAGATGAAGGACGAGCTGTAAGTGCACGGCGGCGCCCCGGCCGTCTTTCCGAGGCCAAAATGCGGAAGCGATACTTTACTTTAACTTTTGAACAGGCACCACCGCGCACAAAAATCCTGGATCGGGCCATTAATCTAATTCTAGCTAACTAAAGAACGGGCAGAGAGATATACCGAGCGATCCGTGTCCTTCGGTCTTCTCGTCGTCGTCCCGATCTCCCGCGGAATGTCCGGTCTCCACTTCCTCGCCGGAAGGGCACCACGTCGCCGGCTTCTTTTACGGGCTCCCACCTCTGGACCGAGGCAACTCGGGCACGAAGTTGGCGAGTCGACGTGCCCAAGGATGTTGTAGGTTAACTGTAGAATGCTTTGTCTCTTGGGGTTATAAGAAGTTGCCTTTTGTGGAGGAATAAGATGATAGCATTTTTGGAGATGAAATTGGGGATTTTTGCTAGCACAAGAGAATCAAAAATCCCCACTAAAATATTGGGCAGCCCCTCCCTCTTGCTTGGCCGGCCAAAGTAGAGGAGAGAATGAGAGGAGAAAGGGTGGATCAAAAATAAGAGAGCCCACCTCAAGCAAGAGAGAGAAAAAGGGTCATGATGAAAAGCAATGATCATCAACCAAAACCAATACTCCATCAACTAATCATCATACCCAAAGTCAAGCAATCATGAAGTCATGGAGTCAATGAAAGTGCACCATCATGATGCAATAATATGCAAAGACAACCCTCCAAAATGCTTATTTGCACAAATGCAAATAAGCCCTCCTCCACCATTTTTCGGCCAATGAAAGATACAAATGAAATATGGCCGAAACGGAAAACAAACTGGCAACTCCAAAAACTGATCCCGTAATAAATTACAGGAAAACCCCGCTACTGTATATACATACCCGCATTTGTATTCCGACCGAAATACAAATGCAATGAGACAAAATCTACACTGTACTATACTAGGATCCGGCTTAAACCAAAGCCCGCTAGTATTAACCGTCCGATCATGATCCGTGCAATACCGCACGTATCTGATCAAACCCTGCCATATCTCCATAAGGCCTCTACAGCGTTTCGCCCGAAACTTGAGCAACTGTCTGTGGAAGACTCTAAAGACTCGTCAATACTATGGCTGTGGATTTAACCACCAGCACGTCAGAGGTATTAGCCTATACGTAACGGGCTACCAGGTATTGACCAAAAGGGACGTCGATGAGCGAACTCATCCTGACACCCAACTGAGCCTGTCAGTGACAATATCCGTACAGTCCGGTCCATTCGTCTATGAGCATCGCATGGCGGGCCTAGGGGGTTGGTAAAAGTCTGACCCCCAAAAGCGGTACAAGTCGTGTCAGAGTGTAGCCCAGAACATCCTGAGATACTACTGGAATACCTACCAGTAAATCTCCTGCCTCGGCCGAGGGCTTTGTTTAATGGCTCTTCTAGACACGGCGCGACCTCACCCCCAATACCGGGAGAGACGAACCCCTGAAGATCCGCTCACTGCCTCCATGTAGCTCGGGACTGTACCCAACTAAAACCTGTTTGCACGTCTCCCTTGAGCGTGGTAGGGTAGTAATCAAAGTACAGTGGGAACTCACACGAGACAAATGACGATCCTCAGGTCGATGAACTAACCTGTACACAAGTCACCAAGGAATTGCTATCTGACGTCAGGTATAAGACCAACTAGCATGTTTCCGGCGAGTCCTGTCCGGTGTACTCATAACCCAATGAGCACCTGTATACATCTTAGGTGAACGAACTGACACCAGTGGCTTGTGAGACCGGCCACCGTCCCTCGTCGGGGTCTCGACTGTATACACTAGTCTACTCTGGAATATCGATGCCCTGTCTCGAAACTCCCACGACTAGGGACCTTTTAAGGATGTGCTTATAGACTACCAGCTCCAACGTATATGATCGTCCTCATACTGCTGGCAGTCAAGAATGAATCCTAGGGGCTCTATCAACGTGTAATAGCGACCTATCAGGTCACCTAAAGCAGAACATGATTGAAGAGATTTAGCGTGCTTGCGCTTTCTAAAATATGGATCAAAAATATTTGTAACCGCAATCAAGAACGGCGTCGCATGAAGCTAGCCGGTGAGTACGGGTCGGTCCACAGGGATGTTGTGAATTTCCGATTCGTTCTTACGAGTTAATTCGGAAAGGTGTTCGGACAGATTATTAAATCTAAAAATCTAAATTATCCTAAGGCAATTATCTAGATCTACTCTTGCTAAGGCTAGGTTTAGGGATGGTTTGGAAATGTAATTAAATCTCACCGCTTTCAATACCCGAATGAAGATCTGTGAGGAGTTATGGTAATTATCAATAAAGTGGATTAGATCCGTTCGGGAAGGTGTTCCTTCCTCTAGGTTCTTGTCCTTCCTTTAGAGATCCTTACCCTAACCTCCATGGAAAACATCACACCCGGGCCTTTATACTACGGTATCACCGCTACCTCGAGGGATAGAGTGCCGTAGGGAGCGGTATGTGCATGTATGCATGGAGTCCTATTGTAAATATTTGGTGGGTAAGAAAGGGATGAGAGATCTCATCTCTCAAAATCCTTCCTCAAAGCTAAACCCTAAACAAGTTCCTAGGGCATGAAATTAAATCTACCTAGGGCAAGGAATTGAAATCTACACTAAGGGAAGAAATTAAATTACTTACAGATGGCTCTCTCCAAACATCAAAGCAGGGTTGTCAGATCTGAATTTCTGAATTAAAGAGAGGCACCGATGCTCTCCAAAAGGATTTCTGAATTTTTATTAAAAGGAGGCATGAAGAGTTACAATGATTAGAGTTCCTATTTATAAAGAATAGGAAACCCTAGGGTTACATTTGACCCGCATGTCTACATTTACACAAATACCCCTAGGTAGACCCATTCAGCGCCACACAAGACTTGGTAAAATTTTCTGCCATCAAATCCTCAGACCCACCGCGGAACCGCGGCCCCAGCCAGGGTTTGGCCGCGGTTCCACTGCCAAACTAGAGAGTTGGGCTCTGGGCTTTTGGGTCTTGATTTCTGGATCTTTGGTCTTCTGAATTCTGTGGTTCTTTTCTGAATTTGGCTTCTGATTCTTTCCCAGATTTTCCAGTGAACATTGTTGTGGATTTTAACCATTTCTTCGAGACGAAAACTTGGACCTTGCGTTGCCTTGTAGTTTGTGAACTGATCTTTATGTAGGCTTGATCAAGATCCTTCTATTTGTTGGTTGCAGTTCCACTTTTGCATCGTCTTTTTTCTTTTTCACTATTTTCTGTCCAAAAGCTTGTAACCTGTAACATGTAGCAGACATGCGTCAAAAGCACCCGTTTATTTGTAAAATATATAAGAATGGGGAATATAATAATGCAATATTATGGTGTGAACAAATACCCCCAAACTTATCTTTTGCTCGTCCTCGAGCAAACTTATTTTTATTCACTAAAATTCTAACCACACTTTCGCAGGGAAACGCGATTGCACTGAGCACGTGCAACAAGCCGTTAAACCTCTAGGTGTCCCTAGTAGGAGGAGTGTTGTCTCCTGAGGGTTTTCAGTAGATACTACCCACAAAATCCTATCAACTCAGCCCATTGACTTTTGTTCTCCAATAAGGTTTTCTAACAAGGAATTCTATTATCTTTTGACTCGCAAATTATCCACCCATATTCTTCACACTTCCTCATTATTTAACTTAAGATTATATATGTTATGTAGACCTGCTTAGCTTTCGGCATCTCTTAAGTTTTCCTTCTAAAGTTCCATCTCCACTTAGGAATTTCTATCAACCCTACTAAAGATACAACCACTTAGGAATTTCTATCAACCCTACTAAAGATACAAGTTTTATTCTTCATTCCTTTCTCTTATCTAAACTCTAATCGCATATCCCCACGTGTGTGTAAATATCACCCCTACACTTGGAAATTCAAATCAAGCAATCGTACTCTCGTCCATTGTCCAAAGCACTTATTAATTGGTGAATTTTTAATTGAATTTTGCTTACACATCCTTTATGCGACCGTTAGTACTTCTTGAGGTACCAACGACCGATTACAAAATGTGTTTGCACATTTAAGCGTAATTCCTAGTCTTGCAACACCCAAGGCTTTTAGCAGTGACTCCCAAACCAGTTGGTCTAAGGCACTAGGTGATGAAGCACCCTCGCTAAATATTTTTCTATTTTTGCAGCCTTAAGTAATCACAAAAACCAGTGTCCATTTTTTTTATTCTTTATTCACACTTTTTTTTTATTTTCTTCGTACTAAGGAATTTAGACAAGAGCATTTCAAGGTCTCTTCTACTATTCCAAGTTTCAAGGTTCGTGATTATGCAAATTGTAGGGTATACGTTTTCAGAATCTAGACTTAAGCTAGGAACTATATTTCAAACTTATACTTTAATAAGAACATCAATACTCTTCCCTCATTTTGACTTAGCCCAAGAAGTGAACCCAAAATTTGCCTATTTCTAAATAAACTACAAGGCATATACTTTCTACCGTTAAACTTTGAGGAATGTTATTTTTAGGGTTTTTAATTTACTAAGTCTAAGATCTAGTTGCTCCTAGCTAGTTGACCTATTTGTCAAACTCTAGTCAATTAGCCAAAATTGAATACAACAATTTTTATAATTTTTGAAATTTTTCAATTTTTATGGGTTTTAAAATAAGTATGCAAATGCAAAAATATGTACAAATGAATGCGAAGGAAGAAGACGTACCGAGCATACCCCCAAACTTGAACTTGACAGTGTCCTCACTGTCATGCTAAACCAAGAGAGTCAAAATACCGGCACTCCCCTGTTTATTTATTTATAATTTTTATATTTTTAATGTTTTGAAAAAAAAAATTATTTTTTTATAAAAAGAAAACAAAAAAAATAAATATATGTACATATATACAAAGGTTCCTCCTAAACTTAAGCTTGGCTTTACACAAGCCAAAGGTTAGCATCAACCATTCAAAAATCTTATCGTGGAAATGGTATAGTTAGCGCAAGAAAATGAGAAGCACGCGAGACTGTGTGGAAAGAAGAATGGTAGAATATGGTCTCGGTGGGGGAGAAGAATGGCGAAAAGAAGAAGGACGTGGAGTACGATCTTGAGGTTGTAAATTGAGTGAATAAATTAGCGCAATATGTGATGACCGATATGTTATAAGCGATTGCGCTAACCTATCAACTCGTCGAGAAATGGGATCAAATCCCTCAAGATTCGCAAGAAAACATGGGTACGCCGAACTTGGTATAGGAGATGAAAGCGTAACGGTCATTTGTTCGGTCGGAACAATGGGAAAGACGAAAGGGAGTGAATTAGGGATAGTATCTTTCTCACCGTAGTAAACTGTTTCGAACTTGAAAGATTCCATTAATGGTTCGAAACTACTATAATCAACCGAATCTGATGGCTCATTTGAAAATGTAAAGGACTCAAACTCGGGCGGTGAGTCATCAACATCGTCCGAAAAAGTGAAACACTCGTAAGTGTTATCATCTGTGAGAACAGTATCGGATTCAAAGGAAAATCTTTCAAGCTCACCGTCTTCAAGCGGGGTCGGAACGATGGGAAGGAGGGAGGGTGATATAACAGTCAAAGGTTCAGGAGGATGAATTGGAAAATCAGACACATCAAACAAAAATGATTCAACCTCAATATTATCCTCAAGACTCTTCTCGATACTATCCTCAATATTCAACTCATCCATGCCATTATCATCAAATTCAAGACGCATATTAGATTCGGGAGAAACCTTTAATAACTCGGGATGATGATTTGAACATAAAATCTCAATTAAATCGACAGGTTCATCATTCGAAATATTCCCGGTGTCTATATCCTCAATCAAGTGAAAATCAATTTTCTTAGACACCTCATCAAAAGCATGGATATCTATCAATTTAGGTTCTAGATGGGAGGTGTAAAGATCGAAAGGATTAGGTGCGGTTTCACTCGAAAAGGGTTCCTCACAATTTGGCAAATCAAACACTACAAAATCACACAACTCGTTTTTATTTTCAACTGGTGAATCATTTGGAAAAATCGATGGAAAACCGGAGTTGTGGGCTTCAATTGGGTAAGGGTAGGTTTGATTTGAAAATCCTATCTCATGCTCACTCTGTCCAACCGCCTCCTTATACATAAAATTTTTTTGAGCTAGCGGGAAACTAGCTACCGGTTCGGTAGGTTGCATAAGGGCGGCTAAAGACGCTTCCACATTCCTAGTCATTTTATTCGTTGCTGCAATGTACGCTTCCAACGACTCTTCCAAACTAGACTTAGGTGGTGAGGGGGTTTCGGTAAAAGATTCAAAATGGCGTGGATATGCAAAACTCCTAACAGGCTGTGTAGAAACGGTGTCTAGTGAAGATGGGAAGGTTGGGTATGACTGGTAGGAAGTGGGTGGTTGGGCAGGGGTAGGGTCAACATATGGATAAAAAGGTGAATAGTCGTGTTGATCCCTAGAACTAGACGAGTGGAGAGGGGTGAAAGATCGACTGCGAGATTGAGCAATATGCTCAGCAATGGACATCGGCCTAGGAGTGACAGAAGGACTTGAAGAAGTGGTATCAACATATGTAGGTGGTAAAGGTTGACTCGGTTGACACAAAGTAGGTTGAAAAGTCAAACTATTTCTCCTAGACGCCTCTATGTGATCTTTCAAAGATTTTTTAAGCATGGAAGGATCGTTTTTAAATTGACCGAATAAATTAATATATGACGCAAAATTAGGTTCGGGATACCAAAGTTCGGCTAATGATTTATTGTGTGGAGTACCCATGTTAGAAGAAGAAAGGTGACAAGAAGAAAGGTTGGATGGTGCAAGGATTTATTTGGGGCTAAAAAATTTTGCAAGTTCTATAAAATATTTGTCCTTTTTATTTTCATTTTTCATTGATTTTTTTCTTTCTCTTTATTTGGAAAAATTTTGTTGCAAAAAGATTTTTAGAGAAAAGATATGCAACAGCAAAATATTTTATAGAAAAGATATGCAACAGCAAAATATTACTTGCAATCTATTTTATTTCAAGTGGGGCCCAAAAATCCTGCACAAGACTTGTTATATGGAAGAGAAATATATTTTTAAAGCGCACAAAATCCTGCAGGCATTTCCAGAAAATATATTTCAAAATATACAGAAAAGAGACAGTGGGGCTTACAGAAAAATTTGCATAAGATGTTGTCACTGTACCGCCGCCATTCCGCGGTAAAAACGCGTTTGTGCCGCGTTTTCGCGCAAGATCGTCGGCTCGAGTCCCCAAAAAAAATCTGCCGCTCTGATTCCACTAGAAGGCCGCGGTTCCGCGGCATAAGGTGGGTTTTGGCCGCGGAATCGCGGCGGGTTGGGGGAGTTGGGTCTCCAAAATTTTTGTGCTTCTCTGTTTTTTAAAATCCCTTCTGTTGCGATATCTCTTTTTCCGTTTCGCTTTCTGGAAATTTCCAGATCCGAATTTGTATATCCTGCAAAATTCAACCACAAAGTATCCCTTCCAAAAATAACAAATTATATATATTTTTATATTTTTTTGATTTTTTTCAGATTTTTATGATTTTATAATTTTGTGATTAACCCGAAATTGCGAAAAGGAAAGTTCTACGCCATCCCCGGCAACAGAGCCATTTGATTGAAGAGATTTAGCGTGCTTGCGCTTTCTAAAAGATGGATCAAAAATATTTATAACCGCAATCAAGAATGGCGTCGCATGAAGTTAGCCGGTGAGTACGGGTCGGTCCACAGG
Source organism: Agapanthus africanus (assembly GCA_030015575.1). Classification (NCBI taxonomy): domain Eukaryota; kingdom Viridiplantae; phylum Streptophyta; class Magnoliopsida; order Asparagales; family Amaryllidaceae; genus Agapanthus; species Agapanthus africanus. The sequence continues at coordinate 535,134,569 of JASDDO010000010.1, read as the reverse complement.
GATGTTGTGAATTTCCGATTCATTCTTACGAGTTAATTCAGAAAGGTGTTCGGACAGATTATTAAATCTAAAAATCTAAATTATCCTAAGGCAATTATCTAGATCTACTCTTGCTAGGGCTAGGTTTAGGGATGGTTTGGAAATGTAATTAAATCTCACCGCTTTCAATACCCGAATGAAGATCTGTGAGGAGTTATGGTAATTATCAATAAAGTGGATTAGATCCGTTAGGGAAGGTGTTCCTTCCTCTAGGTTCTTGTCTTTCCTTTAGAGATCCTTACCCTAACCTCCATGGAAAACATCACACCCGGGCCTTTATACTACGGTATCACCGCTACCTCGAGGGATAGAGTGCCGTAGGGAGCGGTATGTGCATGTATGCATGGAGTCCTATTGTAAATATTTGGTGGGTAAGAAAGGGATGAGAGATCTCATCTCTCAAAATCCTTCCTCAAAGCTAAACCCTAAACAAGTTCCTAGGGCATGAAATTAAATCTACCTAGGGCAAGGAATTGAAATCTACACTAAGGCAAGAAATTAAATTACTTACAGATGGCTCTCTCCAAACATCAAAGCAGGGTTGTCAGATCTGAATTTCTGAATTAAAGAGAGGCACCGATGCTCTCCAAAAGGATTTCTGAATTTTTATTAAAAGGAGGCATGAAGAGTTACAATGATTAGAGTTCCTATTTATAAAGAATAGGAAACCCTAGGGTTACATTTGACCCGCATGTCTACATTTACACAAATACCCCTAAGTAGACCCATTCAGCGCCACACAAGACTTGGTAAAATTTTCTGCCATCAAATCCTCAGACCCACCGTGGAACCGCGGCCCCAGCCAGGGTTTGGCCGCGGTTCCGCGGCCAAACTAGAGAGTTGGGCTCTGGGCTTTTGGGTCTTGATTTCTGGATCTTTGGTCTTCTGAATTCTGTGGTTCTTTTCTGAATTTGGTTTCTGATTCTTTCCCAGATTTTCCAGTGAACATTGTTGTGGATTTTAACCATTTCTTCGAGACGAAAACTTGGACCTTGCGTTGCCTTGTAGTTTGTGAACTGATCTTTATGTAGGTTTGATCAAGATCCTTCTATTTGTTGGTTGCAGTTCCACTTTTGCATCGTCTTTTCTCTTTTTCACTGTTTTCTGTCCAAAAGCTTGTAACCTGTAACATGTAGCAGACATGCGTCAAAAGCACCCGTTTATTTGTAAAATATATAAGAATGGGGAATATAATAATGCAATATTATGGTGTGAACAGTACACGATGATAAAGATAAACCAGATAGCATATTATCATCTTGAGTAAGACTGTCCTACCGGGATAGGTCCTCCCTCAATCATTGCAATCACGTGCCTGTGATCCAATAATTGACTCTGAGGGCATTATCTCCAACAATCTCCCACTTGCACTCAAGGCTAATTATTGCGATGTCGCATACTCACAGCCCGTGTGATACCGAACACCCAACTCCTCTACTAATCAGTCTCACAAAACCCGTTTGCTAAACTATTGCGTTCAAGGAATAGCCTCAGTGAGTGGATCCGCTTTGATGTTTCTTTCTATGTCTCTCTATATCTCAAGTTCGCGGAGAAACCCATCTCCCGAAATGAGCAATACCTGTCTTAGAATGTGTCTGGATGTCTGATGGGACCTAGCTCATAAATGAACTCCAAATCCAAACTTCTTAGACTGTATCGTCAACTGAACTTAATCAGTATCATGCGCCATGCCTCCCTCAGTATCCCCTTGGACCACCTGTCCAAAATACTGCCCCTCGTCAGAAGGAAAACTATAACTCTGACGGCCAGCCTGTCGTCCAGGTTACCTTGGAAGCCTGGAATGATAACTGTCTCCTAAAAGAGGGTGTTGTTATCATATCCCTAGAACATGCACTTATGTTCTAAAGCTGCTTCCTATCGTTTCTCCAGGATTGGATTAATATCAACTTATTGCATCTACTGCAAGAACAATATCTGGTGTGGCACTTGACATCTTATGATTGACTCAATTGCCTAAGCAAGTGATCTGCCAATCATGCACATCCCTCTCTACTTTAGTCTATAAGACACCTTTAGAGAGGGTGATTCCATCATCTGCAGGTACACTACCGTGCCAGGAGTCGTCCATTCTAAATACTCATAGAATGTTGTCTAAGTACCCAGATTGGGAAACCATCCAAATCTAGATCTAAAGATCTAGTAACCAGAATGTCTTGATATTATATCCAAGTCCTATGTGGAGAAACCGCTGTGTGACAACCAAAGAATAACCGATCGTAGTATAGGAATATCACTTCCTACTCTGTGTATGTCATCCAAATACCAGGACATCACACCCTACTACCTTCTTAACAGATCCATCCCCTATTCTGATGAAGTCAAACCTATGACTGTCACATCAGAAATAGATGATCTATCTCCGCTATATCTGCTTTAGTCTATAAATAGACATAAGCCACATGTCCACCAATGCTTCCGCTGCTCCCACTGACCATGACAACCCTCTGGCAGAGTCATATAGACGTACACTTCTAAAACTAATTTAGAACGACACTATACTCATCCTCCTGCCGGGTCTCACAGCCTAGAAAAACAGCAATGGCAAGTCTGGGTAAACAAGAACCTCCCTGTCACCGTCCTTGAGGCTACCGGAGTACCTCTCGGGTGCCTGAGGTTACCCACCAAATCTGCGGAGTGGCCAATGGAATATCAAATCAGATTGAATCTTTAGGTTCTTATCAAATCTTCAGTAATCGTTTGCGGTTCTGGAATCATTTCCAGTTCTACCATACTCCCACTACTGTTTTCTGAAAAAATTCATTTTTACTAAAATTGTGGCGAGTCAAGAACAACATCACTATTGATCTTCCAGATGGTAGAAAGTCAACCCTCGTCATAGCCTGGGTCAACCCATAAACAGCCATTACAGAAACGTGCCTTGAGTTATCCAGAGTCTGGTTTTAAGCATAAGCCGGACAACTCCCCGTACCTTAACATCGTAAAGATATGAACTGTTCTATATCCAATATAGAACCAGAGGCACTGATTTAATTGAACCAGATTCAAACCATGCAGCTGTCTCCAGTGCATGTCAACTAAATGGAAGGAGGCCGATCAGCGTTACTCAACTTAGGAATGCTTCCAATTATGAGCAACCTGAAAGAGAATCAAGTTCTCTTAAACATTACTATCAACTGAATACCCTACACAAGTATCTACATCTTCGATCACCTTGAAGAATCCCGATACTTGCAACGCCTGGTTCTCTACTTTATTCATATACCTATAACTTCTCAAGATTCGGACCTTGCGTTTCTACGAAACACTTGTCTAAAAACTAGAGAAGTCATAAGTAAATCGAATATAGTACGAGGACCAACCCCTCTGTCCTAATGGACACTGAAAAATATACAATCCTCTGTATAAGTCCCTTGAGTCTAATAACTCATTCCCTGTGTGTCGTAGGTTGAAAACTGTACTTATGGTTAAAAAGAATTACACCACTGTTTAATCATCCTTACCTAACCATCCACTGATATAGGTAAATTTCATCGACATAATTTCAAAAAGGTACATCTCACTCTATAAAAATAAACGTACAGATATATCAATTTGAAATTGGTGCATTATAACGGATATTCAAAACCAAATATTCGCCGTCCGGCAAACAACCCAGGTGACTTCCTCAAATATCACCAATTACAACGAATTCCGATATAATGAGGATGATCACCTAATTCCCAACAACTTACTCCCACTCATCATCTGTAAAACCATACAGATGTGAGAATCATACCTGGTAAATACGTACCCTAGAGCAAGTGTCTAATTGGGAAATCAGTTTTCTATTAACAGTATACAGTGAAACTGAAACATTGAAATGTTTCGTAGGGGTATCCGGGTATTCCTAGTATTGCCTCTTCCATTATCCAGATTCACGACTGTAACCGTATAATTCTTTGCCACCTCTCCAAATCCCTTTACATGTCTTTAGTCATTACCTTCTGCACAACCCTTTAGGCCAAATGGTTTTCTCCCTTCCCTACCTTTCGGCACCAGCCTATGGTTTGGAAGAAGACTATCCAATAAGCATAATGGGTGTACTGTCCTAATCCTAGGAGCACTCGCAATGCGAGAGAAGGTGAAGATAAAAGACAACCGAATAAACCTTATTCGTATTTCTCCTGAACCAGAATCCATCCCCGAACTAGAACAAGTTCCTTTCGAGTTCGTATATAACCATACGATGGAGTATCCAGATAAACTGTGGATCTTCGTAGTGATACGGATTGTCCTGGAGAAATACAAAGGTGAAGTGGGAGTGGTGATGAAGTACTTGGTTTGGTCGTGAATAGCAGTCGCAATTTGCTTTGCCCTCCTTCTAATCCCTTTATTTGTCTTCACTTAATACCTTCTGTACACCGTCGTTAGGCTAATTGGTTTTCTTCATTCCCTACCGGTCGGCACCTGCCTATGGTTTGGAAGAAGACTATCCAATTTGCGTAATAGGTGTACTATCCCCTAATCTAAGTGGTACTCGCAACCTGAGAGAAGGTAAAAGGAAAAGACAACTGAATAGTCCTATTCGTTTTCTCCAGAACCGGAAACCATCCTCGAATAAATTCCTTCGAGTTCGTATATAACCATACGATGGTTTTGTCCAATGGAAGTGAACGTTCGTAGTAATACGGGGTGTTCTGGAGAAAAGGGTAAAAGCAGGAGTGGCAATGAGGTGTGCAACTCTGACAATCCAAAAGCCAGTCTTATAAGAAGGTTCGGTCAACTTGGTCACTGAGTCATAGTCTAGGGTCGGGTCAATGGTTGCTGCCAAAGAGAGAGAGAAAAGAAACACTCAGCGTGCACTCTAACCTAGATCAGAATGGTTACCAATTTATCTAATCAGGAAACCTCCCACTGTAACGTCAAATTCTCCTCCAAACCTGAAAGGAGAATTAGTCAGGATCACCCGAGGAGTAAACCAACTCATCAGTGGGAATCAGGATCCAACTATCATCGCATGATAATGTGACGGACTTCGCTCACGTTATCACACTCCAAAAGGTATGCGCATATCTGGCAAGTTTCAATTTCTTTAGAAACTCCCGATGTGATTTTTGCCCCATGCTCTTATGACCTTGACGAAGGCCAACATATCATAAGTCACATGTCAAGTTCTACCCGTCATTGTCCAGGTTAATTTGAACCCACCCGTACATACCCTTGACGAAGGCCAAAATAGTAGTACGACTGTCCCAAACCAACGCATCTATCTATGCTGCAGAAAGACAACAAGCAGCTACCATACACTATGCCTTGACGAAGGCCAACAAACATAGCATGAATACTACTTGCTACCCGTCTGAAACGACGGAGGGCTACGAATGGTTTCTGGCGAAAAACCTTTAACGTAATGAACTTGATATCGTTGAAGGAACGGATAGCTTTTAAAAAAATATAGTAACGAAAACCTTTGCTAAAGAGGTCACTCCCGGTGAAGGGATCTCGGTTCTTTCCCCGTACAATGAGGTGCAGGATATTCTAACTGAATACCACGATGCAAAGCAAAAGTAAACGGCTATAGTGAAGTTATTGCCCTGACGCAAACTTCTGTCCAAGGGGTCACTCCCGGTGAAGGGATCTCGGCCCTTGCCTCGTCGACTGAGGAGCAGGATATTCCAACTAAATACCACGATGCAAAACAAAAGTGAACGTCCTTGCAATAACAGGTTTTTGAAAAATCTTCCAACAACATCAGATTAGGTTTGTTTTTAACTTGCATTGATCTGAATCAATGCAGTCCCATCAATTGATCACACCAATAAAGAACGAAAATAATGACGTACGTATATGCCATCCGCATTCGCCTCTGGGTCCCGTCATTACCCGTTAGGTTAGTTAACTAACGACAGAGCGGGGACTGGACTAGCGCGGATGCAAAACATATACAACATCTACTAGTATATATATCAATATATAATTTTCGCTCAAGGCGTGATAAAATGCAACATCACAGAAATGTACAGCATCACAGAACAATACAGATATCTGGGATCCCCGGGTTTCACAGAGCCGCTACTGAAACCCGACGTTCCCCTGGTCGTGTGGATAGCCGTGCAATGAAATTCTAGACCCCTACGGGCGCGGCAAGTTACCCGCCAAAACCTGAAGCGAGGCAGCCCCCTTCAGCAACGTGAATGGACCACCCAGCACTTCACGAAATCCAGTAACTTGGGCATCCCTCCTGGGTCAACCTGTACCCCCTACGAGTGCGGCGAATAGCCCGCCAATTCTAGAGTGAAGCCCCCTCCGTCTCAATGCCATGAGATGCGGGCTTGTTGCCCTCTAGAACCCGACTATCCGTGCACCCCTCCTTGGGGTAATCCTAGTATAGAAAGTAAAATATACATACAACGCGTACAACAACCTCGGCCCGGTCGTGCCCCAAAAGAATAATACAAACAGGCAGTGACGGCAGTCCACATGTCGGACGCTCGCCCCGCAATAACAAATGTACATAATACAACCAAAACTGTACTAGCATTGCATCCAGGCTATCCCCCATGACCAATCCGCAACATCACAGCACAATCACAGAACATCAACGTGAATGTCACGTTCGCAAATCCGTCTAACCGGGCTATAGCAGTTAAACAGGATTTACCGATCAAGTGACATTCACGGTCGCAGATATAATGTAAATACTGTGAACTAATGTGTTTAAAATTTTCGATCGATCAAAATTATCGAAGTGGGCCCCAAGCACTACTGTAACACTCACAGAAATTCTGGGCCCAAAAAGAATATCCCAAGAACCCTATTTTCAACCCAGAAGCCCACTGGAAAAAATTGGTGAACTGAAACTTAATTCCTGCGGCGGAACCGTGGCCAAAGTGGGGTTATGGCAGCGGTTCCGCGGCCCTATTGAAGGATCATGTCACCAAATTTTTACAGTGATCTTATAAAACTCTGCACATCATTCTGCAACAACCTGAAAAAATTTTGGAGCCAAAAAAATTTCGACAGAGAACTGATATACATGAAAATGCGATTTTGGGATTTTTGTTCGATCGAAGCTTTAAACATACTAGTGCAAGCTAGAATAGGTTAATGGCGTGGCTCTGATACCAGTGTAAGTGCACGGCGGCACCCCGGCCGTCTTTCCGAGGCCAAAATGCGGAAGCGATGCTTTACTTTAACTTTTGAACTGGCACCACCGCGCACAAAAATCCCGGATCGAGCCATTAATCTAATTCTAGCTAACTAAAGGACGGGTAGAGAGATATGCCGAGCGATCCGTGTCCTTCGGTCTTCTCGTCGTCGTCCCGATCTCCCGCGGAATGTCCGGTCTCCACCTCCTCGCCGGAAGGGCACCACGTCTCCGGCTTCTTTTACGGGCTCCCACCTCTTGACCGAGGCAACTCGGGCACGAAGTTGGCGAGTCGACGTGCCCAAGGGTGCTGTAGGTTAACTGTAGAATGCTTTGTCTCTTGGGGTTGTAGGAAGTTGCCTTTTGTGGAGGAATAAGATGATAGCATTTTTGGAGATGAAATTGGGGATTTTTGCAAGCACAAGAGAACCAAAAATCCCCACTCAAATATTGGGCAGCCCCTCCCTCTTGCTTGGCCGGCCAAAGTAGAGGAGAGAATGAGAGGAGACAGGGTGGATCAAAAATAAGAGAGCCCACCTCAAGCAAGAGAGAGAAAAAGGGTCATGATGAAAAGCAATGATCATCAACCAAAACCAATACTCCATCAACTAATCATCATACCCAAAGTCAAGCAATCATGAAGTCATGGAGTCAATGAAAGTGCACCATCATGATGCAATAATATGCAAAGACAACCCTCCAAAATGCTTATTTGCACAAATGCAAATAAGCCCTCCTCCACCATTTTTCGGCCAATGAAAGATACAAATGAAATATGGCCGAAACGGAAAACAAACTGGCAACTCCAAAAACTTATCCCGTAGTAAATTACAGGAAAACCCCGCTACTGTATATACATACCCGTATTTGTATTCCGACCAAAATACAAATGCAATGAGACAAAATCTACACTGTACTATACGATCCGGCTTAAACCAAAGCCCGCTAGTATTAACCGTCCGATCATGATCCGTGCAATACCGCACGTATTTGATTGAACCCTGCCATATCTCCATACGGCCTCTACAACGTTTCGCCCAAAACTTGAGCAACTGTCTGTGGAAGACTCTAAAGACTCGTCAATACTATGGCTGTGGATTTAACCACCAGCACGTTAGAGGTATTAGCCTATACGTAACGGGCTACCAGGTATTGACCAAAAGGGACGTCGATGAGCGAACTCATCCTGACACCCTACTGAGCCTGTCAGTGACAATATCCGTACAGTCCGTTCCGTTCGTCTATGAGCATCGCATGGCGGGCCTAGGGGGTTGGTAAAAGTCAGACCCCCAAAAGCGGTACAAGTCGTGTCAGAGTATAGCCCAGAACACCCTGAGATACTACTGGAATACCTACCGGTAAATCTCCTGCCTCGGCCGAGGGCTTTGTGTAATGGCTCTCCTAGACACAGCGCGACCTCACCCCCAATACCGGGAGAGACGAACCCCTGAAGATCCGCTCACTGCCTCCATGTGGCTCGGGACTGTACCCAACTAAAACCTGTTTGCATGTCTCCCTTGAGCGTGGTAGGGTAGTAATCAAAGTACAGTGGGAACTCACACGAGACAAATGACGATCCTCAGGTCGATGAACTAACGTGTACACATGTCACCAGGGAACTGCTATCTGACGTCAGGTATAAGACCAACTAGCATGTTCCCGGCGAGTCCTGTCCGGTGTACTCATAACCCAATGAGCACCTGTATACATCTTAGGTGAACCAACTGACACCAGTGGCTTGTGAGACCGGCCACCGCCCCTCGTCGGGGTCTCGACTGTATACACTAGTCTACTCTGGAGTATCGATGCCCTGTCTCGAAACTCCCACGACTAGGGACCTTTTAAGATGTGCTTATAGACTACCAGCTCCCACGTATATGATCGCCCTCATACTGCTGGCAGTCAAGCATGAATCCTAGGGGATCTATCAACGTGTAATAGCGACCTATCAGGTCACCTAAAGCAGTACACGATGATAAAGATAAACCAGATAGCATACTATCATCTTGAGTAAGACTGTCCTACCGGGATAGGTCCTCCCTCAATTATTGCAATCGCGTGCCTGTGATCCAATAATTGACTCTGAGGGCATTATCTCCAACACGAGCTGGAAGAAGTGCACACAGCTGACATCACTTTTGGCGATGAAGATCTCCTCCTCGGAACACGCGAGCGCAACCGTCCCTTGTATGTCACCGGATACTGTCATGACATCAAGATAGGAAAGATCTTAGTTGACAACGGGTCCTCTGTCAACTTCTTAAATGTGAGAGTGCTAAAAGAAATCTGCATGAGCGTTCAACACCTCGCTCGGGATAAAATCACTATCTCCGGGTTCGACTCCCAGTCATCACGGACGCTCGGGTCTGTGATACTGACATTACACTTTGGGATGCTCATCACCAACATCATATTTCATGTCATTGACGCCAAGACTTGCTACAACGCTTTGCTCGGTAGGCCTTGGTTATATGAGTACAATATCATCCCTTCTACACAACATCAGTGTATGAAGAATTTCAAGGATGGTCTCGAGTACACCGTAACGGGGGAGCTAAACCCGTTCTCCGTGAATGAAGTCCGCAAATACTAGGATGCAAAGTATTTCCTGCTAGACTTTGAAGACATGGAAAGTTGCCATAAATCAGAGAATAAGCAAAAAAATATCACCACTATTCCGGTCTTTAGGAGCGATACCGAGGAGGAAGAAGAGATGGTCTATTCGGGGCTGCCTCAATGCAGCAAGCCGGGACCATCTATAATGACTTGGGCGGTTCCACGATAAAATGAAAAGGGTGGGTGGAATTACAACTGGATCCTTGTCTAAAAAGGGGATATGGCGAAATTGGTAGACGCTACGGACTTGAGTGGATTGAGCCTTAGTATGGAAACCTGCTAAATGGTAACTTCCAAATTCAGAGAAACCCTGGAACTAAAAATGGGCAATCCTGAGCCTACCGCTGAGTTATATCCCTTCCCGGCCCCATCGAGAAATAGAACTAACTAATCCTAAGGAAAAGGGTCGAGAAACTCAACGCCACTATTCCTGAACAACTTGGAGCCGGGCCTTCTTTTCGCATTATTATGGATAGTCAAACAATGGGAAAAATTGGATTCAATTGTCAACTACTCCTATCGGAAATCGGATTGATACCGAGGGGGAACAAGAGATAGTCTATTCGGGGATGCCTCAATGCAGCAAGCCGGGACCATTTATCCCTATTCTAGTCTTCGGCAGTGACTCTGAAGATGAAGTCAACGCGGTGTTCTCGGTCCGTCCATCGGTGCAAGCCCGCACTGGAGATGATCAGAGTTTGCAGAACGTTATGGTTCCGCGGCAGTACTACAGGGAGCTTGATGCGCTTGAGACATATAGCGTGCAAGAGCTGCAGACGTTCTACGTCCCTCCCAGGCGAAAAGATGAAAAGGCGATCCTCTTTTATCGATCCGCGGAGATCAAAGTGGAGAAAGAAATCTGGCATGGTGCCGATTCTACGCTGGACAGACTCCAGCCCATCCGTCTGCCCAGATACTACACAGAAGAATTAAAAAGGCTGTTGAGGCGCCAAGGCATACCCTTCAAACAGACTGCTCGACAAGCTCAGTTCTACAACAGGATCTGGAACGTCCTCGGAGCTCAGCAAAAATTGCCCAACGGAAAAATAGAAACGATCGGGCTTGGATATATCCAGTCAAAGAAACGGGAGCAATTCCATGACTGCCGTGTCATAAAGGGCCTTAATGAAGAAACGGATGCTCTTTTAAAAGACGCTGATGCTGAGCCAGAACGCGGTCCTGTTATAAAAATGCCGAGTCCGTCGTTCGAAGAACAGATGGACAAGCTAATACGGGAAGCGAGTCAAAAGGTTCGGAACGACTACAGCTGCGAAATGGCCATTTACGAGAAATCCAAGACACAACGCCTCCTTCAGCAGGCTACAGAGGATAACGATACCCTCCACCGTCAGCCTGCCGTGCATTCCCAAGCCAAGAAAAAGGCCCGACGCAGAGGCAAAAACAAGTCAAAGAATGGAAAAAACGTTCGATGGCGGCAAAACGGAGCCAAAAGACCACGCGATCAAGAAAAGTTCAGCCGGAATCCGTCTCTAACGAAAAAGATGGGCCGAGCATATTCCTTCCCTCAAGACAAGACAAGGAAGATATTCGACCTCATCATGAAACTTCAGATGATGACACTCCCGGAGTCTTGGCACCCCGATCAAGCAAACGAAGGTCATCACCCAGATTATTGCTCCTATCACCGAGCGATAGGACATCCTCTCGAAGACTGCTTCACATTCAAAAACTGGGTTGAAGACCAATATCGGTAAGGCAGGTTCGCTCTATCCAGCAGTTGGAGGGTAACCCCACCACAGAAGCATGTTCCAAAAACAACGTACATAGCGAGAGTACAACCAGATCAACATCGGTCTTGGAAACGATCTCGTACCTGTCACGCGATAACGCTATCAGAAGGAGTGCCCGAGAACATGGATAACCTGTCCCGGTGCTTCGAAAATGAGGATGAAAATGAGTTGATCTCAAAATTTCCACCTGCTCCAAAAGAGTTGGAAGATGGAATACATACTACCGCGGACAACCTAAGGAAAATCGACTTGGGGATGGCAAACGACCCGAGGCCTACATTCGTCAGTGAGCTGCTATCCGAAGAACAAGTAGCTGCGCTAAAGGACATGCTCATGCAGTATAAAGACTGCTTCGCATGGAACTATTCTGAGATGCCGGGGCTAGATCCAGAGATAGCGGTGCATAAATTGGCGATATCTCCAGACGTCAAGCCAGTCAAACAAGCACCAAGAAGGATGTGGCTCGAGCTTGAAATGAGCATCAACGCCGAAGTCAAGAAGCTAATCGACTCCGACTTTATCTAAGAAGTTCAGTATCCTGACTGGATCGCCAACATTGTCCCAGTGATGAAGAAAAATGGGACGGTACGCATCTGCGTAGACTTTCGGGACCTCAACAAAGCTTGCCCGAAGGATGATTTTCCCGTACCGGTTACCGAGCTGATGATAGACAACACGTCCACTCACGAAGTCTTCTCCTTCATAGACGGCTCATCAGGGTACAATCAAATAAAGATGCATCATGAAGACCAGAAGCATACCGCTTTCTGGACTCTTCTGGGCATATTTTGCTACAAAGTGATGCTTTTCGGCTTGAAGAATGCCGGTGCTACCTATCAGAGGGCCATGCCAAAGATTTTCGATGACCTCATACATGAAATCGTCGAATGCTATATCGATGAGCTCGTGGTGAAAAGTAAATCGCACGGGGAGCATTATGAGCATCTTGAGATAGTGTTCCAGCACCTTCGGAAATACAACCTGAAGATGAACCCTCTCAAATGGGCATTCGGAGTTTTCTCGGGCAAATTCCTAAGATTCATCGTACGACATCGGGGCATCGAGATAGACCCGTCGAAAATCAATGCGATTATGGAAATGCCTCCGCCAAGAACTCTCAAGCAACTGCGATCTCTACAAGGAAAGCTCGTGTATATCTGGCGGTTCATAGCCAATCTCTCCGGCAAATGCCGTCCCTACATCCACCTGATGAAGAAGGGGACCTCTTTCATCTAGGATCGTAAATGCCAGGGTGCACTCGATGAAATCAAGCAATACCTGCAGAATCCGCCGGTACTAAGCGCTCCGGTAAAGGGAAAGCCCCTCATCCTGTACACAACCGCCCTTGAAGGTTCCTTAGGCGCACTATGGGCACAGGAAAATGACTAAGGGAAAGAGAGAGCCCTCTACTATTTGAGTCGAGTTCTCCTGGGGGCAGAAAATAACTACTCCCCCATCGAAAAACACTGCCTGGCGCTAATCTTCGCGATAACGAAGTATCGGCACTATGCATTGGCATATGAGGTCCACCTCATATCGAAAGTGGACCCTCTCAAATATTTGATGTCAAGAGCCATACTAACAGGACGGCTCGCTAAATGGGCCATCCTCTTGATGGAGTTCTCAATAACATACCGACGTCTTAAGGCAGTGAAGGGCCAGGCCATCGCCGACTTCCTCGCTGAGCATCCGATACCTGCCGATTCACCCTTAAATTGCTAATTGGCAGACGAGCATGCGTTTGACACGATCGACAGGGAGAAAGGAGAGAGTAACACCCGATGGGAACTTTACTTCGATGGGGCATCTTTCATGAAGAAGCGAAAGCACAGCTCCCCCATAATCAAATCTGGGATAGGGCTTATCTTCGTGACTCCACAAGGAGGGATAATGCGCTTTGCATTTTCCTTAACAGAGCCGAGAACAAGCAATGAAGCCGAATATGAAGCTTTGATAGCAGGTCTTGAGATCGTTGTCGATATGGGAATCGAAAACCTCCTCATATACGGAGACTCCCAGCTGGTCGTTAGTCAAGTAAACGGCGACTATCAAACGTGCAAGCCCGAGTTGGTAAAGTACGGCGAGAAAGTACAACAATTGCTGACTCAAATTCCTTCATACGTTCTGCAAAGCATACCGTGTATGGAAAATAGCAAAGCGGATGCGTTAGCCAAACTCGCTAAAGAACTGGCTGACGAAAACCTCGATGACGTAAGGATCATTGTGCAAAGCCGTCGGGTTCTTGCACCAGCGGAAATATCTTTAAAGTCGTCTGAAGAAAAGGAAGCGACCAAGCAAACAGCCCTACAAATAGAGGACCAGGAAAAGGCCAAGGATTGGAGAGAATTCTTTATAGACTACTTCAAATCTCGTCGAACACCTGAAGATGCATCCTCGAGACATCAGCTCATGAAACGAGCTCTGTCTTTTGCCTTCTTCAATGACACGCTGTATAAGAGATCGTTCGACTCTCTATGGCTGAGATGCCTGGGACCAGAAGAAGCAAGGAGAGTCATTCAAGAGACTCACGACGGACTTTGCGTTTCTTATCAAGCCGGGCCAAAGATGAAGCTGAAGATCAAAAGAATGGGCTACTATTGGCCCACGATGATTCAGGACTGCCTTGAATACGCGAAGCAATGCCATTCGTGCTGGATTCATGGGGACTTCATCCACCAACATCCAAACCTGCTACATCCAACAGTGGCTAGCTAGCCGTTCGAAATGTGGGGAACCGACATAATAGGGCCCATAGAACCAGCATCGTCCAGAGGACATCGGTTCATATTGGCGACAACCGATTACTTCTCTAAGTGGTCAGAAGCAGCACCGCTAAGAAAAGTGAAGAAAGAGAATATCCTCCATTTCTTCAAAACACACATCATCTATCGGTTCGGCACTCCGTGACGGATTATCTCTGGTAACGGACCAGCCTACAGAAGTCATAAAATCAGCCACTTTGCACAGCAGCATAATATAGACTGGAGATACTCTTCGATCTATAATCCCCGAGCTAATGGTCTAGCTTAGGCTTTCAACAAGACCTTGACGAAGATCATAAAGAAGATGGTGTCCCGAAATAAGAAGGATTGACATGAGAGACTGCATGAAGCTCTCTGGGCTTATCGGACCACGTTCAAAACGGCCACAAACACAACGCCATATGCATTGGTATTCGGCACAGAAGCAGTACTCTCCTTGTGTAAGTGCACGGCAGCGCCCCGGCCGTCAATCCGACGCCGAAATGCGGAAACGAAAAACTTTTCTTAACTTGTAAACCGGCACTACCGCGCACTATAAAATCCGGATCGGGCCATTAACCTAATGCTAGCAAACAAGAGAAATGGTAGAATGCTATACCGAGTGATCCATGTCCTTCGGTCTTCGGCCTCCACTCCGATCTCCTCGCGGAATCTCCGGTCTTCATCTCCTCGTCGGAATGGGCACCACATCGCCGGGTTCTTTTACGGGCTCCCACCTCTGGACCGAGGCAACTCGGGCACGAAGTTGGCGAGTCGACGTGTCCAAGAATACTGTAGATGAAGTGTAGAAAGCTTTGTCTCATTGGGGTATGAAGTTGTCATTTGATGGAGGTGAAGAATGAACTTTGGAGAAAAATCGAGCTATCATTTTCAAGCATAGAATGAGATGAAGAATTTTCCCACTCACAAATATGAACCTCTCTCCCCACCAAGATGTGGCCGGCCCCTATATAGAATGAAGAGGGGAAAAAAGAATGAATAAAACAAGATAAGAAATTGTGTGATAAAGAGGAAAAAGGATCACATCAATTTCTCATTCAATCCTATCATATTTAATGCTAGCCATGATCACAAAAGGAAAAGCAAAGATGCTAGATTTATCATAATCCTCCATTTACAAATAAACCCCATCTACAATTGCTAATTTGCACATTTGCAAATTAGCCCCTCCATCAGAAAAATCCGGCCGTGAAGGAACAAAGGAAAACTGGCCGAAACGGAATGCAAACTGGCAACTTCAAAAAACTGATCCCGTAATAAATTACAGGAAAACCCCGCGACTGTATATACATACCCGCATTTGTATTCCCACTGAACACAAATGCAATGAGATAAAATCTACACTGTACAATACTAGGATCCGGCTTAAACCAAAGCCCGCTAGTATTATCCGTCCGATCATGATCCGTGCAATACCGCACGTATAAGATCGAACCCTGCCATATCTCCATACGGCCTCTACAGCGTTTCGCCCGAAACTTGAGAAAATGGTCTGTAGGGGACTCTAAAGACTCGTCAATACTTTGGTTGTGGATTTAACCACTATCACGTCAGAGGTATTAGCCATACGTAACGGGCTACCAGGTATTGACCAAAAGGGACGTCGATGAGCGAACTCATCCTGACACCCTACTGAGCCTGTCAGTGACAATATCCGTACAGTCCGGTCCGTTCGTCTATAAGCATCGCATGGCAGGCCTAGGGGATTGGTAAAAGTCAGACCCCCAAAAGCGGTACAAGTCGTGTCGGAGTGTAGCCCAGAACACCCTGAGATACTACTGGAATACCTACCAGTAAATCTCCTGTCTTGGCCAAGGACTTCGTGTAATGGCTCTCCTAGACACATCGCGACCTCATCCCCAATACCGGGAGAGACGAACCCCTGAAGATCCGCTCACTGCCTCCATGTGGCTCGGGACTGTACCCAACTAAAACCTGTTTGCACGTCTCCTTTGAGCATGGTAGGGTAGTAATCAAAGTACAGTGGGAACTCATACGAGACAAATGACGATCTCAGGTCGATGAACTAACCTGTACACATGTCACCAGGGAACTGCTATCTGACGTCTGGTATAAGACCAACTAGCATGTTCCCGGCGAGTCCTGTCCGGTGTACTCATAACCCAATGAGCACCTGTATACATCTTAGGTGAACCAGCTGACACCAGTGGCTTATGAGGCCGGCCACCGCCCCTCATCGGGGTCTCGACTGTATACACTAGTCTACTCTGGAGTATCGATGCCCTGTCTCGAAACTCCCTCGACTAGGGACCTTTTAAGGATGTGCTTATAGACCCCAGCTCCCACGTATATGATCGCCCTCATACTGCTGGTCGTCAAGCAAGAATCCTAAGGGCTCTATCAACGCGCAATAGTGACTTATAAGGTCACCTAAAGCAGTATACGATGATAAAGATAAACCAGATAGCATACTATCATCTTGAGCAAGACTGTTCTAACGGTATAGGTCCTCTCTCAATCATTGCAATCATGTGCCTGCGATCCAATAATTGACTCTGATGGCACTATCTCCAACACCTTGGAGATAGAGCTACCCTCCCTACGAGTGGCGGTTCATTATGAGCTGACAGACGAAGAGAATGCTCATCTTCAGTTTGAGGAGCTCGATGCCCTCAATGAAACTCGTCTCATGGCGCAACAAAGCCTAGAAGCTTACAAAGTAAAGATGACGCGCTCATACGAAAGACTGACTAGGCCGAGGACATTTCGCCAAGACGAACTCATGCTAGTGGTCAAAAGACCTATGATCCCCAATCGTCTCAAACGGGGGAAATTCGAGCCGAACTATGAGGGCCCGTACATCATAGACAAAGTCTACCAAGATTGGGCTTACTTGCTCATGGATATGCATGGCGAAAGACCCTTCAGGCCAATAAACGGTCGGTTCTTAAAAAAATACTACGTCTGACGAGTCATGGCTTAGGTCAACGATAGATGACGATGCCTATGTCCGTTCGCTATCTTCCCAAGCCCAAACTCTATAAGTAGTATCCGGCGAAACCTCGCTTTGAAAACGTGCGATGGACCGAAACGTCCCTAAACTAATAGTGGACCGAAACGTCCCTAAACTAATAGCGGACCGAGATATCTTAAAACTAACAAAGGACCGAAATGTCCTAAAACTAACTACTGACCGAAACGTCTTTAAACTACTACAAACCCGCAGCATCCTTGGGCTGACGCGTAAAAAAAACGGCACGTCCATAAGCAAAATGGGTACGGATGAAAACCCGAAAGGGCTCCGTGAGTAAAAATAGCAGGGCTACCGGCGAGTTTGTGAAAACCTAAAAGGGCGCATACTCGTAAAAAAAAAGGGTACGTCCGCAAGCAAAATGGGCACGGATGAAAACCCGAAAGGGCTCCGTGAGTAAAAACAGCAGGGCTACCGGCGAGTTTGTGAAAACCCGAAAGGGCGCAATCTCGTTAAAAGACACTTGCAAGGTCCTCTCGACCTTGTAAGGAGAAAACTACCTGCGTGAGATCCTTACGACTCACAAAAGAGTAACACACTTAGGGATCCCCACGATTACTAAGGAGAAATTACACTTACGAGATCCTCACGACTCGTAAGGAGAACCCTCTTATGAGACCTTCACGGCTTATAAGATTCAAAGCCTTAAGCTACAGGGATCTAAACCTGTTCTTAAGCCATCACCTTTCCCAGATTGCCCTACAAGCGGTTCAATACTGACCCTTGTATACAATCCACGAGCACAAATAATCATTTCCCCCACCCAGTTCCACCAATGGCGCGAAATTTCCTTATGTGGTGAATGACACTTGTAAGTCCTCTCGACTTATAAGGAGAAAACACTCTTGCAAGATCCTTACGACTTACAAGAGAACATAC
The DNA here is from genome assembly GCA_030015575.1 of Agapanthus africanus. NCBI lineage: Eukaryota > Viridiplantae > Streptophyta > Magnoliopsida > Asparagales > Amaryllidaceae > Agapanthus > Agapanthus africanus. The sequence goes on along the minus strand of JASDDO010000010.1, from coordinate 535,116,422 downwards.
ACTTAGGAATCCTCGATTCCTAAGGAGAAAAGACACCTATGAGATTCTCACGACTCGTAGGGAGAAACACCTTTATGAGACCCTTACGGCTCATGAAGTTAAAAGCCTTAGTCGACAGGATCTTAACCCTGTTTGCTAAGCCACCTTTATTCGAACCGACAAAGGCAGATGATGATTCGCTCCTGGCAATATCCCAGTTGTAGCGATGCTGATGCCTAAATCGGTATCAAATTCCAAGTCTTTTCACGGCAAATGATGATTCGCTCCTGGCAATATCCCAGTCGCAGCGATGCTGATGCTAAGATTGGTATCAGATCTTGAGTTCCATACTCGCAAAAAAATGCATATGAAATAGCCGAAATATTTAGGCAACTCGCAATAAAAATCAGCGAGTAAAATATATGCATATGAAATAGCCGAAATGTTTGGGCAACTCGCAATAAAAAACAACGAGTAAAGAAAAAGAAAAATAGCCGAAATGATTGGGCACCGCGAAAAAATAGCCGAAATGATTGGGCAATCGCGACTTTCGCGATATAAAAATCTGAAATGATAGAGCATCACAGAAAGAAATAAAATAATGAAAGAATGAAACTTTTGCCCTGCAGGTAAGTCCATACTGACCCCTGTATACAATTCATGGGCATAAAGGAAAAGGGAACCACGTGTCCCAACAAACTCTGTCAAAGGGAAAGTCAGATCTCGACAGCAACATCTGCATCCCAGAAAATCAGCAACGATGTTCCTCTTCATACCAGTAGGACACGGACGCGACACTACCAATTGGAGCTACGGTAAAGCCCCCAGTTCCAAGACACTGCGGTTCACAGACAACCTAGAGTCAACCCTGACACTGTAGAAAATGGAGAAGGTCGATCATGACACCGTAGAAAACGGAGAATGTCAACCCTTGACCTCCTTGTCGTAAAGCAATGCTTCGACTCGAATACATGTCAACTCCTGACCTCCTTGTCGTAAAGCAACGCTTCGACATGGATATATGTCAACTCCTGACCTCCTTGTCGTAAAGCAACGCTTCGACACAGATACATGTCAATTCCTGACCTCCTTGTCGTAAAGCAACGCTTCGGCACGGATACATGTCAACTCCTAACCTCCTTGTCGTAAAGCAACGCTTCGGCACGGATACATGTCAACACTTGACCTCCTTGTCGTCGAGCAACGCTTCGACACGGATACATGTCAACCCCTGACCTCCTTGTCGTCAAGCAACGCTTCGACACGGTTACATGTCAACCCCTGACCTTTTTGTCATCAAGCAACGCTTCGACACGGATACATGTCAACCCTGATCTCCCTGTCGTCAAGCAACGCTTCGACTCGGATACATGTCAACTCCTGACCTCCTTGTCGTCAGGCAACGCTTCGACACGGATACATGTCAACCCCTGACCTCCTTATCGTAAAGCAACGCTTCGACACGGATACATGTCAACCTTTGACCTCCTTGTCGTAAAGCAACGCTTCGATACGGATACATGTCAACCCCTGACCTCTTTGTCGTCAAGCAACGCTTCGACACGGATACATGTCAACCCCTGACCTCCTTGTCGTCAAGCAACGCTTCGACACGGATACATGTCAACCCTGACCTCCCTGTCGTCAAGCAACGCTTCGACACGGATACATGTCAACCCCTGACCTCCCTGCCGTAAAGCAACGCTTCAACATGGATACATGTCAACCCCTGACCTCCCTGCCGTCAAGCAACGCTTCGACACGGATACATGTCAACTCCTAACCTCGTTGTCGTCAAGCAACGCTTCGACTCGGATACATGTTAACCCCTGACCTCCCTGTCGTCAAGCAACGCTTCGACTCGGATACATGTCAACCCTTGATCACCCTGTCGTAAAGAAATACTTCGACTCGGGAACCAGTCAACTCATCAACCACTTACGAGTCTTCTCGACTTGTAAGGGAGAAAATTCTCTTGCGAGATACTTACGACTCTCAAGAGAAAGCACACTTAGGAATCCTCACGATTCCTAAGGAGAAAATACACCTACGGGATCCTCTCGACTCGTAAGGAGAAAAATCTTTACGAGACCCTCACGGCTCATAAAGTTGAAAAGTCTTAGGCAGCAGACCTGAACCTGTTTCCTAAGCCATCGCTACCCAACAAAGAGTCCAAGACGAACTATTCCTTATTATCTACAAGCCACAATCGCCAAAATTACATGCCGTCGAAATCGAGGTGCTGCTCAAGAGTACGTAAACTACTTTGTGCCGAGTCAAAATAAAAAAGCATAACCCACGGACGCCAATCACATATTATGCAAGGCAATAAGGAGAACATTTGATTTACATCTAATTGAGCGTCCGACACGTACCCACTCATGTATGTGCGAAAAGGATAAAACAAACGCATAGAAAGGAAAATTTTGTTATTCATACCTCAGAAAGTTCTTACATTGATGAAAATAGTAAACAAAAGTATCATTAAAATGTTTACAATGGCAAAACATTGAATCCAGGACACGGATTAAGAAATTCAAAAGTGAGGCCGTCTAAAGTGTTTCTGGCCTTTCTGGCCATTCTTATGTGCATCCCCTCACGATCACAAGCGTAAGGATCTTCGCTGATATCCTCCACCCTCTGATAAGCAGCGATTATCGTCATCTGTTGGAAAGTTTGATGCAAGATATCAATGAGATTATCTTGCCGCTTCTTCAAGATCAGGCCCGCCAGATACACTGAGTGCACCTTATCTTCAGCGTCATCCAGTGCATTAAGCGGCATGGCTTCATAAAATACCGGAAGTGCTTCCCAAATTGCTCTCACTATAATCTTCAAAAGAGAGGAGCGACGAGAAAGTAGTCGACCGTTGTGTGCATTGAAACGATCCATAATTTCAGCGCATTGAGCGTTTGTAAATTCTTGGTTTTGACAACGGCCTTGTGCGCGAATGTCCTCATAAGAAATGATTTTGTTAAGACAGTACAGATGAGCGGCCATAACGCCTGAAAATGAAAATCAGTGAGAGTTTAATGGACGGATTGATCAAGGAAATACTTATTGAAACAGACATGGGGATTTAAACAACTCTTAATATCCGCATGAAGAAGACAAGTGCTAATTAAGACACCCAACAAATTCAAATTTGTGCAATTAAGGAAAGAATACTAAAAGGATTCTCATTTAATGAGAGACTATTTGACAGCAACGCTCTGCAGATAGGAGTGACATCTGTCAACTCTAATGATGAAGGGAATAAAAATTCCCCAAAAATATTCTGAAGAGCTATGCCCTGTGAAGATGATGGAGTAACCCATCAGAAACCCTAAAAGCAAAGCTTGTAATGAATTAAAAATTCCGAGATTTTCAAGATCTATGAACAAACTCTAAGAGTTCTTCATGAAAGATTAACAAATCTATATGATTTGAAAAGGGCAAAGCTCTGTTAATAAGTTAAGAAACCCTAAGAAAGATCTCTTTAGATCTATGATTCAAGAAGAGCAAAGCTCTGTTGAGAAAACCCTAAAAATTTCTTTAGATCTATGATCCGAAAAGAGCAAAGCCCTTTTAATGGGTGAAACCCTAGATTATAAAGTAATCCCTTCAAAGATTTAATCTTTACCTAAAAATTACGACAGGGTTCTGTCTCTAAAAGAATTCTTAAGACAAAGAGCTATGCTCTGAAGAGAGAATAAAATTCTCAAGAGAAAACAAGAAGATGAACAAGTAGTCATCTCAAGGGCCAAACGCCCTATTTATAGGCGTTAGAAGTCGATCCAACTTCCAAGACAATCTAACGGTGGAAAGGCTGCCATCGCTATACTCACGTGTAAACCATGTAAGCGCAACGGTGGGGGGCATTTGTTTCCCCCAATCAGAGTAAAGCTCTGTTTAAATTTTGAAATTTGAAATGAAACAGCGCTTTATAAAAGCGCTAGCGCCGGCGCTAAGAGTCAAAGACTCTGAGACAGCACTCACGTGCAAAGCACGAGAGTGCTAGCTCCAGGAGCGCCAGCGCTAAGAGTCAAAGACTCTGAGGCAGCGCTCATGTGCAAAGCACTAGAGCGCTAGCGCTAAGTGCGCCAGCACCAAGAGTCAAAGACTCTGATGCAGTGCTCACGTGCAAAGCACGAGAGTGCTAGCGCTAAACTAAACGTTCTCCACCCTAAGATTAAAGATCCAACGAAAATGATTAAAAATCATCAAATTACCAGAATAAAATTCTGTTCTTTCCAAACAGGAAAAATTGTGCTCTATAAACCAGAGTACCGTTGGATCAAAGATCCAATGGTGATTAAAAATCACCAAGATACAGAATAAGTTCTGTATGGAAAAATATTTTCCTAATCTTGTTAAAAACAAGAAGATTTCCTTCTGTAAAACAGAAACCCTTGGATCAAAGATCCAACGGTGGGAAATATCCCCAAATCAATCAGAGGAAAGATTTCCTTAACCGATTCAACAAATCAGCCTTCCCTATATAAAGGACCCAAGACTTCAAGTCGAAAAAGAGGCCCCCCCCCAAACTTCAAATTCTCAGAAAAGAAAAAGAGAAGAGCAAGCTCTGAAAAGAAGAATTTCTTCAAGGTAAATAACATAGAGAGATCAAAACATCTCATCAAAAAAGAAGAACTTAGTTCTTTTTCTAGATCATAGATCTACAAAGACAGAAGTCGTTCATAAGAGTAGAAGAGATTGGAGCATCTCATCATAAAAAAAGGTGGAGGGAGAAGAACTTAGTTCTCTTTAGATCACAGATCTATAAGACAAAGACAAAGTCTTTCACAAAAACAGAAGAGATTATAGCATCTCTTATTAAAATAAGAAGTTAGTTCTTAGATCCACGAGACAAAGTCTCTTATAAACGAGAACTTAATTCTCAGAGCACAGAATTGATCAAGAGCGCTTTGCACTCATTGGCTAGCGCTCAGCGCCAAGCACGCCACGTGCTCCTCACGTGGGTGCTACTTAATAAAAAGCGCACTGTACTCATTGGCTGGCGCTCAGCACCAAGCGCGACACGTGCTCCTCACGCGTGCGCCAATTTCATATGAAGCTCCTTAGCGCTCCAGGTCTGGCGCTCAGCGCCAAGCGCGCCACGTACTCCTCGTGTGTGCGCTATTTCAAAAGAAGCGCTTCAGTGCTCCAAGTCTGGCGCTCAGCGCCAAGCGCGCCACGTGCTCCTCACGTGTATGCTATTTCACAAAAAGCGCCTTAACGCTCCAGGTCTGGCGCTCAGCGCCAAGCGCACCACGTGCTCCTCACGTGTGCATTGACAGAACACAAAGTGTTCTTTAAATAAAGCCCAGCACCATAATAAAGAGTTTCCAACACTCAATTAAAAAAGAAAGACAAAAGAGGAAGGGGTGTCAGAACCCAAAATTAATGCTCTGCATTATTGAACAAAAAGGGTCTGAGCCCAAACAAATGTTAACATTTTGTTCAAAAATGAATGGACTGAGTCCAAATAAGTGTTCAAACACTTTAACTGAATGGGCTGAGCCCAAGTAGGTCATAAATCCCCCAGTTCTGATTAACTGAGCCCATGTGCTCCCAATATTTTTAATTGGTCTTACTCCTAAGTCTGACTACAGATCTCTTAACTAACATCGGTTCAAGGGTACATCTCTTCACACCTCTGATATGTGTTGTTGTAATTCTTCAACATCTTCAGAGAGGTGGCGGGTCCCGATAACCAAACACTTTATGGACCGCAACGTCCCTAAACTAAACTCCATGGACTATGAGGTCCTTGAACTCATGGACTATGATGTCCTTAAACTTTACAGACTATGAGGTCTTTAAACTAGACTATGATGTCTTTAAAATGGATTATGAGGTCCTTAAACTCATGGACTATGATGTCCTTAAACTTTCTAGACTATGATGTCTTTAAACTAGACTATGATGTCTTTAAACACAAACTATGATGTCTTTAAACTCCATGGACTATGATGTCCTTAAACCCAATGGACCGCAATGTCTCTAAACTAAAACGATAGAGTCCAAATACTCTTTCGTTGGGTCTAAAAGATCTAAAATCCCGTTGAGTAGATCTTAGTCTAAAATTAGACTAACGTATCCTCAACAAACGTTTAAGTTGATCTTAATTTAAAACAAGATTAACGATCCTTAAACCAATCCAAACCCAAATCTAAGAAAATATGGATTTGGACTAATCCACGTCCTACGGGCGACAACATAAATTAGTCTCCGTATACAATCCACAGGCAACCAAAAATAAAATAAACACACACGACACGAAGTGACCATCTAGAGAAGGAGAAAGTTGTTACCACGATGCGGTAGCATAATTAACTGCAGGGGCTTGCGCCTGTAGGGAAGAGAGTCCCCACAATAAAAAACCCCTCAAATGAGGGGGAATCTGACGAAGTCTGCTACAACGGCCGCATCCGTCTAAACCTCCGATACACGGTGCCATAAATCAACTTGGCATCTTCGGCGAGGTGGACAGATAAAACCAAATAGCATCTGCCCCTAAATTCAGGCAAGACGAACCTCCGCGGTTCCGTCTTCGGTTTTCGGCGGAGAATAGGGACCGAGCCCAAACAAGTGTTTAACACTTTATTCAAAAACTGAGTCCAAGTTGACCAAAAGTCCCTAATTCAGATCAACCGAGCCTATGTGTTCACAATTTTTCTAAATTGGTCTTAGTCCTAAACCCAACTATAGATCTTCCAACTGACATTGGTTCAAGGGTACATCTCCCCACACCTCTGATATATGTCGTTGTAATTCTTCAACGTCTTCAGAAAGGTAGCGGGTCCCGACAATCAACAATTCCTTAGACCATAATGTTCTTAAACTAGCTCTGGACCGTAATGTCCTTAAACTAGCAGTGGACCGTAACGTCCCTAAACTAAAACGATAGAGCCCAGATGCTCTTTCGTTGGATCAAAAATGATTATGAACCCCCGTTAAGTAGATCTTAGTCCAATATCGGATTAACGTATCCTTAACAAATATTTAAGTTGATCTTAATCCCAAATGAGATTAACAATTCTTAAATCAATCCAAACCCAAATCTAAGAAAATATGGATTTGGACTAATCCACGCCTTACGGGCGACAACACAAATTAGTCTCCGTATACAATCTACGGGAAACAAAAAATAAAACAAACACACACGACACGAAGTGACCTTCTGAAGCAGGAGAAAGTGGTTATCGCTACGCGGTAACGTAATTAACTGCAGGGGCTTGCTACTGCAGGGAAGAGCGTCCCTACAATAAAAAACCTCTCGCAAACGAGAGGGAATCTGACGAAATCTGCTACGATGGACGCATCTATCCAAACCTCCGATACACGGCGCCATAAATCAACTTGGCATATTCAGAGAGGTGGACAGATAAACCCAAATAGCATCTGCCCCCAAATTCAGGCAAGACGACCCTACACAGTTTCGTCTCTGTTTTCGGTGGTAAACAGATTCTGGTACGTCCGGTGGGACTTTTTCCTTCTTCCACTCCACACTTCGTGTGTCATGTTCATGAACAAATCGCGGTTTAATATGGTTGCCCTTGGATTCGATGTACTAAGACTTGGTGTCTTACTCCGTGCAGAAGAGAAGATAACATCGATGGCTTCCAACTACACCAATTGCCATAGCAACTCCCACTCCGTCCTTACTGGAGGAGTGACTTATGGGCCCCAAGCGGCCTCCATCTTCGCAATGCCGGTGGAACAGGTGACTCAGGCCACCACTGGACTGTTCTTCGGAACCATGCTGTAACAACTCCAATTCTTGTGTACATAAATTTGATTAAAAGTTAATGTATACTTGGGGTATTTACATTTTCTGTGAGTACTATAAGTATTTAATTTACTTTTGAACAGCAAGAAGAGCTTGTAGCTCACTGGTAAAACCTTGCACTGCTGAACCAAAGCACCAGAGTTCAAATCCCATCAGCCACATTATTTTTTAATTAATTTTCTTTTAATCTTTTTAGAAGCCCAAGAGTCTACACGTGCATAACCCGTAAAACCAAGAGTCACACATAAAACAAATGAGTCTATGAGGTAGACCAAGCGACGGGGGGCACATGGCGACGAGACGCTGCCCGACTCGGCCGACTCGGGCCGGCGACTCGGCTGAATCGGCCGGCGGCTCCGGTCCGGCTAAGTGAAAACTCCATTTTTCTTGCATGCTCTGAAACCTTTGGTCTACCCCAGAACCTCTGTACTATTTAATTTCCCTGCACATTTACAAAGCAAATTAAAACCCCATTTAATCCATTTTTAATACAATTTTTATCACACCATTTCATTTACCCTAAACCCTAATTTTCCTATAAATACCACACCTAAACTCACCCCTCCTCACTTCCAAATCTCTATCCAAACTCTCAAGAAAATTCCTTAGACTTTTTGTGTGCAAGTGGAGTTAGCGAAGGGCGAAGCTCCGGCGAACTTCCGACGACGTTCCGAGGAGATTCCGGTGACGAAACGACGCACCGGCAGCTTCTACTTCTTCCTTTTTCTCTCCTATCCACTATAATCTAGTAAGTCCCTTCTCCCCCTCCTTTTACTATTCTAAAAATTTAGAATTCTAAAACCTGACGGATGTGGAGTTAATCCGACTTCCGATTCGGTTTTTCCTTAAAAATCATATTTTTCTTAAACACAATAATACCAAACTCTCGCATCATGATCATTAAATATTAACAAAACATATTAACAAGTTTCATATCAAAAGAATTTATATTTCATTTTTTATTGCACTTTTACAAGAAAATACCATATAGTTTAGTTTCGACATAAACATCATTACCCCTTGCTATACCTTTAGATAGTTCACGAGGTAATGACCTATCTCCTCACAACACTTATATGTAACATAGCACGATAATCTTTGGGAACATAGTTTTGGGAAAATATTATTTTACACAAAACTACCTCAAACTTATAAAAACATTTTTCTACAAGATATGTATTTTTAATAAATCTTTGCAATGTGCCGCTACAACCCATTTCAAGAAAGCCGTTCGGGATGGTGCAGGTTATCACACATTCTCGGGCTTAGTAGTGCGAGATGCAAACCTCCGCAAGGAGCATACGGTCTCGAAAGATTTAAAAATACAATTTTCTTTAGAAAATATGATTTCTATTATAAATAAAACTTATTTTTTTAATAAATAAATATATGTGTAATTAATATCAAAATATCTATTTTTAATATTTATAATATTTCACATTTCCAAAGTTCAAAAAAACATTCCATTTACAAGAAAATACCAAACAATTCCAATATTACAAATAAATACCATATATTATGAAAAATAGGTTTTATTCACTAGAAATGTCACAATGATAAAATATATATCAATGAAAACTTTAAAGACGATAATAAAATACTTGAGGTGTATTTTGAAAATTATACAAAATTATTTTTACATAAAACCCTTTCAAGTTATACTAAGTTACAATGAGGACCCTAGTAAACATAGGTTTAAGCAGGACCAGTCTCTTGAGCCTCAAGGAGCCGGAGATATGGGTGCTTGCCTATTTAAGGTAGACAACTTAACAAACGGTATTATCAACACGGTAATCGTCTTTTAAAAAGACACAAATCCTGCTGTCCATGTGCAGCGGTTACCGATAACACCAAAACCTAATTCAGGATTCAATTTCTTTTGTAATTGTCTGACTCAGACCGAGTCTCAATATAATCAATCTGACTTAAATGAGATTTAAGTATATATAACAATTCAATATGAATCTATATAATCAATCTGTTCAATATATTCAATCTGTATTGACTGAGCCGAACAATGGATATACATCCATCTACATGATTCTCCAGTTACATCCATTTACTAACATCATGGTTTCGGCAAGTCATCCATCTATACAATCTATAATACAAGACAATACAATTTACAATACAATACAAACAATACAATCAAGATATCGCAGGGTTTAAGGGGTAGATTAGTACGGAAGGTGTTAGAAATGGCACGAGACTGTAACAGTTAAGACACCTAACCTGAATTCAATTGCCGTTGTATTGTGGCTGAACGGTTCCTTGTATTCCATCCACCGTAGTCTCTAGTCTAACGAGATTCCTCTCGTATACACTGGCCTCTTCGTACCAAGCTACAAACAACAGCGTTAACACTAAATACAACATTATAACAATATAATACCACTTTAAAAGTTACACTCTCTCTCTGTCTATTCTACTTCTCCCTTATCTTTGGAACTTACCGAGCGATTGTTCACTGACGACATTCCTTTTCTTTCTTTTTTGGAATGGTGTCAGGTGTTTCGGACCTTTAGGAGATCGAGTCCACCAGCGAGGTGTCACGCCCCGCTTCCCAGAGTACGCTAGATTAGGCACGTGACATAGCCAACCATGCTACCTGTGGGTAGGAAGTATCCATCCACAGTCACATTACGGCTGTAGAGATATCAAGAACAAGCTAAAACAATCTAAAAACATGTCCATAATCCAGAATAACAAGAGTCAATAATAAATAATGCGGAAGCAAATGATCCAATACAAATAACTGAAAGGTATGTCCCATAATGCGGGCTCACATCAGGAAATAAATGCAGGAAATAAAACTAACTACTACTAAACTCACAGCTCAGCCTGCTGGCTGAAATACTCCTGCTCGGACTGCGACAGCGGTACAGAATCTGGGCCATGCAAAACCCAGACGTCAGCGCTTCATGTCAACAAGTAATATAATATGAACAATGTAACAGGCAATGCAAAAATAAACATGAATAAAGCAATAATGTGAAACAAGCAGTGCAGGGTAGTGTGCAGTGGGTAACTAGACTGTTCTATCAGGTTTTCTAGCCTAAAGTCTTTGAAATCAATTGATGAATCGTCGATGTAACTCAATAGTATCCCGTACATACCCGGGACCACGGCCACAATATTCTCGGCTGCAGCCGAGACATGCCGCTAGGCACAAAACAGGAATGTGTACACTCGATAGTATCCCGTACATACCCGGGACCACGGCCACAATATTCTCGGCTGAAACCGAGACATGCCGCTAGGCACAAAACAGGAATGTGTACACTCAATACAGGTAGTGAACTGTCGAGTTACAAGTCAGATTTCACCTTTGATTTTTCCATACCCCCAAGTTATATGTGTCGAGTCAGGTATTCAGTAATCAAGAACTAATGCCAACACAGGATCAGGTAAAAGCAGGTTTGTCTGGATAGACAACAGGAATGGTCCATGAGGACTACATGTCAGGTTTGTTGGCATTAGGCACGAGATCAAGTAACAGGTCGGGTCATGGTACATCAGGTCAAGTCAACAGTATACGATACCATGTCAGATGTATCAATATATACATGTGTAGCAATGTCAGGTCAAGATGTACGCAATATCGTGAGTGTGCTCCCAATCAGATATATAATCACACGTGGGTATTTAACAACATGAAATAAGCAATGAATTAAATAATAAGCAGTTTCATTCAATCACAAGAGTGCAGTAATACAATGTAGCCGTTTAGTCATGTTAACAGGTTTAAGCACCCTAAGCGATGCAATGATTTATGTGACGGTTCAATATAGTTATATCAGGTTAAATGCATACGAGTGTCCGAATGTAACAGAACTACATGGATAATTGCCACCATCTATTTAACAGTAAAATGTGATTAAACAGGTAGATTTGATTATTGGGTTTCAAATTGGCAGACTGTAAATTCCATTTTTTAATAGTAAAGTGATATAATGCAATATAGTAACCGAAATGGGAAAACGATTGTACCAGGCTAATTTTACAGGTTTAGGATGTCAATACATATATAATTATACTGTATAGCATGTAGCAAGGGGTACTTGCCTCAACGGGTCGCGAACCGGGAAAAACGGAACGTAACGTCGGCGGGGAAACTCGCGACGGACGCACGGTTCACGGATTGAACCCAAACAACGAACCAAGGAACCACACGGGTCAGAGTACTCTGCTGGATTGTCGGGACACGTCGCCGGCACGGCCGGATTCCGGCAAGCACAAAAACAGTGAATAGGGTTTCTACGGGTGTAGATCTAGAGAAAGAAGGAAATGAACAGAGAAAGAAGAAGATGGGGATACTCACTGGTCCCAGAGGGCACTAGCGACGACGGCGAGATCGACGGCGGCGAGAACGGCGTCTCCGGCGATCTGCAGCAAACATCCAGCGGCTGATTTCAGTTTTGGAAAAATGAAGAGAGGAAGGGTGAGATGGAGAAACACTTACAAGTGTTCTGGGGTGGTCGGGGATCGTCGGCGACAGCCAGGGGCGGCGCAGGTGGTCGCCGGCGGTGAGCAGGCGCTGCGGGTGGCTGCAGCAGGGGTGCTCAGGCAAAGAGGATATGGGTGAGACGAGGAGGAGGAGGCGAGGGTGCTGGTGGTGTCGGCGTCGGCGTCGGGGCTGCGGCGGCAAGGATGGAGGTGGCTAGGGTTCGAGGCTCGTTGGGTTTCTGGCGAGGGCTCGAGGGGTTCTGTTCTCGTGATGAATAAAATGAGGGGGGGAAAAATTAAAAGGGGAGAAAGAGAAAGATATGTGAGGGATAGAGAGAGAGAGAGATAGAGAAAGAGAGAGAGAGAGAGAGAGAAAATGGTAGGGGCCCACGGGAAAATTGTTGATGATTGGTTGAAGCAGATTAATTGTTGAAGATTTAAGAATATTATTCTGTTTAAAAATTTTAGATTGGTTAGTGAAATTTTATGCGATGGTTTTAAAATATATATATTAATTTAGGATTTTGGCGCTAAATAAAATATTTCCAAATCGCGCCCGGATCGGGTCCAAAAATTCGAAATTGAAATAATAGGATTTTAAGCGGGTTCCAAATTTTGAAATTGAATGTTTTATGATTAAAAAGCATACCCCCAAGACGGACACCTGTACGCGCGCGTAGCCGTCCAAACTCGCCCGTTTCACCGAACGGGACGAGAACTCGATGCACGGACGCAACCACAATGCTAGGGGTGTCGAGTAGGCCAAGATGGATATTTTTAATTTTGTTTTAGATGCCAAAATTTATTTTATGTAGAAATGACTTTTCCGGGTAAAATTTTACAGTAAGCCACAAACAAGCAAGATAAATGAAATGAGTACCACCTAATGCTCAAACAGTAACAGAAAAATAGTAGTATTGGGCTCGGGTATTACATTATAGCCAACTACAAATGAATTTCGTTCTCGAAATTCCAAGAATACAAAGATATAAAACTACAGGAAAAGGTGAGGAAACTTCTGCCGGATTTCATCTTCTCGTTCCTAAGAGGACTCTCCATGCGATCGATTACCCCAAGAGACAAGCACAAGGGGGATAACCTTGTTCTTAAGAACCTTTTCCCTTCGATCCACAATTTCAACCGGTCACTCCTCAAAGTTAAGTCTTCCCGTACTGTTAACTCCGAATGATCCAAAACGTGTGTTTCATCTCGAACATACCTTCGTAGTTGAGATACGTGAAACACATCGTGCACACTTGCCAAGAGCTGCGGTAAAGCCAAACGGTACGCTACCACACCAACACGCTCCAATATCTCAAAGGGTCCAACGAATCGAGGACTAAGCTTTCCTCGACTCCCAAAACGAATCACCCCTCAAGTCGGTGATATCTTCAAGAATACCAAATCACCCACGGCGAATTCTAGAGGTCTTCTTGATGTATCTGCCCAACTCTTCTGTCTGTCTTGTGCTGCCTTCATATGATTTCTGATAGTGTTAACCTTCTCAACTGTCTGCACTACCAAATCTGGTCCCAACAATCTTCGTTCACCGACATCATCCCAACAAACAGGTGAACGGCATTTACGACCATACAAAGCTTCAAACGGAGCCATCTGGATAGTTGCCTGAAAACTGTTGTTGTAAGAAAACTCCACCAAAGGTAGATGATCCTCCCAAGAACCCTTGAAGTCCAACATGCGTGCTCTCAACATATCTTCAAGAGTTTGGATCGTTCTCTCCGACTGGCAATCAGTCTGAGGATGGTAAGCTGTGCTAAACTTCAATCGAGTCCCCAAACTTTCCTGTAAACTCCTCCAGAAGTGTGATAAGAACCGAGTGTCCCGATCGGACACGATGCTCACCGGTACTCCATGCAATCTTACAATCTCCTGTAAGTACCGTTCTGCCAAAGTCTCTGTTGATTGACCAACCCGGAAAGGAATAAAGTGAGCAGCCTTGGTCAACCGATCAACAATCACCCATACTGCATTGTTGCCCTTTGGACTCCGCGGTAAAGCCGTCATGAAATCCATGGTTATATGTTCCCACTTCCACTGAGGAATCGGAAGTGGTTGCAATAAACCAGCAACCCTTTGATGTTCAGCCTTAACTTGCTGACACACCAAGCACTTAGCCACAAAGCGAGCAATCTCCCGTTTCATGCCTTCCCACCAGAAATGCTGTCGAATATCTCGGTACATTTTTGTGCCTCCTGGATGTACAGAATAAGCTGAACTGTGTGCCTCCTTCATAAGCTCTTCACGAACATCACCCTTTGGCACACACAAACGGCTACCATATCTCAACGAACCATCTTCGTGGATCAGTAAATCTGTTCGTAGCCTGGCTTCAACCTGCTCTCGAAACTTTTGCAGTCTAGGATCCTGCGATTGTGCTGCTTTAATCTTCTCAATCAAAGACGACTGTACTTGCAACTGCATCAACTGTCCCGTAGAACGCGGTAGCACAACCTCCAAGTCAAATCTTCGAAAATCTGCAACGATCTCCTTCTGCGTAGTTAACACCTGAATTGCTGGTAACCGACTAAGCGCATCCGGCACAACATTAACCTTCCCCGGATGGTACTTAAGATCAAGATCGTAGTCAGCAATCAACTCCAACCATCTACGCTGCCTCATATTCAGATCCTTCTGTGTGAACACATACTTCAAGCTCTTATGATCTGTAAAAACTTCGACTCTTTCGCCCAAAAGGTAGTGTCTCCAAATCTTCAACGCGAAAATCACAGCCGCAAGCTCCAAGTCATGAGTCAGATAATTCTTCTCATGGGTCTTCAATTGTCTCGATGCGTACGCTACAACTTTCCCATGCTGCATCAAAACGCATCCCAATCCTTTCCCAGATGCGTCGCTGTGAATCACCAATCCTCCGGAATTGTCTGGCACGGTCAGAATAGGGGCGGTCATCAACTTCTGCTTCAACGTCTCAAAAGCTAACGCACATTTATCCGTCCATACAAAAGGTACCTCCTTACGCGTAAG
Source organism: Agapanthus africanus (assembly GCA_030015575.1). Lineage (NCBI taxonomy): Eukaryota > Viridiplantae > Streptophyta > Magnoliopsida > Asparagales > Amaryllidaceae > Agapanthus > Agapanthus africanus. The sequence continues at coordinate 535,101,220 of JASDDO010000010.1, read as the reverse complement.
CTTGGTCAACGGCTCTGCCAGACGAGCGAAGTTCTCCACAAATCTCCTGTAATATCCGGCTAATCCAAGAAAACTTCTTATCTCAGCAACATTCTTTGGAATAGGCCAATCTCGAACTGCTGCAATCTTTTCGAGATCGACGGCGATTCCATCGCCCGACACAACATGCCCCAGAAACTTCACTTCCTCCAGCCAAAACTCGCACTTACTCATCTTCGCATACAATTTCTCCTGTCTCAACGTCTGCAGTGCGATCTTTAAATGCTCAGCATGCTCCTCAAAACCCTTCGAGTAAACCAGAATATCGTCAATGAATACCATAATAAACTGGTCCAAGAACGGTGAAAAGATTCGGTTCATCAAGTCCATGAATATTGCCGGCGCATTCGTCATTCCGAAGGGCATCACTAAGTATTCGTAATGTCCGTACCGAGTTCGAAACGCCGTCTTGCAAATATCTTCTGCTTTCACTCGAACCTGATGATATCCGGATCGAAAATCCAGCTTCGAGAATACCCTCGCGCCACTAAGCTGCTCAAAAAGTTCTCCAATGCGAGGGATCGGGTACTTGTTCTTAATAGTCACCCGGTTTAATTCTCGATAGTCGATGCACATCCTTCTCATGCCATCCTTCTTCTTTACTAGAAGAACTGGAGCTCCCCAAGGCGAGTTACTGCTTCGAATCCAACCCTTCTCAAGCAGTTCAGCAACCTGTTTCTTAACTTCTTCCAACTCTACTGGTGCCATTGGATAGTACGCTTTAGATACTGGCGCTGCACCACGAATGAGATCAATTGCGAACTCCACGTCTCGCTTCGGCGGTAAACCCGATATATTTTCAAATACGTCCATAAAATCGCGAACAACCGCCGGCTCTTCACCACTATCAACTTCCATTACTGCAAGAATATTGTTTGTCGGCCTAGCCCTAAACTCGACTGGCCCGACAGAACTGCTTCCTCCAGTGAAGGTAAACTCGGGATGTCCGGGAATCTGGAAAATTACTTTCTTTGCCCTACAGTCAATGTGAGCGTGGAAAGTGCCAAGAAAATCCATTCCCAAGACGACTTCATAGCTGCCCGTATCAATCACCAAGAAATCTGCAAAGAGTTCCCGTCCGCACACAACAACCGTACAATCCTTACACTCCCTACTAGATATGATTTTCCCATTCCCAGTGTGTATGTCCCAGAAACTAGACAGGGTCGTGCAGGTAATCGAGTGTGTAGTTATAAATTTGGATGACAAAAAACAGTGGGATGCACCAGAATCAAATAATGCCAATGCGGGAAAACCATGAACGAGTAAAGTACCTGAAACGACTCCTCCTGATGCCTTAGCTTCTTCTGCTGTCAAGGTAAAAGCTCGAGCCTGATTAGGTCCTTGAGTCAGTTGTTTCTGCCCTTGGAACGGTTTCTGCGGAGGCTTCTGAGCATCGTCCCTCGTACAAAGCTTCGACGGACAAGCACTAACGGCGTGATTTGCCGCTCCACAACCAAAACAGAGTCCCAGCCTCCTACGACAATCCTTTCGCACATGTCCGGGTACATGGCAGTAGTCACAAATCACGCTCCTTTTCCGATCACCCACAATTGTTTTCTTCATTAGTGTTACGCTGCGTCTGTTCACCGGAACACTTCTACGTACAGACGTTTGGTTCAGTGCAGACGCCGGTTTCAGCTCGGTCTGTCTCTTTAGATTCTCCAGCAATCCCCTTATCACTCTACGCATGGCGGTTTTGTCCTCACGGCTTTGGTACATCTTCAAATTCTTACCGGCCATATTCCTGGAAATCAAAATACCCAACATTAGCATGATGATAGATTCTGAGTATAGATCAAGGCTAGAACTCCAAGATACTTAAATAGAGTACCGCATTGTAACTATGCCGCGGTATCATAGCCACAATTACTTAACTCCACCCAAGTCGCCTAAGTCCTAGAGATAACAAGAAATCATGTTTTTCGAGTCGACATGCAAAGTAAGTTTGCACGTCGTAAAAGATATAATTAGGAAGAATGTGATTCAAGAATGGTAAACGGCAAAGTGGCAGGACATGTTTCCTAAACACGGGCATTCTGATTCGTGTATTGGGTACCATACACAACTACAAAAGAATCAACCCAACTAACCTATGGCTCTGATACCAAAAGAACCATGTCACGCCCCGCTTCCCAGAGTACGCTAGATTGGGCACATGACATAGCCAACCATGCTACCTGTGGATAGGAAGTATCCATCCACAGTCACATTACGGCTGTAGAGATATCAAGAACAAGCTAAAACAATCTAAAAACATGTCCATAATCCAGAATAACAAGAGTCAATAATAAATAATGCGGAAGCAAATGATCCAATACAAATAACTGAAAGGTATGTCCCATAATGCGGGCTCACATCAGGAAATAAATGCAGGAAATAAAACTAACTACTACTAAACTCACAGCTCAGCCTGCTGGCTGAAATACTCCTGCTCGGACTGCGACAGCGGTACGGAATCTGGGCCATGCAAAACCCAGACGTCAGCGCGTCATGTCAACAAGTAATATAATATGAATAATGTAACAGGCAATGCAAAAATAAACATGAATAAAGCAATAATGTGAAACAAGCAGTGCAGGGTAGTGTGCAGTGGGTAACTAGACTGTTTTATCAGGTTTTCTAGTCTAAAGTCTTTGAAATCAATTGATGAATCGTCGATGTAACTCAATAGTATCCCGTACATACCCGGGACCACGGCCACAATATTCTCGGCTACAGCCGAGACATGCCGCTAGGCACAAAACAGGAATGTGTACACTCGATAGTATCCCGTACATACCGGGGACCACGGCCACAATATTCTCGGCTGAAACCGAGACATGCCGCTAGGCACAAAACAGGAATGTGTACACTCAATACGGGTAGTGAACTGTCGAGTTACAAGTCAGATTTCACCTTTGATTTCCCCATACCCCCAAGTTATATGTGTCGAGTCAGGTATTCAGTAATCAAGAACTAATGCCAACACAGGATCAGGTAAAAGCAGGTTTGTCTGGATAGACAACAGGAACGGTCCATGAGGACTACATGTCAGGTTTGTTAGCATTAGGCACGAGATCAGGTAACAGGTTGGGTCATGGTACATCAGGTCAAGTCAACAGTATACGGTACCATGTCAGGTGTATCAATATATACATGTGTAGCAATGTCAGGTCAAGATGTACGCAATATCGTGAGTGTGCTCCCAATCAGATATATAATCACACGTGGATATTTAACAACATGAAATAAGCAATGAATTAAATAATAAGCAGTTTCATTCAATCACAAGAGTGCAGTAATACAATGTAGCCGTTTAGTCATGTTAACAGGTTTAAGCACCCTTAGCGGTGCAATGATTTATGTGACGGTTCAATATAGTTATATCAGGTTAAATGCATACGAGTGTCCGAATGTAACAGAACTACATGGATAATTGCCACCATCTATTTAACAGTAAAATGTGATTAAACAGGTAGATTTGATTATTGGGTTTCAAATTGGCAGACTGTAAATTCCATTTTTTAATAGTAAAGTGATATAATGCAACATAGTAACCGAAATGGGAAAACGATTGTACCAGACTAATTTTACAGGTTTAGGATGTCAATACATATATAATTATACTGTATAGCATGTAGCAAGGGGTACTTGCCTCAACGGGTCGCGAACCGGGAAAAACGGAACGTAACGTCGGCGGGGAAACTCGCGACGGACGCACGGTTCACGGATTGAACCCAAACAACGAACCAAGGAACCACACGGGTCAGAGTACTCTGCTGGATTGTCGGGACACGTCGCCGGCACGGCCGGATTCCGGCGAGCACAAAAACAGTGAATAGGGTTTCTACGGGTGTAGATCTAGAGAAAGAAGGAAATGAACAGAGAAAGAAGAAGATGGGGATACTCACTGGTCCCAGAGGGCACTAGCGACGACGGCGAGATCGACGGCGGCGAGAACGGCGTCTCCGGCGATCTGCAGCAAACATCCAGCGGCTGATTTCAGTTTTGGAAAAATGAAGAGAGGAAGGGTGAGATGGAGAAACACTTACAAGTGTTCTGGGGTGGTCGGGGATCGTCGGCGACAGCCAGGGGCGGCGCAGGTGGTCGCCGGCGGTGAGCAGGCGCTGCGGGTGGCTGCAGCGTGGGTGCTCAGGCAAAGAGGATATGGGTGAGACGAGGAGGAGGAGGCGAGGGTGCTGGTGGTGTCGGCGTCGGCGTCGGGGCTGCGGCGGCAAGGATGGAGATGCCTAGGGTTCGAGGCTCGTTGGGTTTCTGGCGAGGGCTCGAGGGGTTCTGTTCTCGTGATGAATAAAATGAGGGGGGGAAATTTTTAAACGGGAGAAAGAGAAAGATATGTGAGGGAGAGAGAGAGAGATAGAGAAAGAGAGAGAGAGAGAGAGAGAGAGAGAGAAAGAGAGAAAATGGTAGGGGCCCACGGGAAAATTGTTGATGATTGGTTGAAGCAGATTAATTGTTGAAGATTTAAGAATATTATTCTGTTTAAAAATTTTAGATTGGTTAGTGAAATTTTATGCGATGGTTTTAAAATATATATATTAATTTGGGATTTTGGCGCTAAATAAAACATTTCCAAATCGCGCCCGGGTCGGGTCCAAAAATTCGAAATTGAAATAATAGGATTTTAAACGGGTTCCAAATTTTGAAATTGAGTGTTTTATGATTAAAATGCATACCCCCAAGACGGACACCTGTACGCCCGCGTAGCCGTCCAAACTCGTCCGTTTCACCGAACGGGACGAGAACTCGATGCACGGACGCTACCACAAGGCTAGGGGTGTCGAGTAGGCCAAGATGGATATTTTTAATTTTATTTTAGATGCCAAAATTTGTTATAGTTAGAAATGACTTTTCCGGGTAAAATTTTACAGTAAGCCACAAATAAGCAAGATAAATGAAATGAGTACCACCTAATGCTCAAACAGTAACAGAAAAATAGTAGTATTGGGCTCGGGTGTTACACGAGGACTTGGATCGGCTGGCCTTCGACCCGGAGCTCTAGATACTTGTACATTTCATTTCAGTACTTTCCATTTCTGTTAAGCCACTGTTTTGGCATTGCTTTTCATTCCATGTATTTACTTTTCAGATGTATTGTAAAAAGAATGTGAATAAATAAAGTTGTTGTTCATTTATATCTATTGTCTCTGTCTCTTGTGCATTTTACTTATATTGCTTAGTTACGCTTAGGGTATTTACTTCTGAGTAAATATGTAGCGGCCTTATCGCGTTCTCTGCCCGTATACTGGGAAGCGGGGCGTGACACATGCTCCCGCTAATGAGCTTCAATGCTTCAATGCCATCACCAGAGGCTCCAAAGAAGTTGGTCTTTAATCGGCTCGCAACCACCATGGCCCCTCTCAATGGGTCATCCAAGTCTGCCGCCTCAGTCTTCGATAGGCTGAGCCAAAACTCCACTGAGCCCGTAAAGAGGCTAGTAATACCTGAAGGGGTTATCCCGAAGCGGATAGCTATTCCAGCTCCGGTAAAAGAAGTCATCAAAGGGGCTTCTCCTGTTAAGGGATCGGTTTTCGCAAGACTGGCCGTTCCAACTCCTGCTAAGGGTGAGGTCGTTACAAGTGCTTTCCCTATTCGAAAGTCAGTCTTCGACAGGTTAAACATTCCCTTTCAATGGACGTCAGTCTTCGACAGGTTGGCACCAAAAGCAGCCTCTCATCAAATCAAGGTGCATAACAAAGCCACTCCCGTAACTGAACCATTCCCATCTGCACGACATGCTCGACGTCGCCACTGGCGCCGGGTAAGGAAGGCTGGGGGCAGTTCCCCCTCTAGACTTACCTTACCAGCTTCAACGGTGGAAATCGACGCTGCTGTTCCAACTGGGAACAACTTCAAGCTGCTCAGGAGGGTGCGCAAGAACTCTCCAACCGCCATACTGAAGAAGTCTCCTCCGCCTGTCAAAAACACAACACAGGTGAAGCCGGAACAGCCTACTCAGCGGTTGTCCTCCTAGATCCACAGAGTTTGGCGGAAAGTCCAAGACTCTGTAATTGACAAAGATTACTCTCGCCAGCTGGAGAAGACGAAGGCTCGGCAAGAGGAGGAACATCTAACCGCCATACCACGAAAGGTATCATCTGCATAGGTGCCTGCCGCAACGGCCCCCTCAACCTCGACCTCCTACAAAAAGAGAAGGCCTGAGAATCTCCCACAACTGGCGGCAAATATCAAAGGCAGTGGACCCAAATGCCCCAAGTCTGAGGGCATGGTTGTGCACCGTCTACATGGCATCCAGAAAAGAGGATAGTCGTGCTTCAGTGAGTCATCGACCACTCACACGGTCTATGACGAAAGCTTAGGAGTAACAACAAAAGCTCCAGGAGATGTTGACAAGGATGGCCGCACTTACTGGGCAGAAAGAAAGCCCGGAAGTATCGTCGGAACAATGCTAAGAGAAGGAGACCGACACCGAATTCCTACGGAGAGTGTTTGAAAAGAAAGATAAAGAGGCCGTGGAACAAGTGGCTAATATAAAACAGATGGTGCTTCTGTTCCAAGACATGGTTGGGATGATGATCCAACCGGATCCTCTAGCTGAAGACCCTCCAGTAATCATTGAAGAGGACGGAGGGGAGATATCGAACCCTCCTCCGGCTTTACCAGCAGCCAGGGAGGAGACGATCTCCAAAGCTGCCCTTGACGACTACATTGCTCAACAAATACGAGCTCATCAGGTGAACGAAGTGGCAGGACAAGTCATCAGAACTGGGCGACCTTATCCAGGCTGGTACGACCAAATTAAGTACCCGCCAGGATATACGATCCCTAAATTCCATGTGTATAAGGGGACGGGCAATCCGCATCAACACGTTGCTCAATTCAGAGCTTTGTGCGGTAATACCGGGGACGATGACAAACTGTTGCTTTGCCAGTTTGTTGGCAGCTTGTCGGAGACGGCATTTGAATAGTACTCCGAGCTCCCAAATAACTCTGTCAAGACATTTACAGATATGGAACTACTGTTCACACAGCGGTTCACAAGCGCAAGAGAGCGCACCCCAATCATGGCATTAATCAACGCCAGAGTGAAGCCGGGAGAGGCCTGGGTTCAATATGCAATTCGGTGGCGTAACCTATGGTCAATGTGTGAACAGCGCATAGAAGAAGCTCCTGCTGTGGGCATGTTCGTGGGGACCCTTAATCCTCAGACGACTATATCCCAGTTTATGATGTTCTTCAAACCGACCACCTTTCAGGCCTTGATTGACAAACTGGCCCAAATGGACCAGATGGGCCATAGGCCATCCTCTTCAAAAATAGATTTTCGGAATGAAAAGGGCAAAGGGAAAGCGACCTTCGTCGCCAACGCTCAATAACAACCGAGTGACCCGAAACCGGTAGCTCACCAAAAACAACAAACCAGGATCCCTCAAAGAAAAGTTGAGGCATTCTTACTCGTTTCCCCGGGATAAAACAAGGAGACTATTCGATCTGGCGGTGCGCAACAGGCTCATCATTCTGCCGGATCCGAGACGCCCACTGCAACCGGGCGACGTCAACAATCCCAATTACTGCCCCTACCACCGAATAGTGGACCACCTAATTGAAAATTGTTATGTCTTTAAAAACTGGGTCGATGACCAGTACCAGCAGGGCAAGTTTGCGCTGTCCGAAAACTGGAAGGTAAACCCGCCGCAGCAGCACGCTCCTAAGAATGTGGATACGCCGGGGCATCATGCTCATTGTAGAAGAAGCTCCTGGGAAGTTGTTCTTTCGGCTAAAACTAAAAGAATGCTGAAGGATCTTTAAGCATGTCTGGCGATTAGGTGGAAAAGCCTGCTGGAGCCTGAAATTATTGACGGAATGCTGAAGCCTCGCCCAACGCTAAAAGTCGGTAACGATGGACAAAACCTCTAGTCCAAGCCTCAAAAATCTTTAAAGAAAAAGAAGAAGGCCAAGAAGCCCATGCAGCTCGACGGCAATCGTACGAGTCTGCAAAAGTACATCGACACACTGGAGGAATACAACCAAAAAGCGCGGACCCCAGTCATATTGGAAGAATTCTTCAAGCATGTTCTTGAGAATGGAAACAGTGACATTGATGAAGGAGACTACTCGTCAGAAGAACTCGAGGAGTATGTAGCGAGCTGCCACATGATCTCTCACTCATCGACAAACGGCAAAGAAGCTCCTGATGTAGAGAAACTGGAGGCAGATCCAGATCCAAAACCCATGGAACTGTTAGATGACCTCATCGATAAGGTGCTGAACGAAGCTCTTCAAAAGAGCAAAGCTGATCGAGAACGTGAAGCGGCCATTTACGAAAAGGCCAAGCGCCGATGTCAGGTCGAAAAAGCTCCGGTGAGGAGAAGCCATAAAGTACCTCAACCGGATCAAAGTTACCTTGCTACTAGCAAGAGCAGAATCAAGATAAGGAAGCAGTTCGCCAAATCTCTGTCGATGGGAATGAAGCTGCCACCTTCCAAAGAAAATACTTCCGGGAATACGTGCTCCGACGAGCCGGATGTCCATCCGAAATACTGCTTGTATCATCGGAGGGCCACACACCCTACCGAAGAGTGCAACGCCTTCAAGAAGTGGTGGCAGGGATATGTTGTCCACCGACAACACTTCAAGCGAGTAAAGTGCAAATCCAGTCGGGATCAGAAAAGCACGACAGACAAGCGTGAAGGAACAGTCGGTAACTGTCATATGGTTGATGCCATCCCGACAAGAGCAAAACCTCAAGTTCTTACCTTCGGGTGCGATTCTGATGAAGAAATATCCCTCGTCCATCTCTTCAACGAATCCACCTCTGAAAAAGAAGAGGAGATGATGAACTGTGAGAACATTCAGCTGCGTAACCGCACGTTGCCTGAAAAGAATCTCGAACCTTCAAACAAAGGTTCGGGCAAAAGGGACAAAGGAAAGGAAAATGTCCCTGAGGAGATTGCCCTCGATGATAAAGTCGTTGAAGAGCTCACAGCCAAGGACCCGCCCAAGAAGAACAAGGTGGATTACAATGTCCTGGCACATCTGAGGAAGATACCTTCACAATTGAGTATTTTGGATGCCCTTCTCCTGTCTAAAGGAGCACGAGATTCCCTGATCAAGGCGTTACAAGAGCCCGACCAGTTTCAAGCCTTCCTGGCGGAAGAAAAGATGAAGGACGAGCTGGAAGAAGTCCACACGGCAGATATCACTTTCAGCGATGAAGACCTCCTTCTACGAACGTGCGAGCACAACCGTTCGCCGTATATAACCGAGTATTGTCATGATATCAAGATAGGGAAGATCCTGGTCGACAATGGGTCCTCCATCAACCTTCTCAATGTAAGGGTGTTGAAGAAGATTTGCATGAACTTGCAGCACCTGGCTCGGGATAAAATTACCATCTCCGGTTTTGACTCCTAATCATCGCAATCGCTCGGGTCTGTAATACTGACATTACGCTTTGGGCTGCTTGTCACTGACATCAAGTTCCATGTTATTGATGCTAAGACTTGCTACAATGCTTTGCTCGGTAGGCCTTGGTTACATGAGTACAACATCATCCCTTCTACACAACATCAGGGTATGAAGTACTTCAAGGATGGCTTCGAGTACACAGTTACAAGGGAGCTGAACCCATCCTCCATAAATGAAGTTCGCAAATACGAAGACGCCAAATACTTCTTACCAGACTTCGAAGACGTTGAAAGATTTCACAAACCGGAGAATAAACAAAAATCCATCGCCACTATCCCGATATTCGGGAGCGATACCGAAGAAGATGAAGAGATGGTCTACTTGGGACAATCCCAAGTCAATAGGCCAGGACCTTCTACTCCTATGCCGGTCTTTGGCAGTGACTCTGAGGATGAGGCCAACGCAGTATTCTCCGTCCGCCCGTCAATACAGACCTTTGCTAGAGCTGACCAGAGTTTACAGATTACCCTGGTCCCGCAGCGGCATTATAAAGAACTTGATGCACTTGGTACATACAGCGTGCAAGAGCAGCAGACCTTCTACGTCCCTCCTCGCCAAAAAAGTGAGAAGGTGGTCCTTTTCTACCAATCCACGGAGACTAGAGTAGAGAAAGAAGTATAGCACGGTGCTGAACCTGCGCTCAACAGGCTTCAACCAATCCGTCTGTCTAGGTATTACGCAGAGGGATTGAAAAGGCTATTGAGATGCCAAGGTATACCCTTCAAACAGACTGCTCGACAAGCCCAGTTCTATACAAAATTTGGAACGTTCTCGGGACTCAGCGAAAGATACCCAACGGGAGAATGGAGACCACTAGCCTTGGATACATTCGATCGAAGAAACGGGAGCGGTTCTATAGCTTCCATGTCATAAATAACTCCGGCGGAGAAGCGAATACATTTCCAGATTGCATAAATGTCGAACTAAAGCGAGATCCCGCCGTGAGAATACCAAGCCCGTCATTCGAAGAACGGATTGACAAGCTGATAAGAGAAGCGGGTCAAAAGGTTCAGAATGACCATAGCCGTAAAATGGCCATTTATGAAAAAGCCAGGACACAACGTATCATTCAACAGGCTATAGAGGATGACGATCCCTTTCACCCCCAACCCGATGTGCACTCTCGTGGCAAAAAGAATGCCCGACGTAGAAACAACAGCAAGGTCAAGAACGGGGATGGCATTCCAAGACAGCAAAGCGGATCCAAGAAACCACGCGAGCGAGGAAAAGTCGGCTGGAACCTGTCTTTCATGAAGAAGATGGGTCGGGAATACTCTTTCCCTCAAGACAATCCAATGAAAATATTCGACCTTGTCATGAAGCATCAAATGATGACGCTCCCGGAATCTCGATCCCTGAACAGATAAACGAGCTCCATCACCCGGTTATTGCTCCTACCACCAAGTAGTGGGACATCCTCTTGAAGACTGCTTCACCTTCAAAGACTGGGTTGAAGATCAGTATCAGCAAGGCAAGTTTGCTCTATCCGACAGTTGGAGAGTAGCCCCGCCACGAAAGCATGAGCCGAGAGCAACCTACACTGTGAGGGAAATTCTAGATCAGTATCGAGCTTGGAAACGAGCTCGTACCTGCCATATGATAACATTCTTAAAAGAGGGAGAGCACGAGAATAAGGACGACCTCTCCCAATGTTTCACAAATGAAGATGAGAACGAGCTGATTTCATAATTTCCACCAGCGCCAAAAGAGATGGAAGATGGAATACACACCACAGCAGACAATCTGACAAAAATAGACTTGGGGACGGTAAACGAGCCAAGGCCAACGTTCATCAGTGAGCTGCTGTCTGAGAAACAGGTAGCCACGTTAAAGGACGTGCTTATGCAGTATAAAGACTGTTTCGCATGGAACTATTCCGAGATGCCGGGATTAGATCAAGAGATAGCTGTGCATAGACTGGAAATATCGACGGACGTCAAGCCAGTCAAACAGACGCTAAGAACAATGCAGCTCGAGCTTGAGATGAGTATCAATGCCGAAGTCAAGAAGCTAATCGACTCCGGTTTCATCCAAGAAGTTCAATATCCTGACTGGATCGCCAATATCGTTCCGGTAATGAAGAAAAATGGGACAATACGCATCTGTGTAGATTTTCGGGATCTCAACAAAGCTTGTTCGAAAGATGACTTCCCAGTGCCTGTCACCGAATTGATGATCGATAACACATCCACCAAAGAAGTCTTCTCCTTCATGGACGGATCCTCAAGGTACAACCAAATCAAGATGCATCCTGAAGACCAAAAGTACACTGCTTTCCGGACTCCGCTGGGCATATTCTGCTACATAGTGATGCCATTTGGTTTGAAGAACGCTGGCGCCACCTACCAGAGGGCCATGACAAAGATCTTCGATGACCCCGTACATGAGATTGTTGAATGTTATATTGACGACCTCGTGGTGAAAAGCAAATCATACGAGGAACACTGGGAGCATTTGAAAATAGTGTTCCAGCGTCTTCGGAAATATAATCTGAAGATGAACCCTCTGAAATGCGCATTTGGAGTTTCCTCAGGAAAATTCTTAGGATTTATCGTACGACACCGGGACATCGAAATAGACCCGTCAAAGATCAAGGTGATTATGGAAATGCCTTCACCAAGAACTCTCCAGCAACTGCGGTCTCTCCAAAGAAAGCTCGCGTATATTCGGCGGTTCATAGCTAACCTCTCCGGCAAATGCCGCCCCTACAGTCATCTAACGAAGAAAGGGACCCCACTTGTTTGGGATCGCAAATACCAAAGCGCACTGGACGAAATCAAGCAATATCTGCATAACCCGCCGGTACTGACCGCTCCCGTCAAGAGAAAGCCCCTCATCCTGTACACAACAGCCCTTGAAGGTTCTTTAGGCGCGTTATGGGCACAAGAGAATGACCAGAAGAAGGAGAGAGCTCTCTATTATTTCAGTCGAGTTCTCCTCGGGGCAGAAAATAACTACTCCCCCATCGAAAAGCATTGCCTGGCACTAATCTTCGCAATAACAAAGCTCAGACATTACGCCTTGGCAAATGAGGTCCATCTCATATCAAAGGTGGATCCTCATAAGTATTTGATGTCAAGAGCCTTGCTAACAGGAAGGATTGCCAAATAGGCCCTCCTCTTGATGGAGTTATCGATAGTATATCGACCCCTCAAGGCAATTAAAGGCCAGGCCATCACCGATTTTCTCGTTGAGCATCCGATACTTGCCGACTCTCCCTTGAACTGCGAGTTGCCGGAAGAACAAGCGTTTGACGCAATCGACGGGGAGAAAGAAGGGAGTCATACCCGATAGGAACTCTACTTCGATGGAGCATCCTCCTTAAAGAAGCGAAAGCAAAACACCCCCATGATTAAAGCTGGGGTGGGCCTTATCTTCGTGACTCCATAAAGAAGGATTATGCGTTTTGCCCTTTCCTTAACGGAGCCAAGAACAAACAATGAGGTTGAGTATGAAGTTTTGATAGCAGGTCTCGAGATTGTTGTCAATATGGGAATCGAAAACCTCCTCATATATGGAGACTCCCAGCTGGTCGTTAGCCAAGTAAATGGCGATTACCAGACGTGCAAGCCAGAACTGATCAGGTATGGTGAAAGAGTGCTGCAATTGCTGATGCAAATCCCCTCCTACACCCAGGAAAGTATACTACGTGCGGAAAATAGTAAGGCGGATGCGTTAGCCAAGCTCGCTAAAGAACTGGCCAACGAAAACCTCGATAACGTAAAGATCATTGTGCAAAGTTGTCGGATTCTCGCACCAACAGAAATATCTTAGAAGACGTCAAAAGGAGAGGAAGCAACCGGACAAGAGGCGTTACAATTGGAGGATGAAAAAAAGGCGAGAGATTGGAGATAAGTCTTTATAGACTACTTCAAATCCCATCGAACACCCGGAGATGCGTCGTCAAGACATCAGCTCATGAAGCGAGCCCTGTCTTTCGTCTTCGTCAATGGTACTCTTTATAAGAGATCATTCGATTGCCTATGGCTGAGATGTCTGGGACTAAAAGAAGCAAAAAGGGTCGTCCAAGAAACTCATGACGGACTCTGCGGTTCCCATCAAGCCGGGCCAAAGATGAAGCTGAAGATCAAAAGAATGGGTTACTATTGGCCCACGATGATTCGGGACTGCCTCGAATATGCGAAGCAGTGTCACTCGTGCCAAATTCACTGGGACTTCATCCATCAACATCCAAATCCTCTATACCCAACGCTGGCTAGCTGGTCATTCGAAATGTGGGGAACCGATATAATAGGGCCCATTGAACCAGTATCATCCGAGGGACATCGGTTCATACTAGCAACAACCGATTACTTCTCTAAGTGGGCAGAAGCAATACCGTTAAGGGAAGTGAAGACGGAGAACATCCTCCATTTCTTCAGGACGCATGTCATCTACCGGTTCGGCACTCCTCGACGGATCATCTCGGATAATGGGCCAGCCCACAGAAGCCATAAGATCAGCCACTTCACACAGCAGCATAAAATAGATTGGAGATATTCCTCGGTTTATAATCCCTGAGCTAACGGTCTAGCTAAGGCTTTCAACAAGACCTTGACAAAGATCATAAAGAAAACAGTGTCTGGAAATAAAAAGGACCGGCACGAGAGATTACATGAAGCTCTCTGGGCCTATCGGACTACGTTCAAGACGGCCACGAACACAACGCCATTTGCGTTAGTATTCAGCACGGAAATGGTACTTCCCTTTGAGATAGAGCTACCCTCTCTACGAGTGGCGGTTCGGTACGAACTAACGGACAAAGAGAATGCCCATCTTCGGCTTGAGGAGCTAGACGCCCTTGATGAAACTCGTCTCATGGCGCAGCAAAACCTAGAGGCGTACAAAACAAGGATGACGCGCTCATACTAAAGATTGACTAGGTCGAGAACATTACGCCAAGGCAAACTCGTGCTAGTCGTAAAAAGACCTATGATCCCCAACTGTGCCAAACGGGGAAAATTCGAGCCGAACTATGAGGGCCCGTACATCATAGACAATGTCTACCCATGTGGGGCCTATTTGCTCATGGATATGCATGGCGAAAGATCCTTCCGGCCAATAAACGGCCGGTTCCTTAAGAAATATTACGCTTGACAAGTCACGGCTCAGGTTAGTGATGGATGACGACGCTCGTGTCCGCTCGCTATCTACCTGAGTCCAAACTCTATAAGTAGTATCCAGCGAAATCTCTCCCCGAAAGACAACTGTCACGCCCCGCTTCCCAGAGTACGCAAGATTGGGCACGTGACATAGCCAACCATGCTACCTGTGGGTAGGAAGTATCCATCCACAGTCACATTACGGTTGTAAGGTTATCAAGAACAAGATAATAAGCTAATATAATACATGTCCAAATCCATAATAACAAGAATAAATAAACAATAAGTGCGGAAGCTAATGATCCAATACAATGAATAAACAGTACGTCCCATAATGCGGGCTCACATCTGGAAATGAAATGAAATAAATAAACTAAACCCTAAGGAACTCACAGTTCAGCCTGCTGGCTGAAGTACTCCTGCTCGGTCGTCGACAATGGTACGGAATCTGGGCCATGCAAAACCCAGACGTCAGCGCGTCATGACATCAAGTATATATATAAACATGGTAATAAGCAATGCAAATATGAACATGAATAAAGCAGTACTAAGAAATAACAGAGCAGGGTAATGTGCAATGGTGACTGAACTGTCCTATCAGGTTTCTACTCTATAGTCTTTGAAATCAATTGATGAATCGTCGATGTAACTCAATAGTATCCCGTGCGTGCCCGGGACCACGGTCAAGATCCTCGGGGCTGAATCCGAGACGTGCCGCTAAGCAGTAAAAGGTAGTAGGATGGGCGAGTGATGTCAGCATCAACACTCCGGGGCTGGCCAAGCCCGTAAGACTGATCAGAACATGTATCGAACTGTTGAGTTACAAGTCGGTTTCACCTTTGATTTTCCCATACCCCCAAGCTATGTATGTCAGGTCAGGTATTCAGTAGTCAAGGACTAATGCCAACACAAAATCCGGTAAGAGTAGGTCTGTCTGGATAGACAGCAGGGATGGTCGGGTTTGTCGGCATTAGGCATGAAATCATGAAACAAGTAATGTCATGGTACAACAGGATGAGTTGGTATGTATGTATATGTCAGTGTAGCAGGGTCAGGCCAATATGTAGTGCAATCGGGTATGTGCTCACAACAGGTATGCAATCAAATAATGAACAGCAGCAGGAAACAGTAAATAACCATATTATTCCATGTAAACACAATGATGTTTTGTATTCTCTTATTAACAGGTTCAAGCACCTTTAGGGTGCAAAAGCCACAAGGTGAAGCAATATCCACAATCATAAAGTAATGAAGCTACATGAATTTACACTAAGTTTAATAATTGTCTCGTGAATGATTTAACCGTTAAAGCAGATATGATCCAGTCGTTTTATTTAGTTGAAATATGGATTGATGTTGGGTTGATTAATTACGAGAACTATTATAACGATTCCATGTTCAAGATAACCGCAACTGTCAATTCTAACCTATAACATTTTATCAATTACCATTATTAAGTTGTCTTATAGTATGAATTCAATTGCGTGGCAAGACTAGATCTCGCACGCTAGCATGTTAAAGCAAGTATTCAGATACTTGCCTCGACGGTTTTGCAAACCGGAACACGGATGCGATGTCGGCAGAAAACGCGATATGATAGCACGGGTCACGGATCGAGTCCCAACAGAGAACAACGGGATCACACGGACCAGGGGGCTTCTCTGGAGCGTCGGGTTCACCAAGACGGCACGGTCGGATTCCGGCAAAACATCGGCAACGAAGTTAGCAACAATGATAAACATAATACGATCAGCGGGGGGGTAAAACTTTGCACAAAGGAGAGATAAGGATGCTTACAGAGAGATACCGGGTGACCCCGGCGAGCTCGACGGCGCTGGAACGCCGGCGAGGCAGCGACGACGGCTGCGAAGACTTGAACGGCCTCGGGGTTCGCTGGAGAGGGTGTTGCGACGAGTAGAGGAGAGGGTGGTCGGCTCTGGTGGTCGAGGGGAGAAGGAGGTGGTCGGAGGTGGCGCGGGTGACGTCGACGAGGGTCGACGGCGCGTTCTCCGGCGACCCGGGGATGGTGCAGGGTCGGGCTGCGTAACTGAAGGTGTTCCGGCGAGGGGAGGAGGAAGGTGATAACGAGGCAGTGACGAGGAGGAGGAGAGGGAGTCGTGGGAGTCGTCGGCGACGGGAGGCGGCGTCGACGGCGGGAGTTGCGGCCGAACGGAGGCATCGGGGTTGGGTGCAGGCGCGAAAGATGGACGGAGGGAGGAGGAAGCGGGTGCGGTGAGGTCGACGAGGTGGTGACGGCGACGGCGAGGTCGTGAGGAGGTCGGCGGTGAGGTCGCGAGAAGCTAGGGTTAGGGTTTCTGGGTTCGCTAGGGTGTTCTCGCGATGGAGGAGGAATGAACAGGGCGGCTGCATGGGGGTTTAAATATAGGAAGAGAGAGAGATTGGAGAGAGAGAGAGAGAGGGATTTTTGGATGAGAGAGAGATTGGGGAAAGGATTTAGAGGCGGGGCCCACGAAATTTGGCCTCGTGATTGGCTGGGGAAAGAGTACGGGGGTTTAGAAAATCAAGTTAAAGGATTTAGTAGGGATTTGAGAGGATTATACAGTAAGGAAAAATATATATATAGTTTAAGATATTAAATTAAAGTGGGCCTTTTTGGCGCGAAATGAAACATTTCCAAATCGCGCCCGGGTTGCGCCCAATTGTTCCAAATTCAAAATATAGGATTTTAAGCGGGTTCTAAATTTTGAAAAGAGGTGTTTAATGATTAAAATGCATGCCCCCAAGTCGGACACTTGCACGCGCGCGTAGTCGTCCAAGCTTGCCCGTTTAGCCAAACGGGACGGAATCTCGACACGCGGACGCTACCACGCGACTAGTGGCGACGAGTAGGCCAACATGGATATTTTAAATTTCATTTTAGGAGTTAAAATTGGTTATGTGCCAAAATGACTTAACCGGTTAAAATTTTGCAAAAGCACCAAACACTCAGGAAAATTGGAAATGAGCAATATATAACCCTCAACTAGTAATATAAATAGTATTACCGGGCTCGGGTGTTACATCATACCCAACTACAAAAGAATTTCGTCCTCGAAATTCCAAGAATACAAGATAGCTAACTACTGGAAAAGGTGAGGGAATTTCTGCCGAATCTCGTCTTCTCGCTCCCAAGTGGATTCTCCATGCGATCGATTACCCCAAGAAACTAGCACAAGAGGGATAATCTTGTTCTTAAGAACCTTTTCTCTTCGATCCTTGATTTCAACTGGTCGCTCTTCAAAAGTCAGGTCCTCCCGTACAGTCAACTCCGAATGATCCAAGACATGAGTCTCATCACGAACATACCTCCGTAGTTGAGACACATGGAACACATCGTGAACTCCTGCTAATGACTGTGGTAATGCCAACCGGTACGATACCTTTCCAACACGCTCCAAAATCTCGAAGGGTCCAACGAATCGAGGACTAAGCTTTCCCCGACTTCCAAAGCGAATCACCCCTCTAGTCGGTGATATCTTCAGGAATACCAAATCACCCACGGCGAACTCTAGAGGTCTCCTTGACGTGTCAGCCCAACTCTTCTGTCTGTCTTGAGCTGCCTTCATATGCTTTCTGATTGTATTCACCTTCTCGACTGTCTGCACCACCAAATCTGGTCCTAGTAACCTTCGTTCACCAACATCATCCCAACAAACTGGTGAACGGCACTTACGACCATACAACGCTTCAAACGGAGCCATCTGAATTGTCGCTTGGAAGCTATTGTTGTACGAAAACTCCACCAGGTGTAGATGATCCTCCCAAGAACCTTTGAAGTCCAACATGCAAGCTCTCAACATATCTTCAAGGGTCTGGATCGTTCTCTCCGATTGTCCATCAGTTTGAGGATGATAAGCTGTGCTAAACTTCAATCGAGTCCCCAAACTTTCTTGTAAACTCCTCCAAAAGTGCGACAAGAACCGAGTGTCCCGATCGGACACGATGCTTACCGGTACTCCATGCAATCTGACAATCTCCTGCATGTATCGCTCTGCCAAAGTCTCCGTCGATCGACCAACCCGAAACGGAATAAAGTGAGCTGCCTTGGTCAACCGATCGACGATCACCCATACTGCATTGTTGCCCTTTGGACTCCGCGGTAAAGCTGTCACGAAATCCATGGTTATATGGTCCCACTTCCACTGAGGAATCGGAAGTGGTTGCAACAAACCAGCAACCCTTTGGTGTTCAGCCTTGACTTGCTGACACACCAAGCACTTAGCCACGAAGCGAGCAATTTCCCGTTTCATACCTTCCCACCAGAAATGCTGTCGAATATCTCGGTACATCTTTGTCCCTCCTGGATGTACAGAGTAAGCTGAACTGTGTGCCTCCTTCATAAGCTCTTCACGCACATCTCCTTTTGGCACACACACACAGCTACCATATCTCAACGAACCGTCTTCGTGGATCAGTAAATTGGTTCGTAGCCCGGCTTCAACCTGCTCTCGAAACTTTTGCAGTCTAGGGTCCTGCGATTGTGCCGCTTTAATCTTCTCAACTAAGGACGACTGTACTTGCAACTGCATCAACTGTCCTGTAGCATGTGGTAGCACAACCTCCAAGTCAAATCTCCGAAAATCCGCAATGATCTCTCTCTGTGCAGTCAATATCTGAATTGCTGGTAACCGACTCAGCGCATCCGGCACGACGTTGACTTTTCCTGGATGGTACTTAAGATCAAGGTCATAGTCGGCCATCAGCTCCAACCATCTGCGTTGCCTCATGTTCAACTCCTTCTGAGTGAACACATATTTCAAACTCTTGTGATCCGTAAAGACTTCAACTCTCTCGCCCAGAAGGTAGTGTCTCCAAATCTTCAGGGCGAAGATCACGGCTGCAAGCTCTAAGTCATGAGTCGGATAGTTCTTCTCATGAGTCTTCAGTTGTCTCGATGCGTAAGCGACGACTTTCCCATTCTGCATCAAAACACATCCCAATCCCTTTCCGGATGCGTTGCTATGAATCACCAGTCCTCCTGAATTATCCGGTACGGTCAGGATAGGGGCGGTTATCAATTTCTGCTTCAACGTCTCAAAGGCCAATGCACATCCATCCGTCCAAACAAACGGTAGCTCCTTACGCGTAAGCTTGGTTAACGGCTCAGCTAAACGAGCGAAGTTCTCCACAAATCTTCTGTAGTAACCGGCGAGTCCAAGAAAGCTCCTTATCTCCGTAACATTCTTTGGAATAGGCCAATCTCGAACTGCTGTAATCTTCTCGGGATCGACGGCGATTCCGTCGCCCGACACGACATGCCCCAGAAACTTCACTTCTTCCAGCCAGAATTCGCACTTACTCATCTTCGCGAATAACTTCTCTTGTCTCAGCGTCTGCAGTGCGATCCTTAAATGGTCAGCATGCTCCTCCGGACTCTTCGAGTACACCAGAATATCGTCAATGAATACCACAATAAACTGGTCCAAGAACGGTGAAAAGATCCTGTTCATCAAATCCATAAATATTGCTGGCGCATTAGTCACTCCGAAGGGCATCACTAGATACTCGAAATGTCCATATCGAGTTCGAAACGCCGTCTTGCAAATGTCTTCTGCTTTCACCCGGACTTGATGATATCCTGATCGCAAGTCCAGTTTCGAGAATACCCTCGCGCCACTAAGCTGCTCAAAAAGTTCTCCAATGCGAGGGATCGGGTACTTGTTCTTAATAGTCACCCGGTTCAATTCTCGATAATCAATGCACATCCTTCTCGTGCCATCCTTCTTCTTCACTAAAAGAACTGAAGCTCCCCAAGGTGAGTTGCTGCTTCGAATCCATCCCTTCTCGAGTAATTCACCAACTTGCTTCTTAACTTCTTCCAATTCCACCGGTGCCATCGGATAATAAGATTTTGATACTGGCGCTGCACCAGGAATAAGGTCAATCGCAAACTCCACATCTCGCTTCGGCGGTAAGCCCGAAATATCTTCAAACACATCCATAAAGTCGCGGACAACTGCCGGCTCTTCATTACTATCCACTACCATAGCCGCAAGAACACTGTTCGTCGGCCTAGCCCTAAACTCGACTGGCCCGACAGAACTGCTTCCTCCAATGAAAGTAAACGCAGGGTGTCCGGGAATCTGGAAAATTACTTTCCTTGCCCTACAATCAATGTGTGCGTGGAAAGTGCCAAGAAAATCCATTCCCAAGACTACTTCATAACTGCCCGTATCAATCACCAAGAAATCTGCAAAAAGCTCCCGTCCACAAACAACAACCGTACAATCTTTACATTCCTTACTAGCTATGATTTTCCCATTCCCAGTGTGTATGTCCCAGAAACTAGACAGGGTCGTGCAGGTGATCGAGTGTGTAGTTATAAATTTGGATGACATAAAACAGTGGGATGCTCCGGAATCAAATAATGCCAATGCGGGACAACCACGAACGAGTACAGTACCTGAAACCACTTCTCCTGATGCCTTGGCTTCCTCAGCTGTCAATGTGAAAGCTCGACCCTGGTTGGGTCCTTGTGTCAGCTGCTTCTGCCCTTGGAACGGTCTCTGCGGAGGCTTCCGTATCTCATCTCTCGTGCGAAGCTTCGACGGACAAGCACCAACTGCGTGATCGGCTGCTCCACAAACCAGACAAAGTCCCAGTCTCCTTCGATAATCCTTCTGCACGTGCCCAGGTAATCGGCAGTAATCACAAATCACGCTCTTCCTTCGATCAACGATCACAGGCTTCTTCATTGGCGCTACACCTCGACGGTCCACTGGAATACCTCTGCGCCCATGATCTCGGTTAGGTACAAATGCAGGCTTCCTGGCCGCAACTGCTGTCTGGTGAAGGTTCCCTTTCGATCCTGATAAACTCTGCTGCTCTCTGGCTGCCGTAAGAACCTGTGAGAAAGTGGTCAAACCCAGGGAGACAATCTGCCTCTGGATGTCCACATCCAAACTGAGCAAGAACCTTCGCGCCCTGTCTGCCTCCTTGGCGACTAAGGGTCCAGCGAAACGGCTGAGTCTCGTCCATTCCGCTGCATGTACATCCACAGCTGCTCCATTTTGTCTCAGCCCAATAAATTTCTCCTCCATTTCCTCCCGTGCAGTCCGCGGGAAGAACTTTTCCAAGAAACTTTTAGAGAAATCCGCCCAACTGATTGGCTTGGACAAGCGGGTCTCCTCCACAAGCCACCACTCTCGGGCGTAATCCACCAGCTGAATGCGCACCACATCTACTCTCTTGTCTTCTGGGATCTGTGCCGCAATCAGTAAATTCTCCGTGTCTACTAGCCACTGCTCGGCTGGCAACGGCTCCTCCAAGCCAGTGAAAGTAGTAGGACCCAATCGTCTGAAATCTGCCACGGTTCCTACTCGGTCGACTGGCTTCGCTACTGCGGTGTTTACAGACTGCTGAATAGCCTGCAAACCCTCCTGAAATGAATCTGCTTGCTGCTGGATCAGCTCAGTTTGCCTCTTCTGATTTTCCAACATCCCACGTATCACTCCTAACATGGCGGCTTCGTCCACACGCCTCTGATACGTCTTGAAATTCTTATCTGCCATGGTCCTGAAATCAAAACAAACAACATTAGCATGATGATAGATTCAATATATAAACCAAAGCTAGAACTCCAAGATACTTAAATAGAGTACTGCATTGTAGCTATGCCGCGGTATCATAGCCGCAATTACTTAACTCTACCCAAGTCGCCTAAGTCCTAGAGATAACAAGAAATTAGGTTTTCGAGTTGACAATGCAAAGTAAGTTTGCATGTCGACATGATCCGGAAGAATGATTCAAGGATGGTAAAACGGTCAAGGTGGCAGGACATGTTTCCTAATCACGGGTATTATGATTCGTGTATCGGGTGCAATACCCAACTACAAAGAATCAACCCAATTAACCTATGTCTCTGATACCAAAAGAACCATGTCACGCCCCGCTTCCCAGAGTACGCAAGATTGGGCACGTGACATAGCCAACCATGCTACCTGTGGGTAGGAAGTATCCATCCACAGTCACATTACGGTTGTAAGGTTATCAAGAACAAGATAATAAGCTAATATAATACATGTCCAAATCCATAATAACAAGAATCAATAAACAATAAGTGCGGAAGCTAATGATCCAATACAATGAATAAACAGTACGTCCCATAATGCGGGCTCACATCTGGAAATGAAATGAAATAAATAAACTAAACCCTAAGGAACTCACAGTTCAGCCTGCTGGCTGAAGTACTCCTGCTCGGTCGTCGACAATGGTACGGAATCTGGGCCATGCAAAACCCAGACGTCAGCGCGTCATGACATCAAGTATATATATAAACATGGTAATAAGCAATGCAAATATGAACATGAATAAAGCAGTACTAAGAAATAACAGAGCAGGGTAATGTGCAATGGTGACTGAACTGTCCTATCAGGTTTCTACTCTATAGTCTTTGAAATCAATTGATGAATCGTCGATGTAACTCAATAGTATCCCGTGCGTGCCCGGGACCACGGTCAAGATCCTCGGGGCTGAATCCGAGACGTGCCGCTAAGCAGTAAAAGGTAGTAGGATGGGCGAGTGATGTCAGCATCAACACTCCGGGGCTGGCCAAGCCCGTAAGACTGATCAGAACATGTATCGAACTGTTGAGTTACAAGTCGGTTTCACCTTTGATTTCCCCATACCCCCAAGCTATGTATGTCAGGTCAGGTATTCAGTAGTCAAGGACTAATGCCAACACAAAATCCGGTAAGAGTAGATCTGTCTGGATAGACAGCAGGGATGGTCGGGTTTGTCGGCATTAGGCATGAAATCATGAAACAAGTAATGTCATGGTACAACAGGATGAGTTGGTATGTATGTATATGTCAGTGTAGCAGGGTCAGGCCAATATGTAGTGCAATCGGGTATGTGCTCACAACAGGTATGCAATCAAATAATGAACAGCAGCAGGAAACAGTAAATAACCATATTATTCCATGTAAACACAATGATGTTTTGTATTCTCTTATTAACAGGTTCAAGCACCTTTAGGGTGCAAAAGCCACAAGGTGAAGCAATATCCACAATCATAAAGTAATGAAGCTACATGAATTTACACTAAGTTTAATAATTGTCTCGTGAATGATTTAACCGTTAAAGCAGATATGATCCAGTCGTTTTATTTAGTTGAAATATGGATTGATGTTGGGTTGATTAATTACGAGAACTATTATAACGATTCCATGTTCAAGATAACCGCAACTGTCAATTCTAACCTATAACATTTTATCAATTACCATTATTAAGTTGTCTTATAGTATGAATTCAATTGCGTGGCAAGACTAGATCTCGCACGCTAGCATGTTAGAGCAAGTATTCAGATACTTGCCTCGACGGTTTTGCAAACCGGAACACGGATGCGATGTCGGCAGAAAACGCGATATGATAGCACGGGTCACGGATCGAGTCCCAACAGAGAACAACGGGATCACACGGACCAGGGGGCTTCGCTGGAGCGTCGGGTTCACCAAGACGGCACGGTCGGATTCCGGCAAAACATCGGCAACGAAGTTAGCAACAATGATAAACTTAATACGATCAGCGGGGGGGGTAAAACTTTGCACAAAGGAGAGATAAGGATGCTTACAGAGAGATACCGGGTGACCCCGGCGAGCTCGACGGCGCTGGAACGTCGGCGAGGCAGCGACGACGGCTGCGAAGACTTGAACGGCCTCGGGGTTCGCTGGAGAGGGTGTTGCGACGAGTGGAGGAGAGGGTGGTCGGCTCTGGTGGTCGAGGGGAGAAGGAGGTGGTCGGAGTTGGCGCGGGTGACGTCGACGAGGGTCGACGGCGCGTTCTCCGGCGACCCGGGGATGGTGCAGGGTCGGGCTGCGTAACTGAAGGTGTTCCGGCGAGAGGAGGAGAGGGAGTCGTGGGAGTCGTCGGCGACGGGAGGCGGCGTCGACGGCGGGAGTTGCGGCCGAACGGAGGCGTCGGGGTTGGGTGCAGGCGCGAAAGATGGACGGAGGGAGGAGGAAGCGGGTGCGGTGAGGTCGACGAGGTGGTGACGGCGACGGCGAGGTCGTGAGGAGGTCGGCGGTGAGGTCGCGAGGAGCTAGGGTTAGGGTTTCTGGGTTCGCTAGGGTGTTCTCGCGATGGAGGAGGAATGAACAGGGCGGCTGCATGGGGGTTTAAATATAGGAAGAGAGAGAGAGATTGGAGAGAGAGAGAGAGAGGGATTTTTGGATGAGAGAGAGATTGGGGAAAGGATTTAGAGGCGGGGCCCACGAAATTTGGCCTCGTGATTGGCTGGGGAAAGAGTACGGGGGTTTAGAAAATCAAGTTAAAGGATTTAGCAGGGATTTGAGAGGATTATACAGTAAGGAAAAATATATATATAGTTTAAGATATTAAATTAAAGTGGGCCTTTTTGGCGCGAAATGAAACATTTCCAAATCGCGCCCGGGTTGCGCCCAATTGTTCCAAATTCAAAATATAGGATTTTAAGCGGGTTCCAAATTTTGAAAAGAGGTGTTTAATGATTAAAATGCATGCCCCCAAGTCGGACACTTGCACGCGCGCGTAGTCGTCCAAGCTTGCCCGTTTAGCCAAACGGGACGGAATCTCGACACGCGGACGCTACCACGCGACTAGTGGCGACGAGTAGGCCAACATGGATATTTTAAATTTCATTTTAGGAGTTAAAATTGGTTATGTGCCAAAATGACTTAACCGGTTAAAATTTTGCAAAAGCACCAAACACTCAGGAAAATTGGAAATGAGCAATATATAACCCTCAACTAGTAATATAAATAGTATTACCGGGCTCGGGTGTTACAACAACGGACCGAGATGTCCTTAAACTAGCTATGGACCGTAATGTCCTTAAACTAACAATGGACCGTAATGTCCTTAAACTAATAACGGACCACAACATCCTTAAACTAGCTACGAACCGAGATGTCCTTAAACTAGCTATGGACTGTAATGTACTTAAACTAACAATGGACCGCAATGTCCTTAAACTAGCTATGGACCGAGATGTCCTTAAACTAATGATGGACCGTGATGTCCCTAAACTAAATACGCCGCCTCAAAAACTTGGCGACAATGGAATCCAAGTCCATAAGTCCTAGCAGCAAAGATTGCAACCTAAGTCCCTCTGGCTCCGCAGCTACCCCGGTTGGCGAAGTCCCACCATAAAAAAAACAAAAAAAATGGTACGTCCAAAAGCAAAATGGGCACAGATGAAAACCCGAAAGGGCGTCGTGAGTAAAAACAGTAGGACTACCGGTGAGTTTTTGAAAACCCGAAAGGGCGCAATCTCGTTAAAATAAAGATGCCTACAAGGTCCTCTCGACCTTGTAAGGAGAAAATATCTGCGTGAGATCCTTATGACTCACCAAGGAGCAACACACTTAGGGATCCCCATGATTCCTAAGGAGAAATTGCACTTACGAGATCCTCACGACTCGTAAGGAGAATTCCCCCTATGAGACCCTCATGGCTCGTAGGATTCAAAAAGCCTTAAGTTACAGGGATTTGAACCTGTTCTTAAGCCATCACACTCCCCAAGTTGCCCTACAAACGGTTCAATATCGGCCCTTGTATACAATCCACGGGCACAAATAAACGTCTCCCCCGCCAAGTTCCACCAATGGCGTGAAATTTCCCCATTTGACGAACGACACTTATAAGTCCTCTCGACTTATAAGGAGAAAACACTCTTGTAAGATTCTTACGACTTATAAGAGAACACACACTTACGAATCCTCACGATTCCTAAGGAGAAAACGCACCTACGAGATCCTCACGACTCGTAGGGAGAAACACCTTTATGAGACCCTTATGGCTCATGAAGTCGAAAGCCTTAGTCGATAAGATCCTAACCCTGTTTGCTAAGCCACCTTTGTTCGAATCGACAAAGGCAAATGATGATTCGCTCCTGGAAATATCCCAGTTGTAGCGATGCTGATACCTAAATCGGTATCAAATTCCATGTCCTTTCACGGCAAATGATGATTCACTCCTGGCCATATTCCAGTCGTAGCGATGTTGATACTAAGATTGGTATCAGATCACAAGTTCCATACCCGCAGCAAAAAATCAGCGAGCCAAAAATGCATATGAAATAGCCGAAATGATAGGACAACTCACAACAAAAATCAGCGAGTAAAATATGTGCATATAAAAATAGCCGAAATGATTGGGAACTCGCAATAAAAAGCAGCGAGTAAAGAAAAAGAAAAATAACCAAAATGATTGGGCACCGCGAAAAATAGCCGAAATGATTGTGCGATCGCGACTTTCGCGATATAAAAAGCTGAAATGATAAAGTATCACGGAAAGAAACAAAAAAATGAAACGATGCCCTGCAGGTGAGATCATATTGACCCATGTATACAATCCATGGGCACAAACGAAAGGAAACCATATCGTCCCCACAGGCTTCGTAAAAAGGAAGCCAGATCTCAATGGCTATACCTACAGCCTAAAAATCAATAACAACGTTCCTTCTCGTTCCAACCAGAAGCAGATACGACGCTAGCAAAATGGAGCAATGGCAAAATCTCCTAGTTCCAAATCTCGACGGTTCACAGACAGCCTAGAAACTATCTCGGAGCCACGGCAGAGTCCCCTAGTTCCAAATCTCGACGGTCCACAGACAACCTAGAGACTACCTCGGAACCATGGCAAAGTCCCTAGTTCCAAGTCTTGATGGCGGCATCCATAGCCTAAAGATCAACCAACAGTGTTCTTCTTCCCTCCAGCAGGATACATGCGTGACATCAACAAACGGAGCCATGGCAAAGTCCCCTAGTTCCAAAACTTGACGGTTCACAGACAACTCAGAGACAACCTCGACGTGCGTCGCAATATTGCAGACACAATTTCAACAAATGAAGCAAAGGAAGATCCCTAACTTCAGGGTCTTGACGGCAACTCAAATGAGACCTGAAAGACTATCGGAGACCATCCCACTCCAGCGCGGAGTGGTCTTGACTCATCGGGGCTCCCAAACTGAGCCTAACCTCAAGTAAAAAGTGACATGGAATATCCCTAATACTTGCTCTTCCGACGGTAATATTACCTGGAGGATTACTTAAAGACGTCTTGTCCAGCCCCCGAAGGGATCAGAGACACAACAGTCACGGGGCTACCCGAACAGCAAGATTGCATATCGGGGAATATACCGGCCAAACGCGACGGTGCGACGGGTAAAAAACCCTAGTACCACAGACCCTAACGGACTTCTATTATTAGGAGTTAACTGTGACGTAAGGAAACCCTTACGAGAACTTCTCGATTCGTCTCGACTCGTGAGGAAATTAGTGTCCTTACGAGAATTTCTTGATACATCTTGACTCGTAGGGAAAAGCCTTAGGCAATGGGGATAAGGACCTGTTTCCTTAGCATTGGGGCCCTGCAAGTCGGTCCAAGATGGACTATTGCATACTATTCACGGGCCACACTCTCTAAAGTCGAATCTTGACAAGGAAGGAAACAACCACTTACGAGTCCTCTCAACTTGTAAGCGGGAAAAATTCTCTTGTGAGATCCTTACGACTCTCAAGAGAAAACACACTTAGGAGTCCTCACGACTTCTAAGGAGAAAAGACACCTACGGGATCCTCTCGATTCGTAGGGAGAAAAGTCTTTATGAGACTCTCACGGCTCATAAATTTGAAAAGTCTTAGGCGGCAGATCTAAACATGTTTCCTAAGCCATCGCTGCCCTGCAAGTAGGTCCAAGATGGACTATTGTATACTATCCACGGGCCACACTCTCCAAACTCGAATATCGACTAGGAGGGAAAAAACTACTTACGAGTCCTAACGACTTGTAAGGAGGAATATTCTCTTGTGAGATCCTTACGACTCTCAAGAGAAAATGCACTTAGGAGTCCTCATGACTCCTAAGGAGAAAATACACCTACGCGATCCTCTCGACTCGTAGGGAGAAAAACCTTCTTTAGATCCTTACGGTTCATTAAGATGGAAAAAGTCTTAGAATACAAGGACCCTAAACTTGTCTCCTAAGCCATCAATTCTCTAGTCACGCATAACATTGCACTACTTCACCCACATACATACTTACGTGGGCAAAGTAGTGGGGGCATTTGTTCCCTCCAAAATTTTGGCTCAAAACTTGCTCCCTTAAAAAATAATAACAATAAAATAAAAATAAAAATAAAGGAAAAACTCCGCATGCAAAACATGTAGGTACTGCCTCGGATAGAATTAAATCTTATGATGGCGCCTCGCGTGCTCCTCACGCGGACGCCAATGTGCAAAGCAGAAAAAGAAATCTATTAAATAAGAGTTAAACTCTTAGGAGGTAGTGCCTCACGTGCCTTGCATGAGGACGCCAGCGCCAGGAGTTAAAGACTCTGAGGTAGCGCCTCACATGCCTTGCACGAGGGCGTCAATGTCCAAGAGTTAAAAACTCTTAGATAGTGCCTCACGTGCCTTGCATGAGGGCGCCGGCGCCAGAACTAAAAGTTCTCTGCCATTGGATCAAAGATCCAACGGAGATGATAAATCATCAAAACACAGAATCAGATTCTGATTGAGGAAATACTCTTCAAATCTTTCTAAACGAGAAAAATTATGCTCTGTAAAACAGAGCACCATTAGATTAAAGATCCAATGGTGATTAAAAATCACCGAGCTACAGAATAAGCTCTGTAAGGGAAAATATTTTCCCAATCTTTCTAAACAAGAAAGATTATGCTCTGTAAAACAGAGCACTGATTGAATGAATTCTCGGTGTGTATATAAGAAAAGTGTAAGAAATCACAACCAAAAATTATTTGACCGCAATCAATAACGGTGTCGATTGTAGCGCGTTAGTAAGTGCGGATCGTCCACAAGGAAAGTGTAATCATTCGTATTTTGAATTAGATGAGTCGAAAATTTAAAGAAAAGAAAAGAAACAATTCATGATTTAAAGAATTGAAGTTCAAGAATTAGTAAAATCTAGTCTAAATCAAGAAACAATAAAATCAAGAATTGAGAATTTGTGATGATTTCCAAATCAAATATCAAGAATCGAAGTGAGGCTCGTAGGAATCGATTGGATCTATAGATGTGATGAAATCATTTGATTACATATTCTTATCCATCGATGAATTGATACTAGATCAATGATGATCAACGAGAATTAGGGATTTCTTGCGGAAACTAACGTTTCATCATCTATCCCTTGTTCCTTCGTCGATATCATTCACATTCCAGTCTCTAGTAAATTTCAAGAATCGATCGTGGATCCCTAATTTCGAGCGAACACAATCAAGAAAGTATCGCATCGAAACTAGGTCGTCAATTCTTCAATTTACAAGAGTTTACAAAACTCGTAGGACTTAAAAATCGTTTCAAGATTTGTTACATCATCATTCTATTGATCATCTCGACTCCTTTACGAGCGGAGTTTTACTCAAACATCACAACAAGAACCACAATCACAAATTGAGATCGAATCATGATGCAAGAATTTAAAGAAAGTAAGATTAAAGAATTTCACCTTTTATTTATCAACAATTCCGTTACAATTCACTCAAGAACTACAATGAGGAATGAACTCGATCGTCGATTTGGCTTCGCTCGTCTCCTTGAGTCGCGGATCGGCTTGGATCACTTGCTCGGTTGAAGATCGGCTCCGCTCCTAAAAGGTTGAAGGCTTCTCGCTTGAATGGTACTCGGGATCTTGAATTTGGCTTTGGAATTTGAATTAGGGTTTACAAGTTGTGTCACTCAACTTGTATTGAATTTGGGGGAGATGAAGAACAACTTTCAACAACCTTTTCAAGTGAAGCCTAGGGTCCCTTTTATAGCCTTAAGAGTGGTTAGCTTCCTTTGTAAGCTTGGTAGTTAGGAGGAAGGTTCTAGAATTAGTTAGTTAGGGTTAACTTCCTTCATAAGCTTGGAGGTTAGGGAGAAGCTTCTAGGCTTTAAGGTAGTTAAGGAAGCTTGCTTTGGACGCTTGGAGTGTTTAGCTTTGATCAAGGAGCCTTGCTGATCTGGCAGAATGTTCTGGAGTGTTCTGGAAATTGCAGTGGCTTGAAGAGATACTGGACTTGAGGGAAGAATAATGGAGCAAAGAATAGGTGCTGACGTGGCAATTACTCCGCGGATCCGCGGCACCAAGTGGGTTTGGGCCACGGATCCGCGGCCCAATAGCAGCCTTAGTGCTTCAATTTTATAGTGATGCCTCCTGATGACTTGGTAATATATTTCTGATGTGCTGAATCTTATAATTCCCTCCAGTTTATTGCCAGATCTCAAGTATCGGAGTTGGCGTATTTTTATCAGCAATTTTTTCACTGATTTGGCTTTTATTCTGGAATTTCCTGCACAGATCTTTGAAACAAGTGTTGCGCTATACAAGGATGATGCGATGCCATGATAAACACACAATTTCCTTTAGAAATGCCGGTTTTAGTATGCAACACAGGTAATCTGGTATTTTACGACTGTTTTGCTAATATGTGTAATATGCAAACCGAACACTACTAGATGAGTGCGAATGATAGGGAAATTGACGTGTTAAAAATACAATATTTTCGACTGATCAAATTCCCCCAAACTTATTTTCGGTCGTCTCGAGCGAACTGTTTTATTAAAAAGAGAAGGAGAAAATAAAGAAAAAGAAAAACTAACTAGCACACTTTCGTAGGCAACACGATTGCACTGAGCACGTGCAACAAGCCTTTAAATCTCTAGGTGTCCCTAGTAGGAGGAGTGTTGTCTCCTGAGGGTTTTCAGCAGATTGCACCCACAAAATCCAATAATAAAAGGAAGACCGTGAAAGTTACATATAAAGATAAGAATTATAAAAGAAAGACTTTGAAAATTAGGGTTTCCAACTGTGCTAGCTTTTCGGTTGTCATCAGCCATATCTTAATAGTCATGAAAAGATGTCATAAATCACATCATCCCTCAATAAAATATCGTCTTTATTCTTCATTCCTATTTTTCTTCCAAACATCGATCATATAACCCTACGTGTGTGTAAAAGACATCCCTACACCCGGAGAATTCAATTCAAGCTATCATACTCTTGTCCATCTGCCTCAGTACTTTTTAATTAATGAATATTTAGATGAATTTGCTCACACACTTTCATGCGACCGTTAATACTTCTTGAGGTACTAACCGACCGATTACTCATGTGCTTGCTTATTTGATGTTTTTCCTTGTCTTGCACCACCTAAGGCTTAGCAGTGACTCTCAGACCAGTTGGCCTTAGGGCACTAGGTGAAGAGGCACCCTCGCTATATTTTTTTATTGCTGCCTTGGCGATAACAAAACCAGTGTTCATTTTTCTCACCATTTTATATTTTATTCATTTTTTTTATTTCCTTCATACATCGGCTTTTAGACAAGAGCATTTCAAGTTATCCTCTACTATCCCGAGTTTCAAGACGTGTGTAAGTGCGAATAGTAGGGTATCAACGTTCAAAATGTTTGGCTTCCAGAATACGAACTATTTTTCAGACTTATTTTTATCCTCAGATTAGTGACTTCCTTCATCTTACTAACCCTTGGGACAACGGCTCATAACTACTTATTACTAGTTCGTATAAGAAAACTTTTAATTTTCTTGGTTTTCTTAAATTTTTCTAATCTTTTGGATGTAATTTTTCACTATCTAATCTTTTATTATCTTATTTATGTACAAAAATATTTTTTATTTTTTTTGAAAATTTTTAAATTTTTATAGGTTTTACAATGTTCTGTGCTTATGCAAAGTATGATGCAAATGATGCAAAAATAAGCACAAACCTCCCCCAAACTTGTTTTCAACAGTGTCCTCACTGTTGCCATCCGCTAAATCTCGAAAAACCTGTAAGCTTGGGAGGAAATTTATTAATGGGGGCAAACTATTTAAGTGAAAATCCTCCCCCAAACTTATTTTTGGCTCATCATTTTATGTAAAAATTTTCTTTTCAAGAGCCAGATTACACCCCCCCAAATTTGAGTTAAGCAATGTTAATCTTTGAAAAACACATGAGGGGGTCAAGATCAGTGGTCGATGCCAAGCTTTGCAAAGACCGAAAGTTAACACCAATCATTCGAAAATTTTATCAATGCAGTGCTCTGGTTGGTGGAAGAAGAAGTGGGGAAAGGGTAAGTGGTGGAATAGAATGTGTGTGCGTCTCATTTTGGAGAGACGATGCAGTGAATGTGATGGATTGCTCGCATTCTTTTTACAGTCTAGAAGAAGGGGTGGAGGTTCAATTTCATTGTTTGAGAGATGATTCATCTCAACACCCGTGTCATTCAAAAATGCGAGTTCATCAGCGAAGATTTCCTCAAAAGTCCTATCAATACCCCGAGAAATAATGTCATCACAAAGTGCGGGGTGATCTTCAGACTCTAAAAACGGTTCATAATCAGTGTTAGTTGTTGATCCGGACATCTCGGTGGAAGAGTCCGTATGTGTATGATACATAGTTGGGGCAAACAATAACGTATGAAAAGAGTCTAGATCGGTATCATGAGGATCGTCAAATTCGCTGCTGTCGACATCTATTAAGTCGACAGAACAGACCTGAGCAGTAGGTTCGGAGGGTACACTTCCCAACTTGTAAATGTTCAGCTCAATTGACCTATTCCCGAAAGATAGGGTCATAGAACCGTTACGACAGTTGATGATAGCATTGGAAGTGGCCAAAAAGGGGCGACCTAAAATCACCGGAATTTGATTCCGTGGGTTAGCTACAGGCTGTGTATCAATTACAATAAAATCCACAGGGAATACAAATTCCCCGATTTTTATTAACACATCCTCCAGTTCACCCCTAGGTTTGGTGATTGATCGGTCAGCCATCTGAAGAGTGCAAGGAGCTGGTTTCAACTCTCCGATCCCTAACTGCTCATAGACTGAGAAAGGAAGCAGGTTAACACTTGTGCCAAGGTCGAGTAGAGCACGGTTGATGTGTTTTTTCCCGATAGAAATGGAAATAGTAGGATAGCCAGGATCCTTATGTTTCCTCGGTAATTGCTGGGGGGAAGCCGTGTCTACAGTCTTTGCTATAAATATCTTCTTGGGCACTTGAGTCTTCCTCTTTCTAGTGCATAAGTCTTTGAGAACTTTCGCATATGCGGGGACTTGTTGTATTGCATCTAGAAGAGGGATGTTGATGTTAACATGTTTAAACATTTCAATGATCTTCTCCATTTGTGGACTCAGTGTGTTTCCCCTTAACCGATTCGGGTAAGAAGCTTGAGCAATAAGATCAGGGTCCAACATTGGAGAAGATCGTGTGGGTGGGAACGATCTAAGAATAGGAGTGGGGATCATTTTCTGTGTACTAGAAGAGCTGGGCTAAGGTGTCGAGCCATGGGGAAAACGGAGAATAGGCTCGGAAGAAGGTGGTGGGGTTGAAGAACTGGGGTCAGAATTAGAAGTAGAAGTGGAAGGAAAGGTCTCAGCCGGGGTATCATTGATAGATTTTTCAATGTCATCAATCTCTTCCCCAACGTGATTGTCAAGCACTCTTCCAGATCTCAACGTGATTGCATTCACATGATGTGAATAGCCAGGATTGGGTAAAGGTTGAGCTGGAAGTTTCCCTTTCTCTCTTGCACTCATTTCAGCTTTTAATCGTGCAATTTCTGCTTCCATCGATTTAATACTCTCCGCCTGAGAGGTGGAGTTTTTCTTTATATCATCGACGGAAGTTTTTATTGTCAAAAGCAAGTTCATGAATGAAGAGGATTCATCAGTACCGGTCAACTGCAAAGGATTAGACGGTGCAGGTGTGTTGACCGGATTTTGGAAGTTTTGTGCTTGGAAGGGGTGCTGACTCAATTGAAGTGGTTGCTGTTGTAGTGGAGGAGCCCTTTGAAAATTGTTTGGTTTGGAACCGTGTTTTGAGTTTGTGATTAGTTCCAAGCAAAGTTAGGGTGATTCCTCCAACCCTGATTATATGTGGAAGAAAATGGATCGTTTCTAGGTCTTTGAAAAGCGGCATTGGTATGCTCGTGACCTTGAAACGGAGAATTTAGTGGACATTCTTCCGTGAGATGAGAAGGATCAGAACAGCATCCACATACAGTTTTGGAGAGTGACATTTGATTTAGGGCGGCAGCTAAAAATTTGTTTTCCATAGTCTCGAGTTTCTTATTTATAGCTGAAATTTCAGCTCTAACTCCTATGGAAACATCCGATTGGTTATTGCCAGCCCTAGACGATTGACTCACACCTTCCCACTGTAAAGATTTTTCAGCGAAATCTTCTAAATATTTCCAAGCTTCCCCATCATCTTTGGTCATGAAGTTGCCTTGACACATGGATTCAAGGGTCTGTCTTGTGTTAGGATTAATGCCCTCATATATGATTCGGCACAGTTCCCATCTAGGGATTCCGTGATGTGGACATTGGACTAACAGATCCTTGAAGCGTTCAAGACATTTTGAAAATGTTTCATTTGGAAGCTGGGTGAATTGATTTATTTCGCTACGGACTCGAGCTGTCTTATGATGTGGGTAGAATTTCTTAAGGAATGCTTTGACGAATTCTTCCCAGTTTGAAATGGAATGTGCGGTTGTGTTATACAGCCACTTCTCGGCTATATCGCACAAGGTAAATGGAAGAAGACGTAGACGCATAGCATCCACAGAAAGTTGTGAGGTACCCATCATTGCGCATACATTTTCAAATCTGGTGATAAAGACATATGCATCTTCAGACTCGAGACTGTGGTATTTGGGTAGAAGGTTGATGTATTGGGGTTTAATCTCAAAATTGTCCCCGTTGGCTGGTGGAATGGAGAGACAGGTCGAAAGAGGACCTCGTGTAGGATAGCACCTCTCTTGGAGAGAGATGCAGGGTGGATTCTGCGCACCTGTGGACGGCGGCAGAGTAGTGGTAAAGAAGTTCGATGGAGAAGGATCCATCGATATGGGTGTGGTGGTGGGTAAAGAAAAGGTAAATGTAGAAATACCGACTTTAGGGTCGATCGAATGGACGCGGACTAAACGGGCACTAGAATCCCGTGTCCAGCCTATCTTGCACTAAAAGGGTTAGTACAAGTGGCAGCGTAGATATAATTAGGGGAAATGAATGAAGTGTTGGTGTTTGTTTTGAAAAATATACGGATTTTTGAAAAAATGATGCAATTCACAACAAATGCAACAAGCAACCCTAAGTCTAGTGGTCACCTAGGTCAAAGCTCTAGACCGCTCCTAACTGCCAAAAGACAAGTCGCGGGATCAATCCTCCACTGCCTCTTTGTCTCCCCTGTGGCCAGATAAGTGGGAAAGTACTCCACTACGTAAGTAGTGGGCCTAATTAATAACCACTAGCCTTAGACACACTTACCTTAGACACCACAAAAGAAACGCGGATAAGCAATAAATTACCCACGGCCTTCTTCTGTCCTAAGTGAGCGCGACGTTCCTTAGAGTCATCTCTAGATCTTTTTTAGTTAATGAGGGTAATGCGGATGCAAGTTTGTGATTTTTGGGGTTTAGGAAGGGTAATGAACTCCCTACCTAATCTGGATTTGGCCGTGCTCCTTAATTTCCGTATTAATATGCAAACAACCAAAAATCAAAAACACGCACAATTTTTTTATTGCTTTTTGCGGCGCTGCGAATTTTTTGCAAATAAACCTGCAGCAAATTGTTAATTGGAGCAGATTGAGAAGGAGATAAGAAAGCAGAGGATTCACCTGAGAATTTTGGTACAGTGATCAGTCTGAAGAGCCGCGGAAACGCGGTGGGAGCTGCTATATGCCGCGGAAACGCGGTGGTTCTTTGTGATCACTGCACAGAATTTTGTGCACAGGCTTCTGTTTACCTTATAAGCTCTCTGGAATGCTCAGAATAATTTTCCTCTAGCTCCAATAATTCCATATTTCCTCGCAACAAATCACAACGAATCGTTTAGTGTTTGTGCAAATTTTGATCTAAAAATTATAATGGAATAAACTTTTCAACTCAAATTTCAAAAACAAATGAATTAGCGCACTATCCCCGGCAACGGCGCCATTTGATTGGTACGAATTCTTGTTGTGTATAGTTGGAATTAGGGTTTACAAGTTGTGTCACTCAACTTGTATTGAATTTGGGGGAGATGAAGAACAACTTTCAACAACCTTTTCGAGTGAAGCCTAAGGTCCCTTTTATAGCCTTAAGAGTGGTTAGCTTCCTTTGTAAGCTTGGTAGTTAGGAGGAAGGTTCTAGAATTAGTTAGTTAGGGTTAGCTTCCTTCATAAGCTTGGAGATTAGAGAGAAGTTTCTAGGCTTTAAGGTAGTTAAGGAAGCTTGCTTTGGAATCTTGGAGTGTTTAGCTTTGATTAAGGAGCCTTGTTGATCTGGCAGAATGATCTGGAGTGTTCTGGAAATTGCAGTGGCTTGAAGAGATACTGGACTTGAGGGAAGAATAATGGAGCAAAGAATAGGTGCTGACGTGGCAATTACACCGCGGATCCGCGGCGCCAAGTGGGTTTGGGCCGCAGATCCGCGGCCCAATAGTAGCCTTAGTGCTTCAATTTTATAGTGATGCCTCCTGATGACTTGGTAATATATTTCTGATGTGCTGAATCTTATAATTCCCTCCAGTTTATTACCAGATCTCAAGTATCGGAGTTGGCGTATTTTTATCAGCAATTTTTTTCACTGATTTGGCTTTTATTCTGGAATTTCCTGCATAGATCTTTGAAACAAGTGTTGCGCTATACAAGGATGATGCGATGCCATGATAAACACACAATTTCCCTTATAAATGCCGGTTTTAGTATGCAACATAAGTAATCTGGTATTTTACGACTGTTTTGCTAATATGTGTAATATGCAAACCGAACACTACTAGATGAGTGCAAATGATAAGGAAATTGACGTGTTAAAAATACAATATTTTCGACTGATCAAGCACCGTTGGATTAAAGATCTAATGGTGATTAAAAATCACCAAGCTACAGAATAAGCTCTGTAGGGGAAAATATTTTCCCCAATCTTTCTAAACAAGAAAGATTATGCTCTGTAAAATAGAGCACCGTTGGATTAAAGATCCAACGGTGATTAAAAATCACCAGATTATAGAAAAATATGTTCTGTAAAACAGAAGTTCTTGGATCAAAAATCCAACGGTGGATAAAATCCCCAAATCAATTAAGAAATCTCTCAATAAGAGATTTCCTTAACTGAATCAACAAATCTGCTTCTACTATATAAAGGACCCAAGACTTCAGGTCTTGTAAAGAGGAACACTCCCATAAACTTCAAGTTCAAAAAGAAGAGCAAGCAAAAAGAGATTTAGGAGAAGAAAGAAGAAGAACTTTCTTCAAGGTAAATAGAGATCATAGTATCTCATCTGCATACCCAAGGGTTTAACCTTTATAAAAGAACGTAGTTCTTTCCCTGGATCTGAGATCCATGAGACAAGTCTCCCACAAATGATAATTTAATTCTCATAGGGATGAATTTGTTCTTGGGGATTGAAGATCCAGGGGAGAATAAAGAATTGAACTTTTCAGAAAAATGCATAAAGAAGGAAACAGCGCCGAGCGCCTCACGTGCCCCTCACGTGGGCACTGCTTAATAAAGAGTACTTAGCACTCAGTGGTTGGCACCCAGCGCCGAGCGCCTCACGTGCCCCTCATGTGGGCGCTGCTAAAATAAGGAGTGCCTAGCACTCATCGGTTAGCGCCAAGCGCCTCACGTGCCCCTCACGTGGGCACTGTTTAATATAAAGCGCCCTGCAGAGCCCAGCGCTATAAAGAGTGTTTAACACTCCATAAAAAACAAAAAAATAGGGTGAGCGTCAGAGCCCATATCAACGCTCTGCATTGTTGCACAGAAAAGGGACCGAGCCCAAACAAGTGTTTAAGACTTTATTCAAAAACTGAGTGGGCTAAGTCCAAGTTGACCAAAAGTCCCTAATTCAGATCAACCGAACCCATGTGCTCACAATTTTTCTAAATTATTCTTAGTCCCAAACCCAACTATAGATCTCCCAACTGACATTGGTTCAAGGGTACATCTCCCCACACCTCTGATATATGTCATTGTAATTCTTCAACCTCTTCAGAGAGATAGCAAGTCCCGACAATCAACAATTCCTTAGATCGTAATGTCCTTAAACTAACTCTGGACTGTAATGTCCTTAAACTAGCTGTGGACCGTAACGTCCCTAAACTAAAACGATAGAGCCCAGATGCTCTTTCGTTGAATCAAAAATGATCCTGAACCCCCGTTAAGTAGATCTTAGTCCAATATCGGATTAACGTATTCT
This sequence comes from Agapanthus africanus, assembly GCA_030015575.1. NCBI lineage: Eukaryota > Viridiplantae > Streptophyta > Magnoliopsida > Asparagales > Amaryllidaceae > Agapanthus > Agapanthus africanus. Next base: position 535,062,479 of record JASDDO010000010.1, on the reverse strand, counting down.
TAACAAATATTTAAGTTGATCTTAATCCCAAATGAGATTAACGATCCTTAAATCAAACCAAACCCAAATCTAAGAAAATACGGATTTGGACTAATCTACGCCCTACGGACGACAACACAAATTAGTCTCTGTATACAATCCACGGGCAACCAAAAATAAAACAAACACACACAACACGAAGTGACCTTCTGGAGCAGGAGAAAGTGGTTATCGCTACGCGGTAACGTAATTAATTGCAGGGGCTTGCGCCTGCAGGGAAGAGCATCCCCACAATCAAAAACCCCTCGCAAATAAGGGGAAATCTGACGAAGTCTGCTACAACGGCCACATCTGTCTAAACCTCCGATACACGGTGCCATAAATCAACTTGGTATCTTCGGAGAGGTGGACAGATAAACCCAAATAGCATTTGCCCCCAAATTCAGGCAAGACGACCCTGCGCGGTTTCGTCTATGTTTTCGGCTGTAAACAACTACTGATGGCATGGAATGAAGCGAGAAGTAGTAAGGAGCGTAGCCAAGTGTTTGGTGTGTCAGCAAGTGAAGGCTGAACATTACAGAACTGCTAGTCTACTTCAGTCGTTACCAATCCCAGAATGGAAATGGCAACACATTATCATGGACTTCGTGACTGCTCTTCCTCGCAGCACGAAGGGGTAACGATGCAATTTGGGTTATTGTGGATCGACTCACTAAGTCGGCTCACTTTATTCCATTCAGAGTTGGCCAGTCAACTGAGACATTGGTAAGGAAGTATATGGAGGTGAGTAAAAATCTAAAGTAAGATTTAAAACCTTCAAGATGTACCATACTTGATACCCATACACTCATGCAGGAGATTATGAGATTACATGGAGTACCTGTTTACATCGTCTCCGATCGTGATACAAGATTCCAATCACAGTTTTGGCAGAGTCTGCAAGCTAGCCAGGGAACGAGTCTAAATTTCAGCACGGCGTATCATCCACAAACAGACGGGCAGTCCGAGCGAACAATTCAGATTCTGGAAGACATGCTAAGAGCCTGTATGTTGGACTTCGGAGGTTCGTGGGAAGATCACCTACACCTTATGGAGTTTTCATACAACAACAGCTATCAGGCAAGTATTGGGATGGCACCATTCACAGCACTCTACGGACGGAAATGTCGTTCCCCGCTGAGTTGGGATGACGTCGCAGATCGTGAACTCCTTGGACCAGAGATAATCGTGGCAACTGTAGATATGGTTCGCACGATCAGGGAAAAGATGTGCATAGCCCAAGACCGACAGAAACATGGGGCAGATGCAAAGCGTCGACATCTGGAGTTCCAACCTGGAGACCATCTATTCCTGAAGATCTCTCCAAACAGAGGAGTGATCTGTTTCGGCAAGTGGAGTAAACTAAGTCCAAGATACATAGAACCGTTCGACATATTCGAATGAGTTGGAGAAGCGGCGTATCGTTTGGCACTACCACCCTCATTGGAAGGAGTGCACAATGTGTTCCACATATCCTAACTATGACGATATGTGAGCAACCCCAGCCACATACTTGACCACTCAGAGCTCACAGTACAGACTGGGCTAAGCTGTGAGCAACAACCAGTTGAGATCCTGGACCGAAAGGTGAAAACCTTACGGAATAAGGAAGTGAACTTGGTCCGTGTAATGTGGAGAAAAGACTCGCCAGGAGAATCGACATGGGAATGAGAAGAAGATATGCGTACACGATACCCTTACCATTTTGTAAATTAGTCCCTATGTAATTGTAAATTTCGAGAACGAAATTTTTATAAAGAGGGTAGAATGTAACGACTCTGAAATCCCTGTACAAAAATTTCTTGTTTATTGTACAAAAAAGGGTATTACAGCCTGTGTAAGAGTTAAAAGTTATTTTTGTTATAGCTCACTGGTAAAATCTCTGCACTGTTGTGACATAGCCTGTGTATTCGATTCTCATCAGACACAATTATTTTTAGATTTTTCTTTTTAAATTTTTCTAAAGTCCAAGAGTTGCACGTGCAATACACGGAGAAACGAAAAGTTTCAGAAAAATCAAACAGGCGCAATGAGGTGTACACACCCAATTTGACACGTGGCACAAATCTCGAGACGATTGGGCCAAATCTGACTGTCCGTTTCCTTGATATGGCCGACGCCGACGGTCTTGATGATCCCAAATCTCTCTGTGCTTTGCACACTTGTCTCTTCGACTTCCCTTAACTCCCCTGCACTGTTTGATTTTCCTGCAATCAAACAGAGACTCTTCAATTCACCATTTAACACCTTTTAATGCAATTTAATCCACATTTTTAATTCCTAAATCCTAATTCTTCACTATAAATACCACATCATACCCCAACTCTTCACCATTCTGAAATTTCTAACAAAAATTCTCTCAAACTCTCTAAGTGCCAAGTTGAGTAGTAAGCCAAACTCGACGACCGGAGCATCTCCGACGAAATCACGACCCCCATGGGCTTCTTCGATCTCTTATTAACTACCTAAAACAGTAAGTCCCTTCATCTCTATCATTTTCTATTTCAAAACAATTGTTTAAAACAAACCGACAAAAGAGCAGTTATCCCCGATATAAGTTTCATTTTAATATTTATAATGCATGCGATAAGCAAATTAAATCAACTAACATGCTACACTAATCTTAACCCTTTTTCTCATCATTTAGTTTTTAATTTAACAAAATTTCATAGGAAACAAACATATAACAAACTTTTTCATTAAAATATCATGAACTTTAGTATGGCACTTCTCGATAATTAGTTTAAATACATTTAGAAAAACTTCACGGGGTAACGACCTACCCCACACGCACACTATGGTTCTATAGCACGGTATTCTAGAGCTATAGTTAATTTAAAGAAGAACTTTTTCATTAAAATACCACACCGTTTCAAAACGGGTTTCTTTAAATCGGTATTTCGAAATCCTTGGCAATTACGCGTCTACAACTCTCGTCAAGAAACCCGCTAATGGATGGTGCGGATTATCGTATATTCTTGGGATAGTAGAGCGAGTTGCAGAGCTCCTTACGGAGTATTCGGTCTCAAAAGGAAATAAAAATACGGTTTTAAGAAACGCGACTTTTCTAAAAAACACTAATTTTATAAAAATTATGAATCCGTATTTTTAATAAAAACAAATTAAGAGAATTATATTTTTAAAATGAAAAATCAGAATTTTCAATAAAATACCACCAAGTTTCCAAAAGTAGTAGTTTTCACAAAAGTACCATAAACTTTCAAAAAAAATCTATGTTTTATCACCAAAACACCACAACAATTAAAATGGATGTTCATGAAAACCCTAAATATTACAAATCACCCTCGAGCTTATTTCTATAATTTATATATATATATATATATATATATATATATATATTTCATATAACCCCCTCGAGATATACAAACAATATTTTAAGGACTCTAGAATTAATATAGGTTTAAGCGGTATCATTTCTCTTGAGCCCTAGAGAGCCGGAGAAAGTGAGTGCTTGCCTATTCAGATTAGAAAACTTAACGGAGTTATCTATGTCAATTGTCTTGGAAAAAAGCACAAATTCTGCTGTCCATGTGCAGCAGTTGCCGATTGCTTCCGAACACAAGATTTTAACAATTCATATCAATTCACATGAAAAAATATGAACTCGGATCCAAACTCGAACCTAAACTTCAACTCGAACTCGAAAACAAACTCGAACTCTAACCTAACTCGAATCTAAACTCGAATATGTACTCGAATCAAAACTATTCGAACCAACTTGACTAGAACCAAGATTGCAATTGTCACGTCTCGCATATTACTCGACTCACTTGACTACATTCTACACCTTTTGCAATTTATGGTTTCGATCAAGACATGTTAATCAATCAATCAAATCAATTAAGTATATTAACTAGTTATAATATATTATACTCGGGTTGTTTGGGATAGTTTCTTGTGTGAATCCAACGGAGCTTCAGGAGTCCCGTATTAACCTCTTTTTTTATTTTACTCGAATATCAGTCGGGTTGTCTCATCCACAGCCTAGAGCCCCGATACTAACACATGAAACGGGCTCGTGTTTCCTTACTCCTAGGGCCCCACTCTTGAGCTCGTGAATACTTCTACGGCTGCGTTGACATTCACACTTGGAACTTAACGTTAACATAGTGACTATATAGATGTAGGGTGTTTTTCGTCACCCCATTGAGATGGGAATACGCGCGCGCTTGTCAGGCGCATTACAGATTCTCCCTGCCTAAGGTAGGCTGGGTTTTATTGATTGTGGGGATCCGAATCTCCGACAGCTGCGGACTAAACTGCCGTTAATTACCCCTCGCCTTTAGAGCGAGAGAACCTCCGATTGACGGGTCAAACAAGTCATGCGAACTCAATGTGCAGTGTTGTGTTTTGAAGGGGTTTTGAATATATCGGGGGCCCGCAAAGTTTTTACGGGGGTCCCGCTACCCGGATAGCTGGCTGGGGGTCAAAGGGGCTAGCAGCCCCCTTACGGGATGCGGGACAGCGCCCCCATTAGAAAAATTTTTCTAACCGGGACAATGTTGTGGAGTGTGTATCTATATATATATATATATACACATACATACATATATATAGAAAGGAGGAAAAGCGTCCAAAGGACGCTTTGGGGGGGCCAGCGCCTCAGGTGCGCAGCACGCGGGCGCTGGGCGCCAAGCGCCAGCGCCTCACATAGAGGGCTTAGCCCCTGCACAAGGAGTTGTACTCTCGATTGACTTTTGGAGTTGAACTCCTAGAAGGAAAGACTTTTTTTATATGGAGTTAAACTCCCAGAAACTTTGATTTGTGGAGTTAAACTCCAAGAAATCTTTGCAAATGCTCAAGGGGACCCCTTTCTTCTCTTCTGAGCTTTGAATCTTTCCCAAAATGGGATCTTTGGAGATGGGTATCCTTCCTCCTCTTCTGTTGGCCGGACCTTGGAGAACAAGAGGGGTGAGATTTTAAAATTCTCTCCTTTTTGAGATCTAATGGAAGATCTGAGTTCCCCTTTGTGGGTTTTGTGATAAAAAACTATTTGATTTTGGAAAAGGAAGAGTAAAACTCTTGATTTAATTGAAAAGGGGAAGAAGGTTTAGAACCTTGAGGAAGGAGAAGGAGGCACAAAAACCCTAGATTTTTAGAGAATGAAAGAGTTCTCTTTTATTTCATTACTATGTTGCCTTATATAGGCTTACACATTTACATATAGCCCCTTGGGCTTTACAAAATGGCATTTTGCTCATCGCATGCCTCATGTGCTATTTCTTTTTGCACATAAGTCGTAGGCTTTACAAAAATTTGGCTTTATGCCCATTTTCCTTACATTCATGCATAAAAAATTACATCAAAATTATTTATTACATGATTTTTATTTTGGCATGGGGGAGGCCGGCCGCGGGGCTCGACTGGGCATAGGCCCTCTTGCTTGGGCTTGGGCCTGCTTACTTTGGGTTGACCTTGACTTTGATCCGGTCAACTGGGGTGCAAATTTTGACCTCAACAAAGTGCCCCCCATCAATAAATGCACACCGTGCATATGAGTTGTGTGCATGAAATTGATGGATCTTGAAGCTGGACTTCGAGGTGGAACATCATTCCGGGGGCGGAGCATCCCTCGGAGAGCATGATTCCCGAGGATCGGAGCATCATTCCGATTTGTGGAGCATAATTCCAGGGTCGGAGTATCATTCCGAAGAGTCGGAGCATAATTCCGAGGATCGGAGCATAATTCCGAGGATCGGAGGCATGATTCCAGGGATCGGAGCATGATTCTGATGAGCGGAGCATGATTCTGATGAGCGGAGCATGATTCCGACGGGCGGCAGACATTCTGACCGAAGCATAATTTCGATGCAGAGGTTGATTCCCAGGCGAAGTATAATTCCGACAGGGAAAGCAGATACTCCGAGGCGAAGCATGATTTCGACATGGGGTACATTCTGAGACGAAGCATGATTTCGACGCAGACCTTGTTAGTCGATTTGATTCCGAGGCGGAGCTTAATTCCGACGGGAAGGTCGTTGGTTGAATTGATTCCGAGTCGAAGCATAATTCCGACATGAAGGTCGTTGGTTGACTTGATTCCAGGACGGAGCATAATTCCGACGAGGAGGTCGCTTGTTGACTTGATTCCAGGGTGGAGCATAATTCCAACGAGGAGATCGCTGGTTGACTTGATTCCAAGACAGAGCATAATTCCGACGAGGAGGTCGCTGGTTGACTTGTCCCCGGCACGGAGTGTCTGTGGTCGACGTTTCCCCAGCACAGAGTGATTTGGTTCCCGCTTTGTGAGAAGCCAACACTATCCTTTTTACGACATGGACGGTCGACGCTTGACGCGTCTCCGATGTGGATGTCCGTGGTAGATGTTTCCCCGGCACGGAGTGATTTGGTTCCCGTTTTGTGGGAAGCCGGCACTGCCCTTTTTACGACATAGACGATCAACGGTGAAGTGTCGCTGGTTGATTCTGAGTTGAAGCATAATTCCGACAGGGAAGGCAGATACACCGAGGCGAAGCATGATTTTGACACGGGGTATACTCTGAAACGAGGCATGATTCCGACGCAGAGATTGTTTATTTGATTTGATTTGGGTTGACATCAGTATCGCTACACTGGAATATGGTACCAGAAGCGAATCATCATTTTCCATGAGTGGATTTGGGTATTTTGGTTTTGGTCGGCATCTGCATTGCTGCACTGGAATAATACCAGGAGCAACTCATCATTTGCCCCGGGAGGATTTAGGAATTGGTTTTTGAGGCGGCATCTGCATTGCTGCACTGGAATAATGCCGGGAGCAACTCATCATTTGCCCTTATCTATTGGGAAGCGATGGCTTAGGAGATAAGTTTAGATCCCTACCACCTAAGGCTTTTCAATTTTATGGGCCGTAAGGGTCCCATAAAAGTATTTTCTCCCTACGAGTCGTAAAGATCCTGTAGGTGCATTTTCTCCTTAGGAGTCGTGAGAACCCCCAAGTGTGTCTTTCTTTTGTGAGTCGTAAGGATCCCACGAAGGCGTTTTCTTACGAGTCGTAAGGATCTCGCAAGTTTTGTTCTCCTCATGCATCGTGAGGACACATGAGTGGATTTCCCTCGTTCACAGTTTAAGGACTTAGGGGTCATCTGTTTCCAAATTAACGACTTAGAGGTCATCTGTTCCCAGTTTAAAGAATTAGGGGTCTATTGTGCCCAGTTTAACGACTTAGAGGTCATCTGTTCCCAGTTTAACGACTTAGAGGTCTATTGGATCGGAAGTTTGGAATTTTGGGGCAAGGGTCAGCATCAGCGTTGCTAACACTGAAGCACAGGTGCCAGGAGCAATTCATCATTTGCCTTTACCCGTTGGGGAGCGATGGCTTAGAAGATAGGTTTAGATCCCTAACACCTAAGGCTTTTCAATTTTATGGGCCGTAAGGGTCCCATAAAAGCATTTTCTCTCCACGAGTCGTAAGGATCTCGTAGGTGTACTTTCTCCTTAGGATTCGTGGGGACTCCCAAGTGTGTTTTTCCTTCGTGAGTCGTAAGGATCCCACGAAGGTGTTTTCTTACGAGTCGAGAGGATCTCGTAAGTTTGTTCTCCTCATGTATCGTGAGGACACATGAGTGGGTCTTCCCAAATGGAGCATAATTCCAAGGGCGGAGACCAGCCGCTGGACCGATGATTGCGGTGGGGTATGGGTATGATGAGAATTATTTGGGCCCGTGGATTGTATACGGTAGTCAGTTCGGGGACCAACCGTAGGGCTAGAAGAATTTTAGGAAATTGGATTTTGGTTGGCGTCTGCTTCGCTGCACTGGAATATGGTACCAGGAGCGACTCATCATTCGCCGTTTGAGAATTTGGATTTTGGTTGGCGTCTGCATCGCTGCACTGGAATATGGTACCAGGAGCGACCCATCATTCGTTGTTAGGGATTTGGAATTTGGTTGGCGTCTGCATCACTGCGCTGGAATATGGTACCAGGAGCGACTCATCATTCGCCGTTGGGGATTTGAGTTTGTTAGTGTCTGCATCGCTGCACTGGAATATGGGATCAGGAGCGACTCATCATTCGCCATTGGGATATTCGCGGATTTGAGTTTTGGTTTGCGTCTATATCGCTGCACTGGAATATGGTACCAAGAGCGACCCATCATTCGTCGTTTTTTGTTTTTTATTTTTTTTGTTTTTTTACCGCGATTGCTCTATCATTTCATCTTTTCTTATCGCGAAGGTCACGATTGCCCTATCATTTCGGCTATTTATTCGCGGTTGCCCCATCATTTCGGCTTTATTTTTACTCGCTGATTTTTATTGCGAGTTGCCCTATCATTTCGGCTTTTTATTTTTTATTTTTTATTTTATTTTATTTACACATTTTTACATTCCCAGTTTAACGACTTAGAGGTCGACTGTTCCCCAGTTTAACGATGTGGTGGTCGACGGTTCCCAGTTTAACGACATGGTGGTTGGTTGTTCCCCAGTTTAATGACGTGGTGGTCGATGGAGCAGCAGATTTCCGAAGGGCTTCGGTTTCCATTTTTATGAAATTGGCGGTCGCAGCTTATTTGTTCGCTAACACGCCTTTAGACGGTTTTATCTTTCCTGTCTTGTATTGTTTTTCGACCCAATCTTTGAAGACGAAGCAGTCCTCAATGGCATGACCTATAACTTTATGATAGGGGCAGTATTTGGGGTCGTCGGACATATTCTCTTCTTGCGGTCTTTTTTATTCTGGTAATAGTAGACCGTTTCTTAGGGCGTCCTTGAATATCTTGTGGACTTTGTCCCTTTTGAAGGAATGGACCTTATCCAGCTTCTCTTTCAGTGGAGCTTCTCTTCTCTCTCCGAACACTGGCTTCCGAGACCGGTTGGCATTAGGCCCGCTCATTCCTTACTTATTTCGGTTAGCCTAAGTGTTGAAAGATTCAGAATCGTCGGAATTTCCGCCTTTGCGATTATCGTCCTTACGGTTTCTTCAGGACCTATTGTTATTTTGGGAATCAGAGGAGGATTCCTGCTTTGAGCGCTCCAACACCTGAACTTTTCTGGTCAGAACTTGGAATGTTTTGAGACCCACGGTGCATAGAAACGGAGCCATCCAATTGTTGAGATTTCCAACGAGGAGACTGACAGATTGGTCCTGCTCTATCGGCGATTCACATTTGACGGAGAGATTGCGCCATCGGGTTATAAAATCCGTGCTGCTTTCGTTGTTCTTTGTCTTGGTCCTTACGAGATCAGCAATGGTGATCTTATCGCTGACGCTCATGAACCTCTGCCGAAACAGAGATTCCATTTGGACGAAAATAGTAACGGAGCCATCCGGTATGCTAGCATACCAGTCAAAAGCAACATCGGTCAAGCTATTAACGAACTAGAAAAGGAGAAGCGCATCATTGCCCCCAGTATTCCGGCATGAGACTTTAAAGTGGGCGACGTGCTGATTCGCATTTCCCATCCCATCGAATCTTCCGAATTTAGGGATGACATAGCCGCTAGGAAATTCTACCAGATCATACTGAGCAGGATATGGTCTCCCGCTACTGCTAACATTTTTTTGCGCTTCGGCTTCGGCTACCAATGTTTTGACTTTGTTAGCAACCAAATCCATGATTTGATCTTGAGTTAACGGGCTACTGTCATCGGTAGCCAAGATATTTCCCGAGATAGGATGCGGTTGACTTTTATGCGGTCCGGCCACCTTTGGATTTGAGGGAATAGGCGTCGGCTGTCTCGGGACACCGTTTCCCGGTTCATGAGCAGAGCCCTGTGCTTGATTGGGTGGGTGTCACACCCCGCTTCCCAGTGTACGGAGAAGGGGACGCGACGAGGTCCGCTACGTATGTACTCAGAAGTACATACGCTAAGCGTAGCTAAGCAATATAAAATAAATACACAAGAGACAAGAGTATAAAAAGAACAACAACTTTATTAATAACATTCTTTTGTACAATGCATGAAAATAAAATACAACTGAAATGAAAAGCGATGCCTAAACAGTAGCATAACAGGAAATGAAAATACTAAAAAGAACAAGGTACAATATCTAGAGCTCAGGGTCTTCGTTAAACTGCTCCAAGTCTTCACCGGTGGGCTCGATCTCTGCTGAGTCCAACGGACCTGACGACATTCAAAGAAGAAAGAAATAGAATGTCGTCAGCGAACAGGTCACTCGGTAAGTCCCAAAGATAAGAGGGAAGTAGAGAAGACAGAATAAGAAGGTACATTTTTAAATGTAAGCTATTGTTGCAATGTTATGTTAACGCTGTTGTTTGTAGCTTGGTACAGAAGGATGCCAGTGTATACGAGGGGGGTCTCTATATGCTAGAGACCAGGGCAAAAAGAAAGTACAAGGAACCGTTATGCCACGGTACAACAGCAATGGGATTCAGGTTAGGTGTCTTAATCTGACCACCTCGTGCCACCTTTAACACCTTCCGTACCAATCTACCCCTTAAATCCCGTAGTGTTTTAATAGTATTGTTGTATTGTATTGTGTAAGTTGGATGACTGACCAAAACCATGATATCAGTAAACATGTTGTGACTGCATAATCAGGTAAATGGAATAACGGGATAATGGATGTATATCCATGGTTTGTTTCAGTCAAATTATGTAAAATGTTAACTGGATTCAGGGATTCATTTATTTATATTGAGTTGGAATATAAAAGAATATAGATTGACTTGAATCATATTCAAGTCAGAAATAGTCAGACTCTAACCCGAGTCAGACTAAAAGAAAGGTAATTTGAAGTTCTATAATTGTTAGGGTCCTTATTGTAATTTATAAACTTGAGGGGGTTTTATGTAAAAAGTACTATTGTATAGTTTTCAAGATACACCTCAAGTATCTATTATTCGTCTTTATGGTTATAATGAGTGTGAGTTTTATTTGTGTTATTCTACTGGATATATCCTAATAAAAGTATTAATTGTTTTATTTGAAATTTCATGGTATTTTAATGTAATTTTTATTCTTGTAATTTTTTTTAGAAAAAGGTGGAAACTTTATCTTATAATAAAATAGGCGTTTAAATGATAATTAGATATATAATAATACAAGAATAATTTAAAATAAATATTTGTTTTCCAAAAATATCATTTTTCTTAAATGTCGTATTTTAAACCTTTCGAGACCGAATGCTCCTTGCGGAGGTCTGAATCTCGCACTACTAGCCCTCGGGTGCACGATGAACCGTACTATCCCTAACGGGTTCCCCAAAGGTGGGTTGTAGTGGCGCTTTGCATAGGTTTAATAAATACTATTCATTTAGAAAACGGTTTTATAATTATAAGGTATTTATTTGTAAATTTCCGTATTTTAGTTTCTAGGGTTTCATAAGCCAACTAGCCTATTTCTATGGTCTAAACAATAAGTCATTAGAAGCCTCAAATCGCCTCTTCACCGCCAATTGGGGCCAGGTAAGTGTCAGGTAAGTGGGAAGGAACCACAGTAGTGGGCCTAATTAAAAACAACTAGCCTTGACACACTTGTCTAGACACCACAAAGTCAGGTTTAGATAAACGATCGATGTCCATGACACATCGTATTTTCTTTTAAAAGATTTTGTTTAGAATTGTATTCAACTTAGAATTTCAAGAAAGGTTTATAAAGAAAAAAATGGTATTTTAGTGAAAAGTCTTGTATTTTCGTATTCTATGTTTTGACGTTATCAATTAGGGTTATATTTGTGTGTGTGTAGAGGTAGGTCATTACCTCGTGACTTATTTTAAGGTTTAGTGAAGTTTAGAGGTTAAATATGATAAATTAAATATGAGGGTATTTAAGTGTAAGAATACGGTATTTGTAAAAGTTATCATTTCATGTGTGAAAACTCATTCAAATTGATTTTTACAAGTTTAGTGATCAAGATGAACATGTTTAGGAATGAGGGAATTAATTAGAAGAGGAAAAATAAACTTTATGGTATTTTTATGAAAGGAATACGATATTACAAGAAAGTTATCATTTCATGTGAGAAACTTTGTCCAATTTGATTTTTATGTGATTAATAGTCATCATGAATATGTTTAGGTATTATGGATTAGGTGACAAGTGGGATTTTGTAGAAAAACCGAATCGGAAATCGGTTTGTTCCGATTTCCGTCGAGTTTCAAAAAGTCGTATTTTTTTCTTAAAAGAAAAGAGAGATAGAAAAAATGGGACTTACAAGTTTGGACAAGCTAAGGAGGCTAAGAAAGTAGTGGGTTGTCGGTGCGTCGAAACGTCGTGAAGGGTTCTAGCACGATCGCCGGAATTCGTCGTCGGTTTCGGCAGCGCTTCGCTTTTCGTTCTATTTCTAACGTACCGAATTCTCTTGAGAATTTTAGAGAGTGGACTTAGAATTGTAGGGTGAAATGGTAGAGGGTAGGGGTGTTTATATAGGGCTAGGCTAGGGTTAGGGTTTTAATTAAAAAAAATATAAAAATAATTAAGAAAAACATTAAAATTCATTAAATTTTGGAATAAAAGAGGTTTAATGAGAATTCGATAACTGTTCTGAAAATTTAGTGTATACAGGGGGGTTGACCAAGTCAACACGGAGAAAATCCGTGTTGACGACTCGGCCGTCCGGCCGGCGGCGCCGGCCGACTCGGCCGGTCCGCCGGCCGACTCGGCCGACTCGGGCCGAGTCGGGACACCGTTGGGTGGGTAATTCCATGGGGGGATTTTTGGTATATTTAACTTTTTATGTGCAGTATAAATTTTGAGAGTTATGGCTGTTTGACTGTTGACCTTCCCAAAAATTAAAACAAAATGATATAAAAAATATGTGGGGCATGGGATTCGAACTCTGGTGGCTTGGTTTAGCAGTGCAAGGTATTACCAATGAGCTACAAGCTCCTTCTTGTAATTATTGTAGGGAAATAGATACTTAAAGTGTTATCAGCAACATTAATACTCCAAGTATATTTCAAATTTAAATCAAATTTAGGTATACAAAAATTGGAGTTGTTACAATCTACCCTCCTTACAAAAATTTCGTCCTCGAAATTTATAACTTTTATTTGAAGACTAGTTTACAAAAAAGGTGCGGATATCTTGCACGCATTTCATCTTCCCTTTCCCACGTGGATTCTCCTGGAGTGTCTTTCCTCTACATCACTCGAACCAGATTAACTTCCTTGTTCCGAAGTGTCTTCACTTTCCTGTCCAGAATTTCCACAGGTTGTTGCTCACAAGACAAGTCGGGCTGTATAGTGAGCTCGGAATGATCAAGTACATGGCTGGGGTCACTCACATACCTTCTGAGTTGGGATATGTGGAACACGTTATGCACTCCTTCCAATGAGGGTGGAGCGCTAAACGGTACGCCACTTCACCGACTCGTTCGAGTATGTCGAACGGTCCAATGTATCTCGGACTCAACTTACCCCGTCTTCCAAATCGGATCACTCCGCGGTTCGGAGATATTTTCAGGAATACATGATCTCCTGGCTGGAACTCCAAGTGTCGTCTCTTTGCATCAGCCCAGTGCTTCTGTCGATCTTGGACTATGCGCATCTTTTCCCTGATAGTACGAACCACATCAACAGTCGCTACTATCATCTCTGGTCCAAGAAGTTCCCTATCTCCGATATCGTCCCAACTTAATGGCGATCAACACTTCCTTCCATACAGTGCTGCAAAAGGTGTCATTCCTATGCTTTCTTGGTAGCTGTTGTTGTACGAAAACTCCACAAGATGTAAGTGATCTTCCCACGATCCTTTGAAGTCTAGCATACATGCTCTGAGCATATCTTCCAAGATCTGAATAGTTCGTTCCGACTGACCATCTGTTTGTGGATGATAAGTCGTGCTGAAGTTCAGACTTGTTCCCAAGCTTGCTTGCAGACTCTGCCAAAATTGCGATCGGAACCTGGTGTCACGATCGGAGACAATGCAGACCGGTACTCCATGAAGTCTCACAATTTCCTGTATGAGTTCATGGGTATCAGAGATAGTACATTATAAAGAGTTTAAATCTTTAATTAGATTATTACCTCCATGTACTTCTTTGCTAGTGTCTCAGTAGATTGGCCAACTCGAAATGGGATGAAATGAGCCGACTTTGTGAGTCGATCCACAATGACCCATACAGCATTGTTACCCTTTGTGCTGCGAGGAAGAGCAGTTACAAAGTCCATCGTGATGTGCTGCCACTTCCATTCTGGGATTGGTAACGGTTGAAGTAATCCAGCAGTCCTGTGATGTTCAGCCTTTACTTGCTGACACACCAAGCATTTTGCGACGCTTCTGGCTACTTCACGCTTCATTCCACGCCACCAATAATTCTGACGTAGATCTTTGTACATTTTGGTACCTCCAGGATGTACTGAATAGGGAGAGCTGTGAGCTTCTTTCATTAACTCTTCCCGAACAGGACCTTTTGGTACACACAATCTGCTGCCGTATCTCAAAGATCCGTCTTCATGGATGATGAAATCTGTTCTGAGTCCATTCTCCACTTGTTCTCTGATCTTTTGCAACTTAGCATCGCTGGCTTGAGCTGCTTTAATCTGATTGACAATGGTTGATTGAACTTGTAGATTCATCAAACTTGAAGCATCACCTGGCATAACTAGTTCAATCTCCATCTGATGTAGGTCTTGCTGAAGCTTCCACTGGGCGGTGAGTTTCATTGATAATGGTTGGCGACTAAGAGCGTCAGGTACTACGTTCACCTTTCCTGGGTGATATTGCAAGTTGATGTCAAAGTCCGCCATGAGTTCTAACCATCTTCTCTGCCGCATATTCAACTCCTTCTGAGTAAACACATACTTCAGACTTTTATGATCTGTGTAGATGTTCACTCGTTCACCAAGTAAGTAGTGGCGCCAAATTTTGAGAGCAAAGATGACGGCTGCCAACTCCAGATCATGCGTCGGATAATTGCGCTCATGAGTCTTCAGTTGTCTTGAAGCATAAGCCACAACCTTACCGTGCTGATGTAGAACACATCCTAATCCCTTACCGGATGCATCACAATACACTTCGAATCCTCCAGATTGATCCAGTATTACGAGAATAGGTGCAGATGTCAGTCTTGACTTGAGTTCTACGAAAGCTTGCTCGCATGCTTCTGACCACACAAATTCTTCATCTTTTCGTGTGAGCTTGGTCAGGGGTGTTGCTATCTTCGAAAAGCCTTCAATAAACCTTCTGTAATATCCAGCTAAACCCAAGAAACTTCGAATATCCTTCACTGACTTTGATGTAGGCCATTCGCTAACTGCCGAAACTTTTGCTGGATCCACAGAAATTCCTTCTCCTGATACGATATGTCCAAGAAAACCAACTTGATTTAGCCAAAACTCACACTTGCTGTACTTGGCATAAAGCTTATATTGTCGAAGAGTTTCCAGGATAATTCGTAGATACTCTGCATGCTCATTCCGATTCTTAGAATATACCAGGATGTCGTCGATGAAGATGACAACGAACCTGTCTAAATACTCCCGGAAAACTTGGTTCATTAGGTTCATGAAGATTGCGGGTGCATTGGTCACTCCAAATGGCATTACTAGAAATTCGTAATGTCCATAGCGAGTTCTGAAAGCTGTTTTGTGAATATCAGCTTCCTTGACCTTCACTTGATGATAACCTGAACGAAGATCCAATTTAGAGAAAACACAAGATCCACTTAGCTGATCGAATAAATCGTCGATGCGTGGGAGTGGATACTTGTTCTTTATAGTAACTTCGTTCAAGGCCCTATAATCGATGCACATTCTGTATGAACCTTCCTTCTTCTTTACCAGTAATACAGGTGCTCCCCAACTTGAAGTACTGGGACGAATCCATCCTTTCGCCAGTAATTCGTCCAACTGTGTTCGAACTTCCTTCAAACCTTCCGGACTTAGTCTATAAGGTGCTTTGATCACCGGTTGTGCTCCTGGTACTAAGTCAATACCGAATTCAAGAGCTCGATCGGGAGGCAAACCTGATATATCGTCAGGGAATACATCGTCGAACTCTCGAACTACTTCTGGTCTTGATTCTTCCTCTGCTTGAGCTGCTGCAACTACTGCTTCTCTTGGCTTCGCTTTATAGGTACTTGGCTCTAGTGTACGGTCTCCACTCTTGAAATAGAAGACCGGATGGTCTGGAATCTCGAATACTACCGTCCTTTGACGACAGTCGATGGTAGCATAAAAGGTTCCAAGCCAGTCCATTCCTAGAACCACATCGAAGTTTGGTATGTCCAGTGCCTTGAAGTCAGCATAAAACTCTCGACTGCAGACGACGACTGGACACATGCTGTATCCCATAGTTGCCTTTAGAACACCATTTCCGGAACTGACGTTCCAGCTGGATACAAGCGGTGAGACTGGAATCGCATGGGTTCGAACAAACCGTTGCGACATAAAGCAGTGGGATGCTCCAATATCAAACAGTGCAAGTGCAGGTAGTGAAGCTACTAGGATTGTACCTAAGGTATATGGGATAAGTTTTAGGTATAGGGAAAGTGTGTAGGTAAACAAAACTAAAAGATAAGTTTGAGAAGAAAAGTTTACCAGTAATGACTTGGCCAGTGGCCTCAGCTTCTTCCACAGACATCATGAAAGCCTGGCGCTTTGGCACATTCCTCCTGGCCTGAGGAGCATTCCTCGGAACGTTCCTTTGAGCTTGATAGAACTGACGAGGAGGTGGTGCAGCTTGTAGTCCCCTGGGTAGTGCAGGCAGTGCAAGTCTGGGAGCAGGTGCCTGAAGAGCTGGTCGCTGCGGATAGGTATTTGCTGGCCTAGGTGCAGCAACTGTGTTCTGTCTTTGGGGACAAGACCCAATACCGTGAGTAGCTGAACCGCAGACTAAGCAAAGGCGATTGGCTCGACGGCAGTCCTTCATCATATGTCCAGTTCTCTTGCAGTATGTGCAAAAGGCTGGGCTGGGACGATGGGTTGGTACTCCGGGTCTCCTTGGCACGAAAGGTGGTCTGGACGAGGCTCCACCTGCCATCTGGTTGGCAGGGCGTTTGACTCCTACAGACTGAGGTCTGCCCCTCTCTTTTATCACTGCCTCATAACTGCGGGCAGCTTCTAGAGCTTCCTCATGAGTCAAAAACTTTCCTGTGGCTAGAGCAGCCTTAATCTCTGTGTCCAAACCTTGTTGAAAGCGACGGGCTCTGATCTCGTCCGTCGGTATCAGGTGTGCCGCGAATCTGTTTAAAGATTGTGTTAGCTGTGTAGTATGTGTTAATTTAAAATTGAACTATTGCGACATATCTTACCGGCTTAACATGGTGAATTCAGCGTCGTATTCATCTACCGATTTGTCCCACATTGATCCTTGCTGTAGATGAATAAACTGCTGCTCCATGGCGAACCTGGCAGTCACAGGGAAATATTTCGCGTCGAACTTCTCGCGAAAGGTCTTCCATTCAATCGGCTGTACCAGACGGCTTTCTTCTGCCTTCCACCAATTGCGAGCATTATCCGTGAGCTGTAGTTTTGCTACACGGACCCAAGCGTTGTCTGGCACTTGAGCTGCTGCCAGATCGTCTTCGATGCTTTGTGCCCATTCTTCCGCTTCAAGAGGGCTTCCTTTACCAGAGAACTGCTTTGGGTGCAAAGCTCTGAATTGCTTTACTCCCGGTGCATCGGTCTTAGGACGATTCAGAAGTTGTTGCTATCCCTCGAGAAGACTGCGGATCGCCTCGAATAGCATCGTTTGCTCAGTGGGTGGTGCAGGAACAGCTGGTGTGAGAGGTAGTGCTGAAGGAGTGTTGTTGACGTTGGTGCTGGTGTTGTTCGGGGTTAGGACAAATACATGAAATGATAAGATTCAAGGAATAGAAATTTGCAAGATTCAAGAAATATAAATTGTAAAGAATGTTTTAGTTGCTGGTTCTTGTGTTATATTGTTTAGGTTGTTCACGCAGACCGGAACTGCATGACAGGGATTCATACAGCTCTGACCTGCATGGGCCACCAACAAAACCTGTCACGCCCCGCTTCCCAGTGTACGGCGAAGGGGACGCGACGAGGTCCGCTACGTATGTACTCAGAATTACATACGCTAAGCGTAGCTAAGCAATATAAAATAAATACACAAGAGACAAGAGTATAAAAAGAACAGCAACTTTATTAATAACATTCTTTTGTACAATGCATGAAAATAAAATACAACTAAAATGAAAAGCGATGCCTAAACAGTGGCATAACAGGAAATGAAAATACTGAAAAGAACAAGGTACAATATCTAGAGCTCGGGGTCTTCGTTAAACTGCTCCAAGTCTTCACCGGTGGGCTCGATCTCTGCTGAGTCCAACGGACCTGAAGACATTCAAAGAAGAAAGAAATAGAATGTCGTCAGCGAACAGGTCGCTCGGTAAGTCCCAAAGATAAGAGGGAAGTAGAGAAGATAGAATAAGAAGGTACATTTTTAAATGTAAGCTATTGTTGCAATATTATGTTAACGCTGTTGTTTGTAGCTTGGTACAGAAGGATGCCAGTGTATACGAGGGGGTCTCTATATGCTAGAGACCAGGGCAAAAGGAAAGTACAAGGAACCGTTATGCCACGGTACAACAGCAATGGGATTCAGGTTAGGTGTCTTAATCTGACCACCTCGTGCCACCTTTAACACCTTCCGTACCAATCTACCCCTTAAACCCCGTAGTGTTTTAACAGTATTGTTGTATTGTATTGTGTAAGTTGGATGACTGACCAAAACCATGATATCAGTAAACATGTTGTGACTGCATAATCAGGTAAATGGAATAACAGGATAATGGATGTATATCCATGGTTTGTTTCAGTCAAATTATGTAAAATGTTAACTGGATTCAGGGATTCATGTATTCATATTGAGTTGGAATATAAAAGAATATAGATTGACTTGAATCATATTCAAGTCAGAAATAGTCAGACTCTAACCCGAGTCAGACTAAAAGAAAGGTAATTTGAAGTTCTATAATTGTTAGGGTCCTTATTGTAATTTATAAACTTGAGGGGGTTTTATGTAAAAAGTACTATTGTATAGTTTTCAAGATACACCTCAAGTATCTATTATTCGTCTTTATGGTTATAATGAGTGTGAGTTTTATTTGTGTTATTCTAGTGGATATATCCTAATAAAAGTATTAATTGTTTTATTTGAAATTTCATGGTATTTTAATGTAATTTTTATTCTTGTAATTTTTTTTAGAAAAAGGTGGAAACTTTATCTTATAATAAAATAGGCGTTTAAATGATAATTAGATATATAATAATACAAGAGTAATTTAAAATAAATATTTGTTTTCCAAAAATATCATTTTTTTTAAATGTCGTATTTTAAACCTTTCGAGACCGAATGCTCCTTGCGGAGGTCTGAATCTCGCACTACTAGCCCGCGGGTGCACGATGAACCGTACTATCCCTAACGGGTTCCCCAAAGGTGGGTTGTAGTGGCGCTTTGCATAGGTTTAATAAATACTATTCATTTAGAAAACGGTTTTATAATTATAAGGTATTTATTTGTAAATTTCCATATTTTAGTTTCTAGGGTTTCCTAAGCCAACTAGCCTATTTCTAAGGTCTAAACGATAAGTCATTAGAAGCCTCAAATCGTTTCTTCACCGCCAATTGCGGCCAGGTAAGTGTCAGATAAGTGGGAAGGAACCACAGTAGTGGGCCTAATTAAAAACCACTAGCCTTGACACACTTGCCTAGACACCACAAAGTCAGATTTAGATAAACGATTGATGTCCATGACACGTCGAATTTTCTTTTAAAAGATTTTGTTTAGAATTATATTCAACTTAGAATTTCAAGAAAGGTTTATAAAGAAAAAAATGGTATTTTAGTGAAAAGTCTTGTATTTTCGTATTCTATATTTTAACGTTATCAATTAGGATTATATTTGTGTGTGTGTAGAGGTAGGTCATTACCTCGTGACTTATTTTAAGGTTTAGTGAAGTTTAGAGGTTAAATATGATAAATTAAACATGAGGGTATTTAAGTGTAAGAATACGGTATTTGTAAAAGTTATCATTTCATGTGTGAAAACTCATTCAAATTGATTTTTACAAGTTTAGTGATCAAGATGAACATGTTTAGGAATGAGGGAATGAATTAGAAGAGAAAAAATAAACTTTATGGTATTTTTATGAAAGGAATACAATATTACAAGAAAGTTATCATTTCATGAGAGAAACTTTGTCCAATTTGATTTTTATGTGATTAATAGTCATCATGAATATGTTTAGGTATTATGGATTAGGTGACAAGTGGGATTTTGTAGAAAAACCGAATCGGAAATCGGTTTGTTCCGATTTCCGTCGGGTTTCAAAAAGTCGTATTTTTTTCTTAAAAGAAAAGAGAGATAGAAAAAGTGGGACTTACAAGTTTGGACAAGCAAGGGAGGCTAAGAAAGTAGTGGGTTGTCGGTGCGTCGAAACGTCGTGAAGGGTTCTAGCACGATCGCCGGAATTCGTCGTCGGTTTCGGCAGCGCTTCGCTTTTCGCTCTGTTTCTAACGTACCGAGTTCTCTTGAGAATTTTAGGGAGTGGACTTAGAATTGTAGGGTGAAATGGTAGAGGGTAGGGGTGTTTATATAGGGCTAGGCTAGGGTTAGGGTTTTAATTAAAAAAATATATAAAAATAATTAAGAAAAACATTAAAATTCATTAAATTTTGGAATAAAAGAGGTTTAATGAGAATTCGATAACTGTTCTGAAAATTTAGTGTATACAAGGGGGTTGACCAAGTCAACACGGAGAAAATCCGTGTTGACGACTCGGCCGTCCGGCCGGCGGCGCCGGCCGATTCGGCCGGTCCGCCGGCCGACTCGGCCGAGTCGGGCCGAGTCGGGACACCGTTGGGTGGGTAATTCCATGGGGGATTTTTGGTATATTTAACTTTTTATGTGCAGTATAAATTTTGAGAGTTGTGGCTGTTTGACTGTTGACCTTCCCAAAAATTAAAACAAAATGATATAAAAAATATGTGGGGCATGGGATTCGAACTCTGGTGGCTTAGTTTAGCAGTGCAAGGTATTACCAATGAGCTACAAGCTCCTTCTTGTAATTATTGTAGGGAAATAGATACTTAAAGTGTTATCAGCAACATTAATACTCCAAGTATATTTCAAATTTAAATCAAATTTAGGTATACAAAAATTGGAGTTGTTACAGTGGCTGAGAAGGAAGTTGGGCCGTGAGCTGTAAGACGACGTTTGTCAAATCGTCAATTTTTTAATAGAGCTTGGCCATCTTTTTGTCTTTACTTCTGAGCTGTTTTTGGAGCTCTTGGAGAAGTTGCTGCTCTGCGTTCTTAGGACGGAAGATTGGCTCCCCTTCCCTTTCCGAGCTCGACTCCTCATGAACCGAGGGATCTCTCTGGTTATCAACTTCACTGGGAGCATTTTCATTGCCTTCAGGAGGATGCTGATCTTGGGAAGTGACAGCCACATTCACACCGGATTGGATTTGAGATATAGTGGCCCCCTCCTTGCTCTTACTGCGCATGCCCACCATATAGACAGTATGGACCACATATCCAGCCGTCTCTTTATCATTGGCGGGGTAACCCTGTTCTTGGAGCCTCATGAAGTTCAGCCTAGAATGAGCCCTAGCCCTTTTGTTGGCTCTGTATCTGAGCCTTTTCTGTTTTAGCTTCTCAATTTCGAGGGCTTGGCGAGCATCCGTTATCCAGAAAGCCATTGTGAGTCGATCGGCGAGGAGATTAGAGAAGACACCCGATCGAGCAGTTGTCAGGGGCACCGCCAGAGTTTGCTTGAGGCACCTTGTTTCTTTGTTGGTGTTGATGGCCTTGCCCCCAGCTGGGGCCATGGAGAGTCGTTCATAAGCGGATTTGTGCTTGGGCTGAGGTGCCCTCGCGATCATGACATTCAGCCTTTTTCCTTTTGAGGCTTGTTTATCCATCACCAGGGCTTGAAGAGCAGGGACGACATTAGCTGGCATGAACAGAATAGAGCTGAATGGTAGCGGTGGCTCCTCCCACTCTCGCCCGAGACTGGCCGGAGGACCGTCCTGGCGTCCATCTTCATCGTGTAGGAGATGGGAGCTATGTCGAGAGCTGAGCTGGTCCTTAGAGACATGGTTAAGGTTTGATTGTTTGAAGTCCAGCATGAAAGAGCATTATTTTAGTATAAAAATCTATATGTATATTGATTGAGTTCGCATGAACGTTTAACCCGAAACATGGGAGGAGAGATCCAGTCCCACCGGGCATGCCAGAATCTGTAGGGTGTTTTTTGTCACCCCATTGAGATGGGAATATGCGCGCGCTTGTCAG
The DNA here is from genome assembly GCA_030015575.1 of Agapanthus africanus. NCBI lineage: Eukaryota > Viridiplantae > Streptophyta > Magnoliopsida > Asparagales > Amaryllidaceae > Agapanthus > Agapanthus africanus. Next base: position 535,040,271 of record JASDDO010000010.1, on the reverse strand, counting down.
ACGCATTACAGATCCCCCCCTGTCTAGGGTAGGCTGGGGTTTATTGATTGTGGGGATCCGAATCTCCGGCAGCCGTGGACTAAGCTGCCGTTAATTACCCCTCGCCTTTGGAGCGAGAGAACCTCCGATTGATGGGTCAAACATGTCATGCGAACTCAATGTGCAGTGTTGTGTTTTGAAGGGGTTTTGGATATATCGGGGGGCCCGCAGAGTTTTTACGGGGGTCCCGCTACCCGGATAGTGGGCTGGGGGTCAAGGGGGCTAGCAGCCCTCTTGCGGGGTGCGGGGCAACGCCCCGTTAGAAAAAATTTTCTAACCGGGACAGTGCTGTGGAGTGTGTGTGTGTGTGTGTATCTATATATATACATATATATAAAAAGGAGGAAAAGCGTCCAAAGGACGCTTTGGAGGTCCGGCGCCTCACGTGCGCGGCACGCGGGCGCTGGGCGCCAAGCGCCAACGCCTCACGTAGGGGGCTTAGCCCCTGCACAAGGAGTTGTACTCCCGATTGACTTTTAGAGTTGAACTCCTAGAAGGAAAGACTTTTTTTTATATGGAGTTAAACTCTCAGAAACTTTGATTTGTGAAGTTAAACTCCAAGAAATCTTTGCAAATGCTCAAGGGGACCCCTTTCTTCTCTCCTGAGCCTTGGATCTTTCCTAAAATGGGATCTTTGGAGATGGGTCTCCTTCCTCCTCTTCTGTTGGCCAGACCTTAGAGAACAAGAGGGGTGAGATTTTAAAAATCTTTCCTTTTTGAGATCTAATGGAAGGTCTGAGTTCCTCTTTGTGGATTTTGTGGTAAAAAACTATTTAATTTTGGAAAAGGAAGAGTAACTCTTGATTTAATTGAAAAGGGGAAGAAGGTTTAGAACCTTGAGGAAGGAGAAGGAGGTACAAAACCCCTAGATTTTTAGAGAATGAAAGAGTTCTCTTTTATTTCATTATCATGTTGCCTTATATAGGCTTACACGTTTACATATAGCCCCTTGGGCTTTACAAAATGGCATTTTGCCCATCCCATACCTCATGTGCTATTTCTTTTTGCACATAAGCCATGGACTTTACAAAAATTTGGCTTTATAGCCATTTTCCTTACATTCATGCATAAAAAATTACATCAAAATTATTTATTATATGATTTTTATTTTGGCATGGGGGAGGCCGGCCGCAGGGCTCGATTTGGGCATGGGCCTACTTGCTTGGGTTTGGGCCTACTTGCTTTGGGTTGACCTTGACTTTGACCTGGTCAACTGGGGTGCAAATTTTGACCCCAACAATAGAGACCTATAGTACATATTCATCCATGAACATATACTCTTACCCATCATCTATATATTCTATATTTGTCATTTTCTTTACTTTTACTTATCTTTGGGACCTACTGAGCGCAAGTTCGCTGACGGGTATTCCACGCACTTTTCTTCTCTTGGAATGTTCGTCAGATACGGTCGAGACGGAGGAAGTGGAAGCCACCGAGGAGGACTACAACATGATTGCTCCACATGATTAGCTTATCTTCACTTTTATTCAGCTTATGTATGCCACTTGTTTAGGCATTTTCCTTATTGTATTTACTTTCCAGCTGAAAACTCATGTATTTGTAAATATTAGAAGTTGAATGTAAATAAAGATATTTATTGAAAAATTTTACAATCTCTATTTATTCTTGCATTGTATACTATTGTTTTAATACACTTAGTATTTTTATTTAGAGAATGACCTTCTCTGGATAAATATGACACGGGCTTACCACGTCACCGTTTCCGTCTACTGGGAAGCGGGACGTGACAGGAGTTCTACATCTCGCTCTACTATCCCAAAAATGTGCGATAATCCGCGCCATCCATTAGCGGGTCCCCTACGAGGGTTCTAGATGCACAATTGCAAAGGAATCAAAATATGAACTACCATGTCCCCAGACTTGTAGTGTTTGGCATCTTGACCCTTGGAGTTTGCCTCGGGCGTTCGGACTTTATCTGGCTTCTTTTTTTTGTGAGAAGCCGCTTTAGCTTTAGGAGGAACCATCAGAACAGGAACCGTCTTAGGACCAGTCCCCTTGTATTTGGAAGGGGGTTGTCAGAATTTGGCTGACGCTTAGAGAAAGAGCGACAACTAAGTTCTTCACCTGCTTCCACATCTTATATATAGATGATGAAAGTTCTTTTAGGGAGTGAACTGGTTCCTGCTCTTGTTGGATCTCCACGGGCTGCGGAGATTTCTTCAGTACTGCGGTGGGAGAATTTTGTCTGACCTCTCACAGCGGTTCAAAGCTATTCCCGGTTGGAATAGCAGCATTTGCCGTCAGAGTTGGAATCAGCCCGGATGGAGAACTGCCCCCGACTCATCTTATTTGACGCCTGTTTTGACGTCGATGATGTCTTATAACTGGATATTTATCAGTCTCAAGAGTTTGCTGAGCTTGCCCCATGCGTCGACCTTGATCTTTGGCAGGTGCCAGTTGTTTGAGGACTGATTCCATCGGCAAAGCTGCAGATTGAGGAGCCAGCCCGTAGAAGACAGACTTCTTCTGGGCTTCCTCCTTCTGCGTTGAGGCACCGAGGGTAGGAGGTGGGAGCATAGACCCAAAGAGAAGCCCCTTCATTTCTTGAAGAGCCGAATTGCAGAAATTTGAGGCTGCAAGTGGCCCATACTTGACTCCACCAGATATGACAGAGCCTGAATTAGGTTGAGTGGAAGCAAACGCCATTCTATATAAAGACGAAACGCCAGCTTCAGTACCCCATCACCCAAGGGCAACTACAAAAATATATACCGCGATTATTTGATCGCAGAAAAATATGACACACGAAATGTGGAGTGGAAAGAGGAAGAGATCCCACCGGGCGTGCAAGAATCTATTTACCGCCGAAGACCGGACTGAGACGTTGAGACGTCTAGCCTGAATTTGGGGGCAGATACTATTTGGACATATCCATCCACCTCTCCGAAAATACCAAGTTGATTTATGGCACCGTATATCGGAGGTTTGGATAGATGCGACCGATGTAGCAGACTTTATCAGATTCCCGTCATTTGTGAGGGGTTTTTTTATTGTGGGGACATTCTTCCCTGCAGGTGCAAGCCTCTGCAGTTAATTACGTTATCTCATTGCGATAACAATTTTCTCCTGCTCCGGTAGTTCACTTCGTGTCGTGTGTTATTTTGTTTATTTTGGTTGCCCGTAGATTGTATACGGAGACTAGTTTATGCCGTCGCGCATAGGGCGCGGTTTAGTCTAAATCCATATATATTTTTTCATGATTTGGGTCAAGCGTTTGCTTGATGGGGTCCGCGTTGGTAGCTTAATTTTCCAACGGGAATGAACTTATGACGCATTTCTCACATTTGTGAGGTCTATCGGTTCATATGAAACTTGGGTTTGATCTAAGGGTCATTAGTCATATATAAGACTAAGATCAACTTAGTAACAAATGAACATATAAGCTCAACTGATCATTAGATCATATACGAATAGCCCATGGATAGTATACGGTAGTCAGTATGGAGACAGTTCGTAGGGCAAAACATATTAGTTTGAGAACATTTCGGTCCATTATCGCTATGTTTGAGACGACAAAAGAGGAGGTATTGGTTGTTAGGACCCGCCGCCTCTTTGAAGATGTTGAGGAATTATAACGACATATATTAGAGGTGTGGAAAAATATACCCTTGAACCAAATTCCATATTTGAGGGAGAAGATCATGGTAGATCTAAGAATCATTAGTCTTATATGAGACTAAGATTAAGTTAGAAGATATAAGTTGAATATCATTTTGGATATCATTGATGAGATATCACTAGTCGTATATGGGACTAAGATTGGTTTGGAAATCATGAGCATATGGGCTTGGTTGATTTAAGAAGAAGCTTAAGCTTCACAGACTCAGCCAATTCGGGGCTAAGATTGGGTTTTTATACCACCCAACAGTGTTAAACACTCAGATATATAGCGCTCATGTGTGTTTCACGTGAGGCTCTGAAATAGTGCTAAGCACTACTCTTTTCAAGCGCTTACGTGTGTTTCACGTGAGGCACTCAACTTAGAGCATTCACATGTGTTTCACGTGGAGCGCTAAGTTTTAACGCTCACGTGCATTTCATATGAGGCACCGAGCTTTAGAGCGTTGGGCGCTCACGTACCTTTCACGTAAGGCGCTGAGTTTTGACACTCACGTGTGTTTCACATGAAGCGCTGAGATTTAATCTCTGTTGATATTTTCAGAGAGGTTAAACCTCTATTAATAGTATTTTGACTATTAACGATCACAAAGATCACTATTTTGAAGATCTGGGATCAGATTATTTAAGAACTAAGTTCTTGATTTATGAGGGAACTAAGTTCTTGGAGTATTATGAACTCCATCTTCTTCATGTTCTTTCTTCTATTATTCTCTCTTGAATCTTTGATTCTCAAAAGCAAGATCTTCCTGATGAGAATTAAATTCTTAATTTGTGGAAAACTTGTCTTGTTGATCTCAGATCTTGATAAAGAATTAAGTTTTTTAAAAGGGTTAAACCCTTAGATAGATAAAAGAGATGTTTTGATCTCTGTGGTTTTTTACTTATGGTTTAGAGGAGGAAGATCTTTTTCTTTTATTGAGAAATAAATTCTCTGTTTATTTTTGTGGAGCCTTCTATATTTTTATAGAAGTTTAAGGGAGGGGGGGCTCCTCCCTTTTTTGAGATTTGATCTCTTTGCACCTATTTATAAGAGAAGAGAAAATATCAATTTGTTTGAGAAAATCTCTCGTTAAGAGATCCTGATTGATCAATTTGATCTTAAAGATCAACCGGTGAATTTTATTCACCGTTAAATTTTTAATCCAAAAGCTCTCCGCCTAACAGAGAAGATCATTTTTGTTTATTTAACAAGATTAGGAAAATATTTTCCTAAGATAGAATTTAATTCTATCGGATGATCGATGGGTGATTTTATAATCACCGTTGGATATTTGATCCAAGGGTTCTCTGTTTAACAAAGACGATCTTTCTAGTTTGTGAAAGATCAGGGAAATATTTCCCCCGTGGAATTTAATTCTACATAGAATTTAATTCTATCAAAAAGAACACTCACGTGCATTGCACGTGGGGCGCCGGCCTATAGCGCTCACGTGGATATCACGTGAGACGCTGCCAAGAGACTGGAAAGTGCGCTCATGTGGATATCCCGTGAGGCGCCAAGATGCTAGCACCAGCGCTCACGCGACGCTCACATGTTTAACACGTGAGAATCAATATAAGATTTTATCCTATCTGAAGCAGCACTCACATGCTTTGCATGTGGGTGCACACGTGTTTAACACACGTGGGCTTCCCTTTATTTTATAAGGGAATAACAAGCTCTGAGCCAAAATTTTTTGCGGGAACAGTCACGTACCGTATTTACCTATTTTGGGAAGCGGAGCGTGACAATTGTCCTAAATTAAATATGGATTTTGAAATCAAATAACTACCATTTGAATAGCAAATTTTTTTATCAAAATGACGGTCATTTCATTTACAAATTCTGGATTGTAAAATTATCTGGGACCAACACCCCCCTGTAGCTAGCATTTCAAAATATAATGTTTAGTATATATAATTTTTTAACGGGCACGTAAGCCTCACTTAAGCACACAACAAATCCACGCACACTGCACACACAAGCGAACAACGCATACATGCATCCAAGGGACCCACGAATTTGCCCCGAAAGCGTTGGTTTGTGGCCGCTTCCCTCCTCGGGTTCGAGCCCCGTACTCTCCCCAAAAGAGAAAGTGTAGTATCTAATTGAAGTGCTGGAATTAGATTTTTAAAATTTCTCATACAAAATTATAATAGAAACATGAACAAGATTTTAAATCTCAAATTCATTCGTGCCCCTTTTGAAATTTAAGATTCTCTAAATCATCAACCATGACCACTGTCATTAATTGCCAATGACAAACATCTACGTTTGCAACCGTCTTCTCAGGCAACCAACAACCGTCCGCCGATGACTGTCGTTTCTGCTAGCAACCAGTCGCCATCTTTCATCTCCAGTATTCGCTTGTCAACCATTGTAGTTGGCAACTGTTTGCCGACGAACGACAACGTGCGCTGTCGTCAACTGACGATTGTCGTTATCGCTGGCAACTAACCACCACCGTTCGTCTCCAGTATTCGCTTGTCAGCTATTGAAGTTGGTGACTATTTGCTGACAAATGACATTGTCCACTGTCATCGATTGACGATCGTTCGCCGATGACCCGCCACAATCCCACACCGATGAACTCTCCCTCTGTCAACAACCTGATCGTCGTAGTTCGCCGCCGCAAACCGTCGACAGACGACGACCTTTGCAGTCCACCTACCGCCATCAATTACTCAAATGCACCAACCGCCGTTGACAACCGACCGCCGTCCGATGGCTGCGACTGGTCACCGGCCGATGATGACCATCTTCGGCAACCAATTGTAGAGTGTATTTCGTCACTCCATTGAGGTAAGATGCGCTCGCTTATCAGACGTGTACAGATTCTCTCTACTTAGGGTAAGTGAGGGTTTATTGACTATAAGAATTCCAATCTCCGGCAGCCGCGGACAAATCTATCGTTAATCACCCCTCGCTTTGAAGAAAGAGAAGGTCTGATTAACGGGTCATATAAGTCGTGCGAACTCAGCGTGCAATTTTACGGGGGCGTGTTTTGAAAACAATTTTAAGGATTCTTTAGGCATATTGGGGGCCTTGCACAGTTTAAGGGGTCCCGTTGGGATATCAGCGAGCGGGTATCTTTTGGGATATCCGCTGCGAGTACCCTTCGAGATATTCGTGAGCGGGTATCCTTTCGAGATATCCGAGCGGGCATCATGAATAGAGAAACATCCCCTCGCAGGGATTTTTGAGACGGGCATTCCCCTCGGGGATGTCCGCGACAGATCTTTTAAGGATCCCCGCCGGCGAGCGGAGGTGATTCGAATATGATGAAAGCCAATGGCTTTCATCGGGTTCTTTCGTTCAAATACGTTTTGTCAAGCCCCGGTCCTTACTCACGAAATAAAGTGCCACACAGAACAAAGTGCCACGCCACAGGTCGGGGGCCACCTCTTGAATCCGTGAGTGCTACCTTTTGAGTCTGTGGGACCCACTGTAGAACAATGAGGAATTTTCGGAATACATTCCGAAAGAGGGCGGATCTTTATTATAAATAGAATGATACCGCTCTTCAATGCAGAGACGCTTTTTAAGAGGACCGGATGAAGCTTTCCTTCAAGAGATGTGTTCCTTTGCTTGACTTGGATTTTGGATTCCTTGAGATGAAGTTTTCCTTCAAGAGATGTGGTCCTTTTTAATGGGTTCTTTAGAAAAGGTAGAGAGGAGATGAAAGCAAAAAATCCCAGTGTTTTTTTTTGGAAGAAGAAAAACTTATATATTTCATCATATGGTGGGTTTAAATATCTTTACATGTTTTGCATTTAAGCCCTTGAGCTTTACAAAATTGGCATTTTGCCCATTAATTCTACGTTATTCATACTTGTTACATATTAAATCTATTTTATTGCATTTTCTCTCTTTTCTTGGCATCGGGGGTCGGCCCATGCTTGAGCTTGGACCGGTTGGGCTTAAGCCCACCTACTTGGGTTCGGGCCCGAGTTGGTTGGGCTCGGGCCCATTTGCTCGACTTCGACCTTTTGACTTTTTGGCTTCAACCGTAGGTGTAATTTTTAATCCCTAACACCAATCACTTGAGATTGTCATCAGCGACCACTCACCAACCATTAACGATCGCTGCATGTCTTTGTTGATGCCACTTCTTGACTTTAAACTACACGGTTGCGCTTAGTCTGTGGAATGGAAGATTACCGGAAATCCTCATATTTCCGGGAACGTGATGATTGGGTATCCAATTCTAAGGAATCTTGCATTACAGTGCTTGGTACATTTTAATCATTCAGGTAATATATGAATGTTCAACTGTTGGCGGCGGCCAACGAACGACGGGAGGCGAAGCTGATGGTGGGCGACGAGGGAGGCCGGCGGCGAACGGTTGGCGGGCGGGGAGGGAGGTTGGCGGGGGTGGCGAACGTCGTGGCATATGTCCTGTTGGGTAGAAATATTTGGTGGTGATTTAGGATAGAGGCGTGTTTTGGGGATAAGATTCTCATGATATGAGGTCATTTGATTAGCATGATAATTCTATATTCGCATGAATATTTTTTGCACATAAACAAGTATAGTAATATTTCATTGGAATCTAGGATTACTACTTACATTTCTCCTACCAAGCGCACCCCGCATGTCTGTGCAGGCCAAAAAAGTATTTCTTGATTTTGCTTTACAGACCTTCAAACTTTAATAGGAAAAATGATTATGGGCCTGTTTGGATGAGTTTATTTTTAAGTGATTATTTTCCATAATCATTTATAAGTGATTATTTCTGGAAAAAGTGAAAAATCACTTATAAGTGCTTATGGCAAATAAGTTGTCTGTGTTTGGATGATTTTTTATGAAAAGTGATTATAAGCAGATAGTGTGTTTGGATGAATAGATAGATAACTGATTATTGAGTGTAAAATGACCAAAAGAACGTATCGTTAATGCCAAATTAAAATTTGGATGAAAAGACGAGCTATTATGGTATATTACTTGGTCAACTCTACTATTCCATAATTACTTATAGAATAAGCTAAGAATTCCTAGCTTATTATTAAGTGTGAAAAGATGTCATTTTTAAATGGTCATAGTGAGACCCATGGTAAAATAATCACTTATTGAACAGTAAAAGAGATATCCAAACATTCTATCTATTTGGGGCCCACCTTGATGTGATTTTTAATAACCTTTTGACCAAAATTAAATCAATCAAAAAAGGCTATTTTGTTTGTCATTTTTTCGCACTAGCACTTTAAACAAATAAAGATATTGAAGTCCTCCTTACACTATAATTTGAATTATTCAAATTCAGTATCACTTTCTGCCCGTGTTTGCTTAATTTTTTTTCATCTAACAAAATCAAAGAGACTGTAGGGAGCCATTATTAATCCGATTTTTCAGTTTCATCTGTTTTTTCGAGCTATTTGGTTTATGTCATATCAGGAAGAGAGTGGTTGCTGATCCAAACAATCTCGGATTATAAATGAAAGCGTTTCACGACAATCCTTACAATTAAGATTGTCGTTTATATTTTTGTTTCTTATAATAACTGAAACTGGTGCTAGGCCCTGTTTAGGAGCGGAGTTTTGTTTTCTGAACGTTTCATAAATTCAGTAAACCTTAGCTCCAAAATGCTAACTTTGACTTGTTTGGCAACCATTTCGAAGTTTAGATAACTACAGTTGTCTCAGTTATCTCAACTCCAATCTGATCCAAGTTTCGTAAGCTCCATTTTTGAGGTTTGGGACTTGAAAACCACGGTATGCTGATCTCTCCACCTAAAAATAAACCACAGATTTCCTATCTCCCTGTCCAAACATGACCTTACCCTCATCTCTTTGTATTTAAACATGTAGGGAGGATAATAATTAATGAGCCTTGGGAGGCCGCGGGCCTGTTTGGTTTGGTTGCTAAATTATTAAAGAATTGGATTGTGAAATCGAAAAAAAATGAGAGGATTCCACAATTTTGTATTTGGTTGTAATATTTGGATTTATAGGATTCCTTTGTTTTTTATGGGTGGCTCACCACAAAAAAAGGATTCTTGAATCCTAAAAAATTTTAAGAGTTTGCAAGGGTTTAGCACTATTCATTGTACTTTTAGATGGGGCTCGGGATATTTTTTTTATTTAATAATCTCTCTCAATCTAGCTTTCTCTAAAATTCTCAAATCCAAATTCCACTTTCTTTCCACCAACCAAACAAGGATTACATGGATTTACCATTTAAATATTAGAAATCCAATACCAACCAAACGATAAATTACAAAATCCAGAAATTTTCAACTGTGATATTTTGAATCCAAATTTTATAATCTTGCAACCAGAAAATCAAGTCTGGGGTGTTATACGAAGATAGCCACTCTCTGAGTCTCTGGAGGCGATAATAGGAAAAAAATAAAATGAATTTCTGAAAAAATAAATAAGAAAAAGTAACTGGTGCCGCTTTCTCATCCTTTGCGCTCTCGTTCCTCTCTGCAAGTGCTAGCACTCTCCTCCGAGATCGAAGCCTAAAATCAATGGAGTCTCTCCTAGTAAATTTACAAAAACCTCCATTCCAAATATTTTCTTTCTTCTCCCCTTCGATTCCTCTAATTATTATTATTGTTATTATTATTATCATTACTCTTAGGGCAAGATGAAGTTGGGGACGAAGAAGAAGGAAACGGAGAAGAATCTGGAGCCTCGCCGCCCTAATTTCTGGATCGAGACCTCCGATTCCTTCTCTCAAATCTGCCGATTTGATCCCGACGGTCGCCTCTCTGTAATTTCTCTCTCTAGATCCTTTTTCAGCTTGAATTAATGATTTTGTGAGTTGTAATATTTTGTATTTTTTTTGTTCTTGCTCTTGGTAAATTGGCCCCCTTTGTTTTTCATCGTAGAAGAATATACGATGCTGTTTAGCAGAGGTTTATGTAGGGTTTTGGGGGCCGGAATTGATTGATAATTACTCTCTAATTAAACGGCGTGAGAAATTGGTTTTCCTTTCACCGAAACAAGAAATAAGAATACAGATTAGCACAATTCATAATTTGACGGAGATTTTGAAGCAGGCTTCACGTGTCCAGTGGAACAATTAGGAATAGTGACGAGAATCATCGGCCAGGGGAGAAGCTAGAGTTAGAAGTAGATCAAATGGATTTGTATTTTTTAGGTTGTTAAAAAGGATAAAATAAGGTCGCTTGCAATGCCTATCTAATAAGAAGTCTTCGGCTCATCGGCCGTTTAGTTCCATGAAAGAATCATGGAAGATTAATGCTTCGAGGATAAAAATCATATTAAAAGCATGTAGGAGCTAATGTCATGGTTTCACATGTGAAGTTCAAAATTAATGGGTTACCTCATCGGGCTTATTGTTTATGTTAATTTATAATTTTCTATATTTATCTAATTGTAGGTGATGGTTGCTGATGATTCAAGACCTGTTGCTCATAAGATGGTCGAATCATTCCTGAATAAATTCTTCCCTTCGGGTTATCCTTACAGGTGACTTAAAGAAATGAAATTATATTACAATTGAAGGGAAACAAATAGTCACCTATCTTTCTATTTCATGCCAATAATGGTTTGGTTTTGCAGTGTGAATGAAGGGTATTTGACTTACTCCCAGTTCCGAGCGTTGCAACATTTTACCAGTGCTGCACTCTCTGTGCTTTCAACTCAGGTGTTCCTCTATTCTTTTAGCAGACTCATATAGAGCTACTAGCTTTTCTTCTTCTTATTTATTTGCTTACATTATAAGAATTGTGCAATAATAATCATATCGGACAATTTAATTATGACATCTGAATCATCTTATCAAGCTGCAAACTACATGCTTTAAAGCCTTTAATTATCTAGCTCGATTTCTATGCTTTGTAGCATGCCTTTGGACTGACAAGAAACGTGGGCTCTGGCTCAGTCGCTGCTATTTGCTGCAGGCTTGCGTCCTACCCCTGCTCAAGCAACTGCTGTTAGTTGGGTAAGATACGTATCCATAAATTTATTTAAAATGCATGTATTTGAGAATGCTGCCTAATATTTCTTTTCCAAAAATTTCTCGTGATAGATTCTCAAAGACGGGATGCAGCATGCTGGGAAACTGATATGTAGCAGAATGGGTGCAAGAATGGATGCTGAGCCGAAGAGTTGGAGAATACTGGGTAGGTTACCTTTCTTCTCATTTTTATTCTTCAATTATTACTTAGTTTAAATAGTGGATAATATCTAAAATGTGTTTATTATCTTGTAGCTGATGTACTTTATGACTTCGGTTCTGGTTTGGAAGTTATTTCTCCATTGTGCCCACATCTTTTCCTGGAAATGGCTGGTTTGGGAAATTTTGCAAAGGTAATGCCTTTTACCTGAGACGGTTCATCAAATCCATTGAGTTTTGTGTGGTTTCTACTGCTTTAAGATATTGGTCGATGATGTCTATTAAGCCTGACGAAAAGCATATTATTCCAGGCATTTACGCATCATTTTCAGGTTTGAAATGAAATCTTTATTGTTGATTATATACAGGAAATACTAGAATTAGCTTAGCCAGGAACAAAATATCTGGGGAAATAGTTAAGATCAAACAAGAAGGCGGCAGCGGATCCTAATGAGCTATTTTAATCTCAATAAAGGCGAAATTCATAGGAAGGTCGAAGTAGAACATATAGTCATGTAAATTGTTTAACACAATAATTTGCTGACAAACTATCCGGTAATAGGATGATAAACGATGTGGCGAATGTTAATGCCATGTATGATGTGATTTGCATTATTCTATGCTCCTAGAAGGTGGATAAACATCTGAGATCATTACTTAGCCAAGTGAAAGTTAAACTACGTCGGCCAGTTTGGCATATTATACATGACACTAGTGGGTTATAAGTTATAACCTCCGAACCCCGTGGAAGGCATATCGTTACTGAGTATCATGATACGAGTCGGTTAACTTGTGAGATTTCATTTCACTGCAATTTTCATAGATGATAATTATTTTTAGCCTAAAATTCTACTTATATTTTTATCATGATATTTAAATTACATGTCCCTCCTTATAGGGGATGGCAGTTGTTGCAGCAAGAGCGACAAGGCTACCAATTTATTCTTCCTTTGCGAAAGAAGGCAATTTAAGTGACTTGTTTGCCAAAGGGGAAGCTATCTCTACCCTTTTCAATGTTCTTGGCATAGGAGTTGGCATCCAATTAGCATCTACGGTTTGTTCATCAATTCAAGGAAAGGTAATCATTAATATCAACATCATTTCACTCTGAAATGTTCATGTCGTCCTCTATTAGAAACGTGAATTTACAACAGCATATAACAGAAAGCATTGTTTTGTGAGCAAATACTTTCAATTCCTTGTTTGTCTTCGTCCTTGACACCTGTTAATTAAAATACCTTGTTGTCCTCTATTACAAACTGGTTAATGTATGAAGATAAGAGTCGAAGATCATGTCGTTTCATTGTAATCAACCCACATATTTCATGAGATGTTTCTATGGCACTTCTTATGTTTCTCCATAGTATTCCATTTGTTAAAACAACTTTTATACTATTAGATCTTGATGAATTCAAAGAATGGAGGCTTTATAATTTGTTACATTGGGGACATTGTTCACCGCCTCTCTTTGACCTTCCTTTTTAAAGGAAACTCTTCCTTGGCTTTTCATATGATCAATGGTTTTGCACGACGGGGGAGAAAACAATCTGATGCTTGAGCTTTCAGCATCCTTTTAGAACGATTATTGGAGTGCCAAGGAGGCATATCATTTTTGTACATGTTATATTATGGAAGAAGGTTTTGTATGGCAAATCTAATTGGTTTATTAATAAGTAATAACAATAACAGCGCCTTTTCCATCAAAATGGGCTTGGTTAGGTGCATGACTTGAAGTCGTAGCCCTAAAAAAGGGAGTTCACTTTGTTATCTGTGAACAATCTGTCAACTTTGATATCACGTCGATACAAGCGAGAGATGTGCCATAACCTGTTAAGCCTTGAAAGTTGCTCATTGTTGGGGCAAAAAATTACACCCCACGGCCGAAGTCAAAAGGTCAAAAAGGTCAAAGTCAAGTTCCAAAAAGTGGGCCCGGGCCCAAGGCCGAATCCAAGACAAGTGGATCCAAACCCGAACCCAAGCCAAGTGGGTCCAAACCCGAACCCAAGCCAAGTGCACCCAAAACCTGCCCAAACCGGTCCAAACTCAAGTATGGGGGTCTGCCCCATGGCAAGAAAAGAAATAAAATGTAATAAATAGATACATTATGTAATAAGTAGGGATAATATAAGAAAAGAGGCAAAAAAAAACCAATTTTATAAAGCTTAAGGGCTAATATGCAAATATGGAAGGGTATTTAAACCCAACAACATGATGAAATGAAAAGTTTTTCTCATCTCATAAAATTTGCCAGGGTTTTGAGCCTCTATAAAAACGAGCCAAGTTTCTCTCATCTCTCATCTTCTTTAAGAAAAATCATCAAGAAGATAAACCTATAAGAAAAGAGAGAGTTCCTTTCGAGTCTTTTTCATCTCCTATCATCTCCTTCCCCAAAAAAATAGCTTATTAAAAGAGAACCCATATCTTTAGGAAAAACTTCATCTTAAAAAACTCAAGATCCAAGATCAAACCAAGAAAAGGAGGAAGGAAGCTTTATTCATAAAACTCGAAGAACAAGAGAGAACAAGGGTTCTCGGGGTGAAAGCCTCGAGCAAGCATCACCGAACACAGGAACTCGATGGAAGCCTTCGGCCTTCATCACCCGTGCCCCCACGAGGGGATCACCGGCTCCGGATACCCCTAAAAAGGGAGTATCCGCCCTTCTCAGAAATCCCTGCAAAGGGATTTTCGGCTATTTGACCTCCTTTGGAGGATACCCGCAAGTGGGGACCTCCTTGGAGATACTCGCATGTGGACATCTCCCATAAGAGATATCTGCTTCGGATATCCCTCATATGGATACCTGCTTTTCTCTCTCCAACTTTTCCTTTTTCAAAGATCTCCAACACACTCGAAACACTTTTCCCGTCAAAAAAAATTTCCACGGGACGCTGTCCCGCACCCTGCAAGGGGGCTGCTAACTTCCTTGACCCCCAGCCCTCTAATCAAGCAACGGGACCCCCGTAAACTCTATGAGGCCCCCGACATGTTCAAAGCACCCTCAAAATCTTTTTCAAACACATATGCACACTTTCACATAATGAGTTCGCATGATTCGCACGACCCGTTAATCGGAGGTCTCCTCGCCTCAAAATAATTAACGACAGCTTTCTTCTCGGCTGTCGTAGATTAGAATCCCCACGATCAATAAACCCCGTCTAACCTAGGCAGGGGGAATATGTACAACCCTGAAACACGTGCGCATCCATGTTAACAGGGTGATAAAAAAACACTCTACAGATTCTGACACGTTCGGTGGGACCGGTCTTTCCTCCCATATCACGGATCAAGCGAACTCAGCGAAGACATACGTGGTGGTCTGTACGGAACAATGCTCCTTCATGCATATCGTCTACTTTCAACACTAAAAATCTCTCAACAATAAACAACAACGATGACAATTTGAATGCTTGTTAGACGCAAGTAACAGATGATGATCAGGGCCAGCTCGTCATTTTTCGCTTCTACTTTGTGTTTGGATGCTAATAAAGAACCGCTTCACATACTTGCTCTATAAGTTTACGTCCGAAATAACTTTAAACTAATGTATGTCAAATTTGTAAATAAAAAAATAAAATAAAACTTAGCTTCTGATGGGATCCCCGTTGCATATACACAATCAAGACAACTAGCAGAGAGGCTTCTCCACCAAATCATATGTAGCAGGGGACAGGATATCCAATCCAATCCGGGTCCATCATATTCTCTTCAATCTCCATCAGCGCTCTTGCCACGGAGATTCGAACGAGCCAAATCAACATCGACATAGGGGAAAAAGCTGAACATTATAACCGCAAGGGTGTTCGAACCAAAGCATAAATCGGCGATTGAGCGGCTTTCTATCTCTCCGTCTGGGGGCAAAGCCGTCAATTCACAGGGGGCGACAAGCCGTCTTAGGCCGGCCCTAGTAAGGCCTATGGTGACCGTAAATGCAAGTGTCTTCTCTAGACTCTCTATCTGTCGGCTCATGACGGCTGCCAAAGAAGCAGATGTCTGCCAAACCCCTAAAAAATGAAAAGTTGAATCAGAAACGACTCAGATATAGAGCCTATAAGAGGGCTAGGGTTCCCGTTAAATTGGAATTCATCGGGTTCCAAGAACATAGCTATTCTGCGACAAGAATTGAACCCGCTATAAAAATCTTCAATTCTTTTGAACACTCAAGGTCGGCGTAGAAAAATGCTACGACCGCAAAGAGCAAAAAGATGGCAGTTCAAAGAATTCAGCAAAAAGGCGAGTCTAAGCTCCAGAGTCAAAAGCATGACACGGTCTTATCAAGAGGCTACCAAGCGCTCCTTGCCGTGCGGAAGGAAAAAAAGAAATCCAAGGGAAGGTTACCAGTTTATCCAAAGCCTCGGTCGGACCGACTGTTCGCAATCACTTTTCCTTCCCTGAGTCGAGCGAACCAAGACAAATATCCAAAAGTCCAGCAAGTATCGTTACCAATAATGGGAGGCCATATCCCGTCGAATACGATCTTGTAGACCCTTGGCTATATCATCCCTAATTTCGAAAGTTTCAACGGGATAGGGAACGCCGATCAACATATTGCCCTCTTCAAGGCGTCATGCGGAAACACAAAGGGCAATGACGCGCTGCTCCTCAGACAGTTCTTTAAAAGTTTGACCGACTTTGCTTTTTACTGGTATAAAAGCATACCAAACAACTCGGTCACGACATTTGCTCAAATGGAATCGTCGTTCAAACAAAGATTAATGGATGTCAGTGATAAAATCGTTGTTGTTGACCTTGTGAAAACGAAACAGGAGAATAATGAAAGTGTCGTTGCCTATATAAACCGACAGCGTAATCCTCGCACCAAATGCGAACAGCCGATAGAACGGGGGCAAGTCGTCAGCCTTATCAGGAGAAAAGTCGATAATTGGATGACCCTCTCCTTATATACGGCATATCTCAAAACTCTTCACGACCTGGCTAAAAGGGCCCAGCTGATGGAGTGTGCAAATCTCGAGTCTGTTTCGGACCTCCAAATTAATAACAAATCCAAGTATCGGAGGGACGATGACCGCAAAGACGGAAGTTCCAGCAATACTAACTCCTTCAATACGTCTGCTGACCGGGACAAGCAACCAGCGGGCGAACCCAAAATTGATCGGCCTCGAAAACTAATATTAGGGGGAGAACCAACTCTGATGAAGAGAAAGAACAAAATCTATTATTTTAGAAAGGATAAAAATCCACGGGATATTTAAGAACGCCCTGAACGACAGTCTGTAGCTCCTCACACCAAGAAGTCCGTATGAAGCAAAAATGACTGATGACCCCAATTACTGTCCATATCACAGAACGTTGGGATATGCAATCGAATAATACTATATTTTCAAAAGGACGGTACAGGGCAGGAAAAATCTCACTGTCTGACGGCATCCTAGCGACCAATCAAGTCTCGACTGCCAATGTTATACAAACGAAAGCCGAAATTCCTCGGGAGCAGACGGCTCAATCGTCCGCTCCAAGAAACGACTCGGACGTACCGCAGCCTTTATGGGATGTACGTTTGGCCAAAGGACAAAAAAATGTTGAAACTGTTTCAGAAAGAACTAAGGATCAAATGATAATCAAACTAAGCCTTTTGTCCCGACCATCAATTCGGCTCCATTAAATTCAAAATCCAAGAAACTTAATCGACTTTGCAAAAGGGCGCCAACAAGACCTAATAAAGGACAATCACAAAATTTTGATCTCTAAGCCGTTAAAATGGGAATAAAAAATAAATCCTCTTGGCCCTTAAGTCGTTAAACTGAGAAATAAAACAAAAGAGAAAAGAAAAGAAAATAGAAAAGTGAAAAAGAAAAAAAGGTTAGTCTGCAAGGAAAAAGGGCACGGATAAAAACCTAAAAAGGCTTGGTGAGTAAAAATAGCGAGACTACCCGCGAGCTTGTGAAAACCAGAAATGACGCAACTTGTAATTTTTTTCGACCCTTAAGTCGTCAGACTAAGAATATATTTGTATATAAATAAATAATTATACATCCCAAATTCTCCAACGGCGAATAATGAGTTGCTCCCGACAACATTTCAGTGTTAGCGATACAGACGCCAACCAAAAATCCAAATCCAAATTCTCCAACGGCGAATGATGAGTCGCTTCTGTCACCATTCCAGTGTTAGCGATACAGACGCCAACCAAATCCACATAAATTCAATTCCTCCAATGACAAATGATGATTCGCTCATGAAACCATACTTCAGTGTTGATGATGCCGATGTCAACCTAAAATTCAAATTCCTAAATTTCTCAACAGCAAATGATGAATTGCTCCTGGCACCCGTATTCCAGTGTTAGCAATGCTGATGCCAGCCCAGAATCCAAAATTTCAAACTCCAAGAATTCCAACATTCAATCTAAACTTAAATCCAACTCCAAATCAAAGCTCAACTCAAAATTAAACCCTACCAACTTCAAAAATCCAAGTCCCACTCGGCAGTGTATCCAAGCTCGAAAGTTCTGCCAAACAGTGCAGGACCCGATCAAATCAATCAAACCAAAATCCAATTCCAACCTCAAATCTAACTCAAATTCTAAACCAAATTCCGACTTCAAAAGCCCAAAATCCAAATTCCAATCAAAATTCTAAAATCTTCCGTCTAAGGAGACGTTAAACAAACCCTCCGTCTAAGTAGACGTTAAAACAAGATCCTCCGTCTAAATAGACGTTAAACAAAGCTCTTCCATTTAAGTAGACGGCAAACAAAATTTTCCGTCTAAGATGACGTTAAACGTTCCGTTAAATCAAATCGGGTACCGGACGAGTTGCCTCTGGAGTCCCATTCCAGTGGTAAAAATGCTGACTCCACCCCCAAATCCAATCAAACCAATCAAGTCAAATCGGGTATCGGAGGAGTTGCCTCAGAAGCCTAATACCAGCGGTAAAAATATTGACTCCATTTCCAAATCAAATCAAATTAAAGTCAAGTATCGACCGCCCACATCGCAAAAAGGGCAGTATCAACCGTCTACGTCGCAAAAAGAGCATATCGACCTCCACATCGTAAAAAGGGTACCAAATCAAAATATCGACCGTCCAAGTTGCAAAAAAGGCAGTATCGTCTGTCCATGTTGCAAAAAGGGAACCAAATCAAAGTATCGACCGTCTACGTAGCAAAAAGGCCAGTACCGACCTCCACATCACAAAAAGGGAACCAAATTAATGTATCGACCGTCCAAATTGCAAAAAGGGCATCATCAACCGTTCACGTCGCAAAAAGGGAATCAAATCAAAGTATCGACCGTCCAAGTAGCAAAAAGAGCAGTATCGACCGTTTACATCACTAAAAGGGCAGTATCGACCTCCATATCGCAAAAAGAGAACCAAATCAAATTATCGACCGTACAAGTCATAAAAAGGGTACCCATCCCTCAAAAATGGGAAACCAAATCAAATAAACCTCTCTACGGAAGATCCATCAATTTCATGCACCCAACCCATACATGTGGCGTGCACTCATTGATAGGGGCATTTTGTTGGGGTAAAAAATTACACCCCACGACCGAAGTCAGGTCAAGGTCAAGGCCTAAAAAGTGGGCTTGGGCCCAAGCCGGAATCCAAACCAAGCGGGCCCAAGCTCGAACCCAAGCCAAGCGGGCCCAAGGCCGGCCCAAACCGGTTCAAGCTCAAGCATGGGGTTGGCCCCATACCAAGAAAAGAATTAAAATATAGTAAATAAATACATTATGTAATAAGTAGGGATAATGTAAGAAAAATGGGCAAAAAGCCAATTTTGTAAAGCCCAAGGGCTAATATGCAAATATATAAGGGTATTTAAACCCAACATGATGAAATGATAAGTTTTTTATTCCTCATAAAATTTGCTAAGATTTTAAGCCTCCATAAAAAAGAGCCAAGTTTCTATCATCTCATATTTTTCTTCAAGAAAAATCATCAAGGAGATAAACCCAAAAGGAAAAAGAGTTCCTTTTGAGCTCATCTCCTATCATCTCCTTCCCCAAAAAATAAACCTTAAAAGAGAACCCATATCTTTATAAAGAACTTTACCTCAAGGAACTCAAGATCCAATATTAAAACCAAGAAAAGGAGGAAGTTTTATTCATAAAACTCGAAGAACAAGAGAGAACAAGGGTTCGAGGTGAAAGCCATGGGATTTCACCCCGCGCAAGCATCACCGAACACAAGAACTCGATGGAAGCTTTCGGTCTAAATCACCCGTGCCTCCACGAAGGGATCAACCGCTCTGGATACCCTTAAAAAGGGAGTATCCGCCCTCATCGGAAATCCCCTCAAGGGGATTTTCCATTATCTGACCTCCTTTGGAGGATACCCGCAAGCAGGGACCTCCTTGGAGATACCCGCATGCGAACATCTCCCATAGGAGATTCGTTTCGGTTATCCCTCGTAGGGATACCCGCTTCTCCCTCTCCAACTTTCCCTTTTTCGAAGATATCCGACACACTGATAACACTTCTCCCTTCAAATTTTTTTCCACGGGGCACTGTCTATCATCCCACAAGGGGGCTGCTAGTCCCTCTTGACTCCCAGCTCGCTGACTGAGCAGCGGGACCCTGTAAACTCTGCGAGGCTCCCGATATGTCCAAAGCATCCTTAAAATCGTTTTCAAACACATATGCACAGTTTCACAGAATGAGTTCGCATGATTCGCACGACTCGTTAATCGGAGGTTCTTTTGGCTCAAAACGAAGGGTAATTAACGGTAACTTTGCTCGCGGCTGTCGAAAATTAGAATCTTCACGATCAATAAACCCCCGTCTACCCTATGCAGGGGAATCTGTATAATCCTGAAGCACGTATGCATCCATCTCAACAGGATGACGAAAAACACTATACACTCTTGCAATCAAGAAGCTCTCTTTGGTTGCTAGGCAAATACACCCACCCTTCAGATAAAGAATAAAACTAAAGAGTCGGTTATAGTCACACTTCCATTTTTAACTTCAAGATTAATGCATCATTTAGCGTCCCATGGCATTTAATAAGTAAGGTCCTCCACTAGATTATCGATGAACTAAAGCTACATTGATTACTTCTGCCAAGTCCCAAATCTTGAAAAGGGGCTATTGTAATATATTCTTGCTATGGTACCCAAAAGTGTGACTTTGGGTGAGTGTCAAAGTTGTACTTGTTTAAGGGTATGTTTGGCAATTAGAAAGTAAAAAGAAAGTAAGAAAGTAGGAAAATAGCAAGAAAGTGATAAAAAAGAATTAATTGTTGTTTATTTGTTATAAATGAAAGTGGAAAAAAAGCTGAGTTGGCACTTTTGTGGCAGTAGAAAATACATTTGGGTTGTTTGGTTAGAATAATAGAAATTAAAAAAGTGTGAAATAAACTTAGAAAGTAGAATAAATATATACTAAATGTGCACTTTATATCTTCTTTCCCCCACTTTCTAAGGTTTGAGAGGGAAAGTAAATGGGTGAAAATGATGGATGTGAAGGGAAGCGTGAAATTACTTGCAACTTTCTTTTTTGTGTGCCCAAACAAAGAGTTAAAAAGTGCATTACTTTCCAACTTTCTTTCTCCACTTCTCTATAACCAAACATGCCCAGGAAAGTTTTAATGTGACGAAGAAAGTGACGGGGGCCCTTTGGAAGTATAGTGGTAGGTTGGAAATACGTTTTTTCAGTGTAGGGATACATTTAAAAATTTGCAAATAATATTTTGGGCTGGTGCGGATTTAAATATATGTATGGTAGCCCTGTTACATCAAGGGCATAATAGTTGAACTCTTAAGTATATGATTCCATCCCAAAGTAATGAAATATAGAATTACACTATATCTGCAGCTTGTTAGTCTGTCTTGTCGAATGGAACAAGCCACATATTTGGATTTCAACATTCATGAATCATATGGCCCTCTATTAGTTTTATTCTTCATTTAGATTACTATCTAGTAGCTATTGACCATGCTGTGGGTCTTTGGTCACAACAATTCACTTTTATTCTGATTTAATTTCTTGCAGATGATGGCGGCACCTATTCTTTCTGCGATACACATTTACAGTGTAGCAGAAGAAATGCGAGCTGCTCCTGTGAACACATTGAATCCCCAGAGGACGGCCATGATTGTAGCAGATTTTCTAAATGTGAGTGCTAGTATTTCTCCCAATCCTCAGATGGTAGAGGAGCCATTGCGTTCAAATCACGCTTGGTTTAAACTTTAAAGCATATTATAAATCATTCAACTGTTCTAAATTTATGTCTCGGCACACAAGAAGTGTGCAACCTGCGGGTAGGTGTTATGATCTAAAATTATTTCCATTATCCCTCACCATAATTTTGAAGTTATGGTGCAGCGATACAAAATTAAAGAGCAAGAAACAATGTGTATCTCTCTAAACTGATATCTAGAAATATACTAATCTCATACTACTGCTTCTATCCCAATTCAGACTGGACAAGTATCAAGCCCAGCCGACTTAAGATACCGAGAGAATCTCATCTTCCCTGATCGAGTAATAGAAGAAGCTGGAAGTGTAAAAATTGGCCAACCACTTCGCAAGGTTGTAAAAAGTCCTTCAAAGCTCGAGGAGTTGACAGATATTTTCCCAAACGAGAAATTTCTCATCAATAGCAAGAACAAACATATTGACATGATATTAGAACAGAGTGCATCAGGTGAAGATGCTTTGAGGGGATGGTTGGTTGCTGCTTATGCTGGTGAAATGGAAAAATCGGGTGTTGGGTCGAAGCAATATGTTATGAACTTGGCTTACGAGAAAATGGAAAGTGTGTTTCCTTCGTTTATTTCTGAAGTGAAGAAGAGAGGGTGGCACACTGATCGGTTCTTGGATGGGCTAGGTAGTCGATATGCCTTTTAATTGTTCGCCTATTTGCGAGTTATGGAGCTTTTTCTTGAGGTACAAGAATTCTGCTCTCTTTGAAGATGGCATAATTTTCAATTTGTTACCGATATCGGCTTTTCTAGCGGAATTTTATTTAGTAACATATTTTGTGATTCTTCATGTGTGCATTTATTAACTGTAGAAGGAAAGCTTGAAATTTTTCTGTGCCCTAAGCTAGTATTTTAGGCCCAAGTCCTAATTAAACCTCTAATTTTGGTACCAAATTACATAATATGTATCAGTTTGTTATGGCTTACAATGGAATGGCCTCATGCCTACACACACTAAAATTACGTCATTATATTTGTCTTATGCACTTTTAAGTCATAACTTTCATATTCCTTGTGCCTTTTAGTAAACTGCTGACCTCACATAAGCGTGCCTAATCTTCATGTAGGCTATACTTGGACCTATGATTAACAAAGGTCCTAGTAATTAAATAATGCAATTGGTAATCAAAAGTTTTGGGTTCCTTCAAATAAACGATAAAAACTGTGGGCTCGTTCAAAGATTAGCAGCCAAAATAAACTAATTAAGATATTAATAAAATAAGGAAACTCCTACTAGTCTACGAACACGAAGTCTAGCTTAAATTAGTCTTTTCTTGGATATTAGGAGGCGAATGCATTCAATGATTATTTTCAACGGTAGACTGATCAAGTCATGATTCCACGTGCACGCGCGCCCATGCAGTTTAAGTGTGACTTTTGTAGGTTCTTATTTGTAAACATTGTTAATTTTGATATAAATTAATCCTCATTAGCATTAAGATAACGTAGGGCTATTCAGTTAATGAGATCAGGATTGATATAGTGTAGCATTTTGACATCGTCATGATTGGCAAGCCTTCAAATTTTTTTTGTTTTAAATGTTATTTTCATGCTGTTAACTTCTTTAATATCTGAGTCTTTGTCCTCTCTAAGTGGGTGGCAACTGCTTAAGGACAATACAAGGGTCTCACCTCTCTTCTTACCCTAACACTGATCTATGCGTATTGGGTTTGATCCGTGCAATGCCCGTCCCTTTCGTTATAGGATTGGTCTTCTTTCTTTGTTCGTGATTGACCTACGCCCGAGAAAGTCAAAGAGGGTGAAAATAATAATTTTGTCATTTCAGCAAGTATGGTTTAAGTATATTAATGATGAAGAGATAAAACCACTCATTAATCTTTCTTGATCTGAACGGTCATTTTCACTTGTTCAGTGGATCCAGGATACCTCAGGTTGAATTAGACAACCATTTTCCGAGCTACCGCATCTGATGTCGATTCTGTTGATATCAAATCGTCTCCACAAATTACTGATTGTTGGCGAAAGAATGCAGAGAACTTATAGATGGGAGAGAGGTGAAGTTGTTTTATTTCATGCTGTAACTACATTTGTGGCCCTAACATTTTTCCTTGGACTGAAACAAATTGCACACGGCAGAGGAAAAATCCAACATCGTGTATACATGCTGACTTGTTCTCGCCTTCTTGCTTATAAGCTCAAAATTTAATGACAACTGTTAATGTACTGTTTGTGAGAAAAATTGAGCCATTGTGCTCCAGCTATATACAGAGAAAAAAGACGAAAATTACAAACTGGAACGATATTTTAAGCGAGTTTTTCTTTGGTGCTTTCCCTCGTCGCATCGTAGAAAGTGCCCATTAGGTTCTGCCGGTTCAATAGGTTCAACCAATGGGAAATGGCCACGGGTAGGTAATCAACATTATTGGTACTTACCCTCCCAAATAATACGATTAAAATAATTAATTTCCAAAATGATACCGGACTCAAAGTAATTCCCAAATTAGAACTCCGTACTGCCATATAGGAATAGATCTCATGGGACAGTTATTTGGGAAAGGAAAACGTTATTGTGAGTAGCGTTTTCCTTTTGATATAAACGCTAATGTGAATAGCGTTTTCCTCCAAATGTAAACACTAGTCACAATAGCACATATGCGCATTTCCTAAGGCTACGAAAATCTCGAGTTGGGACATGAGATTTATGCCGAATAAAAACACTACTGATAGTAGCGTTTTCAATACAAGAAAAACGCTACTATCAGTAGCGTTTTCTTTGGAACTACACAGCAAAAATTATCAGAAAGTAAAAATCCCTTTGCAACTGTGAGTACCATGAAATAGAGGCTCGAATTTATATAGTCTTCATATGATGAGTGGTAATACAACTTTTTTTTTATGTCAAATGGCCGTAATGACTTCCTGCAATTACTTATGTAATCACGCTTATCTTAAAAACTTATGTAACCAAGTTTTAAAAATAAAACAGACAGCAGCTCGTTTGCATATATTGACATCTATCCACAAATACATAATAATCTGTGCCATATAGCATTACACGCCACACTCGGCTGTAAACAAATATCACCTCGAAAGGTGAAATCACAAAACTGATACTAAAATAGAGATCACACCTCGAAAGGCGGATACCATCACAACATCAATGCTAACGTCACTACATGAACGATACAAGGTCTCGATACAATATAATACTACAAAATACATAATCAAATGAAAACAGGATAATATCTCTTCTTCTTTGGACGTGGCCGCGGTATCTGTAAAGGTCATGCGATGTCAACCTGAGTCAACTGCAATATAGGTGACTGCGAAGGTCAAGGCTCACCGGGCTCATCCGGTGCATGCGAAGGTCAAGGCTCCCGGGCTCATCCGGTACATGCGAGGGTGCAGTCTGACCGGTCTCCTGTACATGAGCTGCAACCACCGCCTTTAATATGGTGGCCTCTTCCACCTCAGTCACAATGCAGCGGCACTCTCTAAGGATAATCTGTGTGAACTCTCGTACTCCAGTCGCGGTATCGCTCGCTAGAGTCTGGATGGAGAGACGTATAAGTGCCAATGCATGTGTTATCTGGAAAAAAAATAAGAAAGGAAAAAGGAAACATTTTATTAGTATAATGATAATATAAATTGTACTGTATGAAAATTACAGAATAGGAATACCAAGTAAAATAACATACCATCCTGACCGTAGAAGGAGCTCAAGACTGGTACAGAGGTCGATTATTCGAGGGCCCAGCATCGTCGACTCTAGAAAGTCGTCTATGGTCGGGCAAGACCACGTACAAACGTGTGATCGAATGATACCAAGTCATGTACTCCTCGCGGCGGGATGGATCGTATGGTAGGGTGTCTCGAATAACGCGAGCAGCTCGCTCCACGTCCCACTGGTGTACGTGATTACGATGATCTAGTCTCCAGTCCTCAGTGGCTCTGTCTCGCCCATCAATCATGTGCAGAGCATGATCATATAGTCACTCGTGAAGGATGTCCTGGTGCAGGCCGAACTGGCGCATCATCCTGTCCGGGTAATACTCCTCGACAATAGCAAAGTGGATGAGTGGCACCGTGGTCAACCATATCTCATGATGAACTGAGCACAGGAGTGGTAGGGATGCAACTACATTCCCTCTGTAAGGACGCCATGATATATGACCTTGTCCCGGAGTGTGTTCAGCTCATCCCTGTAGTAATCGAGGCACTGGAATGGGTTCCCCGTCCATGTATGTGCACCTGTCCAATATACCCGAGTGGGGACCTCCGCTCCTCAGGACCAGTCTGGACCCATCTATCTGTAACATGTGATATACCAAGTCGCCCGAGATGCAATCTCTCCCAAGCCTAAAGCTATAAGAACACAGAACATCCAGTCATCTGTGTTCCATCCAGCGACGCTCGACATAACCCGCGATATAAGCAAGAACCGCTGCCCAAGCTGTATGCTCCTGCGTCCGCAGCAGTCAGATGTGTAAGCAAAGGTAAATACCAGAGCGATACCATGTCTCCGGCGGAGGACGGGAATACGAGACCCTTAAAGAGTGTCAGAATATAAGCTCTCGCATAACACTCGATCTGATGCTCTGACGAATCCTGGGTGATAGTGTTGAGAAATTGCGCACGCAACTAGGTGAACTATATGCGTGAACCCTGAATCACACCATCTGCTGGTACGACACCTAAATACTCCGCTACCAAGGCTGACCAATCATGTCGTGCCGTACCGGTCACTGCTCTGCCCTCAACTGGGAGTTATAGTATCATGCCGATGTCTTGCAGTGTAGACGTCATCTCACCAACTAGTAGATGGAAAGTACGTGTCTTTGGCCTCCAACGCTCTATCGATACCGTCAGGAGGGCATAGTCTAGATGAATACTCCCAATGAGACTAACGCCATATAATCCGATCTCTACTAATAACGGGTGTATCTGATTTATCATAGGCAGGTACTTATGCGAACGGAAAGTAATGTTTGAAACTATCGTACCTGCCTAAACAGCCTCTGATCTATGATGTCTTTGTAGCGCCAGGACTATCCGATCAACAGGTGTATACCTGATCCGTGGGCTGATCCCTACCACGATCACGAACCGGAGCTCAACGACCTCCTACAGGAGCCCCACCAACAGCAGGAGCTCCACGACTTCCGCGACCGCCTCGACCACCAACAGCTCCACCAACAGGAGCTCCGACACCACGCATCCATAGAGGCATCAGTGCGACGGACCTGAAAAACTATATCAACGATTATCAATATTTGCATGGAAAATTTATAATGAACATATAAAACAAATATCAACGAATAGCATTCTATATGGGTTAGCTGTATAAATGCATGCTTCACCGCGTTGTGGGCACCGACGCATGTCGTGCCGCTCATGATGACAAATATTGCATCGTACACCCGATATTCTGTCCTGCCTCGCATCCATGTCATTGCGAATCCATGACGACCTAGGCTGACCTTTCTTATTTCTTCGTAAAGACGTGTCAGGGATAATAAGTGGACCCTAATAAGGAATCCAGTAATTTTTGTCGGGAATCGGAAAGAAATTGCGTGTCCAGGTGAATGTCAAGTAATTTGATGAATAATGTACATCGACGTAGGCACGATAGTCCAATGCCCGTGATGCGCAATCTGCCATAACATGTGTGCAAGGAAGATGGTGAAGTTGCATTTTCCCATATGAGCACATTGGCTGGTTAGTAAGATTAACAATCTTGGTCCTGCCACTTCTGACTCGGCCACCTACTTGCCGCGTTCCGATCTTAACTGAAAATAATCCCGGTTGATCATGAAACATTGTCATCTTATGGCAGTTTACTTTGGCTCGCCGGTTGTTTAGAATTTTGCTTGAACTCTCGGAGGCAGCATTTGCCCATCATCAACGTACTGTTGAGCCACACGCCTTCTCTCGGTGAAATAGGTATTTAACCGGTAGAATGTAAACTGCACAATTGCCGTGACCGGAAAATTACGAACACCCTTCAATACAGAGTTGGACATCTCCGATAAATTTGTAGTTATCATGCCATATCGTCGGCCTTCATCAAATGCAAGAGCCCATTTTTCATGAGGTTCTTTGTCAAGCTAACCAACCATTTTTTGGTTTACATCTCTAATCCTTTTAACTCCTTTTTCATGTTTTCTTATTCGATTCTCCGTGGCGACGGTCTTCAGTTTACGCATCATCCGCATAATGCCAAACTGTGTAAAAGTTGGCTGCATAGTGTCACATACAGATTCGGTGGTAAGCAGGTGGCTAGTCCATCCGAGATGTAGATCTTTCATCGTGTTCAAAATCCCAGCGTGACGATCAGATATGACACAAAGCCCTACGGTTTGTTACGAATACCCGTATACAGTTTATAAACCAACTCCAACTGTCCGTGTTCTGATTCAACTATGGCAAATGCGAGCGGAAATAACTGATTATTTACATCTGGAACGACTGTAATCAACAACGTGCTTTTATATTTCCTATATAAAAACGTCCCATTGATGCTAATGATCGGCCGACAGAATTTGAAACCCTCGATGCTAGGACCGAATGCCCAAATCACCCTTGTAAACTGTTCCTTTTCTTAACATTTACAGTTATCCACTGAATAACAGTATTAGGGTTAGCGGCCTGCAATGCTGCCACGTACTTAGGCAGTTCAGAATAAGACGCGGTGAAGCCCCCGAACAACATTTCCATGGCTTTACACCTAGCCCGCCAAGCTTTTTGTATAACTTATAACATAACCGAACATGACTTTAATGATTTGAACGATAGCTTGGAGCGTTGTATTCAAATCCACCTTCACAATATCAATAATTGAGTTTGCAACAAAATTTGAGTCAATCTGCAAGTGATCTTTGTTTAGAATAGGATTGGCACATGTGTGAGGCTCTTTGAGTGTCCTGATTGTGAATGGCTCGTCAATGTTCCGCCTAGAAACATGGAGCATCCACGGACAACCTCCACTGATCTTACACACGACCTTCCAGGCTGATGGGTTTGACTTTATAACCTTCCAATGACTTTACACACGACCTTCCAGGCTGATGATTTTTAACTGAATATATCGTTGATGTTTTTTAACTGAATATATCGCGACTGCATATTTCAAATCTACCTTACATTGAAACTGTTGACCTTTGTACACTTTCAGACCACTGCCTCCGGTAATATCATGCGCTTCACTATTGTTTACTACAGCATTTCCAATCCAATCTGTGCAAGTAAACGCGGCTGCGGGTGCACTTTGATAAGTCATATTCACCATATTCTGCGCAACTGGATCATCCACATCATCATCGTCACCTATGTCATGAATGCCATCATCATCATCATCATTGTATATCAATTCAATGCTCACGTAGGCACATGCAAATAACTGAAAACGATATTCATTCAACGTACTCATAAATGTTACCATACCATCACCTTCACCACCAGCATGCGCTGGTGATACGGCATGCTCACTTGCTGAGACTTCATAAAAAACATTCTCACTCAGCAGATTTACTTCATGCTCACTTGTTGGGACTTCATCAAAAACATTTCACTTGGCGGATTTCCTCCCGTGAGTAGAATTTCATTCTGTGACGGAAATTCAGGCTCTGACGTAAACTGCGCTTCAGAATGCTGGCGTTTTCAACATAAAACTCCAACGCACCCCAACAGCGATTTGGCGATGATACATACTCGATCATAAACTGTAAAGAGTTATCGTTTACGATGTTCACAAGTTTGAGGTGAGATTTTCCTCCCCTACCAACATCATATCGTGCATGAATTATCAAACAACATGTTCTAGAATCGAGTGCTATTTTTTCATAAATCAACCCAAATAATTCTTCCAAAGTTCCATGCCGACGGAACCAAATTGATTCTTGAATAAGAGAGTCCTCATATTCAACACCATGAGTTCTACTATTCACAACCCGCCCACCGAAATGCAACCAAACCGGAAAAAGGCCGTCGTCCATAATTACGATATCACCATCTTTCAGTATAAACAGATTTTCATCAATACATGTTTTAAATGCAAACGAATATATTACTAAACGATAATTAATTACATAAAAGCCCCTACAACGTAGCGAACGAAACCCTCTACTTCATCATCTAACCATAAAGTTAGGTATCCTTGAATTTGGATTACCATCTACTTCACCATCTAACCACAAAAAATCCCTCCACTTCACTATCTAATCTCCACCGATTTAAATTTGGATTGCTTTATTTCTAGATACAATGGAACTTGAGCATATCTTGTATTTGCTGTAATTTATTGATAATTTTTTTAATTTACTGGCAAAATTTTAAACTTACCGTAATTTTTTCAAATAAATATTTTTCACAATATCCTGATTTTAAAAAAAAATTACCCAAAAAAAATTTAAGTTGAGCATACCTTGAATCGATGGACGAATCAAAGGATGAGAGCGATGAACGGAGGTTTGTGGAGAGAGGCGCGGGGGGAGGATGGTTGCAGAGAGAGTCGCGTGGGGGTGGCAACGGAGGGGGAGTTGCGGCCTGGGGTGGCTCCGGGCGGGAGGAGGTGAGAGGTGAGAGGAGAGGGAGGGGGCACGGAGGGGGAGCCTGGGGCTAGGATCGAGTGGGGTGAGGCTGGGGTTTTGAAGAGAGAGAGAAGGCTGGGATCAAATGAGATTGGGAGTTAGATTAGGGATTTGATCGTATATAAAGGGACTGGGTGGGCCCAAATGAAAACGCTACTGTCCGTAGCGTTTTCCTCGAAACGAAAACGCTACTGACATTAACGTTTTAATTTGATATAATTTACCCCAACCCGACTCTCCCCCAAGCCCAAACCCGACACTGCTTGAATTCTTGGACATGCCTTATGTGAAAACACTACTGACAGTAGCGTTTTCATCTGGAGAAAAACGCTAATGTCAGTGGCCTTTTCATACAAAGTAAAACGCAACTGTCAGTAGCGTTTTTTCTTTTCTAAACAACTGCCGAGTGAGGCCTATTCTTACGTTGCAGCACGGAGATCTAGTTTGTGAATTATTTTGGGTCCAATATCATTTTGGGAATTAAATATTTTAATAGTATTATTTAGGGGAAAAATTCCAAATGAAGCAGCATCGGAGAAGGACAAGCAACATCATATGACTTATTCATCTCTTAATTATTCTTTCCTTCTTGCTGCTTTAATTTTTGTTTTCTTTTCGAGCACAGGGTGTTGTGAGGGAAGAGATGTTATAAGGTATAGAGAGTCCTCTTTTCTCTGATCTCTCTCTCTCTCTCTAACCAATTCTTCTCCAAGAATTCTCAAACTTAACAAAGAAAAAACAAAAATATAGTCCGATCTTCTCTTTTGTGCTCATCTTCCATGCCATTAAAATTGATAATCTACCAAAAATTGATTTTTTTAATGTAAATTAAAAAAGAAATAAATAAACATTAATTGCATTTAATCAAATAAATAAATACAGCTGAACGCCATCGCCGTCGCCGCCGTCGTCCTCTCCTCTGGCATGGTCTCCCCTGAGGACCTAACACTGATCTATGCGTATTGGGTTTGATCCGTGCAATGCCCGTTTCTTTCGTCATAGGATTGGTCTTCTTTTTTTGTTCGTGATCGACTACGCCCGAAAAGTCAAAGAGGGGGAAAATAATAATTTTGTCATTTTAGCAAGTATGGTTTAAGTATATTAATGATGAAGAGATAAAACCACACTCATTAATCTTTCTTGATCTGAACGGTCATTTTCACTTGTTCAGTGGATCCAGGATACCTCAAGTTGAATTAGACAACCATTTTGCGAGCTACCGCATCTGATGTCGATTCTGTTGATATCAAATCGTCTCCACAAATTACTGATCGTTGGCGAAAGAATGCAGAGAACTTATAGATGGGAGAGAGGTGAAGTTGTTTTATTTCATGCTGTAACTACATTTGTGGCCCTAACATTTTTCCTTGGACTGAAATCAAATTGCACACGGCAGAGAAAAAATCCAACACCGTGTATACATGCTGACTTGTTCTCGCCTTCTTGCTTATAAGCTCAAAATTTAATGACAACTGTTAATGTACTGTTTGTGAGAAAAATTGAGTCATTGTGCTCCAGCTATATACAGAGAAAAAAAGACGAAAATTACAAACTGGAACGATATTTTAAGCGAGTTTTTCTTAGGTGCTTCCTCTCTACGCATAGTAGAAAGTGCCCATTAGGTTCTGCCGGTTCAATAGGTTTAACCAATGGGAAATGGCCACGGGTAGGTAATCAACATTATTGGTACTTACTCCCAAATAATACTATTAAAATAATTAATTTCCAAAATGATACCGGACTCAATATAATTTCCAAACTAGACCTCCATACTGCCATGTAGGAATAGGTCTCATGGGGCGGTTATTTGGGAAAGGAAAACGTTATTTTGAGTAGCATTTTCCTTTTGATGTAAACGCTAATGTCAATAGCGTTTTCCTCCAAATGTAAACGCTAGTCACAATAGCGTTTTCATATGGGCATTTCCTAATGCTACGAAAGTCTCGGGTTGGGATGTGAGATTTATGCCAAATAAAAACACTGCTGATAGTAGCGTTTTCAATACAAGAAAAACGCTACTATCAGTAGCGTTTTCTTTGGAACTACACAACAAAAATTATCAGAAAGTAAAAATCCCTTTGCAACTGTGAGTACCATGAAATAGAGGCTCAAATTTATATAGTTTTCATATGATGAGTGGTAATACAACTTTTTTTTATGCCAGATGGCCGCAACAACTTCCTGCAAATAGTTATGTAATCATGTTTATCTTAAAAACTTATGTAACCAAGTTTTAAAAATAAAACAGACAGCAGCTCATCTGCATATATTGACATCTATCCACAAATACATAATAATTTATGCTATATAGCACTACACACCACACTCGGCTGTAAACAAATATCACCTCAAAGGGTGAAATCATAAAACTGATACTAAAATAGAGATCACACCTCGAAAGGCGGATACCATCACAACATCAATGCTAACATCACTACATGAATGATACAAGGCCTCGATACAATATGATACTACAAAATACATAATCAAATGAAAACGGGATAATATCTCTTCTTCTTTGGACGTGGTCGCGGTATCTGTAAAGGTCCTGCGATGTCAACCTGAATCAACTGCAATATAGGTGACTGCGAAGGTCAAGGCTCACTTGGCTCATCCGGTGCATGCGAAGGTCAAGGCTCCCGGGCTCATAGGGTACATGCGAAGGTGCAGCCTGACCGGCCTCCTCCTGTACATGAGCTGCAACCACCGCCTTTAATCTGGTGGCCTCTTCCACCTTAGTCACAATGCAGCGGCACTCTCTATGGATAATCTGTGTGAACTCTCGCACTCCAGTCGCGGTATCGCTCGCTAGAGTCTGGATGGAGAAACGTATAAGTGCCCATGCATGTGTTATTTGGAAAAAAATAAAAAATGAAAAGGAAACATTTTATTAGTATAATGATAATATGAATTGTACTGAATGAAAATTACAGAATAGGAATACCAAGTAAAATAACATACCATCCTGACTGTAGAAGGAGCTCAAGACTGGTACAGAGGTCGATTATTCGAGGGCCCACACTACTACAAATAAGGGCTGCCCCTACGGATTTATCCGTAAGGGCAAGAAAATACCCTGTAGGTGTAAACGCCGTAGGTGCAAGTCGTAGCCTTGAACATGTCCCTACGGTCAAAAATTTGCCCCTACGGAGTAATGTGTAGGTCCAGTTGTCCCTACGGATTTGTCTGTAGGGACAACAAATGTATTTAATTTATGTTTTTATAAAATAAATTAGGTGTCCCTACGGACTTATCCGTAGGGCCAAATAGTTGCCCCTACGGATAAGTGCGTAGGTATAAATCTGTAAGGACAAAATATCGGGTATCCTGATATTTTGTCCCTACGGATACCTGTGTAGGGGCATTTGTTTGCCCCTACGGATATATCCGTAGGGGCAAGCGTAACCCCTAATACTGAGATCATAGGGGCAAAATATCAGGTATCCTGATATTTTTCCCCTACGGATAAATCTGTAGGTACATTGTTGGGCCCTACGGATTAATCCGTAGGGGCAACGTTGGGCCCAAGGATTAATCCGTAGGTACAAATTATCAGGGTTTTTTTTATATAAAAAAGGGCTGCCTATTTTTTTCTCGCCCTGTGCACAATAATATATACATCATATATAAAATTAATCATCACGCAGAACATATATCGCAGTATTCATAATCACATCTCACGCATAATATATAAAAGAAATCAACAAGCAGAATATGATATCAATATAAACACGCAAACACCACCAATATCAATATCGTCTAAAATATAGTACAATATGTATCATATAAATAAATACATGTTTAAAATATAAGAATCAAAAAGCTACCCTAGCTCGGTCCAGCTCCACCTCTGATAAACGCTATAATCTGGCCCGCCTGCTCCTCGGATATACCCTGAGTCAATAAATCATGCAATGTGGAGTGTGCGGGAGTCTGAGCGGGCTGTGGAGCTGTAGGAGTGGTCTGCGCAGCCGCCGCCGAGGTAGTGGCTTGCGGAGCCGCGGCTGCGGGAGTCTGAGCGGGCAGTGGAGCTATAGGAGCTGTCTGCGGAACCGCAGCCGATGTAGTGGCTTGCGCAGCCGCAGCCGAAGGAGATGCATGTGGAGGCTCGGCCGATGTACCCTGTCGCATCTGGACCTACGTGTGTAATAAGCGAGTAAGAACTGTGTATTATTCAAATTCGTATCATTATCAAGTTATTTCGAAACCCCAATCTATGTATACTTAGGGACTTAGGCCTCGTTTGGATATCTAGTTTGGAAAACCGTAGTTTATTTTAATTAGATATGTATGTATGATTAATTAAAGCTAAGTCTACAACCAAATAAGCTCAGGCTACGTACTAATATTGGATATGTTGCTATCTATAATATGACATAATATTTTACTATTAAGTAGTATACATACCAACATCTCCTTCAACTCCTGAACGGTGGCCTTCAAGCTCTCCAGTTCTTGCTGGAAACGTCGCTCACTGGAGACGGAGGAAGTAACCGCCGGGGTGGAGTCCAACCTCATATGAGCCCTGCTAGGGCCCAGTCCCCGGCCTCTCTCCCAACCTCCGTGGTGCCCTCCGTGTGCGGCGTACAGGACTGGGGTCAGCAGCATCGGATCGTTCTATCCCGTAAAATCGATCCCCGATGCCTCGGCCTGCTCAACCACCCGCTCCTACACCCACATTAACCAATAAAATATAAGTATATCATTTAAATTTGAACCTTTCAAAACTAAAATTTCAAATAGGGGTTGAATAAATATTAACACTTACGCAATACTCCTGGGTAGCGGCGTCGGGGTATCGAAGCTCGCCCGTAGCGGGATCTGTCGAGGTGCCGTGGACGGCAAGATATGCGAACAGCACGCTCGGTGTACCACCTTGCGCCAGGGTCTGAGCTCTCTGCAATATTAGAAAATAACTCTTAATATTAGATATATTAGAAAATAACTCTTAATATTGCATTATATCACAAAGGCCGGTCTATTGTAATTTACCGATAACTCCATGGCACGAGTAATATTCCTCAAGCTACCTGTATAAGTGGGGCGGCCCCTCTTCGCCGACTTCCTATTCTCTATATTTTGAGCGGCCTGTTTCTGCACAACACATTCACATTTAGTTTTCTAATTAAGAAACACAAAAAAATAAATTATATACTAAACAATGAATTACATTTAAAATACATATCTGTTTGCGTTGAGAGTCGAAATATTCGCACAATAGAGGCTATGTCTCTACGTCGACTCTCGCAAAGGCCGGAGTAGATAGGAGGGCCGTTCTCTCTGCCTCGGGGGTCGCCATCCACAGGGGGTAGCAGTCGGTCTTCAGCTCATTCCTGTTGTATCGGACCTTCGTCTACATGTTCTTCATCAGGCCATTGTATAGAGCATGAAGATCGAGCACCCTTCCAGGGTGATCAGGGTCGGGTACAGGTTGAAAATCGTAATCCAACTGAAAATACAAAAAAAAAATTGTTATTCGATTGCAGGTGTTAATAATAAATATATTGGATAAATCAAATGAAAATATATATTAATACCCGAGCCTGATCCCAAAAGAGGGCGAATGAGCGCCGGTGCTGGTCACCCCACTCAACGTGAAGTGGATAGTTCTTCACGAGCCGGCTCTCATCCCCCATATACCGGCCAAACCTCTTGGCATGATCGCCGGTATAGCGATAATCAAAGGTAAAAAAGAGGGGAAATACTGCCTCCCCCCTAACTCTGTCAGGCCTCAGCCTGTGGGACTGATTCGGGCCTCAAGTCCCCCTCTGGGGATGGGGAGGCCCTGCGTTTGCAAGAAATATCAAGACAATCAATATTAAGACAAAGTTGTATTAAGAAATCAAGGTTTAACGAAAATTGAAGTGTGATATATACCTCCGGTGACTAAAGCACGAGCCTAGGCCCGGGCAACAGCACGAGCGGGACGATAATTCCTCCGGTGAGGAACAGCCGGTGTCCCGGATGCGGACGCATCCCCTCCAACTAGAAAATAAACATTGACGCTAAATTTCCATGAAGTTCATATTTATTCTTTAGAAGATATGTAAAATGAATAAATATTTTATATTTATTCATACTAACCTACAGATTGAGCGGAGGGTACGGAAGTGGCGGGAGTGGCCCCTGCGTCAGATGTGGATGCACCACCTATAATTAGACAATTAAAAGTAGATTATATAAGTAATTGCAAAAAGAATGTGTAGATCAATAGTATAACATTCTAAATCAATATGCATGAACTATAGGATACATAAACATACCCGCAGGTGCGGTGGTGGCCTCTGCCCGAGATGCAGAGGCACCACCTACAGCTAGACAATAAAAAAAATGATTATCTAAGTAAGAGCAAAAGGAATGTGTGTATATTTATGATATAGCATTCTAAATCAATATACATGCACTATATGATATATAAACATACCTGGAGGTGCAGGAGTGATCTCTGTCCCTGATGTGAACGCATCACCAACAGCTAGACAATCAAACATTGACAATATAAGTAATTTTGACATGAACATGCATGAATATCTATAATATTATATTCAAAATGGATATGCGTGCAATATACCTGGAGGTGTGGCAAAGTCCACATGGAAAGAGGCATCCGAAGGGGTCTCCGATCGGGGTGCAAGACCGGCCCTCTGAAGCTCCCTACGCAGCTCTCCGGGCGGCAGAACCGCTCTGCCTCTGTCGGTGCCGCGACTGGAGCTCCTGCCGTCCCTCGCTGCTCCCGTCATCGTCATCAAATCTAGATAAACGGTTCGTGGACGCATTAGACAATCATTACAAGTATTGACTATATATGTATAGATCGTAAAATGTGAAGTAATAATATAACATTACTGATAACCTTTTTCGTTTCGTGGGCGCATTAGACATATCTACTTGGATTTCATCATCGATATCATTTCTAACCCACGTAACTTCATGATCGGCCGAAGACAACCCGTCTTTCGAAACAGACGGTCGAAGCACTCTAAGCCTTCTCTCTTCTTCATCCTCATCGCTGTCCTCGAATTCTGGGATATCGTAGACATCCCTGGGTTTCCAACGGCATACGACACTCCATCCCGGATGCTTCAAACACTGTGAGTAGTATACTTGGAACGCTTGGTTCGGAAAGATAAACGGATCTTCCTGACCGTAAAATCGAAGTGTGTTCACACTGGTCAATCCATATTCATCTTTCCAAGTTTCAAGATTGCTTCTCCACTTATCCGTATCGGTTCACGTATCGTACTAAGTACACTGGAATATATAAAAGGGTTCTGATCGTCCGGGATAGTGGATGTCGAGTATACAATTTAAGTACTCATAATAAATCACACCGTCCGATCCTACCGTCGCAATCCCACTATTCTGAGTGGTTCTAGATATTTCTATGTCCTTAATTTTGAATTTGTATCCAAAGACACCGAATCCTTTATAATATGCAACCTCCATACTAGGAAATTGAGCTAAATATCTTGAATCACTCTCAAATGATGCAGACAAGTTCGGATCGTGGATCTAACAAAACAAATTTTACGACAAATACATAACGATATAAATTTAAATTAAAACCGATAGCAATAACATGTTATTCGAATAACTTACATGATCTGTGACCCAATCGCAAAAATTATCCTGATGATATTTTTCCAATCGTTCATCGTTCCAATCAGGATGCCCCTCACGTACCTCGTTAAAATGAATTCTGTTTTCGACAAATAAGAGTGACATTAATATTATATCATTTCATACACACACAAACACAAATATAACAATTAATCCAAAAAAACTTACTCTCTAATTTGTTCAAGACATGCGCAATTAAGCAAGATAAACCGGTATATCTTGTTGATAAACATAGTGTCTACCCTCTTATAATCGGCTTTACCATATGGCCCGTCTTGAATTCTTCGAGGCCGGTTAAGTCTCGTCTCAATATTCTCGTCTAGATAGCGAGAACAAAATG
This sequence comes from Agapanthus africanus, assembly GCA_030015575.1. Taxonomy (NCBI): domain Eukaryota; kingdom Viridiplantae; phylum Streptophyta; class Magnoliopsida; order Asparagales; family Amaryllidaceae; genus Agapanthus; species Agapanthus africanus. The sequence continues at coordinate 535,001,846 of JASDDO010000010.1, read as the reverse complement.
TGGTTGCTTCATCAAGAAGATAACTTTGCATGATAGAACCCTCTGGTCGATTTCTATTGTGTATATACTTTTTAAGAGTGTAGAGGTACCTAAAGAAAATATGTTGAATAAATAAATACGGGCATACAGGACAACAATAATTTTAAAAATTGCGCGAAACGAAAAATTCCACGTACCTCTCGACGGGATACATCCATCGATATTGTACCAGTCCGGCTAACTTAGCCTCAGTTGCAAGATGAACCGTCAGGTGTATTATGATATCGAAGAATGACGGTGGGAAAATACGCTCAAACTTGCAAAGTATCAACGCAATAGAATTTTCTAGTTTATCCAGCATCACAACCTCCAGTGTTTTAGCACACAACTCTCTGAAAAAACAACATAGGTCGTTGATTACTAGACCAACCGATTCGGGGAGAGAAGTCCTGAGGGCTAATGGAAGAAGGTGCTCCACGATAATATGGTGATCATGACTTTTCAGCCCATCGATCTTGCCTTTCACAATTTTTATCTTCTTACTGAATGATCCTGAGAAAGCTGTGGAAACTTTCAAATCATGCAACACCTGCAGGAATCTTTTCTTCTTCGATTGTGACATATGATAAGCGGTATTGGGAAGTACAAACTTGCCTGGTTTACCCGCTACCGGTCTAGGGTGCAATTCACTTCTTATTCCCCACTCATGTAGATCCATCCGAGCATTCAGGTTGTCTTTCGATTTTCCGTCTTTACAAAGAAGCAAGTTAAGTATGTGCTCTGATACTCCCTTCTCTATATGCATGACGTCCAGATAATGACGCACTAAATTTGTTGACCAGTACGGAAGCTCGAAGAAAATGCTTAACTTGTTCTAAAATGGTGGTTTGACCTGTTTTGTCGGATCAATCCTGAAGGTCACATTATTGTAACCATCCCACTGAGCAATCACGTCTTCTCCGGACAATGGGGCTGGAGGTCCAAGAAGCTCCTGATGACCATCAAAGTGAACAGTGTCTAACATGTAGGGGTGGTCTAGAGGCAGGAAACGTCGATGGTCGCAATAACAAACCTTCCTGCTAAAATTCAAGAATTTCGATGTTTTTGTTGATGGCAATGAGAACATGCTTTGTGACCATGTACGGACCAACCTGATAGCATTCCATATGCAGGAAAGTCATTAATTGTCCACATTAAAGCCGCACGCAGTATGAAGGTTATATTTGTGTTTGCATCGTAAGTCTCTACACCATCAATGAACAAAGATTTTAACTCCTCGATCAGAGGTCGAAGATAGACGTCGATATTGTTTCCCAGTGAGTTTGGTCCGTCAATAAGAAGAGGCATCATAAAGTATGATTGGTCCATAACCAACCAAGGCGACAGATTATAAATTATCATTACAACGGACCATGTGCTATGACTTCCAGCCATATAGTTGAATGGACAGAAGCCATCACTAGCCATTCCGAGCTAGACATTGCGAGGATCGCTACTGAATATTGCGCGCCTCCTATCAAAATCCTTCCATGCCGGTGAATCTCTTGGATGGCTCATTTTTCCATCTTCACTTGGAGGAGCACGGTGATGCCAAATCATTGCCTCGGCTGTTTTCTTGCACCTGAATAGCCTCTGTAGCCTCTATATTATGGAAAAGTATCATGCTATCTTGACAGGTATATCAAGCTTCTTATCAGAATCTTTCGGCTTATACCTGATCTCTCCGCATGTTGGACACTCTTTCAAATCTGAATTCTCTTTCCGGTACAACACGCAATTATTAGGACATGCTTGAATCTTCTCGCACTTTAGACCCAAATCAGACATCATCTTCTGGGCTCCGTACCAGCTGTCGGGCACGTTATTTCCCGGGGGCATAGAATCTTTCAAGAACGAAAGAAGCATTGTGAATGACTTGTTACTCCATCCATTTAGGCACTTAATCTGGAAAAGTTGGACGAACCATGAGAGGGTGGAATACTTTGCATTCTCATAAATTGGTTTTCTAGCATCATTCATAAAATTTTCATATTTATCCGCACGTGGTCCTTGACCGGAAGGAATGCCATCTTCGGTACGAATAGATTCACCTAGGGCAGCCTCTACCATATCCTCCATTTCTTCTGATGGAAATAAATTACCGTCTTCTTCTTCTGCCACATTACCGTCTTCTCCTTCTTCTCCTGCCGCATTATCGTGTTCTCCTTCTTCTTCTGTCGCATTACTGTGTTCTTCTCCTTCCCCGTGATATTTCCAAGTTGTATAAAGTCCAGTAAAACCATATTTTACGATATGAAGCTCTGCAAATTCTACCTTCTGTCAGTACTTATTCCCACATCTATCGCACGGGGAGAGAATCTTCTCTATCACGATCTTATTATGTGCACGTGCAAATTCAATAAAAGCAGCAACTCCTGCGACAAATTTAGGTTGCATACGTTGTTTCTAATCCACATACATCCAGTTCTTATGGGCCATGTTAGACTGTATAACATATAAATTGAAGGTTATGGTGACTATATTGAGAAATTTAAGAACGGGATGGTTACTGACAAAGGAGAAAATCCGTGTATATACTTTGTGTGTGCGTTTGTCGTTGAAAAGAATAAATTATCGAACGTATGTTAACCGATAGACGGAGACTAAGTGGCGCTTTGAGTTTCATATATGAGTGTCGATGAGAATATGAAAGTTTCATATTATCATCGAGTATCATATATTGGTTTTAACTTGAACATCTTGAATCACTCTCTAATGATGTGTTTGTTGTGTATTCTTATTGTATGTGTGTGTTTCGGCTGTCGGGGGTAAGGCTTCTATCCCATTAAGAATGTATAGAGCGAATACCCATTCGCTTGTGCTTTCAACCGTTTCGAGTAAATTTCGGTAGCACCTCCCCGCTGTTCTCCGAGTACACTGTAATAGAATAGATCTGTGAAACAAAATTAAAATGAACATCTAATCTATCTTTGTACACGGAGAACCAGCGGAAAGGTACCGACGAAATATCTCGAAACGGATGAAAACACAAGTGAATGAAGGTGTTTGCTTTATACATTCCTAACTTGTCCACACAGGACATGTAACGACCGTGATTTCTAATACCTAATAAAATATATTTAAATTCTAGTATCAAATAATTATTTACGTGTTTCTTTGATAGAAAAATATTTTTTGTAATATTAATAATTTTCAGAGCAGTGAAATATGATTTAGGGAATTTTATAAAATCAATTTATTGTTTTCCTAGACTTAAAATGTTTTAATAAAATTTTATAATGCCTTAAAATAATATACAAATTTTTATTATCAATTAAAATAATTAATTCGTAATTAAAAATATTTTAAAGGATAAACTAGATTTTAAATAATTATAATAACTAGCTAACAACATAAAAATGGATATATTAATCTTTTTTAGCCCAAAATTATTTTTATACTAAAGATAACAATAAAATATATTTTCTGAAATTTTTCCATAATTTTCCCTTATTTTTAACTATTTTTAACAATTTTTCTAAACCAAATTCAAATTTTAAAATAATAAACAGAATATTATTTTATATATCAATATATATATATATATATATATATATATATATATATATATATAAATCCCTTTGATCTGGACCGTTGGATACAAGATCCAACGGCCCAGAACCCACCGACGCACCCACGAGGTGGGGACCACGCGAAAACGCGTGATTCCCCCACGCGTGACGCGTGGCATCTTGGCGGTGGCTCGTGAGCCGTTGGATGCAAATCCAACGGCCACGAAGCAAGACGGCAGGGGCTAATCATTAGCAGGTGATTCGTAAATCATTGGTAGCGCGGATTTTGATGGAAATTTAACGAAAATATTGGATTTTATGGTTGGTGAAAAAACGCTATAAATAAGCACTTCAAACACTGATTTCTCACACCTCAAAACTCCAAAAATTCTGAAAAAAATACCAGTGCCTTCGTATCGACGACCCCGACGCTATGGATCCACCTAATCGCCGAGGAAAAATCGGGACGCGGAGCTATTGAGGATTTTGTACACGCCTACGTTTTCAACCCTTCGGCATCCGACTCAAACAAAAGGTAGGATCCGCCTCTCTCCCCTCTTTCTGTCGCCTTCTTCTTTTCTCAATAACCTAGTTCCAATTTCTAATCATCAACCCCCTATTTAAAATATTGTTATAATATTCGTGCATGCCTATTCCTTATACCCTCAATAATGATAATGTTAACCCATGTTTTAAAACGGTGTTTAATTTCCTCTGTACACAAAAATATATTGCACTCTCATACTACCTGGAAACTGATATGTTTAATGTCATAACCCATGAATGGTCAATTCACCTCTAACATACCCACACTTACCTATACTATCAAAATGATCTCGAAATAGGTTACTTCCACAAAATACCCTCGTTTAATTAAAATGTTATATTTGTTTAAAATAACCATAAGAAATAAGATATGTGAAATAAATATTTTAGATACGACATACATATATTTTACTTACACATTTTCATCAACCAATATAATGTTGTTTAATCCCCTTCAACTTTTTTAAAGAAGAAAACACTAAATTTATATAACGGCTTATGGTTTTTCCAAAACGAACGTATTTTCTAAAATGTTACCCCGAATCTAAAACACTATAATTTTATAAAATTATTAATTTCATTTAAATAGCTCGACCTTTATTGAAGGGTCATTTTCCACAAGGACCATAATCCGTATAACGATATCTTTTCAAAAGGAATATCCAGTACCTTATTAAAAGGAAATTTTCAAATAACCTCAATCTAGGACAAACGAAAGGTTGTAGGCATCGGTCGTTTATCTAAACCAGACTTTGTGGTGCCTAGGCTAGACAAGTGGGAAAGGTAATTTTAAAAGGCCCGTCTCACGGTGATTCGTGAGCGGATCCATCCTTTCCTTACTTGTGCTTACCTGGCCACAATTGGCGGTGAAGAGGCGATTTGAGGATCTCACAACTTGCCCTTTTGAAAAAGTCTAGTTTTTCAAATAAAAAATCTCTTGCAACTTGTCCTTATAAAAATCTCTTGCAAAATATTTTTAAATAAACACCACAACCTTTTATCGAAAGGATATTTTTCCGTAAAACATTATGTTTTTTTTTTCAAAATGATAAATATCCCAAATCTCATGGTTTTTCTTAGAAGTGATAAAAGATAATTAAACACTATTATTCTTTTTACTAAGCATTCCCTAAGATGACATGAAGTACTTTACGAACTTTAGAAAATAAAACGAGTGGTTGTGGAAGGCCATATTAAACGAGATCAATACTTTTTAAATTTCCAGTTTATGACAACATGACATATACAAAATATGATACGGTTAGGGTTAGAATGCGCGGACCTAGGTATGGAATACTTAATATGAAGATCCCGATATTCCGGGTGAACAGTCCAAAGTGTGGACGACTATACAAATATGAAGATCCCAATATTCCGGGTGAACAGTCTAAAGTGTGGACGACTATACAAATATGAAGATCCCGATATTCCAGGTGAACAGTCCAAAATGTGGACGACTATACAATGTGGAAATTCCATGCCTAGAGCTATACGCACTAACTCTAATTCGTCAAAACCTTTATACTGAACCACGGGGATGGGTAGTTTGATTAAGCAAAGAGATTCGGAACTCGAATTCCCCTACTACTCGATCATGATCCCGGGTAGTGAAACGGTACATTTCACTTCCCCAGTTGTTGTTCCGTGGCCACAACGGAATAATCGCGAGTATCCGGACCCTTGTATAACAAACTAAAACGTTTACAATACTTATTGATACTCAACACTAAACCCACATCATGTGATATACCTACCTGTTAGCTTATCTACCTTTCTTTATGAGACACGAGTTATTCAGTATCTTGGATGTGGATATTTTACCAGTTTAAACTTGTTGTTTATTATGGAACTGAAGGGTGGTAATACCTGTGCACTTGAGTGATATTCACGCTAGACAAAACTCCATCGTAGTCATGGGACACCTTTCGGGGATGTTTACGCTACCATATTGATTGCCATCCTAGACATGAGCACCAGCTCATACTGCTTCCAGCTAGTCATGGGATACCTCAAGGATACGAGTATGTTCACCAGTCAGTTCTATCCATACACACCTTGTTTAACCTGATCTAACTCTTAGACTGAATATCCGTTTGACTTGACTTGAACCTTTACCAAACATATACCTCATACAACCTACTCATATTCACATATCTAATTTGTATTTAACCTCATACCTTTATACACATTTACATCATATTCATTATATACACCTGTTCGTTTCTATATCTTTACTTTCTTATGAGGCAATCCTACCCGAGTATAACTCGCTGACGGACCTTCCTTTTCTTCCTCTATCTTTGGAATGTTCGTCAGATAAGAATGAGTATTATAGCGAAGATCAAGGTGTGAAGCCAACCTATGAAGATTATGCAGACTGGACGATGGAAGATTAGTCAGATTTAATTTTTGTTGTTGCCCACATGTTCAGGGCTTTTGTTTTTTCCTCAATGTAATTAAACTACTTAGTTTATTTTACTCTTTCTTTTGGGATGTAATAAAGTTTGGTTAATGGAAATAAATGCCTTTCGCTTTTATTATTTTTGTTTTGGTACATATCCTGCATGTTAAATATTCATACGCTTAACGTAACTGTATTGAATAGACCACCTTCAATACAGTTAGTTTGCGGACCATGCTATGTCATCCTTCTCCTTCTTTTGAGAAGCGGGGCGTGACAGGTTTTTGTGGTTGTAGGGTGTTTTTCGTCACCCCATTGAGATGGGAATACGCGCGCGCTTGTCAGGCGTACTACTACAGATTCTCCCTGCCCAGGGTAGGCCGGGGTTTATTGATTGTGGAGATCCGAATCTCCGGCAGCCGCGGACTAAGCTGCCGTTAATTACCCCTCGCCTTTGGAGCGAGGGAACCTCCGATTGACGGGTTAAACTGGTCATGCGAACTCAATGTGCAGTGTGCGTGTGTTGTGTTTTGAAAGGGAGTTTTTGGATATATTGGGAGCCAAGCAGAGTTTTTACGGGGGTCCCGCTATCCAGATAGCGGGCTGGGGGTCAAGGGGGTTAGCAGCCCCCTTGTGGGGTGCGGGGCAGCGCCCCGTTAAAATTTTTTTTTCTAACAGGGACAGTGTCGTGGTGTATGTATGTGTGCACATATGTATGCATATGTGTGTATATATATGTATATATATGTATATATATATATATAAAAGAAAGAGGGGGAAAAGACATCCAAAGGATGCGTGAGGCAGCACCTTGGGCACTGTGCGCCTAGGTGCTGTACGCTCAGGCGCTAGAGTGCCACGTGTCGGCACGTTGGCGCTCTGCGCTTGAGCGCTGGGCGCAAGTACGCCACGTGTCGGCACGGGGGCGACTTGCGCTCGAGCGCTTGCGCTGGAGCACAAGCGCGCCACGTGTCGGCACCGGGGCAACTTGCGCTCGAGCGCTTGCGCTTGAGCGCAAGCGCGCCACGTGTCGGCACGCGGGCGCTCTGCGCTTGAGCGCCGGCGAGAAAAAGAGGCTTTTAGCCTAAAAAAGATTTCTCGAAAGAGAAATCAGAGAGGAGTTGGACTCCTGAGTGTGTTTTTGGGGTTAATGGAAGGGGTTCTTCTTCTTCCTCCCCTGTTAGCTGGATCTTGAAGATCAAGAGATGTGAGATCTCAAAATCTCTCCTTTTTGAGATCTGATGACAGATCCAAGTTCCCCTTTGTGGGTTTTGTGGTGGAAAACTGCTTTGTTTTTGAAAAGGAAGAGTAAAACTCTTGATTTAATTCAAAAGAAGGAAGAAGGTTTGAGACCTTCAGAAAGGGGAAAGAGATACAAACCCTAGTTTTTTTGTGAGAATGAAAAGTTGTCCTTTTTTTATTCATCATGTTGCCTTATATAGGCTTATATATTTACATATAGCCCCTTGGGCTTTACAAAGATGACATTTTAGCCATCCCATGGCTCATGTGCCATTTCATTTTTGCACATAAGCCATGAGCTTACAAAATATTGGCTTTATGCCCATTTTGTTTACATTCATGCATAAACAATTACATAAAAATTATTTATTACATGATTTTGTTGTTGGCATGGGGAGGCTGGCCACGGGCTTGACTTGGGCATGGGCCCGCTTGACCTGGGCTTGGGCCCACCTGGCTTGGGGTTGACTTTGATTTTGACTTGGTCAACCGGGGTGTAAATTTTTACCCCAACAAATTGTCCCCCATCAATAAATGCACACAGCATATGTGGGTCGTGTGCATGAAATTGATGGATCTTCTTTTCCGTGGAGGCGACTTGCTTTGGTTCCCACTTTTTGGGATACACTGCCCTTTTTACGACATGGACGGTCGGTTCTGCCCTTTTTGCGACTTGGACGGTCGGCGCTTGACGCGTCTCCGAGACGGAGTGTCCGTGGTAGACGTTTCTCTGACCCGGAGTGTCTGTGTTGGACGTATCCCCGATGCAGAGTGTCGCTTGTTGACGTGTCCCCGGCACGGAGTGTCTGCTTGACGTTTCCCCGGCACGGAGTGTCGTTGTCGGACGTTTCCCTGATGCGGAGTGTCTGTGTCGGACGTTTCCCCGATGCAGAGTGTCGCTTGTTGACGTGTCCCCGATGCGGAGTGTCGCTGATCGACGTTTCCCCGAGACGGAGTGTCTGTTGTAGGACGTTTCCCCAAAACGGAGTGCCTGTTGTTGGACGTTTCCCCGGTACGGAGTGTCTGTGTTAGACGTTTCCCCGATGCGCAGTGCCTGTTGTTGGACGTTTTCCCGGTACGGAGTGTCTGTGTTGGACGTTTCCCCGATGCGGAGTGTCGCTGGTTGACGTTTCCCCGAGACGGAGTGTCGCTGGTTGGCGTTTCCCCGAGACGGAGTGTCTGTTGTAGGACGTTTCCTCGAGACGGAGTGCCTGTGGTAGGACGTTTCTCCGAGACGGAGTGCCTGTGGTAGGACGTTTCCCCGAGATGGAGTGTCTGTGGTAGGACATTTCTCCGAGACGGAGTGTCTGTTGCAGGACGTTTCCCCGAGACGGAGTGCCTATGGTAGGACGTTTCCCCGAGACGGAGTGCCTGATGTAGGACATTTCCCCGAGACGGAGTGCCTGTGGTAGGACATTTCCCCGGCATGGAGTGTCTGATGTAGGACGTTTCCCTGAGACGGAGTGTCTGGTTGACGTTTCCCCGGCACGGAGTGTCTGTTGTAGGACGTTTCCCCGAGACGGAGTGCCTGTGGTAGGACGTTTCCCCGAGACGGAGTGTCTGTGGTAGGACGTTTCCCCGAGACGGAGTGTCTGTTGCAGGACGTTTCCCCGAGACGGAGTTCCTGTGGTAGGACTTTTCCCTGAGACGGAGTGCTTGTGGTAGGGCGTTTCCCCGAGACGGAGTGCCTGTTGTTGGACGTATCCCCGAGACGGAGTGCCTGTGGTAGGGCGTTTCCCCGAGACGGAGTGCCTGTTGTTGGACGTATCTCCGAGACGGAGTGCCTGTGGTAGGGCGTTTCCCCGAGACGGAGTGCCTGTGTTGGACGTTTCCCCGATGCGGAGTGTCGCTGGTTGACGTTTCCCCGAGACGGAGTGTCGCTGGTTGGCGTTTCCCCGAGACGGAGTGTCTGTTGTAGGACGTTTTCTCGAGACGGAGTGCTTGTGGTAGGACGTTTCCCCGAGACGGAGTGTTTGTGGTAGGACGTTTCCCCGAGACGGAGTGTTTGTTGCAGGACGTTTCCTGTCACGCCCCGCTTCCCAGAGTACGCAAGATTTGGGCACGTGACATAGCCAACCATGCTACCTGTGGGTAGGAAGTATCCATCCACAGTCACATTACGGTTGTAAAGATATCAAGAACAAGATAAAAAGCTAATCTAATACATGTCCAAATCCATAATAACAAGAATCAATAAACAATAAGTGCGGAAGCTAATGATCCAATACAATGAATAAACAGTATGTCCCATAATGCGGGCTCACATCTGGAAATGAAATGACATAAATAAACTAAACTCTAAAGAACTCACAGTTCAGCCTGCTGGCTGAAGTACTCCTGCTCGGTCGACGACAAAGGTACGGAATCTGGGCCATGCAAAACCCAGACGTCAGCGCGTCATGATATCAAGTATATAACATAAACATGGTAATAAACAATGCAAGCATGAACATGAATAAAGCAGCAATAAGAAGTAATAAACGGGGTAATGTGCAGTAGTGACTAAACTGTCCTATCAGGTTTTCTACTCTATAGTCTTTGAAACCAATTGATGAATCGTCGATGTAACTCAATAGTATCCCGTGCGTGCCCGGGACCACGGTCATGATTCTCGGGGCTGAATCCGAGACGTGCCGCTAAGCAGTAAAAGGTAGTAGGATAGATGAGTGATGTCAGCATCAACACTCCGGAGCTGGCCAAGCCCGTAAGACTGATCAGAACAATGTATCGAACTGTTGAGTTACAAGTCGGTTTCACCTTTGATTTCCCCATACCCCCAAACTATGTATGTCAGTCAGGTATTCAGTAGTCAAGGACTAATGCCAACACAAGTTAAGTAAAGATAGGTCTGTCTGGATCGACAGCAGGAATGGTTAGGTTTGTCGGCATTAGGCATGAGATCAGGTAACAGGTCAGGTTACTTTCAACAGGTAGAGTCGATATGTACAGGGTGTTGTGTCCGGTGTATCAGTACATGTGTCAGGTGTATCAAGATCGGTCAATATGTAATGCAATCAGGTATATGATGGTAACAGGTATAGTAACAAATGATGAACAGTAGCAGGAAACAGTAAATAACACATATTATTCTATGTGAACACAGTGATATTTGTATTTTCATATTAATCCGGTTCACGCACCTTTGAGGTGCAATAGCCACAAGACGAAACAATATCGATAATATACGCAATGGAGTTACATGAATTTGAACTAAGCATAATAATTGTCTCATGAGTGATTTTAACAAAGGAAGTGGGGATGGTCTACTTGGTTTGATTAGTTAAGTATGAATTACTAGCAGACCGGTTAATACGAGCAATGATTTCATTGATTTAAAGTTACGGATAATTGTGACTAGCAATTCTAAGTTATAAAGGTATCGATGTTATGATAGTGGTGTGGTTATAGTATGATGATTAAGTTGTAGCATGTTAAAGCAAGTATTCGGATACTTGCCTCGGCGGTTCCGCAAACCGAAACACGGATGCGATGTCGGCAGAAACTGCGATATGGAAGCACGGGCCACGGATCGAGTCCCAACAGAAATCAACGGGATCACACGGACCAGGGGACTTCGCTGGAGCGTCGGGTTCGTCAGACGGCGCGGTCGGATTCCGGCAAAAAGTCAAAAGTAACGGAGTTAGCGACAACACTACGCATTCACGATACGGACCAGCGGGGGGGGGGTGTTTGTACCAAAAGGAAGGGAAAGAAACTTACAGGGAGACACCAGGGGGGTGACCACGGCGGGTTCGACGGCACTGGAACGCCGGCGAGGCAGCGACGGCGAAGACGGTGGCTGGAACAATCTTGAGTTCGCTGGAAAGGGGTGCTGCAGCGAGTGCGAGGGTGGTGGTCGCCTCTGGTGGTCGAGAGGGAAGTGAGGTGGTCGGAGGTGGCGTCGACGAGGTCGCCGGCACGTTTCTCCGGCGAACAGCGGGGTAGGCGATGGGTTGGGGCTCGGGTTTACAGTTCCGGCGAGGGGAGGAGGGCAGCGACGACGAGGTCTCGACGAGGGGTGTGAGAGGGAGTCGTGGGAGGCGTCGACGGTCGGAGGCGACGTCGACGGCGACGTCTGCGAGGGTGGAGGCGAGGTCGGAGTTGGGTGCAGGCGCGGGTGTTGTCGGGAGAACAGGAGGAAGAGGGTAGGTGGGTGCGGTGGAGGTCGTGGTGGTGAGGGCGGCGACGGCGAGGTCTCGAGGAGGCCGGCGGTGGGATCGCGAGGCTAGGGTTAGGGTTTGCGTGGGGTTCTCGTGGTCGCGTGGGTTAAAGGGAGGAGGCGGCTGATGCATGTGAATATATAGAGAAGAGAGAGAGAGAGAGGTTGAAGAGAGATTTGTGAGGATGAGAGAGAGAGACTGAGGGAAAGAGAGCGGGGCCCACGAGAAAGCAATCCCCCCTCGCGATTGGCTGAGGGTTAGGTAAATAAAAGATTTGAGGAGATAAAACAGTTGAGGAAATGTATATACGTATATATATATAGTTTTATAAATTAAATTGAAACGGGCCCTTTTTGGCGCGAAATGAAACATTTCCAAATCGCGCCCGGGTTGCGCCCAAATGTTCCAAATTCAAATTATAAGATTTTAAGCGGGTTCCAAATTTTGAAAATAGGTGCTTAATGATTAAAATGCATGCCCCCAAGTCGGACACTTGCACGCGCGCGTAGTCGCCCAAACTTGCCCGTTTAGCCAAACGGAACGGAATCTCGACACGCGGACGCTACCACGCGACTAGTGGCGACGAGTAGGCCAACATGGACATCTTAAATTTCATTTTAGGAGTTAAAATTTGTTATGTGCCAAAATGACTTAACCGGGTAAAATTTAGCAATAAACACCAGAAAATCAGGAAAATTGGAATGAGCAATAAAGTAACCCTCAACTAGTAATGTACATAGTATTATTGGGCTCGGGTGTTACATCATACCCAACTACAAAAGAATTTCGTCCTCGAAATTCCAAGAATACAAGATAACTAACTACTGGAAAAGATGAGGGAATTTCTGCCGGATCTCGTCTTCTCGCTCCCAAGTAGATTCTCCATGCGATCGGTTACCCCAAGAAACTAGCACAAGAGGGATAACCCTGTTCTTAAGAACCTTTTCTCTTCGATCCTTGATCTCGACTGGTCGCTCCTCAAAAGTCAGGTCCTCCCGAACGGTCAACTCCGAATGATCCAAGACATGAGTCTCATCACGAACATACCTCCGTAGTTGAGACACATGAAACACATCGTGAACTCCTGCTAATGATGGTGGTAATGCCAACCGGTACGATACCTCTCCGACACGCTCCAATATCTCGAAAGGTCCAACGAATCGGGGACTAAGCTTTCCCCGACTTCCAAAGCGAATCACCCCTCTAGTCGGTGATATCTTCAGGAATACCAAATCGCCCACGGCGAACTCTAGAGGTCTTCTTGACGTATCGGCCCAACTCTTCTGTCTGTCTTGAGCTGCCTTCATATGCTTTCTGATTGTATTCACCTTCTCAACTGTCTGTACCACCAAATCTGGCCCTAGTAACCTTCGTTCACCCACATCATCCCAACATACAGGTGAACGGCACTTACGACCATACAACGCTTCGAACGGGGCCATCTGAATTGTCGCTTGGAAGCTATTGTTGTACGAAAACTCCACCAGGTGTAGATGATCCTCCCAAGAGCCTTTGAAGTCTAACATGCAAGCCCTCAACATATCTTCAAGGGTCTGGATCGTTCTCTCTGATTGTCCATCAGTCTGGGGATGATAAGCTGTGCTGAACTTCAATCGAGTCCCCAAACTTTCTTGTAAACTCCTCCAAAAGTGTGACAAGAACCGAGTGTCCCGATTGGACACGATGCTTACCGGTACTCCATGCAATCTGACAATCTCCTGCATGTATCGCTCTGCCAAGGTCTCTGTAGATTGACCAACCCGAAAAGGAATAAAGTGAGCTGTCTTGGTCAACCGATCGACAATCACCCATACAGCATTGTTGCCCTTTGGACTCCGCGGTAAAGCCATCACGAAATCCATGGTTATATGTTCCCACTTCCATTGAGGAATCGGAAGTGGTTGCAACAAACCAGCAACCCTTTGGTGTTCAGCCTTGACTTGCTGACACACCAAGCACTTAGCCACGAAGCGAGCGATTTCCCGTTTCATACCTTCCCACCAGAAATGCTGTCGAATATCCCGGTACATCTTTGTCCCTCCTGGATGTACAGAGTAAGCTGAACTGTGTGCCTCCTTCATAAGCTCTTCACGCACATCTCCTTTTGGCACACACACACGGCTACCATATCTCAACGAACCATCTTCATGAATCAGTAGATCGGTTCGTAGTCCGGCTCCAACCTGCTCTCGAAACTTTTGCAGTCTAGGATCCTGCGATTGCGCCGCTTTAATCTTTTCCACTAAGGACGATTGTACTTGCAACTGCATCAACTGTCCTGTAGCACGCGGTAGCACAACCTCCAAGTCAAATCTCCGAAACTCCTCCATGATCTCTCTCTGTGCAGTCAATATCTGAATTCCTGGTAACCGACTTAGTGCATCTGGCACGACATTAACCTTTCTCGGATGGTACTTAAGATCAAGGTCGTAGTCGGCCATCAGCTCCAACCATCTGCGTTTCCTCATGTTCAACTCCTTCTGAGTGAACACATATTTCAAACTCTTGTGATCCGTAAAGACTTCAACTCTCTCGCCCAGAAGGTAGTGTCTCCAAATCTTCAGGGCGAAGATCACGGCTGCAAGCTCCAAGTCATGAGTCGGATAGTTCTGCTCACGAGTCTTCAGCTGTCTCGATGCGTAAGCGATGACTTTCCCATTCTGCGTCAAAACACATCCCAATCCTTTTCCAGATGCGTCGCTGTGAATCCTCAGTCCTTCGGAATTGTCCGGTACGGTTAGGATAGGGGCGGTTATCAACTTCTGCTTCAACGCCTCGAAGGCCAATGCACATCCATCTGTCCACACAAACGGTACCTCCTTACGCGTAAGCTTGGTTAACGGCTCAGCTAAACGAGCGAAGTTCTCCACAAATCTTCTGTAGTATCCGGCGAGTCCAAGAAAACTTCTTATCTCTGCAACATTCTTCGGAACAGGCCAATCTCGAACTGCTGCAATCTTCTCGGGGTCAACGGCGATTCCATCGCCCGACACGACATGCCCCAGAAACTTCACTTCTTCCAACCAGAATTCGCACTTACTCATCTTCGCAAATAACTTCTCTTGTCTCAGCGTCGGCAGTGCGATCCTTCTTCTTCACTAAGAGAACTGGAGTCCCCCACGGTGAGTTGCTGCTTCGAAGCCATCCCTTCTCGAGTACTTCACTCACTTGTTTCTTAACTCCCTCCAATTCTACTGGTGCCATTGGATAGTCAGCTTTTGATACTGGCGTTGCACCAGGAGTAAGGTCAAACGTAAACTCCACATCTCGCTTCGGTGGTAAGCCCGAAATGTCTTCAAACACATCCATAATGTCGCGGACAACTGCCGGCTCTTCATCACTCTCCACTACCATAGCCGCAAGAACACTGTTCGTCGGCCTAGCCCTAAACTCGACTGGCCCGACAGAATTTCTTTCTCCAATGAAAGTAAACTTAGGATGTCCGGGAATCTGGAAATTACCTTCCTTGCCTTACAGCCAATGTGGGCGTGGAAAGTGCCAGGAAAATCCATCTCCAAGACAACCTCATAACTGCCCGTATCTATCACCAAGAAATCCGCAAAAAGCTCCCTTCCACAAACAACAACAGTACAATCTCTACATTCCTTACTAGCTATGATTTTCCCATTCCCAGTGTGTATGTCCCAGAACTAGACAGGGTCGTGCAGGTGATCGAGTGGGTAGTTATAAATTTGGATGACATAAACAATGGGATGCTCCGAAAATTAAGTAATGCCAAAGCGGGAAAACCATGAACAAGTAAATTACCTGAAACCAATTCTCCCGATGCCTTAGCTTCTTCAGTTGTCAACACGAGCGCTCGAGCCTGCTGTGGTCCTTGAGTAAGCGGTTCCTGTCCTTGGAACGGTCCCTGCGGAGGCTTCTGTGTATCATCCTTCGTGCGAGGCTTCGACGGACAAGCATCAACGGTGTGATCTGCCGCTCCACATCTAAAACAAAGTCCCAGCCTCAAACGACACTCCCTTCGAACATGTCCGGGTTTATGGCAGTACCTACAGATCACTTCCCCCTTCCGATCACCCATACTGGTTTTCTTCATTGGTGCTACGTTGCGCCTGTTTACCGGAATACTTCTACGTACGGACGTGGGGTCCATTGCAAATGCTGGTTCCAGCTCGAGTTGTTCCTTTAGTTTCTCCAACAATCCCCTTATTACTCTTTGCCTGGCGGCTAAGACCGCATGCCCTGGGTCCATCTCCAAATTCTGATCGGCCATATCCCTGGAAATCAAAGTACCCAACATTAGCATGATGATAGTTTTCGAGTATAGATCAAGGCTAGAACTCCAAGATACTTAAATAGAGTACCGCATTGTAGCTATGCCGCGGTATCATAGCCGCAATTACTTAACTCCACCCAAGTCGCCTAAGTACTAGAGATAACAAGAAGTTAGGTTTTCAAGTTTGACAATGCAAAGTAAGTTTGCATGTCGACATGATCTGGAAGAATGATTCAAGGACGGTAAAACGGTCAAAGTGGCAGGACATGTTTCCTAATCACGGGTATTCTGATTCGTGTATCGGGTGCGATACCCAACTACAAAGAATCAACCCAATTAACCTATGTCTCTGATACCATAAAACCATGTCACGCCCCGCTTCCCAGAGTACGCAAGATTTGGGCACGTGACATAGCCAACCATGCTACCTGTGGGTAGGAAGTATCCATCCACAGTCACATTACGGTTGTAAAGATATCAAGAACAAGATAAAAAGCTAATCTAATACATGTCCAAATCCATAATAACAAGAATCAATAAACAATAAGTGCGGAAGCTAATGATCCAATACAATGAATAAACAGTATGTCCCATAATGCGGGCTCACATCTGGAAATGAAATGACATAAATAAACTAAACTCTAAAGAACTCACAGTTCAGCCTGCTGGCTGAAGTACTCCTGCTCGGTCGACGACAAAGGTACGGAATCTGGGCCATGCAAAACCCAGACGTCAGCGCGTCATGATATCAAGTATATAACATAAACATGGTAATAAACAATGCAAGCATGAACATGAATAAAGCAGCAATAAGAAGTAATAAACGGGGTAATGTGCAGTAGTGACTAAACTGTCCTATCAGGTTTTCTACTCTATAGTCTTTGAAACCAATTGATGAATCGTCGATGTAACTCAATAGTATCCCGTGCGTGCCCGGGACCACGGTCATGATTCTCGGGGCTGAATCCGAGACGTGCCGCTAAGCAGTAAAAGGTAGTAGGATAGATGAGTGATGTCAGCATCAACACTCCGGAGCTGGCCAAGCCCGTAAGACTGATCAGAACAATGTATCGAACTGTTGAGTTACAAGTCGGTTTCACCTTTGATTTCCCCATACCCCCAAACTATGTATGTCAGTCAGGTATTCAGTAGTCAAGGACTAATGCCAACACAAGTCAAGTAAAGATAGGTCTGTCTGGATCGACAGCAGGAATGGTTAGGTTTGTCGGCATTAGGCATGAGATCAGGTAACAGGTCAGGTTACTTTCAACAGGTAGAGTCGATATGTACAGGGTGTTGTGTCCGGTGTATCAGTACATGTGTCAGGTGTATCAAGATCGGTCAATATGTAATGCAATCAGGTATATGATGGTAACAGGTATAGTAACAAATGATGAACAGTAGCAGGAAACAGTAAATAACACATATTATTCTATGTGAACACAGTGATATTTGTATTTTCATATTAATCCGGTTCACGCACCTTTGAGGTGCAATAGCCACAAGACGAAACAATATCGATAATATACGCAATGGAGTTACATGAATTTGAACTAAGCATAATAATTGTCTCATGAGTGATTTTAACAAAGGAAGTGGGGATGGTCTACTTGGTTTGATTAGTTAAGTATGAATTACTAGCAGACCGGTTAATACGAGCAATGATTTCATTGATTTAAAGTTACGGATAATTGTGACTAGCAATTCTAAGTTATAAAGGTATCGATGTTATGATAGTGGTGTGGTTATAGTATGATGATTAAGTTGTAGCATGTTAAAGCAAGTATTCGGATACTTGCCTCGGCGGTTCCGCAAACCGAAACACGGATGCGATGTCGGCAGAAACTGCGATATGGAAGCACGGGCCACGGATCGAGTCCCAACAGAAATCAACGGGATCACACGGACCAGGGGACTTCGCTGGAGCGTCGGGTTCGTCAGACGGCGCGGTCGGATTCCGGCAAAAAGTCAAAAGTAACGGAGTTAGCGACAACACTACGCATTCACGATACGGACCAGCGGGGGGGGGGGTGTTGTACCAAAAGGAAGGGAAAGAAACTTACAGGGAGACACCAGGGGGGTGACCACGGCGGGTTCGACGGCACTGGAACGCCGGCGAGGCAGCGACGGCGAAGACGGTGGCTGGAACAATCTTGAGTTCGCTGGAAAGGGGTGCTGCAGCGAGTGCGAGGGTGGTGGTCGCCTCT
The DNA here is from genome assembly GCA_030015575.1 of Agapanthus africanus. Taxonomy (NCBI): domain Eukaryota; kingdom Viridiplantae; phylum Streptophyta; class Magnoliopsida; order Asparagales; family Amaryllidaceae; genus Agapanthus; species Agapanthus africanus. Next base: position 534,983,520 of record JASDDO010000010.1, on the reverse strand, counting down.
GGTGGTCGAGAGGGAAGTGAGGTGGTCGGAGGTGGCGTCGACGAGGTCGCCGGCACGTTTCTCCGGCGAACAGCGGGGTAGGCGATGGGTTGGGGCTCGGGTTTACAGTTCCGGCGAGGGGAGGAGGGCAGCGACGACGAGGTCTCGACGAGGGGTGTGAGAGGGAGTCGTGGGAGGCGTCGACGGTCGGAGGCGACGTCGACGGCGACGTCTGCGAGGGTGGAGGCGAGGTCGGAGTTGGGTGCAGGCGCGGGTGTTGTCGGGAGAACAGGAGGAAGAGGGTAGGTGGGTGCGGTGGAGGTCGTGGTGGTGAGGGCGGCGACGGCGAGGTCTCGAGGAGGCCGGCGGTGGGATCGCGAGGCTAGGGTTAGGGTTTGCATGGGGTTCTCGTGGTCGCGTGGGTTAAAGGGAGGAGGCGGCTGATGCATGTGAATATATAGAGAAGAGAGAGAGAGAGAGGTTGAAGAGAGATTTGTGAGGATGAGAGAGAGAGACTGAGGGAAAGAGAGCGGGGCCCACGAGAAAGCAATCCCCCCTCGCGATTGGCTGAGGGTTAGGTAAATAAAAGATTTGAGGAGATAAAACAGTTGAGGAAATGTATATACGTATATATATATAGTTTTATAAATTAAATTGAAACGGGCCCTTTTTGGCGCGAAATGAAACATTTCCAAATCGCGCCCGGGTTGCGCCCAAATGTTCCAAATTCAAATTATAAGATTTTAAGCGGGTTCCAAATTTTGAAAATAGGTGCTTAATGATTAAAATGCATGCCCCCAAGTCGGACACTTGCACGCGCGCGTAGTCGCCCAAACTTGCCCGTTTAGCCAAACGGAACGGAATCTCGACACGCGGACGCTACCACGCGACTAGTGGCGACGAGTAGGCCAACATGGACATCTTAAATTTCATTTTAGGAGTTAAAATTTGTTATGTGCCAAAATGACTTAACCGGGTAAAATTTAGCAATAAACACCAGAAAATCAGGAAAATTGGAATGAGCAATAAAGTAACCCTCAACTAGTAATGTACATAGTATTATTGGGCTCGGGTGTTACATTTCCCCAAGACGGAGTGCCTGTGGTAGGACGTTTCTCCGAGACGGAGTGCCTGATGTAGGACGTTTCCCCGAGACGGAGTGCCTGTGGTAGGACGTTTCCCCGGCACGGAGTGTCTGATGTAGGACGTTTCCCCGAGACGGAGTGTCTGCTTGACATTTCCCCGGCACGGAGTGTCGTTGTTGGACATTTCCCTGATGCGGAGTGTCTGTGTTGGACGTTTCCCCGATGCAGAGTGTCGCTGGTTTGACGCAGAGGTCGATGTTGGAATTGGTTGGTTTGATTTGTTTGATTTGAGTTGACATCAGCATCGCTATACTGGAATATGGCACCAGGAGCGAATCATCATCTGTCTTTGAGAGGATTTGGGAATTGGTTTTCTGTCGGCATCTGCATTGCTGCACTGGAATAATGCCAGGAGCAACTCATCATGTGTCCCGGAAGGATTTGGGAAATGGTTTGTTTGGCATCTGCATTGCTGCACTGGAATAATGCCAGGAGCAACTCATCAGTGCCTCGAGAGGATTTGGATTTGGTTTGTTTGGCATCTGCATTGCTGCACTGGAATAATGCCAGGAGCAACTCATCATTTGCCCCAGAAGGATTTGGGAATTGGTTTTCTGTCGGCATCTGCATTACTGCACTGGAATAATGCCAGGAGCAACTCATCATTTGTCCTGAGAGGATTTGGGAATTGGTGGCTTAGGAGACAGGTTTAGATCCCTATCACCTAAGGCTTTTCAATTTTGTGAGCCGTAAGGGTCTCACAAAGCATTTTCTCCCTACGGGTCGTAAGGATCCCGTAGGTGTATTTTCTCCTTAGGAGTCATGGGGACTCCTGAGGGTGTTTTTCCTTTGTGAGTCGTAAGGATCCCACAAAGGTTTGTTGTCCTCATGTATCGTGAGGACACATGAGTGGATTTCCCCCATTCCCAGTTTAATGACTTAGAGGTCGACTGTTTCCAGTTTAGCGACTTAGAGGTCATCTGTTTCCAGTTTAACGACGTGGTGGTCATCTGTTTCTAGTTTAAAGACTTAGAGGTCTTCTGTTTCCAGTTTTAAAGACGTGGAGGTCATTTGTTTCCAGTTTAACGACTTAGAGTTCATCTATTTCCAGTTTAACGACTTAGAGGTCTACTGTTTCCAGTTTAACGACGTAGTGGTCATCTGTTTCTAGTTTAAAGACTTAGAGGTCTTCTGTTTCCAGTTTTAAAGACGTGGAGGTCATTTGTTTCCAGTTTAACGACTTAGAGGTCATCTGTTTCCAGTTTAACGACTTAGAGGTCTACTGTTTCCAGTTTAACGACGTAGTGGTCATCTGTTTCTAGTTTAAAGACTTAGAGGTCTTCTGTTTCCAGTTTAACGACGTAGAGATCATCTGTTTCTAGTTTAAAGACATAGAGGTCTTCTGTTTCCAGTTTAACGACGTAGAGGTCATCTGTTTCCAGTTTAATGACTTAGAGGTCTGCTGTTTCCAGTTTAACGATGTAGTGGTCATCTGTTTCTAGTTTAAAGACTTAGAGGTCTTCTGTTTCCAGTTTAACGACGTAGAAGTCATCTGTTTCAAGTTTAAAGACTTAGAGGTCTTCTGTTTCCAGTTTAACGACGTAGAGGTCATCTGTTTCTAGTTTAAAGACTTAGAGGTCTTCTGTTTCCAGTTTTAAAGACGTGGAGGTCATTTGTTTCCAGTTTAACGACTTAGCGGTCATCTGTTTCCAGTTTAACGACTTGGTGGTCATCTGTTTCCAGTTTAGAGACTTAGAGGTCTATTGGATTGATTTGGAATTTTGGGATAGGGCCGGCATCAGCGTTGTTAACACTGAAGCACATGGGCCATGACACATGAGTGGGTCTTCCCAACGGAGCATAATTCCAAAGGCGGAGGCCAACCGCGTAACTGGTGGTTGCGGTGGGGCATGGGTATGCTGAGGATTATTTGAGCCCGTGGATTATATACGGCAGTCAATTTGGGGACTAGCCGTAGGGCCTTTGAATTTTGGGAAACTGGATTTTTGTTTGGCGTCTGCATTGCTGCACTGGAATAATGCCAGGAGCAACTCATCATCCGCCCTTGTTTTGTTTTTTTGTTGTTTTTTTTGTTTTTGTTTTACCGCGATTGCTTTATCATTTCAGCTTTTATTATCGCGAAAATTGCGATTGCCCTATCATTTCGGCTTTTATTCGCGGTTGCCCAATCATTTCGGCTTTATTTTCATCTTTATTTTTACTCGCTGATTTTTATTGCGAGTTGCCCCATCATTTCGGCTTTCCTTTATTTTTTCTTTTATTTTCACATTTTTTTGTTTATTTGCATATATATACACATTTTTTTTTACATTCCCAGTTTAACGACTTAAAGGTCGATTGTTCCCAGTTTAATGACGTGGTGGTCAGCTGTTCCCAGTTTAACGACGTGGTGGTCCTTTTTTCTTATCCCAGCTCCGTGAACTTTGATCTTGGCGGAGCTGTGTTGATGACCTATCTCTGTGGCTTGCCGATACATCCGAGGATTGTAAGGTTTTTCCAAGCTTATATTGGTCCTCTGCCCAATCTTTGAAAATATAGCAGTCTTCGATGGTATGACCCACCACTCTATGATATGGGCAGTATATGGGATTGCCGGTCATGTTCATTTCATGTGGCCTCTTTGGAACAGGCAGTTGCAGACCGCTGTTCAGGGCGTCCATGAATATTTTGCGGACTTCATCCCTCCTGAAGGAGTATACCTTCTTCTTTCCCTCCTTTGGAGTAGGTGCCTTTACTGATGCTGGTCCTCGAGGCACATGTCTGGGAGGATTAGGTTCCCGAAAGGTTTCGGTCTCCATTTGCATGAAATCGGTGATCGTAGCTTGACTGTTTGCTAACACGCCTTTAGACAGTTCTATCTCTCCCATCTTGTATTGCCTTTCGACCCAATCTTTGAAGACGAAGCAGTCCTCAATGGCATGACCTATCACCCTGTGATAGGGACAATATTTTGGGTCGTCGGTCATATTCTCTTCTTGCGGTCTCTTTGATTCTGGCAGTTGTAGACCGTTTCTTAGGGCGTCCCTGAATATCTTGTGGACTTTTTCCCTTTTGAAGGAATAGATCTTTTCCAGCTTCTTTTTCAGAGGCGATTCCCTCCCGGCGTATATATCGGAGGGACTGGAGGCTGATTGCGGCCGTTTTTCGCGAAGGCGCTCCGCTTTTAGGTTGAAAGGGATATCAGTTGGCTGCCCCCGGGTATTAGTCCCTGGCTCATGAGCCAAAATTTGATTCTGCTGTAATTGCAATCGGGCGACTTGGGTCACGAGATCTGCCACGACGTTTGCCAGCTCGTCGACTTTGGAATAGACCTCGGCAATCATCTCATCCCTGTCCTGAAATTGCCTTTGAAGCCATTGGAATAATGCTTGTTCTGTAGTTCCGGCTATGAAAACCGGGTAATCTTTATTGCCTAAGCTCAATTCCATAGGAACCACGGGCTCTTCTGGCTTATCGGCCTGAGCGGGCTCTTCATCATTTAGATCGAGCCGATACTGGGTAGCGTCAACCATATCATCACCCTGGCTGTGAAGAAGAGGAGGGTTCGTTTCTTCATGTCCGGCCATGTAGACAGTGTGGATAACACACTCAGCCATTCTTTCATCACTGGCAGCTGGTTTCGCGGAGCGGTCCGGGCTTTGAAAATTCATAAATTTTTACATGGCCAGAGCCCTAGCCCTTTTGTTGGCTCTATATCTGAGCCGCTTCTGACTCAGCTTCTCTGCCTTGAGCGTCTGGCAGGCTTCTGCTCTTCGGGAAGCCGCCGCAGGCCGAGATGGGGAGGCTTGAGAAGACACCCAATCGAGCAGTGGTCAAGGGCACCGCTGGAGCTTGCTCGGGATGCCTTGTTTCTTTGCTGGTGTTGATGGCCTTGCCCCCAGCTGGGGCCGAGGAAAGTTGTTCAAACACCGACTTGCGTTTGAGTTGGGGCGCCTTCGAGACCACCACATTTGGCCTCTTCCCCTTTGAGACCGGTTTGTCTTTTACCGGAGCTTGAGGAGCTGGGACGGCGTTAGCTGACACAAACATGATAGAGCCAAATGGTAGCGGCTCTTCCTCCCATTGTCGCCCGAGACTTGCCGGGAGGACCGTCCTGGAGTCTATCTTCATTGTGTAGGAGACGGAAGCTGTGTCGAGGGCTGAGCTGATCCTTGGAGACATCGTTGAGAAGTGATTGCTTGGAAAACCTGCATGAAAGAGCATTATTTTAGTATAAATATAGATATCTATATTGATTGAGTTCGCATGAACGCTTAACCCGAAATATGGGAGGAGAGATAGGTCCCACCGGGCGTGCCAGAATCTGTAGGGTGTTTTTCGTCACCCAATTGAGATGGGAATACGCGCGCGCTTGTCAGGCGTACTACTACAGATTCCCCCTACCCAGGGTAGGCCGGGGTTTATTGATTGTGGGGATCCGAATCTCTGGCAGCCGCGGACTAAGCTGCCGTTAATTACCCCTCGCCTTTGGAGCGAGGGAACCTCCGATTGACGGGTTAAACTGGTCATGCGAACTCAATGTGCAGTGTGCGTGTGTTGTGTTTTGAAAGGGGGGTTTTAGAGGTCTTCTGTTTCCAGTTTAACTCAATGTGCAGTGTGCGTGTGCGTGTGTGTGCACATATGTATGCATATGTGTGTGTATATATATATATGTATATATGTATATATATATATATAAAGGAAAGAGGGGGAAAAGGCATCCAAAGGATGCGTGGGGCAGCACCTTGGGCACTGTGCGCCTAGGTGCTGTGCGCTCAGGCGCTAGAGTGCCACGTGTCGGCACGTAGGCGCTCTGCGCTTGAGCGCTGGGCGCAAGTACGCCACGTGTTGGCACGGGGGCGATTTGCGCTTGAGCGCAAGCGCGCCACATGTCGGCACCGGGGCGACTTGCGCTCGAGCGCTTGCGCTAGAGCGCAAGCGCGCCACGTGTCGGCACGCGGGCGCTCTGCGCTTGAGCGCCTGCGAGAAAAAGAGGCTTTTAGCCTAAAAATGATTTCTCGAAAGAGAAATCAGAGAGGAGTTGGACTCCTGAGTGTGTTTTTGGGGTTAATGGAAGGGGTTCTTCTTCTTCCTCCTCTGTTAGCTGGATCTTGAAGATCAAGAGATGTGAGATCTCAAAATCTCTCCTTTTTGAGATCTGATGACAGATCCAAGTTCCCCTTTGTGGGTTTTGTGGTGGAAAACTGCTTTGTTTTTTAAAAGGAAGAGTAAAACTCTTGATTTAATTCAAAAGAAAGAAGAAGGTTTGAGACCTTCAGAAAGGGGAAAGAGATACAAACCCTAGTTTTTTTTGTGAGAATGAAAAGTTGTCCTTTTTTTATTCATCATGTTGCCTTATATAGGCTTACATATTTACATATAGCCCCTTGGGCTTTACAAAAATGGCATTTTAGCCATCCCATGGCTCATGTGCCATTTCATTTTTGCACATAAGCCATGGGCTTACAAAATATTGGCTTTATGCCCATTTTGTTTACATTCATGCATAAACAATTACATAAAAATTATTTATTACATGATTTTGTTGTTGGCACGGGAAGGCTGGCCGCGGGCTCGACTTGGGCATGGGCCCGCTTGACCTGGGCTTGGGCCCACCTGGCTTGGGGTTGACTTTGATTTTGACTTGGTCAACCGGGGTGTAAATTTTTACCCCAACAGTGGTGGCCCATGCAGGCCATCTTGTGTACTAAAATGAAACCGTTAACCGACTTATTATATTTGTGAATCTCATCCATCTATACCGATATCATAGTTTTCCTATGTCCTTTGTCCCTTCCTTGACATTCTGTACCCTGACCATGACCTTCTCTTCTGGTCATGGCAAATCTTTCCAACGAGGATGACATGTCCGATATTACTTTTGAAGCTACAACTAGAGATTCAGACGACGAATTCGTAGACTCTCAGGCGGTTATTTCCGACAGTGACTCGGAAGACGAAGAAGTCGATGCTGCAACTACGGAGCCTATGATGGCCAATGACTCCGAAGACGAAGAAAAAGATACCATGGAAGGGGAGCATATAGAGGAGGGGCCAGAAAAAGAGGCTATTACGGCGGAAGGGAATCCTATGGAATATGATCCGGATGAGGATGTCCCTGCAAAAGAACAAAACCCTATAAAGGTGGAATCAGAGAACGGGGCTCCTGCCGAAAATGAGTCGAAGGACGAAGTTTCGAGTGAGGAGGAACTCAAAGCCGAAAAAACTCAGGCAGTTGTCCTCACAAGGCACCGTAGGAATGGCCGTACCTTTCTTAGTGCGAGGACCTATCACCACTTGTTGAACTCCCATAATCGAGACTAATAAGTCTTTTCCTTTCCTTTGGCCGAATAAAACGATGTAAGAACATTAAAGGCATGTCCTTACTTTTCGGTTGTACTCTCCATATTGAAGTCGGATAATAAAATCTTAGTTTCGAGAAAAAATCTCTCTTGTGTCTCTTGCTCTTCTTATTAGTCTCTCTCTTGCATTGATTGTTGTTCTTCCATGCAAACTATTATCTTGTATCATCCCTCAGCCTGTTTGTAACCTAACCTATTCTGATCATCAATGGCCGGACGACACCATCACCGCAACCAAAGGGGAAGCGGAGACAATGAAGCCACTGCTCAACACGCAGCAATACTACAAATGATGCAAGGACTACTGGAGCAGCAGCAGCAGCAGACAGCTGCCCTTCATCAGGAGCTACGAGAAAGTAGGCAGCAACAAGCAGAGATATTAAGTAAGGCACTAACCCCAGTTTCTTAAGGTTCGGCGGGAGTGAAGCAGTTCAGATCACCCCACCTTAAGACTTTTTCGGGGAAGGAAACTCCCTTAAAAGCTGAGGAATGGCTCAAGGGAACAATCAACGACCTCGGTGCAGCCCAAATTCCGAAGGACGCGTGGGTGAACATTGCCAAACTACAACTCATTGATAATGCCCGGAATGCTTACATCCTTCATGAATTTGAAAATTCACTCAACCTTAGTCGAACGGATCAAGACAGCTCAAATGGAGGACCCGAGGTTATGAAGGATCAGAGAACAAGTGGACGCAAATCTGCGGACGGACTTCATCCTCCACGAAGATGGTTCTTTGAGATATGGATGCAGAGTCCGTGTACCTAAGGGGGAGATGAGAGAGGAATTATTAAAAGAGGCACATAGTTCTCCATACTCTGTTCATCCGGGAGGAACAAAGATGTACAAGGACCTCAGGCAAAACTATTGATGGCATGGGATGAAGCGGGAGATAGCCAAGAGTACATCCAAATGTCTTGTTTGCTAACAAGTAAAAGCCGAACACCACAGGACGGCAGGTCTATTACAGCCGTTACCAATACCCGAATGGAAATGGCAAAACATTACTATGGATTTTGTGACCGCACTCCCTCGCAGCTCTGAGGGAAACGATGTTGTATGGGTGATTGTGGACCGACTCACCAAGTCGGCGCATTTCATTCCTTTTCGAGTGGGTCAATCAACCGAAAGCCTTGCAAAAAGGTATATGGAGGAGATTGTCAGATTGCACGGCGTACCGATTTGCATCGTGTCCGACTGAGATACACATTTCAGATCTCAGTTTTGGCAAAGACTACAAGAGAGTCTGGGCACGAGTCTGAGTTTCAGTACCGCCTACCATCCTCAGACCGATGGCCACTCAGAAAGGGTTATTCAAATTCTCGAAGACATGCTCCAGGCCTGTATGTTGGATTTTAAAGGATCTTAGGAAGATCACCTACACTTGATAGAGTTTGCTTACAACAATAGCTACCAGTCTAGTATCGACATGGCGCCTTTCGCCGCTTTGTATGGACGAAAGTGTAGGTCACTGTTAAGTTGGGACGATGTTGGGGATCGAGAACTTCTAGACCCTGAGATGATTGTCGAGACAGTGGAGGTGATAAGAACCATCAGAGAACAATTACGCATAGCACAAGATCGGCAGAAGCATTGGGCAGATACGAAGAGAAGGCCACTAGAGTTCCAACCAGGAGAACACGTGTTTCTGAAGATTTCTCCTAACCGGGGAGTGATACGTTTTGGGAAACGTGGGAAACTCAGCCCTCGGTTCATAGGTCCCTTCGATATTCTCGAACGAGTTGGAGAGGTTGCGTATCGTCTAGCCTTGCCCCCTTCTCTGGAAGGCGTACGCAACGTTTTTCATATCTCTCAATTGAGGAAATATGTCAGCAACCCCAGTCACGTTTTGGATCATTCTGAAATCACCGTAGGGACTGACCTAACCTATGAACAGCAACCGGTGGAGATCCTAGATCGGAAGGAAAAGATTTTGAGAGACAGATGAGGAAGGATGACCGTTTGTCTGGCATTAAGCAACCAGCCAATCAAATGCTTGGAGGATTTTCTTCCAGATCCAACGGGAAACAACAAGCTAAGAGGCCAGCAGGACCAACTATCTTCGGAAAACTAGCTGTTATATGCAACCATTGCGGTAGAGCCGGACACTTCATGAGAGGCTGTTGCATTGTGAATAAACTTTGCATAGTCTGTGGGTCTCCGGATCATTCCATTGGGGACTGTCCTCAGAGAGGGAGACAATCAGGCCCCATCAACAAACCGGCTAGCTATGTGGCACCAACACAGGGAAACCGGCCACTTTCTGCCACTAAACCAACCGGTCAAGGGGCATCACCAAATGGACCACTCTTGTCATCACAGGAGCGTGTTTTTTCAACAAGCGCAGAGGAATGGACCCAAAAGCCAGACTTTCACCATGACAGCCGAGAAGGCTGATACCACGTGGCAAGACAGCAGAGATACTCTTTTCTTTTTTTCCAGCCTTTCTTTCAATACCATTCTTATTTATCTTTCGATGCAAATCTTAGTTGGGCTCACCATAATTCCTCCAGTTTTCGTAATTTCGACTAGTTGCCTTTATGTTATATCTCGCAAGTTTTCCATCAATTCACAACCTCTCTTCAACTTTGAAACTTTTCTATCTGGAAACAACTACTGATTTTACATTTCCAATTCCTTATACCTAAACCCTTCAGAGACTTTACATGCATCAAGTGATACACCAACTCGCGGGAGCGACACATGCAGCAAAGAGGATTCCTGACAGCGTTACAGATTTTCGTGCCTAGTAGTGGCTACTCTTTTGAAAATTTCAAATATGAAATTATTCTAAGGAGGGTAGATCGTAACTATCACAACCATTCTTGCAATTCTTAGCAAACCCAAAAGTTTTAAACATCCACAACGATTTTTTGGAGAAGGGACTTGATGATGTGATGTATCAGCGCGGCGATATAGTCGCATATGCGTCAAGACAACTAACGACTTGTGAACGCAACTATCATGTTCATATTTAGAACTGGCGATGGTAATTTTCATCTTGAAGATATAGAAACACTACTCTAAGGAGAACATGGGAACACGGATGGTTGAAACACATGAAGCGGATGAGAGAGGTCAAGTTTTATATGGGAGAAGTACAGATCGATTGGGATGACCCTGAAGATGGAGAATTGTAAGATTGACATAATTGTAGTGTGGAGATGGTGATATAATGCAGCGAGCTCGGAAAACTCAGCCCACGACTCATTGGCTGTTTAACATCTTGGAAGGAGACGGTGGGTTTGTGTACAGCCTACTTTTGCTACTTTCATTGGAGGGTATGCTGGCAACCCTAGCCATACTTTTGATCGTTCCGAGGTCACGAAAAGGTTAGCATAACCTACGAGCAGCAACCGGTCGGAATACTAGAAGGATAAAACCTTGAGCGACAAGACAATCTAGCTAGGTAGAGCTATATGAAGAAAGAACTACTAGGCAGACATACACGGAAGCGAGGAAACGGGACGAGAGAGCGAGACCCAAAATATTTAACCGCGATAATCCCTTCTTAGTGATTTTTTCTTGACCTACCTTCTGAAATTTCGAGGACGAAATTATTTTAAGGAGGATGGATTGTAACGACCGTGATTTCTAATACCTAATAAAATATATTTAAATTCTAGTATCAAATAATTATTTACGTGTTTCTTTGATAGAATAATATTTTTTGTAATATTAATAATTTTCAGAGCAGTGAAATATGATTTAGGGAATTTTATAAAATCTATTTATTGTTTTCCTAGACTTAAGATGTTTTAATAAAATTTTATAATGCCTTAAAATAATATGCATATTTTTATTATCAATTAAAATAATTAATTCGTAATTAAAAATATTTTAAAGGATAAACTAGATTTTAAATAATTATAATAACTAGCTAACAACATAGAAATGGATATATTAATCGTTTTTAGCCCAAAATTATTTTTATACTAAAGATAACAATAAAATATATTTTCTGAAATTTTTCCATAATTTTCCAGTATTTTTAACTATTTTTAACAATTTTTCTAAACCAAATTCAGATTTTAAAATAATAAACAGATTATTATTTTATATATCAAATATATATATATATATATATATATATATATATATATATTAAATCCCTTTGATCTGGACCGTTGGATACAAGATCCAACGGCCCAGAACCCACCGATGCGCCCATGTGGTGGGGACCACGCGAAAACGCGTGATTCCCCCACGCGTGACGCGTGGCATCTTGGCGGCGGCTCATGAGCCGTTGGATGCAGATCTAACGGCCACGAAGCAAGGCGGCGGCGGCTAATCATCAGCGGTGATTCGTAAATCATTGGCAGCACGGATTTTGATGGAAATTTAACGGAAATATTGGATTTTATGGTTGGTGAAAAAACGCTATAAATAGGCACTTCAAACACTGATTTCTCACACCTCAGAACTCCAAAAATTCTGAAAAAAGTACCAGTGCCTTCGTATCGACGACGCCGACGCTACGGCTCCACCCAATTGCCGAGGAAAAATCGGGACGCGGAGCTATTGAGGATTTTGTACACGCCTACGTTTTCAACCCTTCGGCATCCGACTCAAACAAAAGGTAGGATCCGCCACTCTCCCCTCTTTCTTTCGCCTTCTTCTTTTCTCAATAACCTAGTTCCAACTTCTAATCATCAACCCCCTATTTAAAATGTTGTTATAATATTCGTGCATGCCTATTCCTTGTACCCTCAATAATGATAATGTTAACTCATGTTTTAAAACGGTGTTTAATTTTCTCTGTACACAAAAATATATTGCACTCTCATACTACCTGGAAACTGATATGCTTAATATCATAACCCATGAATGGTCAATTCACCTCTGACATACCCACACTTACCCATACTATCAAAATGATCTCGAAATAGGTTACTTCCACAAAATACCCTCGTTTAATTAAAATATTATATTTGTTTAAAATAACCATAAGAAATAAGATATGTGAAATAAATATTTTAGATACGACATACATATATTTTACTTACACTTTTTCATCAACTAATATAATATTTAATCCCCTTCAACCTTTTTAAAGAAGAAAATACTAAATTTTAAATAACGGCTTATGGTTTTTCCAAAACGAACGTATTTTCTAAAACGTTACCCCGAATCTAAAACACTATAATTTCATAAAATTATTAATTTCATTTAAATATCTCGACCTTTATTGAAGGGTCATTTTCCATAAGGACCATAATCCGTATAACGATATCTTTTCAAAAGGAATATTTAGTACCTTATTAAAAGGAAATTTTCAAATAACCTCAATCTAGGACAAAGGAAATGTTGTAGGCATCGGTCGTTTATCTAAACCAGACTTTGTGGTGCCTAGGCTAGACAAGTGGGAAAGGTAATTTTAAAAGACCCGTCTCACGATAATTCATGAGCGGATCTCTCCTTTCCTTACTTGTGCTTACCTGGCCACAATTGGCGGTGAAGAGGCGATTTGAGGATCTTACAACTTGCCCTTTTGAAAAAGTCTAGTTTTTCAAATAAAAAACCTCTTGCAACTTGTCCTTATAAAAATATCTTGCAAAAGATTTTCAAATAAACACCACAAACTTTTATCGAAAGAATATTTTTCCGAAAAACATTATGTTTTTTTTCTTTCAAAATAATAAATATCCCAAATCTCATGGTTTTTCTTAGAAGCGATAAAAGATAATTAAACACTATTAATGTTTTTACTAAGCATTACCTAAAATGACATGAAGTACTTTACGAACTTTAGAAAATAAAACGAGTGGTTGTGGAATGTCATATTAAACGAGATCAATACTTTTTAAATTTCCAGTTTATGACAACATGACATATACAAAACATGATACGGTTAGGGTTAGAATGCGCGGACCTAGATATGGAATATTTAATATGAAGATCCCGATATTCCGGGTGAACAGTCCAAAGTGTGGACGACTATACAAATATAAAGATCCCGATATTCCGGGTGAACAGTCCAAAGTGTGGACGACTATACAAATATGAAGATCCCGATATTCCGGATGAATAGTCCAAAATGTGGACGACTATACAATGTGGAAATTCCATGCCTAGAGGTATACGCACTAACTCTAATTCGTCAAAACCTTTATACTGAACTAGGGGGATGGGTGGTTTGATTAGGCAAGGAGATTCGGAACTCGGATTCCCCTACTACTCGATCATAATCTCGGGAAGTGAAACGGTACATTTCACTTCCCCAGTTGTTGTTCCGTGGCCACAACGGAATAATCGCGAGTATCCGGACCCTTGTTTAACAAACTAAAACGTTTACAATATCTATTGATACTCAACACTAAACCCACATCATGTGATATACCTACCTGTTACCTTATCTACCTTTCTTCATGAGACACGAGTTATTCAGTATCTTGGATGTGGATATTTTACCAGTTTAAACTTGTTGTTTATTATGAAACTGAAGGGTGGTAATACCTGTGCACTTGAGTGATATTCACGCTAGACAAAACTCCATCGTAGTCATGGGACACCTTTCGGGGATGTTCACGCTACCATATTGATTGCCATCCCAGGCACGAGCACCAGCTCATACTGCTTCCAGCTAGTCATGGGATACCTCAAGGATACGAGTATGTTCACCAGTCAGTTCCATCCATACACACCTTGTTTAACCTGATCTAACTCTTAGACTGAATATCCGTTTGACTTGATTTGAACCTTTACCAAACATATACCTCATACAACCTACTCATATTCATATATCTAATTTGTATTTAACCTCATACCTTTATACACATTTACATCATATTCATTATATACACCTGTTCGTTTCTATACCTTTACTTTCTTATGAGGCAATCCTACCCGAGTATAACTCGCTGGCGGACCTTCCTTTTCTTCCTCTATCTTTGGAATGTCCGTCAGATAAGAATGAGTATTATAGCGAAGATCAAGATGTGAAGCCAACTTATGAAGATTATGCACACTGGACGATGGAAAATTAGTCATATTTAATTTTTGTTGTTGCCCACACGTTTAGGGCTTTTGTTTTCTCCTCAATGTAATTAAACTACTTAGTTTATTTTACTCTTTCTTTTGGAATGTAATAAAGTTTGGTTAATGGAAATAAATGCCTTTCGCTTTTATTATTTTTGTTTTGGTACACATCCTGCATGTTAAATATTCATACGCTTAACGTAACTGTATTGAATAGACCACCTTCAATACAGTTAGGTTGCGAACCATGCCACGTCATCCTTCTCCTTCTTTTGGGAAGCGGGGCGTGACAGGACAAATCTATCGGTTATCATACGATTGAATCTTCTCGTCACATAGACTATACAACGGTTGTTAGTATCGAGCTATACCATCCGATATTTAACAACCTTCGTATAGTTCTATGTCACGACGAACATGGAACGTATGTTAACCGATAGACGGGGACTAAGTGACGCTTTTAGTTTCATATATGAGTATCGATGAGAATATGAAAGTTTCATATTATCATCGAGTATCATATATTGGTTTTAACTTGAATATCTTGAATCACTCTCTAATGATGCGTTTGTTGTGTATTCTTGTTGTATGTGTGTGTTTCGGCTGTCGGGGGTAAGGGTTCTATCCCATTAAGAATGTATAGAGCGAACACCCATTCGCTTGTGCTTTCAACCGTTTCGAGTAAATTTCAACAGCACCTCCCCGCTATTCTCCGAGTACACTGTAATAGAATAGATAATTATTTCAAAGCTGTGAAACAACATTGAAATGAACATCTAATCTATCTTTATACACAGAGAACCAGCGCAAAGGTACCGACGAAATATCTCGAAACGGATGAAAACACAAGTGAATGAAGGTTTTTGCTTTATACATTCCTAACTTGTCCACACGGGACAAATCTATCGGTTATCATACGATTGAATCTTCTCGTCACATAGACTATATGACGGTTGTTAGTATCGAGCTATACCGTCCGATATTTAACAACCTTCGTATAGTTCTATGTTACGACGAATATCGAACGTATGTTAACTGATAGACGGGGACTAAGTGGCGCTTTTAGTTTCATATATGAGTATCGATGAGAATATGAAAGTTTCATATTATCATCGAGTATCATATATTAGTTTTAACTTGAACATCTTGAATCACTATCTAATGATGCGTTTGTTGTGTATCCTTGTTGTATGTGTGTGTTTCGGCTGTCGGGGGTAAGGTTTCTATCAGTTATCATACGATTGAATCTTCTCGTCACATAAACTATACGAAGTATTTAAATAAAATATAAAGTAACTGATATAACATGATTTTAAACTTATGAAATAATACTTGCTTAGTTACTTGCAAATTGCAAATTGCAACTTGAGAATAAGATATATGAAGAATTGAGCATTAAAGAACTAAGATGCATTAGACTTGAGATTGAGATACATACCTTCAACATAGAAAAGAAATCAATAAACAAGATGAATATAATATAAATTCAAGTTGAAAGAATATATATTCTCCTTTCAAATGCAATTAAGTCTCAATGATGCTGAAGATGTTACCAGAAAAACAAAAATTAGGAGACAGAATCAAGTCTCGATGCTAAAAAGAACAAGTTTAAGGGTCAACAGAGCCCTAAATTTTTTTTTAAGGATTGTTAATTGATGACTACTTGTTTTTGGAATGTGAGAGGAATCGCTTTGATATAGAAAAACAGAGAAGTTCAAATTTTCTGTATTATGGAGCCTATGGTGGACTTCTCAAAAGCAAAATATATTGCTCAATTTACAGGCTTTGCACAAATTTGGGGGAATTTGTCTAATAAGATTTGGATTTTTGTTGAATCTACTGTTCAGGCTGATATTATGAAATCTTCAGATCAATGCCTTGCAATGAAAATTGTTCACAATAATACGTTTTGATGGAAAATTTTATATAACTGCTTGGGACATTATTCATTGTGATATTCAGGAAGCTGTTCAATACTTTTTCGGATATGGTTTAGTCCCAAAATCTGTGAATTCAACTGTTATTTGTCTGATACCAAAAAATAACAATTGTACTAGAATAAGAGATTTCAGACCTGTCAGCCTCCGCAACTTCTTGTACAAAATTTTCACAAAAATTTCTGTCCAGCAGGATTGCAAGTATTCTACCAAACATTATCTCTAAAGAGCATGGTGCTTTTGTTAAAAGGAGAGAAATTCCTGAAAATATTGCTTTAGCTCAGGAACTTAAGACATTGCAGAAAAGTCAAGGGGGCATAATGTTATCCTCAAATTGGACATGGAGAAAGCTTTTGATAGAATGGAACGGGCTTTCATTTTCCAGGTTATGAAGTCTTTTGGCTTCTCAGACCAGTTCATTGCCTTGGTTAGAGGATGCTTGGCTACACAACACTTCTCTATATCCTATTCTTTTGATTGTCATGACCCTAACCCTAACCCTAACCCCAGCCACAGACCCAGCCCCAGCCGAACCCCAACCCTAACCCTAACCCCAACCCCAACCCCAACCGCAATCCCAGCCGAACCCCAACCCCAACCGCAACCCCAGCCCCAACCGCAACCCAACCCTAACCCTAACCCTAACGCTTACCTCAACCGATGCCTAACCCTAACCCTCATCGGTACCCAAACCCTGAACCCTAGCCCTAAAATAATCAAAAATTTGTTTAATTGAAGATTTAATTACTAACCTGTGCGGTGGAGGAGAAAATCGAACGGTGGTAGACAATTGACGCAATCGGCGACGAGGAAGAACGGCGACGAGATCAGAAACGAGATCGGGAACGAGATCGGCGACGAAAGAGAGAGAACGGCGACGAGATCGGCGAGATTGGCGACGCGGCGACGAGATTTGGGGATTTTGGGAGTTTCGCGCGTGAGAGGAGATAATCAGCGTAGGGAAATTATGTGCCTTTTTTATTAAATCCCCATTTAGATGCCCCTATGGATTAGTCCGTAGGTCCTTGGTTTGTGGCTCCTTAGGGGAAAACAACAAATTACGATTTAATATTTTTAAATTAAACGTCTGGGACCGTAGGGGCAACCGTCTGGCCCTACAGACTAATCCGTAGGGCCAAAATAAATCTGTCCCTACGGATTTCATTATCCGTAGGGGCAACCCCCTATTTTAGTAGTGCCAGCATCGTCGACTCTAGAAAGTCGTCTATGGTCGGGCAAGACAACGTACAAACGTATGATCGAATGATACCAAGTCATGTACTCCTCGCGGCGGGCTGGATCGTATAGCAGGGTGTCTCGAATAACGCGAGCAGCTCGCTCCACGTCCCACTGATGTACGTGATTACGATGCACTAGTCTCCAGTCCTCAGTGGCTCTGTCTCACCCATCAATCCTGTGCAGAGCACGATCATATAATCACTCGCGAGGGATGGCCTGGTGCAGGCCGAACTGGCGCATCATCCTGTCCGGGTAATACTCCTCGACGATAGCAAAGTGGATGAGTGGCGCCATGGTCAACCATATCTCATGATGAACTGAGCACAGGAGTGGTAGGGATGCAACTACATTCCCTCTGTAAGGACGCCATGATATGATCTTGTCCCGGAGTGTGTTCAGCTCATCCCTGTAGTAATCGAGGCACTGGAATGGGTTCCCCGTCCATGTATGTGCACCTGCCCAATATACCCGAGTGGGGACCTCCGCTCCTCAGGACCAGTCTGGACCCATCTATCTGTAACATGTGATATACCAAGTCGCCCGAGATGCAATCTCTCCCAAGCCTAAAGCTGTAAGAACACAGAATATCCAATCATCTGTGTTCCACCCAGCGACGCTCGACATAACCCGCGATATAAGTAAGCAAGAACCGCGCCGCCCAAGCTGTATGCTCCTGCATCCGCAGCAGTCAGATGTGTAAGCAAATGTAAATACCAGAGCGATACCATGTCTCCGGCGGAGGATGGAAATACGAGACCCTTAAAGAGTGTCAGAATATAAGCTCTCGCATAACACTCGATCTGATGCTCTGACGAATCCTGGGTGATAGTGTCGAGAAATTGCGCACGCAACCAGGTAAACCATATGCGTGAACCCTGAATCACACCATCTGCTGGTACGACACCTAAATACTCCGCTACCAAGGCTGACCAATCATGTCGTGCCGTACCGGCCACTGCTCTGCCCTCATCTGGGAGTTATAGTATCATGCCGATGTCTTGCATTGTAGTCGTCATCTCACCACCTAGTAGATGGAAAGTAAGTGTCTTTGGCCTCCAACGCTCTCTCAATACCGTCAGGAGGGCAGGGTCTAGATGAATACTCCCAATGAGACTAACGCCATATAATCCGACCTCTACTAATAACGGGTGTATCTGATTTATCATAGGCAGGTACTTATGCGAACGGAAAATAATGTTTGAAACTATCGTACCTGCCTAAACAGCCTCTGATCTATGATGCCTTTGTAGCGCCAGGACTGTCCGATCAACAGGGCCCGTGTGCATCTCATGTGACCTACTGTATACCTGATCTGTGGGTTGATCCCTACCATGATCACGAACAGGAGCTCAACGACCACCTATAGGAGCCCCACCAACAGCAGGAGCTCCACGTCCTCCGCGACTGCCTCGACCACCAACAGCTCCACCAACAGGAGCTCCGACACCACGCATCCATGGAGGCATCAGTGCGACGGACCTGAAAAACTATATCAACGATTATCAATATTTGCATGGAAAATTTATAATGAACATATAAAAAAAATATCAACGAATAGCATTCTATATGGGTTAACTGTATAAATGCATGCTTCACCGCGTTGTGGGCACCGACGCATGTCGTGCCGCTCATGATGAAAAATATTGCATCGTACACTCGATGTTCTATCCTGCCTCGCATCCATGTCATTGCGAATCCGTGACGACCTAGGCTGACCTTTTTTATTTCTTCGTAAAAACGTGTCAGGGATAATAAGTGGACCCTAATAAGGAATCCGGTAATTTTTGTCGGGAATCGGAAAGAAATTGGGTGCCCAGGTGAATGCCAAGTAATTTGATGAATAATGTACATCGACGTAGGCACGATAGTCCAATACCCGTGATGCGCAATCTGCCATAACATGTGTGCAAGGAAGGTGGTGAAGTTGCATTTTCCCATTTGAGCACATTGGCTGGTTAGTAAGATTAACAATCTTGGTCCTGCCACATCTGACTCGGCCACCTACTTGCCGCGTTCCGGTCTTAACTGAAAATAATTCCGGTTGATCATGAAACATTGTCATCTCATGGCAGTTTGCTTTGGCTCGCCGGTTGTTTAGAATTTTGCTTGAAATCTCGGAGGCAGCATTTGCCCATCATCAACGTACTGTTGAGCCACACACCTTCTCTTGGTGAAATAGGTATTTAACCGGTAGAATGTAAATTGCACAATTGCCGTGACCGGCAAACTACGAACCCCCTTCAATACAGAGTTGAATATCTCCGATAAATTTTTAGTCATCATGCCATATCGCCGGCCTTCATCAAATGCAAGAGCACACTTTTCATGAGGTTCTTTGTCAAGCTAACCAACCATTTTTTGGTTTACATCTGTAATCCTATTAACTCCCTTTTCAGATTTTCTTATTTGATTCTCCGTGGCGACGGTCTTCAGTTTACGCATCATCCGCATATTGTCAAACTTTGTGTAAAAGTTGGCTGCATAGTGTCGCATACAGATTCGGTGGTAAGCAGGTGGCTAGTCCATCCGAGATGTGGATCTTTCATCGTGTTCAAAATCCCAGCGTGACGATCAGATATGACACAAAGCCCTACAGTTTGTTACGAATACTCGTATACAGTTTATAAACCAACTCCGACAGTCCGTGTTCTGTAGGGTTCCTAGGCACACTCAAGAGGTTCCACAAGGTATCAACCATGCCAAATTCAAAATTTAGGTGCCAAGAAACCCTAATATAGATCGTTAACTAGAAATTAGGCGAAACAACAAGCTAGTAAACTGCTTTACTAATAAGTGAATGGAAATACAACTTTTGTAGATCCGGTCCACCACTTCTTTAGCTCCTAAATGACGTCCCTCCGCTGCGATCATCGGGATCCCAGACTCTAGCGTCGGTTTCATCGGAGAAATGAGCGGGCTAGGTCGTTGACTTCGGTGCCGAAGATGATCTACGTCGAGGCGACTCAAACTCAAGCTCCACCTTCACTAGGTCATGAAACTTGTGAAGATAACACACTCTACTACATGGCAAGTGGTAGAGGATGAAGAAATAGGAAGTGGGTTCACTTTGGATTTGGATTTCTCACTTGGAATCATCACTTGGGATTTTCTAGTGAGCTTTTTTCAACTCATGAAGAAGATGATGAAGAAGAAGGAAAAAGAATTATGTGATAATAGAAAATCCAAGTGATTCTTATCATTTAGCAACCATGGGTGAGTGTAACAAGTGTAGAGAATAAACTAGGGTTTAGTTAAATGGTTAGATTAAGGATAAAAACAAAATGGCTAAGACTTTGTCAAAAGTATCATGAAGCTTCTAGTGTAAAACAAAGAAAGCCACCCATTTTGTTTTTGCCAAAAGGAATAAATAAATAAATAAATAAAAACCCTAACCATTTACCTAAACATGGTTTAAATCAAACAAACACCCAAGTTTGCATGTATCATCAAACATGATACAATCAAGTGCACAAAAAATATATCATATATACAATGAGCACAATCTAGTGAGAAAATAATCTTAAGTGAACCAATACTAGTTAATGTAAAGTAATATATCAAATATATAATTATACATTAAATCACTAAATCAACACTTGATTTAATGATCCGGTCATACTCCATATAACCGACTAATATCAAGTGTATCAATGTATCGAATCAACGCTTGATTCGGTAACCCGGCTATATCTCATATAACCGTCCAATGATACATATCGCGAGAATAGAATACAGTATCACATACTGGTATTATTCTCGATCCCGCACATATCTCATATGCGCTCCTATTTCGTTTCGCTTGAGCCAGGAAACCTCTGTGTAGGACTCTAAAGACTCGTCAATACGCCAGCAGTAGGTGATGATCATATCAAACACCCACAAGCCGCAAGCGGTCTGCTAAACGTAACGGCCACTCGGGTATCGAGCGATCAGAAGATCAACGAGCAAGCCCGCTCACACTCCTGTGAATCCAACCAGTAACACTTACCGTACAGTCCGGTCTCGTCGTCTGATATGTCGCATATCTCGCCTAGGGGTGGTAAACGTCAGACCCCAATAGCTCGATAAGTCGTGTCGATATGAGGTCTATAACAGTTCGAGAAACTACTAGTAACACTTACCAGTAAATCTCAGCAACCCTGGCCAGGGATTTCCGGTTATAGCCAATCGAACACAGCGCAACACAACTCCCTATACCGGGAGAGACGAATCCCCTTCTATCGCTCATTGCCTCCATGTGATTCGGGACTGTACCCAAAAACCACCGTTTTGCACGCCCTCTTGGACGTGGTAAGGTGGAAATCAAAGCACAGTGGGAATCACATAAGACTCTATGACGATCTCGGGTTTACAGACTAACCTGTACCAGTGTCACCAGAGAACTGCCATCTGACGTAAGGTATACTACCATCTGGGAGTTCTCGGCGAGTCCGTCCAGTGTACCCAGTCTCCACTGAGCACCCGTATATCATCTCTGATGTCAAACACCAATGGATATGGGATCATCCATCGCCCATCTGTATGGGTCGAGAAGGTATACGCTAGTCTACTCTGGTATATCGATGCCCCGTCTCGATACACCCACGACTAGGGACCTTGAAGGATGTACTTATGGACTACCATGTCCCCACTAGTATGATCCGCATCATAGTCTAGGTAGTCAAGTACACATCCTAAGGGCTTTACCAACATGTAACAGAGAGACAATCAGTGTACACATTAAGGTAAAGAGCAACCAGATAGCATACTATCATGTCGAGCATGAAAATCCTCCCTATATATGTCCAAGCATCCACTACAATATACATCCTATGTATAGCAATGGCCTCTAGGGCATACATATAACTAACAATCTCCCACTTGCACTAGGGCCATCTGATAGCAGTGGTTGTAGTATCTCATACTCAACCATCCCATAAAAGTCTTTCTCTGGGAAAATGCCTTTGTGAGTGGATCCGCCGTGTTGTCCTCTTAGTCTACCCTCCTAACCTCGATCCCCTGGAGATCAACCATCTCCATGATCAGGTGATACTGCCTTAGAATATGTCTGGATCACTGATGGGACGGACGTTCCTTGGCATAAGCCACAACTCCATTGTCACACAATGGGAGGAACTAAGTTCATCTCATGAACTAATATACATCCAGACTTCCTCTTTGGTAGTATCTTAAGTAGCGATGTATCCAGCCTTTATCGTCTAGTAAGCCACGGTATCTAGCTTGGAACTCTTCCAACATACCGTCCCTTTACTAAGGGGAAAGACAATGCCTGTGACTGACATTCAGTCGTCCTTATCACCCTGGAACCTTTCGAGTGATTCTCTCTAGGATCGATTGATACCATCTTACTACACCTAGTGAGAATCCTAACATCCATTTAGATCTATCTCATAGATCCAAAACCCAGGATTTAGGAGGTATCGCTTTGATCCTGTATGGAGAATCCTTGTGATAAGCGGAGATTGACTGAGCGTAGCATACGAAACTCTTTCCCTATCAAGAGTATGTCATCCACGTACTCTATGAGGATCACCACCATACTCCCTACTACCTTTTTATATATACAAGGTTCATCTACCATTTCGATGAAGTCAAACTATTTGACTACTACATCAAAACAGATGTTCCAACTCCGCGATGCCTGCTTTATCCTATAAAGCATCTTGTACACGTTTCCGCTGCTCCCACTGTCTACGAAGCCCTCTAACTGTGTACTTATAGACTCTCTCTTCTAAAATATCATTTAGAAGAGCAGTCATGACACCCAACTGCCAGATATCGTAGTCATGGTATGTAGCCGTGGCAAGTAGGATCCGGATGGACTTAAGCATAGCCACTGGAAAAGGTTTCATCATTATCCACGCCTGGTCGATGACGAAAACCTTTAACAAGCCTAGCTTTGAAAGTCTCAACTTTTCCATCTACACCAAGTAATCTTCTCAAGATATACTTGCTGCTGATGGGGATTTAACCCTTCAGATAATGCAACCAAAGTCCATACTTTGTTGGTGTAAAAGGATTCCATCTCAGATCGATAAACATCCAGCCATTCTTACAGAGTCCCACTCCTGATGGCCAGCTCGAAACTAGTTAGATCATCATCCCATGATGCAATCCTCGCTCCCACTGTCATAGAGAAACCGGAGTATCTCTCAGATGGGTGAGGAACCCTACTAGATCGGCGGAGAGGCTGAGGTTCGTTGGAATCTACTGAATCCTTTGGTTCTACCAAATCATCTACTGTAGTTTGTATAGCTGGAACCTTTCCAGTTCTACAGAACTGATCTTGCCTCGATCTTGTCCGGATTTTACTTTTGACATAGGCCGGACAATCCCAAATCTTAACTTACTTAAGAGATAGGCTCTTCCCATACCATGTCTTATATGGAGTGGTAGGCACTGATTTGATTCGAACCTATTCAATAGGTATGCAACTTCATAAGTGCATAACTCCCAAAAGGAAATAGGAAACTCAGTAGTACTTATCATAGAGCACACCATATCACATAGGGTGCTATTGCTCCACCCCGATATACCATCGTGCTATGGTGTATACGGAGGAGTAATGCTGAGAGAGAATCTCATTCTCCTTTAGAATAGTACAGGATTTCCGTGCTCAAGTATTCTCCTCCCTGATCTTATCATAGGACATAATACTTATACCCGTATTGGTTCTCTACTTCTAACTTATATTCTGTGAATATCTCAAAAGGTTCGGACTTGTGTTTCAACAGGAACATATGACTGAATCTTGAGAGATCATCAGAGAATGTAATGAAGTACAAAGAACCGGTCTTGGTATGTATAGACAGGGGACCTTCATAAATCAGTATGTATCAATCCCAAGAGTTCACTAACTCTTTCTCTGTTTCCAATAAACGGAGCTATGGTCATCTAATCTTTGTGACATGACTGGCAAGTTTCATAAGATGTAAATTCAAACAGATTTAAATATGCATCTAAATGTAACTTCAGCTAATCGGGTCGCATTGATATGACCTAGTCTACAATACCTCAAGAAGGATCCGTTCATTTCTGAACTCTTCCTCTTGTGTGTGTTCTGTATACTAAGAACTGTAGTTTAATTTAGAACGTCAATGCATTTAGATAACGTGCCTGAACCGATCAACTTTTGATATAGGAAATATTCAAAACATTATCCAACAATACAAAATTTTATCATTTCTTTACTAATAAAGAGACTGATATGATTTTGTATATCAGGTTCGGTATCTAATAACATTTGTTCAGAATCAATGTATTTGGAATATAGGGTGACAGTGACCAACAGACTTGGCTGCAACACTTGCACCGTTTTCTGTCTCATGAAACTTATCACCCGTTCTCAGTTCTCTACCTTTCTGTAGCCCTATGTAACAGATTACATATCTGGATCCTGATCCGGTATCAAATACCCAGGACGTAGAGGATACAGAGAAACAGTTCTTTGTAATGAACACACCCAAAGGAGATGCATCATATGCACTTTCTTCGTTTGGGCGGCATAGGAATTCTGGTATTCCCCTATTTCTAGCTCTGTCTTATAACAATTATAAGTCGGAGCGGGACCAACGTTCCACAGCTCAGTATAACAAGCGGGTTCAGTCAATACATCCGTATTATTATCTTGATTAAGGCGTGATATGGTCGCTACCTGGAGAGAGAGAAAAGAAAACACTCAGCGTATGCTCTTACAAGATTTGATTGGTTATATATTTTATCTAATCAGGATGGCTCCCACTGTTTTTATCAAATCTTCCTTCAAACCCTAAAAGGAAAGACAAGCCGGGATTAATTACACGCTACAAGTTCGCCAATCTTTCAACCAGGCCAGTGTCGGTACTTTGAGGGAGGTCCCCCGTGCTTTCGCACGAACCTAATTAATGTAAACCTCGTTTTCCCAGAGGCGTAACCCCGTTG
This sequence comes from Agapanthus africanus, assembly GCA_030015575.1. Taxonomy (NCBI): domain Eukaryota; kingdom Viridiplantae; phylum Streptophyta; class Magnoliopsida; order Asparagales; family Amaryllidaceae; genus Agapanthus; species Agapanthus africanus. The sequence continues at coordinate 534,958,019 of JASDDO010000010.1, read as the reverse complement.
ACACCTTTCTAGACACCTACTTGATCGGCTAATTGTAATATGTAAAACTCTCCCAGGAGTAACTCTTACTCGCAGTGGGTATCGGGATCCAACTATCTCATAGAAGGTATGCAATCTCATTGCAAATTTCAACACTTGAAATTCCCGATAATTTTGCCCCTAGCGTCCTATGACCTTGACGGAGGCCAAACTACCCATAGTCCGCTAGTCAAGTTCAACCCGTCATTTCCTGATTGAATTAAACCCACCCGCACGACCCTTGACGGAGGCCAAACAACGTCGTACGAATACCCTAATCCAATCGCATCGTATGCTAGCAGATAAGCATTAGTTAGCTACCGTACACTACGCCTTGACGGAGGCCAAACTACCGCAGCACGAATACTAACTAGTACTTATCTGAAATGACGGAGGGCTACGACAGGTTTTTCTGAAAATCTATTGCGTAATGAACTTGATATCGTTGTAGAATCAAATGATTTTAAAATGGAGTGTTTTTGAGGCTTTTCTAGTTTCGCTAAAGGGGTCACTCCCGATGAAGGGATCGTCGGCCCTTTCCTCATCGAATAAGGTGCAGGATATATCATATATACCGCTGTGCAAAGCAAAAACTATAGAAGCAATCAAAAGAGGGTTGTAGCATATGCCAGTTATTGCTAAAGGGGTCACTCCCGGTGAAGGGATCTCGGCCCTTTCCTTATCGAATAAGGTGCATGATGTTCTACAAGGAACACCACGATGCAAAGCAAGAACTGTAGCTACCTGTTTTTGAAAATTCGATTTCACAACATCTTTTAGGTTTCTTTTCTTCCATTAATCACATTAATGAAGTCCCATCATTTAAGCACCTAAACATCACAGATAAATATAACGTACGCTTATGCCAGCCGCATTCGCCTCGATGTCCCGTCTGCACCGTTAGGTTAGGTAACTAACGCCAGAGCGAGGCAGGGCTAGCGCGGGTGTAAAACATAAGGAACGTCTAGATAATATATCATATATACTATATATAATATCTATCTGAACATATCACATGATCACATTACAGATAACGCAGCAGAAAAATCATATATGAAATATTGGATATACTAGGACGTCCGTGTTTTCAATACGAGCCTGTATAAAACACGGATTCCACGGTCGCGATGAATAGCCAAACCCACATCCCTAGACCCCTACGAGAGCGGCAAGCAACCCTACCAATTCTAGAGTTAGGAGACCCGGACTCGACTCCTCGAGTTGGTCTCCCACTGGACTCCAGAACCCTGTTACTTGTGCTCCCCTCCTTGGGTCTATCCTAGTGCGGAAAAGTAAATAATATACAAAAGGTGACATCTTCCGCAACCTGGAAGTGCCCCAATAAAAGAATATTACATACAAGTTTTTACATGAATGAAAATGAAAAACACTCATCTCACATAAAACCCCCAGCTATTCAAAACGCGACGATCCAATATAACATATCCAGCAACACATAACATCACATGTCATCAACGTAAGTAAATATACCCATCCCAATTGTCGTTGACATATAACAACGAAACCGGCGATATCACATATTACACTTACGGTCGCAAAAAAGAAAGTGTAAAACTACAACAGTTGGAATCCGCAACCTCTTTAGACATCGCATGCCTAACCAAATGAATTCCTTAGACATCGCATGCCTAACAATTATAAACCCTGCATTTTAGTCTCATTATCGAAAACTCTTTTCAATATCAAGTCGGGCAATTCAACAAGATTCCCGACATCCTGATCGAATGCTCGTCGCAAACTTTAGTAGACGGCCGCACCCCCGATGCCGTCGACGAAGTGCACTAAGGCGGAACACCGCTGCCGCGAGCACCCGGACGGATGCTTTCGGCGACGGGGTTCTCCTACAGTCACTTGGTCGGGGCTATGGGGTGTAGCCGCCTATTAAGTTTACCCGGCGAGTATCCGCTTACGCTACGTGATTGCGACGGACTTTTGATCGCATCAAAATTCCGTGGCAACCGATCAAGTGAGACTAAACTGCTATGTTTATAACATTCATTCAGTTATCTCATAACTATTTATGGATTCCAAATATTGTATCACATTCCAGATAAATAGAAAATGTTAAACTTTCCGATCGAACAATCAAACACCCAAGTTTTCCCGAAACAGCTCAACACATGAAATAAGTTTAAAAACATTCACTTCATGCCACGGTAGCAACGGTCCAGCCGTAGAAGGGTCAAGCCAACGCCTCACATGTGACACGCCGTACTGCCCCAAACCCTAAGGTTCAAAGAGCAGTTCAAGACGGTCACATAATCGAGTTAAGGTTTGTTGTCTTCTAGAGGGTCCATCGCGTTACTTGCACTACTTCGAATGTTCATAAACTACGGAAAGATCCAACACTTGGAAATTTCCCGACAGGGGAAAAAGTGGGTATTTTTATCCGGTCGAACTTTTTAACATGTTCTAAAATATCGGGAAAAACACAAACGAGGTTAGAATATCCGATCGAATTTCCGAACTCCCAATACAACCCAGAAAACTCAACCCTTGAGTAAATATTAAAAATTCCCAGAAAATACAACATCTACAGAGAGATATTACTGTGCAAACAGAAATTGATAAAGTGACATAACGGCCGCGGAACCGCCGCACGAGCCATGCTCATGCCGCGGTTCCGCGGTGATTTAGTCGATTTAGACTCACGTGCTGCACAGTAATCCTTAGAAAAGCCTGCTGATTTTTCTGAGCATTTTTAATTTGGAAAAATGCACTGTTTTGAAAAATGTACAGAGAAGGATTAGAATTAGGGTTTCGAGGTTCGATCGGGTTTCTAACTTCGTCTACTCATCGTCTAAGGCTCTAGCTAGGCTTTGATACCACTGTAGGGTTCCTAGACACACTCAAGAGGTTCCACAAGACATCAACCATACCAAATTCAAAATTTAGGTGCCGAGAAACCCTAATATAGATCGTTAACTAGAAATTAGGCGAAACAACAAGCTAGTAAACTGCTTTACTAATAAGTGAATGGAAATACAACCTTTGTAGATCCGGTCCACCACTTCTTTAGCTCCGAGATGACGTCCCTCCGCTGCGATCATCGGGATCCCGGACTCTAGCGTCGGTTTCATCGGAGAAATGAGCGGGCTAGGTCGTTGACTTCGGTGCCGAAGATGATCTACGTCGAGGCGACTCAAACTCAAGCTCCACCTTCACTAGGTCATGAAACTTGTGAAGATAACACACTCTACTACATGGCAAGTGGTAGAGGATGAAGAAATAGGAAGTGGGTTCACTTTGGATTTGGATTTCTCACTTGGAATCATCACTTGGGATTTTCTAGTGAGCTTTCTTCAACTCATGAAGAAGATGAAGAAGAAGAAGGAAAAAGAATTATGTGATAATAGAAAATCCAAGTGATTCTTATCATTTAGCAACCATGGGTGAGTGTAACAAGTGTAGAGAATAAACTAGGGTTTAGTTAAATGGTTAGGTTAAGGATAAAAACAAAATGGCTAAGACTTTGTCAAAAGTATCATGAAGCTTCTAGTGTAAAACAAAGAAAGCCACCCATTTTATTTTTGCCAAAAGGAATAAATAAATAAATAAATAAAAACCCTAACCATTTACCTAAATATGGTTTAAATCAAACAAACACCCAAGTTTGCATGTATCATCAAACATGATACAATCAAGTGCACAAAAAAATATATCATATATACAATGTGCACAATCTAGTGAGAAAATAATCTTAAGTGAACCAATACTAGTTAATGTAAAGTAATATATCAAATATATAATTATACATTAAATCACTAAATCAACACTTGATTTAATGATCCGGTCATACTCCATATAACCGACTAATATCAAGTGTATCAATGTATCGAATCAACACTTGATTCGGTAACCCGGCTATATCTCATATAACCGTCCAATGATACATATCGCGAGAATAGAATACAGTATCACATACTGGTATTATTCTCGATCCCGCACATATCTCATATGCGCTCCTATTTCGTTTCGCTTGAGCCAGGAAACCTCTGTGTAGGACTCTAAAGACTCGTCAATACGCCGGCAGTAGGTGATAATCATATCAAACACCCACAAGCCGCAAGCAGTCTGCTAAACGTAACGGCCACTCGGGTATCGAGCGATCAGAAGATCAACGAGCAAGCCCGCTCACACTCCTGTGAATCCAACCAGTAACACTTACTGTACAGTCCGGTCTCGTCGTCTGATATGTCGCATATCTCGCCTAGGGGTGGTAAACGTCAGACCCCAATAGCTCGATAAGTCGTGTCGATATGAGGTCTATAACAGTACGAGAAACTACTGGTAACACTTACCAGTAAATCTCAGCAACCCTGGCCAGGGATTTCCGGTTATAGCCAATCGAATACAACGCAACATCAACTCCCTATACCGGGAGAGACGAATCCCCTCCTATCGCTCATTGCCTCCATGTGATTCGGGACTGTACCAAAAAACCACCATTTTGCACGCCCTCTTGGACGTGGTAAGGTGGAAATCAAAGCACAGTAGGAATCACATAAGACTGTATGACGATCTTGGGTCTACAGACTAACCTGTACCAGTGTCACCAGAGAACTGCCATCTGACGTAAGGTATAATACCATCTAGGAGTTCTCGGCGAGTCCGTCCAGTGTACCCAGTCTCCACTGAGCACCCGTATATCATCTCTGATATCAAACACCAATGGATATGGGATCATCCATCGCCCATCTGTATGGGTCGAGAAGGTATACGCTAGTCTACTCTGGTATATCGATGCCCCGTCTCGATACACCCACGACTAGGGACCTTGAAGGATGTACTTATGGACTACCATGTCCCCACTAGTATGATCCGCATCATAGTCCAGGTAGTCAAGTACACATCCTAAGGGCTTTACCAACATGTAACAGAGAGACAATCAGTGTACACGTTAAGGTAAAGAGCAACCAGATAGCATACTATCATGTCGAGCAAGAAAGTCCTCCCTATATATGTCCAAGCATCCACTACAATATACATCCTATGTATAGCAATGGCCTCTAGGGCATACATATAACTAACATGTTCTCTGATTCAACTATGGCAAATGCGAGCGGAAATAACTGATCATTTACATCTTGAACGACTGCAATCAACAACATGCTTTTATATTTCCCATATAAAAACGTCCCATCGATGCTAATGATCGGCCAACAGAATTTGAAACCCTTGATGCTAGGACCGAATGCCCAAATCACCCTTCTAAACTGTTCTTTTTCTTAACATTTACAGTTATCCACTGAACAACAGTATTAGGGTTAGCGGCCTGCAATGCTGCCATGTACTTAGGCAGTTCAGAATAAGACGTGGTGAAGCCCCCGAACAATATTTCCATGGCTTTACACCTAGCCCACCAAGCTTTTTGTATAACTTATAACATAACTGAACATGACTTTAATAATTTGAATGATAGCTTGGCGCGTTATATTCAAATTCACCTTCACAATATCAATAATTGATTTTGCAACAAAATTTGAGTCGATCTGCAAGTGATCTTTGTTTAGAATAGGATTGGCACATGTGTGAGGCTCTTTGAGTGTCCTGATTGTGAATGGCTCGTCAATGTTCCGCCTAGAAACATGGAGCATCCACGGACAACCTCCACTGATCTTACACACGACCTTCCAGGCTGATGGGTTTGACTTTATAACCGTATATTGCTGATGTTTTTTAACTGAATATATCGCGACTGCATATTTCAAATCTACCTTACATTGAAACTGTTGACCTTTGTACAGTTCCAGACCATTGCCTCCGGTAATATCATGCGCTTCGCTATTGTTTACTACAGCATTTCCAATCTAATCTGTGGAAGTAAACGCGGCTGCGGATGCACTTTGATAAGTCATATTCACCGTATTCTGCGCAACTGGATCATCCTCATCATCATCGTCACTTATGTCTTGAATGTTATCATCATCATCATCATTGTATATCAATTCATTGCTCACGTAGGCACATGCAAATAACTGAGAACGATATTCATTCAACGTACTCATAAATGTTACCATACCACCATCTTCACCACCAGCATGTGCTGATAATACGGCATGCTCACTTGCTGGGACTTCATAAAATACATTCTCACTGAGCAGATTTACTTCATGCTCACTTGCTGGGACTTCATCAAAAACATTCTCACTTAGCGGATTTCCTCCCGTGAGTAGAATTTCATTCTGTGACGGAATTCAAGGTGTGACGTGAACTGCGCTTAAGAATACTGGCGTTTTGCAACATAAAACTCCAACGCACCCCACGGCGATTTGGCGATGATACATATTCGATCATAAACTGTAAAGAGTTATCGTCTACGATGTTCACAAGTTTGAGGTGAGATTTTCCTCCCCTTCCAACATCATATCGTGCCTGAATTATCAAAAAACATGTTCTAGAATCGAGTGCTATTTTTTCATAAATCAACCCAAATAATTCTTCTAACGTTCCATGACGACGGAACCAAATTGATTCTTGAATAAGAGAGTCCTCATATTCAACACCATGAGTTCTACTATTCACAACCTGCCCACTGAAATACAATCAAGCCGGAAAAAGGCCGTCGTCCATAATTACGATATCACCACGTTTCAGTATAAACAGATTTTCATCAATACATGTTTTAAATGCAAACGAATATATTACTAAACGATAATTAATTACATAAAAGCCCCTTCAACATAGCGGAAGAAACCCTCTACTTCATCATCTAACCATAAAGTTAGGTATCCTTGAATTTGGATTACCATCTACTTCACCATCTAACCACAAAAAATCCCTCTACTTCACTATCTAATCTTCACCGATTTAAATTTGGATTGCTTTATTTCTAGATACAATGGAGCTTGAGCATGTCTTGTATTTGCTGTAATTTATTGATAATTTTTTTAATTTACTGGCAAAATTTTAAACTTACTGTAATTTTTTCAAATAAATTTTTTTCACAATATCCTGATTTTAAAAAAAAATTACCCAAAAAAATTTTAAGTTGAGTATACCTTGAATCGATGGACGAATCAAAGGACGAGAGCGACGAGCGGAGGTTTGTGGAGAGAGGCGCAAGGGGAGGGTGGTTGCGGAGAGAGAGACGCGTGGGGGTGGCCACGGAGGGGGAGTTGCGGCCCAGGGGGACTCCGGGCGGGAGGAGGTGAGAGGAGAGGGAGGGGGCACGGATGGGGAGCCGGGGGCTAGGATTGAGTGGGGTGAGACTGGTGTTTTGAAGAGAGAGGAGTCTGGGATCAAATGAGATTGGGAGTTAGATTAGGGAGTCGATCGTATATAAAGGGACTGGGTGCGCCCAAATGAAAACGATACTTTCCGTAGCGTTTTCCTCTAAACGAAAACGCTACTGACATTAACGTTTTAATTTGATATAATTTACCCCAACCCGACTCTCCCCCAAGCCCAAACCCGACACCCGACACTGCTTGAATTCTTTGACATGCCTTGTGTGAAAACACTACTGACGGTAGCGTTTTCATATGGAGAAAAACGCTAATGTCAGTGGCCTTTTCATACAAAGTAAAACGCAACTGTCAGTAGCGTTTTCCCTTTTCTAAACAACTGCCGAGCGAGGCCTATTCTTACGTAGCAGTACGGAGATCTAGTTTGGGAATTAAATATTTTAATAGTATTATTTAGGGAAAAAATTCCAAATGAAGCAGCATCTGTGAAGGACAAGCAACATCATAAGACTTATTCATCTCTTAATTATTCTTTCCTTCTTGCTGCTTTAATTTTTGTTTTCTTTTCTGGTAAAAAGGAAGAGCACAGGGTGTTGTGAGGGAAGAGATGTTATAAGGTATAGAGAGTCCTCTTTTTTCTGATCTCTCTCTCTCTCTCTCTTTCTAACCAATTCTTCTCCAAGAATTCTCAAACTTTACAAAGAAAAACCAAAAATATAGTCCGATCTTCTCTTTTGCGCTCATCTTCCACGCCATTAAAATTGATAATCTACCAAAAATCGATTTTTTAATGTAAATTAAAAAAGAAATAAAAAAACATTAATTGAATTTAATCAAATAAATAAATATCAGCGGCCAGAGTTGTCAATGGCACACCCATGCTCCTTCTCCTTATCTGGCAGCTGAACGCCGTCGCCGTCGCCGCCGTCGTCCTCTCCTCCGGCATGGTCTCCCCTGAGGACCTCGCCTTCTCGCTCCTCTCCCTCCCCCCCCCTCCTCAAATCACACTCAGCAGCTCCAGTCTTCGGCGACCACCGCAACCCCTCCCACTACATCTCGTCCTCCCCATTACCTACACCATCCACGTACGGCGTATTCCACGAAGACAAGGAGAGAATCAAGACGGCAGGCGCCGCGTACAAGGTGTCAATGGAGGAGGAGGGGATGGAGGTAGAGGCAGTGGCGGTGATAAAGATCCTCATGTGTTTTTTTGTAAAAAAAATTACGAAAAAATAGGCGCTGATGTGATTTTAGGGGAGGTACAGATGATTTGCTTGTTTGACCTGATCCAGAGAAAGGACTGAGAACCGGTTTAATCAGTTACATACTTCTTTGAACCCGTTTCTTCAAGATTGGACGGTCCAGAGGGGTTTGGATGATCTATATTGTTTGATTTTGGAAGTACCGAAGAGTAATCCATGTCCGGCCACCGTTAGGAAATATCCTCTTCATCATCATCTAAGCCTTTTTCCATGTGGTCGGTTATGAAGTAAATCCTTGACAAAGTTTTATGACTGACTATTTAATTGAAGTCAACCATTTTCATATATGTGTCAAATTTATGGTTGAGAAAACTATGGCAAGAACGAACACCTTTGGTTAATCTTATCTCAAATTTCTTAGACATTATATGACACCATTGGGAAATCTTTTCCCAAATTTCTTAGACATTATATGTGGGACAAGAGTTTGCATGTGAAGCCGGAAACTTACTAATTGCTAGTTACTAAATTTAATTCCCAAAACATTTAATTCCCAAAACTTACTAATTACTTCTAGTTACTAAATTTTTTTGCAGGTGGATGTGATTTAAACATATATGTTTTAGAACATAGTTTTCTGGATATCTCTGTGAATTAAAGGGATGGTTCGACTAATGGTGCCGAGAGGAGAGAGACCGAGAGAGGAAGTTTTGAATTTTAAACCAATGAAGCATTTTAAAATGTTGATTGTGATGATGTGGATATTTTGAATGAGAGAATAAATTTGTTGATTTTTTATGATGCTCAATATTGGCGATCCCTAAAATCAGGACACGTGGCAGATGACGTGTCCCAGAACTCAGAAGAAAGGGCCCACAGGGGCCGACCAGGCCCCCTGTACCGAACTGCAAGTACAAGCTAGCCCTCCTCAGGGCCCCTTACAAATTGGCCTCCTCGGTCCCTCAGCTCGCCCCAAGCTGCCACAAGACCAAGACTCCTCGGCCTTTTCGTCCGTCCCCGAGCTCTCCAGCCGAGACCGTCTTCCTCGGTCCTCTGACCAACTCCACCGCTCACAGGCGTAACCGCCGCTTCGCAAATCTCGCTATGCGCAGATTCTCCGCCAGCAACATCCCACGTTCCACGCCATCACGACCCCCATTAATAGGTGATCCGCTCTCTACGCGGGCGTGACGTCGGGAGCGTAACTGCCGGCGAGTTTCTCACGCTTGCTGCTGCGTGTCGCCACCGCTATATAAACCCCCATCACAGAGGGGTCAAGTAAGCCATTTTTTATTCCACCTAGCCGTTACGCTGCTCAGATTTGGTACTAACTTGATCGTCGGAGGGTTCTCGGTGGTACCAAACCATCTCGGGCTTCTTTGCAGGTACTCGGCGCTAAACCTCTCAAATCATTAATCTCCTCAAAACCCATTGAGACCCACACGCAACAGGAGATCGCCTCCAAAATCCACCGGGAGATCGACGGAAGACAACATCTGAAGGAGACCCGAAAAGGACCTCCATCAATTTCTCTTATTCTTTGAATTATTTTAGTAAATGATAGGTCCTCAACACAGGGCTCGTAGAGATCTGATCTTTCTCCAACTATTAATTTGAGTCCTGTTTTTGCCGGTATCCATAATTCATTGAATGGACATGTCTAACAAAATGCTGATGGACTCCTTGGTGTTGTGGAACAATTAAATAAACTTGCATTGTTGAATGAAAATTTGTAAATTTGTGTTGGAGTATTTTTCTTTTTTCTTTTTTTTGGACTCGTGGTTAGCGGTGCTAGAGAAGAGAGCATAGCAAAAAAGACTCAATAATAAAGAACATTATTGGTTTTTTATGAAAAAATAATGTTACAGTTTTTGTTGGACGCTTGAGGATGACCTCTTGTTTTGAAGCAGCAAGTAGCATGTTGTTACGGTAAATAAATTAGGAGCAAATATTTTTATTTTCATCGACTAGCAGTCTAGCACCTCTTGTTTATTAGGAGCACATGTTGTTATTGCTTACTAAAAAATCCAGATGGGATATAAGGTGACATCCCACTTTTGAAATAACCTGGCTGTGGCTGATACAAGTACATGTCCTGCACTCTTGCCGCTTAAGCTAACTTCTTTAGGGGCTGTTTTGTTGCAGGATTATGGAATTTGGATTCCAAAGTAGTACGGTTGAAATTTCTGGATTTGGTAATTTGTTGTTTGGTTGGGTTTGGATTCCTAGTATTGAATTTGTAGATCCTTGTAATCTTTGTTTGGTTCGTGAAAAAATGTGGGATTTGGATTTGAGGATTTTAGAAAGAGATAGAGAGATGGAGAATTGTTAAATAAATAAAGTGCATGGGCCCCATCTAAAAGTACAATGAATAGTGCCAAATTCTTGAAAATCCTTGAAAATTTTTAGGATTCCATAATTCTTGTTTTGTGGTGGGCCCCCCATAAAAAACAAAGGAATCCTAAAAATCCTAATCTTGCAATCAAACACAAAATTATAGAATCCTAGGATTCCACAATCCAAAATCCAAATCCAAACTCGTAATCCTGCAACCAAACAGGCCCTTAGAAACTCATGGTATCGATTCGTGACTGTCCGTTAAAAAAGTACTCTGTCTAGATTTGTCAATCGGGGAGCAAACATGTGCCCCCTAAGGGCCTCTTTGGTTGCTGGATTATGGAATTTGGAGTCCAAAATAGTACGGTTGAAATTAATTTCTGGATTTGGTAATGTGTTGTTTGGTTGGTTTTGGATTCCTAGTATTGGATTTGTAAATCCTTGTAATCTTTGTTTGGTTGGTGGAAAAAAGTGGGATTTGGATTTGAGGATTTTGGAGAGAGATAGATAGAGAGATGATTATTAAATAAATAAAGTACACGAGTCCCATCTAAAAGTACAATGAATAGTGTCAAATCCTTGAAAATCCTTAAAAATTTTTAGGATTCAAGAATCCTTGTTTTGTGGTGGGCCTCCCATAAAACCCAAAGGAATCCTAGAAATCCAAATCTATCAACCAAACACAAAATTATGGAATCCCAGGATTCCACAATCCAAAATCCAAATCCATAATCCTGCAACCAAACATGCCCTAAATGGATTTGGAACCCATGCTATTTTTCTCCCTACCATTTGGTGCTCTAGAATCATCCAGACCGCACATCACACGTGCTTTAAAATATCAACACCAAAGCCTTTATTTTACACTTTTTGGCAGCGGATCATGACCGTTGATTTTAAGATCAAAAAATCCTTGACCGTTGATCTTCATAGGAGGAACAAGGAGTGGGAATGGCAGGACTCCATATCCTCCTTAATAGATGAGCTATTATTAAGGAAAGAGGGGAACAATCTTTCTTAGAAATGAATTCGATCCCATCGGGATGTATAAACACCGATGAACGACGATAATAATAACTCAAAGCGGTAAAAGTAAATTGGTATTTTATTGACTAACATAAAGTACTACAAACTGCTATATGACATGGCCGAACATTAAATGGGTACCCACGGGCCGACGTCTGGACTAAAGCTAAGCATTGACGCAGGGCTGGACATCTGTTATTCGTTTGTGAATTAGGGTTTTAAACTGAGCCCGATCTACAGTGGTTACAACTCGACATCACCGTTGACATCATCGGCCCGTCGATAATCTCTAATCCTATCAATCGAGCGTACGGGCTGGACATCTGTTATTCGCTCGACTAAATAGTCTTAGGCTCGGTGGATCTGATTTTGCCCACTTCAGCTGAGACCAAGTCTAAACCCACTTTATGAACATAGGGCTGGACGTTTGAGTCGTTCATAATAGCAGCCGAGATTGGTCAATTAACGCCTCGGCCTTGTTTTTATCGGCAAGCCAAGCCATTTTGGAAGAGCTCATCGATGATACGACCGAGGGTCGTCTTCTCAACTTAGCTGTCAGAATTGGGGATCAGAGACGACGACATTGGCATAACCTGCTTAATGAGGGCTGGATGTCTCTGAATCAACAGGGCCTTGAGAACACTGGCGTGGATCACCATAGTTCCTACGTTATCATAAATTACGATAGGTAGTCTAGAGTTAGAATAAAGAGTACTTTTGGGTCTTGAGTCGAAAACCTCTTTCTCTTCCATGAACTCTTCTGTTTATAGGATGAGAGGTCGGTTACACAACGACTATTAAATCCCTAATTTTTTGCTCCATGATCCCTCTTAAGACCTACATTCCCACGAGTGACGTCCGCGCTTAATGGCACGACTGTTAACCGTTAGTCTTGCTTTCGGCCGAATGATTTCACAAGCTAGACGCCGACTCACTATATCGGTTGAATTCTCGGTCGGCTATTTGCTTCCTTAAGGTTTTTGCTTTTATTCGGTCTTTGTCATGCATAAGCTTAAGCCGTTGACCGAATTTTTATTCGGCTGAATAATCATTGACCTCCCATCTGTCTTGTTTTTATTCGGCCTTATTTTTGTTTAACGCCTCCTACATATCAAGGGTGGCTCACAATTTATTAGCGGTAAGGCCTAGAAATTTAAATCCTGTTTGTATATACTGTTCAAAAATTAAAAAAGACATCTTATACATGTATATATCTAGCGTCATTTTCATAAGAAAGCTTGGGTTTCATTTGAATCAAATTTAAGATGTTACCCTTCATATTTTCTTGACGTGCCTTCAACGTTTTACAATGTGAAGAGGGAAAAATAACAATTATATGGCCATTAATGGCAAACTTTCTAACTCGTGAAATAAAAAATATTTTGGTTGAAATAATCACCTGTTTCTAAAGTTAGGGATGATGATAAAATATAAAATTTCAAATGCAAAAAAAGCATTTGTGCAGAATCCAAATACCGGAAAGCACTAGGATTTGCATGCTTTTGTTTTTTCCCCATAAAAAGGTAAAGTGTGCGAAGAAATATTATATATTTTAGGATTTGTATATCATGTCGACTTAATTAAAAAATAGTGATATTCTGCAAATTGCCAAAAGCTAGATATGGACCCATCCAAAATTGAAGGATGTTGATTAATATTAAGCCAAAATCTCATATTAAGGTCAGTGCTAACGACTAATGAGTCCACATTTAATGATGATATTGAAATTTGTGTTCATATTCTGCAGCCTTCTTTACAGTAAAGCTAAAATATTGTCACTTAATTATTCTTACCCATGAGTAATAGTTTAGTTGGCATGACACATTATCTCATCGGGAGAGTGCAGTGTTTGATTTTCCGGAAGGAAAGTGGCTACAATTTAAGATATTCAGCGACTAGTTCGAGCGAGCGATGTGTGCTAGTGTGTTGTGTGGATGAGTTAGGCTTACGGGCTAGTTCAAAGAACAAAAAAAAAAACTTATATATAAATGGGCTTACAAGTTGCAATGTTTTTTTTCAGGATATATAGATGAGTTATTAATGCTGACAATTTTTTCAAATTTTTATACACCTCCTTTCTTTGTGTTCTTTGTGTCGGTTGCATACATAAATTTAACATGTGTAGCTATTTTTTGAGTGCAACAGCCAGGTTTATGCCCAAAAATGCTGGTGAGAGTAAATAAAGGCTAGCTGGAAACAGTACCTCTCATGAGAAATTAAATTGGATTTCCACATAACTTATAATTAACCAATCAATCTAGTTTATGGGGTTTGGGTCTAATAGTGGCCACTCCTATTCATCTCATCATCCATCGTTGAATGGATGGTGTGATGAACCTTGTATCTTATCCATTCAATGGTAAGATGGACAAGAGTAGTCTCGCCACTATTATTAATAGTGAAGAGACCCCGAACTCTGGTTTATGGTTTCGGAGTCTCGCTGCTATTAATAATATTGGTGAGACCATTTCTATCTATCTCACCGTTCATTCTTGAATGGATGGTGTGATGAACTTTGCATCTCATCCACTCAATGGTAAGATAGACAGGAGTGGTCTCACCACTATTATTAATAGCGAAAAACTCCGAATTTTAGTTTATGGGTTCCGAGCCTCTTCATTGTTAATAGTGGTGAGATCACTCCTATCCATCTCAGTAATAAGCATGGGGTCTGATTTCTAGGAGAGTATATGTATGTATGTATAAAAAATATACTACCAATTATGCAAGCTAGCTCATAGCTGCATATATAAGCCACCAAAAGTGAAAAATATATTAACCAAAACCAAAGCTAAAGTCGATGAAAATAACCCCCAAGTGCATGGCAGCTTAATTAGCTAATCAAGGTAATGTAACATCGTGTTGGACTTGGCTTGCTGAGCTTAGACCTATGGTTGATTGCTGCTACTCTCTCTCTCTCTCTCTCAACCAAATCATGATTTATTCTTCTCTCAATCAAATAGAGATGGTCTCTTTCTTTGACTCCTCTCAAATATTTCAAAGTTTATAATTGAAAATTCTCCATTCAATTAATGTGAACATGCCCATTCTTTAACATGCATGCATTTGTCTGCTTTGTTTCTTATGCATCCATGCTTTCCTGCGAACCCCTACATGTCTGCCTCCAGCCCAATTTATGATTGCAAAATTCTTTTATTTTACTTTTTAATTTTTTAATGCAATTTTATTTTACTTTTATATATGAAATAGATGTGAGGTATTATATTTGATATTTTTTCCATAAGAAAGAGAAGTGTTAAATTTGCTTGATATATATATCCACAATTAATTTTCGAATTTATGCTCTTGGATAAAATGATTATTTGACAATAGAGTTTAGATTCATTGGCAAGTTGAAGATTAATGTTTGTCTATACGAATTTCTCAAGGTGAATAATATGATTTTCATGCTTTTCTCTAAGAGAAATTTGTGCTCATATGCAGGTAAATGGATATAATTTAACATTTATTTGATAATATAAGATGTTTTTTATTTACTGGATTAACGGACAAAGAGTATGAAATAAAATGAAAATTTTGGTGAATCTATATTTTCTATCATGAAGTTTTGTGAACAAGATATTCCAAACCTAAATTAAGATAAAAGAATATGCATGCCCCAACACATTTTACTCCTATTATACTTTTGCCGCGGACATCATATTATTTTATTTAATTATTTTGTGAAACACTATCAACTATTGGTTGCTATCCAAAGAAAAATCAATTATTGGTCAATTATATCAAAAAATAATGAATACGTACAGAAGCTTGGGTGGCCCACCCACGTTTTGGTTGACCATTTGACGAGCACCCCCAAAGCCCTCGAACCCCGAGAATCACAAATGGGATTTTTATTTAATGGGAAAAATGGATATGATCATGAATATCAATTGGAAAAACTCCCCGCCAAAAGCAAATCCGTGAAAAACTTCCTAAATTCAAAAAGTTATAGGTTTAATTACTTATATTACAACCAACCGTTTTTTACTTTTTAATATTACCATATTCCCCTTACCCTTATCATTTTTTGGCAGATAACTGCTACATTTAGCAGATAAACTGTTACACTTAGCAGATAACTGTTACATTTATCAGATTGACAGTTTACATTAACTGCTACACTTAGCAGATATTAAGCAGTTTAACTGCTGAATGCAGCGGTTTACATGTTAAATGTAGCGGTTATCAGCTTGAAGTTGATATGGGTAATATGGAGATATTAAAAGGTTAAAAAGTGGTTGGTTGTACCATAAAGACCTAAACTTATAAGCTTTTGCATTTAGAGAGTTTTTCATTAGAAATTTTTTTAGGCCAAGGGAGTCTTTCTTGTAGGTTTCTGGAGCTAAGGAGTGAGATCCCCACTTTTCCCTAATTTAATTCATTAGCATCTTATGTACATACATAACTAAGCAAGTACCCTATTATACAGGTACATCTATGCATCATTCTACTCATTTTCCACATATTATTGGTCCAAGAAATGAAATAACATCCCCCAAAATAAATTTCTATAACTTTAGTTTAACCTCAGCACATTTAATTTAAAAGCAAAAAAAAAACTAGCTATTTTTCGAAGAAAAATATAACAGCCTTGAAGCACCCAGATGGTCAAATTAGCTAGCAACATTTTTATGCATATTCTATAGTTTATTTTGTGGCTGCAATATATATTTTTTCAAATAGATATGATTTTTTGACCGCAACGAAACGTATCGGTCATATGTGTCCATTTTCGAAGCACTAAATGAAAGATCATGGGTTCGTTCCCGGGTCTTCCTCCATAAACTTTTATTGTCCACCACTGGGTTATGTGTACCGTATTTTCATATAGATATATGTTGCTAAATGAGTGCTATATGTATTTCAAATTAAAGTTATTTTCAAAAGGTTTAAATACTGCCAAGGGGAAGGTCAAAGCTTTTAGCCTATTGGGGTACATGATGGCTTTGAGATTCATGCCTTTGATAATGACTTGATACAAAATGAATCTTTCAATATTTTGTCTGTCGACCACTTAAAGATTGAAAAGTTCCCAATTAGTGTGTTAGGCATAACAATATAAATATATAATTACATATAATCTATATTGGCATGAAAACCAAGCCGTGGATAATTTTTTTCCTTTCTAAGTGAAAACATTTTTAGCAGAGTGTTGAACTTCAAGTAATCGGCATAGGAATGTATAATAGAAAGGAAAATAGTTTTCTTAAAAGAGAATAAAGACACAAAATACATTTTTCATCAATTCATTCAAACCATATTGGGGGTGAGAGGATCTTATTAATCTCACTTTACTCGGATATGCAAATTAATTAGGGTAAATTGCAAAAATATACACATGAATCATCACGTTTTTTGTGTTTGATACCATGATCTAATTTTATATCAGATTGCTTGAAAGTCTATCCTAGCACCACCATGAGGTTTGAACAGGCATCAAGCATGCAATTTTAAAAATTTCTTGGTGCTAAGCTAGATTAACTAAGGATCAAACTAGATTATTAGGGTTAACTATGATGATATCAAACTAAACACTAAAAGAAAGAGGCTACAACCTTTGTAGACCGTGTCCTTTTCTTCTATAGCTTTGGGCAGTAGTCTTTACGACTCCACTAGGCTCCACTTGAAAAATGAACAAGCTTCCTTCGATGACCTTCGTGCCAAAAATGATCCATCTGAAGCTCCACTAATCCAAGCTATCTCTTCACTAAACTCTTATGGTGAAGGAAACACACTGCATCTAAATACTAATCAAGTGTAGGATAGTGAAATAGGGATTCTAAGCCCATAATGGTTCTCACAAGCCCTAGATTTCACAACTCATGTGAGTGTTAGGGCTTGAAGATAGAGTTTGAAATAGATGGAGAAATCTAGAGAGGTTGAAGGAGATGAGCTCAAAAGAAAAAATAAATCATCAAGTGAAGAATGGCTTAGTCTCACTCTCACTTATTGAACCATCCAAATAATTTATCAAATAAAAATAGAGTCATACTTCAATAGTGAGTCAAGACCGATATAAAAATAAACAAAGTCATGCTTCACCCATGCTCCTCATTTTCCACCTCATTTTCTATTTTCCAAAAAATAGAAAAATGCAACCATGCTACATTTATAACTATATATATAACACACACACACACACATCAAATATATATTAAGTAGATAATTAGTGAGCAATAATATTAGTTAATATAAAATTATATCAAATATAAATATATATCATATTATTAAATCAACACTTGATTCAATAATCCGGTTATATCACATATAACCGACTAATATCATTTATCTGTATATCACATTATCAAATCAACACTTGGTTCGATAATCAGGTTATATCATATATAACTTGACCGATAACAAATAACCGCCAGATTAGAATACGGTATCATATACTCGTATTTAATCAGGCCCCCGCACATATCAACATATGTGCCTATTTCGTTTCACTTGAACGAGAAAAATTCTATGTGAGACTCTAAAAACTCGTCAATACGCCAGCAGTAGGTGATGATCACATCAGTCACCCACAAGCCGTCAGTGGTACAAACTGGACGTAACGGCTACCCAGGTATTGAGCGAATAGAAGATCAACAAGCAAGCTTTTCCAAACTCTCATGAAACCTATAAGTAACACTTACCGTACAGTCCGGTCTCTTCGTCTGATATGTCTCATATTAAGTCTAGGGATGGAATCGTCAGACCCCAGTAACTTAATAAGTCATGCCGAAGTATAGCTCATAACGGTTCGAGAAACTACTCATAACTCTTACCAGTAAATCTCATCAGCTCTGGCCAGGGACTTACTGTTATAGTCAATCGAGTATAGCGCAACATCAAATCCCAATACCGGGAGAGACGAAACCCTTCCTATCGTTCATTGCCTCCATATGACTCGGGAATGTATCCAAAATCCACATGTTTGCACGACTCCTTTGAGCTGTGGTAGGGAAGAAATCAAAGCACAGTGGGAACCACACAAGACTCTATGACGATCTCGGATCTACAGACTAACCTGTACCAGTGTCACCAGAGAACTGCTATCTGACGATAGGTATAGTACCATCTAGGAGTTCTCGACGAGTCATGTTCGGTGTACCCATTCTCTAATGAGCACCTGTGTACAATCTGTGATATTAAACACCAATGGCTATGGAATCAACTATCGCCCCCATACAGGGTCAAGAAACGTACACACTAGTCTACTCTGGAATATCGATGCCCTGTCTCGTTATACCCTCGACTAGGAACAATTAAAGGATGTGCTTGTGAACTACCCAGATCCCAGTAGTATGATCTGCATCATAATCCTGGTAGTCAAGCCAACATCGTAAGGGCTTTATCAACATGTATATGAGAGACAGTATAATAATACCAGCGAACATGTTAAGATAAAGACAACCAGATAGCATATTATTATGTCGAGCAAGAAAGTTCTCTATATATATGTCCAAGCATCCACTATATCATACAATAATGGCCTCTAAGGCATTGATTGATGTCAAAAACTGTAATTACCGCAATCAGAAACGGCGTCGCTTCGCAGCTAGCCGGTGAGTACGGGTCGATCCACAGAGACGGGTAAATTTCTTTAAAGTGTTTTAACGAGTTGATTCTATTTGTAGTTTTGGTAGGTTTATAAAAATCTAAAGACTGGATCTAATTAATCTAATTAAGAATCTTGCTAGGGTTAGGATTAGGGGAAGTTTTGGAAATTAATGTTTTTCCTCACCGCTTTCAATACCTTCCTTTTTTAGATCTCTTAGGTGTTAAGTTAATTATCAATAAAGTGGATACAAATCTTTTGGGAAGATGTTTCTTCCTCTAGGTTTGTACCCTACCTTTGTTGATAATTATCCTAACCCTCACGGAAAACGCGCGGAACCGGCCCTTTATACTACGGATCATCGTTACCTCGAAGGGTAGGATGCCGCAGGGAGCGGTTGTGCTCGTATGCGTGAAGTTCTAATTCATTAGGTGAAGATGGCATTGAAAGGGGCGAGAGATTTCATCTCTCAACCCTTTCCCTAAGGCTAACCCTAACAAGCGAGGAGACTACTCGCTCATTAGGGGAAGAGAAGACATTAAAAGAATAAAAGAGAAAAACTTACTAATGGTGATGGCTCCCTCCAAACGATAAAGAACAGATCTGAATGTCACTTCCAGAATTTCTGAATTTTATTTATTGAAAAGAGGCATGAGAAATTACAAGGCTTTAGGGTTCTATTTATAGGACATAGAAACCCTAGGGTTTACAATTGCACCGCATGTCTAAAGTTACAAATATACCCCTAAAAAGATCTTTCCAGAGCCGCCACACATTTTGGTAAAATTTCTGCGCATTAGGGTTTCTTTCCGCCGCGGAAGGGCGGCGTTGGTGGGCTTTGGGCCGCGGTTCCGCGGCCCAATGATTGGATCAGCAGTTTATTTTTCTGGGGCTTTTTCTGGTTCTTCTGGGCTTCTTATTTCTTCATTTCTTTTTCCACCTGGGCTTCTGCAGTAACTCCAGATTTTCAGTGACACTTTGCCATGGATCTTTTAACCATTTTTCTTGCAAATTTGGTTCTTGCGTCGCCTTGTTGATGGTGAACCGTTCTTCTGCCGGGCTTTACTAAGATCTTCCTATTTGTTGGTCAAAAATCCTTCTTTTGTGTCGTCTTTTGTGTTTTTCACTGTTCTTGCTCCCAGAACCTGTAATCTGTAACATGTAGCAGACATGGGTCAAAAGCACCTGTTTTTATTGTAAAATGCATAAGAATGGGGAATACAAAATGCAATATTATGTTATGAACAAATACCCCCAAACTTATCTTTTGCTCGTCCTCGAGCAAACTTATTGTTTTATTCTCTACAAAAAACCTAACCGCACTTTCGCAGGGAAACGCGATTGCACTGAGCTCGTGCAACAAGCCGTTAAACCTCTAGGTGTCCCTAGTAGGAGGAGTGTTGTCTCCTGAGGGTTTTCAGCGGATTACACCCACAAAATCCTATCAACTTGGCCCATTTGACTTTTGTTCTCCAATTAAGTTTTCTAACAAGGAATTCTATTATCGTCGACCCGCAAATTATCCACCCATATTCTTCACACTTCCTCATTATTTAACTTAAGATTATATATGTCCTATAGAATTACCTAGCTTTCGGCATTTCTTAAGTCTTCCTTCTAGGGTTTCATCTCTACTTAGGAATTTTCTATCAACTCCATTAAAGATACAAATTCTATCTTTCATTCCTTTCTCTTATCTAGATTCCCATCACATACCCCTACGTGTGTGTAAAGATCACCCCTACACTTGGAAATTCAATTCAAGCAATCATGCCCTAGTCCATTGTCCAAAGTACTTATTAATTGGTGAATGAAATTTGCTTACACATCCTTCATGCGACCGTTAATACTTCTTGAGGTACCAACGACCGATTACAAAATGTGTTTGCACTTTAAAGCGTACTTCCTAGTCTTTGCAACACCCAAGGCTTTAGCAGTGACTCCCAAACCAGTTGGTCTAAGGCACTAGGTGATGAAGCACCCTCGCTAAATATTTTTTCTATTTTTGCAGCCTTAAATAATCACAAAAACCAGTGTCCATTTTTTCTTTATTCACACTTTTTCATACTAAGGACTTTAGACAAGAGTATTTCAAGGTCTCTTCTACTATTCCAAGTTTCAAGGTGCGTGATAGTGCAAATTGTAGGGTATACATTTTCAGAATCTAGACTTAAGGTAGGAACTATTTTTCAAACTTATACTCCAATAAGAGCATCAATACTCTTCCCTTGTTTCGACTTAGCCCAAGAAGTGAACCCAAAATTTGCCTATTTCTAAATAAACCACAAGCCATATACTTTCTACTGTTAAACTTTAAGGAATGTTATTTTTTAGGGTTTTTAATTTACTAAGTCTAAGATCTAGTTGTCCCTAGCCAGTTAACCTATTTGTCAAACTCAAGTCAATTAGCCAAAATTGAATACAATAATTTTTATAATTTTTCAAAATTTTTCAATTTTTTCAATTTTTATCAATTTTTATGGGTTTTCAAATAAGTATGCAAATGCAAAAATATGTACAAATGAATGCGAAGGAAGAAGACGTACCGAGCATACCCCCAAACTTGAACTTGACAGTGTCCTCACTGTCATGCTAAACCAAGAGGGTCAAAATACCGATACTCCCCTGTTTATTTATTTATAATTTTTTTATTGTTAAGAAAAACAAAAATATATACAAAAAAGACCCTCCCCCAAACTTCAATTAAACTATGTTAGACAATACTGCCCAACTTTGCATAGGCCAAAAGTCAACACCAACCATTTGAAAAATTTATCAGTAAAGAATATTGGTGGGTGAAAAAATAAGTTGTGGTGGTCCGCAAAGAATTGGGGAAGATAGAAGTAATGGAATGGGAGGTGTGGAGGGGAATATACAGGTGATGGTGATGCATCGAAACGAGAATGTAAATGATCAGCAATCAGTGGAGTGTTAGCATTCTCGTATCTTATTAAAAGAAATGGGGGTATTTCAACTTCTACGGGAGGAAGTTGACTCACCACAATACCCCCAAGATGTTCCTGTGGGTCCTCTATTGACATGGCATCATCCATCACATGTTTATGATATTCACTTATAAGGGAACTTATCTCCTCGATGTCCGCCATAGTCCAACTGAAAACTTGCCGCCTATCTTGTAAGACTTTTAAAATAGCGTTCTCTTGCTCGAAGGCTAGAGAGGCTGATATGATAATAGGAAAAGTCTCATTCTCACCTATGTAAGCATATCTACGGTGAGACGGCAAGGGCATGAGTTCGAATTTCTGAGGCGAAAGAACCATTGCGGAATCTACCTCGAACTCAAAGGACTCTAACACAGGTCCGAAATCACTGCAAACAACCGATTCGGATGGTTCGACTGACTTATCCAAAAATTCAAACGACTCATATTCGGGCTGTGAGTCGTCATCATCCGAAAAAGTGAAACATTCATAATCAACATCGGTTGTGTCAACGGTGGTAGGCTCAAGGAGGGACGCACTAGTGGCGTCAAAACTGTTTTCATCAAATAGAAATCTTTCAAGCTCGCAGTCCTCCTGCGTGATTTCGTGAATAGAGCAAACTTCTCGTGTACTAGTTTTAGGCACGGGGGGCAGACTTCCCATCTTATAAATATTGAACTCACTAGACCTCTTTCCGAAGGATAGAGTCATGGAGCCATTGCGACAATTTATTATGGCATTGGAAGTGGCCAAAAATGGTCGACCAAGAATCACCGGAATTTGGTTTCTTGGGTTAGCAACAGGTTGTGTATCCATAACGATAAAATCAACGGGGAATATGAATTCCCCGACTTTGATCAACACATCCTCTAGTTGACCCCTTGGATAGGTGATTGATCGATCAGCCATTTGGAGAGTGCAACGAGTGGGTTTCAACTCTCCAACCCCTAATTGTTCGTACACGGAGTAAGGAATCAGGTTAACACTAGACCCAAGATCTAAAAGTGCACGATTAATTTGCTTATCCCCAATTGTGATTGAAATAGTAGGACAGCCGGGGTCCTTTCGTTTTTGGGGTAAGGTTTGATGGTGGTTAATAGCATTGCTCACTGCACTAGCCACTAGCACCTTCTTGGGTACTTGAGATGCCTTTCTCTTCGAGGTGCACAAGCCCTTTAAGATTTTCGCGTATGAGGGGACTTGTTGGATAGCATCCAAGAGAGGTATATTTATGCTAACCTGCTTAAAGATCTCCACAATCTTCTCCACTTGTGCATTTGGTTTATTAGGACTCAACCTGTTTGGAAATGGTGCATTTTGAAAATTTGTTGAGTCACAAGTCTGTGGAGTAGAATGTGGAATAGGAACGGATCCCAGTGTGGATGTGTTCGTGTTGTTAGAAATGGGTCCGTTCGAGTCAGAAGAAGTAGAGCCGTGTGAAGGGTGGAGAATAGGCTCTAAAGAAAAAGGTGAAGAAGGAAGTGAAGAGAATGAAGAAGGGGAAGAAGAACCACCGGCGGGGATGTCATCACTAGTTTCCACATTATTTTGCAACTCTCTTCCGGATCTCAACGTGGTCACCGCATTTACATTGTGATTGTGATATGCGTTTTGTGGGTGACCGGGATTGGGCAATGGTTGAGATGGAAGCTTTCCCTTATCTCTCTCGCTCAACGCAGCAGTTAATTGTGCAATTTGTGCCTCAATAGATTTGATACTTTGATCGTGTGAGGCATTGTTATTCATTAAAGATTGCACATAACTTTCAAATCTTGCTGCGGATTCTGTTGTTTGCTTGAGAAATGCTTCAAGACTTTTCTCGAGCGAGCTAACCTTATCATCATTAGGTTGAACCAAATTGTTCGTTTGATTTGTATAAGGTTGTTGTTGGAAAGGTTGCTGGTTTTGAGTTTGTAAGGGTGCTTGTTGTTGTTGTGGAGGAGGTCTTTGAAAATTATTGTTCCCTTGGACTTGTTGATTTTGGTTCCAAGCAAAATTCGGGTGACTCCTCCACCCCTGATTGTATGTCGAAGAGTAAGGATCATTTCTTTGTCGTTGCTGAAATGCAGCATTGACTTGATCCTGTCCTTGAATAGGTGCATTATAAGGACACTCTTCGGTTAGGTGCGACGGGTTCGAACAACAAGCACAAACAGTTCTTGTGGGTAGAGTAGGGGCAGGAGAAGACGATGAGATTTTGGTCTCAATGGCTTCTAGCTTTTTCATAAGTGAGGCCATCTCGGCCTTCATAGCTATCGACATATCTATTTGATGTATGCCTGCCCTAGATTGACCACTAGAAGAAGATGATGTGGTCTTGGTACTCTCCCACTGAATTGTCTGCTCACTTAGGTCCTCAAGAAACTGCCAAGCTTCGTCGCTAGACTTGGAGAGAAAATGACCTTGACATATTGTTTCTAGCAACTGCTTCGTTGCAGCATTCAATCCCTCGTATAATGTTTGGCAAAGTTGCCAATTTTCTATCCCATGATGAGGGCATTGAACAAGTAGGTCTTTAAATCTCTCGAAGCATTTCCAGAATGGTTCGGACGGAAGCTGTGAAAATTGTATGATCTCGTTTCGGATTCTAGCAGTTTTATGATGAGGGTAGAACTTTTTCAGAAAAGCTCTCACAAACTCGTCCCAATTTCTAATGGAGTGTGATGCGGTGCTGTATAGCCACTTCTCGGCTAGGTCACATAAGGTAAAAGGAATGACCCTTAGCCTTGTTGCGTCATCACTTAATTGGGTTGTCTTCATCATGGCGCAAACGTTTTGGAATTTATTAATGAAAATATATGCATCTTCGGATTCCAAACCATGAAACTTAGGCAGCATATTGATGAAGTGTGGTTTTATTTCAAAATTATCCCCATTTGCCGGTGGGGGTGAAAGACATGTGGGTAAAGAAGTGCGAACTGGGTAGAAGAGATCCTGGAGCGCAACTCGTACGGGCGCTACAACAGGCGGAAGATTCGGGTTATTCGCACCTGGCGGAGGTGGAATCATTCCCGTCGGTAAGGTATAGTTGGGGTCGTGTCCCGACATACCTTCGAAAGAAGAATTTGAAGATGGAGGTAAGGAGATGGACGGAAGATCGACGAAGGGTTCGTTGGTCGGCACCAACGAAACACGGACTAATCGGGCGTTAGTATCCCTAGTCCAAAATGACATACACTAAAGGGTAGTGCAGTCGAGAGATGAAAGACAGAATGTGAGGGTAAGAAAACGAACTTTGAGAAGAAGTGGTGTAAGTGAGTGCAAAGATTCTTTAGCGACAAGTTGCAAGTTTTGAAAAAAATTTCCTTTTTCTTTTAAGTGTGCTTTTGCAAAAAGATTTTGAAAAGAGACTAGTGACACAACTGCAATTAACCACACATGCACAATCAGGCCTAAGTCTAGGGTTGCCTAGGTCAGCTAGACAGCTCCTAACTGTTCCAAAGGGCTAGAGATAGAACCTCAAACCGCCTCTTCACGGACAAGTACGGCCAGGTAAGTGGGAAGGAACCACCACTACAGTGGGCCTAATTAAAAACCACTAGCCTAGTCACCGTAATGTCGGTTAGGATAAACGGCCGATGCCTATACTAGTCCTCTGTCCTATTGAGCTCGACGTCCTTAGGGCTGAGTCTAATATTTTTTTGATTAAAAGTGGTCAATGCAGATGCTTTAAGTGATTTCTGGGGTCCTGGGAAGGGTAATGAAATCCCCACCCAATCTGAATTGGTCAATAGCCCCTTAAAGTCAGATTAAAGTATGCAAAGCAGTAAATCACTTGCAATCAATTTGCTTTTAAGCGCGGCGCAAAGAATCCTGCAGAAAATCAATTATTGGAAGGGGGAAGAAGATTTTTAGCGCAAAGAATCCTGCAGAAGATTTGACAGAAGATATATGGAGATTTGCAGAGGGGAAAATAAGGAAACAAACAGTGCAAAAATTTCGCAGAGAAGGATCCAGAGGGCCGCGGAAGCGCCGCGCGAGGTGGGCTTTGGGCCGCGGTTCCGCGGCCCAATGATTGGATCAGCAGTTTATTTTTCTGGGGCTTTTTCTGGTTCTTCTGGGCTTCTTATTTCTTCATTTCTTTTTCCACCTGGGCTTCTGCAGTAACTCCAGATTTTCAGTGACACTTTGCCATGGATCTTTTAACCATTTTTCTTGCAAATTTGGATCTTGCGTCGCCTTGTTGATGGTGAACCGTTCTTCTGCCGGGCTTTACTAAGATCTTCCTATTTGTTGGTCAAAAATCCTTCTTTTGTGTCGTCTTTTGTGTTTTTCACTGTTCTTGCTCCCAGAACCTGTAATCTGTAACATGTAGCAGACATGGGTCAAAAGCACCTGTTTTTATTGTAAAATGCATAAGAATGGGGAATACAAAATGCAATATTATGTTATGAAAAGGCATACATATTCCTAACAATCTCCCATTTGCGCTAAGGCTAGTTGTTGTAGTATCTCATACCCAACATCCCAAAAAGTCTCTCGTATCATATCTGAGGGAAGGCCTTTGTGAGTGGATCCGCTGTGTTATCCTTCGTGTCAACTCTCCCGACCTCAATCTCTCAGTGAGCTACTATCACCCTGATCAGGTAATACCGCCTAAGAATATGTCTGGATCACTGATCGGACCGGGATTCCTTGGCCAAAGCCACAGCTCCATTGTTATCACAATACAAAGGTATTGGATGCTCAATGGGTGGAACCACACCAAGTTCATCTTATGAACTTCTTCATCCAGACAGCCTCTTTGGCAGTATCGCTGGCAGCGATGCATTCAGCCTTCATCGTCGAGTCTGCTACGGTATCTTACTTGGAACTTTTCCAATATACCGCCCCTCCATTGAGGGTGAAAACAAAACCCGAGATCGACTTACTGTCTTCCTTATCACTCTGGAAGCTCGAATCGGTAAAGGACTCCGATGGAGTTCACCGTTACCATACACCAAGTAATTTTCTTTAGTCCTTCTCAAGTACTTAAGAATATTCTTCACAGCTATCCAGTGTTTCTCCCCTGGATATGATTGATACCTACTCTCTACACCTAATGAGTAAGCTACATCCGGTCTGGTACATAATATCGCATACATGATTGACCCGACTGCCGAAACATAGGGTATCTCTTGCATGCAAGCCCTCTCCAAATCAGTCTGGGGAGACATTCACTTTGGAGAGAGTGATTCCTGAACAAGCGGGTAAATTACCACGCTTAGAATCTTCCATACTAAACCACTTTAGTATGGTGTCAATATACCTGGATTGGAACAATCCTAACATCCGTTTAGATCTATCTCTATAGATCTTTATCTCCATGATGTAATAGGCATCACCTAAATCTTTCATGGAAAACTTGTGTGATAAGAAGAGCTTGACCGAGTGTAGCATAGGAATATCATTTTTTATCAAGAGTATGTCATCCACCTACAATACGAGGAAGACAACTTTATTCTCTACAACCTTCTTGTATATACATGGTTCATCTACATTTTTGATGAAGTCAAACTCTATGACAGCTTCATCAAAACAGATGTTCCAGCTTCGCGATACCTGCTTTAATCCATACATTGATTTAAGCAGTTTGCGCACGCTTCCGCTGCTCCCACTTCTACGATGTCCTCTGACTGTGTTATGTACACGCTCTCTTCTAAATCACCATTTAGAAAAACGGTCTTGACGTCCATCTGACAGATTTCATAGTCATGGTATGCAGCAATGGCAAGTAGGATCCTGATGGACTTAAGCATAGCGACAGGAGAAAATGTTTCATCATAGTCGACACCTGGTCGTTGACGAGAACCTTTTGCTACAAGTCTAGCTTGAAAGTCTCAACTTTTCCATCTACACCAATTTTCTTCTTAAAGATCCACTTACTCCCGATGGGTTTTACCCGTCAGGAGCAACTTCCAAAGTCCATACTTTGTTGGTGTACATGGATTCCATCTCAGATCTCATAGCATCCAGCTATTTCACAGAGTCCCCACTTGTGATAGCCTGCTCGAAACTAGTGGGTCATCATTTTCCATGATGCAATCCCTGCTCCCACCGTCAATAAGAAAACCGTAGTATCTCTCAGGTGGATGAGAAACCCTAGTAGATCTGCGGAGTGGCTGGGGTTCGTTGGAGACTATCGAATCCTCCGGTTCCACCAAATTGTCAGTTACAGTTTGTGTAGCTGGAACTTCTTCCAGTTCTACTTCATTACCACTAATTTCTTTTACAAGAAATTTCTTTTCTAAAAAGGTGGCATGTTGAGCAATAAACACCTTTTTTCCCTCACAATGGTAAAAGAGATATCCATGCGAATTCTTTGGATATCCTACAAACTTACATAGAACTGACCTTGTCTCGAGCTTGTCCGGATTTTGCTTTTTGACATAGGCCGGACAATCCCATATCTTAACTCGTTTAAGATACGGCCCCTTTCCACTCCATATCTCATATGGTTTTTTAGGCACAGATTTTGATGGAACTTGATTCAATAGGTATGCGGCTGTCTCAAGCGCATAACCCTAAAATGAAATAGGTAACTTAGGAGTACTCATCATAGAGCGCACCATATCTAATAGGGTGCGATTCCTCCGCTCTGATACACCGTTGTGCTATGGTGTATATGGAGGAGTAAGCTGAGAGAGAATCCTATTTTTTTTAAATAATCACGGAATTCCGTGCTCAAGTATTCTCCTCCCCGATCAGATCGAAGAATTTTAATACTTTTACCCATTTGGTTCTCCACTTCACACTTATATTTCTTGAATTTCTCAAAAGATTCAGATTTGTGTTTCATCAGGAACACATGTTCGTATCTTGAGAGATCATCAGTGAATGTAATAAAGTACGAGGAACCATTCCTGGCATGCATAAACATATGACCGCATACATCACTATGTATCAGTCCCAAGAGTTCAGTAACTCTTTCTCCGTGTCCAGTAAACGGAGTTTTGGTCATCTTGCCTTTGAGACATGATTGGCAAGTTTCATAAGATGTAAATTCGAACTGATTCAAAAATCCATTTTTATGCAACTTAGCTAGTCGTGTTGCATTGATATGATCTAGTCTACAATGCCACAAGAAGGGTTCGTTCATTTATAAACTTCCTCTTGTGTGTGTTCTGTATATTTAGAACTGTGGTTTGATTCAGAACGTATATACCGTTACATAACGTACCAAACCCAATCAATACTTGATTTAGAAAAATGTTCATAACATTATCCTCTAGTACAAAATTATATCCTTCTTTATGTAATAAAGAGACTCATATAATATTGCACATCATTTTCAGTACGTAATAACAGTCGTTCAGAATTATTGTATTACCACTTGGTAATACAAGATGATATTCGCCAACTGATTTGGCTACAACAATTGCACAATTCTCTACCGTTAGAGACTTATCACCCTTTCCCAGTTCTCTACCTCTCTTTAGCCCATGTAACAAATTACATGCATGGGATCCTGATCCGGTATCCAATATCCAGGACGTAGAGCATACTGAGAAACAGTTCTCGGTAACGAACACACCCGAAGAAGATGCATCATCATGCTCTTTCTTCGATCGGGTGGCATGGGAATCCTGATATTCTACCATTCCTCGCTCGGACTTATGACAATTATAAAATAGAGTGGAACCAACGTTCTCCAGCTCAGTATAATAAGCGGGTCCGGTCAATACATCCATATTATTATCTTGATTAAGACGTGCCATTGGTCGCTACCTGAAGAGAGAGAGAAGGAAACGTATTAGCGTGCGCTCTTTGCAAGATTAGATTGGTTATTATCTTATCTAATCAGGATGACTGCCACTGTTTTTATCAAATCTTCCTTCAAACCATAAAAGGTAAGATTAGCCGAGATTAATTACACTCTAAAAGTTCGCCAATCGGTCAGCCATGCAAGTTGTAATACCCAGTATCTATTATACAGTCAAATAAGAATTTAAATAAACTTTATTTATTCTAATTTATTTCTCTATATTTTACATTTATTTTATATTTCCTCACATTGTCCGAATTGTGTTATTTTATTCCTTGTTATTAATAAGGTTGATTTGTCACAAATTGTTATTATATTGCATTTTAAAAACATACTTATTAATTTCCTAAGTCTAACCTTTTATTATAACCAATTTCTATAATTCTATTTCCTAATTATAATAATTTTACCCCTAACCTATTTAAACCCTAATCCAACCCAATCTCACACTCTTTCTTAACCCAAAATCCCACATCCAGGCTTATATCTTTTATTTACCTAATTTTCTTACCCCAAAGACCCTAATCCCGTTTCTTTATCCTAACAATTATTCTAGCCCATTCTCTATTTCTTTTATATCTAATTTCCAAGACCCAATGGCCCAAAACCCTAACCCTATAACCCAACACCCTAGCTCAACTGCCACAATTCTTTTGAATTCCCCATTTAAATCTAATTTAACACCAAAATCTTACCCTAATTAATCACATTAAATCATAATAATTATATATTAATTTTTGTTTACTCTCTCTCTCTCTTGTTCACTCCCTTTCCCCGCTCACCTCTTTCTCATCTTCTCCCCCCTGCAAACACCCCCGATGACGAGACCCACCACAACAAACCCCGACGAACCCGATGCTCAAGAACCCTCGCCTGCACACCCCACCGCCGGCGACCCCCTCGTCGTCGTTTCCCTCTCCGATCACCTTCCTCCTTCTCCTCTCCTCCTCTCCCTGCTCCCCTGCACACCAAGATCTCTGCACCCGAAACCTCCACGAACCCTCACCTCGCCTGCACGCCCTCGTCGCCGGCGATCCCTCGCCGTCGCCTCAGCGCCCTCTCCTCACCTCTTCCTCCGAACATCCTACTCCACCTCCAGTGCCCGATCACCTCTATCATCCTCTCGACTCCATCACCACGCCGAGCCCTAGCCACCCATCGACCGCAGCTCAAAACCCTACTGAGCTCACAGCAATGCCGACGACCACCTCAGCCACCACCGGCCGCCTCCAAACCACCGCCACCCTTTCCTCCAACCTCCAAGCTCCGGCCACCACTTTTGCAACTCCGGCCACCTTGTTCCCACAGCCCCAAGCTCGACCCCTCTTGTTGCCGGCTGCAACCTCCTCTCGAAGCCGATGAAGCCGTCGAGATCCCCCGCACTACCTCCACCAACGAGCCCCTACAGCCGAGCACCACGACCCGAGCTCTCCTACGCCACCATCACCACCCCACCACAACTCTTAGCCGTCACCCGAGCCCTCTGCGCTATTGGCCATCGCTTGAGATCATTGTCGCCGTCCGCAGCAGCCCCGTCCCCATCTCCGAGCCAAGCTCCACGGTGCCGATCCCTGCGACACAAGCCCAAGCCTAGCAGAGCCTCGTCATGTTGTTGCTGCGCCGCACCGTATCGTGATCGCACCCGTGCTGTTGTGTCGCTGTGCTCGTGCGATCCGCCGCCCGTGTCATTGTTGCTATTAGGAATCATCGATTCGTCCAAGGCAAGTTCAAATACTTGCTTACATTCTATACTATATTTATATCGATGAACTATATCGAAAAATTACCATTGCGATTTAATAATAAGCCGTATCTTAATCTTAGTACTATTTTTTGAGATAAAATCAAGTCTAGAAGCTAGTGATAACGCTGTAAGGAAATTGTAGAATCAAGTAGTGTTATTGGTTGAAACAAACGAGCGTTTCGGTTGCGAATCAAATGTTTATCATAGGTGCTCGATGCAAACCCTAAACTAAAAACCATCTTAAAATGGCGGAACTCATGATAAATAGATTTCTTTACTGTTAACGAATATTGTGTGAAAATTTAGTTGTAAAATAAATTCGTTTACCCCAGGAAATGACACCCCGAGACTCAATACGGAATCTAGATTTTATCACGTACCTTACCAGGTTAAATTCGTAGTTAATTATGTATATATCGGATTGTGGCGTTTCAGAACTCATATCGAAGCTGACGGAATAACCTACAGTAATATATTTTTTTCCACTGAATTTTAATAAGTCATGATAAAGAAAATTGAGGAGAATTGCGGCTCTGGACTGCAGTCCAGAGCAGCACTGTTTATCGATACTTGAAATGAAATGCTTTTACAACTCTGTGTGAAAATGGTATTATACGGAACCCTATACCGTTGAGAAGATTAATCTGTTATCTAACTATTGGAGGTAGTTTCATTCATTTTTACCATCGTTTGCTATTTTAATCATATTTTAAATCATCGATACATACTGCAGTCCCAAGCAGGGATAGAACGTATATCCCGATCTTAAATAATGCATAACTCCCATAACACAGAGGATATTATAAATCCTTATAGTGCGTTGGAAACTTAACCAACAAACTTAGATATTATCCAACTGTAGTGTTGCCTAATTATGATCCCAATGGGGTGAAAACTGTGTTACGAAATTGACTTTCAGTTCAGGAACTGAATTTCCAGCAGAGAACACTTAAAAAGAAATGACTGTAATTCATGAAACCGAAACCCGATTGACTTGAAACCAATTTCGTTGAATTTATGATTAAGTTTACTTTTTACCCCTTTTGTATCATTTTGCTTAATTCTGATCGTACGATTTAATGTGATTTTTCTAAGCTCATAAGATGCATAATGACTTGTATTGCATATGATTTGTTTAGCGGTATAATTCACATATTTAACCGACTGCGATACCTCTAGCGATAGTGAGCGTACTGATTAATTCTCATTGTATAATGCATTGTCGAATGTGAATGGTGTTGGTTTAGTTGTGTCGAGTACGCCAGTAAAAAATTGAATGATTCGTGATAGTGAACAACACAGTGAATAGTGAATAAAGCAGTGTTATTGGTGCGTACTTGTACAACTATCCCATACTTATAGATAGTGAAATCTGGGGAAAAAGCGGAAATCGAAATTGAAAGGAACTTATATTTAGAGAGATTAGCGATTTAGAGGATGATCATTCGAACGACGACTCGTATATATATATATTAGGTTTGGAACTAGCGGTCCGGTTGACAGGGTTATGTCCCGGGCAACAGTGGGCCGTAGTCTCGGGTACGTATGAGACCCTCGTTAAACATGATCATTTATTTCCGCAACTCAATTTCAAAATTGACTTAGAGTCCAGTAGGAACAAGTTATACATTGCATTGAATATTGACACATTGATTACCTGCATATATTATCTCCACCGTTATTACATTTATTTCTTGCCTTATTATTATTAACATAATATTGCTATGGTGTCGTCATGACGACTTGAGTATGCATGTTCAGTGATAGAAGTGGATTCGTCTGATCTCGAGAAGACCGCGGAGATCTAGACAAGTGAACCAGTTGTATCTTTCCCTTTTATATCCCTGGTTAGTTTTTCTTTTGTTTACTTTCTTTGCGCTCAGTTTCCGTTATATCCGATAGTTCTAGTGACAACATTCTCTTTATCCGTGTTGTATTTTACTGATTACCATATGATATTAGAAGTCGAAATGTGACTACGGTAGGATTTTTCCTTGATCGTAGGAGCATAACTGGCCTAGTCACTCTCGTATTCCGTATTTTGGGAAGCGGGGCGTGACACAAGTATTGGTACTTTGAGGGAGTCTCCCCATGCTTTCACATGGAACTAATTAAATAACCTCGTTTCTGTAGGGGCATAACCCCGTTAACACCTTTCTTAGACACCTAATGGATCGGCTAATTGTAAAGTGGAAAACTCTCTCAGGAGTAACTCTTACTCGCAGTGGGTATCGGGATCCAACTATCGTATAGAAGGTATGCAATCTTATTGCAAATTCTAACACTTGAAATTCCCAATATTTTTTTACCCCATGCGATTTATGACCTTGACAAGGTCAACAAAGCATAAACCGCAAGTCAAGTTCAACCCGTTCATTTCGTGATTGAATTAAACCCACCCGCACGACCCTTGACAAGGTCAACAAGGTCGCACGACTACCCTATTCCAATCGCATCATATGCGACAGATAAGTACTAAACAGCTACCGCACACTACGCCTTGACAAGGTCAACAAACGCAACACGAATACTAAATAGCACTTATCTAAAATGACGGAGGGCTACGACTGGTTTTGAAGAAAACCTTTAACGTAATGAACTTGATATCGTTGTAGAATCTAGTGATTTTGAAAAGGAATGGTTTAAGCTCCGCTTTTAAAATTGAGTAGTTTTCAAAAATAAACCGAATAACTTTTACTAATTTTTGCTAAAGAGGTCATTTCCGATGAAGAGATCTCGGCTCTTTCCTCATCGAATGAGGTGCTGCATATCCATCAAGGAATACCACTATGCAAAGCAAGAACTACAGAAGTTATGATGATAAACTGAGTGGGTTGTAGCATTTGCTAGTTTTGCTAAAGAGATCACTCCCGGTGAAGGGATCTCGGCTCTTTCCTCATCGAATGGGGTGCTGGATATTCATCATGGAATACTACTATGCAAAGCAAAAACTAGAGCTACATTTTTAAAAACTTTTGATTCTACAACATCTTTATGTTTATTTTCTTTTCATTAATCCCATTAATGAAGTCCCATCATTTATATTTCCCTAAACATCACAGAAAAGAAACGAAAATAGAACGTACGCTTATACCATCCGCTTTCGCCACGGGGCCCTGT
Organism: Agapanthus africanus; assembly: GCA_030015575.1. Taxonomy (NCBI): domain Eukaryota; kingdom Viridiplantae; phylum Streptophyta; class Magnoliopsida; order Asparagales; family Amaryllidaceae; genus Agapanthus; species Agapanthus africanus. The sequence continues at coordinate 534,923,129 of JASDDO010000010.1, read as the reverse complement.
CAGGCACCGTTAGGTTACTTAACTAACGGCAGAGCGAGGGCTGGACTAGCATGGGTGCAAAATATAAGCAGTGTTTATTATATATTTCATATATATATAGCATTCGTCTCACGCAGTTATATGATCACATCACATAACATAGCAGGAGAAGTTAACATATGAAATATTAGATATACTAGGAGGTCCATATTTTAAATTCAGCCAGTAATGAAAACACAGATTCCACAGTCGTGATGAATAGCCAAACCTACATCTCTAGACCCCTACGAGAGCGGCAAGCAACCCTGCCAATTCTAGAGTTAGGAGACCCGGTCTCGACTCCTCGAGATGGTCTCCCACTGGACTGCAGAACCTGGTTACTTGTGCTCCCCGCCTTGGGTCTATCCTAATGCAAAAAAGTAAATAATATACATCAATGGTGATATCATCCTCATCCCGGAAGTGTCCCAATAAAAGAATATTACATACAACTTTTACATGAATTAAAATTGAAAAACTCTCATCTTACGCAAAAACCCCAGCTATTCACTCACGACGATCCAATATAACATATCAGCAACACATAATATCACATGTCATCAACGTAAGTAAATATACGTATCCTAAATTCCGTTGAAATATAGTAACGAGATCGGGGATACACCACATATTACACTTACGGTCGCAGAAAAGAAATAAAAACTACACTATTTAGAATCCGCAAATACCTTAGACATCATAAACCCGGAATATCACATATTCCAAATTTCATACCTAACTTATAAACCTTGCATTTTAGTTTCAAATTGAAAACTCTTTTCAATAAGCTGTCGGAAAATTCAACAAGATTCCCGACTAAGTGATCGCGTACAATACGCGATTGTGATGGAGTTTTGATTCGAATCAAAACTCCGTGGTGTAGGGTGTTTTTCGTCACCCCATTGAGATGGGAATGCGCGCGCTCTTGTCAGGCGCATTACAGATTCCCACTGCCTAGGGTAGGCCGGGGTTTATTGATTGTGGGGATTCGAATCTCCGGCAGCCGCGGACTAAGCTGCTGTTAATTACCCATCGCCTTTGGAGCGAGAGATCCTCCGATTGACGGGTCAAACAGGTCATGCGAACTCAATGTGCAGTGTTGTGTTTTGAAAGAGTTTTGGATATATCGGGGGACCCACAGAGTTTTTACAGGGGACAGTGTTGTAGAGTGTGTGTGTGTGTGTGTATAAGGGGAAAAGGCATCCAAAGGATGCGTGGAAAAAAGCGCTAGCACCTTGGGCGCTGGCGCCTTGTCGCAAGGGCACTAGCGCCTCACGTGCCAGGCACGTGTGCGCTCGGGCGATAGCGCTTTGGGCGTTAGCGCTTTGAGCGCTAGGGCGCTAGCGCCACACGTGCCAAGCACGTGTGCGCTTGGGCGCTAGCGCTTTGGGCGCCAGCGCTTTGGGCGCCAGCGCCTCACGTGCCAGGCACGTGGGCGCTCGGGCGCTAGCGCTCTGAGCACAAGGGTGCTAGCGCTTTGGGCGCTAGCGCCTCACGTGCCAGGCACGTGGGCTCTCACGAGACAAAAGGGACCTGGTCCCTGCAATGGGAGTTGTACTCCCAGAAAGGAACACTTATTATTTTGTGTATATATATATGTATATGTATGAGGAGTTAAACTCCTAAGATATTTTTTTGAGGCTGATGAAGGGGCTTCTCCCCTTGAGCCCTGGATCTTTCCCAAAGTGGGGTTCTTGGAGGTGGGTCTCCTTCTTGCTCTTCTGTTGGCAGGATCTTGGATGAACAAGAACTTATGAGATTTTTAAAAATCTCTCCTTTTTGAGATCTAATGGAAGATCTGAGTTCCCCTTTGTGGGTTTTGTGGTGAAAAATTACTTAGTTTTGGAAAAAGAAGAGTAAAACTCTTGATTTAATTAAAAAAAGAGAGGAAGGTTTAGAACCTTGAGGAAGAAGAAGATCACATATCTTGATTCTTTTTTGAAGAGAGAAAAAGTTGTTGAGATATTTTCATTATCTTTACCTTTATACGCTATACACTTTACATATAGCCCCTTGGGCTTTACAAAAATGGCATTTTGCCCATCCCATGGCTCATGCGTCATTTCTTTTTGCACATAAGCCATGGGCTTTACAAAAATTTGGCTTTATGCCCATTCATGCATAAAAAATTACACAAAAATTATTTATTATATGATTTCATTTTGGGCATAGAGGAGGGCCGGCCGCTTCATGTTCGGACTCGACCTGGGCATGTGCCCACTTGATCTGAGCTTGGGCCCACTTGGCATGGGGTTGACCTTGACTTTGACTTGGTCAACCGGGGTGCAATTTTCGACCCCAACAAAGTGCCCCCCATCAATAAATGCACACCGCATATGTGGTTCGTGTACATGAGATTGATGGATCTTCTATCACGTGGAGGCGACTTGCTTTGGTTCCCACTTTCTGGGATACACTGCCCTTTTTACGACATGGACGGTCGACGCTTGAAGCGTCTCCGAGATGGAGTGTCTGTCGTAGACGTTTCTCTGGCCCGGAGTGATTTGGTAGACATGCCCCCGGCACGGAGTGTCGCTGGTCGACGTTTCCCCGAGGCGGAGTGTCTGTTTGACGTGTCCCCGAGACGGAGTTTCTGCTGGCTGACGTGTCCCCGGCACGGTGTCTGCTGGTTAACGTGTCCCCAACACGGAGTGTCTGCTTGAGATTTCCTCGTTACGGAGTGTCGCTGTTGGACGTTTCCCCGGTACGGAGTGTCGCTGGTCGACGTTTCCCCGAGGTGGAGTGTCTGTAGTCGACGTGCCCCTGGCACGGAGTGTCGGCTGGTTGACGTGTCCCCGGCATGGAGCGTCTGCTTGACGTTTTTCCGTTACGGAGTGTCGCTGTTGGACATTTCCCCGGTACAGAGTGTCGCTGGTCGACGTTTCCCCGAGGCGGAGTGTCTGTAGTCGACGTGCCCCCAGCACGGAGGGTCGGCTGGTTGACGTGTCCCGGGCATGGAGTGTCTGCTTGACGTTTCCCCATTATGGAGTGTCGCTGTTGGACATTTCCCCGATACGGAGTGTCGCTGGTCGACGTTTCCCTGAGGCAGAGTGTCTGTAGTCGATGTGCCCCCGGCACGGAGTGTCTGCTTGACGTTTCCCCGAGGCGGAGTGTCGGCTGGTTGACGTGTCCCCGGCATGGAGTGTTTGCTTAACGTTTCCCCGTTACGGAGTGTCGCTGTTGGACGTTTCCCCGGTACGGAGTGTCGCTGGTCGACGTTTCCCCAAGGCGGAGTGTCTGTAGTCGACGTGCCCCCGGCACGGAGTGTCTGCTTGACGTTTTCCCTTTACGGAGTGTCGCTGTTGGACGTTTCCCCGATGCGGAGTGTCGCTGGTCGACGTTTCCCGACATGGAGTGTCTGTGTTGGACGTTTCCCCATTACGGAGTGTCACTGGTTGACGTGTCCCCGGCACGGAGTGTCTGCTTGACGTTTCCCCGTTACGGAGTGTCGTTGTTGGGCGTTTCCCCGAGACGGAGTGTCGGCTAGTCGACGTGTCCCCGACACGGAGTGTCTGTTGTTTGACGCAGAGGTCGATGTTGGAATTGGTTGGTTTGATTTGTTTTGGGTTGACATCAGCATCGCTACACTGGAATATGGTACCGGGAGCGAATCATGATCTGTCATGAGAGGATTTGGGGATTGGTTTTCTGTCGGCATCTGCATTGCTGCACTGGAATAATGCCAGGAGCAACTCATCATTTGCTCCGGGATGATTTGGGAATTGGTTTTTGTTTGGCATCTGCATTGCTGCACTGGAGTAATGCCAGGAGCAACTCATCATTTGCCCCGAGAGGATTTGGGAATTGATGGCTTAGGAGGCAGGTTTAGATCCCTATCATCTAAGGCTTTTCAATTTTATGGGCCGTAAGGATCCCATAAAAGCATTTTCTCTCTACGTGTCAAAAGGATCTCGTAGGTGTATTTTCTCCTTAGGAGTCGTGGGGACTCCTAAGTGTGTTGCTCTTTTGTGAGTCGAAAGGACCTCATGCGGGAATTTTCTCCTCACAAAATCGAGAGGACTTTGCGAGTGCATTTTATCTTTTTTTTTATGAGTTTGCGCCCTTTCGGGTTTTCACAAACTCGCCGGCAGTCCTGCTGTTTTTACTCACGGAGCCCTTTCGGGTTTTCATCCGCGCCCATTTTGCTTGTGGACATACCCTTTTTTTAATTTTTTTAATTTTTTTTTTAATTTTTGGTGGGACTTTGAATGTGGTCTCACTGGTAGGACTTGGGAGAGATTGGGATTGTTTTACGCCCGTGGATTGTATACGGTTTTACAGGATGCATGATCCAGCCCGTAGGGCCGGAAAAATTTCGGGACTTTGTTGGCGTCTGCGTCGCTGCACTGGGATATGGTACCAGGAGCGACTCATCATTCGCCGTTGGGGTATGGGATTTGGAATTTGGTTGGTGTCTGCATCGCTGCACTGGAATATGGTACCATGAGCGACTCATCATTCGCCGTTAGGGTATGGGATTTGGAATTTGGTTGGCGTCTGCATCGCTGCACTGGAATATGGTACCAGGAGCAACTCATCATTCGCCACTTAGGGATTTGGATTTTGGCCGGCGTCCGCATCGCTGCACTGGAATATGGTACCAAGAGCGACTCATCGTTCGCCATTGCCTATTGGGAAGCGATGGCTTAGGAGACAGGTTTAGATCCCTATCACCTAAGGCTTTTCAATTTTATGGACCGTGAGGGTCCCATAAAAGCATTTTCTCCCTACGAGTCGTAAGGATCCCGCATGTGTATTTTCTCCTTAGGAGTCGTGTGGACTCCTAAGTGTGTTTTTCCTTTGTGAGTCGTAAGGATCCCACAAAGGTTTGTACTCCTCATGTATTGTGAGGACACATAAGTGGGTCTTCTCAATGTAGCATAATTCCAAGGGCGGAGACCGGCCGCTGGACTGGTGACTGCGGTGGGGCATGGGTGTGAGGAGAATTATTTGAGCCCGTGGATTGTATACGGTAGTCAATTTGGGGACTAACCGTAGGGCCGGGAGAATTTTGGGAAATTGGATTTTGGTCGGCGTCTGCATCGCTGCACTGGAATATGGTACCATGAGCGACTCATCATTCGCCGTTTTTTTGGCACCGCGATTGCTCTATCATTTCAGCTTTTCTTATCGCGACGGTCGCGATTGCCTTATCATTTAAGCTTTTTATTCGCGGTTGCCCTATTATTTCGGCTTTATTTTTTCGTGTTTAATTTTACTTGCTGATTTTTATTGCGAGTTGCCCCATCATTTCGGCTTTTCTTTTGTTTTTTATTTACACACTTTTTTTTATTTACATATTCTTACATTCCCAGTTTAATGACTTAGAGGTCGATTATTCCTAGTTTAACGATGTGGTGGTCATTTATTCCCAGTTTAAAAACTTGGTGGTCCTCCGTTTCCAGTTTAACGACGTGGTGGTCATCCCAGCTCCTCGAACTTTGATCTTGGCGGGGTTGTGTTGATGACCCTAGCTCTGTGACTTGTCGGTATATCTGACGACTGTGAGACTTTCCCAAGTTTGTATTGGTTCTCCACTCAATCTTTAAAAACATAGCAGTCTTTAATGGTATGACTCACCATTCTATGATATGGGCAGTAAATGGGATTGTCGGTCATGTTCATCTCGTATGGCCTCTTTGGAATAGGCAGTTGAAGACCGTTGTCCAAGGCGTCCTCGAATATTTTGCGGACTTCATCCTTCTCGAAGGAATATACTTTCTTCTTTCTCTCCATTAGAGTAGGTGCCCTTACTGATACTGGACCTCGAGGACGATCAGTCTTTGGTTCTCCTAGTGTACGCTTACCACGTTCAGTGTACGTATCGAAAGGACTGGAGGCTCGGGCTGGAGGGAGCATCGGTCGGCTACTTCCGGATATCAATCCCCAGCTCATGAACCAAAATTTGATTTTGCTGTAATTGCAATCGGGCGACTTGGGTCGTGAGATCCGCCATGACATTTACCAGCTCGTCGACTTTAGAATGGACCTTGGCCATCTTCTCATCCCTGTCCTGAAGTTGCCTTTGAAGCCATTGGAATAATACTTGTTTTATAGTTCCGGGTATGACAACGGGGTCATCCCTACCGCCTGAACTTGATTCAGCATGAACCACGGGTTCCTTTGGCTCAATGGCCTGAGCGAGCTCTTCATCATTTGGATCGGGCCGATATTGGATGGCAACAACCGCGTCATTGTCATGGTTATAAGGCGTAGGAGGACTTGTTCCTCTGAGCTCCATCATATAGACCGTATGGGTTGTGTACCCGTCTATTGCTTCTTCATTGGCAATGTTGCTCGCTTGGCTCTTAACTTGTTGCCTTGGTCCGCTCTTTTTAGAGAAAGGCAGATGTCTGAGAGAATCAGGTCCCTGAAGGACTTCGGTCTCTGTTTGTATGAAATTGGCGGTCTCAGCTTAATTGTTTGTTAACACGCCAAGGGACAATGATATTTCTCCCGCCTTGTATTGTTTCTCGACCCAATCTTTGAAGATGCAACAGTTTTCAATAGTGTGTCCCAGCACTCGGTGGTATGGGCAAAAGTTGGGATGATCAGTCCTGTTCGCTTCACTTAGACTTTTTGGTTCTAGTAGCTGCAGACCATTCCTTAGAGCATCTTTAAAAATTTTGTGGACCTTGTCCCTTCGGAATGAGTAGACCTTATTTCTTTTTTCCTCCAAAATTGGCTCTCAAAATTTGTTAGTTTTTGCTCCGCCCGCTCTCTGCTTATTTATAGAATCGGTGCTGTTAGAACTTCTGCCTTTTCGGTTGTCATCCCTCCAAGGTTTTGGTCTGTTTGTGAACTGAAGATCCTGAGCGGACTCGGGCTTTGAGCGTTCCAACGTTTGGACATTTTTTGTCAGCTCTTGGAATGTTTTAAGGCCTGTGGTGCACATGAAAGGTTTCTTCCAGTCCTTCAGATTTTCTATAAGAAGACTGACGGATTGGTCTTACTCCAATGGCGGTTCACATTTGACAGAGAGATTGCACCATCGGATTATAAAATCCATGTTGTTTTCGTTGTTCTTTGGCTCTGTCCTTACGAGGTCGGCAATGGTGATTTTATCGCTGACACTCATGAACCTTTGCTTGAACATGGATTCTATTTGAGCAAACGTCATGATCGAGTCATCTGGTATGCTTGCATACCAATCGAAAGCAATATCCGTCAAGCTATTAACAAACTGACGTAGAAGGAGCGCATCATTGCCCCCAGTGTTCACACATGATGCTTTAAATTGGGCAATGTGCCGATTCGTATTTCCTGTCCCAGCGAACCTTTCAAAATTTAGGGACAGCATAGCCAGTAGGAAACCCCACAAGATCGTACCGAGCAGGGTATGGTCTCCCGCTGCTACTGACCGCTTTTTGCTCTCCGGCTTCGACTACCATTGTTTTGACTTTGTTGGCAATCACATCCATGATTTGATCTTGAGTTGGCGGGTTGCTGTCATCGGTAGGCAAGACATTTCCCGAGATAGGATGCGACTGACTTTCGTGCTGTCCACCCACCTCTGGATTTGAGGGAATAGGCGTCGGCTGTCTCGGGACACCGTTTCCCGGTTCATGAGTAGAACCATGCGCTTGATTGGGCGGCTGAGAGGTAACTTGAGCTGTGAGCCGTAAGATGACATTTGTCAAGTCGTCAATTTTGGAGTAAAGTTTGGCCATCTCCTTGTCTTTGTTTCTGGGCTGCTTTCGGAGCTCTTGAAGCAGCTCTTGCTCCGCGGTCCTAGGACGGAAAGTCGGCTCTTCCTCGCTGTCCGAGCTTGACTCTACATGGACTAAGGGGTCTTTCTGCCTATCATCCTCATTGGGAGGATTTTCATCACCCTCTGGAGGATGCTGGTCTTGGGAAGTGACGGCTATATTCACACCAGATTGGATTTGAGATGTGGTGGCCCCATCCTTACTTTTGCTGCGAAGGTTGTCGCTGGGACGCGTGCCCACCATATAGACGGTATGGATAACGCATTCAGCCATCCTTTCATCACTGGCAGCTGGTTTCACGGAGCGATCCAGGCTTTGGAAATTCATAAATTTTAACATGGATGGAGCCCTAGCCCTTTTGTTGGCTCTGTATCTGAGCCTTTTCTGCCTTAGCTTCTCGATTTTGAGGGCTTGACCGGCAACCGTCGCCCAGGAAGCCATCGTGAGTCGATCTGCGGGGAGCTTACCGAAGACACTCGATTGAGCAGTTGTCAAGGGCACCGCCGGAGCTTGCCCGAGATGCCCCGTTGCTTCGCTGATGTTGATGGCCTTGCCCCCAGTTGGAGCAATGGAGAGTCGTCTAGAAACGGACTTGTGCTTGGGCTGAGGTGCCCTCATGACTATGACATTCGGCCTTTTCCCTTTTGAGACCGGTTTGTCTGTTACCGGAGCTTGAGGAGCTGGGACGGCGTTAGCTGACACGAACAGAATAGAGCCGGACTGTAGCAGCGGCTCCTCCCACTGTCATCCAAGACTGGCCGGGAGGACCGTCCTGGAGTCCATCTTCATCGTATAGGAGATGGAAGCTGAGTTCATCTTTGGAGACATTGTTGAAAATTGATTGCTCGGAAAACTGCATGAAAGAGCATTATTTTAGTATAAATATAGATATGTATATTGATTGAGTTCGTATGAACGTTTAACTCGAAATATGGAAGGAGAGATTGGTCCCACCGGGCATGCCAGAATCTGTAGGGTGTTTTTCGTCACCCCATTGAGATGGGAATGCGCGCGCGCTTGTCAGGCGCATTACAGATTCCCCCTGTCTAGGATAGGCCAGGGCTTATTAATTGTGGGGATCCGAATCTCCGGCAGCCGCGGACTAAGCTGCCGTTAATTACCCCTTGCCTTTGGAGCGAGAGAACTTCCGATTAACGGGTCAAACAGGTCATGCGAACTCAATGTGCAGTGTACGGGTGTTGTGTTTTGAAAGGGGTTTGGGATCTATCGGGGGGCCCATAGAGTATTTTACGGGGACAGTGTTGTAGAGAGAGAGTGTGTGTGTGTATAAGGGGGAAAGGGCATCCAAAGGATGCGTGGGAAAAAGCGCCAGCACCTTGGGCGCTGGCGCCTTGTCGCAAGGGCGCTAGCGCCTCACGTGCCAGGCACGTGTGCGCTCGGACGCGAGCGCTTTGGACGTTAGCGCTTTGAGCGCCAGGACGCTAGCGCTTTGGGCGCTAGCGCTACACATGCCAGGCACGTGTGCGCTCGGGCGCTAGCGCTCTGGGCGCTAACGCTTTGGGCGCTAGCGCCTCACGTACCAGGCACGTGGGCGCTCGGGCGCTAGCGCTTTGAGCTCTAGCGCTCTGAGCGCAAAGCGCTAGCGCCTCACGTGCCAGGCACATGGGCACTCGGGCACTAGCGCTCTGGGCGCTAGCGCTCTGAGCGCAAGGGCGCTAGCGCCTCAAGTGCCAGGCACGTGGGCGCTCGAGAGGCAAAAGGGACTTGGTCTCTGCAATGAGAGTTGTACTCTCAGAAAAGAACACTTATTATTTTGTGTGTGTGTGTGTGTGTGTGTGTGTGTGTGTGTGTATGTATGAGGAGTTAAACTCCTAAGATATTTTTTTGAAGCTGATGAAGGGGCTTCTCCCCTTGAGCCCTAGATCTTCCCCAAAGTAGGGTTCTTAGAGGTGGGTCTCCTTCTTGCTCCTCTGTTGGCAGGATCTTGGATGAACAAGAACTTATGAGATTTCTAAAAATCTCTTCTTTTTGAGATCTAATGGAAGATCTGACTTTCCCTTTGTGGGTTTTGTGGTGAAAAACTATTTAGTTTTGGAAAAGGAAGAGTAAAACTCTTGATTTAATTTAAAAAAAAGAGAGGAAGGTTTAGAACCTTGAGGAAGGAGAAGATCACAGATCTTGATTCTTTTTTGGAGAGAGAAAAAAGTTGTTGAGATATTTTCATTATCTTTGCCTTTATAGGCTATACACTTTACATATAGCCCTTTGGGCTTTACAAAAATGGCATTTTGCCCATCCCATGGTTCATGTGCCATTTCTTTTTGCACATAAGCCATGGGCTTTACAAAAATTTGGCTTTATGCCCATTCATGCATAAAAAATTACACAAAAATTATTTATTATATAATTTCATTTTGGGCATGGAGGAGGGCCGGCTGCTCCATGTTCGGACTCGATCTGGGCATGGGCCCACTTGATCTGTGCTTGGGCCCACTTGGTATGGGATTGACCTTGACTTTGACTTGGTCAACCGGGGTGCAATTTTCGACCCCAACACGTGGCAATCGATCAAATGAGACTAAACGGCTAGATTTACAATATACTAACTAGTTTTCACAAAACTAATTATTATGGATTCCAAATATTATATCACATATCATCATCATCTATACGACGCTAAACATTTCAATCGATTTATCGAACACTCACAAATCCAGAGACCTCAACAACTTTAGTCTCATCAAAAATACCCAGAGAGTGCAAAATCACAAAGTGGAGCAGCACAAGATAAACGAGACCACAACTCCACAAACATGCGGCGGAACCGCGGCCAAACATGGGGTTAGGCCGCGGTTCCACAGCCGTTTGAAGGAGTTGGATCCTCGAATTTCTTGAGGCTCCACTAAATCACCTGCACAATTTTCTGCATATTTTTAATCATAAAAATTTCAACTTTTGAAAAATCGACAGAAACATGCCAAAACCGGGCTTCGAAAAATCGATCGAACACTTTAACACCGTAAAGACTTTCCCTAATGTTCTAGCTTGGCTCTGATACCATGAAAGTCTGCCCTAACACCATCATGAGGTTTGAACGGGTATCAAGCATGCAATTTTAAAAATTTCTTGGTGCTAAGCTAGATTAACTAAGGATCAAACCAGATTGTTAGGGTTAATTATGATGATATCAAACTGAACACTAAAGGAAAGTGGCTACAACTTTTGTAGACCGTGTCCTTCTCTTCTATAGCTCCGGGTAGTAGTCTCTACGACTCCACTAGGTTCCACTTGAAGAATGAACAAGCTTCCTTCGATGACCTTCGTGCCGAAGATGGTCCACCCGAAACTCCACTAATCCAATCTACCTCTTCACTAAACTCCTTTAGTGAAATAAACACACTGCACTTAAGTGTTAATCGGGTGTATGATGGTGAAGTAGGGGTTCTAAGCTCGCTAGGGTTTTCACAAGCCCTAGGTTTTACAACTCATGTGAGTGTTAGGGCTTAGAGGTGGAGTTTGAAGAAGATGGAAAAATCTAAAGAGCTTGAAGGAGATGAGCTCAAGAGATTAAATAAATCATCAAGTGAAGAATGGCTTAATCTCACTCTCATTTATTGAACCATCCAAATAATTTAAATAAAAATAGAGCCATATTTCAATAGTGCGTCAAGACCAATATAAAAATAAACAAAGCCATGCTTCACCCATGCTCCTCATTTTCCACCTCATTTTCTATTTTCGAAAAAATAGAAAAATGCAGCCATGCTACATTTAATATATATATATATATATATATATATATATATATAGATAATTAGTGAGCAATAATATTAGTTAATATATAATTATATCAAATATATATGTATATCATATTATTAAATCAACACTTGATTCAATAATCCGGTTATATCACATATAATCGACTAATATCATTTATCTGTATATCACATTATCAAATCAACACTTGATTCGATAATCCGGTTATATCACATATAACCTGACCGATAACAAATAACCGCCAGCTTAGAATATGGTATCACATACTCGTATTTAATCAGGCCCCCGCACATATCAATACATGTGCCCTATTTCGTTTCGTTTGAACCTGAAAACTTCTATGTAGGACTCTAAAAACTCGTCAATACATCAGCAGTTGGTGATGATCGCATCAGTCACCCACAAGCCGTCAGCAGTACTAGCTGGACGTAATAGCTACTCATGTATTGAGCGAATAGAAAATCAACAAGCAAGCTTGTCCAAACTCTCATGAAGCCTATAAGTAACACTTATCGTATAGTTCGGTCTCTTCGTCTGATATGTCGCATATTGAGTCTACGGGTGGAATCGTCAGACCCCAGTATTTTGATAAGTCATGCCGATATATGGCTCATAATGGTCCGAGAAACTACTGATAACTCTTACCGGTAAATCTCATTAGCCATGGTCAGGAACTTACTGTTATAGTCAATTGAGCATAGCGCAATATCAACTCCCAATACCGGGAGAGACGAAACCCTTTCTATCACTCATTGCCTCTATGTGACTCGGGACTGTACCCAAAATCCACATGTTTGCACGACTTCTTTGAGCCGTGGTAGGGAGGAAATTAAAGCACAGTGGGAACCACACAAGACTCTATGACAATTTCGGGTCTACAGACTAATCTGTACCAGTGTCACCAGAGAACTGCTATCTGACGATAGGTATAGTACCATATAGGAGTTCTCGACGAGTCCTGTTCGGTGTATCCATTCTCTAATGAGCATCTGTGTACAATCTTAGATATCAAACACCAATGGCTATAGGATCAACCATCGCCCTATACAGGGTCAAGAAACGTACACACTAGTCTACTCTGGAATATCGATGACCTGTCTCGATATATTCTCGACTAGGAACAATTAAAGGATATGCTTGTGGACTACTTAGGTCCCAGTAGTATGATCTGCATCATAATCCTGATAGTCAAGCCAACATCCTTAGGACTTTATCAACATGTATATGGGAGACAGTATAGTAATACCAATGAACATGTCAAGATAAAGATAACCAGATTGCATACTATAATGTCGAGCAAGAAAATCCTCTATATATATGTCCAGGCATCCACTATATCATACAATAATGATCTCTAGAGCATACATATTCCTAACATTACTATCATGAACTACCACCTCCGATTGCAACTTACTATCCTAATACCGCGAACGTTATTTTTAATTGTCACGTCAGCAATTTTTATATTGTCTTCCTTATTTTACCCTTCCTCTCCTCCTGCCATCTTCTTCTTCAAGAATGAAAAAACAGAAGGAAAAAAAAAGAACTCTCTCTCAATCTCCATTGCTCAAACTCTCTATCTCCCTCAACCTCAGCAACCCACTAGGAAAAATCCCTTCTCAATCCGAGCCCAAATCAGCTAACTCTGCAAGCAAGTCAATCTCAGCCTCGCCGGCCGCCTCTTCGACGCTCTCCCTTCACCAATCCCCACTGTCCTTTGGAACACTCTCCTCATTGTCTACGTCTAGAACTCAATGCCTATTCAAGCTCTCAACCTCTACTCTCTCTTCAATCACTCGACCGCAAACTCTTCCCAATTCGCCGACCATTACACCTATTTCTTGGCCCTCAAAGCCTGCGCCGATGCCGCAAGCCTCGGCCTCGGCAAATCCATCCACTGCCGCGTCATCCGCACCTCCCCCAGATTGCCCAAGAACCCAGTTTTGAACAACTCTTTGCCTAACATATATGCGGCTGTTTTGGATGACGTTGCCCAGTTGGTGTTTGATAGAATGCCTAATAGAAATGCGGTGGCTTGGAACATCATGATTGGGCTTTATGTGAGAAAGGAGAGGTTCTGGGACGTTGGGATGTTTAGGAGAATGGTTGAGGTTGGGATTCGGCCCACTGGCGTTAGTTTCGTTAAAGTCTTTCCTGCGGTTGCGAGAATCGGAAATAAGAAGCTTGGTCGTTTCGTTAATGGGATGATTGTGAAGTTTGGAAGTGGGGTTGTTGATGATGTGTTTGTGGTGAGCTCAGCGATTTTTATGTATGCGGAGTTGGGTGAGATTTTGTTGGCATGATTGGTTTTTGATAGTGCGAAGGAGAGGAATATTGAAATTTGGAATACTATGATTGGGGGTTATGTTGAGAATTGTGTGTATGAGGGCAGGGGGTCAGAGGAGGGAGAGGGAAGATGGGGGCAGGGAGGTGGGGGGAGGAGGTTAGGGGCTGGGTCGGGGAAGAGATGGGGGTGTGGTTTTGGGTTGAGGATGGGGGAGGGGAGGGCAAGAGGTCGGGGAAGGGAAGGGAAGGGGAGATAGGGGCAGAAGGGTCGAGGGGAGGAGGTCCGGGGAAGGGCCGGAAATGGTGATGATGATGATGGTGGTGATGAAGATGAAGAAGGGACAGATGTTGATGATGATGGGAGTTGTTGGTGATGGTTGCCGCGGCGGAGGGAGGAGGAGGAGGAGGAGGATGAACTTGGATGTGGGAGAAGGAGGTGGCCTGAGTCTTTTTGTTCTTTTTCTTTTTATGTATCTTTTTGAAAGTGTGGGTAAATCGAAGGTTATAACCCTTCATTCATGTTCAATTTTTGACACTGTGTGGCAGCGACGTCAAGAAAAAAATCCGTGGTAACAATCTCTAGTTATTAAAGTATATGATATCAAATGCACAAAACATGATAGTTTATGAATACATTTTTGCAATTTACCCAATTAATTAAGCTTTTCTGGCCCTCATATTAGAAGACATAATCTGAAATGCTCATGATATGAATAAAAGGCTGCTTTGTTTTCTAATTATATTAATTAGAATATATATAATCTCGTACAAAAATACTTCGCATGCCCTCCGATATAGAAAGAGAAATTTTCTGGGGCTTCTACAGGTTAATTATGAATTCAACTGGATCTTCGAAATGCTCCATCATTGACAAAACAGGACTTTAAACGAAAATGTTATAAAGTCCATTTATATGTTTCTCTTAATGCACAATAGAGTTTGAAGGGAGACTGGGATGCGACAGTCCTACAATATCGGGCCTCTCCTTAGAAATATCATTCATGCTAAAGTCTGACTCGACCTTTTTCTCCAATCAAATTTATGGTGCATATTATTAAAACTCGGTTTGGGCACACACATGGATGCACAGTGAGATTTCGTCAAAAAAACTCATATGCATCCCACAATTTTCGAGACGTCAAACCATATACCCATGTTTTCAACACATGTTAATCTAGGGCGTGAACCAAACTAATCATGGTTAATTAATGACGCAACCATGATCAAATCTCTAAGACGCCGTAGACCTAGTCTATTTTCAATACATATTATACACATGGCCTGTATTATAGCCTTTATGGGTCCCTTCACTCAATTAAATATATAAATATATGTATTTGATCAACTACATCGCTATTAAACAAACATAGCTGTCAACTTGATCATAAGCAAAGTCACAAACCTCTCTAGTGGGGACTCTCTCCTTCTTGGAAATTGCTATCAAATTCAAACTCTTCTTTGGACAATTTCATCACGTTTACTAATTGCGCTCTTGCTTTGTCCTAGGGGTAGCTTGTATATATATAGTTCAGGTTCTCTCTTGTTCCTTCAATTGTGTAGGCTTGAGAGAAATTGATTCATTCATTAAAAGAGTAGATCATAGAGTGTAAATTACTAGCACACAAATATTAAAGGAAATGGTGAGAGCTCCTTGTTGTGAAAAGATGGGTCTAAAGAGAGGGCCATGGACTCAAGAAGAAGATCAAATATTGGTTTCCTACATCCAAAGATATGGCCATGGCAATTGGAGAGCTCTCCCCAAACAAGCTGGTAATTACGCATACTGAAACCTGAATCTAGATTGCACTGATATCTTCCTATTTTTTTAATTTTTTTTCCGGCTGTATCAAAAATCTGAAGTTACGTTGAATTAAGTTAAGGATGACAACGATATTAATCTTACAAAGCAGAAGAATGCATTTAAAAGATTAGCTGGAGGAGATGTTCTAGGGTTTCTTTTGTATTGAGTTTTAGTTGATTTTTAGGAGAAATGCCGACACACCACACATTAAACCAATATATACTGAATTAAAATGGTTTTTTAACATTAATTAATTTGCTCTTTTTTCAGAATTATTGAGGTGCGGAAAGAGCTGTAGACTTCGATGGACGAATTACTTACGACCGGATATCAAACGAGGAAATTTTAGTAAGGAGGAAGAAGACATGATCATCAGCTTGCATGAAATGCTTGGAAACAGGTAAACTTCAAATCCCATGTGAGAACTTTAAAAAAATTGATAATTACATATTTTATATGTGTACTAAACCTATTAAATAATCTTTTTTTTCCCTCTCCTTTTTAGCAAAGATTATTCAAAAGGAATATGAAGAACAGATTCGGTCTAAAAGGAAAATGAAAAAAGAAAAAAAAATATTAGCATGATGATTTTATGCTTGCTTATCTGCCTAGCTATCACATTCTTTGTTTTAACCTTATAAGTCAACATATACAGAAAAAATGTTAAAGGAGCATGAAGAAAATTCAAAGATTCTTTTTAGTTTGGATTTTGTTGAATATTATTTGTCCCTCCCTTGCCCACTTGGCCACTAGTATTTCAAAAAAGAGTCATACATAATGTCATGTGTCTCAAACCTATCAATAATTGTAAATATGTTTAGATTATACCTAACACAAAATTATACAACCCTGTATAATATACATCAATTGCAACCTAACCTTACATAACTCTTTTTTTTTTGTTATTTACAGATGGTCAGCAATTGCAGCAAAACTACCAGGAAGAACCGATAACGAGATAAAAAATGTATGGCACACTCACTTGAAGAAAAGGTTGAAGCCAAATAATGCATTCGAAGAGCCCAAACAGAAAGCTCGATCTAGACCTAGACCTGAGATTGCGCCCAAGCCTATAGCATTGCAGCCAAATCCGCTCGAGCTTGAGTTCAATCTCGAAAATTGTAGCATCATCCCGGTTTCTTCAGTCTCAGCACAGAGTGATATTTCTTATTCGGGCACCGATAATTCATTGAGCAGTACAAAATATGAGTATCTTGATTCCGAGATCATCGATGAGAGCTTTTGGAATGAAGCGTTGTCCATGGATATTGAAGACTCGTTAACGGTCGACGATTTACAATTTAGCTTGAATAATTCGCCGAATGATGAAGATATAACCTTTTGGTTGAGGACTTTTAGGGAGGCTGGGGATCTGCTCGAATTGCCAGAACTATAACAAACTCAATGTATGTCACATTGTATCATTATAGCTAAAAGTGTAATTCTTTTTAGGGGAAAAAGGAGATTAACAGAGCTTATATATATAATTCTTTGAGTAACATTATAATATTTCGCTTAAGAAAAAATAAGATGGGAAAATTAAGCCCCTAGTATTTATAAAAAAGGACTTAACAAACTACAAACGATTATAGATAACATCTTTCAAGGCATACATAATTCATCTTCTTGACTCCTCGTAGCCAGACAGCACTTCTCAAACAAAGATTAGTGCTTCTCATGGCCGACTCCGTAATAAGCCCATCGACGCCTCATTCAACCTATGCATTAGTGTCAAACTCCCATTTTGCCGCGCTTGAAAACTTTGGATCGAATCAAGTCATGATCGCTTTCTCATCGACGCAACAACTCATCACCAAATCTAGTCTCCACATCGCTGGATCAGAGCTATCCATTGTTATTAGATTAGAGTGCTCCTTACTTCAGATCAAACCTTCAAATCACCGAATTTAGTCCGTTAATGCCTAGTGTCAACCGATTTGGACAACATCTCTCACCGAATTAGGCTTTATCATAGACGAGTCGAATTTGACCACCACATTGTTTGATCCAGCCACCACATCACTAGACCAGGCTTCCTATTGCCAAATCCGCATTTCATGACCGAGTTCGACCTCCACATTGCAAGATTTGCAACCCCAATGTCGAATCGGGCTTTCCCATTGCCAGGTGTCTCATGGCCGAATTCGGCCTCCATGTCGCCGTATCCAGCCACCCCACGTCTCATCCGACCACCCCATCATCAGATTGAGTTTCACATCATTACATCTATAAAAATCTTGAAGGAGTTTAGGGTTTTAAACTTTGATTGATTTTGTATTGAGACTTGCAGTATATTTATACAATTGATTGATGGAAAAAAAAATCAAAACAAAATCTTTTTATAACCACAATTTGGTAAAATCTGATTTACTAATTTTAGAACCGCAACAACTGTGTTCGCCTTAGACAAACGTCTGACCGTAGCCTTCAGACGTTTGCGTATTCTTTGTTATTTATCGAAGAATCGTGCCTAGATGTCTGGCTCCTATTCTTCAGACGTCTATCTTTTTTGCAAACGTCTGACTCTTCCTATTCATACGTCTGCCTCTATTCTATTGTTTTGGCTTTCTCTGGAAGATGTCCAGAGCTTCTCTTTCAGACATTTACCGCTGTTGTTTTTTATGTGTGTCGCTAATAAGTTCCACCCTACTTCGCTAGATCAAGTCATTTTTGCCATAAGTCCCCATAGCTTTTTTGATAAGAAAATCATATAGAATCAACAACAGTAAAAGATAATTTTTTTTAAAGAAATATAATTAAGGAAATTATGATGGTTAACAAAAAAAACTTTAATCACTTTTAATAAATCTGAAAACTATGTATTTATGTTACAGAATTTTTTAAAGAAAATTAGAAAAACCATAAGTTATCATATCTTCTCTTTTAGGTTTATAAATTAGTAACAAATTAAAAAATGTAAGAGGTCCCAACTTCGATGGCGGAAAGGGTCGGTTTAAAAAAAATAAAAAATAAGTAATAAAACATAGATTTATTTTGAAATACAGAATTATCAAATCTTATATATTTAATCACCTGAATCGCATATACCAAAATGCTAGCATTGTTAGAACAAAGAATTAATATTCATTCGTTGTTTTATTATTCTAATTGACTATTTTGAAATGCTCATGATTATATTCATAAAACAGCAAAGAATTACTTTTCGTTTGCTATGCAAGTGATTAGATTAATAAAATAACAAAAAATAAAGGGATTTATTAATTTTGTAATTTAAAATACATCTATGTTATATTACTTTAATTTATTAAGTAATTTATATTTGTAAGAAGTTTGTTGATGAACACGAGGTTTAAATTTATTGTAAGCTGAAGTTTTTATTAATCATAATATTCTCCTTATATATATTTTTTATTTAAAACTACTTTTAGGATTTTACGGGTTATTGATTCTATGAATTTCTCATCAAGAGGGTTACCATCCTAGAATGACCTGTCTTTTAGTTATAATAACTACTATTTTGCGATCCAAGTATGTATAGTTTGAACAACATATATACTGAGGGTTGTATAAAATAAAATTATCCTGCACACCACATGAAATTTAAAAAAAAATATTTATAGTTTTTCTAAATTTAAACTAAATAAATGCAGTTAGTGGTAATATATGAATTGAGAAATTTATGGGTTATACAAAATAACAAAGATATAAAAGGTTATGCACAAATTTATAAGGCATGTCTTTTTTTGGGCAATTAAGCATGAGATAGAATATGTAATGAATGAGATTATAAAAGAGATAAAGAGAGTTGTTGACTTTTCATTTTCTTATTTTTGACCGTGGATTAGATGGACATCTCCTCTTCTCAACTTTGGCTATTGAAATTTTGTTACTTTTTCTATTTTTTTATTATGTTGATTAATGATATCATGTAGGAACTTCTAGTTATAATAGTAAAGATAGAGATTTATATAACAATCCATGATCGAATTTGTTATGGTTATGAAATGAAATTTCAGCTCAGAATAAACTAATAATAAAAATTAAATATTTAAGAAAATTTATTTTTGCTGGTTTCTTAATATTTGAGAAAATTATTGTAACAAAATTAATTTAAAAAAAGATTTGAAAAGAACCAGATAGTTTTAAATAAGAAAATTTACATATATTTTTATAATCAAAACTATATTAGTATTTCTTGTCATAATTTTAAAAAGTTTTAGAAAATTCAACTTAAGACCTCAACCATTTTGATCTAAGACCGGCATATAAAAAGTCTCCTATTTTTCTCATAAAATAATTCAAAAAATAAGAAAAATCCTCATGGAAAAGCACACCATCTCATATTGTAATACCCAGTTCCCTATAAATATCTTCCGTATTTTAAATAAATGTTTTCTCCAAAAATTTTCTATTTAAAATTTTACATTCCTATATTTTTTCTAATATTGATTGCTAATTTTATATTCCTAACCTAAACCCTAAACCAATCTATTTCATAACCCCAAGCCCAGCCCAAACACTACCCCAGCCCGGACCCGAACCCGACCCGACCCGAACTCCCCTACTCCCTTGTTCTTCTTCTCGTTCTCTTTTCTTTCATGCTTTTTTTCCATCCTCCTCGCAACGAGCCCCCACTCCCGCAAGACCCACTCCCCAACGGTCATGACGACGAAGCCCACTCCCTCAACTACCCCTGAGATCCCCTCCCTAAATCCTCCATCTCCCTCGCAACTTCTCCTATTCTCGCGCTCGCCCACGACCCGGCCATCGTCGACGTCGCTCCGCTCGCCAACAACCACCCCCGAGATCCCCGCCCTCACCACAACCACCCTGCGATCCCCTCGCCTGCCTCACCCCCTCTCTTCATCCCTCTCCACGTCTCTCTATATCTCCCTCTCCATCACTTTCGTTCGCACTCACTCAAAACCCGTCGGCCCCGACCCCCATAGCCGGCAGCCTCATCTCCAATACTTCACCGCTGGCATCCCCACGAACCCGAGCTCTTCCCTCCAAGGAAACCAACAACCACAATCGCCACCCGCTTCTCCGCCAGCCAAGCTTCCTCCTCTCACCAGCTCCACTGCATTGACGACCACCTTGTGACCGCCACCGATGCCCATGCATCCATGACGACCACCCACCAGAGCCTGACGAGCACCACTGACCTCGCCAACAGCCTCCATCGCCATCGTTCTGCACCAACAGCACGAGCCTCGGCAACCTCTCTCTCCTCCACCCAATAACAACCCCGACCATCACCTCACCGGAGCCGACCACCACCGTGCTACCACCCTCCCTGCACCTCACCAACTTCCACCCACCGAGCCCTTTTCACCACCATACAAGAACCGACATCCACCATCACCCAACCCCTCACCTGCACTCTACTGAACTCATCGTTAGCCAACCTTTCCTCTGGACCCACCGCCGAGGAGCCGCCGCCGTTGCCATCATCATCCCAGCCATCTCCTTTGTCGCAGTCATTGATTTCAAGCCAAGCTTTACAGTGAGTAGCCGAGGCCAAGCTTGTACCCCAGCCGAGCCCAAGTTCCAAGCCAAATCGAGGCCTGACATTTCGTCGAACACGTGCATTTATCGCGATCCCCATTGTTTCGGCTGCCGCCATCAAAATCTAAACTGTGGTATCAGTCTCCGTAGCTGTTGCGGTCGTTAACGCAGTCGCCGTCGTAATATCGCACACGTTCGTCGCAACCCCTATTGCGCTCAAGCCTCGTGTCATGCCGTGCCGGTTCTGCGACGTTTATCGCTGTCTCTTGTATCGAGACGAATAATCTGCACGTTCGTCGCTTCTATATCAGCGACCAAGGCAAGTGAACCCATTCACTTGTTTTCATGCTATAGTTAGGACATTTCGTGTTTAAATACAACACTTTTGGTATTAACCGTACTAAAATCGAAACCCTAGTGTAAATCGCCCATTAATGTTTGCGGGACACATAACCAGTGAATTTTTATACATGATGAAGAACAACATATTGAAAATTGACACCGATCGGATAATATTTGACCATGGATTCGATACCCCCAAGTCGAGTATCGAAACAGACTAATGCGGCTCTCTTTAGGTCAATTCTCGTCTTTACGTCTTGATGGCGGTACAACTGATATTTATATTTGTCTAGTGATAGATAGAGACACATTAAAAGTTTCGTAGCAAGGAACACAATTTCACACTTAAAGTGATGCCCCTAATGTCTATACCGAAATTCGCGTTTTACCGAATACTTGACACTGTTAAATTCATAATTAATTCCAGAAAAATCCAATCGCAGCGTGCATAGGTTCGTTGCGAAGGGTACTGCATAATCGTTAACACGAAGTGTAGTTTTACTATTATATATATCCTCTGAATATCGAAAACAAAGAACTTACCTGACTTTGGACTGCAGTCCAGAGCAGGAACTTACTCCTCGACATGCATTTATATCCCTGAAACCTTGATATTTAATCTTGATAGTGTGCGGAACCAATTACCTCTGCGTATATAATTGTTTTAGCTTTCCAATGGTACTGGTTTCACTAAATTCCAGTTTCATTTGGTATTTAAATCATATTTTAAACGGATGACATGTACGGCAGATTTTTGTCATTTCAGCTTGTACCCTCATCAGTAATCTGATCATAACTCCTAACCCAAGATGACTACTGTTGATCCGTCTCTTGCAATGTAAATTTAACTCATATCCCTACAATTAGTTGAACAGTAGCATCACCTAATTATGCTCTCAACAGAGAGTAAAACATGTTACGAAATGGACTTCCTGTTCTGAAACTGGATTTCCAGCAGTGAACACTTAAAATGAAATGAGCATAACTCACAAACCTAAAATCCGATTGACCCGAAACCAATTTTTTTTGTAGAAATAATTTAATACGATGTTTACGCTTTTTATATTGTTTCGCCAAATTATGCACGTGTGATTTTATATGATTTTTCTAACCCAACCGACACCGGTTGCTCATATGTATTCAGTAGTGCATTTACTGTATCCCCATCATGTTGCATGACTGTTATACCCTTGTAAATAGTGTCCATTTGTATCGATATCCTAGTGACCGTGTTACATTACCAAGTGCTAAATATTAGTGATTGGATTGTGGCAAGTACATTAATGTAAAAGCGTGATGGAATAATGGAAGTGATACGTACTTGTATACAATCAGCGGAACCAATTAGTTATTACATTGTCGACGCCTATGGAACATATATAAGTGTAACTATAACTGGTATGGGATCACTTATATTCGTTTCATAGGTAAGACATCGAGCACTGTCCATTTATCTTGGATACCAGTCGAAACATGTTTGATGGAGACCATGTCTCCAATTCTCGTGTAGACTTGTCATGGAGCGATTAGTATTTAGATTCATGGTCAGGCGTTTGATGTAGACCGCGGAGTGTGGGGTAGTTTGAGTGTGAGTATGATCAACGGAATCTCAGGAGTCCCACTTCCGGCATATGTAGTGATTTCAAGAGTTGTATGGATTGTGTTTCTGATTATTAGTGAGCATGATTCGGGCCCGTGTTCCCTTGTCCCTGGGGCCTACCTTTGGGTTGAGGATACTTCTGCGGTGGTTGAGGCTCACACTTGGACTGACGATAGGTTTAGTGACTTGGTCATTGAGACTTAGAAACTGATAGCTTTAGTGACATGGACATTGCATTGATTACTGATTTGATACACTTGCTTATCGTTATATGTATCGGTTATTCCATGCTAGAGTCATTGCTCTATACTTACTGCTTTATGTTTATCGTCAATGCACATATTACATATTCATATATACTGCTATTGTGTCGCTCTGACGACCTGAGTATGCATGTTCAGAGTGAGAAGTGGATTTATCTCGGATCAAGACCTGCCTTACCTTAAGAATATTGCGGACATCTAGATCAGCGACTCCAGCGCTATCTTCCCTTGATTTCTACCTGGTTAGTTTTGTATCTATTTTAATAGAATTAGTGACTGTATTTCTCATTACATGTGCTATTTACTGATTACCACGTAGTGCTAGAAACCGAAATGTGACTACGGCAGGATATTTTCTCGACCGTAGGAGCATGGCTGGCCTTATCACCCATCGTATTCCGTATTTTGGGAAGCGGGGCATGATATTGTTTTGTTGATATCAGAGCCAGGTTTAGATTGGGATTACAGTTTCCGACTAGGGCTTGACAATTTAAGTCGCCCATATGGTCTAGAGTATAAACTTGTTATCCTTGACTGGAATCCCTATAGTTTGTCAAGCTACATTTTTGACTCTATCCGCTAGAGTTTTGGGTGACTTAGTAGAGTTATGTGATTGTTACTATGAACTGCAGTATAGTTACAAGACAGCACTCTGCTTAAGTGACTTGGAGTTCTACATTTGATTTCCGCTCGATTGAATTTCACCTCACCACATATTCGTGCTTTGTTTGTCAATTCTATATCTTATTCGGATTCTTATACCTTGTGACTTATGTCATCCGAACATTTATTGTTTCAGAATCATGGCTTCCAATGACTCTTCTTCCACCTCCACTACCCAGAGTCAGACAGTCGAGATTTTGGGTGTACTGTAAGGCTTGAGAGAAGCCTAGGAGAGGACGAACGATCTTTTAGCTGAGGGTTTAAAGAGGCAATCAGTTCGAGCGCCAGGAGGAGCCCCCAATCGTAGGGGAATCCCTGTTAAACAAAGAGGAGGTATGCAGATAAAGCGCCCATTTGTCTCTCAGCAACAGAAATGGCGGAGAGCCCAACGTTGTGGTTATTGCAAGAGGTGTAACAACCCTAAATTTTTTTGTACAACTTTTTTCAAAAATACAGAAAGGGGTATTTTTGCCTGAGCACAAGTTATAAGTTTGATTTGCTTTTGAACAGCAAGAAGGAGCTTGTAGCTCATTGGTAAGACCTTACACTGCTGAACCAAAGCACCAGAGTTCAAATCCCATCAGCCCCATATTCTTTTTATTTTAAATTCATTTTAATCTTTTAGAAGCCCAAGAGTCTCCACGAGTACAACACGTAAACTGAAGAGTCACAAATAAAACAAACGAGTCCACCGCAGTAGACGAAACGTCGGGGACACGTGGCATCGAGGGGAGCCCCGACTCGGGCCGGCGGGAAGCACAAATCGGCCGCCGCCGCCGGCCGACTCAGCCCAAAACCCCGATTTTCTTCACCTGTTCTGACCTTTGAACTTTCCCCATAACCCCTGTATTATTTAAATTCTCTGCACATTTACAGAGCAAATTAAAACCCCAATTAATCCATTTTTAATACAAATTTTAATAAACCCTTTCACATCCCTAAACCCTAATTTTTCCTATAAATACCACACCTAAAATCACCCCCTCACTCACAAATCCCTGCCAAAACTCTCAAGAAATTTCCAAGACTTTTTGTGTGCAAGTGGAGTTAGCAAAGGGCGAGCCTCCGGCGAACTTCCGACGGCAATCCGAGGAGTTTCCGGCGACGAAACGACGCACCGGTGCTTCTCCAATCTTCCTCTTCCTCCTTTCTTGACCCTAATCCATTAAGTCCCCCTTCTCTATCTCTCTTTTGATATTCTCAAATTCTTAATCCTTAAAATGCGTCGAAAGCGGAGTTATCCGGCTTCCGATTCACTTTTCTTTCAAAAATACAACATTTTCTTAATAACAAACCTTCAATTTTTGATATATATTGTTTAATACTCATTAACTAAGACAATAGAACAAATTTAACATTAAAATGATAATCGTAGCAAGTTTTATTCCAATTTTACATTAAAATACATTTATATTTCGTATCGACATGTTTATACCTTTTAACCATGCTAGCTTTAGAAAACTCACGAGGTAATGATCTATCTCCTCACAACACTCATATGTAACATAGCACGATGATATTTAGGAACATAGATTTGGGAAAAATACGACTTTACATATAACTACCTTCAATTATAAAAACATTTTTCTACAAGATGTGTATTTTAACAAATCTTTGCAAATGCGTCTCTACAACCCATTTCGGGAAACCCGTTCGTGATGGTGCGGATTATCTCACATTCTCGGACCCAGTAGAGTGAGATGCAGACCTCTGCAAGGAGCATACGATCTCGAAAGATTTAAAATACAATTTTCTTTAGAAAATGTGATTTCTATTATAAATAAAACTTATATTTTTAATAAATAAATATATATGTAATTAATATCAAAATATCTATTTTTTAATATTTATAATATTCCACATTTCCAAAATCCAAGAAAAACCTTCCATTTACAAGAAAATACCATACAAGTTCAATATTACAAATAAATACCATATATTATGAAATTATGTTTTATTCACTAGAAATGTCACATATATAAAATCTACATTTATGAAAACTCTAAAGACGATAATTAAATACTTGAGGTGTATTTAGAATATTATACAAATTATTTTTACGTAAAACCACCTCAAGTTCTATAAATTACAATAAGGACCCTAGTAAATATAGGTTTAAGCGGAACCAGTCTCTTGAGCCTCAGGAAGCCGGAGATATGGGTACTTGCCTATTTAAGGTAGACAACTTAACAAACGGTGTTATCAACATGGTAATCGTCTTTGAAAAAGACACAAATCCAGCCGTCCATGTGCAGCGGTTACCGATAATACCAAAACATAATTCAGGATTCAATTTCTTTTCTAATTGTCTGACTCAGACCGAGTCTCAATATAATCAATCTGACTTGAATATGATTCAAGTATCAAACTACCATTCAATATGAATCCATATATTCAATCTATTCAATCTATATCAAACTATATTGACCGAACCGAACCGAACCATGGATATATATTCATCTACATGATTCTTCTGTTACATCCATTTATTGATATCATGGTTCTGGCAAGTCATCCATCTATACAATCTATAATATAAGACAATACAATTTACAATTCAATTTAAAATTCAATACAATTAAGATATCGCGGGGTTTATAAGGGGTAGATTGGTACGGAAGGTGTTAGAAGTGGCACGAGACTGCAACCATTAAGACACCTAATCTGAATTCAATTGCCGTTGTACCATGGCTGAACGGTTCCTTGTATTCCGTCCACCGTAGTCTCTGGTCTATTAAGACTCCTCTCGTATACACTGGCCTCTTCTGTACTAAGCTACAAACAACATCGTTAATAATATAATAAAACTTTAAAAGTTACACACTCTCTCTGTCTATTCTATTTCTCCCTCCTCTTGGGGACTTACCGAGCGATTTGTTCGCTGACGACATTCTCTTTCTTCTTCTTCTTTGGAATGTCATCAGGTGATTTGGACTCACTGGAGATCGAGCCTACCAGCGAGGATTTGGACCAGCTAGCTTTCAACCCGGAGCTCTAGATACTTATACATTTTATTTTAGTACTTTCCATTTCTGTTATGCCACTGTTTAGGCAACGCTTTATCCCATGTATTTACTTTTTCCATGTTGTAACACCCGAGCCCAATGCTACTAATTTCAGTTACCGTTCGAACGTAGTGTGACACTTATTTCATTTATCTTGCTTGATGGTTAATTATTGTAAATTCTACCCGGAAATTAATTTCTGCATATAACAATTTTTGGCATCTAAAATAAAATTAAAAATATTCATCTTGGCTTGCTTGACACCCCTAACCCTGTTGTAGCGTCCGTGCATCGTGTTCTCGTCCCGTTCAGTGAAACGGGCGAGTTTGGACGGCTACGTGCACGTACGTGTGTCCGTTTTAGGGGTATGCTTTTTGATCATAAAACACTTCATTTTAAATTTTGGATCCCGCCTAAAATTCTATTATTTCAATTTCAAATTTTTGGACCCGACTCGGGCGCGATTTGGAAATGTTTTACTTTGCGCCAAAATCCCAGATTTTTAATATATTTAAACCATCATATATAATTTAGTTAACCATATAATATTTTTACAATCTTTTATATCCTTCTCAATTTATTCTCTCAGCCAATCGCAACCTCCCCTTTAACCCCGTGGTCCCCACTTCTCTCTCTCTCTCTCATATATTCTCTCGTACTTCTCTTTATTATTCTTTTTCTTCTTACTTCATGTCTCGTTTCTCATTTTTTTTAACTGTTCTTTTGTTGCCGGAATTCCGTCGTGCCGGTGACGCTTCACGACGTTCCAGCGAGATACCCCGACCCGTGTGGTTCCTTTGTTCGTCGTTTGGGTTCATTCCGTGAACCGTGCGCCCGACGCGAGTGTTCGCCTCCGAATGGCGGCGGAGACGACGTGAGGACGTCTTGCCTGAGATTCGGGGCAGATGCTATTTGGTTTTATCCTTCCATCTCTCCGAAGATGCCAAGTTGATTTATGGCACCGTGTATCGGAGGTTTAGACGGATGCGGCCGATATAGCAGACTTCGTCAGATTCCCCCTCGCTTGAGGGGTTTTTGATTGTGGGGACGCTCTTCTCTGCAGGCGCAAGCCCCTGCAGTTAATTACGCTACCGCATCGCGGTAGCAACTTTCTCTTTCTCCAGAATTTCACTTCGTGTCGTGTGTGTTTGTTTTGTTTGTGGTTGCCCGTGGATTGTATACGGAACTAAGTTGAGCCGTCGTCCGTAGGACGTGGATTAGTCCAAATCCGTATTTACTTAGATTTGGGTTTGGTGTTTTTAGTTTAAGGATGCATTAGTCGCGTTGAACTTAAACGTTCGTTAAGGATACGATAGTTCTGTTTGAGACTAAGATCAACTTAACGTGATAATCCATTTAATATCTGGCCATCGGGACTCGTCACCTCTCTAACGTCGTTGAAGGATTACAACGGCAGATGTCAGAGGAGTTCAGAGATGTACCCTTGAACCAAGGTTGATTTGGAGTTTTATAGTCCATTTAAATGTTTAAGGATACGTTAACCGTATTTGGGGCTAAGATCAACTTAAACAGGACCGTTTAGATCCGGCAAAAGAGCATTTGGGGGCTCTATTGCTCCAGTTTAGGGACGCGATGGTCCATATTCCAGTTTAGGGACGTGATGGTCCATTATTAGTTTAAGGACGTTTCGGTCCATCGCCAGTTTAAGGACGTAGTGGTCCATGTTCCAGTTTAGGGACGTGGTGGTCCACCATTAGTTTAAGGACGTTTCGGTCCATGGCCAGTTTAGGGACGTGGTGGTCCAACATTCCCATTTAGGGACGAATATTAGTTTAAGCACGTTTCGGTCCAACATTAGTTTAAGGACGTTTCGGTCCACGAGTTTAAGGACCCCGCAGTCCAACATTCATGTGTGGTCGTTGGGATCCGTCACCTCTCTGACGTCGTTGAGGAATTACAACGATACGTGTCAGAGGAGTTCGGAGATGTACCCTCGAACCGGATGTAAATTGATTTTAGGGAGCAGCCGTGCTCAGTCAATTTAATTTGAGGACTTATGGCCACGACTGGGCTAAGTCCAGTTTCAATATTCTTTTGTCTTTGGCCTATTGGACTTGTGCTAGGGCCTTGCCCCTTCACTGCATTATTTTCCTTTGTTTTGGTTGGGCTCTGCCCTTTATAAATGATGCAGAGCATCTATTTTGTTTGGGCTCTGCCCTTTTTAAAATGCATAGCATTTTTGATTAGGCTTGTTAGGCCTTTTAATTGGGCTCTGTCCCTTTTCTTTAATAATGCAGAGTATTAAGTACTCTGACAGTGCCCCACGTGGCTCGTCAGGCGCTTTGCGCCAAGTAATGAGCGCAAGCTCATATGGTGGTGACACGTGTCACGCTCTGGCGAGCGCAAGCGCAACAGCGCAGTGCGCTGTGTCAGTGCGCTGCGCTGCTGCGCTACTGATACGTGGCGCTTCCTGGTGGCTTGCGCCAATACAGGAGCGCAAAAGCGCAGTTCTTGCAAGTGCAGAGCACTGTTTTATCTTTTGATCGATTTTAAATCAAAGAAAACAAGTTTTTCTTGTTTTCAAGGAACCAATGGTTCATAAGCAAGTGCAAAGCACTATTATTAGTTAGTTTTCTTTCTTATTGAAGATCATTGATCTTGTTTTTAGATCAATGATCTGTTTTTAAGAGAATTCTCTTTTTTCTAAAGGTTTTTACCTTTTTATTCTTGAGGAATTCTTCAGAGTTCTCTTTCCCTTCCTCTTTTTTTTTGGAAAATGTTGATGCCTTTGAATTGAGGCCTAGGGTCCTTTTTATAGTGCCCATAAATTAGTTAAATTTGTTAAAGAGATCTTTCTGAGTGATTTGGGGAATTTTCCTCACCGTTGGATCTTTGATCCAAGGGTTTCTGTTTTACAGAAGAAAATCTTCTTGTTTTAACAAGAACAGAAAGATTTCTTAGAAATTTAATTCTGTTTGGCGCAAATGCCTCAGCGCGTGACATGTGTCGCGCAGCGCACAGCGCAGCGCAGCTGCGCAAGCGCATCTGCGCTGACACGTGTCGCGCAGCGCAGTGCTTGCGCAACTGAAGCGTTGCTTCCTTTACTTTTATTTTTAAAGCGTCTTGCTCTGATTGGACGCACTGCCTCGGGCGCTGTGCTGACGCATCAACTTCTGACACGTGGCGCTTTGCGCGCAGCGCAGAGGATCTGAAGCGTTGCTTCAAAATTTGAATTTTTGAAATTCAAACAGAGCCTTGCTCTGATTGGGGGAAACAAATGCCCCCCCACTGTTGCGTTCACGTGGCGCGCACGTGAGTGCAGCGGTGGCAAGATCCCAGCCTTTGGATCAACTGATAAGTTGAAGGGGCGCAGGCGCCTATAAATAGGACCCTTGGTCCTTAGAAAATTCTTTTTAATTTTCAAGAAATTTTGATTCTCAGAGCCTTGCTCTTGCTTAAGAACTTTCAGAGCCTTGCTCTTGTTCTTTCCCCAAGAACTTCAAAGTTCAGAACTTAGAATCACTCTAGGTAATTTAAATTAAATTAAATTTAATTAAAAGAGCCTTGCTCTTATAGATCTTTGATTTAAAGAAAACCCCTTTAGGGTTTCATCAACAGAGCCTTGCTCTCAAAAACTTATAGATCCACAGAGATCTTGTCCATGGGTCTTAACCCATGAACAGAGCTTTGCTCTTGGATCAAATGTAGATCATTTTAGATCTGAAAGATGAAGAATTTTTTATAAGTTTTTATGGATTTTTCAAGATTTTAAAATTTTAATTCTTTTAAGTGTTAAAAAAAATTTGATGGATCTTTCCATTATTACCATAGAGCTATGCTCTTTTGAGGAATCTTGTTTCCCTGAGACCAGAGTTTGACAAATGTCACTCTGTGACAGAGCTTTGCTCTAAAAGAAGAGATTTTCTCCTTGTCTCTAAGGATTTCCCATCAATGAGGATATTCTCTTGGGGATTTTTTTATATGAATTGACAGTCTTATCTAATGATGGGATTTTCTTATTAAATGATGCACCGTTATCCAGATTTTGTGGGTCCCCCTTTGGTCCCCTACCCACTGCGTTGCAGTGTGGTGTAAGGTTTTAAAGTGCCAAGCGTGGGAACACTAACGGTTATTTTTGTCTTTCTACAGGAAACATGTCTGCCAACCTATCTTTCCCATTTGTTCGCTTGGAGGGAGGGTTTCCCCATGCACCAGTGTGGTGTTCGCTCTTATTAAGGACCGTGATCCCGAGTACAAGAACCTTCACTTGTGGGGTAGGTGGTACAGTGAAATCATCCAGGGTCGTCGCAGTTTCAGTTCTGCCTCGCCGTCTGAGCCCATAATTATGATCCCCTATGCGGACGAACCCCCGGTGAAGGTTAAAAATTGGAATTCTGATGACCTCCTCCAGCCTGCAATCGGTGCCATCCCCGTGCAGCCGCCGCCGGCAATAGACATTCTGGGGAGGCGAATCTGTCAGGGTGAAGCACGCCCTTGGGGACAGGCTTACAATATTGGACTGATCCCGCGACCGCCTGCCGGATATTTGCAGTGGGCCCGGTACATCTTATCGGCGAAAAGGACTCA
Source organism: Agapanthus africanus (assembly GCA_030015575.1). Taxonomy (NCBI): domain Eukaryota; kingdom Viridiplantae; phylum Streptophyta; class Magnoliopsida; order Asparagales; family Amaryllidaceae; genus Agapanthus; species Agapanthus africanus. The sequence goes on along the minus strand of JASDDO010000010.1, from coordinate 534,891,687 downwards.
TCTAACGAAGATTGGTCTATATTCGGCCATCTACGTCTCGCTTTTCGAGTATCCCTCTCCTCCAACGTGGTGGATCAAGGCCTTTATTGAACAATGGAATATCCCCACCCACACCTTCCTGATGACGGACAGGGAAGTCTCCATCTCCTTGGAGGAGTTTGCTGAAGTCTCGGGTCTACCAATGAGGGGGGAGCACTACGAGGAGCTGCTTCCTCTTGATGAATACGTCTTTGCCACCAAGCCGCTGGTGTTTGACCTGACTCCGGAGAACGCCATTCAGCATCAGTATCCGGGCTTGGTGAAGGTGTTGGAGATCTATGAAGGACTCCATCTGGAATCGGGCGACCGGGGCGTCAGTTTCGCAGATTTTATTGCCCGCTTCATTCGCCCGGAGTTCCTATCCGAGCGTAGTGAGAAGTTCGCCCAGCTCGATGACCCTTTTGGTTTCGGTTTGGATCGCCGACCCGTATCGGAGAATGATCAAAGAGATTTTTATCTCCCCGGCGCCGCCATCGTCCCTTTCTCAGAAATCGCCGTCCCGGGCATGGATGAGGAGACCTTTTTTACTGGGTTCTTGGGCTTATGGCTATGCAGCTTTGCGCTCCCCATGCACCCGCGCCACATGCGGCCCTCCGTCTTTTACCCAGCGCATCGGATGGTGGCTGGTTTGCAGTTATCGGTAGGAATCGCCGGGCTGGCTTACCTTTATAATGGACTTAGCGTAGCGGCGGACGCTAGTGAGCCTGGGGTACAGCCTGCTAACTTCCCGATGCACTACTTCACCTCCTGGATGGAGATGCATGTGCAAGGGGTGTTTGGTGCCCATAAGATTCCTCCGTTCTTTGAGAAATGCAGACTCCCGAGGGTCATACGGCTGGTCGGGGCTTCAATTGTGGTTGCATCCCCGCGGGAGTCTAGGGGGCTGCTCCTTCGTCCACATCTGGTCGGAGCGAAGGTTTCCTTTGTGGATAAGGTCATAACCATAGGCTCAGAGACCACTAAGTCAGTGGTGCCACTGCGCAATGATTTTAAGGATGGGGCTTCCATATTGAAGGCTCGGGAAATCCTCCACCTCTACTCCATTCGGCCGGGCTACCTAGTGTTTAGGCAGAATGAGACAGCACTCTTTATGAGGTATAACTCGCACCGATTTGCTCAGCAATCGAGCTACAACCAAGGGATCCCAATGGAAGCTTTCCTGGAAAAGCCCGTGGTTAGCCTGGAGGGGATAAAGAATGCAATGCACCACTTTATGCGGCTCAACACGGGTTCTTATTTCTTTATCAGTGAGCCGAGATGCATCCCCAAAGTCCTCAACGCGTACGTGGCCTGGTATGCGCATGCGATGGGGCCCGTTATTTTGATGGAGAAACGTATGCTGGTTGACCGTAAGGGTGCACCTCCCGGCGGCGATCGCAAGGCTCCCTTGAGGCCGAGGACTCCGGTCATTCCTCCATTGAAAGGTGCTGGAGGCGGACCTCCGCACGTGTTGAGTTCTCTGCGAGGATTGCCGCTTCGCGATGCTGTGGATGCGCCACCAGCCCCCCGTGCTCCAGTGGAAACGGTAACTGTGGTATCGCCGGAGTCCGGTGTAGGCACGGATATCGGGACCCGCCGCCCCAAGGTGTCTGCTAAACGCAAATTAGTCCCGGGTGCATCCAGAGTTGGCGGGCAAAAGAAGAAGAAAAAGTCGCTCCTTTCTCTTGACGCGATTCTTGGCTTAGAGCCTGAAGCCCCTCTTACCGAAGGAATAAGTGAATATGGCAGCAATAAGGGCTTCGCGGTAGACCCCGCAGACACCGACCTGGCGGCCACCATTGCGGCTTCTGAGCGATCAGCGAGGCTTGAAGCGTGGTTGAGTAAACTCGCCGAGTCAGGTAATTATTAGCTGCTTTCTTCATCATTTCATTGCATTTTTATCTTTATTATTGACTAATACTTTTCCCCATTTTCAACAGGTGTCTCTACCGAAAAAGCTATTGCTGACTCTTTGAAAACCTTCCAAAAGGAGGAGGAGAAACGCGCTTTAGCGGGCGCCGGTATGTCCCACCCCCTTTTTTTTTAAAACAAATTTCGTTATCTTTTTCGATGGTTAATCTAACTTTCTTCCTTTGTTTCTTTATAGGGGTTATACTAGTCGATGAGGGGATCCTCTCCGAACCTGTTATTGGAGTTCCGGTCTCGTCGGGGCTGCCGCAAGAGCCTCGACTTGACAAGTCGACGAGGGATGACTTGAAGAATTTGGAGGCATCCCTGTGTACATACGAGGACGCCTCAATGAAAGAGGCTCTGGTAAGGTCCATTTCAACGGCCCGAGAGGAAAGGAAGCGGCTGAGGCGTGAGGCGAAGGCGCACCGGGCTGCTTTGGCTACGGGAGTGGGCCCAAGCACCATCCCTCGTGCCGACACTCCGTCAGAAGAGTCCCCGGTCGCTTTGTCTAGCGCTCATAGACAGGCGATCCGTGCCAATAGAGAGGCTAACGACAAGTCTGCCTCAGGTAGCACTTCTTTCAGAATTTCATTATAAGACTCATACAGCTGTCGGTTCTTATATACCTTATCTTGCAGGGCCAAGTCCGACCGAGGAGGAGGTGGAGACCGTTGAACCCAAGGAAACAGAGGAGGCGGCGCCTGCCGAACCTGAGCCGACGGTGGGCAACGTCGCTGAGGCTTCGGAGCCTGAGATGGAGGTTGGGGGGTCTGTAGCCGAGAAGATCATTGATTCCGAGCCTGAAGTGGCGGCAGATGAAATGATCATTACAACCGAGCCCAGGGTGGTAGCGGACGAGGCGCTTGAGGCCGGCGACCTTGTGGTGGCGGCGGATAAGCTGATGGAGATTGCGGAGCCCGAGGAAGTAGCGGGTGAGATGGGAATGACTCTTGGGGAAGAGTCAGCCGCTCTCTCTCAAGAGTCCGGCAATGTTCCGATCATTGCCCTCCCCGTCTACGATCTTCCGCTGTCTCCTGGCCACGCGAGCACGACGATGGTCCCCATCGAGTCGGGTGATGAGGCCACGGGCGGCGGCCTCATGTCGATAGAGGAGGGAGTCGCCTCCGTTTCAGCCGGGAGCTCCTCAGGTAAACCCCAAGTTGCTGTTTTTCTTTACTTTACAATCCTTTCTGACAAGTTCACTTTTCTTGTAACACAGGTGCAGCCAGCGCCGATGCCCCACTGCTTGAGGGAGCGCCTTCAACGACTGCCTTGGCGGTGGTCACTTCTCAATCCTCTCTCATACCCTCGAAGATGTTGGAAGGTATGGGTTTGCAATTTATTAATCTTATCTTCCAGACGCATAATTTGTGTACTAAAGTCACACTGTTGTGTCTTTCAGGAGTGCTTTTTGACCATCTCTATCAAGTGTTGCTCCCACACTTCTCCTTCCCGTCTGAATTCGCTTCTCCCTCTGGTGGCGCTGGTGAGTACCGTACCCGAGTGATATCTTTGTTTTTCAGTAGTAGAATTATTTATAACTCTCTCTTGTCTTGACTGCAGTGTTACAAATCGAAGGAGGAGAAGGAAGATCGGTTGCACCACCGGCCCTTCCGGCCTTTTCACCTGTCTCAGCTGGTATGGCGACTATCACATTGATGACTTTCCCCTTTTTTATTCCCTGAACTTTTATCTAATCACATCCTGTTTCTTTTCAGCGGTCGTTCCGGTCTTGGCGCCCTTCGAGTCTCGCATCATCATGCCGGCAGGTCCTTTCCTGAGATGTCCATCTTCGAAAGGCGCCGCGAACAGCTTACGCTTGTTGAGCGACTACATTGAGGAGTTCGACGTCGAGACCCCTACTTCTGCTGCGGATTTCGCTATAGTGGTTAACCCGATGTTGGTGATACTCGTGAATTTCCATGACGAGGGTATCATCGCATCTTGGGTTAATCATTGTATGGAGATCGAGGCTCGCCTGCATAAGCTAGAGTCGATGCGTACCGCCCCCGAGACTTTATCCGCGAGAAATGAAAGAGCAGCATGGATCGAGGGAAGCGCTTCTTATGTCCACCACTTGGAACAAGAAGCAGCTTTAAAGCTAAAGGAATGCTAAGAGACCTCGAGCGAGATGGCCCGTCTGCGTGCTGAGGTTGAAGCGAATGCTGCCCAAGTGAAGACTATTTTCGAGGGTCTTCTGGAGCGCATCTCCCATGGGCTAAACTTGAAGCGAAATCTTGATGTAGCTGAGCGCGATACTCCAGGTCGGGAAGCTGCTTATCAGGCCGTCAGGGAGCGGCTTGCATCTGTCTTGCAGCAATGGGCCCAAGTGGAGGCGGAGCTGGCGGTGGCAGCAGATCAGGAGAAAGTGAGGAAAGAATTGCGCGAACAATTGCTAGATCTATGCAAGATGTTTCCTTCTCATTAATTCTCCTTGTATCGTTTGTACTTGTGAATAAAAAAAAAGTATATATGTTTCTTTTTTATTCTTTAGCACAATGTATCCTGTACTCAACCAAGTTTATGAATAAAAGATATACATCTTCTGTAATGTCTTGTGTTATTTCTCCGCCTTTTCTTTCTTTTATTATCAGCACGCCACCTTAGTAAACATGGTCAACAGATAATAGAGCACGCATCTTGACTTTCTTAAGAAATAGCGATGGCTTAGGCCGCAGGTTCAGATCTGCTGCCTAAGACTTTTCAACTCCATGAGCCGTGAGGGTCTCATAGAGACTCTTCTCCCTACGGATCGAGAGGATCTCGTAAGTGGTTTTTTTTCCTTAGGAATCGTGAGGATTCCTAAGTGTGGTTTTCTCTTATAAGTCGTAAGGATCCTATAAGAGAATTTTTCCCTCTTACAAGTCGAGAGGACCCGTAAGCGGTTGTTTCCCTCCTTGTCGAGATTCGACTTTGGAGAGTGAGACCCGTGAATAGTATGCAAGAGATCTTTTTGGATCGACTTGCAGGGTCCCATTGTGCAGGAAGCAAGTTTTTTAGTCCCTGCTGCCTGAGGCTTCATCTTGCAAGTTGAGACGAATCGGGAACTTCCCGCGGAGACACTGGTTTCTCTGCGAGCCGACGCGAATCAGGAGGCTCTCGTCAAGGAGTGTTTGTATCCGTGAGTCGAGGAGTTTGCTAGGGATTATTTGTTTCCCAAGCGCCAAGGATTATTTGTTTCCTTGGGGTTTGAAACGAGTCGAAAATTTCCCGCGGAGGCATTGGTGGCTCTGCGAGTCGACGCGGATCAGGAGGCTCTCGTCAAGGAGTGTTTGTATCCGTGAGTCGAGGAGTGTGCTAGGGATTATTTGTTTCCCAAGCACCCAGGATTATTTGTTTCCTTGGGGTTTGAAACGAGTCGAGGATTTCCCACGGAGGCACCGGTGGCTCTGCGAGTCAACGCGGATCAGGAGGCTCTCGTCAAGGAGTGTTTGTATCCGTGAGTCGAGGAGTTTGCTAGGGATTATTTGTTTCCCAAGCGCCAAGGATTATTTGTTTCCTTGGGGTTTGAAACGAGTCGAGGATTTCCCACGGAGGCACTGGTGGCTCTGTGAGTCGACGCGGATCAGGAGGCTCTCGTCAAGGAGTGTTTGTATCCGTGAGTCGAGGAGTTTGCTAGGGATTATTTGTTTTCCAAGCGCCAAGGATTATTTGTTTCCTTGGGGTTTGAAACGAGTCGAGGATTTCCCACGGAGGCACTGGTGGCTCTGCGAGTCGACGCGGATCAGGAGGCTTTCGTCAAGGAGTGTTTGTATCCGTGAGTCGAGGAGTTTGCTAGGGATTATTTGTTTCCCAAGCGCCAAGGATATTTGTTTCCTTGGGGTTTGAAACGAGTCGAGGATTTCCCACGGAGGCACTGGTGGCTTTGCGAGTTGACACGGATCAGGAGGCTCTCGTCAAGGAGTGTTTGTATCCGTGAGTCGAGGAGTTTGCTGAAGACATTGGTTTCTTCGGAATTGGACTGAACCGTCGAGTTTGGCTTCGTCTTCTGGCAGAGCCTGTTGGGAAAGTATGGTTCCCTTTTTGTTTACGCCCTTGGATTGTATACAGGGATCGATGTAATCTTAACTGTAGGGCCAAAGTTTTATCATCATTTTTTTTTGTTTTATCTCCGCGATGCTCTATCATTTCAGCTTTTATATCGCGAAAGTCGCAATTGCCCAATCATTTCGGCTATTTTTCGCGGTGCCCAATCATTTCGGCTATTTATTTTATTTTTACCCGCTGTTTTTTTTATTGCGAGTTGCCCAATCATTTCGGCTATTTTATTTTTTTTATTTTTACTCGCTGCTTTTTTTATTGCGAGTTGTCCAATCATTTCGGCTATTTTATTTTTTTTTATTTTTACTCGCTGCTTTTTATTGCGAGTTGCCCCATCATTTAGGCTATTTTGCATGCATATATTTTTGCTTGTTGCTTTTATTGCAAGTTGCCCCATCATTTCGGCTATTTCGTATGCATGTGCGGCCTACTGGCTTTTCGCCGTAAACCGATTTCGGCATCAGCACCGCTACAACTGGGATATTACCAGGAGCGATTCATCATCTGCTTCCGTCGATGTCGAACAAAGGTGGCTTAGCGAACAAGGTTAAGGTCCTGTCGACTAAGGCTTTTGACTTCATGAGCCGTAAGGGTCTCACAAAGGTATTTCTCCCTACAAGTCGTGAGGATCTTGTAGGTGTATTTTCTCCTTAGGAATCGTGAGGATTCCTAAGTGTTTGTTCCTCTGTAAGTCGTAAGGATCCTACAGGAGGATTTTCTCCTTGTAAGTCGAGAGGACTTATAAGGGTTGTTCACCATGTGAACATATCCCCAGTCACGGATGGGACTTGGTCAGGGAAATGTTTATTCGCGCCCGTGGATTGTATACAAGAGCCCGTATTGGACCACTTGTAGGGCAATATCGGAAATTGTGGGGATTGCTTAAGCACAGGTTTAGGTCTCTGTAACTTAAGACTTTCAAATCTTATGAGCCGTGAGGGTCCCATAAGAGGGTTCTCCTTACGAGTCGTGAGGATCTCGCAAGTATATTTTCTCCTTAGGGATCGTGGGGATCCCTAAGTGTGTTGCTCCCTTGTGAGTCGTAAGGATCTCGCGCGGGTGGTTACTCCTTACAAGGTCGAGAGGACCCTATAAGTGTCTTTTAACGAGATTGCGCCCTTTCGGGTTTTCACAAACACTCGCCGGTAGCCCTGCTGTTTTTACTCACGGAGCCCTTTCGGGTTTTCATCCGTGCCCATTTTGCTCATGGACATACCGTTTTTTTTATTCCTTTTATTTTCTTTTTCTCTTTTTTTTACGAGGTCGCGCCTTTTCGGGTTTTCACGAACACTCGCCGGTAGCCCTGCTGTTTTTACTCACGGAGCCCTTTCGGGTTTCATCCGTGCCCTTTTTGCTTATGGACATACCGTTTTTATTTTATTTTTATTTTTATTTTTATTCATCTTGTCAGCCTAAGGGTGCTGCGGTAGTAGTTTAAAGACGTTTCGGTCTGCTATTAGTTTAAGGACATTTCGGTCCGACTTCGAGAAGGCTGGTTACTGCTGATAGAGTTTAAGCTTAGGAAGGTAGCGAGCGGACATAGTCGTCGTCATCTATCATTGACCTAGGCTGTGGCTCATTAAGCGTGGTATCTCTTTAGGAAGCGACCGTTTATTGGCCTGAAAGGCTTTTCACCGTGCATGTCCATGAGTAGATAGGCCCCACCCTGGTAGACCTTATCTATGATGTACGGGTCTTCGTAGTTTGACTCGAATTTTCCCCGCTTGGCGCGATTGGGGATCATAGGCCTTTTGACCACCAGCACGAGTTCGCCTTGGCGAAATGTCCTCGGTCGGGTTAATCTTTCATATGAGCGTGTCATCTTTGCTTTATAAGCTTCCAGATTTTATTGCGCTATGAGCCGGGTTTCGTCAAGGGCGTCAAGCTCCTCAAGCCGAAGGTGAGCATTTTCTTCATCCGTCAGCTCGTAGTGGACTGCCACTCGTAGAGAGGGTAACTCTATCTCGAGGGGGAGTACTGCTTCCGTACCGAATACCAACGCGTACGGCGTTGTGTTCGTGGCAGTCTTGAACGTGGTTCGATACGCCCAAAGAGCCTCTTGCAGTCTCTCGTGCCAGTCTTTCTTATTTCGGGACACCGTCTTCTTTATGATCTTCGTCAAGGTCTTGTTGAAGGCCTCAGCTAGACCGTTGGCTCGCGGATTATAAACCGAGAAATATCTCCAGTCTATATTGTGCTGCTGCGCAAAGCGACTGATCCTGTGGCTTCTGTAAGCTGGCCCATTATCGGAGATGATCCGTCGTGGGAGTCGAACTCGGAGATGGTGATCTTGTCCCAAGCAAGGTGCTGGACGCTCATGCAGATTTCCTTCAACACCCGCACGTTGAGTAGGTTAACAGACGGCCCGTTATCGATCAGGATTTTGCCTATCTTTATATCATGGCAGTATCCCGAGACATAGAGAGGGCGATTGTGTTCGCACGTCCCAAGTAGAAGGTCTTCATCGCCAAAAGTAACATCGGCCGTGTGCACTTCCTCCAATTCATCTTTCATCTTTTTCTCGGCCAGGCATGCTTGGAATTGTTCTGGGTCTTGGAGCGCCTTAATCAACGAATCTCTTGCTTCTTTTGATAGCAAAAGGGCGTCAAGAATGCTGAGCTGTGAGGGCAGCTTCCTCAGATGTGCTAAGACGTTGTAATCCACCTTATTCTTCTTTGGCGGGTCTTTGGCAGCTAGCTCTTCCACCACTTGGTCATCTAAGACGATATCTTCAGAGGCCTTTTCTTTCCCTTTATCTTTTTTGTTCGAGGGTCCGAGGTTCTTTTCGGGCAGCGTGCGATTACGTAGCCGGATATTTTTGCAAACCTTCGGTTCTTCTTCTTTTCTCAAAGCGGACTCTTTAAAGAGAGAGGCAAGTTCTAGCTCTTCATCAGAATCACTCCCGAATGTAGGCACTTGTGATCCACCGGTGTTAACCATGCAACAATCGCCAGCAGTTCTTTTAAGCCCTTCGGTCGTATTTCTTTGCTCTCGACGAGTTTTACGCTTTTCCCGCTTAAAGCGTTGTCGATGAGCAATATATCCTTGCCACCATCTATTGAAAGCTTTGCACTCTTGAGTGGGGTGCGAAATCTTTTGATGATATAAGCAATAGGAGGGGTGCGTTTCCATTTCACCAGTGATGTTTCCTTCAGAGGATGGTAGCTTCATGCCCATTGATATGGCCTTAGCAAACTTTTTCCTCATCTTGAATTGGCTTTTGTCGGTAGCGGAGGTGTTTAGCTCCAACGGGATCGTCTCAGCTCCTTCATCAAGTCGCTGGCGCTTGGCCCTTTCAAATATAGCCGCCTCGCGCTCCCGATCAGGTTTACTTTTCAACCGGGCTTCATTAAGGAATGCGTCAATTACTTCATCTGATGGCCCCAGAACTTTTGGTTCAGGATCTGCCCCTAGCTTTTCGGTACAAGGAGTCTCCTCATCGTTCGTGATCGAATGGGAAATCATATGACAGCTCGCCACATATTCCTTGGATTCATCTGACGAACTTTCTCCCTCACCTTCCTCTTGAAAGACGTGTTTGAGAAACTCCTGGAATGTAATGGGAGTCCGTGCCTTCTGGTTGTATTCCTCCAGCGCGTCAATTTGTTTTTGCAGGTCCACGCGCTTGTCGCCAGGCTTCACGGGCTTCTTTGACTTCTTTTCCTTCTTCTTCGAGGATTTTGACGGCTGGTTGCGAGTGCTTGAGCCACTACCATCGGTCTTTGGAGTTGGACGTGGCTTCAACATCCCCTCAATGACCTGCGGTTCTAACGGGTTCTTCCACCTAATCGCTGGACATGTCTGAAGGTCGTTCAGCATCCTCTTTGTCTTGGCTGATAATACAACCTCCCAAGGAGCTTCTTCAACGACGGAGCATGTTGCCCCCGGCGTATTCGTCCCTTTAGAGGTGTGGGGCTGCGGGGGATTCACCTTCCATTTGTCAGATAACGCGAACTTGCCCTGTCGGTACTGGTTTTCAAGCCAATTCTTGAAAACGTAGCAATCTTCGATCGGATGGCCTAGTACTCGATGATAAGGACAGTAGTTGGGCTCGTTGACGTCACTTGGTTGCAACAGACGTTTTGGATCCGGCAGATTTATGAGTCTGTTGCGTAATGCCAGCTCAAATAACCTTTTTGTTTTATCGCGGGGAAAGGAGTAAGAACGTCCTAGTCTCTCCTCAAGGGCCACGTATGGACGCGTATTATTTTGACGCACAACCGGTTTCGAGTTGCTCGGTTGTTGTTGAGCATTAGCGACGACGATCACTTTTCCCTTCCCTTTGTCATTTCGGGAGTCCGGCTTTGGAAGAGGGGGTTTATGGCCCATCTGATCTATCTGCGCTAGCTTGTCAATCAAAGCCTGGAAGGTAGTCGGCTTGAAAAACATCATAAATTGCGAGATGGTTGCTTGTGGATCAAGGGTTCCTACAAACATACCCACCGCGGGAGCTTCTTCAATACGCTGCTCGCACTTCGACCATAACTTCCGCCATCGTATAGCGTACTGAACCCGCGTCTCGCCTGGCTTTACCCTGGCGTTAATCAGTGCTGTCATCGGGGTACGTTCACTGGCGCTTGCAAAACGCTGAGTAAATAATAGCTCCATTTCCGCGAAGGTTTTGATAGAGTCGTTCGGGAGCTCAGAGTACCACTCGAACGCCGTATCCGATAAACTTCCAACAAACTGGCGAAGTAAAAGCTTGTCATCACCACCGGTGTTGCCACAGAGCGCCCTGAACTAGGCAACGTGCTGGTGAGGATTGCCCATCCCTTTGTAGACATGGAACTTGGGAATTGTGTAACCCGGCGGGTACTTGATTTGGTCGTACCAACTTGGATATGGCCGCCCCGTTTTTACGACCTGGCCGGCTGCTTCGGTCGCATGATGAACCCGTATTTGTTGGGCTATGTACTCGTCCAAATCAGCTTTAGAGATTGTATCCTCCTTAGCTGTTGATAGGGCTGGCGGAGGATTTGACGTTTCTCCCCTATCGTCTTCAAGGACAACCCGAGGATCTTCAGTAGGAGGGTTCTGCTGAATCATCATCCCTACCATATCTTGGAAGAGAAGCGCCATTTGTTTTATATTAGCCGCTTGCTCTGCAGCTTCTTTGTCCTTCTTTTCGAGGACTTTGCGTAGGTAATCAGTGTCAGTTTCTTGTTCATGACGCTGCTCCGATGATGCCTCTGAGCTTTCTTTTGGCTCGGTAAGTGCGGCCATTGCAGTCATCATCTCTTGAAGCTTTTGCTGCTGCTCCTGGGCTTTGGTCATGGATCGGGTGGGTGGTCGGTGACCCGTCGAAGCACGGCTCTCCTCCTTTCCTGAAGCCATATAAACAGTGTGCACCACCATGCCCCCAGACTTGGGGTGTTTATGTTCAGCGCTTTTACGGTTCGCCATGTTCACAGAGGCTTTTTGCGGCCTCCTTTTCTTCTGAGTGATTGACGGTGAGGGAGCCGTTGCAGTGGGCACCCGGCCAGCTGTTGCTTTTTCCGGCTTGACAGAGTAGTCCCTTTCCTACCGAACCTTCATCTTTTTTTGTTGGCAGAGGTAGTCTTGATCAACAACCGAGTCTTGGACTTGACGCCAGACTTTGTAGATGTTAGAGGATAACCGTTGAGGGGGCAGCCCTAGCTTTTTCTCTGGAGCATTCTCCACAGGTCAAGGAGTTCGTTTCAACACCGCAGTAGGAGAGTTTCTGCGCACCGTGTTCAGCAATCCAAAGCTGTTCCTGGTTGGAACAACAGCATCGATCCCCACCATCGGAGCTGGAGGAGTTATCCTAGAGGGGGAATTGCCCCCAGCCTTCCTCACTCGGCGCCAGTGGCGACGTCGGGCGTGTCTTGCGGGTGGAGCTGTTTCAGCTATAAGGGCGTCTTCGTCATGCCCCCTGCTCTGGGCAGAGGGAGCAGCTTCGAGGGTCTCTCCTGGAACAGGAGCCCGAATGGCCACCCTCGTAAAGACCAACTTTTTGGAAGGAGAAGCCTTTCCAATGATTTCGTCCGCTTGAGCCGGGATGGCTATCCGCTTTGGGATGGCAACTTCGGGTATCGCGGGTTTGTAGACGTTTTGGCCCTGTCTGTTGAGAACTGAGGTATTAAAGCTGGGCGACCCGTTGAGAGGGGTCGCGGCAGTGGCAAGCCAATCAAAGACCGACTTCTTTGGGGCTTCTTGCAACGTCATTGTGGCATTAAAGCTCAACGGTGGGAGCATGGTCCCGAAGAATAATCCAGTGGTGGCCTGAGCTACCTGCTCCACTGGTATCTTGAAAATGGAAGCCGCTTGGGGCCCATAAGTCACTCCTCCAGCAAGGACCGAGCGAGAGTTGCAACTGCAGGCGGTGCAGTTCGAAGCCATCGATCTTCTGTTTTCTGCACGGAGCAAGACACCAAATCTTAGTACCTTGAATCCACAGGCAACCACAGCAAACCGCGATTTGCTCGCGAACACGACATACGAAGTGTGGAGTGGAAAGAGGAAAAGGTCCCACCGGGCGTGCCAGAATCTGTTCCCCTCTGAATGGCGGCGGAGACGATGTGAGGACGTCTTGCCTGAGATTCGGGGCAGATGCTATTTGGTTTTATCCGTCCATCTCTCCGAAGATGCCAAGTTGATTTATGGAACCGTGTATCGGAGGTTTAGACGGATGCAGCCGATATAGCAGACTTCGTCAGATTCCCCCTCGCTTGAGGGGTTTTTGATTGTGGGGATGCTCTTCCCTGCAGGCGCAAGCCCCTGCAGTTAATTACGCTACCGCATCGCGGTAGCAACTTTCTCCTTCTCCAGAATTTCACTTCGTGTCGTGTGTGTTTGTTTTGTTTGTGGTTGCCCGTGGATTGTATACGGAGACTAAGTTGAGCCGTCGTCCGTAGGACGTGGATTAGTCCAAATCCGTATTTACTTAGATTTGGGTTTGGTGTTTTTAGTTTAAGGATGCATTAGTCGCGTTGAACTTAAACGTTCGTTAAGGATACGATAGTCCTGTTTGAGACTAAGATCAACTTAACGTGATAATCCATTTAATATCTGGCCATCGGGACTCGTCACCTCTCTAACGTCGTTGAAGGATTACAACGGCAGATGTCAGAGGAGTTCAGAGATGTACCCTTGAACCAACGTTGATTTGGAGTTTTATAGTCCATTTAAATGTTTAAGGATACGTTAACCGTATTTGGGGCTAAGATCAACTTAAACGGGACCGTTTAGATCCGGCAAAAGAGTATTTGGGGGATCTATTGCTCCAGTTTAGGGACGCGATGGTCCATATTCCAGTTTAGGGACGTGATGGTCCATTATTAGTTTAAGGACGTTTCGGTCCATCGCCAGTTTAAGGACGTAGTGGTCCATGTTCCAGTTTAGGGACGTGGTGGTCCACCATTAGTTTAAGGACGTTTCGGTCCATGGCCAGTTTAGGGACGTGGTGGTCCAACATTCCCATTTAGGGACGAATATTAGTTTAAGCACGTTTCGGTCCAACATTAGTTTAAGGACGTTTCGGTCCACGAGTTTAAGGACCCCGCAGTCCAACATTCATGTGTGGTCGTTGGGATCCGTCACCTCTCTGACGTCGTTGAGGAATTACAACGATACGTGTCAGAGGAGTTCGGAGATGTACCCTCGAACCGGATGTAAATTGATTTTAGGGAGCAGCCGTGCTCAGTCAATTTAATTTGAGGACTTATGGCCACGACTGGGCTAAGTCCAGTTTCAATATTCTTTTGTCTTTGGCCTATTGGACTTGTGCTAGGGCCTTGCCCCTTCACTGCATTATTTTCCTTTGTTTTGGTTGGGCTCTGCCCTTTATAAATGATGCAGAGCATCTATTTTGTTTGGGCTCTGCCCTTTTTAAAATGCATAGCATTTTTGATTAGGCCTGTTAGGCCTTTTAATTGGGCTCTGTCCCTTTTCTTTAATAATGCAGAGCATTAAGTACTCTGATAGTGCCCCACGTGGCTCGTCAGGCGCTTTGCGCCAAGTAATGAGCGCAAGCTCATATGGTGGTGACATGTGTCACGCTCTGGCGAGCGCAAGCGCAACAGCGCAGTGCGCTGTGTCAGTGCGCTGCGCTGCTGCGCTACTGATACGTGGCGCTTCCTGGTGGCTTGCGCCAATACAGGAGCGCAACAGCGCAGTTCTTGCAAGTGCAGAGCACTGTTTTATCTTTTGATCGATTTTAAATCAAAGAAAACAAGTTTTTCTTGTTTTCAAGGAAACAGTGGTTCATAAGCAAGTGCAAAGCACTATTATTAGTTAGTTTTCTTTCTTATTGAAGATCATTGATCTTGTTTTTAGATCAATGATCTGTTTTTAAGAGAATTTTCTCTTTTTTCTAAAGGTTTTTACCTTTTTGTTCTTGAGGAATTCTTCAGAGTTCTCTTTCCCTTCCTCTTTTTTTTTGGAAAATGTTGATGCCTTTGAATTGAGGCCTAGAGTCCTTTTTATAGTGCCCATAAATTAGTTAAATTTGTTAAAGAGATCTTTCTGAGTTATTTGGGGAATTTTCCTCACCGTTGGATCTTTGATCCAAGGGTTTCTGTTTTACAGAAGAAAATATTCTTGTTTTAACAAGAACAGAAAGATTTCTTAGAAATTTAATTCTGTTTGGCGCAAATGCCTCAGCGCGTGACACGTGTCGCGCAGCGCAGTGCTTGCGCAACTGAAGCGTTGCTTCCTTTACTTTTATTTTTAAAGAGTCTTGCTCTGATTGGACGCACTGCCTCGGGCGCTGTGCTGACGCATCAACTTCTGACACGTGGCGCTTTGCGCGCAGCGCAGAGGATCTGAAGCGTTGCTTCAAAATTTGAATTTTTGAAATTCAAACAGAGCCTTGCTCTGATTGGGGGAAACAGCGAGTTTTCCCCACCGACGGTTAACGTTCCGTTTTCCCGATTCGCGACCCATCGAGGCAAGTTAATCTTGCTACATGCTATATAATTCATTTTATACCTATTTAAATAAATACCATACCTATAGTTTAAATCTAGTGCCCCATGTTTAATTTTATAACGTTTCGATGTTCCGTTTGCATCCGTTTATATCATATTAAATCTAGATAATGAAAACTTATCTTGTGACATACTAGATTACATTATACTGCATCCACATCAATTAAAATATATATCGTCGCAATATTTCTTATTATTATCTTTAATTAGTTTATAATCTGTATTTTATAATATTATATATTTGAAAATATTATAGTTTACACATGAAACGTCGTTGAAAAAGCGGATACGACAAATCTGAAATTTACTGTACACCTTACCTTATAAAATTCATTATAAATCATAGAAAAATCATTAGTATACGTTCTTTAGTTCGTTACGAAGATAACTCAGAATACTATAACTCTATGAAATATTTACTTGCAAAATAAATTGTTTAAGTAACGTAAAATGCAAATGAAAATGTCTCCAAACTGCTGTCCAGGGAAATTCCAGCAGCAAACTTTCAACTTCGAATGTTCATTACTTTTTGTAGGGACAACCTGAGATGCTTATACTTATAAAACTGAAAACCTTATTGAATTATCTTTGTTTTGGTATAAGACACGTCCCTTTTGGAGAACGTTTGTTATTTTTTAAGCTATTTTACAAATTAGGGTGACGCTGAATTTCTGAACGGAACTTTCTTGTACATGGTTAATCAATACCACTTTTATAGTTATTAATCGCTTTGAATATGCTATCCATATTAATATTATTATATCAATATTTATATCACATATTTCTTAGTTGTACATCCCACATTACCATTTTTATAGTTTTATAACTTTTCGGATACCCGTTTGCATCCATCGCATCTTAGATACATATAATTGCATCCATAGATCACATTACTACATAATAATGTGATATTAACACTCCATGTTTAATAAATTGCATCCTAATTAATATTGGAACTATAAATGTAACCCTAATCGATAACTGTGCATCCATATCCTTGAAATTATATCTATTTGCATATCATATTACATGTTCCAGTTTATTGTTCTGATAGTACTCATGCTTGTTTATTTATACGCATGCTTATGTTAGTTTGATTATGAGCACCCACATGACATCTTGTGCTTCCTGACATGACCTGTTACACTTCCTACTTGACATGACATGGTACCGTACACCCTTGACATGACATGACACCTTTATACATTACCTGGCTTGACCTGATGTACCATGGCTTTACCTGTTACCTGATCTTGTGTCTAATGCCAACAAACATAACTTGTAGTCCTCATGGACCATTCCTGTTGTCTATCCAGACAAACCTGCTTTTACCCGATCCTGTGTTGGTATTAGTTCTTGATTACTGGATACCTGACTTGACATGCATAACTTGGGGGTATGGGGAAATCAAAGGTGAAACCTGACTTGTAACTCAACAGTTCACTACCTGTTCTGATCAGTCTTACGGGCTAGGCCAGCCCCGGAGTGATGATGCTGACATCACTCGCCCATCCTGCTACTTGTTACTGCCTAGCGGCACGTCTCGGATTCAGCCCGAGAGTCTTGACCGTGGTCCCGGGCATGCACGGGATACTATTGAGTTACATCGACGATTCATCAATTGATTTCAAAGACTTTAGAATAGAAAACCTGATAGAACAGTTTAGTCTACCCACTGCACACTACCCTGTACTGATCTGATTCATATTATTGTTATTCTTGCTGTATTCATGTTTATATTGCATTGCCTGTTACCCTGTTCATGTTATTACTTGATGACTTGACGCGCTGACGTCTGGGTTTTGCATGGCCCAGATTCTTCTACCTTGCTGCAGACTGATTAGGAGTTTTGCCGCTGTTATACGAGCGGTGAGGTTCCTGTCGGTACGTAGTTTCACTCCAGGTGTTTCATTTATTGTATCTTTTGGCTTCCGCATATTGTTATCTCTTGATTCTTTTACTCTGGCTTATGGACATGTACTAGGTAGTTAGTTTACTTTCCTGTTCTTGATATCTCCACAGCCGTAATGTGACTGTGGAGGGATTTTTCCTATCCACAGGTAGCATGGTTGGCTATGTCACGTGCCCACTTTAGCTTACTTTGGGAAGCAGGGCGTGACATGGTTCTTTTGGTATCAGAGACATATGATAGTCGGGTTGATTCTTTTGTAGTTGGGTGTTGTACCCAATACACGAATCAGAATACCCGTATTTAGGAAACATGTCCTGCCACCTTACCGTTTACCATTCTTGAATCACATTCTTCCTGATTATATCTTTTACGATGTGCAAACTTCCTTTGCATATCGACTCGAAACCTGATTCCTTGTTATCTCTAGGACTTAGGCGACTTGGGTAGAGTTATGTAATTGTGGCTATGATACCGCGGCATAGTTACAATGCGGCACTCTATTTAAGTATCTTGGAGTTCTAGCCTTGATCTATATTCAGAATCTATCATCATGCTAATGTTGGGTGTTTTAAGTTCAGGAATATGGCCGGTAAGAATTTGAAGACGTACCAAGGCGTGTGGATGAAGCCGCCATGCTTGGAGTGATAAGGGGAATGCTGGAGAATCAAAAGAAACAGACCGAGCGGATCCAGCAGCAAGCGGACTCGTTTCAGGAAGGTTTGCAGATCGTTCAGCAGTCTGTGAACAATGTTGGAGCTAAACCAGTTGACCGAGTAGGGACAGTAGCAGATTTCAGACGTTTGGGTCCGTATACATCTACTGGATTGGAGGAGCCGTTGCCAACAGAGCAGTGGCTAGTTGACACAGAGAATTTGCTTATTGCGGCACATATTCCAGATGAGAAAGAGTTGATGTGGTACGCATTCAGTTAGTGGATTACGCCCGAGAATGGTGGCTTGTAGAAGAGAACCGTTTGCCCAAGCCGATCAAGTGGGCGGATTTTTCGAAGAGTTTCCTGGAGAAGTTCTTCCCGCGGACTGCACGGGAGGAAATGGAAGAGATGTTCATCGGACTAAAGCAGAAGGGAGCACCCGTAGATGTGCATGCAACAGAATGGACGAGACTCAGTAGTTTCACTGGACCTTTAGTTGCCAACGATGCAGACAGGGCACGGAGGTTCATGCGCAGCCTAGACATGGACATCCAGAGGCAGATTGTCTCCCTGGGTTTGACCACTTTCTCACAAGTACTTGCGGCAGCCGAGAGCAGCAGAGTTTATCTGGGATGAAGGGGAGTTTTTCTGTCGGGCCAGTCGAGTTTAGGGCTAGGCCGACAAATAATATTCTTGCATCAATGGAAGTGATGAAAGTGAAGAGCCGGCTGTTGTTCGTGATTTTATGGATGTGTTTGAAGATATATCGGGTTTACCGCCAAGCGAGACGTGGAGTTCGCAATTGATCTTATTCCTTGGGCAGCGCCAGTATCCGAAGCGTATTATCCAATGGCGCCAGTAGAATTGGAAGAAGTCAAGAAACAGGTTGCAGAATTGCTTGAGAAAGGTTGAATTCGAAGCAGTAACTCACCTTGGGGGGCTCCAGTTCTTCTAGTAAAGAAGAAGGATGTGCATCGACTATCGAGAATTAAACCGGGTGACTATTAAGAACAAGTACCCGATCCCTCACATTGGCGAACTTTTCGAGCAGCTTAGTGGCGCGAGGGTATTCTCGAAGCTGGATTTGCGATCCGGATATCATCAGGTCCGAGTGAAAACAGAAGATATTTGCAAGACGGCGTTCCGAACTCGGTATGGACATTACGAGTACTTAGTGATGCCCTTCGGAGTAACGAATGCGCTGGCAGTATTCAGGGACTTGATGAACCGAATCTTTTCACCGTTCTTGGACCAGTTTATCGTGGGTTTTTTTATTGACGATATTCTGGTTTATTCGAAGAGTTTTGAGGAACATTCTGAGCATTTGAAGATCGCACTGCGGACGTTGAGACAGGAGAAGTTATATGCGAAGATGAGCAAGTGCGAGTTTTGGCTGGAGGAAGTAAAGTTTTGGGGCATGTTGTGTCTGGCGATGGAATTGCCGTCGATCCAGAAAAGATTGCAGCAGTTCGTGTTTGGCCGATTCCAAAGAATATTGCGGAGATAAGAAGCTTTCTTAGACTCGCCGGGTATTACAGAAGATTTATGGAGAACTTTGCTTGTCTGGCGGAGTCGTTAACCAAGCTTACGCGCAAGGAGGTACCTTTTGTACGGACGGATAAGTGTGCGTTAGCTTTCGAGATGTTGAAGCAGAAGTTGATAACCGCCCCTATTCTGACCGTGCCAGACAATTCCGGAGGGTTGGTGATTCACAGCGACGCATCTGGGAAAGGATTGGGATGTGTTTTGATGCAGCATGGGAAGGTTGTAGCATACGCATCGAGACAGTTGAAGACCCATGAGAAGAATTACCCAACTCATGACTTGGAACTTGCGGCTGTGACTTTCGCTTTGAAGGTTTGGAGACACTACCTTCTGGGCGAAAGGGTCGAAGTTTTTTTTACTGATCATAAGAGCTTGAAGTATGTGTTCATACAGAAGGAGCTTAATATAAGGCAGCGTAGATGGTTGGAGCTGATGGCTGACTACGATCTTGATCTTAAGTACCATCCGGGGAAGGTTAACGTCGTGCCGGATGTGCTTAGTCGGTTACCAGCAATTCAGGTGTTAACTACGCAGAAGGAGATCGTTGAAGATTTTCGAAGATTTGACTTGGAGGTTGTGCTATCGCATTCTACGGGACAGTTGATGCAGCGGCAGGTACAGTCATCATTGATCGAGAATATTAAAGCAGCACAATCGCAGGACCCTAGACTGCAAAAGTTTCGAGGATAGGTTAAAGCCAGACTACGAACAGATTTATTAATCCTCGAAGATGGTTCGTTGAGGTTTGATACCCGTTTGTGTGTGCCAAAGGGGGATATTCGTGAAGAGCTTATGAAGGAGGCACATAGTTCAGCTTATTCTGTACATCCAGGAGGCACAAAGATGTACCGAGCTATTCGACAGCATTTCTGGTGGGAAGGCATGAAACGGGAGATTGCTCGCTTTGTGGCACAAGGAGGGGATTCGTCAACGCTGTCCACGTCGGCTTGAGTAACTTGGTTGTTTTCGCAGTTTGAGTTCCGAGGATGGTACGGACCCAACACAGTATTCAAACTCGCTTTACGAGATCGCAGCGATTTAGATATCAACGAGGAGTTATCACCCTTCCCGTTTTCAATAAAGACCTTGTTATTTTATTTAGTAATCGTTTCTTTTCGTCTGAATCTTGTATTTTGTTGAACCCTTAGTTTAAATGAAAAATGTGGGTTGTGATTTGTATATCGTTTCTTTACCATTCACTTCCATATACTATTTACTGCATCATCACTCAAGTTTGTGATTTTAGATTTTATCCACCTTATATTTTTCCATGAGCTCCACATCTTTAGTTGTTTTTGTGTGTTCCACTATCTAATCATGACACTCTCTTTTCAGACCGTGGCCAACCCTGGGGCAGCGCTGTCTCTCGATGAGAACACTCGGTCATGCGTTTCTTTTGACTGCATACTAGTGAGTTCAGATGACGAGGTCGATGGCCCACAGGTTATTTTCGACAACAGCGATTCCGAGGATGAGAGAGTCACAAACGCAGCTCCAGAAGTAAATATGATCAGTGACTCTGACGATGAAGAAGAGGACCCCGAGGAAGACCTAGTAGAGAAAGATCCCGAGGAGGACCCAGTGGAAGAAAACCCGGTAGAAGAGAACCCAGTAAAGGAAGATCCTGAGGAGGACCCAGTGGAAGAGGATCCAGAAGAGGTGGATCATGTAGAAGAAGACCCCGATGAGGAAGCTCCTGCCGAGAAAGAAGGACCAGGAGAAGAAAACCCTGTGGGGGAAGATCCCGAAAACGAGACCCCAGCCGAGAAAGAGTCGGAGGATGAAATCTCGAGTGAGGAGGAACTCGAGACTGAAGAACCTCCAGTAGCAATCCCTGCGAGGCGCTATAGGAATGGACGCCCCTATTTTAGCGCGAGAGCTTATCATAACCTGTTAAACCTTCACAATCACGACTGACGCGACTTGTTTTTTTTTCTTTTCGTCTGGACAAATAAAAACTATGTATAGCTGAGGGCTACTTTTATCTTTCAAGTTTGCTTTGTTAAATTTTTTTTCTGAAAAATAAAGTTTCTGATCACACAAATCTCCTTTGAGTATTGTACCTTTAATGTCCACGTGATGCATAGATTGTTCCTTCTTATAATAATTCTATTCCCTTCTTGAGTTTTATCCTAATCTTGAACCTTGTAGTAAGCTGACCTCCAGTTTGGTGGACTATAGACCAGCGTCGCATTCCCGACTTCTTTTCGATTAGGCCGTATCTTACCGCAATCCATGCCCTGGCTAGTCTCTTATACATTACTAGTATTATTTTCCTATTACTGTAATTACATTCAGTGATGTTTGTTATTCGAAATTTAGTTTTCTCTATTTTTGTGTTTTTCAAAATTGCGTATTATTAACTACTTTTGTTTTAATTATTTTAAATGCTCTACTATTCTTCACATTTTCAATAGTACAAACTTACATCATATATACTATTTTGTTTTATTTTCTCTTGTATTTTTCCGTATGAGTATTCTTAAGCTATTTTATAACTGCCTGATTTGTAGTTTACTAATTTAGTTTCGAAACTTAAGGCTTATCAGCCAATCTTTCACCATTGTTATTTGTGGTCATTCTAGTCTTCTTTGTATTGTATATATAGTTTATTATTATTAATTGTTATGCCTTTGTTCTTACATATGACTGTTCTTTTTAACTGCGCTTTTTCTTATATATATAAATATTTGATTTTCATCTAGTTGCTTGTACGTAAATCGCTATATAGTAGTATTTAACTTTTGTTGCTTTTCGCTTGGCATTTATAGCTTATCGTATTTTAAATTCCGAGGACGAAATTTTATGTAAGTGGGGTATGATGTAATACCCAGTTCCCCTATAAATATGTAACAACCCTAAACTTTCTGTACAATTTTTTTCAAAAATACAGAAAACGGTACTTTTGCCTGAGCACAAGTTATAAGTTTGTTTTGCTTTTGAACAGCAAGAAGGAGCTTGTAGCTCATTGGTAAGACCTTTCACTACTGAACCAAAGCACCATAGTTCAAATCCCATCAGCCACACATTATTTTTATTTTAAATTCTTTTAATCTTTTAGAAGCCCAAGAGTTTACACGTGCACAACATGGAAAACCAAAAGTCACATATAAAACAAATGAGTTCAGGAGGTAGACCAAACGTCAAGAAAGACGTGGCATCGGGGGGGGGGGGGGCGACTCGGCCTGACTCGGCCGGCGGATCGGCCGCAGCCGCCGGCCGACTCACCTCGGATCAGATTTGGTTCTTTTTGACTCTTGTGACTCTTTGCATTCCCCATAACCCTGTATAGTTTAATTTTCCTGCACATTACTGAGCCAATTAAAATCCCATCAATCCATTCTTTTTAATACAATTTTCAATACATCTTTTTCATCTACTCTAACCCTAAAATTCTCCTATAAATACCCACTCTTTTCCACCTCCTCACTCCAAATCTCTGTCCAAAACTCTCAAGAAAATTCTAAGTTCAACAGTGTGCAAGTGGAGTTAACAAAGGGCGAAGCTCCGATGAAGTTCCGGCGGTGATCCGAGGAGATTCCGGCGACGAAACGACGCACCGGCACCTCCTACTTCTTCCTTTTCCTCTTCTCTTGACTCTAATCCTGTAAGTCCCTATTTCTCTTCTCTTCTATATTCTAAACAATATTCAAAACTAAAACCTGACGAAAGCGGAGTTAATCCGACTTCCGATTCGGTTTTCTTAAAAAAGTTCCAATTTTCTTAAATACAACAATACCAAACTTGCACATCATGATCATTAAACATTAACAAAACATATTGAACAAGTTTCATAGCAAAAGAATTCATATTGTAATTTTTATCGCACTTTTATAGAAAAATTCCATGTAGTTTAGTTTCGACATTAAATATCATAATTCCTTGCTATACTTTTAGATAGTTCACGAGCTAATGACCTACTTTTTCACAACACTCATATATAACATAGCACGATGATATTGGGAAACATAGTTGTTCGCCGCCGAAAGACGCGACCGGGACGTCCGGCCTGAATTTTGGGGGGCAGATGCTATTTGGATTTATCCGTCCACTTCTCCGAAGATGCCAAGTTGATTTATGGCACCATGTATCGAAGGTTTAGACGGATGCGACCGATGTAGCAGATTTCGTCAGATTCCCCCTCATTGTGAGGGGTTTTTGATTGTGGGGACGCTCTTCCCTGTAGGCGTAAGCCCCTGCAGTTAATTACGCTATCGCATCACGGTAACAACTTTCTCCTTCTCCAGATGGTCACTTCGTGTCGTGTGTGTTTATTTTTATTTTTGGTTGCCCGTAGATTGTATACGGAGACTAATTTGTGTTGTCGCCCGTAGGGTGTGGATTAGTCCAAATACGTATCCTCTTAGATTTGGGTTTGGGTTGGTTTTAAGGACCGCTAATCTCATTTGAGACTAAGATCAACTTAAACGTTTGTTAAGGATATGTTAGTCTAATTTTAGACTAAGATCTACTTAACAGGATCATTTAGATCCAACAAAAGAGCATTTGGACTCTATTGTTTTAGTTTAGGGACTTTGAGGTCCATTGTAAAGTTTAAAGACATCATAGTCTATGAGTTTAAGGACCTCACAGTCCCTAAAGTTTAAGGACATCATAGTCCATGAGTTTAAGGATCCCATAGTCCGTAAAATTTAAGGACAACATAGTCCAGTTTAAAGACGTCATAGTCCGTAAAGGTTAAAGACATCATAGTCTATGAGTTTAAGGACCTCACAGTCCAGTTTAAAGACGTCATAATCTGTAAAGTTTAAAGACATCATAGTCTATGAGTTTAAGGACCTCACAGCCCATAAAGTTTAAGGACATCATAGTCCATGTGTTTAAGGACCCCATAGTCCGTAAAGTTTAAGGACATTATAGTCCAGTTTAAAGACGTCATAATCTGTGTGGTTTTAGTTCAACCGTTTGGGGATGCACCAAAAATTATTGGTTATTGGGACCCTCCATCTCTCTGAAGACGTTGAAGAATTACAACGACGTATATCAGAGGTATGAAGAGATGTACCCTTGAACCAATATTGGTTGGGAGATCTGTAGTCAAGTTTGGGACTAAGATCAGTTAAAAAGATTTATGAGCATATGGGCTCAATTAATCTAAATTAAGAATCTGTGGCCAACTTGGGCTCGGCCCACTCAGTTAAAATGTTGGACATTTAATTAGGCTCAGTCCTTTTTTATTTAACAATGCTGAGCATTGGTTTGGTTTCTGACAACTTTTTTGTCTTTTATTGAGTGTTGAGCCCTCATTATGGTTCTGGGGCTTTATTTGAAGAACAGTTTATGTTCCCTCAGCGCCCACGTGAGGAGCACGTGGCGCGCTTGGCGCTGAGCGCCACTCAATGAGTGCAGAGCGCTCTTTGTGAAATAGCACACACGTGAGGAGCACGTGGTGCTGAGCGCTAGATTTGGAGCGTTAATGCACTTCTTATGAAGTAGAGCACACGTGAGGAGCACGTGGTGCTCTAGGCGCTGAGCGCCATATTTGGGTGCAGAGCAATTTTATGAAATAGCGCACACGTGAGGAGCACGTGGTGCTCTTGGCGTTGAGCGCCAGACTTGAAGAGCTGAGGCGCTTCTTTATGAAATAGCGCACACGTGAGGAGCACGTGGTGCGCTAGGCGCCAGACTTGGAGCGCTGGGGCGCTTCTTTGAAATAGCGCTTGGAGCGCTGGGCGCTGAGCGTTAGCTCTGATTAACTTTGTGCTTTGAGAATTAAATTCTTGTTCATAGGAGACTTTGTCTCATAGATTTAAGGACTAAGTTCTTATTTTATTAGAAGATATTGCAATCTCTTCTGTTTTTGTGAAAGACTTTGTCTTCGTTTTATAGAGTGATCTAAAGAGAACTAAGTTCTTCTCCTTTCCTTTTTATGATGAGATGTTATGATCTCTTTTTATAAAAGACCTCCGTCTTATAGATCTATAATCTAGAAAAAGAACTAGGTTCTTCTTCTTTTGATGAGATGCTTTTATCTCTCTGTTTTTATTTACCTTGAAGAAATTCTTCTTCCGAGAGCTTGCTCTTCTCTTTGAAATTTTTTAAAGTTTGTAGTTCGGGGGGGAGGGGGAGGGGGTTCCTCTGTGCAAGGCTTGAAGTCTTGAGTCCTTTATATAGTGGAGGCTGATTTGTTGAATCAGTTGAAGAGATTTTTTCTCTAATTGAGATTTCCCCATCGTTGGAATTTTGATCCTAGGACTTCTGTTTTACAGAAGACAATCTTCTTGTTTTTAACAAGATTGGGAAATATTTTCCCATACAGAACTTATTCTGTATCTTGGTGATTTTTTAATCACCATTAGATCTTTGATCCAACGGTGCTCTAATTTTCAGAGGTAACTTGATGATTTTTAGTCATCTTTATTGGATCTTTGATCCAAGGGTGGGGAACATTTAGTTCCAGCGCTAGCGCTCTCGTGCTTTGCACGTGAGCGCTGAATCAGAGTCTTTGACTCTTGGTGCTAGCGCGCTTAACGCTAGCACTCTCGTGTTTTGCATGTGAGCGCTGCATCAGAGTTTTTGACTCTTAGCGCTGGCGCTGCTAGCGTTAGCACTCTCGTGCTTTGCACGTGAGCGCTGTATCAGAGTCTTTGGCTCTTAGCGCTGGCGCTGCTAGCGCTGCATCAGAGTCTTTGACTCTTAGCTCTGGCGCATTTAGCGTCAGCGTTTTTATGAAGCGCTGCTTCATTTCAAATTTCAAAATTTGAACAGAGCTTTGCTCTGATTCAGGGAAACAAATGTCCCCCCACCGTTGCGCTCATGTGGTTTACACGTGAGTGCAGCGGTGGTAGCATCTCCGCCATTGGATCAACTTAGAAGTTGAAACGGCTCTCAGTGCCTATAAATAGGGCCTTTGGCCCTTGAGATGGCTTCTATTCATCTTCTTGTTTTCTCTTGAGAATTAATTCTCCTTCAGAGCCAAGCTCTCTGTCTTAAGAACTCTCTTAGAGTCAGAACCCTGTCAAAAATCTAGGTAAAGATCAAATCTTTGAAGGGGTTATAATTTAGGGTTTCACCCATTAACAGAGCTTTGCTCTTCTTAAATCATATAGATTTTTAGGGTTTATCAATAGAGTTTTGCTCTTAATAGATCTAAAGAGATCTTTCTTAGGGTTTCTTAACCTATTAACAGAGCTTTGCTTTTTTCAAAACATATAGATTTGATAATCTTTCATGAAGAACTCTTAGAGTTTGTTCATGGATCTTGAAGATCACAGAATTTTTAATTCATTAAAAGCTTTACTTTTAGGGTTTCTGATGGATTACTCCATCATCTTCACAGAGCATAGCTCTTCAAAATTTTTTTCCTGGAGAATTTTTATTCCCTTCATCATTAGATTTGACGGATGTCGCTCTGTTGTAGAACGCCGCTCTCAAGGGAGATTAACTCCTTGGCCCGAGGGACCCTCATTAAATGAGAATCCTTTTAGGTTTTCCTCATTTAATGACTGTCTCATCAAATGATGAGACTGTTTTATTAATGATGCCATCATCTAGATTGTGTAGGTCCCCCTGGTCTCTTTCCACTGCATTGCAGTGTGGCACGAATTTAAAGTACCAAGTACCAAACTTAAACTGTAACATTGACAGCTAATCTTTTGTTCTTTTTTGCGCAGATATTATGTCTTTCGGCATTTCCTTCCCGTTTATTCGTTCGGAAAGCGGGTTCCCTGAAGCGCCTGTGGATAGGGAAGTCTTCGCGTTGATCAAAAATCACGACCCGGAGCAAAAGAACCTTCATTTATGGGGGGACGTGGTACAATTAGATCATCAGGGGCCGGCGGAGCTTTTCTTGCGCAGCACCTTCGGAGGTGATCTCCGCCATTCACTATGCCGACCCACCCCCGGTGAACTACGCTGTAGAGGAGGTCAATTGGACTTCGGAGGGTTGCCTTCAGCCTTCCATGGCCGCGATACCCGTACAGCCGCCAATGGCTTTAGATATGTTGGGGCGGCGTATATGTCAAGGTGAGTCGCGCCCGTGGGGGCAGCCGTACATGATAGGTTTGACTCCCTGCCACTCAGCAGGATATTTGCAGTGGGCCTGGTATATCTTGTCAGCCAAGAAATCGCAGCTGCTGAAGCTTGGGATATACCTTGCTATTTATGCTTCTCTCTTCCAGTATCCCATGCCTCCTGTATGGTGGGTCAAAGCCTTTTTGGAAAAATGGAACGTTCCAACTCACACCTTCCTATTATTGGATCGGAAAGTTTCAATCTCTTTAGAGGAGTTCACGGAGATCTCTGGCTTGCCTGTCAGAGGGGAGCATTATGAGGAGATATTACCCCCTGACGAGTATATTTTCGCCACTCGCTCAGTAATGATGGGTCTGACCCCAGAGAATGCTATTCAGCACCGTTTCCCAAGCTTGATTAAGGTGCTAAATATTTACGAGAGCCTATTTCTCGAATCCGGAAGCCACGGGGTCAACTTTACGGATTTCATCGCCCGTTTTCTTCACCTGGAAGTCTTGTTGAAACAAGGTGCGAAGTTTGCCAAGCTCGACGATCCTTTCGGTTTTGGCTTGGATAGCCGGTCAATAGCGGAAGCGGATCAAAAGAATTTTTTTCTCCTGAACGCCGCGGTTGTCCCTTTTGCGGAACTCGCCGCTCCAGACATCGACGAAGAGACGTCCGTTTTGGGATTCCTCGGCTTATGGTTAAGTTTGCGCTCCCCATGCACTCTCGCTACATGAGGCCGTCCGTTTTCTACCCGACTCACCGAATGGTTGAAGGGACGCAGGTTGCCATTGGGATTGCTCGGCTGGCTCATTTGTATCATGGCCTTAGCTTGGCGGCAGACACCACTCAACCGGGGGTGCAGCCCGTAAACTTCCCGATGCATTATTTCACTTCGTGGCTCGAGCCGCATGTGCTCGGCGCCTTCGGAATCCATAAGAGGCCCCGTTTCTACGAAAGTTATAACTTTCCTCTGGTTATCCGGCTGGTTGACGCTTCCGTTTTGGAACCAACTCAGCGAGAGGCTCGGGGTCTGATTCTTCGCCCGCGTACGGTCGGGGATGGCATGACCTTCGTCGATAAGGTCATGACTATCGGCAAGGAATCTGCTAAGACAATGCAGCCGCTGCGGGACACTTTCAAAGATGGGGTTTCTACCTTGAAAGCTCGGGAGATACTTCACTTATATTCAATCAGGCCAGGCTTCTTAGTATTTAGGCAGAACGATGCGGCACTGTTCATGAGATACAACCCGCACCGTTTTGCTCAATAATCAAGCTACAATTAAGGTGTCCCGCTTGAGGCCTTCCTAGCTGAGCCGGCTGCCACTGAAGAGGGTATCCGGAGCGCGTTGCACCACTTTATGCGCCTAAACACCGGGTCTAATTTCTTTATCAGTGAGCCGAGTTGCATTCCAAAAGCCCTGAACATATATGCTGTATGGTACCAGCACGCGATGGGCGCTGTCATTAGGGAGGAAAAGAAGCTGCTGCTCGATCGTAAAGGTGCAGCCCCTGCTGGTAATCCGACCGTTCCCTTGAAGCGACGGACCATCGTCTGTCCTCCCTTGAGAGAAGCTGCTGCGGCTGTGGTACCATGTGTTATGCCTGAGCTGCCCTACTCCATGCTCCTGTAGAAGCGGTAGCTGTAGTGTCTCCTGAGTCTGGCATGGGTACTGAGATCGGGACTCATCGCCCCAAATTGCCCGCCAAGCGCAGGCTCGTGTTATCGGCTGCCGGCGTTAAGTCGTAGAAAAAGAAGAAGTCACTATTTTCCGTGGACGTTGCATTTGGCCAGGAACCAAATGCCCTTTTCAACGAGGGCCTAAGTAAGTATGGGACCAACGAGGGTTTATTTATGGCGCCGGATGATACCGATCTAGAGGCTGCCATCGCGGTTTCCGAGCAACTAGCTCGCAATGAAGCAGCACTGGTTACCATTGTACAATCAGGTAGACTTCAGTCGTATCTTTCCATGGTTATATTTTTTTATCATTATGCTTTGACTGACGCTTTCTTCTTCAACAGGTATCTCCGCCGAAGAGGCTCTCGTGGCTTCCCTCAATACTTTTGAGGAGGAAGAGAGGCTTTGCGCTTCCTTGGGATTTGGTATACTTCGCTCGTTGTGCCTTCATTCCCCTTTTTCTTTATTCGTGGTTTAACCCTTCCTTTTCATCTTATTGCAGGTACTACCTCGACTCAGGTCATCCCGAGCGCAGCGTCGATTCCGAGTGGTGATGCGGCGACGCTTCCAGAGCCGGCTATTGTAGCCCCAGCTCTCCCGTCAGTATCACAGGAGGCTTCACTTAAGCAGCTAATGACGGATGCCGTAACGACTCCAAAGGCAGTTCCTAATTCGGACGATGACGTCTCTTTGACGGAGGTTTTGAGGAGATCACTTCTCACTGTCAAGGCCGACAAGAAGCGTAGAAAGCGTACGGTGAGGGAGCGTGACGTCAGTTTAGATGTGGGTGCAGGCTCAAGCACCACTCCATCTGTCGCTATTCCTCCAGAGGATGCTTCAGCTACCCTGTCTACTGCTCATAGACAGGTCGTGCGCGCGGCTCGGGAGGCAACCCAGAATCCATCGTCAGGTAATATAATGCCCGGTCTTCTCATTTTCACTCGATTTGCAAACTCTAATGTACCATATCTTGCAGGGCCAAGCATTGGTGATGAGGCGGCAAGTGAGAAGACGTCGACCACAGAGCCCGAAGCGACTACTTTCTCTCGAGAGTCTGGAACCGCCCCAATCGCTGCTCTTTCTCCTCATGGCTCCCAGGTTTCGGCGGGCATCGCAAGCGTCACAACGGCTCTCGTCGAATCAGGGGACGAAGTCATGGGTGCAGAGACTATCCCTTTGCGGGGAAGCAAAGAAGCCGCTGTGCCTAATGATGCTCTCGCCGCGGTTTCGGTTGGCGACCAATCAGGTAGATCTAGGGTCACTGTTTTCTTTTTACCATTCAATCTCGTTCATCCCCTTCTGATGACATTTTTTCATTTTGAGTGTAGGTGCAGTAAATACAGAGATTGCGCCATCTGAAGCGCCTCTGGTCGCCGCCGTGACGGCTGTTGTTCTGTCGCCTTCTCTTTTGTCCTCTCAAATGCTGGAAGGTATGGGTTTGCGATTTACCTGGTTAAATTGTGGATACCTTCTTCCTTGTACTAACAGTACATTGTCACAACTTCACAGGTGTTCTTTTTGACCACCTATATCAGGTGCTGATCCCGCATTTCTCCTTCCAGTCGGAGATTGCTCCATCTGGTTGTGTTGGTGAGTATAGTCTATAACCGATGTCTTTTCCTTTCTCTTATGGATAGCCATATTGCTAACTCTTCTTCATATTGGATATAGCGTCGCGGGTCAAGAGAATAACCGAGCTCCCTGCACTCCCCGTCCTACCGCCTGTTATAGCCGGTATGATAGGCTTTACCCTTTATGCGTTTTCTTTATTTCCTGAGTTGGCATTTAACCGTGACTCATTCTTCAGCAATCGCACCGGCTCTAGCTCTCTTCGAGTCTCGCATTACGATGCTGGCAGGGCCTCTTGTTAAACTCACATCTTCTCAAGGCGCCGTGAACAGCCGACGAATGTTGAGCGAGTTCGTCGAGGATCTTGATGTTGAAGCCCTCACCTCCGCTGCAAATTTTGCTATGCAGGTTAATCCAATACTGGCGACACCCGTGAACATCCATGACGAGAACGTCGTCGGGTCTTGGGTTGACTACTGCAGACAGATCGAGGCTTGCTTGCATGAGATCGAGCTCAAGCGTTTTGCTCCTGAGGTGTTAGCTTCAACTTCTCAGTGGGTTGCGTGGATGGAGCAGAGTGTTCCTTTCTTTCGCCATTTTGAACAAGAGGCGACCCTGTGACAGAAGGAACATGAGGCGACTTTTAACGAGTCTGCTCGGTTGCACGCCGAGGTCGACGCAAACGCTGCACAGCTGAAAGCTATTTTCGATAGTCTCTACCGGTGTATCTCAGACGGGTTGGCGCTAAGGCAAAAGCTTGACTCCACCGAGCAGGTTGTGCAAAGTTGCGAAGCTGCTAAGCATGAAATCGATACGAAGCTTTCATCCTGCTTGCAGCAATGGACTCGAATTGAAGCAGAACTGGCAGCGGTGGCTGACTGTGAGAAAGAGCTGAAAGGAGTGCACGAGCGGCTTGCCGACTTGTTGAAGAGGCCTCCTCCTTAGTACCTGTCTTTGTAATTTTTTATATTGACGGAAATTTGTACTTCATGAATAACATGTATTCATTCCATTTTTTATTTTATATGATTTATTTCGTATTCAATTGAATTCATGAATAAAGGACACACATTTTTTTATCTCCGACTATCGCTTTCTTTCCTTTGCTGTATTGTTGGCATGTGATTTTAGCAAATATGGCCTGCAGATAGTAGATAGCTTTCCATCTTGAACTCTTTGTTGGGTAGCGATGGTTTAGGAAACAGGGTTAGGATCTGTTGCCTAAGACTTTCCAACTTTAGAAGCCGTGAGGGTCTCATAAAGACTTTTCTCCCTACGAGTCATGAGGATCTCGTTGGTGTATTTTCTCATTAGGAATCGTGAGGATTCCTAAGTGCTTTTTCTCTTGAGAGTCGTAAGGATCTCACAAGAGAATTTTCTCCCTTACCAGTCGAGAGGACTCGTAAGTGGTTGATGAGTTGACTTATTCCCGAGTCGAAACGCTGCTCCGACGAAGGGGTCATTGGTTGACGTATTTCCGAGGCGGGGTCATTTGTTGACGTATTTCCGAGACGGGGTCATTTGCTGACGTATTTCCGCGACGAGGTCATTTGATGACGTATTTCCGAGACGGGGTCATTTGATGACGTTTTTCCATGACGGGGTCATTTGATGACGTGTTTCCGAGACGGGGTCATTTGATGACGTGTTTCCGCGACGGGGTCATTTGATGATGTATTTCCGAGACGGGGTCATTTGATGACGTATTTCCGCGACGGGGTCATTTGCTGACGTGTTTCCGAGACGGGGTCATTTGATGATGTATTTCCGAGATAGGGTCATTTGATGACGTATTTCCGCGATGGGGTCATTTGCTGACGTGTTTCTACGACGGGGTCATTGGCTGACGTATTTCCGAGACGGGGTCATTGGCTGACGTATTTCCGCGGCGTGGTCACTTGCTGACGTATTTCCGAGACGGGGTCATTTGATGGCGTATTTCCATGACGGGGTCATTTGCTGACGTGTTTCCGCGACGGGGTCATTTGATGACGTATTTCCGAGACGGGGTCATTGGATGACGTTAGGTTGTCTGTGAACCGTAGAGTCTTGGAACCGGGGACTTTGCCGTGGTTCCGTTTGGTGGTGTCATGTCCATGCCCTGTTGGCATGAGGAGGAACGCCGTTGTTGGTCTTCTGGGATGCAGACGTTGCTGTCGAGATCTGACTTTCCCTTTGACAGAGTTTGTTGGGACATGTGGTTCCCTTTCCGTTTATGCCCCTGGATTGTATACAAGGGTCAGTGTGGACTCGCCTGTAGGGCATAAGTTTCATTCTTTCATCATTCTTTTATATTTCTTTCTGCGATGCTCTATCATTTCAGCTTTTTATATCGCTAAAGTCGCGATTGCCCAATCATTTCGGCTATTTTTCGCGGTGCCCAATCATTTCGGCTATTTTGTATGCATATATTTTACTTGCTGATTTTGTTGCAAATTTCCCCATCATTTCGGCTAATTTATATGCATTTTTAGCTCGCTGATTTTTATCGCGAGTATGGAACTTGGAATCTGGTACCAGTCTTAGCATCAGCATCACTGCGACTGGAATATTGCCAGGAGCGAATCATCATTTGCCGTGAAAGGACTTGGAATTTGATTCCGATTCAGGCATCAGCATTGCTACCACTGGGACATTGCCAGGAGCGAATCATCATCTGCCTTTGTCGGTTCGAACAAAGGTGGCTTAGCAAACAGGCTTAAGATCCTGTCGACTAAGGCTTTTGACTTCATGAGACGTAAGGGTCTCATAAAGGTGTTTCTCCCTACGAGTCGTGAGGATCTCGTAAGTGTCTTTTCTTTT
Organism: Agapanthus africanus; assembly: GCA_030015575.1. Lineage (NCBI taxonomy): Eukaryota > Viridiplantae > Streptophyta > Magnoliopsida > Asparagales > Amaryllidaceae > Agapanthus > Agapanthus africanus. Next base: position 534,858,629 of record JASDDO010000010.1, on the reverse strand, counting down.
TAGGAATCGTGAGGATTCCTAAATGTATGTTCTCTTGTAAGTCGTAAGGATCTTGCAAGAGTGTTTTCTTCTTGTAAATCGAGAGGACCTACAAGTGTTTGTTCACCAAATGAGGGCATTCCTCGTCGATGGTGGGACTCGGCAAGGAAATAATTATTTATGCCCGTGGATTGAATACAAGGGTTAGTATTGAACCGCTTGTAGGGCCATCTAGAAAAGGTGATGACTTAAGAACAGGTTCAGATCCCTGTAGCTTAAGGCTTTTGAATCTTATGAGCCGTGAGGGTCTCATAAGAGGGTTCTCCCTACGAGTCGTAAGGATCTCGTAAGTGTAATTTCTACTTAGGAGTCGTGGGGATCCCTAAGTGTGTTGCTCCTTTGTGAGTCGTAAGGATCTCACGCAGATAGTTTTCTCCTTACAAGGTCGAAAGGACCTTGTAAGTGTTTTTTAACCAGAATGCGCCCTTTCATGTTTTCACAAACTCACCGGTAGCCCTGCTGTTTTACTCACGGAGCCCTTTCGGGTTTTCATCCGTGCCAATTTTGCTTGTGGACGTACCTTTTTTTTACGAGTCTGCGCCCTTTTGGGTTTTCATAAACTCGTCGGTAGCCCTGCTGTTTTTATTCACGGAGCCCTTTCGGGTTTTCATCCGTGCCCATTTTGCTTATGGACGTACATTTTTTTAACGCATCAGCCCAAGGATGCTGCGGGTTTTTAGTAGTTTAAAAACGTTTCGGTCAGTAGTTAGTTTTAGGACATTTCGGTCCATTGTTGCCATATTTGAGGCGAATTTCTAGTTTACGGACTTTTCGGTCCATAGTAGCTTTGAGGCGAAGTTTCGCCGGATGCTCATTGAACAAGCAGGTTTCCTCTTGATAGACCTTGTCACATAATCCAAGGATTTTGGCACTGCTCCTGCCCACAGCTCCTCTACGTTATCTTCTAACGCCGAGTGAGCTTCTTTGTTACTTAGCGACAAATGAGAGATCATGTGGCAACTTGCCACATAATCTTCGGGTTCCTCTGACGAGTCGTCTCCCTCATCATTGTCGTTATCTTCACTTTCAAGGATGTGATTGAGAAACTCTTGAACTGGGGTTCGCGCCTTCTAGTTGTATTCCTCTAGCGCGTCAATATGCTTTTGCAGATTCGTGCACTTGTCGTCAGACTGCGTGGGCTTTTTGGTCTTCTTTTTTTTTCTTCGAAGACTTTGACGGCCGGGCCTGGGTGTTTTGCCCATCGCTACCAACTCCTGATATTGGGCGTGGTTTCAGCATCCCATCAATAATCTCGGGCTCCAGCGGGCTCTTCCACCTAATCGCCGGACATGCTTGAAGGTCCTTCAGCATTCTTTTAGTCTTAGTTGAAAGGGCCACCTCCCATGGGGCTTCTTCTATAAGTGAGCATGATGCTCCCGGCGTGTCCACCTTTTTAGGAGCGTGAGGTTGTGGTGGGTTCACCTTCCAGTTTACGGACAACGCGAACTTGCCTTGTTGGTACTGATCTTCAATCCAACTTTTGAATATGTAACAATCTTCGATTGGATGACCCAATATTCGGTGGTAAGGGCAGTAATTAGGATTGTTAACGTCGCTTGGTTGCGTTGGGCATCTTGGCTCCGGCAGAGTGATGAGCCTGTTGCGCAGCGCTAGCTCGAATAACCTCTTCGTCTTGTCCCGAAGGAACGAGTAAGGGCGTCTCATCTTTTCTCCAAGGAATCTTTGTTTATTGTCTTGGTGAGCAACCGGTTTCGGGCCACTCGGTTGTTGTTGAGCGTTGGCGATGAAGGTTGCTTTCCCTTTCCCCTTTTCATTTCAGAGCTCCGTTTTTTAAGAGGATGGCCTGTGGCCCATCTGATCCATCTGGATCAGCCTGTCTATCAGGGCCTGGAAGGTGGTCGGCTTGAAGAACATCATGAACTGTGATATGGTCGCCTGTGGATTAAGGGTATGATTGAGAGGTCTTTTGCGTGCGTTTTAAAATCAAAGAATAGAATACCGCAATCAATAACGGTGTCGCTTGGTAGCTAGCCGATTGAGTACGGGTCGGTCCACAGGGAAAACGTGTTATTTTCTAAATGTTCTAACGATTTAATTCCTATTTTTCGTAGGTTTTGATTTTTATAAAAACTAAGATTGAGTTTAATTTGGATTAAAACCTTGCTAGGGTTAGGATTAAGTTAGTTTGGAAAGATAATTCTACTCACTGCTTCCTTTACCCTAATTAAGAATATAGGTGTTAGGGTAATAATTAACAAAGGGGATTAGCACGACTAGGAAGAAACATAGTTTCTTCCTTTTGGTCCTTGTCCGTCCTTTCTTAACTCTTAGCCCTAACCTCTATATAAATCAACCACAACCGGTCTAACTAGGAAATCACCGCTATCTCATAGGATAGGGTGCCGTAGTGAGCGGTGTGTGTTTGATTAATATAGAGTCCTAATTTAAAGTATTATATGGGCAAGAAAGAAGTGAGAGATTTTCATCTCCCAACCCTACCCAATCCTAACCCTAACAAGTGAGGAACTACTCACTCATTAGGGTATTAACAATGGAATTCATTTTTATGTTTTATTTTAAAAACTATGTAAGTTGCAAATAATAAAAGACAAAATAAAATAGCAGATATTAAAAGAACAGATAAAAATGCGAGAATTAAATTCAGATAAAAAAATCTTACTTTATTGATGCACTCTTGATGATTTCAAAGGAATTGAAATTTAATCTAGAATTAAAAAGAGGCATGCCCTAAAAGAGGCTGTAGGCTTTCCTATTTATAGATAGGAGAAACCCTAGGGTTTACATCTGATCCACATCTGAAATTATAAGACTACCCTAAGAAAGCCGGGTCAAAACACCGACACCCACCGACACATGCACCGACACGTACACAGCACGACCGCGGATCCGCGGCGGAATGCCCTCTTCGGCCGCGGTTCCGCGGCCGTTTGGTGGGCTCTTGGGCTCAATTCTTCTGTGATACTTCAAGTTGCTTTTTCCTTCTGTTTTCTTCACTTAGTTCCTCAGAAGCTTTTCTACTTTCTTCCAGATTTCCAACAGTGCAGAATTTGTGGACTTTTACCGTTAGCTTCGCGTTGAAGTCTTGAATCTTGTGCTGCCCTTGTATCTTGTGCAATCGAACTGTTCATTGATCTTCATTTGTTTCTTAAACTGGTAGGTGGCATCTTGCAACTTCATCTATTTGTTGGTCGTAGTCTCACATTTGTAGCGTATTTTCCTGAATTTCATTGTATTGTTCTGAGAACCTGTAACCTGCAACTATTTAGCAGACATGGATCAAAAGCACCTATTTATTTGCAATATGATTAAGAATAGGGAATATAATAATGCAAAATTCTGATATGAATAAATACCCCCAAACTTATCTTTTGCTCGTCCCGAGCAAAGCCAATTTATTCTCTAAAAAACCTAACCTCACTTTCGCAGGGAATCGCGATTGTACTGAGCACGTGCAATAAGCCGTTAAACCTCTAGGTGTCTCTAGTAGGAGGAGTGTTGTCTCCTGAGAATTTTTAGCGGATACTACCCACAAAATCCGATCAATTTGGCCTGTTGACTTTTATTCTTCAATTCGGTGTTCTAGCAAGAAATTCTATTATCTTTAACTTAGAAATCATCAACCCGTATTTTTCACACTCACTTATCATTTAACTTAAGATCGTATATGTTCTGTAAATTTATTTAGCTTTTAGCATCTTTTGAATTTTCCTTCTGAGGTTCCATCTCAACTTAGGAATTTTTATCATCTCTACCGAAGATATAAGTCCTATTTTTCATTCCTATCTCTCATCCAAACCCCAATCATATACCCCTACGTGTGTGTATGTATCACCCCTACACTTGGAAATTCAATTCAAGCTATCATACTTTTGTCCATTGTCCAAAGTACTTTTAGTTGGTGAATTTTAGAAGAAATTGCTCACACATCCTTCATGCGACCATTAATACTTCTTAAGGGACTAACGACCGATTACAAAATGTGTTTGCACATTAAGGCGTAATTCCTCGTCTTGTAATACCTAAGGCTTTAGCAGTGACTCCCAAACCAGTTGGTCTAAGGCACTAGGTGATAAAGCACCCTCGCTATATATATTTTTTATTTTACGCAGCCTTAAGTGATTACAAAACCAGTGTTCATTTTTTTTTTATCTCTTTACACTTTTATTTTATTTTTTTCTAATACTAAGGATTTTAAACAAGAGCAATTCAAGGTATGCTCTACTATTCCAAGTTTCAAGGCGCGTGTTTGTGCAAGGTGTAGGGTATATATTTTCATAATTTAAACTTAAGGTTTGGAATTATTTTTCAGACTTACACTTCAATAAAAATTTCAATACTCTTCCCTTGTTTTGACTTAACCTAAGAACCGAACTCAAAATTTATCTATTTCTAAATAAACTACAAGGACACATATTTTCTACCGTTAAACTTTAAGAAAGGTTATTTTTAGGGCTTTTAATTTACTAAGTTTAGGATCTAGTTTTTCCTAGCTAGTTAACCGTCTTGTCAAACTTAAGTCAAATATGGCCAAAATTGAATTTTTCAATTTTTATAAATTTTTTTTATAATTTTAATTTTGATTTTTTTTTTGATTTTTTTTATTTTTATAATTTTTTATAAAGATGCAATGCAGAAATAAACATGCAAAAGAAAAAAGAAAAATATATACAAAAATTAAAATATGCAATGCAATGATAACTATTTACAAACCACCTCCTCCCCCAAACTTACCAAAAGCAGTGCCCTCACTGCTCAGGATCTCGCCATCCCCTTGAATGTGAACGGGAACGCTCCTCTCGCGCCAGCAGCGTAGATACGCCATGTTCAATCTCTGTCACCCGGTGATCCAAGTTGGTCACCATCCCCACCAAATTATCAATCACCCTAATGGCTCTTCTAAGAAGACATGCATGTTCTATAGGGGTAAGCTCTTCCTCGCTCGCGGTCGAGCTGGAACTGGGTGTTCTGGCGGGTACATGTTCGGCCGGTTCTCTTCGTGACCATACATCAGTTAGACGGGTATAGGACGTGGATACGCCCTCAATAAGAGGCATAATGGGTATACCTCCATGCATGTAAAACTCAAATTCCTCCACGGGGAGTAAATAGCGACACAGTTGTGTCACTAACATAGGGCATAGGTAATTTGCGGCCCTTTTGCCAGCACCAATTGAATTAAGTAAAACCGTGCACTTGTCAAATCTAGGGTTCCTAGTCATTAAGGTGTGCACGATATGAAGAGATGTGGTGAAAAATGTTGTGTTATGTGGACTGCCAAAAATGTTGTTTTGTGCTCAACGACACACGGTTAATACATTGGTGAAGAGGGTTCTAGCCTGTATGCCTTTCCTAGGTTCCCTCGAACAGTCATTACCCATTAAGGGTAAGTAGTCTTCAAATTGAAGGGGTTGGTCGTGAACATGTAATTTAGGAATTAAGATGACTTCATGGATGAAGTCCCTATCAATGATTATTTCCCTATCGCCCCAAAGTAATTTAATAAAACCGTATTGTGATAGGCAACCCTCCTCCATGCACTCGTAAAAACGAGTAACTAGATCTGGAAGAGCGTAGGCATTAGGATGATTGCAAATTAAAAAGTTCCACCATCGCCGTGTGATTTCATCAGCAAAATAATTTCCGTAAATTGTGTGTGCAAAGATTTATGAAAAATCTCGTTCTAATTGCATGGTTGGTGCCATTCAGAAAGTTCATAGATTTATAAAAAAATTTAACAGAGAGGGAGAGATGATGCAAACCTCCTCTGAAAAAAATCAGAGGGAGAGAAGACAGAGGTGCGGCGGAAGCGAGGCGCTAGGGGGCTTCGGTGGCGGAAGCGCGGCGCGATGGGGCGATCTCCTTCTTCTGGCTGCTGCGTCGGCTAGGGTTTCTGAGAGGAATTTTTAGGGTTTGATAAAAACCGAGAGGGGTCGAGTTTTATTTATAGGAGGGAGTGTGTTGGTTATTAGCAAAAAGCCCCTCTCAAAAAGTGGAAATTATTTGTAAATTAAAATTTTTATTTATTTATTTATATTTTATTTTTTTATTAAAACTGGAAATTTACAAAAAAAATACACCAAATTTTTTTAAATTTTTTTTTATATATATATAATTACCAGTGATACATACTCCCAAACTTGTTTGAAACAGTGATTTGGCTAGATAATCGAAATTTAGGGGTAGATGGAGGAAGATCAGAAAATGTAAATCGGCTCCTGCAAAAACAGGAGCTCCTCCGAAGGGTCCGCAGTGAGGAACAGTTTAAGTCTATGTCCATTCACTTTAAATAGTGAAACGTCCTCCGGATTCTCTAAATCAACCGCACCGTGCGGATATACGGTGCGTATCAATAATGGCCATTTCCATCGAGATCTGAGCTTGCCGGGATGGAAATGTAACCGAGTGTCGTAAAATAAAACCTGTTGACCAGGTTTGAAAGGCTTGCGCATAAGGTGTTTATCATGGAACACCTTCGTTCGGTTTTTAACAACTACTGCATTCTCGCAGGCTTCATCCCGAAGCTCGTTCAATTCGTTCAACTGCAGTTTTCTATTGCTGCCCGCATCTCCTAGAGATATATTCAACTCTTTTATTGCCCAAAATACCTTATGCTCTATTTCAACTGGAAGGTGGCAAGCCTTTCTATAAACAAGCCTATATGGAGTGTTCCCCGCCGAAAGACGCGATAAGACGTGATAAATGTCTTGCCTGAATTTCGGGGCAGATGCTAATTGGTGCTATCCGTCCACCTCTCCGAAGATACCAGGTTGATTTATGGCACCATGTATCGAAGGTTTAAACGGATGCGGCCGATGTAGTAGACTTTGTCAGATTCCCCTTCGTTTGAGAGGTTTTTGATTGTGGGGACGCTCTTCCCTGCAGGCGCAAGCCCCTGCAGTTAATTACGCTACCGCATCGCGGTAACAACTTTCTCCTTCTCCAGATGGTCACTTCGTGTCGTGTGTGTTTGTTTTGTTTGTGGTTGCCCGTGTATTGTATACGGAGACTAATCTATGTTGTCGCCCGTAGAGCGTGGACTAGTCCAAATCCGTATCTTCTTAGATTTGGGTTTGGGGGTTGGGTTTAAGGATACGTTAGCCTCATTTGAGACTAAGATCAACTTAAACGTTAGTTAAGGATACGTTAATCCTATTTTAGAGTAAGATCAACTTAACGGGATCGTTTAGATCCAACAAGAGAGTAATTGGTCTCTATTGTTTAGTTTAATGACATTGCGGTCGATTAGTTTAAGGACATTACAGTCCATTGTTAGTTTAAGGACATCTTGGTCCAATATTAGTTTAAAGACATCACGGTCGAGGTTAAGGACATCATAGTCCATGAGTTTAAAGACCTCACAGTCAAGGTTAAGGATCATAGTCCATGAGTTTAAAGACCTCACAGTCAAGGTTAAGGACGTCATAGTCCATGAGTTTAAAGACCTCACAGTCAAGATTAAGGATATCATAGTCCGTGAGTTTAAAGACCTCACAGTCAAGGTTAAGGACATCATAGTCCGTGAAATGTGTGGTTGTCGGGACCCGTCACCTCTCTGAAGACGTTGAAGGATTATAACAACAAATATCAGAGGAGTGAAGAGATATACCCTCGAACCAGAGTTGATTGGGTGATCTGTTGTCCAATTTGAAACTAAGATCCATTAATTAGATTATAAGCACATTGGCCCAGTTAAATCTGAATTGAGGACTTATGGCCAACTTGGGCTAAGTCCAATTTTGAAATATTGGCCCTTTGTTGGACCATTAAACATTTGTTTGGGTTCAGCCCCTCATCATTCAGCAATGCTTAAACAAGAGTTTGAAGGCTTTGGTAACATTTTTATCTTTGAATGAGCATTAAACATTATAGCTCTGAATTTTACTCAATTCTGAGATTCAGTTGAAGGGGAGGCTTTTGCCTCTGGAAAAATTAGCCAATTTGGCTAAAAATAGTGTTAAACACTAGAGAACAACAGTGTTAAACACTGGAAATAAAAATCTCAAATTAGTGTTAAACACTAGAAGACAACAGTGTTAAACACTGAAAATAAAATTCTCAAATTAGTGTTAAACACTAGATAGGAATGGGTCACGTGGGGACACGTGAGGGCACCCAAAGGTGGGACCAGATCTCCTTTACTTTGCTCTGTAAATAAATGTTAAGCACCTTTAATTTTCTGACCATCACGTGTTGGCACGTGATGGAGATTTGTGCGTTGATTATTAAGGGGTCACGTGGTAACACGTGAGAGCGCCCAAAGCCAACCTTGCCTTTGTTTCTATTCTCTTTGTTTTGGAGGTCACGTGGGAGCACGTGAGGCGTTGCCTCTGGGCTGTTTCCTTCTCATTTTTGGGGGATCTGTTTAGGGGTCACGTGGGGCCACGCGACCTCAGTTCTTTGCATGCATGGAGATCTTTCAAGTCTCTTTATTTTTAAGAATTAAATTCTCTGTAGGGTTAAACCCTAATTATTGTTTTAGAGGAATTAAATTCCTATGTATGTGAAAGAATTAAATTCTTATGTAGGGTGAAACCCTAATTTTATTTAGTAGGAATTAAATTCCTATGAATTTGAGAGAATTAAATTCTTAAGTAGGGTTAAACCCTAGTTTTGTCTGTCTTGGAGGAATTGAATTCCTTATAAATTTAAGAGAATTAAATTCTCATATAGGGTTAAACCCTAATTTTATCTTGAAGGAATTGAATTCCTGTGAGTTTGGGAGAATTAAATTCTCATATAGGGTTAAACCCTAGTTTTATCTTGGAGGAATTAAATTCCTGTGAATTTGGGAGAATTAAATTCTCTAAACTCAATTCTCCCTCTAAGTTTTGGATTTGCATGGCAGAATCTCAACCCGATGAGAATTAAATTCTCAACCTATGGGGAGATTTGCTTCTGCAGATTTTCAACCAGAAGAAGAACTAAGTTCTTTTTGCAGAAGAGTTAAACTCTTAGATTGAGAATTAAATTCTCTTTTCGAAGTTTTGGTCTTTTTCCTTTTCTCACCTAGGGTTTCTTTTCTTGAGAATTAAATTCTCCTTTCTTTTCTCTCTGCTATTTGTCCTTTAGAAAATTTCAAGATCCCAAAATTCTATATCCTTCCTCTTCTTGGCTCCTATTTATAGGAGAAGGAAAAGAATCAATTTGTTTAGTGAATCTTTCATTGAAAGATTTTGTTTGTTTTTTGTAACTATCATGATCTCGGTGGATTTTATTCACCATTGGATTTTTAATCCAAAAGATATTCCGTTTGTTATTTTTGGTGAAATTTAGGGAAATCTTTCCCTGTCTAAAATTTTTCCATGAATTGGTGATTTTTAATCACCCTTGGATTTTTAATCCAACGGTCCCCCATAATCCTTTTTTGTTTGGAAAGATTTAGAGAAATACTTGCCCAGTTAGGGTCTTTGATTTCCCTTAATTAGAATTTAATTCTATCAAGTTATAAGGCTTTCAAAGCCTATCACGTGTTGGCACGTGACCATTCCTCATTCAGAATTTTAATTCTGTCTTCTAACTGGGCTGAAGGATCATCACGTGTCAATATGTGACCCCTGGTCACGTGTGAGCACGTGACGCCCCATTGGGGTCTTTCCTCAGCCGCTTGTTTACACTTCTGCTTGCTTAGAATTTAATTCTGTAAATAGATCACGTGTCCCTACGTGACTCTTGGTCACGTGTGAACACGTGATACCTCATTGAGGTAATTCCTGATTTTTAATCAGAGAACAAATGCCCCCACAGCGTTGCTCTCACGTGTCTGCACGTGAGTGCAACGCTGTCACCTTTGTGACCGTTGGACCTCTCTAGGTAATAGGGGAGATGAAACGTTTCCCATCACATCCTATAAATGCCAGTGTCCCTTCAGAAGCGCCTCCATTCTGCTCATCTTCTTCCTTGCTAACTTTTCCCTTTGAGAATTTAATTCTCTCTTCTCAGAGCTTAGTTCTCTGTTATGTTTGTGCAGTGCCGCTTTATCTTCCAATCAAGGCTTGCGCTCACGTGTTGCGCATGCGGGGCTCTGCTTGATGGGGACGTTTCATTTCCCTGATCTGATTTTGTAGGGTTCCTAGGCACACCCATGAGGTTCTACAAGTGATCAAACATGTCCAATTCAAAAAAATTCAATGTGCCGAGAAACCTAAAACTAGATCGTTACTAGAGGTAAGGCGATGCAAGCAAGTAAACAACTTTATTGCTAAAGGAAAGTGACTACAAGCTTTGTAGATCCGGTCCTCCATTTCCTTGGCTCCGTGATGATGTCCCTCCGCTGTACCCATCGGAATCCTAGACTCTCGCGGTGGTTTCATCGGAGAAAAGATCGTGCTAGGTCGTCGACTTCGATGCCGAAGATGATCTACGTCGAGGCAACTCAAGATCAAGCTCCAACTTCACCAAGTCATGAAACTTGTGAAGAAAACACCCTATACTACATGGCAAGTGGTAGAGGATGAAGAAATAGGAAGTGGGTTCACTTTAGAATTGGATTTCTCACTCTTTTTCTCAAGTCACCATTGAAGCTAGCAAGCTTCTTTCTTCTTGAAGAAGAAGAAGAAGAAGAAGAAAAAGAATATGATAAGAATTGTTAATAATAGAAAATAAAGTCATTCTTATCATTTTAGCAACCATGGTTAAGTGTAGAGAATAAACTAAGGTTAGGTGAATGGTTAGGTTTAGGAAAGAAACAAGAATGGTCAAAGCTTCTTGAAGCTTCAAAGAAACAAACAAAAGAAGCAACCATTTCTTTTCTTGCCCTAAAATAAACAAATAAAATAAATAGTTAATAAAAGATAACAAAACCCTAATCATTCACTTAAACATGGTTTAAAGTAAACCTACACCCAAGCTTGCATGTATCATCAAACATGATACAATCAAGTGCACAAAAATATATCACATATACAATGTGCACATCAAGTGAGAAAATCTATTTTAAGTGAACCAATACTAGTTAATGCAAAGTAATATATCAAATATATAATTATACATTAAATCATTAAATCAACACTTGATTTAACGATCCGGTCATATCGCATATGACCGACCAATATTCAATGTATCGGCTTATCGAATCAATCCTTGATTCGATAACTAGGTTATATCGCATACAACCAATCGATACATTTATCGCGAGAATAGAATACGGTATCACATACACGCATTATTCTCGGTCCCGCACATATCTCATATGCGCTCCTATTTCATTTCGCTTGAGCCAGGAAACCTCTGTGTAGGACTCTAAAGACTCGTCAATACGCCGGCAGCAGGTGATGATCATATCAAACACCCACAAGCCGCAAGCGGTCTGCTAAACATAACGGCCACCCGGGTATCGAGCGATTAGAAGATCGACGAGCAAGCCCGCTCACACTCCTGTGAATCCAACCAGTAACACTTACCGTACAGTCCGGTCTGTTCGTCTGATATGTCGCATATGTCGCCTAGGGGTGGTAAACGTCAGACCCCAGTATCTTGATAAGTCATGCCGATGTAAGGTCCATAACATGTGTGAAACTACTGATAACTCTTATCAGCATATCACTACAACCCTGGCCAGGGATTCCCAGTTATGGCCAGTCGTGCATAGCGCAACATCAACCCCCAATACCGGGAGAGACGAATCCCCTCCTATCGCTCATTGCCTCCATGTGAATCGGGACTGTACCCAAAAACCACCTGTTTGCACGACTCAGTAGAGCCGTGGTAGGGTGGAAATCAAAGCACAGTGGGAAACACACAAGACTCTATGACGATCTCGGGTCAACAGACTAAGCTGTACCAGTGTCACCAGAAAACTGCCATCTGACGTGAGGTATAATACCATCTGGGAGTTCTCGGCGAGTCCGTTCAGTGTACCCAGTCTCCACTGAGCACCCGCATACCATCTCTGATGTCAAACACCAATGGATATGGGATCATCCATCGCCCATCACATGGGTCGAGAAGATATGCGCTAGTCTACTCTGGAATATCGATGCCCCGTCTCGATATTCCCACGACTAGGAACATTGAAGGATGTACTCATGGACTACCCAGGCCCCACTAGTATGATCTGCATCATAGTCCTGGAAGTCGAGTACACATCCTAAGGGCTTTATCAACATGTAACAGAGAGATAGAAAGTATACATGTTAAGATAAAGAACAACCAGATAGCGTACTATCATGTCGAGCAAGAAAGTCCTACCTATATATGTCCCAGCATCCATTACAGTATACATCCAATGCACAGTAATGGCCTCTAGGGCATACATATAACTAACAGATTTCAATGCGTCATTGCTTTTCATTTCCAATGCTCTCCCCTTTTTTCCGGGTTTTGAGAGTAGTTCCACCATGCACAACATTTTTTGTGCATAGCATTAAATGCTCCCCTTTATAACCTGAAGCCATAGTTTTCTTTCTCTCTTCACAGAGAAATCCATTTACAACTTAAGGTGATTTATCTTGAAGAAACAATTAAGTGTTATGGCTTGCAACCGCCCCCATGCTCGTCGACAACCGTGGGAGGTACCTGTTGAGGAGATGATTCCTCGCTTTGCTGCGTGGCTAGTGGATCCCCTGCTCACCGATGCTGAGTGTGACGCGGTGATGTATGAACTTCTGATCCGTAAGGGGTCCCCTTTTCCAACGGGATCCATTTGGCTCTGGATGATTCTTCTTGCCGTGCTCGCTGACATCCCTCCTCACCCAGCGGAGATGACTTCAGCGATCCTTGACGCGGCGGAGGACAAGCTTGAGTGCTTTCATGAGGCTTGTCAAATCACTAAAGCTCTGAAGGATCATTCGGTTCATATACCGAGTCAGATAAGGGCCCTTCGGGACGTCATGTCTGCTTTCGCTGATGAGCACGGCTCCAACCGATGGGGAGCGACTCCTCGCGAAAACCGTCATTTTGACGTGCTGGAGAAGGCGGATAGGGAGCTGGAAATTTTTTTGTTTTGCTTTGTTAACCCTTGTATTTCCGATCCCTTGTCTGGTGATCTTTTCTCGGTAGTGTAGTATGTTTAAATCAATGTACTCCTTTTATCATTGGCGGTTTGCATGCTTTCAGTTGAATTTTCATGTTTGTCGGATACTCATACGTGCGTCTTGCTTGCGTAAATGAGCTGCATATTTTTCTCATGGGAATTTTCTTAAATTGCGAGCACCATCGTTATGTTGCATGCACATCAGTGCCTCGGGTAACGTTTCCTTTTAAACGTTCGTACAGTTGCAAATGCGTGCTTGATAGGATGTAGATCAGAAACTTTCCTCGTTATTTCCCATATCGGGTGGTTTGTGCTGGTTTTAAATCGAGTATTGTCATCGAAGGGAGGCTTGTTTATATATAGTCTTGAGTGTACGCGCCTTCCTTCAGAGGTTGTGGCCGCGAAGGCGAGCTTATGGGGGCTGATTGAGCGGTGCGCTGCGAATATGATATCGTGTGAGAAAAGGCTCGGCCGCAAGTTTTCAGAGAGGGAGATGGCTTCTAAAGCGCTGAGGGAGCTTCAATCCAACCTTACGGCCAAGGCCAATAAAGCGTATGAACTTTGGTGAGTGCTTCAAGAAGCCATCAAGGAGGTGGTAGCCATTGATAAAGCCGCCGTGTTCACTCGTGAAATGGTTGAGGCCCATAAGGCTACTGAAAAAAAGCTTGAAGGCCGGCTCGCTTCATACCAGGCCCAACAGGCTCAAGCGGAGGCCCGTCTCTTGACGATACTGAACCATGAAGGCGAGGCCCAGCGAAAGAGGGACGAACTGGCTAATCTATTAAATCACCCGCCGACTTGAAGAATTGTTTATATATTTTTCCATTCTTCTTTTGTACATACTCCTGAATGAGAGTGTATTTTTTTTGTTCTTTCACGAATTGTACTTTGTATTCATTTTGATTCATGAATAAAAGACATATTTTTCTTCACGATAGTGTGTCCCTTTTATCAAATGTATTCTGTGGGTAGTCTATCTCGATTTCTTTGAAGGACAGCGATGGCTTAGGATTCAGGGTTAGTATCTGCCTCCTAAGACTTTTCAACTTTTATGAGCTGTGAGGGTCTCATAAAGAATTTTCTCCCTACCGGTCGAGAGGATCCCGTAGGTGTAATTTCTCCTTAAGAATCGTGAGGATTCCTAAGTGTGTTTTCTTTTGAAAGTCGTAAGGATCTCACAAGAGAGTTTGCTCCCTTACGAGTCGTGAGGACCCGTAAGTGATGGGTGAGCTTATTATCATCCGCATTTCACGGAATCAGGAGTTGCTCTGGATGCTTCACACGGGTTCACTGCCGTGTTCTGCAAGGACCAGGTTCCGCTCTGGACGTTTCCCATGGGGTCAGAATTGACATTATCCGCGCTCCACGTGACCAGGAATTTTGCTCTGAATGCTTCCCACGGGTTCACTGCCGTGTTCTGCGAGGACCAGGCTCCGCTCTGGATGCTTCACACGGGGTCATTGCCGTGCTCTGCGGGGACCAGGATCCGCTCTGGACGTTTCCCATGGGGTCAGAATTGACATAAGTCGCGTTCCACGTAACCAGGAATTTGCTCTGGATGCTTCCCACGCGTTCACTGCCGTGTTCTGCGAGGACCAAGCTCCGCTCTGGATGCTTCACATGGGTTCACTGCCGTGTTCTGCGAGGACCAGGATCCGCTCTGGACGTTTCCCACGGGGTAATGATTGACATAAGCCGCGTTCCACGTAACCAGGAATTTGATCTGGATGCTTCCTACTGGTTCACTGCCGTGTTTTGCGAGGACCAGGCTCCGCTGTGGATGCTTCACACGGGGTCATTGCCGTGCTCTGCGAGGACCAGGATCCGCTCTGGACGTTTCCCACGGGGTCAGGATTGACATAAGCCACGTTCGACATAACCAGGAATTTTGCCCTGGATGCTTCCCACGGGTTCACTGCCGTGTTCTGCGAGGACCAGTTTCTGCTCTGGACGTTTCCCACGGGGTCAGAATTGACATTATCCGCGCTCCACATGACCAGGAATTTTGCTCTGGATGCTTCCCATGGGTTTACTGCCGTGTTCTGCGAGGATCAGGCTCCGCTCTGGATGCTTCACACGGGGTCATTGCCGTGCTCTGCGAGGACCAGGATTCGCTCTGGACGTTTCCCACGGGGTCAGGATTGACATAAGCCGCGTTCCACGTAACCAGGAATTTGCTCTGGATGCTTCCCACGGGTTCACTGCCGTGTTCTGTGAGGACCAGGCTCCGCTCTGGATGCTTCACACAGGTTCACTGCCGTATTCTGTGAGGACCAGGATCCGCTCTGGACGTTTCCCACGGGGTCAGGATTGACATAAGCCACGTTCCACGTAACCAGGAATTTGCTCTGGATGCTTCCCACGGGTTCACTGCCGTGTTCTGCGAGGACCAGGCTCCGCTCTGGATGCTTCACACGGGGTCATTGCCGTGCTCTGCGAGGACCAGGATCCGCTCTGGACGTTTCCCACGGGGTCAGGATTGACATAAGCCGCGTTCCACGTAACCAGGAATTTTGCTCTGGATGCTTCCCACGGGTTCACTGCCGTGTTCTGCGAGGACCAGGCTCCGCTCTGGATGCTTCACACGGGTTCACTGCCATGTTCTGCGAGGACCAGGATCCGCTCTGGACGTTTCCCACGGGGTTAGGATTGACATAAGCCGCGTTCCAAGTAACCAGGAATTTGCTTTGGATGCTTCCCATGGGTTCACTGCCGTGTTCTGCGAGGACCAGCTCCGCTCTGGATGCTTCACATGGGGTCATTGCTGTGCTCTGCGAGGACCAGGATCCGCTCTGGATGTTTCCTACGGGGTCAAGATTGACATAAGCCACGTTTCATGTAACCAGGAATTTTGCTCTGGATGCTTCCCACGGGTTCACTGCCGTGTTCTGCGAGGACCAGGCTCCGCTCTGGATGCTTCATACGGGGTCATTTCCGTGCTCTGCGAGGACCAGGATCCGCTCTGGACATTTCCCACGGGGTCAGGATTGACATAAGCCGCGTTCCACGTAACCAAGAATTTGCTCTGGATGCTTCCCACGGGTTCACTGCCGTGTTCTGCAAGAACCAGGCTCCGCTCTGGATGCTTCATACGGGGTTATTGCCGTGCTCTGCGAGGACCAGGATCCGCTCTGGACGTTTCCCACGGGGTCAGGATTGACATAAGCCGCGTTCCACGTAACCAGGAATTTTGCTCTGGATGCTTCCCACGGGTTCACTGCTGTGTTCTGCGAGGACCAGGCTCCGCTCTGGATACTTCACACGGGGTCATTGCCGTGCTCTGCGAGGACCAGGATCCGCTCTGGACGTTTCCCACGGGGTCAGGATTGACATAAGCCGCGTTCCAAGTAACCAGGAATTTTTGACTTTATCCGTATTTCACGGAGTCGGGGTTTGACTCTCGGTCATCTGTGCACCGCCGAGTTATAGAACCGGGAGTTGCCGCTGTTCCGCTTTGCTTGATGTTGTGTCTGTTGTTATGAGACGAATATTGAAGTGGTCACTAGGTTGTCTTGTGAATCGTTGAGATTTGGCTTCTTCTTCTGATGGAGCCTGGGGAGGGAAGGTGTGATTCCTTCTTTGTTTGCGCCCCTGGATTGTATACAGGGATTGATGTGATATCACCTGTAGGGCATAAATTTCATTTTTCTTTATTTCTTTCCGCGATGCTCTATCATTTCAGCTTTTATATCGCGAAGGTTGCGATTGCCCAATCATTTCGGCTATTTTTCGTGGCGCCCAATCATTTCGGCTATTTATTTTATTTTTACTCGCTGTTTTTTATTGCGAGTTGCCCAATCATTTCGGCTATTTTGTATGCATACATTTTTACTTGCTGATTTTGTTGCAAGTTGCCCCATCATTTCGGCTATTTCGTATGCATGTGTGGCTCGCTAGCTTCTTGCTGCAAGCTTGGAATTAGACACCGATTTCGGCATCAGCACCGCTACAACTGGGATATTGTCAGGAGCGAATCATCATTTGCCTCTATCGATGACGAACAAAGGTGGCTTAGTAAACAGGGTTAAGTAACCTATCGACTAAGGCTTTTGACTTCATAAGCCGTAAGGGTCTCATAAAGGTATTTCTCCCTATGAGTTGTGAGGATCTCGTAGGTGTAATTTCTCCTTACGAATCGTGAGGATTCCTAAGTGCATGATCTCTGTCACGCCCCGCTTCCCAGAGTGCGCTAAGATAGGCACGCGACAGAGCCAACCATGCTACCTGTGGATAGGAAATATCCCTCCACAGTCACATTACGGCTGTAGAGATATCAAGAACAATAATAAAGTATCTACCACATGTCCATAGGCCAAAATAAACGAGTCAAGAATAAAATAATATGCGGAAGCAATAGATCCAATAAACAAAACACCTGGAAAGTAAAACTGGATACCAACTGGATCCTCACTGCTCGGCCTAACGGCGGAAGTACTCCTGATCAGCCGCGACAAAGGTAGAGGATCTGGGCCATGCAAAATCCAGACGTCAGTGCGTCATAATATCAAGCAATAAAATAAACAGGGGTAGCAAGACCTATAGGTAGGTGTATAAACAGTAAAACAGGTATAACAGTAATATAAATGAGGACAGTGAAGGGTAGTGTGCAGTGAGTAATCTAAACTGGTCTATTGGGCTAACTACTCTCAAGTCTTTGAAATCAATTTGATGAAATATAACTCAATAGTATGTCGTGCATGCCTGGGACCACGGTCAAGATTCTCGGGCTGAATCCGAGACGTGCCGCAAGGCAGTAAAAGGGTAGTATATAACGATGAGTGATGTCAGCAGCATCACCCCGGGGCTGGCCTCGCCCGTAAGACTGATCAGTCAAGGTATCGAACTGTCGAGTTACAAGTCAGGTTTCATCATTGATTTCCCCATACCCCCAAGTTATGTGTTCAAGTCAGGTATTGATAAATCTGGAGCTAATGCCAACACAGGATCAAGCAAGTACATGTTTGTCTGAATAGACAACAGGAAATGTCCGTAGGGACAACAGGTCAAGATTGTTGTCATTAGTAACAAGATCAGGTAACAGGTCAAGCTGTGGTATATCAGGTCAAGTCAGGTAGTGTATATAAATCCAATCATGTCCAGTAGTGCACGGTATCAAGTCGTATCAAGTAATAGTATATCAAGTCATGTCAGGGGGGTGCACAAATGTCACGTGGGTGCTCAAAATCAAACTATACTAAGCATGGGTACACAAAACAAGTATGGGGTACCAATGTAACAATAAAATGGAATAGTGTGATGTGGTATGCAAATAGGTATAAATTCAAACACATGGATGCACAGTTATCGATTAGGGTTAAGATTATAGTTCCAATATTAATTAGGATGCACTTTATTAAGCATGGAATATTAATATCACATTATTATGTCTTAATATGGTCTATGAATGCAATTATCTATATTCTAAAAGAGATGGGTGCAAATGGTATCCGAAACATTATAAAGAACTATCAAATGGTAATGTGGGTTATACAACTAATCAGTATGTGATATAAATATTGGTATGGATGCCTTGTAATGTAATCTACTATGTAAAAATATTATTTTCATGATCTAGATCTAAAAATGATATAAGCGAATGCAAATGGAACATCGAAACGTGATGAAATGAAACATGTGGTATAAGATTTACGCTACACGTATAATCTATATTTAAATAGGTATAAAATAATTTAAATAACATGTAGCAAGATTAACTTGCCTCGATGGATCACGATATGGATACGCGCTGCAACGTACAATGTCGGTAAAAGTTGCAATGCACATACGGCGCACACGGGACTGAACCAAGCAATGCAGGAACGGACCATGCTAGATAGGGATGTCCCCTGGGTCGCCCGGATCAGCGGCGGCGAGCACGGCTCCGGCGGTGATCGGAAACATTGATCAAGAAACAAGAAAACAAGAAGAGAAGGAAAAACAAGAAGAGAAGAATGAGAAGAAAGAAGTGATGAAGGTTGTGGCTGTTCTGTGGTTTGGTACAAAGGCGAGGACAGAGGGTGACGACGGCAACGGGTCTCCGGCGATACCGGAAAAATACAAGATCAAGAAAGAAACAGAGAAAAGAAGAAGGAGAAGAAAGAAGAGAAGAGGGAGGTCTGGGTTTAGACTCTGGGTTAAAGGAGAAGGCAAGGGAGTGACGTCGACGATGGACCGTCGATGGCGAGGATGCAAGCAGGGTTTTCCGGCGAGGCAGTGGGATTCTTAGGTTGTGTTTGGATGTGCAGGTTCTTGATGTTTGGATCGGGGGTCTGTGCAGAGAGGAGAGGAGAGAGGTGAGGTAGAAGAGGGTAAAGCGATGGAGATAACGACGGTGAAGATGGTGGCGAGAGGGTGCCGGCCACAGCGACGCAGGAGGGATGCAGGCGTGGGTCGTGGGTTCTGTGTAGGGTTTCTGGGTTGAAGGGAAAAGGAGAGGAGAGAAGAGATGGCAGTGATGAAGAGAAGGCGGCAAGGGGGTGATGGGGTCGGGGTCGCCGGCGGTGGGGGAACGGCGACGACGACGACAAGGTGCATGGGTTTCAAGATCTTGGGTTGGGTTGCTGTAGGGTTAGCAGGCGAGAGAAGCGAGGTGAGGAGGTTGAAGGCGAGGTCGAGGGCAATGAGGAGATGAGCGAAGAGAGGGAGGAAGGCGACGATGGCGAGGATCGAAGGCGACGGGAGCATGAGTTGCTCAGTAATGGGTTCGAGGGCGAAGGCGGTCGTGGGTGTGCAGGCTCGGGAGAAGAGAGGGGTGCGTGGAGGTGAGGGTGTTTGCGACCAGGGGTTGAGGCGATGGTGGAGGGCTGAAGGTGAGGTCGAGGGCAGGCGAGGCCTCGGCGTGGGTTCGAGCGGGAAGAGGCATTGGAGGGAAAATAAAGAAGAGAAGAGAGAGAAGGACGTGGGGAAAATGGGTTTAAAGAAAAAAAACATAATATATATATATATATATATATATATATATATATTATGTAGAGGAGAGAGACTGAGAGAGGGCGCTGAGAGAGAGAGAGAGAGAACGGTGAGATTAGTGGGGTGAAAAGATTTGTGAAGATTTTAAAATTTTAAAGTTAGTGGAGAGAGACAGATATCTGTGAGATTTAGATTAGAAAATATATTTGTTTGTTGTAAAATTTTATATAAATCGTTATATATATATATATAATATAATATTGGTTAAAATTTGAGTTTTAGGTAAAATACAAAAATACTCCAAAACGCGCCCGGATCGGGTCTAAAATTATGGTTTAAAAACACGAATAATATACGTAAAAACCAAAACTGGAATCGATATCCGGGTAACGAAAATGCATACCCCCAAGAACGGATGCACGTACGTACGCGTAGCCATCCAAACAAGTTCGTTTCACTGAACGGGACGAGAACAAGATGCGCGGATGCTACCACGGGATTAGGGGTATCATGCAGGCCATGAAATATAATTTTAAATTATTTTACGTGACTTAAAATGTTATATGATAAAAGATGCCATGCCAGATAAAATTCCAGTATGCAGTATTCATGAAAATGCACATGTCTATGTAACAAGTCAAGATAATTCATAAATATGAATCAAACAAGTTCAAGCAAGCGGGTCGGGTCGAATGCAAAGTAAAATGTAAAATACCATTCGCACCCAAATCACGATAAATCAAGAAAATACCACAATTAAGGAAATACGAGAACTGGAATTGGTATAAATGAACTAGGTTGTTACAATCTCTTATAAGTCGTAAGGATCTTATAAGAGTATTTTCTCCTTATAAGTCGAGAGGACTTACAAGGGTTGTTCGCTGTGCCAATATATCCCTAGTCACGGATGAGGCTTTGTTAGGGAAATGTTTATTCGCGCCCGTGGTTTGTATACAAGGGTCAATACTGAACCGCTTGTAGGGCAGTATTGGAGGTTGGGGCTGCTGCTTAAGAACAGGTTCAGATCCCTGTAACTTAAGACTTTTGAATCTTATGAGCCGTGAGGGTCTCATAAGAGGGTTTTCCTTACGAGTCGTGAGGATCTTGCAAGTATAATTTCTCCCTAGGGATCGTGGGGATCCCTAAGTGTGTTGCTCCCTTGTGAGTCGTAAGGATTTCACGCAGGTGGTTTATCCTTACAAAGTCGAGAGGACCTTGCAAGTGTCTTTTAACGAGATTGCGCCCTTTCGGGTTTTCCCAAAACTCGTCGGTAGCCCTACTGTTTTTACTCACGGAGCCCTTTTGGGTTTTCATTCATGCCCATTTTGCTTATAGACATACCGTTTTCTTTTTTTTCTTTCTTTTTATTCTAACGAGATTGCGCCCTTTCGGGTTTTTACAAAACTCGCTGGTAGCTCTGCTGTTTTTACTCACAGAGCCCTTTCGGGTTTTCATCCGTGCCCATTTTGCTTAAGGAAATACCGTTTTCCTTTTTTTTTATTCTAACGAGGTTGCGCCCTTTCGGGTTTTCACAAAACTCGCTGATAGCCCTGCTGTTTTTACTCACGGAGCCCTTTCGGGTTTTCATCCGTGCCCATTTTGCTTATGGACATACCGTTTTCTTTTTTCTTTCTTTTTCTTTCTTTTTTTTGTATCAGCTTTGGGATGCTGCAATCCACCGTAGTTTATCGGCATCTCGGTCAACGGCTAGTTTTAGGACGTAGTGGTCCGTTGTTAGTTTAAGGACGTTTCGGTCCGTTGTTAGTTTAAGGACGTTTCGTTCCGTGGCCGGTTACTACTTATAGAGTTTGGGCTTAGGAAGATAGCGAGTGGACATAGTCGTTGTCATCTATTATTGACCTAGGTCGTGACTCGTCAAGCGTAGTATTTCTTCAGGAAGCGATCGTTTATTAGCCTGAAAGGTCTTTCACCATGCATGTCCATGAGTAGATAGTCCCCACCCTGGTAGACCTTGTCTATGATATACGGGCCTTCATAATTCGGCTCGAATTTCCCCCGTTTGGCACGATCGGGGATCATAGGTCTTTTGACCACTAGCACGAGTTCGCCTTGGCGGAACGTTCTCGGCCTAGTCAATCTCTCATATGAACGCGTCATCTTTGTTTTATAAGCCTCCAGATTTCGTTGCGCTATGAGCCGGGTTTTATCAAAGGCATCGAGCTCCTCAAGCCAAAGGTGAGCATTCTCTTCGTCCGTTAGCTCGTAATGAACTGCCACTCGAAGAAGGTAGCTCTATCTCGAGGGGAAGTACTGATTCTGTACCGAATACTAATGTGTACGGTGTTGTGTTCGTGGCCGTTTTGAACGTAGTCCGATATGCCCAGAGAGCTTCATGCAGTCTCTCGTGTCAGTCCTTCTTATTTTGGGACACCATCTTTTTCACGATCTTCGTCAAGGTCTTGTTGGAAGCCTCAGCTAGACCGTTAGCTCGGCGATTATAGACTGAGGAGTATCTCCAGTCTATGTTGTGCTGTTGTGCGAAGCGGCTGATCTTGTGGCTTCTGTAGACTGTCCCATTATCGGAGATGATTCTTCTCGGAGTGCCAAACCGATAAATGACGTGCGTCTTGAAGAAATGGAGGATATTCTCCGTCTTCACTTCCCTCAGCGGTACTGCTTCTGCCCATTTGGTGAAGTAATCAGTTGTCGCCAAAATGAATCGATGTCCTCTGGACGATGCTGGTTCGATGGGGCCGATTATGTCGGTTCCCCACATTTCGAACGGCCAGCTAGCCATTGTCGGATGTAGTAGATTCATATGCTGGTGGATAAAGTCCCCATGGATCTGGCACGAGTAGCATTGCTTCGCATACTCGAGGCAGTCCTGAATCATCGTGGGCCAATAGTAGCCCATCCTTTTAATCTTCAGCTTCATCTTCGGGCCGGCTTGGTGAGAACCGCAGAGTCCGTCGTGAGTTTCTTGGACGACTCTTTTTGCATCTTCAGGTCCCAGGCATCTTAACCAAAGAGAATCAAATGACCTCTTGTACAGAGTATCGTTGACGAAGGCAAAAGATAGAGCTCGCTTCATGAGCTGATGTTTTGAGGACGCATCTTTAGGTGTTCGATGGGATTTGAAGTAGTCTATAAAGACTTCTCTCCAATCCTCAACCTTTTCCTAGTCTTTTACTTGCAGAGCCACTTGCTCGGTCGCTCCCTTCTCTTCGGACGACTCCGGAGATATTTCTGCCGGTGCAAGAACCCGACGACTTTGTACCACGATTCTTACGTCATCGAGGTTCTCGTCGGCCAATTCTTTAGCGAGCTTGGCTAATGCATCTGCCTTGCTATTTTCTGCACGCGGTATGCTTTCCAGGGCGTAGGAAGGAATTTGAATCAGCAGTCGTTGTACTCTCTCGCCGTACTTCACCAACTCTTGTTTGCACGTTTGGTAGTCGCCGTTTACTTGACTAACGGCCAGTTGGGAGTCTCCGTATATGAGGAGGTTTTCAATTCCCATGTGATGGCAATCTCGAGACCTGCTATCAAAGCTTCATATTCGGCTTCATTGTTCGTCCTCGGCTCTGTCAAGGAGAAGGCGAAGCGTATTATCCCTCCTTGTGGAGTTACGAAGATGAGGCCTACGCCCGATTTGATTATGGGCGTGCTTTGTTTGCGCTTCTTCGTGGAAGATGCTCCATCGAAGTAAAGTTCCCACCGGGTATCACCCCCGTCGATCGTGTCAAACGCATGTTCGTCTGGCAGTTCGCAATTCAGAGGAGAATCGGCAGGTATCGGATGCTCAGCGAGGAAGTCGGCGATAGCCTGGCCTTTCACTGCCTTGAGAGGACGATAAATTATCGAGAACTCCATCAAGAGTAGGGCCTATTTAGCGAGTCGTCCTATTAGTATGGCCTTCGACATCAAATATTTGAGAGGATCCACCTTCAATATGAGATGGATCTCATATGCCAACGCGTAGTGTCTGAGCTTCGTTATCGCGAAGATCAATGCCAAGCAGTGTTTTTCGATGGGAGAATAATTGCTTTCTGCTCCCAGTAAAACTCGACTCAAATAGTAGAGAGCTCTCTCTTTCCCTTGGCTGTTCTCCTGCGCCTATAATGCACCTAAGGAACCTTCAAGGACGGTTGTATACAGAATGAGAGGTTTTCCTTTAACGGGGGCGGCCAGTACTGGCGGATTCTACAGGTATTGCTTGATTTCGTCCAGTGCGTTTTGGCATTTGCGATCCCAGACGAAAGGGGTTCCTTTCTTCGTCAGGTGACTATAAGGACGGCACTTGCCTGAGAGATTGGCTATAAATCGCCGGATATACGCGAGCTTCCCTTGGAGAGACCGCAATTGCTTGAGAGTCCTTGGCGGGGGCATCTCCATAATCGCCTTGATCTTTGACGGATCTATCTCGATGCCTCGGTGTCGGACGATGAATCCTAGGAACTTGCCCGAGGAGACTCCGAACGCGCATTTGAGAGGGTTCGTCTTCAAGTTGTATTGCCGAAGGCGTTGAAACACGATTCTCAGATGCTCTAAATGTTCCTCGTATGATTTGCTTTTCACCACGAGGTCGTCGATATAGCATTCGACGATTTCATGTATGAGGTCATCGAAGATCTTCGTCATGGCCCTCTGATAGGTGGCACCGGCGTTCTTTAGTCCGAAGGGCGTCACCTTGTAGCAGAATATGCCTAAAGGGGTCCGGAAGGCGGTATGCTTCTGGTCTTCAGGATGCTTCTTTATCTGATTGTATCCTGATGTCCCGTCCATGAAGGAGAAGACTTCGTGAGTGGATGTGTTATCTATCATCAGCTCAGTGACTGGTACTGGGAGGTCGTCCTTTGGGCAAGCTTTGTTAAGATCCCGAAAGTCCACACATATGCGCACCGTCCCATTTTTCTTCATCACCGGGACGATGTTGGCGATCCAGTCAGGATATTGAACCTCTTGGATGAAGCTAGAGTCGATTAGCTTCTTGACCTCGGCGTTGATGCTCATCTCAAGCTCGAGCCGCATTCTTCTCGGTGCCTGTTTAATCGTCTTGACGTCCGGGGATACCGCCAATTTGTGCACAGCAATCTCTGGATCTAGTCCTGGCATCTCGGAATAGTTCCATGCGAAGCAATCTTTATGCTGCATGAGCACGTCCTTTAGTGTAGCCATCCTTTCTTCAGACAGCAACTCACTGACGAATGTCGGCCGCGGGTCGCTTGTCGTCCCCAAATCAATTTTCTTGAGGTTATCTGCAGTAGTATGTATTCCATCTTCCAGCTCTTTTGGCGCCGGTGGAAACTCTGAGATCATCTCGCCATCATCGTTTTCGAAGCACCAGGGGAGGTCATCCATATTCTCGGGCTCTTCTTTTGACAGCGTTATCGCGTGACAGGTACGAGATCGCTTCCAAGACCGATGTTGATCTGGTTCTACTCTCGTTATACGCATCGCTTTTGGTTCATGCTTCTGTGGTGGGCTTACCTTCCAGCTGCTGGATAGAGCGAACCTGCCTTGTTGATATTGGTCTTCAACCCAGTTCTTGAAGGTGAAGCAATCTTTAAGAGGATGTCCTATTGATCGGTGATAGGAGCAATAGTCTGGGTGGGAGGTCTCATTCGCTTGCTCGGGGTGCTTGGACTCCGGAAGTGTAATCATTTGATGTTTTATGGCAAGATCAAGTATCTTCTGTGTTTTGTCCTGGGGAAAAGAGTATGCCCAACCCATCTTCTTTATAAGGGACGGATCCCGGCTTCTCGACTCTAGCTCCTGTGGCTTCTTGGTCCCGCTTTGTCGCTGTCGAACATCTTTCCCGCTCCTTGATTTATTTTTGCCTCTGCGTCGGGCCTTTTATATGACGGATGGATAAGGAAGAGCATTGTCATTCTCCGCGGCCTATTGAAGGAGGAGCTTCGTCCTGGCTTTTTCTAGAAGGTGAAGTAATCTCACGCTCCCGATCAGCTTTACTTTTCAGAAGAGCTTCGTTTAGGAATGCGTCGATCATTCCGTCTGATGGCCCTAGAAGTTTTGTCTTAGGATCTGCCCCTAGTTTCTCTGTGTAAGGAGCTTCTCCATCGTTTATCGACGAGTGAGAGATCACATGGCAACTTGCTACGTAATCTTCAGATTCATCCGACGAGTTTTCTCCATCATCTCTGTCTTCAAGGACGTGACTGAGAAATTCTTGGAGTGTGATTGGAGTCCGTGCCTTCTGGTTATACTCCTCCAGTGCGTCAATCTGATTTTGCAGGTCCGTGCGCTTGTCACCAGGCTTCACGGGCTTTTTGGTCTTTTTTTCTTTTTCGAAGACTTTGACGGCTGGGTGTGAACGCTTTGGCTATCGCCACCAATCTTTGGAGTTGGACGCGGCCTCAGCATCCCCTCGATAATCTCAGGTTCCAACGGATTCTTCCACCTGATCGCTGGGCATGTCTGGAGATCGTTCAGCATTCTTTTGGTTTTAGCTGAAAGAGCGACCTCCCATGGAGCTTCTTCAACAAAAGAGCACGATGCCCCCGGTGTGTCCGTCTTCTTAGGAGTGTGTGGTTGTGGTGGGCTTACTTTCCACTTCTCAGACAGCGCAAACTTGCCTTGTTGGTACCGATCCTCGATACATCCCTTAAAGACGAAGCAATCTTCGATTGGATGGCTTGCCGTTTGGTGGTAAGGGCAATAATTGGGACTATTAGCCTCGTCGGGTTGCAGTGGTCGCTTAGGATTTGGCAGATTGATGAGCCTGTTGCGCATCGCCAGTCCGAACAGTCTCTTCGTTTTGTCCCGAGGGAACGAATAAGGATGCTTCATTTTCTCATTGTAGTATCGCCGCCTCTCTTCCAGCTGATCCGCTATTTTTGGGGCACTGGGCTGTTGTTGGGTATTCGCAACGAAGGTCGCTTTCCCTTTACCCTTTTCGTTCCACGGCTCCGGCTTCGGAGGAGACGGTATATGACCCATCTGGTCCATCTGGGCTAGCTTGTCGATTAAAGCTTGGAACGTGGTCGGTTTGAAGAACATCATGAATTGTGAAATAGTTGCATGAGGGTCTAGGGTGCCCACGAACATGCCCACCACTGGTGCTTCTTCGATGCGCTGTTCGCATTTCGACCACAGTTTCCGCCATCGGTTGCGTATTGAACCCACGTCTCGCCTGGCTTCACCCTGGCATTGATCAATGCTGTTATTGGGGTGCGTTCACTACCACTCGCGAATCGCTGGGTGAATAACAACTCCATTTCTGCAAAAGTCTTGACGGAGTCGTTTGGAAGTTCGGAGTACCATTCAAATGCCGTCTCCGACAAGCTGCCGACGAATTGGCGGAGCAAAAGCTTATCATCATCCCCGGTGTTGCCGCAAAGAGCCATGAACTGAGCGACATGTTGATGGGGATTGCCTGTCCCCTTGTACACATAGAATTTGGGGATTGTGTATCCCGGCGGGTACTTTATTTGGTCATACCAGTCTGGATATGGTCGCCTAGTTTTAACGACTTGGCCAGCCGCTTCATTTGCCTGGTGAGCACGTATTTGTTAAGCAATATAGTCATCCAGAGCGGCCTTGGAAATAGTTTCCTCTTTGGCTGCTGAAAGAGCCGGGGGAGGATTCGATGTCTCCCCTCTGTCGTCTTCAATAATGATCGGAGGGTCTTCAGCTGGGGGATCCGGCTGTAACATCATCCCGACCATGTCTTGGAAGAGAAGCGTCATTCGTTTTATGTTGGCAGCTTGTTCTGCAGCTTCTCTGTCCTTCTTTTCGAGGACTCTGCGTAGGAAGTCAGCATCGGTTTCTTGTTCGTGACGCTGCTCCGATGACTCCTCCAGGCTTTCTTTTGGTCCGGTGAGTGCGGCCATTGCAGTCAGCATCTCCTGAAGCTTCTGCTGTTGTTGTTCCTGAGCCCTTGTTATTGATCGGGTGAGCGGTCGGTGGCCCGTCGAAGTGCGGCTTTCCTCTTTTCCGGAAGCCATGTAAACAGTATGCACCGTTATGCCCCCAGACTTGGGGCATTTGGGCTCAGCGTCTTTGCGATCTGCCATAGTCACAGGGGCTTTTTCTGGCCTCCTTCTCTTTTGAGCAGTTGACGTTGAGGGGGCCATTGCAGCGGGCGGCCAGGTAGTTGTCGTCTTTCATGGCTTGCCAAAACGGTTCTCTTCCTGCTGGACCTTCAGCTTCTTCTGTCGACGGGGATAGTCTTGATCAATCACCGACTCTTGGACCCGTCGTCAGACTTTATAAACTTTGGAGGACAGCCGTTGAGGGGGCTGATCTGGCTTTATTTCTGTAACATTCTCCGCCGGTGGGGGAGATCTTTTCAGTACGGCGGTAGGAGAGTTCCTGCGCACCTTGTTCAGCAGTTCAAACCTGTTCCCGGTTGGAACAGCAGCATTGACTTCCACCGTTGGGGCTGGTGGAGTTAACCCAGAGGGGGAGTTTCCCCCAGTCTTCTTTACCCGGCGTCAGTGGCGACGTCGAGCGTGTCGAGCTGTTGGGATTGTTTCGGCTTGAGGGGTGACTTCGTCATGTCCCCTGTTCAGGTGAGGCGTTGCTGGTACCAGCCTCTTGAAGACCGACGTTCGTTGAGCAGCAGTGTCTAATCTATCAAAGACAGACTTTTGAGTAGGAACGGGAGCCGGAGTTGGAGCCGGAATAGTCAGTCTTGTAAAGACCGACCCTTTGGCAGGAGAATCCGCCTTGACGACTTCGGGAGCAGGGATGGTTACTCTCTTCGGAAAAACCTTTTCTTGAATTGTAGGCTTCATCATGGGCCCACAGGAACTTTGGCCCAATTTGGCGAAGACCGAGGCGCTGGAGCTGGACGACCCATTGAGAGGGGCCGCAGTAGTTGTAAGCCGATCAAAGACCGACTTTTTGGGAGCTTCTGGTGTTGGTATAGGAGCGCTTAAGCTCGTTGGCGGGAGCATGGTCCCGAAAGACAATCCAGTAGTGGTCTGAGTGACCTGTTCCACCGGCATCGTGAACAGGGAAGCCGCTTGGGGCCCGTAAGATATGCCTCCACATGAGGCGGAACGTGAATTGCAGCTGCAGCTGGAACACTTCGCACAAGCGGACGCCATTGATCCTTCGCTTTCTGCACCAAGCAAAACGCCAAATCTTAGTACCTCGAATCTAAGGGCAACCATTAGCAAACCGCGATTTGTTCGTGAACACGACACACGAATTGTGGAGTGGAAATAGGAAAAGGTCCCACCGGACGTGCCAGAATCTGTTCCCCGCCGAAAGACGCGATAAACGTCTTGCCTGAATTTCGGGGCAGATGCTAATTGGTGCTATCCGTCCACCTCTCCGAAGATGCCAAGTTGATTTATGGCACCATGTATCGAAGGTTTAAACGGATGCGGCCGATGTAGCAGATTTTGTCAGATTCCCCCTCGTTTGAGGGGGTTTTGATTGTGGGGACGCTCTTCCCTGCAAGCGCAAGCCCTGCAGTTAATTACGCTACCGCATCACGGTAACAACTTTCTCCTTCTCCAGATGGTCACTTCGTGTCATGTGTGTTTGTTTTATTTGTGGTTGCCCGTGGACTGTATACGGAGACTAATTTATGTTGTCGCCCGTAGGGCGTGGACTAGTCCAAATCTTTATCTTCTTAGATTTGGATTTGGGGGTTGGATTTAAGGATACGTTAACTTCATTTGAGACTAAGATCAAATTAAACGTTAGTTAAGGATACGTTAGTCCTATTTTAGACTAAGATCAACTTAACGGGATCGTTTAAATCTAACAAGAGAGTAATTGGGCTCTATTGTTTAGTTTAATGACATTGCGGTCGATTAGTTTAAGGACATTACGGTCCAATATTAGTTTAAAGACATCTCGGTCCAATGTTAGTTTAAAGACATCACGGTCGAGGTTAAGGACATCATAGTCCGTGAGTTTAAAGACCTCACAGTCAAGATTAAGGACATCATAGTCCATGAGTTTAAAGACCTCACAGTCAAGGTTAAGGACGTCATAGTCCGTTTAAATACCTCACAGTCAAGGTTAAGGACATCATAGTCCGTGAGTTTAAAGACCTCATAGTCAAGGTTAAGGACATCATAGTCCGTGAAATGTGTGGTTGTCGGGATCCGTCACCTCTCTGAAGACGTTGAAGGATTACAACGATAAATATCAGAGGAATGAAGAGATGTACCCTCGAACTAGAGTTGATTGGGTGATCTATAGTCCAATTTGGAACTAAGATCCATTAATTAGATTATGAGCACATTAGCTCAGTTAAGTATGAATTGGGGACTTATGGCCAACTTGGGCTAAGTCCAATTAAGTTTGAAATATTGGCCCTTTGTTGGACCATTAGACATTTGTCTGGGTTCAGCCCCTCATCATTCAGCAATGCTTAAACAAGAGTTTGAGGGCTTTGGTAACATTTTTATCTTTGACTGAGCATTAAACATTATAGCTCTGAATTTTACTCAATTCTGAGATTCAGTTGAAGGGGAGGCTTTTGCCTCTGGAAAAATTAGCCAATTTGGATAAAAATAGTGTTAAACACTAGAGAACAACAATGTTAAACACTGAAAATAAAACTCTCAGATTAGTGTTAAACATTAGAAGACAACAGTGTTATACACTGAAAATAAAATTCTCAAATTAGTGTTAAACACTAGATAGGAATGGGTCATGTGAGGACACCCAAAGATGGGGCCAGATCTTCTTTACTTTGCTCTGCAAATAAATGTTAAGCACCTTTAATTTTCTGACCATCACGTGTTGGCACGTGATGGAGATTTGTGCGTTGATTATTAAGGGGTCACGTGGTAACACGTGAGAGCGCCCAAAGCCAACCTTGCCTTTGTTTTTATTCTCTTTGTTTTGGAGGTCACGTGGGAGCACGTGAGGCGTTGCCTCTGGGCTGTTTCCTTCTCATTTTTGGGGGATCTGTTTAGGGGTCACGTGGGGCCACGCGACCTTAGTTCTTTGCATGCATGGAGATCTTTCAAGTCTCTTTATTTTTAAGAATTAAATTCTCTGTAGGGTTAAACCCTAATTATGGTTTTAGAGGAATTAAATTCCTATGTATGTGAAAGAATTAAATTCTTATGTAGGGTGAAACCCTAATTTTATTTAGTAGGAATTAAATTCCTATGAATTTGAGAGAATTAAATTCTTAAGTAGGGTTAAACCCTAGTTTTGTCTGTCTTGGAGGAATTGAATTCCTTATAAATTTAAGAGAATTAAATTCTCATATAGGGTTAAACCCTAATTTTATCTTGAAGGAATTGAATTCCTGTGAGTTTGGGAGAATTAAATTCTCATATAGGGTTAAACCCTAGTTTTATCTTGGAGGAATTAAATTCCTGTGAATTTGGGAGAATTAAATTCTCTAAACTCAATTCTCCCTCTAAGTTTTGGATCTGCATGGCAGAATCTCAACCCGATGAGAATTAAATTCTCAACCTATGGGGAGATTTGCTTCTGTAGATCTTCAACCAGAGGAAGAACTAAGTTCTTTTTGCAGAAGAGTTAAACTCTTAGATTGAGAATTAAATTCTCTTTTCGAAGTTTCGGTCTTTTTCCCTTTTCTCACCTAGGGTTTCTTTTCTTGAGAATTAAATTCTCCTTTCTTTTCTCTCTGCTATTTGCCTTTTAGAAAATTTCAAGATCCCAAAATTCTATATCCTTCCTCTTCTTGGCTCATATTTATAGGAGAAGGAAAAGAATCAATTTGTTTAGTGAATCTTTCATTGAAAGATTTTGTTTGTTTTTTGTAACTATCATGATCTCGGTGGATTTTATTCACCATTGGATTTTTAATCCAAAAGATATTCCGTTTGTTATTTTAGGTGAAATTTAGGGAAATGTTTCCTTGTCTAAAATCTTTCCATAAATTGGTGATTTTTAATCACCCTTGGATTTTTAATCCAACGGTCCCTCATAATCCTTTTTTGTTTGGAAAGATTTAGAGAAATACTTTTCCAGTTAGGGTCTTTGATTTCCCTTAATTAGAATTTAATTCTATCAAGTTATAAGGCTTTCAAAGCCTATCACGTGTTGGCACGTGACCTCTCCTCATTTAGAATTTTAATTCTGTCTTCTAACTGGGCTGAAGGATCATCACGTGTCAACACGTGACCCCTGGTCACGTGTGAGCACGTGACCCCCCATTGGGGTCTTTCCTCAGCAGCTTGTTTACACTTCTGCTTGCTTAGAATTTAATTCTGTAAATAGATCACGTGTCCACACGTGACTCTTGGTCACGTGTGAACACGTGATATCTCATTGAGATAATTCCTGATTTTTAATCAGGGAACATGGAGACATGCCAAGATCGGTCTTATAGGCAGTTCGGAATGCCCAAAGGGCATCAATAAGTTTTGACGACAATCTTTACGGTTTTTTAAACCGTTTTCTACAATATCTGTTTAATCTCCCGATTCAAAATCTCGGCTTGTCCACAAGTTTGGGGATGATAGGACGTTGACAGCTTGTGAGTAATGGAGTATTTTCGTATTAAGGACTCGAAAGTGCTATTACAAAAGTGAGATCCATTATCACTGATAATCGTGCGAGGATGTCCAAACCGAGAAAAAAATGTTGTCTTTGAGAAATCTAACGACAACCTTGTTGTCATTAGTTCGGCTGGGCACAGCCTCGACCCATTTAGAAACATAGTCAACAGCGAGTAGAATATACATGTTCCCAAAGGAATTGGGAAATGGTCTCATAAAGTCTATCCCCCAAATATCAAAAATTTTAACAACCAATATTGGTTGGAGCGGCATTTCATTTCTTCTAGATATCCAGCCTAAGTGTTGGCACCGGGAGCATGTCTTGCAGTACTCATATGCGTATTTAAAAAGTTGTGGCCTGTAGAAGCCACACTGCAAGATTTTTTCTGCTGTCTTTTTGGGGCTAAAATGCCCGCCACACGCTTGATCGTGGCAAAATTACAGCACACTCTTAAACTCATTGTCGGGGACACACCGACGAATAATTTGGTCAGGACAGTATTTGAATAGATACTGTTCATCCCAGTAAAAATGTTTTACCTGGGATAGAAATCTGTCCTGATTTGACCATTCGTTTGGTATAAGTCCGGTAGCCAAATAATTTACAATATCTGCGAACCAAGGTTCGCATGACACAGTTAAGAGCTGCTCTTCTGGAAAAACGTCTTTGATAGAAATTTGAAGTGTAGGCGAAGAAGGAAGTCGTGAAAGATGGTCGGCAACTACGTTTTCGTATCCTCTCTTGTCTCTGATGACAAGGTCAAACTCTTGTTGTAAGAGAATCCAACGTATCAGCCGAGATTTAGCGTCCTTTTTCGCGAAAAGATGGCGAAGAGCTGAGTGGTTAGTGTAAACGATGACTGGAGAGCCGATTAAATAGGGCCTGAACTTTTCTAGTGCAAACACAACTGCTAAGAATTCTTTTTCAGTTGTTGTGTAATTTAATTGGGCCTCGTTTAAGGTTCGGCTAGCGTAATAAATTACATACGGCATCTTATTAATGTGCCGTCCAAGGACAGCACCATTGGCGAAATCAGATGCATCGCACATAATTTCAAATGGATGCGTCCAGTCAGGAAATGAAAGAATGGGAGCGGAAATAAGTGAGTTTTTCAATGACTCGAACGCCTTCATACAGCTTGAGTCGAAATCAAAAGTGGTGTACTTGGCCAACAAACGAGTCAAGGGTCTAGCTATCTTGCTAAAATCCTTGATGAACCGTCTATAGAAACCGGCATGGCCAAGGAAGGCTCGAATGTCTCGGACGCATTTGGGAGGAGGAAGATTGCAGATGACTTCAATCTTAGCTTTATCTACCTCAATGCCATTTTGCGAGATGATATGTCCTAAGACAATACCTTCTCGTACCATAAAGTGGCATTTCTCCCAATTTAAAGTGATGTTCTTATCCCTACATCGGGTAAGAACTGCGTCTAAATGTAGCAAACACTCGTCAAAGGAGTCGTCGAAAATGGAGAAATCATCCATAAAAATCTCCAAGAATTTTTCCACCATGTCTGAAAAAATGCCCATCATACACCGCTGGAAAGTAGCGGGTGCATTGTATAACCCAAAGGGCATGCGACGGTAAGCAAACGTACCGAAAGGACAAGTAAATGTGGTCTTGTCTTGGTCCTTTTCGGCAATGGGAACTTGATTATAGCCGGAGTAGCCATCCAAAAAGCAGTAAAATTCATGCCCAGCCAATCATTCTAGCATTTGGTCAATAAAAGGTAATGGAAAGTGGTCTTTCCGTGTCGCGGCGTTGAGTTTTCTATACTCGATGCATACTCGCCACCCAGTTTGGGTGCGAGTAGGTATTAACTCATTCGCCTCATTAGTTATGACCGTTATGCCCGATTTCTTTAGGACAACGTGAATGGGGCTAACCCACTGGCTATCAGAGATAGCGTAAATGATACCACTATCTAGACATTTTACAATCTCCTTTTTAACAGCCTCCTTCATTATAGGGTTTAGTTGTCTCTGTGGATCCCTTACTGGTTTGGTATCATCCATCATATGAATATGATGTTCAACTATTAGGGGACTAATCCCCGTGATGTCCGGCATAGTCCAGCCAAAAGCTTGCCGATTATTTTGTAAGACCGTTAAAAGGGCTTTCTCTTGCTCGGGGGCTAGAGAGACTGAGATGATAACAGGAAGGGTCTCATTCTCACCTAAGTAAGCGTATTTAAGGTGAGACGGCAATTGCTTGAGTTCGAGTTTTGGAGGCGAAATAATTGAAGGTAAAATTGGTGAAACTGTCTCAAACTCGAAGGATTCCAACAAAGGTTCGAAGCGAGTGTAAGTAATCGAGTCGGATGGTTCAACCAACTCATCCGAAAATTCAAAGGACTCAAACTCGGGTGGTGATTCTTCAAAATCGTTCGAAAAGGTGAAACACTCGTAATCGTTATCGTGTGTGAAAGCAGTGTCGGAATCAAGGAGGAACGCACTATTTGCGTCAAAATTGTTGTGATCGAACAGAAATTTTTCGAACTCACAGTCCTCCTGAGTGATCTCTTGGATCGAGCAAACATCAAGTATATTAGCATTAGGCTCGGAGGGCTGATTCCCCAACTTAAAAATGTTGAGCTCAATTTTCATGTTTCCAAAAGATAGGTTCATCGAACCATTTCGACAATTGATCACCGCATTAGAAGTCGCAAGGAATGGTCGACCGAGTATCACCGGAATTTGACTACGGGAGTAAGCTACAGGCTGTTTGTCCATAACAATGAAATCAACGGGGAAAATGAAGTCCCCTACTTTAATCAACACATCCTCTAACTCACCCCTAGGATGGGTGATGGATCGGTCGGCCATTTGGAGAGTACAATGTGTGGGTTTCAGCTCTCCAACGCCTAATTGTTCATATACTGAATAAGGAAGCAAATTAACATTGGCACTAAGATCTAAAAGTGCGCGGTTGATGTTCTTATCCCCAATAGTTATTGAAATTGTAGGACAGCCAGGGTCCTTGCGTTTTTGGGGTAAAGGTTGGGTAAGAGCATCACTTACTGCACTAGCCAAGAAAACTTTCTTAGGTACCTGCGATTTCCTCTTCTTGGTGCATAAGTCCTTCAAGATTTTAGCGTAAGAAGGGGCTTGTTAGATTGCATCCAAGAGAGGTATGTTAATGCTAACCTGTTTAAATAACTCCACAATTTTCTCCATTTATGGAGTTTGTTTATTGGATCTCAACCTATTTGGAAATGGAATATTTTGAAAATTTGTTGAGTCCAATATTTGTGGAGTAGATTGCGGGGTTGGAACGGATCCCAGTGTTGGTGTTTTCGTGGAGTGAGATGTGGGTCCGTTCGAATTAGTAGAAGAAGTAGAGCCTAGTGAAGAATGAAGAACAGGCTCTGAAGAAGATGAAGAAGAAGCGGCGGCCGGGGTGTCATTATTGCCAACGTTGTTGTGCAATACCTTTCCAGATCTCAATGTGGTCACGGCACTCACATTATGATTTTGTTGTTCATGAGCAACATGTGCATTTTGTGTGTGACCGGGATTTGGCAGTGGTTGAGATTGAAGTTTCCCCTTCTCTCGCTCGCTTAGAGCAGCATTTAATTGTGCAATTTGAGCTTCAATGGTTTTGATGCTTTGCTCATGTGATGTAGTGTGTTGCACCAAAGACTGAATGGAAAACTGGATGTTGGCTGAGGATTGCGTAGATTGTTTTAAAAACGCATCCAGACTTCGTTCTAGCGAGAAAACCTTATCATTATTTGGCTGAACAAAATTATTTGGAGGAAAAGAGTTGTTTGGTGCAAAATTGTTCATTTGATTTTGGTAAGGTTGGTATTGGAAAGGTTGCTGATATTGAGTTTGTTGAGGGGCTTGTTGTTGTGGAGGAGGCCTCTGAAAATTGTTGTTGCCTTGGAATTGTTGGTTTTGATTCCAAGCAAAATTGGGGTAGTTCCTCCAACCAGAATTATAAGTCGAAAAGTATGGATCATTTCTTTGTCTCTGCTAAAAGGCAGTATTGACTTGATCTTGTCCTTGAACAGGTGGATTGTAAGGACACTCTTCGGTTAAATGGGACGGATCCGAACAACAAGCGCAAATAGTGCGTGGGGGTAAAGCTGGGGCAGGAGAAGGCGATGAGAATTTGCTCTTAATTGCTTCTAGTTTACGTGAAATTGCGGTCATTTCGGCTTTCATTGCAATTGACATGTCAAGTTGGTGAACACCTGCCCTAGACGAACCGGATGAAGTAGATGAAGTGGACGAAGCGGTTTGTCTAGTGCTTTCCCACTGAAGCGTTTGTTCAGCAAGATCGTCGAGAAATTGCCAAGCTTCCTCGTCAGATTTTGTAAGAAAGTGACCTTGAAAAATAGTTTCCAGCAACTGCTTAGTTGCTGGGTTCAGTCTTTCGTATAAAGTTTGGCAAAGTTTCCATCTCTCGATACCGTGGTGAGGGCACTAAACAAGAAGGTCCTTAAATCTTTCGAAACACTTCCAAAAAGGTTCGGAAGGAAGCTGGAAAAATTGATTAATTTCATTTCTAATTCTCGCGGTCTTGTGATGTGGGTAAAACTTTTTAAGAAAAGCCTTAACAAACTCTTCCCAACTTTTTATGGAATGAGATGCTGTACTATATAGCCACTTTTCATCTAGGTCACATAAAGTGAATGGAATGACACGTAGCCTTATAGCATCATCGGAAAGTTGGGTGGTCTTCATCATTGCGCAAACATTCTGGAATTTGTTAATGAAGATGTAGGCATCTTCGGATTCCAGCCCGTGAAATTTGGGCAACATATTGATGAAGTGGGGTTTAATTTCGAAGTTATCCCCATTAGCCGGTGGAAATGAAAGA
This sequence comes from Agapanthus africanus, assembly GCA_030015575.1. Taxonomy (NCBI): domain Eukaryota; kingdom Viridiplantae; phylum Streptophyta; class Magnoliopsida; order Asparagales; family Amaryllidaceae; genus Agapanthus; species Agapanthus africanus. The sequence goes on along the minus strand of JASDDO010000010.1, from coordinate 534,821,467 downwards.
CAAGTAGGAAGTGCGGTGCGGGTTGGATAGAAAAGATCCTGGAGTGCGATTCGTTTGGGCGCTTCAACAGGAGGGTGTTGTGGGTTATTCGCACCCAGTTGAGGTGGAATCAGTCCCGTAGTAGGTAAGGGGTTATTAGGATTGAATCCCGATATCTCCTTAGTAGATGATGAATTTGAAGATGAAGGTAAAGAAGTCGAGGGAATTTCGACTTCGGAGTCGAACGCGTCGTCAGTAGGCACTAACGAGACACGGACTAAACGGGCGCTAGTGTCCTTAGTCCAACCGGACATACACTAACGAGGTTTAGTGTAGTCAAAAAAGTAGAAGGTGGGGGTAAGAAAACGTCAATGAGAGAATGTGGGTGCAAGTTGGGTGCAATGGATTTCTAGCGACAAAATGGCAAGTTTTTGTAAAAATTTTGTTTTATGGTTTTTTTATAAGGAGTTTTGCAAAAGATTTTTTATAAGGAACTACGACACACTTTCAAGCAATCACAATATGCACAATCAAGCCTAGAGCTAGGGTCTCCTAAGTCAACTAGACTGCTCCTAACTGGTCCAAAGGGCAAGTTGTGAGATATCCCTCGAATCGCCTCTTCACCACCAATTGTGGCCAGGTAAGCACAAGTAAAGAAAGGAGGGATCCGCTCACGAATCACCGTGAGACGTACCTTTTAAAATTAGCTTTCCCACTTGTCTAGCCTAGGCACCACAAAATCAGGTTTAGATAAACGACCGATTGCCCACAACCTTCCTTTGTCCTAATGAGCGCGACAGTCCTTATTGGCTGAGTCTAAATATTTTTTATTTAACTCGAGGGTTGATGCATATGCTTTTTGTGATTTTTGGGGTCCTAAGAAGGGTAATGAAATCCCCACCTAATCTGGATTGGTGTTATAGCCTTTTAAAAGTCCGTTTTAAAAATGCAAAGCAGTAAACACACAAAAATCTAAAACACTTGCCATATTTTTTTCTTTTTTTTTATTTGCGGCGCAAAGAACTCTGCACAAAATTGATTTATTGGAGAGTGAGAAGAAGTTTTGCGCAAAGAACCCTGCAGGAAAATTTTTCAGGGGGTTACAGAGGAGATAAGGAATACTTACAGAGAAATTAGACTGCTGACGTCAGCAGTTGACCGCGGTTCCGCGGTCAAACCTGCACTTGTGCTGCGGTTCCGCGGTGGAAGAATAGGTTTAGATCTCCAAAATCTTTCTGTTTTCGGTTGTAGTTCTCCTCTGTCTGTTCAGATCTTCTGTTTCTGGATTTGTTTACCGAGCTTGCTCCAGATCTGAATCTGTCCTTCTTCCTTTCCTGCGCAATTCACACAAAAACCCTTCAAAAAATAACAAGATGATATTTTTTATGTTTTTATATTTTTCAGTTTTTATGATTTTTTAATTTTAATTAACCCGAAATTACAAAAAGAAAATAACTACCGTTATCCCCGGCAACGGCGCCATTTGATTGAGAGGTCTTTTGCGTGCGTTTTAAAATCAAAGAATAGAATACCGCTATCAATAACGGTGTCGCTTGGTAGCTAGCCGATTGAGTACGGGTCGGTCCACAGGGAAAACGTGTTCTTTTCTAATTTATCTAACGAGTTAATTCCTATTTTTCGTAGGTTTTGATTTTTATAAAAACTAAGATTGAATTTAATTTGGATTAAAACCTTGGAAGGGTTAGGATTAAGTTAGTTTGGAAAGATAATTCTACTCACTGCTTCCTTTACCCTAATTAAGAACAAAGGTGTTAGGGTAATAATTAACAAAGAGGATTAGCACGACTAGGAAGAAACATAGTTTCTTCCTTTTGGTTCTTGTCCGTCCTTTCTTAACTCTTAACCCTAACCTCTATGTAAATCAACCACAACCGATCTAACTAGGGAATCACCGCTATCTCATAGGATAGGGTGTCGTAGTGAGCGGTGTGTGTTTGATTAACATAAAGTCCTAATTTAAAGTATTATATGGGCAAGAAAGGAGTGAGAGATTTCCATCTCCCAACCTTACCCAATCCTAACCCTAAAAAGTGAGGAACTACTCACTCATTAGGGTATTAACAATGGAATTTATTTTTATGTTTTATTTTAAAAACTATCTAAGTTGCAAATAATAAAAGACAAAATAAAATAGCAGATATTAAAAGAACAGATAAAAATGCGAGAATTAAATTCAGATAAAAAAATCTTACTTTATTGATGCACTCTTGACGATTACATAGGAATTGAAATTTAATCTAGAATTAAAAAGAGGCATGCCCCAAAAGAGGCTATAGGCTTTCCTATTTATAGATAGGAAAAACCCTAGGGTTTACATCTGATCCACATCTGAAATTACAAAACTACCCTAAGAAAGCCGGGTCAAAGCACCGACACGTGTACAGCACGGCCGTGGATCCGCGGCGGAATGCCCTCTTCGGCCGCGGTTCCGCGGCCGTTTGATGGGCTCTTGGGCTCAATTCTTCTGTGATGCTTCAAGTTGCTTTTTCCTTCTGTTTTCTTCACTTTGTTCCTCAGAATCTTTTGTACTTTCTTCCAGATTTCCAACAGTGTTTAATTTGTGGACTTTTACCGTTAGCATCACGTTGAAGTCTTGAATCTAGTGCTGCTCTTGTATCTTGTGCAATCGAACTGTTCATTGATCTTCGTTTGTTCCTTAAACTGGTAGGCGGCATCTTGCAACTTCATCTATTTGTTGGTCGTAGTCTCACATTTGTAGCGTCTTTTCCTGAATTTCACTGTATTGTTCTGAGAACCTGTAACCTGCAACTATTTAGCAGACATGGATCAAAAGCACCTATTTATTTGCAATATGATTAAGAATGGGGAATATAATAATGCAAAATTCTGATATGAACATGATACCCATGAACATGCCTACTACAGGAGCTTTTTCGATGCGTTGTTCGCATTTCGACCATAGATTCTGCTACCAGATTGCATACTGAACCCATGTTTCCCCCTGATTCACCCTGGCATTGATCAATGCCGTGATTGGGGTGCGTTCGCTAGCACTTGCAAACCTTTGTGTAAACAGTAACTCCATTTCTGCAAATGTCTTGATGGAGTCAATCAAGAGTTCAGAGTACCATTCAAACGCTGCCTCCGACAAGCTGCCAACAAATTGGCGAAGCAGCAGTTTGTCGTCACCCCCAGTATTACCGCACAAGGCTCTGAATTGAGCAACGTGCTGGTGTGGATTACCCGTCCCGTTATACACATGGAATTTAGGGATCGTATATCCTGGCGGGTACTTTATTTGATCGTACCCACCTGGATAGGGTCGTCCAGTCTTGATGATATGGCCGGCCGCCTCGCTCGCCTGATGAGCTCGTATCTGTTGAGCTATATAATCATCGAGGGCGGATTTGGAAATGGTCTCTTCTTTGGCTGCTGATAGAGCCGGAAGAGGGTTTTATGTCTCCCCTCTGTCGTCTTCAAGAATTATTGGAGGGTCTTCAGCTGGGGGATCCGGCTGTATCATCATCCCGACCATATCTTGGAATAGAAGCGCCATTTGCTTTATGTTAGCCGCTTGTTCCACGGCCTCTTTGTATTTCTTCTCGAGCATTCTTTGGAGGAGTTCGGCATCAGTTTCCTGCTCCTGGAGCTGCTCCGACGATGTTTCCGGGCTTTTTTTTGGCCCAGTGAGTGCGGCCATCTTCATTAGCATCTCTTGGAGCTTTTGCTGTTATTTCTCCTGAGACTTTGTCACAGACCGTGTGAGTGGTCGATGACCTATGGAGATACGACTATCTTCTTTCCCGGAAGCCATGTAGATGGTGTGCACTACCATGCCCCCAGACTTGGGGCGTTTGGATTCAGTGCCCTTGAGATTTGTCGCAGATACAGGGATCTTCTCCGGCCTTCTCCTTTTATGGACGGTCAAATTTGAGTGGGCTATCGCAGACGATATTTTCCGTGGTACGACGGCGGGATGATTCTCCTCTTGCCGGACCTTCATTTTCTTCGATCGGCGGGAGTAGTCTTTGTCGATTACAGAGTCTTGGACTCTTCGCCAGACTCTGTGGATTTTGGAGGACAACAGCTGAGGGGGTTGTTCTGACTCCGCCTTTGTAACATTTTCAACAGGTGGAGGAGATCTTTTTAGCACGGCGGTCGGAGAGTTCTTGCGCACCCTCCTGAGCGGCTCAAAGCTGTTCCCAGTCGGAACAGCAGCATCGATTTCCACCATTGGAGCTGGTGGAGTCAGTCCGAAAGGGGAACTGCCCCCAGCTTTTCTCACTCGGCGCCAGTGGCGACGTCGAGCATGTCGTGAGGATGGAACCGGCTCAGTTACGTGGGTGGCTTCATCATGCCCCCTGTTCTGGTGAAGGGTTGCTGTTGGTGCCAGCCTATCGAAGACTGACGTCCGCTGAGGGGGAACGTCTAATCTATCGAAGACCAACTTTCGAGCAGACGAAGTAGTTTGGACGACTTCACCCGAAGCAGGAATTGGGATAGCCAGTCTCGCAAATACCGATCCCTTCGCAGGAGAGTCCCCTTTGACGATTTGGTCTACCAGAGCTGGAATGGCTATCCGTTTCGGGATAATTCCTTCGGGTATTGCAGGCTTCTTCATAGGCCCGCTTGAGCTTTGTCCTAGTTTGTTAAAGACCGAGGTGTTGGATTTGGACGACCCGTTGAGAGGGGCCGTGGTAGTGGTAAGCCGATCAAAGACCGACTTCTTTGGAGCTTCCTGTGACGGCATTAGGACGCCGAAGCTTGCTGGTGGGATCATGGTCCCAAAGAACAGTCCAGTAGTGGCCTGAGTCACCTATTCCACTAGCATGGCGAAGATGGAGGCCGCTTGGGGCCCATAGGTCACCCCTCCAGCAAGGACGGAGTGGGAATTGTTGGTGCAGTTGGAAGCCATTTTCTCTGCACAGGAGTAAGACACCAAATCTTAGTACCTTGAATTCAGGGGTAACCATATCAAACTGTGATTCGTTCGCGAACACGACACATGAAGTGTGGAGTAGAAAGAGGAAAAGGTCCCACCGGGTGTGCCAGAATCTGTTCGCCGTCGAAAGGCATCTCCGGGATGTCGGGACGTCCGGCCTGAATTTTGGGGGGCAGATGCTATTTGGATTTATCCGTCCACCTCTCTGAAGATACCAAGTTGATTTATGGCACCATGTATCGAAGGGTTAGACGGATACGACCGATGTAGCAGACTTCGTCAGATTCCCCCTCATTGTGAGGGGTTTTTGATTGTGGGGACTCTAATCCCTGTAGGCGCAAACCCCTGCAGTTAATTACGCTGCCGCATTGCGGTAACAACTTTCTCCTTCTCTAGATGGTCACTTTGTGTCATGTGTGTTTATTTTTAGTTTTGGTTGCCCGTAGATTGTATACGGAGACTAATTTTTGTTGTCGCCCGTAGGGCGTGGATTAGTCCAAATCCATATTTTCTTAGATTTGGATTTGGGTTAGTTTTAAGGACCGTTAATCTCATTTGAGACTAAGATCAACTTAAACGTTTGTTAAGGATACGTTAATCTAATTTTAGACTAAGATCTACTTAACAGGATCATTTAGATCCAACAAAATAGCATTTGGACTCTATTGTTTTAGTTTAGGGACTTTGCGGTCCATTGTAAAGTTTAAAGACATCATAGTCTATGAGTTTAAGGACCTCACAGTCCCTAAAGTTTAAGGACATCATAGTCCATGAGTTTAAGGACCCCATAGTTCGTAAAGTTTAAAGACATTATAGTCCAGTTTAAAGACGTCATAGTCTGTAAAGTTTAAAGACATCATACTCTATGAGTTTAAGGACCTCACAGTCCAGTTTAAGGATGTCATAATCTGTAAAGTTTAAAGACATCATAGTCTATGAGTTTAAGGACCTCACAGTCCATAAAGTTTAAGGACACCATAGTCCATGAGTTTAAGGACCCCATAGTCCGTAAAGTTTAAGGACATCATAGTCCAGTTTAAAGACGTCATAGTCTGTGTGGTTTTGGTTCAACCGTTTGGGGATGCACCAAAAATTATTGGTTATTGGGACCTCCGTCTCTCTGAAGACGCTGAAGAATTACAACGACATATATCAGAGGTATGAAGAGATGTACTCTTGAACCAATGTTGGTTGGGAGATCTGTAGTCAAGTTTGGGACTAAGATCAGTTAAAAACATTTATGAGCATATGAGCTCAATTAATCTAAATTAGGGATCTGTGGCCAACTTGGGCTCGACCCACTCAGTTAAAATGTTGGACATTTAATTAGGCTCGGTCCTTTTTCATTTAACAATGCTGAGCATTGGTTTAGTTTCTGACAACTTTTTTGTCTTTTATTGAGTGTGGAGCCCTCATTTTAGTTCTGGGGCTTTATTTGAAGAACAATTTATGTTCCCTCAGCGCCCATGTGAGGAGCACATGGCGCGCTAGGTGCTAAGCGCCAGTCAATGAGTGCAGAGCGCTCTTTATGAAATAGCGCACACGTGAAGAGCACGTGGCGTGCTTGGCACTGAGCGCTTGATTTGGAGCGCTAATGCGCTTATTATGAAGTACCGCACACGTGAGGAGCATGTGCTGCGTTAGGCGCTGAGCGCCAGATTTGGGTGCAGAGCACTTCTTGTGAAATAGCGCACACGTGAGGAGCACGTGGCGCGCTTGGCACTGAGTGCTAGACTTGAAGCGCTGAGACGCTTCCTGTGAGATAGCGCACACGTGATGAGCACGTGGCGCGTTTGGCGCTGAGCGCCAGTCAATGAGTGCAGAGTGCTCTTTATAAGATAGCGCCCACGTGGTATGCTTGGCGCTGAGCGTCAACCTTGGAGCGCTCGGCGCTTCTTTATGAAATAGCGCACACGTGAGGAGCACGTGGTGGGCTTGGCGTTGAGCGCCAGACTTGGAGCGCTGGGGCGCTTCTTTATGAAATAGCGCACACGTGAGGAGCACGTGGTGCGCTAGGCGCTGAGCGCCAGACTTAGAGCGCTGGGGCGCTTCTTTGAAATAGCGCTTGGAGCGCTAGCCGCTGAGCATTAGCTTTGATTAACTTTATGCTCTGAGAATTAAATTCTTGTTCATAGGAGACTTTGTCTCATAGATATAAGGACTAAGTTCTTATTTTAATAGAAGATGTTGCAATCTCTTCTATTTTTGTGAAAGACTTTGTCTTCGTTTTATAAATCTGCGATCTAAAGAGAACTAAGTTCTTCTCCCTTCCTTTTTATGATGAGATGTTACGATCTCTTTTTATGAAGGACCTCTGTCTTATAGATCTATGATCTAGAAAAAGAACTAGGCTCTTCTTCTTTTGATGAGATGCTTTTATCTCTCTGTTTTTATTTACCTTGAAGAAATTCTTTTTCCGAGAGCTTGATCTTCTCTTTGAAAATTTTCAAAGTTTGGGGGGGGGGGTTTCTCTGTGCAAGGCTTGAAGTCTTGGGTCCTTTATATAGTGGAGGCTGATTTGTTGAATCAGTTGAAAATATATTTTCTCTAATTGATTTGGGGATTTCCCCACCGTTGGATCTTTGATCCTAGGGCTTCTGTTTTACAGAAGACAATTTTCTTGTTTGTAACAAGATTGGGAAATATTTTTCCATACAGAACTTATTTTGTATCTTGGTGACTTTTTAATCACCATTGGATTTTTGATCCAACGGTGCTATAATTTTCAGAGGTAACTTGATAATTTTTAGTCATCTTTGTTGGATCTTTGATCCAAGGGTGAGGAACATTTAGTTCCAGCGCTAGCGCTCTCGTGCTTTACACGTGAGCGCTGTATCAGAGTCTTTGACTCCTGGTGCTAGCGCTCTCGTGTTTTGCACGTGAGCGTTGCATCAGAGTCTTTGACTCTGAGCGCTGGTGCTGCCAGGGCGTACGCGGCTAGTGTTAGTGCTCCCGTGCTTTGCACGTGAGCACTGTATCATAAGCTTTGACTTTTAGCGCTGGCGCTGCTAGTGTATTGCACGTGAGCGCTGCATCAGAGACTTTGACTTTTAGCGCTGGCGCATTTAGCGCGAGCGCTTTTATGAAGCTCTGCTTCATTTCAAATTTCAAAATTTGAACAGAGCTTTGTTCTGATTCAGGGAAACAATAGTCTTAGGAAAATACGGTTTTACTCAAAACTATCTTAAATTTATAAAAACCTTTTTCTACAAAATTATGTATTTTAAACAAATCTTTTCAAAGCGCTGCTACAACCCATTTGGGGAATCCGTTCGGAATGGTGCGGATTATCGCACATCTTCGGGCTTAGTAGTGCGAGATGCAGACCTCCGCAAGGAGCATACGGTCTCGAAATATTTAAAAATACAAATATCTTAAGAAAATGAGATTTCTAGAAAAATAATAAATTAAATTATTTTATAAATATATATATATATATATAAATATATATATATATATATATATATATGTATCAACAAAATATCTATTTTTGATATAGTATAAATATTTCAATTTTTCTAAATAAAAAAGAATCACTTTACATGAAAATACCATGTAATTCCGTACAAGTTCAATACTTTACAATTAAATACCATAAATTATGAAAATAGATTTTATTCACTAGAAATGTCATAATGATAAAATATACATCAATGAAAACTCTAAAGACGATAATAAAATACTTGAGGTGTATTTTGAAAATTATACATAATTATTTTTACATAAAACCCCCTCAAGTTATATTAAATTACAATAAGGACCCTAGTAAATATAGGTTTAAGCGGGACCAGTCTCTTGAGCCCCAGGGAGCCAGAGATATGGGTGCTTGCCTATTTAAGGTAGACAACTTAACAAACGGTGTTATCAATACGATAATCGTTTTTGAAAAAAACACAAATCCTGCCGTCCATGTGCAGCGGTTACCGATAGCACCAAAACATAATTCAGGATTCAATTTCTTTTCTAATTGTCTGACTCAGACCGAGTCTCAATATAATCAATCTGACTTGAATATGGTTCATGTATCAAACTACAATTCAACATGAATCCATGAATCCATATATTCAATCTGTTCAATCCATACAATCTATATAACTTGACTGAACCGAACCATGGATATATTCCATTTACATGATTATCCAGTACCTCCATTTCCATTTATACGATATCATGGTTTCGGCAAGTCTTCCATTTACAATACAAGTCCTCCATTTACATTTACAAAACAGTACAAACAACACATTTACAATTCAAACAATACAAACAATACAATCAAGACATCGCGGGGTTTATAAGGGATAGACTGGTACGAAAGGTGTTAGAAGTGGCACGAGACAGCAACCATAAGACACTTAACCTGAATTCAATTGCTGTTGTACCGTAGCATGAACGGTTCCTTGTGTTCCTGATACCTTAGTCTCCAGGGCAAGTGAGACTCCTCTCATATACATTATACACTGGCCTCTTCTGTACCAAGCTACAAACAACAGCGTTAATACTAAATAACAACATTATATTAAAAATATTCTCCTTTCTGTCTATTCTATTTCTCTCTTTCTTTGGGACTTACCAAGCGATTTGTTCGCTGACGACATTCTCTTTCTTCTTCTTGGAATGTCGTCAGGTGATTCGGACCTTCAAGAGATCGAGCCCAGCACCGAAGACTTGGACCAGTTTACTGAAGATCCCGAGCTGTAGTTACACTTGTACATTTCCTTTGCATTTCTGTTATGCCACTGTTTAGGCATTGCTTTCCATTCCATGTATTTACTTTTCAGATGTATTGTAAAAAGAATGATAATAAATAAAGTTGTTGTTCATTTACATTTGTCTCTTCTGTATATTTCTTTTATATTGCTTAGTTACGCTTAACGTATTTACTTCTGAGTAAATATGTCGCGTACTCTGCCCGTACACTGGGAAGCGGGGCGTGACAGGTTTTGTTGGTGGCCCATGCAGGTCTGAGCTGTATGGAACACTACCATGCAGTTCAGTTCTGTATGGACAACCTAAGCAATATAACACAAGAACCAGCAACTGAAAATATTCTTTACAATTTATACTTCTTGAATCTTATCATTTCATATATTTTGAATCTGTCCTAACCCAAAATTCCCTCACCTCTTTTACAACCTTAGCAAAACCTTCGCATTATTTCATTCCTTCACATAGTTTTCATACACTACCAATAGTCTTATCACCAAACTTTCCTCGAATCCGTTACACTTTCCTTTTACAAATTTCGAGGACGAAATTTTTTAAGGAGGGTAGAATGTAACAACCCTAAACTTTTTGTACAATTTTTTCAAAAATACAAATAGGGGTACTTTTGCCTGAGCACAAGTTATAAGTTTGTTTTGCTTTTGAACAGCAAGAAGGAGCTTGTAGCTCATTGGTAAGACCTTGCACTGCTGAACCAAAGCACCCGAGTTCAAATCCCATCAGCCACACATTATTTTTATTTTAAATTCTTTTAATCTTTTAGAAGCCCAAGAGTCTACATGTGCACAACACGTAAAACCAAGAGTCGCATATAAAACAAACGAGTCCAGGAGGTAGACCAAACGTCAAGAAACACGTGGCGTCGGGGGGGGGGGGGCGCGACTCGGCCTGACTCGGCCGGCGGATCGGCCGACGCCACCGGCCGACTCACCTCGGATCCGATTTGGTTCTTTTTGACTCTTGTGATTCTTTGCATTCCCCATAACCCTGTATAGTTTAATTTTCCTGCACATTACAGAGCCAATTAAAATCCCATTAATCCATTCTTTTTAATACAATTTTCAATACATCTTTTAATCTACCCTAACCCTAAAATTCTCCTATAAATACCCCCACTCTTTTCCACCTCCTCACTCCAAATCTCTGTCCAAAACTCTCAAGAAAATTCTAAGTTCAATAGTGTGCAAGTGGAGTTAGCAAAGGGCGAAGCTCTGATGAAGTTCCGGCGGTGATCCGAGGAGATTCCGGCGACGAAACGACGCACCGGAACCTCTTACTTCTTCCTTTTCCTCTTCTCTTAACTCTAATCCTGTAAGTCCCTATTTCTCTTCTCTTCTATATTCTAAACAATATTCAAAAGTAAAACCCGACGGAAGCGGAGTTAATCCGACTTCCGGTTCGGTTTTCTTTAAAAGTTCTAATTTTCTTAAATACAACAATACCAAACTTGCACATCATGACCATTAAAAATTAACAAAATATATTGAACAAGTTTCATAGCAAAAGAATTCATATTGTAATTTTTATCGCACTTTTACAGAAAAATACCATGTAGTTTAGTTTCGACATTAAATATTATAATTCCCTGCTATACCTTTAGATAGTTCACGAGGTAATGACCTACCTCTTCACAACACTCATATGTAAAATAGAAAGATGATATTGGGAAACATAGTCTTGGGAAAATACGGTTTTACACAAAACTATCTCAAACTTATAAAAACCTTTTTCTACAAGATTTTGTATTTTAAACAAATATTTGCAAAGCGCCGCTACAACCTATTTGAGGAACCCGTTCGGGATGGTAAGGATTATCGCACATCCTCGGGCTTAGTAGTGCGAGATGCAGACCTCCGCAAGGAGCATACGGTCTCGAAAGATTTAAAAATACAAATATCTTAAGAAAATGAGATTTCTAGAAAAATAATAAATTAAATTATTTTATAAATATATATATATATATATATATATATATGTATGTATGTATTATCAAAATATCTATTTTTAATATAGTATAAATATTCCAACTTTTCTAAATAAAAAAGAACCACTTTACATGAAAATACCATGTAATTCCATACAAGTTCAATACTTTACAATTAAATACCATATATTATGAAAAATAGGTTTTATTCACTAGAAATGTCACAATGATAAAATATATATCAATGAAAACTCTAAAGACGATAATAAAATACTTGAGGTGTATTTTGAAAATTATACAAAATTATTTTTACATAAAACCCCCTCAAGTTATACTAAATTACAATAAGGACCCTAGTAAACATAGGTTTAAGCGGGACCAGTCTCTTAAGACCCAGGGAGCCGAAGATATGGGTGCTTGCCTATTTAAGGTAGACAACTTAACAAACGGTGTTATCAATACGGTAATCATTTTTGAAAAAGACACAAATCCTGTCGTTCATGTGCAGCGGTTACCGATAGCACCAAAATATAATTCAGGATTCAATTTCTTTTCTAATTTTCTGACTCAGACCGAGTCTCAATATAATCAATCTGACTTGAATATGATTCAAGTATCAAACTACAATTCAACATGAATCCATGAATCTATATATTCAATCTGTTCAATCTATACAATCTATATAACTTGACTGAACCGAACCATTGATATATTCCATTTACATAATTATCCAGTACCTCCATTTCTATTTATACGATATCATGGTTTCGGCAAGTCTTCCATTTACAATACAAGTCTTCCATTTACATTTACAAAACAGTACAAACAACATATTTACAATTCAAACAATACAAACAATACAATCAAGACATCGCGGGGTTTATAAGGGGTAGACTGGTACGGAAGGTGTTAGAAGTGGCACGAGACAGCAACCATAAGACACCTAACCTGAATTCAATTGCTGTTGTACCGTGGCATGAACGGTTCCTTGTGTTCCTGATACCTTAGTCTCCGGGGCAAGTGAGATTCCTCTCATATACACTATACACTGGCCTCTTCTATACCAAGCTACAAACAACAACGTTAATACTAAATAACAACATTATGTTAAAAATATTCTCCTTTCTGTCTATTCTATTTTTGTCTTTCTTTGGGACTTACCGAGCGATTTGTTCGCTGACGACATTCTCTTTCTTCTTCTTGGAATGTTGTCAGGTGATTCAGACCTTCAAGAGATCGAGTCCGGCACCAAAGACTTGGACCAGTTTACTGAAGATCCCGAGCTGTAGTTACACTTGTACATTTCCTTTACATTTCTGTTATGCCACTGTTTAGGCATTGCTTTCCATTCCATGTATTTACTTTTCAGATGTATTGTAAAAAGAATGATAATAAATAAAGTTGATGTTCATTTACATTTGTCTCTTCTGTATATTTCTTTTATATTGCTTAGTTACGCTTAGCGTATTTACTTCTGAGTAAATACGTAGCGGTCTCGTCGCGTCCTCTGCCCGTACACTGGGAAGCGGGGCGTGACAAAATATCTTGTGTATTTTAAATAAATGTTTTCCCCAAAAAGTTTCTATTTAAAATTTTACATTCCTATATTTTTTCTAATATTGATTGCTAATTTTATATTCCTAACCTAAAATCTAAACCAATCTATTTCCTAATCCCAAGCCCAGCCCACACTCTACCCCATCCCGGACCCGAACCCGACCCGACCCAAACTCCCCCACTCCCTTCTTCTTCTTCTCGTTCTCTTTTCTTTCCCGCTCTTTTTCCCTCCTCCTCGCAACGAGCCCTCACTCCCGCGAAACCCGCTCAGCAACGGCCACGACAACGAAGTCCACTCCCTCAACTACCCCCGAGATCCCCTCCCCACTTCCTCTATCTCCCTCGCAACTTCCCCTCTTCTCACGCTCGCCCATGACCCAGCCATTGTCGACGCCGCTCCGCTCGCCAACAACTACCCCCGAGATCCCCGCCATCGCCCCGCGATCCCCTCACCTGCCTCACCCCCTCTCTTCATCCTACTCTATGTCTCTCTCTCTCTCTCTCTCTCTATTTCCCTCTCCATCACTCTCGTTCACACTCCCTCAAAACCTACCGTCGGCCCCGACCCCCATAGCCGGCAGCCTCATCTCCAACACTTCATCGCCGGTATCCTCATGAACCCGAGCTCTTCCCTCCAAGGACACCACCAACCATAACCGGCACTCGCTTCTCCGCCAGCCAACCTTCCTCCTCTCGCAAGCTCCACTGCATCGACGACCACCTTGCAACCGCCGCCGGCACCCACGCATCGACGATGAACACCCACCAGAGCCCGACGAGCACCACCATCCTCTCCAATAGCCTCCATCGCTATCGTTCTACACCAACCGCACGAGCCTCGGCAACCTCTCTCTCCTCCATCCAACTACAACCTCGACCATCACCTCACCGGAGCCGACCACCACCGTGCTACCACCCTCCCTGCACCTCACCAACCTCCACCCGCAGAGCCCTCTTCACCACCACATAAGCACCGACATCCACCATCACCCAACCCTTCACCTGCACTCTATTGAACTCATCGTCAGTCGACTTCTCCTCTGGACCCACCGCCGAGGAGCCTCTGCATCGTCGCCGTTGCCATCATCATCGCAGTCGTCTCCTTCGTCCCAGTCATTGATTTCAAGCCAAGCTTAGCAGTGAGTATCCGAGTCCAAGCTCGTACCCCAGCCGAGCCCAAGTTCCAAGCCATATCGAGGCCCGACATTTCGTCGAACACGTGCATTTATCGCGATCCCCGCTGTTTCGGCTGCCGCCATCAAAATCTAAATTGTGGTCCCAGTCTCTGTAGCTGTTGCGGTCGTCAACGCAATCGCCGTCGTAATATCGCACACGTTCGTCGCAACCCCTATCATTCTCGAGCCTCGCGTCATGCCGTGTCGGTTCTATGACGTTTATCGTTGCCTCGTGTGTCGAGATGAATAATCTGCACGTTCTTCGCTTTTATATCAGCGACCAAGGCAAGTGAACCCATTCACTTGTTTTCATGCTATAGTTAGTGTTCCCGCCAAAATTTTCGACCAAGAGCCATTTGTTCCCTTATAAAAAGGGGGAGAGAAAAGAAAAGAAAGAGAGAAAAAGCGATGGGAAAATTTCCCACTAATAGAGCATCACGTGCCCACATGTGAGCGCCTATGAACAAAGATTATAGACGCTGCGCTTAAACAATTGACAAGATGAAACTGAGCCTCACGTGCAAGCACGTGAGCATCTATATACAAAATATATAGGCGCCATATTAAAATAAATAGCAAACCAGAGAAGATCACGTGTTAGCACGTGATGCCCTATTAGGCTGTTGCGTATAAACAAACAAGTTTAACTTAGTGGGGGTCACGTGCTACACGTGAGTGGTCCTAAACACCTTCCAAGCTGATAGAATTAAATTCTAAATAAAGGGATCAAATCCCTATTTGGAAAATATTTCCTTAAATCTTTCTAAACAAGAAAAATTACTCTCTGTAGAACAGAATACCGTTGGATTAAAAAATCCTATGGTGATTAAAAATCACTTATCTACAGAAAAAATTCTATATGGGAAAATATTTCCCTAATCTTTTTAAAAACAAGAAAAATATCTTTTGTAAAATAGAAGTTCTCGGATCAAAGATCCAACGGTGGATAAAATCCCTAAATTAATTAAGATATCTCAATAAGAGATTTCTTTAACTAAATCAACAAACTTGCTTCTACTATATAAATGACCCAAGACTTCAAGTCTTACAGAGGAGAGACCCTCCCCATAAGCTTTGAGATAGAAAAAAAGAAAAGAGAACAGAGAATTCAATTCTCTAGAGGAAGAAAATCCCCTTCTGAAACAAAAATCTTAGGCAAGAAGAAAGTACAGAGATTATTTTCTCTCCAAGGGTTTAACCCTTCAAAAAGGAACTTAGTTCTTCTTCTGGTTGAGGTCTGCAGAATCAGATCTCCCCACAAGTTGAGAATTTAATTCTCATCGGGGAGTTTCTATTATGTAGACTCAAAACTTAAGGGAAAGAACTAAGTTCGAAGAATTTAATTCTTCCAAAAGTATATAGGAATTTAATTCCTATGATAAAACTAGGGTTTAACCCTGCAAAAGAATTTAATTCTTATAAAATAAGGGACCTAAAATTCTCAAAACTCAGATTAAAATCTCTGTGCATGTAAAAGAAAAGACTGGGAATTCATTAGTGTTCGACGTTATAACAAAGGCTCACGTGTTCTCACGTGAGCGCCTCTGAGGAACAAAAAGGAAGGACTGAGATCAAATCACATGCTCCCACGTGACCCCCAAATAGTTGCTTGACACTTATATGGAAAAGGGGAAAATTCCAAAGACAACGCTCACATTTTGAGCACCTCACGTATTCGCACGTGAGCATCATATGAGCTAAAGTGCTTAGCACTTATAAAAGGAAGAGGGAATAAATCCAAAGAGATAGTGCCCAACTCTGGGGCGCCTCACGTGTCCACACGTGATGGCCATAAGACTTAAGTATTTAACACTTGTATATATAGACGGGGATTCGAACCCAAGGGCACAGTGCCAACTTTCAAGTGCCTCACGTGCCACACATGAGCGCCCTAAATTTCAGTGTTTAACACTGCTGTAGAGACTCGCGTGAGTGCACGTGAGCACCGAGCATATATTAGTGTTTAATACTATAAAAAACCAACTCCAGCCCCAAATTGGCTAAGTCCTCCTGAGATTAAAATATTTTGGATCTCCAAATAGACAGAGTCTCTATGCCTATGACTACCCAAACTAATTGACCAGAACGATATCCATTACACATCTCCTAAGTTAATCCTAACCGAAAATGACTAA
This sequence comes from Agapanthus africanus, assembly GCA_030015575.1. Lineage (NCBI taxonomy): Eukaryota > Viridiplantae > Streptophyta > Magnoliopsida > Asparagales > Amaryllidaceae > Agapanthus > Agapanthus africanus. The sequence goes on along the minus strand of JASDDO010000010.1, from coordinate 534,805,051 downwards.
TGATTCTTAGATGGTCCACCATGATCTCTCCCCTCAATTTGGAATTTGGTTCAAGGGTATATCTCTCCATACCTCCGATACATGTCGTTGTAATTCTTCAACGTCTTCAGAGAGGTGGAGGTCCCGACAACCAACAACTCTTGGTGCACCCCCAAACCGATGAGCACATCCCAACGGACCGCAACATCCTTAAACTAGTTATGGACCGAAACGTTCTTAAACTAACAACAGACCGCAACGTCCTTAAACTAGTTATGGACCGAAAACGTCCTTAAACTAAAACAATAGAGTCCAAGTGCTCTTTTGTTGGATCTGAATGATCCTAAATTTTGTTGAGTAGATCTTAGTAAAAAATTGGACTAACGTATCCTCAACAACCATTTAAGTTGATCTTAATCTCGATCGAGATTAACGATCCTTAAACCAACCCAAACCCAAATCTAAGAATATACGGATTTGGACTAATCCACGCCCTACCGGCGGCAACATAAATTAGTCTCCGTATACAATCTACGGGCAACCAAAAATAAAACAAACACACACGGCATGAAGTGAACTTCTGGAACAGGAGAAAGTGGTTATCGGGATGCGATAACATAATTAACTGCAGGGGCTTGCGCCTGCAGGGAAGAGCGTCCCCACAATAAAAAAAAACCCTCACAATCGAGGGGGAATCTGACGAAGTTTGCTACAACGGCTGCATTCGTCCAAACCTCCGATATACGGTGCCATAAATCAAATTGGTATCTTCGGAGAGGTGGACGGATAAATCCAAATAGCATCTACCTCCAAATTCAGACAAGACGACCTACGCGGTTTCGTCTCCGTTTTCGGCGGTAAACAGTTAGGACATTTCGTGTATAAATACAACACTTTTGGTATTAACCGAACTAAAATTGAAACCCTAGTGTAAATCGCCCATTAATGTTTGCGGAACACATAACCAATGAATTTTTATACATGATGAAGAACAACATATTGAAAATTGATACCGATCGGATAATGTTTGACCATGGATTCGATACCCCTAAGTCGAGTATCGAAACAGACTAATGCGGCTCTCTTTAGGTCAATCCTCGTCTTTACGCCTTGGTGGCGGTACCACTGATACTTATGTTTGTTTAGTGATAGATAACGATACATTAAAAGTTTCGTAGTAAGGAACGCAATTTCACACCTAAAGTGATGCCCCTAATGTCTATACCAAAACTCGCGTTTTACCGAATACTTGACACTGTTAAATTCATAATTAATTCCAGAAAAATCCAATCGTAGCGTGCCTGGGTTCGTTGCGAAGGGTACTTCATAATATTTAACACGACGTGTATATTTACTTTTATATATATCCTCTGAACATCGAAAACAAAGAACTTACCTGACTTTGGACTGCAGTCCAGAGCAGGAACTTACTCCTCGACATGAATTTATACCTATGAAACCTTGGTTTTTAATCATGACAGTGTGTGGAGACAATTACCTCTGCGTATACAATTGTTTTATCTTTCCAATGGTACTAGTTTCACTAAATTCCAGTATCATTTGGTATTTAAATCATATTTTAAACGGATGACATGTACGACAGATTTTTGTCATTTCAGTTTGCACCCTTCATCAGTAATCTGATCATAACTCCTGACCCAAGATGACTACTGTTGATCCGTCTCCTGATATGTAAAGTTAACTCATAGACCTACAATTAGTTGAACAGTAGCGTCACCTAATTATTCTCCCAATAGGGAGTAAAATGTATTACGAAATGGACTTCCAGTTCTGAAACTGGATTTCCAGCAGTGAACACTTAAAATGAAATGACCATAACTCACAAACCTGAAACCCGATTGACTCAAAACTAATTTTTTTTGTAGAAATAATTTAATACGATGTTTACGCTTTATATATTTTTTCGCCAAATTATGCACGTGTGATTTTATATGATTTTTCTAACCCAATCGACACCGGTTGCTCATATGTATTCAGTAGTGCATTTACTGTATCCCCATCATGTTGCATGACTGTTATACCCTTATAAATAGTGTCCATTTATATCGATATCCTAGTGACCATGTTATATTACCAAGTTCTAAATATTAGTGATTGGATCGTGGCAAGTACGTTAGTGTAAAAGCGTGATGGAATAATGGATGTGATACGTACTTGTATACAATCAGCGGAACCAATTAGTTATTGCATTGTCGATACCTATGGGACATATATAAGTGTAACTATAACTGGTATGGGACGGGTATGGGAGCACTTATATTAGTGTCATAGGTAAGATATCGAGCACTGTCCATTTATCTTGGATACCAGTCGAGACATGCTTGATGGAGACCCTGTCTCCAATTCTCGCGTAGACTTGTCATGGAGCGATTAGTATTTAGATTCATGGTCGGAGTTTGATGTAGACCGCGGGGTGTGGGGTAGTTTGAGTATGAGTTCGATCAACGGAATCTCAGGAGTCCTACTGCCGGCATATGTAGCGATTTCGAGAGTCGTATGGATGGTGTTTCTGATTATTAGCGAGCGTAATTTGGGCCCATGTTCCCTTGTCCCTAGGGCCTATCCTTGGGTTGGGGATACTTCTGCGGTGGTTGACGCTCACACTTGGACCGACGATAGATTTAGTGATTTGTCCATTGAGACTTAGAAACTGATAGCTTTAGCGACATGGACTTTACATTGATTACTGATTTGATACACTTGCTTATCGTTACATGTACCGGTTATTCCATGCTCGCGTCATTGCTCTATACTTACTGCTTTATGTTTATCATCATTGCACATATTACATATTCATATATAGTGCTATTGTGTCGCTCTAACGACCTGAGTATGCATGTTCAGAGTGAGAAGTGGATTTAGCTCGGACCAGGACCGGCCTTACCTTGAGGATATTGCGGACATCTAGATCAGCTACGCCGGCGCTATCTTTCCCTTCATTTCTATCTGGTTAGTTTTATATCTGTTTTAATAGAATTAGTGACTGCATTTCTCGTTACCTATGCTATGATTACTGATTACCACGTAGTGCTAGAAGCCGAAGTGTGACTACGGCAGGATATTTTCTCGACCGTAAGAGCATTGCTGGCCTTGTCGCCTCTCGTATTCCATATTTTAGGAAGCGGGGCATGACACATATACCCTCAAGCTCATGAGTTTACTATTTTACCCTTTCACCGTTCAAAGGCAAAGTAGCCCAAATAATTTTTTCAAAAAGAACCTCAATAATTGACATATTTATGGAGAAATAGTTTTAAAAAGGTAATACATAACCCATGCTTAACATACACACGTGCATCGCATGTGCAAAATATAAATTATAATTTTAGCTCGTCTGTCTTGTTTCTAAGTTAGGCTTCAACTTGAGGAATCAATTCTCAAATAACAATCAAGGGTCAATTAGCTTCATTTGGGAATGGAAATAATAAATTTTTCTTCGTGGCTACGTGTAAAAAACGATACTCCAATCACATTAACTCTATCCAACTTGAGGATGTTTCATTCACTTCCAATCTTTCTACCATTACTTGTAAAGCTGTGCATTTTTATCAAGAACTTCTCAACTCATCTCACCGGTATTCATATTCTTTTGTTGATAATGAGCCGAAATTTGAGGAAGCACACATTCATGATATTTCCAAACCCATCACATATGATATGATTGAAAAGATGGTTTTCAATGCTAATACTACAAAGTCTTCAGAACCGGATAGATTCAACAATCTTTTCTTTCAAAAATCGTGGCATATCGTTGGAAAATTGGTAACGAAAGCAATTCTTTATTTTTTTTAATACAGCTAATTTACCGAAATATGCCAACTCTACTTTGATTTCACTTATTCCAAAAACAAAAAATCCGATTTCATTCTCCGAATTTAGGCCTATCTCTCTTTGTAATTGTATTTATAGATATGTTACCAAAATTCTTGCATTGAGACTCAAGTCTATTATGCCACATCTCATTCTCTCTACTCAAAGTGCTTTTACTAACGGTCTAAGTATTGAAGATAATATTTGATGACACTCGATATTGGCAACCTCTAAGATCAGGACACGTGGCAGATGATGTGTCCCAAGACTCAGAAGAAAGGGCCCACAGGGGCCGACCAGGTCCCCTGTGCCCGGCCTGCCAGCACAAACTGGCCCACCTCGGAGCCCTCTGCGAATATTGCCTCCTCGGCCACTCAGCTCGCCCGAGCTGCCACCAGACCAAGACTCCTCGGCCTCCTCGCTCGTCCTCGAGCCCCCGGCCAGGGCCGCCTTCCTCAGTCCTCTGACCAACTCCACCATTCACAGGCGTAACCGCCATTCCGCGAATCTAGCCATGCGCGGATTCCCCGCCGGCAGCGTCCCACGTTCCACGCCATCACGATCCCCATCAATAGGCGATCCGCTCTTTGCGCGAGCGTGACGTCGGGAGCGTAACTGCCGGCGAGATTCTCGCGCCTGCCACTGCATGCCACCACCGCTATATAAACCCCCATCACAGAGGAGTGAAATAAGCCATTCTTTTACACTTTACGCCGTTACTCTGCTCGAATCCCATCACTAACTTGAGCATCGGAGGGTCCTCGGTGGTACCAAACCACCCCGGGACTTCTTTCCAGGTACTCAGCGACAGCCTCCTCACCCGCCTTCTCCTCTCAAAACCCATTGAGACCCACACGCAAAGAAGGATAACCAGTCGAGTTCACCTCGGGATCAACGGAAGACAACATCTGACGGAGGCCCTAAAAAGGAGCCCCATCAGCTGGCGCCGTCTGTGGGAAACCGATAACTCCACAAAATACAAAGTTGGCCTTCTGATCCCCGCCCGCATGGCAGCCGACTCCCCTAACGATCCGAACGCCCACTACCGCCTCCCTCGCAGCGGGGACGCAGGCGGACCCTCCCTTGAGGCCGCTGGTCTCCCTGCGGGCTGCCACCCCACAGGCTCCGACAGCCGCCCGACCAAAAGAGCTAGGGGCCGGGAGCCCATCACCTTTGGCGACGAGGATCTCCACGGTATATCTGTGCCCCATAGCGACCCACTGGTGATCATGGCACGGATTCACCGATACGTGGTCCACCGAATACTCATCGATTCAGGCAGCTCGGCGGACATCCTCTTCCATGACTGCTTTCTGCGAATGGGGTTGGCCCCAGCGGACTTGAGGCCGACCTTCTACGTCCTCTCGGGATTCACCAACCACTCCGTCCCGGCACAAGGGATGGTCACCCTTCAGTTCACGATCGGCGAGCCCGGCCACACGCGCACGCTACCGGTGGACTTCATTGTGGCCAGGGTCCCCTCGGCCTACAACGTCCTCCTCGGCCGGCCGACTCTGAACTCCCTCCAGGCCCAGATCTCGACATACCACCTGACGATAAAATTCCCCCTCAGCCGAGGTAGGGTGGGCCGGGCCTACGGAAGCCAACGGGTCGCGGAAGTAGGTCTGGCAGAGGCGGCTTCCCCCGAGCAGCACGCCGATAGCGCCGATTCATGCGGCGACATGGGGGGTCCCTGGACACCCGGGACGAGCGGAAGGAAGTCCGTGGGGCACCGGTCGAGCTACTGACCGAGGTGCCCTTAGCAGAAGGAGACCCAGGGAAGACCGTCCAGGTCGGGTCACTCTCGACGGGAACCCAGCGGGATGACCTGACCAAGTTCCTCCGGAGCAATTCAGACGTCTTCGCCTGGGCCCCAGCCGACATGCCTGGGATCGACCCCAAAATCATCTCCCACAAACTCGGGGTTGATACTACGGCCCGACCCGTCAGGCAGAAGAAGAGAAGCTTCGCCCTGGTCAAACAAAAGGCCATCGAAGAAGAAGTTGACCGACTCCTCACCGCCAACTTCATCAGGAACAAGGACAACTTCCCGCTCCTCCGTATAGACCAGCACGTTGACAGCTCGGCCGGGCACGAGCTCTTGAGCTTCATGGACGCTTTCTCCGGCTACAACCAAATCCGCATGAACCCTGACGACGAAGACATGACCGCATTCACGACGGACCGGGGGGTGTACTATTACAGGGTGATGCCGTTCGGACTCAAGAATGCCGGGGCCACATACCAGAGGCTGGTCAACCGCATGTTCAAGCCGCTGATCGGTAGAAACATGGAGGTCTACGTCGACGACATGCTCGTCAAGTCCGTCTCGTCGGCCGACCATGTCAAGGACCTGGGCGAGGCGTTCAAGGTGCTCCGCAAGTTCAACATGAAGCTGAACCCCGCCAAGTGCGCGTTCAGGGTTACCGGAGGGAAATTCCTCGGGTTCATGGTCACTCACCGCGGGATTGAAGCTAACCCGGAGAAGATCGACGCCATCTTGAACATGACCGCACCCAGGACCAACGTCGAAATCATGCGGCTCACGGGGCGGGTCGCCGCTCTGAGCCGTTTTATGTCCAGGTCGGGGGAGAAGTGCCTCCCGTTCTTTAAGGCGCTGAGGAAGATCCCAAGGTTCGAGTGGTCGGAAAATTGCCAAGCCGCCTTTGACAAACTGAAGAGGCACCTCGCAACGCCGCCCCAACTAACCCGGCCCGTGGAAGGGGACGAGCTGTCGCTGTACCTGGCGGTATCCGACTAAGCAGCAGGGTCGGTACTCGTCCGAGAGGCCGAGGGGGTGCAGAGGCCAGTGTACTATGTGAGTCATGTATTCAAAGACGCGGAGACGAGATACCCCGCCATAGAGAAGATCGTCCTGGCCCTCGTGGTAACCTCGCGGAAGCTGCGACACTACTTCCAAGCACACACCATCATCGTCCTTACTGAGCGCCCCTTGGGGGCTATCCTGGCATCGCCAGAATCCTCTGGCCGCCTAGAGAAATGGAGATGGGAGCTGTCTCAATTCGACATAAGGTATCGCCTGAGGCAAGCCATCAAGGCACAGGCCCTGGCCGATTTCGTCATCGAATGCACCATTCCTAGCAGGAAGCAGGATCCCGCGCCGCCCCTCGCTACCCGGCATACCGACCAGGAAGGCCCCAGCTCAGCCCCGGAGTGGGTCATCTACGTTGACGGGTCATCCACCGAGGAAGGCTGTGGAGCCGGCCTCATTATCCGGGGCCCGAACGAAGCCGAGATGGAGTATTCCCTACGGCTCGGTTTCAAAGTATCGAACAACGCCGCGGAGTACGAAGCCCTCCTAGCCGGACTGCGCATGGCCGTCGGGCTGGGGCTGAAGGTCATCCGGGTCCGCAGCGACTCGGCCCTGGTCGTCGGCCAAGTAACAGGCCGCTTCGAGGCTCAGGAGGCCCTAATGTTGAAATACCCAGAAGAGGTGAGGAAGCTCCGAAAAAACTTCGACGAAGTCCATGTAATACCCGGTTTTCTTTTATACGCCAATGTCCGTATTTATATAAATTATCACTTAGAAGTTTGTTAGTTTATATTTAAAACTATTTTAGTTAGTTTAAAAATCTTATTATCTATCCATTTTTACATTTTTCCCAGAATCTTTTATTTGCTAATTCCAGACTGGCCCCTCTCCCCTAAATTTCCCTATCCTTATTTATTTCCAAACCCAAGCCCATTCTCATCATTTTCCTTACTTTCCTTCAGCCCATTTTTCTTCGTAAATAAATTTACCCCTTTTTCCAGCGAACCCAGCCCGAGCCCAACACTCATTTTTCCCCAAGAATTCTAAACATTAAATCCTTTTTCCCCGAGCCCGGCACCATTTTCTCAGCCCACTTTTTTTATTTAAACCCCATTTCTAAATCCCTAACCCTAAATTTATCTAAAACTTTTTCCCCATATATTTTAGCCAGCCACTTTCTTTACTTACTTCCCCATTTATCTTCTCTAATCCCTCAGCCCAAACATTAAAACCAAAGTAAAGAAACCATTTCCTTTTTATTATAACCCTCAGCCCAAACATTTAGAAATGGAATTTCTTTTATATTTACTTGCAAGCCCAACCAAGCCCAGGCCCCCTCATCATATTTATTTTGTGTTTTCTTTTAAAGAAATTCTCAGGCCCGGCCCTCCTTCTCTCTAATTCTTTCTATTTAAAATCTGTCTGGCCCACTTCCCAGCCCGCTCCCGCGTCCCCTCTCCAAGCCCAGCAGCCCGCTCCCACGCTTCACCCCCGACCCGACCCGCCTTCTCCTTTCTTCCCCATAACGGCTCTCTTTCCCGCCTCCTCCGCTCACGCCCGCGTTCCTCGCCACCACCAACGCCCGCGCTCGCATCCGTTACACCCACGACGCGCGATCCCGTCTCCATATCTCTCCTCTCGTATTCACCCACGCACCCTTCTTCTCATCTTGTTTTCTCTCTCCCTCGTCCTCCTTCTTCCTCCCTCTCTCGAACCCACTAACCGCCCACAGCACTCCGCTCCCCTCACTGGAGCTTCGACCTCCACCGTCATCTCCTCCCATCACCTCCCCATCTCTCCAACTCTCATCACTCCTCCTTTCTCCTTCATCCTCCACGAGACCCCTGCACGCACCTTCGACCTCTCCCTCGTCGTCAGCTACCTCACCCCAGTCGACTCCCCCGCATCGTCATCATCATCGTCGACGTCGTCGTCGTCATCACTCTCTCTCTCTTCTCCCTCTCTCACTCTCTCCCTCCTCTGTTTTCTTCTCTCTAACCCTCTCTCTCACTGCTTCTCTTTTCTCACTCCCTCTCTCTCTCTACGTTTCTCATCTCTCTCTACCCCTCTGTCCCTCTCTCTCTCACTCTCTGCCCTCTCTCTCTCTCTCTCTCTCTCTAAAGCTCTACCCCCAAGCCGATGTCACCCCTACACATCGTCGGAACTCCTAGTTGTTGCCACCTGGATCGCCGCAGTTGAAATACCGAGCCCCAGCTCCTCTCCGCCTACCCGTCGCAGTCGAGCTTGAGTCCAGTCGTCGTTAGCCGAAGCCGTGAAACCAAACCACGTCGTTCGTCGCGCTCTCGTGACGTTCCCACTGCCGTGCATCGCCTACACGCCTCCAGGCAAGTTCATTACTTGCTTACATGCTACTTTACCTAAGTTACAATCGAAACGATATGGTTGCCAAAGGACTCAATGAAAGTATATTGTTCGATAGAAGTGAGTGGAGACAGAGGATTCATGTGCTGGACCCGGCGTGATTCTCATGTTGGTTCATGTAGCCTACCCCATATGCTTGGGATAAAAGGCTCAGTTGTTGTTGTTGATGTGCCATAACCTGCTCGACGCGTGTTTCCAAAGAAAATACCTTTCTAAATTGACGGAATTAGATTACTTACCTTGGCCCTTGCTGCGATGAACACCGTGTGCAGGTTTCGCTGGAAGATATGGCCGTTAACGACTAAAACAACTACCCCAAGTTTAACCGTAAAACTGGAATTTTCTTGCACCTGAAAACCGTTAAATTCACTATAAATCATATACAGACTAGAATGGTACGTTTGAGGGCTCAAATAGAAGCCGACTCGATGAACTTTAACCCTATACTGGTTTCCTGATATTCCTGTACTTAAATTGTGATGATATTCGTATCGGAGTGCGACTCTGGACTGCAGTCCAGAGCGACTCCAGTTATTAGTTGCTGTTCCGTATTGGATACCATAAGATCTCCTTAGCTCGTAGATTGCGTAACTCCACTGTTTATTATAATTAAATTTGTTAGCTATACAACACAATTGATTTCATTCTGTTTCGTCACCGTTTGATATTTAATCTGTAATTTAGAAGATCGGGATGCATAACAGTCCCAACAGAATCAGAATTGACATATTAATAGTAAACAGTGTATATCTCCTGACGTACAGATGAGATCGAAGATCCGTCTGTTGCGTTGAAAACCTTACTGAAAACCCTAGAATTCATCCCACTATAGAGTCGCTAAAATCTGATCCCAATTGGGATTAAACTGCGTTGCGAAACGGACTTCTGATTCTGAAACCGGACTTCCAGCCGCGAGCGCTTAAAATGAAACGGTTATAACTAACGATCCTGGAACCTGTTTGGCTTGAAACTAAATTAGATGAATAGATAACTGAACATACTGATTATTACCTGTTTATCGTTTCGCTAAATTATACACGTACTTTTCATGATAAATTGTGCAAGTGATAGAATACTGTTTTTATGACATCTTGATCGTGCTTCATATACTGTTTACGTATCATATCATACTCATATCATTGCAGTGATTACCTAGTGATATCGTGCATCTACCCAGTGTTAGATTCTAGCGATGATTGTGGCAAGTACGTCAGTGTTCGTGTATCCGTGAATAAGTGAAAGTGATACGTACTTGTACACAATCAGTGACCCTATTATTCTATTGCATTGTCGACGTCTGTGTGATGCGTGTACGTGTGACTATAAGTGGTATGAGACACTTATGGAAGCGCTTGCACGGGTGTCACAGATAAGGCATCCGACATTGCTATTTATCTTAGATATTAGTCGGGACGTGCTTGATGGAGGTCCTGCCTCCAGTTCTCGCGCAGACTTGTCACGGATCGATTAGTATTTAGGGTTATGGTTAGCGTTTGATGTAGACCACGGGGTGTGGGGTAGTTTAAGTGTGAGTTCAACATGATCTCGGGAGTCCCATGCCGGCTTATATATTTAGGGAGATATATGGAGATTTACAGGGTACGTGATATACACCGTGATATACATGTTATATGCTGGGCCCGTGGTCCCTTGCCCTTGGGTTCTACCCTTGGGTGGAGGACACTCGCGAGTGGTTGACTCTCACACTTGGACTGACGATAGGCTTAGTGATCTGTGCAGTGAGACTTAGAGACTGATAGGGATACTGGCATTTATATTACTTTTATACTGTGTTGGCATACGTGACATATCGTTATACTGCTTTACTGTTCCGCTGCATTGATTACTGCACATTCATATCCATGCTGTCACTGATTTACTGTTATTTATATCTATTACTACTGTTAGAACTGTCACTTGATTTTATATATATTATATTGCTATTGCGTCGCTCTGACAACCTGAGTATGCATGCTCTGACAACCTGAGTATGAGGAGAAGATTTAGCCTGGACCCGAACTAGACGTGCATCACAGACTTCTTGATTTGTCATTCCGAGTTACTTTCATTTGTTCCACTTCAAGTCAGTTTATATTATTGTATCTTTCAGTTACTGCATTTCTCATTACCTGCGCATCATTTATTGTTTACCATGATAAACTAGAAGCCGAAGTGTGACTATGGCAGGACATTTCCTTGACCGTAGGAGCATGGCTGGCCTTGTCCACCCCTCGTATTCCGTATTTTTGGAAGCGGGGCGTGACATGGTTTAGTTGGTATCAGAGCCCAGGTTTTGCATCGATCGGGATTGCAGTTTTCCGTGTATAGTTTGGCAATCTAAGACATCCCTCGGTCTAGGTTGTAAACTTGTCATTCTTGATCCATATTCACATCGTGTGTTCAGCTATCCATTCGCTATGGTTTCGGGTGACTTGACAAGGTTACGTGGTTGCAATTGCACTACCGTACTCTATTCAAGTGACTTAAAGTCATACAGTTGATTCCCCACTTGTAATAAATTCATCACCTCTGATATTCTTGAATCTTTGTCCTATCCATATTATATTTTGATTCATCTAGCTTGTGACTTGTATCATCATCAAAATCATTGTTCAGGATCATGTCTTCCAACGACTCTTCATCTATATCCGCTTCCCAGAATCAGACCGTCGAGATTCTGAGTGTACTGCAAGGTTTGAAGGAAGCCCAGGAGCGAACAAACGACTTGTTGGCTGAAGGACTGAGAAGACAGATAAATCAGGCACCAGCGGGAGTCTCAAATCATAAAGGGATCCCCGTTATACGAGGAAAAGAGAAGATGATGAAGCGCCAATTTGTTTCCCTGCGACAGAAGAAGCAGAAGACCCCATGTTGTGGGTACTATAAGAGGTCAGGACATCTTCAGAGGGATTGTCGCCGTGTCCAAGGGAAATGTCTGATTTGTGGATCCAGCGAACATCTCATCAACGGTTGCCCAGAAAGGAAAGAACTACAAGGAGGAAACTTGTCCACACTCCCCACTTCTGCCAAGTGAGGATTATCGCGTAGTTCGAACTTCGACGATAAAGCAGACCCAACACAGGATTCAACTCGCGTAACGATGATGCATCGTTCTGGCAATCAAAGAAGAATTTTATGCTTTCCAATTTCAGTATTATGTTGTCATACTCTTATAAACATTTCTTCCCGTTTGAACCTTTGTATCCGTCGAACCTTTAGTTGAATGAAATAAAATTTGTATCGTAATATATGCATCATTCCCTTGTCATTTCTCTTGTTCATACTATTCATTAGCACAATATTTTAATCTTGATTCTTTTAAAATTCCTGCCACCGCATATCTTTCTATACTTCGTACACTGGACTGTTCCCCTCCGAACGGCGCACAAGACATGGGTTGTCTTGCCTGAGATTCGGGGCAGATGCTATTTGGTTTTATCCGTCTACCTCTCCGAAGATGCCAAGTTGATTTATGGCACCGTGTATCGGAGGTTTAAACGGATGCGGCCGATGTAGCAGACTTCGTCAGATTCCCCCTCGCTTGAAGGGTTTTTGATTGTGGGGACGCTCTTCCCTGCAGGCGCAAGCCCCTGCAGTTAATTACGGTACCGCATTGCGGTAACAACTTTCTCCTTCTCCAGATGGTCACTTCGTGTCGTGGGTGTTTGTTTTCTTTGTGGTTGCCCGTGGATTGTATACGGAGACCAATTTATGTCGTCGCCCGTAGGACGTGGATTAGTCCAAATCCGTGTTTTCTTAGATTTGGGTTTGGGGTTTTGGTTTGAGGATACGTTAGCCATATTTGAGGCTAAGATCAACTCAAACGTTTGTTAAGGATACGTTAGTCCAGTTTGAGACTAAGATCAACTTAACGGGATCGTTTAGATCCGACAAAAGAGCTATTGGCTCTAATGTTCCAGTTTAGGGACATAGTGGTCCATCAAATTTATGGCCATCAGGACCCATCACCTCTCTAACGACGTTGAAGGATTACAATGACAGATGTCAGAGGGGTTCAGAGATGTACCCTTGAACCAAAGTAGATTGGGGGGATCTAGAGTCCAATTTAGGACTAAAGTCTGTTTGAAAGTTTAAGGATACGTTAGCCATTTTTGAGGCTAAGATCAACTTAAACGGTTGTTAAGGATACGTTAGTCCAGTTTGGGACTAAGATCGACTTAACGGGATCGTTTAGATCCGATAAAAGATCATTTGGGCTCTATTGTGCCAGTTTAGGGACGTGGTGGTCCGATATTAGTTTAGGGACGTTTCGGTCCGATATTAGTTTTAGGGACGTTTCGGTCCGATATTAGTTTATGGACGTTTCGGTCCATTATTAGTTTAGGGACGTTTCGGTCCGATGTTAGTTTAGGGACGTTTCGGTCCGATATTAGTTTATGGACGTTTCGGTCCGATGTTAGTTTAGGGACGTTTCGGTCCGATATTAGTTTATGGACGTTTCGGTCCATTATTAGTTTAGGGACGTTTCGGTCCGATGTTAGTTTAGGGACGTTTCGGTCCAATATTAGTTTATGGACGTTTCGGTCCAATGTTAGTTTAGGAACGTTTCGGTCCGATATTGGGTGTGTGGCCGTTGGGACCCGTCGCCTCTTTGACGTCGTTGAGGAATTACAACGATGGATGTCAAAGGAGTTCGGAGATGTACCCTCGAACCGGATGTAGATTGATTTAGGAGAGCCATTTTGCTCAGCCAATTTAATTTAAGGACTTATGGCCACGATTGGGCTAAGTCCAGTAAAAAAATGTCCAACATTGCTTTTGCATTTCCTTTTATTTTTATTTGGGTTTTGCCCAGAAAAGATGCAGGGCATCAATTTGTTTTGAGCTCTGTTCTTTATGAATGATGCAGAGCATCAATTTTGTTTGGGCTCAGCCCTTTTATTGTTTTGCAATTTATTTTGGCCTGCTAGGCCTTTTTGATTTGGGCCTGGCCCTTCAAGTAATGCATTGCATTTGTGCAAAGCACCAAGAATTTTTTAGATTCAAGGGAAGGAGTGCAGAGCACTTTTAAATTTCTTGATCTAAATTTAGATCAAAGAGAAGAAGAAAAATCTTTTCTTTCTTTCTATCTCAGAGAACCAGAGGTTCTCTAGCAAGTGCAAGACACTATTTTTTTATTATTTTTATTTATTTATTTATTTATTGAAGATCACTGATTTTGTCTTTTAGATCAATGATCTATTCCTAAGAGAATTTTCTCTTATTTCAAAGGTTTTTACCTTCTTCTTTGTGTTCTCGAGAAGCTCTCTTCTTCTTCTTTTTTTAATCCAATTGTCTATCTCTTTGAAATGGGCTCTGGGGTCTTGTTATAGTGCTCAAAAATCAGTTAAATTTGTTAAAAAGATCTTTTCTGAGTGATTTGGGGAATTTTCCCCACCGTCGGATCTTTGATCCAAAGGCCCCTGTTTTACAGAAGAAATCTTCTTGTTTAAACAAGAACAGAAAAATATCCTTAAATCTTCACTCTGTTGTTGCGCAACTCACCAGCGTGTGATACGTGTCGCGCAATGAAGCACTTGCGCAACAGCGCTTGCGCAACTGCGCAGACACGTGTCGCGCAGTGAGGCACTTGCGCAACAACGCTTGCGCAACTGCGCAAACACGTGTCGCGCAGCGGTGCGCTTGCGCAACTGCGCAGACACGTGTCGTGCTGCGGTGCGCTTGCGCGGTTGTGCTTGCGCAACTGCGCAGACACGTGTCGCGCAGCCGTGCGCTTGCGCAGTTGAACGTTGCTTATGTTTTTTAAAGAGCCTTGCTCTGATTGGACGTACTGTCTTGGGCGTTGTGCTGCCGTGTCGACTTCTGACACGTGGCGCGTTGCGCGCAGCGCACGGGATCTGAAGCGTTGCTTCAAAATTAAAGTTAAATTTTCAAAGCAAAGCTTTATTTCTGATTGGGGGAAGATGAAGTGTTGCTTCTTCTCCCGCCTTGGAATTTGAACAGAGCTTTGCTCTGATTGGGGTAAACAAATGCCCTCCCACCGCTGCGCTTACGTGGCCTCCAAACGCAAGCGCAACGGTGGCAGAATCCGAACCGTCGCAGCACCTTTCTGCAGTTGAAGAGGCGATTGATGCCTATAAATAGGACCTTTGGTCCTCAAAAAATTCTTTACCACTTCAAGAATTTTGACTCAGAGCCTTGCTCTTGCTTAAGAATTTTCAGAGCCTTGCTCTTGATTTTTTTCCAAGAACTCCAGAGTTCATAACCATCGTAGGTAAATAAAATTAAATTAAATTAAATTAAAACTGATTAATAGAGCTTTGCTTTCCATAGATCCCTGATCTAAAGAAAACCCATTTAGGGTTTCATTTAGCAGAGCTTTGCTCTAAAGAGGTCCAAAGAGAACTCAGGAGAATCCTGTTAGGGTTCCATTAATAGAGCTTTGCTCTATAAAGGATTTTTCTTATATCTTCTTAATTAATGGAGCTTTGCTCCTCCCAAATTATATGGCACTTGAGAATATTATTATTATTATATCATTTTTTTCCAGAGCGGAGCTCTCAATATTCTCAGGGAATTTTCCTCAAATTCTCCTCATAACTGATTTTGACTGGTGTCGCTCCTGTCTGCAGAGCATTGCTCTCAAGGAGTTTAACTTTTAACTTTCTGTATTTTCTTGTTTGTTAATATCCCTTTATTGTTTTCTTCAGGTATTATGGCGGTGCGTCTATACAGCTTGCACGAGTTCATCACTTATGAGGATATCCGTGTACAGGGCCGTCAACAGAACCAGGAGTTTACGGACGCTCAATGTGCAGAGGTCATGGATCGCCTGAATGCCAGCGGTGGATGGCTGCTACCTCGTCGTTCGGCCCTTTTGAAAGTCGTGCTGGGGGCAATATGGAGAGCACTCCCAGGTCTTCACGAGGCCTTACCACTCAATGCGCTAAATGATGCCGAAGACAAGGTGCATTCAGTGTACCTGACGGGGCTGATTTCGAAGAAACGGCGAAACAACCTCGTTGACATCCTACATCAAATCTTTCAGCAGACGACGATCGTTGCTGCTTATCGAAGGCCGGAAGGGCTTGCCGATGATATCGACACCGAGGAGCGCGAAAGGCTGCGCATAAGAATAATTAGAAAGGCCAGAAGAACTTTGGACGGCCTTACTTTTGAATTCCTCAATCCCTGCCCCGGATCTGAAGTCATTCCATTGTAATAATATTTTGCTTTTACTGCTTTTCATAATTGTAAGAATTTTTGCCAATATGAATGGAAACTTTTTATTTCAGCTTCTCTTATTTCTCGTCCTGAGTTTTCTGCCTGTGCATAAATGAATGGGTCACGAACGCCAGATCAAATATAGAACGGATATTCTTTGTCATCTTCTTTCTTTTAATGTCAGTAGGCTGTCTTAATAACCATGGTTGATGGATGTCTAAAAAGAGTATTCCGACTTCCTCAGGAAGTAGCGATGGCTTAGGCCGCAGGTTCAGGTTTACCGCCTAAGACTTTTCAATTCTATGAGCCGTGAGGGTCTCATAGAGGCTTTTCTCCCTACGGATCGAGAGGATCTCATAGGTGGATTTTCTCCTTAGGAATCGTGAGGATTCCTAAGTGTGGTTTTCTCTTATAAGTCGTAGGGATCTTATAAGAGAATTTTCCCTCTTACAAGTCGAGAGGACTTGTAAGCGGTTGCTTCCCTCCTTGTCGAAGTTCGACGTTGGAGAGTGAGACCCATGGATGGTATGCAAGAGACCGTTTTGGGCCAACTCGCAGGGTCCCAATGCTTAGGAAACAGGCTTCTTTTATGCCCACTGCCTAAGGCTTTATCTCACGAGTCGAGCCGCCTCGACAATTTTTCACAAGTCGAGACGAATCGAACGTTTCTCGCAAGAACATCTTAACATCGTATTTAACCTCTGCTCTTTACGCCAGAAGCCCGTTAAGGTTGGTGGTACTTAGGGTTTTGGCCATCGTACCGTCGCATAAGCTGATATAGTCCTCGATAGGCAATTGTGCTGTTCGAGTAGCCCTGCGACTGCCGTGTCTCTGATCCCTTCGGGGGCTGGACAAGACGTCTTCAAGCAATCCTCCTTGGCAGTTTGACCGTCAGAAGAGCAAGCGCTAGGAATTTGCCATGCCGCTTTTTACTTGAGGTCAGGCTCATTTTGGAGAGCCCCGATGAGTCATAACCACTCCGCGCTGGTGTGGGATGATCTCCGATAGTCTTTCGGGTTTTATATGAGTTGCCGTCAAGACCCTGAAGCTAGGAATTTGGCCTTTGCTTCGTTTGCTGGCATTGCGTCTGCTGTATCGAGACGAATGTTGCGGTGGGAACTAGGGATTTTGCCGTGGCTCCGTTTGTTTGATGATGTTGCGTCTGCTGTATCGAGACGAACGTTGGGGTGACATCTCGTCTGCTGTATCGAGACGGACGTCGAAGTTGTCTCTAGGTTGCTGGTGAACCGCCGAGGTTTGGAACTAGGGATTTTGCTGTGGCTCCATTCGTTTAATGACGTTGCGCCTGCTGTGTCGAGACGAACATTGGGGTGACATCTCGTCTGCTGTATCGAGACGAACGTCAAGGTGGTGACCACTCTGTGCTGATGCGAGATGATCTCCGATTGTCTTTCCGGTTTTATGTGAGTTACCGTAAAGACGTTGAAGCTAGGAATGTGGCCTTCGCTTCATTTGCTTTGTCATGTCTGAATCCCTGCTGGAGGAAGAATGCTGAGGTTGACATTTCGTCCACTGTATCGAGACGAACGTCAAGGAGGTGACCACTTTATGTGAGATGGTCTCCGATTGTCTTTCCGGTTTTATGTGAGTTACCGTAAAGACGTTGAAGCTAGGAATGCGGCCTTCGCTTCGTTTGCTTACACTGCGTCTGGTGTGTTGAGATGAATGCTGAGGTGGAGCTGGGATTTTGCTATCACTCCGCTTTGTTTCGACCATGGGGTCTTTTGTTAACTTTGCATGTACACCCCGCTGGGCTGCGAAGGAACGCCGTTGTTGACATTGCGTCTGTTGTAACGAGACGAATGCTAAGGTGGAGTTAGGATTTTGCCGTTACTCCGCTTTGTTTCGACCGTGAGGTCTTTTGTTGACGTTGCATCTGCCTCCAGCTGGACTGTGGAGGAATGCTGTTGTTGACATTGTGTCTACTGTATCGAGACGAATGCTGAGGTGAAGCTGGGATTTTGCCATCGCTCCGCTTGATGGTGTAACATCTGTGTCCTGTTGGAATGAGGAGGCACACCGTTGTTGGTCTCCAGGCTGTAGACGTGGCCATTGAGATTTGGAACTAGGGACTTTGTCATGGTTCCGTTTCGTTGCGATTCTGAGGTCAGTTGTTGACGTCATGTCTGCATCTAGTTGGAGTGAGGAGAAACGCCGTTGGTGATCTTTAAGTTGTCGATATTGACGTCGAGACCCTGAAGTTAGGGACCTTCCTTTGCTTCATTTGTTGACATCGTGTCTGTAATATTGCGACAAATGTCGAGATGGTCTCTAGGTTATCTATGAACCGTCGAGATTTGGCTTCGCTTTCTGGTGGAGCCTGTTGGGAAGGTATTGTTCCCTTTTTATCTGTGCCCCTGGATTGTATACAGGGATCGATGTGATTTCACCTGTAGGGCAAAAAGTTTCATTTTTTCATTTTTTTTTCTTTCCGCGATGCTCTATCATTTCAGCTTTTTATATCGCGAAAATCGCGATTGCCCAATCATTTCGGCTACTTTTCGCGGTGCCCAATCATTTCGGCTATTTTTCTTTTTACTCGCTGCTTTTTATTGCGAGTTGCCCGACCATTTCGGCTATTTTGCATGCATACATTTTTACTTGCTGATTTTGTTTGCAAGCTGCCCCATCATTTCGGCTATTTCGTATGCATATATATATATATATATTATTTTTTTTGGCTCGCTGATTTTTTTTTTTTTTTGGCGAGTAGGGGATTTGGGATCTGATACCAATATTGGCATCAGCATCGCTGCGACTGGGATATTGCCAGGAGCGAATCATCATCTGCCGTGAAAGGACTTGGAATTTGATACCGGTCTAGGCATCAGCATCGCTGCAACTGGGATATTGCCAGGAGCGAATCATCATTTGCCTTTGTCGATATCGAACAAAGGATGGCTTAGTAAACAGGGTTAGGATTCTGTCGACTAAGGCTTTTGACTTCATGAGCCGTAAGGGTCTCACAAAGGTATTTCTCCCTACGAGTCGTGAGGATCTCGCATGTGCGTTTTCTCCTTAGGAATCGTGAGGATTCCTAAGTGTATGTTCTCTTATAAGTCGTAAGGATCTTACAAGAGTGTTATCTCCTTATGAGTCGAGAGGACTCATAAGGGTTGTTCACCGTGTGGACATATCCCCAGTCACGGATGGGACTTGGTTAGGGAAATGTTTATTCGCGCCCGTGGATTGTATACAAGGGTCAATATTGGACTACTTGTAGGGCAATGTCGAAAGTTGTGGGGGTTGCTTAAGCACAGGTTTAGGGCTCTGTAACTTAAGACTTTCAAATCTTATGAGCCGTAAGGGTCCCACAAGAGAGTTCTCCTTACGAGTCGTGAGGATCTCGCAAGTGTATTTTCTCCTTAGGAATCGTGGGGATCCCTAAGTGTGTTGTTCCTTTATGAGTCGTAAGGATCTCACGCAGGTGGTTTCTCCTTACAGGGTCGAGAGGACCCCATAAGTGTTTCTTAACGAGGTTGCGCCCTTTCGGGTTTTCACAAACACTCGCCGGTAGTCCTGCTGTTTTTACTCACGGAGCCCTTTCAGGTTTTCATTCGTGCCCATTTTGCTTATGGACTTACCTTTTTTTTTCTTTCTTTTTATTCCTTTTATTTTTTTTTCTTTCTCTCTTTTTTTTTACGAGGTCGCGCCCTTTCGGGTTTTCACGAACACTCGCCGGTAGCCCTGCTGTTTTTACTCACGGAGCCCTTTCGGGTTTTCATCCGTGCCCGTTTCGCTTATGGACATACCGTCTTTTTTTTTTGTTTACGAGGTCGCGCCCTTTCGGGTTTTCACGAACACTCGCCGGTAGTCCTGCTGTTTTTACTCACGGAGCCCTTTCGGGTTTTCATCCGTGCCCTTTTTGCTTATGGACATACCGTTTTTATTTATTATATTTTTCTTTATTTATATATTTTTTTTATTCACCTCGTCAGCCTAAAGATGCTGCGGTATTAGTTTAAGGACGTTTCGGTCCTTTGCAAGTTTTAGGACATTGCGGTCCATCATTAGTTTAAGGACATCTCGGTCCGTTGTTAGTTTAAGGACGTTTCGGTCCGTTGTCGCCGTATTTGAGGCGAATATCTAGTTTATTGACTTTTCGGTCTATGAGTCTTTCTCCATGAATGAACATGATGCCCCCGGCGTATCCATCTTCTTCGGAGCGTGCGGTTGTGGCGGACTCACCTTCCAGTTCTCAGACAGCGCAAACTTGCCCTGTTGGTATTGGTCTTCAACCCAGTTTTTGAAGACGTAGCAGTCCTCGATCAGGTGACCTACTGTTTGGCGGTAAGGGCAATAGTTAGGATTATTAACATCGCCTGGCCGCAACGGACGTTTTGGAGCCGGCAGATTGATGAGTCTGTTGCACACTGCCAGCTCGAACAGTCCCCTTGTTTTATCTTGCGGAAACGAGTAAGGACGTTTCAACTTTTCTTGGAGGGATTGCCGCTTGTTGCTTTGGCGAGCAACCGGTCTAGGGTCACCTGATTGTTGTTGAGCGCTGGCGACGAGGGCCGTTTTTCCTTTTCCTTTGTTCTTCTTGTTCGGTCCCTTGCTTACGGGGTCGGGATTTTTTCCGAGTAGCATGCGATTGCATGGCTGAACGTTCTCGCAGCTTCTCAATTCCTTTATTTTTGAAATAAATTCCCCGAGGGAAGAGTTGGGGATAGCTTCTTCGTCAGAGTCGCTTCCAAAGGTGATAATTTGTGATCCCTTGAAGTCGGCTATATGACAGTTTGCGGCGGCTCCTTTGCGCTCATATATCGCATTTTTCCGATGTCCACAAGCTTCACACTTTGTCCTGTCGAAGTGTTGCTTTTGAGCGACATACCCTTGCCACCAACAGTTAAAGGACTCGCAGTCTTCGATAAGATGTATGATCTTCTGATGATATAAACAGAAGTTAGGGTGCATCTCTACCTCAGAGAAAGAATTTTCTTCAGAGGGCGGTAGCTTCATTCCTACTGATAGAGCTTTGGCGAACCGTTTCCTCGTCTTGAATTTGTTTTTACCCGCAGTGTATGGCTTTTGATTTGACGGGAATACCTTGGTTCTTTCTAGTATGGCCATTTTACGTTCTTGATTGGCTTTTGCTTTCAGACGAATTTCACTTAGGAAGACATCGATCAACTCGTCTGATGGCTGTAGAATCTCCGGCTCAGGATTCGCTATTGGTTTCTCAGCGCAAGGAGCCTCTTTATCATCCGTCAGTGAATGAGAAATCATATGACAAGTCGCTGCGTAGTCTTCGGATTCATCCGATGAGTTTTCTCCATTGTTTTCATCCTTGACTAAAGAACAAGCTGCCCCCGGCGTGTCCGTTTTCTTTGAAGAGTGCGGCTGTGGTGGGTTTACCTTCCAGCTTTCAGACAACGCGAACTTTCCTTGCAGGTATTGATCCTCGATCCATCCCTTAAAGACGAAACAATCCTCAATCGGGTGACTTGCCATTTGGTGGTAAGGGCAATAATTGGGATTATTTAGATCGCCTGGCTGCGACAGACGCTTTGGACTCGGCAGATTGATGAGTCTGTTACGCACTGCCAGCTCAAACAGTCCTCTCGTTTTATTCTGAGGAAACGAGTAAGGACGTCCTAGCCTCTCTTCGAGAGATGGGCGTGGACGCACGTTGTTTTGGCGAACGACCGGCTTTGAGTTGCTCGACTGTTGTTGAGCATTGGCGACGATGATCGCTTTTCCTTTCTCATTTCGGGGTTCGGGTCTTGGAGGAGACGGCTTATGGCCCATCTGGTCCATTTGGGCTAATTTGTCGATCAAGGCCTGGAAGGTGGTCGGCCTGAAGAACATCATGAATTGCGAGATGGTCGCCTGCGGATCGAGAGTTCCCACAAACATGCCTACCGCAGGTGCCTCTTCTATGCATTGTTCGCATTTCGACCATAGGTTCCGCCATCGTGTTGCGTATTGAACCCACGTTTCGCTTGGCCTTATCCTGGCATTTATTAGTGCTGTTATCGGGGTGCGTTCACTAGCACTCGCGAATCTTTGTGTAAACAGCAGTTCCATCTCTGCAAATGTTTTGACAGAGTCGTTAGGTAGCTCCGAATACCATTCAAAGGCTGTTTCTGCTAAGCTGCCGACGAATTGACGTAGCAACAATTTGTCATCGCCTCCAGTATTGCCGCATAAGGCCCTGAATTGAGCGACATGCTGATGCGGATTCCCTGTCCCTTTATATACGTGGAATTTAGGGATCGTATATCCTGACGGGTAACTGATTTGGTCATACCAGCCCGGATACGGTCGTCCGGTTCTAACAATTTGCCCAGCCGCTTCATTCGCCTGATGAACCCGGATCTGCTGAGCTATATATTCGTCTAGGTCAACTTTGGAGATTGCCTCCTCCTTGGCTGTTGACAGAGCCGGCGGATGATTTGACGTTTCTCCCCTGTCGTCTTCAAGGACGATCGGAGGATCTTCAGCAGGAGGGTCCGGCTGTAACATCA
Organism: Agapanthus africanus; assembly: GCA_030015575.1. Lineage (NCBI taxonomy): Eukaryota > Viridiplantae > Streptophyta > Magnoliopsida > Asparagales > Amaryllidaceae > Agapanthus > Agapanthus africanus. The sequence goes on along the minus strand of JASDDO010000010.1, from coordinate 534,782,410 downwards.
TCCCTACCATATCTTGGAAGAGGAGCGCCATCTGTTTTATGTTAGCCGCTTGCTCTGCAGCTTCTTTGTCCCTCTTTTCGAGGACTCTGCGTAAAAAGTCAGCGTCGGTTTCTTGTTCTTGACGCTCATCCGAAGACATTTCAGAGCTTTCTTTTGGCTCAGTGAGTGCAGCCATTGTAGTCATCATTTCCTGAAGCTTTTGTTGTTGCTCCTGGGCTTTCGTCACGGATCGGGTGAGCGGTCGGTGGCTCGTAGAAGTGCGGCTTTCATCCTTTCCAGAAGTCATATAAACAGTGTGCACCACCATGCCCCCAGATTTGGGGCGTTTATGTTCAGCGCTTTTACGCTTCGCCATGTTCACTGGGGCTTTTTGCGGCCTCCTTTTTTGAGTGATTGGAGTTAAAGGAGCCATTGTAGTGGGCACCCAAGTAGCTTTTGCTTTTTGTGGTTTGACAAAGTAATCCTTCCCCTGCCGAACCTTCATCTTTTTCTGTCGTCGGAGGCAGTCTTGATCGATCACCGACTCTTGGACCTATCGCCAGACTTTGTAAATTTTAGAGGACAGCCGTTGAGGGGGCTGCTCTAGCTTCTTCTCTGGAGTATTCTCCACAGGTGAAGGAGTTCGTTTCAACATCGCAGTAGGAGAGTTTCTGCGCACCTTGTTGAGCAGTTCAAAGCTGTTCTTGGTTGGAACAGCAGCATCGATCCTCACCATCGGAGCTGACGGAGTTATCCCAGAGGGGGAGTTGCCCCCAGCCTTCCTTACTCGACGCCAGTGGCGACGTCGAGCGTGTCGTGCTGATGGAGTTGTTTCAGCTATAGGGGTGACCTTCTCATGCCCCCTGTGTTGGTCAGAATATACTAGTACCAGCTTTTTAAAGATCGACGTCCGTTGAATGGGGACGACCAACTTGTCAGAAGCGGACTTCTGAACATGGGAAGCAACCTTGGTGATTTTGCCAGGAACGTGAGTTGGAATGGCTATCCGCTTCGGGATAACGCCTTCTAGTATGGCAGGCTTCTTCATGAGCCTGTTAAAGCTCTGGCCTAGTCCGTTAAAAACTGAAGCAGTGGAATTGGACGACCTATTGAGAGGGGTCGCGGCAGTGGTAAGTCGATCGAAAACCGACTTCTTTGGAGCTTCTTGCAATGTCATTGGGGCGTTGAAGCTCATTGGTGGGAGCATGGTCCCAAAAAATAGTCTAGTGGTGGCTTGAGCCACCTACTCCACCAGCATTTTGAAAAGGGAGGCCGCTTGGGGCCCATAAGTCACTCCTCCAGTAATGACAGATCGAGAGTTGTTGCTGCAGGCGATGCAGTTCGAAGCCATTGATCTTCTGTTTTCTGCACGGAGCAAGACACCAAATCTTAGTACTTTGAATCCACAGGCAATCACAGCAATCCGCGATTTGTTCGCGAACACGACACACGAAGTGTGGAGTGGAAAGAGGAAGAGGTCCCACCAGGCGTGCCAGAATCTGTTCCCCTCCGAACGGCGCACAAGACATGGGCTGTCTTGCCTGAGATTCGGGGCAGATGCTATTTGGTTTTATCCGTCTACCTCTCCGAAGATGCCAAGTTGATTTATGGCACCGTGTATCGGAGGTTTAAACGGATGCGGCCGATGTAGCAGACTTCGTCAGATTCCCCCTCGCTTGAGGGGTTTTTGATTGTGGGGACGCTCTTCCCTGCAGGCGCAAGCCCCTGCAGTTAATTACGGTACCGCATTGCGGTAACAACTTTCTCCTTCTCCAGATGGTCACTTCGTGTCGTGGGTGTTTGTTTTCTTTGTGGTTGCCCGTGGATTGTATACGGAGACCAATTTATGTCGTCGCCCGTAGGACGTGAATTAGTCCAAATCCGTGTTTTCTTAGATTTGGGTTTGGGGTTTTGGTTTGAGGATACGTTAGCCATATTTGAGGCTAAGATCAACTCAAACGTTTGTTAAGGATACGTTAGTCCAGTTTGAGACTAAGATCAACTTAACGGGATCGTTTAGATCCGACAAAAGAGCTATTGGCTCTAATGTTCCAGTTTAGGGACATAGTGGTCCATCAAATTTATGGCCATCAGGACCCATCACCTCTCTGACGACGTTGAAGGATTACAATGACAGATGTCAGAGGGGTTCAGAGATGTACCCTTGAACCAAAGTAGATTGGGGGGATCTAGAGTCCAATTTGGGACTAAAGTCTGTTTGAAAGTTTAAGGATACGTTAGCCATTTTTGAGGCTAAGATCAACTTAAACGGTTGTTAAGGATACGTTAGTCCAGTTTGGGAATAAGATCGACTTAACGGGATCGTTTAGATCCGATAAAAGAACATTTGGGCTCTATTGTGCCAGTTTAGGGACGTTTCGGTCCGATATTAGTTTTAGGGACGTTTCGGTCCGATGTTAGTTTAGGGACGTTTCGGTCCGATGTTAGTTTAGGGACGTTTCGGTCCGATGTTAGTTTATGGACGTTTCGGTCCGATATTAGTTTAGGGACGTTTCGGTCCGATATTAGTTTAGGGACGTTTCGGTCCAATATTAGTTTATGGACGTTTCGGTCCGATGTTAGTTTAGGAACGTTTCGGTCCGATATTAGTTTATGGACGTTTCGGTCCATTATTAGTTTAGGGACGTTTCGGTCCGATATTAGTTTAGGGACGTTTCGGTCCAATATTAGTTTATGGACGTTTCGGTCCAATGTTAGTTTAGGGACGTTTCGGTCCGATATTGGGTGTGTGGCCGTTGGGACCCGTCACCTCTTTGACGTCGTTGAGGAATTACAACGATGGATGTCAAAGGAGTTCGGAGATGTACCCTCGAACCGGATGTAGATTGATTTAGGAGAGCCATTTTGCTCAGCCAATTTAATTTAAGGACTTATGGCCACGATTGGGCTAAGTCCAGTAAAAAAATGTCCAACATTGCTTTTGCATTTCCTTTTATTTTTATTTGGGCTTTTCCCAGAAAAGATGCAGGGCATCAATTTGTTTTGAGCTCTGTTCTTTATGAATGATGCAGAGCATCAATTTTGTTTGGGCTCAGCCCTTTTATTGCTTTGCAATTTATTTTGGCCTGCTAGGCCTTTTTGATTTGGGCCTGGCCCTTCAAGTAATGCATTGCATTTGTGCAAAGCACTAAGAATCTTTTAGATTCAAGGGAAGGAGTGCAGAGCACTTTTAAATTTCTTGATCTAAATTTAGATCAAAGAGAAGAAGAAAAATCTTTTCTTTCTTTCTATCTCAGAGAACCAGAGGTTCTCTAGCAAGTGCAAGGCACTATTTTTTTATTATTTTTATTTATTTATTGAAGATCACTGATCTATTCCTAAGAGAATTTTCTCTTATTTCAAAGGTTTTTACCTTCTTCTTTGTGTTCTCGAGAAGCTCTCTTCTTCTTTTTTTTTTAATCCAATTGTCTATCTCTTTGAAATGGGGTCTGGGGTCCTTTTTATAGTGCTCAAAAATCAGTTAAATTTTATAAAAAGATCTTTTCTGAGTGATTTGGGGAATTTTCCCCACCGTCGGATCTTTGATCCAAAGGCCCCTGTTTTACAGAAGAAATCTTCTTGTTTAAACAAGAACAGAAAAATATCCTTAAATCTTCACTCTGTTGTTGCGCAGACACGTGTCGCGCAGCGCGCTTGCGCAACTGCGCAGACACGTGTCGCGCAGCGGTGCGCTTGCGCAGTTGTGCTTGCGCAACTGCGCAGACACGTGTCGCGCTGCCGTGCGCTTGCGCAACTGCGCAGACACGTGTCACGCAGCCGTGCGCTTGCGCAGTTGAACGTTGCTTATGTTTTTTAAAGAGCCTTGCTCTGATTGGACGTACTGTCTTGGGCGTTGTGCTGCCGTGTCGACTTCTGACACGTGGCGCGTTGCGCGCAGCGCACGGGATCTGAAGCGTTGCTTCAAAATTAAAGTTAAATTTTCAAAGCAAAGCTTTATTTCTGATTGGGGGAAGATGAAGCGTTGCTTCTTCTCCCGCCTTGGAATTTGAACAGAGCTTTGCTCTGATTGGGGTAAACATGGACTATTTTTCTTGTTGTGTTCCGTTGTTTAAACATGACTTTTCTTTTCAGACCATGGCCCATCCTGGGGCAGCGCCGCAGCTGGATGAGGATGCACAATCTTGTGTTTCCTTAGACCGCACGCTGATGAGTTCTGACGATGAGATCGACGGTCCCCAAGTCAATTTCGGAAACCACGATCCAGAGGGCGAAGGAGCAGTCGCCCCAGAGTTTGACATGATAGCTGATTCCGACGAAGAAGAAGGAGATCTTGAAGAGAACCCTATAGAAGAAGACCCCGAGGAAGAACCGATAGAAGAAAACCCAGTGGAGGAAAATCCCATGGAAGAGAATCCAGAAGAAGAGAATCACATGGAATCGGACCTCGATGAAAGAGCTCCATCCGAGGAAGAAGAACCAGAAGATCAAGACCCTGCTGTGGAAAAACTTCCAATGGTGATGCCCGCGGGGCGATATGGAAATGGACGTCCCTACCTGAGTGCGTGAGCCTATCGCAACCTACTGAATCTCCACAACCGCGGCTGACGGAATTTCTTTTGATGTTGTCTTTCTGGCCAAATAAATCTGTGTATAGTTTAGGGCCACCTTTCTTCTTTGAGAATGTTTGGTTTGGAATCTTTTGAAATGAAATAAATTGCTGAGTTCGCAAATCCTTCGATCTGCTTAGTTCGCGTGCTACTTGATTATCCGTTATGTACAATTATTCTTTCTACTGAGATCTGTCTACACTTACTACTTACCTTGCCTTAACCCTCACTCAGAATAACCAGTACCACATCCCGATCTCTTAGAGGTCCACCCTTCATCATTCGTCTATGCCCTTTGAGATCCTTCTGGGAGGAGAACATATTTTGTGAAATTTCGAGTTCACTAACCCTTCAAATCTTGATTCATAGGCTGTACCGACCGTTGTCCTTCCCATACCTTCACCTTGAAGTCCCTTGTTGCTCACCCCTACTTCCTTGGGCTGACCCGATCCCAAACTCCTTGATTTTCAGCCTAAAAGCCGCCACACCTCGACCTTTGATCCTTACCCTATCTAGTCTTATATATTTCTGTGTGTTCTCTTATTACCCTATGTACATTTAAAGACTTTGTTATTCGAAAATTTGGTTTTCATTATCTTGTATTTGTCAAAAAGTGCGTATTATTGACTACTTGGTTTTATGAATTTCAAAGCACCCTACTATTATCATTATTTTCAGTAGCGCAATCTTACACCGCGCATATTTTGTTCCATCTTATTTTCACTATGTGAGTTCTAAGTTATTCGATCGATACATTTTCCTAAAATGGTTTAACCTACCGACTAAATTTCCACTACTGTATTCTTGTTATCTTATTTCGGATTGTGCGCCTATGATTCCTATTATAAATGATTGTGCCTTATACTTAGTTTTCTATCGTGCTATCTTTAATACACTTATACGTGCACATGTTTGGATTTCGACTTTTATTGAACACACTCTGATTATTATTGTTCGCTATTGACACCTATATTCTCGTATACTCGTAGTTGCTCTTATAGTTATTCTTGCTTTATACCTATTTAAACCTATTTTTTCGTATGTTGTTCTTACATATATATAAATTTTCAAATTCCTTCGTCCACGTACTGCTAATAAATCTTTGGTGTTAGTGAGCAATCTAATAGCTTTCGCTTATGTTTTGTATAACTTATCGTTTATTTTAAATTTCGAGAACGAAATTTTTGTAAGGGTGGTATGATGTAATACCCGGTTTTCTTTTATACGCCAATGTCCGTATTTATATAAATTATCACTTAGAAGTTTGTTAGTTTATATTTAAAACTATTTTAGTTAGTTTAAAAACCTTATTATCTATCCATTTTTACATTTTTCCCAGAATCTTTTATTTGCTAATTCCAGACCGGCCCCTCTCCCCTAAATTTCCCTTTCCTTATTTATTTCCAAACCCAAGCCCATTCTTATCATTTTCCTTACTTTCCTTCAGCCCATTTTTCTTCGGAAATAAATTTACCCCTTTTTCCAGCGAACCCAGCCCGAGCCCAACACTCATTTTTTCCCAAGAATTCTAAACATTAAATCCTTTTTCCCCGAGCCCGGCACCATTTTCTCAGCCCACTTTTTTTATTTAAACCCCATTCTAAATCCCTAACCCTAAATTTATCTAAAACTTTTTCCCCATATATTTTAGCCAGCCACTTTCTTTACTTACTTCCCCATTTATCTTCTCTAATCCCTCAGCCCAAACAATCAAACCAAAGTAAAGAAACCATTTCCTTTTTATTATAACCCTCAACCCAAACATTTAGAAATGGAATTTCTTTTATATTTACTTGCAAGCCCAACAAAGCCCAGGCCCCCTCATCATATTTATTTTGTGTTTTCTTTTAAAGAAATTCTCAGGCCCGGCCCTCCTTCTCTCTAATTCTTTCTATTTAAAATCTGCCTGGCCCACTTCCCAGCCCGCTCCCGCGACCCCTCTCCAAGCCCAGCAGCCCGCTCCCACGCTTCACCCCCGACCCGACCCGCCTTCTCCTTTCTTCCCCACAACGGCTCTCTTTCCCGCCTCCTCCGCTCACGCCCGCGTTCCTCGCCACCACCAACGCCCGTGCTCTCGTCCGTTACACCCATGACGCGCGATCCCGTCTCCATATCTCTCCTCTCGTATTCACCCACGCACCCTTCTTCTCATCTTGTTTTCTCTCTCCCTCGTCCTCCTTCTTCCTCCCTCTCTCGAACCAACTAACCGCCCACGGCACTCCGCTCCCCTCACCGGAGCTTCGACCTCCACCGTCATCTCCTCCCATCACCTCCCCATCTCTCCAACTCTCATCACTCCTCCTTTCTCCTTCATCCTCCACGAGACCCCTGCACGCACCTTCGACCTCTCCCTCGTCGTCAGCAACCTCACCCCAGTCGACTCCCCCGCATCGTCATCATCATCGTCGACGTCGTCGTCGTCATCACTCTCTCTCTCTTCTCCCTCTCTCACTCTCTCCCTCCTCTGTTTTCTTCTCTCTAACCCTCTCTCTCACTGCTTCTCTTTTCTTACTCCCTCCCTCTCTCTACATTTCTCATCTCTCTCTAACCCTCTGCCCCTCTCTCTCTCACTCTCTGCCCTCCCCCCCCCTCTCTCTCTCTAAAGCTCTACCCCCAAGCCGATGTCACCCCTACACATCGTCGGAACTCCTAGTTGTTGCCACCTGGATTGCCGCAGTTGAAATACCGAGCCCCAGCTCCTCTCCGCCTACCCGTCGCAGTCGAGCTTGAGTCCAGTCGTCGCGAGCCGAAGCCGTGAAACCAAACCACGTCGTTCGTCGCGCGCTCGTGACGTTCCCGCTGCCGTGCATCGCCTACACGCCTCCAGGCAAGTTCATTACTTGCTTACATGCTACTTTACCTAAGTTACAATCGCTAAGTATATAGATTATAAGTTACGGTTTAAACTATTTATGTGCCATAACCTGCTCGATGCGTGTTTCCAAAGAAAATACCTTTCTAAATTGACGGAATTAGATTACTTACCTTGGCCCTTGCTGCGATGAACACCGTGTGCAGGTTTCGCTGGAAGATATGACCGTTAACGACTAAAACAACTACCCCCAAGTTTAACCGTAAAACTGGAATTTTCTTGCACCTGAAAACCGTTAAATTCACTATAAATCATATACAGACTAGAATGGTACGTTTGAGGGCTCAAATCGAAGCCGACTCGATGAACTTTAACCCTATACTGGTTTCCTGATATTCCTGTACTTAAATTGTGATGATATTCGTATCGGAGTGCGACTCTGGACTGCAGTCCAGAGCGACTCCCGTTATTAGTTGCTGTTCCGTATTGGATACCATAAGATCTCCTTAGCTCGTAGATTGCGGAACTCCGCTGTTTATTATAAGTAAATATGTTATCTAGACAACCCAATTTATTTCATTCTGTTTCGTCACCGTTTGATATTTAATCTGTAATTTAGAAGATCGGGACGCATAACAGTCCCAACAGAATCAGAATTGACATATTAATAGTAAACAGTGTATATCTCCTGACGTACAGACGCGATCGAAGATCCGTCTGTTGCGTTGAAAACCTTATTGAAAACCCTAGAATTCATCCCACTATAGAGTCGCTAAAATCTGATCCCAATTGGGATTAAACTGCGTTGCGAAACGGACTTCTGATTCTGAAACCGGATTTCCAGCCGCGAGCGCTTAAAATGAAACGGTTATAACTAACGATCCTGGAACCCGTTTGGCTTGAAACTAAATTAGATGAATAGATAACTGAACATACTGATTATTACCTGTTTATCGTTTCGCTAAATTATACACGTACTTTTCATGATAAATTGTGCAAGTGATAGAATACTGTTTTTATGACATCTTGATCGTGCTTCATATACTGTTTACGTATCATATCATACTCATATCATTGCAGTGATTACCTAGTGATATCGTGCATCTACCCAGTGTTAGATTCTAGCGATGATTGTGGCAAGTACGTCAGTGTTCGTGTATCCGTGAATAAGTGAAAGTGATATGTACTTGTACATAATCAGTGACCCTATTATTCTATTGCATTGTCGACGTCTGTGTGATGCGTGTACGTGTGACTATAAGTGGTATGGGACACTTATGGAAGCGCTTGCACGGGTGTCACAGATAAGGCATCCGACACTGCCATTTATCTTAGATATTAGTCGGGACGTGCTTGATGGAGGTCCTGCCTCCAGTTCTCGCGCAGACTTGTCACGGATCGATTAGTATTTAGGGTTATGGTTAGCGTTTGATGTAGACCACGGGGTGTGGGGTAGTTTAAGTGTGAGTTCAACATGATCTCGGGAGTCCCATGCCGGCTTATATATTTAGGGAGATATATGGAGATTTACAGGGTACGTGATATACACCGTGATATACATGTTATATGCTGGGCCCATGGTCCCTTGCCCTTGGGTTCTACCCTTGGGTGGAGGACACTCGCGAGTGGTTGACTCTCACACTTGGACTGACGATAGGCTTAGTGACCTGTGCAGTGAGACTTAGAGACTGATAGGGATACTGGCATTTATATTACTTTTATACCGTGTTGGCATACGTGACATATCGTTATACTGCTTTACTATTCCGCTGCATTGATTACTGCACATTCATATCCATGCTGTCACTGATTTACTGTTATTTATATCTATTACTACTGTTAGAACTGTCACTTGATTTTATATATATTATATTGCTATTGCGTCGCTCTGACGACCTGAGTATGCATGCTCAGTGTGAGGAGAAGATTTAGCCTGGACCCGAACTAGACGTGCATCACAGACTTCTTGATTTGTCATTCCGAGTTACTTTTATTTGTTCCACTTCAGGTCAGTTTATATTATTGTATCTTTCAGTTACTGCATTTCTCATTATCTGCGCATCATTTATTGTTTACCATGAAAAACTAGAAGCCGAAGTGTGACTACGGCAGGACATTTCCGTGACCGTAGGAGCATGGCTGGCCTTGTCTACCCCTCGTATTCCGTATTTTAGGAAGCGGGGCGTGACAGTCCAGGTGGAACAAATATCCAGACAAATGAATGCTCAGGCAGACACCCTGAGCAAGTTGGCTTCATCGTACTCAGCCAACAACAAGCGGTAGATACTCTTCGAAACCTTGGCCCGACCCAGCGTTGGCGACGGGACGGCGATACTCCAAGTATACGCAACACAGGAGAATGACCCAGATTGGAGGAAGCCCCTCGTGGAATTCCTGAAAGACGGAACGCTCCCGGAAGACAGAGCAGCCGCCCGCCGCCTACGGGCCAGATCCACCCACTTCGTCTGGTGCAACGGGAACCTCTACAAGAAGGCCTTCACTCAGCCCCTGCTCCGGTGCGTTGACCCCCACGAGGCCGACTATGTCCTGCGGGAAATCCATGAAGGGGTGGGCGGCGCACACCAGGGAGCTCGAACCTTGACCCAAAAGGCACTACTTCAGGGGTACTATTGGCTCACCATGCACGAAGATGCCCTGAAGTTGGTCAGGAGGTGTAAGAGCTGCCAACTCCACGGCAGTATCCCTCACCTCCCGGCTGCCGAGCTAACGGCCCTGACGTCCCCGTGACCATTCGCCCAATGGGGATTGGATATGATCGGCCAGTTCCCCACAGGGACTGGCGGACATAAGTGCGTCCTCATCGCGGTGGACTACTTCACCAAATGGATCGAGGCCGTTCCCATCAGGAAACCGGACGCCGCCACAACCATCAAGTTCCTCCAAAACAACCTGATTCACCTGTTCGGGATCCCAAGGTGCATCATCACCGACCACGGGACAAACTTCGAGAACGAGAAAGTAAGGGACTTCTGCAAAGAATACCACATCCTCATGAAGTTTGCCGCGGTCGCGCACCCCCAATGGAACGGGCAGGCCGAGGTCGCTAACCGGGACGTCCTCAGGGGCCTCCGAACCCGCCTGGAAAGGAGGCAAGGCTGTTGGGTCGTGGAACTACCCCGGGTCTTGTGGGCCCTGCGCATGTCAAAAAAGACTCCAACCGGGGAAACCCCTTTCAGCCTCTGCTACGGGACCGAAGCAATGGTCCCAGGGGAGATTGGGCTACCCAGCCACCGAGTCGAGCACTTTGAGGATGAAGTGAACACCATGGCACTACGAACCAACCTCGACGTATTGTTGGAGAAAAGGGATCGGGCCCAGATCAGAGCCGCCGTCTACCAACAGCAAACGGCCCGGTACTACAACGCTCGGGTAAAACACCGGTCCTTCAAGGCCGGGGACCTGTTCCTGCGGCGGAACGAGTTCATTGACCAAGGCAGGCTCCACAAGTTCTCCCCAAAGTGGGAAGGTCCCTTCCTCGTCTTCGAAGCGCTCCCCGGCGGAGCCTATCGCCTGCAAGACAAGGATGGACGGAAGCTCCCTCGGCCTTACAACGTGGAGAAGCTTAAGTTGTACCTATGAAGTCAAAACTAACAAAGCGCCGCACCCTGGCTACTGCCCAAAATCTCCCTTTGTAATGATGGTGTATAGTGTCGTCTAAAATTCCTACCCATGCAAATAAAGAAACTTTCAAAACCTTCTTTCCCGGTAGGGTTCCCCTGTACAACGAGAAGGATCTCCCAGAGACGGTCGAACCCGAGGTCCCCTCTCTCGGCTACCCCCAGCGGACAGTTTCCCTGCCACAGCGCCAGGAATCAAAAAGCCCTTCCAGAGGCAGTCGAGGCCGGAGGTTCCCTCGCTCGGCTATCCCCCGCGGGCAGCTTCCCTGCCACAACGCCGGGGATCAAAAAGCCCTCCCAGAGGCAGTCGAGGCCAGAGGTTCCCTCGCTCGGCTATCTTTTCAAGACAAAAGCCCTCGCCAAGAGGCACCGGGCAGTAACCCTGCCGGGCCAAAGGTCCTTGGCGGGCTTCCTACAGCCTTATAGCTTTCCCAGCGCCAAGGACCAAAGTCCTCCCAGAGGCAGTCGGGCCCTTGCCCGGCTATCCCCGGCCGGTAGCTTCCTACCGCAATCGACAGGGATCAAAGTCCTCGCCAAGAGGCACCGGGCAGTAACCCTGCTCGGTCCCTGTCCTGAAGGATCCGAAAGCCCTCCCAGAGGCAGCCGAGCCCGAGGTTCCCTCGCTCGGCTATCCCCAGCGGGCAGCTCCCCTGCCACACGCTGAGGATCAAGATTCCTCCCCAAGGCGGTCGGGTCCTTGCCTGACCGTCGACGGCTGATAGCTTCCTACCACCGTCCTGAAGGATCAAAAGCCCTCCAAGAGGCAACCGAGCAGCTACCCTGCTCGTCAAAAACTCCGGCTATTAGTTGTCTACCCACGACGCCGGAGATCAGATCCCTCACCAAGCGGCAACCAAACGACCACCCCGCTCGGCCATGCCCGGCCAGTGGTCCTGTGGCCGCATTTAAGGATCTGGGGCACCCGGAAGGACGGCCGGTTCGTCCAAATATGAACGATCTCCCATCGACCTAGGGGGTACATGAGGATACCTCCACGGCAGCGCTTGGCACCCTCGCCGGTTGGCAAACTCGACAGGAGATCGCCGGACATATGGCCAACTTTACACGGAAACTCAACAGTACAAGCAAGGACATCCTACGAACGTCCTTCACACAAAAAGAGAAGAGGAAAAGAAAGAAACACACAAACCGACGAATCAAGAGTTCTTTTTTTTCTTTTATTGCCAAAATCAAGATCTTTACAAAGGGTACTCTGGGGCCCCCAGCCCTACAAACTGCCCGGAGGCTCACTTCGGCCATTTCATTGTCGGCGTCACGACCTAAGGCCCTACCACCGAAGGCCTTGCCACCAAGGGCGCGCCCGGCTTCCCTCGTCATCCCTCACCGGAGACCTCGTCGCCGGAAGCGGAACCCGAGCGCGAAGTTCACCATCGTCGAACTCGGGAAGCCGTTCCTTCACAGTGTCCAAAGCCTTATTCTACGCAACGGCAGAATACTCCCCGAGCTCGGCATAAAACTGCTCCGACGCCTTGAACTCGACCACAACTTTATTAGCCCGAGCCTCGGCAACCTGGGCCTTCAGCAGCGCCGCCTCAGCATCGCCCCTGCTTACGTCCCTCTCCTTCTCCAGTGCCGCCAAGCGTTCGGCCATGTCAGCCAGCTTCCTATCGGCAACCCGGAGAGACGCGTTCAGACAGCGAAGGGCACCCCGAACTGCCGAGTTGGCGAGCTCCGCAGCCTCCGCCTGGCCCGCCACGACGTCGGCCTTATCCCTCTCCCGGCGCAGGTCACGTTGCAGGATCTCAACCTCCGAAGGAAACCCCTCCACTGGCCTCGGGGCGTGGAACGCCCCCTCGGACTCCATGCGAATGGCGAGGGCACAGTGCTGAAGAACCTGACAGAAAGCCGATGAGAAACCAGGAAGCATCCGAACCAAGGAAAGGCATACCGAGGCAAATGCGCGTAGAGGGATTCGTACCTGGACCGCCCCTTGGGCCATGGCCTCCAATTGATCCCTCAAGGAGCCACACGGGAGCCTTCCCCCAGCCGATTCCTCCATCCCAGCGAGCAGACCAGTGACAACGGAAAGCCCAGATGGAACAGTGAAGACAGAGCCCCCTTCCTGCACGGGAATCCCTTCTGGGGCCTTCGACGGCGGCGCACGAGAAACCGTCCTTTTCCTCTTAGGAAGGGACCGGCCCTCGCCCTTCCTCCCATCACCAGTCTGGGGCTCGGGTAACGGCTGACGACTCCGTCCGCCGCCAGAGAAGCTCCCAGACGCCGCCGATGAGATGGGCAGCCCTGCCGTCGGCGGAGAATCGGGCGGAGGGTGCAAGTTAGCCGGGGGCTTGGCTACGCTACTAGCTTCCCCCCAACGCGAGCCGCCCGAAAAGTGGGAGCGAACCATGTCTCACGAAAGAGGAAGAACGCCGAGCGATAGCTACTCGAGGAAGAAGGGAAATGAAAGGTTGGGGGCCCTGGGGCAGGCCCCACCCCCGTTTTATCGCCGCATCCAATGGCACCCGTCAACTCCCGCCGAAACGACTCCTCACGACCAGCGGCCCCGATCACTCTACGTGTCGGCAATGCGCTGGACCGCTTCCAATCGGGCGCTATAGGCCCGCGTATGTCGCACCCGCCAGCCGCCCTTTGACACGTGGACCATTGCTTTGGTTACATAGTGCACGAACCGGCGCACCCCCCTCAAGGTGCGGAGACCTTGCCCTGGTCCGCTAGCGGAAAAGACGACCAACGGACCGAGGGCTCTCCCCAACGAAACCATAAAAAGGAGCTCATCTCGGGGGGGGAGGGGGGGCGGCGGCGGCAGTCCACTCCTGACCCGACCCGCTAGCTGGACGGGGCAAGAGTGGGGGGCTAATGATGACACTCGATATTGGCAACCTCCAAGATCAGGACACGTGGCAGATGACGTGTCCCAAGACTCAGAAGAAAGGGCCCACAGGGGCCGACCAGGTCCCCTGTGCCCGGCCTGCCAGCACAAACCGGCCTACCTCGGGGCCCTCTGCGAATATTGCCTCCTCGGCCACTCAGCTCGCCCGAGCTGCCACCAGACCAAGACTCCTCGGCCTCCTCGCTCGTCCTCGAGCCCCCGGCCAGGGCCTCCTTCCTCGGTCCTCCGACCAACTCCACCATTCACAGGCGTAACCGCCGTTCCGCGAATCTCGCCATGCGCGGATTCCCCACCGGCAGCGTCCCACGTTCCACGCCATTACGATCCCCATTAATGGGCGATCCGCTCTTTGCGCGAGCGTAACGTCGGGAGCGTAACTGCCGGCGAGATTCTCGCGCCTGCCACTGCATGCCACCACCGCTATATAAACCCCCATCACAGAGGAGTGAAGTAAGCCATTCTTTTACACTTTACGCCGTTACTCTGCTCAGATCTCATCACTAACTTGAGCGTCGGAGGGTCCTCGGTGGTACCAAATCACCCCGGGACTTCTTTGCAGGTACACGGCGACAGCCTCCTCACCCCACCTTCTCCTCTCAAAACCCATTGAGACCCACACGCAAAGAAGGATAACCAGTCGAGTTCGCCTCGGGATCAACGGAAGACAACATCTGACGGAGGCCCCAAAAAGGAGCCCCATCAATATTCTTCTTATTTCTGATTTGATTCATAATTTTCATCAACGGAATGCAAAAAAGGGTTTTGTGCAAAAATTATTTTGCATAAAGTATTTGATTCCGTTAATAGATATTTTCTTTTACGTATTATGGATCAAAGGGGCTTTCCTTTAATATGGCTCAAATGGATCCGTTCCTGCATATATAAACCGATATTTTCGGTTAACTTGAGTGGCACACAATATGGTTACTTTAGTTCCACTTCCGATTTACGGCAAGGTGGTCCTCTTTCGCCCTATCTATTTACATTGGTGATGGCTTCTTTCTTACAACTTTTACAAGAAAAAGTGGTTTCCGGTGAATTTGGAACTATTGATAGGAGTTCTCTTAGTATCTCACATATTCTTTATGCCGATGACATTCTTGTTCTTAGAAAAAGTGATACGATATCGGCCATGACTTTAAAAGAAGTACTTAATAGCTTCCATTGTATCTCCATTCTAAAAGCAAATAGAAATAAGAGCCATATCTTTTTCTTCTGCGGTGGTGTTGAGTTGTAAATTGTTGATTCTTCAAACACTTGGTATTGAGGAGGGGACGCTTTCTTTTACATATTTTAGTCTTCCACTTTCTCCCAAAAGTCTTAATGTTACCATGTTCCAAATTCACATAGATAAGTTCATGACTCGACTTAACGGATGTAAATTCAAGCTTCTCTCAATGGTCGGACATTTTGAGCTTCTCTGAACGACTCTCTTTACTTATCAAATGTATTGGTTATAAGTTTTCGACCTTCCGAAAAGAGCTTTAAAAAAGTGGAATCTACTTGTCGAAGGTTTTTATGGGGCAACCTGAAACTTTCTACAATGAAATGGAGTGATATTAGCAAGCCGAAAGAGTAAGGTGGTTTAGGCTTTTTTAGTCCGGTATATGATTGCAATGTTGCATCATCTCTAAAATTTTATTGGAAACTTTTTCACAAAGGTATTTGGGCTTTAAGGACTCATTCGGTATTTGTTGTACCTTCAAAGAGAAATAATTTTCAAACTTTTTGGACCACTTCATTATCATGGATATCTTCGAATATGAGAAATATTCTTCATATAAGAGATCTATTTAAAGAGAAAGTCGGATATCGGAAATTCTTTTTTTGATATTTTTGGAGAGCAACCAACATATGATTTCGGTATCCCACTTGATACCAAACTTTCAGTCTTTATTCATGATGAAGAATGGTTACTACCTCAATTTACTTTACCGAGTACAATAAAGGCTTTGGAGTTAATTAAATTGGTCATTATTGATAGATCTATCACCGACGACACTTTATTTTGAAAGCCTTCCCATGTGGGGAAAATTCACGACAAAATCGGCGAAGTTATCATTCTTAACACAATATTCCTTTGTATATTCATAGGCTAATTTTGTTTGGTTCCACGAATCCATTCCGAAGATTTCTTTTTGTTTATAGAAAGAACACTTGAAAAATTGAAAACACTTGATATACTTCAAGTAAGAGGCATTGGTCAAGGAGGACAATGCATTCATTGCAAAACCTAATCCGAGTGTCATAAACATCTATTCTTTAAATGTCAATTCTCTACTTGGGTGATACACGCATTTTTTGCACGTTGCGGCTTTTGCAATATACCTTCTAATCTTCATGACATCATAAATTCCATCAAATTGATGTTCTTGAGTAAGAAACCAATTGGAACACTCCTCTGTATGGTTGTAAATATTGTTTGGCATGTTTGGAAAGAACAGAACTATAGAATTTTTAGGTCTCAATATAGGGCTAATGAGATTGTTTTTCGGGATGTGATCTCCGATACTTTAATCAGGATAGCTAAGTTTTTTGATGCTAAAGATTTTTGTAGTGAACCAATTGCTCGAAATTGGAATGCATTACCTCCCTTTTTAAAAGTTCAATCTTGAGCTATCCGTTTGTGATAGTTTTGATTTTGGATTCTTATGCTCAATTTTCTTTTTGTAACTGTATTTTATTTTAATATAAAATTTTCGGCTTTTTTGCCTCTCCCTTTTGGGAAAAAAACTTAGGCTGTCTCCTTATTTCCGTATCTTAGTGTACTCCCTTTAATTTATCTTGGAATACTCGCCTAAAAACTTAGGCTGCCTCCTTGTTTCCGTATATACTCCCTTTAATTTATCTTGGTATACTCATTTTTATTTATTCACTAGTTTTCTCTGTACATGCGTTGCACGTGTTAGTGCACTCAACCACATGGTATTTACAATTGAAATTGTGAAGTCATATTATCATATTGTTAGTTAAATGAATAATTTCTTCAAAACTCTTTCAGTTAGTTTTTGCAGAAAAAAACATAAATTTGAATGTCAATAACGCGTCGTGTTTGAGTTATCAAATATATTGCAAAAAAAATTTAAAAGATAATTTAAAATTCAAAATAAAATTTTAAGGTTATGGAAATTTCGAGAAAGACAATACTACACAGTTTAGTGAATGTGCATTGATTAACTTTAAATGAGAAAGGCATCCAGGTAATTTTAAGAAAAATCTAGAAAGTTGAAATATGCTCGGATAAAACTTTGCCTAGAAAATTCTTTTATCTTATCTTTTTAGCAAAAAAGTAATTTTAAGAAAAATCTAAAAAGTTGAAATATGCTCGTGTAAAACTTTGCCTAGAAAATTCTTTTATCTTATCTTTTTAGGGATTGAATTTTTAGAATTCAAATAAATAATATTTTATTGTTATGTTGTCCTTTCTTGATGACGTGGACACTTTAAGGATGGAGAAATTTTCTCCTTTTTTCTTTGTCTTTAAAAAATGAAGAATGATGAATATGACCAAGTCCATTTGTATTATAATATATAGAATTTATACACGTGTGTACACGTGTTAGAAGGATGAGGTGGAGATAAATGTGGAGGATTCTTGAGTTTTATTTATTTGTTTTTTGTAAAAGGAGATTGATGATATGGAGGGTTCTAGATAAACAATTATTTGTTTTTTGGGAGGGGAGAGAGATAATGTGGAGGGCTTAAGAGGTGAGAGAGATGATGTGGAGGGCTTGAGAGGTGAGGATTTTACTCCTTTTTTTTCTAGAAAAAAGGATCTCAAACCATGGCAATTTGCATTATATAGAGAGATATAATATAGAAGATAAGATAAGATAGAAAAGAAAATTTGAATTTAATTTTCTGCTAGAATTTGAATAAGAATTAGGTATGCTATTCTATCTCAAACTCAAAATTAGTTAGCTATCTATCTATATAACAACAAAAACTGAAAGATCACATTGCATTTAATTAATATTAAAATTTATCTCCAAAAGATACGAATGCTGGAGAAAAATTGGGTTGCATACAATAGCTTTTAAGAGTACGAAAGATGAGTATAGATATAGATATAGATACGAATAAAAATTTATAGTCTTCATGATTCTGGGTCTCACTTGAATTTTTCACAATTAATCCAAGTTCATACCTGGAAATGCATTATCAGAACCTGTTAGGAATCAAACACACTAGTATTATTATAAAGGTAAATTTTATAAATCACCATCAAACTTTCATAGCGAGACAACACGAGCTTCAAAAATACCATGAACCCCCTTAAAGATAAGGTTATTATTACTCTAAAGCACCATATTCAATTCATTTTGGGGCTCCCTTAGTCCATGTACAAGGTCAATCTAGGGAAATTCAGTCCATTTGTGCCATAAACGAGTCAACAAAACCAGCACTTTCATGCTATGTTGACAATTTAGTGGGGGTTAATGGCATTTTAAAAGCTCACGGTGCTATCTCAAAAATCATGCAAAAATAATGGTCCTTTTTTAAAATTTACCCTTTACCCTTATAATATAAAGCTATCAAGCCCGGCCCATTGCAGCCCAATTTCGGGTATTTTGATTCCACTGCGCTCTCTTTGTGATATGCTTCAATATTTTTCTCTATCTTTTTCCTATTCTTATAAGTTATTCGCGATCTTATACTTACGAGTTACTTCTTTAGCTCGAAAATTATTTTTCTTCCTCCTTTCCGGCCATCGCCGCTGTCCAAAAGCCGGCATCTTCTTTTCCTCCTCTTTAACACCGCCACCGCCACCGCCACCATCTTCCTCCTCCTCTTCAACCCACCGTTTCCTACTTCATCCTCCTTCTCAACATCACCACCGCCGCTACAATCATCAACACTATCACCACCACCACCTTCTTCTTCCTTTTCTTCTTCAATAGGCAACTGCCGCCGCCATCAACAATACGCCAGGGTTGAAGAAGAGGAGAAAGGAGGAGGTGGTAATGGGGACGGCGGCGATGTCCGAAAAGGAAAAGGAAGAAGGAGGCGGCGGCGGCAAGTTGAAGAGGAGGAGGAAGGAGGATGGCGGGCTGTTGTGAGATGACGGAAACAGAGAGATTTCTAGGGTTTTGGAAATGCAATTTTTGTGGGGATTGGTGCTATTATTTTCTATGATTGGAGAATCTAAGCTACATATCATCCATCAAACAAACGCAACATTGGATCCCTGTTTTCCAATCATCCCCACCGTCGGATGTGCATAATAGCACGCTATTATTTCATAATATCATTGCACCAAGATCCGATTTTTGGTGATAAAGTCCCCTCAAAAACCATCCCTTTTTGTTCGATTCCTTCCTCTTCAAAGATGGCGACGGGTTCAGGTAATTTCTCGCTTTCGTTTGATCCCTTTCGATGTCTCTCGCGGGTGAAAATTAGGGTCTGTGATTGGGTTATTCGATTGCTTGAGTAGCAATTGGTAGAAGCATCGTTTCGCTTTTGCTTATTGAAACGCGATGCTATCAAAATCGACACTTGTATTATGAATTCTTGATCTGATTGAAAACCAGGGTTTGTGCTAGGGTTATTTGATTGATTAATTAGTGTGATTTGGAAGCAATTGATCAATAATTTTTGTTTGTTATTATTTGTTAGAAGCATTGTTCCTTAATTGCACCTTTGCTATTTAAAGGGCGATCCTAACCAAATCGATGCATGGAAAGCTATTATCATGAAGTGTTTTGAGTTTATGGGTTGGATTTAGATATTTCTCCAAAACATATTTTGTTTCGTTAAGTAAATAGCAGACGGGCTTTTAGTTTTTCCAAGATCAAAACCTGTTTTCATACATTAAAGAGCGATATTAATATGTGAGGGAACGGGGTTCCCCTACAATTTCTGTGTGTATTTATTCTTTTGCCCTATGATTACCGTGCTTGTAAAAAAAAATCATAACCAATTCATAACCTTTACCTGCTGTTTACTGTGTTCCCCTCAAATTCTGCCTTTCTCATGAAAAAAAATCTAAACAGGTTGATTAATCACATTTATATAATATCAATCTTTAAGTTGAGATGTAGTAGTTTATCTTTTTTATGCTAGACATTAACCATTTTATGAGAACAAATTCTTTGTTTATCTTAACATTAAATCACAAGCGCTCTTATCAAATTATAATTAATAACGCTAACAGAAAGGACTCAATCTTTTTAAATGCCCTTATAAAACAAACGCTATCCACATCTTGCATAATTTTTGAAATGTTTTAGGAATTTTTTGTTCCAAAATAAACGCATATGCTAAGAGAAGTAAGAAAAATATCAAATTTTCTAAGCACAATGTATTGGTTTACATTTATTATTGCATTCAAAAGTCTAGAACTCTTTTTTGGATAGTCTATTATTAATTTTGTTCTTCATTGCTTACAAACAACATATACAATTTAGTAAGAGATGATTGTTACAGATATAAATTCTTTTCAAATAACCGAATCTGGATAAATTTTCATATACCTCACTTATTTTTAATTACCTTATAAGTCAAATAAACTTCATAAATCGTTTCTTTTTTATTTTTGAGTACATGTTCTCTAATTGTTAAAAAATTTCATAAATAAATGGGAATTTCTTCGTTTAGAAGATAAATTCCTGGCTTTCATGAGATTATTAAGCCCAGCCTTATTACTCTAAGAAAAGTCAGTACTAGTCCACAAGGGTTACAACAGTTGCACAAATCTCATATGGATCTAACAAGTAGAAAAACTCTAAAACAGGTGATGGCAAATCCAATTATCCCGTGTAGACTGCTTTTATTCGACAAAGATATGAATACTGTCCTTGTACACTGGATGCTCCCTTGCCTATCTTTATATGTTTATCTGAGCCAATATCTCTATGTTTATGAAACCAAGATGCTTGATTGGTTATTTTTAGCTGTTATGATGATTATGTCACCTACCGAGGCACAACCATCTTAGTAACCATCATCGGATCAAGTTAGGATGATAGTGTGTTTGCTTTAGATCCTCTAACTTGTATCAGCAACTTTGTTAATTTTATAACCGCGACATCGAACTAAATTGAAGCTGCCCAGTTTAATGACCTGTCTTATTTTTCGTTCATTCTTGGGACAGTTAGACCATCTTGTTGACTATTGTGCCACCTGATTAGGAGAGTATAGAATATTAATAATATGATATAAGCTATGCAATCTTCCAAAGAAGCTAGAATAGTAAATAGGAATAAAAAAACTTAAATCGGTAAAAATCATACATTCCAACCTTTGTGATGTCCACCATTTCATGGGTACAAATGAAAGATGGCCCGTCTTTCTTGTGGTTTGAAGAATCAGTTCTTGTACCTTTGCAACGTTTCAAATATACTACTTCATTACGTTCATTTCTGCTTGCTTGTACATTTTAGTCATTCATTTGAGCTTAAGTCACTAAACAACATATAATCTAACCTTTGTGAAGTGCACCACTCCACAGCGATAGATTGAAGATATCAAGATAAACTGCAGAGCCTTTCTTGTCGTTAGATGAATTAGTTCTACTCATTTGTTGATTACTTTTATCTAGGACATGATTCCTTACTTGTTTGCCTTTCCTACAATTTTAGCCCAGTTATTCATCCCCCCCCCCTCCCATGTTTTACTTTGACATATCGCAAGATTTATGTGACCCTGGGTATGTTCCTAAGGAACATCAATAAGATTTCCAACTATATATGTTTATTAAATTCATTTATATGGTTGGAAAATGGCATTGGCAAATGGTAGAAAGCGGATGTAGATACCAACTATGTCTCTCATCCTCTTTTGGCTTTTTCTTTAACTGACTTTGAATGACTATAACTGGATGCTCGTTTCTTTTTATTTCTTTATTCTCTTGGAGCATTTTCTGTATTTTCATAATTACAATACTTCGACATCTATTTCTCTATTAATTGCAGTGTCCTTCAAATCTCGAGAAGACCATCGGAAACAACTCGAGTTGGAGGAGGCACGTAAGGCTGGGCTCGCACCAGCGGAGGTTGATGAAGATGGAAAAGAAATCAATCCTCACATACCTCAGTATATGTGTACATGTCATCTGCTCCTTGGTATCTCAATGCTAAGAGGCCGGTAAGCCCCTTATCTAGTTCGTTTCCTATGCTTGCCTGTACTTGGATTACTATACCTTACATCTCTCTTATTTGTTTCCTTATTTTGTTATTAGAGTTTGAAACATCAAAGGAAATGGAAATCTGACCCTAACTATACCAAAGCATGGTATGACAGAGGTGCAAAGATATATCAAGCCGATCGATATAGAAAGGGTGCTTGTGAAAAGTAAGTTTTCTTTTGTTCCCTTTGTTGGGATCAAAATTTACATCCTATTGACCAAGTCAAAGTCAAAATCAACGGGTCAAAGTTAACGCCCAAGTAGACCCGGGTCCGACTAAAACGGTTCCAATCCCAAACAACTGGGTCCACGTCCAAACCGCCTCAAGCCCAAGCAAATCCCGCCGGAGAAGAAGACAGAAGAAGAAATCTGTAATAAATAGGTTTTATATGTAAATAAATGTTAAATTGTAAATTAAATAGGTAAAAAGCCAAAATATGTAAAAACCTATGGCTCATGTGCAAAAAGTAATGAGCACATGGGCATGGTATGGGCAAAATACAATTTTGTAAAGCCCAAGGGGCTATGTGTAAAATGTGTAGTCTATATAAGGCAAACATAGAAAGAAACAAAAAAATAATAATGAATTCTCCCAAATAAAATTAGGGTTCTATACCTTCTCCTCCTTTCTCAAGGTTTTAAATTTTCTTTTTTTGAATTAAATCGAGAGTCTAACTCTTCTTTTCCAAAAAAAAAAAATGTTTTTCAGCATAAAACTCTCGAAGGGGAGCTGAGATCCCCCATCAAATATTTAAAAGGGAGATTTGCCTATTTTCTTCAAGTTCCAACAAAAAGAGAGAAGGAATAAAGAAACCATCTCAAAAGAACCCATTTTAGAAAAATCAAAAGCTCGAAGAGGAAGAAAATGATCTTTTTTCACCATCTAAGATCTAAACCATTTAGGAGTTTAACTCCAAATCAATCTTTGAGAGGCTCAACTCCAAGTCTAAGATCCAAATCCCCAAAAGAGTTTAACCCTAAATCCAGATCTTTTAGAAGTTTAACTCCAAATAAAAATCATTCTTTTTCTAGGAGTTTAACTCCAAAATCTCTCAGGAGTTTAACTTCCAGTTCAAGGGCTAAGTCTCTTTTTCTGCTGACACCAGCGGCCGTGTGACCCGCGGACGCTCAGTGCCCACGTGCTATCTCACGCGTTTTTAGGACGCTCTTTACCCTCTTTTTCTTACATGCTCCACACTCAAAACACATCTCCGTTAGAAAAAATTTCTAACGGGACGCTGCCCCGCATCCCGTAAGGAGACTGCTGGCCTCTTTGATCCAAGCCCGCTATCTGGGTAGCGGGACCTCCGTAAACTCTGCGACGCCCCCGATACGTCCAAGAGCCCCTTCAAAACACAACACACGCACGTTGCACATTGAGTTCGCATGACCGGTTTTACCCGTCAATCGAAGGTTCTCTCACTCCAAAAGCGAGGGGTAATTAACAGCAGCTTAGTCCGCGGCTGCCGGAGATTAGGATCCGCATAATCAATAAACCCCGGTCTATCCCAGACAGGGAGAGAGATTAGGATCCGCATAATCAATAAACCCCGGTCTATCCCAGACAGGGAGAATATGTAATATGCCTGACAAGCGACGTCTATTCCTATCTCAATAGGATGGCGAAAAGCATTCTACACCCTTCTTATTGTTATGCTTGATGTAAGTAGGCACACTGGTGATCTGTTATCATGTTATGCTGAGAAGGAGTTGCACCGTGCTATAGGCCTATCCTATGTGCTTCCATTTATTCTTTCTATTTGACAGTGTTTTGCAAGCTGAGGCATATCCAGCTATGTTATACAAAACTAAATTTATTTTGTTATGGTTGGCGTTGCTGCACGTAGTTACTGGCATTTGCTCTAACGTATATAGGAAGGCATTACGCCATAACATAAACTTAAATCTGATGCTGACAAGTTTTTTTACGTTTTATAATTTTTGCAGTTGTCGGATATAGTTATTTTAAATGGAAAGTTAGAAATTAACCAGCAATTTAGAAATCTAGTTACTGATGTTAATGTAATTAAGCGGTACTAGTATTTTGCATGCTTACGATGCACATTAGTTCCTTAGATTTTGTATCAGGCATCATGTCAAACCTGAAAACATTATGAGGTTCAAGTTTTATTGGAGTCTGTGTGTGTGTGTGTGTCAATGTATTTTTTTTATTTCATATCAAACCTAAGAACATTGTGACTATTTTTTTGTCATATTTATGGAATTATGGCCACGTGGTAAATACTTGTAGATATATTTAGGCTAAATAACGGGAACACCCTTATTTTTGCATGATTTGTAGGAAATCACCCCATGGTAATTAAAAAATTGTACTTTATCCTACTTAACAACTGGTAACTTTCCGTGATAATCTATTCCATAAACACATCTCGGCTTGGTAAAATATTAATAAGGAGAAATTAATGAAAAATAATAAAAGTCAGCGATATTTTGGAATAATCAACAAAAATAACAATGCATTATGGTCTGAAGGGCATAATGCAGGCCTTTAATATTAAGAGTGCATTGATGCTAATGGTCAAAATTAAAGGAGCTTTCTGCAATTCAGTCATATATTCAAGACGGTAGATGTATATCATATGTATATGGAAGGTTTATCTGAGTGCATTAGGTATACTTAAACATCTATTCCCCTCTCCACCATCAAATTCTACTTCTTTTCTAATCCAGTATGAATCCCTTCATTCCTATCATCCTTCTGTTTCTTTCTCTATTATAGTCCTCAGCTCCACTTCCTAACTATACGACATTCATAGCATACTTGCGAACTTCCTCTTCCCTTTATGAAACAATAATTAAACTTTACATGTACCATGTATATTGCATGTTTATTCTCATCATTATTTTACATTAGTCTCACTTTTTCATTGACTCTCCGTTCATCTATTCTGGTTTGTCGTGGTATGTGCGCCATTGTCTTCATTTGTCGAGGTCGGTCCAATATAGCTGTTGTTGCCCCATTTTGAAGGTGTTGATGCATGAGGGAGAGGGATGACTTTGTTTCGATGAGGGAGAGGGATGGCTTTGTTCCAATGTGAGGACGGTTTTAACTACAGATATTTATCTCACAGTTGAATCTCTGTACCATTATGATGTGGAAGTATGCCAAAATGAATCAGCAGCAGCTGGAGCGAGAGACTTGCCGTCAATTTTATTTTATTTTATTTATTTTTTGGGTGGGGGGATCAATGGCGGTAACTAATTAATGGTTTTGTTTTCCCTTCTTTTTTATTTTTTCCTTCAAAGAGAAGTATTGAGGCGAACTTGAGCTCCCACTGTTGGGTCATTGATGTTGAAAAGTATATTAAAAGAACAGAATAATTTGATTGGAACTAGATTACCTAATATACTGAAATCATTAATTATTTTTGGTTATGTTTAAGATTTGATTGTGTGTTTTGGTAGAATTATTAGTTCGATATTTACAATAAATTACTGGTTACAAAGTCAAATATCTCTTGTATGCTTATATGATTCCCTAAATTTAGCGACACTTTGCTACCTTTGTCATTCAACTATGGGCGACTTTCTCATACCCCATTTTTTTGAGAGCTTTACATTTCCTATCCGCAATTTGTCTATCCAAAAGATAAAATGGTAAGACCCACAACACCTAAGTAATTGTGTCGAATAGATGGGCCCATGGTGTTTGTCTCTTGTGTAAATTTTTGAATAGACAAATTGCGGTAGAAAAAGTATATTTGTTTTTTTTATTAAGACCAATAATTGTGAGGTTGGTTGTTGCCAAAGCGAAGAGAGTAGACGTGGCTAATGAAGTGAAGCAAGATGATTCGCTTTGTGATTCGCCTGCTTCGACCAGTAAACGAGACGAGTAAGGCTTGCCTCGCCGGTTAGGCGAGGCAAGTCGATCCCAATAGTAGATGGGCTCGAACCCATTCGCCTCAGCGACTAGCGATGCGAGGCAATTCGAACGAGCCAGGCGAATTAATTCGTCTGGCTCTGAAAATTTACTATTTTTTAAAAAATAAAGTAAAAAGATGAAAATTGAACAAAAAATTTTATTTAAAAAATCATATTACAATTTCATAATACAATTTGTTTTTTGTTTACATTAAAGACCGAACCCACTTGGGCTGCTTACGTATACCTCCCAAATATTGAGCTCAATGAAAGGGAATCAGGTCTACGTAGTTCTTTTTCTACTATTACGGATCCTACTCACCACTTGTCGATACCGGTTGTGGTTTCTTTTTCGGTGTCGGTCTCATCCGATCCTGTAAGCACCTCACGTAGATAATCCGAGTCCAAAATGGTTGCATTTTGTTTTTTGACAGCTGCTTCCCAATCTTGCGAGCAAATCATGCATTCCATTGTGTCGTGCGCCAATCTGCATCTTTTCTCGATTAATATCTTTCCACATGTACTAAAAGCACTTTCCGACGCTACTGTAGACACTGGAATGGTTAGTAAATCATGGGCCATGGTGGAAAGCACCGGATACAAATGTCCGTGGCTATTCTACCATGCTAAAATATCAAATTCATATATGGTATAATCTACATCTGATTCAGTTTGTTAAATATATTGATAACTCATCTAAATATGACGATGATGGGGCTACAGAGCATCGTGTCTTTTTCTTCCATTGAATAAGTGTTAAAACTGAAGTCGAAGCACGTGAACTAGTTGCAGTCGGTGGTCTACTAGTTCTACAAGCAGAAGATCATGCCGCATACAAATCAAACACTTCTTCTAAATTACTTCTAACGGTCCTAACATGATTATCAATATCTATATTATAGACCATGGCTACATGGAACCCGGATAAAAGAGTTTCCAAACCTTCAAATTTAATCTTAGGGTTTATTATTGAACACAAACAAAAAATAATTGGAATATCAGTGAAATATTTTGAAACCTTACCTAGCATAGCAAGTATAACTTTGTAAAGTAAATGATTTTCGATGTGACCAGCAAAATATTGGGGTATATTATACAATTCAGAGATAAGAATATGAGAAGTGGGGGTATAAGCAGCAGAAAATCATTCGGTTGCTATTTTAAAGTCATAAGAAATTCTTGAAAAAGATCTGCAGCCGCCCAATGATTAAATGGTTTTCTACACGCATTTCATTCCACATGTTACTAATAATTCTGGCGGTTTTGATTCAATACGAAACATATCATATGTATTATTCCAACTAGTGGCCACATTTTTCCTAAGAGACGACTTTACTCCTGTAGCCAGGCATCTAACTTTATATTCAATTTTCTTTTTGCAGAACTTTTAATAAACTTACATGCATTTTTAATCATTTGAATATTTGCACTACATACGGTTGTTCCCTTATAAAATAGAAAGAAAGAAAAGGAAAAGAAAGAGAGAAAAAGTGATAGGAAAATTTGCTCTAATAAAACATCACGTGCCCACACGTGAACAATTGATAGGCTGAAATAGAGCCTCACGTGTAAGCACGTGGCGCCTATATACAAATATATAGGCGCCATATTAAAACAAATGACAGGCCAGAAAGGCTCACGTGTCGGCACGTGATGCCCTCTTTTGACTGTTGCACATACGCAAATGAGTTTAACTCCGTGGGGTCACGTGCTACACGTGAGTGGTCTCAAATGCCTTCTGGACCGATAGAATTAAATTCTAAGTAAAGGGATAAAATCCTATTTGGAAAATATTTTCTTGAATCTTTCTAAATAAGAAAGATTGCTCTCTGTAAAACAGAGTACCGTTGGATTAAAAATCCAATGGTGATTAAAAATCACCAAGCTACAGAATAAGGTCTGTATGGGAAAATATTTCCCTAATCTTGTTAATAGCAAAAAAATATCTTCTGTAAAACAGAAGTTTTTGGATCAAAAATCCAACGGTGGATAAAATCCATAAATCAATTAAGATCTCTCAATGAGAGATTTTTTTAACTAAATCAATAAACTTGCCTCTATTATATAAAGGACCCAAGACTGCAAGTCTTGAACAGAGGAGACCCCCCCCCCCCACAAGATTTGAGAAAACAAAAAAGAAGAAGAGGAGTTCTCTTTTAAGAAAAGAAACCCTAGGTAAGAAGAAAGACATAGAGATTATTTTATCTCTTCTTCGTCATTCCAAGAGTTTAACTCTTCTAAAAAGAACTTAGTTCTTCTTCTGGTTGAGGTCTGCAGAAGCAGATCTTCCCACAAGTTAAGAATTTAATTCTCATCGGGGAGATTCTGTCATGCAGATTCAAAACTTAGAGGAAAGAACTACGTTCAAAGAATTTAATTCTTATGAAAGATATAAGAATGTAATTCCTCTGATAAAACTAAGGTTTAACCCTGCATAAGAATTTAATTCTTATAAAAATAAGGGACCTGAAATTCTCAAAACTCGAATTAAGATTTCCATGCACATAAAAGAAATGATTAGCGTTCAACGCTATCACGACAAATCACGTGTTCCCACATGAGCACCCCTGAGGAACAAAAAGGAGCGACTGAGATCGAGTCACGTGATCCCACGTGACCCCCTAATAGTGCTTAGCACTTATAAAAGAAAAGGGAATAAACCCAAAAAACAGTTCTCATTTTTGGGGCGCCTCACGTGATCCCACGTGACCTCCTAATAGTGCTTAGCACTTATAAAAGAAAAGGGAATAAACCCAAAAACAGTTCCCATTTTTGTGGCGCCTCACGTGACCCCCTAATAGTGCTTAACACTTATAAAAGAACAAGGGAATAAACCCAAAGAAGCAGTGCCCAATTCTTAGGCGCTTCACGTGCTACATGTAACAACCCCAAATTTCCGATACAAATTTTTCAAAATATTTTTTTCAAAAATTCATAAAGGAGTATTTCAACCTGAGCACAATATATAGTAATTATTTTGTTTTTAAATAACTCCATTTTTAGTGTACATAAAATTGTTTTAAAATTAAAGTATACTTGGGGTATTTAATATTGTTGTTACCACTTTAAGTAATTATTTCACACCATAATTACAAGAAGGAGCTTGTACCTCATTGGTAATACCTTGCACTGCTGAATTAAGCCACCAGAGTTCAAATCCCCTGCCCCATATTATTTTTAGATTGATTTTGTTTTAAATCCTTTGCAAGTCCAACAGTCCACAGACCATAACTCCCAAACTTTGAACTACACATAAAAAACTAAAAGTACCGGTGAGCACCCCAGGAGACTTCCCACCCTATGGCACCCTGACTCGGCCCGACTCGGGCCGGCGCCGACGGCCGAGTCCCCAACAGTGAAGATGCGCCTCTTCGTCTTCTTTAACCCCCTGCTACACTATTTATTTGGATCAGTACCCGAATCTTAAATATCCCCCATTTACTACAATTTTTAATGAATTTCTACATTTTTTACATTTTTTTAATTAAAAACCTTTCACCTACCCTATCCTAGCCTACCCTATAAATACACCCCCTACTCTCTCATCCCAAAACCCTAGGCTCACTCTCTCAAAAAATTTCCAAGAAGTGTGTACGTTGAAAACAAGTTCGCGGCGAAGCTCCGACGAAATTCCGGCGGGAATTCCGGCGACGTTTTTAGAAACAACCGGAGACGAAGCAACGCCTCGGCAACCCCTCTAGTCTCCCCTCAGTCCCTTGCTTAATCGAAACCCGTAAGTCTCATTCTATCCCCCTTTCTATTTCTCTAAAATACGAAATTACGAAACCCGACGGAATCGGAACAAATCCGATTTCCGATTCGGTTTTCTATAAAATTTCACTTCTAACCAATTCAATCATGCTTAAACATCTTTATCTTGACTATTAAACTTTTAAAAATCAATTTGAACAAGTTTCGTCACATGAAATGATAACCTTTCTAATTTATCGTATTTTTTCACTTAAATACCATCATGTTTCGATTTCACATTTAACCCCTTAACTTTGCTATACATTTAAAGTAGAGCACGAGATAATGACCTACCTCCACACACACGCAAATACAACCCTAAGCGATATCATCAAAAACGTAGAATACGATAAAACAAAACTTTCATTTAAATACCGTATTCTTAATAAAATCAATTCTAAAAGTTTTAGATTTGATACACTTTTAAATAAATACCTCTTATTAGGAAAACACGATAAGTTGTGGATATCGATCGTTTATCTAAACCTGGCTTTGTGGTGTCTAGGCTAGGCAAGTGAGCAAAGGTAACTTTAAAAGGCCCGTCTCACGATTCGTGAGCGGATCCCTCCTTTCCTCATTTGTACTTACCTGGCCACAATTGGCGGTGAAGAGGCGATTTGAGGCTTCTAACGACTTGTCGTTTAGACCCTTTAGAAATAGGCTAGTTGGCTTAGGAAACCCTAGAATCTAAAATACGGAAAATTACACTTTGCAAATAAATACCTTTTTCTTTATAAAACCGTTTTCAAAAGGATTAGTATTTTACAATCTTTGCAAAGCGCCGCTACAACCCATTTTTGGGGAACCCGTTCGGGATCGTGTGGTTTATCGCGCACTCTCGGGCTAATAGTGCGAGATTCAGACCTCCGCAAGGAGCATTCGGTCTCAAAAGATTTAAAATACGACATCTTAAGAAAATGAGATTTTTGGAATATAAAATATTTACTAAAAATATTTTTGTATAAATATATGTATATTTATCATTAAATTTTTTTATTTTGTTATGATATAAATATTCCACTTTTTTCTAAAAATCACAAGAATAAATTTTACACTAAAATACCATGAACTTTAAATAATCAATATTACAGATAAATACCCTTATTTATAAAACTAGGATATTTTCACTAGAAATGTCACAACATAAAATCCACCCTCATTACAACTCTAAAGACGAACAATAAATATTTAAGGTGTATTTTGAAAAGTATATAAAATTATTTTTACATAAAACCCCCTCAAGTTTATAAATTACCCTGAGAACCCTAGCAATTATAAGACTTCGATTCACATCCCTGATTGTCTGACTCGGGTTTGAGTCTGATTAATCTGACTTGAATATGATTCAAGTCAATCTATAATCTACAAGTTTCCAATTCAATATGAACACATGAATTCATGAATACAATTATCAATCTATACAACTTGACTGAACCGAACCATGTATATATATTCCTTTTACATGATTCTCAGTATTCCATTTACATGACTCTATGGTTACAACCGTTTACTGATATTATAGTTTCGGTCAGTCAATCAATCTTACAATCAATACAATTTACACGATAACAATACAAACAAGACATCACGGGGTTTAAGGGGTAGACTGGTACGGAATATGTTAAAGGTGGCATGAGGTGGTCACTTAAGACGTAATTACATCCATGCCGTTGTTCTGTGGTATTATCGACGGAGCCTTGTACTACAGATTACCAAGGTCCCCGGTGGAAGTAGGACTCCCCTCGTATACACTTATATCTTCTGTACCAGGCTACAAACAACATCGTTAATACAACATTACAATATTATAATACAACATTAAAAGCTACTCTCTCTCTCTTTCTTACTCTCTGTCTATTTCTCCCTTATCTTTGGGACTTACCGAACGACCTGTTTGCTGACGACATTCTATTTCTTTCTTTTTTGAATGTCGTCAGGTGGTTTGGACCCGGCAGAGATCGAGCCATCTCAAGAAGACTTGGAGCAATTTGCCGAAGACCCTGCACTTTAGTTTCATTGTACACTTTTCCTTTCTGTACTTTTCATTTCCTGTTATGCCACTGTTTAGGCATCTTTTTATTTCAGTTGTATTTCCTTTTCATGTATTGTACAAAAGGATGTTAATAAATAAAAGTTGCTGTTTTTATTACCTTTTGTCTCTTGTGTACTCTTTTTATATTGCTTAGTTACGCTTAGCGTATTTGCTTCTGAGTAAATACGTAGCGGGCCTCGTCGCGTCCCCTTCGCCGTAGAATGGGAAGCGGGGCGTAATACCACACGTGAGCGCTCCAAATTTTAGTGTTTAACCCTGCTCTAGAGCCTCACGTGGGAGCACGTGAGCGCCGAGCAAATTTTAGTGTTTAACACTATGATAGACCAACTTTAGCCTAAACTAGACAAGTCTCCCGAGGCCAAAACTCTTTTGATCACCAATTAACCGAGCCTTCCTATGCTCAGGCCTCCCCAAATCGATCTCAATTCCAAAGATGACTAATGATTCCCTAACAGATGGTATCTAAAATGGTGTTCATTCCACCATGATCTCTCCCTTCAATCCGGAGTTTGGTTCAAGGGTACATCTCTCCATACCTCTGATACATGTCGTTGTAATTCTTCAACATCTTCAGAGATGTGGAGGGCCCCGACAACCAACAGCTCTTTTGTGCACTCCCAAATCCATGAGCACATCTCTGTGGACCGCAATGTCCTTAAACTAGCAATGTACCGTAACGTCCTTAAACTAAACCCTCACCCAAAAAAAATGGTGATCTATGGACTGTAACGTCCCTAAACTAAAACGATAGAGCTCAAATGCTCTTTCGTTGGATCAAAAATGATCCTGAACCCTCGTTAAATAGATTTTAGTCCAATATCAGATTAACGTATCCTTAACAAATATTTAAGTTGATCTTAATTTCAAACGAGATTAACGATTCTTAAATCAAACCAAACCCAAATCTAAGAATATACGGATTTGGACTAATCCACGCCCTACGGGCGACAACATAAATTAGTCTCCGTATACAATCCACGGGCAGCTAAAAATAAAATAAACATACACGGCACGAAGTGACCTTCTGGAGCAGGAGAAAGTGGTTATCGCTGCGCGGTAACGTAATTAACTGCAGGAGCTTGCGCCTGCAGGGAAAAGCGTCACCACAATCAAAAACCCCTCACAAACGAGGGGGAATCTGACGAAATCTGCTACAACGGCCGCATCTTTCCAAACCTCCGATACACGGTACCATTAATCAACTTGGCATTTTCGGAGAGGCGGACGGATAAAACCAAATAGTATCTGCCTCCAAATTCAGGCAAGACGTTTGTCTTCCCGGCTTTCGGCGGTGAACAACGGTATATGCATTTTGTACAGCTAGATTAAGTTTATGGCATGCACAACGAATACGAAAAAGCGACCGCTGCAAATTGGTTTGCATAGCTTAATAAGTTCAGGAATAGTTGAATTATTGTTGCTAGCATTATCGAAAAATATAGAAAAAAATTTATTTACACAATGATATTCTTCTAAAATAGATCTAATTTCAGTAGTTATATGGAAAGCACTATACGGGTATGGAAATTGTCTAAGAGAAATAATTCCTTTTTGCAAATACCAGTCGGAATCTATCCAAGATGCAGTAACACAAATTCAGGGAAGATCCTTTTTTTCAGTCCAAACATCAGAAGTTATTGCAATACTACTATCTAAAGAAGCAAGAGTAACAACTAATACTTGTTTACCGTCGTTGTAGAGCCTAAAACAACGACTTTTAGCGTGGTTCTCGGAACTCTTTTTGTCACGTCCCGCTTCCCAGTGTACGAGCAGAGGATGCGACGGGTCACGCGATATATTTACTCAGAAGTAAACACGCTAAGCGTATCTAAGCAATATAAGGTAAAGTACACAAGAGATGTAAATGAACAACAACTTTATTTATTCAACATTCTTTTTACAATACAGCTGAAATGTAAATACATGGAATGAAAGCAATGCCTAAACAATGGCATAACAGAAATGAAAATATGTACAAGTAATCTAGAGCTGTGGGTCGAAGGCTATCTGATCCCAGTCCTTACTGCTGGGCTCTGTCTCTAGAAGGTCCGATCTACCTGACAACATTCCAAAGGAAGAAGAAAATGAATGTTGTCAGCAAACAATCACTCGGTAAGTCCCGAAGAATGAGAGAAGTAGAAGACAGAAAAGAGAGTATATCTAGTATAATATTTGATTGTTAAGTTAACGTAGTATTTGTAGCTTGGTACAGAAGATTCCAGTGTATACGAGAGGAGTCCAACTTACACCGTGGACTTTAGTAACCCGTAGTACAAGGCTCCGTCGAAAATACCACGGAACAACGGCATGGATGTAATTACGTCTTAAGTGACCACCTCGTGCCACCTTTAACATAATCCGTACCAGTCTACCCTTTTATAAACCCCGCGATATCTTTTGTATTGATTGTATTGTTTTATTATATAGATGGATGACTTTGCCGAAACCATGATATCAATAAATGGAATGGATGTAAATGGAGAGTCATGTAGACGGAGTATATCCATGGTTCGGTTCAGTCAATATAGATTGATATACATTGAATAGATGGATTCATGTTGAATTGTAGTTTATACTTGAATCACATTCAAGTCAGATTGATTAGATTGAGACTCGGTCTAAGTCAGATACTTTTGAAAAGAACTTCAAATCCTGAATTAGTTTTGATGTTATCGGTAACTGCTGCACATGGACGGCAGGATTTGTGTCTTTTTCGAAGACAATTACCGTGTTGATAACACCGTTTGTTAGATTGTCTATCTTAAATAGGCAAGAACCCATATCTCCGGCTCTCTGAGGCTCAAGAGACTGGTTCCGCTTAAACCTATGTTTACTAAGGCCCTTATTGTAATTTAGTATAACTTGAGAAGGTTTTGTGTAAAAATAGTTTGATATAATTTTCAAAATACCCCTCAAGCATTTAATTATCGTCTTTAGGATTTTCATAGATGTATATTTTATAAATGTGAAATTTCTAGTAAGTAAAACCTAACTTCATTATATATGGTGTTTTCTTGAAATATTGGAATTGCGTTGTATTTGGATGGTATTTTCATGTAATAGTGATTCCTTTGATTTAGAAAAATTGGAATGTTTATATAATTAAAATAGATATTTTGATAATATATATAATGAAAATAATTTATTTATTTTCTTGTAGAATTCTCATTTTCTAAAGAAAAATGCATAAAAATTCAATCGAGATCGAATGCTCCTTTCGGAGGTTTGCATCTCGCTCTACTAGGCCCGAGTATGTGCGATAATCCACACCATCCCGAACGGGGTCCCCAAAAGTGGGTTGTAGAGGCGCAATTGCATGGAAAAGTTTAATACATCTTTTTATAGAAATGGTTTTATAAATTGAAGGTATTTATTTGTAAAATCGTTTTGTCCCATCGCTATGTTCCCAAATTTCCATCGTGCTATATTAGAGATGTGTGTTGTGATGAGATAGGTCATTATCTCGTGAACTATCTAAAGGTAATATGTTTTTTATGTCGGAAAGTAAAGTATGTGGTATTTTACTGTAAAACTGCGATAAAAATTGCATTATAAATTCTTTTGATGTGAAACTTGTTTAATATATTTGTTAATGTTTATTAAACATGATATGAAAGTTTGGTATTTTCTTGTTTAAGAAAAATAGGATTTTTAAAGAAAAACCGAATCGAAATTCGGATTAACTCCGCTTCCGTCGGGTTTTAGTATTTAAGATTTTTAGAATAGAGAAAGAGAGAGGAAGAGGGGACTTACTGGCTTCAATGAGAGGGAAGAGGTAGAGGAAGAATAAGGAAGCGTCGGGACGTCGTTTCGTCGCCGGAATCTCCTCGGAATTTCGTCGGAGCTTCGCCCTTCGCTAACTCCACTTGTACATCAAAGAGGACT
The DNA here is from genome assembly GCA_030015575.1 of Agapanthus africanus. Classification (NCBI taxonomy): domain Eukaryota; kingdom Viridiplantae; phylum Streptophyta; class Magnoliopsida; order Asparagales; family Amaryllidaceae; genus Agapanthus; species Agapanthus africanus. Next base: position 534,746,846 of record JASDDO010000010.1, on the reverse strand, counting down.
TGAAAGTTTTTGAGAGTTTTGGCAGGGATTTGTGAGTGAGGATGTGTGAATTGGGGTATGGTATTTATAGGAAAAACTATGGTTTGGTGTATTGAATAGGTGAATTAAAATTTGTATTAAAAATGGATTTAAAGAGTGTTTTAATGTTCTCTGGAAATGTGCAGAGTAGACAAACAGCCTAGAGGGAGTGGGGTAGGAGAGGGGTTACAAGGTTTAAAGTTTTTGGGGCAACAACGACGGTCCTACCGGTGGTACCGGGTAAAATGGGCATTTCGCCGGCTCATTACCGGCGGAGGGGGTTAGGGTTTAGGCCACGTCTAAGTGTCGATTGGTATTCTCCCGTGCACATGTTTAAATATCTGTGACTCTTCAGTTTGCGTGTAGTGCATGTGTAAACTCTTGAGCTTCTAAAAGATTAAAAAAATTTAAATAAAAAGATAATGTGGCTGATAGGATTTGAACTCGGGTGCTATGTATCAGCAGTACAAGGCCTTACCAATGAGCTACAAGCTCCTTCTTGCTGTTCAAAAGAAAAACAAACTTATAACTCATGCTCAGATTTAGGTGTCTCTTTCTGTATTTTGAAAAAATTTCGTTCAGAAAGTTAGGGTTGTTATACTTTTGAATGCCGGTTGCAACGCCGTTTAAACGTACTGCTCAAAAACCACGCTTTCTTCGAATCCGAGAACCTGTTCATCTGCCAACATATCTTGCTATTTTTGAAACATTTAAATCATGATTATATTGAAAAATACATTGACCGGTGTAACGTCTCTGTTTTAATGTACATAAAAATTTTAAAGTTAACGTATAAATGGAGTATTTGTAAGTCATTAGCACAAGTTATAAATTTGAATTGCTTTTGAACGGCAAGAAAGCACTTGTAGCTCATTGGTAAAGCCTTGCACTGCTGTGACATAGCCTAGCCCCTGTGTTCGAATCCTCTCAGCCACATAATATATCACGCCCCGCTTCCCGGTGTACGGAAAGGGGACGCGGCGAGGCCCGCTACGTATTTACTCAGAAGTAAATACGCTAAGCGTAACTAAGCAATATAAAGTAAAGTACACAAGAGACATGAATGTAAATGAGCAGCAACTTTATTTATTAACATTCTTTTACAGGTACAACTGGAAATGTAAATACATAGATGGAAAGCAATACCTAAACAATGGCATGAACTGAAAAGAAATAAAAATGCACAAGTGTCTAATGCTCCGGGTCTTCAGGGTACTTCTCCAAATGCTCCTGGCTGGTCTCGAGCTCTAGTGCGTCCGATCCACCTGACAACATTCCAAAGAAGAAGAGAAATAGGAATGTCGTCAACGAACAATCGCTCGGTAAGTCCCGAAGAATGAGAGAAGTATAATAGACAGAAAAAGAGTATATCTAGTATAATATTTGATTGTTAGGTTAACGTTGTGTTTGTAGCTTGGTACAGAAGATGCCAGTATATACGAGAGGAGTCCAACTTACACCGTGGACTTTGGTAACCCGTAGTACAAGGCTCCGTCGAAAATACCAAAGAACAACGACATAGATGCAATTACGTCTTAAGTGACCACCTCGTGCCACTTTTAACATATTCCGTACCAGTCTACCACTTTATAAACCTCGCAGTGTATTAATGTATTGATTATATTGTATTGTCTGTATTAAATGGAAGACTTGCCGAAACCATGATATCGGTAAATGGAATGGATGAAAATGGAGAGTCGTGTAGACGGAGTATATCCATGGTTCGGTTCAGTCAATACAGATTGATATAGATTGAATATATGGATTCATGGATTCTTGTTGTATTGTAGTTTATACTTGAATCATATTCAAGTCAGATTGATTTCATGTTTGACCATGACTCGAACTGAGTCAGACTTTTAAACGGAATTGAAGTCCTGATTGTCTTGATGTTATCGGTAACTGCTGCATATGGACGGTAGGATTTGGGTCTTTTTCAAAGACAATTACCGTGTTGATAACACCGTTTGTTAGATTATCTACCTTAGATAGGCAAGCACCCATATCTCCGGCTCCCTGAGGCTCAAGAGACTGGTCCCGCTTAAACCTATGTTTACTAGGGTCCTTACTGTAATTTAACATAACTTGAGGGGGTTTTATGTAAAAATAGTTTGATATAATTTTCAAAATACATCTCAAGTATTTAATTATCGTCTTTAGGGTTTTCATAGATGTATATTTTATAATTTTGAAATTTCTAATGAGTAGAACCTAGTTTTCATAGTATATGGTATTTTCTTAAAATATTGGAATTGTTTTGTATTTGGATGATATTTTCATGTAATGGTGATTCTTTTGATTTGGAAAACTTGGAATATTTATATAATATAATTAAAATAAATATTTTGATGATAGGTGTTCACCGCCGAAAGCCGGGAAGACAAACGTCTTGCCTGAATTTTGGGGCAGATACTATTTGGTTTTATCTGTCCACCTCTCCAAAAATGACAAGGTGATTTATGGCACCGTGTATCGGAGGTTTGGACAGATGCGGCCGTTGTAACAGACTTCATCAGATTCCCCCTCATTTGTGAGGGGTTTTTGATTGTGGGGACGCTTTTCCCTGCAGGCGCAAGCCCCTGTAGTTAATTACGTTACCGCGTAGCGATAACCACTTTCTCCTGCTCCAGAAGGTCACTTCGTGTCGTGTATGTTTATTTTATTTTTAGCTGTCCGTGGATTATATACGGAGACTAATTTATGTTGTCGCCCGTAGGGCGTGGATTAGTCCAAATCCGTATATTCTTTGTCGGGACCCGATTCTTGCTCACGGAGCAAAGTGCCACACGGAATAAAGTGCCATGTCAAGTGTCATGTTTAAGTGGGCGGAGGCCACCTCTTGAATTCGTGGGGGCCACCTCTTGAGTCCGTGGGACACACTGTAGAACAATGGGGACTCTTCAGAATACATTCCGAAAGAGGGCAGATCTGTACTATAAATGGAATGATACCACTCTTCAATACAGAGGCGCCTTTTAAGTGAACCGGCACTACAAGAGCTTAAGAACTCCGTAATTAAGCGTGCTTGAGCCAGGGAAGTTCTAGGATGGGTGACCTCCTGGGAAGTGGCCCCTGGTGGTGTCCGGTTCGCCCCGAAGGACAAAACCGTACGGCTTCGGCCAGAGCGGACAATACTCTCTGTATTGGGGGTGGGGCGTGATAGAATGGTATCAGAGCTGGTCCCTCAATAGTAGGTCTGTGGTTCGAGAACGAACCATTGTTCAAAGATGGGGAGAATGTCGGGACCCGGTTCTTACTCACGGAGCAAAGTGCCACACGGAATAAAGTGCCACGTCAAGTGTCGTGTTTAAGTGGGCGGGGGCCACCTCTTGAATACGTAAGGGCCACCTCTTGAGTCCGTGGGACCCACTGTAGAACAATAGGGGACTCTTCGGAATACATTCCGAAAGAGAGCAGATCTGTACTATAAATAGAATGATACCACTCTTCAATATAGAGGTGCCTTTTAAGTGAACCGGCACTACAGGAGCTTGAGAACTCCATAGTTAAGCGTGCTTGAGCCAGGGAAGTTCTGGGATGGGTGACCTCCTGGGAAGTGGCCCTTGGTCGGGTCCGGTTCACCCCGAAGGACAAAACCGTGCGGCTTCAGCCAGAGCGGACAATACTCTCTGTATTGGGGGTGGGGCGTGACATTCTTAGATTTGGGTTTGGTTTGATTTAAGGATCGTTAATCTCGTTTGAAATTAAGATCAACTTAAATATTTGTTAAGGATACGTTAATCCGATATTGGACTAATATCTACTTAACGGGGGTTCAGGATCATTTTTGATCCAACGAAAGAGCATTTAGGCTCTATCGTTTTAGTTTAGGGACGTTACGGTCCATTGATCACCATTTTTTTTGGGGTGAGGTTTTAGTTTAAGGACGTTACGGTCCATAGCTAGTTTAAGGACGTTACGGTCCACAGAGATATGCTCATGGATTTGGGAGTGGACCAAAGAGCTGTTGGTTGTCGAGACCCTCCACCTCTCTGAAGACGTTGAAGAATTACAACGACATGTATCAGAGGTATGGAGAGATGTACCCTTGAACCAAACTCCGGATTGAAGGGAGAGATCATGGTGGAATGAACACCATTTTAGATACCATCTGTTAGGGGATCATTAGTCATCTTTGGAACTGAGATCGATTTGGGGAGGCCTGAGAATAGGAAGGCTCGGTTAATTGGTGATCAAAAGAGTTTTGGCCTCGGGAGACTTGTCTAGTTTAGGCTAAGGTTGGACTATCATAGTGTTAAACACTAAAATTTGCTCGGCACTCACGTGCTCCCACGTGAGGCTCTAGAGCAGGGTTAAACACTAAAATTTGGAGCGCTCACGTGTGGCACGTGAGGCGTCTGGGGATTGAGCACTGCTTCTTTGGGTTTATTCTCTTGTTCTTTATAAGTGCTAAGCACTATTAGGGGGTCACGTGAGGCACCCCAAAAATGGGAATTGTTTTTGGGTTTATTCACTTTTTTTTATAAGTGCTAAGCACTATTAGGAGGTCACTTAGGATCACGTAAGGCGCCCCAAAAATGGGAACTGTTTTTGGGTTTATTCTCTTTTCTTTTATAAGTGCTAAGCACTATTAGGGGGTCACGTGGGATCACATGAGGCACCCCAAAAATGGGAACTGTTTTTGGGTTTATTCCCTTTTCTTTTATAAGTGCTAAGCACTATTAGGGGGTCACGTGGGATCACGTGAGGCGAACTGTTTTTGGGTTTATTCCCTTTTCTTTTATAAGTGCTAAGCACTATTAGGGGGTCACGTGGGATCACATGATTCGATCTCAGTCGCTCCTTTTTGTTCCTCAGAGGTGCTCACGTGGAAACACGTGATCTGTCGTGATAGCGTTGAACGCTAATCATTTCTTTTATGTGCATGGAAATCTTGATCTAAGTTTTGAGAATTTCAGGTCCCTTATTTTTATAAGAATTAAATTCTTATGCAGGGTTAAACCCTAGTTTTATCAGAGAAATTAAATTCCTATATCTTTCATAAGAATTAAATTCTTTGAACTTAGTTCTTTCCTCTAAGTTTTGAATCTGCATGACAGAATCTCCCCGATGAGAATTAAATTCTCAACTTGTGGGGAGATCTGTTTCTGCAGACCTCAACCAGAGGAAGAACTAAGTTCTTTTTAGAAGAGTTAAACTCTTGGAATGGCGAAGAAGAGATGAAATAATCTCTATGTCTTTTTTCTTACCTAGGGTTTCTTTTTTCTAAAAGAGAACTCCTCTTTTTTGTTTTTTCAAATCTTATGGGGTGGTCTCCTCTCTTTAAGACTTGCAGTCTTGGGTCTTTTATATAGTAGAGGCAAGTTTATTGATTTAGTTAAAGAAATCTCTCATTGAGAGATCTTAATTGATTTGGGGATTTTATCTACCGTTGGATCTTTCATCCAAAGACTTCTGTTTTACAGAAAATATTTTTCTTGTTTTTAACACGATTAGGGAAATATTTTTCCATACAGAGCTTATTCTGTAGCTTGGTGATTTTTAATCACCATTGGATTTTTAATCCAATGGTGCTCTGTTTTACAAAGAGCAATCTTTCTTGTTTAGAAAGATTTAAGAAAATATTTTCCAAATAGAGTTTTGATCCCTTTATTTAGAATTTAATTCTATCGGCTCAGAAGACATTTGAGACCACTCACGTGTAGCACGTGACTCCACAGAGTTAAACTCATTTTTTATGTGCAACAGTCAAAAGAGGGCATCACGTGCTGACACGTGAGCCTTTCTGGCCTGTCATTTGTTTTAATATGGTGCCTATATACTTTGTATATAGACGTAACGTGCTTACACGTGAGGCTCTATTTCAGCCTAAACCCAGTGCCTATAATCTTTATATAGGCGCTCACGTGTGGGCACATGATGTTTTATTAGTGGAAATTTTCCCATCACTTTTTCTCTCTTTCTTTTCCTTTTCTTTCTTTTTTTATAAGGGAACAAATGCCCCCACAGCGTTGTTCTCACGTAGATTGCACGTGAGTGCAACGCTGTCACCTTTATAGCCGTTGGATTGCCTAAAGGAATGGGGAGATGAACCGTCCTCGTCATGTCTTATAAATGAAAGGGCCTTGTCTTTGGGAAGCCACTGCTCTTTCATCTTCTTCCTTGGTCATTTTCTTTGAGAATTTAATTCACTTCTTCAGAGCTTGGTTCTCTGCCCATTGAAATTTCAGAGTTAAACTCTGTCAGAAAAACGAAACCTTTTTTAGGTAAAGATCTTGAACAACAAAGAAACCCTTTTCTTAAAAAAAAATCCTGGATTTTAAATTCGCCATAAGAGCTTTGTTCTCTTATGAAACCCATCTCTTAGAGATCCAAAGACGTGATCTTTGAGTAATAAACCTCAATGTCTTGGGCATTCCTCCTCTGATCTTTAAGGATTCACAGCATTGTGATTTTATTTTTCGTTTCCTCATCATGGGGGTTTCTGGAATTTAATTTCCACTTCATAAAAGGAATTTAATTCCTCACCAAAGAGCTTAGCTCTGAAAGATCAAGAGAGCCCTTCAGGAATTTCATTCCCCTCTTAATAAAGTTGGTAGATATGAATTATGTTTGTAGAGCACAGCCCTCGAGGGAGTTTAACTACTTAGCCCAATGAGGTTTCTCATTAAATGAGAATCCTTTTAGGATTTCCTCTTTAATGGGCGACTGCCCCATCAATGATGGAACGTCACCACTGTTTTTATTTTAGACTTTAAGAATCTTGATATTTAATTGCTAGTTTTTTACTGAATTTTCTTTCCAGATACTATGGCTGTTTATCTTTATGATCTTGACGAGATTATCTCCTATGAAGACATTCGCGTCTAAGGTCGCTATCAAGTCCAGGAGTTTACGAATGCCCAATGCCCTGAGGTGATGCGTCGCTTCGATAAATACAACGGCCGACCACTCCCCCGTCGTTCCGCTCTTTTGAAAATTATCGTGGGGGCAATTTAGGAAGCACTTTTTGAATTTAACGAGGCAATGCCGCTTGAGACACTTGATGATGCCGAGGACAAGGTGCACTCAGTATATCTGAAGGGCTTGATCTCGAAGAGGAAGTGAGATGATCTTGTCGATATTTTGCATCAAGTCTTCCAACAGACGACGATAATCTCTGCCTACCAGAGGACGGACGATATCAGCGAGAATCCCGACGCTTGCATTCATGAGAAAATGCATAAGAAAATGGTCAGAGAAGCCAGAAGCATTTTACTCGGCCTTACTTCTGAATTCCTAAATCCATGTCCGGGATTCAGTGTCTTGCCATTGTAAACATTTTGATGATATTTTGTTTGTTGTTATCACCGATGTATAAATTTTCCCAAGTATGAATGGCAAAACTTCCCTTTCTTTTATACCACTGCTCGCAGGTGCCTTATGTGAAGTAGTAGTTACTCATATATATATATATATATATATATATATATATATATATATATATATATATATATATATATATATATACACACACATACATATATATATATATAAATATATATGGGTCCCCGTGTTATACATGCGAGGCACATGAGGCGATGCCTCGTTACTGAAGGTGTCTTTTCACCTTCTTTCTCTATTTTTCCTGAGTCAAACTTCTCTTTCCCAATGCCTTCTTCTAACAGAGCTTGGAAATAGTCCATTATGCACAACCTTTTTTGCGCCTAGACTTAAATGTCTCCCTTCATAATCTGAAGTAATACTTCTCTTGTCTCTCACTTTCGGAGAATCATTTTAACAGAGAAGAGCTGTGGCTTGTAATCATCCATGTGCTTATTGAGGAAATTGTTCCTCGTTTTGCGGTACGCTTGGTGAACCCTACTGTTACGGATGACCAATGTGATACGGTACTGCTCGAGCTCTCAACTCGTAAAGGAGCTCCTATCCCCATCGGCTCCATTTGGCTCTAGATGGTCTTCTTGTCCGTGACCGATGATATTCCCGATACGCACTCTTACTGTTCGAGTAGCCCTGCGATTGTCATGTCTTTGATTCCTTCGGGGCTGGGCAAGACGTCCTCAGATAATCTCCTAGGTTATATTACCGTTGGGAGAGCATATTCTCCCCAGAAATCGTGAGGATTTCTAAGTGTTCATCGCCTCCGTGAGCCGTAAGGATCTCATTCGCATCATGAGGACCCGTAAATAGCTTCTTTATTTCAGTGGCATGTAACTTCGGCAAATGTGGCCCGTGGATAGTCCATCTTGACCTCCTGGTAGGGCAGCGATGGCTTAGGAAATAGGTTTGGATCTGCCGCTTAAGACTTTTCAACTTTATGAGCCGTGAGGGTCTCATAAAGACTTTTCTCCCTACGAGTCGAGAGGATCCCGTAGGTGTATTTTCTCCTTAGGAGTCGTGAGGACTCCTAAGTGCGTTTTCTCTTGAGAGTCGTAAGGATCTCACAAGAGAATTTTTCCCCTTACAAGTCGAGAGGGCTCGTAAGTGGTTTTTTCCCTCCTTGTCGATATTCGACTTCGGAGAGTGTGGCCCGTGGATAGTACACAATAGTCCATCTTGGACTTACTTGCAGGGCCCCAGTGCTTTGGAAACAGGTCCTTATCCCCGTTGCCTAAGGCTTTTCCCTACTAGTCGAGACAAGTCGAGAAGTTCTCGCAGGAATATTGTTTTCCCTATGAGTCGAGACGAATCGAGAAGTTCTCGCAAGGATGTCCTAACGTCACAGTTAACCTCTGCTGATAGAAGTCCGTTAGGGTCTGTGGTACAAGGGTTTTTGTCCGTCGTACCGTCACGTTGTCCGATGTATTCCCCGATATGCAATCTTGCTATTCGAGTAGCCCCGCGACTATCGTGTCTCTGATCCCTTCGGGGGCTGGACAAGACGTCTTTAAGTAATCTCCCAGGTGATATTACCGTCGAAAGAGCAAGCGTTAGGGATATTCTATGCCGTTTCTTACTTGAGATTAGGCTCAGTTTGGGAGCCCCAATGAGTCATGACCACTCCGCGCTAGTGTGGGATGATCTCCGATAGTCTTTCAGTTCTCATTTGAGTTGCCGTCAAGACCTTGAAGCTAGGGATCTTCCTTTGCTTCGTTTGTTGGCATTGAGTCTGCAATATTGCGACGAATGTCGAGGTTGTCTCTAGGTTGTCAATGAACCGTCGAGTCTTGGAATTAGGAACTTTGTCATGGCTCCCCTGTTTTGACCCTGGGGTCGGTTGTTGACGTTGCATCTGCATCCTGCTGGAGTGAGAAGGAACGCCGTTGTTGATCTCTAGGATGTAGATGTTGCCGTCGAGACCATGAAGCTAGGGATCTTCCTTTGCTTCGCTCGTTGACATTGTGTCCGCCATATTGCGACGAATGTCGAGATTGTCTCTAGGTTGTCAGTGAACCGTCGAGTCTTGGAACTAGGGACTTTGCCGTGGCTCTATCGTTTTGACCCTGGGGTCAGTTGTTGACGTTGCATCTGCATCCTGCTGGAGTGAGAGGGAACTCCATTGTTGATCTCTAGGCTGTAGATATTGCCGTCGAGATTTGACTCTCTTTCTGATGGAGCCTGGTGGGAAATTTGGTTCCCTTGTTCGTTTGTGCCCATGGATCGTATACAGAGGTCGATGCGGACTCACCTGCAGGGCAGAAATTTCATTTTTTTTTGTTTCTTTCCGCGATGCTCCATCATTTCAACTTTTTATATCGCAAAAGTCACGATTACCCAATCATTTCGGCTGTTTTTCTTTTTACTCGCTGTTTTTTATTGCGAGTTACCCAAACATTTCGGCTTTTTTATATGCATATATTTTGCTCGCTGATTTTTATATTGCGATTTGCCCCATCATTTCAGCTATTTCATATGCATTTTTGCTCACTGATTTTTATTGCGAGTATGGAACTCGAGATCTGACACCAATTTCGGCATCAGCATTGCTGCGACTGGAATATTGCCATGAGTGAATCATCATTTGCCGTGAAAGGACTTGGAATTTAATACCGATTTAGTTATCAGCATCGCTACAACTGGGATATTGCCAGGAGCAATCATCATTTGCCTTCGTCGATTTGAACAAAGGTGGCTTAGCAAACAGGGTTAAGCTCCTGTCGACTAAGGCTTTTTGGCTTTATGAGCCGTAAGGGTCTCATAAAGGTATTTCTCCCTACGAGTCGTGAGGATCTCGTAGGTGTAGTTTCTCCCTAGAAGTCATGAGGATTCCTAAGTGATATTTTCTCTTGCAAGTCGTAAGGATCTTACAAGAGTGTTTTTTCCTTACAAGTCGAGGGGACTTATAAGTGTCGTCCACCACATGAGGACGTTCCTCGTCATTGGTGGAACCTTAGTGGGGAAATCGTTTATTTGTGCCCGTGGATTGTATACAAGAGCCAATATTGACTGCCTGTAGGGCAACTTGGGGAGTGTGATGGCTTAAGAACAGATTCAGGTCCCTGTATCTTAAGGCTTTTGAATCCTATGAGCCGTGAGGGTCTCGTAGGGGGGATTCTCCTTACGAGTCGTGAGGATCTCGTAAGTGTGATTTCTCCTTAGGAATCGTGGGGATCCCTAAGTGTGTTGCTCCTTTGTAAGTCGTAAGGATCTCATGCAAGCGTCTTCTCCTCACAAGGTCTAGAGGACCTTGTAAGTGTCTTGATTTTTAACGAGAGTGCACCCTTTCGGGTTTTCACAAACTCGCCGGTAGCCCTGCTGTTTTTACTCACGGAGCCTTTTCGGGTTTTCATCCGTGCCCATTTCGCTTGCGGACGTACCGTTTTTTTTACTTCGTGGGAACTTTGATTGCAACACAAATCCCAGAAAAGGATATCGCCATATTTGGGGCAAAGAGTACTAGTTTAGGCACATTTCGGTCCAATGTTAGTTTAAGGACATCTCGGTCCACTGTTAGTTTAAGGACATCTCAGTCCGTTGCATCTTCGAGGCGAAGTTTTGTCGGATAATACTTATAAAGTTTGGACTCAGAAAGACAGCGAGCGGACATGAGCATCGTCATCCATCATTAACCTGAGTCGTGACTTGTCAAGCGTAGTATTTCTTATGAAACCGGCCGTTTATTAGCCGGAAGGGTTTTTCGCCATGTATATCCATGAGCAAGTAGGCCCCACCTTGGTAGACCTTGTCTATGATGTACGGACCTTCATAGTTTGGCTAGAATTTCCCCCGTTTTGCACGGTTGGGGATCTAGGTCTTTTTACGACTAACACGAGCTCGCCTTGGCGGAATGTTCACGGCCTAGTCAATCTTTCGTATGAGCGCATCATCCTTGCTTTCTAAGCTTCCAGGTTTTGCTGCTCCATGAGACGAGTTTCATCGAGGGCATCGAGCTCTTCAAGCCGAAGATGGGCATTTTCTTCATCCGTCAGCTCATATCGAACTGCTATTCATAGTGATGGTAGCTTTATCCCCAAGGGAAGTACCGCTTCCGTGCCAAATACCAACGCGAATGGCGTTGTATTCGTGGCCGTTTTGAACATTGTTCGATACGCCCAGAGAGCTTCATGCAGTCTTTCGTGCCAGTCCCTTTTATTTCTAGACACCATTTTCTTCATGATCTTTGTCAAGGTCTTGTTGAAAGCCTCAGATAGACCGTTAGCTTGGGGATTATAGACCGAAGAGTATCTCCAATCTATATTATACTGTCATGCGAAGCGAATGATTTTGTGGCTTCTGCAGGCTGGCCGCGGAGTGCCGAACCGGTAGATAACGTGTGTCCTGAAGAAATGGAGGATGTTTTCCGTCTTTGCCTGCCTTATCGGTACTGCTTCTGCCCACTTGGAGAAGTAATCGGTCGTTGCCAATATGAACCGATGTCCCCTGGATGATGCTAGCTCGATAGGCCTGATTATATCGGTCCCCCACATTTCGAACGACCAACTAGCCAATGTCGGGTGTAGTGGATTCGGATGCTGGTGGATGAAATCCTCGTGAATCTGGCACAAGTGACACTGCTTTGCAAACTCGAGGCAGTCCTGGATTATCGTGGGCCAATAGTAACCCATTCTTTTGATCTTCAGCTTCATCTTTGGCCCGGCTTGATGGGAACCGCAGAGTCCGTCGTAAGTTTCTTGGACGACCATCTTTGCTTCTTCCGGTCCCAGGCATCTCAACCATAGACAGTCGAATGATCTCTTATAAAGAGTATCATTGACGAAGGCGAAAGACAGGGCTCGCTTCATGAGCTGATGTCTTGGCGACGCATCTTCGGGCGTTCGATGGGATTTGAAGTAGTCTATGAAGACTCCTTTCCAATCCTTAACCTTTTCTTCATCCTCTACTTGAAAGGCCGCTTGTTTGGTTGCTTCCTCTTTTTCAGGCGACTCCGGAGATATCTCTGCTGGTACGAGAATCCGGCGGCTTTGCACAATGATCCTTACGTCATCGAGGTTTTCGTCAGTCATTTCTTTAGCGAGTTTGGCTAGTGCATCCGCCTTGCTATTTTCCGCACGCGGTACGCTTTCCAGAATGTAGGAGGGAATTTGTGTCGGCAATTGCTTCACTCTTTCACCATATTTCACCAACTCTGACTTGCACGTCTGATAGTCGCCATTTACTTGACTAATAACCAGCTAAGAGTCTTCATATATGAGGAGATTTTCGATTCCCATTTCAATAGCGATCTCGAGACCCGCTATCAAAGCTTCATATTCCGCTTCGTTGTTTTTTCTTGGCTCTGTTAAGGAAAGGGCAAAACGCATTATCCCTCCTTGTGGAGTCACAAAGATAAGGCCTACCCCAGCTTTGATTATGGGGGTGTTATGGTTTCGCTTCTTCATGGAAGACGCTCCATCGAAGTAGAGTTCCCATTGGACATTATTTTCCTCCGTCTTCCCTTCGATTGCATCGAACGCATGTTCATCCAGCAATTCGCAATTTAAGGGAGAGCCGGCTGGTATTGGATGTTCAGCAAGAAAATCGGCAATAGCCTGGCCTTTTACTGCCTTGAGGAGTCGATATATTATCGAGAACTCCATCAAAAGGAGGGCCCATTTGGCAAGCCTTCCTGTTAGTATGGCTCTTGACATCAAATATTTGAGAGGATCCACTTTTGATATGAGATGGACCTCATGTGCCAAGGCATAGTGCATAAGCTTCATTATTGCGAAGATCAGTGCCAGGCAATACTTTTCAATGGAGGAGTAGTTGTTTTCTGCTCCCAGAAGGACTCGACTCAAATAATAGAGAGCTCTCTCCTTCCCCTGGTCGTTCTCCCGTGCCCATAGCGCTCCTAAAGAACCTTCGAGGGCTGTCGTGTACAGGACGAGGGGCTTTCCCTTGACCAGAGCGGTCAGTACTGGCGGATTCTGCAGATATTTCATGATTTCGTCCAGTGCACTTTAGCATTTACGATCCCAAACGAACAGGGTTCCCTTCTTCATTAGATGGCTGTAGGGACGGCATTTTCCGGAGAGGTTAGCTATGAACCGCCGGATATACGCGAGCTTTCCTTGGAGAGACCGCGGTTGCTTGAGAGTTCTTGGCGAAGGTATTTCCATAATCGCCTTGATCTTTGACGGGTCTATTTCAATGCCCCGATGTCGTACGATGAATCTCAGGAATTTTCCTGAGGAGACTCCAAACGCGCATTTCAGAGGCATCTTCAGATTATATTTCCGAAGACGCTGGAACACTACCTTCAAATTTTCTTAGTGCTCCTCGTATGATTTGCTTTTCACCATGAGGTCGTCAATGTAACATTTGACAATCTCGTGTATGAGGTCATCAAAGATCTTCATCATGGCCCTCTGGTAGGTAGCGCCAGCATTTTTCAAGCCGAAGGGCATCACCTTATAGCAGAATATGCCTAGCGGAGTCCGGAAGGCGGTATGCTTTTGGTCTTTGGGATGCATCTTTATTTGATTGTACCCTGAAGATCCATCCATGAAGGAGAAGACCTCGTGAGTGGACGTGTTATCGATCATCAGTTCGGCAACCGGTACGGGGAAGTCATCCTTTGGACAAGCTTTATTGAGGTCCCGAAAGTCCACACAGATGCATACTGTCCTATTTTTCTTCATCATCGGGACAATGTTGGCGATCCAGTCGGGATATTGAACTTCTTGGATGAAGCCGGAGTCGATTAGTTTCTTGACTTCGGCGTTGATACTCATTTCAAGTTTGAGCCGCATTCTTATGGGCGCCTGTTTGATTGGCTTGACGTCCGACGATATCGCTAGTTTATGCACCGCTATTTCTGGATCTAGTCCCGGCATCTCGAAATAGTTCCATGCGAAGCAGTCTTTATACTGCATAAGCACGTCTTTTAGTGTAGCCACCTGCTCTTTAGACAGCAGCTCACTGACGAATGTTGGCCTCGGATCGTTCGTCGTCCCCAAGTCGATTTTCTTCAGATTGTCTGCTGTGGTGTGTATCCCATCTTCCAGCTCTTTTGGTGCCGGTGGAAATTCTGAGATCGCCTCATCCTCATCTTCATTTGCGAAGCACTGAGAGGGGTCGTCCACATCCTCATGCTCTCCCTCCTTTGAAAATGTTATCATGCGGCAGGTGCGAGCTCGTTTCCAAGCTCGATGCTGATCTGGACTTTCCTTCGCAGTGTAGGTTGCTCTTGGCTTATGCTTTCATGGAGGGGCTACCCTCCAATTGTCGGACAGAGCGAACATGCCTTGCTGATACTGGTCTTCGACCCAGTCTTTTAAGGTGAAGCAATTTTCAATTGGGTGACCCATTGCTCGGTGGTAGGAACAATAAGCCGGATGATGGATCTCGTTTATTTTCTCAGGGTGCCGAGACTCCGGGAGTGTCATCATTTGATGCTTCATGACAAGGTCGAATATTTTCCTTGTCTTGTCTTGAGGGAAAGAGTATTCCCGACCCATCTTTTTCATAAAAGACGGATTCCAGCTGAATTTTTCTCGATCGCGTGGCTTTTTGGGTCCGCTTTGCTATCTTCGAACGCCATTCCCATTCTTGATATTGTTGTTGCTTCCGCGTCGGACTTTTTCCTTGCCACGAGAGCACACAGCAGGCCGAGGATGAAAGGCATCGTAGTCTTCTCTTTCTGTGGACTGCTGAATGGGACGTTGCGTCCTGGCTTTCTCGTAAATTGCCATTTCGCGGCTGTGGTCATTCCAAACATTTTGACCCACTTCCCTTATTAGCTTGTCAATTTGTTCTTCGAACGACAGGCTTGGTATTCTCACGGCGGGATCTCGCACTGGTTCGGCATCAGCGCTATCTGGAAATACATTCGCTTCTCCACCGAAGTTATTTACGACATGGCAACCATGGAATCGATCCCGTTTCTTGGACCGAACGTATCCAAGCCCCATTGTCTTTATCCTCCCGTTGGGCATTTTTCGCTGAGTCCCGGGAATATTCCAAATCTTGTTGTAGAACTGGGCTTGTCGAGCGGTTTGTTTGAAGGGTACACCTTGGCATCTTAACAGCCTTTTCAATCTCTCTGCGCAATATCTGGGCAGACGGATTGGTTGGAGCCTATCGAGTGCAAAATCGACACCATGCCAGACTTCCTTTTCCACTTTAGTCTCCGTAGATTGGTAGAATAGGATCGCCTTTTCATCTTTTCGCCTAGGAGGAACGTAGAAGGTCTGCGGCTCTTGCACGTCGTATGTGTCGAGCGCGTCAAGTTCTCTGTAATGGTGCTGCGGAACCATGGTGATTTGCAAGCTCTGATCAGCTCCAATGAAGGTTTGTATTGATGGACGAACAGAGAATACTGTGTTGACTTCATCTTCGGAGTCGCTGCCAAAGACCAAAATAGGCGTAAATGGTCCTGGCCCGCTGCCTTGGGGTTGCCCCGAGAAGACCATCTCCTCATTATCTTCGGTATCGCTCCCAAAGATTGGGACGGTGGTGACAGCTTTCTGTTTATTCTCCGATTTATGACATCTTTCCGTGTCTTCGAAGTCTGGTAGGAAGTACTTGGCATCTTCTTATTTGCAGACTTCATTTATGGAGAATGGGTTTAGCTCCCCTGTAACGGTGTATCTCGAGGCCGTCTTTGAAGTACTTCATACACTGATGTCTTGGCGTCGATGACATGAATCTTGATGTCAGTAACGAGCATCCCGAAGCGTAATGTCAGTATTACTGACCCAAGCGTCCGTAATGACTGGGAGTCAAATCCGGAGATGGTAAATTTGTCCCGCGCCAGGTGTTGAACGTTCATGCAAATCTCCTTCAACACTCTCACATTGAGAAGGTTGACGGAGGACCCGTTGTCAACCAGGATCTTCCCTATCTTGATGGCGTGGAAGTACCCAGTGACATACAGAGGATGGTTATGCTCGCACGTTCCGAGGAGGAGATCTTCATCGCTGAATGTAATGTCAGCTGTGTGAACTTCTTCCAGCTCGTCCTTCATCTTTTCTTCCGTAAGGAAGGCTTGAAACTGATCGGGCTCTTGTAATACCTTGATTAGAGAATCTCGTGCCTATTTGGACAGGAGGAGAGCATCCAGTATACTCAGTTGTGAAGGTATATTTCTCAGATGTGCCAGGACATTGTAATCCACCTTGTTTTTCTTTGGCGGTTCCTTAGCTGTGAGCTCTTCGGCGACTCTATCATTGAGGGCAATTTCCTCAGGGACTTTTTCCTTCCCCTTGTCTCTTTTGTTCAGACCCCTATTTGTAGGCCCGAGGTTCTTTACAGGCAACGTACGGTTACGCAGCTGAATGTTCTCACAGTTCTTCGCCTCTTCTTCTTTTCCAGAGGTGGATTCTTTGAAGAAAGGGCCAAGGGCTATTTCTTCGTCAGAATCGCTCCCGAAGGTAAGAACTTGAGATTTCCCTTTTGTTGGGATGGCATCAACCATATGACAGTTACCGGCTGTTCCTTCACGCTCATCTGTCTTGCTTTTCTGTTCCCGATGGGCTTTGCGCTTCATTCGCTTGAAGTGTTGTCGGTGGGCAACGTATCCCTGCCACCACTTCTTGAAGGCATTGCACTCTTCGGAATGGTGTATGACTCTACGATGGTATAAACAGTAGTTCGGATGTTCATCTGCTTCATCGAGGCACGTACTCCCGAGAGCATTTCCTTTGACAGGTGGCAACTTCATACCCATTGACAGGGCTTTGGCGAACCGTTTCCCCATCTTAAACCTGATTTTGTCTGCCGCGGGTGCACTTCGATCTGGTTGGAGTACTTTGTGACTCTTCCACACCACAGCTTCTTCATTTTGACGCCGACGCTTGACCTTTTCGTATATGGCTGTTTCACACTCTCGGTCAGCTTTTCTCTTTTGAAGGGCTTCGTTCAGCAGTTTATCGATCAGGTCATCTGACGGTTTCAGGGATTTTGACGTCGGTCCTTCCCCCAGTTCCTCTGCGTTGCTTTCCGATGCCAAGGGAGCTTCTTCGTCTTTTAACGACAGGTGAGAGACCATGTGGCAACTTGCTACATACTCCTCGGGTTCTTCTGACGAGTCGTTCCCCTCATCATTGTCACTGTTTCCATTCTTAAGAATATGCTTAAGGAACTCTTCAAGTGTGACTGGGGTCCGCGCCTTTTGGTTGTATTCCTCCGGTGCATCGATGTATTTTTGCAGGTCCGTGTGCTTGTCGTCAGGCTGCGCAGGCTTCTTGATCTTCTTCTTTCCTTTCGATGACTTTGAAGACAAGACCTGGGTATTTTGCCTTTTGTTACCGGCGTTCAGTGTCAAGCACGGTTTAAGCATCCCCTCAATGATCTTAGGCTCCAGCGGGATTTTCCATCTGATCTCCGGACATGCTTGAAGATCCTTCAGCATTCTTTTAGTTTTAGCCGAAAGGACAATTTCCCACGGACCTTCTTCTATAAATGAGCATGATGCCCCCGGTGTGTCCACCTTTTTAGGAGCATGTTGTTGTGGCGGGTTTACCTTTCAGTTTTCAGACAGCGCGAACTTGACTAGCTGGTACTGGTCCTCAACTCAGTTTTTTAAAGACGTAGCAATCTTCAATTGGGTGGCCCATTACTCGGTGGTAGGGGCAGTAGTTAGGATTATTGACGTCCCCATGCTGTAGTTATTGTCTCGGATCCGGCAGAGTGATGAGCCTGTTGCGCACTGCCAGTTCGAACAGTCTCCTCATTTTATCCCGGGGAAATAAGTAAGGACGTCTCAACTTCTCTTCGAGGGATCGGCTTGTGTTGCTTTGGCGAACGACCGGTTTCGGGTCACCCGGTTGTTGTTGAGCGCTGGCAACGAAGGTCGCCTTCCCTTTGCCCTTTTCATTCCGGAAATCCATTTTTGAAGAGGATGGCCTATGGCCCATCTGGTCCATTTGGGCCAACTTGTCGATCAAGGCCTGGAAGGTGGTCGGCTTGAAGAATATCATAAATTGGGATATAGACGCTTGAGGATCAAAGGTCCCTATGAACATACCTATAGCAGGAGCTTCTTCTATGCGTTGTTCGCATTTTGACCATAGGTTCCGCCATCGAATTGAGTATTGAACCCAGATTTCTCCCGGTTTCACCCTGGCATTGATCAATGCGGTGATCGGGATGCGCTCGCTTGCGCTTGCGAAACGCTGTGTAAATAGCAGCTCCATTTCTGTGAATGTTTTGATGGAGTCATTCGGAAGCTCCGGATACCATTCAAATGTTGTCTCTGCCAAACTACCGACGAACTGGCGAAGCAGCAGTTTGTCGTCGCTTCCGGTATTGCCGCATAGAGCTCTGAACTGAGCGACGTGCTGATGGGGATTGCTTGTCCCCTTATACACATGGAATTTAGAGATCGTTTATCCTGGCGGGTACTTGATTTGATCATACCATCCTGGATAAGGTCGTCCAGTTCTGACGACTTGGCCAGCCGCTTCGCTTGCCTGATGAGCTCGTATTTGTCGAGCTATATTGTCGTCAAGGGCGGCTTTGGAGATCGTCTCTTCTCTGGCTGCTGATAGAGCCGGAAGAGGGTTTGATATCTCCCCTCTGTCGTCTTCAACGATTATTGGAGGGTCTTCGGCTGGAGGATCTAGCTGGATCATCATCCCTACCATATCTTGGAACAGGAGTACCATTTGTTTTATATTAGCCACTTGTTCCGCGGTCTCTTTAGCTTTCTTTTCAAGCACTCTTCGTAGGAATTCGGTGTCGGTCTCTTATTCCTGGTGTTGTTATGACGATGCTTCCGGGCTATCTTTCTGCCCAGTGAGTGCAACCATCCTTATCAACATCTCTTGGAGCTTTTGTTGTTGCTCCTGAGCTTATCGTGTGAGTGGTTGATGACCCGTGGAAGTACGGCATTCCTCTTTCCCGGAAGCCATGTACACCGTGTGTACTACCATGCCCCCAGACTTAGGGTGTTTAGGTCTACTGCTTTTGATATTTGCCGCCGGCATGGGGATCTTCTCTGGCCTTCTCTTCTTGTGGGAGGTCGAAGTTGAGGGGGCCGTTGCAGCAGGCACTCTTGCAGATGATTCCTTCCATGGTACAACGGAGGGATGGTCCACCTCTTGCCAAGCATTCATTTTCTTCAGCCGGCGAGAGTAGTTTTTGTCAATTACGGAGTCTTAGACTCTCCGCCAGACCTTATGGATTTTGGAGGACAGCCGCTGAGGAGGCTGTTCCAGTTTTTCCTGTGTTGTGTTTTCAACAGACGGAGGAGACTTCTTTAGTACAGCGGTTGCAGAGTTCTTGCGCACCCTTCTGACCAGCTCGAACCTGTTCCCAGTTGGAACAGCAGCGTAAATTTCCACTATTGGAGCTGGTGGGGTACGTCCAGAGGGGGAACTGCCCCCGGTCTTCCTTACTCGGCTCCAGTGGAGACGTCGAGCATGTCGTCCGGCCACCTCTTTTGTGGAAGCGACCTCGTCATGCCCCTTGTTTTGATGAGAGGCTAATGTCGGTATCAGCCTGTCAAAGACTGACGTCCGCTGAGAGGGAATGGTCAATCTGTCGAAGGCAGACTTTCTAGAAGGGGAAGCATTTTTAACGACCTCGCCTGCAGTAGGAGTTGGAACAGCCAGTCTTGCGAAGACCGGTCTCTTAGCAAGAGAAGCCCCTTTGACGACTTCATCTGTCGGGATAAGAATGGTTATCAACTTTGGGATAACCCCTTCAGGTATTGAGAGCCTCTTTGCGGGCCTACTGAAGCTGTGGCTCAGCCTGTTAAAGACTGAGGCGCTGGAATTGGACGACCCGCTGAGAGGGGCCATGGTAGTTGCAAACCGATCGAAGACCGACTTCTTTGGAGCCTCTTGTGATGGTATTGAACCATTGAAGCTCATTGGCGGGAGCATGGTCCCAAAGAACAGTCCAGTAGTAGCTTGAGTCACTTGTTCCATTGGCATTGCAAAGATGGAGGCCGCTTGGGGCCCGTAAGTCACTCCTCCAATCAGGGTGGAGCGAGAGTTGCTGTTGCAGGCGCAGTTGGAAGTTATCGATATATCTTCTGCATAGGAGAAATATACCAAATCTTAGTACCTTGAATCGAGGGGCAACCATATTAAACCGCGATTTGTTCGCGAACACGACAAACAAGGTATGGAGTGGAAAGAGGAAAAGGTCCCACCGGGCGTGCCAGAATCTATTCACCGCCGAAAGCCGGGAAGACAAACATCTTGCCTGAATTTGGAAGCAGATGCTATTAGGTTTTATCCGTCCACCTCTCCGAAGATGCCAAGTTGATTTATTGCACCGTGTATCGGAGGTTTGGACAGATACGGCCATTGTAGCAGACTTCGTCATATTCCCCCTCATTTGTGAGGGGTTTTTGATTGTGGGGACGCTTTTCTCTTCAGGCGCAAGCCCCTGCAGTTAATTACATTTCCGTGTAGTGATAACCACTTTTTCCTTCTCCAGAAGGTCACTTCGTGTCGTGTATGTTTATTTTATTTTTATCTGCCCGTGGATTGTATACGGAGACTAATTTATGTTGTCGCCCGTAGGGCGTGGATTAGTCCAAATCCGTATATTCTTAGATTTGGGTTTGGTTTGATTTAAGGATCGTTAATCCCATTTGAGATTAAGATCAACTTAAATATTTGTCAAGGATACATTAATCCGATATTGGACTAAGATCTACTTAACAGGGGTTCAGGATCATTTTTGATCCAACGAAAGAGCATTTGGGCTCTATCGTTTTAGTTTAGGGATGTTACGGTCCATAGATCACCATTTTTTGGGGGTGAGAGTTTAGTTTAAGGACGTTACGGTCCATAGCTCGTTTAAGGACATTACGGTCCACAGCGATGTGCTCATGGATTTGGGAGTGCACCAAAGTGCTGTTGGTTGTCGAGACCCTCCACTTCTCTGAAGACGTTGAAGAATTACAACGACATGTATCATAGGTAGGGAGAGATGTACCCTTGAACCAAACTCCGGATTGAAGGGAGAGATCATGGTGGAATGAACACCATTTTAGATACCATCTGTTAGGGGATCATTAGTCATCTTTGGAACTGGGATCGATTTAGGGAGGCCTGAGCATAAGAAGTCTCGGTTAATTGGTGATCAAAAGAGTTTTGTCCTCGGGAGACTTGTCTAGTTTAGGCTAAGGTTGGCCTATCATAGTGTTAAACACTAAAATTTGCTCGGCGCTCACGTGCTTCCACGTGAGGCTCTAGAGCAGTGTTAAACAATGAAATTTGGAGCGCTCACGTATGGCACATGAGGCGCCTGAGGGTTGGGCACTGCTTCTTTGGGTTTATTCCCTTGTTCTTTTATAAGTGCTAAGTACTATTAAGGGGTCACGTGGGAACACGTGAGGCGCCCCAAAAATAGGAACTGTTTTTGGGTTTACTCCCTTTTCTTTTATAAGTGCTAAGCACTATTAGGAGGTCATGTGGGATCACGTGAGGCGCCCCAAAAATGGGAACTGTTTCTGGGTTTATTCCCTTTTTCTTTTATAAGTGCTAAGCACTATTAGAGGGTCACGTGAGGCGCCCCAAAAATGGGAACTGTTTTTGGGTTTATTCCCTTTTCTTTTATAAGTGCTAAGCACTATTAAGGGGTCACGTGGGATCACGTGAGGCGCCCCAAAAATGAGAACTGCTTTTGGGTTTATTCCATTTTCTTTTATAAGTGTTAAGCACTATTAAGGGATCACGTGGGATCACGTGACTCGATCTCAGTCGCTCCTTTTTGTTCTTCAGAGGTGCTCACATGGGAACACGTGATCTGTAGTGATAGCGTTGAACGTTAATCATTTCTTTTATGTGCATGGAAATCTTGATCTGGGTTTTGAGAATTTCAGGTCCCTTATTTTTATAAGAATTAAATTCTTATGCAAGGTTAAACCCTAGTTTTATCAGAGGAATTAAGTTCCTATATCTTCGTAAGAATTAAATTCTTTGAACTTAGTTCTTTTCTCTAAATTTTGAATCAGCATGACAGAATCTCCCCGATGAGAATTAAATTCTCAACTTGTGGAGAGATCTGCTTCTGCAGATCTCAACCAGAAGAAGAACTAAGTTCTTTTTAGAAGAGTGAAACTCCTGGAATGGCGAAAAAGAGATAAAATAATCTCTATGTCTTTTTTCTTATCTAGGGTTTCTTTTTCTAAAAGAGAACTCCTCTTTTTTTTGTTTTTTTAAATCTTATGCGGGGTCTCCTCTCTTCAAGACTTGTAGTCTTGGGTCTTTTATATAGTAGAGGCAAGTTTATTGATTTAGTTAAAGAAATCTCTCATTGAGAGATCTTAATTGATTTGGGGATTTTATCCACCGTTGGATCTTTGATCCAAAGACTTATGTTTTACAGAAGATATTTTTCTTGTTTTTAACAGGATTAGGGAAATATTTTCCCATACTGAGCGTATTCTGTAGCTTGGTGATTTTTAATCACCATTGGATTTTTAATCCAACGGTGCTCTGTTTTACAGAAAGCAATCTTTCTTTTTTAGAAAGATTCAAGAAAATATTTTCCAAATAGGGTTTTGATCTCTTTACTTAGAATTTAATTCTATCGGCTCAGAAGGAATTTAAGACCACTCACGTGCAGCACGTGACCCCACAGAGTTAAACTTATTTGCATATGTGCAACAGTCAAAAGAGGGCATCACGTACTGACAAGTGAGCCTTTCTGGCCTGTCATTTGTTTTAATATGGCGCCTATATGCTATGTATATAGACGTCACATGCTTATACATTATGCTCTATTTCAGCCTATCAATTGTTTAAACCCAGCGCCTATAATCTTTATATAGTCGCTCACGTGTGGGCACGTAATGTTTTATTAGTGGAAATTTTCCCATCACTTTTTCTCTCTTTCTTTTCCTTTTCTTTCTTTTTTTTTATAAGGGAAATATATATATATATATATATATATATATATATATTTTAAATAAATTTTATTTATTTTCTTATAGAAATCTCATTTTCTAAAGAAAAATGCATAAAAATTCCATCGAGATCGAATGCTCATTTCGGAGGTCTGCATCTCGCTCTACTAGGTCCGAGGATGTGCGATAATCTGCACCATCCCGAACGGGGTCCCCAAAAGTGGGTTGTAGAGGCGTAATTGCAAGGAATTGTTTAATACATCTTTTTAAAGAAATGGTTTTATAAGTTGATGATATTTATTTGAAATATCGTATTATCCACAACTATATTCCCAAATTTCCATCGTACTATGTCAAAGATGTGTGTTGTGATGTGGTAGGTTATTACCTCATGAATTATCTAAAGGTAATACAGGAATTATGATGATTTATATCAAAACTAAAGTATATGGTATTTTACTGTAAAACTATGATAAAAGTTGTATAAAATATTATTTTGAGATGATTCTTGTTTTAAAGTGTTTTTTAATATTTGTTAAACATGATATGAGAGTATGGTATTTTCTTGATTAAGAAAAGTTGAGTTTTGAAGAAAAACCGAATCGGAAGTCGGATTAACTCCGCTTCCATCGGGTTTTATAATTTAAAGTTTTTAGAATAGGGAAATAGAGGAGAAGAGGGGACTTACAAGCTAGGGAACAAGAGGGGGAAGAGAGGAAACTAATGAAGGTTTCGGGACGTCGTTTCGTCGCTGGAAACTCCTCGGAATGTCGCCGGATTTTCACCCTTTGTTAACTCCACTTGTACACAAAAGAGACTTGGAAATTTTGTAGAGTTTGTGTAATAGAATTCTGAGTGAGGATGTGTGAAATGAGATGTGGTATTTATAGGGAAAACTAGGATTTGGTGTATTGAATTGTAGAATTAAAATTTGTATTAAAAATGGATTTAAAGAAGGTATTTTAATTCTCTAGATAATTGCAGAGAATACAAACAACCTAGGGGAAGTGAGGTAGGTCAAGAGGTGCAAGGGGGGAAATTTTGGACTATTCCTGACGGGGGGCCCGGCGCCGCCGGTATTTTCCTTGATCTCGCCGGTTTTTTACCGACGGAGGGGTTTGGGGTTTATGCCACGTGTCGGGGTCGTTTTGTATACTCTCGTGCACATGTTTTTTTATTCTGTGTCTCTTCAGTTTACGTGTCGTGCACGTGTAGACTCTTGCGCTTCTAAAAAATTAAAAGAAAATACAATAAAAATAATATGTCGCCGATGGAATTTGAACTCAGGTGCTATGTCTCAGCAGTGCAAGGTTTTTACCAATGAGCTACAAGCTCCTTCTTGTTGTTCAAAAGCAAAACAAACTTATAACTCGTGCTCAGGCTTAGGTGTTCCTTTCTGTATTTTAGAAAAAAAATTGTATAGAAAGTTTAGGGTTGTTACATTCTACCCTCCTTATAAAAATTTCGTCCTCGAAATTTGTAAAAGGAAAGTATAATAGATTCAAAGCAAATTAGTGATAGAACTATTGATAGTGCATGAAAAACATTTGGAAGAACGAAAAAATGCGAAAGTTTCGGTAAGATTGAAAAAGATGTGAGGGAATTACCAGAGTTATCTTGGTCTACAGTCTCGACTTCTACGGCTGCTAATGTGAAAGCCTGACGTCGGGGTATATTCCTCCTAGCTGGAAGCACATTTTCTCTGTCCTCGAGGCATGTTCCTCTACCCTCGAGGCATGTTCCTCAGTGCTTGATGGAATTGGCGATTAGGCTGTGCAGGAGGTCCACGTAGAGGTGGAGCTGGGAGTGCAAGATGAGGTGCAGGAGCCTGGATAGCTGGCCACTGCGGATAGTTGGTGTGTTTGGGAGCTGAGTTGCGTCTATAAGGACAACTCCTAATTCCGTGATTGGATGTGCCACAAACTAAGCATAGGCCTTTTGCGCGCCTACAGTCCTTCCACAAGTGTTCATCCCTCTTGCAACAGAAGCAAAAATCTGGACTTGGCTGGTTATTGGTTTCTTCCGGTCTCCTGGGTTCAATAGTTGGCCTTGAAGAGGCTCCTCCTGCCATCTGAGTGGCAGGGCGCTTCACTCCGGCAAATTGAGGTATGCCCTTCTTCTTTACCACTGTCTCATATCGACGGACAGCTTTCAGGGCCAATTCGTGGGTTGGGAAATCCCCTGTAGCTAACACAGCTTGGATCTCGGGATCTAACCCTTGCTGGAATCGACGGGCTCTGATCTCATCCATCGGTATCAAGTGTGCCGCGAATCTACTGAGCATGGTAAACTTAGCGTTATACTCATCTACTGACTTGGTCCACATCGAACCCTGTTGTAGATGAATAAACTGCTGCTCTATGTCAAATCGGGCAGTCTCAGAGAAGTACTTTGCATCGAACATATCGCTAAAGGTCTTCCATTCAATCGGTTGGTCAAGACGGCTTTCTTCCGCCTTCCACCAGACCCGTGCATTGTCAGTGAGCTGTAGCTTCGCAACTCGAACCCAGGCTATCTCTGGCACTTGTGCCGCTTTCAAATCATCTTCAATACTCTGAGCCCACTCCTCACCTTCTAGGGCGCTCTAGCCCGGAATTGCTTTACCCCAGGTGCTTCCGCTTCTGGACGGCTCATCAGAATAGCTGATGCTGTCCCTCCAGGAGGCTGCGGATTGCCTCAAGCAGTACCGTCTGCTCATTGATTGGAGCAGCGACGGTCGGTGTAAGCGGTAAAGGTGGTGGAGTGTTGTTGAAGTTGGTGCTAGTGTTGTTTGGAGAATCCATAATCTTGAAAAAAAAATTGGGTTAGGACAGATTCAAAATATATGGAATTGGAAGATTCAAAGAATATGTAAAGAATGTTTTTTTAGTTGCTGGTTCTTGTGTTATATTGCTTAGGACTTCATGCAGAATTAACTCACATGTCCATGCAGAACAGACCTGCATGTCCATACAGAGCTGACCTGCATGGGCCACCAACAAAACCTGTCACGCCCCACTTCCCGGTGTACGGAAAGGGGACACGGCGAGGCCCGCTACATATTTACTCAGAAGTAAATACGCTAAGCATAACTAAGCAATATAAAGTAAAGTACACAAGAGACATGAATGTAAATGAACATCAACTTTATTTATTAACATTCTTTTACAGGTACAACTGGAAATGTAAATACATAAATGGAAAGCAATGCCTAAACAATGGCATGAACTGAAAAGAAATAAAAATGTACAAGTGTCTAATGCTCCGGGTCTTCAGGGTAATGCTCCAAATGCTCCTGGCTGGTCTCGAGCTCTCGTGTGTCCGATCCACCTAACAACATTCCAAAGAAGAAGAGAAATAGGAATGTCGTCAGCGAACAATCGCTCGGTAAGTCCCAAAGAAAGAGAGAAGTAGAATAGATAGAAAAGAGAGTATATCTAGTATAATATTTGATTGTTAGGTTAATGTAGTGTTTGTAGCTTGGTACAGAAGATGACAGTGTATACGAGAGGAGTCCAACTTACACCGTGGACTTTGGTAACCTGTAGTACAAAGTTCCGTCGAAAATACCATGGAACAACGGTATGGATGTAATTACGTCTTAAGTGACCATCTCGTGCCACCTTTAACATATTCCGTACCAGTCTACCCCTTTATAAACCCTGTAGTGTATTAATGTATTAATGTATTGATGTATTGATTGTATTGATTGTATTAATTGTATTGTATTGTCTGTAGTAAATGGAAGACTTACCGAAACCATGATATCAGTAAATGGAATGGATACAAATGGAGAGTCATGTAGATGGAGTATATCCATGGTTCGGTTCAGTCAATACAGATCGATATAGATTGAATAGATGAATTCCTGGATTCATGTAGTTTATACTTGAATCACATTCAAGTCAAATTGATTTCATGTTTGACCATGACTCGAACTGAGTCAGACTTTTAAACATAATTGAAGTCCTGATTGTCTTGATGTTATCGATAACTGCTGCACATGGACGGCAGGATTTGTGTCTTTTTCAAAGACAATTACCGTATTGATAACACCGCTTATTAGATTGTCTACCTTAGATAGGCAAGCACCCATATCTCCGGCTCCCTGAGGCTCAAGAGACTGGTCCCGCTTAAACATGTGTTTACTAGGGTCTTTATTGTAATTTAACATAAGTTGAGAGGATTTTATGTAAAAATAGTTTGATATAATTTTTAAAATGCATATCAAGTATTTAATTATCGTCTTAAGGGTTTTCATGGATGTATATTTTATAATTGTGAAATTTCTAGTGAGTAGAACCTAGTTTTCATAGTATATCGTATTTTCTTGAAATATTGGAATTGTTTTGTATTTGGATGATATTTTCGTGTAATGGTGATTCTTTTGATTTGGAAAACTTGGAATTTTTATGTAATATAATTAAAATAGATATTTTGATGATATATATATTTTAAAATAAATTTTATTTATTTTCTCATAGAAATTTCATTTTCTAAAGAAAAATGCATAAAAATTCCATCGAGATCGAATGCTCCTTTCGGAGGTCTGCATCTCGCTCTAGTAGGCCCGAGGATGTGCGATAATCCGCACCATCCCAAACGGGGTCCCCAAAAGTGGGTTGTAGAGGCGCAATTATAAGGAATTGTTTAATATATCTTTTTTAAAGAAATGGTTTTATAAGTTAATGGTATTTATTTGAAATATCGTATTATCCACAACTATGTTCCCAAATATCCATCGTGCTATATCAAAGATGTGTGTTGTGATGAGATAGGTCATTACCTCGTGAATTATCTAAAGGTAATACAGGAATTATGATGATTTATGTCGAAACTAAAGTATATGGTATTTTACTGTAAAACTATGATAAAAGTTGTATAAAAGATTATTTTGAGATGATTCTTATTTTAAAGTGTTTGTTAATATTTGTTAAACATGATATGAGAGTATGATATTTTCTTGATTAAGAAAAGTTGAGTTTTGAAGAAAAA
Source organism: Agapanthus africanus (assembly GCA_030015575.1). Classification (NCBI taxonomy): domain Eukaryota; kingdom Viridiplantae; phylum Streptophyta; class Magnoliopsida; order Asparagales; family Amaryllidaceae; genus Agapanthus; species Agapanthus africanus. The sequence continues at coordinate 534,718,702 of JASDDO010000010.1, read as the reverse complement.
CCGAATCGGAAGTCGGATTAACTCCGCTTCCGTCGGGTTTTATAATTAAAGTTTTTAGAAAAGAGAAAGAGAGGGGAAGAGGGGACTTACAAGCTAGGAAAAATAGGAGGAAGAGAGGAAACTAATAAAGGCTTCAGAGCGTCGTTTCATCGCCGGAAACTCTTCGGAACGTCGCCGGATCTTCACCCTTTGTTAACTCCATTTGTACACAAAAAAGACTGGGAATTTTTTTAGAGTTTTTGTAAAAGAATTCTGAGTGAGGATGTGTGAAATGAGGCGTGGTATTTATAGGGAAAATTAGGGTTTAGTGTATTGAATTTTAGAATTAAAATTTGTATTAAAAATGGATTTAAAGATGGTATTTTAATTCTCTGGATAATTGCAGAGAATACAAACAACCTAAGGAAAGTGGGGTAGGTCAAAAGGTGCAAGGGGAAATTTTGGACTATTCCTAATGGGGGGGCCGACGCCGCCGGTATTTTCCTTGATCTCGCCGGCTTTTTACCGACGAAGGGGCTTGGGGTTTATGCCATGTGTCGGGGTCGTTTGGTATACTCTCGTGCATGTGTTTGTTTATTCTATGTCTCTTCAGTTTACGTGTAGTGCACGTGTAGACTCTTGGGTTTCTAAAAGATTAAAAGAAAATACAATAAAAATAATATATGGCTGATGGGATTTGAACTCAGGTGTTATGTCTCAGCAGTGCAAGATTTTTACCAATGAGCTACAAACTCCTTCTTGCTATTCAAAAACAAAACAAACTTATAACTCGTGCTTAGGCTTAGGTGTTCCTTTCTGTATTTTGGAAAAAAATTCGTACAGAAAGTTTAAGGTTGTTACATAATATTTTTGCTCATTTTTCTTTTAAACCTTTTGGAAGCACACAAGTTTACAAATGCAAAACACGTAAAAATGAAAAGTCTCAGAAATCAAACATGTGAAAAATAGTATTTATACAGACCCTGACACGTGTCCAAAATCCAAGCACCCACTACACCAAGATGGCCGGCGAGATCGTGTTTAGGGCCGGCGCCGCCGGTCCCCCTGTTGGAGATAGTGCCCTCAAAGTCAATTATTGGATCGCAGGTACGTGATTACAATGATTGAGGTAGGACCTATACCGATATGACAGTCTTGCTCGAGATGATAGTATGCTATCTGGTTTGTCTTTATCATCGTTTACATGCTTTGCTTTAGTTCACTATTGCATGTTGATAGAGCCCATAAGATTCTTGCTTGACTGCCAGCAGTATGATGGCGATCATATACGTGGGAGCTGGGGTCTGTAAGCACATCCTTAAAGTGTCCCTAGTCGTGGGAGTTTCGAGACAGGGCATCGATACTGCAGAGTAGACTAGTGTATACAGTCGAGACCCCGACGAGGGGCGATGGCCGGTCTTACAAGCCATTGGTGTCAGTTGGTTCACCTAAGATGTATACGGGTGCTCATAGGGTTATGAGTACACCGGACAGGACTCGCCGGAAACATGCTAGTTGGTATTATACATATCGTCAGATAGCAGTTCCCTGGTGACATATGTACAGGTTAGTTTGTCGACCTGAGATCGTCATTTGTCTCGTATGAGTTCCCACTGTGCTTTGATTTATACTCTACCACGCTCAAAGGAGACGTGCAAACAGGTATTTTTTGGGTACAGTCCCGAGCCACATGGAGGCAGTGAGCGGATCGTCAGGGATTCGTCTCTCCCGGTATTGGGGGTTAATGTCGCACAGTGCACGGGTGGCCATCACTAGAAATTCTCGGCCGAGGTAGTGGAGAATTACTGATTCGGATCAGTAGTTTCTCAGATGGTGATGGGCTTCATGCCGACACGATTTATCGCGTTATTAGGGGTCTGAATTTATCCACCCCCCTAGACTCGATATGCGATACTCTTTAGACGAACGGACCGGACTGTACGGATATTGTCACTGTTAGGCTCAGTAGGGTTTATGGATGAGTTCGCTCGTCAGCTTCCCTTCCAATCAATACATAGGCAACCGTTACGTACAGCTCGTACCTCTGACGTGCTAGTGGTTATACCCAGTGTCAGTGTGTTGATGAGTCATTAGAGTCCCCCACAGACCGTTTCCCAAGTTCGGGCGAAACGTTGTAGAGGCCGTATGGTATTATGGCAGGGTTCGGAAAATGCACGTGTGTTTTCGCACGTGTCATTTTTCGGGCAGATAATACTGGTAGGCTTTGGTTTAAGCCGGATCCCGGTATTATACTGTATAGATATAATATCTTTGTCTCAGTTGCATTTGTATTCGGTCGTAATAAAAATGCGGGTATGTTTATACTGTTACGGGGTTATCCTGAAATTCGTTTCAGGATCACTTTTGGAAGTTGCCAGTTTCCAGTTTTCTATCACCCGTCTTTAACATTCGGTTAAAAACGGATTTATCTTTTCTTGATGAGGGTGAGTCGTGTTTCTAGAAGATTCTAGAAGTGGTGACTAGGTTAGTGAGGTGTTCTTGATTCATTGGTTGCATTTAATTGAATGGATGACTAGGTTTAAGAGTCACCATTTTGCATTAAATGTTATTTGTGACTCATTCTTTTCATTAAGTGAGTTGATAAGCTTCATGGTTATGGTCACCCCCTCCTCTCTCCTACACTCACCTCCCTCCTCCATATAAGTGGCCGGCCCCTCTTGATTCAAAGGATGATTGATTTCATTTGAGAAAAGATTATAGTTTATGTGTATGGAAATTTCATAGCTCTTTTCATTCCATCACATTTTCAAATGGCAACTTCATTAACCGTTCGTCCATAGCTTTGGACGTAACGAGACAAAGTGTTCTACTCATTCTCTACATCATCTTGGTCATCTCTTTTAGCAAACTTGATGATCGAGTTGCCTCGGTGTAGAGGCGGGAGCCCGTTTAAAGATCCGTCGACGTGGTGCCACCTGGACGACAAGACTGGAGATCGAGGAGATCGGAGCAGCCGCAACAAAGCGTGGGATGATGGTTGAAGACCGAAGGACTCGGATCGTTCGGTATAACATTTCTACCCACTTTGTAGTTTGTTAGTTTAGCTTTAATGGCAGATCCGGGTTACAGTACACGATAGCGCCAGTTGTAAAAGTTTTTGTTCCGCATTTGGCGTCTGTTAGACGGCCGGGGTGCTACCGTGGACTTACAGTGGTATCAGAGCCTCACCATTAAGCTTTACTAACTTGTGCTAACACGTTTAAAATATCGATCGAACGGATTTTCAAAAACTACATTTTTTTCAGTTCACAGTTTCTGTCGATTTTAAATCAGGTCCAAAAATTATTTTGCATATCACAGAAAGTTGTGCAGGGTTTTTTAAGCTATCTGTAGAAATTTGGTCACGTGACCCCACCTGACCACCGCGCATCCGCGGCCAATCTGTGGGACCAGTGGTCTAAATTTCTATAATGGCTTCTTCTATGGAAATTATGGTTTTTGGAATATTTCTTTTGGGCCCAGATTTTGTTACTGTACAGCAGATGTACGTGGGGCCCACTTGGGAAATTTAGTCGATCGAAATTTTAAATTTGTTAGTATGCAGTATTTACATTATATCTCCGACCGGGAATGTCATTTGATCGGTAAACCGTGTCTGATTGCTATAGTTCTTTTAGACGGGTTTGCGAACGTGACATTCGCGTTGATGTTCTGTGTTGTGCTGTAATGTTGCGGATATATCGTGGTGGATAGCAGGGTGCAATGATAGTGCTGTTTGGATTTATTTATACATTTGATATTGCGGGGCGAGCGTCCAACATGTGGATTGCCGTCACTGCCTGTTTGTATAATATTCTTTTGGGGCACGACCGGGTCGAGGTCGATGTACCCGTTGTACATATTTTTATTTATGTACTAGGTTTATCCTGCGAAGGAGTGCACGGATAACCGGGTTCTGGAGGGCAACGGGTCCGTATCTCATGGCTTTGAGAGGCAAAGGGACCTCACTCTAGAATTGGCAGACTATTCTCCGCATTCGTAAGGGGTACAGTTTGACCCAAGGAGGGGTGCTCAATTTACCGGATTCCGTGAAGTGGCGGGTGTTCCATTCACTATGCTGTGGGGACTACCTCGCTTTAGGTTTTGGCGGGTAACTTGCCGCACCCGTAGGGGTCTAGGTTTCATTGCACAGGCTATCCACACGACCAGGGGAACGTCAGGTTTCAGCAGCGGCTCTGTGAAATCCGGGGATCCCAGATTATCTGTATTGTTCTGTGATGCTTATTACTTTTCTGTAATGTTGCATATTATCACGCCTGGAGCGATTATTGTATATTGGTATATATACTATTAGATGTTGTATATGTTTTACACCCACGCTAGTCTAGTCCCCGCTCTGTCGTTAGTTAAGTAACCTAACGGGTGATGACGGGACCCAGTGACAAATGCGGATGGCATATACGTACATTTTATTTTTCGTTCTCTTCTGGTGTGATTGATTGATGGGACTGCATTGATTCTTATCAATGCAAGGATAAAACAAACCTATATTTGATGTTGTTGGAACCAATTTAAAAAGTGTTATTACAAAGACGTTTCCTTTTGTTATGCATAGTGATATTCAGTTGGAATATCCTGCACCTCATTCGACGAGGCAAGGGCTGATATCCCTTCACCGGGAAAGACCCCTTGGGCAGAAGTTTGCGTCAGGGTAATAACTTCATTATAGTCGATTACAAGTTGCTTTGCATCGCGGTATTCAGTTGGAATATCCTGCAACTCATTCCACGAGGAAAGAGCCGAGATCCCTTCACCGGGAGTGACCTCTTTAGCAAAAGGTTTTTCGTCACTATATTTTTATAAAAAGCTATCAGGTTCCTTCAACGAGATCAAGTTCATTACGTTAAAGGTTTTTTCACCAAAAACCAGCTGTAGCCCTCCGTCATTTCTTTTGGGTATTCAGTAGTATTCAAGCTATGTATTTTGACCTAACGCCAAGGCATAATGTTTGGTAGCTGCTGGGTATTCAATTGTTGCATAGATAGATGAGTTGGTTTGGGACAGTCGTTCTGCCATTTTGACCTAACTCCAAGGGCATGTGCGGGTGGGTTCAAATTAACCTGGATAATGACGGCTAGAACTTGACATGTGACTTATGATATTTTGACCTAACGCCAAGGTCATAAGAGCATGGGGCAAAAATATACATCGGGAGTTTCAAACATAAAGCAAACTTACCAGGCATGCGCATACCTTCTGGAGTGTGATAACTTGAGTGGCTTCCATCAAGTTATCATGCGATGATAGTTGGATCCCGATTCTCACTAATGAGTTAGTTTACTCTTCGAGTGATCCCGACTAATTCTTCTTTCAGGTTTGGAGGAGAATTTGAGATTACAGTGGGAGGTTTTCTGATTAGATAATGTGATAACCATTCTGATCTAGGTTAGAGTGCACGCAGAGTGTTTCTTTTCTCTCTCTCTTTGGCAGCAACCTTTTGACCGACCCTAGACTATGACTCAGTGACCAAGTTGACCGAACCTTCTTAAAATACTGGCTTTTAGATTGTCTAAAGTTGCATTAGTCATTGTCGCTCCTTCTTTTACCCTTTGTATTTCTCAGAACACCCCGTATTATTACGGACATCCACTTCCATTGGATAGATCCATCGTATGGTTATATACGAACTCGAAGGGACTTCTTCGAGGATGGATCCAGGTTTAGGAGAAATAGAATTAGTTTATTCAGTTGTCTTTTATTATCACTTTCTCTCAGATTGCGAGGGCTCCTTAGTTTAGGAGAGTACACCTATTACGCTTATTGGATAGTCTTATTCCAAACCATAGGCAGGTGCCGAAAGGTAGGGAATGAAGAAAACCAATTAGCCTAAGTAGGGTGTACAGAAGATAATAACTAAAGACAAAATAAAGGGATTAGAAAGAGAGCAAAGCAAATTGCGACTGTTACCATTCACGATCAAACCGCGTACTTCATCGCCACTCCTATTTTCACCTTTTTCCCCAGTTCGGGAGAAAAAGAATAAGGTATTATTCAGTTGTCTTTTATCATCACCTTCTCTCAAGTTACGAGTACTCCTAGGATTAGGAGAGTACACCTATTATGCTTACTGGATAGTCTTCTTCCAAACCATAGGCTGGTGCCGAACGGTAGGGAAGGAAGAAAACCATTTAGCCTAACGATGGTGTACAGAAGGTAATGAATAAAGACAAATAAAGGGATTTGGAGAGATGGCAATAAAATATACGGTTAAAGTCATGAATTGGATTATGGAAGAGGCATTACTAGGAATACCAGGATACCCCTACGAAACATTTTCATGTTTTAGTGCATTGTTAAAGGAAAACTGATTTCCCGATTAGACACTTACTCCAGGGTATGTATTTACCAGGTATGATTCTCACATCTGTATGGTTTTACAGATGATGAGTGGGAGTAAGTTATTGGGAATTAAGTGATTATCCTCATTATATCGGAATTCGTTGTAATTGGTGATATTTAAGGAAATCGCCTGGGTACAGTTTTCAACCTACGATGCACAGGTTTTGAGTTATTCAACTCAGCGGACTTATACAGAGTATTGTATGTTGTCCAGTATCCATAAGGACAAAGGGGTAGGTCCTCGTACTATGTTCTGTTTACTTGTGACTTCTCTAGTTTTTAGACAAGTGTTTTATAGAAATACAATGTCTAAGTTTTGAGAAATTGTGGGTATAAGAATAAAGTAGAGAACCAGGTATCGCAAGTATCGGGATTCTTCAAAAAAATCGAAGATGTAGATTCTTGTGATAGGTATTCAAGTAATGATTTTGAGAAACTTGTTTCTCTTTCGGGTTACTCATAATTGGATGTATTCCTAAGTTGAGTAATGCTGATTAGCCTTTCTCCATTAAGTTGATATGCACTGGAGACAGCTGCATGATTAGAATCTGGTTCCAATTAAATTAGTGCCTCTATTTCTATATTGAATATAGAATGGTTCATATCTTAACGATGTTAAGATACAGGGAGTTGTCCAGCTTATGCTTAAAACCAGATACTGGATAACTCAAGACACGTTTCTGTAATGGCAGTTTGTGGGTTGACCCTGGCTTTGACGAGGTTTGACTTTTCTACCATCTTGAAGATCAATAGTAATATTGTTCTTGACTCGCCACAGTTTTATTAAAATGGACTTTTTCAGAAAACAGTAGTGGGAGTTTGGTAGGACTGGAAGTGATTCCAGAACCACAAACGATTACGGAAAATTTAATAGGACCTATATATTCAATCATGTTTGACATTCCAATAGCCACTTCGCAGACATGGTGGGTAACCTCAGACACCCGAGAGATACTCCGGTAGCCTCAAGGACGGTGACAGGGAGGTTCTTGTTTACCCAGACTTGACACTACTGTTGTTCCAGACTATGAGACCCGGCAGAAGGATAAGTATAGCGTCGTTCTAAACTAGTTTTAGAAGTACACGTATATATTATTCTGCCAGAGAGTTGTCGTAGTCAGTGGGAGCAGCGGAAGCGAAGTGGGCAAGTAGCTTATGTCTATTTATAGACTTCAGCAGTTATAGCGGAGATAGATCATCTAATTTTGATGAGACGGTCATGGCTTTGACTTCATCAGAATAGGGGATGGATCTGTTAAGAAGGTAGTAGGGTGTGATGTCCTGGTATTTGGATGACATACACAGAGTAGGAAGTAAAATTCCTATACTACAATCGGTTGTACTTTGGTCGTCACACAGTTGTTTCTCCACAAAGGATATAGATATAATATCAGATATTCTGGTTACTAGATCTATGGTTTTAGATCTAGATTTGGGTAGTTTTCCAATGTGGATACTTTGACAGTATTCTAATAGTATTTTAGAATAAGATGACTCCTGGCATGGTGGTGTACCTGCAGGTGATGGAGTCACCCTCTCTAAAGGTGTCTTACAGACTAAAGGAGAGAGAGATGTCCATGATTGGCAGATCACTTGCTTTGGCAATTGAGTCAATCATGAGATGTCAAGTACCACACCAGATATTGTTTTTGCACTAGGTGCGATAAGTTTATATTAATCCAATCCTGAAGAAATATTAGGAAGCAGTTTTTGAACATGAGTGTATGTTCTACGGATTTGATGACGGCAGCCTCCTTCGGGAGACGGTTATCATTCCAGGCTTCCAAGGTGACATGGATGACAGAGTGATTGTCAGAGTTATAGTTTTCTCTCTGACGAGGGACAGTATTATGGACAGATGGTCCAAGAGGATACTGTGGGAGGCATGGTGCTGGATACTGATTAGGTTCAGTTATCAATAAAGTCTAAGAAGTTTGGATTTGGAGTTCATTGATGAACTAGGTCCCATCAGATATTCAGACATATTTTAAGACAGGTATTACTCGATTCGGGAGATGGCTTTTTCCACGAACTTGAGATTCAGAGAGATATAGAAAGAAACATCAGGGCGGATCCACTCACTAAGACTATTTCTCGAACACAAGAGTTTTACAAACTAGCTTTGTGAAACTGATTAGTAGAGGAGTTGGGTGTTCGGTAACACACGGGCTGTGAGTATGCGACATCGCAATAATTAGCCTTAAGTGCAAGTGGGAGATTGTTGGAGATAGTACCCTCAAAGTCAATTATTGGATCGCAGGTACGTGATTGCAATGATTGAGGTAGGACCTATACCGATATGACAGTCTTGCTCGAGATGATAGTATGCTATCTGGTTTGTCTTTATCATCGTTTACATGCTTTGCTTTAGTTCACTATTGCATGTTGATAGAGCCCATAAGATTCTTGCTTGACTGCCAGCAGTATGATGGCGATCATATACGTGGGAGCTGGGGTCTGTAAGCACATCCTTAAAGTGTCTCTAGTCGTGGGAGTTTCGAGACAGGGCATCGATACACCAGAGTAGACTAGTGTATACAGTCGAGACCCCGACGAGGGGGCGATGGCCGGTCTCACAAGCCATTGGTGTCAGCTGGTTCACCTAAGATGTATACAGGTGCTCATAGGGTTATGAGTACACCGGACAGGACTCGTCGGGAACATGCTAGTTGGTATTATACATATCGTCAGATAGCAGTTCCCTAGTGACATGTGTACAGGTTAGTTTGTCGACCTGAGATCGTCATTTGTCTCGTGTGAGTTCCCACTGTGCTTTGATTTATACCCTACCACGCTCAAAGGAGACGTGCAAACAGGTATTTTTTGGGTACAGTCCTGAGCCACATGGAGGCAGTGAGCGGATCGTCGGGGATTCGACTCTCCCGGTATTGGGGGTTGATATCGCATAGTGCACGGGTGGCCATCACTAGAAATTCTCGGCCGAGGTAGTGGAGAATTACTGATTCGGATCAGTAGTTTCTCAGATGGTGATGGGCTTCATACCGACACGATTTATCGCGTTATTAGGGGTCTGAATTTATCCACCCCCTAGACTCGATATGCGATACTCTTTAGACGAACGGACCGGACTGTACGGATATTGTCACTGTTAGGCTCAGTAGGGTTTATGGATGAATTCGCTCATCAGCTTCTCTTCCAATCAATACATAGGCAACCGTTACGTACAGCTCGTACCTCTGACGTGCTAATGGTTATACCCAGTGCCAGTGTGTTGATGAGTCATTAGAGTCCCCCACAGACCGTTTCCCAAGTTCGGGCGAAACGTTGTAGAGGCCGTATGGTATTATGGCAGGGTTCGGAAAATGCACGTGCGTTTTCGCACGTGTCATTTTTCAGGCAGATAATACTGGTAGGCTTTGGTTTAAGCCGGATCCCGGTATTATACTGTGTAGATATAATATCTTTGTCTCAGTTGCATTTGTATTCGGTCGTAATAAAAATACGGGTATGTTTATACTGTTACGGGGTTATCCTGAAATTCGTTTCAGGATCACTTTTGGAAGTTGCCAGTTTCCAGTTTTCTATCACCCGTTTTTAACATTCGGTTAAAAACGGATTTATCTTTTCTTGATGAGGGTGAGTCGCGTTTCTAGAAGATTCTAGAAGTGGTGACTAGGTTAGTGAGGTGTTCTTGATTCATTGGTTGCATTTAATTGAATGGATGACTAGGTTTAAGAGTCACCATTTTGCATTAAATGTTATTTGTGACTCATTCTTTTCATTAAGTGAGTTGATAAGCTTCATGGTTATGGTCACCCCCTCCTCTCTCCTACACTCACCTCCCTCCTCCATATAAGTGGCCGGCCCCTCTTGATTCAAAGGATGATTGATTTCATTTGAGAAAAGATTATAGTTTATGTGTATAGAAATTTCATAGCTCTTTTCATTCCATCACATTTTCAAATGGCAACTTCATTAACCGTTCGTCCATAGTTTTGGACGTAACGAGACAAACTGTTCTACTCATTTTCTACATCATCTTGTTCATCTCTTTTAGCAAATTTGATGATCGAGTTGCCTCGGTTCAGAGGCGGAAGCCCGTTTAAAGATCCGTCGATGTGGTGCCACCTGGATGACAAGACTGGAGATCGAGGAGATCGGAGCAGCCGCAACAAAGCGTGGGATGATGGTTGAAGACCGAAGGACTCGGATCGTTCGGTATAACATTTCTACCCACTTTGTAGTTTGTTAGTTTAGCTTTAATGGCAGATCCGGGTTACAGTACACGATAGCGCCAGTTGTAAAAGTTTTTGTTCCGCATTTGGCGTCTGTTAGACGGCCGGGGCGCTACCGTGGACTTACACCCCCCTCCTAAATACTCCAATTCTTTAACCCTAGCACCCCTTGGACTCCCCCCACTAAACCTTGTCTGTTTGATTTCCCTGCACATTTCCAAAGAATTAAAATGAGCCTTAAAACCAAATTTTAATGCATTTTTAATTCTTATTTCAATACCCTAGACTTTAATTTCTCCTATAAATACCACCCTACACCATAACCCTCCTCATTCAGAATTCTTTTGCCAAAACTCTCTAAATTTTCTAAGTCCAAAAGTTGTACAAGTGGAGTTAGCCCAAGGCCAAGTTCCGGCGACGACTCGGGGCAAATCCGGTGACACCGTGACTCCACGCCACTTTCAAAAGTTCCCTCTGGCTCCCATCTCTTCTCCAAACCAGTAAGTCCTTTCTCTTCTCTCTTTTTCACCTCTCAAAAAGATTTCTTTTCAAAACTCGTCGGAAGCGGAGTTATTCTGACTTCCGATTCGAATTTCATCAAAAACACAAATTTTCTTAATAACAAATTTAACATCTTTTTCTATATTGTTTAATAAATATAAAACAACATTTATAACAAGTTTCAATTCAAAATAATATGTATTGCAACTTTTATTTCACTTTTTCATTAAAATACCATCAAGTTTACATACGACATTACTTTATCGTTTTGCTCATATTACCTTTAGAAAACTCACAAACTAATTACCTAGCTCATCACAACACTCATCTTGATATAGCACGATAGCTTTTGTAACAATTTTTGTAGGACAAAATACAATATTTTACATTAAAATACCTTAAATTATCAAAACCCGTATTCTTTAAATTGTTTTAATAAATTCCTTCCAAATAAGCCTCTACAACCCATTTTGGAAAACCCGATCGGAATAGTGCGGGTTATCGCACGTCCTCAGGACTAGTAGAGCGAGATGCAGATCTCCTCACGGAGCATACAATATCAATAAAAATTTTATTACAATTTTTAAGAAAACGTGATTTCTATTTAATAAATAAATTCTATTTTTAATAATTATATATATATATATATATTATTAAAATATCTATTTTAAATATATAATATATTCCATGTTTTCTAATCAAAAGAAAAGAATCACAAAAGTTCATGAAAATACCATCATGAATCAATACAAGTCAAATTACATGAAAATACCATATAATATTCAAGTTAGGTTTATATCCACTAGACTATCTCATCACTCTTAAAAATTACATCTATAAAAATCCTAAAGACGATAATTAAATACTTAAGATGTATTTTGAAAATATATCAAAAATATTTTTCATAAAACCCCCTCAAGTTATCTGAAATTATAATAAGGACCCTAGTAAATATAGGTTTAAGCGGGACCGATTCTCTTAAGCCTCAGGGAGCCGGAGAATTTGGATGATTGCCTATTTAAGGTAGACAACTAAAAACGGGGTTATCAATACAGTAATTAGCTTGGAAAAAGTCACAAATCCTGTCGTCCATGTGCAGTAGTTACCGATAACTCCAAAACTAATTTAGGACTTCAATTGGTTTTAAAGTGTCTGACTCAGACAGAGTCTCAATCTAATCTGAAATCAATCCATCCTTGAATACAATTCAAGTACAACTCCAATTCAACATGAATCCATTTATACCAGAATACAATCAATATCAACATGACTCGACTGAACCGAACCATGGATATAATCTGATTACATGATTGTTCGCTCCGTTTACATGAACTACTGATATCATAGTTTCGGTAAGTCTTACATCTATTAAACAAAACAATACACATTAATACAAAATACATTACGAGGTTTTAAAGGGGTAGACTGGTATCGAATGCGTTAGAAGTGGCACGAGACGGTCACTTTAATACACCTAACCTGAATATTCGTTGCTGTTGTTCCGTGGCTTAATGGTTCCTTGTGCTCCGTATATCTTAGTCCACGGAATAATTGGACTCCTCTCGTATACACTGGCATATTCTGTACCAAACTACAAACAATTGCGTTAACATAACAATCAAACAATTTACCAGTTATATCCTCTTATCTGTCTACTCTATTTCTATCTTTCTTTTGGACTTACCGAGCGATTGATCGCTGACGACATTCCTTTTCTCTTCTTTCTTTGGAATATGGTCAGGTGGATCAGACTCACTAGAGATAGAACCTAGTGCTGACGACTTGGAGCAGTTCACAGAAGACCCCGAGCTTTAGACACTTGTATACTTTACTTTTAGTTCATGTCATTGTTTAGGCATTGCTTTCCATTCTTGTATTTACATTTTCAGTTGTATTGTAAATGAATGTTTAATAAATAAAAGTTATTGTTCAATTACATCTCTTGTCATTTTTCTTGTGTGCTTTATTATATTGCTTATTTATGCTTAGCGTGTTTACTTCTGAGTAAATACGTAGCGGGCCGGCCACGTCCCCTTGTCCGTCCACCGGGAAGCGGGGCGTAACAACCGGCGAAATCAATTTGTGTTTGTGTGGCGGAGGAACCGACCGGGGCTTCTAAGTGTTTTTTGCATGTTTATGCAAACTACCGGTGCCGGCACTATATATCCTTGTGTTTATATACATGCCACAATATTTGCAAACGGCATATGTAACACCATCCCTAAATCAACATTATAGTGATCCCAAACATTACTGGTAGTCGCCCGTTTTTCTAGCTTTTCTAGATGTATGGATGGATCCTTCTGCTTGCGGTTCTATTTCGGCTCCTTCAGGATGAGCAATTTGGGTTTGATATGTATCGGATGAACCCTCCGTACCAATATTTTAACTAATTAAAAAAAGGGAGAGTATTCGAGTAGAAATAATAAATTAAAAATAAGAAATAAGAAAGAGAGAAGAATGAGTCGGTCGGAGGTTCGGAGATTCGAAAACTTGGGGTCGGACTGTCGAAGGATTGGATCAAAGCTTCTATTCTTGAAAATTTGAAAGTTAGAGAGTATTTTTTAAAAAAAGAGATGGGAAATTTTTTTTATAATTTGGAAGAGAAATGTGTTTGGAATGAAAAGAATGGGGGGTTTGGAAGGTATTTATAGGTTTTTTGGATTTTTAAAAAAATTTACCCGATTATAGCCGTTACAAGGCGAGGCGAGACGAATCACCTCGTGATTCGCCTTGATCTGCCCGTTTCTAGCCGTTGGATGGGGTTTTCAAGGCGAGGCAAAACGAATCCAAGACGACACGTGGTTAAGCAAGGCGACTCGTTAGGCTCCTAGCCGTTCCTACCCGTTGGACGCCGACTTCGAAGCTAATCGGTCAACGAGGTGAAGCGAGACGAAGTGGATCAACGATTTGTGGCGAGTTAGGACGATTCCCGAGACGAGGTGAGGCGATTTGATGAGTTGGGCGAGGCGATTTGATGAGTTGGACGAGGCGAACTCCGACCAGGCAACATCGCGGATTTGAGGACCCCGCTCGCTTCGCCGGACCCGTCATGACCAGGCGAGTCAATTCACCTGATTCGTCCACATCAGCCGAGGCGAAGCAAGACCCAGATGAGAACAACAGAAAATGCCGCAACTCCTCCCCTTTACACTTCAGTGCTTAATCACAAATGAACAAAGCTTCACTTGCTTGGATATTTAATTCATTTAGCTTTTTAACAAGCCTCTATTTGTAGAGTAGAATGATACATTTACAGGAAAATAAGGTTATTCATTTACAGTTTCTATTCAAATTGTCTAATGCCAAGAGTTCTCAACAAACAATTCAACCTCTGCAGAAGCATGAGCTCTGCCTATTCTTGTTCGTTTAGAGACCAAATTTATCACCCTTTCGTAATATTTTTTCACAAAAAAGCCAGTACATGCTAATTTCCATCATCATGTATCAACTCATAAAATTCAAATGACACCCCTAGAAAGAAGAAGAAAATGGTGAAACAAGAAAACAATATCAATCAAATTCCCCTTCAATTCATTACTTACAGTATTAAAACCAAACAAGGACTAATATGACAAAAGAAAAAAAAATTGAGTATATAATAACAGAAATAAGAATCATCCCTTAATTACACCCCACGAGCAAGCATTTCCTGATACTTTTCTAAGGATCTCTGCCTCTGAAGCCTCATCTCCTCTTTAAACTTCGCTATGAACATCTCCGCTCTCACATCCACTTCACCCAACTCCCTACCCACCATCAAAGAAGAAGTAGAAACTCCTTCTGATGCAACACCAAATTTACGGGTCATTGGGCTCTTAGCATCCACCTTTTTCACTTCTACCTTTGGCTCAACATGCTCTACAACTGTTGGCACAGGCTCTTGGAACAGCTCGTCCACGTAAACTGGAGCAAAACTACGTTTTTGATGGTGCAAATTTATAGTGCGAAACCTTTTACCATGTTGAGTTTGTATCTGATATGGGGATGATCGAGCTGAACGACGGCGGAGCAAGGTGTTAAGATGAGTGGTGGCTTTTTTGATGGATTTGGAATTTTTGAGCTTCTGGAGCTTGGATTTGAGTTTCTTGGCGAAGCTTCTCCAAGCCTTGTTCGAAGGAAGGAGGTGCTTCTTCTTTATGGGGAAGCTAGACATCAAGTGTGTATATGTGTGTGTGAGTTGAGAAGAATGGTGAAGAGAAGATTGAGGGCAGGTATGCTTTTATATGCAGTTACGAGTTTCAAAGAAATAAAATGAAGTCTTAGGTGGATCCTTAGTCTAGGGGTAAAGGATGAGTATGGTTTGTGGAGAAAGGGAGTGAGGTTCTTGGGTAGCTAGAAATTTTCCTGTTTCGGCTTTCCGCTTACTTCTGCGTGAGACCTAAGCTAAGATTAAATGAACTAAAAATTTATAATAACTTTTATACAACTTTTGTACTTATTGAAAGACCTTAAGAAATTGGGGTTTTGATCTCCTCTATTTCATTTAGTATATAGATTCAACATATGGACCTAAATTCAACTACATGTACAATCAGTTATACTCTATTTCTTATGTGCAATCATGGCTCAATTAACCTAAAATTAATTAACTTTCAGCCATTTAGATATATTAGATGGTTGAATTTATTTAAATGGAGTCTAGATATAATTGAAATCAGGATCTAATTAAATAAAGGAAATCAATCAATATGACATCACAGACACAAGACAGATTTTAGTGTAAGCCATACAGGTTAACTTCAGTATTTCTTTGATTCCTCAATTCTCAAGGGCATCTCTATAAAAACAAAAAAGGAAAGGAAAGGAAAGGAAAGGAAAGGAAGGAGCCATATGATACGCTAGGTGGATTTGATTGTTCTTCATAGGGAACAAACAATCATTTCATATTTTTCCTATTGTTTTGGATGTTATTATATTTATAAAAGAATCTTGATTGATTGTTTGTTCCAGGAAGCATTGGGTCAATAAGAATTATTACAATATAGGGACGTAGTTCTGAAAAACCTCAAATTAAACAAGAGTGGTTTTAATTATATGATTTTTGGATACTTTATGATCTTCTTATCCAATCAAACACTCATCCAAGATGCCATAGAACTTCAAAAATATACAATGCAAAATAGATTTTTTTTTTTTTTAATTTGACTCCCACAAGGACTTAATAAATCATATCGATTGTTAGCATATAGTTGAATCTTAACTACAATAAATCCTACAAAAATCGTAGAGAATACTCTTCTTATCCTCTATCGCACCTTACTTTCACTTTTCCTCATTCCCTTGTAGGGATGAGGACGGCAAGGCGAGCCCACATTCCAATTTCAGCCAAAGATTCCAAGGTTGCTTAAAAGCTAAGGTAATACATATATTTGCAGCAAAAGAAATAAAATTGCAACTAAATCCTCTTCCTTATGGACTAGCATCTCCCTTTTCCACACTCCTTTCCACCTTTCTTGCAAGCCTAAATCCCCGAGTTGCTTCTCAAAACAAACCCTGAAGTCATTCATGAATCTTGCCATCAACTATCTTTGTAGAAACAACCATTTGAGATAACCTTGTACAATCCACTCCTCTTTTAACTCGAGCTTCCAAATACTCCCCCCCCCCCCCCTCCTCATCCCTTGATACTAATAGTGGAACTAAAACTTTTGATTCCAATCATATATTAAGCTGGAGCACTCATGAAGGCTAACCACTTAGATCTTTAATCGCAATCATATATTAATCATTCTAATTTCTACTCTATTCTTAATTTGTGATTAAACCTTAACTCCAATCGTCTATGTAGTTCAGATGCCTTTAACAAGATGAGAGAGACAATTCAAATCATGTTAAATGAATAACCCAATCAATAATCAGTTTTCATTTGCACTGACTAGTGATTATGGATTGCTGCATGTATTAATACCTTACTATGAGTAAAAGGGTTGCTAAGACCTAGGGAGATATGAGACTATTACCGATTTAAAGGTAGTTTCGACTGTAGCCTGCTCTATAAATGTGAGATCACAAGTTGATAATCCCATGCTTAGAGTTCAAAGGAAATTTAGTCTGAGATCTATCAAAGAAATATTTACGAGCAAGGTTATATTTCGAGTGCACTAAATTTTTGAAATAGTGGGGATTGACTCTGTTCTTTTAAAAAGTCTCATATTTGATCAATGCTCTAATTCCACAACATATAGGCTGGACTTAGTCCTTAACATGACTCATAGCCTTTATGTGGTGTGGTAAAGTGGTTGTGGACGCTCTTGATGAGTCTGCCTTTGCGAGTATGGAAAACAGAGCCACTTCCTACGAATTTCGATAAGACCCCGAGTGTGGTCGCTAAGCCAGGATCAGCGCATGGCCTATAATGTGCTGCCTTAAAAGGACCAATTATATCCATATACTTGTGTGAGTTTATCTCAATTATTTTCTATGGTCTGAAATCAAGGTTATTTTAAATAATTGTTATATTCTCAACTGAAGATTAAAGGGTCATCCATCTATCAATATACATAGTGTACATACCCAAGATTTATTTTTATTTTTATTATTAAAAAGTTTATATTCATTTGAAATTGAGTGAGGAATTGTTAGGATAATTCCAAATAAATAATATTTTATATTATAAGTTGTTAATCATAGTAATTATATGGATATAAAATATCTATTTAGTTAAGTTTGAAAAGATGTTGTGGGTTATCTTGGAGGGTCCCAACGTGAGGGAATCTTATATGAAGAGGTGCTTAGGATAAACAGTTATGACCTTTCATTTTGAGAGTCACGTTGTTTTGCAGGGAATGGTGTTTTGAGAAGTTTCTTCTCTACATCCTTCTCTATAAATTGGCATACACTCCAATATGGAAAATACATATTGAAAAATCTCTCTATTGCTCTTCTATACTATCATCTATATTCTATTGAGATATTTGCTTCTATTCTATCAAATCTTGGGTTTGGATTTATTGGTTCTCAAATCGTTAGAAAGTGCAATTCTAATCGATTTTGAACGTGTCGGGCATTGTATCCTAGAGAAAGAAATTCTGCGAGTCCATTTGCACCTTGTCGGGAATTTACCATCTTAAAGAAAGTGCTTTTGCACGCATTGTCCGGCCATTTCTTTTCTTCTATAAATTTACTTTTCCACTCTCATTATATTATACTAGAATTTATGCACGTGTGTTGCACGTGTTAATTAAACAATTAATTATTTTTTTGAAAGAAGTGAGAAAGATGATATGGACGGTTTTATAGATATATTTGGGAGATGATATGAAGGGTTCTAGATAAACAATTAATTGTGTTTTTGGGAGGGGAGAGAGAGAAATATGGAGGATTCTAAAGTATTATTTATTTTTTTTTTAAATTGGGAGAGGGTCTTCTAAAGAATATAGAATTATAGAATAAGGGTCTCTTTTCGACCAACCCCTATTGTTTTTTAGGAGAGAGAGTAAGTGTGTGTATTATGAGAGATGATATGGAAGGTTCTTGATATACAATTAATTATTTTTTAGAAGAGAGAGGAAGTATGTATGTATGTATCTATATATATATATATACACACACACATGAGAATAATGGAGGAAAGATGCCATAGGAGGGAATTTCCTCCTATGGCGTCGAAAAATACATCCTCCTTCATTTTTTTCCGCCAATCGGCACCCACCATCTTCATCGTTATCATCTAAGATGTGGGTACACCAAATTTCATATGATTCTACAACCTTTTCACCGTTGATTTAGCAATGTAAAAAGTTCTATTGTCGGTAAACCGTTAATTTTGAACCCACTAAATCAACAGTGAAACAGTTGTAGAATCACATGAAATTTGGTGTACCCATATCTTAGATGATAACGATGAAGATGGTGCGTGCCGATCGTCGGAAAAAATGAGGAAGGGTGTATTTTTTTGGACGCCATAGGAGGAAATTCCCTCCTATGGGCTCTTTCCTCCATTAACCCCTCTCTCTCTCTCTCTCTCTATATATATATATATATATATATTGGGAGAGATGAGATGACGTGGAGGGCTTGAAAGATGATGTTGAGGGCTTGAGAAGTGAGGATTTTTCTTATTTTTTCTAGAAAAAATGAGAAGAGTAAACCTCTAACCAAGGGTATTTGCATTATATATACTAGAATTTATGCACGTGCGTTGCACGTGTTAGTTTAAAAAAATTTGAGAAGGGAGAAAAAGAGGAGAGATATGGAGGGTTCTAGAGTTTTATTTATTTTTTTTAAAAAAAGGATTAATGATGTGGAGGGTTCTAGATAAACAATTAATTGTTTTTTGGGAGGAGAGAGAGATGATGTGAAGGGCTTAAGAGGTAAGGGAGATGATGTAGAGGGCTTGAGAGGTGAGAATTTTTCTCATTTTTTCGTAGGAAAAAGGAGAAAGATGAAGCTCTAACCATGGGTATTTGCATTATATATATATATATATATATATATATATATATATTATGGGGTTAATGGAGGAAATGTGCCATAAGAGGGAATTTCCTCCAACGGCGTCGGAAAAACGCACCCTCCATGATTTTTTTCGACGATCGGCATACATCACCTCAAATTTTATCATCTAAGATGTGGATACGCCAAATTTCATGTGATTATACAATTTTTCCACCGTTGATTTAGTTGGTGCAAAATTAATGATTTACCGACAATAGAACTTCTTACATTGCTAATTCAACGGTGAAAAAATGGCGGAATCACATGAAATTTGGTGTACGCACATCTTAGATGATAACGATGAAGATGGTGGGTGCCGATCGTCGGAAAAAATGAGGGAGCGTGTATTTTTCGACACCATAGGAGGAAATCCCCTCCTATGGCCTCTTTCCTCCGTTAACCTCATATCTCCTATGGCGTCGAAAAAATACACCCTCTCATTTTTTTCCGACGATCGGCACCCACCATCTTCATCGTTATCATCTAAAATATAGATACACCAAATTTCATGTGATTCTACAACTTTTTCACCGTTGATTTAGTGGATTCAAAATTAACGGTTTACCGACAATAGAACTTTTTACATTGCTAAATCAACGGTGAAATGATTGTAGAATCACATGAAATTTGGTGTACCCACATTTTAGATGATAACGATGAAGTTGGTGGGTGCCGATCGGAGGAAAAAATAAGGGAGGGTATATTTTTTCGACGCCATAGGAGGAAATTCCCTCCTATGGCATCTTTCCTCCTTTATTCTCCCTCTCTCTATATATATATGTGGGGGGGAGATGATATGAAGGGTTCTAGATAAACAATTAATTGTTTTTTAGAAGGAAAGAGAGATGATGTGGGGGGCTTAAAAGGTGAGAAAGATGATGTAGAGGGCTTGAGGAGTGAGGATTTTTCTCTTTTTTTCTAGAAAAAAGGAAAAGGATGAATCTCTAACCAAGATTATATAGAGAGATTTGAATAAATCTCCAACAACTATGAGTAATCTCATTCAACCTAGGTTTTTCATCTGCTTAATATAGATGACCTTCCCTTGAATAACGCATGTTAACACAAACATGAAAGTGATGAGGCTCGATATCGTGACTCTCCAGATGCTGACACGTCTCAGATGACGTGTCCCGGAACCTACAAGACAAGACCATGAACTTCGGTTGGGATCACACCTCGGGCCTACGACCTGAGGATTCTCCCGACCTTCGGTGGCCTTCCAGACCACCCAGCTCGCCTCCGAGCTATCGCAGAACTAAGATGCCTCGGTCTCCCGCTCGTTCCCGAGCCTCCCGCCGAGCTCATATTCCTCGGTCTCGCCAACACCGACCACAGGCGCCTCCGCCACGGCTCCGCGAATTTCGCCACGTGCGAGATATCCGCTGCCCACGACCCGCGTTCCACGCCATCACGATCCCCCATTAATGAGCATGTCTTGTCATTAATGCGGGACCCCGCCTATCACGCGGGCGTGATAGGCGAGGGGCATAACGGCCGGCGAGATTCTCGCGCCCACCTGCCCATTGCTGCCACTATATAAACCCCTCTCTCAGACGATCGAGGTAAGCCATCTTTACTCCACTAGGCCGTTACTCTGCTAAAATATCCGGTCTAACTTGATCGTCGGAGGTTCCTCGATGGCACAACCATCCCGGGACTTCTTTGCAGGTAGCTCTGTCACAACCACTCAAAACCCATTGAGATCCACACGTTCCAGGAGTCAACTCTCAAACTCAATCCCAGCCGTCCATCAGCGCTCGCGGTAGATCAATGGAAGATAACATCTGAAGAAGATCCTGAGATCCATCAGTTGGCGCCGTCTGTGGGAACCTTAGTTCCACTCAACCAAAATTCATCTTCCGATTTCAACCTCATGGCTAGCAATCACCGCGACGATCCATACGCTAGCCGCCGTCTCCCGCACAACGGAGGCGCGGACGAATCTCCTCCCCCGAACGCCATTAACGCCCTAGCCGCTCGGATAGATCGGCTCGCGTCCGTCGTGGATGCCCTCGTCCGTGTCCAAACGGCCGGACAAGCTCCCCAGGTCGCTGTTTTCCCACCTCGGGAACGAGACCCCTACAAAGGGAGAGAAGACTCTGCCCGCGTTGGCACGACCAATCACCGCCTCGTTGTCTCCAACAGCCACAGGCCCTCCCGGGCGACGTACTCAATGACCCGGTGGGCGCCGCATAGCTTAACCCTGAGGTCTTACGATAGAGCGCCCCTGTCCCTCCCGAGGAGGTGTCTGTCAGCACGCCTTCACCCAGGCATGACGCCCCCTCCCTCGACAGAGTCACGCGCACGGGACTCGCCACGGCAGCTCGAAAACGACCTTGCCGGGAGACCTGAGGAACATCATCGAGCGGAATCAGGGCCGTGGCTATGCAGAAGCCTCAGCGGCAGGGGCCAAAGATCGGAGTATGCCGAATCATCTGGATACCATGGCCGACTCGACGCCCTCGAAAAGAAGATCAAGAGCATGCACCGGGAAAGTCGTCATTCGAGCGACGGGGCTAAGTACGCCGCCGACTCGCTCACGAAGCCCTTCACAGATGAGCTCCTCGCCGTCCATGTCTCCTTCCGGAACAAGCCCCCGAAGGTCTCACTCTTCGACAGGAAGTCCGACCCAAAGGACCATTTAGACGCTTTCACGACCGAGATGAGTTTCCAGGACTGTTCCGACGCCGCCTAATGCCGTGCTTTCCCGGCCATTCTCATCCGTTCTGAACGAGATTGGTTCCGAGGACTTGCGCCACGCTCGATCTCAACCTTCGACGAGCTGGCCACCCAATTCCTCGGGCACTTCGTCAGGAACAGACGTCAGATATGGACCGTCGACCATCTCTTCACAATAAAGAGCGGGGACAAAGAAAGCTTCAAAGGGTATGTAACCCGCTTCTACAACGCTCTCCTCGAAGTCCCGGAGCACAAGGACGAGACGGTCATCACGGCACTAAGGTCGGGTCTTAGGCACAAGAAGTGGTTACGCTCCTTTGCATTAGCGCAACCTAAGACTATGGCCGAGGTGAAGGCCTGGACTGAACGAGAAATACAACTTGAATCTGAGGTGAATTCCAACCTACCCCGGACAGAACAAGTTGATCAGAAGAAAAGGGGCCGCGAAGAGAAAAGGAAGCTTGAGCGACCGAAGTCCTATTCCCCAAAGTTTCAGGAGTACACCCCGCTCAATGTCTCCCGGACGGTACTGCTGGAGGAGGCAAAGGACGAGAGGTTCTTTAAGCTCCCCCCAGTCTCGCGCATGGCGGCAAAGCGAACCCGGGGCCCCTACTGCGGCTTCCACCGGTCGCAAGGCTACTCCACGGAGAACTGCAAGCAGCTCCGAGACTACATCGAGGAGCTAATCCGCTCGGGGCACCTGGCGGCGTACTTACGGGACAAGCGGCAAGCTGACCGTGAACAAGAGCAACGTCCCCCTCCCGATGAATTAACAATCGGCCAAATCATGGTCATGTCAGCGGGGGGTACGACGAATACCTACGATGCTCAGCACCCCGTACCAATCGACGGGACAGACAGCCATCTGAGGAAGAAAGCCAGGGCAGACGAGCCGATCGTTTTTAACGACGAGGACCTCCACTGTATATCTCTGCCACACAACGATCCGCTAGTGATCACAGCTTGGGTCTACCGCTACGAGGTGCAGAGGATACTGGTGGACTCTAGAAGCTCGTCGGACATCCTATTTTACGATTGCTTCTTACAAATAGGACTCACCCTGTCGGACCTAAAGCCGACCACCCACGTCCTGTCAGGATTCACCAACCACTCCATCCCAGCGGAAGGGGTAATCACTCTCCAATTCAACATCGGGGAGGCCGACCGTACGCGCACCATGCCTGTGGAGTTCATCGTAACGAAAATCCTGTCGGCCGACAATATCCTCCTTGGACACCCAACGCTGAACTCCCTCAGAGCCCAGATATCGACCTACCACCTGGCGATGAAATTCCCACTCGACCAAGGCGGGATAGGTCGGGCCTACGGAGACCAACGAACTGCGAAGGTCTGTTTCACTGCAACCTCGACAACCGAGCGGCCAACAAACGATGTTGAGGGCGAGGGTGACATCAAGGGTTCTCTGGACACTTGAGACGAGCAGAAAGAGGTCCGAGAGACCCCGGTGGAGCCACTGGCAGAGGTCCCCCTCGTTGAAGAGGATGGTGAACGAACCATAAAGATCGGGTCACTTATGACGGGGGCCCAGCGTGACAATCCAGTTCATTTCCTGAGGAACAACTCCGACGTGTTTGTCTGGGCACCTGCTGACATGCCTAGGATCGACCCCAAAATCATATCTCACAAGCTCGGGATAGATCCTACGGCCTGACCCGTCAGGCAGAAGAAGCGAAGCTTCACCCCGATCAAGTAGAAGGCAATCGAGGACGAGGTAGACAGGCTCCTTGCCGCAGACTTCATTCAAAATGTGTCATACTCCGAATGGTTGGCGAATGTGGTCATGGTCAAAAAGTCTAGCGAGAAGTGGCGAATGTGCGTCGACTTTACCGACCTCAATAAGGCCTACCCAAAAGACAACTATCCCCTCCCTCGGATAGATCAGCTCGTCGACAGCTCGGCGAGCCACGAGCTACTTAGCTTCATGAATGCCTTTTCTGGCTACAATCAGATCCGTATAAATCCGGAGGACGAAGATCTCACCGCATTCACAACGGACCGGGGGGTATACTGCTATAAAGTAATGCGTTTCGGCCTCAAAAATGCCGGAGTTACGTACCAACGCTTGGTCAGTCGCATGTTCAAACCCCAGATCGGCAGGAACATGAAAGTTTATGTCGACGACATGCTCGTTAAGTTGGTCTCGTCAATCGACCACACCAAGGATCTGGGCGAGGCCTTCGACGTCCTCCGCAAATTCAAGATGAAAATGAACCCAGCCAAGTGCGCATTCGGGGTCACCGGGGGAAAGTTTCTCGGTTTCATGGTCACTCACCCGGGATCGAAACCAATCCGGAGAAAATCAACGCCATCCTCAATATGGACGCGCCAAAGACCAACGTCAAGATCATGCGGCTGACAAGGCGGGTAGCCGCTCTGTCACGTTTCATGTCGAGGTCTGGAGAGAAGTGCCTCCCGTTCTTCAAGGCTCTAAGAAAAATTTCAAGGTTCGAATGGTTGGAGGAGTGCCAAACCGCCTTCGACTAATTGAAGAGGCACCTTGCGACTCCACCACTGTTCACCCGACCAGTTGAAGGGGACAAGCTGTCGCTATATCTGGCGGTATCCGACCAAGCAGCGGGCGCGGTGCTCGTCCGAGAGGTCGATGGAGTCCAGAAGCCGGTGTACTATGTGAGCCACGTCTTGAAAGACGCAGAAACGAGATACCCAGCCATAGAGAAGATCGTCCTGGCTCTCGTCATGGCCTCAAGGAAGCTGCGACACTATTTTCAGACGCACATCGTCCTTGTTCTTACCGAGCGCCCTTTAGGGGCTATCCTCGCCTCACCCGAGTCCTCTGGCCGCTTGGAGAAGTGGAGATGGGAATTGTCCCAATTTAACATAAAATACCGCCTGAGGCAGGCCATCAAAGCACAAGCCCTGGTTGATTTTATCGTCGAGTGCACCATCCCCAGCAAAGAGTCGGAGTCAACAACGGCCCCCGCAGCTCAAACCTCAGTCGGTGGGAAGCCCGACTCCGTCCCTGATTGGATCCTTTACTTCGACGGGTCCTCGACCGGGGAAGGCTGTGGTGCCGTACTCATCATTCGGGGCCCAAACGAGGCAGAAATGGAGTATTCTCTAAAGCTCGGGTTCAAGACCTCAAATAACGTGGTGGAATACGAAGCTTTGCTGGTCGGACTACGCATAGCCTCCAGACTGGGGCTGAAAACGATTCAGATCCGCAGCGACTCCGTTCTAGTCGTTGGCCAAGTTACCGGCCGATTCGAGGCATGGGAGCCTCTGATGGTGAAGTATCTGGCCGAGGTAAGAAGACTGAGGAAGGACTTCGACGAAGTCCAGGTAGAACAGATCCCCAAACAGATCAACGTCCAAGCCGACGCCTTGAGTAAGCTGGCTTCATCCTACTCGGTCAACAATAAGAGGAGCATCCTCTTCGAGGTCTTTCCACGACCCAACATGGAAGACAGGGCAACAATACTTCAAGTGTACACAGCCCGGGAGGAAGACCGGGATAGGAGAAAGCCCCTCGTGGAATTCCTGAGGGAAGGTGCGCTCCCAGAAGATCGGGGAGAAGCCCGCCGTCTCCGAGCCAGAGCTCGCCATTTCGTCTGGAGCAATGGAAACCTCCACAAGAAGTCCTTCACTCAGCCCTGCTCTGGTGCGTCAACCCCCACGAAGCCGACTACGTCCTCCATGAGATCCATGAAGGGGTCGGCGGCACGCACCAAGGGGCCCGAACCTTAATCCAGAAGGTATTGCTCCAGGGGTACTACTGGCCGACCATTCATCAGGATGCCCAGAAGCTGGTCAGGAGATACAACAGCTACCAACTCCATGGAAGTATACCTCGCCTTCCTGCTACCGAGCTAACCGCCCTAACCTCCCCGTGGCCGTTCGCCTAGTGGAGAATGGACATGATAGGCCAGTTCCCTACCGGTACGGGCGAACACAAGTACGTCCTTGTCGCGATGGATTACTTCACGAAGTGGATCGAGGCCATTCCCATCAGGAAACCGGACGCCACCACGACTATTAAGTTCCTGCAGAACAATGTTATACTCTGGTTCGACATCCCGAGGTGCATTATCACCGACCACGGAACAAATTTCGAAAACGAAAGGGTTAAGGAATTTTGCAGCGAATATCACATCCTCATGAAATTTGCCACGGTCGCACATCCCCAATGCAACGGACAAGCCGAGGTCGTTAATCGGGACGTCCTCCAGGGTCTTCGGACGCGCCTAGAAGGGCGCCAAGGTAGTTGGGTCGAAGAACTGCCCCGGGTCTTATGGGCACTCCGCACGTCGAAGAAAACCCCTACCGGAGAAACCCCTTTCAGCCTCTGCTATGGAACCGAAGCAATGGTCCCAGCGGAGATCGGGCTCCCCAGTCACCGGGTCGAGCACTTCGACGATGAAGCCAACACCTCGGCACTCCGAACTAACCTGGACATCTTATTGGAGAAACGAGACCGGCCTCAGATCAGAGCTGTCGCCTATCAACAGCAAACAGTCCGCTACTACAACGCACGAGTCAAGCGTCGCTTCTTCAAGACCGGAGATTTAGTCTTGAGGCGGAACGAGTTCGTTGATCAAGGCAAGCTGTATAAATTTTCTTCAAAGTGGAACGGTCATTTCCTTGTCTCCGAGGCCCTACCCGGCAGAGCCTACCGCTTACAAGACGAGGATGGGCGCAGGTTTCTACGGCCTTACAACGTCGAGAAGCTCAAACTGTACCAATAAAAAGGATACCTGCTAGCATGTATTTCTTTTTCCACTAAGGCAATGTAAACCTTTCTCAAGTTCTTTCTGTTTACATAATAAGAAGGGAACAATAACACATTGCAAAAAAGAAGAGTTTGTTTATTCCAAAGGGTATTATGGGCTCCTCAGCCTTACAGAAAAATAAAGAAAAGTTACAGCAGAGGAGGAATGGGATCAAGGAAATACTCCCGGTAATACTCAGAGCGGATTTCTGCTAGCCGAGCCTTAGCCTCCACAGCCCGCTCCCGCCGATGCTGCACGCTAACTCGGGACACCACGGAATCACCCAACACTGCGCCCTCTGCACCCTGGCTCACGACGTACCTCATTTTGAAGCTCTCCAGAATGAGGGCCAAGGATCGGTCGTGCCTGGCCTTCGAGATAAGGCCGAGCAAGAAGATTGAACGCACCTTGTCGAACGCCTCGTCCAGCAACTCCTCGGAGAGAGGGTTGTCCAAACCTGGGGACCTTCTCCAAATCGCGTACATCGACAACTGTAGGAGGGACGACCTCCGAGGGAGAAGCCGACCGAAGTGACCTTCGAGAACCACCCCCGGTACCCATCCTCAGCCAAGGACCGATCATACAAAGAAACGTCGTCAAAGGTGATAATCTCTTCGATCGAATACATGCGCCCAGTCATCTCAAAAGAAAACGTCGCCGAAGGAGTCGCCGTCTTCTCTCTATTGATAACCTCAAACAAAATCCTTGAGGGCCCAGATTCACGCGCGCATGGGCGCGAATCCCGGAATCCATCAAGATTACTCCAATGCCACGCCGCCACGTGGCAGAACTGACGCGGCTTGCCGAAACATCACGTCTCCCCAAGCTTTCCTGACACGTGTGCCCTGCGACGGTCGCTCCTCCCAACGCTCACGGACCAACGAAGGGTCGGACGAAAACCTTACAAAACCGAGCAGCTATCCTGCTCGGTCTATCCTCCGCAGACCACTACTTGAATTCTTCAACAAGGCAAGGTAAATTCTTATAAGTTCTTTTTATTTAAGCAAACAAAAAGGACAAAATAGTCGAGCATTGCAAAAAAGAGGGATTTTATTGATTCAAAAAGGTATTTTAGGCTCCTCGGCCATACATTCAAAAAAAATTATTACAATAGCGGAGGAAGGGGTGCAGGAAACATTGCTCGTGGTACTCAGAGGATATTTCCGCCAGCCGAACCCTAGTCGCCTCGGACCTCTGCCTCAGATGTCGTCCACGAACGTCGGCATGATGCCTGAGTTGGTAGCACTCGAGGACGAGCGCCATCGAGCGATCCCGCCGACCCGCCGAAATCAGGCCGAAGCGGCATAAAGACCTCAGCTTACCAACCGCCTCGTCCTTCAGCTGCTCGGACAAGGGATTGTGCAGCCCCGCGACGCCCTCCAGATTGAGTACATCAACAGCTGGAGGAGGGATGGACGCCGGGGAAGCAGTCGACCAAAATGGTCCTCAATGTGACCTATGACTACTTGCACCGTATCCTCGGTGCAATACTGGTCGTACAGGTACACGTCTAGGAAAGTTATGATATGTAAAAGGGAAGTCCTCCATTCTTACGTTCTGTGTGTGAAGAAAGAAGTGCTCAACAAGCCCTCCGTTTTATAGCCCCACAGCGCCCTCGAGAGTCCAACAGTCGCTCGTTCCTTCCAATGTCGATCCGCCATGTGGCGGATATCCCGCTTCTTTCGGAAAACGAAATCAGAACGATGCGGCTCTTACGCTTCGCCTCCCCCCGCGCGTTCATGACACGTGTCACCCGCGACGGTCGCTCTTCCCAGCGTTCACGCCACGAACCTGGGAAGATCGAACAGAACCTCACGGCTCCACCCGGCAGCTTCCCTGCCCGGCACGTCCTTAGCAGGCCCCATATGGCCCCACCCATGCTAAGAATCAAAGCCCTCGCCAAGAGGCACCGGGCAGCTTCCCTGCCCGGCACGTCCTTAGCAGGCCCTATACGGCCCCACCCGTGCTAAGGATCGAAGCCCTCGCCAAGAGGCACCGGGCAGCAACCCTGCCCGCCCGTCCTTAGCAGGCCCCTTACGGCCTCTCCCGCACTGAGGATCAAAGCCCTCGCCAAGAGGCACCGGACAGCAACCCTACCCGGCCCGTTCTTAGCAGGTCCCTTATGACCCCTCCCGCGCTAAGGATCAAAGCCCTCGCCAAGAGGCACCGGACAGCAACCTTGCCGAGCCCGTCCTTAGCAGGCCCCTTACGGCCCCTCCCGCGCTAAGGATCAAAGCCCTCGCCAAGAGGCACTGGGCAGCAACCCTGTCCGGCCCGTCCTTAGTAGGCCCCTTATGGCCCCTCCTGCGTTAAAGATCAAAGCCCTCGCCAAGAGGCACCGGGCAGCAACCCTGCCTGGCCCATCCTTAGCAGGCCCCTTACGGCCCCTAACGCGCTAAGTATCAAAGCCCTCGCCAAGAGGCACAAGGCAGCAACCCTACCCGGCCCGTCCATAGCAGGCCCCTTACGGCCCCTCCCGCACTAAGGATCAAAGCCCTCGCCAAGAGGCACCGGGTGTAAGTCTACGGTAGCGCCCCGGCCGTCTTTCCGAGGCTAAAATGCGAAAACGAAAACTTTTTCAAAACTAGAAACCGGCGCTATCGTATGCTTAAATCCCGGATCGAACCATTAGCCTACAACTAGCTATCTAGAGAAGGGATAGAAAGGCTATACCGATCGATCCGTGTCCTTCAGTCTTTGGCCACCATCCCAAGCTCCTCGCGGCATCTCCGGTCTCGATCTCCTCGTCGGAAAGGGCACCACATCATCGATTCTTTTTACGGGCTCCCGCTTCATCCGAAGCAACTCGGGCACGAAGTGCGCTAGCCGACGTATCCAAGGTGATGTAGAGAATGTTTGTGATCACTTTGTCTCTTGCATCCATGAATTTGGATGGAGGTTAGAGGGGTTGCCATTGATGGAGATTTTGAGCTAGAGGAGGAAAAAGAAGAGAAGAGCTTTCTCTTTTTCATTTTCTTGTGTTGAATTATTGTGAGAGAGCTGGAAGAAAATACAAGAGCAAACCCAATATCAAGTGGCTGCCCTCCCTCTCTCCTCACATCAATTCAACACACTAATCAATCACATAATGTGATATTTGCACAAGAAATGATACCATGACTCACCTATGAAGTACATGTATCATTTAATACACAAAATGATGGTTTCTAGCTCACAATTTCTATTTGTAAACGTTAATCCAAATGTTTACAACAATAAAAAGATGCGGCAATATCTAAAGTAAACTCGTGACGGATCACAAGGATACCCCTCACCTGTATATACATACCTGCACCCACATTCCGACTGAATGCGAATGCGATGAGACTAAAGTAATCCAACAAATCTAATAGTAGGATTCGGCTTAAACCAAAGCCCACTAGTATGATCCGTCCGATCATGATCCGTGCATTACTGCAAGTATATGATCGGACCCTGCCATATATCATACGGCCTCTACAACGTTTCGCCCAAAACTTGAGAAACTGTCTGCGGGGGACTCTAAAGACTCGTCAATACTTTGGCTGTGGATTTAACCACTAGCACGTCAGAGGTATTAGCCGTACGTGACGGGCTACCAGGTATTGACCAAAAGGGAGGTCAATGAGCGAACTCATCCTGACACTCTACTGAGCCTGTCAGTGACAATATCCGTACAGTCCGGTCCGTTCGTTTATGAGCATCGCATGGCGGGCCTAGGGGGTTGGTAAAAGTCAGACCCCCAAAAGCAGTACAAGTCGTGTCGGAGTGTAGCCCAGAACACCCTGAGATACTACTGGAATACCTACCAGTAAATCTCCTGCCTTGGCTAAGGACTTCGTGTAAGGGCTCTCCTAGACACAGCGCGATCTCACCCCCAATACCGGGAGAGACGAAACCCCTGCCGATCCTCTCACTGCCTCCATGTGGCTCGGGACTGTACCCAACTAAAACCTGTTTGCACGACTCCTTTGAGCCGTGGTAGGGTAATAATCAAAGCACAGTGGGAACTCACACGAGACAAATGACGATCTCAAGCCGATGAACTAACATGTACACATGTCACCAGGGAACTGCTATCTGACGTCAAGTATAATACCAACTAGCATGTTCCCGGCGAGTCATGTCCGGTGTACTCATAACCCAATGAGCACCTGTATACATCTTAGGTGAACCAACTAACACCAATGGCTTGTGAGACCAGCCACCGCCCCTCGTCGGGGTCTCAACTGTATACACTAGTCTACTAATGGAGTATCGATACCCGGTCTCGAAACTCCCACGACTAGGGACCACTTTAAGGATGTGCTTACAGACCCTAGCTCCCACGTATATGATCGCCATCATACTGCTGGTAGTCAAGCTAGAATCCTAAAGGTTCTATCAATGTGTAATAGCGACCTATAAGGTCACTTAAAGCAGTACACGATGATAAAGATAAACCAGATAGCATACTATCATCTTGAGTAAGACTGTCCTACCGGTATAGGTCCTCCCTCAATCATTGCAATCACGTGCCTGTGATCCAATAATTGACTCTGAGGGCACTATATCCAACAATCTCCCACTTGCACTCAAGGCTAATTATTGCGATGTCGCATACTCACAGCCCGTGTGATACCGAACACCCAACTCCTCTATTGATCAGTCTCACAAAGCCCATTTGCGAAACTTTTGCGTTCGAGGAATAGCCTCAGTGAGTGGATCCGCCCTGATGTTTCTTTCTATGTCTCTCTTTATCTCAAGTTTGCGGAGAAAGCCATCTCCCGAAATGAGCAATACCTGTCTTAGAATATGTCTGGATATCTGATGGGACCTAGTTCATAAATGAACTCCAAATCCAAACTTCTTAGACTGTATCGTCAACTGAAACCAATCAGTACCCTGCGACATGCCTCCCTCAGTATCCGCTTGGACCACCTGTCCAAAATACTGCCCCTCGTCAGAGGGAAAACTATAATTCTGACAGTCACTCTGTCATCCAGGTCACCTTGGAAGCCTGGAATGATAACCGTCTCCCGAAAGAGACTGCCGTTATCAAATCCCTAGAACATCCACTTATGTTCTAAAACCGCTTCCGAATGTTTCTCCAGGATTGGATTAATATCAACTTATTACATCTGGTGCAAAAACAATATCTGGTGTGGTACTTGACATCTCATGATTGACTCAATTGCCTTATCAAGTGATCTGCCAATCATGCACATCCCTCTCCCCTTTAGTCTGTAAGACAACTTTCGAGAGGGTGACTCCATCACCTGCAGGTACACTACCGTGTCAGGAGTCGTCCATTCTAAAACACCTTTAGAATGCTGTCTAAGTACCCAGATTGGGAAACTACCCAAATCTAAATCTAAAACCATAGATCTAGTAACCAGAATATCTGATATAATATCCATGTCCTATGTGGAGAAACCACTGTGTGACAACCAAAGCATAACCGATCGTAGTATAGGAATTTCACTTCCTACTCTGTGTATGTCATCCAAATACCAAGACATCACACCCTACTACCTTCTTAACAGATCCATCCCCTATTCTGATGAAGTCAAACCTATGACTATCACATCAGAAAAAGATGATCTTTCTCCGCTATATCTTCTTTAGTCTATAAATAGACATAAGCTACTTGTCCACTATGCTTCCGCTGCTCCCACTGACTACGACAACTCTCTGGTAGAATAATATACAGGTGCACTTCTAAAGCCAGTTCAGAACGACGCTATACTCATCCTCCTGCCGGGTCTCATATTCTGGAACAACAACAATGGCAAGTCTGGGTAAACAAGAACCTCCCTTTCACCGTCTTTGAGCATACCGAATTACCTCTCGAGTGCCTGAGGTTACCCACCATATCTGCAGAGTGGCCAATGGAATGTCAAACTAGATTGAATCTTTAGGTTCTTATCAAATTTTCAGTAATCGTTTGCGGTTTTGGAATCACTTCCAGTTCTACCATACTCCCACTACTGTTTTCTGAAAAAATTCATTTTACTAAAACTGTGGCAAGTCAAGAACAATATCACTATTGATCTTCCAGATGGTAGAAAGTCAACCCTCGTCATAGCCCGGGTCAACCCACAAACAGCCATTACAGAAACGTGCCTTGAGTTATCCAAAGTCTGGTTTTAAGCATAACCCGGACAACTCCTCATACCTTAACATTGTTAAGATATGAACTATTCTATATCCAATATAGAAATAGAGACACTGATTTAATTGGAACCAGATTCAAATCATGCAGCTGTCTCCAGTGCATGTCAACTAAATGGAGAGAGGCCGATCAACATTACTCAACTTAGGAATGCTTCCAATTATGAGTAACCTGAAGGAGAAGCAAGTTCTCTTAATCATTACTATCAACTGAATATACCATACAGAAGTATCTACATCTTCGATCACCTTGAAGAATCCTGATACTTGCAACGCCTGGTTCTCTACTTTATTCTTATACCTATAACTTCTCAAAACTTAGACCTTGCATTTCTACGAAACACATGTCTAAAAACTAGAGAAGTCATAAGTAAACAGAATATAGTACGAGTACCAACCCCTCTATTCTTATGGACACTGGACAATATACAATACTCTGTATAAGTCCCTTGAGTCTAATAACTCATTCCCTGTGTGTCGTAGGTTGAAAACTGTACTTATGGTTAAGAAGAATTCCACCGCTGTTTAATGCTCCTTACCTAACCATCCACTGATATAGGTAAATGTCATAGACATAATTTCAAAAAGTTATATCTCACTTTATAAAAATAAACGTACAGATATATCAATTTGAAATTGGTGCACAACAACGGATATTCAAAACCAAATATTTGCCGTCCGGCAAACAACCCAGGTGATTTTCTCAAATATCACCAATTACAACGAATCCCGATATAATGAGGATGATCACCCAATTCCCAATAACTTACTCCCACTCATCATCTGTAAAACCATACAGATGTGAGAATCACACCTGGTAAATACATACCCTGGAGTAAGGACTAATTGGGAAATCAGTTTTCCTTTAACAATATATGGTGAAACTGAAA
Source organism: Agapanthus africanus (assembly GCA_030015575.1). Classification (NCBI taxonomy): domain Eukaryota; kingdom Viridiplantae; phylum Streptophyta; class Magnoliopsida; order Asparagales; family Amaryllidaceae; genus Agapanthus; species Agapanthus africanus. Next base: position 534,684,775 of record JASDDO010000010.1, on the reverse strand, counting down.
CATATAAATGTTTCGAAGGGGTATCCGGGTATTCCTAATAATGCCTCTTCCATTATCCAGATTCATGACTATAACCGTATATTTCTTTGTCATCTCTCCAAATCCCTTTATATATCTTTAGTCATTACCTTCTGTACACCCATTTAGGCCAAATGGTTTTCTTCCTTCCCTACCATTCGGCACCAGCCTATGGTTTGAAAGAAAACTATCCAATAAGCATAATGGGTGTACTTTCCTAATCCTAAGAGTACTCGTAACCTGAGAGAGGGTGAAGATAAAGGACAACTGAATAAACCTTATTCATATTTCTCCTGAACCAGAATCCATCCCCGAACTGGAACAAGTTCCTTCGAGTTCGTATATAACCATACGATGGAGTATCCAAATAAACTGTGGATTTTCGTAGTGATACGGAGTGTCCTGGAGAAATACAAAGGTGATGTAGGATTGACGAAGAAATACTTAGTTTGGTCGTGAATAGCAGTCGCAATTTACTTTGCTCTCTTACTAATCTCTTTATTTGTCTTAACTTATTACCTTCTGTACACCATCGTTAAGCTAAATGGTTTTCTTCATTCCCTACCGTTCGGCACATGCCTATGGTTTGGAAGAAGACTATCCAATTAGCATAATAGGTGTACCGTCCTAATCCAAGGATCACTCGCAACCTGAGAGAAGGTAAAAGGAAAAGACAACTGAATAGTCCTATTTATTTTCTCCAGAACCGGAAACCATCCTCGAATCTGGAACAAGTTCCTTCGAGTTCGTATATAACCATACGATGGTTTTATCCAATGGAAGTGGATGTTCGTAGTAATACGGGGTGTTCTAGAGAAAAGGGTAAAAGTAGGAGTGGCAATGAGGTATGCAACTCTGACAATCCAAAAACCAGTGTTTTAAGAAGGTTCGGTTAACTTGGTCACTGAGTCATAGTCTAGGATCGGGTCATGGTCGCTGCCAAAGAGAGAGAGAAAAGAACACTCTCCGTGCACTCTAACCTAGATCAGAATGGTTATCAATTTATCTAATCAGGAAACCTCCCACTGTAACCTCAAATTCTCCTCCAAACCTGAAAGAAGAATTAGTCGGGATCACCCGAGGAGTAAACCAACTCATCAGTGGGAATCGGGATCCAACTATCATCGCATGATAACGTGATGGAATCCACTCACGTTATCACACTCCAGAAGGTATGCGCATATCTGGCAAGTTTCAGTTTCTTTAGAAACTCCCGATGCCCCATGCTCTTATGACCTTAACGAAGGTCAACAAATCATAAGTCACATGTCAAGTTCTACCCGTCATTGTCCAGGTTAATTTGAACCCACCCGTACAAGCCCTTGACGAAGGCCAATAAGGCTATACGACTGTCCTAAACCAACGCATCTATCTATGCAGCAGAAAAGTAACAAGCAGCTACCATTCACTATGCCTTGACGAAGGCCAACAAACATAGCATGAATACTAAGTGCTGTCTTTCTGAAATGACGGAGGGCTACGAATGGTTTTTGGCGAAAAACCTTTAACGTAATAAACTTGATATCGTTGAAGGAACCGGATAGCTTTTTATAAAAATATAGTGGCGAAAACCTTTGCTAAAGTGGTCACTCCCGGTGAAGGGATCTCGGCTCTTTCCCCGTAGAATGAGGTGCAGGATATTCCAACTGAATACCACGATGCAAAGCAAAAGGCAATCGACTATAGTGAAGTTATTACCCTGACGCAAACTTCTATCCAAGGGGTCACTCCCGGTGAAGGGATCTCGGCCCTTGCCTCGTCGACTGAGGCGTTGGATATTCATAACCGAATACCACTGTGCAAAACAAAAGAGAACGTCCTTACAATAACAGTTTTTTAAAAAATGTTCCAACAACATCAGAATAGGTTTGTTTAGCTTGAATTGATCCGAATCAATGCAGTCCCATCAATTAATCACACCACAAAAGAACGAAAGTACGATGTACATATATGCCATCCGCATTCGCCACTGGGTCCCGTCATCACCCGTTAGGTTACTTAACTAACAACAGAGCGGGGACTGGACTAGCGCGGGCGTAAAACATATACAACATCTACTAGTATATATATCAATATATAATAATCGCTCATGGCGTGATAAAATGCAATATCACAGAAATGTAATAAGTATCACAGAACAATACAGATAATCTGAGATCTCCGGGTTTCATAGAGCCGCTACTGAAACCCGACGTTTCCCTGGTCGTGTGAATAGCATGTGCAATGAAATCCTAGACCCCTACGGGCGCGGCAAGTTACCCGCCAAAACCTGAAGCGAGGCAGCCCCCTTCAACAACGTGAATAGACCACCCAGCACTTCATGGAATCTGTAACACCCGGCCCTATTTACACTAATATATGTACTTCTCGTTAACATATAAAATCTTACTTTATTTATAGTTACTAGTTCATTTATTTTTAAAACTCTTTCCTTAAAATAAAACCTAAACTCTAAATACTAATACCTTTTTTAACCAAAGTCCATTTTTCCTTTATATTCCCAAGCCCGGCCCGTCTCTATTTTCTAATTAATTTCCTCTTTTCTTTTCTTTCAGCCCAAACTTTGCACAGCCCGGCCCCCTCCCTTTTTCATTTATTCTTGATTTTTCCATTTAAATCCAGCAGCCCCATTATTTCTATTATGTTCATTCCCTTACTATTTTTCCCCAAGCCCTCACTATTTTTCCCAGCCCATCACCTTTTATTATTTAATTCTCTCTTCAATAAACCCAGCCCGGCCTCTTTTCTTTCCAGCATTTTTCTCTTCACTCCTCAGCCTTGCAACCGAGCCCACAGAGCCAGCCCACCATATTAATTTTCCAAATAATTTTTCCCTTTATTCTTGGTCCAGCCCAACTTTCCCCAGCTCATTCTCTTTTTCCATTTAAACTAATTTCTTTGCGCTGGCCCGGCCCGCTCATCCCCTCACCGCGCCCGCTTCGACCCGACCCGACCCGACTCTATTCATCTTCTCCCCAACGGCTATCTCCTTCTTTCCCGCGCACGTTTCCTTCGCCGGCTCCCTCGCCCCCGCCCTCGCTCGCGCGCCGTTACTCTCCACGACGCGCGACCCCGTCTCCATATCCCTCACTCTCCCGTCTCCTTCTCTTTCCTTTCTCCTCTCCCGACGACTCTCCTCTCTCTAGCCCACATCCCGACCTCGCGAGCACATCGCCACCGTCACCTCCGACCACCTCCTCCCATCATCAACGCCCTCGTCTCCTCACCACCTTCCCTCTCCTTTCTCTGCCACCATCACCCAGCACCCAAACCCACAGCCGAGCTCGACATCCCCTGCGCCGACGACGGTGGGTTTCTCGCCTCGTCGTCGGCCTCCCCCACAACAGCATCATCATCGTCGTCGTCGTCGTCATCCTCCTCACCATCCCTTCCCTCTACACTCTCCCCCTCTCCCTCTGTGCCCTCTCTCTAACTCTCTCTCGCTCACTGTATCTCTCTCCCTCTATATACTCCCTCTCTCTCTCTCTCTCAGTGACTCCCCTCTCTCACTCTGGTTCTCTTCCCTCTCATGATATCTCCCCCTCTTTGATCTCTCACCCTCTCCTTCTGAGTCTCTCTTAGTCCTCTCTCTCTCTCTCTCTTTCTCTCTTTCACTCTCAGTTTTCTCTCTCTCTCTTTACCTCAGTTCTCTCTCTCCCTCTCTAACTCTGTCTGTCTCTCTCTCTACCCTCTCACTCCCTCCCCCATTAACGGCCCAGCACAATCGAGCGTTCACGCCTCAACAGCAAGCTACGACGCAAACCCAAGCCGAGTCGAGCCCCGATATTCCGTCGAGCACCTACAGAGATCGTCGTTGCCGCTGCCGTGCATCGCACTAGACGCCTCCAGGCAAGTATTTTACTTGCTTACATGCTATATATCCTAGTTATAATCGTTAATTTCATGAATCATAATGTTACACTTTTGGATTAATATTGTACCATACCTGTTCGACATTTGTTCTCAATGAAAATACCCATCAAATTTTGGCGGAACTAAACGGTATTGTTTGGCCCGTATAGCTGTGCACTTAGTTTATGAATTTCGTTGGATAATTTGATCGTTAATGACCAAAACAACTACCCTAAAGTTTAACCGTAAAACTGGAACTTTCTTGCACCTGAAAACCGTTAAATTCACCATAAATCATATACATAGTAGAATGGTGCGCTCGAGGGCTCAAATCGAAGCTGACTCGATGAACCTTAACCCTATACCAGTTTCCAGACATTTCTGTATTTAAACCGTGATGATATTTGGATCGGAGTGCGACTCTGGACTGCAGTCCAGAGCGACTCCAGTCGTTGCTTGCTGTTCCGTATTGGATATCATAAGATCTCCTTAACTCGTAGGTTGCGGAACTCCACTGGTTAGTATAGATAAATCTGTTAGCTAGACAACACAATTGATTTCATTCTATTTCGTTACCATTTGTTATTTATTCTATAATTTAAAAGATCGGGACGCATAACAGTCCCAACAGAATCAGAATTGATATGTTAGGGTTAAACATTGTATATCTCCTGACGTGGAGATGCGATTGAAGATCCGTCTATTGCGTTGAAAACCTTACTGAAAACCCTAGAATTCATCCAACTGTAGAGTCGCTAAAATATGATCCCAATTGGGATTAAAATGCGTTGCGAAATGGATTTCTGATTCTGAAACTGGATTTCCAGCCGCGAGCGCTTAAAATGAAATGGTTATAACTAGTTATCCTGGAACCCGATTGGCTTGAAACTAAATTCGATGGATGGACGACTGAACATGCTAAATATTACCTGTTTATCGTTTCGCTAAAATATATATGTACGTTTCATGATAAATTGTGCAAGTGATAGAATACTGTTTCATAACATCTTGATCATGTTCATATACTGTTCACGCATCATATCATGCCCATAACATTATAGTGATAACCTAGTGATATCGTGCATTTACCCAGTGTTAGTTTCTAGCGATGATTGTGGCAAGTACGTCAGTGTTCGTGTATTCGTGATTAAGTGAAAGTGATACGTACTTGTACACAATCAGTGACCTTATTATTCTATTGCATTGTCGACGTCTGTGGGATGCGTGTACGTGTGACTATAAGTGGTATGGGACACTTATGGAAGCGCTTGCACGGGTATCACAGATAAGGCATCCGACACTGCCATTTATCTTAGGTATTAGTCGGGACGTGCTTGATGGAGGTCCTACCTCCAGTTCTCGCGCAGACTTGTCACGGATCGATTAGTATTTAGGGTTGTGGTTAGCGTTTGATGTAGACCATGGGGTGTGGGGTAGTTTAAGTGTGAGTTCAACAGAATCTCAGGAGTCCCATACCGGCTTATATATTTAGGGAGTTATATGGAGATTTACAGGGTACGTGATATATACACCGTGATATTCTTGTTACATGTTGGGCCCGTGGTCCCTTGCCCTTGGGTTCTACCCTTGGGTGGAGGACACTCGCGAGTGGTTGACTCTCACACTTGGACTGACGATAGGCTTAGTGACCTGTACAGTGAGACTTAGAGACTGATAGGGATACTGGCATTTATATTCCTTATATACTGTGTTGGCATACGTGACATAACGTTTATACTGATTTACTGTTCCGCTGCATTGATTACTGCACATTCATATTCATGCTGTCATTGATCTACTGTTTCATATATCTGTTACCACTGTTAGAATTGTCACCTGATTTTTATATATATTATATTGCTTTTGTGTCGCTCTGACGACCTGAGTATGCATGCTCAGTGTGAGGAGAAGATTTAGCCTGGATCAGAACTAGACGTGCAACACAGACTTCTTGACTTGCTATTTCCGAGTTACATTCGTTTGTTCCACTTCAGGTCAGTTTATATTATTGTATCTTTCGGTTACTGTATTTCTCATTACCTGTGCATCATTTACTGTTTACCATGAAAAACTAGAAGCCGAAGTGTGACTACGGCAGGACTTTTCCTTGACCGTAGGAGCATGGCTGGCCTTGTCTACCCCTCGTATTCCGTATTTTGGGAAGCGGGGCGTGACATGGTTTAGTTGGTATCAGAGCCAGGGTTTTGCTTCGATTGGGATTGCAGTTTTCCGTGTAAAGTTTGGCAATCTAAGACATCTCTCGGTCTAGGTTGTAAACTTGTCACTCTTGATCCATATTCACATCGTGTGTTCAGCTATCCATTCGCTATGGTTTCGGGTGACTTGACAAGGTTACGTAGTTGCAATTGCACTATCGTACTCTATTCAAGTGACTTAAAATCCTGCAGTTGATTCCCCACTAGTAATAAATTCGTCATCTCCGATATTCTTGAATCTTGTCCCATCCATAGTATATTTTGATTAGTTTGGCTTGTGACTTATATCATTCTCAAAATTGTTGTCCCAGGATCATGTCTTCCAACGACTCTTCCTCTATCTCCACTCCTCAGAATCAGACTGTTGAGATCCTTAGTGTACTGCAAGGTTTAAAGGAAGCCCAGGAGCGAACAAACGACCTATTAGCTGAAGGGCTGAGAAGACAGGTGAGTCAGACCCCAGCGGGAGCCTCCTATCATAAAGGGATCCCTATTAGACGAGGAAAAGAGAAGAAGATGAAGCGTCAACAGAAGCATCAGAAGAACCCTTGCTGTGGGTACTGTAAGAGGCCAAGACATCTTCAGAAGGATTGTCGCCGCGCCCAAGGAAAATGTCTGATTTGCGGATCCAACAAACATCTCATCAACGGTTGCCCAGAACGGAGGGAACTACAAGGAGGAGACTCGTCCACTCTCCCCACTTCTGCCAAGTGAGGATTATCGCGTAGTTCGAACTTCGACGATCAGGCGGACCCAACACAAGATTCGACTCGCGTAACAATGATGCAGCGTTCTGGCAATCAAAGAAGAATTTTATGTTTTCCGATTCCAGTAATAATGTTGTTATCTTTTTATGAATATTTCTTTCTGTTTGAAATCTTGAATCTGTCGAACTTTTAGTTGAATGCAATAAAGCTTGGATCGTAAAATAGGTATCATTCTCTTGCCTTTCCCCTTATTCATACTATTCATTATCACAGCATTTTAATCTTGATTCTTTTAAAATTCCTGCCACCGCATATCCTTCTATACTTCGTACACTTAACTATTTTTCTTGATGTGTTTCGTTGTTTAATCATGACACTTTCTTTTCAGGCCATGGCCCACCTTAGAGCAGCACCGCATCTAGATGAGGATACACAGTCATGCGTTTCCCTAGATCGCACACTGATGAGTTCTGACGATGAGGTCAACGGTCCACAGGTCAACTTCGAAAACAATGATTCAGAGGACGAAGGAGTAGCCGCCCCAGAGTTTGACTTGATAGCTGATTCCGACGAAGAAGAAGGAGACCCTGAGGAAAACCCAATAGAAGAAGATCACGAGGAAGAACCGATAGAAGAAAATCCAGTGGAGGAAGACTTCATGGAAGAGCAACACATGGAATCGGACCTCGATGAAGAAGCTCCACCCGAGGAGGAAGGACCGGAAGATCAAGACCCTGCGGTAGAAGAAATTCCAATGGCGATGCCCGCGAGGCGATATGAGAATGGACGCCCCTACCTGAGTGCGCGAGCCTACCGCAACCTACTGAATCTCCACAACCGCGACTGACGGAATTCCTTTTGATGTTGTTTTTCTGGCCAAATAAGATGTGTATAGTTTAGGGCCACTATTCGCCTTTGACAATGCCTTGTTTCAGATTTTCTTGAATGAAATAAATCTTCTGAATTCATAAATCTTTTGATTATTGGTTCGCTTGATACTTGTTTATTTCCCATATCCATTTATTTTCTGCTGAGTTCCCTGATTGTCCACCCCTACTCATGGTATAGTTTTCACCCCGTTTCGATTTGAAAGTACCGCACCCTGATCCTTGGAATGAGCCACCCTCCATCCCTCGTCTGTGCCCCGTTGAGAATCCTTCTGGGAGGAGAACAGTTCCTGTGAAACTTCCGAGTTCGCTAACTCTTCAAATTTTGATTCGTGGGTTGTACCGACTGTTGTTTCCCCCACACTTTTCCTTTGGTATTCCTTTGTTGCTCATCCTTACTTCCTGTGCTGACCCTATCCCAATCTCCTTAGCATTCAGCCTAAAACCGCCACACTCCGACCTTCTGAACCTCCTGATTGAGCCACACCTTCTTGTAATCGCTACCCTAGCTAGCCCTATTCATATTGATGATTTCTCTATTACCCAAATATATTTAGGGACATTATTATTCAAAATTTAGTTTTCATTATTTTAAAATTATTAAAAAGTGTGTGTTATTGATTACTCTGTTTTATGTATTTTAAGTACACTATTAGTATTCTCACTTTCAGTAGCGCAGCCTTACATCGCGCATGTTTTCGCTCCATGTCTCTTATTTTCACCATATGAGTTTTCTACATTATTTGAACAATACACTATTCTAAAATGTTTTAACCTACCGACTAATTTTTCACTACTTCAATGTCGTTACTTTATTTTCGAGAATTGTGCCTATGATTACTATTATAAATAGTTGAGCCTTATACTATTTTTCTGTTTGCTTTTGATAGACTTAAATGTGTATATACGTGGGTTTCGACTTTTATCGAACACACTTGGATTATTATTGTTCGTTTTTTATACCTACATTCTCGTATACACGTAGTTGCCCTTATAGTTATTTTTGCCCTATACCGATTTAAACCTATCTTTCCGTATGTTGTTCTTACATATATATATATATATTTTAAAATTTCTTCGTCCACGAAGTTCTAATAAACCCTTATGTGTTAGTTAGCAATATGTTAGCTTTCGCCTATGTCTGTATAATCTTTCGTTTAGTTTTAAATTTCGAGGACGAAATTTTTTTTTAAGGGTGGTATAATGTAACACCCGGCCCTATTTACACTAATATATGTACTTCTCGTTAACATATAAAATCTTACTTTATTTATAGTTACTAGTTCATTTATTTTTAAAACTCTTTCCTTAAAATAAAACCTAAACTCTAAATACTAATCCCTTTTTAACCAAAGTCCATTTTTCCTTTATATTCCCAAGCCCGGCCCGTCTCTATTTTCTAATTAATTTCCTCTTTTCTTTTCTTTCAGCCCAAACTTTGCACAGCCCGGCCCCCTCCCTTTTTCATTTATTCTTGATTTTTCCATTTAAATCCAGCAGCCCCATTATTTCTATTATGTTCATTCCCTTACTATTTTTCCCCAAGCCCTCACTATTTTTCCCAGCCCATCACCTTTTATTATTTAATTCTCTCTTCAATAAACCCAGCCCGGCCTCTTTTCTTTCCAGCATTTTTCTCTTCACTCCTCAGCCTTGCAACCGAGCCCACAGAGCCAGCCCACCATATTAATTTTCCAAATAATTTTTCCCTTTATTCTTGGCCCAGCCCAACTTTCCCCAGCTCATTCTCTTTTTCCATTTAAACTAATTTCTTTGCGCTGGCCTGGCCCGCTCATCCCCTCACCGCGCCCGCTTCGACCCGACCCGACCCGACTCTATTCATTTTCTCCCCAACGGCTATCTCCTTCTTTCCCGCGCACGTTTCCTTCGCCGGCTCCCTCACCCCCGCCCTCGCTCGCGCGCCGTTACTCCCCACGACGCGCGACCCCGTCTCCATATCCCTCACTCTCCCGTCTCCTTCTCTTTCCTTTCTCCTCTTCCGACGACTCTCCTCTCTCTAGCCCACATCCCGACCTCGCGAGCACATCGCCACCGTCACCTCCGACCACCTCCTCCCATCATCAACGCCCTCGTCTCCTCACCACCTTCCCTCTCCTTTCTCTGCCACCATCACCCAGCACCCAAACCCACAGCCGAGCTCGACATCCCCTGCGCCGACGACGGTGGGTTTCTCGCCTCGTCGTCGACCTCCCCCACAACAGCATCATCATCGTCGTCGTCTTCGTCATCCTCCTCACCATCCCTTCCCTCTACACTCTCCCCCTCTCCCTCTGTGCCCTCTCTCTAACTCTCTCTCGCTCACTGTATCTCTCTCCCTCTCTATACTCCCTCTCTCTCTCTCAGTGACTCCCCTCTCTCACTCTGGTTCTCTTCCCTCTCATGATATCTCCCCCTCTTTGATCTCTCTCTCTCTTTCTCTCTCTCTCTCTCTCTTTCTCTCTTTCACTCTCAGTTCTCTCTCTCCCTCTCTAACTCTGTCTGTCTCTCTCTCTACCCTCTCACTCCCTCCCCCATTAACGGCCCAGCACAATCGAGCGTTCACGCCTCAACAGCAAGCTACGACGCAAACCCAAGCCGAGTCGAGCCCCGATATTCCGTCGAGCACCTACAGAGATCGTCGTTGCCGTTGCCGTGCATCGCACTAGACGCCTCCAGGCAAGTATTTTACTTGCTTACATGCTATATATCCTAGTTATAATCGTTAATTTCATGAATCATAATGTTACACTTTTGGATTAATATTGTACCATACCTGTTCGACATTTGTTCTCAATGAAAATACCCATCAAATTTTGGCGGAACTAAACGGTATTGTTTGGCCCGTATAGCTGTGCACTTAGTGTATGAATTTCGTTGGATAATTTGATCGTTAATGACCAAAACAACTACCCTCAAGTTTAACCGTAAAACTGGAACTTTCTTGCACCTGAAAACCGTTAAATTCACCATAAATCATATACATAGTAGAATGGTGCGCTCGAGGGCTCAAATCGAAGCTGACTCGATGAACGTTAACCCTATACCAGTTTCCAGACATTTCTGTATTTAAACCGTGATGATATTTGGATCGGAGTGCGACTCTGGACTGCAGTCCAGAGCGACTCCAGTCGTTGCTTGCTGTTCCGTATTGGATATCATAAGATCTCCTTAACTCGTAGGTTGCGGAACTCCGCTGGTTAGTATAGATAAATCTGTTAGCTAGACAACACAATTGATTTCATTCTGTTTCGTTACCATTTGTTATTTATTCTATAATTTAAAAGATCGGGACGCATAACAGTCCCAACAGAATCAGAATTGACATGTTAGGGTTAAACATTGTATATCTCCTGACGTGGAGATGCGATTGAAGATCCGTCTGTTGCGTTGAAAACCTTACTGAAAACCCTAGAATTCATCCAACTGTAGAGTCGCTAAAATCTGATCCCAATTGGGATTAAAATGCGTTGCGAAATGGATTTCTGATTCTGAAACCGGATTTCCAGCCGCGAGCGCTTAAAATGAAATGGTTATAACTAGTTATCCTGGAACCCGATTGGCTTGAAACTAAATTCGATGGATGGACGACTGAACATGCTAAATATTACCTGTTTATCGTTTCGCTAAAATATATATGTACGTTTCATGATAAATTGTGCAAGTGATAGAATACTGTTTCATAACATCTTGATCATGTTCATATACTGTTCACGCATCATATCATGCCCATAACATTGTAGTGATAACCTAGTGATATCGTGCATTTACCCAGTGTTAGTTTCTAGCGATGATTGTGGCAAGTACGTCAGTGTTCGTGTATTCGTGATTAAGTGAAAGTGATACGTACTTGTACACAATCAGTGACCCTATTATTCTATTGCATTGTCGACGTCTGTGGGATGCGTGTACGTGTGACTATAAGTGGTATGGGACACTTATGGAAGCGCTTGCACGGGTATCACAGATAAGGCATCCGACACTGCCATTTATCTTAGGTATTAGTCGGGACGTGCTTGATGGAGGTCCTGCCTCCAGTTCTCGCGCAGACTTGTCACGGATCGATTAGTATTTAGGGTTGTGGTTAGCGTTTGATGTAGACCACGGGGTGTGGGGTAGTTTAAGTGTGAGTTCAACAGAATCTCGGGAGTCCCATGCCGGATTATATATTTAGGGAGTTATATGGAGATTTACAGGGTACGTGATATATACACCGTGATATTCTTGTTACATGTTGGGCCCGTGGTCCCTTGCCCTTGGGTTCTACCCTTGGGTGGAGGACACTCGCGAGTGGTTGACTCTCACACTTGGACTGACGATAGGCTTAGTGACCTGTACAGTGAGACTTAGAGACTGATAGGGATACTGGCATTTATATTCCTTATATACTGTGTTGGCATACGTGACATAACGTTATACTGATTTACTGTTCCGCTGCATTGATTACTGCACATTCATATTCATGCTGTCATTGATCTATTGTTTCATATATCTGTTACCACTGTTAGAATTGTCACCTGATTTTTATATATATTATATTGCTTTTGTGTCGCTCTGACGACCTGAGTATGCATGCTCAGTGTGAGGAGAAGATTTAGCCTGGATCAGAACTAGGCGTGCAACACAGACTTCTTGACTTGCTATTTCCGAGTTACATTCGTTTGTTCCACTTCAGGTCAGTTTATATTATTGTATCTTTCGGTTACTGTATTTCTCATTACCTGTGCATCATTTACTGTTTACCATGAAAAACTAGAAGCCGAAGTGTGACTACGGCAGGACTTTTCCTTGACCGTAGGAGCATGGCTGGCCTTGTCTACCCCTCGTATTCCGTATTTTGGGAAGCGGGGCGTGACAGAATCCGGTAACTTGAGCACCCCTCCCTGGGTCAACTTGTACCCCTACGAGTGCGGCGAATAGCCCGCTAATTCTAGAGTGAAGCCCCCTCCGTCTCAAAGCCATGAGATGCGGGCCCGTTGCCCTCTAGAACCTGGCTACCCGTGCACCCCTTCGTGGGGTAATCCTAGTACATAAAGTAAAATATACAACGGGTACATCGACCTCAGCCCGGTCGTGCCCCAAAAGAATAATATACAAACAGGCAGTGACGGCAGTCCACATGTCGGACGCTCGCCCCGCAATATCAAATGTACAAATACAACCAAACTGTACTACCATTGCATCCAGACTATCCACCACGACAAATCTGCAACATCACAGCACAACACAGAACATCAACGTGAATGTCACGTTCGCAAATCCGTCTAAAAGAGCTATAGCAATTAGACAGGATTTACCGATCAAATGACATTCACGGTCGCAGATATAATGTAAATACTGTGAACTAACATGTTTAAAAATTTCGATCGACAAAATTCCCCGAAGTGGGCCCCAAGCACAATACTCAGTACTCAAACAAATCTGGGCCCAAACAAAAATTACCAGAAACCCCATTTCCAAGTCAGAAACCTCTGTAGAAAAAATGGCACACTGTTGCTACAATCCTGCGGCGGAACCGCGGCCAAAACGAGGGTACGGCCGCGGTTTCGCCGCGCTACAGTGACAACAACGTACCAAATTTTCACAGAATACTTAAAAAACCCTGCCTGTTTTTCTGCAGCACACCAAATAATTTTTTCGCCACAGGAAAAATTCGACAAAAACTGTGACTTGGAAATGCAGTCTTTAGAAAATTCGTTCGATCGATATTTTAAATACGTTAGAGCAAGCTAGTAAAGGTTAATGGCGTAGCTCTAATACCATGTAAGTCTACGGTAGCGCCCCGGCCGTCTTTCTGATGCCAAAATGCGGAAACGAAAACTTTTTCAAAACTAGAAACTGGCGCTATCGTATGCTTAAATCCCGGATCAAACCATTAACCTACAACTAGCTATTTAGAGAAGGGATAGAAAGGCTATACCGATCGATCCGTGTCCTTCGGTCTTTGGCCACCATCCCAAGCTCCTCGCGACATCTCCGGTCTCGATCTCCTCGTCGAAAAGGACACCACATCATCGATTCTTTTTACGGGCTCCCGCTTCATCCGAAACAACTCGGACAAGAAATGTGCTAGCCGACGTGTCCAAGGTGATGTAGAGAATGTTTGTGATCACTTTGTCTCTTGCATCCATGGATTTGGATGGAGGTTAGAGGTGTTGCCATTGATGGAGATTTTGAGCTAGAGGAGGAAGAAGAAGAGAAGAGCTTTCTCTTTTTCTTTTTCTTGTGTTGAATTATTGTGAGAGAGCTAGAAGAAAATACAAGAGCAAACCCAATATCAAGTGGCTGCCCTCCCTCTCTCCTCACATCAATTCAACACATTAATCAATCACATAATGTGATATTTGCATAAGAAATGATACCATGACTCACCTATGAAGTACATGTATCATTTAATGCACAAAATGATGGTTTTTGGCTCACAATTTCTATTTGTAAACATTAATCCAAATGTTTACAACAATAAAAAGATACGGCAATATCTAAAGTAAACTCGTGACGGATCAAAAGGATACCCCTCACCTGTATATACATACCTGCACCCGCATTCCGACTGAATGCGAATGCGATGAGACTAAAGTAATCCAACAAATCTAATACTAGGATCCGGTTTAAACCAAAACCCACTAGTATGATCCGTCCGATCATGATCCGTGCACTACTGCACGTATATGATCGGACCCTGCCATATATCATACGGCCTCTACAACGTTTCGCCCGAAACTTGAGAAACTGTCTGTGGGGGACTCTAAAGACTCGTCAATAATTTGGCTGTGGATTTACCCACTAGCACGTTAGAGGTATTAGCCGTACATGACGAGCTACCAGGTATTGACCAAAAGGGAGGTCGATGAGCGAACTCATCCTGACACCCTACTGAGCCTGTCAGTGACAATATCCGTACAGTCCGGTCCGTTCGTCTATGAGCATCGCATGGCGGGCCTAGAGGGTTGGTAAAAGTCAGACCCCCAAAAACGGTACAAGTCGTGTCGGAGTGTAGCCCAGAACACCCTGAGATACTACTGGAATACTTACCAGTAAATCTCCTGCCTTGGCCAAGGACTTCGTGTAATAGCTCTCCTAGACACAGCGCGATCTCACCTCCAATACCGGGAGAGACGAAACCCCTGCCGATCCGCTCACTGCCTCCATGTGGCTCGGAACTGTACCCAACTAAAACATGTTTGCACAACTCCTTTGAGCCGTGGTAGGGTAATAATCAAAGCACAGTGGGAACTCACACGAGACAAATGACGATCTCAGGCCGATGAACTAACATGTACACATGTCACCAGGAAACTGCTATCTGACGTCAGGTATAATACCAACTAGCATGTTCCCGGCGAGTCATGTCCGGTGTACTCATAACCCAATGAGCACATGTATACATCTTAGGTGAACCAACTGACACCAATGGCTTGTGAGACCAGCCACCGCCCCTCGTCGGGGTCTCGACTGTATACACTAGTCTACTAATGGAGTATCGATGCCCAGTCTCGAAACTCCCACGACTAGGGACCACTTTAAGGATGTGCTTACAGACCCCAGCTCCCACGTATATGATCGCCATCATACTGCTGGTAGTCAAGCAAGAATCCTAAGGGCTCTATCAATGTGTAATAGCGACCTATAAAGTCACCTAAAGCAGTACATGATGATAAAGATAAACCAGATAGCATGCTATCATCTTGAGTAAGACTGTCCTACCGGTATAGGTCCTCCCTCAATCATTGCAATCACGTGCCTGTGATCCAATAATTGACTCTGAGGGCACTATATCCAACACCGGGCAGCAACCATGCCCGTCCCGTCTTTAGCAGGCTCCTTACGGCCCCTTCCGCGCTAAGGATCAAAGCTCTCGCTAAGAGGCACCGGGCGGCAACCCTGCCCGGCCAGTCCTTATTATGCCCCTTACGGCCCCTCCCGCGCTAAGGATCAATAGCCCTCGCCAAAAGGCAACTGAGCAGCTCCCCTGCTCGGTCCATCCATTGGCTGGTAATATCTTACCCCACGTCGCCAAGGATCTGAAGCCCTCATCTAGAGACCGCCAAGCAGCTATCCTGCTCGACTCCCTACACGTCTTATCAAACGATCTCCACCTCGACTTCCAGGCCATGGAAATACCGTCCTTTCACCAGTCTCCGCACACTTGGCAAACGGTCGAATTCAACTTGACGTGCGATCGCTTGACGAAAAACCGGCCTAACATGAACGCAGTACCGTGCAAATACAAATGTTTACCACAAACAAAAGGAAAATGCACACATAAAGCCTAATAAAAAAAGATTTTATTCATAAAGTCTTTACAAGGGTATTATGGGCTCCCCAGCCTTACAAAATGCCCGGAGGCTTACAAAATTTCAGAGCAACAAAAGAAAATAAGAAGACGAGGGGCTTCAGGGCCGGGGAGAACCTCGACGAGCCGCGCGCCTACTACGACAACCGGGGCTGCATCTTTAGGGTCGGCATCCATCACAGGAGCCTCAGCGCCAGTAGCCGGGGGAACCGACGTCTCCCCAATGCTCCCGCCGGGGGCCTCTTCCACGGCATCGTCTCCAGGGGCGTTCCCCTGCGCGTCATCCTCGAGAGGGTACGCGGCCCGGAGATCGCCGTCGGGGAACTCCGGCATTTGAGCCTTGACAGCGTCGAGAGCGTCGTGCCAAATAACGCCGCCGGCTGCAGCAAGGTCGGCGTAGAACAGGTCCGACTTCTTGTAGCTCTCCACCGCCTCCGACGCCAGAAGCTCAGCCCTCGACGCCCGAAGCTCGGCACGCCTCATCCCCTCCTTCGCCACCTCATTCTCCTTCCGGAGGGCGCTCGCCGTTTTCTTCATGGTGGCGACGAGCACCTTGGAATCCTCCAACCGGGCCTCGGAGCCTCGGGCGGCCTCTCGGTACCGAGAGACTCCCTGTTCCCGGCCTCCACCAGGTCTTCAAGGGCAGCGGCCCTCTCCATCGCCGCCCCCAGCTCCTGCCTTAAGCTCTCCTCCCGTAAGGAGAACTCGCCCGTGGCTCGCATCGCCGGAATAATCTCCTCGTCCTCCATGTTGACGACGAGGACGACGTGCTGGAGGACCTGAAGAAAGAAAGAAGGTCAAAAAGGGAAGCGAAGCACCCGATCACGCAAACAAAAAATGCCGAATGAAGAACCAAGTGAAATGCGAACACTAACCTACACGGCCTCTTGAGCTATCGCCGCCATTTGGGCCCGGAGAGTCCCTCGAGAGATCCTGCCCCCGGCCGACCTCTCCATATCTGAGAGCAGGCTGTCGGCGACGGAAAGCCCCGAGAGCACCTCGAAGCGAAGCTCCCCATCGTCCACAAGGATCGGGAAAGCCGGGGAGCGGGGCGCCCTCCTGTGAGGCCTCTTAAAGGACGGCGCGAGAGAACCCTCCTCGTCTCCCACCTCGAGGGCCCGAGGCTCTTGCTCCCGAGCACGCCTTCGAACTGGCGCACGACTGGACTCGGGGGCCCGGGGCTCGCTTGGGCGCCTGGGTGCAAAGGCCACCGGCGGAGCTGGAGCGGACGGTGGGCAAGAAGGGCTGGCGCCTTTGGGTTTCTTCCCCTTCTTCACGTCGACCACTGCCGCCCAGAACTTGCTCATATCCATGGGTCCTGCATAAGACAAAAATACGAGGGGTCAGCGATGCCAGGAAAAAATACACAAGTCCAAACAGGTCGTCTGAGAGCTCCCAACTTACCCGCGTACTCGGTGGGGCTGAGCCCGGCCCAACTGAGCGTCCGCTCAGACAGCAGCACATCAACCCGAGGGAGGGGCTCCCACTTCGACACCGCCACCGCGTCGGGATCATTTGACCGTCTCACCCGTAGACAGCTGGCCCTTTGCCACAGGGTGGGCACAGGCCAATCCTCACCCTCGGGCGGCGCAATAAAGAAAAACTTCCTCTTCCATTCATGAATGGAAGAAGGTACTATGACAATCCCCGACCAGGCAGCGTCCCCCCGTTGTTTTCTAAAGGAAATATATACCCAGCTCGGCTCGTCCTTGCGAGCACCGGGGTGGTTCTTGTAGTAAAGGGAAGAAACGAGTAGGCTCAGGCCGAAAGGGATCTGACTCAATCTCAACCGGACCAGAAACCCGAAAAGGATCCTCCAGGAGTTCGGCACTAGCCGGCTCGGGGCTAACCCAAAACAATTCAACACCTCACTCACCTCGGGGGCGAAGGGCAGACGCAACCCAACCCAAAAAGCCTCCAGGTACAGGGCAATCTCATTGCCCCATACCCGGTTTGCCCTCTCCCCTTCCTCGGCCAGACGAAGCGAATAGCCGGGAGAAATAAGGAAACGAGTCTTGATGTTGACAAGCTCCTCCGCGCGCCTCAGCGAGGATCGCACGCCAAGAACACCCACGACCTGTGCTCTGGGGACCGCCCCCGTTGCACAACCCCGGGGAGCATTACCAACCCTAACTCCCCGGGGGGACTCCGACTCAGAGGAGGAAGAAGTGGAAGAGGAAGCTCCAGAAGACTCCCTAGACTCTACCCGGACGACATCTACACTCCTCAGAAGAAGACATCTAACCTGATCAAAGGGGGTGTCCTCGGGAAATCAAAGACAAGAAATCCGACCCGAGAGGAAGAGCGCCGAGCTGACACGATCAAAGTCGAGGAGATTATGAAGAGGTATGGGTCCCGATGGGAATCCTACCTCTATTTATGGCTGCCGACGTACGCATCCTACGGCTTCGATCGCCTCCAGCCAAAACGACGTTTCGCAACCTACGGCCGACAACGCTCCACCTGTCGCGCTCACATTAGACGCATCCTTTCGAGCGCGAGAACGCCCGCGACACGTCTCGCCAGCCAACCAACGCCAGACGCGTGGGCTGTCGTTTCGACGAACGCACACGCGATCCGGCGCTTCCCCTTTAATGCGAGATCTCTCCCCTGATCCACTGACGTCACCAGGAAAATACCACTCTTTGCCCGGGAATTTAAGCCGACGATATCCTCCAATGAGAGCTCACCTCGGGTAATCGGTCAGACCACTCTCGACCCGACCCAGGAGCGGGTCGAGACGAAAGTGGGGGGCTAATGATGAGGCTCGATATCGTGACACTCCAGATGCTGACACGTCACAGATGACGTGTCTCAGAACCTACAATACAAGACCATGAACTTCGGTTGGGATCACACCTCGGGCCTACGACCCGAGGATTCTCCCGACCTTCGGTGGCCTTCCAGACCACCCAGCTCGCCTCCGAGCTATCGCAGAACTAAGATACCTCGGCCTCCCGCCCGTTCCCGAGCCTCCCGCCCGTTCCCGAGCCTCGGTCTCGCCAACACCGACCATAGGCGCCTCCGCCACGGCTCCGCGAATCTCGCCACGCACGAGATATCCGCTGCCCACGACCCCACGTTCCACGCCATCACGATCCCCCATTAATGGGCATGTCTCGCCATTAATGCGGGACCCCGCCTATCACGCGGGCGTGACGCGAGGGGCGTAACGGCCGGCGAGATTCTCGTGCTCGCATGTCCATTGATGCCGCTATATAAACCCCTCTCTCAGACGATCGAGGTAAGCCATCTTTACTCCACTATGCCGTTACTCTGCTAAAATATCTGGTCTAACTTGATCGTCGGAGGGTCCTCGGTGGCACAACCCCCCCGGGACTTCTTTGCAGGTAGCTCGGCCACAACCACTCAAAACCCATTGAGATCCACATGTTCCAGGAGTCAACTCTCAAACTCAATCCCAACCGTCCATCAGCGCTCGCAGCAGATCAATAGAAGATAACATCTGAAGGAGATCCTGAGATCCATCATAAAGGAATGGGCATGTATCAGACACAATAGACACAGACATGAGCTATAATTGTTCGACACTCTCCGTAAAATTTGTTTACCTTCAACTCGTGTTGTCTTTTATTTTGACAGGTTATAAATAACTTCAATGCCCTAATTGTCTTTGGTTTTCTTCTATAATGCCTTGCCTCAAGTGGCTACCTTTTCGGTTCCCTGATCTTCTCATAAAAAAAAAATTTGTCTTGCCTCAAGTTAAAATAAAAGAAAAAAAATATTATCTTTACTAAATAAATTTATGACTGAAATTCGATAAATAAATGAACTTCAATATTTGAAATGTTATCGTGACAATCATCAATATCGTCATAACTATCATTATCCCTGTTCTATTTTATTAATATTAGTGCTTCCGCTGCGTGCAAAGTCTAGTTGTTTTTTTTTTCGCTGTGTAGCCTCTAATTCGCGTCTGTGCTTCCAACCTAGAAAATCTTTAACATTGCATTCTAATAAAATAGACCAATAAACTTTCAAATGTCACAAGCAATTAACAAGGAAAAGCCTATAAGAACTATAACATAAGCTACTTCAACTAGAAACGCTGATTTTTCTAAAAGAAACACAAGTACTGTCTCTGAACAAAACATAACTAAGAGAGCTAGCTAGCACTAAGCGTCACACATGTTTCATAGATATCTAACAGAGTGAAGAAAGCTTAGCTAATCGCAAGCTTGGTTGGCCAGTTCGAAACTCTTGGCTTGGGCCACAGCAGAATCCTCGGACACGAGCGCCTCTAAGAGCAGAGTCTTCACCTCCCAAGAGCGGTAAGGAAACCCTGGCCTTGTGTAGGCATTGA
The DNA here is from genome assembly GCA_030015575.1 of Agapanthus africanus. Classification (NCBI taxonomy): domain Eukaryota; kingdom Viridiplantae; phylum Streptophyta; class Magnoliopsida; order Asparagales; family Amaryllidaceae; genus Agapanthus; species Agapanthus africanus. The sequence goes on along the minus strand of JASDDO010000010.1, from coordinate 534,664,478 downwards.
GGAGCGCGACACTGGAGTGCTTCACTAGCTTGGAGTAAACGCTACCACCGATATCATCATTCCTTTGCGTTGCTTCCCACATTGTAAGCCCGGGTTCGTATCTTTCCAGCACCCGCGACCCGAAAATTTTAGCAACGGACGATTGTTGAGGGATCATGTTAGGCCATGCCTCTCTTCCACTGCTCCAGTACCTGCTCAAATCCCAGCAAATGTTAATCGTGTTATTCGAGCGAATTTTAAGTTATATTAAAAAAAATTCTGGTTTGAAACTCAATGATTCAAAAGAAGTGCATTTGTTTCTCCGAATTCAAAAATAAGGGCTTTTTTAATCTCTCACTAACAAATACAAATGTCGGTGAAAATGCCAAGGATTGTTTTTCTTAGAAATAACAGAAGGGAGAGATTTTTGTAGAGAGAAATTGGATGCTTACTGAGGAGTGCATCTTCCAGCGGCTCTAGTGTAGAGAAACCCAGGCATCTTCATCTTCATCCTCATCCCCTTCGATTTGTTAGGGTTTGAATTGCTTGAAGCATCTGTAGCCGTAGCACCAGCTCCATTGCCTGCAGCAAAACACAAGAAGCAAAACACCATCACCAACAGCAACCCCATCAAAATCTCGCTCTCGATGGCAAAAGGTGGATTTTTAGGGTTTAATGCTACTGCTCGTTTGAAAATTGAAATCGAAACGAGAGCCCCCTCTTCTCTTTTTGTTTCTTTCGTTTAATTTTTGAATCCTCGACATGTGGCCCTCTGCTGTTCTTCTGTGGCCACGTGACTTAACAACTATGATGGCCCAAAAAAGATACCCTATATTTATTTAAAGTATTAAAAATATATAATAAAGTTTTAAACGATCGCGATGGGACTCGAACCCACAATCTCCCGCTCCGGAGGCGAGCGCCTTATCCATTAGGCCACGCGATCTTTGTTACTGGTTTTCTTACTTTTTGATCTTAATAAATAAAATATTAAGCGTGATGATCTTCCCTGGCTCAGGATTTAGAGCCATCATCTTAAATGTGAAGAAAGTTTAAGAAACACCAACTTGGGCATTAGACTTCAGTTTGTATAGCTCGGATTAATAATATTAACACGGTGTCGTACACTTGATGGGCCTTTCTTTTGGTTAATTACTGCATCTTGCAAGTCGTTGTTGATGGCTTATACATTCCATGGTTTATCTCCAACAAATCATGGTCAGGCTTATATAACCGGAAAAACCGTACTTGGGCTTGTGTATTAAGTTCTTTAAATGTTCGAGTTTAAACGTTACTCTCAACAATCCAGCATATTTGGTGGGGTATGGAGCAAGCATCTCTATCTGGCGTCTTTACACGTCGTCTCAATTAGATACGTTGCTTTGATCATCCAGGTGTCAAGACCATGATTTATAATGTATCCATGAGTTTATACAGGTTTCCAACAAAACTTTTTTACTGTACGACCTTATGAGCCAGGATATCTGAGTATTGGTTGAATAGTTTGCTTCATCTGTAGTTTCCAACATTGTCAAGAGCGACGGCACATACCTACCGATAGAACGAATCTCTTGGGCTCAAAGGCATCTTATCCTCACTGCCTACAACCATCCATTGTATATATGTCACGACCTGAAATATTAGCTCGTGACCAGCACCTAAATCACGCAACGTCTAAAACCGTAACGTAATTCAAGTAAGCTGAAACCCATAAATCTAAAACTTTTTAATGAAAATAAAAGAGGTGGAGTTTTGAATTAAGGTATAATGAAATCAAGTTTTCTTAAATGCATGGGAAAGGAACATGAATAATGCAAGTGAAATTTACTAGTTTAAAAACATATTTCGTCTTTTGAAAAATTTGAGCAGCACCTCCTTTGTATTTTTGAGCCAAAACCACAATACATGATGATAATAAAAAGCATCCCCAAGCGGGGGCTAGCTTTTCGCCAAACGGCGGATCTACAACCACGCAAAATATAAATATAAGTATACGACGCCCAACGGCGAAGTTCACCACAAAGATAAAGAAGGAAGCAAGACATCAACACCACAAGTAGCGGAATACACCTCGCTCTAAGTCTCGCAACCACAAGTCTCATTAAGTCTCATTAGTTATACAAAAACTAATTTGATTAATGGAGTTGACTAGATACAATATGAAAAATAAATACAAAAGTGGGTACGATACAAATGTCCCACCTACCAAAGTAATCACCCGAAAGCAACTGCGTGCCAACGATGCCGCTACTAATCCAAGCGGTCAACCTGCAAGAACTTTGGCACAATGAGGATGAGTTGCCAACTCGTGAGTAGAAAAATATCAACAAGTAGAAATCGAATAAAATAACAATTTCCTAGGTCAACTATATCATAAAGGTAATACTATGATATCTAGGATAACCATATCTGTATATGTACCAACAAGGTAATCAATGCCTATAAGCATGTGGATATCATCCAACAATATGATCAATGTTTGTATGCATGCGGATCTCGTCCACGTTATATCATCAATGTATGTATGCATGTGGATCTCGTCCACGTGTCAACCAATGACACAACATCATGCATGTAAGTATCATAAAAGCATATGCATGGAAGTATGAGAATATAAATTAACGTGTGTGTAACGTTTTAAAAATAAATAAATAAATAATTAAATAAATAAAAATCCTTCAGGCGAGTTTTCTGATTTTCGGTAAAATAAACTGTATTATTCGTAAAACTTAACCATAATTATTTTTTATCATAAATTTAAAAAGACCTATTTTAACGATATAATTACTAGTATTTGATGTTTATTTAGTGACTTATAAATTATTAGTTTATTAAAATATTTTCCGTAATTAATTAAATTTAAATATTAACATAAGCTTTAATTATACATTAAATTAGTGTAAATTACAAAATTGAAGTGAGTTAATTTTACAAAGTGAACCATGACATCTTTGAATCAAGTGTGTTTATGCAAAATTCTTTCTCAAATATTTTCATGGTTCTAGATTTTTCTAGGATCAATTTTTTAAAAAGAAAAATTATTAAATAAAAAAATTAGTGAAAAGACATAGTGGATGTGTTATTTTGGAGAACTTTCTATATAATTCTTCATTCTTTTCTTTCTCTCTTCCCCTCCCCCCCCCCCTCTAGGTTGGCCGGCCTCTCCTCCATGGGCAACCCCAATTTTTCCTCCATCACTTTTGCATTAAAAATCATCAAAAATTCAACAAAAAATTCCAAAAATAAACCTCAAAATCAATATTCAATCTCTACCATTTTTCTTTGACCTATTTAGCATGGATTTTGGAGTAGAAAACCATTCTTTTGGAGGCATATTTTCATATTTGGATCTCATGTTGTGGAGGTATAATTCTTATCCCAATGATTAATTGTTGTTAAATACTTTAATCTAGCATATTTAGTTTTTCTTAATTGATTCTATTTGCAAGTTTAAAATTCAAGATAGGGTTTCTAAAATCAAATTAGGGTTTTTATTAATTGAGTGGGGTTATAATAAGTAGTTTAACATTTTTAGAAAGGAAAAACCTAGCATGGTTGATTTATTATAAATTGTTCATTCAAAATTGTTTAAATTAAACAATTTTGCTAACTAGATTTTTATAAAATATATATATTGGTGATATAAAATTCTAATTTAGGTTTTTATCATTAGATTGTGGTTTTAATGAGAATATTAATATGTTAAAAGAATGAAAAACCTAATTTAGTTACTAGTTTCAAATTGATAATGGAAAATTGTGATAAATATGCTATTTTTGCTAACTAGATTTTAGAAATTTCTTAAATAATTGAGATTTAAAATCTAATTATGGTTTCATGACATTATTAACATCATAAATTGTAGTTTAATAATTTATTTCATGCAAAATCAAGTTTAGTTGTGGAATTGGGAAGTTTTGCTTACAAGGTGTTGAAATCGGATAAAATTTCAAATTAGAATTTTCAATTTAAGACAAATTAGTGTGATAAAAATATAGTAATGGTTTATATAATCTAGTTATGTTATTTAATGAATATTATGACCATTAGTTTCACTTAAATATCAAGTTTTGAAGTAAAACAGTAAATTGACATTTTCAAGGTTTTGCGAAATAGGACGATTTGATCGATTTTAAGGTTTCAATAATTTAAACCATGTTTCATATAAATAATGAGTTTTGAAACTTCGAGTTGTTGTTGGTATTTTATCTCGATCAATCGGCGTTTGTACGCCGATATTGAGCGATATTTGGTTCTTTTGCATGAGCGGGTCATAGGTTTTAACCTATGCGCGTTTCGTGCGTCGTTTTGGTTTTGTCCGTGATTCAGTTTACGATATTATATATGTTTGCATATAGGTACCCTTCACGTGGACTTCGGACGAGGAAGAAGAGAAGGGCGACATCGTCTTCGGCAGACAAGGACCAGGTGAGTAGATGTATATCTACGGGGGAAGTCGGGTGGATGACGTTTAGCACCCCCGCAAACGTAGAATATGAATATTACTTATTGTCATTAGGAAGTCGGACGTGACCTTAGATTCTTGGCGAGTAGGACCCTATTAAAGACTTTAGGTTGGACTAGACTGATTTAGAAAGGCTTTACCAGAGAATGAAAGTCTTGGAGGGAATTCGTAGGTTTCAGGTAGACACACACACACACGCACACAGAAACTTGACTTGGTGTATGTGTGTGTGTGTGTAGGAATGTGTGTAGGTACACACACACACACACACACACACACACACACACACACAACATGTATATGTGATATAAAGATGTTATATGATACATGGGGATGAGACGATATAACTGGGCTTGATGCCGTGATCTCTTGGCTATACAGTCATATTATGATGTTAGCGGATCGTTGGAAAATGAGAGAATGGATATGTATGCATAAACGATAATAGGTGATGATGACATTGAGATATACGAGACTCTAGAATAGAACCCGAACTGTAATATATGACTGAATCACGATATGATATATGTGTGACTTGATTATGATATGATATATGTGTGACTTGATTACGATATGATATATGTGTGACTTGATTACGATATGATATATGTGTGACTTGATTACGATATGATATATGTGTGACTTGATTACGATATGATATATGTGATTTAATCACGACATGATATATGTGACTTAATCACGATATGATATATGTGACATGATATTTCTGAGGACCAATTGACGATGTATATTTACGCAGACAATGATATATGATTGATGATATTGGGATGTATGCGATTACAGTACAGTACCCTTGATCATGACATTATTTGATGATGATATTATACGAATGATGATGTATATAGGTGATAGTTGACCCGTACCCCGATTTTGGGATGCCGTACGATGGATTTTACCGTACGAGGCGTAGATGCGATGATTGATCCGCACTCTTGACTCGAGGAAGTCGTATTATGTACGTAACGCTATTGAGGCTAGATCGCCGACTATTAGAGATATCGACTCAGACTGTAGGTGGGTTCTTATTTCCTATCGACTAGTTCCTTTAGTTTAGTTCCTTAGTAGGTTAGATAGATACTAGTTTAGGCTTGAGTCGTATAGTTGTAGTTAGATATGTACATTCCAAATGAGTGGTTAATATACATTCATCTTTACATTCAGATTGTAATCATCAAGTTGCATGTTCATACATATGTTTCTTTAGTCAGTATGAAACTCTGCCTATTAGGACACCAGCACCATTACCGATGATGCGTGTAATGACCCCAAAATCTTTATACATTTGTATTATCCCTCTTCAATAATATACCGTATTTATTTGTACTTGGTATTTTCCTTTTTCTATTAAATTTATTATTATTTTATTTCTCAATCTATTATGTATTTTTTCTAGGTACAATTTCTTTTTCTTATATTTAAGTTTTTAACTTCTCATTCTTATTTTTCCTTTCATAAATATTTAACCAAATCCATTATTCTTATTCTCCACAGCCCATCTAAAAAGCCCATTTTCTTTTTAAGCAACATCATATATTTAATTCTAATTAAATATATGCATGAACAACCTTATAGTTCATTGGTTAAGTCCTTGCATTGTTATTTCATAAGTCACATGTTCAAATCCCCATTCTTGCAATTATTTTTTATCATTTTTTATTCTTCCCATAACCTACAAATGAGACCTTTCATTTCCAAAATGAATGGTGACCTTTCATTTCTCTTTTAATTCTCATGTTAAATGCATATATTATTATTCACCATTACAACATCTTTATTTGTTCTCCTCCATCTTTTCCTTCCTCATATGTTTGTATCTCTCACTTCTTCCTCTTCACCAAGATGACAAGAAGAAGAACATGAAGAAGTCTTCAAGAAGGTCTCGCTAGTAACGCGAGGCTATCGGCGGATAGACAAGCCCGGTGACAATACCGGCTTGTGCATGTAAGTCCCTTCTCTCTCCTTTCCCCCCACCTCTTATTTTCCTCTTGTCATGCATCGTGAATCCCCTATTCTTTTCATATCATGATCCATAAGAGAAGATACACATAAACATATACATATACATATACATAAGTTTAGATATATATGATTCTATATGGTTTAATAATATCTTATTATCTCTTGTTCAAATTAAAGTATTTTTAATTCTTTCTTCATGAATATGAATGTTTATTACAAGTTGTGAGAACATAGATTTCAATCCATAATATATCTACGATATCTCATGGAATCGGTTTGGTTATTAAAAGAAAGGATGAAGCCTGCATAAAATACGAGTTAATCTTTTTGCCGATTTTAGTATACACATCAATACCTTTAGTTTTAAAATAATTTTTATAAATTAATTTTTAACTCTGAAAATTTCAGGAAATTTACATATGATAGAATATATTATTTTGTACACGCTGTAAAAAGTTTAGATCGATCCGCATAACGGTTTAGGAATTACATCGTATTTATTCACTGATCGTAAAACAGAAAACTGCAGTTATCGGTCAATTTCTAGGACCTATAACTTGGTATACTGGTATCCAAATTGAGCAAACTCAGGTGTTTTTGATATCTATATCGAATGATCTAGATTTTCTTAGTTTTATAGTTTTACTGAAAACTCATCTAAGATAAAGAAAACTGCGTTACAATATTAAGTGACGGATCTGGACAGAATCTGTTCCGATTCGCACACTGTTTTTAAATTGGACATAACTCGAACACCCGATGTCCGTTTGTGACAAAATTTAGATGTGTAGATGCTCCATTGATAGAACTATAATTTTCTGTATATTATATTACTTAGTAATGCATGAAACAACCTGATATAGGCTTTGCAATAGAATATATAGTTGCTGTCCAGAAATCTGAATTTCTGTTTTAAATGCTGATATTAAAATGATCATAACTAGAGCTTCATAAATCCAAATCGTATGAATCTTGGTGTTTTCGATAAGTACATCGAAATACCTACAATTTTCTAATAATTTTCGTAACCTGAAACCTGATACAAATTAACTCAAACTGCGTTTTAAAAATATGTGACGGTGCCAAATAGATTCTGATCTGTTTTGCGCGACGATACGAAAACATATATATCTCTCAAACCGGTAGTAATATTTAGGTAAAACTGGAACTCACGCATGCAAAACATTTAGAGCCATATTTCTGTTTATATTTCGCATTCGTTCAACTTGATTAATTAGTCGTACATAATATTTCTTTACAGCATTGTTTATGGTAGTTACTCGAATAATATACTTGACTCATTTCATGCTATTCGAACATGTATACATATTTATCTTGATCATTAAATTGTTGTATGTACTTAAAGACGATAATTAAATACTTGAGTTATATTTTGAAAACTATACAAAAATATTTTTACATAAAACCCCCTCAAGTTTATAAATCACCCTAAGGACCCTAACAATTATAAGACCACGATTCATAATTCTGATTGTCTGACTCGGGTTTGAGTCTGATTAATTTGACTTGAATATGATTCAAGTCAACCTATAATCTACAAGATTCTAATTCAAAATGAACACATGAATCCATGAATACAATTATCAATTTATACAATTTGCCTGAACCGAACCATGGATATATTCCTTTTACATGATTCTCAGTATTCCATTTACATGACTCTACGGTTACAACCGTTTCCTGATATCATGGTTTCGGTCAGTCAGTCAATCAATTATACAATCAATACAATTTACAAGATAACAATACAAATATGACATCACGGGGTTTAAAGGGGTAGATTGGTACGGAAGATGTTAAAAGTGGAATGAGGTGGTCAGATTAAGACACCTAACATGAATACTGTTGCTGTTGTACCGTGGCATAATGGTTCCTTGTACTCTCCGTTTGCACTGATCTCTAGCATATAGAGATCCCCCTCGTATACACTGGCATCCTTCTGTACCAAGCTACAAAAACTTGAATATGTTTCAAGTCAATCTATATTCTTTTATATTCCAACTCAAGATGAATACATGAATTCCAGATTCCAGTTAACAATCTATATAACTTGACCGAACCGAACCATGGATATTCCTTTTACATGATTCCCAGTATTCCATTTACATGACTCTATGGTTATAACCGTTTCCTGATATCATGGTTTCGGTCAGTCAATCAGTCAATCAGTCAATCAGTCAATCAAAGTCAAACAAGCAATCATTACAAGTTTACAAGATAACCATACAAATATGACATCATGGGGTTTAAAGGGGTAGATTGGTACGGAAGATGTTAAAAGTGGAATGAGGTGGTCAGATTAAGACACCTAACATGAATACTGTTGCTGTTGTACCGTGGCATAACGGTTCCTTGTACTCTCCGTTTGCACTGATCTCTAGCATATAGAGATCCCCCTCGTATACACTGGCATTCTTCTGTACCAGGCTACAAACAACTGCGTTAAACAATATTCTATAATATTCTACAACATAATACTCTAGAAAATACTGTTACTCTGCCATTCTCACTCCACTTTTCTTTGGGACTTACCGAGCGACCTGTTCGCTGACGACATTCTATTTCTTTCTTCTTTGAATGTCGTCAGGTGCGTTGGACCAAGTTGAGACCGAGCCAACAACTGAAGATTTGGAGCAGTTCCAAGAAGATCCAGAGCTCTAGACTTTGTACTTGTTCTTTCCAGTATTTCCTTTTATTATTATGCCACTGTTTAGGCATTGCTTTCTTTTTTTCATTCCAGTTGTATTTTCATTTCATGCATTGTATAAAGAATGTTATTAATAAAAGTTGCTGTTATCTCAATCTCATTTGTCTCTTGTGATTATTTTATATTGCTTAGTTACGCTTAGCGTATGTACTTCTGAGTACATACGTAGCGGGCCTCGTCTCGTCCACTTCGCCGTACACTGGGAAGCGGGGCGTGACAGGTTTTGTTGGTGGCCCATGCAGGTCCGAGCTGTGCAAATCCCTGTCATGCAGTTCTGGTCTGCGTGAACAACCTAAGCAATATAACACAAGAAACAGCAACTGAAAACATTCTTTACATTACATATTCCTTGAATCCATCTTGAACTCCACCTTCGGTTTCCTTGAAGTCCATCTCTCCACTTTTGAATCCTTAATTCTTATTCATCTTTTCTATTTGTATCTTGTAGACTTATTAGCTCAATTGGTTAGAGTATCAATTGACGGAGCTCGAAGAAGATATCATCCTAATCCTGTTTCCTTACTCTGTTACATCATCCTTCTTGAGTAATTTCGAGGACGAAATTATTTTTAAGGAGGGTAGAATGTAATGACCCCAAAATCTTTATACATTTGTATTATCCCTCTTCAATAATATACCGTATTTATTTGTACTTGGTATTTTCCTTTTTCTATTAAATTTATTATTATTTTATTTCTCAATCTATTATGTATTTTTTCTAGGTACAATTTCTTTTTCTTATATTTAAGTTTTTAACTTCTCATTCTTATTTTTCCTTTCATAAATATTTAACCAAATCCATTATTCTTATTCTCCATAGCCCATCTAAAAAGCCCATTTTCTTTTTAAGCAACATCATATATTTAATTCTAATTAAATATATGCATGAACAACCTTATAGCTCATTGGTTAAGTCCTTGCATTGTTATTTCATAAGTCACATGTTCAAATCCCCATTCTTGCAATTATTTTTTATCATTTTTTATTCTTCCCATAACCTACAAATGAGACCTTTCATTTCCAAAATGAATGGTGACCTTTCATTTCTCTTTTAATTCTCATGTTAAATGCATATATTATTATTCACCATTACAACATCTTTATTTGTTCTCCTCCATCTTTTCCTTCCTCATATGTTTGTATCTCTCACTTCTTCCTCTTCACCAAGATGACAAGAAGAAGAACATGAAGAAGTCTTCAAGAAGGTCTCGCTAGTAACGCGAGACTATCGGCGGATAGACAAGCCCGGTGACAATACCGGCTTGTGCATGTAAGTCCCTTCTCTCTCCTTTCCCCCCACCTCTTATTTTCCTCTTGTCATGCATCGTGAATCCCCTATTCTTTTCATATCATGATCCATAAGAGAAGATACACATAAACATATACATATACATATACATAAGTTTAGATATATATGATTCTATATGGTTTAATAATATCTTATTATCTCTTGTTCAAATTAAAGTATTTTTAATTCTTTCTTCATGAATATGAATGTTTATTACAAGTTGTGAGAACATAGATTTCAATCCATAATATATCTACGATATCTCATGGAATCGGTTTGGTTATTAAAAGAAAGGATGAAGCCTGCATAAAATACGAGTTAATCTTTTTGCCGATTTTAGTATACACATCAATACCTTTAGTTTTAAAATAATTTTTATAAATTAATTTTTAACTCTGAAAATTTCAGGAAATTTACATATGATAGAATATATTATTTTGTACACGCTGTAAAAAGTTTAGATCGATCCGCATAACGGTTTAGGAATTACATCGTATTTATTCACTGATCGTAAAACAGAAAACTGCAGTTATCGGTCAATTTCTAGGACCTATAACTTGGTATACTGGTATCCAAATTGAGCAAACTCAGGTGTTTTTGATATCTATATCGAATGATCTAGATTTTCTTAGTTTTATAGTTTTACTGAAAACTCATCTAAGATAAAGAAAACTGCGTTACAATATTAAGTGACGGATCTGGACAGAATCTGTTCCGATTCGCACACTGTTTTTAAATTGGACATAACTCGAACACCCGATGTCCGTTTGTGACAAAATTTAGATGTGTAGATGCTCCATTGATAGAACTATAATTTTCTGTATATTATATTACTTAGGAATGCATGAAACAACCTGATATAGGCTTTGCAATAGAATATATAGTTGCTGTCCAAAAATCTGAATTTTTGTTTTAAATGCTGATATTAAAATGATCATAACTAGAGCTTCATAAATCCAAATCGTATGAATCTTGGTGTTTTCGATAAGTACATCGAAATACCTACAATTTTCTAATAATTTTCGTAACCTGAAACCTGATACAAATTAACTCAAACTGCGTTTTAAAAATATGTGACGGTGCCAAATAGATTCTGATCTGTTTTGCGCGACGATACGAAAACATATATATCTCTCAAACCGGTAGTAATATTTAGGTAAAACTGGAACTCACGCATGCAAAACATTTAGAGCCATATTTCTGTTTATATTTCGCATTCGTTCAACTTGATTAATTAGTCGTACATAATATTTCTTTACAGCATTGTTTATGGTAGTTACTCGAATAATATACTTGACTCATTTCATGCTATTCGAACATGTATACATATTTATCTTGATCATTAAATTGTTGTATGTACTTAAAGACGATAATTAAATACTTGAGTTATATTTTGAAAACTATACAAAAATATTTTTACATAAAACCCCCTCAAGTTTATAAATCACCCTAAGGACCCTAACAATTATAAGACCACGATTCATAATTCTGATTGTCTGACTCGGGTTTGAGTCTGATTAATTTGACTTGAATATGATTCAAGTCAACCTATAATCTACAAGATTCCAATTCAAAATGAACATATGAATCCATGAATACAATTATCAATTTATACAATTTGCCTGAACCGAACCATGGATATATTCCTTTTACATGATTCTCAGTATTCCATTTACATGACTCTACGGTTACAACCGTTTCCTGATATCATGGTTTCGGTCAGTCAGTCAATCAATTATACAATCAATACAATTTACAAGATAACAATACAAATATGACATCACGGGGTTTAAAGGGGTAGATTGGTACGGAAGATGTTAAAAGTGGAATGAGGTGGTCAGATTAAGACACCTAACATGAATACTGTTGCTGTTGTACCGTGGCATAACGGTTCCTTGTACTCTCCGTTTGCACTGATCTCTAGCATATAGAGATCCCCCTCGTATACACTGGCATCCTTCTGTACCAAGCTACAAAAACTTGAATATGTTTCAAGTCAATCTATATTCTTTTATATTCCAACTCAAGATGAATACATGAATTCCAGATTCCAGTTAACAATCTATATAACTTGACCGAACCGAACCATGGATATTCCTTTTACATGATTCCCAGTATTCCATTTACATGACTCTATGGTTATAACCGTTTCCTGATATCATGGTTTCGGTCAGTCAATCAGTCAATCAGTCAATCAGTCAATCAAAGTCAAACAAGCAATCATTACAAGTTTACAAGATAACCATACAAATATGACATCATGGGGTTTAAAGGGGTAGATTGGTACGGAAGATGTTAAAAGTGGAATGAGGTGGTCAGATTAAGACACCTAACATGAATACTGTTGCTGTTGTACCGTGGCATAACGGTTCCTTGTACTCTCCGTTTGCACTGATCTCTAGCATATAGAGATCCCCCTCGTATACACTGGCATTCTTCTGTACCAGGCTACAAACAACTGCGTTAAACAATATTCTATAATATTCTACAACATAATACTCTAGAAAATACTGTTACTCTGCCATTCTCACTCCACTTTTCTTTGGGACTTACCGAGCGACCTGTTCGCTGACGACATTCTATTTCTTTCTTCTTTGAATGTCGTCAGGTGCGTTGGACCAAGTTGAGACCGAGCCAACAACTGAAGATTTGGAGCAGTTCCAAGAAGATCCAGAGCTCTAGACTTTGTACTTGTTCTTTCCAGTATTTCCTTTTATTATTATGCCACTGTTTAGGCATTGCTTTCTTTTTTTCATTCCAGTTGTATTTTCATTTCATGCATTGTATAAAGAATGTTATTAATAAAAGTTGCTGTTATCTCAATCTCATTTGTCTCTTGTGATTATTTTATATTGCTTAGTTACGCTTAGCGTATGTACTTCTGAGTACATACGTAGCGGGCCTCGTCTCGTCCACTTCGCCGTACACTGGGAAGCGGGGCGTGACAATGCGCATATTCTACGTATACTTATTTGTCGGCTCACACACATCATCATCGGTAATTGCTATGTCACGTACACTTTAGAACATATTATCTTTTATTGATGGAATCAGCTAAAAACTAGATCAATATAATATTGTGATTACTCTCAGGTGTTAGTCTAGACATTGCATTTATTACTTAGACATTTCATGCATTCACATTTTCATGTTATCATGCAGTATTGTGGGGCTTATGCCGATACTTATTATTTACTTACTCATGATTTTGGGATTTTGGATTTCTATGAGATTTCTGGATTTTAGGGAAAACCGCAAGAATATATATAAAAACTTCTCTCTCTCTCCCTCTCTTTTTAAAATATAAGTTGCGGTTTTCTCGTGATGTATGTGTCGTCCACCATGAGATTTCATGTTTTCTGTTGGATTTTGAGACCCGATTCGAGGAGTGGATGAACTGTCTCGGGTACATGGTGGGCCCGGTATGGTACCCCAGGGCAAGAAGATAGAGTTGTAGACGATGAGCCTGGCAGGGGAAGACTACTTACCGGTGATGTCTAGCGCGGCGGATATCCGGAGGATACCGACCGTTGTCGTGAGATTTGATGATATGGGCCGATCCGGACTGACGGAGCCCGAGATATTGAGACTATGAGGTATTGAGACTTGAGATTTACATGTTTTGTATCGATACTTGACACGAATTTCCATGGATTTCATCGGTGGTGTTTCAGATTTCTATACAAATTTTACTATTATAAAAGTCAAAGATTTCTTATACAGATATATCCAGATTTCAGGGTTGATTGTTTTACATTCATGGTGCATGCATACTCATACACATAACATATTACTATTTGAGGCATTGACACGAGCATTGAGCATTTGCACTTACGCGTAGTTTATTACCCTGCCACTACTAGATGACTAGTGATATATTAAGTATTTTATTATGACCTAGGACAGCGTCGTGCATTCGATTTCTTCTCGCAGATATCTTCTACTCACGAGTTGGCAACTCACCCCCGTTGTGCCAAATTTTCTTACAGGTTCGATGTACAGGTTTCCTTGGTAGCTTGCTGGCACATCATTTCATTCAGAGTGATTTGCTTGGTAGGTTGGTTCAGTTGTATCAGGACTACCGTTGTATCTTTATTATTTCATTTATATCTAGTAAGCTCCATCAACCAGACTTGTATTACTTGATAGTTTAGAAGACTAGTTGTTTTTAATTTCGACCTTAGAGCCACGCTTGTATTATTATGGTTTCTTGTGGATTTAGTTTTCTTTTGAGTTTTGAGCCTCGCCCTTTGGCGTTGTATATTATTGTGCATTGTGTGGTTGTTTCCGCCTGTTGGCGTAGAGCTAGCTCTCGCTTGGGGATGCCTTTTTATTCTTTGTATATATTATTCTTTTTTGTACCCGTTTGGGGCCAGTTTTTATAAAGGAGACTCTGCCGAAATTTTTGAGAAAATTTGATGTTGCTTTTAAATTTGTTTTCCTACATGTTTTCCTTTTCTTCTTCTTTGAAAGGTTTATATTTCTGGGCTTCGGCTTGCTTAGATTACGATACGCCTCTAGGCGTTTCGTAATTTAAGTGCCGGTCACGTTCCGTACCTTCGAACCGTGACAAAGTTGGTATCAGAGCGCTAGGTTTAACCCTTGCCTAAGTCTAGGTTGACCTTGGTTGATGGAGTAGGTGACTTAGGTAGAGTGACGTACCGTGGGTATGATCCGCGGCATACTTGCGATACGCTACTCTGCTTAAGAAGCCTTAGGATGTGCATTCCTTTGCACCGTATTCTATTCGTTCCTTTGATCTATCTTCGTCGATATCGAAGGGTGGTTTCTGTAACCACGGTCGCACGGGCAGAGGGAGCTGCGGCTCGAATATGATAACCGTTAGGGTATCATTTATTCTTGAGGATTGAAGTATTATTGAGCGTGCGGAAGAAGGGTATTCACATGTCGTCCAGACGAACTTAAAAGGTTCGAACGAATGTCAGAAACCCATTTTCCCAAGTTTAAGGTATTCGGAAGAACATGCAGGTATTTCTATAGACTCTCTAGAAGAATGAACCCCTAACTCGACATAATGACCACGAGAACGCCTTTGAACCTTAGGGTTTACGGCAGTTCCGCTGTGCCATTAGTGAGGCTTGGGTTTGCCCTTCTACGGCTGGTCCGCAGATGCTGGGGCATGTACTGGATATTTTTAAACTGTACTTGAGTGTTGAGCTCTCGGGGAATTATCGGATTTTGATGAATCGATCGAAAATTTTAACGTAATCCAGATATCAGGTGAAGGGATAGATTTCGTGGGAGACTCTAGATATGAGTATTGCCGTTTGTAGCGCAGTTAGCATAGCTACGAAGAGACGAGTTCGAATCAGTCGACATCAGAGGAACGAGGCGCACATTGACGATAGTGTTTACGATTGCGATTTGGTGATTTGAATTTCATATTTCCGTTGTTTGGATTTTGGTATTTTGAGAATTTTGTTCTATGATTGGTATTTTCTATGTGTACATTCATTACACTCTATTCGTGTTTCATATATCAGTGGTATTGATGTTGTTTTGTGCATACCCAGTGCACTCGATTTGGTTTTATACATTTAGAGATATTGATTTGATTTCGTGCATATGGGTTACACATAATTTTGACGTATGTTTCGACATAGTTTTCATGCATTTTTCGTACTACAATTTCGATTTTAATATTCGGTATATGTTTTTCGTGTACCATGTGCACTTGATTGAGATTCTTGCGCACACTTAGCGCACTTGATGCGATTTTGTGCACCCCTGATGCACTAAATCGGGGTTTTGTGCAGATTAGATGCACCTGATATTATCGTCGTGCACGTCCGTTTCACTTGACAGATGTTTTTGGTGCACACCCGTTGCACTCAGTTTTGTTTCTGTGCGTATTCGTGGCATCTGTATTTGATTTCAATTTCAGTGCGCACCGGACGCACATGATATTTTTATGACGTGATTGGGATTAATTTCATTATGAGCAATATGTTTTTATAATCATTACTATTTGATTTAGTAACCAGGCGGGACATGTATATTAAATAAAAGATATATATGTATAGCTATTTTTTTAAATAAGCGTCTGCTACTTATGCCGTGACACGTACATCGCACGGCGATTTTAAAAAGGTTTTTTTTGCATGCTTTTTTATTCAGATATTTGGACGATTTTACTACGATGCACACTATATATAAGTTATAGTTTTGATGTATATCATGCTGGTTTTCGTATTGGGCTTTGATATTTTATTCTCACCATAACTCCGATGATTGCGTTATATTTGACGGAGTTTTGAATTTGAGTTATGTACTCGTTTTTCATGCGCATGCATTGCGCTAAGATGTGTTTTATGTATTGATGATTTCGGAGCCACGACGATTTGAGTATTTTGCTAAATGTTTCAGTATTTTGAGGGAGAGTTTTAATTTAAATTCGGGGACCGAATTTCTTAAAAGGGGGAAGATTGTAACGTTTTAAAAATAAATAAATAAATAAATAAAAATCCTTTAGGCGAGTTTTCTGATTTTCGGTAAAATAAACTGTATTATTCGTAAAACTTAACCATAATTATTTTTCATCATAAATTTAAAAAGACCTATTTTAACGATATAATTACTAGTATTTGGTGTTTATTTAGTGACTTATAAATTATTAGTTTATTAAAATATTTTCCGTAATTAATTAAATTTAAATATTAACATAAGCTTTAATTATACATTAAATTAGTGTAAATTACAAAATTGAATGAGTTAATTTTACAAAGTGAACTATAACATCTTTGAATCAAGTGTGTTTATGCAAAATTCTTTCTGTGGAGTCCTTAAATCCACGAACCACGACGTCCTTAACCTTGACCACAATGTCTTAAAACTAACACTGGACCGCAATGTCCTTAAACTACCTATCGACCGCAATGCCACTAAACTAAATAACAGGGCTCTCTTAATTGCTCTCTTGTCGGATCTAAACATCCCATTAAGTTGATCTTAGTCTAAAAACTAGGCTGACGTATCCTTAACAAACGTTTAAGTCGATTTTAGTCTCAAACGAGACTAACGTATCCTTAAACCCAAACCCCCAAACCCAAATCTAAGATAATACGGATTTGGACTAGTCCACGCCCTACGGACGACGACATAACTCAGTCTCCGTATACAATCCACGGGCAACCAAATACAAAATAAACACACACGACACGAAGTGATCATCTGGAGAAGGAGAAAGTTGCTACCGCAATGCGGTAGCGTAATTAACTGCAGGGGCTTGCGCCTGCAGGGAAGAGCGTCCCCACAATCAAAAACCCCTGAAGCGAGGGGGAATCTGACGAAGTCTGCTACATCGGACGCATCCGTTTAAACCTTCGATACATGGCGCCATAAATCAACTTGGCATCTTCGGAGAGGTAGACGGATAGCACCAATTAGCATCTGCCTCGAATTTCAGGCAAGATGTCCGCCGCGCTGTCTTTCGGAGGGGAACAGATTCTGATACGCCCGGTGGGACCTTTTTCTCTTTCCACTCCACACTTCGTGTGTCGTGTTCGCGAACAAATCGCGGTTTGCTGTGGTTGCCTGTGAATTCGAAGTACTTAGATTTGGTGTCTTGCTCCGTGCAGAAAACAGAAGATCAATGGCTTCAAACTGCACTACCTGCAACTGCAACTCTCGCTCCGTCCCTGCTGGAGGAGTGACTTATGGGCCCCAAGCGGCCTCTCTTTTCAAGATGCCAGTGGAGCAGGTAACTCAAGCCACCACCGGGCTATTCTTTGGGACCATGCTCCCACCGATGAGCTTCAATGCCCCAATGACGTTGCAAGAAGCCCCAAAGAAGTCGGTCTTTGATCGACTTACTACTGCCGCGGCCCCTCTCAACGGATCGCCCAACTTCAATACCTCAGTTTTCAACAGACTGGGCCAGAACGTCTACAAGCCCGTGATACCCGAAGTTGCTATCCCAAAGCGGATAGCCATCCCGGCTCAAGCGGACGAAATCATCGGAAATGCTTCTCCTTCCAAAAAGTCAGGTTTTACAAGGATAGCCATTCCGGCTTCTGCTCCAGGCGATAGTCCGTCGCGCCGCCATTCGGAGGGGAACAGATTCTGGTTCGTTTCCGATAAAAGACGCACGTCATTTATCGGTATGGAACTCCGCGACGGATCATTTCCGATAACGGGCCAGCTTACAGAAGCCACAAGATCGGTCGCTTCGCGCAACAACACAATATAGACTAGAGATATTCCTCGGTTTATAATCCGCTAGCTAACGGTTTAGCTGAGGCCTTCAATAAGACCTTGACAAAGATCATGAAAAAGACGGTGTCCCGAAATAAGAAGGACTGGCACGAGAGACTGCAAGAGGCTCTTTGGGCGTATCGAACTACGTTCAAGACGGCCACGAACACAACGCCATACGCATTGGTATTCGGTACGGAAGCAGTACTCCCCCTCGAGATAGAGCTACCTTCTCTACGAGTAGCAGTCCACTGCGAGTTGACGGACGAAGAAAATGCCCACCTTCGGCTTGAGGAGCTTGACGCCCTTGATGAAACCCGGCTCATAGCGCAACAAAATCTGGAGGCTTACAAAGCGAATATGACGCGCTCATACGAAAGATTGACCCGACCGAGGGCATTCCGCCAAGGCGAACTCGTGCTAGTAGTCAAAAGGCCTATGATCCCCAATCACGCCAAGCGGGGAAAATTCGAGCCGAACTACGAAGGCCCGTACATCATAGACAAGGTCTACCAGGGTGGAGCCTATCTACTCATGGATATGCACGGTGAAAGGCCTTTCAGGCCAATAAACGGCCGCTTCCTAAAGAAATACTATGCTTAATGAGCCACAGTATAGGTCAATGATAGATGACGACGACTATGTCCGCTCGCTATCTTCCTAAGCTCAAGCTCTATAAGTAGTAGCTGGCCCTCCCAACATTGGACTGAAACGTCTTTAAACTAATGATGGACCGAAACGTTCTTAAAGTAACGACGGACCGAAACGTCCTTAAACTAATGACGGACCGAAACGTCCTTAAACTACTACCGCAACATCCTTAGGCTGACGAGACGAAAAAAATAATAAATAGATAAATTAAAAAAAAATAAAAAAAATAAAAAAATAAAAGCGGTATGTCCATAAGCAAAATGGGCACGGATGAAAACCCGAAATGGCTCCGTGAGTAAAAACAGCAGGGCTACCGGCGAGTGTTTGTGAAAATCCGAAAGGGCGCAATCTCGTTAAAGGACACTTGCAGGGTCCTCACGACCTTGTAAGGAGAAACCACCCACGTGAGATCCTTACGACTCATAAGGGAGCAACACACTTAGGGATCCCCACGATTCCTAAGGAGAAAATACACTTGCGAGATCCTCACGACTCGTAAGGAGAACTCTCTTATGGGACCCTCACGGCTCATAAGATTTGAAAGTCTTAAGTTACAGAGACCTAAACCTGTGCTTAAGCAACCCCCACAACCTTCGATATTGCCCTACAAGTGGCTCAATACTGATCCTTGTATACAATCCACGGGAGCGAATAAACATTTCCCCAGCAAGGTCCCACCCATGACTAGGGATATATCCATATGGTGGACAGCCCTTATAAGTCCTCTCGACTTAGGAGGAGAAAACCCTCTTGTAGGATCCTTACGACTTACAGAGGAACATACACTTAGGAATCCTCACGATTCCTAAGGAGAAAATACGCCTGCAAGATCCTCACGACTTGTAGGGAGAAATACCTTTGTGAGACCCTTACGGCTCATGATGTCAAAAGCCTTAGTCGACAGGACCCTAACCCTGTTCGCTAAGCCACCTTTGTTCGACATCGACAAAGGCAAATGATGATTCGCTCCTGACAATATCCCAGTTATAGCGGTGCTGATGCTGAAATCGGTGTCTAATTTCAGGTTTATGGCGAAAAGCCAGTAGGCCGCACGTGCATACGAAATAGCCGAAATGATGGGGCAACTTGCAACAAAATCAGCAAGTAAAAATGTATGCATGAAAAACAACCGAAATGATGGGGCAACTCGCAATAAAAAGCAGCGAGTAGAAAATAAAATAAATAGCCGAAATGATTGGGCACCGCGAAAATAACCGAAATGATGGAGCAATCGCGACTTTCGCGATATAAAAGCTGAAATGATAGAGCACCGCGGAAAAAGAAATAAGATAAAAATGAAATTTGTACCTTACAGGTGATGTTACATCACTCCCTGTATACAATCCAAGCGCGTAAACGAAGAAGTGATCATACCCCCCCAGGTTTCATCAAAGAAAGTAGCCAAATCTCGACGGGCCGCAAGTGACCTAGAGATCATCTCAACACTCGTCTCGTAACGACGGACACAACCTCAAGCGAAACGGAACAGTGGCAACTCCCAGTTCCATGGTTCGGCGATATACTGATCACCGAAAAGTCAAATCCCGACTCCGTGGAATACGGATACAATCAGCAAAATTCCTGGTCACGTGGAACGTGGATAATGTCACTCTTTGACCCCATGGAAAACGTCCAAAGCAGATCCTGGTCCTCACAGAGCACGGCAGTGAACCCGTGTGAAGCATCCAGAGCGGAGCCTAGTCCTCGCCGAACACGGCAGTGAACCCGTGTGAAGCATCTAGTGCAAATTCCTGGTTACGTGGAACGCGGATAATGTCACTCTTTGACCCCGTGGAAATCGTCCAGAGCGGATCCTGCTCCTCCCAGAGCACGGCAGTGAACCCGTGTGAAGCATTCAGAGCGGAGCCTAGTCCTCGCCGAACACGGCAGTGAACCCGTGTGAAGTATCTAGTGCAAAATTCCTGGTCATGTGGAACGCGGATAATGTCACTCTTTGACCCCGTGGAAAACGTCCAGAGCGGATCCTGGTCCTCGCAGAGCACGGCAGTGAACCCGTGTGAAGAATCCAAAGCGGAGCCTAGTCCTCGCCGAACACGGCAGTGAACCCGTATGAAGCATCTAGTGTAAAATTCCTGGTTACGTGGAACGCGGATAATGTCACTCTTTGACCTCGTGGAAAACATCCAGAGCGGATCCTGGTCCTCGCAGAGCACGGCAGTGAACCCGTATGAAGCATCTAGAGCGAAGCCTAGTCCTCGCCGAACACGGCAGTGAACCGTGTGAAGTATCTAGTGCAAAATTCCTGGTCACGTGGAACGCGGATAATGTCACTCTTTGACCCCGTGGAAAACGTCCAGAGCAGATCCTGGTCCTCGCAGAGCACGGCAGTGAACCCGTGTGAAGCATCCAGAGCGGAGCCTAGCCCTCGCCGAACACGGCAGTGAACCCGTGTGAAGTATCTAGTGCAAAATTCCTGGTCACGTGGAACGCGGATAATGTCACTCTTTGACCCCGTGGAAAACGTCCAGAGCGGATCCTGGTCCTCGCAGAGTACGACAATGAACCCGTGTGAAGCATCCAGAGCGGAGCCTAGTCCTCGCCGAACACGGCAGTGAACCCGTGTGAAGCATCTAGTGCAAAATTCCTGGTTACGTGGAACGCGGATAATGTCACTCTTTGACCCCGTGGAAAACGTCCAGAGCGGATCCTGGTCCTCGCAGAGTACGGCAGTGAACCCGTGTGAAGCATCCAGAGCGGAGCCTAGTCCTCGCCGAACACGGCAGTGAACCCGTGTGAAGCATCTAGTGCAAAATTCCTGGTCATGTGGAACGCGGATAATGTCACTCTTTGACCCCATGGAAAACGTCCAGAGCGGATCCTGGTCCTCGCAGAGCACGGCAGTGAACCCGTGTGAAGCATCCAGAGCGGAGCCTAGTTCTCGCCGAACACGGCAGTGAACCCGTGTGAAGTATCTAGTGCAAAATTCCTCGTCACGTGGAACGCGGATAATGTCACTCTTTGACTCCGTGGAAAATGTCCAGAGCGGATCCTGCTCCTCGCAGAGCACAGCAGTGAACCCGTGCGAAGCATCCAGAGCGGAGCCTAGTCCTCGCTGAATACGGCAGTGAACCCGTGTGAAGCATCTAGTGCAAATTCCTGGTTACGTGGAACGCGGATAACGTCACTCTTTGACCCCGCGGAAAACGCCCAGAGCGGAGCCTGGTCCTCGCCAAGCACGGCAGTGAACCCGTGTGAAGCATCCAGAGCAAACATCGGACTGTGGAGTCCTTAAAATCCACGGACTATGATGTCCTTAACCTCAACCGTAATGTCTTAAAACTAACGATCAACCACCCTGATTCTGTACTGATTCTACCTTGGTTTAAGGGTACATCTCTTCACTCCTTTGATACCTGGCGTTGTAATTCCTCAACGTCTTCAAAGAGGTGACGGGTCCCTGCAACCACACATCGGACTGTGGAGTCCTTAAATCCACGGACTATGAGGTCCTTAACCTTGACCGGAATATCTTAAAACTAACAACGGACTATGAGGTCCTTAACCTTGACCGGGATGTCTTAAAACTAACATTGGACTGTGGAGTCCTTAAATCCATGGACTATGAGGTCCTTAACCTTGACCGGGATGTCTTAAAACTAACATTGGACTGTGGAGTCCTTAAATCCACGGACTATGAGGTTCTTAACCTTGACCGTGATGTCTTAAAACTAACATCGGACTGTGGAGTCCTTAAATCCACGGACTATGAGGTCCTTAACCTTAACCGTGATGTCTTAAAACTAACATCGGACTGTGGAGTCCTTAAATCCACGGACTATGAGGTTCTTAACCCTGACCGTGATGTCTTAAAACTAACATTGGACTGTGGAGTCCTTAAATCCACGGACTATGAGGTCCTTAACCTTGACCAAGATGTCTTAAAACTAATATCGGACTGTGGAGTCCCTAAATCCACGGACTATGAGGTCCTTAACCTTGACCGCGATGTCTTTAAACTACGATACCCTGGAGAACATCCCAAAGCAACCCTTGACGCCGTGAAATACGGATAAGGGCGACCTCACTCAACACTTGTGGGTCCTCACGACCTGCAAGGAAGAAAACTCTCTTGTGAGATCCTTACGACTCCCAAGGGAAAACCCGCTTAAGAATCCTCACGATTCTTAAGAAGAACTTACACCTACGGGATCCTCTCGATCTGTAGGGAGAAAAACTCTTTATGAGACCCTCACGGCTCACAAAGATCAAAAGTCTTAGGAGGCAGATCTTAACCCTGAATCCTAAGCCATCGCTGCCCTGCAAGTAGGCCAAAATAAATTGTCTGCAGAACACATTCAACAGAAAAGGGACATACCATTGAGAAGAAAAAAAATATGTCTTTTATTCATAACTAAAATGGATACAAGGTACAATTCATGAAAGAGCAAAAAGAAAATACTCTCGTTCAGGAGTATGTATAAAGAGAAAGGAAAAGATACAAGTTTTTCAAGCTGGCGGGCGATTTAGTAATTTCGCTAGCTCATCCAGCTTTTGCTGGGTCACGGCTTCATTATTCAGGATCGCCAGAAGACGAGCCTCCGCCTGAGCCTGCTGGGCCTGATACGAAGCAAGCCGGCTTTCAAGCTCTTTCTCGGTGGCCTTGTGAGCCTCGACCCTCTCGCGAGTGAACGTGGCAGCTTTATCAAGAGTCACCACCTCCATGATAGACTCTTGAAGCACCCGCCAGAGTTCGTATGCTTTGTTGGCCTTGGCGGTAAGATTGGCTTGAAGCTCGCTCAGCGCCTTAGAAGCCAGCTCCTTCTCCGAAAATTTATGGCTGAGCCCTTTTCTCGCACAACAATATGTTCACCACGCGTCGCTCTATCAAGCCATGTAAGCTCGCTTTCGCGACCGCAACCTTGGAAACAGGACATGCACGCTCAAGACCGTATAAACGAGCCTCCAGTCGACAACAATAGTCGATCTAAAACGCGCTCACATCACCTGGTATGGGAAGCAACAAAAAGTTCTCGATGTACATCCTATCAAGCATTCATTCGCAACTATATGAATATCCGAAAAGAAATAATACCCGTAGCTCTGATGTGCATGCAACATAGTAATAATGTTCGCAATTAAAGAAAGTTCTTATGGGAAGAACACAAAGTTCTTTTATGCAAGCAAAAACATACATACGAATACTCAGCACGCATGGAAGTTCAACATAAAGCATGCGAAAAAGACTAATTTAAATATACTACGCTAGAGGGAAAAGGTCACCAAACACGGGATCAGTAGCACAAGGGTTAACAAAACAAAGAACAAAATTCTCCATCTCTCTCTCTGCTTTCTCCAACACATCAAAGCGACGGTTTTCGCGAGGAGTCACTCCCCACCGATTGGCGCTATGTTCGTTCGCAAAAGCAGACATAACCGCCCGCCGAGCTCTTATTTCGCTCAAAAGGTGAAATGAGCGATCTTTCGAAGCCTGAGTAATCAAGCACGCCTCGTGAAAACCCTCAAGCTTTTCTTCAGCCACGTCAAGCATCGCCAGGGTCATCTCCGCCGGGTGAGGAGGGACGTCGGCAAAGTACAGCAGCGAGGATCATCCGAAGCCAGAGGGAACCCATTGGGAGGGGGAACCCCCTACGAGTCGAGAGTTCATATATCGCTGAGTCGCATTCGTCGTCGGTAAGGAGAGGGTCCACCAATCGTGCAGCAAAGCGAGGAATCATCTCCTCGATAGGCACTTCCCATGGCTGTCGACGAGCGTGTGGACGGTTGCAGGCCATGGCACTCAGTTGTTTCTCAAATTAAATCACGTCAAAATGGGAATAAATTTCTCTGTGAAGAGGAAATAGGCTATGGCCTCAAGACTATAAGGGGGAGCATTAAATGCTACGCGCGAAGAACATGGCATGATGGAACTATTTCCAAGGCCCAAAAAGGGGAAAGCGTTGGAAATAAAAAAAGGGAACTATTTCCAAGGCTCCTTTTCTACATCTAATACCATGCACAGAAACATGGCATGGAAAATTGAATAGCCCCATAAAAGGCCCCTCCCGTGTGGAACACGTGAGCAACATGCTTGGTGTGTGCTAGAAAATGAAATAATGCCCCGTAAGCTAAACACATCGGCAACAACAATAAAAAAAATGAATGATGAATGTATGACAAAATCCCACAAAAAAAGGGGTATGCAAACACAGAAAGACATAATAAGATTTATCATTCAAGTTTTAAAAGGTTCGTACAAAATAAAAAGAAAACGTTTACAATAGTAAGACCTCAGACGCGGGACAGGGATTGAGAAACTCGAATGTAACTTTGTCCAAGATCTTCCAGGCATTTCGAACCATCCTGGTATGCTTCCTCTCGCGGTCGCAAGCGTCGGGGTCCTCACGAATGTCCTCCACCCTCCGATAGGCGGCAAGTATGGCTGACTGCTGAAAAGCCTGGTGTAAGAGATCAATGAGGTGATCTCGCCTCCTCTTTGAGATCAAGCTTATCAGGTACACCGAATGTACCTTATCCTCAGCAGTGTCCAATGCCCCGAGCGGTACACCGGTGCAAAAGAGAGGGAGTGCCTTCCAGATCGCCAGCACGATGAGTCTCAGAAGAGAAGAGCGACGAGAGAGTAGCCGATGGTTGTACTCGTCGAAGCGGCTCATGATCTCAACGCACTGAGCATTGGTGAACTCCTGGTTCTGACTGCGGCCCAGTGCACGAATATTCCCATAGGAAATGATTTCGTCAAGACCATACATATGGGCATCCATAATACCTGAAATAAAGGTCATGAGAATTGTTACAAAGCTTCTGCTTCACTGATTACAGAAGGACAACCTAGGGCAAAGAGACCCTAAGAAGCCTTCATGCGAAGATACTGAGTTCTTCATAGGAATTAAATTCCTTATTGAGAAAAGGGAATTAAATTCCCAGAAACATTTTTGGGATGGAATTAAATTCCATGGATTTGAACCGCCATCATCATCTCCCTAAAGATCATACGAGCCCTAAAAGATCTACTGTTGAAGATTAAATGGTTTCATATTTTGATTGAAAAGCTTAAAGAAAGGATGGGTTCCTGTTAAAAAGGGTAAAAACCCTTGCTTTGGATTTAAAATCCAGAGGAATGTGAAAGTTCAGCGTTCATTCAAGAGCATTACCTGAAGAAAAGAGTCTTTTTGAACAGAGTTAAATTCTGAAAATGTTTCAAGGCAGAGAACTAAGCTCTGGAAGAAGAGAATTAAATTCTCAGAAAAAGTTTGCAAGGAGGAAGATAAGCAAAAGTGGAGGCGTTTCTGAAATGACCCCTATATTTATAGGATGTGATGGAAACGCTTCATCTCCCCGAATCCCCAGAGGAATCCAACGGTCACAAAAAGTGACAGCGTTGCACTCACGTGCAGACACGTGAGAACAACGCTGTGGGGGCATTTGTTTCTTGATTTAAAATCAGGAAAAACTTATGGAGGAGACATCACGTGCTAGCACGTGATCAGCGGTCACGTGTTGACACGTGGCATTTAAAAGCAGCGGAAAAAGGCAGATTCGCTCCCTGTTTAAATCAAAGAAAAGGCTCCAGAAAAGGTCACGTGCTCACGCGTGACCAGGGGTCACGTGTTGGCACGTGACGGCTGAGCAGCGGCCAGAGAACAGAGCGCAAAAGGAGAAAAAAGGCCCGTTCCAGGGGTCACGTGACCAGGGGTCACGTGGCCACACGTGACCGGCTTTCAAAGCCTTTTTATTTAACAGAATTAAATTCTGAAAGCATTCAAATCTTTCCAAAAGAGAATGATTATTTGGAAACCGTTGGATTAAAGATCTAAAGGTGATTAAATGTCATCTATTTATGGAAAAATCTTGAACTTGGAAAGATTTCCCCTTAAAATCTAACTGAAATAACAAAGAGATATCTTTGGATTTAAAATCCAATGGTGAATAAAATTCATCTAATAATTCAAAGGTCCAGATGAATGATGAATGTAAATCAAATCTCTCAATAAACAAATCAAATCTTTCAATGAAAGATTCACTAAAACTGATTGATTTTCTTCCTTCTCCTATAAATAGGAGCCAAGAAGAATAGAACAGAGGAGACACAGACAGAGACATACAGAGAGAGAGAAATAGAGCCTTGAGATTTTGGGAAGAATTTGATCCTCTGCAAATGAAAACCTTAGGTAAGAAAGGAGAGGCTTAAAAAGGAGAATTTAATTCTCAAAGAGTTTAACTCTGATACAAAAAGAAAAACTTAGTTCTTTCTCTAGCAGAGGATCTGCAAAGTGCACATCTCCCCATGAATTGAGAATTTAATTCTCATTGGGTTGAGATCCTGCCATACAGATCCAAAGCATAGAAGGGGAATGGGAGTTTGAGAATTTAATTCTCACAGAACTATAAGAATTCAATTCCTTTGAGATAAAATTAGGGTTCAACCCTATGTTATGGGAATTTAATTCCTTCAAAATGGACAGAACCAGGGTTTAACCCTAATTAAGAACTTAATTCTATCAAAATAACAGGAATTTAATTCCTTTAAAAAAAAAGGAAATTAGGGTTTAACCCTATGATAGAATTTAGTTCTTCACATCTATGAGGAATTTAATTCTTACAGAAAAGAAACTAGAGTATAACTCTATCTAAGAATATAATTCTTCAGAAGAAAGTGGGAATTTAATTCCTCTAAAGTTATTATTAGGGTTTAACCCTATGAAGAATTTAATTCTTAAAAAAGATAAACAAACATGCAAAGAAGCAGGGTCACGTGCTATCACGTGACCCCTGAAAAGTTCCACAGAGAAGGGCTTTGAGGCAACGCCTCACGTGCCCCACGTGACTCCTTGGCAGAAGCTCTAACAGACAAACATTTAAATGCCCATCACGTGACAGCACGTGATACTCCAAAGTATTCAATACTTTTGGCAGAATAAAATGAATTGAGGGCACTCTCACGTGCTACCACGTGACCCCTCTTGCCTTAGTGTTTAACACTAAAAGTTGAAACCTCTATATCCAGTGTTCAACACTGATTTTCTTAGTGTTTAAACACTAATTTGGAAAACTCTATTTACAGTGTTTAACACTGACTTTCTTAGTGTTGAACACCAACTTGGAAGACCCTGTTTCCAGTGTTTAACACTGATCTGCCTTAGTGTTAAACACTAATTTGAAATCTCCATTGCCAGTATTTAATACTGATTTGTTTTAGTGTATAAACACTAATTTGAAAGCCCTGTTGCTAGTGTTTAACACTAACTATCTTTCAGTGTTAAACACTAACTTTTCAATCTCACTCCCAGTGTTCAACACTATTGGTCTTTAGTGTTTAACACTAACTTTAGCCCAATTGGCTAAGTTTCTAGAGGCAAAGCTTCTCCTTCAATGGACCAACAGAAAGCCAATATTCTAAACATGATTGGACTTAGCCCAAGCTGGCCATAAGTCCTCAATTCAAACTTAACTGGGCTAATGGGCTCATAACATAATTAATTGGTCTTGGTCCCAAATTGGGCCAAAGACTATTTAATCTACCTTGGTTCAAGGGTACATCTCTTCACTCCTTTGATACTTGGCGTTGCAATTCCTCAACGTCTTCAAAGAGGTGGCGGGTCCCGATGACCATACATTGATACGGACTGTGGGGTCCTTAAACTCATGGACTATGAGGTCCTTAACCTTGACCGTGATGTCTTAAAACTAACATCGGACTGTGGGGTCCTTAAACTCATGGACTATGAGGTCCTTAACCTTGACCGTGATGTCTTAAAACTAACATCGGACTGTGGGGTCCTTAAACCCATGAACTATGACGTCCTTAACCTTGACCGGAATGTCTTAAAACTAACAACGGACTATGACGTCCTTAACCTTGACCGTGATGTCTTAAAACTAACATCGGACAATGGAGTCTTTAAATCCACGGACTACGACGTCTTTAACCTTGACCGCAATGTCTTAAAACTAACACTGGACCGCAATGTCCTTAAACTACCTATCGACCGCAATGCCACTAAACTAAACAACAGGGCTCCCTTAATTGCTCTCTTGTCGGATCTAAACGATCCCGTTAAGTTGATCTTAGTCTAAAAACTAGGCTGACGTATCCTTAACAAACGTTTAAGTCGATCTTAGTCTCAAACGAGACTAACATATCCTTAAACCCAAACCCCCAAACCCAAATCTAAGATAATACGAATTTGGACTAGTCGACGCCCTACGGGCGACGACATAACTCAGTCTCCGTATACAATCCACGGGCAACCAAATACAAAATAAACACACACGACACGAAGTGATTATCTGGAGAAGGAGAAAGTTGCTACCGCAATGCGGTAGCGTAATTAACTGCTGGGGCTTGCGCCTGCAGGGAAGAGCGTCCCCACAATCAAAAACCCCTCAAGCGAGGGGGAATCTGACGAAGTCTGCTACATCGGACGCATCCGTTTAAACCTTCGATACATGGCGCCATAAATCAACTTGGCATATTTGGAGAGGTAGACGGATAGCACCAATTAGTATCTGCCCCGAATTTCAGGCAAGACGTCCGTCGCGCCGTCTTTCGGAGGGGAACAAGGATTACTTGCGCCTGTTTATAACAGTGTAAGTTCTATAACGCATATGCGCCTGACAGAGGAAGAACAAAAGAATTAAAATAAGAGGAACACTTGACAGATAATGACAAAAAAAGGAAGAAAACACTTAATTAAACATTTTATTGCAATGGAAATAGATCTCCAAACATGGGATCAAAAGTACAGGGGTTTACAAACATATAGATAAAATTATCTAGTTCCCTCTCTGTCTTTTCCACCATGTCAAAGCGACGATCTTCGCGAGGAGTAGCTTCCCATCGGTTAGCACCGCATTCACCAGCGAAAGCAGAGATAACGGCCCGATGAGCCCGTATCTGGTTCAGCAACTGAATAGAGCAATCCCTCAGGGCTTTGGTGATCAAGTGTGCCTCGAAGAAGCACTCGATCTTGTCTTCAGCGGCATTGAGCATCACTGGGGTCATCTCCGCCGGAGGAGGGGGAATGTCAGCGAGCACGGACATGAGGATCATCCGAAGCCAAATAGAGTTGGGAGGGAGAGGAGATCCTACACGAGTCAAGAGCTCGTGCAGCGCTGCGTCGCATTGGTCATCCGTAAGAGCAGGGTTCACCAAGGGCGCAGCGAAGCGATGAACAATGTCCTGAATGCTTGTCGACGAGCATGTGGGCGGTTACAAGCCATAGCTAAGATGGTTCTCAGAAAATAAGAAAAGAAAGAAGTATTGCTTCAGATTATAAAGATTGGGCACAGAAAATTTTGTGCATAATGGAGCTATTTCCAAGATCTGGGAAATATAAGTTCTGGGGAATATAAGTTTGACTTAAAAAGAAGGTGAAAAGACTCCTCCAACAATTGAAGTAAATCTTCATAGCAGCGCCAAGTGCGCTGCACCCTAAGTAGCGCACCACGTGCAAAGCACGTGTGCGCTAGCGCTAGGTGTGCTGCACTCTAAGCAGCGCACCACGTGTAAGACATGGATACGCTAGCGACTCAGTGCGCTGTGCCTAAAGCAGCGCACCACGTGCAAAGCACGGGTGCGCTAGCGCTAAGTGCGCTGCACTCTAAGCAGCGCACCACGTGCAAAGCACGGGTGCTCTAGTGCTGAAACTAAAAACTCCCCACCGTCAGATCAAATATCTAATAATAATGATGAATCATTAATCAATCAGAATTAAATTCTGTTAAGGAAAGATTTCTCAAAATCTTTCCAAATAACAAAATTGTGCTCTATAAATAAGAGTACCGTTGGATCAATGATCCAATGGTGATTAAAAATCACCAAAATACAGAATAAATTCTGTATAGAAAGATTTCCCAATCTTGTTAAAAACAAGAAGATTGCCTTCTATAAATCAGAAACCCTTGGATCAAAGATCCAACGATAGGAAATTCTCCAAATCAATTGGAGAAAAGATCTTCTTAACTGATTGAACAAATCAACTTGCCCTATATAAAGGCTCCCAGACTTCAAGTCTAATATACAGAAGCATAGAGAGGAACCCCCCATAAGCTTTGAGAGATCTAAAAAAGAAGAGCCAAGCTCTCAGAGAAAGAAGATTTTTTCAAGGTAAAAAAGAATGATGATGAACAGAGAGATAAAATCATCTCGTAATTAATTTAAAAAGAAGGATTCACTTCTTTAAAAGATCATAGATCTACAAAGACAAAAAGTCTTTCACAAAGAGATCAAAAGATCTCATCATAAAATAAAAGAAGAATTTACTTCTTTCTCACAGATTATAGATCTATAAGACTAAAGTCTTTCTCAAAGAGATCATGAACATCTCATTATGAAAAGGGGGGAGAATAATTCAATTCTCTTAAGGATCACAGATCCATAAAGGCAAAACCTTTCATCAATATAAAAGATTGAAACATCTCCTACAAAATAAGAACTGTGGTTCTTAGATCTTGAGATAAAGTCTCTTTTAAAAGAACATGAATTTATTTCTCAGATCATAAAATTGATCAGATGCGCTTTGCACTCTTGAACTGCGCTTCTGCGCTCTTGGACCGGCGCTCAGCGCCAGGTGTGACACGTGTCCCTCACGTATGCGCCACTTAACAGTTAGCGGTTCGCGCTCTTGAAATAGCGCACTGCGCTCATGGGCCGGCGCTCAGCGCCAGGCGCACCACGTGTCACTCACGTGTACGCCACTGAAC
This sequence comes from Agapanthus africanus, assembly GCA_030015575.1. Classification (NCBI taxonomy): domain Eukaryota; kingdom Viridiplantae; phylum Streptophyta; class Magnoliopsida; order Asparagales; family Amaryllidaceae; genus Agapanthus; species Agapanthus africanus. The sequence goes on along the minus strand of JASDDO010000010.1, from coordinate 534,632,492 downwards.
TAATAGCGCAATGTGCTCATAAACTAGCGCTCTGCGCTCATGAACTGGCGCAATGCGCCCATCATCTGGCGCTTAGCGCCAAGCGCGACATGTGTCCCTCGTATGTGCGTTACTTGGCAGAAGCGCATTGCGCTCTTTGATTGGCGCAAAGCGCCAAGCGCACCATGTACTGCGCTGATAGAACATAAATTGTTCTGTAATAAGCCCAAGGCTTTGAGGAATGCTCAGCATTCAATAAAAGATAAAAACACTGTCAGAGCCAAGCCCAAATAAAGGCTCAACAGCCCAAGATAAATATTAAACATTTTAACTCGATTGGACTTAGCCCAAGTTAGCCATAAGTCCTCAATTCAGATTCAACTGAGCCCACATGCTCATAATCTAATCGATTGATCTTAGTCCCGAATTGGACTACGGATTCCTAATCAACTTTGGTTCAAGGGTATATCTCTGAACCCCTCTGATATATGTCGTTGTAATCCTTCAACGTCTTCAGAGAGGTGACGGGTCCCGACAACCATACATTGCATAGACTATGTCGTCTTTAAACTACGGACTGTAGGGTCCTTAAGCCCATGGACTGTAATGTCCTTAACCTCGGACTGTGGGGTCCTTTAAAACCCATGGACTATGATGTACTTAATCTTGGATCGAGATATCCTTAAACTAATATCGGACCGAGATGTCCTTAAACTAACACTGGACCGTAATGTCCTTAAACTAATTATGGACCGCAAAGTCCTTAAACTAAACAATAGAGCCCAAATGCTCTTTTGTTGGATCTAAACGATCCCGTTAAGTTGATCTTAGTCTAAAAATTAGACTAACGTATCCTTAACATACGTTTAAGTTGATCTTAGTCTCAAATGAGACTAACGTATCCTTAAACCCAACTCCAAACCCAAATCTAAGAAGATACGGATTTGGACTAATCCACGCCCTACGGGCGACAACATAAATTAGTCTCCGTATACAATCCACGGGCAACCAAAAACAAAACAAACACCCACGACACGAAGTGACCATCTGGAGAAGGAGAAAGTGGTTACCGCGATGCGGTAGCGTAATTAACTGCAGGGGCTTGCGCCTGCAGGGAAGAGCATCCCCACAATCAAAAAACCCCTCAACGAGGCGGAATCTGACGAAATCTGCTATATCGGCCACATCTGTCTAAACCTTCGATACACGGTGTCATAAATCAACTTGGCATCTTCGGAGAGGTGAACGGATAGCACCAATTAGCATCTGCCCTCGAATTTCAGGCCTGCACGTCCCAACGTCCCGGTCGCGTCTTTCGGCGGAGAACAGATTCTGGCACACCCGGTGGGATCTTTTCCTCTTTCCACTCCACACTTTGTGTGTCGTGTTCGCGAACGAATCACGATTTGATATGGTTGCCCTTGGGTTCGAGGTACTAAGATTTGGTTTTGCTCTGTGCAGAAAACAGAACATCAATGGCCTCTAACTGCTCCAGCTGCAACAGCAACTCCCGTTCCGCCTCATCTGGAGGTGTAATCTACGGGCCCCAAGCGGCTTCGCTATTCAAGATGCCGGTGGAGCAAATAACTCAGGCTACCACTGGACTATTCTTCGGGACCATGCTCCTACCCATGAACTTCAATGCCCCGCTGCTGTTGCAGGAGGCCCCAAAGAAGTCGGTCTTTGATCGACTTACCACTACTGCGGCCCCTCTCAACGGGTCGTCCAGCCCCAACGCCTCAGTCTTTGACAGACTGGGCCAAAGCTCATTTGGGCCCATGAAGAAGCCCGCGATACCGGAAAGAGTTATCCCTAAGCGGATAGCCATTCCTGCTTATGAAGTCGTCAAGGCGGCTTCTCCTGCCAAAGAGTCGGTCTTCACAAGACTGACTGTTTCGGCTCCCGCTCCAGGCAAAGTCCTCAAAGCTACTTCCCCTGCCCAAAGATCAGTCTTCGATAGATTGGATATCGCTTCTCAACGGACATCGGTTTTTAAGAGGCTGACGTCGGTGACAACCCTTCGCCGACACAGGGAGCATAAGGAAGTCACCCCTACAGCTGAGACAATCCCAACGGCTCGACACGCTCAACGTCGTTACTGGCACCGAGTAAGGAAGGCTGGGGGCAACTCTCTTTCCGGACTGACTCCGCCAGCTCCCATGGTGGAAATCGATGCCGCTGTTCCGACTGGGAACAGCTTCGAACCGCTTAGGAGGGTTCGCAAGAACTCTCTAACTACCGTGCTGAGAATATCTCCTCCACCTATGGATATTGCTACAGAAAAGAAGCCGGAGCAGCCCCCTCAGCGGCTCTCTTCCAAAATTTACAAAGTCTGGCGACAGGTCCAGGAATCGGTGATTGATCAGGATTACTCTCGCTGATCAAAGAAGATTAAAGCTCGGCAAGAAAAGAGCCATCCCATGGTACCCCAGAAGATGTCATCCGTCTGGGTGCCCGCTGCAACGGCTCCCTCAACATCAACCGTTCAGAACAGAAGGAGGCCGGAGAAAGCCCCTGTGACCGCGGCGAACCGCAAAGATGCTGAATCTAAACGCCCGAAGACTGGGGGCATGGTAGCACATACCGTTTTATATGGCTTCCGGAAAAGAGGAAAGTCGTGCTTCCACGGGTCATCGACCGCTTACTCGATCGATAACAAAGGTTCAGGAGCAGCAGCAGCAGAAACTTCAGGAGATGCTAACTGCAATGGCCGCACTCACTAGGCCGAAAGACAATCCGGAGACCTCAGAACAGCGTCAGGAACAAGAAACTGATGCTGATTTCCTCCGAAGAATGCTCGAGAGGAAAGAAAAAGAGGCCGCGGAATAGGCGGCCAACATAAAACGAATGGCTCTTTTATTCCAAGACATGGCTGGGATGATGTTACAGCTGGAACCTCCAGCTGAAGACCCCTCGATTATCATTGAAGACGACAGAGGGGAGACATCGAACCCTCCTCCGGCTCTTTCAGCAGCCAAGGAGGAGACCATCTCCAAGGCCGCTCTGGATGATTACATCGCTCAGTAGATACGAGTTCACTAGGCGAATGAAGCGGCCGGGCAGATTGTTAAGACTGGACGACCCTATCCAGACTGGTATGACCAAATAAGGTACCCGCCGGGATATACGATCCCTAAATTCCATATATATAAAGGGACAGGCAATCCCCACCAACATGTCGCCCAGTTCAGGGCTCTATGTGACAACACTGGAGGTGAAGATAAACTGTTGCTTCGCCAGTTCATCGGCAGCTTGTCGGAGACAGCATTCGAATGGTACTCTGAACTCCCGAACGACTCTGTCAAGACATTTGCAGAGATGGAGCTGCTGTTTACACAGAGGTTCGCAAGCGCTAGCGAGCGCACCCCGATCACAGCATTGATTAACGCCAGGGTAAAGCCAGGTGAAACGTGGGTGCAATACGCAATACGATGGAGGAATCTATGTTCAAAGTGCGAGCAGCGCATCGAGGAAGCGCCTGCGGTGGGCATGTTCGTGGGCACTCTTGACCATCAAGCGACCATCTCCCAATTCATGATGTTTTTCAAGCCGACCACGTTCCAGTCCTTGATTGATAAGCTGGCCCAAATGGACCAGATGGGTCACAGGTCACAGGCCTTCCTCTTCGAAGCCGGAGCCGTGAAATGAAAAAGGGAAAGGGAAAGCGACCTTCATTGCCAATGCTCAACAGCAGCCCGGTGGTCCAAAATTAACGGATCGCTTAGACGAGAGATGGCGATACTATAATGAGAAAATAAAGCGCCCTTATTCGTTTCCCCGGGACAAAACGAGGAGATTGTTCGAGCTAGCGGTGCGCAACAGGCTCATTAATTTGCCGAATCCAAAATGCCCATTGCAACCCGGTGAGGCTAATAGTCCCAATTATTGCCCCTACCATCATGCAGTAAGCCATCCAATTGAAGATTGCTTCTTCTTTAAAGGCTGGATCGAAGACCAATACCAACAGAGCAAGTTCGCGCTGTCCGAGAATTGGAAAGTAAGCCCGCCGCAGCCGCAGGCTCTCAAAAAGATGGACACTCCGGGGGCATCATGCTCTTTTGTAGAAGAAGCTCCATGGGAGATCGTTCTTTTAGCCAAGACGAAAATAATGTTGAAGGATCTCCAAACATGCCCGGCGATCAGGTGGAAAAATCCACTAGAACCCGAGATCATCGAGGGAATGCTGAAACCGCGCCCAACTCTAAAGATTGGTGGTGATAGTCAAAGCGCTCGCACCCAGCCGTTAAAGTCTTCAAAGAAGAAGAAGAAGACCAAAACGCCCGTGAAGCTTAGTGACAAGCGCACGGACCTGCAAAAATATATCGACGCGCTGGAAGAATACAACCAGAAGGCACGGACCCCAGTCACACTCCAAGAATTTCTCAGCCACGTCCTTGAGGACGGAGATGATGACAATGGAGAAGATTCATCGGATGAGCCTGAAGATTATGTGGCAAGCTGCCATGTGATCTCTCACTCGTCGATAGAGGATGAAGAAGCTCCTCACACAGAGAAACTGGGGGCAGATCCTGAGCCGGAACTTCTAGGAAAAATGATTGATGCATTCCTGAACGAAGCTCTTCTTAAAAGCAAGGCTGATCAAGAGCGCGAGATGGCCATATTTGAAAAAGCCAAACGCCGGCAACTGGACGAAAGGGCCAAAACAATCCCACCAGATCAAAGTACATCCGCCATAAGTAAAAGCAGGTTCAAGATGAGGAAAAGGTTCGCCAAAGCCATATCGATGGGAATAAAGCTGCCACCCTATGAAGGAAACACTCCTGATGAAGCGGATATACATCCTAGCTACTGCTTATATCATCGAAAGATTGTGCACCCCACCGAATAGTGCGATACTTTTAAAAGATGGTGGCAGGGATATGTTGCTCACAGGCAACACTTCAAAAGAATGAAGCGTGAAACTCGTCGACAGCAGAAAAGCGCGACAGAGGAGCGCAAAAGAACGACCGACAACTGTCACATGGTCGACGCTGGGGGATCGCAAGTTCTCGCCTTTAGGAGCGATTCTGATGAAGAAATAGCTCTTGGCCCTCTCTTCAAAGAATCCATCTCGGGAAAAGAGGAAGGACCGAAGAATTACGAGAACATTTAGCTGCGCAATCGCACATTACCTGAAAAGAATCTCGGACCTGCGAACAAGGGATCAAATAAAAAGGATAAGGGGAAGAAAAGATCCCTGAAGATATCGCCCTCGATGATCGAGTCATCGAAGAGCTGGCAGCCAAGGACCCGCCCAAGAAAAGTAAGGTGGATTACAACGTTCTGGCACACCTGAGGAAGATACCCTCGCAGCTCAGTATTCTCGACGCCCTTCTGCTATCCTAAGAGGCGAGAGATTCGCTGATCAAGGTGTTAGAAGAGCCTGAACAATTCCAAGCTTTCCGCGCCGAAGAAAAGATGAAGGACGAGTTGGAAGAAGTGCACACAGCCGATATCACCTTCGGCGATGAAGATCTCCTCCTCGGGACATGCGAGCATAACCGTCCTCTTTATGTCTCCGGATACTGTCATGATATCAAGATAGCCAAAATCCTGATTGACAATGGGTCCTTCGTTAACCTCCTCAATGTAAGAGTGTTGAAGGAAATCTGTATGAGCGTTCAACATCTCGCTCGTGATAAGATTACTATCTCCGGGTTTGACTCCCAGTCATCACGGACGCTCGAGTCTGTGATACTGACGATGTGCTTTAGGTTGCTAGTCACTGACATCAAGTTTCACGTCATTAACGCTAAGACCTGCTATAATGCTTTGCTCGGTAGGCCTTGGCTAAACGAGTACAACATTATCCCTTCTACACAACATCAATGTATGAAGTACTTCAATGATGGTCTCGAGTATACTGTGACAGGGGAGTTGAACCCATTTTCCGTGAATGAAGTCCGAAAGTATGAAGATGCAAAATACTTCTTACCAGATTTCGAAGGTATGGAAAGATATCACAAACCGAAGAATAAAGCTATTACCACTATTCCGGTCTTTGGGAGTGATACCGAAGAAGAAGAAGAAATAGTTTATTCAGGGCCGGCCCAGTGCAACAAGCCGGGACCGTCCATCCCTATGTTGATCTTCGGCAGCGACTCGGAAGATGAGATCAACGCTGTATTTTCCGCTCGGCCATCAATGCAAGCCCTCGCTAGCGATGATCAGAGTTTGCAAATTGCCATGGTTCCGCAAGAGCATTGCAAAGAGCTCGACGCACTTGATATCTATAATGTGCAGGAACTGCGGACGTTCTACGTCCCTCCCAGGCGAAGAGATGAAAAGGCGATCCTCTTTTATCAATCCACGGAAACCAAAGTGGAGAAAGAAATTTGGTATGGTGCCGATTCTACACTTGACAGGCTCCAGCCCATCCGTATGCCTAGATATTACACAGAAGGATTGAAAAGACTGTTGAGGCGCCAAGGTGTACCTCTTAAGCAGACTGCTCAACAAGCCCAGTTCTATAATAGGATCTGGAACGTCCCCGGAACTCAACGAAAGTTGCCCAACGGGAGAATGGAAACGATCGGGCTTGGGTATGTTCAATCCAACAAATGGAAGCGATTCCGCGGCTGCTACGTCATACATGACTTCGATGAAGAAGGAGATGCTCTGTGGGAAGATGCTAACCCTGAACCAAAATGAGCTCCCGTCGTAAAAATGCCAAGCCCGTCGTTCGAAGAACAAATGGACAAGCTTATAAGGGAAGCGGGTCAAAAGGTTTGAGACGACCATAATCGCGAAATGGCCATCTATGAGAAAGCCAGAACGCGGCGACTTCTTCAGCATGCTGCAGAAAATGACGATGCCCTTCGTTGCCAGCCCGCTATGCAAAAGACCCGACGCAGGGGAAAAAATAAATCCAAGAACGGAAAAAGCGTTCGACAACGACAAAGCGGGACCAAGAAACCACGCGATCGAGAATCGAGCAACCAGGATTCATCTTTTATAAAGAAGATGGGTTGAGCGTATTCTTTTTTCCAAGACAAGACAAGGAAGATACTTGATCTTGTCATAAAACATCATATGATTACCCTCCCGGAGTCCAAGCACCCCGAGCAAGCAGGCGAGGTCTCTCACCCGGATTATTGCTCCTATCACCGAGCGATAGGATATCCTCTCGAAGACTGCTTCACATTCAAAAACTGGGTAGAAGACCAGTATCAGCAAGGCATGTTCGTTTTATCCAGCAGTTGGAGGGTAACCCCACCGCAGAAGCATGAACCCAAAGCCATGAGAGTAGAACCAGACCAACATCGGTCTTGGAAGCGATCTCGTACTTGTCACATGATAACGCTGTCAGAAGAAGAGCCCGAGAATATGGATGACCTCCCTTGGTGCTTCTAAAACGATGATGACGAGGTGATCTCCGAGTTTCCACCGGCGCCAAAAGAGCTAGAAGATAGAATACATACTACTGCAGATAACCTCAAGAAAATTGATTTGGGGACGGCAAGTGACCCGCGGCCGACATTCGTCAGTGAGTTGTTGTCAGAAGAAAGGGTGGCTACGTTAAAAGACGTGCTCATGCAGTATAAAGACTGTTTCACATGGAACTATTCCGAGATGCCGGGACTAGATCCCGAGATTGCTGTGCACAAATTGGCAATATCTTCGGATGTCAAACCAATCAAACAAGCACCGAGAAGAATGCGGCTCGAGCTTGAGATGAGCATCAACACCGAAGTTAAGAAACTGATCGACTCCGTCTTCATCCAAGAAGTTCAGTATCCTGATTGGATCACCAACATCGTACCAATGATGATGAAAAATGGGACGGTGCGTATATGTGTGGACTTCTGGGATCTCAACAAAGCTTGCCCAAAGGACGACTTTCCAGTACCGGTCACCGAGCTGATGATAGATAATACGTCCACTCATGAAGTTTTCTCCTTCATGGACGGCTCATCGGGATACAATCAGATAAAAATGCATCCCGAAGACCAGAAGCATACCGCTTTCCAGACTCCTCTGGGCATATTCTGCTACAAGGTGATGCTTTTTGGTCTAAAGAATGCTGGTGCCACCTACCAGAGGGCCATGACGAAGATTTTCGATGACCTCATACATGAAATTGTCGAATGCTATATTGACGACCTCATAGTTAAAAGCAAATCATACGAGGAACATTTAGAGCATATGAAGATCGTGTTTCGGCGCCTTCAGAAATACAACTTGAAGATGAACCCTCTCAAATGCACGTTTGGAGTTTCTTCGGGCAAGTTCCTAGGACACGTCGTCCGACACCGAGGTATCGAGATAGACCCGTCGAAAATCAAGGCGATCATGGAAATGCCTCCGCCAAAAACTCTCAAGCAACTGCGGTCTCTCCAAAGGAAGCTCGCGTATATCCAGCGATTTATAGCCAATCTCTCCGGCAAATGCCATTCTTACAGTTACCTAATGAAGAAGGGAACCCCGTTCGTCTGGGATCGCAAATGCCAAAGCACACTAGACGAAATTGTTGGGGTCAAAATTTGCACCCCGGTTGACCGAGCCAAAATCAAAGTCAACCCCCAGCCAGGTGGGCCTAAGCCCAGGTCAAGTGGGCCAATGCCCGGGGCGAGCCCGAACATGAAGCGGCCGGCCTCCCCCCATGCCAAAATAAAATTTTTGTAATAAATAATTTTGTTATATTTATTTTATTTTACGAATAAATGTAAGAAAAATGGGCATAAAGCCAAATTTTTGTAAAGCCCATGGCTTATGTGCAAAAAGAAATGGCACATGAGCCATGGGATAGGCAAAATGCCATTTTGAAAAGCCCAAGGGGCTATATGTAAAGTGTATAGCCTATAAAGGCAAAGATAATGAAATATCTCAACAACTTTTTCTCTCTCCAAAAAAAAAATCAAGATCTGTGATCTTCTCCTTCCTCAAGATTCTAAAGAAACCTTCTTCTTTCTTTTGAATTAAATCAAGAGTTCTACTCTTCTTTTTATAAAACTAAATAGTTTTTCACCACAAAACCCACAAAGGGGAGCTTAGATCTCCCATCAGATCTCAAAAAGAAGAGATTTTTAAAATCTCACATATCTTGATCTTCAAGATCCTACCAACAGAGGAGAAGGAAGGAGACCCATCTCCAGAAACCCCACTTTGGGGAAGAACTAGGGCTCAAGGGGAGAAGCCTTTCATCAGCTTCAAAATATCCTAGGAGTTTAACTCCTCATACACACACACACACAAAATAATAAGTGCTCATTTCTGAGAGTACAACTCCCATTGTAGGGACAAAGTCCCTTTTGCCGGCCAAAGGCCCACGTGCTGACACATGGGGCGCTAGCGCTCAAAGCGCTAGCGCCCGAGCGCCCATGTGCTGACACGTGGAGCGCTAGCGCCCGAGCGCCCATGTGCTGACACGTGGGGCGCTAGCGCCCAAAGCGCTAGCGCCCGAGCGCCCACGTGCTGACACGTGGGGCGCTAGCACTTAAAGCGCTTCATCGAAAAACACTGCCTGACGTCGATCTTCGCGATAACGAAGCTCAGACACTATGCGTTGGCACACGAGGTCCATCTCATATCAAAGATGGATCCCCTCAAATATTTGATGTCAAAGGCAGTGAAAGGCCAGGCCATCGCCGACTTTCTCGCTGAGCATCCAATACCTGCTGACTCTCCCTTAAACTGTGAATTGCCAGACGAGCATGCGTTTGACACGATCGACGGTGAGAGAAGAGTGAATGATACCCAGTGGCAACTTTACTTTGATGGAGCATCTTCCATGAAGAAGCGCAAGCAAAGCACCCCCATAATCAAATCCGGGGTAGGCCTCATCTTCGTGACTCCATAAGGAGGGATAATGCGCTTTGCCTTTTTCTTGACAGAACCGAAGACAAACAATGAAGCCGAATACGAAGCTTTGATAGCAGGTCTTGAGATTGCTGTCGACATGGGAATTGAAAACCTCCTCATATACGGAGACTCCCAGTTGGTCGTTAGTCAAGTAAACGACGACTATCAAACGTGCAAACCAGATTTAGTGAAATATGGCGAGAGAGTGCAGCAACTGCTGACTCAAATTCCTTCCTACGCCCTGGAAAGTATACCGCGTGCGGAAAATAGCAAAATGGATGCGTTAGCCAAACTCGCTAAAGAACTAGCTGACGAGAACCTCGATGACGTAAGGATCGTGGTACGAAGTCGTCGGGTCCTTGCAACTGCAGAAATATTTCCAGGGTCATCCGAAGAAAAAGGAGCAACCGAGCAAACGGCCCTACAAATAAAAGACCAGGAAAAGGCTGAGGACTGGAGAGAAGTCATAGACTGCTTCAAGTCCCGTAGAACACCTGAAGATGCGTCTTCGAGACATCAGCTCATGAAACGAGCTCTATCTTTTGCCTTCGTCAATGATACTCTGTATAAGAGATCATTTGATTCTCTGTGGCTAAGATGCCTGAGACCTGAAGAGGCAAGAAGAGTCATCCAAGAAACTCACGACGACTCTGCGGCTCTCATCAAGCCGGGCCGAAGATGAAACTAAAAATCAAAAGGATGGGCTATTATTGGCCCACGATGATCCATGACTGCCTTGAATAAGCAAAGCAGTGCCACCCGTGTCAGGTTCACGGGGATTTTATCCATCAGCATCCGAATCCACTACATCCAACGGTGGCTAGCTGGCCGTTCGAAATGTGGGGGACTGACATAATCGGTCTCATCAAACCGACATCGTCCAAAGGACATCGATTCATCTTGACGACAACTGATTATTTCTCCAAATGGGCAGAAGCAGTACCGCTGAGGGAGGTGAAGACGGAGAATATTCTTTATTTCTTCAAGACACACGTCATTTATCGGTTTGGCACTCTGCGATGGATTATTTCCGATAACGGGCCAGCCTATAGAAGACACAAAATCAGCCGCTTCGTACAACAACATAACATAGACTGGAGATATTCATCGGTCTATAATTCCCGAGCTAACGGTCTAGCTGAGGCTTTTAACAAGACCTTGACGAAGATCGTGAAAAAGACGGTGTCTCAAAATAAGAGGGACTGACATGAGAGACTGCATGAAGCTCTTTGGGCGTATCGAACTACGTTCAAAACAGCCACGAACACAACTCCGTATGCATTGGTATTCGGCACAGAAGCGGTACTCCCCTTCGAGATAGAGTTACCCTCTCTACGAGTGGCGGTTCACTACAAGCTAACAGACAAAGAAAATGCTCACCTTCGGCTTGAGGAGCTTGACGTCCTTGATGAAACCCGGCTCATGGCGCAACAAAATCTGGAGGCTTATAAAGCAAAGACGACGCGCTCATATGAAAGATTGACTAGGCCGAGAACATTCTGCCAAGGCGAACTCGTGCTAGTGGTCAAGAGACCTATGATCCCCAATCGTGACAAGCGAGGGAAGTTCGAGCCGAACTATGAAGGCCCGTATATCATAGACAAAGTCTACTAGGGTGGAGCATATCTACTCATGGACATGCATGGTGACAGACCTTTCAGGCCAGTAAACGGTCGCTTCCTAAAAAAATACTACGCCTGACGAGTCACGGCCTAGGTCAACGATAGATGACGACACCTATGTCCGCTCGCTATCTTCCTAAGCCTAAACTCTGTAAGTAGTAGCCGGCTTCTTTTTTGTCGGACCGAAACGTCCTTAAACTAACAATGGACCACTATTTCCTAAAACTGGCGTCGGACCGAAACGTCCTTAAACTAACGATGGACCACTATATCCTAAAACTTGTTGTTGACCGAAACATCGATAAACTACTACGGGCCGCAGCATCCCAAGGCTGACACAAAAAAAATTAAAAAAAAAAGAAAGAAAGAAGAAAACGGTATGTCCATAAGCAAAATGAGCACGGATGAAAACCTGAAATGGCTCCGTGAGTAAAAACAGCAGGGTTACCGGTGAGTTTTGTGAAAACCCGAAAGGGCGCAATCTCGTTAAAAGACACTTGCAAGGTCCTCTCGACCCTATAAGGAAACCACCTGCGTGAGATCCTTACGACTCACAAAGGAGCAACACACTTAGGGATCCCCATGATTCCTAAGGAGAAATTACACTTGCGAGATCCTCACGACTCGTAAGGAGAACCCTCTTATGAGACCCTCACGGCTCATAAGATTCAAAAGTCTTAAACTACAGGGATCTGAACCTGTTCTTAAGCCATCACAACCTCTAATTTTGCCCTACAAGCGTCTCGACCCTTGTATACAATCCACGGGCGTGAATAAAAATTTCCCTAACAAAGTCCCACTCGCGACTAGGGATATGTTTACACAGTGGACAGCCCTTGTAAGTCCTCTCAACTTATAAAGAGAAAATACTCATGTAAGATCCTTACGACTTATAAGAGAACACACACTTAGGAATCATCACGATTCCTAAGGAGAAAATACACCTACAAGATCCTCACGACTCGTAGGGAGAAATACCTTTATGAGACCCTTACGGCTCGTAAAGTCAAAAAGCCTTAGTCGACAAGATCCTAACCATGTTCACTAAGCCACCTTTGTTCGATATCGACAGAGGCAAATGATGATTCGCTCCTAGAAATATCCCAGTTGTAGCGATGCTGATGTCTAAATCGGTATCAAATCCCAAACTCACAGTGAAAAGTCAGTGAGCCACAAATGCATATGAAATAGCCGAAATGATGGGGCAACTTGCAAATCAGCAAGTAAAACAAATATATGCATGCAAAATAGCCGAAATGATTGGGCAACTCGCAATAAAAAGCAGCAAGTAAATAAAACAAATAGCCGAAATGATTGGGCACCGCGAAAAAATAGCCGAAATGATTGGGCAATCGCGACTTTCGCGATATAAAAAGCTAAAATGATAGAGATCGTAGAAAGAAAAATATATAAAATGAAACTTTTTGCCTTACAGGTGAAATCACATCGATCCCTGTATACAATCCAGGAGCACAAACAAAGGAGGAATCACACCTTCCCCCCTAGGCTCCATCTGAAAAAGATCCAAATCTCGACGGTTCACAGACAGCCTGGAGATCATCTCAACATTCGTCTCACTACCACAGACGCAACATCAGCAAAACGGAACCGCGACAACTCCCAGTTCCATGACTCGGCGGTGCACAGACAACCGAGAGTCAACCTCCGACTCCGTGAAATGCGGATAAAGTCAACCCTTCCTAGTTTCGTGGAACACGACTTATGTCAATCCTGACCCCGTAGGAAGCATCCAGAGCAAATCCTGGTCACGTGGAACACGACCTATGTCAATCCTGACCCCGTGGACAATGACCAGAGTAGAACCTGGTCCTAGCGGAACACGGCTATGTCAATCCTGACCCCGTGGAAAGCATGCAGAGCAAATCCTGGTTTCGTGGAGCACGGCCTATGTCAATCCTGACCCAGTGGAAAACGTCCAGAGCGGATCCTGGTCCTTGCGGAACACGGCCTATGTCAATCCTGACTCCGTGGGAAGCATCCAGAGCAAATCCTGGTCACGTAGAACACGGCCTATGTCAATCCTAACCCCGTGGAAAAAGTCCAGAGCGGAAACTGGTCCTAGCGGAACACGGCTATATCAATCCTGACCCCGTGGAAAGCGTCCAGAGCAAATCCTGGTTTCGTGGAACACGGCCTATGTCAATCTTGACCCAATGGAAAACGTCCAGAGCGGATCCTGGTCTTTGCGGAACACGGCCAATGTCAATCTTGACCCCGTGGGAAGCATCCTGAGCAAATCCTGGTTTCGTGGAACACGGCCTATGTCAATCCTGACCCCGTGGGAAGCATCCAGAGAAAATCCTGGTTCTGTGGAATACAGACTATGTCAATCCTGACCCCATGAGAAGCGTCCAGAGCAGAACCTGGTCCTTGCGGAACACGGCTATGTCAATCCTGATCCCGTGGGAAGCATCCAGAGCAAATCCTGGTTTCGTGGAACACGGCCTATGTCAATCCTGACCCCGTGGAAAACGTCAAGAGCGGATCCTGGTCCTAGCGGAACACGGCCTATGTCAATCCTGACCCCGTGGGAAGCATCCAGAGCAAATCCTGGTTTCGTGGAACACAGGCTATGTCAATCCTGACCCCGTGGGAAGCGTCCAGAGCGGAACCTGGTTCTTGCGGAACACGGCTATGTCAATCCTGACCCCGTGGGAAGTATCCAGAGCAAATCCTGGTTTCGTGAAACACGGCCTATGTCAATCCTGACCCCGTGGAAAACGTCCAGAGCGGATCCTAGTCCTAGCGGAACACGGCCTATGTCAATCTTAACCCCGTGGGAAGAATCCAGAGCAAATCCTGGTTTCGTGGAACACGGCTTATTTCAATCTTGACCCCGTGGGAAACGTCCAGAGCGGATCTTGGTCCTTGCGGAACACGGCCTATGTCAATCTTGACCCTGTGGGAAGCTTCCAGAGCAAATCCTGATTTCGTGGAACACGGCCTATGTCAATCCTGATCCCGTGGGAAGCGTCCAGAGCAGATCCTGGTCCTTGCGGAACACGGCCTATGTCAATCTTGACCCCGTGGGAAGCGTCCAGAGCAAATCCTGGTTTCGTGAACACGGCCTATGTCAATCCTGACCCCGTGGGAAACGTCCAGAGCGGATCCTGGTCCTTGCGGAATACGGCCTATGTCAATCCTGACCCCGTGGGAAGCGTCCAGAGCAAATCCTGGTCTAGTGGAACACGGCCTATGTCAATTCTGACCCCATGGGAAGCATCCAGAGCGGAACCTGGTCCTTGCGGAACACGGTTATGTCAATCCTGACCCCATGGGAAGCGTCCAGAGCAAATCCTGGTCCCGTGGAACACGGATAAAGTCAAACTTGACCCCGTGGGAAGCGCCCAGAGCAACCCCTGACTCCGTGAAATGCGGATAATGTCAACCCCATCAATCACTTACGGGTCTTCTAGACCCGTAAGGAAGAAAACTCCCTTATGAGATCCTTACGACTCCCAAGAGAAAAACACACTTAGGGATCCCCACGATTCCTAAGGAGAAATTAAACTTGTGAGATCCTCACGACTCGTAGGGAGAAAAGTCTTTATGAGACTCTCACGGCTCATGAAGTTGAAAAGCCTTAGGCAGCAGATCTTAACCTGCTTCCTAAGCCATCGCTGCCTCTCGAAGAGTTCAAGACATAATGTTCTCTATCATCTACAGGCTACGCTTACTAAGGTAACATGCCGGCAACACAGAAAAAAAAAGAAAGCATAAGATAAACACATGGAAATGGAAAAGCTTGGCATTCTTCAGAAAATTCTTACATGGGTGAAAGCGGTAAACAAAACGCCATTAAAATGTTTACAAAGGTAGGACATCAAATCCAGGACATGGATTGAGAAATTCAAAAGTAAGGCCATCTAAAATTTTTCGGGCCTCTCGGACCATCTTCGTGTGCATCCTCTCACGATCACAAGCATCGGGATCTCCACCGATGTCCTCCACCCTTCGATAGGCAGCGAGTATCGCCGCTTGTTGAAAAGCTCGATGCAGGATATCAACGAGGTGATCTCGCATTTTCTTTGAGATTAAGCTCATCAGATACACCGAATGCACCTTATCTTCAGTATCGTCCAATGCTTTAAGCAGCATGCCAACATAGAATAGAGGAAGTGCTCCCCAGATCGCTCCCACAATAAGCTTCAAGAGAGAGGAACGACGAGGAAGCAATCGACCATTGTACGCATCAAAGCGACCCATAATTTCAGCGCACTGGGCGTTTGTGAATTCTTGGTCTTGGGAACGGCCGAGTGAGCGGATGTCTCCAAAAGAAATAATCTCATCGAGATCATATAAATGAACAGCCATAGTGCCTGAAAAGAAACATCATCGAAAGATTAGTAATGAGGAAAATCAGACATTGGGATTTAAACAAGTTCTCGGGAAGACAAGCTCTGTCTGGCGACAAACAAATTCAAATTTGTGCGATTAAGGAAAAAAAAACCTCAAAAGACTCCCATTTAAGCCCCTCAAGCCAAGGAGTAAATCTCCCCTGAGAGCAATGCTCTTCAGAAGAAATGACAACTGCCATAATTAATAGGGGAATAAAATTCCCCGAAAGTGCTAAAGAGCAATGCTCTGTAGAGAAGATGTAATGATCCATCAAGAAACCCTGAAAGCAAAACTTTCTGCAGAAGTAAAAACTTCAAAATCTTTAAGATCCGTAAAGTGAATTCCAAAAAATTCTTCATCAATAGGTCGAAAGAAACCCTAAAAAGGTTTTCTTTTTCGGATCCATGATCCAAATAAAGCAAAGCTCTGATAACGAACTCGAATCGTACCAAAAAGAAAAGGTCTGACAGAGTTTTGATTCTTAAAGAGATTTCTTAAGGAAGAGAGCAATGCTCTGAAGGAGAAATGATTTTCAGAAAGGAAGATGAACAAGGGTCATCTCAGAGGACCAAAGGACCTATTTATAGACGTTGAGAGCCGTTTCAACTCCCAAAAAAGTTGATCCAACGCCGGAGATGCTGCCACCGCTGCACTCACGTGTGGGCCACTTAAGCACAACGGTGGGGGGCATTTGTTTCCCCAATCAGAGCAAAGCTCTATCCAAATTCCGAGATTTGAAACGAAGCAACGCTTCGTGAAAAGCGCTAGCATCAAGTGCGCCAGCACTAAGAGTCAAAGACTCTGAAACGGCGCTCACGTGCAAAGCACGAGAGCGCTAAGCGCCAAAAGCGCTTCACTCTCACAAGAATTACTTGCGCCTGTTTATAACAGTGTAAGTTCTATAACGCATATGCGCCTGATAGAGGAAGAACAAAAGAATTAAAATAAGAGGAACACTTGACAGATAATGACAAAAAAGGAAGAAAACACTTAATTAAACATTTTATTGCAATGGAAATAGATCTCCAAACATGGGATCAAAAATACAGGGGTTTACAAACATATAGATAAAATTATCTAGTTCCCTCTCTGTCTTTTCCACCATGTCAAAGCGACGATCTTCGCGAGGAGTAGCTTCTCATCGGTTAGCACCGCATTCACCCGCAAAAGCAGAGATAACGACCCGATGAGCCCGTATCTGGCTCAGCAACTGAATAGAGCAATCTCTCAGGGCTTTGGTGATCAAGTGCGCCTCGAAGAAGCACTCGATCTTGTCTTCAGCGTCATTGAGCATCACTGGGGTCATCTCCGCCGGAGGGGGGAATGTCAGCGAGCACGGACATGAGGATCATCCGAAGCCAAATAGAGTTGGGAGGGAGAGGAGATCCTACACGAGTCAAGAGCTCGTGCAGCGCTGCGTCGCATTGGTCATCCGTAAGAGCAGGGTTCACCAAGCGCGCAGCGAAGTGAGGAACAATGTCCTGAATGGGCACTTCCCATGGTTGTCGACGAGCATGTGGGCGGTTACAAGCCATAGCTAAGATAATTCTCTGAAAATAAGAAAAGAATGAAGCATTGCTTCAGATTATAAAGATTGGGCACAGAAAATTTTGTGCATAATGGAGCTATTTCCAAGATCTGGGAAATGTAAGTTCTGGGGAATATAAGTTTGACTTAAAAGGAAGGTGAAAAGACACCACCAACAATTGAAGCAACGCTTCATAGCAGCGCCAAGTGCGCTGCGCCCTAAGTAGCGCACCACGTGCAAAGCACGTGTGCGCTAGCGCTAGGTGCGCTGCACTCTAAGCAGCGCACCACGTGTAAGACACGGATACGCTAGCGACCGAGTGCGTTGTGCCCGAAGCAGCGCACCACGTGCAAAGCGCGGGTGCGCTAGCGCTAAGTGCGCTGCACTCTAAGCAGCGCACCACGTGCAAAGCACGGGTGCGCTAGCGCTGGAACTAAAATCTCCCCACTGTCAGATCAAAGATCTAATAATAACGATGGATCATTAATCAATCAGAATTAAATTCTGTTAAGAAAAAAATCCTCAAAATCTTTCCAAATAACAAAATTGTGCTCTATAAATAAGAGCACCGTTGGATCAATGATCCAATGGTAATTAAAAATCACCAAAATACAGAATAAATTCTGCATGGAAAGATTTCCCAGTCTTATTAAAAATAAGAAGATTGCCTTCTATAAATCAGAAGTCCTTGGATCAAAGATCCAATGTTGGGAAATTTCCCAAATCAATTAGAGAAAAGATCTCCTTAACTGATTGAACAAATCATCTTGCCCTATATAAAGGCTCCCAGACTTCAAGTCCGATATACAGAAGCATAGAGAGGAACCCCCCATAAGATTTGAGAGATCTCAAAAAGAAGAGCCAAGCTCTCAGAGAAAGAAGATTTTTTCAAGGTAAAAAAGAATGATGATGAACAGAGAGATGAAATCATCTCGTAATTAATTTAAAAAGAAGGATTCACTTCTTTAAAAGATCATAAATCTACAAAGACAAAAAGTCTTTCACAAAGAGATCAAAAGATCTCATCATAAAATAAAAGAAGAATTTACTTCTTTCTCACAGATCATAGATCTATAAGACTAAAGTCTTTCTCAAAGAGATCATGAACATCTCATTATGAAAAGGGGGGAGAATAATTCAATTCTCTTAAGGATCACAGATCCATAAAGGCAAAGCCTTTCATCAATATAAGAGATTGAAACATCTCCTACAAAATAAGAACTGTGGTTCTTAGATCTTGAGACAAAGTCTCTTTTAAAAGAACATGAATTTATTTCTCAGATCATAAAATTGATCAAATGCGCTTTGCACTCTGGAACTGCGCTTCTGCGCTCTTGGATTGGCGCTCAGCGCCAGGCATGACACGTGTCTCTCACGTATGCGCCACTTAACAGTTAGCGCTTCTCGCTCTTGAAATAGCACACTGCGCTCATGGGCTGGCGCTCAGTGCCAGGCGCACCACGTGTCACTCATGTGTGCGCCACTGAACTAATAGCGCAATGCGCTCATAAACTAGCGCTCTGCGCTCATGAACTGGCTCAATGCGCCCATCATCTGGCGCTTAGCGCCAAGCGCGACACGTGTCCCTCGTATGTGCGCTACTCGGCAGAAGCGCATTGCGCTCTTTGATTGGCGCAAAGCGCCAAGCGCACCATGTACTGCGCTGATAGAACATAAATTGTTCTGTAATAAGCCCAAGGCTTTGAGGAATGCTCAGCATTCAGTAAAAGACAAAAACATTGTCAGGGCCAAGCCCAAATAAAGGCTCAACAGCCCAAAATATATATTAAACATTTTAACTCGATTGGACTTAGCCCAAATTGGCCATAAGTCCTCAATTCAGATTCAACTGAGCCCATGTGCACATAATCTAATCGATTGATCTTAGTCCCAAATTGGACTACGGATTTCCCAATCAACTTTGGTTCAAGGGTACATCTATGAACCCTTCTAATTTATGTCGTTGTAATCCTTCAACGTTTTCAGAGAGGTGACGGGTCCCGACAACCATACATTGCATAGACTATGACGTCTTTAAACTACGGACTGTGGGGTCCTTAAGCCCATGAACTATGATGTCCTTAACCTCGGACTGTAGGGTCCTTTAAAACTCATGGACTATGATGTCCTTAACCTTGGACCGAGATGTCCTTAAACTAATATCGGACCGAGATATCCTTAAACTAACACTGGACCGTTATGTCCTTAAACTAATTATGGACCGCAAAGTCCCTAAACTAAACAATAGAGCCCAAATGCTCTTTTGTTGGATCTAAACGATCCCGTTAAGTTGATCTTAATCTAAAAATTAGACTAACGTATCCTTAACATACGTTTAAGTTAATCTTAGTCTCAAATGAGACTAACGTATCCTTAAACCCAACCCCAAACCCAAATCTAAGAAGATACGGATTTGGACTAATCCACGCCCTATGGGCGACAACATAAATTAGTCCCGTATAAAATCCACGGGCAACCAAAAACAAAACAAACACCCACGACATGAAGTGACCATCTGGATAAGGAAAAAGTGGTTACCGTGATGTGGTATCGTAATTAACTGCAGGGGCTTGTAGCTGCAGGGAAGAGTATCCCCACAATCAAAAATCCCCTCAACGAGGGTGAATCTGACGAAGTCTGCTACATCGGCCGCATCCGTCTAAACCTTCGATACACGGTGTCATAAATCAACTTGGCATCCTCGGAGAGGTTGACGGATAGCACCAATTAGCATCTGCCCTCGAATTTCAGGCCTGGACGTCCCAACGTCCCGGTCGCGTCTTTCGGCGGAGAACAGGCCTGCGTCGGCGCATCAATCTGACGAATCACCTTCGTCTCTCCACTCGGAATGGACTACCTAGCATCTGTCGCATCTCTGCCTAGCAGCTCCATTGATCTCAGCTCGTAAAGTTTGGAGGCGACGTCCTATCAATCTCAGCAACAGCTGGGTCATCTGTCTGTACGGCAGACGACATCACGATCTCGGAGGTATGTTGTATATCAACAGTCTTCTCACAATAGGCAGCCTCTATCAATGGCCTGAGCATCCGGTGCAAAACCAAACACTCGCCTCAACAAGAGGTCACAACACAACACTATATCGAGACGTTCCCATGTCACCAGAAAACACAATGGTCAGTCCTCGTACCAGATGAGCTCTCCCTGACCGCAACACTAGCAGCAGCTCAATCTGCGCTCAAACCATGGTGACAGGAATCTCAAGCGTGTATCGAAGAAAGTAGATCAAGGGTATGAAAGGAAGCGACAGATCCAGAATGGATACACGATCATAAGGAGGAACAGAATCAATGAGAGTGTAATCATGGAAACGAATATAATCAAGGATCTCAAATGGATGTATACCCATTGGTACGAAGAGAATTACAGATCTCAGAATGTGTACATCCTAAGGTTTCTTAAGTGGAGTATCGTATCGTAAATATGCCGCGGAACATACGTACGGTACGTCACTCTACCCAAGCTACCTACTCCATCAATCAGGGTCAGCCTATGAAACGAAAGTTCGGGTCTAATACCCCTCTGTTCAAGTCTAAGTTTCGTAAGGTCAAGCCTAGGTTCCGAAATACATACCCGCCCTAGACTCCGCATAGTCAAACATAGACTCGAACCAAGGTTAAACCTAGCGCTCTGATACCAACTTTGTCACGACCCGAAATATTAGCTCGTGACCAGCACTTAAATCACGCAACGTCTAAAGGCGTAACGTAATTCAAGTAAGCCGAAACCCAGAAATCTAAACCTTTTTAATGAAAAAAAAGGAGATGGAGTTTTGAATTAAGATATAATGAAATAAAGTTTTCTTAAATGCATAGGAAAGGAACATGAATAATGCAAGTAAAATTTACTAGTTTGAAAACATGTTTCGTCTTTTGAAAAATTTGGGCAGCACCTCCTTTGTATTTTTTGATCCAAAACCACAATACATAATAATAATAAAAGGCATCCCCAAGCGGGAACTAGCTCTTCGCCAAACGGCGGATCCACAACCACGCAAAGCATAAATATAAGTATACGATGCACAACAACGAAGTTCACCACAAAGATAAAGAAATAAGCAAGACATCAACACCACAAGTAGCGGAATACACCTTGCTCTAAGTCTCGCAACCACAAGTCTCACTAAGTCTCATTACTTATACAAATACTAGTTTGATTGATGGAGTTGACTAGATACAATATGAAAAATAAATACAAGAATGAGTATGATACAAATGTCCCACCTACCAAAGCAATCACCCGAAAGCAACCGCGTGCCAACGATGCCGCTACTGATCCAAGCGGTCAACCTGCAAGAACTGTAGCACAACGGGGGTGAGTTGCCAACTCGTGAGTAGAAAAACATCAACAAGTAGAAATCGAATAAAATAGCGTTTTCCTAGGTCAACTATATCATAAAGGTAATACTATGATATCTAGGGTGACCATATCTGTATATGTGCCAATAAGGTAATCAATACCTATAAGCATGTGGATATCATCCAACAATATGATCAATGTCTGTATGCATGCGGGTCTCGTCCACGTTATATCATCAATGTATGTATGCATGTGGATCCCGTCCACGTGTCAACCAATGACACAACAACATCATGCATGTAAGTATCATAAAAGCATATGCATGGAAGTATGAGGATATAAATCAACGTGTGTCCCTCGCGACACATCAAAATCATGGAACCTGGGTGTCCAGCATCGACACTCGAAAACATCATGAAACCCGTGTCCAGCATCGACACGTAAATCCTCATATTTCGGGCTCCGTCAGTCCGGATCGGCCCACGGGCTCCGTCAGTCCGGATCGGCCCATATCATCTCTCGACTCCGGTCGGTATCCTCCGGATATCCGCCGAGCCCAACCAATCACCGGTAGGTAGTGGTCCCTCTGTCAGGCTCACCGTCTACTGCACAACAAATCCATTCTCGTCCCGGGGTACCATACCGGGTCCACCATGTACCCGCAATCGGCCTCATCCAGCTCCTCGAATCGGGTATCACTGTCACATGTCTCAGAACCGAGAAAACGCATGGTGAAAGCACTGAAATATCATATCAAGAGAAACCGGGTTTTTAAAACAGTACATGCTTTCTTTTGAAATAGCCACGGTTCTCAAATCCAGAAATCTTATGAAAACAGCATATCTCAATGCGTAAAAGCGTAAAGCATGATGCATGCGACATATAACAGAATGTAAGCATATCCGTATATCATGCAACATGGAACAGTAACATGCACCTATCGAGGGAAAACCGCTCTTTTAAATGAATCCAGTTTTTTAAAAAAATATATCATGCGGTTCCCAAATCTCCAAAATCAAATACAACATCGTATAATGGTGCATATGTGTATGTACGCAAGTATGGTGTACAATATGTATGTACGCAAGTATGGTGTACAATATGTATGCACGCAAGTATGGTGTACAATATGTATGTACGCAAGTATGTTATGCAAGGAGTTATATCCTGATGCAGCAGTTCTACTGTGTAGTGACATGGCAATTATCGATGATGAAGTGTGTGAGCCGACAAATCTGTGTACGTGTAACATACGCATCATCGATAATGGTGTAAGTGTACTAGCACAGGTATAAGAAATGCAATGCGAATAACATGAATGTATCATAAGGTAAATCGTCAGCTAAAAGCTATAAGGTATACATATCTGACATAATCGAGTCGGTGAATCTATCAATCGGCATCCAGCCTCACAACATCGCGTACAGTATAATCCATCGTACGGTATCCTCTAGTCAAGGGTATGGATCAAACATCAAGTCAAACTCATCAGGTACGTAAAATCATCGTACGGCGGTATTAAGCTATCAGGGATCCTATTAACCTATAAGACGAGGAGGGTATGGACCTAAAGTCTCGTACGGCTATCACTCACGATTCACAACATATATAAACATCTCTATATACCTATGTCCCAAGTTACATCCGCAACAATCTCATATCAGGGGACCGGCAGGGTATAAATCATCTCAATCGACTCGCATCCGTATACCAACATATCATCAAATCATCATATTATGTCATATATTCTTTTCATCGTATTTATATCCCACATCAAGTCAATTTTACAAATACATTCTACTTTTACTATAAGCATACGTATCTAATCTAACATACACACCTGAACCATACAAACAATTTTTTAAAGATGCGAATCGTAGTTTTGAAAGTAGTGGCTATGGTGTTTTTAAAGAAAAGATATCATTTAAAAATCCGTAACGTCCCTCAAGATATCTGTTTGAAAGATGCATACGATTCTTCAGTTTGGAAATAGCTATGGTTCGGATGACACACTTACGTCGGCCATCTAGTCCTATAGTACCCTAAACGGCAATATCATCAAATATCATCCTCAAGTCCCGTCATCACATACTAGTCGTATCATATCGCTTCTAACTATCCTTTAGTTCAAATATGGTTCTCTAACTAGCTTTTAACTCTATCTAGTTTTCTATTAAAGGTTTCTTAACCATAATCTCTATATATAAATCGGTTTCCATCAAAATGTGCGGGGGTGCTATACACCATCCACCCGACTTCCCCCGTAGATATAGATCTACTCACCTCGATCTTCGCTTGCTGGGGTCGATGACACCACACTCATTCTCGTCGTCTTAAAGTCCACGTGGGGTACCTACATATCACATATAGTATCGTAAACGAAATCACGCACGAAAACCAAAATGTCGCACGAATCACCCATAGGTTAAAACCTATAGTTTACGCATGCAAGAATTACCAAACAATTCTCGACGATCGACGTATACACGTGAATCGAATGAGATAAAACACAAATACCAATTTCCAGTTCATTAAAACCCGCAAAACGAATTCAGAAACTTGAAAACTTGCTCCAGATTTTACCCTAGATCAAATTGGTCAATTTTGCATATGTAAAGGGTCTAATTTATAGCAAATGGAGACATGGGCCAAACACGACACCATACCCCCCTGCTCTGGCCGCAAATTGGGCCAGAAAGGTTAAATCTGCGGCCTGGGATTGGGGGTTGGGGTTAGGGTTTCATTGGTAGCTTCCTATGTGCCTGCACACCCCTCTATGTTTGCAAATTTTTAGGTCACACGGGTTACTCCAGATTCCAAAATACCATCACAATTCACAAAATTTTCCGATGTCGGGGTTTCTGGTTTCGTGTTGCAGGGTTCTAGCCTATTGTTTAGCCCACTATGCAATCCCTACAGGGGTCTAAGGTCATTATTAAGCCTCAATTACACTTCATAAATTCAAAATTTCACAAACCCTAACTTGGAATTCCCAAACCTCACTAAATATCGCCTAATCACTTTTAAACATGCATGGAAGCTAAGTAAACCAAATACTACACTAATGGTGCAGAAATTACCTCATTTGGCAACTCAAGAATTTTCTTGAGTTGCCCCATATATCTAAAATTCTTGCTTTCTTGGTCCAAAATGTAGCTAGAGGGCTTGTGCACATTTTTAATGAAGTGGGGATGAACTTTTAATAGGCTTTTGATGATGAAGTGAGGGGTTGAGGCGGTGGAGGGAGGAGGGCGGCATCTCTTTGAGAGGGGAGAGGAGAATTGAAGAGAAAATAATAAAGGAACAAAGGTCATGGTCCAAGGTTGACCCTCTCACCTCTCTTTCTTTCATGCCCATACCCAATTCTTTATCATTTCCCTTTTTCTTTTGTTTTGTTTTCCTTTTCTTTAAATAAAACCAAAACAAAACAAGAAAGCCATGTAGGAAAATATAACACAGGTGTAAAAAAAATGATATGGTGCATGTCATGTGCACAAATCCGGCTTAATACACGATTAACGATATTTAATCGCGATTAGTATTAAAATAGTGTATAATTAATCATAAAAATTTATAATTTGCATAAATCACATAAAACATCCTCATTTCAGTAATTTCTATAATTTTCCAAATTTTTTTTCCTAATTTGTCGGTATTTAATTATACCGCCATATTAAAATATTGATAGTAATTATTATTTAATTATAAAAATTTACAAAAATAATATTTTATTTTTCTGAAATGTTACAATATATCCACTATGGCATAGACATGCACCTGACCGTTAGAAACTTTTTAGGAAGTGCCGACAATAAAGGTATCTGATCTGGCCCACACAAACAAAAAGCATAGCTTATATCTTAAAAATTGTTTTTTAATATGAAAATTTACTGGTTCAATTTCCGCCAATATTGAATCCAAAGAAGAAAAGAAAAGAAAAAACTTGCTCTGGATCGAAAACCCTGGCCCCTTTAATTTCGTAGATTTGATGATTTCCCTACAAGCATCCGCCCAAGGGTGATAGCATAAGTATTTTACACATAAACAAACCCCTTACTGTTATTATGTTTTGACATTAACAAGTGATAATATTTTATAGGGTATTTTAACTGTAGCCTTCTAAAACACAGCAAATTTCTTTCTACCAAAAAACCCTGGCATTTACTTTTAGTTCCAAAACTAACAAGTTACATTATTTTACACCTTTACGATTTCCATCAACCTTTAACGGCATAAAATTAGGTTTTTCTTTAAATATCCCAACCTCTATTCTTATTTGGAAATACACGATTTCTTCCCAAGATTTAGACTTCTGCTGCACTTTTCTCAAAATCGGCTATGTAATCCGGAACATTTTCAACATCCTTCTCTGGCCATGAAAAAGTTGAATGTTTATGCGGTCTTACTTGTTATCTTTTGATAAATGATAAACCTAAAATCCATGGAGAGAAATCAAGGTTAAAATTAACGGGGTTTTTTTCTAACGGAAATCGTAAAGGGAGTAAAATGATGTATCTTATTTGTTTCGGAGATAAAAGGTAAACACCAAGTTTTTGGGGTTAGAAAGAAATTCGCTATGTTTTGGAGGGCCTACCGGTAAAAAAACCCTATTTTATATTCTATCGTGAGATTTCACGGCCGGTCTCTTCTCCCATTTTCCTTCATCGCCTCGCAATCCCTAAACCCTAAATTAATTTTGCCCCAAAACCCTAAATTTTTTAGCTCACATCAATGGCGTTTGCGATTCCAAACACGTTTGTTTGTCCCAAACCTCTCTTCTTCGCTCGAGCTTCTCACATCTCCGCCGGCGCATCGATATCCGCCTTCCCCTTCATCTCCTCACTGAAGTAAGCCATCGAATTTCACTCGATAGTCTAATCTCTGAATTTTTGCTGTAGAGCAACTTATGTGAAGGCTTATAATTGTGAATTACTTGATGTGCATTCGAGATGAATCCCAAATGATTTTAGGTACTAAATAGGAACTGTGAGAAACAAAAGATGAACGAGATATTTTGCAAGTTATATTTATAAAAAATCATTATTTGGATGTAACACTGCAATACTATACCTTTGGCATTAGGTGCATAAAGGCAGAAAACAAGAATCTCCACTTATTCTGATATAATCGAAATCAAGGACAGTCCAATCTGTTTGTTGCAAATAGTTGTTCTATGTCAAATGATTCAAAAATTCTAACGTAGACGATCTTTGCTGCTTCCTTTAATAAGTAAGGCCACTGTACTCTGTGTGATTTTGATCTGCTTGTAGGTTTTTATTGAATCTCTAGTGGTTTTTATTGCTGTGCATAGGGTGCTTATTTGCTCTGTCTCACTTTAGCATTTCGAAGGTTAGGGTTTTTGTTTTGCTTGATCATGTCCAGGGTTCAATGTGGAATTGATAGATAATCAAAGATAAATTTTTAAAACAAGTCCAGAATCCAGATAATTCCTGATGCCCTTTATAGTACTTAATTATGAAAAAAGATTCGCAGTGCCAGCCTGAAAAGGGTAAAAGCCAGATAAGTGATATGTCTATGTTTGGCTTGTGATGCTTGATTTGTTTAAGCTTAATTTATATTTATGATAGATTCCCAATAACGCCTTCAAGGCGATACAAAGTCGTCTGTGAAGCCACATCTGCTGCTGGTAGCCCACATGCAAACAACGATGAGAACCCATATGAGGTAAAGGTTACACCTTCTCAGTTTTTCATACCAACATCATCAATGTTAGCAGCTTGTAAAGTCACATATACATCACTTAACATCAATTTATGTTTTTTTTGGCATTTTATCAAATTTTTAAAAAAAATGTTTTTTGGTAGGTTCTTGGAGTGAGTCCTATAGCGGGGTTTGAAAATATGAAAGTAGCATATACAAGACGGCGCAAGGATGCAGAGAGAAGAGGAGATGAAGCATATATAGCTAAAGTAGGTTAACAAGGCTTCTATTCCTGATAGAAATATATAGAAATATATAGTCACTTGATACTGGTTTTCCATCGAAGTGTGCTTTATCCACGTAATATCCACATATTCATATACATATTTTATTTTTAATATGGAGTTCAATGATACGAGTCTGGGCACCCGAAAACTTATTTTGTTCCATTGTTTGTTCAGCTAGAGAGGGCATATGACAAAATCATGATGATGCAGCTAACAAATCGTAAGAAGGGTGTGACATTTGGGTCATTTCAGGTTGTGCTTATCTTCTACATTGCTTACTTATTTCTTAATATATATAAATGGATATAAGTTGCACTTCTTGGAAAAAATTGGGATAAAGGCTTGTTGTAGTTATAGTATAAGCCTCTCTTTTCTTGCCTACATGCTTGGTTTGCGAAAATTAATTTTTTAGATAGCCAGGCTGTGCTTTTCTCCTAAATGCTTCCCAGTTTTACCGAAATTGATATGATTTGGAAAGTTCTCTCCTTGTGTGAATGGTATGCTTGAAACCAATTGCGTGATTACTTCAGTTATAATGGCTGAGAAGTAACTAATAACCATGGTTAACTCAACCAACCATTCTAAACTTATGTCTTAGGTAGCTGTTTCCTTTTTACTTCTGCGAGTGTGATTTTGGCATTTTAGACTCTCTTATTGACATTTCCTTTTCATATTATTTTCATGGCATCTTAGCTAATGTTTTGTTATTTGCCTAAGAGTAAAAGCCTTTTTCCCGCCTTCTATTACTATTCCATTTTTTAAAGAATATTGTTTTTTTATTCTTGAAATGGCACTGGGCATTTGCAGCCTATTTAACCATAGGTTTTTCTGTTGTGATAGGTGTTGTCATCAGAATTATTTTCTTGCTAGTGTTAGCCAATTTCAAGTTCCTATAAAGCACCATGCAGTTTAAAGCAACCATTAATATTATCACACTGGACTTGCGAAGGCATCAAAATAGAACTGCCACAATTCAATTATTGAATGGCTTTCAATTTCTTCTTCCAGTTGTGTAATATGACTTAGATAGCATGTTTGTATTTTTTCTCTTGACCGAGAAAAACTCTTGGTTTGTTATTTTGCTGATGGCAATTATTGTCTCCAAGTTTCTGTTTCTTACTGCACCCTTCCCTTTATTAAATTTCTCCATTTGGATCCTTACGACAATGTGAGCACCAATTACTTTCTATTGTCAAGTGCAGATCCATATCTTAGTGGTTTTGGCATGTCTTTTTCCAACATGAAATACCTACCTAATGGTCTTGCCAAGGCGCTGACAGGAACGGTTACCTTGGACCCTGGCAGCTTTGATTAATTTTCTTGTGTTGGCATTGGGTGAAAACATGGGAGTCAAACTTTCCATAATTAAGATGTCATATTGGAAAATACACACAACACATATATGTATGCATGTGCGCGCGCGAGAGAGAGAGAGAGAGAGAGAGATTCATTTGACCATTAATTTAGTGACAAAATAAATGCTCTATTACTGTTAAATTTGCAACCATCCAATTCAAGAGAAAGGTGTATTCAGACCACATGATTTTTGGCGTGTATTCCTTACAATATGTAGATCAAGCTGAATGACGTCACTGATCATAAAAAAAAATCTGATAGAGATTTCGATTTTTGACCAACCTAGGAGATGTTCTTCCTATGTTAGCCGTCCCTACGTTCTTCTCTCTCTACATACATACGAACATAAGACAGACACACACGGGCACACACACACACATGGTTTTTTTCTTTTTTTTGTTGGGGGGGGGGGCTTGCAATTTGTTCAACTTTGTACTTTTCAGTAATTTTTCATTTTGTAAACTCTTATGTTGGATTCTGTAACGATAACAAGGAATTTGGGTAGTATGAGATACACCTTACATTGTTTTCCCTAAAACAGAACAACTTTATTGCTGGGAAATTGACAAAAAAACAGCTTATTGTTCCCTGAGGGCATGACTAAATTTAGATGTGTGATATAACATGTTCATATACTTCAAACTATATGGTTAAGAAGTGAATAATGTTGCAGTTATGGTTATTTATTGCTTTTTATTTTTTATATAATCGATTGCTGTATCTTAAATTCTTAAAGCTTTTATTTTAGTGAATAATCATACTATGATTGTATTGTTTATTATGATTTCTTTTATTTTCAGACATATTTGATAATTGTTCCATCATTCAGGTCTCGAAGGATATCAAATATGCTGATAAGATGCCAATTCTGCCATGGGGCCCTAGGTAGCCTCTTCAGCCAGAGCATTTATTATTATTATGTAATTTTACTAGATAGGCTAAATCCAAGAATGACAGTTAAAGTACTTTCGTTTCACATGATGAGACCGATCTCTTTCTTTCGCGATTTATGTTCTGTTTAGTTCTGTTGTCTATATGTGCTATTTATTAACTCTGATGTGTGACAAATCATGAGTTGCAGCGAAAACCCCAACTCAATCTCAAAAAAGAATATTCAACAGTGTTACTCAAATAAAGTTAACCATTATTACCGAAAGATAAAATATCAGAGTTGAAACCCTCTAGATTTACTTTAGAACTATATGATCACTCTACCTCTGAATCAGCATCTTTCAAATAAAGTCATCAAGCAAAGTCCATAGGACTATTGGCCTATCAAACAAAAAAAGGATGCCTAATACGACTATCTAAAACCACAATAGAAATTTTTTTATCCAGCATTTCGACAATGGATAAGCTGTTGGAATTATGATCAATACTAAAAACTAAAGTCTTGGGTATTGAACATATGGATAACATGCCAGATGTTTTCTGATGTAAAATTAGAATGCATTAGGTAAGTGGTTGGAATTTTGCAAGGGCCAATGGCTATCTGCTTGATAAAGGATTGCCCAAATCACGTCAGTGTTTTAAAATCTGAACAAAATTTAATATGAATGCTATCAATTCCATCATATGCTTTCTTGCTTTTATTTTTATTTATAATTAATAACATTGCAATACATTGATTATTTAGACATCTGCATATGCACAATGAAATATTATACTTATGGGAAACATGAGATTTACACAGAAGATGACATCGTGTGTGCTTCTATATTTGTGCACTTTCTGCCTACTCACCTTCTGTTTTTGTCTTACTTGATCTTCCTTCAGACCTTCAAAATCTAGCGTGAAGGACATGCGTATCAATATGGTGATATCCACAGCATTTGTAAGCTTTTTAAGCTTTTGCAATCAACTTTCTACCATTATTTTGGATTTCATGGTTACTTTTAGTTTGAAAGCAAGTTGATGGCGGTATAGTAACTGTCAATTGCTAATGGTGTGCCTCTGACCGATCTGTCCCACAACATGAATGTAAGATGACCAGCTATAGTCGTGATTTATTAGCATGCTGGATTGCAACTATCACTTTTTGAACTGGATTTGTGAAACGCTCAATGGAATGGAACTGTTGACAAGTAATAGAAAAGCTTCCAAGGTAGGAACTAGGACTATCTGATGCATAACATGCAACAAGCAATTCTCCGTGTTGATTTCGAACTATTTTTTTTCCAGGTCATATGCATCCTTGCAAGTCAGTTTCCCAAGCCAGTGGCCTAGGGACACTTAATTTCATGGAAAAGAGTAATGCACAGAATAAATAATACAAACAATTTAACAATGAACTGAGTTCAGAGATGAGACATTTATCGAAGACCATAATATTTCATATTTTGCATATCTTCTCTCTCACCTCTCTCAAATTTCCTTCGCTTTTCTACCTCACAATGTATAGCCGGCCAGCCATCAACTCTGATTTGCTTGTTGTTCAATCTCTTCATGGAGTTTGCTGGTTGTTCCGTTGTTTTACTGGAATTTGCTTGGTTATTACCTCGCTGGAGTGTTTGCTCTTAATTGTGGAGTTTCTCACGCTCATTATTTGATCATTCTTTATTCATTATATGTGAGAGTTAATTTAAAATCCTTAAAAAATCAATGCTATAAATCAAAGTTCAGACTATATAAGAAAATGAAACTAAATCAATTCATAATCTGGATAATAGGCCCTATAGAGCTAATCAAGTTGTCATGAAAAGAATGAAGATGAATAACAAAGTGAACAATCTTTCCAAATCCGGTGAGGTTTATGATATTTTCCCACAGGGGAGCGATGTCCCAACTTTCGTCGAATAGAAGAGTCGAAACTGAATTAATTTGTAATGTGCCAGTGAGAAATTTATGTTCTTTGATCTAGCTTAGAAATCAAAATTCCATATCTCCATTGTGGTTGATGAATTAAGGTAACCTTTGAGTACTTCACTGTTGGAGATTTCTCTCATCTCATGCCTTGTAAAACATGTATTCAATGCTCAAAATGGATAATGAGAAAACGAGAACAGAGGGGTATGCAGCAGAAGGAATGATTTTTGAAAGAAAGAAGGCATGTATAATAGATAAATGAAAGACGGACAATGGTAACTGCGGCTCGAACGCCGGCGGCTAACTTGTAAACATGGCTAAGAACGCAGGAGAGTTTGTAGCCCTCACTGTGAAATATCGACAGCAATTAGCTCTGGCATGGTGGTGACATGAGAGTATTGAGCGGAAGCGACAACATATTGAAAGAGAACGACAAGGATTTAGTTGGACGGTGACGACGGACGGCTGAGGTTTCCATGGATGGATGAACCGGTGAAGGAGAACTGGGAGAGAGGAAAGAGGAGCAATAATTGCACACACCTTTCTTTACTCAGTTCCCTATGCGACCCATCTCATTACCTATTAAAATAATGAGCATTTACTAATTGAATGCATTTGGTCTGCATCTTAGTGCCATGTAGGAAGCCAGGTGACTTAGGACCGGTAGGAAAAGTATTTCTCAAAATAAAATGCATTTTGATTTCCTTGTTCAGTTGAGGCATATGATGTATAAATGCTAGAATGTGGAGAAACGCAAGTGCTAGTTGATCTTTTGTTTTATACATATAATTGTCTCACGCGCGCTCGCATGTATTAAGCTTGAATTTTCCTCTTTTTCGTAATCCTGTATTTTATTTGCACATTTGCAGATTGTCTGGATTTTGGTCCAACGCAATGCTGACTGGAAGCCTTTGCAGTTTCTAGCTTTTGCATTCTTCTACAGAGTATTTGAGAAGCTGAAAGCCTCTGAGCCAGAAGTGAACCCTGTATTAAATGTGAGTGTTAAATGGCACCCATGTGATATATATTTATTAGTAGTTTTTTTAATGCCGCATAGATTTATTTGAGGATGACTGGTTGCAAAGAATTCTTTGGTTCAAGCAATTGCCTGTACATATCAATTGAGAACTGCACAAGAATTTGCGTAGTGCGTAAAAATTGCTTCCCACCTGATAGTTGATTGATGCTATGTTAAAAAAATTACTGTCAGTTCATTACATTGTGCTGTTCTGTGTTATATATCGCTATATAGTGCTTGTAAAAGTATTAATTTGCTTGAAGAAAAATACTTTTACATTTATGAACAACCGTAACTCAAGATTAAGGAACTAAATGAATTGATTTTAATGGGATTTAGCGCCATGTGTTGGTACTTCCTTACAGGAGTATGGTGAGGATGAAGGCAGGGGATTGCGCATGGGAAAGCGCATACTTCGTTCTGTTGCATTGGTTTTTGGATGTATGGCAGTTTCATCTCTAGTAAGTAGCTGTACCTTGTTTTATGAATGTTATAATTACCAGCAGGAATAAATCTAAAGTTTGTTCATGTTCTATCCACTGATGGAAATAACAGGGGTATACTGGAGTTCTCAACTTGATCGAGTATGCTCGCGGTTACATTCCTGTTGTTCTTTACAATAACCAGGTACCTACAACTGCAAATGTAAATTTAAACCCAGTTGTCATGTGCTTAGGGTTGTTCGCATGGACATAAGATTGATTCCTGTGCGGACCTGAATCTGTCGAGTGTTAGCATCTTTAGGATTATATAAATTATGTCCATAACTTAATTTGTTATATTTCCCAATATATTTTTCATATTTCTATAATTTACATACTTTAAGTTGAATAGCTATCCTCTTTTTGTCAGCCTAATGATTTACTGCATTACTTGCCAACAGTTAAATTAGTCGTGAATTTTTCACATTATTAATAAAATGTTAACGAGATATATCAAAATTATTCAAAACAATCCTAGTTTATACCTGTAAATTGCTAATCATAGCTTGTTATTGCGGTGATGTAATTTGTTGTCCATTGCCTTCTGACTTTCCTACTGAGATATTATATGGTGGCAACATTACGTAGTTGATTATATATGATTATCATTCATTAATTATTATCATATTTTCCCTTTTTTGACCAATCTGTCGGCTTAACCTCCTGTGTTTTTCTTTCTTTTATACGAATTTGCCGCAATTTTGATGGATGCTCGATTATATGTATTAACAGTTAGAACAATGTTGAACAGGAGTTGATTGTTACAGCAGCAACCTCTGTCATGCTCTATTTCATGGCTTCATACTACAGATAACAACTGACAACCAGATTCCCTGCAAATGAGCTTCAAACTTCTGAGTCGTATTCACGAAGTCAACCTTCAGCTGGGCAGATTTGGTAAGTTGATGAGCTTCTTAATGTGATGGCGGCTAGAATGGAAGTGATGTGCCCATATTGAACTCCGCATTTCACGAAGAGAAGTGTATACATAAGCTTAGTGTTTGAAGCCATGGATTTTGAGTGCCATGGCTATGTGGAACACTGTCGAAAGCTATTTAATGTCCTTTTTTGCTTTTGCAGACTTCGTGTTTGGCATGCTTTGTTATTGTGCAAACCTTGGGTGATATGGAAATTTGGGTTCATGCATGCACAACTTTTAATTCTAACCAATGTGTTTGCTGCTTTGGGCTTACATCTGAAAGCAGGATTCTATTAGTGCTTGATCTAGCTGATGCTGTCCATTCAAAATTGTGATGAAGTGATATGAATTTGCACTTCACCAAAGGAAGAAATAAAGCAATTGTGAAGGATTTTGTGTTCTTAGAGTCATGTAGCCAAAAAATACAGCTAATGTTAAGTGTTAACCGATGTGATGAATGTTGTATTCCAATATCGAGTTAACCAATGTTTTGGACCGTTTGGGTGACTCAACTATTGGGCATAGTCTATGCGGTTCGGGTCGGTTTATATATGGTTGACCCTTTAGATAAGGGAAAAAAGTTTGTTCCGATGAGCCCAAAATCCATTTTCGGATCTTGGGCTGGTTTGGTTTAATTAGGTTGTTTTGTAATAATTTGGGTAAATTCTGTAGAGAGTCGTTGGACTTTTCAAGGTTGTTGAGATTGTCAATCACTCTATCTATACTAGAATTTATGCACGTTTGCATGTGTTTAAAAAACTTTGTGGAGGGAAGTTGCATGTGTGTAAAAAATTTTGTGGAGGGAAGAGAGAGATGTGAAGGGTTTTAGAATCTTATTTATTTATTTATTTTAGAAAAAGGTGAGGGATGAGGTGGAGGGCGTGAGAGGTGAGAGAGAAGACGTGGAGGGTTTGAAAGTTAAGGATTTTTCTCATTTTTTCTAGAAAAAATGAGTAGGATGAATCTCTAACCAAAAGTATTTGCATTATATATAGAGATATTATATAGAAAGTTATATGAGAGAATGTTTCTTAGAATATTCCCTCCTTTTTCTTAGACATATGGATGCAAAATTAATCTCAGCCTTTTAGTTTTCTTGCAATTATAGCTTACAACAACCACCACCATAACATCAATAAACTTCTTTTATATAAAATTCTAACTAAAAATAGACTTTTATTTATAATTTGGCAAATGTTATTCAATAGCCAAAAAATATAAAAAACACTAAGAAAATTCACGATTTATAAAATGTCACGAATTTTAACTAATATAGCATGCAAAATACTAAAAAGTGATTAAAATATAAAATTTTGAAACTATGTCAAAAAATACTGAAAAACAGTAGAAGAAAAAATTGAGTATTTTAAAAAATTGAGTTTTTTAAAAAAAGAACTCTAGTTTTTTTGGTAATGGTGTAGCATACATGTTGAAAATTTTTGGATTTTGGAAATTCATAATTTTCGTGTGGAAAATATTGAGAAAAGAAAGAAAACTGGAAATTCTGAGAGTTTAAAAAAAAATCATAGTTTTCCTTTACTATTAGCGAGCAGAAATATTTTAAAAATAAGAAAACAAATATGTTATGCTTACAAAATATTAAAAGTTTGAAAAGAAAAACAAAAAATTTCATGATTTTTGTATGCTATTGTATGCAAAACATTGAAACCCGATAATAAAAGAAGAAGAAAACTTTTTCGAAAATTTCGTGATATTTGTATGTTTGATATTAAAAATATGAATAACTTTTGGGATGCTTGAAAATTTTGCAATTTTTATGTACTAGCGAGCAAAATATTGAAGAACCAAAGAAAATTAAAATTTTTGAATTTTTAAAAATTATGTGATTTTCATGTGCTATGTACAGGAAGAAAAATTATGAAAAAAAGATAAAATAGGATTTTTTTTAAAGATTTCTTAAATTTCATGCCTATAACATACAAAATATTTAAAATTTTGGTTTTTAATTTTTTTTTTTTTTGTGATTTTCATATTCTATAGTGTGCAAAATATTAGAAAATGAAAGAAAATTAAAAATTTTGATATTAGAAAATGAAAGAAAATTAAAATTTTTGAGATTTTTGAAAATTCCGCGATTTTAATATGTAATATAGCATGCAAAATTGTAACACCCTAAAACAATCGTACGGTATTTCTGGGATAAAACTATATTAATAAATATATTGGCCATTTTTAAATTATTTAAACAATTATTGGGTTATGTAAGCCTGGGTCTTACTACTCCTACCAAAGCTTTTATTATTTTAGTGTTGGGTGTATAATATTTGTCCATATAGATGATATCATACTTATCTTATGTCTTATTCCCTACTTCAAATTGAAATAGGATTCATGGGATATCCCGTCCATGTACATGCCATCCAAATTGAAATAGGATTCATGAGACATTCGGCCCATACACTGTCACAGCCCGAAATTTGGTGCGCGACCGGCACTTAGATACGTATGACATCTAAAGATGTCGACACAATCCGAGTAAGGAAGAAACCAAGATCAAAACCCTATTTGCGGAATTAAGAAAATTACAGTTTAAAGTAAAAAGAATGAGATAGCATGTCGAATGATTTTTAAGAAATGAAATTTAAACAACTGATTTTAGCATTTAAAATTTCGACAGCACCTCCTTTTTTAATTATAAATAAAAGCAGTTATAAAATGTTTAAATAAGTGGGGTCCCTAATTGAGAGCAAAACAATATCCAACGGCGGAAAATAACCCACGCAATAACAATACGACGCTCAAAGCGAACAATATATGCATAAGTAAAGAAAGCATAAACTAAAACAACTAGACGATCTCACTCAATCGAATCAAAACATATACAAGCATGTTTCGTTCTAAGTCAAATATATAGGGTCTGATGGAGTGATACTAGATCCAAAATACATTTAACAAAAATAGGAGGTTACTACATATGTAACCCACCTAACAAGACAAACGAGAAAAGATGATAAATGTGTCCATAAGGCAGCTATGCGTCCACATGTCTCCTGTAAGGAACTAAGGCACAACGAGGGTGAGTTGCCAACTTAGTGAGTGAATCTAATATCTAACAGTTGATATTGTAAACATAACGAAATAGAGTGGTAGCAAACAAATGTAGGCATGATGTATGATAGCACAATGACGCATGAATATGTACTAAATAAATGTATAAAATAACACTGAACTCTCATCAAATATTTAAAATATTGGTCATTTCCAAATAAGATTCATTTTTCCGTGTCCAATATCGACACAAATCTTCTGGTTTAGTAGGCATCGTTCCCCGAACGATCCTATCAATCAGCAATATCGGTCGGTATCCTCCAGATATCCGCCGTGTTTTACAACTATCTCCGGTATCGAGTATCCTCGCTAAGCTCCCCGCCTCAAATGCGGCTTTCCTGCCCCTCTGTCTCGACCGGGTCCACCATGAATCCGACTGTATACTCCCCCACTCAGTTCGGATAACGTAAAAATCCGCAACCGTATAGCCCCCCACTCGGTTCGGAATAAAACCAAATTATAAAAATATCTCATGGTGGACATATCATATCAATGATGAAGAACTGCCGAATATAACTTAATAGTGCATAACACTCAAAACCAGAAATCCTCATAATCCAATACACCTTATACTACAATAATAACAATTGAAAGTAAAACATGATAAGTGTCCATAATAATATTGATGCAAACTAATTACTATTAATGATTCTTATGGTATGAAGTGAATCATACATGACATAACAAGTTCTAAGTGGTTACGTGACATGTCAATACCGATGAGATGTAGTGTAACATGCAGATATGTGCGCGTGCAACATGACTCATCGATAAATAGTGCAGTGTCTTAGCAATTGTTAGACATGGCGATTTATAGATATGGATGCATACGATAAAGTTTTTAGTTCTAATTATATACACAATGTAAATGGGAAACAATTATAACTAAACTTAAAATCACGGGCGTATTACGCCATTCATACAAAATCCTCCGGTAGATATTTAGTCTACTCACCGGAACACGTCGAATCTACTCGGATATCATCAATCACTTTCCCTTCCTTACGGCCTCCAAAGTCCCCGCGGTCGAACCTAATATCGAAATTAACTTTCGTATAAGAAACGGCTAACTCCGATACGGCGAAAACGTGAAAACTATAAGACTTACATACTAAACGTGCTACGTGCGAATATTGTGAACTATCTAAAACCTGTACTAACCTGAGCTAACCCCATGCTGTTCATAACTGGAAAAACAGATTCGTGACACGAAATATCCGTATCGTACTTAGAAGTATAACCAAAATAAGTAATTTACTTCCAGATTTTATATACAGAAAATATAACATAAACAAACTATACTAAATACCCTAACAAATATACAGATAGCTACCCTAGAATTTTCAACACCCAAAACCATAAAAAATCTGGCGACGCCGAGAATTATTTAAATCTCGCCGTTCGAGTTGCAAAGGAATGGGTCCGTGTTTCTAGTATATACTCTAGGTCCAATCTACAAGGCTACGGTATTATTTGATTTTACTAAAGATTAACGAACTCACAGCAGATTCAAAACAGAGCTAAACTCTAACAAATACGACATTACCGATATCAAACATTCTAACTGAACAGTACTGAAATAAAATCTACAGGGTTGGAACTCATACCAATTGAATGATCAACTGAAAGGCTCTTCAAAAAATGCACAAGTCTATAAGGTCCTACCTTGAGTGTTTGAGTTGAGCAACACAAATACTTATCATCTCTTTTCTTTTCTTTTTTTCTTAAGTGAGGTCTAGGATTTTTACTAAACTAGGTAATTTGTTTCCAATCTTAATATATCAACTGAACAAATATGAAAAAGATAAGAATAAGGAATGATAAGGGTAGGAGGAGGTGTCACCATGAAGGATGTATGAACTCATGCAAGTAGGAGGCGTAGACATAAGGTTTAAGCTAAGGTGTGGTGTCTATGAGGTTCAATATAATCTAATTTTATAATCAACATATTAACATATAAACCCTCCTGCTATATCATAATACACAATGAAGCTAACAATTTTACTAAAACCCTTCTTAACAACTAATATTACAAACTAAATATTCAAATTACTTAATTTCTTACACTACATATAAAAAGGTCTTATTATTAAAATAACATTTTTAATTAATAAATAAATAATTAATTATCTAAAATATTTCAAAATATTACAATATTCCCCCTTAAGAAAATTCGGTCCCCGAATTTAAAACTTAAGTACACGTACCTTCAAAAAGGTGCGGAAATTTCTTCCGCATTGCATTCTCGGCCTTCCAAGCGACTTCTTCACTAATTGGTCCTTGCCAAAGAACCTTTATAGATGGAAGTGCCCTTGACCTCAGTTTCTTTGCTTGCCAGTCTAAAATAGCTACCGGCTGCTCGGTGTAGGATAAATCACGCTAAAGCTGTAAAGTCTGATACTGGATCGCGTGAGAGGGGTCGTGAAGGTACTTGCGAAGCATAGACACGTGGAACACATGATGCACATCGGGAAAACTTTGTGGAAGTACTAAACGATAGGCTAGAGCACCCACCATTTCCAGAATCTCATAGGTTCCGACATATCTGGGACTGAACTTCCTCTTTTTCCCGAAACGCATCACACCCTTCATCGGAGAGACACGGAGGAACACATGATCTCCCACATCGAACTCAAGTTTGCGTCGACGACGATCAGCATAAAATTTCTGCCTGCTCTAGGCCGATCTCATCCTGTCCTGTATTAACCGGATTTTTTCTGTAGTTTCCTGCACTAGCTGCGGTCCCAAAATGCAGCTCTCACTGAGTTCTGTCCAACAAACGGGCGATCGACACTTTCTACCATACAAAGCTTCGAAGGGGCCATCTGAATCGTCTCCTGAAAACTGTTATTGTAGGAGAACTCTATCAAGTCAAGTGACAATCCCAACTGCCACCGAAATCTAGACTGCAAGTTCGGAGCATATCCTCAAGAGTCTGTATGGTCCGCTCTGACTGACCGTCGGTCCGCGGATGGAAAGCTGTACTGAAACTCAATCGGGTGTCTAGAGCCTCTTGAAGTTTCTGCCATAATCGGTTGGTGAACTGTGTGCCTCCATCG
Organism: Agapanthus africanus; assembly: GCA_030015575.1. NCBI lineage: Eukaryota > Viridiplantae > Streptophyta > Magnoliopsida > Asparagales > Amaryllidaceae > Agapanthus > Agapanthus africanus. The sequence continues at coordinate 534,592,230 of JASDDO010000010.1, read as the reverse complement.
GACACAATATAAGTCGGAACTCCATGTAATTGCACAATCTCGTCAATGTAAATCTGGGCATACTGTGCATATCCATAAGTAGTCTTCACCGGAAGAAAGTGAGCTGTCTTCGTCAATCGATCCATAATCACCCGGATAGAATCATACCCTCTGCTGGTCCTGGGCAGACCCACAATGAAATCCATGGAAATCTTCTCTCATTTCCACTCCGGAATGGGCAAGGGTTGTAACTCTCCTGCCGGCCTCTGGTACTCGGCCTTGACTTGATGGCAAGTCAAGCATCTCGAAACAAAATCCGTGACATCTTTCTTCATCCCTTCCCACCAGTAGACATCTCTCAAGTTATGATATATCTTGGTGGAACCCGGATGAATACTATATGCTGACCAATGCGCCTCCTCTAAGATCTCGCGTCTCAGTCCTTCAGAATCTGGCACACAAAGACGATTCTCAAACCATAACATTCCATGGTCATCAATCACGAACTCAGAATCTCTACCCTGTCTAACCCGCTCTATGATCTCGGACAAGCGAGCATCGGCGGGCTGTGTCTCTCGGATGCGATCAAGTAACTGTGGATGGGTGCGAACATGAGTGAGTTGTTCTCCGGTCGACGTAAACTCAAACTGTACTCGGCTGTCACATAGAATCTGCCAATCTGCGGAATACTGCCTCTGCGTTGTGCTCAAATAAGATAAGCTACCTCCAGGCCTCCGACTTAAGGCATCTGCCACCACATTCGTCTTGCCCGGATGATAGAGAATCTCGCAGTCATAGTCTTTTACGAGCTCCATCCAACGACGCTGCCTCAAATTCAGATCCCGCTGCTGAAAGATATACTTTAAGCTCTTGTGGTCTGTGAATATCTGGCACGACTCACCGTATAAGTAATGCCTCCAAATCTTGAGTGCGAAGACCACCGCGGCCATCTCTAAGTCATGAGTGGGATAGTTCTGCTCGTGCTTCTTCAACTGCCGAGAAGAATAAGCGACAACCCTGCCGTGCTGCATCAACACACAGCCTAAACCCACTCGAGAGGCGTCGCAATAAACAACAAAGCCACCTGACCCTGAAGGTAAAGATAAGACCGGTGCAGTCGTCAAGCGAGTCTTCAACTGCTGAAAACTCTGCTCGCATGCCTCGGTCCAAAGAAATAAAACTTCCTTTCGAGTCAACCCGGTCAGCGGTGCAGTGATACAAGAAAAATCCTGCACAAAACGTCGATAGTAACCGGCCAAACCCAAGAAGCTGCGAATCTCCGTAACTGATACAGGTCTGGGCCAGTGCTGTACTGCCTCGATCTTCTTTGGGTCCATATGTATACCATCTCTCATAACCACATGACCCAAGAAATCCACACTTTCCAGCCAGAAAGCACATTTGGAGAATTTAGCAAACAACTGGTGTTTTCTCAAAATCTGTAATGTAATTCGCAAGTGCTGCTCATGCTCCTCCTGACTATGGGAGTATACAAGAATATCATCAATGAATACGATAATGAACTGATCAAGAAATGGCCTGAAAATGCGGTTCATCATATCCATGAAAGCTGCTGGGGTATTGGTGAGCCCGAACGACATCACCAAAAACCCATAATGCCCGTATCGTGTGCGAAAAGCAGTTTTCGGAATGTCATCCTTCCGAACTCTCAATTGGTGATATCCGGACCGCAAATCGATCTTCGAGAAATAGCCATCTCTCTGCAGCTGATCGAACAAGTCATCAATACGAGATAATGGATACCTATTTCACACCGTAACTCAATTCAGCTGCCTATAGTCGATGCACAATCTTATGCTGCTGTCATGCCCTGCTTCCCAGAGTGCTCTTAGATTGGCACGTGACAGAGCCAACCATGCTACCTGTGGTTAGGAAACATCCCTCCACAGTACATTACGGCTGTCTATAAGATAAGAACAGGAAAAATATAAAACTATCTAATACATGTCCATTTTCCAGAATAAACGACTCAAGAAATATAAATGTGCCGAAGCAATAAATCCAATAAGCAATAACATCAGGAAAGTACGTCCCAAATACGGGCTCACATCAGGAAATGAAATTGCGAAAATAAAACTAAGCTAAACTAACAAGATCCTCACTGCTCAGCCTGACGGCAGAAATACTCCTGATCAGCCTGCAAAAGAGACAGAGCATCTGGGCCATGCGAAACCCAGACGTTAGTGTGTCATAATATCAACAATAATAAGTAAACAGGATGTAACGAGATGTGCAGGCATGAGTATAAACAGTAACATGAAATAAACAGGTAAGCACGGATATAGAACAGTGAAGTGTATGAGAGTATGTGTCGTGCGGTGAGTAATCTAGACTATACTACTGAGTTATTTACTCTCAAGTCTTTGAAATCAATTTAATGAATCGTCGATATAACTCAATAGTATCCCGTGCATGCCCGGGACCATGGTCCAAATTCTCAGGCTGAAACCGAGACGTGCCGCTAAGCACAAAACAGGAAATATGTACAGATGAATGATGTCAGCAGCATCATCCCAGGGCTGGTCTCACCCTCAAAACTGATCAGTATAAGCCTCGAACTGTTGAGTTACAAGTCAGGTTTCATCATTGATTTCCCCTTACCCCCAAGGTTATGTGTTCAAGTCAGGTATTGATAAATCTGGATCTAATGCCAAAACAGGATCAAGCAGGTACATGTTTGTCTATGTAGACAACAGTATACGTCCATCAAGACAACAAGTCAGGATTGTCGGCATTAGTAACAGGATCGGGTATCAAATCAAGCAGTGGTGTATCCGGTCATGTCAAGTGGTGTACAGTGCATTCAATGGATGCCCAACAATAAAATGCAACTAGTATCGAAACACGGTAAAACACGGATGTACAAGTGTTTATCAGGGATCACATCTACAACTCCATGATTAAGTATGATGCATATTATCAAGCATGGAGTACTAATATAACAGTAACATGAAATAATATGATATGACATGCAACTAGATATATAATAAATAACACGGATACGAACGGATCTCGAAAAACGGTAAAACTGTAACATGGATGCACAATGCAATAAACATGTAATATTTTTATGGATGTAAAATATATATCATAGTATGTAGCAAGATAAACTTGCATGCAACTAGATATGTAATAAATGATACGAATACGAACGGCTATCCGAAAACAGTATAACGGTAACATTGGATGCATAACTAAACAATATGTAATATTATTATTCGCATGAATGCAAAATATAGTAGTATAGCATGTAGCAAGATAAACTTGCACGACTAGTTATGTAATAAACTGTACGGATGCAAACGGTTATTGTAAAACTATAACATATGATGCATAATTAAACGACATGTAATACTTTTATTCATATGAATATAAATATAATATCATAGCATGCAGCAAGATAAACTTGCCTGATCGGATCTTAAGACGGGGTGTGTACGCCGCGTCCGACGTCGGTAAATGTTGTGATGCACACGCGGACGTACGGAACTGAACAAGGTAAAGTAAGAAGTTGACCACGCTGGCTGGGGACGTCTGCTGGGTCGTCCGGATCGGCGGCGGCGGCACGACTCCGGCGATGACCGAAAAATAGAAGATCAAGACAAAGAAAGAAGGAAGAAGAAGAAGAAGAAGAAGGAGAAGAAGAGAGGAAGGGGCTGGTGCTATGGGATTTGGGACATAGGCGAGGACAGAGAGGGTGACGACGAGTCGTGGGTCTCCGGCGATGGAGTTTCCGGCGTGGCAGTGGGTATTAATAGGGTTAGTAAAAAAAATATATATATATTATATATAAAAGGTAGAGAGAGAGAGAGTGAGAATCAGTGTGGTTGGGATTTGGGTTATAAAAGATTTTAAATATATATTTTAGGAAATGTATTTGATTTGTTTTAAATGTACAGTTTATGTATTAGAATATAATATTAGGTAAATTTGAATTTTCTGGCTAATACAAAAATACTCCAAAATATGCCCGGGTTGGGTCTAAAATTACGGTTTGAAAATATGGATAATATACGTGTCAACCAAAAGAAAAATGCGATATCCGGATAACGAAAATGTATACCCCCAAGAATAGATACACGTAACATGTACGTAGCGATCCAAACGAATCCGTTTCACTAAACGGAACGAGAACAAGATGTAAGGATACTATCACAATATTAGGGGTACGATGCAGACCATGCTAGATATTTTTAAAATATATTATTTGATTATAATTGTATTATTAAAAAATGCAGATGCCAGATATAATGCAGATATACATGACAAAGAAAATGAAAGTGCACGGATCCTCCGCATTAGCGGGGATAAACCATAAACAGGAATCAAGACGGATTTCAAGTAAGCGGGTCGGGTCGGATGCAGAAACAGATAACTATTATACTACTCGCACCCATAACAACAATAAATCAAGAAATAGCTATAAATAAAGAAATACCTAAAACAGAATCGGTATAAATGAACTAGGGTGTTACAACTGCCGTCCTTCTTTTTAACAAATAGGACAGGAGTTTCCCACGGCGATGCACTCGGACGAACGAGCCCCCTATCAAGCAATTCTTGCAACTGACCCTTGAGCTCCTTCAGCTCTGTCAGGGCCATCCGATAGGATGGTATAGAAATAGGCCCCGCACCCGGAATCAAGTCAATGCGTTTAGGCGGCAATCCTGGTAACTCAGCAGGGAACACATCAGGAAATTCTCGTACGATCGAAACCTGGTCTAACGGGACCTCAGCGACTCCCACGTCCTGAATAAACGCTAAGAATCCATGACAACCCTTCTTCAAGAACTGTCCCGCACAAAGAGCAGAAATCAGGTTGGCAGGAGTTACACTGTAGTCTCCCTGCACAACAAAAATCGGCTCGCCTGGAAAACATAATCTGACCGCTTTCCCCCGATAATCAACGTAAGCATGACAAGCAGCCTGCCAATCCATACCGAGAAGTATATCAAAATCTAGCATATCCAGGAGAATCAAATCGACTAACGAGTCTCTATCACCAATACGTACAGAACAGGACCTGAATACGTGTCGAGCTACAAAAGAATCTCCCACAGGAATAATCACAACAAACGGTAACTCTAACAACGACGAATCTTTCCCCAGAGAAAGTGCAAAATGTGCAGACATGTAAGAGTGCGTAGAACCGGGATCAAATAAAATGTGCGCATCTAAGGAACATACGGAAAGAGTACCTGTCACAACTGCATTGGATGCCTGGTCATCCTGTGGAGTCAAAGCAAAAACCCGAGCCTTGCCCCTACCAGCATCCTAACGTCCTCTCCCTCGGTCTCTTTGTCCTCTCTGAAAACATCCTGCAAAACCCTGACCTCACGGTGCAACGGCCTGGCGCATAGTACCAGCTGGTGGAGGAAGTAATGCTATCGAAGTAGAAGGTGGAGGGGGTAAAGCAGCCTGTGGAAATACAGTCCCTCCCTGGAGTCTACAATCCCTAGCGTAATGCCTTGGACGCCCACAACTAAAACATGTCGGTGGCGGTCTCTGCTCCTCGGGGTACGAGCTGAACATCTGGGCCCGAGCCCAACCTCTACCAAAACTGCGGCCTGGAATGTGTTTGCCTTGACCTCTGCCAAACTGCCTGGTAACTGACCCAATAGGTCTGGTCCTCTTCGGCTCAGGAACAATCGTCGTCTCGTTCAGACGCTCCTCCACTCGCATCGCTGTGTCCATGGCCTGTATATAAGTATCGAAATGCTGGAAGCCTATAGCAAGGAATAACTGTGTATCTGGGCTCCTCAGAAACTTTTTCACCCGGAGCTCCTCCGTAGAAACTAAGTATGGAGTATATCATGATAACTGAGTGAACTGCAAATCATACTCTACCACCGGCATATCTGCAGATTTTCGCAACGCCTCGAAACTGCTGGCTCTGGCATCTGTTGGGGTAAAATTTACACCCCGGTTGACCAAGTCAAAATCAAAGTCAACCCCAAGCCAAGTGGGCCCAAGCCCAGATCCAGTGGGCCCATGCTCAGGTCGAGCCCGAACATGAAGCGGCCGGCCCCCCCATGCCAAGATAAAAATTTTGTAATAAATAATTTTGTTGTATTTCTTTTATTTTATTTTCGGATAAATGTAAGAAAAATAGGCATAAAGCCAAATTTTTGTAAAGCCCATGGCTTATGTGCAAAAAGAAATGGCACATGAGCCATGGGATAGGCAAAATGCCATTTTGTGAAGCCCAAGGGGCTATGTGTAAAATGTATGGCCTATAAAGGCAAGGATAATGAAATATCCCAACAACTTTTTTCTCTCTCCAAAAAAGTTTCAGATCTGAGATCTTTCTTCCTTCTTCAAGGTTCCAAAACCTTCTTCTTTCTCTTGAATTAAATCAAGAGTTTTACTCTTCTTTTCATAAAACAAATTAGTTTTTCACCACAAAACCCACAAAGGGGAACTTGGATCTATCATTAGATCTCAAAAAGAAAAGATTTTTTTTAGATCTCACATCTCTTGAGCCAGCCAACAGAGGAGGAAGAAGAAGAACCCATTTCCCCAACCAAAACATTTTCCCTTTTTTTTAGGAGTTTAACTCCACTAATTTCTCTTTCGAGGGTTTCTGGGGCTAAAAGCCCTCCTTTCCTCGCCGGCGCGCTAGCGCTCGAGCGCAAAGCACCTATGTGCCGACACATGGCGCGTTTGCGCTCCAGCACACTGCGCGCGAGCGCAAAGCGCCCACGTGCCGACACGTGGCGCGCACGCTTGCGTACCAGCGCGATGCGCAAAGCGACCACGTGCCGACACGTGGCGCGCGCGCTTGCGCTCCAGCGCGCAGCGCTCGTGCGCAAAGCGACCACGTGCCGACACGTGGCGCGCGCGCTTGCGCACCAGCGCGATGCGCAAAGCGCCCACGTGCCGACACGTGGCGCGCGCGCTTGCGCTCCTGCGCGCAGCGCTCATGCGCAAAGCGCCCACGTGCCGACACGTGGCGCGCTTGCGCCTGAGCGCGCAGCACCTAAGCGCACAGCGCTCAAGGCGCTGGCCCCACACATCCCTTGGATGCCTTTTCCCCTTTATTTATATATATATGTATATATATACATTTGTATACAAATGTACACATACACATACTCCGCAACATTCTCCCCCTCCAAAAAATTTTCGGGCCGGGGCGCTGCCCCGAACCCCGCAAGGGGGCTGCTAGCCCCCTTGACCCCCAGCCCGCTATCCGGGTAGCGGGACCCCCGTAAAAACTCTGCGTGGCTCCCGATATATCCGAACCCCCTTTTCAATCAAAACACACGCACACCGCACATTGAGTTCGCATGACCAGTTTAACCCATTAATCGGAGGTTCCCTCGCCCCAAAGGCGAGGGGTAATTAACGGCAGCTTAGTCCGCGGCTGCCGGAGATTCGGATCCCCACAATCATTAAACCCCAGCCTACCCTAGGCAGGGGGAATCTGTAGTACGCCTGACAAGCGTGCGCGTATTCCCATCTCAATGGGGTGACGAAAAACACCCTACAGATTCTGGCACGCCCGGTGGGACAAATCTCTCCTCCCATATTTCGGGTTAAACGTTCATGCGAACTCAATCAATATACATACCTATATTTATACTAAAATAATGCTCTTTCATGCAGATTTTCGAGCAATCACCTTTCGACGATGTCTTCGATGATGAACTCAGCTCCTGTCTCCTACACGATGAAGATAGACTCCAGGACGGTCCTTCCGGCCAGTCTCGGGCGACAATGGGGGGAGCCGCTGCTACCATTCGGCTCTATTATGTTCATGCCAGTTGGCGCCATCCCAGCTCCTCAAGCCCCGGTGGCAGACAAACCGGTCTCGAAAGGCAGGAGACCAAATGTGGTGGTCGTGAGGGCACCTCAGCCCAAGCGCAAGTCCATTCCCGAACGACTCTCCATGGCCCCAGCTGGGGGCAAGGCCATCGACACCAACAAAGCTGTAAGGCGTTTCGAGCAAGCTCCAGCGGCGCCCCTGACAAATGCTCGATCGGGTGTCCTCTCTAAGCTCCCCACTGATCAACTCATAATGGCTTCCCGGATAGAGGATGCCTGCCAAGCCTTCAAGATTGAGAAGCTGAGGCAGAAGCGGCTCAGATATAGAGCCAACAAAAGACCAGCTGCTAGTGATGAAAGAATGGCTGAATGTGTTACCCACACTGTCTACATGGCCGGACATAAAGAGACGAACCTTCCTCTTCTTCACAGCCATAATGATGATATGGTTGACGCTACCCGGCATCGGCTCGATCTAAATGATGAAGAGCCCGCTCAGGCCGATAAGCCAGAGGAGCCCGTGGTTCCTACAGAATTGAGCTCAGGCAATAAAGATTATCCGGTTGTCATAGCCGGAACTACAGAACAAGCATTATTCCAATGGCTTCAAAGGCAATTTCAGGACAGGGATGAGAAGATGGCCGAGGTCTATTCCAAAGTCGACGAGCTGGCAGACGTCGTGGCAGATCTCGCGACCCAAGTCGCCCGATTGCAATTACAGCAGAATCAAATTTTGGCTCATGAGCCAGGAATTAGGACCCGGGAGCAGCCAACTGATATCCCTTTCAACCTAAAAGTGGAGCGCCTTCGCGAAAAACGGCCGCAATCAGCCTCCAGTCCTTCCGATACATACGCCGGGGGGGAATCGCCTCTAAAAGAGAAGCTGGAGAAGGTCTATTCCTTCAAGAGGGAAAAGGTCCACAAGATATTCAGGGACGCCCTAAGAAACGGTCTACAACTGCCAGAATCAAAGAGACCGCAAGAAGAGAATATGACCGACGACCCAAAATATTGCCCCTATCACAGGGTGATAGGTCATACCATCGAAGACTGCTATATTTTCAAAGATTGGGCAGAGGACCAATATAAGCTTGGAAAAACCTCACAATCCTCGGATGTATCGGCAAGCCACAGAGCTAGGTCATCAACACAGCTCCGCCAAGATCAAAGTTCAAGGAGCTGGGATAAGCAAAAAGGACCACCACGTCATTAAACTGGGAACAATCGATCTCTAAGTCGTTAAACTGGGAATGTAAAAAAAAAATGTAAATAAAAAAAAGTGTAAATAAAAGAAAAATAAAGAAAAGCCGAAATGATGGGGCAACTCGCAATAAAAATCAGCGAGTAAAAATAAAAATGAAAATAAAGCCGAAATGATGGGGCAACCGCGAATAAATAGCCGAAATGATAGGGCAATCGCGACCTTCGCGATAAGAAAAGCTGAAATGATAGAGCAATCGCGGTAAAATAAAAAAAAAAAAAAGGGCGGATGATGAGTTGCTCCTGGTATTATTCCAGTGCAGCAATGCAGACGCCAAACAAAAATCCAATTTCCCAAAATTCTTTCAGCCCTACGGCCAGTCCCCAAATTGACCACCGTATACAATCCACGGGCTCAAATAATTCTCAGTATACCCATACCCCACCGCAACCACCAGTTACGCGGCAGGTCTCCGCCTTTGGAATTATGCTTCATTGGAAAGACCCACTCATGTGTCCTCACGATGCATGAGGAGAACAAACCTTCGTGAGATCCTTATGACTCACCAAGGAAAAACACACTTAGGAGTCCTCACGACTCTTAAGGAGAAAATACACCTGCGGGATCCTTACGACTCGTAGGGAGAAAATGCTTTTATGGGACCCTCACGGCCCATAAAATTGAAAAGTCTTAGGTGATAGGGATCCAAACCTGTCTCATAAGCCATCGCTCCCCAATCCCCAAGTGGCGAATGATGAGTCGCTCCTGGTACCATATTCCAGTGCAGCGATGCAGACGCCAACCAAATTCCAAATCCCAATCCCCAAGTGGCGAATGATGAGTCGCTCCTGGTACCATATTCCAGTACAGCGATGCAGACGCCAACCAAATTCCAAATCCCATACCCCAACGGCGAATGATGAGTCTCTCCTGGTACCATATTCCAGTGCAGCGATGCAGACGCCAACAAAGTCCTGAAATGTTTCTGGCCCTACGGTCTGGATCATACATCCTGCAAAACCGTATACAATCCACGGGCGTAAAACAATCCCGATCTCTCCAAAAAAAAAGAAAAAGAAAAAAAAGAAGAACGGTATGTCCACAAGCAAAACGGGCACGGATGAAAACCCGAAAGGGCTCCGTGAGTAAAAACAGCAGGACTGCCGGCGAGTTTGTGAAAACCCGAAAGGGCGCAAACTCGTAAAAAAAAAAGAAATGAAATGCACTCGCAAAGTCCTCTCGATTTTGTGAGGAGAAAATTCCCGCGTGAGATCCCTACGACTCACAAAGGAGCAACACACTTAGGAGTCCCCACGACTCCTAAGGAGAAAATACACCTGCGGGATCCTTACGACCCGTAGGGAGAAAATGCTTTTATGGGACCCTCACGGCCCATAAAATTGAAAAGCCTTAGGTGATGGGGATCTAAACCTGTCTCCTAAGCCACCAATTCCCAAATCCTTCCGGGGCAAATGATGAGTTGCTCCTGGCATCATTCCAGTGCAGCAATGCAGATGCCAAACCAACCAAATCCAAATCCTCCCGGGGCAAATGATGAGTTGCTCCTGGCATCATTCCAGTGCAGCAATGCAGATGCCGACAAAAAAAAATCCCCAAATCCTCTCGGGGCAAATGATGAGTTGCTCCTGGCATCATTCCAGTGCAGCAATGCAGATGCCGACAAAAAAAATCCCCAAATCCTCTCGGGGCGAATGATGAGTTGCTCCTGGCATCATTCCAGTGCAGCAATGCAAATGCCGACAAAAAAAAATCCCCAAATCCTCTTGGGGCAAATGATGAGTTGCTCCTGGCATCATTCCAGTGCAGCAATGCAGATGCCAAACCAACCAAATCCAAATCCTCCCGGGGCAAATGATGAGTTGCTCCTGGCATCATTCCAGTGCAGCAATGCAGATGCCGACAAAAAAAAAATCCCCAAATCCTCTTGGGGCAAATGATGAGTTGCTCCTGGCATCATTCCAGTGCAGCAATGCAATTCCAGTGCAGCAATGCAGATGCCGACAAAAAAAAAAATCCCCAAATCCTCTCGGGGCAAATGATGAGTTGCTCCTGGCATTACTCCAGTGCAGCAATGCAGATGCCAAACAAAAAAAAAACAATTCCCACATCCTCTCAAGACAGATGATGATTCGCTCCTGGTACCATATTCTAGTGTAGCGATGCTGATGTCAACCCAAATCAAATCAAACCAACAACCTCTGTGGCGGAATCATGCTTCGTCCCAGAATTTACCCCGTGTCGAAATCATGCTTCGCTTCGGGATATCTACCTTTCCTGCCGGAATTATGCTCCGCCTCGGACTCAAGTCAACCCGCGACACTCCGCGCCGGGGAAAAGTCGATCAGCGACACTCCGTGCCGGGGAAAAGTCAACCCGACACTCCGCGCCGGGGAAAAGTCGATCAGCGACACTCCGTGCCGGGGAAAAGTCGACCCGACACTCCGCGCCGGGGAAAAGTCCATCAGCGACACTCCGTGCCGGGGAAAAGTCAACCCGACACTCCGCGCCGGGGAAAAGTCGATCAGCGATACTCCGTGCCGGGGAAAAGTCGACCCACGACACTCCGCGCCGGGGAAAAGTCGATCAGCGACACTCCGTGCCGGGGAAAAGTCAACCCACGACACTCCGCGCCGGGGAAAAGTCGATCAGCGACACTCCGTGCCGGGGAAAAGTCAACCCACGACACTTCGCGCCGGGGAAAAGTCCATCAGCGACACTCCGTGCCGGGGAAAAGTCAACCCACGACACATCGCGCCGGGGAAAAGTCCATCAGCGACACTCCGTGCCGGGGAAAAGTCAACCCGACACTCCGCGCACCCACGACACTTCGCGCCGGGGAAAAGTCCATCAGCGACACTCCGTGCCGGGGAAAAGTCAACCCGACACTCCGCGCCGGGGAAAAGTCCATCAGCGACACTCCATGCCGGGGAAAAGTCAACCACCGACACTCCGCGCCGGGAAAAAGTCGATCAGCGACACTCCGTGCCGGGGAAAAGTCAACCACCGACACTCCGCGCCGGGGAAAAGTCGATCAGCGACACTCCGTGCCGGGGAAAAGTCAACCCGACACTCCGCGCCGGGGAAAAGTCGATCAGTGACACTTCGTGCCGGGGACACGTCAACCAGCGACACTCTGCATCGGGGAAACGTCCAACACAGACACTTCGCATCAGGGAAACGTCAACTAGCCGATACTCCGCCTCGGGGAAACGTCAAGCAGACACTCCGTGCCGGGGGCACATCGACAACAGACACTCCACCTCGGGGAAACGTCGACCGGCGACACTCCGTGCCGGGGACACGTCTACCAAATCGCTCCGGATCTCCTACAAAGCAGGAACCAGATAGCTCCGGGCCAAGGAAACGTCTACCACGGACACTACGTCTCGGAGACGCGTTAAGCGTCGACCGTCCACATCGTAAAAAGGGCAGTGCATCCTCAAAAGTGGGAACCAAAGCAAGTCGCCTCCACGTGAAAGAAGATCCATCAATTTCATGCACACGACCCACATATGCTGTGTGCATTTATTGATGGGGGGCACTTTGTTGGGGTAAAAATTTACACCCCCGTTGACCGAGTCAAAGTCAAGGTCAACCCCAAGTCAGGTGGGCCCAAGCCCAGGTCAAGCGGGCCCATGCCCGAGTCGAGCCCACGACCAGCCTCCTCCATGCTAAAATATGGATCATGTAATAAATAATTTTTATGTAATTTTTTATACATGAATGTATGCAAAATGGGCATAAAGCCAATATTTTGTAAGCCCATGGCTTATGTGCAAAAAAAATGAAATGGCACATGAGCCATGGAATAGGCAAAAAGCCATTTTGAAAAGCCCAAGGGGCTATATGTAAATATGTAAGCCTATAAAAGGCAACATGATGATGAATAATATAACACTTTTCATTCCCCCAAAAACTAGGGTTCTTTGTGCCTCCTGCTCCTTCTCCAAGGTTCCAAAAACCTTCCTCTTTCTTTTGAATTAAATCAAGAGTTTAACTCTTCTTTCTCCCAAAATAAATAGTTTTTCACCACAAAACCCACAAAGGGGAACTTGGATCTGTCATCAGGTCTTAAAAAGGAGAGATTTTGAGATTTCACATCTCTTGATCTTCAAGATCCAGCAAGCAACAGGAGGAAGAAGAAGAACCACTTTCATTAAACCCAGAACACATTCAGGAGCCCGACTCCTCTCTGATTTCTCTTTGAGAAATCTTTTTTTAGGCTAAAAGCCTCTTGTTCTCTCCAGCGCGCAGCGCAAGTGCGCAAAGCGCCCGCGTGCCGACACGTGGCGCGCGCGCTTGCGCACCTGCGCGCTTGCGCAAGTGCGCAAAGCGTCCGCGTGCCGACACGTGGCGCACGCGCGCTTGCGCAAGTGCGCAAAGCGCCGCGCTCTTGCGCAAAGCGCCCACGTGCCGACACGTGGCGCGCGCGCTTGCGCGCAGCGCTCATGCGCAAAGCGCCCACGTGCCGACACGTGGCGCGCGCTTGCGCTCCTGCGCGCAGCGCTTATGCGCAAAGCGCCCACGTGCCGACACGTGGCGCGCTTGCGCCTGAGCGCACAGCACCTAAGCGCACAGCGCCCAAGGTGTTGCCCCACGCATCCTTTGGATGCCTTTTCCCCTTTATTTATATATATATGTATATATATACATTTGTATACAAATGTACACATACACATACTCCGCAACATTCTCCCCCTCCAAAAAATTTTCGGGCCGGGACGCTACCCCGAACCCCGCAAGGGGGCTGCTAGCCCCCTTGACCCCCAGCCCGCTATCCGGGTAGCGGGACCCCCGTAAAAACTCTGCGTGGCTCCCGATATATCCGAACCCCCTTTTCAAACAAAACACACGCACACCGCACATTGAGTTCGCATGACCAGTTTAACCCATTGATCGGAGGTTCCCTCGCCCCAAAGGCGAGGGGTAATTAACGGCAGCTTAGTCCGCGGCTGCCGGAGATTCGGATCCCCACAATCATTAAACCCCGGCCTACCCTAGGCAGGGGGAATCTGTAGTACGCCTGACAAGCGTGCGCGTATTCCCATCTCAATGGGGTGACGAAAAACACCCTACAGGCGTCTTCCCAAAGAGCCGAAGTCTGCCAGACGCTTAGAACAGAAAAGTTAAGGCAGAAGCGGCTCAGGTATCGAGCCAACAAGAGGGCCAAGGCTTCGGCCAAATGGAATCGTGTGAAGTTCCAAGAGCAGGGTTACCCCGCGACGACGGCTGAGTCGGACGTAAGAATCAGCAATTCCTTCGAGCCTTTGAAGTGGGTTCAGAAAAACGCCATGACCGCCAGAATCAAGAAGACAGCGGTCCGAACAGTGCTACAAAGAGACGTGTCCTGACCCCAACAGAAGAAGTATGACACTATCTCTTCAAGAGTCTATCAAGCGCTCTGTGCCGCACGAAAGCAGCGTGGCAAACCCAGAAAAGATGCCCCGGCACCATTTAAGAACCTGGTTAGGCCAGCCGCCTTCAATCGACTACCAGCTACTGAAACAAGGCGGTCAAGACAGCGACCCATGAAATCAGCTGCCAATGATAGAAAGACGTCCGGATATACCATCCATACGGTCTATATGGCGGGCGGGCGCCCTAGCGACAACCTTCGCAGCAAAAGCAAGGACGGGGCCACCACATCCCAAGCCCAATCTAGCCTGAATGTGGTTGCCGCCGCCCAAGAACAGCCGCCCCCGCTAGATGAAGAAAACCCTCTCGATGAGGATGATAGGCAGAAAGACCCCTCGGTCCATGCAGAGTCAAGCTCGGACAGCGAGGAAGAGCCGACTTTCCGCCCCAGGACTGCGGAGCAAGAGCTGCTTCAAGAGCTTCGAAAACAGCTCAGGAGCAAAGATAAAGAGATGGCCAAGCTCTATTCGAAGATTGACGACTTAACGAACGTAGTGATGCAGCTTACGGCTCAAATTGCTCGAGCGCCTCCTAATCAGGTACAAGCCGCTACTAATCAGCCGGGTGATGACAATCCGAGGCAACCAATGCCGGTTCCTTTGGGACCGAGGCTGGTCGAGCCACATGAAAGCCGGCCACACTCTGCTTCTGGGGACGCCTTGGCCCCAGATAGCACTATCCCGCTAACACAGGACTGGATAATGGATTTGGTCACCAGCAAGGTTAAAACATTGGTGGCCGAAGCTGAAGCTCAGAAAGAAATCGGCAGTAGTGGGCGGCCATACCCCGCGCAGTACGATCTGATTGAGTTCCCAAGCGGCTACGTCATTCCTAAGTTCGGAAGATTTGATGGAACGGGGAATGCAAATCAGCACATCGCCCACTTCAAAGCATCGTGCAGAAATACAGGGGGCAATGACGCGCTCCTTCTTCGTCAATTTGTCAACAGCCTGACCGGTGTAGCTTTCGACTGGTACGCGAGCATACCAGACGGGTCCATCATTACCTTTGCCTAAATGGAGTCTCTGTTCCGGCAAAGGTTCATGAGTGTCAGTGATAAAATCTCCATTGCCGACCTTGTGAGGACCAAGCCGGGGAAGAATGAAAGCAACACCGACTTTATCGCCCGATGGCGTAATCTCACAGTCAAGTGCGAACCGCCGCTGGAGCAGGACCAATCCGTCAGCCTTCTCATTGGGAACCTCAGCAATTGGATGGTCCCATTCTTGTGTACAGCGGGCCTCAAGACATTTCAGGAGCTAATCAAGAAAGTCCAAATGCTAGAACGCTCGAAGCAAGAGTCCCCGCCGGACTCTCAGAGAGACAAAACCTGGAAAAGCAAGCGGGACGACAACCGTAGAAGCGGGAGTTCCAGCAATACCAATGTCTTCAATGCGTCCGACAATGAAGAAAAGCGAAGGGCGGGCGAATCCAAAACCAACCGGTCTCGAAAGCCATTATTGGGAGGAGATGGGCCTTCCCTAGAGGAGAAAAAGAACAAGGTTTACTCTTTCAGAAGGGACAAGGTCCGCAAGATATTTAAAGATGCCTTGAACAACGGCCTACAATTGCCGGAGTCGAAAAGACCCCAAGAAGCAAAAATGACCGACAATCCTCTATATTGCCCGTACCACCGAGTAGTGAGCCATGCGATCGAGGATTGCTATATCTTCAAGGACTGGGTCAAGAAGCAGTACAAGGCTGGAGAGATCGAGCTATCCAAAAGCGTGTTGGTGAACAATCAAGTTGCAACCGCCAACTTTATACAGACAGAAGTTGAAGCCTTCTGGGAGCAGACAGCTGAATCTGCTGCCCTGAAAAACGAAATTGACTCATCGCGGCCTCCGTGGAGTACGCACATATCTAATAAGACGAAGAAGATGCTAAGGCTACTTCAGAAAGAACCCAGGACGGAATGGGAAGGGCAGAAGAGGCCTACCAGTCCAGCTGCCAATGCGGCTCCATCAGGCTCAAAATCCAAGAAGCTCAAGAAGAAGAAAAGTGCAGCTCGGCACGAAAAAGAGTCTGCAGGGAGATCGACCATTCAAAAATATATCGATTCCCTCGAAGAATATGAACAAAAGGAAAGAACATTGATTCAATTGAAGGAGTTCTTCCCTGTACAAGCGGCTGAAATTCTGGAGGAGTTAGAAGAAGACTCCAATGAAGAGATCCCAGTAGTGACCTGCTAAGCCATCCATCTTGGCAGCGACTCCGAGGAGGATCTCTGTTTTCCGGAAGAGGACGAGGACCTCACCACAAAGGCCAATCAAATCCAGCTCAGAAGCGGCAGGGCTCTACCGCAAAATCAGGGCAACGCCCCAAAAGGGAAGGAAAGACAAGTCGCTAATGAAGAAGATGGCAGAGAACCGGCCGATGAAAACATAAGTCCTTCCTCGGTGGACTATAATGTCTTGGCACATCTCCGGAAGCTTCCATCTCTCCTGAGCATCTACGACGCCTTGGTCCTATCTAAGGAGCTAAGAGACGTTCTCATTCACGCTCTACAAAACCCCGAGCGGTATCAGGCCCACTTTGCGGAAATTAATATGAAAGAAGCCCAGCACGCTTTGCATGCCGCCGCAGTCACATTTAAGGATGAAGACTTGCTACTGGGAACGGCTGAGCATAATCGGCCGCTTTACGTGACCGGGTACAGCGACGGAGATCGAATTAATCGCATATTGATTGATCCGGGGTCCTCAGTGAACATCATGAACTTGCGAACTCTGAAGAGTTTGTCAATGGACGTCCGGCACCTGTCAAGGGAAAGGATTGTCATTCAAGGCTTCAACCAAAATTGCCAGCAAGTTCTGGGGTCTATAGCTTTGCCAATCAAATTCGGGGATCTGCAAACTGAAGCTAAGATATACGTGATCGACGCCGACACGTCTTATAAGATTCTCTTAGGGCGGCCGTGGCTCCACGATTACGGCATCATTCCGTCAACTCTCCATCAATGCATGAAGTATACTAAAAATGGCGAAGAAAGACGCATTGACGGAGACATCCAGCCGTTCGGTGTGCATGAAGTCCGATATGAAGATTCTCGGTACTTTACGAACCACCAAAATGCTAAGCCACAACTGACTGAGGATAGAACGGCCCCAAGACTCAAAAGCAAATCTGCGCCGGCTATCACTTTCAAAAGAAAAAATACCCAAGTGCGCCCGCATTTCGGCAGCGACACTGATGAGTCCGACGCTGGAAGCCCGTCCTTCTGCAAAACTCGCATTCATTTCGGCAGCGATACGGACGAATCTGTTACTGAAGGCCCATCTAGCAGCAAAGTCCGCCCTCATCTTGGCAGTGACACTGAAGAGTCAGAAGAAGAGGACCTGCCGTGCAACAGCTGTGCAGATCGGCCCCCCATGCAGCAAGCGAAACTACGAGAGACCTTCGAAGTCGCAGAAGGATCCCTGGCCATCACAAGGGTGCCGGAACGGATGTGCAAAGAGCTCGACGCATTGTCAGTCTCTACCGTGGACCAGCTGAAAACTTTCTACGTGCCCGGGAGGAAAAATGGACAGAAGGGCATCCTGTTTTACAGGTCAAACCCCGTTGTGCACCCGGACGACCTTTCTGTCGTGTGCCTTCCCTATGAGAGAGGCATAAGAGCCGTCCTCAATCCCAGATACTATGCGCCCGAGATGCGGGAATACTTTAAGAAGTGCGGATGCCGGTTATATCAAACGGAGTCCGAAGCAAAGTTTTACGAAGGGCTATGGTATCCGCCCCAGGTCCGAGCACTCATCGATGGACGAATTCCAGATAGGCGGGGCATAGGCTACATTCAACCTGCTTCCAAAGCGTGCTACATGATCCATGTTGGTGAGGCCAGCGAAAGATCAAATGATGATAACGAGATAGCCGAGCCAGAAGAAGCTCCTCAAGAGCTCGAAGATGGCGGACAAGCAACCTTTGATGAGCTAACCGAGATTGACTTAGGAACGCTCGATAATCCAAGGCCGACCTACATCATCTCACTCTTGTCGGAGGAAATAAAAGAGCAGATAATTGCCCTGCTGCGCGAGTTCGTCGACTGCTTCGCGTGGACGTACAAAGAAATGCCTGGCCTTTCCCCTGAGGTAGCCGTGCATAAGCTGGCTATATCTCCTGATGCTAAGCCAGTCAAACAAGCTCCTCGAAGAATGAGAAGGGAGTTGGAAGAAAAGGTCATCGAGGAAACCAAGAAACTCATCGATGCCGGCTTCATCAGGGAAGAGAAATATGCAGATTGGATCGCATGCATAGTCCCAGTGAAGAAGAAAAATGGGCAGATCCGAGTTTGTGTCGATTTCAGGGACCTCAACAAGGCATGTCCTAAAGACGACTTCCCGCTAACGGTCATGGAAATGATGGTCGATGACACCTCAAATTATGAACTGTTCACCTTTATGGACGGCTCGTCTGGATATAATCAGATCAAGATGTCGCCTGAGGATGAGAAGCACACAGCATTTCGAACCCCGATCGGGATATAATGCTATAAGGTAATGCCATTCGGACTGAAGAACGCGGGTGCTACATATCAGAGGGCAATGACTAATATCTTTGATGACCTAATCCATAAAGTCGTCGAATGCTATGTTGATGATCTGGTCGTCAAGACTAAAGCCAAGGCCGATCATATCCAAGATCTCAGGACCGTTCTCACCAGACTGAGGCAATACGATCTGAAAATGAATCCTTTAAAGTGCGCTTTTGGCATGTCATCGGGAAAATTCCTGGGCTTCATAGTTCGACATCGAGGGATCGAAGTTGACCCATCAAAGATAAAGGCCATCATGGAGATGCCCCCTCCGAAGAGTCTGACGCAGCTGAGATCTTTTCAAGGCAAGCTTGCTTATATACGGAGGTTTATCTCAAATTTATCGGGGAGATGCAGGCCCTTCTCAAAGCTCATGAAGAAAGGAGCTCCTTTTATCTGGGATTCCGAATGTCAAGCAGCGTTCGAAAGCATCAAACAGTACTTGTTGCACCCTCCAGTGCTGGCCGCTCCCATTCCAAATAAACCGCTGATTCTCTACACTGCCGTGCTGGACGAGTCACTCGGTGCACTCCTTGCCCAGAATAACGAGGAGGGAAAAGAAAATGCCCTCTACTACCTCAGTCGAACTCTAGTCGGGGCGGAACACAACTACTCCCCAATCGAAAAGCAATGCCTGGCTCTGATATTTGCTGTGAAGAAGCTGAGGCACTATCTGCTCGCTCATCGGGTTATGCTGATCTCCAAGGTCGACCCGCTCAAACACTTGATGACCAAAGCAAGCCTAGCCGGCAGGATGGTAAGATGGGCTGTCATGCTACTTGAGTTTGATATAGTTTATACCCCTCAGAAAGCAGTAAAAGGGCAAGCTCTTGCAGACTTTCTCGCTGCTCATCCCATACCAGAAGGGTCGCCGCTAAATTGTGAGTTACCCGACGAACAAGTGCTGCACCTCGAGAATGACGAGCCATGTTGGGAGCTCTACTTCGATGGGGCCTCATCGATAAGAACCTCCAGTAAATCAAGCGTCCCGGAGATAAAAGCAGGGATAGGATTGGTGTTCATCACACCATCAATGGGAACCCTACGGCGTTCTTTTGCTCTCACCGAGCCTCGGACAAACAATGAAGCAGAGTATGAAGCTCTGATAGCTGGTTTGGAGCTCGCCATAGAAATGGAAATCCTTCGGCTACGGGTTTACGGTGACTCCCAGCTTGTCGTCAACCAAGTAAGCGGCGACTATAAGATATACAAACCCGAGTTAGCTCGGTACAGAGGTCGAGTGGTGGAACTCATGAAACGGTTCACTCATATTGAACTAACGAGAGTCCCTAGAGCGTTGAACGGAAAGGCTGATGTACTCGCTCGCTTGGCCAAGGAGCTGGCTGATCCTGACATGGACGAAATTCTGATCACAGTCAGGAGCCGGCAAATTCTACCCCCAGTCTCTCTACGAGAAGAGGAAAGCGCGGAACAGAAGAGCAGTCCTGCGGAAGAAGCTTCGATCATCCAAGACGAGCCCGATTGGAGAGAACCCTTCATAGAGTACCTCCGATACGACAAGCTGCCCGAAGAAAAATCTGCGAGGATTCAGCTGAAGAAAAGAGCTCTCCGATACGTGTTTATAAATGACACGTTATACCGCAGGTCATACGACCAACTATGGCTCAGGTGTCTGTCATTGGCCGAAGCCCAAAAGGTCATGAAAGATGTCCACTCGGGCGTTTGCGGTGCTCACCAATCTGGCCCCAAGATGCGACTTCAAATCAAACGGCTTGGGTATTACTGGCCCACCATGATACGGGATTGCGGAGAGCATGCAAAGAAATGTTATATCTGCCAAATTCACGGTGATTTTATTCACAAGCATCCCAATCCATTGCATCCTACGGTGGCGTCGTGGCCCTTCGAAGTTTGGGGCACCGACATTGTTGGCCCAATTGATCCTCCGTCATCTAAAGGCCATCGGTTTATACTGGCCACGACAGACTACTTCTCCAGATGGGCTGAAGCTGTCCCGCTAAAAGAAGTTAAGACAAAGGATATTCTGACATTCTTCCAGCATAATATTCTATACCGCTTCGGTACACCAAGAAGAATCATTTCTGACAACGGGCCTTCTTTCAAGAGCTTCAATGTCTCAAGGTTCGCTACTCAGCACAAGATAGACTGGAGATATTCCTCCATCTATAATCCAAGAGCCAATGGGCTAGCCGAAGCCTTCAATAAGACTCTATGCAAGCTCCTGAGGAAAAATGCTTCAGCCAACAAGAGAGACTGGAATCTCAAGCTTCACGAGGCATTGTGGGCGTATCGTACCACGCACCGTACTCCAACTCAGTCCACTCCATACTCATTGCTCTTCGGAGTGGAGGCGGTCCTCCCCCTCGAAGTCGAAGTTCCAAGCTTAAGAATGGCCGTTCAGCATGAGTTGACAGAAGAGGAAAACGTGCTCCTTCGACTTGAAGAACTCGATGCCCTCGAAGAAAAGAGGCTCGTGGTGCAGCAAAATCTGGAGCTATACCGAGCCCAAATGTCACGGGCCTACGACAAGATAACCCGTCTCTGCGCTTTCAAGAAAGGTGAATTGGTGCTGGTCCTCAAAAGACCGATTATCCCCAATCGACATGCCAAGGGAAAATTCGAGCCGAACTGGGAAGGACCATACGTCATCGAGAAAGTGTTCGACGGAGGATCCTACCAACTAATAAGTGCCGAGGGAGAAAGGCCCATGCCACCCATCAATGGTCGATATCTCAAGAAATACTACACATGAATGCTCCAAGTCGCAGGCGAATTGAGCACATCAGCCCTACGGTCTGGATCAGACATCCTGCAAAACCGTATACAATCCACGGGCGTAAATGACCCCTATTTCTCCCAAATCCTGCCGGTGAGACTACTTTTAAAGTCCCACCAGCGGCAAAAAAAAAAGGAAAAAAAAAGAAAAAAAAGAAGAAGAAGAAATAAACGGTATGTCCACAAGCAAAACGGGCACGGAAAACCTGAAAGGGCTCCGTGAGTAAAAATAGCAGGACTACCGGCGAGTCTGTGAAAACCCGAAAGGGCGCAAACTCGTGAAAAGAGATGAAATACACTCGCAAAGCCCTCTCGACCTTGCGAGGAGGAAACCCCTGCGTGGGATCCTTACGACTCACAAAAGGAGCAACACACTTAGGAATCCTCACGATTCCTAAGAAGAAAATACACCTGCGGGATCCTTACGACTCGTAGGGAGGAAATGCTTTTATGGGACCCTCACGGCCCATAAAATTGAAAAGCCTTAGGTGATAGGGACCCAAACCTGTCTCCTAAGCCATCGTTCCCCAACGGGCAATGGAAAATGATGAGTCGCTCCTGGCATTTCGCTTCAGTGTTAGCGGTGCTGATGCCGACCAAAAACCCAAATCCCAAGTCCTCCCAAGGCAAATGATGAGTTGCTCCTGGCATTATTCCAGTGCAGCAATACTGATGCAAAAAAAGATTCAAATTCCATGTCCCCAAATGGCGAATGATGAGTCGCTCCTGGTACCATATTCCAGTGCAGCGATGCAGATGCCAACCAAATTCCAAACCCCATACCCCAACGGCGAATGATGAGTCGCTCCTGGTACCACATTCCAGTGAAACGATGCAGACGCCAACAAATCCCTGAAATCTTTCCGGCCCTACGGTCTGGATCATACATCCTGCAAAACCGTATACAATCCACGGGCGTAAAACAATCCCAATCTCTCCTAAGCAACCAAATCTAAATCCTCTCGGGGCAAATGATGAGTTGCTCCTGGCATTATTCCAGTGCAGCAATGTAGATGCCAAACAAAAACCAAAATTCCAAAATCCTCTCCATGACAGATGATGATTCGCTCCTGGTACCATATTCCAGTATAGAGATACTGATGTCAACCCAAATCAAAATCAACAAGTCAACTTCCACTCCGACACCGCAAGAAGTGGAGCAAGTCGAGTCTACCCCTGACATTGCAAGAAGCAGAGCAAGTCAAATCAAGCACCGACCGTCCAAGTCGCTAA
Source organism: Agapanthus africanus (assembly GCA_030015575.1). NCBI lineage: Eukaryota > Viridiplantae > Streptophyta > Magnoliopsida > Asparagales > Amaryllidaceae > Agapanthus > Agapanthus africanus. Next base: position 534,569,305 of record JASDDO010000010.1, on the reverse strand, counting down.
AATGGCAGCACCGACCGTCCACGTCGCTAAAATGGCAGCACCGACCGTCCACGTCGCTAAAAGGGCAGCACCGACCGTCCACGTCGCTAAAAGGGCAGCATCGACATTCCAAGTCGCTAAAAGGGCAGCACCGACCGTCCACGTCGCAAAAAGAGCAGAATCGACCGTCCAAGTCGCAAAAAGGGCAGAACCGACCGTCCACGTCGCTAAAAGGGCAGCATCGACCGTCCACGTCGCTAAAATGGCAGCAACGACCGTCCACGTCGCTAAAATGGCAGCACCGACCGTCCACGTCGTTAAAAGGGCAGCATCGACCGTCCAAGTCGCAAAAAGGGCAGAACCGACCGTCCACGTCGCTAAAAGGGCAGTACCGACCGTCCACGTCGTTAAAAGGGCAGCATCGACCGTCCAAGTCGCAAAAAGGGCAGAACCGACCGTCCACGTCGCTAAAAGGGCAGTACCGACCGTCCACGTCGTTAAAAGGGCAGCATCGACCGTCCAAGTCACAAAAAGGGCAGGACCGACCGTCCACGTCGCTAAAAGGGCAGTACCGACCGTCCAAGTCGCAAAAAGGGCAGCGCAGGATTCCTACAAAGCGGGAACCAGATAACTCCGGGCCAGGGAAAACGTCTATCACGGACACTCCGTCTCGGAGACATGTCAAGTAACGACCGTCCATGTCGTAAAAAGGGCAGTGCCAGCTTCCCAAAAAGCGGGAACCAAATCAAGTCGCCTCCACGTGAAAGAAGATCCATCAATTTCATGCATACGACCCACATATGTGGTGTGCATTTATTGATGGGGGGCAATTTGTTGGGGTAAAATTTACACCCCGGTTGACCAAGTCAAAATCAAAGTCAGCCCCAAGCCAAGTGGGCCCAAGCCCAGATCCAGTGGGCCCATGCTCAGGTCGAGCCCGAACATGAAGCGGCCGGCCCCCCCATGCCAAGATAAAAATTTTGTAATAAATAATTTTGTTGTATTTCTTTTATTTTATTTTCGGATAAATGTAAGAAAAATAGGCATAAAGCCAAATTTTTGTAAAGCCCATGGCTTATGTGCAAAAAGAAATGGCACATGAGCCATGGGATAGGCAAAATGCCATTTTGTGAAGCCCAAGGGGCTATGTGTAAAATGTATGGCCTATAAAGGCAAGGATAATGAAATATCCCAACAACTTTTTTCTCTCTCCAAAAAAGTTTCAGATCTGAGATCTTTCTTCCTTCTTTAAGGTTCCAAAACCTTCTTCTTTCTCTTGAATTAAATCAAGAGTTTTACTCTTCTTTTCATAAAACAAATTAGTTTTTCACCACAAAACCCACAAAGGGGAACTTGGATCTATCATTAGATCTCAAAAAGAAAAGATTTTTTTTAGATCTCACATCTCTTGAGCCAGCCAACAGAGGAGGAAGAAGAAGAACCCATTTCCCCAACCAAAACATTTTCCCTTTTTTTTAGGAGTTTAACTCCACTAATTTCTCTTTCGAGGGTTTCTGGGGCTAAAAGCCCTCCTTTCCTCGCCGGCGCGCTAGCGCTCGAGCGCAAAGCACCTACGTGCCGACACGTGGCGCGTTTGCGCTCCAGCGCACTGCGCGCGAGCGCAAAGCGCCCACGTGCCGACACGTGGCGTGCGCGCTTGCGCTCCAGCGCGCAGCGCTCGTGCCGACACGTGGCGCGATGCGCAAAGCGCCCACGTGCCGACACGTGGCGCGCGCGCTTGCGCACCAGCACGCTTGCGCTCCAGCGCGCAGCGCTCGTGCGCAAAGCGACCACGTGCCGACACGTGGCGCGCGCGCTTGCGCACCAGCGCGATGCGCAAAGCGCCCACGTGCCGACACGTGGCGCGCGCGCTTGCGCACCAGCACGCTTGCGCTCCAGCGCGCAGCGCTCATGCGCAAAGCGCCCACGTGCCGACACGTGGCGCGCGCGCTTGCGCTCCTGCGCGCAGCGCTCATGCGCAAAGCGCCCACGTGCCGACACGTGGCGCGCTTGCGCCTGAGCGCGCAGCACCTAAGCGCACAGCACTCAAGGCGCTGGCCCCACGCATCCCTTGGATGCCTTTTCCCCCTCTTTTTATGTACATACATATACATATACATATGTATACAAATTCGCACATATACATACTCCGCAACATTCTCCCCCTCCAAAAAATTTTCGGGCCGGGACGCTGCCCCGAACCCCGCAAGGGGGCTGCTAGCCCCCTTGACCCCCAGCCCGCTATCCGGGTAGCGGTACCCCCGTAAAAACTCTGCGTGGCTCCCGATATATCCAAAAACCCCCTTTCAAAACAGAACACACGCACACCGCACATTGGGTTCGCATGACTAGTTTAACCCGTCAATCGGAGGTTCCCTCGCCCCAAAGGCGAGGGGTAATTAACGGCAGCTTAGCCTGCGGCTGCCGGAGATTCGGATCCCCACAATCATTAAACCCCGGCCTATCCTAGGCAGGGGGAATCTGTAGTACGCCTGACAAGCGTGCACGTATTCCCATCTCACTGGGGTGACGAAAAACACCCTACAGCATCTTTCACGTTCTGCGGAAGGAATCTGGCAAGGAAAACCACAGAAAACTCTATCCATGACATCAGAGGAAGACATGTGACCTCGCCCTCTCTCCATCGAATCACACCATATCTGTGCAAGTCCCTCTAATCGAAAACTGGTCAGCTCCACCGACCTCGCATCTAAACATCTCAATGACCTGCCAATCCTTGCCATCCTATCAAGAAATGACTGAGGATCCTCTGCTGTGTCTGTCCGCGTAAACATCGGAGGTCTCAACCTCATAAACTCCGGAAGTGATACCTCCATGACTTTCGAGTCTACAGGTGCGACAGTCTGCACGGGCTCTACCATCGTCGATACCTGATCCTGTCTCTGAACATGGGAGGCCTCAGTCAACTGCCCCATCATCTGCTGTAAGCCCAATATGCCCTCCTCTATCCTAGTCAGTCTATCTGGAGGAGGAGGATCAACATGCCCTGGTACAGCCGGGATGTCCTGCGCGTCAGTCGCCGTCACAGGCGGATCTGTCCGAGCTGCATCCCTGGATGTGGCTCTCCTAGCCCGTGTAGCCATGCCAACTAGAACAAGAAACGAGAGTTGATAAGGTGTATGAATAGGAACAACAATAATAGGGAGTCAAAGGAAGAATTAATCAAGACATACATTATAAGGTTACTTAGGCTGAGTATCGTAGCGTAAATATGCCGCGGAACATATGTACGGTACTTTACTCATCCTAAATCAGCTACTCCATCAAACCAAGGGTCAACCTACATAACGAAATTTAAGCCTCTTAACTTCAAGTCGCTCCTAGGTTCCGTAAGATTAATCCTAAACTCTGATACCAAGTTTGTCACGACCCGAAATTTGGTGCGTGGCCGGCACTTAGATTGTATGATATCTAAAGATGCCGACACAATCCGAGTAAGCCAGAAACCAAGATCAAAACCCTATTTGCGGAATTAAGAAAACTACAGTTTTAAAGTAAAAAGAATGAGGTAGCATGTCGAATGATTTTTAAGAAATGAAATTTAAACAACCGATTTTAGCATTTACAGCACCTCCCCTTTTAATTATAAATAAAAGCAGTTATAAAATGTTTAAATAAGTGGCGTCCCTAATTGGAAGCAAAACAATATCCAACGGTGGAAAATAACCCCCGCAATAACAATACGACGCTCAAAACGAAGAATATATGCATAAGTAAAGAAAGCATAAACTAACACATCTAGATGATCTCACTCAATCGAATCAAAACATATACAAGCATATTTCGTTCTAAGTCAAATATACAGGGTTTGATGTAGTGATACTAGATCCAAAATACATATACCAAAAATAGGAGGTCACTACATATGTAACCCATCTAGCAAGACAAGCAAGAAAAGTTGATAAATGTGTCCGCAAGGCAGCTATGCGTTCATGTATCTCCTGCAAGGTACTAAGGCACAACGGGGGTGAGTTGCCAACTAAGTGAGTAAATCTAATATCTAACAGTTGATATTGTAAGCATGACGAAATAGAGTAGTAGCAAACAAATGTAAGCATGATGTATGATAGTACAATGATGCATGAATATGTACTAAATAAATGTATAAAATAATACTGAACTCTCATCAAATATTCAAAATATTGGTCATTTCCAAAAAAGATTCATTTTTCCATGTCCAACATCGACACAAATCTTCTGGTTTAGCAGGCATTGTTTCCCGAACGATCCTGTCAATCAGCAATATCGATCGGTATCCTCCAGATATCTGCCGTGTTTTACAACTATCTCTGGTATCGAGTATCCTCGCTAAGCCCCCCTCAAATGCGACTTTCCTGCCCCTCGGTCTCGACCGGGTCCACCATGAATCTGACTGTATATTCTCCCACTCAGTCCGGATAACGTAAAAATCCACAACCGTATAGCTACCCCACTCGGTTCGGAATAAAACCAAGTCATAATAACAATATCTCATGGTGGACATATCACATCAATCATGAAGAACTGCCGGATATAACTTAATAGTGCATAACACTCAAAACCAGAAATCCTCATAATCCAATACACCTTATACTACAATAATAACAATTGAAAGTAAAACATGATAAGTGTCCATAATAACATTGATGCAAACTAATTACTATTAATGATGCTTATGGTATGAAGTGAATCATACATGACATAACAAGTTCTAAGTGGTTACGTGACATGTCAATACCGATGAGGTGCAGTGTAACATTTAGGTATATGCGCGTGCAACATGACTCATCGATAAATAGTGCAGTGTCCTAGCAATTGTTAGACATGGCAATTTATAGATATGAATGCATACGATGAAGTTTTTAGTTCTAATTATATACACAATATAAATGGGAAACAATTATAACTAAACTTAAAATCACGGGCGTATTACGCCATACATACAAAATCCCCCGGTAGATATTTAGTCTACTCACCGGAACACGTCGAATCTACTCGGATATCATCAATCCCTTTCCCTTCCTTACGGCCTCCGAAGTCCCCGCGGTCGAACCTAACATCGAAATTAACATTCGTATAAGAAACGACTAACTCCGATACGGCGAAAACGTGAAAACTACAAGACTTACATACTAAACGTGCTACGTGCGAATATTGTGAACTATCTAAAACCTATACTAACCTGAGCTAACCCCATGCTATTCGTAACTGGGAAAACAGATTCGTGACACGAAATATCCATACCGTACTTAGAACTATAACCAAAATAAGTAATTTACTTCCAGATTTTATATACAGAAAATATAAAATAAACAAACTATACAAGATACCCTAAAAAATATACAGAGAGCTACCCTAGAATTTTCAACACCCAAAACCACAAAAAATCTGGCGACGCCGGGAATTATTTAAATCTCACCGGTCGAGTTGCAAAGGAATGGGTCTGTGTTTGTAGTATATACTCTAGGTCCAATCTACAAGGTTACGGTATTATTTGATTTTGCTAAAGATTAACTAACTCATAGCAGATTCAAAACAGAGCTAAAACCTAACAAATAAGACATTACCGATATCAAACATTCTAACTGAACAGTACTGAAATAAAATCTACAGGGTTGGAACTTATACTAATTGAATGATCGACTGAAAGGCTCTTCAAGAAATGCACAAGTCCATAAGTTCCTAACTTGAGGGTTTGAGTTGAGAAACACAAATAATTAGCATCTCTTTTCTTTTCTTTTTCCTTAAGTGAGGTCTAGGATTTTTACTAAGCTAGGTAATTTGTTTCCAATCTTAATATATCAACTGAACAAATATGAAAAAGATAAGAATAAGAAATGATAAGGTTAGGAGGAGGTGTCACCATGAAGGATGTATGAACTCATGCAAGTAGGAGGTGTAGGCATAAAGTTTAAGCTAAGGTGTGGTGTCTATGAGGTTCAATATAATCTAATTTTATATTCAACACATTAACATATAAACCCTCCTACTACATCATAATACACAATGAATCTAACAATTTTACTAAAACCCTTCTTAACAACTAATGTTACAAACTAAATATTCAAATTACTTAATTTCCTACACTACATATAAAAAGGTCTTATTATTAAAATAAAATTATTAAAATAACATTTTTAATTAATTAAATAAAATAATTAATTATCTAAAATATTTTAAAATGTTACATACACATGCCATGCTATTTAAACCTTTTAATTCTTATGCAAACCCTAATCTCACAATTTTGCCTCATCAAAACAAAACCCTAGTGTAACAACCTAGTTCATTTATACCAATTCCAGTTCCCGTATTTACTTATTTGTGGTATTTTCTTGATTTATCGTGTTTTGGGTGCAAATGGTATTTTACATTTTACACTGCATTCGACCCGACCAGCTTGCTTGAACCTGTTTGATTCATATTTATGAATTATCTTGACTTGTTTCATAGACCCGTGCATCTCATATATACTGTATACTGGAATTTTATCTGGCATTGTATTTTTTACCATATAATATTTTAAGTCACAGAGAATATTTTAAAATTACATAACATGGCTTGCATGATACCCCTAACCCCGTGGTAGCATCCGCGCATCTCGTTCTCGTCCCATTCAGTAAAACGGACGTATTTGGATGGCTACGCGCACGTACGTGCATCCGTTCTTAGGGGTATGCATTTTCGTTACCTGAGCATTCGTTTAGAATTTTGAAAGTCGCATATATTTTTCATATTTAAAATCTGAATTTTTAGACCCGACCCGGACGTATTTTGGACTAGATTTGTATTTACCTGAAAATCCATTTTTAATTAAATATAATCTACGACTTAAAATCTATACAACTAACTAAAATCTATAAAAAATTAAAATCACAAATCTTTTAAAATTTCCCAGCTCACTCCAGCCCTCTCCTCCTCTGTCCAGTGGCCCCCACCCTCTCTCTCTTTCTTTCTTTCTCTTTTTCTCTTTCTCTATCTCACCTGCAGATCCCTTTCTCTCTCCCCCACATACTTCCAAAATTCTTTCTCCTCGCTGTTCATTTCTCTCTCTCTCACCTCTCGATCTCGCTCTCTCTCTATCTCTCTCCTCTCTCTCTGATTCTCTCTCCCTCCTCTCGCTCTTTCTCTATCTCAGATTCTCTCTCTCTCTCTCCTCTCTTTCTTTAATTCTCTCTCTCCCCTTATATATATATATATATATATATATATATATATATATATTTTAAACTCTCCTTCCTCTTTCTCATTTTCTTTTCACCGCGAGACCTGCGAACCCTAGCCGTCGCCCCTCGCCGTCGCCCAAGCTTCCGACGACGCCACTCCCGACCTCGTCTTCATCCTCCCCTCGTCCTCACCTTCCTCTGCTCGTCTCCCCGAGCCCTGCACACACCCAGAAACCAAAACCGAGCATCCCCTGCACACCGCCGGAGTAGATCGCCACCGTCGATCTCGTCGTCGCTCCCTCGTTCCCAGATCATAGTACAACACAGTAAGCCTTCTTCTTCCCTTTTTCTTTCCTTCTTTCTTCTGTTCTCTCTTTCTTCTTTAAAATCGTTCTCTGTCTTCTCTAGATCGCCTCGCCGGAGCTCCGTCGACCTCGTCGACACCATCACGACTTCTCTCTGCAACCCAGTGAGCTTCTTCTTCTTCTCAATCTCTTCTTCCTCTCATTTTCTTCTTTCTTTCTTTTCTTTCTTTTCTTTCCTTTCTTTATCTGTTTTCTGTCTACAGTAGTTCGCCTGAGCCGGACGTGACGTCGACGACGCCGACGATCCAGACGATCCAGCGAACGTACCTGACTTGTGTGATCGCCTTTGTGCGTTGTTTGGAACCGTTCCGTGTACCGTGCGCGCGTTGCGACTTTTCACCGACGTGAGACGTTCCGTATACATCCGTTTCTTGATCCGTCTAGGCAAGTTAATCTTACTACATGCTATATAATTCAGTATATACCTATTTAAATAAATACCATACCTGTAGTTTTAATCTAGTACCCCATGTTTAGTTTTATAACGTTTCGATGTTCCGTTTGCATTCGTTTATATCATTTTAGATCTAGGGCATGGAAAACCTATCTTGTTGCATACTAGATTATAATATACTGCACCCATATCAATATTTATATCACATAGTGCTTAATTGTACATCCCACTTTACTATTTCATAGTTTTATAACTTTTCGGATACCCGTTGGCATCCATCTCATTTAGAATATATATAACTGCATCCATAGATCATAGTAATACATAATAATGTGATATTAACACTCCATATTTAATAAAGTGCATCCTAATTAGTATTGGGACTATAATTGTAACCCTAATCGATAACTGTGCATCTATATCTTTGAATTTATATCTATTTGCATACTATATCACACTATTCCATTTTATTGTTATATTGGTATCCCATACTTGTTTTTGTGTACCCATACTTATTACAGTTTGATTATGAGCACCCACTTGATACTTGTGCACCCCCTGACATGACTTGATACACTACTACTTGACACGACTTGATATTGTGCACTACTTGACATGATTGGATCCATATACACTACCTTACATGACCTGATGTACCACATCTTGACATGTTACCTGATCTTATTACTAATGCCAACAATCTTGACCTGTTGTCCCTACGGACATTTCCTGTTGTCTATTCAGACAAACCTGTACTTGCTTGATCCTGTGTTGGCATTAGCTCCAGATTTATCAATACCTGACTTGAACACATAACTTGGGGGTATGGGGAAATCAATGATGAAACCTGACTTGTAACTCGACAGTTCGATGCCTTTACTGATCAGTCTTACGGGCTAGGCCAGCCCCGGAATGATGCTGCTGACATCATTCATCTTTACATACTACCTTTTACTGCCCAACGGCACGTCTCGGATTCAGCCCGAGAATCTTGACCGTGGTCCCGGGCACGCACGGGATACTATTGAGTTACATAGATGATTCATCAAATAGATTTCAAGACTTGAGAGTAGTTAACCCAGTAGACCAGTCTAGATTACTCACTGCACATCACCTATGCCTTACCCTTCACTGTCCTTATTTATGTTACTGTTATACCTGTTTGACCGTTCATACTCATACATGCATGTCTTGCTACCCCCTGTTTATATTATTGCTTGATATTATGACGCACTGACGTCTGGGTTTTGCATGGCTCAGATTCTTTACCTTTGCTGCAGGCCGAGCAGGAGCATTTCAGTGAATAGGCCGAGTAGTGAGGACCTGTTATTAGTTTATTTTATTTTTCCTTTCAGCATTTTCATTCCTGATGTGAGCCCGCATTATGGGACGTACATTCTAGCTTATTATTGTATTGGATCTTTTGTTTCCGCATTATTTTATTCTTGACTCGTTTATTCTGGCTTATGGACATGTATTAGATAGTTTATTATTGTTCTTGATATCTCTACAGCCGTAATGTGACTGTGGAGGGATTTTTCCTATCCACAGGTAGCATGGTTGGCTCTGTCACGTGCCTATCTTAGCGTACTCTGGGAAGCGGGGCGTGACAGGGTTTGTTTTGTATCAGAGACATAGGATCTAGGTTAAACGGGTTTGATTCTTTTGTAGTTGGGTATTGGACCCAATACACGAATCAGAATACTCGTGATTAGGAACATGTCCTGCCACCTTGCCATCTTGCCATTTTTTGAATCCTAACTTCCTCCTGATTCCACCTTGACGATATGCAAACCTCTTTGCATCTCGACTTGAAACTTGGTTTCCTATTGTTTATCTCTAGAATTTAGGCGACTTGGGTGGAGTTATATGATTGTAGCTATGTACCGCGGCATGGTTACAATGCGGTAGTCTATTTAAGTAACTTGGAGTTCTAGCCTTGATTCATATCCTTGATCTATATTTTGAATCTGTTATCATACTAATCCTTTCGGTGTTTTGATTTCAGGAACATGGCAGGCAAGAATCTGAAAACGTACCAGAGGCGTGTTGACGAAGCCGCTTTGCTTGGAGTAATCCGTAGGATGCTGGAGAACCAGAAGCGGCAGATCGAGCTGAACCAGCAGCAAGCTGAAGCTTTTCAGGAAGGTTTGCGGACCGTCCAGCAGTCCGTAAACAATGTTGTAGCCAGACCAGTTGATCGTGTGGGTACCATGGTGGATTTCAGGAGACTTGGTCCATCCGTCTTTACTGGCCTGGAAGAGCCGTTGCCAGCGGAGCAGTGGCTGGTTGATACGGAGAATTTGCGCGTTGCGGCACAGATTCCAGACGACAAGAGAGTGGATGTGGTACGCATCCAGTTGGTGGACTATGCCCGTGAATGGTGGCTTGTGGAAGAGACCCGCTTGCCCAAGCCGATCAGTTGGGCGTATTTTTCAAAGAGTTTCTTGGAGAAGTTCTTCCCGCAGACTGCACGGGAAGAATTGAAAGAAAATTTTATCAGTTTGAAACAGAGCGGCGCACCTGTGGATGTACATGCAGCTGAGTGGACGCAGCTCAGTAGATTCGCTGGACCTTTGGTGGCCAAAGAAGCTGATAGGGCACGAAGGTTTATGCGCAGTTTGGATGTGGACATCCAGAGGCAAATTATATCCTTGGGTTTGACCACTTTCTCACAAGTACTTACAGCGGCCCGAGAGCAGCAGAGCCTATCTATGAAGACTGGGAGTACGCAGCAGCAAGCAGTTACAGTACGGAAGCCGGCATTTGCACTGAACCGAGCGCATGTACGTAGAGGAATTCCGGTGAACCGACGTGGCGTAACACCTATGAAGAAACCTGTTGTCGTTGATCAAAGAAGGAGCGTAATTTGTGACTACTACCATTTACCCGGACATGTGCAAAGAGATTACCGAAGGATGCAGGGACTCTGTTTGGTTTGTGGATCGGCAGATCATACTATCAACGCTTGTCCGTCAAAGTTTCGCACGAAAGATGATGTTCAGAGGCCACCGCAGAAGCAGTTTCATGGACAGAAGCAGCTGACTCAGGGACCCAATCAAGCTCGAGCATTTACCCTGACGGCTGAGGAAGCGAAGGCTTCAGGAGAAGTTGTTTCAGGTATTCTACTTGTTCATGGTTTTCCCACATTAGCGTTATTCGATTCTGGTGCATCCCATTGTTTTATGTCGTCCAAGTTTATTGCTACACACTCGATTGCTTGCACGACCCTGTCTAGTTGCTGGGACATACACACTGAGAATGGGAAGATCATATCTAGTAGAGAATGTAAGGATTGTTCTGTTGTTGTTTGCGGACGGGAGTTATTTGCAGATTTCTTGGTGATTGATACCGGCGGCTATGAAGTCGTCTTGGGAATGGATTTTCTCGGCACTTTCCACGCTCACATTGATTGTAGGGCAAAGAAAGTAATCTTCCAGATTCTCGGACATCCAGAGTTTATCTTTAATGGAGGAAGCAGTTCTGTCGGGCCAGTCGAGTTTAGGGCTATACCGACAAATAATGTTCTTTCGTCTATGGAAGTGGATAAGGAAGAAGCGCCAGCAGTAGTTCGAGATTTCATAGACGTGTTCGAAGACATATTAGGTTTACCACCGAAACGAGATGTGGAGTTCGTGATTGATCTTGTTCCTGGTGCAGCGCCAGTCTCAAAGGCGTACTATCCAATGACGCCTGTGGAATTGGAAGAAATCAAGAAGCAGGTTGTTGAATTACTTGAGAAGGGTTGGATTTGCAACAGTAACTCACCTTGGGGAGCTCCAGTTCTTCTAGTCAAGAAGAAAGATGGCACAAGGAGGATGTGCATCGATTATCGAGAATTAAACCGGGTGACTATTAAGAACAAGTACCCGATCCCTTGCATTGGCGAATTATTTGAGCAGCTTAGTGGCGCAAGGGTATTCTCGAAGCTGGATTTGCGATCCGGATATCATCAGGTCCGAGTTAAATCAGAAGATATTTGCAAGACGGCGTTCCAAACTCGGTATGGACATTACGAGTATTTAGTGATGCCCTTCGGAGTAACGAATGCACCGGCGGTATTTATGGACTTGATGAACCGAATCTTCTCACCATTCTTGGACCAGTTTATAGTAGTGTTCATTGATGATATTCTGGTCTACTCAAAGAGTATTGAAGAGCATGCAGAACACTTGAAGATCGCATTGTAGACATTGATGCAAGAAAGATTGTATGCAGACATGAGCAAGTACGAGTTTTGGCTTGAAGAAGTGAAGTTTTTAGGGCATGTCTTGTCCGGAGATGGAATCGCCGTTGATCCCGAAAAGATTACAGCAGTTCGAGATTGGCCGATTCCGAAGAACGTTGCAGAGATCAGAAGCTTTCTTGGACTTGCCGGGTATTACAGAAGGTTCGTGGAGAATTTTGCTCGTCTGGCTGAGCCTTTGACCAAGCTTACGCGTAAGGAGGTACCATTTGTGTGGAAGGATAAGTGTGCGTCAGCTTTTAAGGCGTTGAAGAAGAGACTGATAACTGCTCCTATTTTTACCGTACTAGAAAGTTCCGGAGGATTGGTGATTCACAGCGACGCATCTGGGAAAGATTTGGGATGCGTTTTGATGCTGCATGGAAAGGTTATAGCTTACGCATCGAGACAGTTGAAGACCCATGAGAAGAATTACCCAACTCATGACTTGGAGCTAGCAGCTGTGATTTTCGCTTTGAAGATTTAGAGACACTACTTATTGGGCGAAAGGGTCGAAGTATTCACCGACTACAAAATCCTGAAGTATGTGTTCATACAGAAGGAGCTAAATATGAGGTAGCGTAGATGGTTGGAGCTGATGGCTGACTACGATCTTGATCTTAAGTACCATCCGGGGAAATTTAATATTGTACCGGATGCGCTTAGTCGGTTGCCAGCAATTCAGATGTTGACTGCACAAAAGGAACTTATTGAAGACTTTCGGAGATTTGATTTGGAGATTGTGCTACCACATTCTTCGGGACAGTTGATGCAGCTGCAAGTACAGTCGTCGTTGATCGAGATTATTAAAGCATCGCAGCTACAGGACCCTAGATTGCAAAAGTTTCGAGAACAGGTTGAAGACGGACTTCGAACAGACTCGTTGATTCATGAAGATGGTTCGTTGCGATATGGTATCCATTTGTGTATGCCAAAAGGAGATATTCGCGAAGAAGTTATGAAGGAGGCACACAGTTCCGCATATTCCGTACATTCAGGAGGCACGAAAATGTACCGAGATCTACGACAACATTTCTGGTGGGAAGGCATGAAACGGGAGATTGCCCGCTTTGTAGCAAAGTGCTTGGTGTGTCAGCAAGTTAAGGCTGAACATCAAAAGGTTGCTGGTTTATTGCAACCACTTCCGATTCCTCAATGGAAGTGGGAACATATAACCATGGATTTCGTGACGGCTCTACCGCGGAGTCCAAAAGGCAACAATGCAGTTTGGGTGATTGTTGATCGATTGACCAAGGCAGCTCATTTCATCCCATTTCGAGTTGGTCAATCAACAGAAGTATTGGCAGAACGGTACATGCAGGAGATTGTAAGATTGCATGGAGTACCGGTGAGCATCGTGTCCGACCGTGACACCCGTTTCTTATCACACTTTTGGAGGAGCTTACAGGAAAGTTTGGGGACTCGGTTGAAGTTTAGCACAGCTTATCATCCTCAGACAGATGACCAGTCGAAGAGAACGATCCAAACTCTTAAAGACATGTTGAGAGCTTTCATGTTAGACTTCAAGGGTTCATGGGAGGATCATCTACACTTTGTGGAGTTTTCTTACAATAACAGTTTTCAGGTGACTATTCAGATGGCTCCATTCGAAGCTTTATATGGTCGCAAGTGTCGTTCACCTGTTTGTTGGGACGATATTGGAGAACGAAGATTGTTGGGACCGGATTTGATCATGAAAACAATGGAGAATGTTAATACTATCCGGAATCATATGAAAGCAGCACAAGACCGACAAAAGAGTTGGGCAGATACATCGAGAAGATCTCTAGAGTTTGCGGTTGGTGATTTGGTATTCTTGAAGATATCACCGACTATAGGGGTGATTCGCTTTGGGAGTCGAGAAAAGCTTAGTCCTCGATTCGTTGGACCTTTTGAGATTTTGGAACGTGTTGGAGAAGTGGCGTATCGATTGGCTTTACTGCAATCCTTAGCGAATGTTCATGACGTGTTTCATGTATCTCAACTCCGTAAGTATGTTCGAGATGAAATACACGTGCTGGACCATTCGGAGCTGACTGTACGAGAAGATTTGACTTTAGAGGAGTGAACGATGTCGATTGTGGATCGAAGAGAAAATGTTCTTAAGAACAAGATTATCCCTCTTGTACTTGTTTCTTGGGGAAATCGCTCACATGGAGAATCGACTTGGGAACGAGAAGATGAAATCGGCAGAAGTTTCCACATCTATTCTTGTAGTTTCCTGTTTGTTTATCCTTTCTTGTTCTTGGAATTTCGAGGACGAAATTTTTTTGTAATTGGGTATAATGTAACAACCTAGTTCATTTATACCAATTCCAGTTCCCGTATTTACTTATCTGTGGTATTTTTTTGATTTATCGTGTTTTGGGTGCGAATGGTATTTTACATTTTACATTGCATTCGACCTGACCCGCTTGCTTGAACCTGTTTGATTCATATTTATGAATTACCTTGACTTGTTACATAGACCCATGCATCTCATATATACAGCATACTAGAATTTTATCTGGCATTGCATTTTTTACCATATAACATTTTAAGTCACAGAGAATATTTTAAAATTACATAACATGGCTTGCATGATACCCCTAACCCCGTGGTAGCATCCGCGCATCTCGTTCTCGTCCCGTTCAGTGAAACGGACGTATTTGGATGGCTACGCGCATGTATGTGCATCCGTTCTTGGGGGTATGCATTTTTGTTACCTGAGCATTCGTTTAGAATTTTGAAAGTCACACATATTTTTCATATTTAAAATCTGAATTTTTAGACCCGACCCGGACGTATTTTGGACTAGATTTGTATTTACCTAAAAATCCATTTTTAATTAAATATAATCTACGACTTAAAATCTATACAACTAACTAAAATCTTTAAAAAATTAAAATCACAAATCTTTTAAAATTTCCCAGCTCACTCCAGCTCTCTCCTCCTCTGTCCAGTGGCCCCCACTCCCTCTTTCTTTCTTTCTTTCTTTCTTTCTCTCTTTCTCTCTCACCCGCAGATCCCTTTCTCTCTCCCCCACATACTTCCAAAATTCTTTCTCCTCCCTGTTCATTTCTCTCTCTCTCACCTCTCGATCTCGCTCTCTCTCTCTCCTCTCTCTCCTCTCGCTCATTCTCTATCTCTCTCTCCTCTCTCTCCTCTCTTTCTTTAATTCTCTCTCTCTCCCTATATATATTTTAAACTCTCCTTCCTCTCTCTCATTTTCTTTTCACCGCGAGACCTGCGAACCCTAGCCGTCGCCCCTCGCCCAAGCCTCCAACGACGCCACTCCCGACCTCGTCTTCATCCTCCCCTCGTCCTCACCTTCCTCTGCTCGTCTCCCCGAGCCCTGCACACACCCAGAAACCCAAACCGAGCACCCCCTGCACACCGCTGCACCGCCGGAGTAGATCGCTGCCGTCGATCTCGTCGTCGCTCCCTCGTTCCTAGATCACAGTACAACACAGTGAGCCTTCTTCTTCCCTTTTTCTTTCCTTCTTTCTTCTGTTCTCTCTTTCTTCTTTAAAATCGTTCTCTATCTTCTGTAGATCACCTCGCCGGAGCTCTGTCGACCTCGTCGACACCCTCACGACTCCTTTCTGTAACCCAGTGAGCTTCCTCTTCTTCTCAATCTCTTCTTCCTCTCCTTTTCTTCTTTCTTTCTTTTCTTTCCTTTCTTTATCTGTTTTCTGTCTACAGTAGTTCGCTGGAGCCGGACGTGACGTCGACGACGCCGACGATCCAGACGATCTAGCGAACGTACCTGACTTGTGTGATCGCCTTTGTGCGTTGTTTGGAACCGTTCCGTGTACCGTGCGCGCGTTGCGACTTATCACCGACGTGAGACATTCCGTATACATCCGTTTCTTGATCCGTCTAGGCAAGTTAATCTTGCTACATGCTATATAATTCAGTATATACCTATTTAAATAAATACCATACCTGTAGTTTTAATCTAGTACCCCATGTTTAGTTTTATAACGTTTCGAAGTTTCGTTTGCATCCGTTTATATCATTTTAGATCTAGGGCATGGAAAACCTATCTTGTTGCATACTAGATTATAATATACTGCACCCATATCAATATTTATATCACATAGTGCTTAATTGTACATCCCACTTTACTATTTCATAGTTTTATAACTTTTCGGATACTCGTTGGCATCCATCTCATTTAGAATATATATAACTGTATCCATAAATCATCGTAATACATAATAATGTGATATTAACACTCCATATTTAATAAAGTGCATCCTAATTAGTATTGGAACTATAATTGTAACCCTAATCGATAACTGTGCATCTATATCTTTGAATCTATTTGCATACCATATCACACTATTCCATTTTATTGTTATATTGGTATCCCATACTTGTTTTTGTGTACCCATTCTTATTACAATTTGATTATGAGCACCCACTCGATACTTGTGCACCCCCTGACATGACTTGATACACTACTATTTGACACGACTTGATATTGTGCACTACTTGACATGATTGGATCCATATACACTCCCTGACATGACCTGATGTACCACAGCTTAACCTGTTACCTGATCTTGTTACTAATGCCAACAATCTTGACCTGTTGTCCCTACGGATATTTCCTGTTGTCTATTCAGACAAACCTGTACTTACTTGATCCTGTGTTGGCATTAGCTCCAGATTTATCAATACCCGACTTGAACACATAACTTGGGGGTATGGGGAAATCAATGATGAAACCTGACTTGTAACTCGACAGTTCGATACCTTTACTGATCAGTCTTACGGGCTAGGCCAGCCCCGGAATGATGCTGCTGATATCATTCATCTTTACATACTACCTTTTTCTGCCCAACGGCACGTCTCGGATTCAGCCCGAGAATCTTGACCGTGGTCCCGGGCACGCACGGGATACTATTGAGTTACATCGATAATTCATCAAATTGATTTCAAGACTTGAGTGTAGTTAACCCAGTAGACCAGTCTAGATTACTCACTGCACATCACCTATGCCTTACCCTTCATTGTCCTTATTTATATTACTGTTATACCTGTTTGACCGTTCATACTCATACATGCATGTCTTGCTACCCCCTGTTTATATTATTGCTTGATATTATGACACACTGACGTCTGGGTTTTGCATGGCCCAGATTCTTTACCTTTACTGCAGGCCGAGCAGGAGCATTTCAGTGAACAGGCCGAGTAGTGAGGACCTGTTATTAGTTTATTTTATTTTTCCTTTCAGCATTTTCATTCTTGATGTGAGCCCGCATTTTGGGACGTACATTCCAGCTTATTATTGTATTGGATCTTTTGCTTCTGCATTATTTTATTCTTGACTCGTTTATTCAGGCTTATGGACATGTGTTAGATAGTTTATTATTGTTCTTGATATCTCTACAGCCGTAATGTCACTGTGGAGGGATTTTTCCTATCCACAGGTAGCATGGTTGGCCCTGTCACGTGCCTATCTTAGCGTACTCTGGGAAGCGGGGCGTGACACCTAGCCGAACCCTTACCCATACACGAGCACCCACTTTCATCCTCGCTCGACATCAACACCGTCTCCATCGCAATCGTCATCGCCGCAAATCTTCATCATCACCATCGCCGCGGCCATCATCTTCTCCTTTCTCTTGTTCCTTTAAGCATCCAAGTGTTAGTTATGTATATGCCCTAGAGGCCATTGTTGTACATATGATGTATATTATAATGGATACTTGGATATATATAGAGAGGAATTTCTTGCTCGACATGATAGTATGCTATCTGGTTTCACTTTTCTAAACATGTTGACCTATATTAGTTTACTGTCTTGCTCTCACATGTTGATAAAGCCCTTAGGATTTGTACTCGACTGCTAGGATTATGATGAGATCATACTAGTGGGGCCAGGGTAGTCAACGAGTACATCCTATAACTGTTCCTAGTCGAGGGTGTATCGAGACAGGGCATCGATACACCAGAGTAGACTAGCGTATACGCATCTTGACCCATATGATGGGCGATGGATGATCCCATATCCATCGGTGTTTGACATTAAAGATGGTGTACGGGTGCTCAGTGGAGACTGGGTATACTAAACGGACTCGTCGAGAAATCCTGGATGGTATTATACCTATCGTCAAATAGCAGTTCTCCGGTGACACTGGTACAGGTTAGTATGTAGACCCGAGATCGTCATAAAGTCTTGTGTGATTCCCACTGTGCTTTGATTTCCACCGTACCACGTCCAAGAAGACGTGCAAAACGGTGGCTTTTGGGTACAGTCCCGAATCACATGGAGGCAATGAGCGATAGGAGGGGTTTCGTCTCTCCCGGTATTGGGAGTTGATGTTGCGTTGTGTTCTATTGGCTATAACTGGAAGTCTCTGACCAGGGCTGATATGGAGATTTACTGGTAAGAGTTATCAGTAATTTCTCGACCCGTTATGAGCCTTATATCGACACGACTTATCGGTTACTGGGGTCTGACGTTTACCACCCCTAGACTGGATATGCGACATACCAGACGAAGAGACCGGACTGTATGGTAGTGTTATTGATTGGATTCACAGGAGAATGTACAGGCTTGCTTGTTGATCTTCTGATCGTTCAATACACGGGTGGCTGTTACGTTTAGCTGACCGCTTGCAGCTTGTGGGTGTTTGATATGATCATCACCTACTACCGGCGTATTGACAATTCTTTAGAGTCCTACACAGAGGTTTCCTGGCTCAGGCAAAACGGAGTAGGGGCATATATGCGATATGTGCGGGATCGAGACTAATACGATATGAGATATCGTATTCTATTCTCGCGATATGTGATATCGGCCGGGTATATGTTATATAGCCGGGTCATCGGATCAAGTGTTGATTCGATGAAATGGTACTTGTTATATTAGCCGGTTATATGTAATATAGCCGGGTTATCGGATCAAGTGTTGATTCGATAATTTAATGTATAATAATATATATGATATATTACATTACGTTAACTAATATAAGCTCGCTTTATTGATTCATTTTCTCACCGGATAATACATTGATATATATGCGATATATGTTAATTGTATTATTTTCTTTTGTTACATTATATATTATATATATGATATATAATATTTTAACATGTTAGGATTACAAATGCAACATGGTTGTTGAGTTTAAACCAAGTTAGGGTTTGAATTTGGGTTAGCTTTTGGATGAAGCTTTCATGAAGCTTCATGAAGCTTTTGACTTTTGTCATCTAGCTTGATATTTTGTGTAGATATTTGTTAACCCAACCCAAACCCTTAACCATAGTTTATTCTCTACATGAGTTGCAGCCTTCATTCTTAACTCATGGTTGCAATTGTAACCACAACAATTCATTATTCATCACAAAAGCTTTCTTCTTCTTCTTCCTCCTTTGAAAAAGCTTTCTAGCTTTTTGAGTTGTGATGATTTAAAGTGAGAAATTGAAAACAAAAGAGAGCAAAATTCCTACTTCATCATCCTCATCTATTCTAACCACTTAGATTAGGGTGTTCACTTCACTAATACTTCATTAGAGAAGTGAGAGCTCGGGTTTGAGATTCTTCAAGGTAGATCATCTTCGAAAAGGAAGACTTCAAGCAAGCATGGATCATTCGACTTGTGGAGCTTCTCTAGAGTCCGGGAGTTCATGGATCGTGGCGAAAAGACTACTACTCGGAGCTTATGAAGCGAAGGAACGGACTACAAAGGTTGTAATCTCTCTCTCTCTTAGATGTAAAGTTGTTTACATGCAAGTTAACCCTAATTCTTTAGTTAAGATCTTGGTTAGGGTTTGTTTAGCACCCCAAAAATTTTAAAGTAGCATGATTGATGCTTGCCAAAACCTTCACAAGGTGCTATGATAACCCAACACCAAGGCCGAGCATGACGACACCGTCATCTTCTTTTTCGTGTTGCGGGCTTCATCCAAGTCGAGGGATCGTGTCTTCGTTGTTGTTCCATCATTGATCGAGGCAAGTATTTTGAAATACTTGTTACATGCTAGTTGCGATTCGATTAGATCGGGCCGTAACATAATATTATGAGTAATTGCTTGTCATTAATTTACTGGTTCAATCTTTGGTTTGATGCAAGTATCAGATGTTTGCGTAACATACTATTACGGCAAGTTAGATCATGTTGTACATCAGTAGATTGTTTAGATTAATAACCTAATCGCAATGCATCGATATTTGAATCAAGACGTGTCGATAATTTTGATCTATATAAATATGCATCGATAAATCTAATTGGATATGATATGAATCATCAAACCCTAAAAGATACCACTTTTATGACGATCTGGATAGATATAATAAATATGGAGAATTCATCATTTCATGATGGTTTTATTTTACCTGTATCGAGAAAACAATCGAAACTTTAATTATCTGGCCATCTGAATAAAAAGGTTTTGATCCGGCTCAACATAATTATGAGTCGTCTCATTGTCACGCCCCGCTTCCCAAAATACGGAATACGAGGGTGACAAGGCCATCCATGCTTCTACGGTTGAGAATCATGCCGTAGTCACACTTCGGTTTCTAACATTACATGATAGCAGTAATCTAACTCAGATGATTTAACATCCTAGCACGATCATACATTATTTAACGATATTAATTAGTATTTTAAATTTCTTTAATTACTAATTTTTTGGGTTGTGATTGGTTTGAATAGTATATGTGTTTATCGAACTCGACCCGCTTGCGTGAGATCCATTATGGTTGATAGAGTATATTTTTATTGATATTTATCCGTAGACTAAATCTATATGAATCTCAAATAATAGATATAAAACATTCAAATATTTATATATATATATATAGCGATACGTATGGATATTTTTATATATTAATTATCAGTATGTTTTTATCTTATTCAAATATCCTATGATATTATAGTAACGATTATCTATTGCAGGTAAATTCTAAACATTCTGAAATACCATGTATAATATATTAGATTAGAATATATTCTTCTAACCGTTGGATTTATGGTTTAAATGAGTTACGTATGTGTAGATAATTTCTGGTATATTTTGAGATTTGGTAGAGACGGATTGGTTTTTTTTTTATATCTTTATAAAATATTATTTAGTTATTAGTTATATGTATCTCTTTCTCTCTCTCTCTCTCTATACACACACACACACACACACACACACACACCCCCACCCACCTAATATATATAAAATAAAAATATTTTTTTATTCTATAAACTATCTCTCTCTCTACCTCATAAAACTCTCTTTCTCTCCCGCGTCTTTCTTTCTCCCTCTCCCTCGTAGCCGAACCATGCCCTCGACTCCTTACCATTGGCACCCATCACCCCCATCATCACCCTAACCTCGTCGCCTTCACTGTCTCCACCTCCTCTACCGGCGTCTGCAACCATCACCCACAAACCGAGCCTTAGCTTCAGCATCCGCCTCCTCACAACCGTCGCGACCTCCTGTAACACCCTAGTACGGTTATACGATATTAATTGGTATTTTAAAACTTGTTTTATATTTCTTATATTTTATTTTTTTAGGTTGCGAGCGATTTGAATTGTAGTAATGCTTATCCGACCCGACTCGCATGTGTGAAACCCAGTATGGTGCTAGATTATATCTGATATTTATTAGTAAACTGGATATATGTGAATCTAGTATAATATATAACATATATCTAAATCATCATATATCTTTTAGTAGCCATAAGTTAAGGGTAAGTTATATTTTACTAACTGCCATCACATGATTAATTATCCCATATCTTATTTTGGTTTTATTCTATCACATTTAAATTTCAAGTTATCAAATACCAAATATTTATTAAATTTAGATATATATTTAAAATCCTTTTAAATCTTATATTAGGGGGTATAATTTATTTAAAGTATATTCTTGCATTCTGGTTTAAAAGTCTACGTATTTGTATTATTCTCCAAAATATATTTTTTAACGAGATTTTGGTGAAGTTTGGGTGTAGTTTGATATTATCTATACACCCTTAAACTAATATATATATATATATATATATATATATATAAACTATACTATATATATTATATACTTACAGTTTATATTTTATTTAAAACCCAACTCTCTCTCTTCCTGTTTGTTCTCTCTCCCTCTCTCTCGCTTCCTCGTCCCGAGCCCAAACCCCACGCACCTCACCGCCGTTCTTCCTCCCCTCGCCGTCGTTGCCTTCCTCTTCACCTCTAACACCGATCCTAACCCACGTCACCGCTGTTAGTTATGTATATGCCTTAGAAACCATTATTGTACATATGATGTATATTATAGTGGATGCTTGGATATATATAGAGAGGACTTTCTTGCTCGATATGATAGTATGCTATCTGGTTACTTTTTGTCTTAACATGTTGACTTATATTGTATTACTGTCTTGCTCTCACATGTTGATAAAGCCCTTAAGATGTGTACTCGACTACTAGGACTATGATGGAGATCATAATAGTGGGGCCAGGGTAGTCCACAAGTACATCCTATAATTATTCCTAGTCGAGGGTGTATCGAGACAGGGTATCGAAACTCCAGAGTAGACTAGCGTATACGCCTCTTGACCCATATGATGGGCGATGGATGATTCACATCCATTGGTGTTTGACATCAAAGATGGTATATGGGTGTTCAGTGGAAACTGGATACACTGAATGGACTCGCCGAGAACTCCTAGTTGGTATTATACCTATCGTTAAATAGCAGTTCTCTAGTGACACTGGTACATGTTAGTCTGTAGACCCGAGATCGTCATAGAGTCTTGTGTGATTCCCACTGTGCTTTGATTTCCACTTTACCACGTTCAAGAGAACGTGCAAAACGGTGGCTTTTGGGTACAGTCCCGAATCACATGGAGGCAATGAGCGATAGGAAGGATTTCGCCTCTCCCGGTATTGGGGGTTGATGTTGCGCTGTGCTCGATTGGCTATAACTGGAAGTCCCTGACCATGGCTGATATGGAGATCTACTGGTAAGTGTTATTAGTAGTTTCTCGACCCATTATGAGCCTCACATCGGCACGGCTTATCGGTTACTGGGGTCTGACGTTTACCACTCCTACACTGGATATGCGACATATCAGATGAAGAGACCGGACTGTACGATAGTGTTACTGATTGGATTCGCAGGAGTATGTACAAGCTTACTTGTTGATCTTCTGGTCGCTCAATACCCGGGTGGCCGTTACGTTTAGCTGACCGCTTGCGGCTTGTGGGTGTTTGATATGATCATCACCTACTGCCGGCGTATTGACGAGTCTTTAGAGTCCTACACAGAGCTTTTCTGGCTCAGGAGAAACGGAGTAGGAGCACATATGTGATATGTGCGGGACCGAGATTGATACGTATATGTGATACCGTATTCTATTATCGCGATATGTGATATCGGCCGGTTATATGTGATATAACCGGGTCATCGGATCAAGTGTTGATTCGATAAAATGATACATTTTATATTAGTCGGTTATATATAATATAGCCAGATTATTAAATCAAGTATTGATTTAATAATTTAATGTATAATTATATATTTGATATATTAAATTACATTAACTAATATATGCTCACTTAAGTATTTCATTTTCTCACATTTGGATACATTTAACATATATGTGATATATATTTAATGTATTGTTTTCTTTTGTTATAAAATTATATATATGTGATATGTATAATTGTAACATGCTAGGTTATACATGCAACTTGGGTATATGAGAATCACACCATGATTTGTGATAATGGTTGGATTTATATTTATTCTTGATAAATCAAAATTGTGTGGATTTTTAGCTAAGATATTTTATGTTGACTAAGTCCACCAATTTTGATATTTTCTAAGATATTTATTAACCTAACTCTAATCACTAGCCATGGTTTATTCTCTACATGAGTTAGCTATGACATAAACTAACCCAAGGCTGCATTTCTAACCTCATCTCATTCACTTCATTTTCTTCATTCATCTCATTCTTGCTCTCTATCTCTTGAGAAAAAGAAGAAATATTGTGAGAAATTAAATACTAAAGTGAGCAAAATTCCTACTTCATCATCCTTTTCTATACTAGCCATTTAGATTAGGGTGTTAGCTTCACTAATTCCACATTAGTGAAGTCATAGCTTGAGTTCGTATTTTCTCGAAGTAGATCATCTTGGATTTTGAAGACTTCAAGCAAGCATGCATCATACACCGTGTGGAGCCTCTCAAGAGTCCGGGAGCTCGATGATCGCAGCGAAGGGACCACAACTTGGAGCTATAGAAGTGAAGGAACGGACTACAAAGCTTGTAATCTCTAATCACTTAGAAGTAAAGTTGTTTACTTTATGTTTCCGTATGATTCTCTAGTAAAAGATCTAGGTTAGGGTTCTTTTAAGCATGACAAAATTTGAAAATGCCACCCGAAACCTTGTTGTTGTGCTTAGGATCCCTACAACCGTACACTGCCTTCTTCACCTCGTCAAGATCACCTCTCGTCGTCCTCGTCACCACTCTCACCACTCTCACCACCGCACCTTCTTTCTTACCTTGCCATCATTTCCTCACCTCACCGTCGACCTCACCTTTCTCCATCTCGTTGTCATCACCATCCTTACCTTCATCAACTCCTCTTCCTTGACTTCGCCAGTACCCTTTGTTGGGGTTGAAAATTGCATCCCGGTTGACCAAGTCAAAGTCAAGGTTAACCCCAAGCCAAGTGGGCCCAAGCCCAGATCAAGTGGGCCCATGCCCAGGTCGAGTCTGAACATGAAGCGGCCGGCCCTCTTCCATGCCAAAATAAAAAATCATGTAATAAATAATTTTGATGTAATTTTTTATGCATGAATGTAAGCAAAATGGGCATAAAACCAAATTTTTGTAAAGCCCATGGCTTATGTGCAAAAGAAATGAGCACATGAGGTATGGGATGGGCAAAATGTTATTTTGTAAAGCCCAATGGGCTATATGTAAATGTGTAAGCCTATATAAGGCAACATGATGATGAATAAAGCATATACACTCTTCATTCTCTCAAAAAACTAGGGTTTGTGTCTCCACTCTCTCTTTTTCAAGTTCTTCCTTTTCATTTTCCAAATAAATCAAGAGCTTAGCTCTTTTTTTTAAAACTAAACAAAGTTTTACCATAAACCCACTTCCCAAGACTCCATCAAGAGAAGAAAAATGATCTCTTCTTTTGTCATCCAAGATCTAGATCTTGGAGTTTCAAGAGAACCCATTTTGGGTTTCTTCTCAAAAGAGAAAGGAGAAAATCTTTTAGAGTTTAACTCCACAAATAAAATTAATTTGGAGTTTAACTCCACTACAGAAATTCTTTTGGAATTTAACTCCACTGTAAAAATCTTTTTTTGGGAGTTTAACTCCACATTAAATCTTTTCAGGAGTTTAACTCCATATAAAATTCTTTCGGAGTTCAACTCCATATTTAAAATTCTTTCGGAGTTCAACTCCATAATAAAAATTCTTTCGGAGTTCAACTCCATTTAAATTCTTTTGGAGTTTAACTCCACAAACAAAAATTCTTTTGGAGTTTAATTCCACAATAAAATCTTTTTTTTGGAGTTGAACTCCATTTAAAACTCTTTTTGAAGTTTAACTCCATGATAAAAATCTTTTTGGAGTTAAACTCCATTTTAAATCTTCTTAAAGTTAAACTCCATTCAAAACCTTTTTGGAGTTGAACTCCATATCTAAAATTCTTTTGGAGTTTAACTCCAAAAAAAATTTCTTTTGAAGTTCAGCTCCATGTTTAAAAAAAATGTTTTTTTTTGCCCCATCACATGCTGGCACGTGAGGGGGAGAGCTCCCATTTAATAGGAGCCCTTTTGGCCCCCCCTCACATGGGGGTCACATGCTGAGCATGTGATGGCCCCCCCACATGCTATGCTAGCATGTGAGGAGTCACATGCTGAGCATGTGATGGCCCCCCTCACATGCTAGCATGTGAGGGGTCACATGCTGAGCATGTGATGGCCCCCCCTCACATGCTATGCTAGCATATGAGAGCATGTGATGGCCTAGCATGTGAGGGGTCACATGCTAAGCATGTGATGGCTCCCCTCACATGCTAGGGGTCACATGCTAAGTATGTGACCCTAGCATGTGACCCTTGCTTGTAAGGGGAGGCTCCCATTAAATGGGAGCCCAGGTTCTCCCCTCTTTTTTAAATTCTTTTTTTCTTTCTTTCTTTTCTTTATTTAATCCTTTTTTTATTTAAAAAATAAGTAAAATAAAATAAATAAATATTAAATAAATAAAAATAAATTATAAATAATATTTTAAAATAAAAAAAATAATAAATTAAAATAAAAAAAACATTTCTCTAAATATTTATTTACTTATTTATTTTTGTTTATATATATATATATATATATATCCTTTTTTTAACAAATTGAATAAAGCAAAGGAAAAAACACACACACACCAACGCATCGCATTGAGTTCGCATGTCCAGTTTGACCCGTCAATCGGAGGTTCTCTCGCTCCAAATCCGAGGGGTAATTAACGACACCTTAGTCTGCGGCTGCCGGAGATTCGGATCCCCACAATCAATAAACCCCAGCCTACCCTAGGAAGGGGGAATCTGTACTGCGCCTGACAAGCGCGCGTATTCCCATCTCAATGGGGTGACGAAAAACACCCTACAGATTCTGGTACGCTGGGTGGGACCAATCTCTCCTCCCATATTTCGCGTTAAATATCAATGCGAACTCAATCAACATATACATTGATTGCCTGTACTGAAATCATGCTTCTTTGTGCAGGTTAACAATTTTCAATTGCCATCTTCGAACGCAGGTCGGTATTTGAACGACTTTCCTTGGCCTCAGCTGGGGGCAACGTCATCGACACCGACAAAGTAATAAGGAATCTCATGTAAGTTCCAGCAGTGCCCCTGACAACTGTTCAATCGGGTATCTTCTCTAAGCTCCCCGTTATATGTCCACCACATCGTTAAACTGGAAACAGATGACCGCCAAGTCGTTAAACTGGAAACAGATGACCGCCAAGTCGTTAAACTGGAAACAGGTGACCGCCAGGTGACCGCCAAGTCGTTAAACTGGGCACAAATGACCGCCAAATCGTTAAACTGGGCACAGATGATCTCCAAGTTGTTAAACTGGAAACAGGTGACCGCCAAGTCATTAAACTGGAAACAGATGACCTCAAAGTCGTTAAACTAGAAACAGATGACCACCAAGTCATTAAACTGGGCACAGATGACCACCAAGTCGTTAAACTGGAAACAGATGACCACCAAGTCGTTAAACTGGAAATAAATGACCACCAAGTCGTTAAACTGGAAAAAAATGACCTCCAAGTCATTAAATTGGAAACAGTAGACCTCTAAGTCTTTAAACTGGAAACAGATGACCTCTACGTCGTTAAACTGGAAACAGGTGACTTCTAAGTCGTTAAAATGGAAACAGGTGACCTCTAAGTCGTTAAACTGGAAACAGTAGACCTCTAAGTCTTTAAAATGAAAATAGATGACCACCACGTCGTTAAACTGGGAATGATAGACCTCTAAGTCTTTAAACTGGGAACCGCTGACCACCACGTCATTAAACTGGGAACAGTCGACTTCTAAGTCGTTAAACTGGGGATGTAAAAATGTGTAAATAAAAATATATATATATATGTATATAAATAAAAAGGCGAAATGATGGGGCAACTCGCAATAAAAATCAGCGAGTAAAAATAAAAATGAAAATAAATCCGAAATGATGGGGCAACCGTGAATAAATAGCCGAAATGATAGGGCAATAGCGACCTTCACGATAAGAAAAGCTGAAGTGATAGAGCAATCGCGGTAAAAAAAAAGGCGAATGATGAGTCGCTCCTGGTACCATATTCCAGAGTAGCGATGCAGACGCCAACCAAATTCCAAATTCCAAAATGGCGAATGATGAGTCGCTCCTGGTACCATATTCCAGTGCAGCGATGCAGACGCCAACCAAATTCCAAATCTCATACCCCAACGGCGAATGATGAGTCGCTCTTGGTACCATATTCCAGTGCAGCGATGCAGACGCCAACCAAATTCCAAATCCCATACCCCAACGGCAAATGATGAGTCGCTTCTGGTACCATATTCCAGTGCAGCGATGCAGATGCCAATAAAGTCCCGAAATGTTTCGGGCCTTACGGTCTGGATCATACATCCTGCAAAACCGTATACAATCCACGGACGTAAAACGATCCCAATCTCTTCCAAGTCCTACCGGCAGGACCACATTCAAAGCCCCACCGGCGATGAAGATTCTAAAAAAAATAAAAAAAAATGGGTATGTCCATAAGCAAAATGGGCACGGATGAAAACCCGAAAGGGCTCCGTGAGTAAAAACAGCAGGACTGCCAGCGAGTTTGTGAAAACCCGAAAGGGCGCACACTCGTGAAAAAGAGATGAAATGCACTCGCAAATTCCTCTCGACTTTGTGAGGAGAAAATTCCCGCGTGAGATCCTTACGACTCACAAAGGAGCAACACACTTAGGAGTCCCCAGGACTCCTGAGGAGAAAATGCACCTACGGCATCCTTACGACTCGTAGGGAGAAAATGCTTTTATGAGGCCCTTACGGCCCATAAAATTGAAAAGTCTTAGGTGATAGGGATCTAAACCTGTCTCCTAAGCCATCGCTTCCCAACAGGAAAAGGCAAATGATGAGTTGCTCCTGGCATTATTCCAGTGCAACAATGCTGATGCCAAACCAAAACAAAATCCCTAAATCCTCTTATGGCAAATGATGATTCACTTCTGGTAACATATTCCAGTGTAGCGATGCTAATGCCAACCCAAATTAAACCAACAACCTCTGCGGCGGAATCATGCTTCGTCCCAGAATATACCCCGTGTCGAAATCATGCTTCGCCTCGGCGTATCTGCCTTCCCTATCGGAATTATGCTTCGACTCGGAATCAACCAGCGACACTCCGTGCCGGGGACAAGTCGATCAGCGACACTCCGTGCCGGGGATAAGTCGAACATCAGCGACACTCCGTGCCGGGGACAAGTCGACCAGCGACACTCCGTGCCGGGGACAAGTCGAACATCAACGACACTCCGTGCCGGGGACAAGTCGACCAGCGACACTCCATGCCGGGGAAAAGTCGAACATCAGCGACACTCTGTGCCGGAGACAAGTCGACCAGCGACACTCCGTGCTGGGGAAAAGTCGATCACTGACACTCCGTGCCAGGGAAAAGTCGAACATCAACGACATTCCATGCTGGGGACAAGTCGATCAGCGACACTCCGTGCCGGGGAAAAGTCGAACATCAGCGACACTCCGTGCCGGGGACAAGTCGACCAGCGACACTCCGTGCGGGGGAAAAGTCGAACATCAGCGACACTCCATGCCAGGGACAAGTAGAACATCAGCGACACTCCGTGCCGGGGAAAAGTTGATCAGCGACACTCCGTGCCGGGGACAAGTCGAACATCAGCGACACTCCGTGCTGGGGAAAAGTCGAACATCAGTGACACTCTGTGCCGGGGACAAGTCGACCAGCGACACTCCGTACCGGGGAAAAGTTGAACATCAGCGACACTCCGTGCCGGGGACAAGTCGATCAGCGACACTTCGTGCCGGGGACAAGTCGAATATCAGCGACACTCCGTGCCGGGGATAAATCGATCAGCGACACTCCATGCCGGGGAAAAATCGACCAGCGACACTCCGTGCCGGGGAAAAGTCGATCAGCGACACTCCATGCCAGGGACAAGTCGAACATTAGCGACACTCCGTGCCGGGGACAAGTCGATCAGCGACACTCCGTGCCGGGGACAAGTCGAACAGTGACACTCCGTGCCAGGGACAAGTCGAACATCAGCGACACTCCGTGCCGGGGACAAGTCGAATATCAGCGACACTCCGTGCCGGGGACAAGCGGCAAGTCGATCAGCGACACTCCGTGCCGGGGACAAGTCAAACAGCGACACTCTGTGCCGGGGACAAGTCGAACAGCGACACTCCGTGCCGGGGACAAGTTGAACAACCAGCGACACTCAGTGCCGTCGACCGTCCATGATGTAAAAAGGGCAGTGCAGGCTTCCTACAAAAAGAGAATCAAATCACTCCGGGCCAGAAAAACGTCTACCACCGACACTCAGTCTCGGAGACGCGTCAAGCGTCGACCGTCCGTGTTGTAAAAAGGGCAGTGCCGGCTTCCCAAAAAGCGGGAACCAAATCAAGTCACCTCCACATGAAAGAAGATCCATCAATTTCATGCACACGACCCACATATGTGGTGTACATTTATTGATGGGGGCACTTTGTTGGGGTCGAAAATTGTACCCCGGTTGACCAAGTCAAAGTCAAGGTTAACCCCAAGCCACGTGGGTCCAAGCCCAGATCAAGTGGGCCCACACCTAGGTCGAGTTCGAACATGAAGCGGGCGGCCCTCCTCCATGCCAAAATAAAAAATCGTGTAATAAATAATTTTGATGTAGTTTTTTATGCATGGATGTAAGCAAAATGGGTATAAAACCAAATTTTTGTAAAGCCCATGGCTTATTTGCAAAAGAAATGAGCACATGAGCTATGGGATGGGCAAAATGCCATTTTGTAAAGCCCAAGGGGCTATATGTAAATGTGTAAGCCTATATAAGGCAACATGATGATGAATAAAGTATATACACTCTTCGTTCTCTAAAAAAATTAGGGTTTGTGCCTCCACTCTTTCTTTTTCAAGTTCTTCCTTTTCATTTTCCAAATAAATCAAGAGCTTAGCTCTTTTTTTTTTAAAACTAAACAAAGTTTTACCATAAACTCACCTCCCAAGACTCCATCAAGAGAAGAAAAATGGTCTCTTTTTTTTATCATCCAAGATCTAGATCTTAGAGTTTCAAGAGAACCCATTTTGGGTTTCTTCTCAAAAGAGAAAGGAGAAAATCTTTTGGAGTTTAACTCCACAAATAAAATTATTTTGGAGTTTAACACCACTACAGAAATTCTTTTGGAGTTTAACTCCACAGTAAAAATCTTTTTTTGGAAGTTTAACTCCACATTAAATCTTTTCAGGAGTGTAACTGCATATAAAATTCATTCGGAGTTTAACTCCATATTTAAAAAGTTCAACTCCATTTAAATTCTTTTGGAGTTTAACTCCACAAACAAAAATTCTTTTGTAGTTTAACTCCACAATAAAAATTCTTTCGGAGTTCAACTCCATTTAAATTCTTTTGGAGTTTAACTCCACAAACAAAAATTCTTTTATAGTTTAACTCCACAATAAAAATCTTTTTTTGGAGTTGAACTGTTGGGCCACGGCGGCGCCCCGGTCGTCAAACCGACGCCAAATGCGGAACAAAAACTTTTTACAAAACCGGCGCCACCGTGACCCAATACCCGGATCGTCCCATTAACTGTAAACTAGCAAAATATAAAATGAGTTTGGAAAGATTATACCGATTGATCCGTGTCTTTCGGTCTTTAATTTCCGCACCAAACTCCTCGCTGCTATGCTGGCGAAGTCCGCTCCCGGTCTCGCTCGTCAAACTGGCACCACGTCAATGAATCTTTATACGGGCTCCCGCCTCAAGACCGAGGCAACTCGGACATGAAGTTTGCTAGCCGACATGTCCAAGAATGATATAGAGATATTATAGAATCTTTAGTCTCAAGGCACCCAAACGATTGGATGGAGGTGAATTGGAGTTGCCAAGAAGATGAACCTGTGAGCCATGAATTTTGTGCAAAGAAAAAGAATCAAGCTTGCAAACAGAGGGAGCTCGGCCATGAATGAGATGAAAAAGGTTCACTGGCCTTTTTAAAGAAAACCTCAGCATCTAAAGAAAAATGATGGGGTTCAATCATTTTTGCCACCACAAAAAAAACCCTTTCAAATAAGGAATTGGCTGAATTGCATAAACACCCTCATCACAAAATTCACCCACCTCGCTAAACTAATCCCATGCTCATTCCTCACAGCGGAAAGCCCCCTGCGAAATAAAACATGCCAAATTGCAAGCAGCCCCTCGCTACACAAATCAGCCACCTTACAAAAAGAAATCACATGAAATGCCATGCCTCATAAATGGCCATGCCTGCTAGTTCAGCGAAGCAGGGGGAAATGGCTCACATTAATTAAACATCGGTGGTGATGTTCTGGACGGAAAAAGAAAACTGGCAGCTCCCAAAATAATCCCGTAACGAATTACGAGATTACACTCTAAATGTAAATACATACCTGTATTTTTATTTCGACCGAATACATTTTTATTCCGACCGAATAAAAATGCAACGAGACAAAAAAATACCTACAATATAATATTATGATCCGGCTTAAACCAAAGCCTGCCGGTATTATCCGTCCGATCCTGATCCGTGCACAAGTGCCCGAATATGATCGAACCCAGCCATAAAACCATACGGCCTCTACAACGTTTCGCCCGAACTTGGGAAACTTTCTGTGGGAGACTCTAATGACTCATCAATACACTGACATTGGGTATAACCACTAGCACGTCAGAGATACTAGCTGTACGTAATGGTTGCCTATGTATTGATCGGAAGAGAAGCTGACAAGCGAACTCATCTAGAAACCCTACTGAGCCTGACAGCGATAATATCCGTACAGTCCGGTCCGTTCGTCTATGAGTATCGCATATCGGGCCTAGAGGGCTGGTAAACGTCAGATCCCCAATAGCTGTATAAGTCGTGTCGAAGAGTACCTCAGAACACCCTGAGATACTACTGGAATACCTACCAGTAAATCTCGATTACCCTGGCCAGGGATTTCGTGTAATGGCTCTTCTAAACACAGCGCGATCTCACCCCCAATACCGGGAGAAACGAATCCCCGACGATTCGCTCACTGCCTCCATGTGGATCGGGACTGTACCCAACTAAAACCTGTTTGCACGACTCCTTTGAGCCGTGGTAGGGTAGTAATCAAAGCACAGTGGGAACTCACACGACACAAATGACGATCTTAGGTCGACAGACTAACCTGTACACATGTCACCTGAGAACTGCTATCTGACGATATGTATAATACCAATTAGCATGTTCCCGGCGAGTCCTGTCCGGTGTACTCATAACCCAATGAGCACCTGTATATATCTTAGGTGAACCAACTGACACCAATGGATTATGAGACCGGCCACCCTTGAACACCACCATCACCGGAATCATCATCTTCTTCTTGTTGTTCTTCTTCTCCCTGGATCCATCACCGAAGCCGACCGCCATCTCCACCTTGCTCCCCTTGCCGACGATCACGACCCAGACCCTATCTCCTTCCTCTGCAAATCCCCGAGATCCCCTCATCCCAAAAACCCTCAGCAACACCTTCATCCCTTGACCTCCTCGTCACCACCCCGATCTCTCGTTGTCGCCTTCGACCCAAACATCAGCACCCGAGCCCTCTGCAGAGCACGAGCAGATCCCCTAGCGCAATATATATTAACTTTTGGCTGAGGTCGTGATTGGGTCATGGTTTTACCGATCAAGACAAGTTTATCTTACAATATGCTACTTTATCTATACCAAATATATCTATTATATACATATATTTATAATGATGCAATTTATTATCAAAATACAATTTTATAAAGAAAATTTGTATATAACACTAACACCTGCTAGTTACTTATATCTACGTGTATATATGTGTGTGTGTGTGTGTAGTGTCGTCAATATACAGTTTCATATAGAAAACCCATATTTTGATTACCTAGTTAACACTATTACGTGTATAGTTACAATTCATAAATTTTTTGCAAAAGTAGAACTAAATACAATTTAAGTGATACAGTTTAATTTATAATAATTAACAAGTGTAAAACGTTATTACAACTACGGTTAGATTTATATTTAAACAAGTAATACTGAATATATTCATTCCGTTATAGCTAGATAACCATAACGATTATAATACTGCTTTTATTGTGATTAGTTGCGCAATTAAATATCTATCCTGTTTAATACACAATACCTGACATGTGTACGACACGTTATCTTACCTTTGCTATAGCTGTATTGTTTATACCTGTTACCTGTAATAACTACCAATACCAACAATACTGTATTGTTATCCTGATTAACCTGACTTGTTATCTTGTTAGACAAAACCTGTACATGATTGTTCCTACGTTGGCATTTGTCACGCCCCGCTTCCCATAGTGCGCAAACTGCAGCACGTGACAGAGCCAACTATACTACCTGTGGTAAGGAAATATCCCTGCACAGTCACATTACGACTGTCTATAGGATATCAAGAACAGAAAAATATATAAAACTAGCTAGTACATGTCTATTTTCCACAATAAAAGAGTCGAGAAAATGTATAAGCGGAAACGAATTAAATTCAATAAATAACAACTGAAAACTTGTCCCAATATGGGCTTACATAAAGAAATAAAAATGTGGAAAATGAAATAAACTAAACATCTCAAAACCACACATATTTAATTCCTCACTACTCAGCTTGACGGCTAAAGTACAATTGTTTAGCCTACGATAAAGATAGAAGAACTGGGCCATGCAAAACCCAGAAGTCAGTGCATCATAATATCAAATAATATTAATAACAGGATGTAACGAGATAGGTAAACATGAATATAATTAAATAATATAGATATAAACAATGGGGTATGTGCATGAAAGTGATGTGTAACCTAAAACCGTGCTTTTAGGTTATCTATTCTAAAAGTCTTTGAAATCAATTAATATAATCCTCATCGTAACCCAACAGTCTATGCCCCGTTCATTCACCACGGTAACATGATTTATTCTGTAACGTCCGGAAAAACGGCAAACAGGAGTATTCCGTAACGCCCGGAAAAACGGCAAACAGGATTATTCCGTAACGCCCGGAAAAACGGTAAACATGTAATAATAGCCTTTTGAGTTACGTTTCGGTTACATTCTTGATTTCCCCTTTACCCCCAGGTTTGTGTTCAAGTCACGTATTGCCAATATAGATCTAATGCCAACTCAGGATCAAGCAGGTACAGGTTTTCATCTATATAGACAACAAGTAACGTCCGTCAGGACAACAAGTTAGGATTGTTGGCATTAGTAACTAGATCCAAGTAATGAGTCAAGTAGTGGGTCGTGAACATATCATGTGATACATATGTATCAGATAGATACCAAATTTAATACTGTAACAAATATTTGAACACGGTAAGCACGACGGATATCAGGATGCATAGGTGTCTATCTGTAATAACCTGCATACGTATCCATGCCTGTGTTTAATACAACTAGATAGCATGTTGCACTAATATAGAAGTAATATGATATAATGATGTTCCAGCATGTAACTAGATATGCGATTGTCAGTATAGATACGAACGGATATCGAAAAACGGTAAAACTATAATGTTTGATGCATAATATAACACATGTATTATTTTTATTCATATGGATATAAATATATTAACATAGCATGTTGCAAGATGAACTTGCCTGATTGGATCTCACGACGGGGTACGTGCGTCACGTCGACGTCGGATAAACGTCGCAATGCAACCACGCGTGTACAGGACTGGACCTGGCTAATTAAAAATGCGACCATGCTGGACGATGACGATGACTGGGTCATCCGGATTGTCGGCGACGTGCTCGACTCCGGCGAGACGGCCGGAATAACCAAGAAAGCAAGAAGAAGAAAGAAAGAAGAGAAGAAGAAAGAAGAAAAGAATGGGGTGTTGCGTCAAGCTCTGGGTTCAGGTGCAGAGGATACAGGATGGGCGATGGCGATGATGGGTAGCCATCGGCGATAGGTAACGACGATGGGTTTTTCTGGGTTGCTGTTCGGGGTTGTAGTGGCAGCCAATGGTGATGGTGGTGGTGGTTTATGATGTCGGGGAGAGGAGAGGGATGCGGAGAAGGAGGAGGTGACGGTGGTTGGCGACGACTAGTTCTCCGGCAATGAGGTTGGGTTCTGCAGTGATCGCCCGGAGCTTGCAGGGATTTTGGGTCTTGGGTTTTAGCGGTGAAGGGGAGAGGGATGAGAGGAGGTGATGGAGGTGGTGTGGTGATGAGGGTGACGGGGTAAGGTCGATGAGGAGGCCAGCGGTGAAGGTGGGCGGTTCTTGGGTTGCAGGGGATTGGTCGTCGCGGGTTCTTGCGATGTAAGGATAGTCGGGGAACAAGGAGGTGGCAGCGGAGGTCGAGGTATTGAAGTCGTCGGAAGGTCGGGGTGATGGCGACGGCGAGTCGCCGGCGACGAGGGTTCTTAGGTTGCTCGGGTGTTGCGGTCTGTTGCAGGGTCTAGAGTTGTATGCTCGGGAATGGAGAGGAGGGGAATGTGACGAGGGTGATGAGGTCAGTGCGGAGGTGATGAAGTTGGGAGGTTGGCGGCGAGGTGAAGCGCGGGTTAGGGTTAGGGCTTCGTCACGAGAAGGAGGGAATAGAGAACGAAATAGGAGAGAGAGGTGAGGTAATATTTTATTTAGGTAATAGAATATATATAGGGAGAGAGAGAGACAGAGCGAGAGGAGAGAGAGAGACAAAGGGTTAGAGAGAGAGTACGAGGATTATTATAGGATTTATTAGTTTAAATTATATGTATATATATATATATGTGTGTATGTATATGTATATGTATATATATATAAAAGTGTAATATATGAAGAATAAAATAATTTATATTATAGGATTATATAGCTAATATCAAATTACTTCCGAAAAATATCCGGGGCTCTTCTAAAAATCTATTTTTAAAATATGAATAATATATGTATCAGCCAAAACCATAATGCGATATTCGGTTAAATAAAATGCATACCCCCAAGAACAGATCTACGTAAAATCATGTAACGATCTAAACGAGTCTGTTTTAACAGTCTAGACAGGAACACGATGCATGGACGCAAACATGTGATATGGGGTATGATAACAAGCCATGCAGGATATTAAAATGTATTATTTGTAGTATTTAAGCGATATGCAGATACTAAATATACTATACATGTATATAGACCATAGATGTGCACGGATCCTCTGTACTAGTAATCATACAACGCAATCTTAAATCGTATTAGGTTTCAAGAATGCGGGTTGGGTCGGATACTATCCACGGATACCAAATGCATCATCCGCACCCAAAAACAATAATAAACAAGAAAATTGTCACAAGATCTGAAAACTCCAAATAAAATATGGTATAAATGCACTAGGGTGTTACAGCATTAGGTAGAC
This sequence comes from Agapanthus africanus, assembly GCA_030015575.1. NCBI lineage: Eukaryota > Viridiplantae > Streptophyta > Magnoliopsida > Asparagales > Amaryllidaceae > Agapanthus > Agapanthus africanus. The sequence goes on along the minus strand of JASDDO010000010.1, from coordinate 534,532,046 downwards.
ATTCTATTGATACTTGACTTGAACATGAAATCTGGGGGAAAAGGGGAAATCAAGAATGTAACCAAAACGTAACTCAAAAGGATATTATTGTTTGCCGTGATTCCGGGTGTGAACGGAATAACCAATGTTTATTATATCGTGGTCCTGTAGGGAATGAACGGGATATATTGTACCGTGGTCCCGTGGGGAATGAACGAGATATATTCTGTTGAGTTACGATGAGAATTATATTAATTAGTTTCAAATATCGTTAGGATAAATAACCTAGAAACACAGACTTTAGGATATACGTGAGATACCTATAGCCTGCAGTTATATCACCTGTGATTGCCCTGTTTATGATTGTACCTTATTTTGAAAGTGACACTCTATATGGCACATCTTTCTGTTTATATATTGTTATTATGATATTTATGATGCACTGATGTTTGGGTTTTGCATGGCCCAGTTCCTTTAACCTTATCGTAGGAAGATCGAGAATATTTTGACAAGCAAGCTGAGCAGTGAGGAGCTTTACTGATTAGTTTAGAGATGTTTAGTTTATTTTATTTTTTAGTTATGGTTTAACGTTGTGATCCCATAAGGGACGTGATTGGGATACTATTTCTTGATTGGGTCTTTTTTCGTTTACGCTATCTTTCTTGTTATTATTTTATTGTGGCAGATGGAAATGTGATAGTTAGATTTTTTTATTTACTATTCTTGATATCTAATTGACAGCTGTAATGTGACTATGGAAGGATTTTTCCTCGCCATAGCTAGTATGGTTGGATTTGTCACGTACCGTATTTACATATTTTGGGAAGCGGGGCGTGACAAGATTTTGTTTGTATCAGAGCCTAGGTTTTAGGTTAGCCGGGGTTGGGTTTTTTGTAGTTGGGTATTGGACCTAATAGACTGACCAGGAAGCCCGGAATTAGGAACATGTCCTGCCACATTACCACCTTACCGGTCTTGAATCTTTAGTTTATCGACTTCTTATTTATTGAATCATGTTTCCATTACTAATCCTCTTCAGTGTTCTTGGCTTCATAATTATGACAGATAAAGATTTGTGGGCATACTAGAGGCGGGTGGACGTCGCCGCATTACTTGGGGTCATACGTGGTATGCTAGAGAACCAGAAATGTCATACAGAATTGAACCAGCGGCAGGCTGAGGATTTCCAGGAGGACCTGAGGATGGCTCAAGAGACTGCTATCACAGCTGCTGAGAGGGCAGCAGCCCCCAGATCAACACAGTGTGAGGGCACCGTGGCGGACTTCAGGAAGCTTGGTCCGTCTGTAGGGTGTTTTTCGTCACCCCATTGTAATGGGAATGTGCGCGCTTGTCAGGCGTATACAGATTCCCTCTGCTTAGGGTAGGCAGGAGGTTATTGATTGCGGGGATCCGAATCTTCGGCAGCCGCGGACTAAGCTGCCGTTAATTACCACTCGCTTTTGAAACGAGAGAACCTCCGACTGACGGGTCAAACTGGTCATGCGAACTCAATGTGCCGTGTGCGTGTATTGTGTTTTGAAGGGTTTTGGATGTATCGGGGGCCTCGCAGAGTTTATGAGGGTCTCGCTACATGGGCGCCGGGCGCCCGTGGGTCACATGCAAGGCGCTTGGCGCCAGCGCCTCATGCGTCCAGCACATGGACGCTGGGCGCCTGCAAAAAAAAAAGACTTAGCCCCTGCTGTGAAGTTAAACTCCCGAGAGACTTTGGAAACTCGCAGAAAAGGGGAGGATTTTTATCTTTATGGAGTTAAACTCCTAAAAGGATTTTGAGTAGAGTTAAACTCCTAAAAGGATTTTGAGTGAAGTTAAACTCCCAAAATACTTGTATTTATGGAGTTAAACTACAAAAGATTTTGACAAATGGAGTTGAACTCACAAAAATCCTCGGAGATAATCAAAAGGGATCCCTTTCTTCTTCCTTGAGCCTTGAATCCCCTCCTAAGCCTCGGATCTTCCCCAAAGTGGGATTTTTGGAGATGGGTCTCCTTCTCCCTCCTCTCTGTTGGCTGGATCTTGGAGAAAGGGGGCGAGACTTAAAAATTTCCCTTTTTAGGGATTTTTTTGGGAGATCTGAGCTCCCCTTCGTGGGGTTTATGGTGAAAACTATTTGTTTTTAAGAAAAGAAGAGTTAAACTCTTGATTTAATTCAAGAAAAAGGAAAAAGGTTTAGAACCTTGAGGAAGGAGAATGAGGCACAAAACCCTATTTTTTTTTGAGAGAATGAAGGTTGTTGTTGATTTTTTCTATCATGTTTGTCTTTATAGGCTACACACTTTACATATAGCCCCTTGGGCTTTGCTAAATGGCACTTGTGACATCCGATGCCTTATGTGCTTATTTCTTTTTGCACATAAGCCATTGGGTTTACAAAATTTTGGCTTTCTGCCCATTTTTCATGCATTTATTTCTAAAAATTGCATTGAACTAATTTATTGCTTCATTCTTGGCATAGAGCCGGCCCCTTTCATACTTGGTCTTGACATGGGCTTGGACCCATTTCTCTTGAGCTTGGGCCCGCTTGGTTGGGGGTTGACTGACTTTGACTTGGTCAATCGGGGCGTAATTTTTGACCCTAACAAAGTGCCCCCCATCAATAAATGCGCACCACATATATGGGTCGTGTGCATGAAATTGATGGATCTTCTTTCACGTAGAGTTTGACTTGATTTGGTTCCCGTTTTGACGGCGTGGAGGTCGATACTGCCCTTTTCGCAACGTGGACAGTCGGTGCTACCCTTTTTGCGGCGTCGACGGTCGGTGCTGCCATTTTTGCGGTGTGGACGGTCGGTGCAGCCATTTTAGCCACGTGGATAGACGGTGTTACCCTTTTAGCGACGTGGACGGTCGGTGCTGCCCTTTTTACGATGTGAACGATCGGTGCTGCCCTTTTTGCAACGTGGACAATCGAGGCTTGATTTGACTTGCTCCACTTCTTGCGGTGTCGGGATTGAAGTTGACTTGCTCCGCTTTCTGCGGTGTCGGGATTTGATTTGACTTGCTCCATATTCTGCGGTGTCGGGATTTGATTAGTTTTGGAAGTTCCCTACCCGTCCAGCAGGATTTTTGAGCTTAGAAGCACTACCGGGAGGGACGCTGTTTTGATCTGTTTGATTTCTGTCTTGTTTGGCGGGACTTTTGAATTTGAGAGGAACTTGGAATTTGGATTTTATTTAGCATCAGTATTGCTGCACTGGAATAATGCCAGGAGCAACTCATCATTTCCCCGGGAGGACTTAGGATTTGGTTTTTAGGTCAGCATCAGCACCGCTAACACTGACGCGTAGTGCCAGGAGCGACTCATCATTTTCCGTTAGAAAAACTTGGGGTTTGAGTTTTGGGTCAGTATCAGCACTGCTAACACTGAAGCGTAGTGCCAGGAGCGACTCATCATTTGCCGTTGCCCGTTGAGGAGCGATGGTTTTGGAGACAGGTTTAGATCTCTATCATCTAAGAATTTTTAATTTTATGAGCTGTAAGGGTCTCATAAAAGTATTTTCTCCCTAAGAGTCGAGAGGATCTCACAGGTGTATGTTCTTCTTAGGAATCATGAGGATTCCTAAGTGTGTTGCTCATTTATGAATTGTAAGCATCTTACGCGGGGATTTTCTCCTCACAAGGTCGAGAGGACTTAGCGAGTGTATTTTATCTCTTTTTATGAGTTTGCACCTTTTCAGGTTTTTACAAACTCGCCGGCAGTCCTGCTGTTTTTACTCACGGAGCCCTTTCGGGTTTTCATCCGTTCCCGTTTTACTTGTGGACATACCGTTTTTTTTTTTATAGTTTCATCGCTGGTAGGACTTTAGATGTAGTCTCGCCAGTAGGACTTAGAAGAGATAGGGGTCATTTACGCCCATAGATTATATACGGTTTTACAGGATATATGATCCAGACCGTAGGGCCGATGTGCTCAATTCGCCTGCGACTTGGAGCATTCATACATAGTATTTGTTGAGATATCGGCCATTGATGGGTGGCATGGGCCTTTCTTTCTCGGCATTCATCAGCTGGTAGGATCCTCCATCAAACACTTTCTTGATGACGTATGGTCCTTCCCAGTTTGGCTCGAATTTTCCCTTGGCATGTCGATTAGGGATGATCGGTCTTTTGAGGACCAAGACCAATTCGCCTTTCTTAAAAGCACGGAAACGGGTCATCTTGTCATAGGCCCGTGACATTTGGGCTCGGTAAAGCTCCAAATTTTGCTGTACTGTGAGCCTTTTTTCTTTGAGGGCGTTGAGCCGAAGGAGGATGTTTTCCTCCTCTGTCAACTCATGCTGGATGGCCATTCTAAGGCTTGAAACTTCGATTTCGAGGGGGATGATTTCCTCCACTTCGAAGAGTAATGAGTATGGAGTGGACTGAGTTAGAGTGTGGTGCGTAGTATAATATGCCCACAACGCCTCGTGGAGCTTGAGATTCCAGTCTCTTTTGTTGGCTGAAACATTTTTCCTCAGGAGCTTGCATAGAGTTTTATTGAAGGCTTCGGCTAGCCCATTGGCTCTTGGATTATAGATGGAGGAATATCTCTAGTCTATCTTGTGCTGAGTAGCGAACCTTAAGACTTTGAAGCTCTTGAAAGAAGGCCCGTTGTCAGATATGATTCTCTCGGTGTACCGAAGCGGTATAGAATATTATGCCGGAAGAACGTCAGAATATCTTCTGTCTTGACTTCTTTTAGCGGGATAGCTTCAGCTCACCTAGAGAAGTAGTCAGTTGTGGCCAATATGAACCGGTGGCCTTTAAATGACGAAGGATCAATTGGGCCAACTATGTCGGTGCCCCAAATTTCGAAGGGCCATGACGCCACCGTAGGATGCAGCGGATTGGGATGCTTATGAATGAGTCACCTTGAATTTTGCAGAGGTGACATTTCTTTGTATGCTCTTCACAATCCCTTATCATGGTAGTCCAGTAATATCCAAGCCGTTTGATCCGCATTTTGGGGCCGGACCGGTGAGCTCCGCAGACGCCTGAGTGAACTTCTTTCATGATTTTTTGAGCTTCGGCCGATAACAGACACCTGAGCCAGAGTTGGTCATATGATCTGCGGTATAGCGTATTATTTACAAACATGTATCAGAGAGCTCTCTTCTTCAGCTGAGTCCTCGCGGATTTTTCTTCGAGCAGCTTGTTGTATTGGAGGTACTCTATGAAGGGTTCTCTCCAATCGGGCTCATCTTGAATGTTCAGAGCTTCTTCGGCAGAATTGTTCTCTTGTTCTATACTTCCTTCTTCACACAAAGAGACTGGAGATAGAATTTTCCGGCTTCTGGCTGTTATTAGAATCTCATCCATATCGGGATCAGCCAGCTCCTTGGCTAAGCGAGCGAGTACGTCAGCTTTTCCAGTCAACGCCCTAGGAATTCTCATCAGTTCAATGTGGGTGAACTGTTTCATGAGCTCCACCACTCGGCTTCTATACCGAGTTAACTCGGGTTTGTATATCTTATAGTCGCCGCTTACTTGGTTAACGACAAGCTGGGAATCACTGTAGACCCATAGCCGAAGGATTTCCAATTCTATGATGAGCTCCAAACCGGCTATTAGAGCTTCGTACCCAGCCTCGTTGTTTGTGCGAGGCTAGGTGAGAGCAAAAAAAGTCGTAAGGTTCCCATCGACGGCATTATGGACACCAATCCTATCCCTGCATTTATTTGCCGGATGCTTGATTTGCTGGAGCTGCTTATTGACGAGGCTCCATCGAAGTAGAGCTCCCAGCATGGTTCGTTATCTTCGAGATGCAGCACCTGTTCGTCGGGTAACTCGCAATTGAGTGGTGACCCTTCTGGTATGGGATGAGCAGCGAGAAAGTCGGCAAGAGCTTGCCCTTTTACTGCTTTCTGAGGTGTATAAATTATGTCGAACTTAAGCAGTATGATAGCCCATCTTTCCATTCTACCGGCTAGGCTTGCTTTGGTCATTAAGTGTTTGAGCGGGTTGACCTTGGAGATCAACATAACACGATGATCGAGAAGATAGTGCCTCAGCATCTTCACAGCGAATATCAGAGCCAGGCATTGATTTTCAATCGGGGAATAGTTGTGTTCGGCCCCGACTAAAGTTCGACTGAAGTAGTAGAGGGCATTTTCTTTTCCCTCCTCGTTGTTCTGGGTAAGGAGTGCAACGAGTGACCCATCTAACGCGGCAGTATAGAGAATCAACGGTTTATTTGGAATGAGAGCAGCAAGCACTGGAGGGTGCAACAGCTACTATTTGATATTTTCGAATGCTTCTTGACATTCGGCATCCCAAACGAAAGAGACTCCTTTCTTCATGAGTTTATCGAAGGGCCTGCATCTTCCCGATAGGTTTAAGGTGAACCTTCGTATGTAAGCGGGCTTACCTTGAAAGGATCTTAGCTGTCTCAGATTCTTTGGAGGAGGCATCTCCATAATGGCCTTTATCTTTGATGGGTCAACTTCGATCCCCCGATGTCGAACTATGAAGCCCAAGAATTTTCCCAATGACACGCCAAAATTGCATTTTAGAGGATTCATCTTCAGATCGTGTTCCTTCAGACTGGTGAAAACGGTCTTGAGATCTTGGATGTGATCAGCCTTGGTTTTAGTCTTGATGACCAAGTCATCGACATAACATTCAAAAACATTATGGATTAAGTCGTCAAAGATATTGGTCATTGCCCTTTGATATGTGGCACCTGCGTTCTTCAGTCCAAATGGCATCACTTTGTACCAGTATATGCCAACCGGGATTCGAAATGCTGTATGTTTCTCATCCTCAGGCGACATTTTTATCCGATTGTACCCAGACGAGCCATCCATGAATGTGAACAGCTTATAATTTGTGGTATCGTCGACCATTATTTCCATGACCGGTAACGGAAAGTCGTCTTTAGGGCACGCCTTTTTAAGGTCTCTAAAATCATCGCTGACTCGGATCTGCCCGTTCTTTTTTTTCACTGGGACGATGCATGCAATCCAGTCCGCATATTTCTCTTCTTTGATAAAACCGGCATCGATGAGTTTCTTGGTTTCCGCGATGACCTTTTCTTCCAGCTCCCTTCTCATTCTTCGTGGAGCTTGTTTGACTGACTTGGCATCAGGAGATACAGCCAGCTTTTGCTCGGCCACTTCAGGGGAGTGGCCAGGCATTTCTTTGTACGTCCATGTGAAGCAGTCGGCGAACTCATGTAGCAGGGCGGCTATCTGCTCTTTCATTTCCTCTGACAAGAGTGAGCTGATGTAGGTCGGCCTTGGATTATCGGGCGTTCCTAAGTCAATCTCGGTTAGCTCGTCAAAGGTTGCTTGTCCGTCGTCTTCGAGCTCTCGAGGGGCTTCTTCTGGCTCGGCTAGTTCGCCGTCATCATTTGACCTTTCGCTGGCTTCACCAACATGGATCATATATCATGTTTTAGCATTAGGTTGAATGAAACTTATGCCCCATCTATCTGGGATTCGTCCATCGATAAGTGCTCGGACCTGAGGCGGATGCCACAGCCCCTCATAAAATTTCGCTTTGGAGTCCGTTTGATATAACCGGCATTCGCACTTTTTAAAATATTCCCGTATCTCGGGCGCATAGTATCTAGGATTGAGAACAGCTCTTATGCCTCTCTCATAGGGAAGGCACGTGACAGACAAATCGTACAGGTGCACGATAGGGTTTGACCCATAAAACAAGATTTCCTTCTGTCCATTCTTTCTTCCAGGAACGTAGAAGTTTTCAGCTGGTTCACGGTGGAGACTGACAATGCATCGAGCTCTTTGCACATCTGCTCCGGCACCCTTATGACGGCTAGGGACCCTTCTGTAACTTTGAAGGTTTCTCTTATCTTTGCTTTTTGCATGAGAGCTTAAAATTGGTCCTTTTCCTCTGATTCTTCGGTGTCACTGCCAAAACGAAAGCGGATTTTGCTGACGGATGGGCCTTTAATATCATACTCATCCGTATCATTACCGAAATGAGGGCGTCTTTTACGGAAGTATGGACTTCCAGCGTCGGAATCATCAGTGTCACTGCTGACACGCGGACGCACTTGGGGGTTTTTGCTTTTGAAAGTGACAGACGGCTCAAATTTGTTTTTGAGTTTCGGGGCCGTTATGTCTTTAGTCAACTGTGGCTCAGCACTTTGGGGGTTCACAAAGTACCGAGAATCTTCATATCGGACTTCATGCACACCGAATGGCTGGATGTCTCCGTCAATGCGTCTTTCTTCACCATTTTTGGTATATTTCATGCACTGATGGAGAGTTGACGGAACGATGCCGTAATTATGAAGCCACGGCCGTCCTAGGAGAATCTTATAAGACGTGTCAGTGTCGATCATGTATATCTTGGCTTCAGTTTTTAGGTTCCCGAACCTGATCGGCGGAGTGACATGACCCGGAATTGGCACATGACCGACAGTTAAATCACGTGAACTCTATAGGACCCCACCGTAATCCAAGTAAGCCGAAAGTCCAGAAATCTAAACCTTTTTAGAAAAATAATGGAGGTGCAGTTTTGAAATAAAGGTATAATGGATTTAAATCCGTTCTTGAAAAGTATAAGTAATGTTATATGAAAATACAAGTGAGTTGTATACTATTTTTAAAAATATTTTCGTCATTTGAAATTTGGGCAGCACCTCCTTTGTAAATTTGATCCAAAACCAATACATAACAATAATATAGGCATCCCCAAACGGGAGCTAGCTCTTCGCCAATTGGCGAAATCACAACCGCGCAAATAAGGATATACGGCGCCCCAAGGCGAAGATCAATCACAGAAAAGAAGATAAAGAAAACCAAAGTATCATCAAACCTAAAAATAAAGAATAAATATATATCCGTGACTCTAAATCCGAAAGAATAAACAAGTCTCGACTCGAAATTCAAAGAATATACACACGGGTCTCTAGGTTTACCAAATATTCATAGTCTGGTTGATAGAGCTTTTAACTAGATACAATTGGATAATAATATATACAATGGCGGTTACGATTCGAGGAGTAACCCGCCTACCAATGCAAATCACCCAGAAAGAAGCAATGTGCCAGCAAGCCACTACTAAATCCGTGCGGTCGACCCTGCAAGAAAACTGTGGCACAACGGGGGTGAGTTGCCAACTCGTGAGTAGAAGACATCATCAGGTAGAAATCGAATGTATGACGATCTCCTAAGTCATACAGTAATATAATAATATAACACCGTGTGGTAACTAGGGTGATCGTATATACATAAGTATGATAAGCATATAAGATCGAGTGGTAACGAGGGTGATAGTGTAAACATAAGTATAATAATAATAATATAATTGTGCTCGTGTCATAATATGATACCATGTCATCTGTATCATATATATGTGTATATGTGTATCATCTAACGTGTGTTCATCAACGACACATCAAATCATCATAAAAACCTGAGTGCCCAGCATCGAAACTCGAAAATATCATAAAACCCGTGTCCAGCATCGACATGTAAATCCTCATATTTCAGGCGCCGGCTCATCGGATCGACCCTTATATCTATCTGTCTCAATCGCTCCGGTCGGTATCTTCCGGATATCCATCGAGTCCAGTGCTATCACCGGTTGATAGTGTTTCCCTGCAAGGCTCAACATCTCTCTATACGATCTTCTTGCCCCGGAGTACCATACCGGGTTCACTATGTACCCGTAGACGGTGCATCCTCTCTCCTCAAATCGGGTACACACATAACTCAGAACCGAGAAAACTCATGGTGGAAGCTAAACATCATATCAAGAGAAACCGCGTTTTTAAAACAATCATAAGTTTTCAAAATGTATTTGCGGTTTCTCAAATCCAGAAATTTCATGAAAACCGAATATCATAAGTATGAAATAATAATGAAACAACGAGTACATGCACAAAACAAATCTGTAATGCATAACCAGTGTGTTTATATGAGTGTGGGGTCTAACTAGATAAGAAAAAGCGATAACTGAACTAGTAAGTGCGGTATGGATACTAAACAATAACTAAAATCTATAGGTTATTAGGTGATACGGTGATATAGCGATTTCTAAAGTGTACGTAGCATGAGAATTACCGATGATGAGTGTGTGAGCCAGCGAGTGTGTACGTGCAACGTGCGCATCATCGGTAATGGTGCATGTGTCCTAACAGGCGAAGTCATATAAGGATAAGGAAAAGGAACGTAGTATGTATACCGCAAAATGAAAATAATACGAACATAACAGAAAGAGGAAAATGTAAACCCAAACAATATAAAATACGTAACTATATATGAGCCATACAGTTATAGTTTAAAATAGTACAAATCGTTGTTTTTAGAAAAATAGGGGCTACGGTGTTTTTGAGAAAAAGATACCATTTGAAAATCCGTAGCATCTCTTGAGGTTGTCATTTTAAAGTGCATAAAGATTCGTTAGTTTTGAAAATAAGTATATCTCTAAATACATTCTAATATCTATTTAAGCGATTTAAAACAATATTCACTCGAGTCGATATACGTATAAGTCGGTGATCCTCCCTCATAGTATCACGTACGGTATAATCTATCGTACGGTATTATCAAATCAAGGATACGGATCTATCATCACGTGCATCATATTATCTCATCGCGTCATATATCGTCACATGTCGTATCATCTCGTATCGTATCATGAATATGCATCGCCTCATATCATCATATGATACATCATATCATATCATGCCATTTCATATTATATCATATAATATAGCCTCGTGACATCATGTTCAATCATATCGACTCATGCCATCATGACATATCATATCTTCATCTAGTGATGTTACATCGAAATTATCCTCAAACTTACATGTGTGTGTGTGTACATACATACATATATATCTATATGTGTGTGTAACAACATATATACAAATGGCTCAAGGCTAAGAGAATAAGAACTAAGCATATTCCTCCCTACGAGTATGCTTACTATTTCTTATAGTATCCTAAAACCCTATTAGCTAAGTATACATATCTAATATTTATATACATAACTATATACTTAGTATCCTAATACTACGGTTGCAGGGGTGCTATACGCCATCCACCCGACTTCCCCCATAGATATACATCTACTCACATACTATCTTCGTTCTAGCCGAAGTCGATGAACGCCTTGCTCTCCTTCGTCACCCCGAAAGTCCACGCGAATGTACCTACAAATCAATGCATATCGTATCGAAATCAAAATCAAATCCGAAAAACTGATACGTCAAGCGAAGCGCACATAGATTAGAACCTATGCTCAACGCGTGCTAAAACAATAAAACAACCCCCGAAGTTGACGTACGAACGTTAAATGACCGAGTCAAAACTCAAATATCAAAAACCAAGTTTTCAAAAGTCGGAAAATATTGACAGAAAACAAGTAAAATGACTCCAGATTCTACCTAAGATGAAATTAAACTTTTTTGCATATAGGGTAGGTCTAGTTATCTAATGAGTGAGCTACAAAACAAGTTTCAGACCCTGACTCCAAAATTGGGCGGAAAATTACGACCAAAATGAATAAAACGGCGGCCTCAACATGGGGTTTGGGCTTGGGTTTCTAGGGTTGATTCCTATGTGTCTGCACATTTCACTGTATCTGCTAATAAATTTTCAGAGTTCTGGAGTCATCCCAGATTCCATTTGAACATCAAAGGTCAATGAAATACCGATGTCGGAAAATTCTTAGTTCGAATTTCAACATTCTAAACTTATTTTAATCAAGGCTACCATCACTACTAGGTCACTAGTCACTCTCTAAATTCTCTACTACACCTCCACTATAAGTTTTATCCACTAATTCTCATCCTAGAATTTTCCAAGATCACAAAACTTAACCTTTTTAACTCTAAACTAAAGGTTGAGGTTAGAAAACTAAATACTTGGACAATGGTGAGTGTTTTACCTCAAAGGAGTACATCAAGAAAATTTCTAGATGGTCAAAAGTACTCAAAACAAGAACTTGATCACCCATGGTGTGTAGGATGAGGTGAGGAATATTTTTATGAAGGTAAACATGAGTTTTAAGGTGGCTTGAGTGGTGTTTGTGGGGGTAGTAGTGAGGGTTTGAAAGTGAAGGAATAAAGAAGAGAGGATGAAGATGATGAAGAATGGAATGAAAAAAGAAAAGAGTGAAGGCAACCATATCTCTCTCATTCTCACTCTCTCTACCCATACCTTCATGTCTCTTTGTCCCCATTTCTTTTTTTTTCCTTTCCTTTCCTTATCTTTTCTTTTCTCTTTTATTTGAAATACAAAAACAAAATTTCACACAAAAAGAAATTTTGCCTGTAATGACACTTAAACATGGTTAACAAAATTAGGCTAGGTTAAATGCATAATTAGTGAAATACTACTCAAGTTTGATATCAACTTATATTAAAATAAATATATATTAATTTATAAAAACCCAAATCAATCAAATGCTCCCATAAATGATAATTCATTTTAAAATTCCAATTATTTTCCAAATTATATATATATAATTATACCATTCTATTAAAATTAAATTCCATACTTTTATAATATTCATAAAATTTATTATTTTATTATTTAAATTCCAAAAATAATATTGTATATTTTCTGAAATGTTACAATCTTCCCCTCTTAAATAAAATCGGTCCCCGAATTTAAATTTAAACCCCCCAAATATTAAAACATTTCAGTAAATCGATCAAATCAACAGAGCTCCGAAATCACGAATACGCAAGAATATCACAGCGTATCGTGTGAGCATGAAAACGAGTGCAAAATTCAAAAATCGAAACTCCGTCAAGTGTCATGCAATCATGGAAGTTATAATAAAGATGCAAGTTTCGAAATCTACTGTTAAAATCAAATATAATATAATCAAGACTATAATAATATATATAGTACGTATCCTTGTGAAATCGTCTAAATAACTGGATAAAAATGCGTGCAAAATTCTTTTCAAATCGTTGTGTGATGCGTATATCATGGTACAAGTAGCGGATGTTCATTTGTGAAGAAGTAGATATATATCTATATACGTTTTACTTAAGATATACGTTTCGCCCTTTTTGAAAATGATTTAGAAGGGTTTTCTTTGTAAAACTTTGTGTCACTCATGGACACGTAAGAAAATAGTGAGACTATAACTCTTTTTTTGAAAACTTCTTCGGCAACTATCGATGCATGCAAAAATACTCAGGTACTGTCCTTAGACCAGTCCTGCTCGGTTACTATATAATATAGTATATATCATAAAATATGATACTCGAAAGAAGAAACTAACCTAAATAGGTGCATATGGAAATGCTACGTGCATCTGGTGCGCATGAAAATCAAAATCATATCCAAGTGCCATGAATGTGCACGAAAGCAAAATCTAAATGCAATAGGTGTGCACGAAAGTATCTGTCAAGTGCAACGGATGTGCACGACAACGATACCAAGTGCAACTAATATGCACGAAAAATCTCGATTAAGTGTATCTGGTGTGCACAAAATAACATCAAGTGTGCCAAGTGTGCGTGAAAATCTAAATCAAGTGCGTCAGGTTCGCAAAAAAGCATCTAGTGCAACAGGGTGCACGGAAATGAATATCAAGTGCACTAGGTGCACGAAAACATAAATCTAATGCACTATGGTGCACACAAACAAATATCAAGTGCACTAGGTGCACGAAAACTCACCAATGCATCGAAAGAGTATAGGAACAATATCGAGTGTATGAATCAAAATCCGCGGTATACAACATGCACGAGATCAAAATCAAGTATACCGAGGTGTATGAAATCATGAACATGTGCAACTGCATGCATAAAGCCCATATCAATACATGGAAACCGCATGTGAACTACACCGAGTGTATAAGTAAGAATCAAGTGCATACAACATGCACGAAATCAAAATCAAGTATATCGGAGTGCATGAAATCAAAATCGACTGTATCGGAATACACGGAATCATAAATATGTGCAACAGGTGCACAAAAATCGATATCAGGTGCAATGGATATGCACAAAAAAAATCAGGTATAACCGGTGCATAAAAATATGAATCGAGTGCAACTACAAGGAAAAATATCTTTCTGGTGCAGCTATGGTGCACGAGAATATCGATCATGAAACTCATTCATCAAAATACCAAACTCAAAACGATTAAAACGTGATATCCGATTACCAAAATGCAAATCGCAAATAAATGGTATTGAGGTACACCTCCTTTAATGTCGAAAGATGCCGGTGCACACAAAACTGGCAGAGCAAGAATATCTACTTGCCTTCTGCCCACGGTCCGACGTCCTCTGCCCCTGGGTCCTTATTTTCTCTGTGGATCACCAATTCCACAATCTCTCGGCTCGATGGCTCGGTTAGGAGTAATGACGGAAACAGTCCCTCTCTGACACTTTTCCGAACATCTCCTAGTCAATTAACTTGTCCATTCGTAATATCAATGATGGCAGCCTCTAGCCCTATGAATATGTGCGATACAACCGATCCTGGGTCCAAATCTTTATCGCTACGGTGTCCTGTAAAAAACCTGCTATGGTCTCTTCTGATCTCACCTTTGCCGAACTGTCCGGAAGTTGGCACTCTTTAATAAATCTGCTTATGTTCCGGGATAGCTGCGATTTCATCATGACCCTTTTCTGGAAATGTGGCTGTATCCAACGCCCCACATACGTATCAATTCTCTGGTTTCAACGGAGAGGAATGATCGCACGCTTTCGGCGTGTCGGAGTTCAAATTTCTAAAGTTATAACCGCGATCAAGGACGGTGTCGCTTTGCAGCTAGCCGGTTGAGCACGGGTCGATCTGCAGCAAGATGGTTGTATGTCCGTTCGTGTTTTAGACGAGTCAATAAAGAATGTGTATATGTTTGTTCAATTCTATCCTAAGTGTTCGTATTTTATGTTCAAGTAAGTTTGTTAAGGTTAAGCTTGGTTAGTAGAGTTAGGATTAGTGTTGTGCTTTTCTTTTGCCATTCTTAAAACGATGTTGGGATAATCGGAAGTAGCGGGGATTAGGAGGACATAGGAATGGGATTTGCGAGTTTAAGCGAGCTTTTCAATGCTAAATCCATTCGTAGTGCCCCTTGTCTGTCCGCTAAATACGCTTATTTCCAACCCTCGGCCAAACACCCGCAACTATGTATCCAATTAAGTCACAACTACATGTCACGTTGTAGTGCGCTTAAAGGACTTCTCGACTTAGGTCGCGGCTATATGTCACGTATAGCGCGCCTAAGTGAGGGGGTTGCGTTTGTTTGGTCGGGGTTCGTTTCAAGATGTTTGGCGAAGAGAAGCACAAGGGATTTTTCCGTCCCTCATACCACCTTCCTTAGCCTTAACAAGTGTGGAATTATTTGCACATTATAAAAGAAAATAAAACAAAACAAGAAGGAAGAAAAGAAGGAAAAGAAAAATACGGTTTTACAAATGGTGCAAGCTAACTCTTGGGTCCTCACCTTAGCAAGGAACTCCGATAAGTATCATCGCTTGAAAAGAAGGAAAATAAAACAAGTAAGGAAATAACAACAACTAATTAACAACAAGAATTAAAATTACAATACAAGATAATAAAATTACATGACAAGAAATAAAATAGACAAGATATTAAAAACCCTCATCTTCATTTCATCATCCACTCAAAAAGCTCTCACTATAATTTTCATGGAGGAAAGAATGAAGAAGAAGAAGCTAAACTAAACTATAGTAAAACCTAACAAAAAGAAGCATAAGAACTGGACCCTTGGCTTGGCACAAAACTGGGCTATTTATAGACTGAGTGCTAAAACCCTAGAGCAAAATTCTGAGCCCAAATGAAATGACCAAACTACCCCCAAAATCCGAGTTGACACTGAGTCAACTCGGTTGCGGATCCGCAGTGAATCGATCATTTTGGCCGCGGATCCGCGCTTCTTTGAGGGAGTTGGGTTGTCGTTTTTTCTGGGTTTTCTTGTGTTGCTTTCGTCTGTTGTTCTACATGCTCCAAATTGCAAATTGCATCAACAATTTCTTCAGATCTGCAACAATCCAAAGTGGTATCAAAAATAATAATTTTGACCTCATCTCCCTCAAGCTCCGCGCACCCATTAAGTTTTGTGCTGCCCCTCTCGTTCTCTGTGCTTGTCCGAGACACGAATGACCACTGTCATATGTCTTGTCTCTGGAACTGGTAGGCGGCACTGGACGGATACGGATGACCGGAACCCGGCTTTTATCTGTTGTCAACAGATGTTCTGGATTTTGGCGTAACGGTGGAGATTTTATATGAATTGCGTTATTTTCGACTAGGAACCTGCAGCCTGTAAATATGTAGCAAACACGGATTAAAAGCACCTACCTATAAACAAACGAGCATAAGAATGGGCGGTATTAAATGCAATATTCTGGTATGAACAAGGAACGATTCATTAAGAGCTCATATGAATCCCTTATCCACTTTCCTTCAATATCGACCAATTCGGAATCATCTCTTGGTAGCTGTGTGTACTGCAATCCAATTTGGCTATAGTCATATTCAGAGTCTCTCGTAAGAGCTCGAAATTACAAACTCGAGCATCTTCAACCCTATGTGGAAGACAACTGGACAATTACGTCCTCTGGAACTCGTCCAAGTTATCGGAGGAATATGCTTTACTCGTCCTCTCTTGATCGACTTACATCAGCTCTAAGCAAGACCCTTCAAACTGTAATTATTCGACTTAACCGATCCTGCGTCGGGGCATCCAAATAGACAAATTATCTTAGTCACTTTATTTAAGAATGATTAGCGATCCTTTGTCACATCCTTGCCTGTAAACACATGAGGCTTCAGCTTTATAAACTCTGGAGGCGACATCCCATCAATCTCAGTAATAGCTGGTTCATCTATCTGCATGGTAGACAACACATTAATTTCTGGAATAGGCTGTACCTCAACGGTCCTCTCAATCTGGCTAGCCTCAAGCGATGGCCCGATCATCTAGTACAGATCCCGAACGCTCGTGTCAAACGAGAAATCCTTCTAAAACAATAAATCAATACGTTCCTACGTCACCAGAAGAATATCATGGTCAGTCCTCGTCCCTGACGAGCTCGCTCTAACCGCATCTCTAGCCACAGCTCTCTCTGCTCTCGTAGCCATGATGACAGGAACCGCAAGCAAACATTGATGAGGATAGATCATAGGAACGAATAAGATAACAGATCTTAAGAAATGCACATCCTAAGGTTACTTAAGCGGAGCAACGTATCGTAAGTATGCTGCGGAATATACACACGGTACGTCACTCTACTTAAGTTACCTACTCTATCAACCAAGGTCAACTTACATAACGAAAGTTCGGGTATAATACCCCCTCAGTCAAGTCTAAGTTCTGTTAGGTCAAGCCTAGGTTTCGAAATATATACGTTCTAGACTCCGCATAGTCAAACCTAGACTCGAACCAAGGTTAAACCTAACGCTTTGATACCAATTTTGTCATGACCCAGAATTAGCACGTGACCGGTACGTGAATCATGTGAAGTCTATAGGACCCCACCGTAATCCAAGTAAGCCGAAATCCCAGAAATCTAAACTTTTTTAGGAAAATAATGAAGGTGTAGTTTTGAAATAAAGGTATAATGGATTTAAATTCTTTCTTGAAAATTATAAGTAACGTTATATGAAAATACAAGTTAGTTGTATACTATTTTTGAAAAAAATTTCATCATTTGAAATTTGGGCAGCACCTCCTTTGTAAATTTGATCCAAAACCAATACATAACAATAATATAGGCATTCCCAAACGGGAGCTAGCTCTTTGCCAATTGGCGGAATCACAACCACACAAATAAGGATATATGACGCCCAAGGCGAAGATCAATCACAGAAAATAAGATAAAGAAAACCAAAGTATCATCAAACCCAAAATAAAGAATAAATACATATCCGTGACTCTAAGTCCGAAAGAATATACAAGTCTCGACTCGAAATACAAAGAATATACACACGGGTCTCTATGTCTACCAAATATACATAGTCTGGTTGATGGAGCTTTTAACTAGATACACCTGGATAATAATGTATACAATGGCGGTTATGATCCGAAGAGTAACCCACCTACCAATGCAAATCATCCAGAAAGGTGTGTCTAATATCGACACGTAAATTCTCATATCTCAGGCGCCGTCTCATCAGATCGACCCTCATATCCATCTGTCTCAATCGCTCCGGTCGGTATTCTCCGGATATCCGCCGAGTCCAGTACTATCACCGATAGGTATTGTTCCCCTGCCGGGCTCAACGTCTCTTTATACGATCTTCTTGCCCCGGAGTACCATACCGGGTCCACCATGTACCTACAGACGGTGCCTCCTCTCTCTTCGAAACGGGTATACACATAACTCAGAACCGAGAAAACTCATGGTCGACGCTAAATATCATATCAAGAGAAACCGCGTTTTTAAAACAATCATAAGTTTTCAAAATATATCTGCGGTTTCTCAAATCCAAAAATCTCATGAAAATCGAATCTCATAAGCATGAAACGCTAATGAAACAATGAGTACAGGCACAAAACAAATCTGTAATGCATAACCAATGTGTTTATATGAGCGTAGCGTCTAACTAGGTAAGAAAAAGCTATAACTGAACTAGTAAGTGTCGTATGGATACTAAACAATAACTAAAAGCTACAGGTTATTAGGTGATACGGTGACATAAAGATTTCTAATGTGTACGTAGTATGGCAATTACCGATGATGAGTGTATGAGCCGGCGAGTATGTGAACGTGCAACATGCGCATCATCGGTAATGGTGCGTGTGTCTTAGCAGGCGAAGTCATACAAGTATAAGGAAAAGGAATGTAGTATGTATACCGCAAAATGAGAATTATACGAGCATAACAGAAAGAGGAAAATGTAAACGCAAACAGTATAAAATACGTAATTACATATAAGCCATACAGTTATAGTTTAAAATAGTAAAAATCGTTGTTTTTTGAAAAATAGGGGCTACGGTGTTTTTGAGAAAAATATACCATTTGAAAATCCATAGTATCCCTTGAGATTGTCATTTAAAAGTGCATAACGATTTGTTAGTTTTGAAAATATGTGTGGCTCTAAATATATCATAATATCTACTTAAGTGATTTAAAATAATATTTACTCGAGTCGATATACGTATAAGTCGGCAATCCACCCTCATAGTATCACGTACGGTATAATCCATCATGCGGTATGATCCAATCAAGGGTACGGATCTATCATCACGTGCATCATATTATCTCACCGTGTCATATATCGTCACATGTCGTATCATCTCGTATAGTATCATGAATATGCACCGTCTCATATCATCATATGATACATCATATCATATCATGCCATTTCGTATTATACAATATAACATAGCCTCATGACATCATATCCGATCATATCGACTCGTGCCATCATGACATATCATATTCTCATCTCGTGATGTTACATTGAAATTATCCTCAAACTTACATGTGTGTGTGTGTACTTACATACATATATATCTATAAGTGTGTGTAACAACATATATACAAATAGCTTAAGGCTAAGAGAATAAGAACTAAGTATATTCCTCCCTGCGAATATGTTTACTATTTCTTATAGTATCCTAGAACCCTATTAGCTAAGTAAACATATCTAATATTTATATACATAACTATATACTTAGTACCCTAATACTACGGTTGCGGGGGTGTTATACTCCATCTACCCGACTTCCTCCGTAGATATACATCTACTCACGTACTATCTTCGCTCTAGCCGAAGTCGATGAACGCCTTGCTCTCTTTCGTCGTCCTGGAAGTCCACGTGAATGTACCTACAAATCAATGCATATCATATCGAAATCAAAATCAAATCCGAAAACCGATACGGCAAGCAAAGCGCACATAGGTTAGAACCTATGGTCAACACATGCTAACATAACAAAACAACCCCCGGCGTTGACGTACGAACGTCAAATGACCGAGTCAAAACTCAAATATCAAAAACCAAGTTTTCTAAAGTCGGAAAATATTGACAGAAAACAAGTAAAATGACTCTAGATTCTACCTAAGGTGAAATTAAACTTTTTTACATATAGGATAGGTCTAGTTATCTAATGAGTGAGCAACAAACCAAGTTTCAGACCCTAATTCCAAAATTGGGCGGAAAATTGCGGCCAAAATGAATAAAACGGCGGTCTCAACATGGGGGTTTGGGGTTGGGTTTCTAGGGTTGCTTCCTATGTGTCTACACATGTCACTGTATCTACTAATAAATTTTCAGAGTTCTAGAGTTATCTCAGATTCCATTTGAACATCAAAAGTCAATGAAATACCGATGTCGGAAAATTCTTAGTTCGAATTTGAACATTCTAAACTCATTTTAATCAAGGCTACCATCACTACTAGGCCACTAGTCACTCTCTAAATTCTCTGCTACACCTCTACTACAAGTTTTATCCACGAATTTTCATTCTAGAATTTTCCAAGATCTCAAAACTTAACATTATTAACTCTAAACTAATGGTTGAGATTAGGAAACTAAATACTTGGACAAGGATGAATGTTTTACCTCAAGAGAGCACATCAAGAAAATTCCTAGATGGTCCAAAGTGCTCAAAGTAAGAACTTGATCACCCCATGGTGTGTAGAATGAGGTGAGAAATATTTTTTATGAAGGCAAACATGAGTTTTGAGATGCTTTGAGTGGTGTTCGTGGGCGTGGTAGTGAGGGTTTAGAGGTGAAAGAATAAAGAAGAGAGGATGAAGGAGATGATGAATGGAATGAAGAAAGAAAAGAGGGAAGGCAACCATATCTCTCTCATTCTCACTCTCTCTACCCATACCTTCATGTCCCTTTGTCCCAATTTTTTTCTTTTCTTTTCTTTTCTTTTCTTTTATCTTTTATTTGAAATACAAAAACAAAATGTCACACAAAAAGAAATGTTTCATGTCATGACACTTAAACATGGTTAAAAAAATTAGGCTAGGTTAAATGCATAATTAGTGAAATACTAATCAAGTTTAATATCAACTTATATTAAAATAATTATATATTAATTTAAAAAAACCCAAATCAATCAAATGCTCTCATAAATGATAATTCATTTTAAAATTCCAATTATTTTCCAAATTATATGTATACAATTATACCATTCCATTAAAACTAAATTCTATACTTTTATAATATTCATAAAATTTATTATTTTATTATTTAAATTCCAAAAATAATATTTTATATTTTCTTAAATGTTTTACAGAGCTATGGATCTCACAACTTGCTGGCAATTTTGATTGAAATCTTGAATGACAATCCTTTCCCTTGACAGAAGTTGGATGTCCATTGACAAACTCTTCAGAGTCCGCAAGTTCATGATGTTCACTGAGGATCCCAGATCAATTAATATGCGTTTAATCTGATCTCCGTCGTTGTACCTGGTCACGTAAGGTGGCCGGTTATGCTCGGCTGTTCCCAGTAGCAGGTTTTCGTCTTTAAATGTGACCGCGGCGGCATACAGAGGGTATTGGGTTTCTTTCATATTAATTTCCGCAAAACAATTCTGGTACCGCTCGGGGTTTTGTAGAGCGTGAATGAGAATGTCTTTAAGTTCCTTAGATAGGACCAAGGAATCGTAGATGCTCAAAAGAGACGGAAGCTTTCGGAGATAGGCTAAGACATTATAGTCCACTGAGGAAGGACTCGAGTTTTCATAAGCCGGCTCTCCATCATCTTCTTCATTAGCTACTTGTTTTTCCTTTCCTTTTGAGGCGTTGTCCTGATTTGTCGATAGAGCCCTGCTGTTTCTGAGCTGGATTTGGTTGGCCTTTGTGGCGAGTTTCTCGTCCTCTTCGGAAAAACACAGCTCTTCCTCAGAGTCGCTACCAAGGTGGACGACGTAGTAGGTCATTATAGGGATCTCTTCATTGGAGTCTTTTTCTAGCTCCTTCAGAATCTCAGCTGCTTCTATGAGGAAGAACTCCTTCAATTGAATTAGAGTTCTTTCCTTTTGTTCATAGTCCTCAAAGGATTCGATATATTTTTGAATGGTCGATCTCCCTGCAGACTCTTTTTCGCTTCGAGTCGCACCTTTCCTCTTCTTCTTCTTTAGCTTTTTGGATTTTGAGACCGATTGAGCCGAAGTGGTGGCTGGAACGGTGGGCTCCTTCTGCCCCTCCCATTTTGTTCTGGGCTTTTTCTGAAGTAGCTTTAGTATCTTCTTCGTCTTATTAGAGATGTGCATACTCCATGAAGGCCGCGACAAGTCGGATTCATTTCTCGGGGCAGCGGATTCAACCGTTTGCTCCCAGAAGACTTCAGCTTCTGTCTGTATAAAGTTGGTGGTTACAACTTGATTGTTCACCAACACACTCTTGGATAGCTCGATCTCTCCGGTCTTATATTGCTTTTCGACCCAGTCTTTGAAAATGTAGCAGTCCTCGATCGCATGGCTCACTACTCTGTGGTACGGGAAATACAGAGGATTGTCGGTCATTTTTGCTTCGTGAGGTCTCTTCGACTACGGCAATTGTAGACCGTTGTTCAAGGAATCTTTGAATATCTTGCGGATCTTGTCCCTTCTGAAAGAGTAAATCTTGTTCTTCTTCTCCTCTAGGGAAGGCCCTTCTCCTCCTAGCACTGGCTTTCGAATCCGGTCTGTTTTTGATCCGCCTGCACTTCTCTTATCTTGACTGTCAGACGCATTGAAGGCGTTGGTCTTGTTGGAGCTCCCACTTTTACGGTTGTCGTCTTTTCTGCTCTTCCAAGACTTTTCATCCTAAGAGTCCGGGGTAGACTCTTGCTTCGAGCGTTCCAACATTTGAACTCTCTTGGTCAGCGCTTGAAATATCTTGAGGCCTTTTATACATAAGAATGGAACCATCCAATTGCTGAGGTTCCCAATGAGGAGGCTGATGGACTGGTCCTGCTCTAGCGGCGGTTCGTACTTGATAGTAAGGTTGTGCCATCGGGCAATAAAGTTCGTGTTGCTTTTGTTTTTTCCCGGCTTGGTTCTTACGAGGTCAGCAATGGAGATTTTGTCACTAACACTCATGAATCTTTGCCGAAACAGAGACTCCATTTGGGCAAAAGTAGTGACGGACCCGTCTGGTATGCTTGCATACTAGTCGAAAGCAACACCAGTCAGGCTATCGACACACTGACGAAGAAGGAGTGCATCATTTCCCCATGTATTTCCGCACGATGTGTTGATTTGCGTTTCCCGTCCCGTCAAATCTTCCGAACTTAGGAATGACATAGCCGCTGGGGAACTTGATCAGATCGTACTGTACGGGATATGGCTGCCCACTATTGCCAATTTCTTTCTGAGATTCGGTTTCGGCCATCAATTTTTTAACCTTGCTGGTGACCAAATCCATTATCCGATCTTATGTTAGCGGGATAGTGCCATTCGGAGCCAAGGCGTCCCCAGAAGTGGAATGTGGTCGGCTTTCGTGCGGCTCACCCATACTTGGACCTAAAAGGACATGCATCGGTTGCTTCGGGTTGTTAACGCCGGGCTCATGAGTAGAGACATGGGCTTGATTGGAAGGCGCCCAAGCAATTTGAGCAGTGAGCTACATCATAACATTCGTCGGGTCATCAATTTTTTAGTAGAGCTTGGCCATCTCTTTATCATTGCTCCTGAGCTGTTTTCGAAGCTCTTGAAGCAGCTCTTGCTCTGAGGTCCTAGGGCGGAAAGTCGACTCTTTTTCGCTGTCCAAGCTTGATTCTACTTAGACTGAGGGGGACTTCTGCCTATCGGTCTCATCGAAAGAGTTTTCATCGTCCAGAGGAAGTGGTTGATCTTAGGAAACGGCAACCACATTTAAGCCAGATTGGAATTGGGATGTGGTGGCCCCATCCTTGCTTTTGCTGTGCAATTTGTCGCTGGAACATGCGCCCGCCATATAGATCGTATGGATAACATATCCAGCTGTCTTTTCATCCTTGGCAGCTGATTTTGCGGACTAATGTCGTGGCCCTTCTTTTTCGGTAACGGGTAATCGACTGAAGGCGGATGGCCCGACCGAGTTCTTGAATGGTGCCGGTGCTTTCTTTTTGGCTTTGTCCCGCTGTTTTCACATAGTACAGAGCGCCTGATAGACTCTTGAAGAGACGGTGTCATGCTTTCTCTGTTGGGGCTAGGGCACGTCTCTTTGTAGTATCGTTCGGACTACTGTCTTCTTGATTCTGGCGGTCATGGTGTTTTTCTGAACCCACTTCAGAGGTTCGAAGGAATTGCCGACTTTTACGGCCGAATCAGCCGTCGTCACGGGGTGACCCTACTCTTGGAACCTCACAAGATTCCATTTGGCCGGAGTCCTGGCCCTCTTGTTGGCTCGATACCTGAGCCGCTTCTGTCTCAACCTTTCTGTTCTGACCACTTGGCAGGCTACGGCACTTCGGGAAGCCGCCGTAGACCGAGCGATGGAGAGATTTGGAGATACGCCTGATTGTGTACTTGTTGGAGTCATTGCCTGAGCTCGTCCGCGGTGTTTGATGATGCCCTTTGTACCGGCAGTCTTGCCTCCATGTAATGACTCTGAAATCTTAGTACGGAAATTCAGTTTCACAGCTTGAGTACAAGTTATAAGTTAATTTTGTTTAAGAACAACAAGAAATAACTTGTAGCTCACCTGTCACGCCTCGCTTCCCAGAGTACGCTAGATTGGGCACGTGACATAGCCAACCATGCTACCTGTGGGTAGGAAGTATCCATCCACAGTCACATTACGGCTGTAGAGATATCAAGAACAAGATAAAACTATCTAAAAACATGTCCATAATCCAGAATAACAGGAGTCAATGATAAATGAATGCGGAAGCAAATGATCCAATACAATAACTGAAAAGTAAGTCCCATAATGCGGGCTCAAATCTGGAAATAAATGCGGGAAATAAAACTAACCACTACAGGACTCACAACTCAGCCTGCTGGCTGAAGTACTCCTGCTCGGACTGCGACAGTGGTACAGAATCTGGGCCATGCAAAACCCAGACGTCAGCGCGTCATGTCAACCAGTAATATAATATGAAAATGTAACAGGCAATGCAAAATAAGCATGAATAAAGCAATAATGTGAAACAAGCAGTACAGGGTAATGTGCAGTGGGTAACTAAACTATTCTATCAGGTTTTCTATTCTAAAGTCTTTGAAATCAAATTGAGTAATCCTCCATGTAACTCAAAGGATATGTCCCGTTACCCCCCGGGACCACGGATCAGGAATATGTGAACCAATAGTGGTTCTGTCCCGTTACCCCCCGGGACCACGGATCAGGAAAATGTAAGAGTCACGAATGGCTCTGTCCCGTTACCCCCCGGGACCACGGATCAAGAAAATATAAGAGTCACGAATGGCTCTGTCCCGTTACCCCCCGGGACCACGGATCAAGAAAATATAAGAGTCACGAATGGCTCTGTCCCGTTACCCCCCGGGACCACGGATCAAGTAATACCCTTTTAAGTTACACTTTAGTTTACACTTTTGATTTCCCCATACCCCCAAGTTATATATGTCAGGTCAGGTATTCAGTAATCAAGAAACTAATGCCAACACAGGATCGGGTAAACAGGTTTGTCTGGATAGACAACAGGAACGGTCCATGAGGACTACATGTTATGTTTGTTGGCATTAGACACAAGATCAGGTAACAGGTAAAGCCATGGTACATCAGGTCAAGCCAGGTAATGTATAAAGGTGCCATGTCATGTCAAGAGTGTACGGTACCATGTCATGTCAAGTAGGAAGTGTAACAGGTCATGTCAGGAAGCACAAGATGTCATGTGGGTGCTCATAATCAACTAACATAAGCATGTGTATAAATAAACAAGCATGAGTACTATCAGAACAATAAACTGGAACATGTAATATGATATGCAAATAGATATAATTTCAAGGATATGGATGCACAGTTATCGATTAGGGTTACATTTATAGTTCCAATATTAATTAGGATGCAATTTATTAAACATGGAGTGTTAATATCACACTATTATGTAGTAATGTGATCTATGGATGCAATTATATGTATCTTAAATGCGATGGATGCAAACGGGTATCCGAAAAGTTATAAAACTATAAAATGGTAATGTGGGATATACAACTAAGCAATATGTGATATAAATATTGATATAATAATATTAATATTGATAGCATATTCAAAGCGATTAATAACTATAAAAGTGGTATTGATTAACCATGCACAAGAAAGTTCCCTTCAGAAATTCAGCGTCACCCTAATTTGTAAAATAACTTAAAAATAACAAACGTTCTCCAAAAGGAACGTGTCTTATACCAAAACAAAGATAATTCAATAAGGTTTTCAGTTTTATAAGTATAAGCATCTCAGGTTGTCCCTACAAAAAGTTATGAACATTCGAAGTTGAAAGTTTGCTGCTGGAATTTCCCTGGACAGCAGTTTGGATACATTTTCATTTGCATTTTACGTTATTTAAACAATTTATTTTGCAAGTAAATATTTCATAGAGTTATATTATTCTGAGTTAACTTCGTAACGAACTAAAGAACGTATACTAATGATTTTTCTATGATTTATAATGAATTTTATAAGATAAGGTGTACAGTAAATTTCAGATTTGTCATATCCGATTTTTCAACGACGTTTCATGTGTAAACTATAAGATTTTCAAATGTATAACATTATAAAATGAAGATTATAAACTAATTAAAGATAATAATAATAAATATTACGATGATATATATTTTAAATGATATGGTTGCAGTATAATGTAATCTAGTATGTCACAAGATAAGTTTTCATGATCTAGATTTAATATGATATAAACGGATGCAAACGGAATATCGAAACGTTATAAAATTAAACATGGGGCACTAGATTTAAACTATAGGTATGGTATTTATTTAAATAGGTATAAAATTAATTATATAGCATGTAGCAAGATTAACTTGCCTCGATGGGTCGCGAATCGGGAAAACGGAACGTTAACCGTCGGCGGGGAAAACTCGCGACGGGCGCACGGTTCACGGAATGAACCCAAACGACGAACAAAGGAACCACACGGGTCAGGGTACCTCGCTGGAACGTCGAGAAGCGTCACCGGCGCGACGGAATTCCGGCAACAAAAGAACAGTTAAAAAAAATGAGAAACGAGACATGAAGCAAGAAGAGAAAGAATGATAAAGAGAAGTACGAGAGAATATATGAGAGAGAGAGAGAGAAAGTGGAGAGAAAGAGAGAGAAAGCTGCAGGTGGGGGCCTACGGAATTAAAAGGAACGCGAATGGCTAAAGGGGAATCGTTAGTTAGGGATAAATATTAATTAAAGATTCAAAACATTTTAAGGAACAGTATGATATATATATAGGTTAATTTAAAGATTTAAAAGATAGGTAATGAACAGTAAGATATCAGATTAGTTAGAAAAATATATGCGATGGTTTTAATAATATTAAAATTTGGGATTTTGGCGCCAAATAAAACATTTCCAAATCGCGCCCGGGTCGGGTCCAAAAATTTGAAATTGAAATAATAGGATTTTAAGCGGGATCCAAATTTTAAAATTAAGTGTTTTATGATCAAAAAGCATACCCCCAAAACGGACACACGTACGTGCACGTAGCCGTCCAAACTCGCCCGTTTCACTGAACGGGACGAGAACACAATGCACGGACGCTACCACGAGGCTAGGGGTGTCAAGTAGGCCAAGATGAATATTTTCAATTTTATTTTAGATGCCAAAATTTGTTATATGTAGAAATGACTTTGCCGGGTAAATTTTACAGTAAGCAACAAACAAGCAAGTTAAATGAAATGAGTACCACATTATGCTCAAACAGTAACTGAAAATAGTAACATTGGGCTCGGGTGTTACATCACCGGTAAAGCTTCTGCACTGCTGTGACGTATCCCCTGTATTCGAATCTCATCAGACACATTATATTATTCTGATTTTTCTTTTAAACTTTTTGGAAGCCAAAAAGTTTACACGTGCAATGCACATAAAAATAAAAAGTCAGAAAAAATAAACATGTGCAAAAGGGTGTTAACACTGACGTGAACACGTGGCAACAATCCACCGGCCCCACTCCATCAAACGACCGGGGAGATTGCCTCATTGGCCGGCACCAATAGGCCCCCCAAGCCTAATGAACCCCGGGCTTTCCACACATGACCCGTCCCCTACCCTAACTCCCCTGCACAGTTTGATTGCTCTGCAATCAAATAGAGACAATCCAATTCCCTATTTATCCTTATTTTAATGCATTTTAATTCACTCTTTTAATTCCAAAACCCTAATTCCACACTATAAATACTACCCCATGCCTTATCCCTTCATCATTCTGAAATTCCTAGCCAAAATTCTCAAAATTTCTCAAGTACAAGTGAATTACAAGTGGAGTTAGCAAGCGGTCAAGTTCCGGCAAGGATCAAAACAAATTCCGGCGATTCCGTGACACCACGACAACAACCCTCTCTCTTTCTACCTTCCCTTAACCTAACCAAGTGGTAAGTCCTTTCCAATCCCTCTCCTTCTTCTATGAAAGTCTCTTTTCATAAAATATGTCAGAAGTGGAGTTAACACCGATATCTTCTTTTAAACCTCTAAAATTCCACTTTTTCTTACATGTTTTTAATCCATATTCTTACACCATGTTTGTAATCATATAACCAATGCTTAGAACTAATTTTTAATCAAGAATATCATGCAAAATTAGCTTTAACTTAACTTTTACACTAAAATACCATGAACTTCACATATCTCTCTTTTAGTATTTTTGTTAATTATACCTTTAGAAAACTTCACGGGGTAATGACCTACCCCTCATAAACACACATGGTTTCATAACACGATACTCTTTGAATTTATTTTTTTGTGACGAATACAATATATTACATTAAAATACCTTTTACTATAAAAACGATTTTCTTTGGAATTGTATTTTAAAATTCCTTTGCAAATAAGGCTCTACAACCCTTTTTAGAGGACCCGCTATTGGATGGTGCGGATTATCGCACATCCTTGGGCTAGTAGAGCAAGATGCATACCTCCTCACAGAGCATTCGATCTCGAAAGGTTTTTAAATACGGTTTTTAAGAAAAACGCATTTTCTAATTTAATAAAATTTAATTTCTATAATTATATAAATATTAAAAATCTATATATTTTCAAAATATAACAAACTTACATTTTTTCTAAAGATGAAAGTTTACAAGTTCACTAAAATACCATCAAGATATCAATACAAGACAAGCTTACAGTAAAATACCATAAACTATTCAAGTTAAGGTAATTATCACTAAAATACCTCAAACCCTTAAAATTCATATCCATGAAAACCCTAAATAATATAAATAATTTCTCGAGATTATTTTGAAACTATATTAAAAATATTTTTCATAAAACGCCCTCGAGCTATATAAAACACTGTTAAGGACTTTAATAAATATAGGTTTAAGCGGGATCAATTCTCTTGAAACTCAGGGAGCCGGAGAAAGTGAGTGCTTGCCTATTTAAGGTAGAAAACTTAACGGTGTTATCAATGGTAATTGTCTTGGAAAAAGACATAAATCCCGACGTCCATGTGCAGCAGTTACCGATAACTCCCGAACCTAATTCAGGATCTAAATCAGTTACAAGTGTCTGACTCAAGTCTGAGTCTAACTCAAGTCTGAATCCAAACCCAAAACCTGAATTTAAAACCAAACACGAATACTTGATCATGAACTTGAACATATGAAATCACTATTGAAATCAAACATGTATACTTGACCATTGATCATGAATCGGAACACTTGAACTTGACTAAAGCGAAACATGAATATTTGAACACTATGACTTGACTTGAACCATGGATAACCTGACATGAATACATGAATACTTGACAAGAATACTTGATATATACATGTACTCAATCTTGCAACTTGATATATTCATGGATTCGAGCAAGGCTGGTAATTTTAACTGTAATGTAGAATACACGGAGTGCTGGGGTAGTTCATGCGTGAATCCAACGAAATCTCAGGAGTTCCACTAGATCATGAATCTATGTCTACTAACATAAGCAAGCTATCATGAGGGCCCGCGTTTCCTTACACCTGGATTACAGCCTGTTGAGTTTGGAATACTTCAACACTAGGTTGAAGTCCCATTACTAACACATGATTCGGGCCCGTGGTTCCTTACCCCTGAATTATAGCCTGTCGGGTTCGAGAACACTCTTGAGATTTGTTGACATTCACTCTTGAACTTACGTTAAATTAGTGTACCCAAGTAGAGACTGTTAAGACACTTACATTCACTGCATGTTCATCATACTTACACGACACAGCCATATTATAATTGTTTGCCATGCTCATGCTATGCTATGTTATCATTCTTATCTACTTGTTATATATTACCATACTTGTTCACATATATTACGATAACACTGCATGCTAAATAAACTTGCCATGTTTATATTAAACGGCATGCTGACACAACATATTTCATATTTACTTGTTCATATTATACTTTTACTTTATCATTACACTTTATACTTCATTTCATTTCTTGGGGACTTACCGAGCGAAAGTTCGCTGACGGGCATTCCACCCACATTTGTTTTCTTAGAATGTTCGTCAGATACCGTGGAGACTGAAGAGGTAGACATCTCAGAGAAGGAGCACGATTAGATTGAGACCCAGGCCTAGACCAGTTATCTTTTCTCAGTTTATGTATGCCATTGTTTAGGAATTTCCATTCTTATACTTTCTTTTAGTTGAAATCAAGTATTGTAAATAAATCAAGTTGAATATAAATACATCTGTTGAATTATAAATCTCATGTTAATTTTCTTGTCATTTTATATTGATCATTTTACGCTTAGTGTATTTATTCCGGAAAATGACCTTCTCGAAATAAATATATCGCGGGCTTGCCACGTCGCCATTTCCGTCTACTGCGAAGCGAGGCATGGCACCCCAGCTGGAGCACCAGAGAGTCTTTCGAATACCGTCTTAAGATTGGGTTGTGGTGCCTTAGCGATCACAACGTTCGGCCTCTTGACCCTTGAGACCGGCTTAGCCATCTGGTTTGCCGGGATTTGTTCTAAATGAGCGCTTCCGACAGGGTAGATGATGACGGAACCAAATTAGCGGGGCGGTTCCTCCCACTGCCGACTGAGGCTTGCTGGGAGAATCACACGAGTATTGATCTTGACCACATATGGGATCGGGGTCGCGTCGGAAGCTGAATTCATCTTAGAAGACATCGTCGTTGAAAGTTGATTGGTGCATGGAAAAGTAATATTTCAGTACAAATATCGATATATATGTTATTTGAGTTCGCATGAACGCTTGACCCGAGATATGAGAGAAGAGAAAAGGTCCCACCGGGCGTGCCAGAATCTGTAAGGTGTTTTTCGTTATCCAATTGAGATGGGTATGCGCGCGCTTGTCAGGCGTATACAGATTCCCCCTGTCTAGGGTAGGCCGGGGTTTATTGATTGTGGGGATCCGAATCTCCGGTAGTCACAGACTAAGTTGCTGTTAATTACCCCTCGCTTTTTGAGCGAGAGAACCTCCGACTTACAGGTCAAACTGGTCATGTGAACTCAATATGTCGTGTGCGTGTGTTATGTTTTGAAGGGTTTTGGATGTATCGGGGGCCTCACAGAGTTAATGGGGGTCCCGCTATCCGGATAGCGGGCTAAGGGTTAAGGGGGCTAGCAGCCGACTTGAGGGTACGGGGCAACGCCCCGTTAGAATTTTTTTCTAACAGGGCTAATATTTTTAGTGTGAAGCGTGTGGAAAAAGAGGGGTGAGGAGCGTCCTAAGGACACATGGGTGCTGGACGCCAGCGCCTCACGCGCCCGGCGTGTGGGCGCGGGGCGCTCGCGGGCCACGTGCAAGGTGCATAGGTGCTGGGTTCCAGCGCCTCACACGTCCGGCACGTGGGCGTTGGGCGCCAGCACGTCACGCGCCCGGCATATGGACGCTAGGCGCATGCAAAAACAAAGGGGCTTATCCCCTGGTGTGGTGTTAAACTCCCGAGGGATTTTGAAAACTTCCAGAAAAGGGGAGGATTTTTATCTTTATGGAGTTAAACTCCCAAAAGAATTTTGAGTGGAGTTAAACACCCAAAAAGATTTTGACAAATGGAGTTGAACTACCAAAAATTCTCGGAGATGATCTAAGAGGACCCCTTTATTTTTCCTTGAGCCCTGGATCCTCTTCTAAACCTTGGATCTTCTTCAAAGTAGGATTTTTGGAGATGGGTCTCCTTCTCCCTCCTCTCTGTTGGCTGGATCTTGGAGAAAAGGGGTGAGACTTAAAAATCTCCCCTTTTAGGGATTTTTTTTGGGAGAGCTGAGCTCCCCTTCATGGATTTTATGGTGAAAACTATTTCTTTTTAGGAAAAGAAGAGTTAAAATTTTGATTTAATTCAAGAAAAAGAAAGAAGATTTAGAATCTTGAGGAAGGAGAATGAGGCAGAGTAGCCTTATTTTTTTTTGAGAGAATGAAAGTTTGTTTTTCATCATGTTTGCCTTTATAGGCTACACACTTTACATATAGCCCCTTGGGCTTTACCAAATAGCACGTGTGCCACCCCATGCCTTATGTGCTTATTTTTTTTGAACATAAGACATGGGGTGTACAAAATTTTGCCTTTCTGCCCATTTTTCATACATTTATTTCTAAAAAATTGCATTGAACTAATTTATTGCTTCATTTTTGGCATGGAGCCGGCCCTTTCCATGCTTGGTCTTGACTTGGGCTTGGACCCACTTCGCTTGAGTTTGGACCCGCTTGGTTGGGGGTTGACTGACTTTGACTTGGTCAACTGGGGTATAAATGACTCCAGCACCGTCCACAATTACAGGATTAAAGGAGTCATTGCCAGCGGAGCAGTGGCTATTGGATACAGAGAACCTTCTTATTTCCGCAAAGATTCCAGATGAGAAAAAGGCGGATGTAGTATGCATCCAATTGGTAGATTACGCTTGCGAGTTATGGCTTGTTGAGGAGACCCGTCTGACCAAGCCGATCAGCCGGGCGACTTTTTCATAAAGTTTTTTGGAGAAGTTCTTTACACAATCTGCTAAGGAGGAAATGGAAGAGAAGTTCGTTAATTTGAAACAGAATGGAAGATTCGTTGATGCACATCCAGCTGAGTAGATCCGGCTCAGTCGATTTGCAGGGCCCTTGGTTGCTAATAAAGCAGATAGGGCAAGACGGTTTATGCATAGCTTGGATGTGGAGATTTAGAGACACATTATATTATTGGGATTGGCCACCTTCTCCCAAGTTCTCAAGGCGGTTAGAGACCAACAGAGTTTATCAGTAAGCGTAAAGGGTACTCAACTGTAAGCAGTTGTAGTGCAGAAGACTCCAAATGCACCAACCAGAGTTTCTGGACGTAGAGACATTCCGGTAAACAGACATGGGACGGTACCTATGAAAAGGACCTTTGTTTCAGCGCAGAAAAAGGATGTGATTTGTGATTACTGCCAACGACCAGGTCATTTCTGGAGGGAGTGCCGGATGAGGCTTGGGCAGTGTCTGATTTGCAGAGCTGCCGATCATCGGATTAATACTTGTTCATCGAGAGTTCAGTTGAAGAGTGATACTCCGAGAGCACGGCAGAAGCAGATTACTCAGAGGCCTAATCAGGAGCGGGCCTTCATCTTGACGGCCGAGGAGATCAAAAATTCAGACGATATTGTTTCAGGTATTCTACTCATTTATAATTTTCCCGTATTTGCATTATTCGATTCTGGTGCATCCCATTGCTTTATGTCATACAAATTTATTAGTGCACACTCTATCCCATACGCGGCCCTATCTAGCTGTTGGGACATACACACTGGGAATGGGAGAATTATATTTAGCAGCTAGTGCAAGGGTTGTTCGATTGTTATTTGCAGACGGGTGTTATTCGCGAATTTCTTGGTGATTGATACTGGCGGTTATGATGTTGTCTTGGGAAAGGATTTTCTTGGCATTTTCTGCACGCACATTGATTGTAGGTCGAAGAAAGTGATTTTCCAGAGTCCCGGACATTCGGAATTCGTATTCTTGGGAGGTAGCAATGTTTCCCCAATATATTTAACCTAATAAAAGAGCAAAGCTATGTTGAATTTAATGAGGCAGTGCCTCACATGCTCTCCATGAGGATGCCAAGGCCAGAGCCAATCTTATAGGATTAAATCCTATGGTGGCGCCTCACGCGGGCACCAATGTGCAAAGCACAAAAGAGTTTATAGGAGTTAAACTCTTAGATGGCGCCGCACGTGCTCCTCACGCGGGCACTAATGTGCAAAGCACCGAAGAATTCATTACAGAAGAGTTAAACTCTAAGAAGGGGTCGCACGTGCTCCTCACACGGACGCCTATATGCAAAGCACATAAATACCCACTATAAGAATTAAATTCTTAGATAGCGCCCACGTGCATAACACGTGAGCGCCGGCGTCTAGGTAGAATTAAAATTCTACAATACTCCTTGTTAAACAGAGCCGTTGGATTAAAGATCTAACGGAGATGATAAATCATCAAAATACAGAATTAAATTCTGTTGGGAGAAAACATTTCCCAAATCTTTCTAAAATAAGAAAGATACTCTCGGTTGGATTAAAAATCCAATTATAGAATAAAATTCTATTTTGGAATATATTCTCTCAATCTTTCTAAATAAGAAAGATTGCTCTCTGTAAAACAGAGAACCTTTGGATTAAAAATCCAATGGTGATTAAAAAATCATCGTTTTACAGAATAAATTCTGTATAGGGGAAAATATTTCCTCAATCTCGTTAAAAACAAAAATCATATTCCGTAAAAATAGAAGTCCTTGGATCAAAGATCCAATGGTAAGTAAAATTCCCCAAATCAATTAGAATCTCTCAATGAGAGATTTTCTCAAAACCAACTAACAATTTGCCTTCACTATAAAAAGGACCCGAGATTTCAAGTCTCAAGAGGAGAGAAGACCACAACACAGGAGAGAAAGAAAAAAAAAAGAAAAAAGAGGGAACCCCCCATAAGCTTCTGTAAAAATACAGAAAGCTCTCAAAACAATAGAGAATTTAATTCTCAATAAAGAAGAAGATTTTCTTCCTCTCAAGCCTTAGGTAAAGAAACGACGGAGATTGTCACACCTCGCTTCCCAGAGTACGGTAAGGAGACATGGGTCACGCGACGTATTAACTCAAAAGTAAACACGCTAAGCGTGAATAAGCAATATGTTGGGATACGCCAGCGCCCCGGATATCAATTCGTGGCCAAATGCGGAACAAAAACTTTAAAAACCCGGTGCTAACGGAACCCGATTTCCCGGATCGACCATTAACCATAAACTAGATATATGAAAAGGAGTTTAGAGAGTTTATACCAAATGATCTATGTCCTTCGGTCCTCAACCTCTGTCCCAAGCTCCTCGTGGCTTCCTTGATCAAGTTTGATCTCCGGTCTCCCCCCATCGAAGACGATCCACTTCGAGAGTTTGTAATACGGGCTCCGACCTCAAAACCGAAGCAGCTCGAGTATCTAGTTTGCTAACCTAGATATCCAAGATGATGTAAAGTGTGTGTATGATTAGATTGTCTCAATACACCCTAGGTTTCTCAACACATGAGACATATAAGGTGGAGGTAGAAGAAGATGCCAATGGGTGAAATTGTGAGCTAAAGAAAAAGGCAAGTGAAGAAATGGCTTGTGTTTTGAGGCATTTTTTGTTGTGAGCTTTTTTCTTAGCAACTCAAGAAAAACCCCACTTGAAAAGATCTGCCATCTCCTCATGTCTCACCACAAAATATCTTATAACCCAAACCTTGAATCTCATCATTCCACCATGACTCATCAAGTGCACATGCATGAATCAATGCATAAAAGAATCAATGCCAAAACTTACACTCACACTTTCCACCTCACTAAACATTTAAATTAAATGTTTAATAGAAAAAGAAATGGCATCTTCTAAAGTAAACATGTAACGAATTACAAGAATACCCCTCATCCGTATATACATACCCGCATCCGTATTCCGACTGAATACAAATACATCGAGACAAAAATAATCCAACAATATAATACTAGGATCCGGCTTAAACCAAAGCCCACTAGTATTATCCATCCGAATCATGATCCGTGCACAAGTGCACGTATATGATCGAACCCTGCCATAAAACCATACGGCCTCTACAACGTTTCGCCCGAAGCAGGAAAACCTTCTGTGTGGGACTCTAAAGACTCGTCAATACACTGGCAGTGGGTTTAACCACAAGCACGTCAGCGGCACTAGCTGTACGTAACGGCTATCCAGATATTGAGCGAAAGGGAGGCCAACGAGCAAACTCATCCTGAAACCCCTACTGAGCCTGACAGTGACAATATCCGTACAGTCCGGTCCGTCCGTCTATGAGTATCGCATATCGAGTCTAGGGGGTGGATAAAGTCAGACCCCTAATAACTTGACATTTAGTGTCTGTATGAAACCTATCACCACCTAAGAAACTACCGATCTTAGATCAGTAATTTTCGACTACCTTGGCCAAGAATTTTTGGTGATGGCCACCCGTGCACACCGTGACATCAACCCCCAATACTGGGAGAGACGAATCTCCTGACGATCCGCTCACTGCCTCCATGTGGTTCGGGACTGTACCCAACTAAAACCAGTTTGCACGACTCCTTTGAACCGTGGTAGGGTATTAATAAAAGCACAGTGGGAACTCACACGAGACAAATGACGATCTCAGGTCGATAGACTAACCTGTACACATGTCACCTGAGAACTGCTATCTGACAATAGGTATAATACCAACTAGCATGTTCCCGGCGAGTCCGTCCGGTGTACTCATAACCCAATGAACACCTGTATACATCTTAGGTGAACAAACTAACACCAATGGCTTGTGAGACCGGCCACTGCCCCTCGTCGGGGTCTCGATCAGTATACACCAGTCTACTCTTGGAGCATCGATGCCCAGTCTCGAAACTCCCACGACTAGGGGCATTTTAAGGATGTGCTTATAGACCACCTAACTCCCACGTATATGATCGCCATCATACTGCTGGTGGTCAAGCAAGAATCATATGGGCTCTATCAACATGTAATAATGATCTGTAATGTCACCTGAAGCATGTACACGATGATAAAGACAAACCAGATAGCATACTATCATCTCAAGTAAGACTGTTCTACCAGTATAAGTCCTCCCTCAATCATTGCAATCATGTTCCTGCGATCCAATAATTGACTTGAGGGCACTATAGCCAACACAATATAGTAAAGTATACAAGTAAGACATGAGATGTAAATGAACAACAAATTTTATTTATTAAAAATTCTTTACAATACAATTGGAAATGTAAATACAAGACTGAAAAGAAATGCCTAAACAATGGTATGAACTGAAAGTAAAGTATATACAAATGACTAGAGCTTTGGGTCTTCTGAGAACTGCTCCAAGTCGTCTGTGATGGGCTCGATCTCCAGAGAATTAGATCCCCCTGACAATATTCCAAAGAAAGAAGAGAAAAAGAATGTCGTCAGCGAACATTCGCTCGGTAAGTTCTAAAGAGATGTAGAATGAGAATAGATAGGTAAGAGATTATAACTGGTATAAAGTTGATAGTTATGTTAACGCAGTTGTTTGTAGCTTGGTACAGAATTATGCCGGTGTATACGAGAGGAGTCCAGCTTATCCCGTAAACTATGGTATACGGATCATAAGGCCCCATCAAAACCTATGGGGCAACGGCAACGGATGTTCAGGTTAGGTGTATTAAAGTGACCGTCTCGTGCCACTTTTAACACATTCCGTACCGGTCTACCCCTTTAAAACCCCGTAATGTATTTTGTATTGATGTGTATTGTTTTGTTTAATAGATGTAAGACTTGCCGAAACCATGATATCAGTAGTTCATGTAAACGGAAAGGATATAAACAGATAGTCATGTAAACAATATCAAATGTATATCTATGGTTCGGTCAAATCAATTCATGTTGATATAGATTGTATTCCGATATAAATGGAATCATGTTGAATTGGAGTTATACTTGAATTGTATTCAAGGATGGATTGATTTCAGATTAGACTGAGACTCTGACCGAGTCAGATACTTTAAAACAAATTGATGTCCTGAATTAGTTTAGGAGTTATCGGTAACTGCTGCACATGGACGGCAGGATTTGTGACATTTTCATTACCGTATTGATAACCCCGTTTTAGTTGTCTACCTTAAATAGGCAAGCACCCAAATTCTCTGACTCCCTGAGGCTCAAGAGAACTGGTCCCGCTTAAACCTATATTTACTAGGGTCCTTATTGTAATTTAATATAACTTGAGAGGTTTTATAAAAAATAGTTTTGATATATTTTCAAAATACACCTCAAGTATTTAATTATCGTATTTAGGATTTTCATGGATGTAAATTTAAAAGATGAAATATTCTAGTGGATATAAACCTAAATTGAATAATATATGGTATTTTCATGTAATTTGACTTGTATTGATTCTTGATGGTTTTTTCATGAAACTTGTGATTCTTTTCTTTTGATTAGAAAACATGGAATATATTATATATTTAAAATTAATAAATAAATTCTATTTTTAATAATTATATATATATATATAAATATTTTGATAATATTTATATATATATATATATAATTATTAAAAATAGAATTTATTTATTAATAGAAATCATGTTTTCTTAGAAATTGTAACAAAAATTCCATCGAGATCGTATGCTCCGTGAGGAGGTCTGCATCTCGTCTTACCAGTCCGATGGATGTGCGATAACCCGCACCAACCAAATCGGATTCTCCAAAATGGGTTGTAAGGACATAATCACATGGAATTTGATTAAAACAATTTGAAGAATACGGTTATGATAGTTTATGGTATTTAAATGTAAAATTCGTCTTAGCCACAAAAATATCGTTCTCAAGCCATCGTTCTATGTCAAGATGAGTGTTGTGATGAGGTATGTCATTACCTCATGAATTTTCTAAAGGTAATATAAGCAAAATGAAAAATTAATGTCGTAGGTAAATTTGATGAGATTTAACCGTAAAAGTGAACTAAAAGTTGTATAACGTTATAATTTTGACTTGAAACTTGTTCTACACACTGTCTTATAGTTGCTAAACAAGATATGAAGAGATGGTTAATTTGTGCTTAAGAAAAATTGAGTTTTTAAAGAAATTAGAATCGAAAATCGGATTAACTCCGCTTCCGACGAATTTTGAAAAGAGAAGTCTTTTTAATAGAAAGAGAGGAGGGGAGAGGGGACTTATGGATTGCGAAAAGAGAGGGGAGGTAGATGATGGGTTTGCAAGCGCTATGGAGTCACGGGGTCACCGGATTTGTCCCGAGTCATCGCCGGAACTTGACCTTGAGCTAACTCCACTTTTACAACTTCTTGGACTTGGAAAATTTAGAGTGTTTTGGCAAATGATTTCTGAATGAGGAGGGCTATGGTGTAGGATGGTATTTATAAGAGAAATTAGGGTTTAGGGTATTGAAGAATGGAATTAAAATACATTAACATTTTGGATTAATGCCTCATTTTAATTCTTTGAAAATGTGCAAGGAAAACAAACAGACTAGGATTAGTGAGGGAGGCCAAAGTGTGTCAGGGTAAAAAATTTGAAGCATTTGCTACGGGGGGGCCGGCGGCGCCGGCCCCAAGCCCGATCTCGCCGGTCCAATGGGTTAGGTTGGGTCTTGGATTGATGCCATGTGTTGGTGTCATTTCATACATCTCAGTGCATATGTTTGATTAATCTGATTTTTCATTTTTACGTGTTTTGCACGTGTAAACTTTTGGGCTACCAAAAATTTTAAAAGAAAATTCAGCAAAAATATTATGTGGTTGAGGAGATTCGAACACATAGGCTACGTCACAGCAGTGCAAGGCTTTACTAGTGAACTACAAGTTGTTTCTTGCTGTTTAAAAAGAAATCAAATACTTATATCATACACAGGTTTGCAAATACTCTATCTGTACATTAACTTTTTAAAATTTTCTGTACATTAAAACAGAGTCGTTACATACTACAAACAAACAACTGAGCCTTTTATCCTAAGCATATGGGGTAGGCTACATGAACCAACATGAGAATCACGCCGGGTCCAGCACATGAATCCTCCGCCTCCACTCACTCCTATCGAACAATATACTTTCATTGAGTCCTTTGGCAACCATATCATTTCGTATCATCTCCATCCATGTTTTCTTCTGTCTTCCTTTTGCCCTTTTGCCATTGCCCATATCGAGAGTATCTATTCGTCGAACCGGTGCTTCCATAGGTCTGCGTCGCACATGACCAAACCATCTTAGCTGGTTTTCCCGCATCTTCTCCTCCACAGGTGCTACACCAACTTTTGCACGAATATCCTCATTTCGCACCTTATCTTTTCTAGTGTTACTGCACATCCAACGAAGCATGTGCATCTCCGCTACGTGCATCTTTTGTGTATGATACTTCTTAGGAGCCCAGCATTCTGTACCATATAATAAGGCAGGCCGAATAGCGCTCCGATAAAACTTCCCTTTCAATTATAACGGAAAGCTACGATCACACAAAATCCCTGTTGCACTCCTCCATTTCAACCAACCAGCTTGGATCCTTTGATTAACATCACTATCGATCTCCCCATTCTTTTGGATGATGGAACCTAGATATCTAAACTGGTCGCTCGGTGATATCTCTTGCCCTTCCAATGTTATACCAATATAATTTTGACTTCTCTGGTTACTAAATTTGTAATGCATATATGCTGTCTTGGACCTGCTCAATCTGAATCCCCGAGATTCCAATGTTTGCCGCCATAATTCCAATTTGGCATTAACCCCCGCTTTCGTCTCATTTACTAGAACAATATCATCAGCGAATAGCATACACCAAGGTACCTCATCTTGGATAGTTCTAGTAAGCTCATCCATCATGATGGTAAACAAAAATGGACTTAATGCAGATCCTTGATGTAAACCAATTGTAATCGGAAAATCATTCGTTAAGCCGCTGCAAGTTCTGACATTTGCCACTACTCCATCGTACATATCCTTGATTATGTCAATATACTTGACGGGGACCCTCTTCTTCATCATTGTCCCCCATAATACCTCTCTAGGTACCTTGTCGTACCCTTTTTCTAAATCAATAAATATCATATGCAAATCTCTTCTCCTCTCTCGAAAACGCTCGACAAGTTGACGAAGCAAATGAATA
Organism: Agapanthus africanus; assembly: GCA_030015575.1. NCBI lineage: Eukaryota > Viridiplantae > Streptophyta > Magnoliopsida > Asparagales > Amaryllidaceae > Agapanthus > Agapanthus africanus. The sequence continues at coordinate 534,490,952 of JASDDO010000010.1, read as the reverse complement.
GCCTCTGTCGTCGATCAACCAGGCATGAACCCAAACTGGTTCTCCGTTATCTTAATATCCTTCCTTAGCCTGTGTTCAATCACTCTCTCCCAAAGTTTCATGGTGTGACACATAAGTTTTATTCCACGGTAGTTTGATCAACTTTGAATGTCACCCTTGTTCTTGTAGATAGGCACAAGGATACTTTTCCTCCATTCATTTGGCTTCTTTTTTGTCTGCCAAATCTTATTAAACAGAGTCGTTACATACTACCCTCCTTACAAAAATTTCGTCCTCGAAATTTACAATTATTTAAGGACTAATTTACAAACAAGTGAGGGTATCATGCACGCATGTCGTCTTCTCTTTCCCATGTTGATTCTCTTGGTGAGTCTTTCCTCCACATCACTCGAACCAAGTTTACTTCCTTATTTCGAAGTGATTTTACTTTTCTGTCCAGGATTTCAACGGGTTGTTGTTCACAAGATAGGTTCGTCTGTACATTGAGCTCGGAGTGATCAAGAATGTGACTGGAGTCACTCACATACCTTCTGAGTTGGGATATGTGGAACATATTATGCACTCCTTCCAATGAGGGTGGAAGTGCCATGCGATAAGCCGCTTCTCCGACTCGTTCTAGTATGTTGAACGGTCTAATGAATCTAGGACTTAGCTTACCCCTTCTTACAAAGCTAATCAATCCATGGTTTTGAGAAATCTTTAGAAAGACATGATCTCCCGGTTGGAACTCCAAGTGATGGCGCTTTGCATCAGCCCAGTGCTTCTGTCGGTCTTGGGCTATGCGCATTCTTTTCCTGATAGTGCGAACTACATCCACTGTTGCTACTATCATCTCAGGTTCAAGAAGTTCTCTATCTCCGATGTCATCCCAACTTAATGGTGAACGACACTTCCTTCCATATAGAGCTGCAAATGGTGCCATTCCAATACTTGCTTGGTAGCTGTTGTTGTATGAAAACTCCACAAGATGTAGATGATTTTCCCACGATCCTCCGAAATCTAGTATACAAGCACTTAGCATATCTTCAAGGATCTGAATCTTTCGCTCAGACTGAACATTTTTGTGTGGATGATAAGTTGTGCTAAAGTTCAGACTTGTTCCCAATCTAGCTTGCAGACTCTGCCAAAATTGCGATAGGAATCTGGTATCACGATCGGAGACAATGCAAACCGGTACTCCATGTAATCTCACGATCTCCTACATGAGTTCATGGGTATCAGAGATAGTACACTATGAAGAGTTTAAATTTTACTTAGATTCTTACCTCCATGTATTTCTTTGCTAGTGTTTCGGTACATTGGCCAACTTGAAAGGGAATAAAGTCAGTCGAATTTGTGAGTCGATCCACAATAACCCATACCGCATCGTTACCTTTCGTGCTGCGAGGAAGTGCGGTTATGAAGTCGATGGTAATGTGTTGTCACTTCCATTCTGGGATAGGTAACGTTTGAAATAAACCAACAGTCCCGTGATGTTCAGCTTTCACTTGTGGACACACCAAACATTTAGCGACGCTTCTGGCTACTTCACGCTTCATTCTATGCCACCAGTAATGTTGGCACAGATCTTTGTACATCTTTGTACCACCAGGATGTACTGAGTATGGGGAGCTGTGAGTTTCTTTCATCAACTCTTCCCGAACAGGAGCTTGTGGTACACACAATCTACTACTGTATCTCAAAGATCCGTCTTCATGGATGATGAAGTCTGTTCTAAGTCCACTTTTTACTTGTTCTCTGATCTTTTGTAACTTGGCATCACTTGCTTGAGCTGCTTTGATCTGATTGACAATTGTAGACTGAACTTGTAAGTTTATTAAACCTGAAGCGTTACCTGGAATGATCACTTCTATCTCCATCTGATGCAAATCTTGCCGTATCTTCCACTGTGCGGTAATATTCATTGATAGTAGTTGGCGACTAAGTGCATCAGGTACTACATTCACCTTTCCTGGATAATATTGTAGGTTTATGTCGAAGTCCGCCATAAGTTCTAACCATCTTCTCTGCCGTATATTCAACTCTATCTGAGTAAACACATACTTCAAACTTTTGTGGTCTGTGTAGATATCTATCCGTTCTCTAAGAAGATAATGGCGCCAAATCTTGAGAGCAAAGATAACGGCTACCAACTCCAAATCATGTGTCGGATAGTTGCGCTCATGAACCTTCAGCCGTCTTGATGCATAAGCTACAATTTTACCGTGCTGATGTAGAACACATCCTAATCCCTTACCGGATGCATCGCAATGTACTACGAAACCTCCAGTACGACGAGAATAGGTGTTGATATCAATCTTGACTTGAGTTCTACGAAAGCTTGTTCGCATGCTTCTAACCACACGAATTCTTCATCTTTACGCGTGAGCTTGGTCAGGGGTGTTGCAATCTTCGAAAATCATTCAATAAATCTTCGGTAGTATCCCGCTAATCCCAAGAAACTTCGAATGTCCTTCACTGTCTTTGGTGTCGGCCATTCGCTTACTGTTGCTACTTTAGCTAGATCTACAGAGATTCCTTCACCTGAAATGATATGTCCGAGAAATCCGACTTATTCTAGCCAAAACTCGCACTTGCTGTACTTGGTATAGAGTTAATGTTGTCGCAAAGTCTCCAGGATAATTCGTAAATGTTCAGCGTGCTCTTTCCGATTCTTTGAATATACTAGGATGTCGTCGACGAATATGACAACGAGCCTGTCTAGGTACTCTTGGAAAACTTGATTCATTAGGTTCATGAATATGGCGAGTGCATTGGTCACTCCAAATGGCATTACGAGAAACTCATAATGTCTATAGCGAGTCCTGAATGCCATCTTCGGAATATTAGACTCTTTGACCTTCACCTGATGATAACCTGAACGAAGATCTAATTTTGAGAAAACGCAAGACCCACTTAGCTGATCGAACAGATCATCGATTCGCGGTAATGGATACTTGTTCTTTATCGTGACTTCGTTCAAAGCTCTATAATCAATGCAAATTCTGTATGAACCTTCCTTCTTCTTCACAAGCAAAACTGGAGATCCCCAACTTGAAATACTGGGACGAATCCATCCTTTCTGCAAACGTTCGTCCAGCTGAGTACGGACCTCCTTCAAACCTTCAAGGCTTAACCGATACGGTGCTTTGATCACCGGTTATGCACCAGGTACTAAATCAATTCCGAATTCAAGAGCTCGATCGGGAGGTAAACCTAATATGTCTTCAGGAAATACATCGTCAAACTCTCGAACTACCTCTGGCTTATCTTCTCCTGCCTGTAGAGTTACAATCACTGTCTTCTTCGGTTTTGCTTTGTATGTGCTAGGCTCCAAGGTACGGTCTCCACTTTTGAAATAAAAGACCGGATGATCTGGAATCTTGAACACTACTCTCCTTTGACGGCAGTCGATGGTAACATAGAATGTTCCTAGCCAATCTATAGCCAAAACCACATCGAAGTTCGGTATGTCCAGCACCTTGAAGTCAGTATAGAATTCTCTGCTGCAGACGACCGCTGGACATAGGTTGTATCCCATTGTTGCCTTTAGAACGCTGTTTCCTGAACTGACATTCCAGTTGGATACGAGCGGTGTGACTGGAGTCGCATGAGTTCGGACGAACCGTTGCGATATAAAGCAATGAGATGCTCCAGTATCTAAGAGTGCTAGTGCAGATAGTGAGGGTACTAAGATCGTACCTAAGTTGTGTGGGATAGGTTTTAGGTTTAGGAAAAGTTATATGGATGTAAACAAGTATTGAATAGATTTGAAAGATGGAAGTTACCAGTGATGACTTGGCCAGTGGCTTCAGCTTCTTCCACGGTTATTGTGAAAGACTTCCGCCTAGGTACATTCCTCCTTACTGGAGCAGCATTCCTCTGTCCGTTACTCTGTCCCTGAGGTAAGTTCCTTTATGCTTGATGGAACTGACGAGGAGAAGGTGCATTAGGTCCATGAGGAGGTGGAGCTGTGAGAGTAAGGCGTGGTGCAGGTGCCTGAATAGCTGGCCGCTGCGGATAGGTGATTGCTGGCCCGGATTCCTGATACTGATTAAGTCTTTGAGGACAAGACCCAATATCATGTGTGGATGAGCCACAGACTAAGCAGAGGCGATTAGCACGTCTACAATCTTTCGCCATGTGTCCATTCCTTTTGCAATAAAAGCAGAAATCTGGACTGGGCCGGTTGAAAGGTACTCCTGGTCTCCTGGGTACAAAAGGCAGCCTGGAAGAGGCTCCTCCTGCGATCTGAGTAACAGGGTGCTTCACACCAGCAGAGTGAGGTCTGCTCTTCTTCTTCACTATTGCCTCATATCTTCGGGCAGCTTTCAGAGCCAGGTCGTGGTTTGGGAAATCCCCTATAGCTAAGGCAGCTTGGATCTCCGGGTCTAACCCTTACTGAAATCGTATAGCTCTGATTTCAGCCGTCGGTATCAAGTGTACCGCGAATCTGTTATGGTCTTGTGTTAGCTTTGTAGTATGTGATATTAGATAATCGAATATTAAGACATATCTTATCTGCTCAACATGGTGAACTCTGCATCATTCTTATCCACTGATTCGCTCCATATAGAGCCTTGTTATAAGTGAATGAATTGCTACTCCATGTCGAATCGGGCAGTCTCTAGAAAATACTTCGAGTCAAACAGGTCGCGAAAAGTCTTCCATTCGATCGGCTGGGAAAGACGGCTTTCTTCCGCCTTCCACCATACTCGGGCGTTATCCGTGAGTTGCAGCTTTGCAACCCTTACTCAAGCAATGTCTGGCACTTGTGTTGCTGCCAGATCGTCTTCGATCGACTGAGTCCATTCTTCAGCTTCCAAGGGGCTCTCTTTCCCAGAAAATTTCTTCGGATGAAGTGCCCGAAATTACTTCACTCCAGGTGCTTCCGCTTCTGGACGGTTCATTAGTATGGCAGTCTGCTACTGTTGTCCTTCCAGGAGGCTCTTAATTGCCTCGAGCTGTACTGTCTGCTCGTTGATCGGAGCTACAACGGTAGGCGTAAGTGGAAGAGGTGATGGTGGTGTTTTGTGGACGTTTGTACTCGTGTTGTTAGGAGAATCTGTCACGCCCCACTTCCCAGTGTACGGGCAGAGGACGCGACGAGGCCGCTACGTATTTACTCTGAAGTAAATACGCTAAGTGTATCTAAGCAATATAAAGAAATTTGCACAAGAGACAAATGTAATGAAACAACAACTTTATTTATTAACATTCTTTTTACAATATATGGAAAAGTAAATACATCTGAATGAAAGCAATGCCTAAACAATGGCATAACAGAAATGGAAAGTACTGAAATGAAATGTGAACAAGTGTAACTACAGTTCGGGATTTTCAGTAAACTGGTCCAAGTCTTCGGCGCTGGGCTCGATCTTTTGAAGGTCCGAATCACCTGACGACATTTAAAGAAGAAAGAAAGAGAATGTCGTCAGCGAACAAATCGCTCGGTAAGTCCCAAAGATAAGGGAGAATTAGAATAGACAGAGAGAGAGTGTGTGTGTGTAGCTTTCAAAGTTGTATCATATTGTTATAATATTGTATTTAGTGTTAACGTTGTTATTTGTAGCTTGGTACAGAAGGATGCCAGTGTATACGAGAGGAGTCTCTATATGCCATAGACTAAAGGCAAGTGTAGTACAAGGCTCCATTAGAAAGCCCAAAACAATGGCGTGGTATTTAGGTTAGGTGTCTTAAGTCTTGCAGTCTCGTGCCACTTCTAACACCTTCCGTACCAATCTACCCCTTAAACCCTGCGAAGTATTGATTGTATTATTTATGTTGTATTATAACTTGTATTGTCTTTTAATATAGATTGTATAATTGGATGACATGCCGAAACCATGATATCAGTAAATGGATGTAACTGGAGAATCATGGATGAAACTGGAGAATCATGTAAATTGAAGTATATCCATGGTTCGGTTCAATCAATATAGATTGAATAGCTTGAACAAATTGATTTTATGGATTTATGGAATCATATTAAATTATAGTATTGTAGATTGTACTTGAATCATATTCAAGTCAGATTGTTTATAATGAGACTCAGTCTGAGTCAGAACAATTAGAAAAGAAATTGAAGTCCTGATTGTTTTGATGTTATCGGTAACCGCTGCACATGGGCGGCAGGATTTGTGTTTTTTTCAAAAACGATTACCGTGTTGATAACACCGTTGTTAAGTTGTCCACCTTAGATAGGCAAGCACCCATATCTCCGGCTCCCTGAGGCTCAAGAGACTGGTTTTGCTTAAACCTATATTTACTAGGGTCTTTAGGGTAATTTATATAACTTGAGGGGGTTTTATGTAAAAATACTTTGTATAATTTTCAAAATATACTCCAAGTATTTAATTATCGTCTTTAGAGTTATCATAGAAGTAGATTTTATATTTGTGATATTTCTAGTGAAAATAACCTAATGTCATACTATAGGGTATTTAATTGTAATATTGAACCTGTATGGAATTCATGGTATTTTAATATAAAGTCATTCTTTGGATTTTAGAAAAAGTTGGAATATTTATAATATATCAAAAATAGATATTTAGATGATACATACATATATATATATATATATATATATAATTTTAATTTATTATTTTCTAGAAATCTCATTTTCTTATGATATTTGTACTCTAAATCTCTCGAGACCGAATGCTCCTTGCAGATGTCTGCGTCTCGCACTACTAAGCCCGAGGATGTGCGATAATCTATACCATCCCGAACGGGTTCCCCAAATGGGCTATAGTGGCGCTTTGCAAAGATTTGTGTAAAATACACAATCTTATAGAAAACGGTTTTAATAGTAAATGATATTTATATGTAAAGTTTCGTTTTCCCGTATTCTATGTTTCCGAAAAGTATTGTGCTATGTTGCATATGAGTGTTGTGAGGAGGTAGGTCATTATCTCGTGATCTAATTAAAGGTATAGAAAGATTAATGATGTTTTAAAGTAGAAAGTAAACTATATGGTATTTTAGTGAAAAAGAGCGATAAAAGTTACAAAATGAAATGTTATGCTATGAAACTTGTTCAACATATTTTGTTAATGATTAATAGTCAAGATGTAAGAGTTTAATATGGTTGTGTTAAGGAAAATTGAACTTTATAAAGAAAACCGAATCGGAAGTCGGATTAAACTCCGCTTCCGTCGGGTTTTAGTAAAAGAAGTTTTAAGAATAGAGAACAGAAGAGGGAGGTGGGACTTACGGGTTTAGATTCAAGAGAAGAGGGAGAAGAATCGGTAGGAGGTTTCGGTGTGTCGTTTCGTCACCGGGAGCTCCTAGGGTCGTCGTCGGAAGATCGCCGGAGTTTCGCCATTTGCTAACTCCACTTGTACACAAAATTCCAGAGAGTTTTCTTGAGAGTTTGGACAGAATTGTGAGTGAGGGGGTGTGTTTAGGGGTGGTATTTATAGGGTAATGCTAGGGTTAGGGTAGGTGAAAGGTTGTATGAAAATTGTATTAAAAAATAGGTTAATGGGGGTTTTTTAATGTCTCTATTACTGTGCAGAGATATTAAAGTATACAGGGGTTATTAGAATACAAAAAGGCAGAACTTTCATGAAGGAAACTCGGCGATCCGACTCAACTCGACCGGTGGCGGCGGGCCGAGTCGACCGAGTCGCCATCCCGAGTCGGCCGAGTCGGGCCGGGGCTCGTTGCCACGTGTCCTATGTCGTATGGTGTAGCCCCTAGATCAGTTTGTTTTATATGTATAGTGGGGGTTTTACGAGTTATGCACGTGTAAACCCTTGGACTTCTAAAAATTTAAAAGAAAACAATATTAAAAATAATGTAGGTGATGTGATTTGAACTCTGGTGGCTTGGTTCAGCAATGCAAGGTCTTACCAATGAGCTACAAGCTCCTTCTTGCTATTAAAAAGCAAAACAAATTTATAACTTGTGCTCAGGCAAAAGTACCCCTTTCTGTATTTTTTTTGAAAAATTGTACAAAAAGTTTAGGATTATTATAGAATCCATAACCTTGAAAGAAAATTAGGGTTAGGATAGATTCAAAGATTATGAAATATAAAGAATGCTTAGTTGCTGAGTCTTGTAATTCTTGTGTTATATTGCTTAGGTTTTCATGCAGAGGTAGGGTTCCATGCAGCACTGACCTGCATGATAGGGTTCCATACAGCACTGACCTGCATAGGCCACCAACAAAACCTGTCACGCCCTTCTTCCCAGAGTACGGTAAGGAGACACGAAGGGTCACGCGACGTATTTACTCAGAAGTAAACACGCTAAGCGTAAATAAGCAATATAATAAAGTACACAAGTAAGATATAAGATGTAAATGAACAACAACTTTTATTAAACATCCTTTACAATATAACTGGAAATGTAAATACAAGACTGAAAAGCAATGCCTAAACAATGGCATGAATTGAAAGTAAAGTATATACAAGTGACTAGAGTTCTGGGTCTTCTGAGAACTGCTCCAAGTCGTCTGTGATGGGCTCGATCTCCAGAGAATTAGATCCCCTTGACAACATTCTAAACAAAGAAGAGAAAAGAAATGTCGCCAGCGAACAATCGCTCGGTAAGTCCCAAAGAGATGTAGAATGAGAATAGACAGGTAAGAGATTATAACTGGTATAAAGTTGATAGTTATGTTAACGCAGTTGTTTGTAGTTTGGTACAGAATTATGCCGGTATATACGAGAGGAGTACAGCTTACCCCATGTACTATGGTATATGGATCACAAGGCCCCGTCAAAACCTATGGGACAACGGCAACGGATGTTCAGGTTAGGTGTATTAAAGTGACCGTCTCGTGCCACTTTTAACACATTCCGTACCGGTCTTCCCCTTTAAAACCCCGTAATGTATTTTGTATTGATGTGTATTGTTTTGTTTAATAGATGTAAGACTTGCCGAAACCATGATATCAGTAGTTCATGTAAACGGAAAGGATATAAACGGATAGTCATGTAAACAATGTCAAATGTATAGCCATGGTTCGATCAAATCAATTCATGTTGATATAGATTGTATTCTGGTATAAATGGATTCATATTGAATTGGAGTTATACTTGAATTGTATTCAAGGATAGATTAATTTCAGATTCGACTGAGACTCTGACTGAGTCAGATACTTTAAAACGAATTGAAGTACTGAATTACTTTTGGAGTTATCGGTAACCGCTGCACATGGACGGCAGAATTTATGACTTTTTCCAGGCCAATTACCGTATTGATAATCCTGTTCTACCTTATATAGGCAAGCACCCAAATTTTACGGCTCCCTGAGGCTCAAGAGAACTGGTCCCGCTTAAACTTATATTTACTAGGGTCTTTATTGTAATTTAATATAACTTGAGGGGGTTTTATGAAAAATAGTTTTGATATATTTTCAAAATACATCTCAAGTATTTAATTATTGTATTTAGGATTTTCATGGATGTAAATTTAAAAGATGAAATATTCTAGTGGATATAAACCTAAATTGAATAGTATATGGTATTTTCATGTAATTTGACTTGTATTGATTCTTGATGGTATTTTCATGAAACTTATGATTCTTTTCTTTTGATTAGAAAATATGGAATATATTATATTTTTAAAATAGATATTTTGATAATATTTATCTATATATATAATTATTAAAAATAGAATTTATTTATTAATAGAAATCATGTTTTCTTAGAAATTGTAATAAAAATTCCATCGAGATTGTATGCTCCGTGAGGAGGTCTGCATCTCGTCCTACCAGTCCGATGGATGTGCGATAATCCGCACCAACCAAATCGGATTCTCCAAAATGGGTTGTAAGGACATAATCATATGGAATTTGATTAAAACAATTTGAAGAATACGGTTATGATAGTTTATGGTATTTAAATGTAAAATTCGTCTTAGCCACAAAAATATCGTTCTCAAGCCATCGTTCTATGTCAAGATGAGTGTTGTGATGAGGTAGGTAATTACCTCGTGAATTTTCTAAAGGTAATATAAGCAAAATGAAAAAATAATTTCGTAGGTAAATTTGATGGGATTTAACCATAAAAGTGAACTAAAAGTTGTATAACGTTATAATTTTGACTTGAAACTTGTTCTACACACTGTCTTATGGTTGCTAAACAAGATATGAAGAGATGATTAATTTGTGGTTAAGAAAAATTGAGTTTTTAAAGAAATTAGAATCGAAAATCGGATTAACTCCGCTTCCGATGAGTTTTGAAAAGAGAAGTCTTTTTAATAGAGAGGAGGGGAGAGGGGACTTACGGATTGAGAAGAGAGAGGGGAGGTAGAGAATGGGTTTGCAAGCGTCGTGGAGTCACGGGATCACCGGATTTGTCCTGAATCATCGCCGGAACTTGACCTTGAGATAACTCCACTTGTACAACTTCTTGGACTTGGAAAATTTAGAGAGTTTTGGCAAACTATTTCTGAATGAGGAGGGTTATGGTGTAGGGTGGTATTTATAGGAAAAATTAGGGTTTAGGGTATTGAAGAATGGAATTAAAATGCTTTAACATTTTGGATTAATGCCTCATTTTAATTCTTTGGAAATATGCAGGGAAAACAAACAGACTAAGGTTAGGGGGGCCAAAAGGTGTTAGTGTAAAAAATTTGAAGCATTTGCTAAGGGGGGCGGCGGCGCCGGCCCCAAGCCCGATCTTGCCGGTCCAATGGGTTGGGTTGGGTCTTGGATTGATGCCACGTGTTGATGTCGTTTCATACATTTCAGTGCACATGTTTGATTAATCTGATTTTTCATTTTTACGTGTTTTGCACGTGTAAACTTTTGGGCTTCCAAAAAGTTTAAAAGAAAAATCAGCAAAAATATTATGTGGCTGAGGGAATTCGAACACAGGGGCTATGTCACAGCAGTGCAAGGCTTTACCAGTGAGCTGCAAATTGTTTCTTGCTGTTTAAAAACAAATCAAATACTTATAGCATACACAGGGTTGCAAATACTCCATTTGTACATTAACTTTTAAAAAAATTCTGTACATTAAAACAGAGATCAAAACATCTCCTTTACCTATTATAGCATATCTAAGGGTTTAACCCTTCTAAAGAACTTAGTTCTTTCTCTGGATCTGAGATCCACAAGACAAATCTCCCGCAAGTTGAAAATTTAATTCTCATCGAGAAGATCTTGTTCTTGAGAATCAAAGATTCAGAGGGGAATATGGATACAAGAACGTAGAGAAAATAATACTCCAGGAATTTAGTTCCTCCAAATCAAGAAATTAATTCTTTAAAGAATCCGATCCAAGATCCTCAAAATAGTGATCTTGGTGTTCCTTAATGGTCAAAACACCAATAAAAGAGGTTTAACCTCTCTAAAAACATGAACATGGAAAACATGGAGTTCATAGTACTCCAGGATTTTAGTTCATTCAAATCAAGAATTTAGTTCTTAAAAAACCGATCCCGGATCTTCAAAAAACGAAGATCTTGGTAATCATTAATGGTCAAAATACCATTAATAGAGATTTAATCTCTAAAAGGGGGGGAAAAAACTAGCGCCTCACGTGCTCCTCACGTGGATGTCCTTTTTTTAACAGCTCCTAGCGCCTCACGTGAAAACACGCGGGTGCCCAAAACAGAAGTCCAGCGCCTCACGTGAAACGCACGTGGGCGCTGAATAAAAGTGCTTAGCACTTCATATGCAGCCAAAACGGTTGAGTGCCTAGCGCCGATTGGGCAGCGCCCAGCGCCGCATGTGCACCTCATGTGGACTCCATACAAAGTGCTTAGCACTTCACATTTAGTCAAAATGACTTAAAATGCTCAACATTTATTACGCAGCGCCCATGACTGAATGCTTCACATAACATACATGAGCGTCAGAGCTTAAATAAGTGCTTCGTACTTTTATATGAAAAGAAAAGGGCTGAACAAATAGAGCTTAAATAAGTGCTTAGCACTTTTTAATAAAACAAAAGTCTAAGTAGACTTAGCCCAAATTGGCTAAGTCTCTGATATTTTCTCGCAGCTGAGCCCAAATGCTCTTTTACTGGATCTTAAATAAAAATGATTCTTAAAATTTTGCTAAGTTGATCTTAGTCTCAAATTGAACTAACGCGTCCTTAGCATTAACAAATTGAGCCAAGATGCTCATACATTTAAGTTGATCTTAATCTCAAACCAGATTAACGTCCCAAATCTAAAATATACGGATTTGGACTAATCAGAGCCCAACGGGCGACGACACAAACCAGTCTCCGTATACATTCTACGGGCAACCAAAACAAACAAAAACACACACAGCACGAAGTGAATTTCTGTAGCAGGAGAAAGTGGTCATCGCAATGCGGTAACGTAATTAACTGCAGGGGCTTGCGCCTGCAGGGAAGAGCATCCCCACAATAAAAAAAAACTCTTCATAAAATGAGGGGGAATCTGATAAAGTCTGCTACAACGGTCGTTTCTGTCCAAACCTCCGATATACGGTGCCATAAATCAACTTGGTATCTTCGTAGAGGTGGACGGATAAATCCAAATAGTATTTGCCCCAAAATTCAGGCAAGACGATCCATCCTGATTCGTCCCTGTCTTCCGGCGGTGAACAGATTTTGGCACGCCCAGTGGGACCTTTTCCTCTTTCCACTCCACACTTCGTGTGTCGTGTTTTGCGAACGAAATCGTGGTTCACTATGGTTGCCCTTGGATTTGAGGTACTAAAATTTGGTGTCTTGCTCCTATTTAGAAAATCAATGGCTTCCAACTGCACCTCTTGCCACAGTAACTCTCGCTTCATCCCAACTGGAGGAGTGACCTACGGGCCCAACGCGGCCTCCATCTTTTCAACGCCAGTGGGGAAAGTAATGCAAACCACTACTGGGTTGTTCTTCGGGACCATGCTCCCACCAGTGGGCGTTGGTGCCTCAGCGCCGCAGGAATAAGCTCCCAAGAGGTCGGTCTTCGATCGACTGGCGACCACAACGACCCCTCTCAACGGGCCGTCCAAAACTGACGTCTCAGTCTTCAACAGGCTGGGCAAGAACCCAAACGGGCCCGCAAAGAGGCTCGTAATACCTGAAGGGGCTTCCCCAAAATGGATAGCCCTCCCAACTCCTGCTATGGGCGAAGCCGTCAAAAGTGCTTCCCCCATTAGAAAATCGGTCTTTGAAAGATTGGTTGTTCGTCCTTAAGCTCTGCCAAGAACGCCAGTCTTCAACAGGTTGACGCCAACAGCAGCCCCTCAGCAAAGCCAGGGGCATGAAGAAACCACTTCCAGATCTGAGGCGGCCCCGTCTACAAGACATGCTCGACGTTGTTACTGGCACTGAGTGAGAAAAGTTAGGGGCAACTCCCCCTCTGGACTCACCCCACCAACTCCAATGGTGGAAATTGACGCTACTGTTCCAACCGGTAACAGCTTTGATCTACTCAGGAGGGTACGCAAGAACTCTCCAACAGCGGTGCTAAAGAAATCGCCCCCGCCTGCAAAAACCACAGTGCATGAAAAGACGAAGTGCCCCCATCAACGGCTCTCCTCGCAAATTCATAGGGTCTGGCGAAAAGTCCTGGACTCCGTGATTGATCAAAACTACTCTTGTCGACCGAAGAAATCGAAGGCTCGGCAAGAGAAAGGCTGTCCCTCCGTCATAAAGCGAGGGACTTCTTCTGCACAGGTGCCTGTTACAACGGATCCTTCAACTCCGACCTCTCAAAAAAGGATGAGGCCAGAGAAAATCCCACCGCCGGCGGCAAATTCCAAAGGCGATGGACCCAAACGCCCCAAGTCTGGGGGCATGATCATACATACGGTCTACATGGATTCCAGAAAAGAAGAAAGTCATGCTTCCGTAGGTCACCGGCCGCAAACTCGGTCGCTGACAAAAGCTCAGGAGTAACAACAAAAGCTCCAGGAAATGCTGACCAAAATGGCAACACTTGTCGGGCAGAAAGAAAGCCCGGACACAATAGCTGAACAGCGCCAGGAGCAGGAGACCGATACAGAGTTCCTGTGAAGGGTGCTTGAAAGCAAGGACAAGGAAGATGTTGAGTAGGCTGCTAACATAAAGCAGATGGCTCTCTTGTTCCAAGACATAGTTGGGATGATGATCTAGCCAGAACCAACGGCCGAGGATCCGTCGATAATCATCGAGGATGATAGAGGGGAAACGTCAAATCCTCTTCTGGCCTTATCGGCAGCCAAGGAGGAAACGATTTCCAAGGCTGCTCTTGACGATCATATAGCTCAACAAATAAGAGCTCATCAAGCTAGTGAAGCTGCTGGCCAAATCGTCAAAACCGGGCAACCATATCCAGGATGGTAGGACTAAATTAAATACCCGCCGGGATATACGATCCCCAAGTTTCATGTGTACAAGGGGATATGCAACCCACATCAGCACGTCGTGCAGTGCAGAGCTCTGTACAACAACACTGGAGGCGACGACAAACTGTTACTTCACCAGTTCATTGGCAGCCGGTCAGAGACGGCCTTTGAATGGTATTCGGAGCTCCCAAACGATTCCGTGAGAACATTCACAGAGATGGAACTGCTGTTCATACAGCGGTTCTCCAGCGCAAGCGAGCACACCCCGATCACGGCATTAATCAATGCCAGGGTAAAGTCAAGGGAAACCCGGGTCCAATATGCGATCCGGTGGTGAAACCTATGGTCTTAGTGTGAACAGCGCATCGAAGAATCCCCCGTCATGGGCATGTTCATCGGGACCCTTGATCTAACGACTCTGTTTATAATGTACAATTTTTTTTTAAGTTGAAGTACTAAATGGAGTATTTGCAACCCTGTGTATGCTATAAGTATTTGAATTGTTTTAGAACAGCAAGAAAGCACTTGTAGCTCATTGGTAAAGCCACTGTGTTCGAATTCCCTCAGCCACATATTATTTTTGCTGATTTTTCTTTTAAACTTTTTGGAAGCCCAAAAGTTTACACGTGCAATACACGTAAAAATGAAAAGTCACTAAAATCAAACATGTGGAAAATGTTGTACACATAGACCCCGATAAATAGCATGCATCCAAGCCCCACCCCCTCTTGATTAGCCGGTGAGGGATGTGTTTGGGCCGGCGCCACCAGTCCAAACCGTCGCAAATGCTCCATTTTTTTTTACCCTAACCCTTTAGCCTCCCCCTACTACACCTTTTCTGTTTGATTTTCTTGCACATTTACAGAGAATTAAAATGAGCTTTAAAAATAAATTTTAATGCATTTTAATTATCATTTTAATACCATAAACCCTAATTCTATCCTATAAATACCACCCTACACCCTATCCCTCTCTATTCTGAAATCCATTGTCAAAACTCTCAAAGTTTTCCAAGTCCAAAAAGTTATACAAATTGAGTTATCCCAATGTCAAGTTCTGGCGACGATTCGGGACAAATCCGGCAACACCGCGACTCCACAAAGTTCACAACTTGTTCCTATACCTCTTCTCTCTTCTCCAAACCCATAAGTTCCCTCTCTTCTCCTCTCTTTTTATTTTAAAACAATCTCTTATTAAAACTCGTCGGAAACGGAGTTATTCCTACTTCCGATTTTAATTTCATTAAAAAATCCCAACTTTTCTTAACAACAAATTAACCATCTCTTTATATATTGTTTAGCAACCATAAAACATATTTAGAACAAGTTTCAATTTAAAATACAATATTATACAACTTTTATTTCACTTTTATGGTTAAATAGCACAAAGTTTACCTACGATATTATTTCATCATATTTGCTCGTATTACCTTTAGAAAACTCACGAGATAATGACCCACCTCATCACAACACTCATCATGACATAGTACGATGGCTTGAAAACAATATTTTTGTGGCTAAGGCGAATTTACAGTTAAATAACATAAAATAACATAAAATATCAAAACCGTATTTCTTTTAATTGTTTTAATCAAATTCTATACGATTATATCCTTACAACCCATTTTAGGGAATCCGATTTGGTTGATGCGGGTTATCACACATCCATCGGACTAGTAGGGCGAGATGCAGACCTCCTCATGGAGCATACGATCTCGATGGAATTTTTATCACAATTTTTAAGGAAATGTGATTTCTATTAATAAATAAATTCTATTTTTAATAAATATATATATGTAAATATTATCAAAATATCTATTTTAAATATATAATATATTCCATATTTTCTAAATCAAAAGAAAAGAATCACAAAAGTTCATGAAAATACCATCAAGAAATCAATACAAGTCAATTTATATGAAAATACCATATACTATTCAATTTAGGTTTATATCCACTAGAATATCTCATCTTATAAAAATTACATCTATGAAAATCCTAAAGATGATAAATAAATACTTGAGCTTTATTTTGAAAATATATCAAAACTATTTTTCATAAAAACCTCTCAAGTTATATTAATTTACAATAAGGACCCTAGTAAATATAGGTTTAGGCGGGACCGATTCTCTTGAGCCTCGGGGAGCCGGATGATTGGTGTGTAAAAGTGTTTGTCGTAAGTAAATTTAACCGCAATCAATAACGGTGTCGCGTGTAGCTAGCCGAGATGAGTACGGGTCGTCCGCAGGGATACGTGGAACTTTTAATCTTGCTTTAGACGAGTTAATTAGAAATAGGGAAGAGATATTCTAGATCTATGTTGAACACGGATGTAGAATATATAAGAAGATGTCTTGTAGGGTTCGTTAGAATTTAGTAGTAATGGAAGATTAATTAAAGATGACTCCTTTTATCTTTTAATAGATTTAAAATTAGATCGATGGTGATGAATGTGGATTATGGTTCTTTTGAAAGAAACTAAGGTTTCCCCAATCTTAACCCTTATCCTTGTATTGATCTCTATTCATGTCTAGTATTTACCAAAACAATTGTTAATCTAATCTCAAATCGCAGTCGAGACTATCAATAAATTGGTAACGCGCCCGATAAGGATGTTAACAATTACTTTGCTAAAGTTTATAAACTTTATAAGATGTAAAAGAAGTTATAATATTTTTTTCATCCATTGATCTACCATAATCCTACGAACCCTAGCAAGCTAGGAATTACTCACGCATGGTTGAGATAGAAGAGAAGATAGAGAAGGAAATCATAATGTAAATGCGGAAAATAAATGCGAAATAATTAAACTAACGATCTACCTTTATTAATCATCGTTACAAGTACAAATACTTCGAATTTAGATTACAAGGGGAAGAAGTTGCTCTCGATCTCTGCCTCGTAGGAAGTATTTGCTCCGTCGATATTCACGTCGAATCGTGGACCTGTCGTGGATCTTTTGCTCTTTGACGGTGATTTGTTTCGTGTTAAAGGTGATGGTTTCTAACTTTAGTCATCGGTCCTTTATATAGCCATCAAATCAGAAACCCTAGATCTCATAGGATTACCATAAAGATCCCCTTTCTAAGTTTTCAGATCCTACGGCCATGATTAAGCCGCGGATCCACCGCTAATTAGGCACTTTGGCCGCGGAAGCGTCGCGCCCTAGAGGATTTAGGATTTGAAATTTCTTCTGTGGCCTTATATTGACATGTGGAGTTCTTTTCCATGCTTGGATTCTTCAGATATTTCTTGAGTCTCTGCCAGTATCGATTCTATGATTTTGGCAGATTTTTGATCCTGATATCTTGAAAATGATCTCCTGATCTGAGTTAAATCTTGCACAATATCTCCATGAATAATATTAGTAATATTTGTTATATTAGACATATAATCTTAATCATTTTATATGGTAATAAATCTTTAAGAAATTTGATTAAGATTATTTAATATAATATGCATATTTAAATTATCAAAATATCTTATAAATATAATATGCATATATTTTCCTTCATAATGTTAATTATAATATATAAACATATGGTAAAGGATATTTTGCAGATAAACCCACATATGTTCTATATTTATAATAAACACATTTAAATATTTAAGAAAAGTAAGGAAAATGTTATATTTTCGACTGAACACCATAGAAAGTGGGTGCTTGCCTATTTAAGGTAGACAGCTAAAACGGAGTTATCAATACGGTAATTGTCTTGGAAAAAGACACAAATCCTGCCGTCCATGTGTAGCAGTTACCGAAAACTCCAAAACCTAATTCAGGACTTCAATTCTGTTTAAGTGTCTGACTCAGACAAAGTCTCAGTTTAATCCGAATACAATCCATACTTGATATTATTTTATTACAACATGAATCCATCTATATCAACATGACTTGATTTGACCGAACCATGGATATACATTGACTTGTCTACATGACTATCCGTTTATAGCCTTATCCGTTTACATGAACAATTGATATCATGATTTCGGCAAATCTTATATCTACAAATCACTACATAACAAAACAATAAGCATTACGGGGTTTAAAAGGGGTAGATTGGTACGGAATGTGTTAAAAGTGGCACGATGATGGTCACTTTAATAAACCTAACTTGAATATTCATTGCTGTTGTTCCGTGGCTTAACGGTTCCTTGTGCTCCATATACCTTAGTCTACAGAATATTTGGACTCCTCTCGTATACACTGGCATATTCTGTACCAAGCTACAAATAACAGCGATAACATAACAAACATACATTATATCAGTTATACTCTCTATCCGTCTATTCTATTTCTATCTCTCTTTGGGACTTACCGAGCGATTATTCGCTGACAACATTCCTTTTCTATTCTTTCTTTGGAATGATGTCAGGAGGATCCGACTCTCTGGAGATTGAGCCCAGCTCAAAAGAGTTGGAGCAGTTCATCGAGGATCCCGAGCTCTAGTCACTTGTATATACTTTACTTTCAGTTCATGCCATTGTTTAGGCATTGCTTTCATATTGTATTTACTTTTCAGTTGTATTGTAAAGAATGTTTAATAAATAAAAATTTGTTGTTCATTTACATCTCATATCTTTCTTGTGCACATTTACATTATATTGCTTATTTACGCTTAGCGTATTTACTTCTAAGTAAATACACCACGTGAACCGTCACGTCTCCTTATCGTACACTGGGAAGCGAGGCGTGACACTTGATCCTCAAATTAATGTGGCCCAGTTCATGACGTTCTTCAAACTGACCACCTTCCAGGCTCTGATAGATAAACTGGACCAAATGGACCAAATGGGCCACAGGCCTTCCTCATCAAGTAAGGACCCTCAAAACGACAAGGGTAAAAGGAAAGCGGCCTTCGTTGCTAACACTCAACAACAACCAAGTGGCCCAAAACCGGCTGCTCGCCAAAACAACGCACGTCCACGCCTATCTCTCGAAGAAAGGCTAGGACGCGCTTACTCGTTTCCCCGCGATAAGACGAGGAGACTATTTGAGCTGGCAATGCATAGCAAACTCATTACATTACCAAACCCACGGCATCCACCGCAACCCGGCGACGTCAACAACCCTAACTACTGCTCCTATCACAGAATGGTGAGCCACCCAATTGAGGATCGCAACGTCTTCAAGAACTTGGTCGAGGACCAGTATCAACAGGGGAAGTTCGCACTGTCTGAGAACTGGAGGGTGAACCCACCACAAAAGCACACTCCCAAAAAAGTGGATGCGCCGGGGGCATTATGCTCGCTCGTGGAAAAAACTCCATGGGAGGTCGTTCTTTTAGCTAAAACCAAAAGAAAGCTGAAAGATCTACAGGCATGTCCGGCATTTAGGTAGAAAAGCCCACTTAAAACCAAAATCATCAAAGGGATGCTGAAACCGCGTCCCTTACCGAAGATTGTTGACGAAGGGCAAAATCCCCAAGTCAAGCCTTCAAAGTCTTCAAAGAAAAAGAAGAAGACCAAGAAGCCTGTGCAACCTGCCGAGTATGACGACAAGCACACAGACCTACAAAAGTACATTGACGCGTTGGAGGAATACAACTAGAAGGCGCAGAAACCGGTCACGCTCGAAAAGTTCCTCAAGCATATTCTTGAGAATGAAGAAGTGACAACAATGAGGAAAATAACTCATCAGAAGAAACCGAAGACCATGTAGCAAGTTGCCACATGGTCTCCTATTCGTTGTTAAATGACAAAGAAACTCCCTCAGCGTCAGAAAACAACGCAGAGGAGCTGGGGGAAGAATCGGCGGTAAAATCCCCAGAACTGCCAGAAGAACCGATTGATAGGCTGTTAAACGAAGCCTTTCGAAAAAACAAAGCTGACCGGGAACGCGAAACAGCCATATACGAAAAGGCTAAGCATCAGCGTCAGGATGAAGAAGCTGCGACAAGGATGAGTCGTAATGTACTCCAACCAAACCAAAGCACACCTGCCATAAATAAGAGCATGATCAAGACAGAGAAGCGGTTCGCTAAAGCCATGTCAATGGGAATGAAGCTGCCACCTCTGGTAGGAAACACTCTCGGGGTCATATGCCTCGATAGAGAGCATTCATATCCAAACTACTGACTATATCATTGGAGGGTTACCCACCCTACCGAAGAATGCAGTGCCTTCAAGAAGTGGTAGCAAGGATATGTTGCTCATCAAAAACACTTCAAGAGGGTGAAGCATGAAGCTCGTCGACGGCAAAAGAGTGTGACAGATGCACGTGAAAAAAGACTGGCAACTGTCATATGGTTGGTACCAGTTTAGAAGGGGAAAACCCCCAAATTCTTACTTTCGGGAGCAATTCCGAGGACGAAATACCCCTCAGCCCTTTCTTCAAAGACTCCACCTCCGAAAAAGAAGAGTAGGAGAAGAACTGCGAGAATATTCAGCCGCGTAACCGTACGCTGCCTGAAAAGAATCTCGGACCTACAAACGAAAGTTCGAGCAAAAAAGACAAAGGGAAAGAGAAAATATCTGAGTAAATTGCCCTCGACGATGGAGTTGTCAAAGAGCTCGCAGTAAGGGACCCGCCTAGAAAAAATAAGGTGGATTACAATATCCTAGCACATCTGACGAAAATACCCTCACAGTTGAGCATATTGGACACTCTACTCTTGTCCAAAGAGGCACGAGAGTCTCTGATCAAGGTATTACAAGAGCCCGATCAGTTCCAAACTTTCCTTACATAAGAGAAGATGAAGGACAAGCTGGCAGAGGTTCACACAGCTGACATTACATTCGGTGATGAAGATCTCCTGCTCGGTACGTGCAAACATAACCGCTCGTTATACGTTACTGGGTACTACCACGATATCAAGATAGGGAAAATTCTCGTCGACAACGGATCCTCCGTCAACCTTCTCAACGTGAGAGTATTGAAGGAGATTTGCATGAACGTTCAGCACCTGGCCCGAGACAAACTTACCATCTCCGGATTCGACTCACAGTCGTCACTGACGCTTGGGTCCGTAATACTGACGCTGCGCTTTGGGTTGCTCGTCACTGACATCAAATTTCACATCATTGACACCAAGAATTGCTATAACGCTTTGCTCGGCAGGCCCTGGTTGCATGAGTACAATATCATCTCTTTTACACAACATCAGTGTATGAAGTATTTCAAGTATGGCTTGGAATGCACCGTTACAGGGGAGCTAAATCCGTTCTCCATAAACGAAGTCCAGAAATATGAAGACGCAAAGTACTTCCTACCAGACTTCGAAGATACAGAAGGTGTCATAAGCCGGAGGATAAACAGAAGTCCGTCGCCACTATCCGATCTTTGGGAGCGAGTCCGAGAAAGATGAAGAAATAGTCTACTCGGGGCAATCCTAGAAAGAAAACGACAGGCCCGGACTATCTACCCCTATTTCGGTCTTTGGCAGCGATTCTAAAGACGAGACCAACGCAGTGTTCTCCATCCGCCCGTCAGTGCAAACCCTCGCCGGAGTCGATCAGAGTCTGCAAATCACAATGGCTCCGCCTCTGCATTATAAGGAACTTGATGCGCTCGATACATACAGCGTCAAAGAACTACAGACTTTCTACGTCCTTCCCAGGCGAAGAGGTGAAAAGGCGATCCTCTTCTACCAATCTACGGAGACCAGAGTAGAGAAAGAAGTCTGGCACGATGCCGATTTTGCACTCGACAGGCTTCAACCAATCCGTCTGTCAAGATACTACGCGAAGGGATTGAAAAGGTAGTTAAAGTGCCAAGGTGTATCTCTTGAACAAATTGTTCGGCAAGCCCAATTCTACAAAAAAAAATTGGGATATCCCTGGAACCCAGCGAAAGATGCCCAACGGGAAGATGGAGACAAATGGGCTCGGATACATTCGGTCCAAGAAACGGGAGCAGTTCCATATCTGTCGCGTCATAAAAAGATCCAGAGAAGAGGAAAATGCTCTTCCAAATGGTCGTGACGTTGAAACAGAGCGAAATCCCGCTCTAAAAACGTTAAGTCTGTCACTCAAAGAACAAATAGACAAGCTAATAAAAGAAGCCTGTCAAAAGGGCCGAGATAATCACAGCCGTGAAATGGCCATTTATGAAAAGGCCAGAACGCAGCACTACAATGCCCTTTATCCCCAGCCCGCTGTATGTCCTCGCGAAGGGGGAAAATCCTGAAATAAAGGCAAAAACAGGGCAAAGAACGCAAACAACGTTCGCAAACAACGAAGCGGATCCAAGAGGCCGTGCAATCGAGAAAAGGTCGATTGGAACCCGTCTTTTATAAAGAAGATGGGTCGGGAATACTCTTTCCCCCAAGAAAGGACAAGGAAAATATTCAACCTTGTCATGAAACATCAAATGATGATGCTTCCGGAGTCTCGGCATCCCGAATGAATGAATGAGGTCCACCATCCAGATTATTGCTCCTATCACCGAGTAATAGGTCATCCCCTTGAAGACTGCTTCACCTTCAAAGACTGGGTAGAAGACCAGTATCAGTAAGGCATGTTTGCTTTATCCGACAGCTAGAGGGCACGAGACTATGGATGACCTCCGCATGTGTTTCGTAAAAGAAAACGAGGATGAGATGATTTCCGAGTTTCCACCAGCACCAAAAGAGCTGAAAGATGGGATACATACTGTAAGGTGTTTTTCGTCACCCCATTGAGATGGGAATGCGCACGCGCTTGTCAGGCGCATTACAGATTCTCCCTACCTAGGGTAGGCTGGGGTTTATTGATTGTGGGGATCCAAATCTCCGGCAGCCGCGGACTAAGCTGCCGTTAATTACCCCTCGTCTTTGGAGCAAGAGAACCTCCGATTGACGGGTCAAACAGGTCATGCGAACTCAATGTGCAATGTTGTGTTTTGAAAGGGTTTTGGATATATCGGGGGCCCCGCAGAGTTTTTACAGTGGTCCTGATAGAAATTTTTTCTAACGGGGGAGGTGTTTTTAGTGTGGAGTACACGTAAAATGAGGGGGGAAAGGCGTCCAAAGGACGCGTGAGCGCCAGCGCTTGGGCGCTTGGGCGCTGGCGCCGGCGCCGGCGCTTTTGGCGCTCGCGTCTCATATGCCTGGCACGTGGGCACTCGAACTAGCGCTATGGGCGCTCGGGCGCTAGCGCCTCACGTGCCCGGCACATGGGCGCTCGGGCGCTAGCGCTTTGAGCGCTCAGGCACTAGCGCCTCACGTGCCCAGCACGTAGGCGCTCGGGCGCTATCGCTTTGGACGCTAGAGCCTCACGTGCCTGGCACGTGGGCGCTCGGGCGCTAGCGCTAGCGCCTCACGTACCCCGCACGGGGGCGCTCAGGCGCTAGCGCTCTGGACGCTCGGGCGCTAGCTCTAGCGCCTCACGTGCCCGGCATGTGGGCGCTTGGACGCTAGCGCTTTGGGTGCTTGGGCGCTAGCGCCTCACGTGCCCGGCACGTGGGCACTCGGGCGCTAGCGAAAGAAGGGGTTTTACCCCAGAAATAGGAGTTAAACTCCAAAAAGAGGATTTTAAGTCGAGTTAAACTCCTGAAGGTCTGGATTAGGAGTTAAATTCCTTTGAGGATTTGGGTCTTAGAGTTGAACTCCCTAAATATCTTCAAAGGTTCTTCTCTCTTGAGTCTTAGATCTTCTCTTGGCTGGGATTTTGGCCAAAGTTGGATTTTTGAAGATGGGTCTCCTTCTTCCTCCTCTTGATCAGTTGGATCTTGGAGAAAAGGGGGTGAGACTTAAAAGTCTCCCCTTTTTGAGATATAATGGAAGATCTGAGCTCCTCTTTGTGGGTTTTGTTGTGAAAAACTATTTAGTTTTTGAAAAGGAAGAGTAAAACTCTTGATTTAATTCAAAGGGAAGGAGAAGGTTTAGAACCTTGAGGAAGAAGAAGAAGGAGGCACAAACCCTAGAGTTTTAGAGAAATGAAAAGTGTATACTTTATTCATCATCATGTTACCTTATATGGGCTAACGCATTTACATATAGCCCCTTGGACTTTACAAAATGGCATTTTGCCCCTCCCATGTCTCATGTGCTATTTCTTTTTGCACATAAGCCATGGGCTTTACAAAAATTTGGCTTTATGCTCATTCATGCATTAAAATTACATCAAAATTTATTTATTACATGATTTTTTATTTCAGCATGAGGGAGGCCGGCCACTTCATGTTCGGGCTCGACTCGGGCATGAGCCCACTTGATCTGGGCTTGGGCCCACTGGCTTGGGGTTGACCTTGACTTTGACTTGGTCAACCGGGGTGCAATTTTCGACCCCAACATATACTATGGCGGACAACCTAAGGAAAATTGACTTAGGGAAAGAAAATGATCCGAGATTGACATCGTCAGTAAGCTATTATCTGAAAAAAAGATAGCCATGTTAAAAGACGTGCTCATGCAATATAAAGACTGCTTCGCATGGAACTATTCCGAAATGTCGGGTCTAGATCCAAAGGTAGCAATTCATAAACTGGCTATATCGCCGAACATAAAGCCAGTCAAACAGGCGCCAAGAAGAATGCGGCTCGAACTTGAGATGAGTATAAATGCTGAGGTCAAGAAACTAATCGACTCTAGTTTCATCCAAGAAGTTCAATATCCTGACTGGATTGCCAATATCGTTCCGATGATGAAGAAAAATGGGACGGTGCGCATCTGCACGGACTTTAGGGACCTCAACAAAACTTGCCCGAAGGATGACTTTCCAGTAGTTGTTACCGAGCTGATGATCGATAACACGTCCACCCATGAGGTCTTCTCCTTCATGGATGGATCTTCAGGATACAATCAAATAAAAATGCATCCTGAAGATCAAAAGCATATTGCCTTTTAGACTCCGCTGGGCATATTTTGCTATAAGGTGATGCCCTTCGGTCTGAAGAACGCTGGCGCTACTTACCAAAGGGTCATGACAAACATCTTCGATGACCTCATCCATGAGATCGTCGAATGCTACATCGACGGCCTTGTGGTTAAAACCAGATCTCATGAGGAACATTGGGAACATCTAAAAATAGTGTTCCGACATCTTCGGAAGTATAATCTGAAGACGAATCCTCTAAAATGCGCGTTTGGAGTCTCCTCGGGCAAATTCCTAGGATTCATCATACGACACCGAGGTATCGAAATCGATCCCTCAAAAATCAAGGCGATTATGGAAATGCCCATGCCAAGAACTCTCAAACAATTACGATCTCTTCAAGGAAAACACGCTTATATCCGGCGGTTCATAGCCAACCTTTCCGGAAAATGCCGTCCCTACAGTCATCTGATGAAGAAAGGGACCTCGTTTGTCTGGGATAGAAAGTTCTAAAATTTACTAGACGAAATCAAGCAATATCTGCAAAATCCGCCGGTATTGGCCACTCCGGTTAAGGGAAAATCTCTTATCCTATATACGACGGCCCTTGAGGGTTTTCTAGACGCACTATGGGCACAAGAGAACGATCAAGAAAAGGAAAGAGCTCTATACTATTTGAGTCGAGTTCTCCTGGGGGCAGAAAACAACTATACCCCCATTGAAAAGCATTGCTTGGCACTGATCTTCACGATAACGAAGCTCAGACATATCGTCGTGGCACATGAGGTCCATCTCATATCAAAAGTGGATCCTCTCAAATATCTGATGTCAAGGGCTATACCAACAGGAAAGCTTGCCAAATAGGCCCTCCTCCTGATGGAGTTCTCGATAACGTATCGACCCCTCAAAGCAGTGAAAGGACAGGCTATTGCTGACTTTCTTGCGGAGCATCCGATACCAGCCGACTCCCCCTTAAATTATGAGTTGCCGGATGAACATGCGTTCGACACAATCGAAGAAGAGAAAGAAGAAAATGATTCCCAATGGGAACTCTACTTCGATGGATCGTCTTCCATGAAGAGGTGAAAGAAAAACGCCCCCATAATCAAAACCGGGGTGGGCCTTATCTTCGTTACTCCGCAAGGAGGGATATTGCGTTACGCCCTCTCCTTAACAGAGCTAAGGACTAAGAACGAAGCTGAATATGAAGCTTTGATAGCAGGTCTCGATATCGCTGTCGACATGGGAATCAAAGACCTTCTCATATATGGAGACTCATAACTGATCATTAGCCAAGTAAATGGCGACTATCAGACGTGTAAGCCAGAACTAATAAAGTATGGTGAAAGAGTGCAGCAACTGCTGACACAAATTCCCTCCTACATCCTAGAGAGTATACCGCGTGCAAAATATAGTAAGGCGGATGCGTTGGCCAAATTGGCTAAGGAACTGGCCGATGAAGACCTCGATGACGTAATGATCATTGTGCAAAGCCGCAGGACCCTCGTGCCAACAGAAATGTCTTCAGGAGATTTAACAGAGCCATCCGAAGGAAAAGAAATGACCGAACAAATAACCCTTCAAATAAAGGATAAAGAAAAGATCAACGATTGGAGGGAAGTCTTCATAGACTACTTCAAATCCCAACGAACGCCCAAAAACGCATCGTCTTGACATCAGCTCATGAAACGAGCTCTGTCCTTCGCTTTCGTCAATGATACTCTATATAAAAGATCGTTCGACTGTCTATGGCTAAGATGCCAGGGGCTGAAAGAAGAAAAGAAAGTCGTTTAAGAAATTCACGACGGACTCTGCGGTTCTCACCAAGCTGGGCCAAAGATTAAGTTGAAAATCAAAAGAATGGGTTACTATTGGACCACAATGATTCAGGACTGCCTCGAATATGCGAAGCAGTGTTACTCGTGCCAAATTCATAGGGACTTCATCCACCAACATCCAAATCCACTACACCCAATAGTAGCTAGCTGGCCGTTCGAAATGCGGGGAACCGATATAATTGGCCTCATTAAACCAGCATCGTCTAAAGGACATCGGTTCATTCTGGCAACGACCGACTACTTTTCTAAGTGGGCAGAAGCAGTACCATTAAGGGAGGTGAAGACAGAAAATATCCTCCATTTCTTCATGACACATGTCATCTATCGGTTCGGCACTCCGCGATGAATTATCTCGGATAATAGGCCAGCTTATAGAAGCCATAAAATCAGCCGCTTCGCACAACAGCATAAAATAGATTGTAGATACTTTTCAGTCTATAATCCTCGGGCCAACGGTCTAGCTGAAGCTTTCAATAAGACCTTGACGAAGATTATAAAGAAAACGGTGTCCAGAAACAAGAGAGACTGGCATGAAAGGTTACATGAAGCTCTCTGGGCGTACCGAACAACGTTCAAAATAGCGACGAATACAACACTATATGCGTTGGTATTCGTCACGGAAGCATTGCTTCCCTTGGAAATTGAACTCCCTTCTCTACGAGTAGCGGTTCGATACGAGCTGACAGATGAAGAAAATTCTCACCTTCGGTTTGAGGAGATCGATGCCCTCGACGAAACTCGCCTTATAGAATAGCAAAACCTAGAGGATTATAAGGAAAGGATGACGCGGTCATATGAAAGATTGACCAGGCCAAGAACATTCCGCCAAGACGAACTCGTGCTAGTCATTAAAAAACCAATGATCCCCAATCGTGCAAAACGGGGGAAATTCAAGCTGAACTATGAAGGCCCGTACATCATAGACAAACTCTACCAATGTGGAGCCTACCTGCTCATGGATATGCATAGAGAAAGACCCTTCCGGCCAATAAACGACTGATTCCTCAAAAAATACTACGCTTGACGAGTCACGACTTAGGTCTATGATAGATGACGACGCTCGTGTCCGCTCGCTATCCTCCTGAGTCAGAACTCTGAGAGTAGTATGCAAAGAAGCTCCGTCGCCTCAAATATGGCGATAAAGGACCGAGATGTCCTTAAACTAGAGATATGCCTCAATCATGGCGACAAACGGACCGAGATGTCCTTAAACTAGAAATTCGCCTCAAACATAGCGATAAAGGACCGAGATGTCCCTAAACTAGAACCTCGCCTCAAATGTGGCGATATAGGACCGAGAAGTCCTTAAACTAATTATTCGCCTCAAACATGGCAAAAAAGGACCGAGATGTCCTTAAACTAGAAATTCATATCAAACATGGCGGCAACGGACCGAGATATCTCTAAACTAACAAAAGACCGAGATGTCCTTAAACTAGAAATTCGCCACAAATATGGCGATAGTAGACCGAAACGTCCCTAAACTAGTGTGTCGCCTCAAATATGGCGCATCGCCCCAAATACGGCAATATCCTCCCTTGAGATCTATATTGCAATCGAAGTCTCGATGGCGAGGGTTGCAACTCAAATCCTACCGGCTACACAGCTACTCCAGCAATGAAACCACTCTCAAATCCCACCGGCAAACAGATGGGTCACTTACGACGAAGCTACTTTCAAGAGTTTCTTTGTTAAAAAAAAGACGGTATGTCCACAAGAAAAATAGGCTCGGATGAAAATCCGAAAAGGCGTCGTGAGTAAAAACAGCAGGACTATCGGCGAGTTTGTGAAAACCCGAATAGGGCGCAAACTCGTAAAATAAAAAAATTCATGTGCACTCGCAAGGACCTCTCGACCTTGTGAGGATAAAATACCTGCGTGAGATCCTTAAGATTCACAAATGAGCAACACACTTAGGAATCCTCATGATTCCTAAGGAGAAATTACACTTGCAAGATCCTGTTCAGTTGAAAAAACCGCACTTTTGATATAACATTTTCCTTACTATTCTTAAATAATAAAAGGTGTTTATTATAAATATAAAACATATTTGGGGTTTATCTACAAAATACTATTTACCATATGTTTATATATTATAATTAACATTATGAAGGAAAATATATGCGTATAATATTTTGATAACTTAAATATGCATATCATATCAAATATCCTTAATTAATTTTCTTAAATTATAATATCATATCAAATGGTTAGGATAATATCTCAAAAATACCAAATATTACTAACATTATTCATTGAGATATTGTGCAAGCATGTCAGGAGATCGAGATGTTGGGAATCAAAAATCTGCCGATGAAGTTAAATAAAATCGAAGAATCAATACTGGTAGAGACTCAAAAAAGATATGAAGATTCCAGACATCAGATAAATCTGCATGTGTCACAATGAGGCAGCCCCTGAAAATTGAAGCCAAGATCACACCAAACGGCCGCGGTTCCGCGACCAAACCATGCAAGATGCGGCGGATCCGTGGCCGAGTCAGCGAGTTAGGAATTGAGATTTTTAGTTGTGATTTGCTACAACTAACCCTGATTCTTGGGATCTTTAGTTTCTGGCTTTGAGGCTATTTAAAGGACCGAGGGCTAAACCTATAAATTATCAAACCGAAGAGATCACGAAGTTCAAGTTGACTCACGCATCCAGGTTGATCAATCAGCTATTCATTTATCTCCTTCAAAATAGATCGAGACGGAAACTAGGCTTTTGTATTCCACCTTCTAAAGGAACGAAAAGTGTAATTGATCAAGTTGATTAATAAAGGTAGTTGTTTTATTCTTATTGCATTTATTTTCTAGATTTACATCATGATCTCTATCCGTTCTTCTATCTCCATCATGCACGAGTAATTCACTGCTTGATAGGTTCGTAGGATTAGGGTGGATCAATGGAAATTGAAAAATTTCTTAACTTATTTTAAGTCGTGTGAAGTTTATAAAGTTTAGCAAAATAAATGTTAACATCCTAATCGGGCGTGCTATCAAATCATTGATAGTCTTGACCGTGATTTGAGATCAAATTAACAATTGTTTTGTTAAGGGCTAGACATGAATATAAATCAATGAAAGGACAAGGGTCAATAGTGTGGAAACCCTAGTTTCTTCCAAGAACCCTAATCCTCATTCATCACTATCGATCTACTTTTAAATCTATCAAAAGATAAAAAAAAGTTATCTTTATTATTCATCCATGACTACTAAATCCTAATGAACCCTACAAGCCCTCTTCTTATAAAATCTATAACCGTATTCAAACTAGATCTGTATTCTACATCCGTATTTTGACGTAGATCTAGAAACTATTCTTCATTATTCTTTATTCATCTATTCTTCTTCATCTTTTCTAATCAACACGTCTAAAATAAGATTAAAAGATTCAACGTTTCCCTGAGCACTGTTCATATCATAATTTTGCATTATTATATTCCCCATTCTTATTCATTTTATAAATAAACAGGTGCTTTTGATCTATGTCTGCTACATAATTGCAGGTTACAGGTTCTCGGAACAAAACAGTGAAAATGATGAAAAGACGATACAAAAGTGAGACTACGACCAACAAATAGAAAAATCTTGATCATGCCTACAGTTTGAGGGACAAACGAAGATCAGCAAATAGTTCAATTGCACAAAGGCAGCACAAGATTCAAGAGTTCAACACGAAGCGAATGGTAAAAGTCCACAACATTCTGCACTGTGGAAATCTAGAAAAAACTAGAAGACATTCTGAAGAACCAAGTGAATAAAATAGAAGGAAAAAGCAACAGAATGAAGCCCTGAAGAAATGATGCATCAAGACCATCAAATGGCCGCGGAACCGCGGCCAAACCATGCTTATGGCCGCGGATCTGCGGCCGTGCTAAGCGCGTGTCGGCGCGTGTCGGTGCGTGTCGGTGCGTTGGTGCATTGACTCGGTTTTCTTAAGGGTATTTTTGTAACTCTAGATATGGATCAGATGTAAACCCTAGGGTTTCTATTATCTATAAATAGGAACCCTACAACCTCTTTTGAGGGGTACATCCTTTTGGGTGGCTCTTTAGAGATGCCTCTTTTAAATTCCAAATCTTCGATTTTCAATTCAATGTAATCGTCAAAGAGTACATCAATAAAGAAGTAAGTTTTTTTTATCTTGCCTTAGTTTAATTTCTTTTATGCCCTAGTATAAATTTCTTTTCTGCCCTACTTATAAATTTTATTTATCTGCCGTAGTTGTTAATTTTATTTATCTGCCGTAATTGTTAAATTAAAATCATAAAAATGAACTCTTAGATCTTAAAATAAAAACACCATTTTTTTGGACTTAACTCGTTAGAACACAAAGAAAAGGAATCTATCTCCCTGTGGACCGACCCGTACTCAACCGGCTAGCTATCAAGCGACACTGTTCTTGATTGCGGTAAATTTTTTGATCACAAATAGCGTAAGCACAAAAATCCATACCAATCAAATGGCGCCGTTGCCGGGGAGACGGTAGTCTCTTTCTTTGTGTAATTTCGGGTTAATAAAAAAAATTTATAAAAAATAAAAATTTTAAAAATTTTAAAAACAAACAATTTTTTTAAAAATCCAATAAAAATAAAAATCATTTTGTTCTTTTTGAGAGGTATTGTGTGAATTGTGCATAAAAGGAAGAAGGACAAATTCAGATCTGGAGCAAGCTCGGTGAACAAATCCAAAAACAGAAGATCTGAACAGACAAAGGAAAATCAGAACAGAACAAAATAGAAATTTTGGGATCTGAACCGCCCACATAACCGCGGAACCGCCGCAAATCAGTGCCTTTGGCCGCGGATCCGCCGCGGCCTGCTGACATCATCACCTCATATCCCTCCGTGAGTATTTTTTATCTTCTCTGTAACCTCCTGATCTCAACAGAAAATTTTCCTGCAGGGTTCTTTGCGCAAAAATCTTTCTCTCTCTCCAATAAATTGTTTTTGTGCAGGATTTTTTGCGCTGCAAAATTAAAAAAATCTTTTGAAAGTGTTTTAGATTTTTGGTGTGCTAATTGCTTTGCATATTTAAAACGGACTTTTAAGGGGCTATAACACCAATCAAGATTGGGTGGGGATTTCATTACCCTTCCTAGGACCCCAAAAATCACAAAAAGTATTTTGCATCAACCCTTGAGTTAAATAAAAAATATTAGACTCAGCCAACTAAGGACTGTCGTGCTCATTGGGACAAAGGAAAGGTTGTAGGCATCGATCGTTTATCTAAACCTGATTTTGTGGTGCCTAGGCTAGACAAGTAGGAAAGGTAATTTTAAAAGGCCCGTCTCATGGTGATTCGTGAGCGGATCCCTCCTTTCTTTACTTGTGCTTACCTGACAACAATTGGCGGTGAAGAGGCGATTTGAGGATCTCACAACTTGCCCTTTGGAACAGTTAGGAGCAGTTTAGTTGACTTAGGAGACCCTAGCTCTAGGCTTGATTGTGCATATATAAATTGTGATTGTTCCGTACACATTTTTGCAAAACTATTTCTAAAAAAAACACTTTCAAAAATTTCAAAAAATCCAAAAACAAATTTTTTTTTTAAAAAAATTTTTTTAAAAAATTATCACATTCTTTTATTCTCCTTTCTCGTATCATAGGTACACCACCTCACAAAACTCTTGCCGAACTTTGGTATCCTGAACCAAACTTTGCTTCCTACGCTAATTGTTTTCGTCGAATTACGGACGACCCCTCCATGCCCAAAATTTCTTTGAAAGATCGAATAGAAGCGTCTAGGAGAAACAGTTGGACTCCGCAATCCACTGTGTATCAACCGTTTCAAGCTTCACCACCTTCTTACGTTGATACTCCTTTTTCGAGTCCTGTTGTAACTCCGAAACCCATGTCTATTGCTGAACATATAGAACAATCTCGTAACCGATCTTTCACTCCTTTCAACACTTCTAGTTCTTGGGATCAACAGGTCTATTCACCTTTTTATCCAAAGGTTGATCCTACTCCTGTCCAACCATTCAATTCCTACGAGTCCTACCCGACTTTCACACCTTCCCTAGACATTTCTTCTACACAGCCATTTGGGAGTTTCCAGAATCCAAACAACTTTGAATCTTTTACTGAAACCCCTTCACAACCCATGTCTAGTCTGGAACAGTCGTTGGAAGCTTCTATTGTAGCGACAAACCAACAGATGGGGAATTTGAATGCGTCCATTGCCGCCCTTAATTCATCAAGACAACCTAGTGAATCGGTAACTAGTTTCCAACTAGCTCCAAAAATTCCAATGTATGATGAGGCGGTTGGACAGAGTGAGAATTTGAGTGGTGAGAGTGAGCTGTACACACTTCCCAATCAAACCTACCTATCCCCAATTGAATCCCATAACTCTGGTTTTCAAACAAGTGTCCCAAATGATTCACCAGTTAAAGATAAAACGTGTAATGAGTTGTACGACCTTGTAGTGTTTGATTTACCTGATTGTGAAGATCCCCTTTCGAGTGAAACCGTCACCAATCCTTTTGACCTCTACACCTCCACTCTAGAACCTGAATTGATAAATATCCATGCTTTTGATGAGGTGTCTAAAAAAATTGATTTTCACTTGATCGAGGATATTGACGCCGGGAATATTTTGGATGATGAACCCGCAGATTTGATTGAAATTGTCTCTCCAATTCATCATCCCGAATCATTAAATGTTTTTCCCGAACTTCATATGCGTCTTGATTTTGATGATAATGGCATGGATAAGCTAAATTTTGAGGAGAATATTGAGGAAATTATTGAGGATAAACCAGTTTTGTTTGATGAGTCGGATTTTCCAATTCATCATGTTCCTTCCACTGACTGTGTACACCCTCCTGAACCTTTAACTGTAATCCTTACTAAATCACTCTCCTTCGTCATTTCCATCGTTCCGACCGCGCAAGAATCTGTTACACTTTCATCTCCAATGTCTGGTTTACCAAGTTCGACGTACCCATGTTTGCTAACAAATATTGAGGGATTTGATCTCATTTCTCCGAGAGTTGATAGATTGGCACAATCGCTTTTTACACATCGGTCATTACAAATTGTGCTAATTTATACAATCCATCCCCACCCTCAAGTTTGTATTCCCACTTTTTTTGGTTCTTCTAATCTTCCTTTAATGATAGCGAGTGTTGATGAATCACAATCCAATATTTTGAGTTCGATAATTTTAGAAAAACAACTTGATTTAGAATCTTTTGAGAATAAGGTAGATGAGCTTTACGAGTCTCCTACCTCCATAATTTTTGAAAAGTCATGTGTGTTGAATTCTGGCGTGACACTTATTGATATTGAAACGTTCAATCGGACCTTCGATGAAAGTTTCGAAGATATTTTTGCCGACGAACTCACATTCCTAAATGACACGGATTTTGTGATTAATCAACCTCCACTTAAAGAAGTCGAACCACCACCATTTCTTTTTCTCTTCCGCCATTCTTCTCCTCTACCGAGACCGTATACTGCTTCTATCTCCACACGGTCTCGTGTGCTTCTCATCTCCTTTCTCTACACTCCATTCTTTCACCAACCCTACCATTATAACGATAAATTTTTTGAATGGTTGGTGCTAATCTTTGGCCTGTGTAAAACCTTGTATAGTTTGATTTTTCTCCTCCCTAACTCTGAACTTTAACGCTTAAAACAGTGGAAACACTGTCTCACTTAAGTTTGGGGGGACCTTTTTGTATATATATTTTGTTTTTCTTTTAACAATAAAAAAATATTAAAAAAATAAACAGGGGGGTACCGACATTTTGACCCTCTTGGTGTAACCTGGCAGTGAGGACACTGTCAAGTTTAAGTTTGGGGGTGTGCTCGGTAAGCTTTCTTCCTTCGCATTCATATGTATATTTTTGCATTTGCATACTTATTTCAAAACCCATAAAAATTGAGAAATTATAAAAATTATAAAAATTGAAAAATTCAATTTTGGCCATAATTGACTTGAGTTTGACAAGAAGCTTAACCAGCTAGGAAAAACTAGATCCTAGACTTAGTAAATTAAAAACCCTAAAAATAACCTTTCTTAAAGTTTAACCGTAGAAAATATATGTCTTTATAGTTTACCTAGGAATAGGCAAATTTTGAGTTCACTTCTTGGGCTAAGTCAAAATAAGGGAAGAGTATTGATATTTTTATTAAGTATAAGTCTGAAAAATAATTCCGAAGCTTAAATCTAAATTCTAAAAATATATACCCTACAAATTGCACAAATACGAATCTTGAAACTTGGAATAGTAGAGGAGACCTTGAAATGCTTTTGTCTAAAGTCCTTAGTATGAAAATAAAAATACAAGTGTGAATAATGAAAAAAAAAATGAACACTGGTTTTGTAATTACTTAAGACTGCATAAATAGAAAAAACTATATAGCAAGGGTGCTTTATCACCTAGTGCCTTAGAACAACCGGTTTGGGAGTCACTGTTAAAAGCCTTAGGTATTACAAGACGAGGAATTACGCCTTAATGTGCAACCACATTTTGTAATCGGTCGATTGGTACCTCAAGAAGTATTAACGGTCGCATAAAGAATGTGTGAGCAATTTCATCTAAAAATTCACCAACTAAAAGTATTTTGGACGATGAACAAGAGTATAAGAGCTTGAATTGAATTTTCAAGTGTAGGGGTGATACATACACACACTTAGGGGTATATGATTGGGGTTTGGATGAGAGATAGGAATGAAAAATAAGACTTATATCTTTAGTAGAGATGATAAAAATTCCTAAGTTGAGATGGAATCTTAGAAGGAAAACTTAAAAGACGCTAAAAGCTAAGTTAATTTTCAAAACATATACAATCTTAAGTTAAATGATAAGGAAGCGTGAAAAATACGGGTTGATAATTTCTGAGTTGAAGATAATAGAATTTCTTGCTAGAAAACCGAATTGGAGAATAAAAGTCAATAGGCCGAATTGATAGGATTTTGTGGGTAGTATCCGCTGAAAACCCTCAGGAGACAACACTCCTCCTACTAGGGACACCTAGAGGTTTAACGGCTTGTTACACGAGCTCAGTGCAATCGCGATTTCCTGCGAAAGTGAGGTTAGTTTTTTTTTCGAGAATAAACTAGTTTTGCTCGAGGACGAGCAAAAGATAAGTTTGGGGGTATTTATTCATATCATAATTTTGCATTATTATATTCCCCATTCTTATTCATTTTACAAATAAACAGGAGCTTTTGATCCATGTCTGCTACATAGTTGCAGTTTACAGGTTCTCGGAACAAAACAGTGAAAATGATGAAAAGATGATACAAAAGTGAGACTACGACCAACAAATAGAAGAATCTTGATTATGCCTACAATTTGAGGGACAAACGAAGATTAGCAAACAGTTCAATTACACAAAGGCAGCACAAGATTCACGACTTCAACACGAAGCGAACGGTAAAAGTCCACAACATTCTGCACTGTGGAAATCTGGAAGAAACTAGAAGACATTATGAAGAACCAAGTGAATAAAATAGAAGGAAAAAGCAACATAATGAAGCCCTGAAGAAATGATGCATCAAGACCATCAAATGGCCGCGGAACCGCGGCCAAACCATGCTTATGGCCGCGGATCTGCGGCCGTGCTAAGCGCGTGTCGGTGCGTCGGTGCATTGACTCGGTTTTCTTAAGGGTATTTTTGTAATTCTAGATATGGATCAGATGTAAACCCTAGGGTTTCTATTATCTATAAATATGAACCCTACAACCTCTTTTGAGGGGTGCCTCCTTTTGGGTGCCTCTTTAGAGATGCCTCTTTTAAATTCCAGATCTTAGATTTTCAATTTAATGTAATCGTCAAAGAGTGCATCAATAAAGAAATAAGTTTTTTTTATCTTGCCTTAGTTTAATTTCTTTTCTTCCCTAGTATAAATTTCTTTTCTGCCCTACTTATAAATTTTATTTATCTGCCGTAGTTGTTAATTTTATTTATCTGCCGTAGTTGTTAAATTAAAATCATAAAAATGAACTCTTAGATCTTAAAATAAAAACACCATTTTTTTTTTATTTAACTCGTTAGAACACAAAGAAAAGGAATCCATCTCCCTGTGGACCGACCCGTACTCAACCGGCTAGCTACCAAGCGACACCGTTCTTGATTGCGGTAAATTTTTTGATCACAAATAGCGTAAGCACAAAAATCCATACCAATCAAGCACGACCCGTACTCATCTCGGTCAAGCTACACGCGACACCGTTATTGATTGCGGTTATTCTACTATACACTTTTAGAGAATCAATCAAATAGCGCCGTTGCCGGGGATACGTGCGTAATATTTTTTTTCTTACTATTCGTGTTGAATTCGTATTCAATCCATATCATAAATAAAACAAAACAGCAAATTGTGTATTTAACGATTAGTGTGCGATTTTTGCGAGGAAATCTGAAGACAAAAGAACGAGGAAACAGAAATTCAGAGACCTTCAGATAGGACATTAGGAGCAAAGGAGGCCACAGTACAAAAGAATTTCAAGCGATCCCTCAAATCCGCGGCAAGAAGTGCGCTTTGGCTGCGGAACCGCGGCCGAGTTGGGGATCTAGGGCTCCAAAATTCTCTGGTAACTTCCTCTATACTTTCTCTCTCCTCTGAAAAATCCAATAATATATTTTTCTGCAGGATTCTTTGCAAAATATCTCCGCTCAAAAAAAATCTTTTTGCGTGTTTTGTAATTGGTTTGTGCATATTTTAATACGGACATTAAGGGACAAATACCAAATTCAGATTAGGTAGGGATTTCATCACCCTTCCTAGGCCTCACAAATCACAAAACGAGCATCCGCATCACCCTACATTAATTAAAAAATATTTAGATCAAGACTCTAAGGACCGTCGCGCTCAATAAGGACAGAGGAAGGTCATGGGTAATCTATCGCTTATCCGCATTACTTGCGTGGTGTCTAAGGCAAGTGTTACTAAAGCAAGTGGTTACTTAATTAGGCCCGCTATTTTTGGTGATTCGTATAGCGGATTCCTCCCACTTACCTGGCACTTACCTGGCCACAAGAATGATAAAGAGGTAGTAGAGGATTGATCCTGCGGCTTGTCCTTTAGAAGTCTAAGAACGGTCTAGTGACTTGACCTAGGTGACCTTAGTTCTAGGGTTGATTGCGCATTTTTGTGTGATTTGTCTCACGTACGACACTTTTTCAAAACAGACCAATTTTAAATCACACACACGCTGCCACTTGCGCTAAACCCGCTTAGTGCATGCTTGGCTGGACATGGGATTCTAGTGCCCGTCTTGTCCGCGTTTCGGCTATCGACTCCAAAGTCGGTACTTCTTTATCTTCTTTTTTCTCTCCACCCACCACATCGACCGAGATGGAATGTTCTCCATCAGATTATAACACCACCCTGCCACCACCCGTAGGTGCGCAAAATCCACTGCGCATCTCTCTCCAAGAGAGATACTATCCTATACGCGGTCCCCTTCCTACCTGCCTATCCCTTCTACCAGCCAATGGGGATAATTCTAAAATTAAACCCCCACTTCATCAACCTGTTGCCCAAATTTCATGGGCTTGAGTCTGAGGACGCATACGTTTTATCACTAAATTCGAAAACGTATGCGCAATGATGAGTACTTCACAACTTTCAGTGGATGCTATGCGCTTGCGTCTTCTCCCTTTCACTTTGTGCGATTTAGCAGGAAAATACCTTTATAACACTTTTGCACACTCTATTACCAATTAGGATGAATTTGTGATAACATTCCTTAAGAAATTTCACCCCAATCATAAGACCGCCCGTGTTCGGAGCGAAATCAACCAGTTTACCTAGCTTCCCAATGAACTATTTTGGAAATACTTTGAACGGTTTAAGGATCTGCTTGTCCAATGTCCTCATCATGGAATAAATAGATGGAATCTGTGCCGAATTATATATGAGGGCATTAATCCAGCGACAAAGCAGATGCTTGAAATCATGTGTCAATGCCATTTCATGTCCAAAGACGATGGTGAAGCTTGGAAATTTCTGGAAGATCTCGCTGAACACACTTTGCAGTGGGAAAGCGTTAGACCATCATCTAGGGGAGGTATCCATCAGCTCAATATTTCCATCGCAGTAAAAGCTGAAATGGCAGCGATGCAAAAGAAACTCTACGCTTTGAGAACAAATTCTCATCAGCCTCCCTAAACCAGGTTACGCTTCCCAAGACCGTGTGCGGTTGTTGTTCTGACCCATCATATCTGACGGAAGAATGTCCTTTGAATGCACCGTTTCAAGGTCAAGAACACACTAATGCTACTTTTCAGCAGCGACCTAGAAACGATCCTCATTCTTCCACATAAAACCAGGGATGGAGGAATCATCCTAATTTTGCTTGGAACCAAAACCAAACTCAAAATCAAAACCAGTTCCAAAGCAATTATCAAAGACCTCCTCTACAGCAACAGCAACCACACCCATAGAGTCAGCACTCCTTTCAATCGCAACCTTTTCAAAATCCGGCCAACAATTCTACACCTTATAACAATTCTTTCCAAACAGCGGGAACTGAAAACTCATATGCTCTCGAATGAAGCGTGGATATGTTTATTAAACTTTCCATGCAATCTACAGATGATATAAAGTCTTCTATCTGAGCATTAATACAGACCACCACCTCCCACAGTGAAAGTACAAAATTGATAGAAGCACAACTTGCACAACTAAATGCCGCGATGAGTGCGAGAGAAAAAGGGAAACTTTCATCTCAACCCCTACCGAATCCTGGCCACTCACAAAGTCATAATGTGAGTGTCGTTAACACATTAAGATCAGGAAGAGTGTTGAACAATCAAGTGAGTGAACAGATTGATGATGATGAATCAATTGAAACCCCGACTTCCATTTCTTGCCCTAATTCGTCTAGTCTCCCACCTTCTTCCGAGCCTATTCTCCGTTCTTCCCAAGGCTCGAACACTTGGCCCACTTCCTCGAGTCAACCTAAAACGATCCCCACTCCAATTCTGGGATCGATTCCATCCCCGCAAACTTCTCCACAAATGTTTGACCTAAAACTTATTAATAAAGCTCCATTTCCTAACAGGTTGAGGGCCAACAAACCTAACGCACAAATGGAGAAGATTGTGGAAATGTTTAAGCAAGTTAAAATAAATATCCCTCTCCTAGATGCTATTCAACAAGTTCCGTCTTATGCAAAAATCCTTAAGGACTTGTACACTAGGAAGAGAAACACTCAAGTGCCGAAAAAGGTATTCATGACGAGTAACGTGAGCACAGTTTTTACACAACAATTACCTAAGAAACGTAAGGATCTCGGTTGTCCTACAATATCTATAACTATTGCAGATAAAAGCATCAATCGTGCTCTACTTGACCTCGGCGCTAGTGTTAACTTGCTTCCTTATTCTGTCTATGAGCAGCTAGGTATAAGAGAGTTGAAACCTGCCCACTGCACTCTCCAGATGGCTGACCGATCTATCGCCCAACCTAGGGGTGAACTAGAGGATGTGTTAATTAAAGTCGAGGAATTCATATTTCCTGTGGACTTTATTGTTTTAGATACACAGCATGTGGCGAACCCACTCAACCAAATCCCGGTGATACTCGGTCGACCTTTCCTAGCAACTTCCAACGCTGTCATTAATTGTCGTAACGGTTCTATGAACTTATCCTTCGGGAAGATGAAAATTGAGCTTAATATTTACAGGCTAGGAAGTCAACCATCTGAACCTTCTACTCATTTAATCGATGTATGTTCTATCATCAAGATAGTTTCCGACAACTGCGAAGTTGAAGTACTTTGCTATGATGATCTCGACAACACTAGTGCAACATTATTTGATCTGGCAAATTATTATAGTGAGGATATCTTCGATGAGTCCTTTCCCGAGTTTGAATCCTTTTACTCGTCGCAAAAGTCAGAAGTGCTTTCCGAGTCAATATCCTACGCGAGTTATGAACCTCTTAGGGAGTTCGAGTATCATTCCCTTACCCCACCTTCTATCGTCTCTCCGCCGATACTAGATCTCAAACCGCTACCTTCTCATCTTAAATATGCATATTTATGTGAGAATGAGTCTTTGCCCGTGATCATATCCGCTTCCTAGGTTTAGAGCAAGAGAACACACTTTTGGCAGTATTGAGATCAAATCGGCAAGCATTTGGTTGGACAATGGCTGATATCAAAAGGATTAATCCATTGATTGTTGAACATTATATACATTTGATGGATGAAGCCAAACCAACCCGAGACCCACAAAGACGGTTGAATCCCGTTATGAAGGAGGCGGTTAAGAAAGAAATCGTCAAGTGCCTAGATAGTGGTATAATTTACCCAATATCTGATAGCCAATGGGTAAGTCCTATTCATGTGGTCCCTAAAAAGTATGGCATCACGGTCATAACTAATGAGGCTAATGAGTTGATCCAAACACGCATCCAAACTGGGTGGCACGTATGTATTGATTACAGAAAACTCAATGCCGCAACAAGAAAAGATCACTTCTCTCTACCTTTCATTGACCAGATGTTAGAACGATCAGCTGGACATGAATACTATTTTTTTTGGACGGATACTCTAGCTATAACCAGATCCCCATCGCCGAAAAGGATCAAGATAAAACAACATTTACTTGTCCTTTCGGTACTTTTGCTTATAGACGCATGCCCTTTAGGTTATGCAACGCTCCCGCTACATTTTAGCGGTGTATGATGGGGATATTCTCAGACATGGTTGAGAATTTTTTGGAGATATTTATGGACGATTTCTCCATATTTGGGGACTCCTTTGAGGAATGCCTACGGCATCTTGAC
This sequence comes from Agapanthus africanus, assembly GCA_030015575.1. Lineage (NCBI taxonomy): Eukaryota > Viridiplantae > Streptophyta > Magnoliopsida > Asparagales > Amaryllidaceae > Agapanthus > Agapanthus africanus. The sequence continues at coordinate 534,449,389 of JASDDO010000010.1, read as the reverse complement.
GCGGTTCTTACCCGCTGTAAGGATAAGAACTTAAGTTTGAATTGGGAAAAATTCGCAGATGTGTCCTTAACGATGAATCAAGAGTATATTGTCTTTTTGTCATGATCAGGCATGTGGAGGTCATTTTGGTCCACGTAAAACGGCGGAGAAAGTTTTGCAATGTGGTTTTTATAGGCCAACATTATTTAAAGATGCTTATGATCATTGCAAAACTTTTCATCGGTGTCAACATATAGGTCGAATTTCACGAAGAAATGAGATGCCTCTTCAACCTATCTTGGTTGTGGAGATATTCAATGTTTGGGGTATTGATTTTATGGGCCATTTTCCCAACTCTTTTAGGAGTTTATATATCTTGTTAGCGGTTGATTATGTCTCAAAATGGGTGGAAGCAATACCGTTCACACTAATGATAATAAGGTTGTTAGTAAGTTCCTTAAAGAGAATATCTTTTCGTGATTCGGGCACCCTCGCGCTATAATTAACGACAACGGGACGCATTTCTGTAATCGGTCTTTCGAGACTTTAATACGGAAATATTCAATCAACCACAAACTTTCTACGTCCTATCATCCCCAAACGAGCGGGCAAGCTGAGATTTCCAATAGACAGATCAAACAAATTTTGGAGAAGACGGTTTCTAAAAAATGTAAAGATTGGTCAACCAAATTGACGGATTCTCTTTGGGCATTTCATACCGTGTATAAGACCGATCTCGGTATGTCTCCATACCGCCTAGTGTTTGGAAAGGCATGCCACCTTCCTATCGAAATCGAACATAAAGCAATGTGGGCTATTAATGAGCTTAACTTCGATTTTGATCAAGCTAGCAGCTATCGGAAGCTGCAATTAAATGAGCTAAGCGAACTCCGCGATGAAGCTTACGATAATGTAGTTATAGTAAAGAACCGGACTAAAGTGTTCCACGATAAAAACCTTTTTAGAAAAACCTTCACACCGGGACAACAAGTCCTTCTTTACGATTCCCGTCTTCATCTTCAATCGGATAAGCTAAAATCTCGTTGGAAGGGACCTTTTGTGGTGCGGTATGTATACCCGCACGGGGCAGTAGAAGTTGAAAATATTAAAAACGGTTCAATTTTTAAAGTAAATGGGTATATATTGAAACCGTATTTTTCTGCTGATCCAGCGGAGGAGCTCCTGTTTTTACAGGAGCCGCTTTATTATAACTAAATTTCCTCCGCCTCACCTCCATGTTTCGGTAATATTGTCTCATTTTAAGAATGGATGTGAGTGAAAAAGGACTTAACTAAATATCCGTGCATGCCAGACTACAAGTTTGAGGGTAGTTTTCATTTAACTATTATTATACTCCTATTACTTTCTCTCACCAACCCTACAGGTCTATGCGCTCAAAGAATAACATCAGTGAGGACACTGCTGAAAACAGGTTTTGGGAGGAGGTTTGTATTCACTGAATTATCTTTTGGCATTAGGCACTTTACAAAAAAAATTTGATAATGAAAGATTAGAAAGTGAAAAATTACATTTGAAAGATAGGAATAATTTGAGAAATGCAAGAAATTTAGATATTTTCTCAAACAAAACTAGTAATAAGTAGTTATGAACTGTTGTCCCGAGGGTTAGTAAAATGAAGGAAATTACTAATCTGAGGATAAAAATAAGTCTGAAAAATAGTCTCTATTCTTGAGGACAAACATTTGAACGTTGATACCCTACTATACGCACTTACACATGTTTCCCCCAATAAAAGAGCAAAGCTCTGTTCACAATTTGAACTGAGGCAGCACCTCACGTGTAAAGCACGAGAGCGCCAAGCGCTAAGAGTCAAAGACTCTGAGGCAGCGCCTCACGTGCAAAGCACGAGAGCGCCAAGAGTCAAAGACTCTGAGGCAGCGGCTCACGTGCAAAGCACGAGAGCGCTACGCCAAGAGCGCCAGCGCTAAGAGTCAAAGACTCTGAGGCAGCGCCTCACGTGCAAAGCAAGAGAGCGCTAGCGCCAAGAGCGCCAGCACCATGAGTCAAAAACTCTGAGGCAGCGCCTCACGTGCAAATCACGAGAGTGCCAGCGCTAGAACTAAATGTTCTCCACCATTGGATCAAAGATCCAACGAAGATGATGAATCGTCAAATTACAGAATCAAATTCTGCTGAGGAAATATTCCTCGAATCTTTCTAAACAAGAAAGATTGTGCTCTGTAAATCAGAGCACCGTTGGATCAAAGATCTAATGGTGATTAAAAATCACCAAGATACAGAATAAGTTCTGTATGGGAAAATATTTTCCCAATCTTGTTAAAACAAGAAAAATGTCTTCTGTAAAACAGAAGCCCTTGGATCAAAGATCCAATGGTGGGAAACATCCCCAAATCAAATCGAGATCTCTCGATGAGAGATTTTCTTAACTGATTCAACAAATTAGCCTCCTCTATATAAAGGACCCAAGACTTTAAGTCTTACACAGAGGAACCTCCCCATAAGTTTCAAATCAAAAAAAGAAACAGAGAAGAACTCCCCCATAAACTTCAGAGTTCAAGGCGAGAAATACCTCTCTTCAAGGTAAAGAAAAAACAAAAGAGATCATAGCATCTCTTCATAAAGAAGAACTTATTTCTTAGATCCATGAGAAAAACTCTCTCATAAAGAAAAACAAAAGAGATCATGACATCTCCTCATAAAGAAGAACTTATTTTTTAGATCCATGAGGCAAAGTCTCTTATAAACGAGAATTTAATTCTCAGAGCACAGAATTGATCGGAACTGCCAAAGAAACAGTGCTTGGCACTCAGCGCCGAGCGCTCACGTGGGCGCTATCTTAAAAGAAGCACTTTAGCGCTCCAAGTCTGGCACTCAGCGCCAAGCGCTCCACGTGCTCCTCACGTGGGCGCTATTTTATAAGAACCGCTTTAGCGCTCCAAGTCTGGCGCTCAGCGCCAAGCGCTCCACGTGCTCCTCACGTGGGCACTATTTTATAAGAAGCGTTTTAGCGCTCCAAGTCTGACGCTCAGCGCCAAGCGCTCTACGTACTACTCGCGTGGGCACTGAGGAAACACAAAGTTCTATGTAAATAAAGCCCCAGTGCCATAAAGTGTGTTCAACACTCAATAAAAAACAAAAAGAAAGAGGGGTGTCAAAACCCAAATCAATGCTCTGCATTGTTGAACAAAAAGGGATTGAGCCCAAAAAAATGTTCAACATTTTATTCAAAACTGAGTGGACTGAGCCCAAGTTGGCCACAAGTCCTTAATTCAGATCAACCAAGCCCATGTGCTCACAATTTCTCTAATTGGTCTTAGTCCCAAATCTGACTATAGATCTCCCAACCAACATTGGTTCAAGGGTACATCTCTTCACACTTCTGATACATGTCATTGTAATTCTTCAACGTCTTCAGGGAGGTGGCGGGTCCCGACAACCAGAAACTCCACAGACTATGATGTCTTTAAACCTTACAGACTATGATATCTTTAATCCTACAGACTATGTTGTCTTTAAACCCTAAAGACTATGATTTCTTTAAACCCTACAGACTATGATGTCCTTAAACCCAGTGGACCGCAATATCCTTAAACTAAGACGATAGAGCCCAAATACTCTTTCGTTGGATCTAAATGATCCCAAAATCCCGTTGAGTAGATCTTAGTCTAAAATTAGACTAACGTATCCTCAAAAAATATTTAAGTTGATATTAATCTCAAACGAGATTAACGATCCTTAAATCAAACCAATCCCAAATCTAAGAAAATACGGATTTGGACTAATCCCCGCCCTACGGGCGTCAACATAAATTAGTCTCTGTATACAATCCACGGGCAACCTAAAACAAAACAAACACACATGACACGAAGTGAACATCTGGAGAAGGAGAAAGTGGTTATCGCTACGCGATAATATAATTAACTGCAGGGGCTTGCGACTGCAGGGAAGAGCGTCCTCACAATCAATAACCCCTCATAATGAGGGGGAATCTGACGAAATCTGCTACAACGGCCGCATCTGTCCAAATCTCCGATACACGGTGCCATAAATCAACTTGGCATTTTCGGAGAGGTGGACGGATAAAACCAAATAGCATCTACCCCAAATTCAGGCAAGAAGACCTACGCATTTTCGTCTCTGTTTTCGGCGGTAAACAGATTCTGGCATGCCCGGTGGGACATTTCCTCTTTCGACTCCACACTTCGTGTGTCGTATGCGCGAATGAATCGCGGTTTAATATGGTTGCCCCTGGATTCGAGGTACTAAGATTTTGGTGTCTTGCTCCGTGCAGAAAAGAAGATGACATCGATGGCTTCCAACTGCACCAATTGCAACAACTCCCACTCCGTCCCTGCTGGAGGAGTAACTTATGGGCCCTAAGCGGCCTCCATCTTTGCAATGCCGGTGGAACAGGTGACTCGGGCCACCACTGGATTGTTCTTTAGGACCATGATCCCGCCAACAAGCTTCAGCTCCCCGGTGCCGTCACAAGAAGCTCTGAAGAAGTCGGTCTTCGATCGACTTGCAACTACCATGGCTCAATGGGTAGTCCAATTCCAACGCCTCAATCTTTAACAGACTGGGCCAAAGCTCCAGTAGGCCCGTGAAGAGACCCGAAATACCTGAAGGGGTTATCTCGAAGCGAATAGCCATTCCAGCTCCGGTAAACGAAGTCATCAAAGGGGCTTCTCCCGCTAAGGGATCGGTCTTCGCAAGACTGTCCATTCCAACTCCTGCTACAGGTGAGGTCGTTATAAGTGCTTCCCCTATTCGAAAGTCAGTCTTCGACAGGTTAGACGTTCCCCCTCAACGGACATCAGTCTTCGACAGGTTGGCACCAAAAGTAGCCTCCCGTAAAAGCAAGGGCATGAAAAGGTCGCTTCTACAACTGAGGTGATCCCATCTGCAAGACATGCTCGACGTCGCCACTGGCGCCGAGTGAGGAAAACTGATGGCAACTCTCCTTCTGGACTTACCCCACCAGCTCCGGTGGTGGAAATTGATGCTGCTGTTCCAACTGGGAACAGCTTTGAACCGCTCAGGAGGGTGCGCAAGAACTCTCCAATTGTCGTACTAAAAAGGTCTCCTCCACCTGCTGAAAATGTTATTAAGGCAAAGCCGGAGCAACCTTCTCAGCGGCTGTCCTCCAAAATCCACAGGGTCTGGCGAAGAGTCCAAGACTCTGTAATCGACAGAGACTACTCCCGCCGACAGAAAAAAATGAAGGTTCGGCAAGAGGAGGACCATCTCACCGTCGTCGTACTACGGAAAGCATCGGCTGCAATAGCCCCCTCAACTTCGACCGTTCATAAAAGGAGAAGGCCGGAGAAAATCCCAGTGTCTGCGACAAATCTCAAAGGTGCAGAATCCAAACGCCCCAAGTCTGGGGGCATGGTAGTGGACACCGTCTACATGGCTTTCGGAAAAGAGGAAAGCCATACTTCTACGGGTCATCGACCACTTACACGGTCTGTGACGAAAACTCAAGAGCAGCAACAAAAGCTCCAGGAGATGCTGACAAAGATGGCCGCACTTGCTGGGCAGGAGGAAAGCCCGGAGGTATCATCGGATCAACGCCAGGAACAAGAAACCGACGCCGGGTTCTGATCAATCGAAAATAATGTATTTTTAACACGGCAATTTCCCTATCATTTGCACTCATTTAGAAGTGTTCGGTATTCATATTTCACATATTAGCAAATCAGTCGTTAAATATCAGATTTCATATGTTAGACTTTTAAACCGGCACTTTAAGGGAAATTGACCGCATTTCATGGCATCGCATCATCTCTGTATTTGCGCAACACTTGTGTCGAGATTTGTGCAGGAAATTGCAGGAGCAAAGCCAAAAGAGCTGATCAAAAATACGCCAACTCAATGATTTCAGATCTGATAGCAATTCAAAAGGAAATATAAAAATCAACATATCAAAGAAAGGCCCAATTGTCATACAAAGACCACTGCAGAGATCCCAAGCCATTAAGCCCCCAAAGAGCCGCGGAACCGCGGCGGGAGCCGGCTTAAGCCGCGGTTCCGCGGCGGTTTGGACACGTCAGCAAGTAATTTTCACTGCAGAATTTATATCTCAGGGCCCACATTACTTTAGTATATGGCAAATTCCAGAAAACCCTCGAAGCTTCTTCCAGATCAGCAAAGAAGATTAAGTAAGGCTAATCTTAATTAAGCTCCTAACAAACTATTTCTAGAAGCTCCCTCCTAACTAATCACATCTAGAAGCTTCTCCTCAACAAACTTTTGGAGGGAAATTCAAATTTAAATTCCTAGATCTAGGGTTTTGAGATCTATAAATAGGAGCCTAGATCTAAGGGTTGAGGTTGTTCATCAATAGTTCATTAGTTCCTTAATCTTTACCTCTTTCTTCATCTTCTTCCACAAGTCTAGTGACAAGGCTTGTGCGAAACCCTAACCCTAATTCCACTCCAAATTCAAGATCTTGAGTACCAATCAAGCAAGAAGCCCTTCAACCTTTTATGAGCGGAGCCGATCTCCAATCGAGCAAGTGATCCAAGCCGATCCGCGACTCACGGAGCCGAGCGAAGCCAAATCGACGATCGAGTTCTTCCTCTTGTAGTTCTTGAGTGAATGTAATGAAATTGTTGATATAAATAAAAGGTGAAATTCTTTTATCTTACTTTCTTTAAATTCTTGCATCATGATTCGATCTCAATTTATGATTGTAGTTCTTGTGATGATGTTTGAGTAAAACTCCGCTCGTTAAGGAGTCGAGACAATCAATAGAATGATGATGTAATAAATCTTTAAACGATTCTTGAGTCCTACGAGTTTTGTAAACCCTAGCAAGTTCAAGAATCGATGACCTAGTTTCGTTGCGATGCTTTCTTGATTGTTATCGCTCGAAATTAGGGATCTACGATCGTTTCTTGAAATTACTAGAGGCTAGAATGTGAATGATATCGACGAAAGAACAAGGGATAAGATGAAACCCTAGTTTCATAAGAAATCCCTAATTCTTGATCGATCATCATCGATCTAGTATCAATTCATCGAAGGATAAGAATACGTCAATGTAAGATTACATCACATCTATAGATCCGATTGATTCCTACGTGCCTCATTTCGATTCTTGATATTTGGTTTGGAAAAATCAACAAACTCTCAATTCTTGATTCTATCTTTTAATGCTTTCTTAGATCTAGATTTTTCTCTGTCTTGAATTGCAATTACAAATCATGAATTGTTTTGTTTTCTTTTCCTTAAAATTTCAATTCACCTAATTCAAAAGACGAACTATTACACTTTCCCTGTGGACGATCTGCACTTACTAACGCGCTACAATCGACACCGTTATTGATTGCGGTCAAAATATTTTTGGTTGTGATTTCTATTCTATTTTCTCAAACTCGCACAACAAAAATCATACAATCAAATGGCGCCGTTGCCGGGGATAGTGCGCTAATTGTTCGTATTTTGAAATTTGAGTTGAAAAGTTTATTCCATCTATATTTTTAGATCTAAACTCGCACAAACCCTAATACGTGTGTTGTGATTTGATTGCGAGGAAATCTGGAACTTGTGGAGCTGTGGAAAATTTTTTCTGCAAACTCCAGAGAGCTGTGTAAATGAACAGGAGCTTGTACACAAAAATTGGTGCAGTGATCCCATTAGAAGACCGCGGAACCGGGGCATTAGAGCGCATTTGCAGCGGATCCGCCGCAGTTTAACTTGATCACTGCTTCAAATTTTCAGGTATACTTCCAGACTTTCTTATCTCTTCCCTCATCTGCTCCAATTAATATTTTGTGCAGGTTTCTTTGCAAATAATCGCAGCGCGCAAATTGCAAAAATTAAATTGTGCGTGTTTTGATTTTGTGGTTGTTTGCATAATTAATACGGATATTAAGGGGCAAAGACCAAATCCAAATTAGGTAGGGAGTTCATTACCCTTCCTAAGCCCCGAAAATCACAAACTTGCATCCGCATTTACCCTCATTAATTAAAAATATCTAGAGATGACTCTAAGGACCGTCGCACTCACTTAGGACAGAAGAAGGCCGTGGGTAATTCATTGCTTATCCGCGTTTTCTTGTGGTGTCTAAGGCAAGTGTGTCGAAGGCTAGTGGTTATTAATTAGGCCCACTACTTACGTAGTGGAGTACCTTCCCACTTACCTGGCACTTACCTAGCCACAGGGGGACAAGAGACAGTGGAGGATTTATCCTGCGACTTGTCTTTTGGCAGTTAGGAGCGGTCTAGAGCCTGACCTAGGTGACCACTAGATTTTTAGGGTATTGCTTGTTGCATTTGTTGTGTTGCATCATTTTCAAAAATCCGTCCAATTTTCAAAACAAACACCGCATTCATATCATTTTCCCCTAATTATAAATCACGCTGCCACTTGTACTAACCCTTTTTAGTGCAAGATAGGATGGACAACAGGATTCTAGTGCCTGTTTGTCCGCATCCTTTTGATCGACCCTAAAGTCGGTATTTCTACATTTACCTTTCCTTTACCCACCACCACACCCACATCGATAGATCTGTCTCCATCGAATTTCTTTTCCACTACTCTGCCGCCGTCCGTTGGTGCGCAGAATCCACCTCGCATCTCTCTCCAAGAGAGATGCTATCCTACACGAGGCCCACTTTCCACCTGTCTTTCCATTCCACCAGCCAACGGGGAAAATTTTCAGATTAAACCCCAATACATCAACCTTCTACCAAAATTTCACGGTCTCGAATCTGAGGACGCATATGTCTTTATCACCAAATTTGAAAATGTATGCGCAATGATGGGTACTTCACAGATTTCTGTGGATGCTTTCCGTCTACGTCTTCTCCCATTCACTTTGTGCGATTTAGCTGAGAAGTGACTATATAACACTACCGCACATTCCATTTCAAATTGGGACGGATTCGTCAAAGCATTCCTTAAGAAATTTTACCCACATCACAAAACAGCTCGAGTCCGTAGCGAAATCTATCAATTCACCCAGCTTCCAAATGAAACATTTTCAAAATGTCTTGAACGTTTCAAGAATCTGTTAGTCCAATGTCCACATCACGGCATCCCGAGGAATTGTGCCGAATCATTTATGAGGGCATTACTCCTAACACAAGACAGACCCTTGAATCCATGTGTCAAGGCAACTTCATGACCAAAGATGATGGGGAAGCCTGGAAATTCCTAGAAGATTTCGCTAAAAAATCTTTACAGTGGGAGGGTATGAGTCAATCGTCTAGGGATGGCAATGATATTTCCATAGGAGTTAGAGCTGACATTGCAGCTATACACAAGAAACTCGAGACTATGGAAAACAAATTTTTAGCAGCCACCCTAAATCAAATGTCACTCTCCAAAACTGTATGTGGCTGCTGTTCTGATCCGTCTCACTTGACGGAAGAATGTCCGTTTCAAGGTCATGAGCTTATCAATTCTTCTTACCAACAAGGACCTAGGAACGATCCTTATTCTTCCACATATAATCAGGGTTGGAGGAATCACCCTAACTTTGCTTGGAACCAATCACAATTTCAAAACACGGTTCCAACCCAACACAATTTCCAAAGGGTCCCTCCACCATAACAGCAGCCACCACTTCAATTGAGTCGGCACCCCTTTCAAGCACAAAATTTCCAAAATCCGGTCAACACACCCACACCGACTAATCCTTTGCAGTTGACCGGTGCTGATGAATCCTCTTCATTCATGAATTTGCTTTGGACAATAAAAACTTCCGTCGATGATATAAAGAAAAACTCTGCGTCCCAAAGCGAGACTATAAAATCGATGGAAGAAGAAATTGCACGTTTAAAAGCTGAAATGAGTGCAAGAGAGAAAGGAAAACTTCCAGCTCAACCTTTACCCAATCCTGGCTATTCACATCATGTGGATGCAATCACGTTGAGATCTGGAAGAGTGCTTGACAATCATGTTGGGGAAGAGTTTGATGACACTGAAAAATCTATCGATGATACCCCGGCTGAGACCTTTCCTTCCACTTCTACTTCCAATTCTAACCCCAGTTCTTTTACCCCACCACCTTCTTGCGAGCCTATTCTCCATTTCCCAAAAGGCTCGCCACTTCAGCCCACCTCTTCTACTCCTCCACCGACGATCCCCACTTCTGTTTTGGGATCGGGTCCACACACACTTCCTTCTCCTATGATGGACCCAGCGCTTATTGCTAAAGCACCTTATCCTAATCGGTTAAGGGCTAACACACCGAGTCCACATATGGAGAAGATTAGGGACATTTTTAAGCAATTTAATATCAACATCCCTCTCCTAGATGCTATCCAACAAGTTCCGTCTTATGCGAAAACTCTTAAGAACTTGTGCACTAGGAAGATGAAGACTCAAGTGCCCAAGAAGATTTTCATGGAAAAAACAATAGACACGGCTTTCCCCCAACAATTACCGAGGAAACGTAAGGACCCTGGATATCCTACTATTTCCATTTATATTGGGGGAAAACACATCAACCGTACTCTACTAGACCTTGGCGTAAGTGTTAACCTGCTTCCTTACTCAGTCTATGAGCAACTAGATATCGGAGAGTTGAAGCCAACCCATTGCACTCTCCAGATGGCTGACCGATCAATCACCAAACCTAGGGGTGAACTGGAGGATGTGTTAATAAAAATCGGGGAATTTATATTCCCTGTGGATTTTATTGTAATTGATACACAGCCTGTAGCAAACCCACGGAATCAAATTCCGGTGATTTTAGGTCGCCTTTTTTGGCCACTTCCAACGCTATCATCAACTGTCGTAATGGCTCTATGACCCTATCTTTCAGGAATAGGTCAATAGAACTGAATATTTACAAGTTGGGAAGTGTACCCTCCGAACCTACTGCTCAGGTATGTTCTGTCGACTTAATGGATGTCGACAGCAGCGAATTTGATGATCCTCCTGATACTGATCTTGACTCTTTTCATATGTTATTGTTTGACCCAACTATGTATCATACACATACGGACTCTTCCACTGAGATGTCCGGGTCAACAACGACCACCGATTATGAACTGTTCTTAGAGTCTGAAGATCACCCCGCATTTTGTGATGACATTATTCATCGGGGTATTGATGGAACTTTCGAGGAGATCTTCGCTGATGAACTCGCATTTTTGAATGACACGGGTGTTGAGATGAATCATGTCCCAATCAATGAAATTGAACCTCCACCCATTCTTCTGAACTGTAAAAAGAATGCGAGTAATCCATCACATTCACTGCATCGTCTCTCCAAAATGAGACGCACACACACTCTCTTCCACCACTTAACCTTTCCCCACTTCTTCTTCCACCAACAAGAGCACTGCATTGATAAATTTTTTGAATGGTTGGTGTTAACGTTCGGTCTTTGCAAAGCTTGGCATCGACCACTGATTTTTGACCCCCTCATATGATTTTCAAAGATTAACATTGCATAACTCAAGTTTGGGGGGGTACATTTTTTGGGCTCTTGGAAAGAAAATTTTTACAAAATGTTGAGCCAAAAATAAGTTTGGGGGAGGTTCTTCACTTAAATATTTTGCCCCCACTAATAAATTCCTTCAAAGCTTACAGGTTTTTCGAGATATAGCAGATGGCAACAGTGAGGACACTGTTGAAAACAAGTTTGGGGGAGGTTTGTGCTTATTTGCGCATCATTTGCATATCATTTGCATAAGCACAAAACATTTTCGAAAACCTATAAAAATTTAAAAAAAATTCAAAAAGATAAAAACATTTTTTGTACATAAATAAGATAATAAAAGATTAGATAGTGAAAAATTACATCCATGAGATTAGAAAATTTTAAGAAAACCAAGAAAATTAGAAGTTTTCTTATACGAACTAGTAATAAGTAGTTATGAGCCGTTGTCCCAAGGGTTAGTAAGATGAAGGACGTCACTAATCTGAGGATAAAAATAATTCTGAAAAATAGTTTCTATTCTGGAAGCCAAACATTTTGAACGTTGATACCCTGCTATTCGCACTTACACACATCTTGAAGCCTGGGATAGTAGAGGATACCTTGAAATGCTCTTGTCTTAAAGCCGATGTATGAAGGAAATAAAAAAAAGTGAAATGAAAAAAAATATAAAATGGTGAGAAAAATGGACACTGGTTTTGTTATCACCGAGGGAAATAAAAAATATATAGCGAGGGTGCTTCTTCACCTAGTGCCCTAAGGCCAACTGGTCTGGAAGTCACTGCTATGCCTCAGGTGGTGCAAGACGAGGAAAATACACCAAATAAGCAAGCACATGAGTAATCGGTTGGTCAGTACCTCAAGAAGTATTAACGGTCGCATGAAAGTGTGTGAGCAAATTCGTCTAAATATTCATTAATTAAAAAGTACTGAGGCTGATGGGCAAGAGTATGATAGCTTGAATTGAATTCTCCGGGTGTAGGGATGTTCTTTACACACACGCAGGGTTATATGATCGATGTTTGGAAGAAAGATAGGAATGAAGAATAAGATGATGTTTTATTGAGGGAGGACGTGATTTCTGACATCTTTTCATGACCATTAAGATAGGGCTCATGACAACTGAAAAGCTAGCTTAGTTGGAAACCCTAATTTTCGAGGCTTTTCTTTTACAATTCTTGTCTTTAAATGTAATATTCACGGTCTTTCTTTTATTATTGGATTTTGTGGGTGCAATCCGCTGAAAACCCTCAGGAGACAACACTCCTCCTACTAGGGACACCTAGAGATTTAAAGGCTTGTTGCACGTGCTCGGTGCAATCGTGTTGCCTACGAAAGTGTGCTAGTTAGTTTTTCTCTTTCTTTATTTTCTCCTTCTCTTTTTAAATAAAACAATTCGCTCAAGATGATCGAAAATAAGTTTGGGGGAATTTGATCAGTCGAAAATAATGTATTTTTAACACGGCAATTTCCCTATCATTTGCACTCATTTAGAAGTGTTCGGTATTCATATTTCACATATTAGCAAATCAGTCGTTAAATATCAGATTTCATGTGTTAGACTTTTAAACCGGCACTTTAAGGGAAATTGACCGCATTTCATGGCATCGCATCATCTCTGTATTTGCGCAACACTTGTGTCGAGATTTGTGCAGGAAATTGCAGGAGCAAAGCCAAAAGAGCTGATCAAAAATACGCCAACTCAATGATTTCAGATCTGGTAGCAATTCAAAAGGAAATATAAAAATCAACATATCAAAGAAAGGCCCAATTGTCATACAAAGACCACTGCAGAGATCCCAAGCCATGAAGCCCCCAAAGAGCCGCGGAACCGCGGCGGGAGCCGGCTTACGCCGCGGTTCCGCGGCGGTTTGGACACGTCAGCAAGTAATTTTCACTGCAGAATTTATATCTCAGGGCCCACATTACTTTAGTATATGGCAAATTCCAGAAAACCCTCGAAGCTTCTTCCAGATCAGCAAAGAAGATTAAGCAAGGCTAATCTTAATTAAGCTCCTAACAAACTATTTCTAGAAGCTCCCTTCTAACTAATCACATCTAGAAGCTTCTCCTCAACAAACTTTTGGAGGGAAATTCAAATCTTGCTAACAAACTTTTAGAGGGAAATTCAAATTTAAATTCCTAGATCTAGGGTTTTGAGATCTATAAATAGGAGCCTAGATCTAAGGGTTGAGGTTGTTCATCAATAGTTCATTAGTTTCTTAATCTTTACCTCTTTCTTCATCTTCTTCCACAAGTCTAGTGACAAGGCTTGTGCGAAACCCTAACCCTAATTCCACTCCAAATTCAAGATCTTGAGTACCAATCAAGCAAAAAGCCCTTCAACCTTTTATGAGCGGAGCCGATCTCCAATCGAGCAAGTGATCCAAGCCGATCCGCGACTCACGGAGCCGAGCGAAGCCAAATCGACGATCGAGTTCTTCCTCTTGTAGTTCTTGAGCGAATGTAATGAAATTGTTGATATAAATAAAAGGTGAAATTCTTTTATCTTGCTTTCTTTAAATTCTTGCATCATGATTCGATCTCAATTAATGATTGTAGTTCTTATGATGATGTTTGAGTAAAACTCCGCTCGTTAAGGAGTCGAGACGATCAATAGAATGATGATGTAACAAATCTTTAAACGATTCTTGAGTCCTACGAGTTTTGTAAACCATAGCAAGTTCAAGAATCGATGACCTAGTTTCGTTGCGATGCTTTCTTGATTGTTATCGCTCGAAATTAGAGATCTACGATCGTTTCTTGAAATTACTAGAGGCTAGAATGTGAATGATATCGACGAAAGACCAAGGGATAAGATGAAACCCTAGTTTCATAAGAAATCCCTAATTCTTGATCGATCATCATCGATCTAGTATCAATTCATCGAAGGATAAGAATACGTCAATGTAAGATTACATCACATCTATAGGTCCGATCGATTCCTACGTGCCTCATTTCGATTCTTGATATTTGGTTTGGAAAAATCAACAAACTCTCAATTCTTGATTCTATCTTTTAATGCTTTCTTAGATCTAGATTTTTCTCTTTCTTGAATTGCAATTACAAATCATGAATTGTTTTGTTTTCTTTTCCTTAAAGTTTCAATTCACCTAATTCAAAAGACGAACTATTACACTTTCCCTGTGGACGATCCGCACTTACTAACGCGCTACAATCGACACCGTTATTGATTGCGGTCAAAATATTTTTGGTTGTGATTTCTATTCTATTTTCTCAAACTCGCACAACAAAAATCATACAATCAGGTTCCTACGAAAGATGCTCGAGAAAAAAGATAAAGAGGCCGCGGAACAAGCGGCTAATATAAAGCAAATGGCGCTACTATTCTAAGATATGGTCAGGATGATGATTCAGCCGGACCCTCCAGCTGAAGATCCCCAAATAATCATTGAAGACGACAGAAGGGAGACATCAAACCCTCTTCCAGCTTTATCAACAGCCAGGGAGGAGACGATCTCGAAAGCGGCGCTTGATGACTACATAGCTTAACAAATACGAGCTCATCAGGCAAATGAAGCAACTGGCCAAGTCATCAGAACTGGACGACCCTATCTAGGCTGGTACGATCAAATTAAGTACCCGCCAGGATACACGATTCCTAAATTTCACGTATATAAGGGGACAGGCAATCCCCATCAGCACATCGCTCAGTTCAGGGCTCTCTGCGGCGATACTGGAGGTGATGACAAACTGCTACTTCGCCAGTTCGTCGGCAGCTTAGCGGAGATGGCCTTTGAATGGTATTCGGAGCTGCCGAATGACTCCGTCAAAACGTCTACAGAGATGGAGTTGCTATTCACTCAGCGTTTCACAAGCGCCGGCGAATGCACCCCGATCACGGCATTAATCAATGCCAGGGTGAAGCCAAGAGAGACGTGGGTGCAGTATGCAATCTGGTGGCGGAATCTATGATCGAGATGCGAACAACGCATAGAAGAAACTCCTGCCGTGGGCATGTTCGTAGGGACCCTCGTTCCGTAGGCGACTATATCCCAGTTTATGATGTTTTTCAAGCCGACCGCTTTCCAAGCCTTGATCGACAAGCTGGACCAAATGGACCAGATAGGCCATAGACCGATCTAAAAAATGGAGCTTCGAAATGAAAAGGGCAAAGTGAAAGCGACCCTCGTCGCCAATGCTCAGCAACAGCCGAGTGATCCGAAACCAGCTGCTCGCCAAGGCAACAAACCGCGGTTCCTCGACGAGAAGTTGAGACATCCTTACTCATTCCCCCGAGATAAAACGAGGAGACTGTTCGAACTAGCGGTGCGCAACAGGCTCATCACCCTGTCGGATCCGAAGCGGCCACTGCAGCCCGGTGACGTCAACAATCCCAACTATTGCCCCTACCACCGAATGTTGGGCCATCCAATCAAAGATTGCTTCGTTTTCAAAAACTGGATTGAGGACCAATACCAGCAAGGAAAATTCGCACTGTCTGAAAACTGAAGGGTAAACCTGCCACAACCACATGCTCTGAAAAAGATGGACATACCGGAGGCATCATGCTCATTCATAGAGGAAGCTCCATGGGAAGTAGCTCTTTCGGCAAAAACTAAAAGAATGCTGAATGATCTTCAAGCATGCCTGGCAATCAGGTGGAGAAGCCCGCTAGAGCCAGAAATCATAGAGGGGATGCTAAAACCGCGACCAACATCGGGAGTTGGTAGCGATTGGCAAAATACCCAGGCCCAGCCGGCGAAGTCTTCGAGAAAGAAAAAGAAGACCAAAAAGCCCGCGCAATCTGATGACAAATGTACAGATTTGCAAAGGCATATTGACGCGCTGGAGGAATATAACCAGAAAGCATGAACCCCAATCACGCTCCAAGAGTTCTCAACCATATCCTTGAAAGTGGAGATAACGATAATGATGAGGGAGACGACTAGTCAGAAGAACCCGAAGATTATGTGGCAAGTTGCCACATGATCTCTCATTCGTCGCTAAATAACGAAGAAGCTCACTCGGCGTTAAAAGATAACAAAGAGGAGCTGGGGGCAGGATCGGTGCCAAAATCCTTGGAACCGTCAAACAAGATGATCGACATGCTACTGAACGAAGCCCGTCAGAAGAGCAAAGTTGATCAAGAGCGTGAAATGGCCATATTCAAAAGAAACAGACGTCGGCATCAAGCTGAAGAAGTCATGGTAGGGATGAGTCGCAAAGCGCTCCAACCAGATCGAAGCACGCCCGCGGCAGACAAAAGCAGGCTTAAGGCAAAGAAACGGTTCGCTAAAGCCCTGTCAATGGGAATGAAGCTGCCATCCTCCAAAGAAAACACTCCTGGCGGTATACACCTTGACGAAGCGGATGTACATCCTAGCTACTGTTTATACCATCAAAGGATTGCGCACCCTACCGAAGAGTACAATACCTTTAAAAACTGGTGGCAAGGATATGTTGCCCGCCAACAACGCTTCAAGCGATTGAAGCGCAAGGCTCGTCGGGAGCAGAGAAGCATGACAAATGAACACAAAAGAACTGCCGGCAACTGTCACATGGTTGATACCAGGGGATCGCAGGTTCTTAACTTCGGGAGCGATTCTGACGAAGAAATAGCCCTCAGCCCTCTCTTCAAGGAATCCACCTCCGGAAAAGAGAAAGAGATAAAGAACTGTGAAAACATTCAGCTGCGTAGTCGTACGTTACCCGAAAAGAATCTCGGACCTATAAACAAGGGATCGAACAAAAAAGACAAGGTGAAGGAAAAAGCCCCTGAGGATATCGCCCTCGATGATCGAGTTGTCGAAGAGCTGGCAGCCAAGGACTCGCCCAAGAAAAACAAAGTGGATTACAATGTTCTAGCACACCTGAGAAAGATACCCTCGCAGCTAAGCATTTTGGAAGCCCTTCTGCTGACTAAAGAGATGCGAGATTCTCTGATCAAGGCACTAAAAGAGCCCGACCAATTTCAAGCTTTCCTTGCCGAAGAAAAGATGAAGGACGAGCTGGAAGAAGTGCACACAGCTGACATCACTTTCGGCGACGAAGATCTCCTCCTCGGAACGTGCGAGCACAACCGTCCCTTGTATGTTACCGGGTACTGCCATGACATCAAGATAAGGAAGATCTTAGTTGACAAAGGGTCCTCTGTCAACCTCCTAAATGTGAGGGTGCTAAAAGAAATCTGCATGAGTGTTCAACACCTCGCTCGGGATAAAATCACCATCTCCGGGTTCGACTCCCAGTCATCACGGACGCTTAGGTCTATAAAACTGACATTACGCTTTGGGCTGCTCGTCACTGACATCAAATTCCATGTCATTGACGCCAAGACCTGCCACAATGCTTTGCTCGCCAGGCCTTGGTTACATGAGTACAACATCATCCCTTCTACACAACATCAGTGTGTGAAGTATTTCAAAGATGGTCTCGAGTATACCGTGACTGGGGAACTAAACCCATTCTCTATAAATGAAGTCCGAAAGTATGAAGATGCAAAGTATTTCCTACCAGACTTTGAAGACACAGAAAGATGCCATAAACCGGAGAATAAGCAAAAAGCTATCACCACTATTCCGGTCTTCGGGAGCGATACCGAGGAGGAAGAGGAGATAGTCTATTCGGCGGCGCCCCAATGCAATAGGCCGGGACCATCTACCCCTATTCTGGTCTTTGGCAGTGACTCTGAAGATGAAGTCAATGCAGTGTTCTCAGTCCATCTATCAATGCAGGCCTTCACTAGAGATGATCAGAGTTTGCAAATCGCCATGGTTCCGCGGCAGCACTACAGAGAGCTTGATACGCTTGAGACATATAGTATGCAAGAGTTACAGACATTCTACGTCCCTCCCAGGCGAAGAGGTGAAAAGGCGATCATATTCTACCGATCCACGGAGAATAAAGTCGAAAGAGAAGTCTGGCATGGTGCCGATTTTGCGCTCGACGGGATCCAACCAATCCGTTTGCCCAGATACTACGCAGGGGGATTGAAAAGGTTATTGAGATACCAAGGCGTACCCTTTAAGCAAACCGCGCGACAGCCCAATTCTACAACAGGATCTGGAACGTCCCCGGAACTCAGCGAAAATTGCCCAACGGAAAAATAGAAACGATCGGGCTTGGATATGTCCAGTCCAAGAAACGGGAGCAGTTCCATGGCTGCCATGTCATAAAGGACCTTGATGAAGAAGAGGATGCTCTTTTAAAAGACGCTGACGCTGAACCAAAACGTGGTCCTGTCATAAAAATGCCGAGTCCGTCGTTTGAAGAACAAATGGACAAGATGGTGAGGGAAGCGAGTCAAAAGGCTCGGAATGACCACAGCCGCGAAATGGCCATTTACGAGAAAGCCAGGACGCAACGTATCCTTCAGCAGGCCACGGAGGATGACAATGCCCTCCGCCGTCATCTCGCCATGCATTCCCAAGACAAGAAAAAGGCCCTACGCATAGACAAAAACAAGATAAAGAACGGAAAAAACGTTCGGCAACGGCGAAGCGGGTCCAAGAAGCCTCGCGATCGAGAAAAGGTCAGCCGGAATCCATCACTGATGAAGAAGATGGATCAGGAATATTCCTTCCCTCAAAACAAGACAAGGAGAATTTTCGACCTTGTCATGAAACACCAGATGATGACACTCCCGGAGTCTCGGCACCCCGATCAAGCAAATGAGGTTCATCACCCGGATTATTGCTCCTATCACCAAGCGATAGGACATCATCTTGAAGACTGCTTCACCTTCAAAAATTGGGTCGAAAACCAATATCAGCTTGGCAGGTTCGCTCTATCCAACAGTTGGAGGGTAGCCCCACCACAAAGGCATGTGCCAAAAGCAACGTATATAGCATGAGTAGAACCAGATCAACATCGGTCTTGGAAACGATCTTGTACCTGTCATGTGATAACACTGTCAAAAGAAGGAGTGCCCGAGAATATGGACGACCTCTCCTGGTGCTTCGAAAATGAGGATGAAGATGAGTTGATCTCAGAATTTCCACCAGCGCCAAAAGAATTGGAAGATGGAATACATACTAATGAGGACAACCTAAAGAAAATCGACTTGGGGACGGCAAACGACCCGCGGCCAACATTCGTCAGTGAGCTGCTATCTAAAGAACAGGTGGCTACGCTAAAAGACGTGCTTGTGCAGTATAAAGACTGCTTCGCATGGAACTATTCCGAGATGCCTGGGCTAGATCCAGAAATAGCTGTGCATAAATTGGCGATATCTCCAGACTTCATGCCAGTCAAACAAGCATCAAGAAGAATGCGGCTCGAACTTGAAATGAGTATCAACGCCGAAGTCAAGAAGCTAATCGACTCCGGTTTAATCCAAGAAGTTCAATACCCTAACTGGATCGCAAACATTGTCCTAGTGATGAAGAAAAATGGGAAGATGCGCAACTGCGTGGATTTTCGGGACCTCAACAAACCATGTCCGTAGGATGGCTTTCCCGTACCGGTTACCGAGATGATGATAGATAACGCGTCCACTCACGAAGTTTTCTCCTTCATGGACGGATCATCGGGGTACAATCAAATAAAGATGCATCCCGAAGACCAGAAGCATACCGCTTTCCGAACTCCTCTGAGCATATTTTGCTACAAAGTGATGCCTTTCGGTTTGAAGAACGCCGGTACTACTTATCATATGGTCATGACGAAGATTTTCGATGACCTCATACATGAAATCTTCGAATTCTATATCGACAACCTCGTAGTGAAAAGCAAATCGTACGAGGAACATTAGGAGCATCTGAAGATCGTGTTTCAGTGCCTCCAGAAATATAACCTAAAGATAAACCCTCTCAAATGCGCGTTCAGAGTTTCCTTGGACAAATTCCTAGGATTCATCGTACGACACCGGGGCATTGAAATAGACCCGTCAAAGATCAAGGCGATTATGGAAATGCCCCCGCCAAGAACTCTCAAGCAACTGCGATCTCTCCAAGGAAAGCTCGCGTATATCCGACGGTTCATAACTAACCTCTCCGAAAAATGTCGTCCCTACAGTCATTTAATGAAGAAGGGGACCCCGTTCGTCTGGGATCGCAAATGCCAGAGCGCACTGGACAAAATCAAGCAATACCTGCAGAATCCGCTGGTACTGACCGCTCCGGTCAAGGGAAAGCCCCTCATCCTATACACAACTGCCCTTGAAGGTTCCTTAGGCGTGCTATGGGCACAGGAAAATGACCAAGGGATAGAGAGAGCCTTCTACTATTTGAGTCGAGTTCTCCTTAGGGCAGAAAACAACTACTCCCCTATCAAAAAACACTGCCTGGCTTTAATATTCACTATAACAAAGCTTCGACATTATGCTTTGGCTCATGAGGTCCATCTCATATCAAAGGCGGATCCTCTCAAATACTTGATGTCAAGAGCCACACTAACGGGACGGCTCGCTAAATAGGCCCTACTCTTAATGGAATTCTCGATAGCATACCGACCTCTCAAGGCAGTGAAAGTCCAGGCCATCGCCGACTTCCTCGCTGAGCATCTGATACCTGCCGATTCACCCCTAAATTGCGAATTTCCAGACGAGCATGCGTTTGACACGATCGACATGGAAAGAAGAGGGAGTGATACCCGATGGGAACTCTATTTCGACGGAGCATCTTCAGAGAAGAAGCGACAGCGCAACACCTCTATAATCAAATCTGGGGTAAGCCTTGTCTTTGTGACTCCGCAAGGAGGGATAATACGCTTTGCCTTTTCCTTAACAGAGCCAAGGACAAACAATGAAGCAGAATATGAAGCTTTGATAGCAGGTCTTGAGATCGCTGTCGATATGGGAATCGAAAACCTCCTCATATACGGAGACTTCCAGCTGGTTGTTAGTCAAGTAAACGGCGACTATCAAACGTGCAAACCAGAGTTAGTGAAGTACGATGAGAGAGTGCAACAATTGCTGACTCAAATCCCTTCCTACGCTCTGGAAAACATACCGCGAGCGAAGAATAGCTAGGCGGATACGTTAGCCAAGCTCGCTAAAGAACTGGCTGATGAAAACCTCGATGACGTAAGAATCGTTGTACAAAACCGTCGGGTTCTTGCACCAGCGGAAATATCTCCGGAGTCGTATGAAGAAAAGGAAGTGACCGGGGAAACAACCCTGCAAATTGAAGACCAAGAAAAGGCTAGGGATTGGAAAGAAGTATTTATAAATTACTTTAAATCTTGTCGAACACCTGAAGATGTGTCCTCAAGACATCAGCTCATGAAACGAGCTCTGTCTTTCTTCTGCGTCAACGATACTCTATATAAGAGATCGTTCGACTCTCTGTGGCTAAGATACCTGGGACCGAAAGAAGCAAGGAGAGTCATCCAAGAAACTCAGGACGGACTATGAGGTTCTCGTCAAGCCGGGCCAAAGATGAAGCTGAAGATCAAAAGGATGGGCTACTATTGGCCTACGATGATTCAGGATTGCCTCGAATATGCGAAGCAGTGCGATTCGTGCCAAACTCATGGGGACTTCATTCACCAGCATCCAAATCCGCTGCACCGAACAGTGGCTAGCTGGCCGTTCGAAATGTAGCGAACCGACGAAATTGGGCCCATCGAACCAGCGTCGTCCAGAGGACATCGGTTCATATTGGCAACAACCGATTACTTCTCTAAGTGGGCAGAGGCCATACCGCTAAGGGAAGTGAAGACAGAGAATATTCTCAATTTCTTCAAGACACACGTCATCTATCGGTTCGGCACTCCACGATGGATTATCTTCGATAACGGGTCGGCCTACAGAAGTCACAGAATCAGCCGCTTCGCACAGCAGCATAATATAAACTGGAGATACTCTTCGGTCTATAATCCTCGAGCTAACGGTCTAGCTGAGGCTTTTAACAAGACTTTGACGAAGATCATAAAGAAGACGGTGTCCAAAAATAAGAAGGACTGGCACGAGAGACTGCATGAAGCTCTCTGGGCGTATCAAACCATGTTCAAAACGGACACAAACACAACGCCGTATGCATTGGTATTCGGCGCTGAAGCAAAACTCCCCTTGGAGATAGAGCTACCCTTTTTATGAGTGGTGGTTCATTACGAGCTAACTGACGAAGAGAATGCTCATCTTCGGCTTGAGGAGCTCAACGCTCTCGATGAATCTCGTCTCATGGCACAGCAAAACTTGGAGGCTTACAAAGTAAAGATGACGCGCTCATACGAGAGATTGACTATGCCGAGAATGTTTCGCCAAGGCGAACTCGTGCTAGTGGTCAAGAGATCTATGATCCCCAATCATGCCAAACGGGGGAAATTCGAGCCGAACTATGAGGGCCCGTACATCATAGACAAAATCTACCAAGGTGGGGATTACTTGCTCATGGATATGCATGGCGAAAGACCCTTTAGGCCAATAAACGGCCGGTTCCTGAAAAAAATACTACGCCTGACGAGTCACGGCCCAGGTCAACGATAAATGATGACGCCTATGTCCGCTCGCTATCTTCCCAAGACTAAACTCTATAAGTAGTATCCAGCGAAACCGTTGTCTCCAAAATGGCAACAATGGACCAAAACGTCTCTAAACTAACAATAGACCGTAATGTCCTTAAACTAGTTGTGGACCGAAACGTCCTTAAACTAACAACGGACCGAAATGTCCCTAACTGATGACGAACCGCAATGTCCTAAAACTAAAATTGGACCGCGATGTCCTGAAACTAGCTACGGACCGAAACGTCTTTAAACTACTACAAACCACGACATCCTTAGACTAACGCGGAAAAAAAATGATAAAAAAATATAATAAAAAAATGGTACGTCCATAAGCGAAAGGGGCACGGATGAAAACCTGAAAGGGCTCCGTGAGTAAAAACAGCAGGGCTACCGGCGAGTTTGTGAAAACCCGAAAGGGCGCAGGCTCATAAAAAAATTCATGCACACTTGCAAGGTCCTCTCGACCTTGTAAGGAGAAAATACCTGAGTGAAATCCTTACGACTCATAAGGGAGCAACACACTTAGGGATCCCCACGATTCCTAAGGAGAAATTACACTTATGAGATCCTCACGACTCGTAAGGAGAATCCTCTTACGAGACCATCATGGCTCATAGGATTCACAAGCCTTAGGTTACAGGGATCTGAACCTGTTCTTAAGCCATCACAATCCCCTGACTGTCCTACAAGTGGTTCAATATTGACCCTTGTATACAATCCACGAGCACGAATAAACGTCTCCCCCACCAAGTTCCACTAATGGCGCAAAATTTCCTTATTTGGCGAACGACACTTGTAAGTCCTCTCGACTTATAAGGAGAAAACACTCTTGTAAGATCCTTACGACTTATAAGAGAACATACACTTAAGAATCATCACGATTCTTAAGGAGAAAATGCACATACGGGATCCTCACGACTCGTTGGGAGAAACACCTTTGTGAGACCCTTACGGCTCATGAAGTCAAAAGTCTTAGTCGACGGGATCTTAACACTGTCTGCTAAACCACCTTTGTTCGAATCGACAAAGGCAGATGATAATTCGCTCATGGCAATATCCCAGTGGTAGGGATGCTGATGCCTAAATCGGTATCAAATTCCAAGTCCTTTCACGGCAAATGATGATTCGCTCCTGGCAATATTCTAGTCGCAGCGATGTTGATGCTAAGATTAGTATCAGAACCTAAGTTCCGCATTCGCAACAAATAAGTCAGCGAGCCATAAATGCATATGAAATAGCCGAAATGATAGGGCAACTTGCAAAAAAATAAGCAAGTAAAAGATATGCATACAAAAATAGCAGAAACGATTGGGCACCGCAAAAAATAGCCGAAATGATTGGGCAATCGTGACTTTCGCGATATAAAAAGCTGAAATGATAGAGCATCGTGGAAGAAAATAAAAAAATTATAGAATGAAACTTTTTGCCCTACAGGCAAGTCCATACTGACCCCTGTATACAATCCATGGGCATAAACGAAAGGGAACCACATTTCCCGACAGACTCTGTTGAAGAGAGAGTTGGATCTCAATGGCAACATCTGCATCCCAAGAGATTATCAACGGCGTTCATCCTCGTTCCAGCAGGATACTGTAGCGTGTTTTTCGTCACCCCATTGAGATGGGAATACGCGCTCTTGTCAGGCGTACTACAGATTCCCCCTGCCTAAGATAGGCTGGGGTTTATTGATTGTGGGGATTCGAATCTCCAGCAGCCGCGGACTAAGCTGCCGTTAATTACCCCTCGCATTTGGAGCGAGAGAACCTCCGATTGACGGGTTAAAACTGGTCATGCGAACTTAATGTGCAATTTTGTGTTTTGGAAGGGTTTTGGATATATTGGGGGCCCCGCAGAGTTTTTCTAACAGGTACAGTGTCATGGAGTATGTGTGTATGTATATGTATATATATATATACACATATACACACATATATATACATAAAGGAAAAGGACATCCAAAGGATGCGTGGGAGAAAGCGCTAGCGCTCGGGCGCTAGCGAAGCGCTAGCGCTCTGGGCGCTAGTGTTTCACGTGCCAGGCACGTGGGCGCTCGGGCGCTAGCGCTTTAGGCGCCAGGGCGCTAGCGCTTTGGACACTAGCGCCTCACATGCCAGGCACGTGGGCGCTCGGGCGCTAGCGCTTTGGGCGTTAGTGCCCCATGTGCCATGCACATGGGCGCTCGGGCGCTAGCGCTTTGAGCGCAAGGGCGCTAGCGCCTCACGTGCCAGACACGTGGGCGCTCGGAAGGCAAAAGGGACTTGGTCCCTGCAATGGGAGTTGTACTCTCAGAAAGGAACACTTTTTATTTTGTGTGTGTATATATATATATATATATATGAGGAGTTAAACTCCTAGGATATTTTGAAGCTGATGAAGGGGGCTTCTCCCCTTAAACCCTGTATCTTCCCCAAAGTGGGGTTTCTGGAGATGGATCTCCTTCTTCTTCCTGTTGTTTGGCCGGATCTTGGAGAAAGTGGGTGAGATTTAAAAATCTCCCCTTTTTGAGATCTAATGGAAGATCCAAGCTCCCCTTTGTGGGTTTTGTGGTGAAAAACTATTTAATTTTGGAAAAGGAAGAGTAAAACTCTTGATTTAATTGAAAAATGGGAAGAAGGTTTAGAACCTTGAGGAAGGAGAAAGAGGCACAAAGAACCCTATTTTTTGAGAAGAATGAAAAGTATCCTAGATATTTTCATCATGTTGCCTTATATAGGCTTACATATTTACATGTAGCCCCTTGGGCTTTACAAAATAACATTTTGCCCATCCCATGGCTCATGTGCCATTTCTTTTTGCACATAAGCCATGGGCTTACAAAAATTTGGCTTTATGCCCATTTTGTTTACAATCATGGATAAAAAATTACATAAAAATTATTTATTACATGATTTCATTTTGGCATGGGGGAGGGCCGGCCGCTTCATATTCGGACTCGACCTGGGCATGGGCCCACTTGGCTTGGGGTTGACTTTGACTTTGACTTGGTCAACCGGGGTGCAATTTTTGACTTCAACAGATACGGATACAGCATCACCAATTGGAGCCACGGCAAAGTTCCCAGTTCCAAACCTCTACGGTTCACAGACAACCTAGAGTCAAACCTGACACCGCAGAAAGTGGATCACGTCAATCCTGACACCGCAGAAAGCGGAGTAAGTCAAACCTGACGCCGTAGAAAATGGAGCACGTCAACCCTGACACCGCAGAAAGCAGAGCACATCAACCCTAACACCGTAGAAAGCAGAGCACATCAATCCTGACACCACAGAAAATGGAGCAATTCAACCCTAACACCGCAGAACGCGGAGCACGTCAAACCTGACACCGTAGAAAGCGGAGCACGTCAACCCTGACACCGCAGAAAGCAGAGCACGTCAACCCTGACACCGCAGAAAGCGAAGCACGTCAACCCTGACACCACAGAAAACGGAGCAAGTCAACCCTGGCACCGTAGAAAGTGGAACACGTCAACCCCAACACCGCAGAAAGTGGAGCACGTCAACCCTGATACCGCAGAAAGCAGAGCACGTCAATCCTGACACCGCAGAAAGTGGAGCACGTCAACCCCGACACCGCAGAAAGCGGTGCACGTCAACCCTGACACCGCAGAAAGTGGAGCACATCAACTCTGACACCGCAGAAAGCGGAGCAAGTCAACCCCGACACCGCAGAAAGCGGAGCACATCAACCCTGACACCGCAGAAAGCGGAGCACGTCAACCCTGACACCGCAGAAAGCGGAGCAAGTCAAACCTGACACCGCAGAAAGCGGAGCACGTCAACCCTGACACCACAGAAAGCGGAGCAAGTCAATCCTGACACCGCAGAAGGAGTAAGTTAATCCTGACACCGTAAAAAGCGGAGCAAGTCAATCCTGACACCGCAGAAAGCAGAGCACGTCAACCCTGATACCGCAGAAAGCGGAGCAAGTCAATCCTGACACCGCAGAAAGTGGAGTAAGTCAATCCTGACACCGCAGAAAGCGGAGTAAGTCAACCTTGACACTGCAGAAAACGGAGCAAGTCAACCACGACACCGCACAAAGTGGAGCAAGTCAACCAATAATCCCTCGGTTCTTCTCGACTCGTAGGGGAAAGCCTTAAGAAACGAGGATAAGAACCTATTTCCTAAGCACTAGGGCCCTGCAAGTCGGCCTAAGATGGGCCATTGTATACTATTCACGGATCACACTCTCCAAAGTCGAATCTCGATAAGGAGGGAAACAACCATTCACGAGTCCTCTCGACTTGTAAAAGGGAAAAATTCTCTTGTGGGATTCTTACGACTCTCGAGAGAAAATACACACTTAGGAATCCTCACGATTCCTAAGGAGAAATTACACCTACGATATCCTTTCGACTCGTAGGGAGAAAAGTCTTTATGAGACCCCCACGGCTCATAAAGTTGAAAAGTCTTAGGTGGCGGGTCCTGACCATGTCTCCTAAGCCATCATTGCCCTGCAGGGAAGTCAAGATGGACCATCTACAGGCCACACTTGCCAAAGTTATATGCTACTGAAATGGAGGTACTACTCAAGAGTACGTAAACTACTTTGCGCCAAGTCAAAACAAAAAGGCATGACCCATGGACGTCAACCACATACTATGCAAGGCGGTAAAGAGAACATTTGATTCGCATCCAATTAAGCGTTCGAAGCATACCCACTCATGTATGTGCGAAAAAGATTAATGCATAAAATAAATGCATAGAAAGGAAAAATTTGTTATTCATACCTCAGAAAATTCTTACATTGATGAAAACAGTAAAACTAAAACATCATTAAAAATGTTTACAATGGTAAAACACTAAATCCGGGACATAGATTAAGAAATTCAGAAGTAAGGCCGTCTAAAATGCTTCTGGCCTCTCTGGCCATTCTCGTGTGCATCCTCTCACGAATGCAAGCGTCAGGATCCTAGCTGATGTCGTCCGTCCTCTGATAGGCTGAGATTATCGTCGTCTATTGGAAAATTTGATACAAGATATCAACAAGATTATCTCACCGCCTCTTCAAGATCAGGCCCATCAGATATACTGAGTGCACCTTGTCTTCGGCATCATCCAGTGCCTTAAGCGGCATGGGTTCGTAAAATCCAGGAAGTGCTTCCCAAATCGCTCCCACGATGATCTTCAAAAGAGCGGAGCGACGAGAAAGTAGTCGACCGTTGTATTCATTGAAGCGACTCATAATCTCAGCGCATTGGGCGATTGTAAACTCCTGGTTTTGACAACGGCCTTGTACGCGAATGTCTTCATAAGAAACAATTTCATTAAGATCTTACAGATGAGCGGCCATAGTGTCTAAAAAGAAAAAGAAGTGAAAGTTTAGTGATCAAACTGATCAAGAAAATGCTTATTGAAACGGACACGAGAGTTTAAACAACTCTTGACATCCTCATAAAAAACTGTTAAAAACATCCAACAAATTTAAAAATTATGCAATTCTGACACTCGGTACTTTAAATTTGTACCGCCCTGCAATACAGGGAAAAGGGACCAGGGGGACCCACAAAATCAAAGTGACGGCTCATCATTGATGAGACAGACACTCATTAAGGAGGAAATCCTAAAAGGATCCTCATTTAATGAGAGACTCCTCAGGCCAAGGAGTTAAACTCCCTCGAGAGCAACACTCTGCAAACAGGAGTGACATCTGTCAACTCTAATTAAGAAGGGAATAAAATTCCCCAAAATTGCTAAGAGCCATGCTCTGTAAAAAACGATGGAGTAATCCATCAGAACCCTAAAAAAAGCAAAGCTTTTACTGAGTTAAAAACTCCAAGATCTTTGAGATCTACAAAACGAACTCTAAGAGTTCTTCATAAAGATGAACGATGTTCTAATTAATGGGTTAAATAACCCTAAAAATCCACTTTAAGATCTACGATCTGAGAAGAGCAAGGCTCTGTTAATGGGTAAAACCCTAGAACATGAAATGATTCCTTCAAAGATTTGATCTTTACCAAATTTTTTGACTCTAGAAGAGTTTCTTAAGGCAGAGATCTATGCTCTGAAGAGAGAATTAAATTCTCAGAAAAACAAGAAGGGAAGAAGATGAACAGCAGTCATCTCAAGGGCCAAAGGCCCTATTTACAGGCGTTGGAAGTCGATCCGACTTCCAAGACAATCCAACGGTGGAAAGGCTGCCACCGCTGCTCTTACATGTGAGCCACGTGAGCGCAGCGGTAGGGGAGGCATTTGATTCCCCTAATAAAAGAGCAAAGCTCTGTTCACAATTTGAACTGAGGCAGCGCCTCACGTGTAAAGCACGAGAGCGCCAAGCGCTAAGAGTCAAAGACTCTGAGGCAGCGCCTCACGTGCAAAGAACGAGAGCGCCAAGCGCCAAGAGTCAAAGACTCTGAGATAGCGCCTCATGTGCAAAGCACGAGAGCGCGCACCAAAAGCGCCAGTGCTAAGAGTCAAAGACTCTGAGGCAGCGCCTCACGTGCAAAGCACGAGAGCGCCAGCGCCAAGAGCGCCAGCACCATGAGTCAAAGACTCTGAGGCGGTGCTTCACGTGCAAAGCACGAGGGCGCCAGCGCTAAAACTAAATGTTCTCCACCATTGGATCAAAGATCCAACGAAGATGATGAATTATCAAATTACATAATCAAATTCTGCTGAGGAAATATTCCTCGAATCTTTCTAAACAAGAAAGATCATGCTCTGAGAATCAGAGCACCGTTGGATCAAAGATCCAATGATGATTAAAAATCACCAAGATACAGAATAAGTTCTATATGGGAAAATATTTTCCCAATCTTGTTAAAAACAAGAAAAATGTCTTCTGTAACACAGAAGCCCTTGGATCAAAGATCCAATAGTGGGAAACATCCCCAAATCAATTAGAGATCTCTCGATGAGAGATTTCCTTAACTGATTCAACAAATCAGCCTCCCCTATATAAAGGACCCAAGACTTCAAGTCTTATACAGAGGAATCTCCCCATAAGTTTCAAATTAAAAAAAGAAACAGAGAAGAACTCCCCTATAAACTTCAGAGTTCAAGGCGAGAAATACCTCTCTTCAAGGTAAAGAAAAAACAAAAGAGATCATAGCATCTCTTCATAAAGAAGAACTTAGTTCTTAGATCTATGAGACAAAGTCTCTCATAAAGAAAAACAAAAGAGATCATGGAATCTCCTCATAAAGAAGAACATAGTTCTTAGATCCATGAGATAAAGTCTCTTATAAACGAGAATTTAATTCTCAGAACACAGAACTGATCGGAACTGCCAAAGAAACAATGCCTGGCACTCAGCGCCGAGCGCTCCAGGTGCTCCTCGCGTGGGCGCTATCTTAAAAGAAGCACTTTAGCGCTCTAAGTCTGGCGCTTAGCGCCAAGCGCTCCACGTACTTCTCACATGGACACTATTTTATAAGAACCGCTTTAGCACTCCAAGTCTGGCGCTAAGCGCTTCATGTGCTCCTCACATGGGCGCTATTTTATAAGAAGCGTTTTAGAGCTCTAAGTCTGGCGCTCAACGCCAAGCGCTCCACATGCTCCTCACGTGAGCGCTGAGGAAACACAAAGTGCTCTGTAAATAAAGCCCCAGCGCCATAAAGAGTGTTCAACACTCAATAAAAAACAAAAAGAAAGAGGGGTGTCAGAACCTAAATCAATGCTCAGTATTGTTGAACAAAAAGGGACTGAGCCCAAACAAATGTTCAACATTTTATTCAAAACTGAGTGGACTGAGCCCAAGTTGGCCACAAGTCCTTAATTCAGATCAACCAAGCCCATGTGCTCACAATTTCTCTAATTGGTCTTAGTCCCAAACCTGACTATAGATCTCCCAACCAATATTGGTTCAAGGGTACATCTCTTCACACTTCTAATACATGTCGTTGTAATTATTCAACGTCTTCAGGGAGGTGGCGGGTCCTAACAACCAGAAGCTCCACAGACTATGATGTCTTTAAACCTTACAGACTATGATATCTTTAAAACTACAGACTATGATGTCTTTAAACCCTACAGACTATGATATCTTTAAACCTACAGACTATGATGTCTTTAAACCCTACAGACTATGATGTCTTTAAACCCAGTATATCGCAATGTCCCTAAACTAAGACGATAGAGCCTAAATACTCTTTCATTGGATCTAAATGATCCAAAAATCCCGTTGAGTAGATCTTAGTCTAAAATTAGACTAACGTATTCTCAACAAATATTTAAGTTGATCTTAATCTCAAGCGAGGTTAACGATCCTTTGATCAAACCAAACCCAAATCTAAGAAAATAGGGATTTGGACTAATCCCCGCCCTACGGGCGACAGCATAAATTAGTCTCCGTATATAATCCACGGGTAAACTAAAACAAAGAAAAACACACACGACACGAAGTGAACATATGGAGAAGGAGAAAGTGGTTATCGCTACGCGATAACGTAATTAACTGTAGAGGCTTGCACCTCAGGGAAGAGCGTCCTCACAATCAAAAACGCCTCACAATGAGGGAGAATCTGACAAAGTCTGCTACAACGGCCGGATCTGTCTAAACCTCCGATACACGGTGCCATAAATCAACTTGGCATCTTCGGAGAGGTGGACGGATAAAACCAAATAGTATCTGCCCCCAAATTCAGGCAAGACGACCTATGCGGTTTCGTCTCTGTTTTCGGTGGTAAACAATACACATCTTGAAACTTGGGATAGTAGGGGATACCTTGAAATGATCTTGTCTAAAAGCCTTAGTATGAAAAATATAATTAAAAAATGGTGAAAAAAATGAATACTGGTTTTGTAATTACAAAGGCAGCATAAAAAAATATAGTAATGGTGCTTTATCACCTAGTGCCTTAGACCAACTGGTTTGGGAGCCACTGCTAAGTTTTAGGTGTTGCAAGATGAGGAATTACGCCTAAATGCGCGAGCACATTTTGTAATCGGACGGTTAGTACCTCAAGAAGTATTAACGGTCGCATGAAGGATGTGTGAGCAATTCCATCTAAAATATTCACCAATTATAAAGTACTTTGGAAGATGGACAAGAGTATGATAGCTTGAATTGAATTCTCTAAGTGTAGAGATGTCTTTTACACACACGTAAAGGTATATGATCAATGTTTGGATAAAAGATAGGAAGGAAGAATAAAGATGATGTTTTATTGAGGAATGATGTGATTTCTAACATTTTTTCATGACCATTAAGATAAGGCTCATGGCAACCAAAAAGCTAGTATAATTGGAAACTCTTATTTTCAAGTTCTTTCTTTTATAATTCTTATTTTTATATGTAACCTTCACCATCTTTCTTTTATTATAGGATTTTGTGGGTGTAATCCGCTGAAAACCCTCAGGAGATAACACTCCTCCTACTGTCCCACCTAGAGGTTTAACGGTTTGTTGCACGTGCTCAGTGCAATCGTGTTGCCTACGAAAGTGTGCTACTTAGGTTTTTTTCTCTCCTTCTCTTGAATAAATAATTTGCTCGGGACGATCAAAATTAAGTTTAGGAGTATTTGTTCAGTTGAAAAAACTGCACTTTTGATATAACATTTTCCTTACTATTCTTAAATAATAAAAGGTGTTTATTATAAATATAAAACATATTTAGAGTTTATCTGCAAAATACTATTTAGCATATGTTTATATATTATAATTAACATTATGAAGGAAAATGTATGCATATAATATTTATATAATATTTTGATAATTTAAATATACATATCATATCAAATATCCTTAATCAATTTTCTTAAATTATAATATCATATCAAATGGTTAGGATAATATCTCAAAAATACCAAATATTAATAACATTATTCATTGAGATATTGTGCAAGGGTTAGTTCAGGTCAGGAGATCGAGATGTTGAGATGTCGAGAATAAAAAATCTGCCGATGAAGTTAAATAAAATCGAAGAATCAATACTGGCAAAGACTCAAAAAAGATATGAAGATTCCAGACATCAGATAAATCTCCATGTGTCATAATGAGGCAACCCCTGAAAAATGAACCCAAGATCACACCAAACGGCCGTGGTTCCGCGGCCAAACCATGAAAGATGCGGCGGATCCGCGGCCGAGTCAGCGAGTTAGGAGTTGAGATTTTTAGTTGTGATTTGCTACAACTAATCTTGATTCTTGGGATCTTTAGTTTCTGGCTTTGGGGCTATTTAAAGGACCGAGAGCTAAACCTAGAAATTATCAAACCGAAGAGATCACGAAGTTCAAGTTGACTCACGCATCCAGGTTAATCAATCAGCTGTTCATTTACCTTCTTCAAGATAGATCGAGACGCAAACTAGGATTTTGTATTCCACCTTCTAAAAGAACGAAAAGTGTAATTGATCAAGTTGATTAATAAAGATAATTGTTTTATTCTTATTTCATTTATTTTCTAGATTTACATCATGATCTCTATCCGTTCTTCTATCTCCATCATGCGCGAATAACTCACCGCTTGATAGGGTTCGTAGGATTATGGTAGATCAATGGAAGATGAAAAATTTCGTAATTTCTTTTAAGTCTTATGAAGTTTATAAACTTTAGCAAAATAAATGTTAGCATCCTAGTCGGGTGCACTATCAAATCATTGATAGTCTTGACCGCGATTTGAGATCAGATTAACAATTGTTTTGTTAAGGGCTAGACATGAATAGAGATCAATGAAAGGACAAGGGTCAATAGTGTGAAAACCCTAGTTTTTTCCAAGAACCCTAATTCTCATTCATCACTATCGATCTAGTTTTAAATCTATCAAAAGATAAAAGAAGTCATCTTTATTATTCATCCATGACTACTAAATCCTAACGAACCCTACAAGCCCTCTTCTTATAAAATTTATAACCGTATTCAAACTAGATCTGTATTCTACATCCGTATTCAAACGTAGATCTAGAAACTATTCTTCATTATTCTTTATTCCTCTATTCTTCTTCCTCTTTTCTAATCAACACGTCTAAAATAAGATTAAAAGATTCAGCGTTTCCCTAAGAACGACCCGTACTCATCTCGGTCTAGCTACACGCGACACCGTTATTGATTGCGGTTATTCTACTATACACTTTTACAGATCAATCAGATCTTCACGACTTGTAAGGAGAATTCCCCTTATGAGATCCTCACGGCTCATAAGATTCAAAAGCTTTAAGCTACAGGGATCTGAACCTGTTCTTAAGCCGTCACATTCCCTAAGTTGCCCTACAGACGGTCCAATATTGACCCTTGTAAACAATCCACGGGCACGAATAAACATCCCCCCACCAAGTTCCACCAACGACGAGAAATGTCCCCGTATGGTGAACGAAACTTGTAAGTCCTCTCTACTTGTAAGGAAAAAACACTCTTACAAGATCCTTACGACTTTGGTCTTGGGTGCGGCCATGTTCAGGATAGCGTCGATCTTCTCTGGGTTAGCTTCAATCCCACGGTGAGTGGCCATGAACCTGAGGAACTTTCCCCCGGTGACTCCGAATGCGCACTTGGCGGGGTTTAGCTTCATGTTGAATTTGCGGAGCACTTCGAAGGCCTCGCCCAGGTCCTTGGCATGGTCGGCCGACGAGATGGACTTTACGAGCATGTCGTCAACGTAGACTTCCATATTCCTGCCGATCTGTGACTTGAACATGCGATTGACCATCCTTTGGTACGTGGCCCAAGCGTTCTTGAGGCCGAAGGGCATCACCTTGTAGCAGTACACTCCCCGGTCCGTTGTGAATGCGGTCAGATCTTCGTCTTCAAGATTCATACGGATTTGGTTGTAGCCAGAGAAAGCGTCCATGAAGCTCAACAGCTCGTGGCCGGCCGAGCTGTCGACGATCTAGTCTATGCGGGGGAGCGGAAAGTTGTCCTTGGGGCAAGCCCTATTGAGGTTGGTGAAGTCGACGCACATACGCCACTTCCCGCTTGTCTTCTTGACCAGAACTACGTTTGCCAGCCACTCCAAGTAGGGCACATTTCTAATGAAGTTGGCAGCGAGGAGCCTATCAACCTCCTCTTCGATAGCCTTCTGTTTGACCGGGGCGAAGCTTCTTTTCTTCTGTCTAACGGGTCGGGCTGCAGGATCAACTCTGAGCTTGTGGGAGATGATTTTGGGGTCAATCCCAAGCATGTCAGCGGGCGCTCAGGCGAAGACGTCGGAGTTGCTTCTGAGGAATCTGATCAGGTCATCCCGCTGAGTCCCCGTCAGGAGTGACCCGACCTGGGCGACCTTTCCCTGGTCTCCTTCTGTTAGGGGCATCTCGGTCAGAGGTTCGACCGGTGCTCCACGGACCTTCTTCCGCTCGTCTCGGGTGTCCAGGGAACCTTTGATATCGTCACACGCTTCGGCGCCGTCAGCATGCTGCTCGGGCGAAGATGTTTCGGTAAGGCCTATCTTCGCGACCTGCTGGCTCCCATATGCCCGACCTATCCCGCCTCGATCGAGAGGGAATTTTATCGCCAGGTGGTAGGTCGAGATCTGGGCCTGGAGGGAGTTCAGCGTCGGGCGGCCGAGGAGGACGTTGTAGGCCGACGGAACTTTCGCTACGATGAAGTCCACAGGCAGTGTGCGCGTGTGGCCGGGCTCCCCGATCGTGAACTACAGGGTGGCCACCCCTTGCGCCGGGATGGAGTGGTTGGTGAACCCCGAAAGGACTTGAGAGGTCGGTTTCAGGTCTGCTGGGGTGAGCCCCATACACAGGAAGCAGTCATGGAAGAGGATGTCCGCCGAACTGCGCGAATCGATGAGTATCCGGTGGACCTCGTACCGGTGGATTTGGGCTGTGATCACCAGCGGGTCGTTGTGGGGAACAGATATGCCGTGGAGATCCTCGTCGCCAAAGGTGATGGGCTTTCAGCCTCTAGCCCTTTTGCTCGGGCGGTCGCCAGAGCCTGTGAAACGGCAGCCAGCGGGGGAGCCGATGACATTCGGTGAGGGCTCGCCCGCGCTTCCGTTGTGAAAGAGGCGACAGCGGTGTTTGGATCTTCAGGGGGATCAGTTGCCAT
This sequence comes from Agapanthus africanus, assembly GCA_030015575.1. NCBI lineage: Eukaryota > Viridiplantae > Streptophyta > Magnoliopsida > Asparagales > Amaryllidaceae > Agapanthus > Agapanthus africanus. Next base: position 534,413,680 of record JASDDO010000010.1, on the reverse strand, counting down.
GTGGGCGGAGATCGGAAGGCCAACTTTGTGTTTTGTGGAGTTGATTCCCACAGACGGTGCCAACTGATGGAGATCCTTTTCGGGTCTCCGTCAGATGTTGTCTTCCGTTGATCTCCTGGTGGATTTTGGGGGTGATCTTCTGTTGCGTGTGGATCTCAATGGGTTTTGATGAGATTGGTGATTTGAGGAGTTTAGCGCCGAGTACCTGCAAAGAAGTCCCGGGGTGGTTTGGTACCACCGAGGACCCTCCGACGATCAAGTTAGTACTAGATCCGAGCAAAGTAACGGCTAAGTGGAGTAAAAAATGGCTTACTTGACCCCTCTGTGATGGGGTTTATATAGTGGCGGCAGCACGCAGTAACGGGATTGAGAATCTCGCCGGCAGTTACGCTCCCGACATCACGCCCGCGTAAAGAGCGGATCGCCCGTTAATGGGGATCATGATGGCGTGGAATATGGGATGTTGCTGGCGAAGAATCTGCGCATGGCGAGATTTGCGGAGCGGCGGTTACGCCTGTGAGTGGTGGAGTCGGTCAGTTAGGGGACCGAGGAAGATGGCATCGGCTGGGTGCTCGGGGACGAGCGAGAGGGCCGAGGAGTCCTGGTCCTGTGGCGGCTCGGGACGAGCTGAGAGGTCGAGGAGGCCAATTTTCAGGGGCTCTGAGGAAAGCCAACTTGTGCTCGCAGATCGGATACAGGGGTGGCCTGGTCGGCCCCTGTAGGCTCTTTCTTCTGAGTTCAGGGACACGTCATCCTCCACGTGTCCTTTAGCTATTTCTCGCATCGCCAATATTGAGCATCATCATTTGGTATTTTAGAAAATTTCATGATTTTCGTGTGTTATAACATACAAAATATTTTAAAAGTCGTAGATAATAAAAAGTTTTTATTTTTGAAAATTTTATGTCGTATAGAAAGCAAAATAGTGAAAAAACAAAAAAAGAAAAGAAAATTTCGAGAATTATTGAAAATTTTATGATTTTCTTGTATTATAGCATACAAAAAATTAAAAATTTTGAGAATACAAAATATATTGTGTTTTTTAGAAATATCATAAATTTCGTGTACTGTATGCAAAATTAAAAAAACCCAAAGAAATAAAAAAAATTCATGATTTTGAAAATTTCATGATTTTCGTTTGTTATGCTATGCAAAATATTAAAAAAAATAAGCAGAAAGAAACTTTTAGAAATCTTTGAAAATTTTATGATTTTCACGTGTTATATTATGCAAAATATCGAAAGACCGAGGAAAATAGATAACTTTTAGTGTAATAAGCAAGTTTTGAAAAACCTGTAAAACAAGAAAGTTTTGAGAATTTTTTCAAACTTACATGATTTTTGTGTACCGGTATGCATAATTTCGAAAACTTAAAGAAAACAGTAAATTTTGTTATTTTTAAAAATTTCGCGATTTTCAATTGCTATATAATAAGCAAAATATTGAAAAACAAATACAATATAAAAGTTTTAGATTTTTGAAAATATCATGAATTTTCATGTTTTATATAGCATGTAAATGTTGAAAAACCGGGTTTTCTTTTAAAGTTATGAAAACTTTACGATTTTTGTTTGTCATAGCAAAGAAAATTTTTGATAACAATGAAAACTTAAATGTTTGAGATATATGAAAATTTTGCGATTTTCGTATGATATAGCCTCTCCGACAACAATGGGTCCCCTCACGACGGCTGCAACGTCCTTCTCTCCACCGGACATCCCCTCCAACCTCCTCTTTCTCGTCGCCGGCGATTACTCGCTTCCATGAATCCCTCTCCAACTCGCCGCAAAGGATCTGTAATACCCAGTTCTTTTAACGTAATTTTCATATTTTTAAATAAATATTTCCTATATTGTTCCCAATTAAAATATTTCTAGTTTCTATTTTTTCTTTTCCTAACACTACCCAAGCCCACACCCTAACCCATGAACCCGAGCAGGCCCGGCCCATGAACTTTTCCTTCTCCCTGAGCAGGCCCGGCCCATGAACCCGTTCCCTTCCCCGACCCGACCCAAACCCGAACTCACACCCCTCCCACTTCTTCTTCCTCCCCTTCTCGTTCTCTTTCCCGCGCGAATCGCCAATTTCTCCATCTCCTTCGCGTCCCTCCCCCGCACGACTCGCCCCTCCCTCGCAACTTCCTCTGCTCGACCCGCTCCCCCTCCACGACCTTCGCAGCGCCTCCTCTCTTGCCAACTTCTCTATCTCCGCCATGCCCACCAATGCGACCTCGTCCTCGTCCCAGCTTCCCCCGCGTCGAGCTCCCCCTCGCGCTCCTCGAGACCCGCGCCTACTTCCCCTCTCTCGCGTTTCCCCGAGCCGTCGCACTCGCCGTTCCTCCTTCCTCGCCAACGACCCCCACACCAACAAACCCCCGATCTCATCGCCCGCTCCCTCGCTCTCTCTGCACTCCCTCTCTTCATCACTCTCGTCCACTCTCTCTCTCTCTCTCTCGTTGACCTCACCCTCATCCACGCCTCCTCGCAATCGCCACTTTACACCACCGGAGCCTCCATCGCTGCCCCCCATCGCACTCTCAACCCCCACCTCCTCTCTTCCCTGCACATAACCCAACACTGCACCCCGCCGGAGCTCGTCGCCGTCGAACTCCTCACCCCGTCGCCTGCACCCCCGATCACCTTCCTCTCCCTCCTCCACCTTCCCTTCATCTCCGACGAAGAACCCTCATCTCCTACAAACACAAGAAACCCCGCCGGCAGCCCACGCCTACAGTCCACCTTGCCGGCACCCCCGTCGACCTCACGCCGTCGTCACCTCATCTTCCTCTTCCTCGACCTCCTCACTCATCCCTTCCTCTCTCCCCGACCGCTACAACCCTCTCCCTTGCGACCGCGTGAACCCATTGCTGCACTTGTCATCGTCGAGCTTCCCACCTCGTCGGAACCCTCACCACACTGGAGCCGACCACCACCAGCACCCACTTCTGGCCGCCTCCTTCCTGCAGCCGAGCCCCTGCACCCACTGCCTCCGGGTGCCGCCCGAGCTCGCTGCCGTCACCGCTGCCTGTGTTGGGTCATGCGCGTAGTCGTGCCTCCGCTATGTTCGTGTCACCGATCGTCGTCCTCAGGCAAGTTTTGGAACTTACTTATCATGCTAAAAATATTTATATATGCATTGTTGGAGTTCTTAATTTAATACCAAACTCAAGCAAGAAAAAGAATTCTTTCTTGACGACCGGAAATGCCAAAATCTAACAGAATACAATCGTGGGATAATAATTATACCTAAACATGATTGCATCAAAACCATCGTAGTTGGGTCTCGGGTGATTGTGTTACCAATGCAAGTGATTTCTCACTGGCTACTATGCTAATTATATATAACCATAATTTATATATCAACGTCGTAATTTTATTGACGAAATTTAATACATATAACGTATCGTATTGGATTGTACTGAACCGAACCCCAGTTCGTGTCTAATATCCCGTAGCAATGTTGTGTAAAATTTATAGGATTTTAATCTTGTTTAATCAGTGATTAATATATGCATTTCGATTGTAACCTAGATGTTCGACACGAAACCCGAAACGAAAACCATATTTGAAATGACAGGATTTATGACCAATAAGTCCCTTTACTGATAACGAATATCACGTAGAAATTTGGGTTGAAAATACTGACGTTTACAATATGAAATGACATCCCCGATAACCGACTCGAAATCTGGAATTTACTGCATACACCGCCATATTAAATTCCTAGTAAAACGTACATAAATCGTATCGTGACATGCTTAGGCCCGATACGAAGCAAACTAGATAATCTGTAAACCTCTGATGATTCTTACTGAATATTGTTTTGTTATGATGTTGAAAACTGAGGCGATTCGCGGCCCTGAACTGCAATCCGGGGCAACGTTCGTTTTGAATATCTGGCCTTGGGAACACCTGTACACCCATTTCTTAAACTGAAAATGCGTGGATCGTTTCACCATCATTTGATATTTAATTTGTATTTTAGAATACCGTGGTGTTCTGCAGTGACCCCTCTCACACCAGCATCTTGTACATAACCTAACTTCTAATACAGGAATCCTATTGATAATACGTTTAATGCGTTGGAAAGATAACAGAAAAATCTACAATTAGTTAAACTGTATCATCGCCTAATTATACTCTCAACTGGGAGTAAAATGTGTTACGAAACGGACTTCCAGTTCAAAAATTGAATTTCCAGCAGTGAACACTGGTTGCTGATATTTTATTCATATCGTAATTATTGCATTCTCATCATATCATGTAGTGGTCATGAAACATTGATAACCTGGTGATCGTGCACATTACCCAGTGATAGATATTAGTGTTTTGATTGTGGCAAGTACGTTAGTGTTAAAGCGTAAATGAATAAGTGAAGTGACACGTACTTGTATACAATCAGCGGAACCGGCTAAATTATTGCATTGTCGACGTCTATGGGACATATATAAATGTAACTATAACTGAAATGTGACGGTTATGGAGCACTTATATTAGTGTCATAGGGAAGGCACCAAACATTGTTCATTTATCTTGGGTACCAATCGAGATATGCTTGATGGAGATCCTGTCTCCAGTTCTCGCGTAGACTTGTCATGGACCGACTAGTATTTGAGTTTATGGTCGGTGTTGATGTAGACCACGGGGTGTGGGGTAGTTTGAGTGTGAGTTCAACGAAATCTCGGGAGTCCCATTGCCGGCATATACAGCGATTCTGGGAGTCATATAGGTGATATTACTGATTATTAGCGAGCGTTTCGGGCTTGTGTTCTCTTGCCCCTGGGGCCCTACTCTTGGGTTGGGGATACTCCTGCGTGGTTGACTCTCACATCTGAACCGACGATAGGTTTAGCGATCTGGACAGTGAGACATAGAGACTGATAGGATTAGCGACATTGACATGCATTGCTTAATGATTTGATATACCTACTTTACTGCTTACCTGTACCGATTATTTCATGTGCGTCATCGTTCTATATTTACTGCTTCATGTTCATCATCATTGCACGTGGTTACTTTTGCATTTATATATATTGGTATTGTGTCGCTCTGACGACCTGAGTATGCATGCTCAGAGCGAGAAGTGGACTTAGCTCGGATCAGCACCTGTCGTACCTTGAGGATATTGCGGACATTTAGATCGGCAACGTCAGCGCTATCTTTCCTTTGACTCTATCTGGTTAGTTTTATATTTGTTTGATTTAGTGACTGCATTTCTCATTACCTGTGTATTGATTACTGATTACCACGTAAGGCTAGAAACCGAAGTGTGACTACGACAGGATGTTTTCTCGACCGTAAGAGTATGGCTGGCCTTGTCAACCCCTGGTATTCCGTATTTTGGAAAACGGGACGTGACAGGATCCAACCGGGAATATGAAGGCAGGATGAGAAAAAGGCCAGTTTGGTTATAAAAAAAAGTAGAGAAGACATGATTTGATGTCTACAGAGCCCACGAGTTTTTCTAGGCTGAAACAATATATATAACCTGCACTGTGATATCCGTATAGTATAGGTTTAATCATGATGAATGCTATCCAGCGATCTTTATTTATTCTGTTTGACATATCAAAATATATCAGCAATTTGCGTTTGCCGTCCGATTTAGAGTCAATTTTTTTTTTTCATAAATATAAAATGGAGGGTTTTGGTTTAAAATTATTATGAATGTTAATAAGCATATAAAATAGCCATTTTGCAACTTGGATGAAGAGTATTCTAGAATATATTATAATATGTTATTTATTATATTTAAATAAAAGAAGGTGGTCATAAGTAAATAAAAGTAGAATTTACAAAATGATCAAATTAAAATAATTTCTAAAAAGTTATTTTGTCTTAAGTTAGAGTATAATTTAGATTGAATTTGGAATTCAAACTAATTTCCACAAAATTATTTTTTTGTCTCAAGTTTTGAAAGTTACTTTTTTCTTTGTTTTTAAGAAAATGGAGAAATTTAATTATTCTTGTCTTTTTCTTTAATAATGTGGAGGCTCTAAGATTTAATTTTTTAACATAATAATTAATTATTTTTGTGTATGAGGTGGAAGCCTTACAAATGAAGGATTTTTATTCTTTTTTTCTTTGTTTTTTATAAAAAGAAGTGGCGGCTTCTAAGTACACGCCGAATATGGACTCCAATTATTTTTCCTCTTTTGTGACAACTGACAAGACTGTGGCTGCTCGACACGTGTCGAGACGGAAGGATGAGCGCATTCCCATTTTTCCCGCGAAAAAGAATCGGAATCGAAATTCAATAAACTCAATTTCATTCATTTTTTCCATTTCTTCTTTTTTTTTTTTCTCTTTTTCTTTTCTCTTTCCTACTCAACAAACAAACATCCCTCTTCTTCTCCAATAAATTTTCATCAAAAGATTTCTGTCTGCAAATCACCATCGGATGCGTCACCGACGAGGGTTTCGGTGAGTGTCCCTTTGCTTCGATTTCGATCCTTGTAATTTTTTTTTTGAATTTTTTTGATGAAAACTGGAAACTTGATAATTCGATTGGTTTAGGCTGAGATCTGATCTCGTAGAAATCGAGGAATTGTTGATGAGAAGCAGCAGTGGTGGTTAATTGATGAGAGGCCTGGGCGCAAGAGGGAACCATCTTCATCCATGGAAACCAAAACAACAAGCAAGGGTTTGATGACTCCATTGTTGTCGCTGTCCTTGCCGTCGTCGTCGTTGCTCATTCCCATTGAATCTCTCAGATGGAATGGCCGATCCATCTAATTATGGGAATCCTGATCGCGACATCGAGCAGGTATCATTTCAATCTCTCTCTCTCTCAATGTGTTTGCTCTTAATTTGGGGGGTTGAAATTATGCGGCATTGTGAATAGCTGATTGAAATACGACGGTGAATTAAATGATTAGATGATGCCCTTTTCAGTCACCAATCACCGTTTCCTACGATCGGAAAATTTTGAAGTCATAGCTATGAGTCAACTTACTGTACATGGCGGATCAACCAATGGGGCAACGAGACAGAGCTAATCATTATCACTATAATCTTAGACTAAGGATCGACCTTGAGCCAACATGGTGTAGGCTCTTATTTTCTGATGATACTACATTAGCTGATTAGACTAGAGATGATATCATTTCCAGAGTAAAAATGCAAAGATAAAAATTTGAAATCTAAAGAGCTATAATTAGCATAAAGAAACAGAATAGATACAATTCAACTTTAAACGAAACTGTGAGGAAATTAGTATGCATTATATAAATTGTCATATTCATAGCCAATAAACACCTAGCTAGGAGTGACTATTTTCGGTATTTGGGAAATCAGTCGATGTAGGAGAATGTTGTCATTGAAGTAAAGCGAGGTTGTTGAAAACCAGAAGTGCTTGTAGAGATCATATGATCCCTGAAAACCTTGAGATGGTAAATTCAATTAGATGGTTATAAGATCGGTAACGCATTATGTCTTAGCAAAACAATGATTGTTGACAAAATGAGATGAAGTAGATGAGTGGCTATACACTAAAACGTAGGGTAAGAAATGGGATGCTAAATATATTTCCCAATGAGGATACATCGAGGGAGATGGTCTGAGCATGTGCAAACAAAGTCCAATAACTATATTAATTAGGAGTGACAGGAACCTAGTTATTGAAGTAATGAAGGCTATAGGTAGGCCAAATTGAACATGGACAGAGGCATTTAAAATGGATGATAGTGTTATTGTGGAGATGGCTCTTTCATGAGCTGAAGGAACAAGAGCCTCATGCAGCCAACCCCATAAGTTTGTGATAAAGTCTTCCTTGTTATTGTTGATGTTGGATATAGTGCCCTCAGAGTCAATTATTGGATCACAGGCACGTGATTGCAATGATTGAGGGAGGACCTATGCCGGTGGGACAGTTTTACTCGAGATGATAGTATGCTATCTGGTTTATCTTTATCATCGTGTACTGCTTTAGGTGACCTTACGAGTCGCTATTACACGTTGATAGAGTCCCTAGGATTCTTGCTTGACTACCAACAGTATGAGGGCGATCATATACGTGAGAGCTGGGGTTTATAAGCACATCCTTAAAAGGTCCCTAGTCGTGGGAGTTTCGAAACAGGACATCGATACTCCGGAGTAGACTAGTGTATACAGTCGAGACCCCGACGAGGGGCGGTGGCCGGTCTCACAAGCCACTGGTGTCAGTTGGTTCACCTAAGATGTATACAGGTGCTCATTGGGTTATGAGTACACCGGACAGGACTCGCCGGGAACCTGCTAGTTGGGATTATACCAGACGTCAGATAGCAGTTCTCTGGTGACATGTGTACATGTTAGTTCATCGATCTGAGATCGTCATTTGTCTCGTGTGAGTTCCCACTGTCTTTGATTACTACCCTACCACGCTCAAAGAAGACGTGCAAACAGGTTTTAGTTGGGTACAGTCCTGAGCCACATGGAGGCAGTGAGCGGATCTGCAAGGGTTCGTCTCTCCCGGTATTGGGGGTGAAGTCGCGCTGTATCTAGGAGAGCCAGAACATGAAAAGTCCTTGGCCAAGGCAGGAGATTTGCTGGTAGGTATTCCAGTAGTATCTCAGGGTGTTCCGGGCTACACTCCGACACGACTTGTACCGCTATTGGAGGTCTGACTTTTACCAACCCCCTAGGCCTACCCATAGTCACATAATTCGCGAATTATTCGCCGAATTCGCGAATAATTCGCGAATAATTCGCGAATTTTTTATCAAACGAATTATTCGCCGAATTATTCGCCATTGCCGAACTGGCCGAATAATTCGCGAATTATTCCCGAATTATGTGAAAAAACAGCGAATAATTCAAAAAACTGCAAATAATTCACAAAATCAAAACCTAACGTCTCATATATTAATTTATTGCTCGAAATCCTTCCCGAACATTTCCCGAACACTTACCGAATCTTTCCCGAATTTTTCCGAATAGTTCTCCGAATCTGAATTTTCGACCTCGCCGAATTATTCCCGAACGGCGAATTTGTGACTATGGGCCCGCCATGCGATGCTCAAAGACGAACGGACCGGACTGTACGGATATTGTCCCTGAAAGGCTCAGTAGGGTGTTAGGATGAGTTCGCTCATCGACGTCCCTTTTGGTCAATAGCTGGTGGCTCGTCACGTATGGCTAATACTTATGACGTGCTAGTGGTTAAATCCACAGCCATAGTATTGACGAGTCTTTAGAGTCCACCACACACAGTTACTCAAGTTTCGGGCGAAACGCTGTAGAGGTCGTATGGAGATATGGCAGGGTTCGATCAGATACGTGCGGTATTGCACGGATCGTGATCGGACGGATTTTACAAGCCGGCTTTGTTTTAAGCCGGATCCTAGTATTTGACAGTGTAGATTTTGTCTTTTTGCATTTGTATTCAGTGGGAATACAAATGCGGGCATGTATTTGCAGTAGTGGGGTTTTCCTGTAATTTATTACGGGATCAGTTTTCTGAAGTTGCCAGTTTGCATTCTGTTCCGGCCGGTTTTCCTTTGTTCCTTCCCGGCCGGATTTTATCGTTGGAGGGTGTTATTTGCAGTTTGCAAATAACATTTTGTGGAGGGGGTTTATTGTGGTTGTGGCTTCCTCATGATGAGATTCCTTTTGCATCATATGTCTTGCATTTATTGTGATGAGAGTGAAAGGAGGTGAATGAGAAATTGATGTGAACCTTTTTCCTTTATCATTTCTTTTTCCCTCCACTAGATCGCACTTTGTTTTTTTCTCTCCATCACCATTCCAAGAAATGGCCGGCCACTTCATGAGGGGAGAGATGAGAGGAAATTTCATTTGGTGTGGTTCTCATTTTTGCTTGCTAAAATTACATTGCTCATCTCTTCAAAGTTATTCTTCCCTCCACATCAAAGGCAACTAAATCCCAAAGAGACAAGCTCCTACACTTCATCTACAGCAAATCTTGGACGCGTCGGCTAGCCAACTTCGCGCCCGAGTTGCCTCGGTCCAGAGGTGGGAGCCCGTAAAAGACTTCGGCTACGTGGTGCCCTTTCCGACGAGGTCGTGACGGACGGAGATTCCGCGGGAGATTGGAGTGGAGACGAAGACCGAAGGACACGGATCGCTTGGTATACTTCTCTACTTTTATTCTAGTTTGCTAGTAGTTAGGTTAATGGCCCGATCCGGGATAAAAGTGCGCGGTGGTGCCGGTTTGCTAGTTTGCAAAGTTTTTCGTTTCCGCGTTTCCGGCGTCGGATTGACTGCCGGGGCGCCGCCGCGGACTTACATTGGTATCAGAGCCACGCCGTTAACCTTGCCTAGCTTGTTCTAGCGTGTTTAGAACTCGATCGAACAATAAAACCCCAAAAACCGTATTTTCTTGTGCATTGGGTTTCTGTCGAATTATTTTTGGCTCCAAAATTTTTTCAGGTGGTTGCAGAATACTGTGCATGGAATTCTAAGCAATCTATGAAAAATTGGTCGCGTGATCTCACTATATCACCGCGGAACCGCGGCCAAACCCATGATTGGGCCGCGGTTCCGCCGCGCTCTTGATTGATCACTTGACCAAAATTTTGCAGATAGCTTATGAGTTAAAAATATGGGTTTTGGGATATTCTTTTTGGGTCCAGATTTTCTGTGAGTGCTACAGTACTGCTTGGGGCCCACTTTGATAAATTTGTTCGATCGGATATTTTAAACACATTAGTTCACAGTATTTACATTATATCTGCGACCGTGAATATCACTTGATCGGTAAATCCTGTCTAACTGCTATAGCCCTTTTAGACGGATTTGCGAACGTGACATTCACGTTGATGTTCTGTATTGTGCTGTGATGTTGCGGATTGGTCGTGGGGATAGCCTGGTTGCAGTGGTAGTACAGTTTTGTTTTATATGTACATTTGATATTGCGGGGCGAGCGTCCGACATGTGGACTGCCGTCACTGCCTGTTTGTATTATTCTTTTGGGGTACGACCAGGTTGCGGTCGATGTACCCGTCGTATGTATATTTTACTTTCTGTACTAGGATTATCCCGCGGAGGGGTGCACGGATAGCCGGGTTCTAGAGGGCAACGAGCCCGCATCTCATGGCTTTGAGACGGAGGGGGCTTCACTCTAGAATTGGCGGGCTATTCGCCGCACTCGTAGGGGGTATAGGTTGACCCAGGAGGGGTGCCCAAGTTACCGGATTCCGTGAAGTGCTTGGTGGTCCATTCACGTTGCTGAAGGGGGCTGCCTCGCTTCAGGTTTTGGCGGGTAACTTGCCGCGTCCGTAGGGCTCTAGGATTTCATTGCACAGGCTATCCACACGACCAGGGGAATGTCGGGTTTCAGTCGCGGCTCTATGAAACCCGGGGATCCCAGATATCTGTATTGTTCTGTGATGCTGTACATTTCTGTGATGTTGCTTTTTATCACGCCTTGAGCGAAAATTATATATTATATATATACTAGTAGATGTTGTATATGTTTTGCATCCGCGCTAGTCCAGTCCCCGCTCTGTCGTTAGTTAGCTAACCTAACGGGTGATGACGGGACCCAGTGGCGAATGCGGATGGCATATACGTACATCATTATTTTCGTTCTTTTTATTGGTGTGATCAATGATGAGACTGCGTTGATTCGGATCAATGCAAGATAAACAAATCTATTCTGATGTTGTTGGAATACTTTTCAAAAAGCTGTTATTGTAAGGGCGTTCTTTTTTGTTTTGCACAGTGGTATTCAGTTGCAATATCCTGCTCCTCAGTCGACGAGGCAAGGGCCGAGATCCCTTCACCGGGAGTGATCCCTTGGACAAAAGTTTGCGTCAGGGCAATAACTTCACTATAGCCGATTACTTTTGCTTTGCATCGTGGTATTCAGTTGGAATATCCTGCACGCCATCCTACGAAGAAAGAGCCGAGATCCCTTCATCGGGAGTGACCTCTTTAGAGAAGGTTTTCGTCACTATATTTTTCTAAAAAGCTATCCGTTCCTTCAACGATATCAAGTTCATTACGTTAAAGGTTTTCGTCAGAAACCATTCGTAGCCCTCCGTTGTTTCAGACGGGTAGCACGCAGTATTCATGCTATGTTTGTTGGCCTTCGTCAAGGCATAGTGTATGGTAGCTGCTTGTTACCTTTCTGCTGCATAGATAGATGCGTTGGTTTGGGACAGTCGTATAGCCTTGTTGGCCTTCGTCAAGGGCTTGTACGGGTGGGTTCAAATCAACCTGGACAATGACGGGTAGAACTTGACATGTGACTTATGATTTGTTGGCCTTCGTCAAGGTCATAAGAGCATGAGGCAAAAATCCACATCGGGAGTTTCAAAAGAACTGAAACTTACCAGATATGCGCATACCTTCTGGAGTGTGATAACGTGAGCGGATTCCGTCACGTTATCATGCGATGATAGTTGGATCCCGATTCCCACTGATGAGTTGGTTTACTCCTCGGGTGATCCCGGCTAATTCCTTTCAGGTTTGGGGAAGAATTTTACGTTACAGTGGGAGGTTTCCAGATTAGATAAAGTGATAACCATTCTGATCTAGGTTAGAGTGCACGCTGAGTGTTTCTTTTCTCTCTCTTTGGCAGCGACCATTGACCCGACCTTAGACTATGACTCAGTGACTAAGTTGATCGAACTTTCTAAAACACTGGCTTTTGGATTGTCAGAGTTGCAGACCTCATTGCCACTCCTACTTTTACCCTTTTCTCCGGGACACCCCGTATTACTACGAACGTCCACTTCCATTGGACAAAACCATCGTATGGTTATATACGAACTCGAAGGAATTCGAGGATGGTTTCTGGTTCTGGAGAAAACGAATAGGACTATTCAGTTGTCTTTTCTTTTTACCTTCTCTCAGGTTGCGAGTACTCCTTGGTTTAGGAGATAGTACACCTATTACGCAAATTGGATAATCTTCTTCCAAACCTTAGGCTGGTGCCGAACGGCAGGGAATGAAGAAAACCATTAGCCTAAACGGTGTACAGAAGGTATTAAGTTACGACAAAGAAAGGGATTAGTAAGAGGGCAAAGTAAATTGCGACTGCTATTCACGACCAAACCAAGTATTTCTTCGCCAATCCTAAATCACCTTTTTATTTCTCCAGGACACTCCGTATCACTACGAAGACCCCAAGTTTATTGGATAATCCATCGTATGGTTATATATGAACTCGAAAGGAACTTGTTCCAGTTCGGGGATGGATCCTGGTTCAGGAGAAATAGGAATAAGGTTTATTCTGTTGTCTTTTATCTTCACCTTCTCTCGCATTGCGAGTGCTCCTAGGATTAGGAAAGTACACCCATTATGCTTATTGGATAGTCTTCTTCCAAACCATAGGCTGATGCCGAACTGTAGGGAAGGAAGAAAACCATTTGGCCTAAAGGGGTGTGCAGAAGGTAATGACTAAAGACATAAAAAGGGATTTGGAGAGGTGGCAAAGAATTATACGGCTACAGTTGTGAATCTGGATAATGGAAGAGGCATTACTAGGAATACCAGGATACTCCATCGAAACATTTCAATGTTTCAGTTTTACTGTGTACTGTTAAAAGAAAACTGATTTCCCGATTAGACACTTGCTCCAGGGTATGTATTTACCAGGTTTAATTCTCACATCTGTATGGTTTTACAGATGATGAGTGGGAGTAAGTTATTGGGAATTATGTGATCATCCTCATTATATCGGAATTCGTTGTAATTGGTGATATTTGAGGAAGTCACCTTGGCTGTTTGCCAGACGGCAAATATTTGGTTTTGAATATCCGTTGTTATGCACTAATTTCAAATTGATATATCTGTACGCCTATTTTTATAGAGTGAGATATACCTTTTTGAAATTATGTCTATGACATTTACCTATACCAGTGGATGGTTAGGTAAGGAGCATTGAACAACGGTGTAATTCTTCTTAACCATAAGTACAGTTTTCAACCTACAACACACAGTGAATGAGTTATTAGACTCAGCGGACTTATACAGAGTATTGTATGTTGTCCAATGTCCATTAGGACAGAGGGCTAGGTACTCGTACTATATTCTGTTTACTTGTGACTTCTTTAGTTCTTAGACAGGTGTTTCGTAGAAACGCAGGGTTCAAGTTTTGAGAAGTTATAGGTATAAGAGTAAAGTAGAGAACCAGGTATTGCAAGTATCGGGATTCTTCAAGGTGATCGAAGATGTAGATACTTGTGTATGGTATTCAGTTGATAGTAGTGGTTAAGAAAACTTGCTTCTCTTTCAGGTTACTCATAATTGGAAGTATTCCTAAGTTGAGTAACGCTGATCGGCCTCCTTCCATTTAGTTGACATGCACTGGAGACAGCTGCATGATTTGAATCTGGTTCAATTAAATCAGTGCCTCTGTTTCTATATTGGATATAGAACAGTTCATATCTTGACATTGTTAAGATACGGGGAGTTGTCCGGCTTATACTTAAAACCAGACTCCGGATAACTCAAGACACGTTTCTGTAATGGCTGTTTGTGGGTTGACCCGGGCTATGACGAGGGTTGACTTTCTACCATCTGGAAGATCAATAGTGATATTGTTCTTGACTCGCCACAGTTTTAATAAAAATGGATTTTTTCAGAAAACAGTAGTGGGAGTATGGTAGAACTGGAAGTGATTTCAGAACCGCAAACGATTATTGAAGATTTGATAAGAACCTAAAGATTCAATCTGGTTTGACATTCCATTGGCCACTCCGCAGATAAAGTGGGTAACCTCAGGCACTCGAGAGGTACTTCGGTATGCTCAAGGACGGTGGCAGGGAGGTTCTTGTTTACCCATACTTGCCATTGCTGTTGTTCCAGACTGTGAGACCCGGCAGGAGGATGAGTATAGCGTCGTTCTAAACTAGTTTTAGAAGTGCACGTCTGTATGACTCTGCCAGAGGGTTGTCGTAGTCAGTGGGAGCAGCGGAAGCATTGGTGGACATCAGGCTTATGTCTATTTATAGACTAAAGCAGATATAGCGGAGATAGATCATCTATTTCTGATGTGACAATCATAGGTTTGACTTCATCAGAATAAGGGATGGATCTGTTAAGAAGGTAGTAGGGTGTGATGTCTTGGTATTTGGATGACATACACAGAGTAGGAAGTGATATTCCTATATTACGATCGGTTATACTTTGGTCGTCACACAGTGGTTTCTCCACATAGGACTTGGATATTATATCAGACATTCTGGTTACTAGATCTATGGTTTTAGATCTAGATTTGGGTGGTTTCCTAATTTGGGTACTTAGACAGCATTCTAAGAGTATTTAGAATGGACGACTCCTGGCATGGTGGTGTACCTGCAGGTGATGCAGTCACCCTCTCTAAAGGTGTCTTATAGACTAAAAGGGAGAGGGATGTGCATGATTGGCAGATCACTTGCTTAGACAATTGAGTCAATCATGAGATATCAAGTACCACACCAGATGTTGTTCTTGCACTAGATGTAATAAGTTGATATTAATCCAATCCTGGAGAAACAATCGGAAGCAGTTTTAGAACATAAGTGGATGTTCTAGGGATTTGATAACGGCAGCCTCCTTTAGGAGACAGTTATCATTCCAGGCTTCCAAGGTGACCTGGATGGCAGAGTGGCTGTTATAGTTTTTCCTTTGACGAGGGGTAGTATTTTGGACAGATGGTCCAGGTGGATACTGAGGGAAGGCATGGCGCGGGATACTGATTAAGTTCAGTTGACGATACAGTCTAAGTTTGGATTTGGAGTTCATTTATAAGCTAGGTCCCATCAGACATCTTGACATTCTAAGACAGGTATTGCTCATTTCGGGAGATGGCTTTCTCCGCGAACTTGAGATAAGGAGAGACATAGAAAGAAACACCAGAGCGGATCCACTCACTGAGACTATTCCTCGAACGCAATAGTTTCGCAAACGAGCTTTGTGAGACTGACTAGTAGAGGAGTTGGGTGTTCGGTATCACACGGGCTGTGAGTATGCGACATCGCAATAATTAGCCTTGAGTGCAAGTGGGAGATTGTTGGATATAGTGCCCTCAGAGTCAATTATTGGATCACATGCACGTGATTGCAATGATTGAGGGAGGACCTATGCCGGTGGGACAGTTTTACTCGAGATGATAGTATGCTATCTGGTTTATCTTTATCATCGTGTACTGCTTTAGGTGACCTTACGAGTCGCTATTACACGTTGATAGAGCCCCTAGGATTCTTGCTTGACTACCAACAGTATGAGGGCGATCATATACGTGAGAGCTGGGGTCTATAAGCACATCCTTAAAAGGTCCCTAGTCGTGGGAGTTTCGAGACAGGGCATCGATACTCCGGAGTAGACTAGTGTATACAGTCGAGACCCCGACGAGGGGCGGTGGCAGGTCTCACAAGCCACTGATGTCAGTTGGTTCACCTAAGATGTATACAGGTGCTCATTGGGTTATGAGTACACCGGACATGACTCACCGGGAACCTGCTAGTTGGGATTATACCAGACGTCAGATAGCAGTTCCCTGGTGACATGTGTACAGGTTAGTTCATCGACCTGAGATCGTCATTTGTCTCGTGTGAGTTCCCACTGTGCTTTGATTACTACCCTACCACGCTCAAAGGAGACGTGCAAACAGGTTTTAGTTGGGTACAGTCCCGAGCCACATGGAGGCAGTGAGCGGATCTGCAGGGGTTCGTCTCTCCCGGTATTGGGGGTGAGGTCGCGCTGTGTCTAGGAGAGCCAGAACATGAAAAGTCCTTGGCCAAGGCAGGAGATTTGCTGGTAGGTATTCCAGTAGTATCTCGGGGTGTTCTGGGCTACACTCCGACACGACTTGTACCGCTATTAGGGATCTGACTTTTACCAACCCCCTAGGCCCGCCATGCGATGCTCATAGACGAACGGACCGGACTGTACAGATATTGTCACTGAAAGGCTCAGTAGGGTGTCAGGATGAGTTCGCTCATCGACGTCCCTTTTGATCAATAGCTGGTGGCCCGTCACGTATGGCTAATACCTATGACGTGCTAGTGGTTAAATCCACAGCCATAGTATTGACGAGTCTTTAGAGTCCACCACACACAGTTACTCAAGTTTCAGACGAAACGCTGTGGAGGTGTATGGAGATATGGCAGGGTTCGATCAGATACGTGCGGTATTGCACGGATCGTGATCGGACGGATTTTACTAGCCGGCTTTGTTTTAAGCCGGATCCTAGTATTTGACAGTGTAGATTTTGTCTTTTTGCATTTGTATTCAGTGGGAATACAAATGCGGGCATGTATTTGCAGTAGCGGGGTTTTCCTGTAATTTATTACGGGATCAGTTTTCTGAAGTTGCCAGTTTGCATTCTGTTCCGGCCGGTTTTCCTTTGTTCCTTCCCGGCCGGACTTTATCGTTGGAGGGTGTTATTTGCAGTTTGCAAATAACATTTTGTGGAGGGGGTTTATTGTGGTTGCGGCTTCCTCATGATGAGATTCCTTTTGCATCATATATCTTGCATTTATTGTGATGAGAGTGAAAGGAGGTGAGTGAGAAATTGATGTGAACATTTTTCCTTTATCATTTCTTTTTCCCTCCACTAGATAGCACTTTGTTTTTCTCTCTCCATCACCATTCCAAGAAATGGCCGGCAACTTCATGAGGGGAGAGATGAGAGGAAATTTCATTTGGTGTGGTTCTCATTTTTGCTTGCTAAAATTACATTGCTCATCTCTCCAAAGTTATTCTTCCCTCCACATCAAAGGCAACTAAACCCCAAAGAGACAAGCTCCTACACTTCATCTACAGCAAATCTTGGACGCGTCGGCTAGCCAACTTCGCGCCCGAGTTGCCTCGGCCCAGAGGTGGGAGCCCGTAAAAGACTTCGGCTACGTGGTGCACTTTCCGACGAGGTCGTGACGGACGGAGATTCCGCGGGAGATTGGAGTGGAGACGAAGACCGAAGGACACGGATCGCTTGGTATACTTCTCTACTCTTATTCTAGTTTGCTAGTAGCTAGGTTAATGGCCCGATCCGGGATAAAAGTGCGCGGTGGTGCCGGTTTGCTAGTTTGCAAAGATTTTCGTTTCCGCGTTTCCGGCGTCGGATTGACGGCCGGGGCGCCGCCGCGGACTTACAGTTGAATTGCAGGTTTGTTAAAGTAATAGAAACTATATTGCTGTAAGAGTGAATTTTTTCGGCATACATGAACTTATGGTTCATCTTCTTGCTTCTATTTCGTATACATTCTTGTGGTTGTTTGATCATAGTATATCCTGTAAACCAATAATTTTGTATTAGTTGATCTCATCTTATTTGGAAGACCCAAAAAAATAGTAAATCAAGTTACTTTAAACCTTTCTCTTGACATTAAATTTTGAATGCTATATTTTGTTCTTACTGGTAATATGCTTTGGTTAATTTGATTTACATTTCTATTTTTTAAAATTTTGATTAACGATTTTGCAGGCCCTTCTTGCATTGAAGAAAGGATCCCAGCTAATCAAATATAGCCGGAAACGAAAACCTAAACTTTGCCCATTCAGAATTTCAAGTGTAAGTTTCATTTTTTGGGGGGAGGGTTGGGGGTTCGGGTGGGATATACTATGATACTATGTAGGTTTATGAATATGCATGTTCATGAACACACGTTAAACTTCTCCAATGTTATATTTTATATTATTCTAAACAAAGTTAGAATTCTTGATAAAAATTCCACTTGTCTCAGATGCTACAAGTTTTTCTCCCTGCGGAATGCAAACAGCTATAAAGCATGACTAGAAATTGGAAAGATTCTCAAAGAATTGCCTGAAGTATTACAACATGATATCAGTCTAGCATGATATCTTATGAACCTTTGACGAGTTGGTGCTATTTTTATGCCCAGAAACTATGGACCATTGAGGGCATACTATAATTTGGAAAGTCAGTAGGTAGATAGTGTGATCTACCTTTGTTCTAGTGCAGTATTAGTTTTTGTCGTGAAGGAGGCACCCTCAAAATTCCCGCAATTTCTATATCTAGGAAGTAGTATCAGCGAAGAGGTAAGATGATATAATTCTCTATAAGGAGTCAAATCCATGCAGGAGGCATATTGTAAGACAAATGGCCCTAGGGAAGCCTAATTCATTCATCAACTATGGGTTCATATATTGCCTGAGCTGTATAAGGATCAATATTGGATCTCCATATGCGTTAGTGAACTTAAACTGATTGCTGATTTTAAATTTGAGGACCCTCTGTACGATGCTAGACTAATATTCTAAGAATGCTTTAGAAAGTCATCTGTTTATGTGTAAGCTTGATTATGCAATGTGGAACATAGAGTTTTATACAGTTTGTTTAAATTAATAGGGAAAGCCTTGGTACATTATTTACCCTATTTTGCAAATTGAAGCGTATGTTTCCCATGAGTTTTACTATTGGGTTGAAGTGATTTAATATGGATTCTGATAATAGTATTTAATCTGTTGAATATGCTAGATCTGATACACTACCAAAAGCGTTAATATTGTTTCCATGAAAAGGAAAACTTTGGAAAAATGTAACTATTTTGCTCAATTTTTTTAAAAAGCTTTGTTTTTTGCATAATTTTTGTTAAATGCATATTAGTATGGTATAATTCTTGTGAGTAATTTTCCCAAAACAAATCTTGTTACAATGGAAATTCAAGCATGTTCTGCATGATCTGATCTGCAAGAAAAATGGGAATGTCTTACACGTTTAAATGCTCAATTATTGAAGGAATTAATGATGTCTACAGCCTGCATACAAATCTAATAAAGTTAGTTTATCAGTAGATGTTGAAGGAAAGAGAATGCTTCATTTGTAAAATAGTATTAGATGACATCTAGTTGTAGATTTACAATGTGTACCTGTTCCACACCGTAGGTAGAAGGAAGCAATTTTTAAAAAAATTTTACACAGTTTGTGTCTGTTGATTTAGTTTCATAGTTAGATTGTTTTTTCTTTCTTTCCAGGATGAGGAGTTTGTGTCTGTTGATTTAGTTTCATAGTTAGAATTTTGGGGAAAATAGGTCTAAGTCCCTAACTTTGAAAAGCAATAGGTTTAGGTTCTTGGCCCAAAAGAAGTTGTGAAAACTTCCTAAACTTAAAGATTCTGTGTTGTAGTCTCTATAGTATATTTATTATTGTTTTATGTCAACACCGTCTTTTCAGGCAAACTACTACATTTACTTCTTAAAGTACTATAGTTATTTTTCAAAGTACCACATTTATGTTATAAAGTACTACATTTGTGTTAAAATACTACATTTGATATGAAACTGTTACATTTTTTAGTAAAATTGCTATATCTATTACATTTGACATATTTCAATATAAATGTAGTACTTTATAACATAAATGTAGTATTTGAAAGATAACTATAGTACTTTAAAAGGTAAATGCGGTATTTTACCTGAAAGGGCAATGTTGGTATAAAACAATACTAAATGTACTATAGGGATTAAAACACAAGAATCTTTAAGTTTAGGGAGTTTTTTACCATTATTTTTGGGTCAGGGACCTAAACCTATTGCTTTTCAAAGGTAGGGACTCGGACCAATTTTCCCTAGAATTTTTCTTTCTTTCCAGGACGAAACAAGTTTGATTTGGTTCTCACATAAAAAGGAAAGGAATCTCAAGCTAGCTTCTGTCGCCCGAATTATTCCCGGACAAAGAACTGTAAGTTATACTCTTACAATTATTACTTGCACATATACTCAGAAAGCCTAACCTTTTGGTTTCCAAATTCTTACAGGCTGTTTTCAAGAGATTTTTGCTGCCTGAAAAAGACTATTTATCATTTTCGCTCATCTACAATAATGGAGAACGTTCACTAGACCTGGTTAGTAAAGCATTAGTAGCACCTTGTATTTTTCTATGTTGGTATTGTACCAATAACTTTACACACTTTTATCACTCTTGGTAACTCCTTGATTATGGTTGGCACTTAAGTTCCTCCTGTTGTACAGATCTGCAAAGACCAAGCTGAAGCAGAGGTGTGGTTTACTGGCCTTAATTCCTTAATTCCTTCAGGTCCCCGTAGACCTTCTAGGGGAGACGGGCAGAGCGATAGAATATCATGTTCTGATGTATGTTTGTAATTTTTCCTAAAATAATATATGAAACGCCTTTTATAGAGATATTAATCCTAGCTGTATTTATATGCGTCTTTTGCAGGATGGAGATTTTGTCCGTTCTTATGGTTCATCACTAGACATTCAAGTTGGTATTTCACGTAGCTCGACTGGCCTTTATAGTCGTGAGCCTTCCTTGTACTCGAGAAGATCAGATGTGGGATCAGACCATGCAAATATGCAGCTAAGAGCAAGTAACGGGGATGTTAGTAGAGTCAGTGTTTCTAGTGCCCCTAGTTGTTCAAGTCAGGGTTCTGGGCCAGATGATATTGAATCTTTAGGTGATGTTTATGTTTGGGGAGAGGTGTGGTGTGATGGGATATCAGCAGATGGAACCATTAACTCCTTGTGTTTGAGAACAGACGCCTTGATCCCAAGACCTTTAGAATCAAATGTAGTTTTGGATGTTCATCAGATTGCTTGTGGTTTTAGGCATGCTGCTCTTGTTACAAGGCAAGGAGAAGTGTTTACATGGGGTGATGAATCTGGTGGCAGGCTTGGCCATGGAACCGATGCAGATGCAAGTCGGCCTCGTTTGGTTGACACGGTGACGGTTTGTAACGTGGAAACTATTGCATGTGGCGAGTATCACACCTGTGCTATTTCTACTGCCGGTGACTTATTTAGCTGGGGAGATGGCACCTACAACATCGGGCTTCTTGGCCATGGCACAGCTGTGAGTCACTGGATACCTAAAAGAGTTTCTGGGCCCCTAGAAGGAGTTCAAGTACTTTCAGTAGCATGCGGCACGTGGCACACTGCACTGACTACTTTGAATGGGAAGGTGTTGACTTTTGGCGATGGAACATTTGGTGTCCTGGGGCATGGCGATCGAGAGAGTGTTGCATGCCCGAGAGAAGTTGAATCTTTGAGTGGGTTAAGGACTATTAGGGTTGCATGTGGGGTGTATCATACAGCAGCAATTGTTGAGGTGTTGGGACAATCAGGTGTTAATGTTATATCTCGAAAATTGTTTACCTGGGGTGATGGGGATAAATATCGATTGGGTCATGGGGATAAGGAACCACGATTGGTGCCTACATGTGTCCCTTCACTTATTGACTACAACTTCCACCAACTCGCTTGTGGTCACAGTATGACCATTGCCCTTACAACATCTGGGCATGTTTTGACATGGGGGAGTACTGTACATGGCCAGCTCGGAAACCCACAATCTGATGGTAAATTGCCTTGTGTGGTACAAGATAGACTCTCAGGTGAGTTGGTTGAAGAGATTGCTTGTGGAGCCAATCATGTTACTGTTCTGACTTCAAGAAGTGAAGTTTACACTTGGGGAAGAGGTGCTAATGGAAGATTAGGGCTTGGCGATGTTGAGGATCGGATGACGCCTACTCTTGTAGAAGCTTTGAAAGATCGACATGTCAAAAGCATATCATGTGGCTCGAATTTCACTGCTTGCATTTGTATCCACAAGTGGGTGTCTGGTGCAGATCAATCACTTTGCACGGGGTGTCGACAAGCATTTGGGTTTACTAGAAAGAGGCATAATTGTTATAACTGCGGACTGGTACACTGCCATGCTTGTAGTTCAAGAAAAATTTTGAAAGCTGCGTTGGCTCCAACTCCTAGCAAACCGCACCGAGTATGTGATTCTTGTTATGCGAAGCTGAAAGCCGCTGAATCTGGTTTTTCCCCGACTGCAAGCAAGAGAAATGTAGTGTCTCGCCAATCTATTGATATCAGAGAAAAACCTTATCGAGGGGGGACAAAGTCTTCAAGGATTCTATTGCCTTTTAATCCAGAACCAGTAAGATATGACATGAGACCTGGGAAATTAGATTCTGTTTCTCAAGTTCCTTCTCTTCTACAGCTGAAAGATCTTGCTCTTCCTAGTTCTCTGACTGCACTTCAAACTGCTCTTAAACCAATGGTTGCATCAACACCTCCTCTTCCTCCATCTAATGCCATTTCCAAGCCCGCATCTCCCTATGCAAGGGGACTAAGCCCTCCTCCTGTATATTCTGGAAGTCTTATTGATAGCCTCAAGGTGACTAATGAACTACTGGATAAGGAGGTCATAAAGTTGCAAGCTCAAGTAAGAAAAACAAATGTTATTTAATTACCTACTATATTACCTTGTTTGTTCCAGTTTTATTACTATAATATCTCACTTCTCTCCGAAAAAGAGAGAAAAGAAGTCTAGTTTAATAATTTATGGTTGTTTGTCAGGTTAAAAATCTGAAACGTAAATGTGAGCTTCACGTGACGGCATTGAAAAAGTCTGAAAAGAAAGCAGAAGAAGCCACTGCTCTAGCTGCAGAGGAATCCGCCAAGTGCAATTCTGTAGCAAAATATATTAAATCAATTGAAGCTCAGGTAACTTTTACCTGTGCTGAAAGTTCTTCTCAATGAACTGTTGCTCAAAAACATTCTGGGCTGCGATATTTTTGGACCTGAAACTACATTTTACTACCCATTAATGCATCATCCTATTATGTGTTTGTGTGGAACTATTGCTCCAGTAAACCTAATTGTGATGTTTCATCTCCAGTTTCTGGTCCTAGTATGTATCGAGTTCTACATTCTTCTTTTTAATTGAAGAAGCATACACTTATAAAGGAAGGATCTGCCAAGTTTTTATTATGCTGATCATCTTTTTCCGTTCTGTATATGAAGCTAAAGGACATGGCTGAGAAAGTTCCTCCAGAAGTAGGTGATAACTTAAAAGCTGTTGTTAATCAAGCAGACTCATTGTTGAAAAATCAGACATTGATTACGGTGTCTTCAGAAAACGGTCAGCCTAACCTGGCCAATGAAGGATCTGCTTATGTCCAATATGAAAGAACACAACACCGTAGAAGTGAATCTGAGCTGCAATTTCCTCAACATAGCGGTAGGTCAGTTGTTAATGATACCAGGGAGGCCACAGCTCAACAAAGCATGGAGAACAGTTCTTCTACGCGTGGAGTAGAAGTGATCGAGCAATTTGAGCCTGGTGTATATGTAACTGTTGTTCAGACCCCTGATGGTACTAAAACCTTCAAAAGAGTTCGATTCAGGTATTCTCTTACCAGTGTGATTTTATATGCATGCACACTCATACCAGGACCCATTGACCCTCCATTGTGCTGGAAACATATATTTTTCTTATTCTCCAGGTTAATTCAACCAGAAAAATCACCGTTAAGTTTTTTATGTTTCAAGTTACTATAATTACCTATTTGAATTTTGACCATTAGGTAAGTATATATGGGTCTCTCTCTAATTCTTCAGGTTAGTCCAGCTGTTGAATAACCTGCGAAGGATTTTCCCCATTCTTAAAAATAGTTTTATGCTTTAAGTTATCACAATAAACTTATTTTTATCCAGCTTAAATTTCCTTTTAGACTGCGGTGTTCATATATGAATGTTATAAATATCACTCCATTTCAATAGGATTTCTTACAATACTGAGGTGTTTATGTCATAAACATGTGCATGTTCTGCTGTTTTGCAATATACCATCGGGTTGCCTGTTGGCTCTGTGTGCACAAAGTTGTACATAATTCTCTAGAGCAAATATATCATATTTTCCCCTTTTAGGGCTTTCCCTCAAGACCTAGAATTTAGCGTACATCAACGGATTTACCGCAATCCCTCCTATAATCCGTATTTACCTGATCCAGAAGATGATATCGTGGATCATAAAGTTTTTGAATCTTTCATGAAACCTTTCTTCATAGATGATGACAGTCTCCACTGAGTTTAAAATTTGGCTTCATATTTATCCTTCTATTAACTTTCTTCTGACTGCTAACCTTTAAGTTACGCTTTTCTTATAAAGCAACAGGAACCCTTTGGCATAAAGCATAAGTTTTATCATTGTGTCAATCATAAATCTAGTTTATATTATTCATTCGAACTACTCATTATTTAAAGTATAAATGAGTACTCCATTACCGTTATTGTTGTTGCCCTCAAATCCTTTATTTTTGTAATGTATGAACAGCAAGAGAAGGTTTGCTGAGCAGCAGGCAGAAGTTTGGTGGAAAGCAAACCAAGATAGGGTTTTCAAAAAATACAATTTTCGAAGCCCAAGTACTCCTTCAATGACAACATCAATGAGCGCGCCAACTGATCCGAAGGAAGAAGGCGGCACATCATCCGATGTAACTTAGGCCATCAGAGATACCTACACAGTGATAAAATTCTCATTAGAGAAAATACTGTCAGAAAAGAGAGCATCATCATTCCCTTATGACGAGATAGAAAAGAGTAGCAGCATTGTTGCAGTGAGGCGTCTGTAATTTATTCACTCAATTCATTGTTTTTTAAGTCCCATTGTTATTGCTGATGTACAAAATGTCATGAGAATTCATAATGTAAAAGTTGTTTATTTTGCTAATTTTTTTTATTAGTATAGCATTTTATTAATTCTTTTCATGTTCATCAGGGCAGTTAGTATATATGTTCTTATATTCTTGAACATGTATTTATATGTTCCAGTGTTTATTTATTTATTTAATAATTTGGAGTCAGAACCATATAATACATATCTAATGCATGATTACTCGTTTCATCAAAAGGGAAAAAAGAAAAAATAAGACTTTGTTACTATTGTTAAGGAACTTCTCAAACAAGAATTTATTATTTTTTGAATGCAACATGAAACCAGTCTTGAGTCGCTGCTGGCAGTGTCCTGTTTGGTTTTGGAGTCTTAGGTAGGTCCAATTTTGGAATTATATGCTTTTAATGTAATGGGCAAAGAAGAATGTATAAATTTTGTTTCTTTGACCGTTTGTGTAACAGAAGTGTAATTATCTGGCCTTATTGGTATGTATTAGTGCAGTTTTATAAATTTACATGCTTATAAACATTTTGCATGTTAATATGTAAAACAATTGTCCACGGGCATGTTAATATATAAATCAATTGTCGATTCATCCCTCAGCGGCTTATGTCTAGGGTAAATTGGTTACACCAATTTCTGGTCCATCCACAAACCAAATTTTTATTGGTAAAACTGTTTGGCAGCAAGTGCTTACCAACGCATAGTACCTGTCATGTAGGGTGCACTGAACTTAGCCATGAACTCAAGGCTTTTTAGCGGCGAGTTTTGGTTCTAGGGTCCTTGCTATCATACAGTTAACCATCATACTCATCCAACCGTAGGTCCATGAGCAATATGATGTTTTGATCCTTGACGGGGACAAAATTATCAAATAAAAATTCAGAGCAGCAATCCCGAATTCATTTCTTCCAATCTCCTCTAGGCAATTTATATTTTTTTAACCCTTCAACAAATAAAGTATGTAATTTCTTTTTTGGGGTGGTAGGGCGGGAAGCTAAACGTTATTTAAAGATCTAACGAAAAAGTAACCGTGAGGGTCATTCCGAATCAACTGCAATAAAACTTCTAAAATTGTTATCATTTCAAACCCAAACACATCCGCTGGTGCACCAGATAATGGAAAAGAAAAGAAAAGAAAAAAAGGAATCCGGCTCTGAAGTATTGTCAACTCATCGGTGTGTTTACCGTGCCGTCTAGTAAAATCGGGAAGATAGAAACTAGGAGACAGATCCTGAACGAACTTTGAAGGCGCCATTACATAATATTAGAAAGCTAAATAAAAGGAAAATTCGAGACTTTTCTTTCCTGTGTGTTTTTCTAAAATTAGAAAAGATGATAACTTTTAGGGGAAAATTAATGAGTGCGTGGTGTTCTTTTGGTCGCGAAAGCGACGCTCGTCGTTATCTCTCGCTACAAAAAAATAGCAAAGAAATCATTGTTCACGGGGGAAAGGGAAAAGGCGAAGATAAATTTGCTAGCAGGGAGAATCTAGGGTTCGAGTTCCACCACGTGCTTCAATCTCGGCGACCACTTTGTTTGAAACCCCCATTGTTTTTAGGGTTTTTATAAGGTAACCCCTCTTCCTTTCTTTCTTTGCTAACCTTAATTTTCAGGTGCAAAAGATTGGATCTTGGAAAGAATTCTCAAGGTATTCACTTTTGATGGAATTGTTTTTCTTGTTTTGCATTAAGAACTTGGATCAAGCCGATTATTTTGTTCAGCTCTGTTCTGTGTCATTCTTGCATTTCGCTGATTTTTTACTTGTATTTCCTTGAATTTTGCTCTTGTTGTGTTGGCCCTTATCTCTACCAGTGAAAGTAATCAGTATCAACATGCAATTCTTTCTGTGATTAAATTTATAGATACATCATAGACTGAAATTGGTATATTCTTTTGCTAAGATACTAGCTAGAGTCATTACATAAACCAGTTCTATTTAGATGGAGGTCATAGATCGTGAATTGTTGTGGAGCTGTTCGATTCTTCGTTTTATCATGACCTTTTTTCAATGAAGCATTGTATTATTTCATTGTATCAGACCCCTGCATAGATTAGTGTACCTAGAACAATTAATTTATTCTTATGGCGTTGTTTTAATTGTTATTGCAATGCTCTGTATTTTGATGTATGTCCTTTCATTAACGAACATCTTTCAAAGTTCAAATTTATTAAGACAAGAAAATCTGATCATCGATACAGCGGTTGCTTGGTACAGTTTGTGTGTTTTTTCATTAAAATTTTTGAATTCAAGAGGAATCTGATGCACAATTCTACCAGTGCAATCCCAACTATCACCTTATTTTCATTCAAAAAACTACACACGCGCCCGCACACATGCCAATCAGGTCGACAACTTTACGCCATTGAATTACGTACGAACGTGAAACTAACATTTCTATATGTCATTTATCAGGAGAAGGAAAACTGCTACTTCACATCTCAACAACTTTGCAAAATGGTGACCAGAACGGTTGATCTCCGATCCGACACTGTAACAAAGCCATCAGAAGCAATGAGGGCTGCAATGGCTACCGCCGAAGTGGAAGATGAAGTCTTGGGTCTGGACCCCACCACCCACTTGTTAGAATCCGAAATGGCCAAAATTACAAGAAAAGAAGCAGCCCTTTTTGTGCCTTCGGGCACTATGGGGAACCTGATATCGATCATGGTGCACTGTGAGATCAGGGGTAGTGAAATAATACTTGGCCATGATTCACATATACATGTGTATGAGAATGGAGGGATTTCTATTATTGGGGGCGTGCACCCGATAACAATCAAGAACAATCCTGATGGGACAATGAATCTTCATGAGATTGAAAGAGCGATTAGGAAGCCTGTGGATGTGGTTTACTATCCGACTACCAGGGTGATTTGTTTGGAAAATACTCAAGCGAAGTGAGCATCAATTTATCTTTTTTGAAGAAAAAAATTATATATGCTTGCCGCCGTTGATTCATGGATAATTAAATCTATGGTATTTTAGTGAGAACATAAAAATATATCCCTCAACCCTCATCAAAACTTGTTTTGGTGCGATATCAGGCTTTTTATGATGGTATTAGAGAATTCTAGGTTCAAATCCCGCTACCCACCACACATTTAAAATGAAGATTAAAAATATCATTGTTGCACAAAGCCCAGATATTGAACCACAAAAAACTAAACTTGTGAAGATGTGTTAGAATATAAAACCCTCAACCCTCAACACAGCCATGGAGTTCAGTGACATGGATTTTAAGAATCGAGTATTTGGAATCTTTGGCGTTACAATAATCCATAGCTGATGCAGTTTAATATAGATTTTGAATGCTATACACTTGGAGATTAATACATCTTGGGTTTTCTTTGTAGCTAAGCTCACTCCTACTCTTAGCATAACTAGGTACATGCCACTTGAGGACTAACCGGGCTTAGCTTAGTTGGTACCGATTTCCTCTCCAATGTGATTGGTCGCAAATCCAATCCCCGAAGAAGGTCGATTCCAAAAAAAATTAAAAAATACATCCCTCTTGACGGTGTTTATACATGTTGCTTGAAGAACTCTAAAGTGGGGTTGCTGATGGTATTTTGTATTCTGTTGGTCCTGAAGGCTAAGCATGTTCCTTTCACCTTTTTATATTGAAAGCTCTTCTCACCTAGATGCCTCTTTTGTAGTTTTCTAGCTTGCTTAAATTTTTATATAGTTAGAGTTAAAGAAATAGATTCCCTGTTGCTTTCAATGACAAAATCTGTGCCTAATTGCTTGGAGGGAAAGGGACAGTTCTGTCTGCTACTTCACATTCAGAGGATGTATTTATTATTATTTTATACAGAGAAATGGGTGCTAGGAATATATATTTAGTAAATTGAGGCAAATTTATGACAAAAATATAGAACATTATTTTACGCAATTTTCAATGGTTGCTTTGTTGTTTCTGATTCAGTAAACCGCATTTTAGATCATCTTTTTTAACCTTCTAGGTAAACTAATTGCTTGGAGATGTGTTTCTGTGCAAGTATACTATAAGTTGATTTTGTTCGTGCTTGTAAAGAAAAAGACCTGGCACCTACTTTAGTTTTTCAATTTCTGGTGATCACTGTATATTCCCAAATAAGAAAACGATATTTGAAGTCAGGCAAATCAGATTGTTTGCCGAGAAAATGTGTTGTGCTTTATTTGGTTATATATAAGGAAAATTTTTTTTCCCGGTCAAAATGTTGGCATCTATTTGATTTCGAACGAAAAGTTAGCATAAAAAAGTTGAGTTTGGATCCGTAAGTACTAAGTAGTGTAAAAACAACTTCTTTACGCAGTGCTTACTATAATCCAATTTTTAGCCGCGTGCTTTGATATTAATGTTTTTTTAAAGTTAATGTCGTATGATACTGCTTAAAATCACTATAATTCCTGCAGTTGTGGTGGGAGGTGCATTTCTGTAGAATACACAGACAGCGTAGGAGAAATAGCTAAAAAGCATGGTTTGAAGCTCCATATTGACGGTGCTCGAATCTTTAATGCTTCTGTAGTATGTTTCTAAGCCACCTCAATCTGTGGGAAACATTGTTATTTATGAATTTTCTATTTATATCAAGAGCCTTTCAGTTCAGACTTATCCTTACCCAATTCAATGCCTTTTATCAATTTCCCCCTACATCAAATTTTCAGTTTTTGTTTATCATGTAATTCCTGTCAAAGACGCGTATGGTTTCAATTGAAATTTTATTCTTAGATTGAAGTACACATTAAAATAAAATGACAAATGAATCAAGGCCTGTAACTATTTAGAATCACACGGGTCCTTGCATCAATACTTTGTGGGAGTGACTTCTAGTACAAAAAGAACCAGGATTAGTTTTCCTTGTTTCATCAAATATTATGCTTAGTGCAGTTGTACAATCTTTACGTAAATATCTGTCGGTTGATTTGACAGGGACTTGACAGGGACTGGGTGTTCCAGTTCACAGGCTTGTACAAGCTGCTGATTCTGTTTCGGTATGATTTTTATCTTGTTGGCTCCCTTCTTCTTCTTCTGCCTATAGCTCTTGTTATGATATCATATTCTTTAGTAGAGGAAAAATATTAATTGCACGCTGAAATATATATATTTATTTTCCCCATTCTTTATATGCGTTCGCTCTTGCATCTCTGATGAACAAATCAGATATGCATGTCTAAAGGTTTGGGTGCTCCAGTTGGATCAATTATTGTGGGATCACAGAGCTTTATTGCCAAGGTAGTCCCATACATATTACATATGCATATCAACAACATCATCATCATTCTTATTTTTCCTTTTAACTCTGTTTTAGGCTAGAAGACTTAGGAAAACCTTGGGCGGAGGGATGAGGCAAGTGGGAGTTCTTACTGCAGCAGCTTATGTTGCTCTCACAGATAACGTAAGCAAGCTCGAAGAGGATCACAGGAAGGCCAAAATGCTCGCAGGTAATATTTTGCTTTAGTTTACATTGTTCTCCAAGGTAATACTGATTTCTTCATTGTGTAAATTTTTCTGCATGATGAAGTTTTCTGTTATTGCTTACCGTTGTAAATCTTGATTAAAATTATTTAGATGAGCTGAATCGAATCAAACAACTATCTGTAGATACAAGCTCCGTGGAGTCCAACATGGTTGGTATTTTTTTTTAAAAATATTTTTTTTCCAAGTGGAAAATCTGTTTAACTAATTATTTCAATGATGTTTTTCTTAACCTATTGTTTTGTGTCAGGTATTTTTCAATATCAATGGCAATTCATTCACACCAGACAGGCTTTGTGAGGTCCTGGAAAAGCATGGTGTACTTGCAATGCCAGGAAGCTCAACTAGGTGCAAATTACCTTACTGCATAAATTTGAATAGAGAATAATGGAGGACAAAAACCGTAGAGGAGAAACCCTTCTATGGCGTCGGAAAAAGTATACCGTCCACTTTTTTCTCAACGATCAACACCGTCTATCTTGATACTTATCATCTAAGATGTAGATATACCAAATTTTATGTGATTCTAACATATTTTCACCGTTGATCTAGTGATGTACAATTCTAAATTTGTTCTATCATCGGAAAACCGTTAATTTTGCATCCATTAAATCAACGGTGAAAAAAAAAATAGAATCACATGAAATTTGGTGCAGCTATATCTTAAGACGATGAAGATGAAGATGAAGATGGTGATTGCTGACCATCGAACAAACGGTGTAGGCAAGACCTTTTCTCGACACTATTGGAGGAAGTCCTCTCCTTGGTCCTTTGTCCTCCATTATTCTCATCTGAATAATCAAAGAAATGTAATTTGTTATTTCAAATAAATATATGTTCCATTTATCTTGTGAATTGTTCTTTGCTTCCTGCATATGGCATGGACGGGTAAATATATATTTTTTGCAGTGTCCGGCTTGTTCTCCATTATCAGATCTCTGAGAGTGATGTTCAATATGCTCTGACATGAATCAAGGTGAATTCTCCAACAGATTTGACGGTTGTAAAACTTCATAATTCAAATTTTTAGTGGCCTGATCTTTTTGCCGTTTTACTTTCTTTCCAGCAAGCTGTTCACCAACTATCAAATGAAGGGGTGCTGAAATGGGGTGCATGAGCTTTCCAATTAAACAGTTTTCTTACGACTTCCATCGATACTAAAATTGTGCAAAATTGCAATTCTTCCATTCTAAAAGATGGATGCGTAATGTAGCTAGCTCAGATTCGACTATCTTGAAACTTTGTTATTGTTATATTAATGAAAACATTCTTATTATTTTTCTTCATTTTTTCGCATATCAACAACTACAATTAAAAAAAAGGGAATGACAAAGCATCTGGAATAAACGATCCCATAATCCCATATTTCTGTTGGTTGATAGCAACATTATAAACACTAGATTTTGTGCACGTGTTAATTAAAAAATTGAATTTTTGACGGAAGAGAGAGATGTGGAGGTTTCTATCATGATAATCAAAATATCAAATGATTTTTGGGAGAAGAGAGAGATGTGGATATTTTTACATTATGTGGAGGTCTCATGATGTGGAGTATTGAAAATATAGGATTTTTCCCATTTAATCTTTTTTTTCTAGAAAAAAGGAAAGAAAATAGGGAAGGGATAGACCTCTATGCAAAAGACGTTTGCATTAGATATAAAAAGATATTTGCATTATATATAGAAGATATAAATATATATATTGGAAGAGATGATATGGAAAGTTCTACATAAACAATTAATTGTTTTTTAGGGAAGAGATGTTGAAAAAATTTGAGAAGAGAAGAGAGAAATGTGAAGTGTTCTAGAGTTTTATTTATTTATTTATTTTAAAAAAAGAGGAGGGTGATGTGGAGGTCTTGAGAGGTGGGGATTTTTCTCATTTTTTCTATTTTTCAAGAATCTCGATTATTATGCGCTTGTAAACCGTCTTAATAGGGAAAATGGGCAAATCCTCATTTTACCGAAGACAAATGAGTACAGTAAATGGATTTAACTCAGGTTACAAATACCAGTGCACAAAAAGAAAGGAGAAATTTACAGATAATATAGTGCCATCTAGATTACAAATCAATCTTAAAAGTGAGCTTGAACATCTTCCTCAAAAACCTGTGATCATGCTTGATCAGGCAGCAAACAGCGCAAAGAATGGATGCTGTACACACATCAGTGAAAGAATACAAACCCTTGTTGAATGGAAAAAGAATACAAAAGAAATTAATGCTCTTGCTTTTCAATTTATGTTCATTTCATCCGCATCAAATGGACGAAGCAAGGTAAAGATGGCATAATCAATACATAGAGTCCTTAATGAACCATCATACAACAAAAAATATTTGATTATCCAAGTCCTGGGAACGCAGAAGAATTTCAAGCCAAAATCATTTGTGTTTACCCTTAAAATTATCAATCCTGATAGGTAACAAGTGCGCTGCTCATTTTGCAGCAGAAATATTACAATTGCAGGCGGAAATATTACAATTAGACTCGTGTTATTGTTCTCACTCAATAACATGGAATAACCTTCCAATTTTTTCCCTCCCTTAAATTAATGCTATTGCACACAAAAAGCCGGTACCGCCTAAAGACCGGAGTTTGAGTATCAACTAAGCAAGAATACACAACCAGTATAAAATCCGATTAATTGAGCAGGCATCAGTTGATTATAACTCCACTGCCAGCAAACTCAACCTCCTATCAACAGAATCACAAGTTATGAGCATCAGGTCAGGTTACTCTTTCAGATATAGACGGATCCAAAATTTTAAAAGGCATTTTAAAAATAAATTAAACTAATAACACATGGATACCATTCAGATTGGCTCGGTGACGGAAATTCTACTATGATATATATTATACACAAGGGGCATACCTGTGCAGGGGCTAGGGATGAAACCCAATCTGAGGCATGAGTTGGAAGAAGACCCAATGTGTTTAGCTGTCAGCCAAAAAAGAAAAATTCCTTCAATTTTAATTTAGTGAAGATATTATGACTACGCTAAATCCTGCTTTGATCTACACAATTCAGAGTATAAAACCAACTTGCATTAACACAACTTACCTTCCACACACCCATACCAAGCCCGGCGAGATTGAGGGCTATGAAGAGTAATTTAGGAGCAAGCATATCTACTTTTGAATCTTTGTAAGGTTCAAACACTGTAAGGATAGCGATACAAGTAGATCTGTTAAAACACATACAAGCGAATCCATTACATAAAATGTGTACACGTGCTTGCGCACATATACACCCAAACAATATCCTGACCCCTCAAAATTTACAAGATTTAAATCCAGAAACATTCTCTTTTGAAACAGTTAATACAAATAATAACTACTTTACCTACATTTTAACAGAATTACCTACATTTTGTATTGTATAAGGACATCAGCATACTGTAGTTTTGTTTGGCCTAAAAAATCCAACTCCCCTCCTTTCCAACAAAGGAATTACCAAATATAACATTGAAATCATGTGGACACTCAGCCTACTACAATACTAATTTCTTGTTGCCCATTGCAGTATAAGTTAGCCAAATCGTACTTTTCAGTGTTTGCTATGTTTCAATGTAAAAACAAAAAAGTATCTTGCATCAGCATCTCTTTTTGCCTAATCTTCATTGTATATGGTATTGGCCAATGCTATATAGGCTATAGGGCACTTAAATCCATCCGCAATGACCAGATGACAACAGAAAAATGAAAAAGCTCTTGAAAATAATATTGTAGGATGACAACAGAAAAATCTAACCGCCAACATTGCATTTGGACAGTTAAACTATCATATAAGAGGCATCAAGAAGAAAGTGTTCTGGATCCATAACCACTATGGAATGTGGTCACATTTCTAATATTAATATTAACAACTAGAAATACAAAGACAACGAGCACACCTTTTCCTACACTTTGAAGGGCACTTATTGGCTGCCAAAGAGCAGAGAATGTGATACCAATACTAAACAAGTGCACCGTGCTTCCCGCCATCCACATCATGAACCCCAGCATCATCAGATTTTTAAAAGGGGCTTGGGCCACTTCCCAAGCTTTCTTTTCACCAAAAAAAAGAATAAACAGAAATAATGATTATTTCAGAATGCAATCAAGCCAGAAAATAACATTCAGAAGATGCAGCAGAATAATAGGTAGAAATTGAAGCAGTGGAAATATAACAAGGAGGATTGCAATAGGTAATATCACAAGTGTCATATACAAGACAAATTTATGGCACAGGCATAACGTTCCAGCAAAGGAAACCAAAGAGTTTAGAGAGAACAAGAATAGAAGTAAAAAGATGCGCAACACATTATCTTTAGCAATGCAAATATCAAAGCAGTACACAAGGGAAAAATTGCTTTCAATTATAAGGTTATTCATATGGTTGTGCCAGCTTGGTTATGTAATGCTAACATGCATTTAACTTTTAAGTGCGATAAAACTAGTAACAATCAAGAATTTGTGTTACTAACTCTGGAGAAAACGCCACACCAACTGGCTCTCTAACATTAATCAAGATACACGACCAATTCTCAACAAGATATAAGAAATTCGGATACTGGACAGTTTCGCCAGCATGCCAATGCTAACCTTTTATCTTTCACCAGGCCTACATGTCAAAGTCCTTATCTCTTTCAACCCGATCCCTCACCCCCACCCTTCCTCCAAATCTCAAATCTAAATATAAACTTCTGCAAGATCAAATGTGTTCCACACTTCCACTAGACCTCAAAGATCTGCTGCAAGTTAATTTATCATTCAGATAACGATACTTAAACCACTACATTAACCATTTTTTCCTCAGAACAATCAGTGAAATCCTACATTAAACAAGGAGTTGTAGTCTAATTATCTAATTTCATGGGCATGGGGATCTTTACCAGCATGATGAAAGCAAAAACGGAGTCTTGTGTGTGTGTGTGTGTGTGTGTGTGTGTTGTGTCGGAAATCAATAGGCCCAAATCATCACATATAGTATTGTGTTTATTCATTGGTACTACTGAAGATCATAATTTAGCAAGATTGGAACATCTCATTGCAATTGCAACATTTAGCTTGCCGTTATTGTTACGTTAACTACCTATTATGAGCATATTAGGTATACGGGTAACTCCTCATATGCTTACACAGCATGCCAATTCTTATATTTCTAAACGATCGCTCCAATATCGCTCCAAAATGTGATGAATTCAAATTCTATTTCATGAAACTGAAGCAACCATAAGCACTAATAATGAAATAGTTCTACAATGGTTACATTAAGGAGAAAGAGATAGATAAGAGGATGATGGATAGCCTATTATGAAACAGGTATTTATTCATTTATTTCTTTATTTTGCACTGTACCGTATCAGCTACAATCTCATTTATTTTCCGATAAAGAGGCGCATCCACCTTCTTAAATTTATACATCTAGGATCTGAAGATTCATCGATAATACTACTTGATTTGTCGATCCTCAGACAAAGAATAAGCCCCCGAAAAATTGCAGTAAAAATACAACTTTATGAAACAGTCGCAGTCAAAATAAATCATCCAAATTCAGCTCTGATCCAAATTCAAAATAAAATATTGAGGATACCAAATCACAAAGAAAACAAACCAAGCCCTGATTAAGTGAAAATCATCAAGCAAGCATACGAACCCTAATTGAATCTAACAAAGTTCATACCTGTGACTTCCAAGCGATCTCAGCATCCTTCTTCTGACGGCTCGAATTCGCATCGCCCTGCCAAAATATAGAAGAAAAAAAATCACCAAAACTGAAGACACGTGTGATAAATTGATGGTTAGCGAAGAAGTTGAGGACCGAGTCCTGAAGAGATAGATTGAATCCAAGAGGATCTGAAACACTTGATGAAGGGGAGCTGCTGCTGCTGGTATCGGTGGCGAATTCAACAGCCCATCTACGAGCCAAGCCCTTGCCTTTCTCCATTCAAGATATCTGTGCGGTGATTGGATCTGCTCTGCAAACAAACTGTATGTAGTTAGCAACACCTGAGAAATATCCGAATATTATTTTTTCAACAAAAGAAGAAGTCAGTGGCGTTTCTGCTCACTCGCGGTAACTTAAACTCAATCCCAGGACTGCAATTAAAATGAGGAAAGTCCAGTGTATTTATACCAACAAGCAAGCACTGTAACCAAAAGGAAACATAACACGCGGAATAAAGATTTTCTGATTTCTTTTATTATGTACTTCAGGTAACGGCAATTTGATGCTCGAAATTACACGGAGTAGGATTAAATTGTTTGAGAGTTTTCGAGATTATATTCCATGAATAAAATGCTGAAATATTAGATAATGGTATAGGGTTTAATGAGATAACTCTTCCAGACTGTTTATTACAATCCATCTCTGATGACCACCTAATGTCAAATTATGATAATGTTTTGAACAAAAAAATGTCCACCGAACAAAAAAAGAAAATTCAGAATGTTTAAAGGGGAAAGTTATTTCTAGGTCCTTAAGCCCAAAGCTATCCTGAGTCGTCTGTCAAATTTGCGAATTGTTCACAAGTAGTTCATATCATATTCAGCAATTGGAAATTGGCTTGTTTTAGTCTCGACTCTTTAATCATTTGAGCCCCAACTATTCCAAAGGGTGAGAATTGAAAACGACCTGTCCATTAATTTTGATAAATTTGATATCAACATATTTGAAAGAAACAAAAACCATACCACGAATAATCCAGCAAATTAACAGTTGCATAATAACCATATACAATTTTAATGTATCATCAAGTAATCTTCCATGAGAAACCCCAAATCACGTAGCTCAAAAGTGCAGAAGGAAATAAAGATTTGATGCAAGAAATTACATATACAATACCTCCACCCAAAATAGTTGGGCTCTACAGTGAATTGTACCAAAATAAATAAACATAGAACATAGTTCTAACGCATATACCATCAATTGAGATACAATGATCTCACAAAATTAACACTCGTTTTACCATTTCTTCTAACTCTAGTTTAAAATTGGAAATATGATTACCCAATGACATGTACATGAAGGAAAATAAGGAAATGACACATTTTCCTTGCCTTCTCCTGCTACACAAATAGTACAGAAGAGCATTTTCAGATGACCATCAACTATTTTACACTCGTCTCAACTCAATCACCAATATTCACCCATAACAATAACAAGAAAAATAGTACAGAAAACAGCGCCAGCCCAAGCCTGTGCTAAGCTTTTGCCAAGCATTTCATTCCAAAGTCATCAGTGATCATTTATCAGGACACCGTGGTAAAATGTAGGTCAAGAGGCCTCAACGCTCCCTGAACAATCTCTTGAACCTTTCTGTTCCTTCGGCAAACATCTGATATTTCCTCGAGGGTATCCATGAGTTTAGAAATATTTAATCCCGATGCAGCATCAGAGAGAGCCTGAACAAAATTTGCACTTTCTACATCTGTTATGGCTGCAGGTGGGATTAGTGAAATGCTTCCCCTTGCCCACTCCAATACTTTCATGCCATATGTTCTTGTTAGGGCTAGCAGGACATAAGATATCTGAGGGGGGGGAAAGCGGGAAAACAAAGAGAATGTTCAGTCATACAGTTTAATGATAATAGGAGAGGAAATGGGAATTGCAGTGTTACCGTAGATAGCAGCTACCTATGATAATCACGTAACTAGGTGTTGTTGCCTATTATTTAACTTGATATGTTGTTTGTGAGAGAAACACTCACTTTAAATAAATAGACAATATACACAATAAGATGTTGCCATGACAGCATAGCTTTATGTAGCCTCCTCTCAAAAGCCACTAGACCCAAAATTTGGGTAAAGTGGTCCTTAATGTGGTATCAGACAACACCCTGTTTTAAAAAGAGTTGTTGATTCAAACCTCATCGATGTCAATTTAAGAAATAGTCATTAAATATGCAATTTATTCCGCTTTTTACAAGCAGAGAGTTTGAGTTTCTACAGGAGGCATTTCACATGGCCCAATGCAACAAGTTAGGGGTAGATTAAAATTATGTTAGCTTGATATTATTGTTATCCCACACCCCACCAGCTTAAGCTTTTGGGTAAAGTGCTTATTGAAACTTCCAACCGCCCCTCCTCTTCCAGTAAACTAAGTATATTTGCTAAAGTATGATAACACCAAATCATTGGCAATGGAACACAAACCTCTTCTAGCCGAGAAGATGGGAGTGCTCCGGTTAAGGAGGCTATCAATATTCTGGTAAGAGTGGCACCTCGAGGAAGTATCACACTATTAATCACCGATCGGTATTTTTCTCCAGCAGAAGAGTTTGCAAGGTCAAGTACATCGGATAAGAATGTCAATATAGATCTGCATGCATCTCTACACCAGTACCAAAGAAAGGAAATGGAATTAGAGGACTTTTCCAATGATACAAAAATAATTATTAACAACCTTCTTCCACTGATATGATCACCATCAATACTTAAGCTCTATCAACAATACAGTCATCTACAATCTTTGAGTACAATGTGTCAAGGTGAGTCTGGGATGAACAGACATTCACACTGTCAACATGTATGCCAGTATGACAACTCAAGTTGTCTTCAACCAGGGGTGTTCAATGCACACAGGTGTATTTGCTCTTCAATCATAAATACTAGTTGCAATCAGGTATGCAAGGGATTGTATTACATGCATTAGGTTATTATCAGCAGCAACAAAACTTAAATTACAAGTAACTCATAAGATATGCTTTGTACTTCATAGTGTGCATCGACCAAACTTACATTAGTACATCACCAAGATCAGAGAGGAAGCAATGGGTGCCCGCCATAAAATATTCGAGTGACCTAATTGAAATAACAATGCTTCCACGCTGCTGCAAAAGAAAGGAAAGGAAGCATTCTAGCAGAGCTTCCCAATATCTTCTTGTTCCAGCAGTAATCCAGAGGGGAATCAGCAATGGTAAAGTTGAAGGGTAAACGATTAGAGCCCTCCCTCCCTCTCTCTCATACCGATTTCTGCATTTTTCCTATGTTTCTCCCTCTACCGATTTCTTCATTTTTTCCCATGTATTCTGCTTATTTCATCCAAGATTCTAGCATAAGCCATCTATTCATTTTTCTCCTTTAAAAAATATATAGGGTACTGTTTCTCTTGGTTCATCTCAATACGGCTGGAACCGATTTGTTGGCTGCATTTGGATCAAATTCTTTATAGTGTGTTTCGGGTTGGCATCCATAAAACTGAGACAAGATGGCCAAAACCATTCCCTTTTTTGGTCAACACCTATAATCTTGATCAACTTCCTATGATCTTGACCAACTTTTTAAACTACGCTGTGGCCTGGGCTAAGGTGGTCTATATATTATAATTTTACACCTGCAAACAACCCTAGACCTTAGCCCTACTTACCATTCTCTCAACCTCACCTTGTCCTCTCAATTACTGTGACAGAAAGTAGTGGAAACCAGCCACTATATGCAGCAAGAGACGGTGGTGGTTACAGGTATGCTAACCCCCCCCCCTCTCCTTTCATCCTTTCTTTTGCTACATTTAAAAAAGAAAAGATTAGTAATGGCGAACAGGTGTGACATACTATCCATAGATCTATTCACTTAAGGCAGAGTTTTCAGTCTCATGGACTTCTCATAGGCATACAAGGACGATTCATTGAGATCTTGAAGTGTGCAACTACAAACAGTTCCACCTTAACCATTCAACTCTCGGTATTCAGGTAATCTGTCATAATTGCATATATTAGAATAACCAAGATATCCATGACCCAAAAATATAGCCATGAAACGGAAATTTATCATAAGTCAAAGTTCCATGGAAAATTAGGAGCAAAAATTATTATACAGCATATTTGGTATACAAGCTTTTAGGCCTAAGCGGTAAGTTTGAAGTTAAAAATAAGATTAGATGTGTCGAACATGTGTTCAGCTTTCCTTCTTGTATAGTTACATCTTTTAACTCCAAATGGCTTGTGATACAAGAGTCGAGCAAAAGAATCAAACCGATAGCCAAATGAGTCAACTCATAAAGCCAAGACACGAAACCAAAGCTGAAACCAATTGGACCAAATAGGCCAGCTAATAGCCGATTTGGGCCGGCGATTCACCGCCCAATGTTTGAGATTTTTCCTGATTTTTCACGTGCATCTCCTGATTTAAAAAAAAAAATGTTTCTATATCTTATTATCGGCCAAAGAGCTTATATATACTGCAGTTTTATTATTTTAGGGTTGGGATCTCTTCATAATACTTTTCAAGCTGTCTGGGGTTTACTTTGGAGCAGATCAAAAGTTTGTAAGGATTGTTTTTTATTATGTTTTTTTTATTAACCGCATTGCTTTCTCTTTAATTATATTTAGGTAATTCTTTTTTATCTAAAGCGTGATGTAGCTATTTCTTGCATGTTTTTGATATCTGAATGATCTTGATCTCAATATGTTCTTCATCATAGATTAAATAGATCTAAAATTAACCCTAATTTTATAAGTACTTTGATAGATTATATAGCGTTTGCATATACCCTATGCTTAGATCTCTTTGATAAGATATGTTGCATTGCATATATAATTTATTCTTAGAAAGAGCCACTTCAAGGGGGGATGATAGATTTATTTAATCAATAAAAAATGCATCTTTTAATAATTGTGGTTTACTCGATTTGATAGATTATGCTGAGAATCGTTTAATCTATTCATACTTAGATTTGATAGGTTAATACGAAAGTCATAATTTATGCTTATTCATATTAAGATTATTATTATTATTATTAGCGAGAGAAAGGAGAGATGGATTAATTAGATTGATGGCATATGTTCAGATCTAGTGAATTCCTAAACCCTAGGTATGCTTTTTATTAATTCATTTTCTCAAAGTCTTTATTTCTATTTATTTCTTTATTTTGCAATTAGTTCTAAAATAATCTTTTCTCACAAAAAACCAATTTTTAGTTCGCCTGAGTTTAATTAGATTACCTCTTCTCAGTGGATCGACCTGCTCTTGCACACATACTACAACGCGGTCGTGCACTTGCGGATATAATAACATGGCTACTAAAAATCACCTATCAAGTTTTTGGCGCCGTTGTCAGGGAAGAAGGTTTATTTAATTGAATTTAATAAATTAAGCTTTTATTTATTTTTAGTAGTTTTGGTTTTATTTTACTCTTTTTTGTTTCTGCAACAGGAACTTTGGAAATACAGAGAACCTTTTTGGAGACATTAGTGCGCACAGAAAAAAATCGAAACTATTTAGCTGCCACAGAGCCACTAATCGCCGATCAAAGTCAGGTAATCGCCGCCCCGTGGGACCCAGAAGCTTTTGGTTTGCATGTTCTGATCACATTTTTTATTTTTCTGTTATTTAACCTAATTTAGTATTTAATTCTTGTTTTTAATAAAATAAAATAAACAGAATATATTTTGTTATATTCTTCATGGGTGCATGTAAGTTTGGGATCAAGACGAAATAAACCGTTAAGTTAGAGTTGAGATCATACCAAACATAATGGGTGACATTGTTCCTCAAGCCCTCACCCAACAGGATAAATGCTATCCCATTAGAACTGCTTTGCCTTTATGCACAACATTGCCAGCAACAACTGGTAATCACTATAAAATCAAACCGAATTTCATTCACTCTTCCAAAATTCCATGGAACTGAAAGTGAAGATGCGTACGTCTTTATAAGGGAATTTACGGAAGTGTGCTCTTTGTTGAAACTTCAACAATTGAGCGAGAATGCAATTAAACTTAGACTCATACTTTTTGCTCTTACTGAAAAGGCAAAGAACTGGCCCTATAGCTTCCCAACCTACACCATA
This sequence comes from Agapanthus africanus, assembly GCA_030015575.1. Classification (NCBI taxonomy): domain Eukaryota; kingdom Viridiplantae; phylum Streptophyta; class Magnoliopsida; order Asparagales; family Amaryllidaceae; genus Agapanthus; species Agapanthus africanus. The sequence continues at coordinate 534,371,132 of JASDDO010000010.1, read as the reverse complement.
ACTACTTGGGAAGGCTTTATTAGGACTTTTTTTAAAGAAATTCTACCCCAACTGTAAAACGGCAAAAATTAGATATGAGATATATCAATTTCGCTAAGTTGAGAGAATATTTTTGGAAATACTTTGAAAGGTTCAAAGATCTCCTCATAAAATGTCCACATCATGCAATTGAAAAGCATAAACTTTACCAAATAGTTTATGAAGGACTATGTAGATACAATGGCCATGTTGGAATCTCTGTGCCAAGAAAATTCCATGAAAAAACTAAAGGATGACGCATGGACGTTCTTAGAAGATCTATCTGAAAAGACCATGCAGTGGGAGACATCGAATGAGAAGACAGACTCCATCGAAGGGAAGGGTACACTCAATTGACACGCCCATCGCCATTGAAGCACATCTTACGGCTATCATGCGCAAATTAGAGGACGTGGATATGAAAACAATCGCCCCCGTTAATCACGCTTTTTCTACTTGCTCTACCTATTAAGATCCAAATCACCTTATCGAACAATATCCTTTCGTGAGTGGCTCTCAAGATCAAGAGTTTGCTAACGCGGGCACTCAAAGATCTCAAAACAATACTTGCTCTCAAACTTATAATTCTGATCGGAAGAATCACCCTAACCTTTCCTGGAATCAAGGCTTTAACCAAAATACAAGACAATTCCTTAATTACCAAAATGAAAAGGTGAATCCTTCAAACAACCCTCCCCAAACCAATACTAACTTTATACCATCTCAAGAGTTTGGACAAAAGAATGACAAGAGAGTCACAAATCTAGAAAAGACTTTAGAAGCTTTCATGAAAACCTCCTCCCAAACCACACGAGAATTGTCTTAAGTCATGACCACTATAACATCAATGTTGCAAAGTTCTAATCAACCACTTAATGTTAACTCATAAACTAATACAAGATTAGAAGTACAAATAGGTCAAATGCCCGCATCAATGGAAGAAGAGAAAAGGAAACTTTTCCTAGTCAACCTGCGACTAATCCTAAAGATCCTAGAGCTATTCCTTTTGGTATAAATGACATTCAAACGCTAAGATCAGGAAGACATATTGATAATCATGTGGAGATGCTAGAAGATTCTGCCGATGTGACGCCACCTACCGATGAAGAAAGAGGAGAAATAGATTGTGGGCCTATTCCTAGACCTACACCTCCATATCTGCCGAAAGAGCAACTTATTAAGCTAACCGCCCCATATCCTCAGCGGTTAAATGAAAATAAGCAATCAGCTCAAATGGAGGTGTAGGAGATCTTTAAGCAAGTAAAGGTAAATATTCTTCTTTTAGATGCTATTCAGCAAATTCCTTCTTATGCAAAATTTCTAAAGGATACGTGCACCCAAAAGAGAAAGACTAATATGCCTAAAAAAGTGTTTTTGGCAGCAAATATTAGTGAAGTCTTGTCACGATCCATGCCCATTAAATATAAGGATCCTGGCTGTCCAACCATTAGATGTGTGATAAGTGAAAAGACAAATAATAGAGCTTTATTTGACTTGGGTGTGAGTGTTAACTTGCTAGCCTATTCAATTTATGAACAACTAGGTTTAGGAGAATTTAAACCAACAAAGATCACTTTACAGTTGGCTGAACGTTTCTTGAAAATTTCAAAGGGGAAGTTGCAGACATGATTATAAAATGGGAGAGTTTATATTTCCCAGTTGATTTTATTGTTTTAGAAACTTTTCCTGTAACTAACCCACGAGGCCAAATTCCAGTAATCTTAGGACGACCATTCCTAACGACACCAAATATTTTAATCAATTGTTGCAATGGTTCAATGAAGCTATCTTTTGGAAATATGTCAATTGGTTTAAATATTTTCAACCTAGGAAGCCAACCTAGCGATCCTTATGATGAGCCTCTTGAAGTCAATATAGCTAACGACATGTCTGAGGAGGAGACAGTCGACTTTGAGAGCGATAATTTGGAAACAAGCCTAAGACTTTTTGAGGAAGAACCCACTGATTTATATGAATGTGAACCATCCATTCATGAAGTTTGTCATTCTAATTGGGTACGTCCTCTTGAACCTTTATCGATATAGCCTAGGCCACTTCGTCCATCCATTGAGGATCCACCTCCACTAAAGCTTAAACCTCTACCCTCACACCTAAAGTATGGATACTTAGGTAAAAGTGAACGCTCCCTATTATAATTGCATCCAATCTTTCAAGGGATCAAGAGGAGGATTTATTATTAATTCTTAAAAATAATAAGTTATAAGATGGACAATGACAGATATCAAGGGGATGAGCCCAACAATTGTGCAACATTGAATTCACTTGATAGAGAATGTTAAGGCCGTTAAAAATCCTTAACGCAGGCTGAACCCTGTAATGAAAGAAACGGTAAAGAATGACATTATTAAAGTCTAGATAGTGGTATCATTTACCCTATCTCTCATAGTACTTGGGTAAGTCTGATTCATGTCGTACCAAAGAAACCTGGTATAATTGTCATTGAAAACGATTTGAATGAGCTTGTTTCCATCCGCACGCAAACAGGATGGCGTGTGGGTATTGACTACATGAAACTAAATGTGGCAACTAGAAAAGATAACTTTCCTTCGCCTTTCATTGATAAAATATTGGAGAGATTAGTCGGACATGAGCATTATTGTTCTCTCGATGGCTACTTCGGCTATAATCAAATTCTTGTAGCATCTGAAGATCAAGAGAAGACCACCTTTACATGCCCTTTCGGTACTTTTGCTTACCGACGGATGCCATTTGGGTTATGTAATGCACCGACTACTTTTCAGGGTGCATGATCAGTATATTTTCGGATATGGTAGAAAGATATTTAGAAGTATTTATGGATGACATCTCGATCTTCGGTGATTCAGTTGATGAGTGTTTACATCATTTGGAATTAGTTCACCAACGTTGTAAAGATAAAAACTTTAACACTCAATTGGGAGAAATGTCATTTTATGGTCAAACAAGACATTGTGCTAGGCCACATAATTTCACGAAAAGGCATTGAGGTAGATAAGGCCAAAATAGACATAATATCTAACCTACCACCTCCCAAAACTGTTAAAGATATAAGATCCTTCTTAGGGCATGCGGGATTTTATAGACGCCTTATCAAGGACACCAATCTTCTTGCCAAAGACGTACATTTTGAGTTTAGTTCCGATTGTCTCATGTTGTTCGAGCGATTAAAGGAACTTACATCCGCCCCTATACTCCATTCGCCAAATTGGGGTAAGCCTTTTGAGTTGATGTGTGATGCATCCGATTTTGCTATTGGAGCTGTCTTAGGACAGTGAATTGATAGGATGCCACATGTTATTCATTATGCCAGTGGTACACTAAATGATGCACAGCTAAACTATTCCACTACTGAAAAAGAATTGTTAGCTGTTGTGTTTGCACTTGAGAAGTTTAGGTCCTACTTGATCGGTTCTCATATCACTGTTTATACTGACCATTCGATACTTCGGTATCTTTTTGCGAAGAAAGATGCTAAAACCCGACCATCCATTGGATCCTTCTATTATAAGAGTTTGATCTTGAGATTCAAGATAAGAAAGAAGCCGACAATGTTGTGGTCGATCATTTATCATGTCTCCCAACGCACCCACAGTAAAACTTTCCATAAATGAACACTTTCCTGATGAACACTTTGCATTGTAGAGTGAGCCTTGGTTTGCCGATATCGTAAATTATCTTGTTACAAAGAGAACACCTTTGCACTGGTCAAAACAAAATAAATATAAATATAAATTTATCTCCCAAGTGAAGTATTTCCATTGGGATGAGCCTTTCCTAATGAAGAAATGAGCGTTCTATCTTTTTTTCATGACCAAGTTGCAGGGGGACACTTTGGGGCGAGAAAGACAATTGAAAAGGTTTTGCAAAGCGGATTTTATTGGCCTACACTCTTTAAAGATGCTTACAACTTTTGCAAAACTTGTACTCGCTGTCAACATATGGGGAAGATAAATAAGAGTAATATGATGCCGCTAGAATCCATATTAATTGTAAAATTTTTTGATGTGTGGGGTATCGATTTTACGGGGCCTTTCCCTAATTCATTTGGGAATATTTATATCTTAATGGTTGTTGATTATGTGTCAAAGTGGGTTGAAGCAATGACATGCAAAACTAATGACAATAAAGTTGTCAAATTCTTAAAACATAATATATTTTCGAGATTTGGCATGTCACATTCTATTATTAGCGATAATGGAACCATTTTTGCAATAGTACTTTAGAAGTTTTAATGAAAAAATATTCAATAAGTCACAAATTCGCAACCCCATATTACCCTCAAACAAGTGGACAAGTAGAAGTATCAAATAGACAAATAAAACAAATCTTAGAGAAGACGGTCGACAAAATTAAAAAAGATTGGTCAACTAAGCTAGTAGACACACTTTGGACTTATAGACCTGCTTACAAATCTATTCTAGGTACGTCTCCTATAAACTTGTTTTCGGTAAAGATTGCAACTTACCCGTAGAACTAGAACACTGTGCTACGTGGGCTATTAAAATTTTAATTTTTTATCTTGAAAAAGTCGGTGAAACACGAAAGCTTCAACTTAAAGAGTTTGACGAAATCGGAACGACTCCTATGAAAACGCAAAAATATATAAAGAGAAAACAAAAGTATTACACGATAAATCTATTATTAGGAAAAAATTGTTATTGGCCAAACAGTATTACTTTATGACTCTACATTGCATTTATATACAAGGAAATTAAAATCTAGATGGACTAGGCCTTTCATTGTAAAAATGTTCTCATGGAGCGGGTTGAAATAGAAAATCATAAAAACGGAACAATTTTTAAAGTAAATGGTCAACATTTGATACCGTATTGAGAATTTTTTGCATATATGGAGTTCATGGTTCTCCATGAACCGCATTATATGACATAAATTCCTAATCCTCTCTTGTATTGTATACTAACAAATTTATTTTTGTTTTTAACTTTTATTCTAATTTTTAACTTTTCAGGGTCTTTTGTACAAAATTACTTTCCTCTTTATAAACCTCAATCAAGCCGACCATAGCACCATCCTAACTTCATTCCTCAGATCCAGAAGTCGATGGAGAGCTCCGGAAAACAATCAGAGGTGATCAGCCAAGACCTGGCCACGCATATGCGCCCTTGATGACTCCAATCCCCCAAAACTTTGAGGGAGGTAAAATTACTCAATTTTCTCTTAGTTTAATATCAGTTTTCATCATTTTCATGCCTGTAAGTGTGGGTTTTGCTAACTAGAGTTAAAATCATGTTAGACAAGGTCAAGGTCATCAATGACATTGCTAGAAATAAGTGTAAGGTGGTTTGTATAGTTTTGTTTTTCTTTTCTTTTCCATTTTTTTAGGTTTAGTTTTAGTTTTTCTTTTCTAATTTTTTTTTAAAAAATGTTTTTGAATCAAGTTAGTAATATGTGATCTTGAATTTAAAACGCGAAAGTTAAAGTGATGTATAGGAAAACTATTGAATCTGAGAATAGAACGAAATATGGAGAAAAAAAAACTTTAATTTAGATATAATGAATATACAATCTATTAGTCGCACGATCATGAATTTTGAATCCTGAGATCTAAAGGATAATTAAAAATATCTTTGTTGAAATATATTCGTATGTCTTTTATTAAAAATAAAAATAAAAAAACTTTTTCATAAAGTAGCTGGGAATTTATGCCTCAAGAAGCCTGGGATGCTCACGTCGAAAAGTGAACGGAAAAAATATTATTAATTAAATAAGTTTAGTTTTGCGATTGTCAAGGATTCTTGAGTGAATAGATCTTTTAGAGTTTTTTCTTACATAGTGCCATCAAGCCATCTAGCTAGGGAGTCATTGGATGAAAGCTCAATTCATGGATGTGTTGGCTATAGTGCACTCAAAGCAATTATTGTAATCATAGGTAGGTGATTATGATAATCGAGGGAGGACCTATACTGGTAAAACAGTCTTACTCGAGGTGATAGTATACTATCTGGTTCAACTCTATCATCATGTACATGTATTATGTGGTATTACGGATCACTATTACATGTTGATAGAGCCCTTAGGATTCCTGCTTGACTACCAGGATTATTGTGGCGATCACACCTGTGAGAAATGAATAGTCTATAAGCAAATCCTTAAATGTCCCTAGTCGTAGGAATATCGAGACCGGGAATCGATATTCCAAAATAGACTAGTGTATACGTTTCTTGACTCTGACGAGGGACGATGGCCGGTCTCACAGCCATCGATGTCAGTTAGTCACCAAAGATAGCATACAGATGCTCATTGGGTTATGAGTTACACTGGACGGACTCGCCGGGAACATGCTAGATGGTATTATACCTATAGTCAAGTAGCAGTTCTCTGATGACATGAGTACATGTTAGTCTGTCGACCTGAGATCGTCATTTGCATGTGAGGTCCCACCGTGCTTTGATTATTACCCTATCACGGATTTACTGAGTCGTGCAAACGGATTTTAGTTGGGTAGTCCCGAACCGCATGGAGGCGGTAAGCGGATCGTCGAAAATTCGTCTCCCTCGGTATTCGAGGTAGATGTCGCATTGTGCACGATAGCCATCACCAAAAATTCTCGGCCAAGGTGGACGAGAATTACTGATTTGGATCGGTAATTTCTCAGTGGGTGATGGGCTTTACATCGACACAACTTATCGTGTTATTAAGGGTCTGACATTATCCACCCCTAGACCCGATATGCGATACTCATAGACGAACAGACCAGATTGTACGGAGACCGTCACCTTCAGGCTCAATAGGGATACATACAAGTTTGCTTGCCGACCTTCCTTTCGTTCAATACGTGGATAGCCGTTACATGCAGCTAGTGCCGCTGACACGCTTGTGCTTAAACTCACTCTTAGCGTATTGTTGTTTTTAGAGTCCTTACACACAGAGTTTCCCAGCTCGAGCGAAACGATGTAGTGTACGTATTTTAATACGTACTCAGATTCGATTAAAACACGTGGTTTTGTACACGTGCTATTAATCGGACAGTTTGTTAATACTAGTCAGTTTGAAAGACAGCCAGGTTATCATATTTTGGATTAAATGTAAGCTAGCATTATATATCTTTTTTAGAATCTCTCATTTCGGTATCCGTATTTTGACAAAGAGTTTGTATAAATGTGTATTCGTATCTTGATACGAATACGGGTATTCGTATCTTGATACGAATACGGATGTATGTATCTGTAGCATATACTTGTATTAGTGGATTTTTGTATATATATACATATATACACATAGATACATATGCATATGTAAATGTGTGCATATGAGGTGGCCACTTTCTCTTCTCATCTCTTCTTTTAAATGTGAGAAAGATGTGGACTTATGACTCACCATGGTGAGTCACAAGCCCAATCACTCTCACATTAAAAAGAAAAGTGAGAACGAGAAACGATAATGATGAAGGATTTTCTTGAGTTGGCATGCTTGAAAAAACACACCCAAATTTTCTTCTTCTTCATCTCTTGTGTTTTTGTAAAAAGAGAGAAGAAAAAGATAAAGAGAGAACTAAAGATTAGCCACATCATCTAATGATCAATTCTTCGCAAATCTTTAAGGCTATAGCTTCACTTGTGAAGTTAGAGCCTTAGTTTTCCTTCGAGGTGGATCATCTTCGGCAATGAAGACCGACTCCCAAACTCGTTTCCGACGACCTCAGGAGATAAGAAAGTGGAAAGAAGACGAAAGACACGACTACAAAGGCTGTAATCAAAACCCAGTAGTTAACTCCTAGTTTAGTTTCAAGTTTAGTGTTTAGATTCGATTCTAAGTTGTAATAGCTCATGCTCAAGTTTCGAAAAATTTTGTTTTGTATTCCGCATAGTTGCTAGTTTGTTGCGCAAGCACGAGCGTCTATCTACATGGTATCAGAGCCACTCAAGCACTTAAACTAGTTTAGACGATGCTTACATTTCAAGTTAGAAGAGCTTCGTTTAGAAGCCTTTCAATAGGTTCTTCTTCCAGCAGATTCAGAAAGTTTAGCGCCGATTCTACCACCAGTTCGCATGTGTTGCTGTCCGACACCGGCGGAGCTTCTTCATCAAACATGGACGAATGGAAGATCATATGGCAATTTGTTCAACGTTCCTCCACTTCGTCTGATGAGTCATTTCCCTCGTCGTCGTCATCGTCCTCGTCCTCAAGAATATGCTTGAGGAATTATTCGAGTGTGATTGGCGTTCACGCTTTCTGATTGTATTCTTCCAGCGTGTTTATATATTTCTGGAGGTCTGTGCGCTTGTCGATATATTCAGCAGGCTGCACATGCTTCTTAGTCTTCTTTTTCTTAAAAGACTTCGAAGGCTTGACTGGGGACTTTTCCCTTTGTCGGCGGTTTTCGGCGCTGGACGTGGTATCAACATCACTTCTATAATTTAAGGCTCAAACATGCTTTTCCACTTAATCGCCGGACATGATTGTAGATCTTTCAGCATTTTATTAATTTTTTGCTGAAAGAACCACTTCCCATAGAGTTTCTTCCACAAGTAAGTAGAGCGCATCCACCTTTTTGGAAGCATGATTTTGGGGTGGATCTATCCTCCGGCCATAGTACAGTACGAACTTTCCATGCTGGTACTGGTCCTCAACCTAATTTTTGAAGACGTAGCAGTTCTTGATTGGATGACTCACTATCCTGTGGTAGGAGCAGTAGTTGGGGTTATTGAAGTCGCCGGCTTGTGCGGATCGCCGCGGGTCTGGCAATGTAATCAGATTATTTCGCATTGCCAGTTTAAACAACCTTCTTGTCTTATCGCGAGAGAACGAATAAGCACGTTCCAACCTTTCTTCAAAGGACGGGCGTCTACAAGTGTTGTTTTGGCGGACAGGTGCTTTCGGACCGCCCGGTTGTTGCTGCGCATTGGCGACAAAGAATGCTTTTCCTTTGCCTTTATTATTCCAGGGGGTCCTTGCTTGAGGAGGAAGGACCATGACCCATCTGATCCATCCAAGGTTCAAGAACTCGGTTTCGGTTTTGGTTTCAGTCTCTCATAATTTTTATTGGTTTCGTTGGGCTTTGACTAGTTTTGCTAATCTCGGTTCGGTTTTCGGTTTCGACGGTAGTACTACATAAGTGGAGAGATATTAAATACTTAAATTTACGGTAATACTACAAGACAATTATTCTAGTGTTTAAAAATCCAGCTATGATGCAAAATATATTGAAAAGTGTACTTAGACAAATATTAATATAGGGTTTGGGTTCACTTTTTTAAGATTTTCTAACGATGGACTATAATGATCATAATGACAGTAAAAATAGTATAAAAATAAGCTTTTTAAGGTTTCAGCCGAAACGATATTGTATGGTTGGCTTCGTATCGGTTTCGTATCGGTCTCCACCGAAACCGATATAAAACTACCACGTATCGGTGGTTTCGGCCGAAACCTCGTACCTTGGATCCATCTGTGCTAACTTATCAATCAGCGTTTGGAACATTGTGGGCTTGAAAAAGGTCATAAACTAAGACATGTTCGACTGGGGATCAATAGCCTAATGAACATCCCCACAGCCGGAGACTCCTCAATGCGCTATTCGCATTTGGTCCACCGGTTCCGCCATCGGATCGTATATTGGACCCACGTTTTCCCTGACTTGACCCTGGCGTTGATCAGCACTGTGATTGGAATGTGCTCGCTCGCACTTATGAACATTTGCGTGAAGAGCAGCTCCATTTCAGAGGGTTTTCATGAAGTCATTTGGGAGCTCCGAGTACCATTCGAAAGCTGTTTCTGATAAACTTTCGACGAACTGGCGAAGCAACAACTTGTCGTCGCCTCCAGTATTGCCACACAGAGCTCTGAACTGTGCGACATGCTGATGGGGATTCCCTATTCCTTTATATATGTGGATCTTTGGGATAGTATATCCCGATGGGTACTTTATCTAGTCGTATCAAGCCGGATATGGTCGTCTGGTTTTGACGATTTGGTCGACGGCTTCATTGGCTTGGTGAGCTCTAATTTGCTGAGAGACAATCATCCAGGGCTGTCTTGGAGATCGTCTCCTCGGCCGTTGATAGAGCCTGAGAAGAATTCGATGTTTCCCCTCTATCATCTTCGATAATCATCGGAGGATCATCAGCCGGTGATTCTGGTTGGATCATCATCCCGACCATATCTTGAAACAGAAGAGTCATCTGCTTTATTTTAGCAGCTTTCTCCAAAGCTTCCTTATCTTTCTTCTTCAGTACCTGTTGCAGAAACTCTGTATCGGTTTCTTGCTCCTAGCGCTGTTCGGTTCCTTTATCCGGACTTTCTTTGGGTCCGGTGGGTGTTGCTATTTTGGCAAGCATATTGTAGAGCTTTTATTGTTGCTCCTAAGCTTTCGTCAACGACCGAGTATGCGGTCTGTGACTCACAAAAGCATAACTCTCCTCTTTACCATTAATCATATAGACCATATATATAGTTATGTCCCCAGACTTGGGATGTTTGGAGCATTCGCCTTTGGGTTTTGCCGCCAGTGATTGAAATTTTCTCCGACCTCACTCCTTTATAAGAAGTTGGAGCAGAAAGGGCCGCTACGACAGGCACCCCTTTGTGAGAAACCCCCGTTGTATGGCGGAGGAGCAATCGTTGTCTTATCGGGCCTTGGATTTTTTTGGTCAACGAGCATAACTTTCATCGAGAACTGAGTCTTGAACTTTCCGCCAGACTCTGTGTATTTGCGAGGAGAGCCGTTGATAAGGCTGCTCTGGCTTTGCCTGCACTTCAGTTTCTGCATGTGGAGGTGATTTCTTTGGCACCATCATCGGCGAGTTTTTACGTACTCTCCTAAGCGGGTCTAAATTGTTCCCAATTGGAACAGCAGCGTCAATATCCACCATCGGAGTTGACGGGATAAGCCCGGAGGGAGAGTTTCCCCCGGCATGTCTCACTCGGCGCCAATGGCGACGTCGAGCATGCCTGGCAGTAGGAACAGCCTCAGTATTAGGGACGTCTTCATCGTGTCTCCGGCGTTATTGGGGAGCTTCGCTTGGTGTTGTCCTCTGGAAGATGGACCATTTTCACGGAGTTGGCATAGAGTTGGCCAATCTGTCGAAAACCGACCGCCTTGTGGGTGAAGCACTTTTGCTGGCTTCACGCATGATAGGAACAGGCCGGGCCAGCCGTTTTAAGGCAACCCCTATGGAATTATGAGCTTCTCTACGAGCCCTATTAAGTTTTCTTTCCGTCTGTTAAAGACCGAAACTCAGGAGTTGGACGGCTTGCTGATAGGAGACGTCATAATAGCTAGTCGATCAAACACCGACCTTCGGGGAGCTTCTTCTTGGGGCATTGAGGCGCCAAAGCTCATGGGTAGGAGCATGGTCCCGAAGAATAGCCCAGTAATAGCTTGAGTGACCTACCCCACTGGCATTGAGAAGATGGAGACCGCGTTGGGCCCATACGTCACTCTTCCAGCTGGGGTGGAGTGGAAATTGCTTTTGCAAGAAGTGCAATGAGAGGACATTGATTCTTGCACAGAAGCGAAGCACCAAGTTTTAGTATCTCGAATCCAAAGGCAACAATGAATATAGCGAACCACGATTTTGTTCTCGAAACACGACACACGAAGTGTGGAGTGGAAAGAGAAATAGATCCCACCGGGCGTCCTAGAACCTGTTTACCGCCGAAGACTAGATTGAGATGTTAGAGACGTCTAGTCTGAATCTGGGGACAAAGGCTATTTGGAACATATTCATCCACCTCTCCGAAAATGCCAAATTGATTTATGGCATCGTATATCGGAGGCTTGGACAAATGCGACCGTTGAAGCGTCACTTTATCAAGTTCCCCTCTTTGAGAGATTAGGGGGACGTTCTTCTCTTCAAACGCAAGCCCCTACAGTAAATTACGTTATCACGTTGCAATAACCACTTTCATCAGCTCCGGTAGGTTACTTTGTATCGAATTATGTTGTTTATTTTAGGGTTGCCCGTGGATTGTATACGGAGACTAGTTTATGTTGTCTCTCGTGAGGCGCGGATTAGTCCAAATCCGTATATTAGATTTTGGGTTCTGAACTTAAGACGCGGATCTTATATAGATGAGGTCCATTAGTTCACGGGATATTTGGGTTTTGATCTAAGAATCGTTAGTCATGTATGAGACTAAGATCGACTTAGAAACAATGAGCATATGGGCTCAACTGATCATTAGATCATATATGAATAGCCCATGAATAGTATACGATAGTCAATATGGAGACAGTCCACAGGGCAAAACATATTAGTTTAAGGACATCGCAGTCCATGAGAAGTATGGATGTAATATGGCTTGTTTGTGCCTATGGATTGTATACGGGGGTCAATATGGAAACCAACCGTAAAGCCAAATATATATTAGTTTAAAGACATCGCGGTCCAATATTAGTTTAGAGACATTTCAATCCAACATTCCCGTGCTTGGGACGAATATTAGTTTAAGGACATTTCGGTCCAACATTCTCGTGATTGGGACGAATATTAGTTTAAGGACATTTCGGTCCAACATTCCATTTTGTGCGCACGTGTATATTTTACATGGCAAAGTGAACGATGGTAACCTGGGATGCGTCCAATATCGGGGTACGATCCAATTTGAAGGCATTTAGAGAATCCTAAAAAATATACATATACATATGTATAAAATACGTAGCTCAATATGAGATTCGCGTCTATATGGGATCCATGTCAATATGAGGTGTGCACATCAATATGGAATTGCGTATCAATATGAGGATATGCACATCAATATGGAGGTGCATCAATGCGAAGGTTAGAACATTCCCTATCTTGATGAAATTTCATCTCTCTTATCAAGTTGAGACGAGGAAAGAGTTGGTTGTTAAGACCCGCCACCTCTCTCAAGAAGCTGAGGAATTACGACATATATCAGAGATGTGGAATGATGTACTCTTGAACCAAATCTCGTTTATGAAAGAAAAGAACATGTTGAAACTAAGGACAGTTAATCTTATATGAGACTAAGATCAATATAGATGAATAATCATTAGTCATATATGAGACTAAGATAAATTTGGACATCATTGATATGTTGATCAATGGATCATGTATGCGAAACAAAAGTTTCTATACTAAGTATATTTTAACTAAATAGTCAAGCCAATGCTTGCTATCTAAGTACGCAAGTGCATATGACGTACATGCAAATTTGTTTTGATCTGAAAAGGGAGCACGTACGTGCTTTACACGTGGTTACGCACTTGTTTCAAGTCATTGTGTTGCGCACGTGTATATCACATGGCTCGCCCTTGCTTCAAAATCATATGCAAGGATGTATATATGTGCGCATGTGTTTAAAGATCAACGTGTATGTCACATGACAATTGCACATCTGTGGTTAACATTCAACAAGCACGCGCATGTGGATATCACGTGTCGCACATGCCTTCAAAGGCAGCGTCCAACAAGTGCGCACATCTCCAGGGGCTTTCCCATGGGCAGTTTTATTAAGTACGCACTGGTTTGGGTCAGAAAGCAAAAGCACGGAGAAGCAATGGCTTCTGTTTCTTTTTATTTTTTGTTCTTTTCCTTCTTTTATTTTCCAAGAAGCAAAAGCTTCAATTTAAGATCTTTTGATCTTTTGTTTGTGAATCAATGGATTCAATGAAGAAGCAAAGGCTTTTATAAAAGTAAAAGCTTTTTAATAGAGGAAAAGATAAGGTTTTTCTATTTTATCTCTACCTTACGCAGTTGTTCGCTGAGGGAGGAGGCGGTGAAGATTTGAGATTTTTATCAAGCTTATGGGGGGTTTCCCTTTTGATTTTGATCACATGGTGTAACACCTTAGGATTTGTTTAGTGACTAATTATATTTAAATAATGGGTTTTAATAAAAAGTTTACCAAATTGTGTTTCAAATATTTTTCCTAATTTAATAAATATTTTTCTAAAATTTTCCTAGGTTTGCACACACATGTGCATGTAAACTAGGATTTTTAAATGAGTTTTTACCATGATTAGTAGCCATGGTGGGTTAATCTTAAGGATTAAGTCTTATGGGTTTTTTAAGTGGGTTTAATTAGTTAATTAAAAGTTACCTTAATTTGAATTGTTGGGTGTTGACTTGTGAGAGAGAGAGAGAGAGGGCATCATGGCTCAAGCCATGCTTGCAATCATGAAGAGAGAGAGAGAGAGGAGGGTTGACAATTGGGTGATAATTGTTTCCTCTCATTTCTTTGTTTCTCTCAAAACTCTCACACACACACACACACTTACCTCTCTGCTCCAGAACCCCAGCACCAAGCAGCATAGCAGCAGCAACAGCAAGCAATTCAGCAGCAGCAACAGCACCAGTAGCAGCAGCTAGCAGCAGCAGCCTCTTCCCTTCACCTCTTCATCTTCCTTCAGCTCCCTAGGGTTAAGTATGAGGTATATTTCCTAAACTTATTCCCTAGTTTGCTTGGTTAGTGTCGTTTTGCATCGGTTAGTGGTTTTTAGTGCGTTTTAGTGCGATTTGAGGTGTTTAGTGGGAATCTTGTGCTAATGTGGTGTGATTTGATTTCAGTAGGTTGTTAGTGGGTTATTGAGAGTATATTAACCTAGTTAAACCCCAGTTGCACTAAAATACCACCAGTTTCCCTAATTGATGCAATTTACCGTATTGTGCAAAACTGAGTTTTCTGGAACTGCTTTTGACCCGATGAGTTCAGTTTGAATTTGAGGATACTGCATTATAGTGGATAGGTGCTGATACCCCAGATTTAACCCGACCCCCTAATTCCTTCACTTGGCCGCCAATTTCTTCGTTCTGGCCGCCGATTGCGGCCAGATGGGTAGGGTTTGGGTTAGGGTTTGGTCCTGTAGGTGTCTGCTAGTGTGTAGGGTTCTGTGATATATATATTTTTGTAAGTTAAGTTCTGTATAGAAATCTGGGACCAAATACCTGTTTTGCCGTTTTTCTAAACCTTCGTGACACGCGTGATACGTGAGTAGGTTTGGGTTTCTGCATACCGCGACGCGTCAGGGTAGTTTCAGGCGCGTGATCACACGTTTTAGCGTATCGCGCACACGCGCGATTGGTTCACGACACGGGTTTCTTGTTGGACCGTGATATCACGTTTCTGTGAAATTGAGCTTATGTGTGATATATGTTATGTGATTCTAGGTTCGCAGGCCAGTGAGACGGACGCTGCGAAGAAGGGCAAGCAAGTTGTTGGATACACTTAGCGCGAGACACGGTGAGTAGATTTCACATCTAAGGGGATATCGCCCGCATGGCGTTATGCGTCAGGGCTGATAGGACCTTATTGTTATATATTGCATATACCATACCATGGATTGTCATCGCATATTGCATTCCTCGCCATATTTATATATTTATATATGCTTAGAACTGATAGAACACTGCACTATTACTAACGGCTTATGTTGCACGGGCACGATTCTACATGCTACACACACACCGTTAGTAATTGCCATGCCACACTCACTGTAGAGCTGCCATGATTATATTGCTGTAGTTCATCTTACATATGATTGGTTATGATTTTCTCGAAATTGGGAGCCGCATGACATCTTTAAGAACGAGAACTATTTTAAAAGCGATTTTCCCCTTATACCCATACCATGGATTGATTTACATTGTACCTCGCATTGGATTGACTTATTGGTGATGGATTTTCATGTGATTTCTGGTTTTGAGGACCGTGGAAATATTTAAGAAAAGATGCATTATTTTGAAAACCCGGTACCTTGTGATATGATATTTTAGTGTGTCCACCACGCGTTTTCTCGATGCTGAGACGTGTGCTTGAAACCCGATTCGAGGAGTGGATGTTCCGTTTGCGGGTTCGTGGTGGGCCCGGTATGGTTCCCCTCGGCGAGATGATCGATGGGTTTTGCCGATTGAGCCTGGAGGTGGGCGAGTACCTACCGGTGATTGGTTGGACCTGGCAGTTGTCCGGAGGATACTGGCCAGAGTCGAGAGATGAATGCGGGATGACCCGTACTGCCGGGGCCGAGGGCCGACACCGCAGACGGATCCCGTGGGCTGATCCGGACTGACGGAGCCCGATATATGAGGATTTGCGTGTCGATGTTGGACACGAGTATTTGATGATGTTTTGGGTGCCGATGTTGGGCACTCGTGATTTCGCAGAGGTTTACAAGATTTGAGGGCCGATGGGTGTGCCGGCGCCTGAGTATATTTGGGATTTGGATGCAGCTTGAGGCACCGCCTGTTGTTTTCCATGTTGACACATTCCATGTAGATGTTATTTATCCCATGCTCAGTATTGATTGCTATGTATCTCATCCTGTAGTATTTACCTGATAGAGCACTTGTATTACTATTGCATCCACTGTTTGGCATGCATGGATATCATCTGCTGGTATTAGTAGAGCCACGCTATATGTGCATGCTCGCGATCACCTTTATATGTTATCTCTATTCACGAGTTGGCAACTCACCCTGTTGTGCCACAGTATTTGCAGGTTGCCCTTGGGAGTAGTCGCGGCTGGCTGTTTACCGCATCTTTTGGCACAGATACCGTTGCTGAGGCGAGTTAGCCTTTTGCTGTTAGGTGGGTTTTTGTACGGTATCTGTTATCTTTCAGTTGTATATTGATGTATCTAGTACTCTCCATCTACCTTTCTGTATTGACTTAGAGACAGTGGTGAGGACGATGTGTATGATTTTATACTCTGGTGTCGAGCTCGCATGTGAGCCGGCTTTATTTTATGCAGTCTTACCCTTGTGATATTGTCCTTACTTTACCGTGTATTCTTCGCTACGGCGTCGTATATCATATTTGTGATGCTTTATTCATTTCACTTGTTATTTCCGCCACACCTTGCTTTTACCCGACTTGCAGAGCAAATGTTTAAAAAGGAAATGTTGCCAACATTATAAAAGTTATAACTCTTGAACTTAAAAGGATTTCTACTAAATTAATAAAATGTTTTTCGGACATGCATGACTGTTTTTACGAAATGTTTTAAATCACTTTTTTTTAAATGGTTTTGATTTCTGGGTTCGGCTTACTTAGTCGCGTTACGCCTGTAGACGTAGCGTGGTTAAGTGCCGGTCACGAGTCGAAACTCTCGGGTCGTGACACATGGGTTCTTTATATAGGGCATGAGAAATGTCAATCAGTTTGAGAGAATCTCTCATTTAGAGATCTCGATTGATATCATGATCAAGTGGTGATCTTTAATCACCGTAGGATGGAGATCATGGATCTTAGGAGAAGATTTTGCTTCTAATTAAGGATTTGATTCCTTATCAACAAGATTTATTTCTTATTAGAAGCGTTTGCTACTAGGAACGTGCATACGCGCTTGTGAATTTTGACACATGCGCACATGCATCGCATGTATAACCGCACGCGTATGATTCAACTTGGCAATCTTGCCAAATACGCATATATATGTGCGTATAACTTGGGCGTCGCACATGTGATTCAACTTGGCCACCTTACCAAGTGCACACTACTTGAATATGGGAACAAATGCGCGCTTTGGCCAAAAATTTTGGCGTGAACAGTACCAGTTCACTGAGACTCTAGACCTATCTTCAAATAATTCTTATGACCCAAGTATATTCATTAAAGAACCACCTTCCACAAGCAGCAAGGAGAAAGATTGCATTCGTGAAATGGTGAGTTTTACGAATATACCATGTTATAATACCATGTTATAAAAGTAACCCAAAAGGTTCAACCCATTTATTTTAAAATTTCATTCTTTTTATCATTTGCGCATCGTCCCATGGGCAGGGGCAGGGATCCCCCTAAGCCCAACTTCGGACTTATCGAACGCCACCGCGTGTCACTCCGCCCCCGTTGTTATGTCCACATATTAATGATATTTTGAGATATTCCCATCCTTTATATACAGTTGCACTTCAAGGTTGCAAGTTAGCAACTGCTGCTTTTGAAATTATAAAACAGCAAAGAGGACAAGCATGGAAAAATACCTATGTTGAATAGTAGCCCCAACCATCGAGCAGTCAATCGATGATGGAAATATAGAAGAAGGAATAAATAGATCAGGGCAGTAGCGAATACATCTTGAGGCCAACAAAAAACAGTCATCAGCTATATCAGGTCTTGCTGTGAAATCCTACAGCAAGAAAAAAAACACTCAGAAATTGTACTAGCCGGAAAAAATGGAGTAACTACAGGTGTGTATATTAAGAATGAATCAAAGTACAAAATTAATTACATTGATGGTTGTAAGAAGTTTTGTTGTATGGCTGAAAAGTGCTTCAATTAAACTTCTAAGATAGTTCGCACAAGATGGATCGGATCCAAATATCTGCCAACCAAGATGCCATCAGTGAAAACATGATTTATGAAGAAAATAATGTGGGTTCGGTTACAGTCCAGAAAAGTATACTTTTATCACTTCACTTGATAAATAAAGAAAGCAGGGTTGATTGTGTTGCTGATATAAAGCTTGAATCTCTTCCAGCATCGCTCCAATAGTGACTCCCATGTACCTTCCAGATGTTTTCACCTTAATTAACAGTTTTACCAAATTAATATATTTTCATTAAGATTCTTGATTTTGCAAGAAAGAAACAGAACATAACTCACCCATCAAATTTAATTGTAAATTACAGTCAACAAAAAATTTCCGACACAATCTTATGCAGTCATACTAATAAACGGGACTGGATAATAGAACTAATGGATGGAACTATTTGGTACCCTAATCTAATATTTGCTTCGTTATGTAACTAGAGAACACATATTTTCTCTTTACCAAATGCTTGCAGATATAGTATATGTAGAAACAAGAAATAACGAAAGAATATTCTATTACAAGAAGAGAAGTTAGTGTTGATCTTGAAAGGAAAACAGACTGGCATGTTTACTAAATCTTGTTTTAACTAAAAATGGGGGAATGTTCCAACTGTTTTGTTCAAAGAGAAAGGAAAATAGTTTTTGCGCTTTGAACAAATCATGCAAACAGGTTTCCAGCTAAAGCACATTTTAATTGCAATGGTCATTAGAATTGATGTAAGAACAAGGTTCTTCTTGCAATGAGGTGAGTTCATTCCTCTTGTATTCGATAATCTTTGGAGTGTGTATACTGCATCCCATCTACTCAACAGTAAAGTCATTCATAAAGATTCCATTTTTCGCATATAATATCCATGGTTGAACAATTAGAAGGGCTATATAACAAAAGGCATTCACATAAATTTATATTGCAGAAAAATGATTGAACAATTATAAAGGCTTTATAACAGAAGGCATTCAAATAACTAACAAATTCTAGTGATGAGCAGAACCAGTACAATAACAGATTCATGAATTGAACATATCAACTCTCTAATGGATATCACCCTCATACTACGATAAAATTTTATAAGCTGACTGGAATATAAGTTATCGAATACTCACAGCATATTTACAGGCACGACATAAAGACTCCATTGTTCGGATATCCCAGGCACGGCTACAGAAAAAGCACATGGAAAATAAATGGCGTAGTACATAAAATTCTGGCTTAGTGCGTATGTTTCTGTGTGTGCATGTGAGCGTAGACATGTCTGCCATGGAATCTATTTTCTAAAATAGCATCAGGAAACGTAACCCTTACTGATCGAAGACAGATTTAAAGATCGGCCAGAACTTTTGAATTGCATCAGCCACAACTTCTGGAAGATATACGTTCCTGAATGTGTTTCAGTTAGGGAAAAGAGAACATTCTTTAATGAAATATTAGAGAAGCATTTAAACTAAATGGTTCTAACCTAAAAATGCATGACAGGCGGTCGATGTGAAGAGTAAGTTGGCGTGCAGGTATTTGTTGCAGAACTACACCATCTTGATTGATATATTCCTGTTTGTTCAATTGAAGATGGTACAGCAAATAAAAATTCTCTGAATATACAATAATTAGACGTTATTAAGTCAGTACACACCTGTAACGGAGTTATAGATGGCAAGCAAACCAACTCTAATGCTTTTTTAGCATGCTCTGGTGGGAGTTCTGTAATCACGACACTAGAATGAAAATTACAATTACTCAAATTTCCCATGACATCTTAAACAGCACAGACTTTTAATTGACACAGAAGAAGTAAGCAAATCAGTTAAATCAAGAAAATTCAAAAGGTGAATTAGTTGAAATGAATAAAAGAAAGCAGACTACCTCAATGCTTCAACCAAATAGATAGAATCCTCGACAGAAATTTTGTAACCTCCTTCCCCGCTTACTGCTATGTGGTAGATGTGGAAAAGACCATCCAATGACCCACTGAACTGTTTCCTACAGTCTAGATGGATAAAAAAATTCGATAATCATAAATATTTTATGAAATTAGTTTTCTCATGAAGCTGCTTGTATACATTCTACAAAGAGAGAAAACACTGAGCGGTAAATTCTATAGCAAACACTGACGCAACCGACGTTAAAACTCCACCGAAAATTCTGACAGTTGCCGGGTGTTGTTGTATCGCCTCAAGAGACTTGGTAGTTGGTAAGTCCCTCTTCCCTCTCTATCTTCTTTCTCTATGTTTCATTCATTCTCTTTGATTCTACTCCTTTTTCCTTGTATTTTCGTTTTGTAAATTAAACCTAAATTTTTAGTGCTAACTAGGTTTTAAATGTGTTTCATTTGGTTTGGGCCAATTTAGCCCCTAAACTTGCCGAAACAGTGAAACTGAATATATCTCGCGATTCTCACCGATCCTTGTAAGATTTAACAGATACTGTTATTCAGGAGCTGGTTTCGATTCCAATATAATGAAACATGATCCCCTATGGATGATATGTATCATTGCATTAGTATCGACCATTTATCTTTTTAAAAAAAAGATGGATTACTTTTTTTGCTGCACCACAAATAGGGATTGATGACGCTAATAAGCGTCAGTTTTGGGAGGTAACGAGATGGTACAAATGATACCCAGTAGAGAGAAGTTATTAATTGGGGGTGATCTCAATGGACATGTAGGGACTAATCGTAGTGGGTTTGATACTATCTATGGAGGTTTTGGTTTTGGACAGAGAAATGATGCGGGTAATGCGAATTTAGATTTTGCCTTGTCTTATGACTTGATCTTGGTAAATACTTGGCTTAAGAAAAGAGAGTCTCACTTGATCACCTTTAGGAGTGGATCGGGTGCTTGTCAAATAGACTTTTTTCTGATTAGAAAGATAGATCGAGGTTGTTCTATCGATTGTAAGATAGTGTTAGATGAGGGTGTAACCACTCAATATAGACTTTTAGTTCTAGATATTCGGTTTAGAAGAGAACCTAGGAATATTAGATATAAGATAGAGCCTATAATTAAATGGTGACAACTGAAGAAAGGTAACAAAGAAGCCTTTGTAGATCGTGTAGTTAGGCTGATTGGAAGTCCGAAGACGATTCAGACACAACATGAAACAAAATGGCTAGTTATGTTAAAAGGGTAGTTTGAGATCTACTTGGTGAGTCGAGAGGTGGTACTCCACCACTTAAGGACATGTCATGTTGGAATGAAGAAGTAAAGACTCCTGTTAAAATCAAGAGGGGTTCTTATTAAGAATTGGAAAAAAGCAAAAATGTAGAAAGATTTGAGAAGTATAAAATAGCTAAACGGGAGGTTAAGAAAGCTGTTTGGGAAGCCAAACATAAGGTCTACAAAGAGGTACGAGATGTTGGACACCAAAGAGGCTGAAAAAGATATATCCAGGATTACTCGAATGAGGAAGACCCGAGACTTGTTTACGGTGAAGTGTATCGGAGATGAAGATCAGAAGGTTTTAGTTCAAGATGAAGATATTAAGAAGAGATGGAGAGATTATTATGACAAATTATTCAATGCGAGTTTAACTAAGAATGTAGATAGACTTGTCATTCAATTTCAAAATATAAACCGTGATTTCATGCGTAGGATAAGAATATCTGAAGTTACGGAGGTTTTGAAGAGAATGAAACCAAGAAAAACGGTTGGTCCAGACGGGATTCCTATTAAGGTATGGAGATGTCTAGGAGAGAAAGATATTAGATGGCTGACGGACCTGTTTAATAAGATTTGGCAAACCAAAAAGGATACCAAATGAGTGGAGAAAGAGTACCGCTGTATCTCTCTACAAGAATAAAGGTAACATTCAAAATTACTCAAACTACCGTGGAATAAAACTCATGTATCACCATGAAATTTTAGGAGAGGGTGATTGAACACAGGATAAGACAAAAGGTTAAAATAACAGAGAACCGGTTTGGGTTCATACCTGGACGATCGACGACAGAGGCTATTCATTTGCTTTACCAACTTATAGAACGTTTTCAAGCGAGGAGAAGGGTTTTGCATATGGTGTTTATTGACTTAGAGAAAACTTACGACAAGATACCTAGGAAGGTATTATGGCGGACAATAATGCAGAAAGGAATTCCAATCAGATATATTGACATAATCAAGGAAATGTATGGAGTAGTGGAAAGTGTAAGGACTTGCGGCGGCTTGCCGAAAAATATTCCGATCACAATTGGCCTGCATCTAGTCTGTTCTTGTTTGTCATAGTGATGGATGAGCTTACTAGAACTATCCAGGATGAGGTACCTTATTATATGTTATTCGCTGATGATATTATTCTGGTAAATAAAACGAAAACAGGAGTTAATGCCAATTTGGGGATGTGGAGGCAAACGTTGGAATCTCGAGAGTTTAGATTGAGTAGGTCCAAGACAACATATATGCAATGCAAATTTAGTAAGAGAAATCGAGATCACAGTGGTATAACACTGAATGGGCAAAAAATATTATCGAGCGATCGGTTTAGATATCTAGCTTCCATCATCCAAAAGGATGGGAAGATCGATAGTAATATCAACCAGAGGATTCATGCTGGATGGTTGAAATTGTGGAGTGCAACGGAGATTTTGTGCAATCGAAACTTTCCATTAAGGTTGAAAGGGAAGTTTTATTGAAGTGCTATTTGGCTTGTCTTATTATATGGTACGGAATGCTGGGCTCTTAAAAACACCAGGCATAAAAGATGCATGTAGCGAAGATGCGCATGCTTCGTTGGATGTGTAGTAACACTAGAAAGGACAAGGTGCGAAATGAGGATATTCGTGCAAAAGTTGATGTAGCACCCGAGAAGAAGATGCGAGAAAACCGTCAAAAATGGTTTGGTCATGTGCGCCGCAGACCTACGGAAGCACCAGGTCGACGAATATATATTCTCGATTTAGGCGAAGTCAAAAGAGCGAAAGGAATACCGAAGAAAATATGGATGGAGGCTAGATGTGTCAAACAAGCGGGTCGGTCACCCACGGGTAGGTCATTGCAGGTAGCGGGTAAAACGAGCACGGGTAAAAATATCAGGATTCAAACGGGTGTTAAATTCCGTGCCATGACTCGACCCACTACGGACGAGTGGGTGTGCGGATAACCCGCGAATTGATAAACGAGTCATCCATTTACGGGTTAACGGGTAACTTAGGCTCATGTGATATTTTTCGCAATTTAAAAGAAAAATAATTGCGTATAAGTTTATGGAGTTCATATACATTAGCAATCTTGTTTAAACACAATATACACATTCAAATTTACATTATCACAAAAATTCTTAATAGTATTCATATATTTAATTATATTTAAGGAAATTAATGAAAAGTCATTGACTTTGTTCAATACGGACCGGGAAAAACCCACAAACCCGTAGGTCGGGTCGACCCAGTGACATGCCAGGTAAAACTCATGAACCCACGGGCCGGGCCGACCCGGTGATACTTGTAAACGGACATGCCGGGTACGAGTAATATTTTAACGGGTGGTAAAACATTGACCCGTTATCTATATTTTACGGGTCGACCCACGGGCTAAATGGGTAACGGATCATTATTGACATCTCTAATGGAGGCGATAACAAAAGATATTGATGCCAAAGGCCTTAATCAAAGTATATTGTTCGATAGGAGTGAGTGGAGACGGAGGATTCATGTGCTCGACCCGGCGTGATTCTCATGTTGGTTAATGTAGCCTGCCCCATATGCTTGGGATAAAAAGCTCGGTGGTTGTTTTCGTTGTTGCCAACTTTCCGGCATATCCCATATTTTCTGGAAAAATAAATGAAGCCATCTGGCAATTTGTATGCGTTGATGGTGAAAGTACGTTGAAGAATGAGTGGCTGCAAGAACAGAAATGTAAGCTGTCTTCATGGGGATGTGTGCTACATATAGGATAATAGTGGTACACAAAGATAAACTAACGGGGAAAAATAGTGTAGCATCTCATAAAAGAGTCTGAGAAATTTGATTGCAGTTCATCGTCTAAAAGCATTCTAACCATAGCATATAAACAAAATCAGGTCAATTTAAAATGAAAATAGCAAGGACTGTCTACCTTCACACATGTACTTGAATGCAATTGCTGCAGCTGCCGAGGAGTCCTCGGATGTACTCATACCCCTTGTAAGAATATCAACAAGTGGAGGAAGGATTGAGAGTTCAACTGGAGCAGCACTAATCCATTTTGAATATGCACCAATGGTCGAACAGACTGATGAAATTCAAATTATAGAAATAATAAACAAATAAATCAATGGATATCATCTACACATTTGAAGAATAGTGAAAATCATTATCACAAAAGAGGAAAGTTGTAACAGTAATGACATGAGATACCAGTTTGTAGTAGCTGAGGTTGGTATGGAAGCTTTGGAAGTATTCTCATAACCTGTATGAAGCATATGGATTATTTTAGAGAAGTAAACCTTACAGGCAGACTAAAAATACTCAGCAAATAGATATATTAATCATTGACTTCCCTTGTAAGTTAATTCTCAAAAACAAAAAATATGTAACCTTCCACCAAAAAAAGCTACCAACAACAGCATTGTACCATATTTATTATCGCAGAACAATGTTTAATTATATATATTAACAGATTGATAACCCTAATCTCTCTACACTTATAAATTCAAACAAATGATTATTATTATGCGGCGTAGGAATTGTTTGGGGTGCAAAGGGGAAAAAAACTCTGTGGTGTAAGAGGAGACACCCCTCATTACCGATTCGAATAGACTTTACTTTGGATTCCAAATGAATGCTTTAGTCTTGCCTTTGATGGTTCCCTAATTTGTTCGAATCCATAACCAACAGTGATAATCTCCTTTAAATAACAACTAGACACATAATGCGCGGGTTTGGAGAATAAAATAATTACTTGCCCGAAAACCAAAGTCAATATTTTCTTCTCGTTTCACACATCGGTATCTAACAATTCATCTAAAATGGAATTTTTAATAACCGTGTAAAGTAGAAAGAAAAAATGACAAAATGTATCCATATATGTACGAAAAGCAACATGTAAAGCAAGGCATGGAGAAGAATTAACATTAAAAGTAAATATTTGTATTTTATTTTTCAAATCCGATTGACATTTTCCTAATCTAACTCTAATTTAGACATGAATTTCTTGTGCATTAATTTTTAATTTCTTTGATATATAGTCTATCTCTTTATGTGAGTATCAAGTCATATTCTATTTGTTTATTTATAATAATTATATGTTAGAATTAGATCTTAATTTAACATTTCATGATTGTATATAGGATAAATTTCACTAAAATATCAAAATCTTGTGGTATTTTCCTAGAAAAATACCATGTATTTTATAAGTTGTAAGTTGATACTAAGAACTTAATGATACTTAAAACTTACACATTCAAACATCTAGTTTACATTATGTGTTGTAGGTACGAACCAATGAAAATAATAAACAATGTCAATGTTTTAGCTCATTTTTTCTGAATGCACTACCCAATAAATTCTTAATCAGTGATAATTATTTAAATCATGAAATTTAAGTATCAAGTTTAAAGAAAGCGTAGTATTTATAAGTAAATATAAAGAATGGATTATCCGGTAAACATTTTTGATTTTATTATGCTTGAATTTTTTTATTAAAAAATGGTGTTAAGATAACATTATTATTGCCTTTCTTGAAAAAATAAAAATAGTACAATTTTAATTACTATTACTAATTGGCCATATGATCCAAAGATAGATAAAGGAAAAAGTAAATAATCTAAAAAAAAATCTTTTTCCATGAATTCATTACCCAGTAAATTTTAAGGCACTGATAGTTATTTAAACTTCAAAGTAATTATAGTTTCTAAAAGCAAATGTAAAACAATTATTGTTGTTTGAAACATTCATTTTTTTTCATTATGTTTGAAAAAAGAAATATGATATTATTTTATTTAGATACAAATATTATGTTTCTCCTTTTTATATAATTCTTTTCCAAATTCTTATCAATTATTTTTTGCCATAAAACCAAAGGATAAATTAACGTATGCAAAAAAAAAAAACCAAGGGCAAAAGAGGGAGGTTAAAGTGCTTTAACCAAAAGGATGCCTTGACTTGCAAAAGATGCTCTCAAAAACTCTCCTTTATATTAGATAGATAGATGGGAAAGAAACAAATAGATAACGAAAATTAAACTTTTCCACACCTATTTACTGCACATGTAAAGTATAATAGAAACTAAAAACATGAACAGATTGGGTCAGAGTAAGTTCAGATTATGGAAAAAGATATATAATAAGTTTAATGATACACACCAAACAGTTCTTTGGTGTAGTTTCAAGTTGGTAACTACAAATAATTTATTATAAGATTTTGGATGTCTATAATTAAATTTGGGGGGAAAGTTGAGGAAAAAACGAGAAACTTCATTTATATTAAAAAGACCAAAGAGCTGGTTTTCTTCCTCACAAAAGATACAGAACCAAATATTCAAATGCAATTAAAATTCACAGGATCAATTGCAATTAAAATTCAGCTTTCTTTCAGCGCTATTCAAAAAAGAGAGAAGAATATCATATAACCAAGATGAAAGGGTTGTACCGTCGAAAGAGTGCAGAGACAAGTGGTGATTGTAGGTTTTATCAGAAAAAATCTATATCGCAGGGGTGGAATGGCGGTCTGGCTCTGTTGCTGGTTGATGGATATGACATTTTTTGAGGAGGCTTGATTCCATCATAGCCCACAATAGACCTGATAAGATCTCACAAAGATCCAGACAACGAGCAAGGATTTTTGGAATCAACTAATATATTATTTGGTTCACGAAATTGCTAATCATAAGGCCTGTGTCAGGCTCCTAAGTTGGTCACTTCAGCAGCAAGAATCCCTTGTTCAAGGAAGTTTTCATTTTTGTGGACATGGTGAAAGTCGTGATTGGCCAATGCTTATTCTGATTTCCATCAAGATGCCGAATCTGCTAGATGCTGGATGTCATTAAGGGGGCGCTAGAATGATGGAGAGGAAATCAGCTTCAGGTATGCCACTGGAGGTGAGGAGACAGATTTAGAGTTTCTGTGATCACACCCAAATAACAGGGAACCGTCATATCCTCATTTCAGTGGGCTTGACGCGCACACGAAAGAGAGTGGCTGAACAGAAGAAATATTATTCAGACTTTTCCATGTTGGGGGGGATGGTTGGGGTTGATTTAACTAGATCTATTGTTTGAAAAGTGAAAAACCGGAAAGTGTTTTGCTTCATATAAGGTTTGGACGCAAAAATATGCAACGCTTTATTATTGCATGATATCATAGCCAACACAGTTAAGTAATGTTGTTTTTATTAGTATGACAGGACTAATAGAATAAGCAACAAAACTGCTCTCACAGTGTAAATTGTTTTAAGATACTTGCAAACGAATAATCAAATGCCATGAATCTTATCAATGAAGTAAGAATTAAGGAAGAAAAAAGAATAGCTCTTCATACAAGTCATTTCGTGTTCTCAAAATATTACAATATATACATGCATATATCCTTGTTAATAAAACATTCCACCATTCCGGTCAGATTTATAATATATTCTATAATTCTAAGATTACCCTGGATAAATATCAAGATTCTGAAATAAAAATGAAGCATGAATATCATTCATTGGCATAACGGTCTATGTTAGGACAATAAAACATAATCATGTTGACATCTGGAGTTATAAGATTATAGTTGATATTATTTAAAAGGGTATCATGCAACAATGGATATTTAATAAAACTACTACAGTTGATATATTGAGAAGACTGAAATACTAACACAAATCAGACTACTGCAGGGAAATCTAGAGTTCTACAACGAAAAGCAACATTGGATTCAGGAGAACAAAGTGGATCTATAGGTAATCCAAATATCATAGATATGCAGAGCCTTGAGAGGGCGGGCGGGCAGGGGGGGGGGGGATTGATTGTTATGCTTAATTGAACCCATGGAACACATACCTGAGGCATAACTACTGCTTCTTGTGTTGAAACCAACTTAGCTATGGCTTGTATACAATAGAGAGCTGCCTCCACAGGCTGCCACTTGCAATTCTCATTACTGGCACAATTTCCAACTGCCTATAATACCAGAACATGATCAACAATGACAGAAAATTATTAGAATGTATATGTAAAAAATTTCTGATTGCTATTCAAAAGGTAATATACAATATTTCCACCGGTAGTTTGGTGTACATCATGCATTATAATAACAGATATTGGCTAATTTTCACTGGTTAGCAGGTTTAATTCTCGACCAACTCCATCTCATCAAACTGTCATGCATATCATAATGGATGAATGATTATGGAACATGGCTAAAAATAATCCATCTAACCAAATGGTAGACATGTTGACATTTATATTTAATAAGAGCTTGTTAGAAAATTCCAATAAACCAGAATCGGGTGACAACATACTTTTTCTAGTAAATGTGTGAAATCAGATGCAAATCAATACACACTTTGAACCTCTGGATAATACAAAAGGGGCAGCTGCAAAATCACGACACACCCAAAAACATACTAGTAATAATAACAATATATAGACAAAACAATGATACCATCAGCGAAAAGGTGGGGAGAGGGGGAGGGCTCATGTCCTGGTTTGTATATGCAGTAGTAAGTTCCATATCTAAGATCTAACTCATATCTCTCCTGCGTCTCATTTACATGCATCTCCCACTCTAAACCTCAGGGCTAATACAAAGAGTCGATTGAATGGTATATGAACAACATAACCGGTACTCCATCCATCTCATTTCAATTGTCTTCCTCTGGACTTTATTCTATTTCAAATAACTTGTCCCTTTACAATATCAAGAGAAAAAAATGTACAATGTTCTTCTATAGTTAATGCACTTTAGAAGTTGAATACCAAAAGTTATCCTAAATTTTTTGAAACAAGAAAACTCTTTTAACTCACTCCAAAATCCCATACAAAGGTAATTTAGAATTTTTAACATCTGTATCAATCTCTACATAAAAGTTGTGCTCTTCTTCTGAAGTGTGTGAGACGCCAAAAAGACATTGAAAATGAAACAGAGGGAGTATGACATGTTTTTATTCACAATGAAAGACTGTTCAATATTTTTTCCCCCTAAAACTTCTTGAAACCCGAAGGTGTCAAACAAGCAAGTGGGACTGGCTCTCAAGCTAGAGGCCTATGTTCTGGCTACATCATAGCCTAGGTCCGGCCCCGAAAGAATGAACGGAATTGTGGAATCACCTTCTTTGCCTTCTTGCTCTTCTCCTTCTGTTGCTTTGGATGCTTGCTTTCCCGGTTCGGTTCAGAAAGAATCTAAGGAAATTCCCTCGCTCACGGATAGGGTTGAGAGCCCTTCCCTTTTGCACGAGGATAAGGTTTAAAGTAAATGGCATAAAGAATCTCATTCAATCAGATCTTACTTTAAATAAAAAAGAAACAATGGGTCGAACTTAAGTTAAGGCTGCAATCATACATATGATCACAAATATTAACAAAATTCATGGTGAAGCTTTAAGGTGAAGATTAATCATGTAGAAGCTCCATATACAAACTAACATTATTTTCCCATAACAAAATGAAGCATTAATTGACAAGTAATTGGTGAAGCCTAATAGACATAATTACACTTATACAAGAACACACAAAAACAAAGACTGTCCTACAATTCTTGGGCTGAGACCAACAACTTCCCAAAGTGAACAATAGGCCTCTGCTTGGGATAATTACATAGTTAAGTTATCAATACCTTGCAACTTGTTGGTCTTATTGAATTAGTTTGATTATCAAACACCTTCATCTTACAACCATTTGATTATCAAACACCTTCATCTTACAACCATTTGGTGGACGACTAAGATCTCTCTAAAGCTTATAAAACTCGAAAAAGAGAATCTGAAAGGAAAACTGTAAGAAATAAGAGGAAAACAATCATCCAGCATAATATAGATGACAATCGGCCTCACCTGTACTAGCTTCATAAAGAGAATCTTCAATGTTAGCTCACCTCCCAAAACCACAGTTGAATCAATTAATGCATCACTGACAGCTGTAAAAATATATATTGTATCAGTTCTCATGAAAAGTGGCAGCGCGTCAACACCTTGTACAAACTCTAATAGTACTCGTGTATAACACTATTTTTAGTCAGCTAATTCTACGGAGAGCTTTTTACAACTAAAGCCTGTTAGGATTTCTAGTTAATGAAGTCCTTCAGTTATGAGGTTTTGGTAATAGTAGCTTGTACAAGTGTCTAGCATGCATGTAGTATGCACATGTGTATTATCCATGTAGTATGCATAAGGTTTTGGTAATAAATGACTGTGTATGGAATGCATGAAGATAAATATAGTGAGCACTCTATGGAGGGCTATTTCATTGTTGAATTGAACAGCTCATCTTAACTTGTACACCTTGATAGCTGTAAGAGAAAGTGGTTTGAGAAGTACTTAGCTGTATAGGGTATCAATTTATAGGGCCAAAAGGAACATTTATAGTGAATCAAGTTGATTAGTGGGTAAATAGTTTATACATTTACGATTTTATAGGGCCAAAAGGCAATTGAAAATATAATGGGTGATAGTAAAACAAATCCGAAGTAACAAAACCTCTACTGTTATAATTCTAGCTCTTGGGGAGTAGAATAGTAGATAACTACACTTTTTAATACCCTATTCTTTATTTAAAAGCAAGTACAAAAAACAAGAGAAACTTTCCATAAAAATTCAACCTCATTAAGTCGTCCAAGTCATCTCCAATCCCAACTCATAGTGTGTCATGTTATTATTAAGCCTACTCATGATACATGCTTCGAAATTTTTTAATTTAGGCTTAATTCCAAAAAAATCTACCAAAATCCTTTGGATTGTAACAAGTAACTACCAAATTCTTTGAAAACTACCAAAATGTATGGACAACCTTAAACTATCTTAAACTAGTTTGGTAGCTTATTGAATATTTAGTAAACAAGTTTGGTAATTTATTGAACATTTACAAAACTATTGTTTATTAATTTTACAAGTTTTCAGTCACTTGGTAGTTTCTTGTAATTTTCGAAGAATTTGGTAGTTACTTGCAACAGCCATCGATTTTTTGTTTGTTTATGGGAATTAAACCTAAAATTTAAATAGAAAAATAAAAATTGCTCAATTTATACTCCCTATACCCAACTCATAATGCGCCGAAGTCAATTAAGATACAATTCTAAATTAAAATTCAAACATTTAAATTTAATGAATAAGAACCAATTTAATATATACTTTCTAGATTTCTCTAATATATTAAGTTGAGTAGAGCAACATTGTCTCAATAATAAAATTAAAGCTTATTTATTATAAACACCCCTGTTGTTTAGGCCAAATCGTAAAAAACTACTTGTATTAATTCTATTATGCAATACCTCCTCCGAATTTTCATTCTATTACTTATTTACTAGCCTATATTTATTTCCGTTAATTTATGCGGGAAAACACTAGAAAAAAGTCATGCGTCATGCATGTGTCTTCTACTTTAACTTTCTATTCCAAAATTACCCTTCTTCCCCAATTTGAGCTGTTGCTCCCTTCCACTTTTTTATTATAAGTCTCTTTTATTACTTACAACCAAAATTAAAGCAAACTTGATGTAGAGTGAAAGGATTGCAAGCAAATAGGAAGAATTAGAATGAGAATTGCAAAAAATACCCAAATTTAGAAAGCCCTATTTTGTCTTTTCGTTCCCAATCACTTATGCCGCGATTGAGACTGTTAGAATATGCTAGGATGTTCTTGAGTAATCTAAGTAGGCGTTATAACTCCCTCCCTCCTTCCCTCCCTCACACCTAAGATAACAAAGACCTTCAAATAAACCTACCATCGACGGTGATTGAGAAATTTGGGTGCCCTGGTTGGAACTAAGGTTGGTCTATGATTGAAGAAAAATCCGAATTTTAGTTCAGTTCAAGAAGGGGTGGTTTGGTCATTTGATCCGGGATTAACGATAGGGGTTAATCAGTAGCGAAACGAAAGTTTAGGGGAGGTATTGCATAACAGAATTAGTACAAGTAGGTTTTCGGGAATTACCCTAATCTACAGAGGTGTTTATAAGAAATAAGCCTAAGAAAAATGGCAATTCTTTCTCATGGTTATTACTTCACGTTCATCACGTGTGCAAAATACTAGTATATGTAACGTAACTTTAGCAAAACAGTGAGAAGAAATAAACTTCAAATTGATGGCCAAGACATATCTAGGAATAAATCGTTAGTTAAGATTTATTATTAATCGGAAATCAAAGAGGATGTAGTTTATATAATTAAAGCGGGATAGTTGAAATGGAGAAATGCGTCAGGAGTACAATGTTATTGAGAGTAGTTTGAAAATGAAGGAAAAAACTTATAAGACTGTATAATTTCAGCAAGATGATCAGTAGATTAAAGGAAGATGTCATGAATAAACGGTACAGAGAATTTTTCTGTCAGTAAAGTTACGATACACTGATGAGGTAAGACTCTTATTAAACAAGATTATATGAATTACCGAATCTCGTATGTTTGAAATCCTTGTGATCTTCCTTAGAAAGGTTCTGATAGTCTTGTGGATATTCTACTCTATAGCTAACCTGCCAAAAGAAGTATGATCAAACGTGTGTGACTATTTTAGGAAACTGGCACTAATAATATAAACATACAGGAACATGAAAATATCAAAATTTTCAATAAATCAAATTAGCTAGACTTTTCAACGTATACCCTTAAAATCTACATCTGCCAATTATTAGAAATTAAAATTTTGACCTTTTTATGCACATTTTCCTGGCATACATGTGCAAGCTCTTATTTGAAAACCACATTACTGACAATTATACCAATGTAAACTTAATTTTAAGTATGTAATGATAAACTTAATGTCATGTCTGAGCACTCAATTTATACACAGCATTTTTGCTAAGATGGCATTGATATGGATACTTCAGGATGTCTTTCCTATAAAAATTGATATTGAATTCGTCAATAAAATGTGTCAATGATTAGATCTCAGTTAATTGTTAGTTGAAGGTATATTTACAAATAACCAAATAGAAGACCATGTAGAAACAGAGGCAAAAGGTAAAGTGAATATATATAACTCTAAATAACAGAAAGGAATAAATGCTAAAATCCCACTTTACTTGAAGAAAAAATTACCAATGATACCAATGCTTCAAATGATGGACGGAAAATTAGTAATCTTCGAGACCTCTCTGCTTCAACTGATGCCTCGGAACCATATGAAGAATATAAGTCCCTGTGAAGTTGGTGAAGTTGGGATTAATAGGATCTTTTCTTATTGTAATCAAGTCATAATTGACACTTTTTCCTCATATGGTTACCTTCTAGTCAAGTTAACCTGGAGGCGATGCCAGAAGTTATATGTCATTGAAGAAATATCATAATCAGGGTGAGATGCAACTTCAAGCAATGCTTGGACAATTTGCATGGATTCATCAGAACCTAAAATATAGCTTGATGAGTGGGGCAATAACAGAAAGGAACCAAAATTCTTGAAGCAACAGGTACTCTCACATGAGGCACATGTACAGGAAGATGCATGCTAAACATGTTAACAAGACTTCAAAAAAGGGAAACAAGAGCAATCCTTCAAATCTCATTTTTTACCAGTTGCGATCAGTTCCACGTAAGAATCCCCCATATCAGCGAATAGGCGAGCAATGGATTTCACATCTTCTTCATCCTGAAAACATCAAATATAACTAAGATAGCAAAAAATTGCACCAGCTATACAGGTTTACGGTAGATCAGAGAAGAAGCTTTAAAGCAGACTGTGTATAAATAAATAAAAAAGGCACTGATCGCCTCCCTTTCTTCCAAGTTGCAACAAACAAACACACTAATCCACTTTTTAAAAAAAATTAAAAAATACATATACTCAAGAAAATAAACCATGAGAACATACATATACCAAATATTCAGGGTTATCTTGTGAGTCCCTTTTAGCAAAGCAATTGCATTACAGGAAGAAATATCTAATGCCAAAGAAAACACTATGTATCTTAATTCTTTAACTCCACCAGCAATAACGATAAGAATTTCTACTGCAGTTTTCTAGCCCTTCAATGCCAAGCCAATATAATATTGTAATATGATCCTTCTCAGCTCTTTGTGATAAATGAGCGCATCATCTAACCATCACCACCCAATTCATTTTCTATCAAAATGGGGTCAGCTGTGGAACATCGCAATGTCACGCACACTCCATGTAACAATCAACCAAAATTGCATGTTAACTTCTGAGAGTTGGTGCGACATTCTGGACGAGGAAATTATGAGAACGAGAGATCTATAATACCAG
This sequence comes from Agapanthus africanus, assembly GCA_030015575.1. Taxonomy (NCBI): domain Eukaryota; kingdom Viridiplantae; phylum Streptophyta; class Magnoliopsida; order Asparagales; family Amaryllidaceae; genus Agapanthus; species Agapanthus africanus. The sequence goes on along the minus strand of JASDDO010000010.1, from coordinate 534,336,576 downwards.
TTGGCAGTTGGCACATGTCTAGGCTTCTCCTAAGCACTCTAAGACAGTAAGATAATCCAACCATGGAGAAAACGTCAGCGTATCCCTGAATATGGAATCTAGGTATAGAGCAAAGATTATCCAGTAGTTATTTAGTCATGTTGAACTCTAAGGTACAGCCTTCGCAGTATCTTGTCCTACATTTTGCCTAGTTTTCTTTTCTTGAAAGCACCTACAGCTTTGCAAACCCTAATTTTTAACCAGAACTGCAATCCCTATAACACATTGACTAATTTAATTCTACCACATGTTTCATGTTGATTTTAATAAGAAAAAACTAATGAGTAGCTACTTCTGCCTTTAATTCATTTATATTTTAGATTTAAAAAAAAACTTATCTGGGTCTTTGATGTTTCTCATCTTTATGAATGGTTCTGCTCTCTTCAGATTAATTTCTTGTGCAAATCATTAAATGCCCCAAATTTAACCTTACAAATGGCTTTTTTAGCTTACTAACTTAAGCTTTCAATTTCACTATTCTTAAACTTCTGAGAAGCTCAAGTTGCTATAAGATCCAATTCCAACGCCAGCTCTTTTTAAGACAGCAGTGCATTCTATTTTAGATTCTCCAAGGATCCTTTTTAGCATTCTTGACAGATGGACCTAAATTTTCCACATGTATATTCCAATTTCTTTCTTTATCATCTGCAATATTCAAGTTCTCAACTTTCAGATTCTACCTCCTAGTTCTTGATGTCTTATTAATCTCTCTTTTTTCGTTCTAATTATTACAAACTAAGAATACACAAGTGAAAACTATCATGTTCTGATGGCAGCATATCTAAGCTCTCAATACAAACATCACATGTCAATCTTCCTGGTAAGTGTTTTTTTTTCTTTGGGGGGTGGGGGGTTCTAGTGGATGATAATTTGATCCTCATGCAACCAAGGAACATGCCGCAATTAAACAAGAACAATGAGAGCAAGAGAAATTCCCTAAAGAAATAATAAAAGGAAAACAACCAAGATCAACAGTTAAACAAGAACAATTATAAAAAAAATTCATATTGGGATAACTACTTATGTGTTAGAAGGAACCTAAGCATATGCCAACAACAATAATTATGACTCCCAACTTCATTTTAAAACACACCTTGATCTACTATTTATATCAGTAAAATATATGGTGCATACCTTAGAAGAGTCTCTAAGTTGATTCTTGAGACCCATAACTTGAGGGACAAGTATTTGAATTAGAGGCATTTGTGCAGAGAAGCCACCAGAGCTTTCAGATACACTGTAGTGTATCAATTCAGATATAACTGAAAACATTGTAAGCAAGTAAACACATATAAGAAATAAATTTGCAAAAGCCTTCGAGCAAAAATAAGGGATGCAGTAGAATAGAGAATAATATAATAGGCATGCATAAGGTAATGATAACAGCAGCCTGAACAATGTCAAGCAGTTAAATATACAGTAGATGAAACTAAAGCTAAAAATATGTCAGTATCCTGTTTGGAATTTTCTTCACAACCTACTCAAAGGGAAGTGTTGCACAGAAAGTTAAACAATGATAAATAGAATATAGATGTAAAAACTGAAAACATAAGGGTAGAGCTTCAGTTTTTTTGGCAAAAGATGCTGCTTCAAATTTACTCCTAGCTAAAGGCAAGTGTTCCATAAAGTGTCCTCAAATCATTTTCCACCGCTCAGTAATCGAGGTATACAAGCACATTCTTCAAGATGATTCAAAATTAGAGAAAAGAAATTCCAATTCCTCCATTAACTAGCCACATAAGATCAATTTTGTTTCAAATATGGAGTTTCATTCCAATACTTCTAGCAGACAAGCACAATAGAACCTCACAGATTTCTTCATGCAACTCCTAGATGTTGGGTGCACTTGTTTACGCTCATCAAATTTGAAAATCATCAATTTAAGGTGAATGGCTCGTAGCTGATGGATAAGGCTATTATGTGCAGTGGTGCAGCGCCTACCCTCTCACTCAGGTGCGCCTTGGCAGCACCTCCTGCAGGGAACAAGAAAATCAAAGTGGTCGCCACAAAAATATGCAGTGATTTGTGGGTTTCAGGTAAAAAGCTGCTAACAAGTACTTAAGTTGTGGATTGGGCTCCCTTATCATTCGTTATGTCTGTGCTCAGCGTGATTCTTTTCTTGTTAAATTATTCGCTTCTCTTTGGGTTGGCTGGCAGAAACCAGTAGAAGAAACCTTAAGAAACATAAGTTTCTTGGTTTGCTTGTGTTTGGTTCGGAGAAACTCAGAAAATGCGAACCACAAAGTATTTAATAAAAGTAATAATGAAGAACCATATGGCTTGGTTCATGCTCTATGAGAACTTGGGATCAATCTTCTGGAAACTCAAGGTGGTAACATATCCTATGTGGCAGGTGGGGCTATGAGTAGGGGTGGTAATTGAACGAGCCAGTTCGGGTTCGATTAGGGTTCAGCTCGGTATCAACTCATTCAAGCTCGATTCATTTATTAATGAGCCGAACATGAGCCAGAAAGCCTGCCTCGTTTATTAAACGAGCCGAACACGAGCTCGGCCAAACTCGCTCGGTATTAACTCGGGTTCAGCTCGATTACACATTTTGAAAAAAAAAATGTAATATGTAATATAGAGCAGATTTTATCCAACTCTCAAGACACTTAATTTAATTAAGAGACGGTATATAAAGTGCAACTGAGGTGAATATACAACCCAGCATTTAGGTCATTTTCATGCTCTAGATGTTAATTTTTTTTTAATCTATCCATATCTCGAAGCCCTGGATCTTAGACTTTATGATTGTTGTCCCTAACCAAGTCTATTACAAAATACTTTCATGTTTCTTCTTAACCCCATGTAATGGCTATTGACCTATCATCAGCCTCCACCAAATGCCTCTTTGTTATTTTTTTCAGAGATCATCTAATAGAAGATGCATCTGAGCTCGACTTTGGCTCGTTTAAGGCTCGGTAAACTAACGAGCTGAACATGAGCCCGACCTGCTCAGCCCGAGACAAATTCGAGCCGAGCTTGAGCTAGCATAAACTAAACCGAACCGAGCTCGGACAAGGATCGGCTCGTTCAAGCTCGGCTCGGTTACAAGCCTAGCTATGAGGGCTCGCCGCTTTGGTTCCTGATGGATGATTACATTTCTTCCCGTTTCCTCCTTTCCAAATGAAGATTTGAAAGGAAACCAGACAGTTTCTACTTCCAGATAACTTGTATCAACTAGTAAAACTCACCCTTCCCTATGCCAGCACACGCCGCACAATTGACATTAACGATTTAAGGGAGGTCAATTTACTAAGATAACTGATAAAAAAAAGAAGAAAACATCATAATGCAATTAAGAGTTTGTGTACTTGTACTCGATTATAAAATATGTATTATGTACCTGTATCATATGTCTGTTAATTGAGATTGTGTTCTGTTTTCCTTCTGGCTTTATCTATGCCTAAGAGTTAGAACATTAATCTCTATAGAAAATCTTTAAAAAACTTCCTTCTCTTCTAGGATTCTCCTCCAGTTTAAGAAAATTTAAAGCACCAAACTAATAATAAAAGGATATGCAAGCCCCTATCGTGTCCATTGATTCCTCGACCATGAGTATCACATTGAAGACTAAGGGATAAAAATAGGTCATAAAGTGTAACACCCTAAAACTTCGGTACAACATAATAATAGTATCAATTTAAATTTTTTTCTCAAATAAAATTATTATTTTTATTATTGAAGTTTAATATTTTTAGTGAAGATAAAACATATAATTATGGTTTTCTAAGTTTGTTAGTTAAATGTAATTAGTATTTAGAAATTGTTTTCTAATAAAGTGGTATCATATTTTAATATGATTATAATATTTTATTGTCTACTTTAGTTTTGAAACTAAATAGATAATAATAGTATGATTGTTTTAACAAAATATATTTAGTATTTAAGTTTATTTGATAACTTATTAACCTCTTATTTTAATTTGCATCTAATATATTTTCGAATATTAATTTATGTAACCAAATATATTATAGTTGTCTAAGTAGTAATGATATTTAACATTTAGAAAGTTGTTTTGCTAAATCTAGTATTATTTTATCTGTTTTAAACCAACCCTAACCTATTTATACAACCATATTTAAACTAATCTATATATTTTATCTTCCCAAACAAACCTATACCTATTTTAATCATATACATATTTAAACTAATAAATATATATATTTCTTATACCAAACAACCTTTATAAACTCTCACATAATTTAATCTCTTTAACAGTATTTGGATCTCTCTTCAAATATAATTCTCTCTCCAATATTTTCCTATCTCTTTACAGCAACTTTTTCTATCTCTCTCTCCCCTATCAATTCTCTCCCCTCAATATTTCATTTTACTATCTTATAACTTTACATATATTCATTATTATCATCTCTCTCCTCATATAAATCAACATTCTCTATATATATACATATATATATATATATATTTATATATATATATATATACTAACCCATCATATATATATATATAAAGATATATATATATATATATATCTTTTTCTTTCCAATCATCAAATCAACTTTCCTCTTTCCTATCAACTTTCCTCTCATACATTAAACTCGGCCCCCAAAACTCTCTTTCATAATTTTTCTCTTTTTCCAAAATCCTATTTCTCTCTCCAATCGCACTCTTTCTCTTTCTAAGAGAATCATCCATCTCTCTTCTCAATATCTCCCTCTTCCCTTTATATATATATATATATAACTCTCTCTTTCCTAACACAATATTTTCTTCTTCAAAATTAGCCGAGCCATCAAAATTTGGAGATTTGCTTCGTGTCATCGTGCTTTTCGTCTCCGAGACAAGTACTTTTACTCTCTATTTTAGTCGATGCAATATCGGTAATTCTCTAAATATATTATTCACTTACAATATTTAAATAAAATTTTAATATCATGCCGCTTCATTAATATGTCCTATAATACTTGTACACATGATGAAAACCCTGGGATCTAGAGCACCCATTAATCCATCCATCACATGAACAATTATAAAAGTGCAAACGTAATAAAATAATTGTTATGTAGATGTGGTTTAATATATAAAAAGCTTTATAAGAAATTATATATTTATGTTGCAACCACATTGGTATACACTAGTATGCAAAATATCAACACGTATATCCTAATATAAAACATAAAAATATACAATTATTACTGTTAATCAATAAATACTCTGGGTTAAATTTAATATATAAAAATTGAACTTTCTACACCACGACCCTTATAACATCACTGCACTCTATGTGCCTTAATCAAATAAATTATATTGACACTATAATTTGTATTAATACTTTCTGTTATCACATGATTATAAAACTTATTACTAGCACTTACATGATGACTAGTCAATATGTCACTTATTTTATCTTACTGCTATCTCGTAATTATATTATTACCACTATCTGTTTTATCCATCTTAATTTGTTATTCCTATTTAACTATGATTAACACTTTAAATTATGTTCTGGATTATATCCGATGCAATAAATAAACGCGGATGCTAAATACAGATGCTTGCATATTTATGTAATCTTGTTTACATTTTTGACTTTATCATATCATATCTCCTATATTTAACATTTTCTTAAGACTATTATTGTCAACATGCTTGAACAACCCTAACATGCTATTCCTATTTATGAACACTATCATATGATAATTATTGTACTTGACATGCCATGACTATTCATTGTTCTAGTCTACTCATATTAAAATGAGATCTCTAATTAGAATACTGAATTGCATGCCATGACATAATCTATACTGTTACAAGTTTTATTTCCGTACAATTAACGTGATGTTGCAAGTGTTCGTCCAGTCAGCATTCCTAATTAGTGATTCAGTTTGCTACCATATTAGTTATAAATACACAGAGTGTTGAGATAGTTTGAGTTTGCGTTCGTTCAACAGGATCTCAGGAGTCCCATTTTCGGCAGCTCATACCGGGCTATATCGGCCACTTGTTCATACAACTCGTATCAGGCTATATCGGTCATTGGAGCTCGTACCGGGCTATATCGGTCACTTATTCATTAGCTGGTACTGGGCTTTAAACGGTCACATGTTACTATTGCCAGTACCGGGCTTTATACGTTCACTTGTTCATTCCACGTTTTGGTCCGTATTTCCTTGTCCCTGGAGCCCTGCTCTTGGGTTGGGAATACTCCTGCAGAGGTTGACGTACGCACTCGAACTCACGATATGATAGATTACCCTTTTAGTGACCAACTAAGATATAACTTGACCAACTTGACCTGTTTATATGCTTGATTCATAATATTACCATATCCATATTTACTTGTGCACACGAGCTTCACTACACTCTCATACTCATGCTATCATACACATACACATACTACTATGATTGAGTATTTATTGGGATATTCTGACATCCTTGAGACTTGTCATCTCAAGTTTAGAAATTGATTCACAGGCAAAACAGGACCGGAGTGACTGTCAGGAGTTTGCCGAAAATTGGTAATATTTGTAGATCTATTTCTATTTTATTTATGTTGCTATTAGAATGTGCGCCCTCGCGGGACGTTAGGAATGATGTATCTTTATTTTGAATCATGTATTTCGTTTATTCGGATCTTTTATCTTTCATGGGTATTTTATTGGATCTATCATTATCTTACAATTCTAATTTTGGTATTCCTCGTTATTCTTGCAGCATGATGTTAGTATTATATCTTGAGATATTAAAATACATGTTTAGCTAGAGCCTTAGGTGTGAGTATAGCAAAGCGATTTTCCCCTTGCTTAGGAGCACTGGCGGTTTCGGTCCATGTTTCCGTATTTTGGGAATTGGAGCGTAACATAAAGCCTTGCCAAATGTTTCATAAAGCCTTGCCTAATAGCCATGGAGCACTTCTTAACCTAGCTGCATGAGTGTAAAGTCCAATTTCCCAAAAACATATTAAATAAGGATATAAATCAACTTTTATTACAATCCTAACAAGTATGATATATATGAGAATAATGAAGAAAAGAGGCCCTAGGAGGCTTTTTCGTTAGGTGGCGTAAAAAAATCTATATCCTCCATAATTTTTTTCAACGATCGGCATCCATCGGCATCATCTTTATCATGTAAGATGTGGTTACACCAAATTTCATGTGATTCCACCACTTTTCCACCGTTGGATTAGCAATGTAAAAAGTTCTATTGTCGGTAAACCGTTAATTTTGCACCCACTAAATCAACGGTGAAAAAGTGATGGAATCACATGAAATTTGGTGTATCCACATCTTAGATGATAGAGATGAAGATGATGGATGCCTATTGTCGAAAAAGATCGTGGAGGGCGTATTTTACCGACGCCATAGGAGGAAATTCCCTCCTATGGCACCTTTTCTCCATTATCCTCAATACACACACGCGATTTAAATGTTTTCTCAGGCTGCAACAAAAGAATATCTATGTCACTGAACTGAACTGCTTCTTTCACTGGAAGAACAGACTTTCTGCACAATTCAAATAGTCGACATGACCATGCTCCACTTACACAGTCAGACCATAAGTATGTGCAATGCAATAGTTTAATGGCTTGTACCAAAGATAATATGAACCAACTTCTAAAACCCTTAATATGATACTAATGAACGATGGCATGTTTGCTCCCTTCCAACATTTCAACAAGCCACCCCCACCCCATGAGAAAACTCATCCACAAACATTAAGAGAAATACAACCTGTCCATCCTTAATCAGCTCAATACACACAACAGTATTTCACTGCTGATTTCACTTGCAGTTTCACTGCACCTATCAAGCGATTGTAGAATATCGCATGACAGAATACGAAATATAAGATTACAATTTAGTGACTAGCCTTTTTTTTATCTTAAACCTCGAGTGTAGAAGCATTCATCGATAATTAAAGTGTGAACGGCACCAACAAGATTATGTTCCACATAATACCCATTCGAGTGGGCAGTGCATCGCCCTATCACGAGAATAGTTATAGTGTCACTGTAAATGCATACTCAAGAGTGAGACAGAAAGAAACAATGTCAATACATCTGCTTTCATTATTCTCGTATATTGACAATATCACATACAACCAACTGATTACATGTCTAATATATCCAAAATGTTTATTAAAGGAAAAGTAACAGATAATCACTGTAGTGACATGGCCGAAGAATATTAAAAGATGACACAAACCATGACATGCGACTTAAGCTACATAATGCAAAAAGCGGTGTATACTGTGTAATATTGCAAAAGCAAGCTCGATAGATAATCTAAAGTACCATTTACAGCTGGCTCGAGAAGCTGCTCAGAATTTAAAGATGATAAAGCTGCATGCACAAGAGGATGAGAAGCAAGAGTTGATGCAGGGATCCTGAAAAACAAAGAATTAAGTTTAGCTCTAAATCTGCGGGCAACCACTCAAATTATACTTCAAACAACAGAGACGGTAAATGCTTGTTGCATATAATGAATAAGGAAAGTAAAGCATCTGTTCCTCAATTATTAGGCAATGTTTTGTTAACACGCTCGGCAGGTATGGGTGTCCAGAGTGGCTTAGTGTTAGGCCTGCATAGGCCTCTTTTTAACATTGTATTATGAGATAACAAAGATCACCAAGATTCTATATAAATTTCAATTATATATTATTTTAAGCATGCGTAACAGAAGGAGAAGTTACATCCCAAAGCATAGACATTTTTCACATGATATATATATTTCAGATAAATTACACTCAGAACTACATACCCATGGCTCAATCGAAGCCAAGAAGCAAATGCCTCCAACACCTGCAATCAGGAGAATCTAAAGTATTACCAACAGATTACCAGTATTGAATCCACATAAGAAATAACATCCAGGATATAGCATGCTTCTATTAATTTACCCAAAGTTTTTTGAAGAATTTTGTTGAGAAATGGTTAAAATCGCTTTGTAGTTAACTTTTTGTTGTCTGTCGAGAGGTGGGTTTTTTTTAAAACTTTTTTCTTGTTTACTTGTTATTGTAAGTTTTCTCATTTCATATTTTTAATGAAAATTTTTTAGGCTAGGGTTCTATTGACCCTATCCATTTTCAAAAAAAAAACATGCTTCTATTAATTTATTTGAAAAGGTAAAAATTAAATATTTTTTCGCTATGCTTGAATAAAATCACCTCACAAGGAAACAAAGGACCTTCACGTGTTCTCGGTCATTACGATTGCTGTAATTTTTTAAGGAAAAAATCAGCTCTATGCTGCATTTAGATTGCTAATGGAGCAGTGTAGATCAACGATCTAGATCTCTGAAGATGTTTTTGAACCATGTTTTTGGTAATACATTTTCCCTTTTCAATGTTGGAATCTTTACATATATTTATCTTCATCATCTGCTGCTTTTATACCTAGATTTTACCACTTTCATTTAAGAAAAAAAGACCACTCTTATTCCATTACCAGTGTTTCGGACATGCGACTCATGTGGACATACAGTTGAAATTGTGTAATTAATCCAAATGCAATTTAAATACTATGCGTTTAGGATGAATGAATATGTAGTTTAAAAAACACCTAATATGCATTTCTTTATAACATTTCTTTATAACTCTTGCTAACAGACTAATACTGATTTTTTCTTAACTTTCCTTCTATTCTAGCTAGAGATGGATGCTTCATTTTCCAGTTTTTCTCCTATATATGATGGATGTCTTGAAAGCCAAATAGCAAGGAGAATGTTGTAGAGATATCTAGTCTAGAACATCATCAATTTGGCTCTTCTGAAAATTTGGATTTGGATAAAGTGTCTAATTTCTTAACATATATATATTTGAATTTGAATTTACGCTAGTTTCTCTCCTGATTAAAAGTTGAGTATGAAGTGTTTGAATCTTCTCTTTTTTCTTTATATGAATGATTTCTTCTCTTTTTTCTTTATATGAATGATTTCAGACACTACCATGATTCGCAATTTGTTTTCCTAAATGATGAGAGTTTACGTTATAAGAGTAGAGATGGGCATATCTTCTATGGACATTTCTTCAGATCTTACACCCCTATGTCTTACCTTCCCCGACCATAAACCATAAACAACCATTGCACTAATGAACATTCCTAGTCCTATGTTTTTGTACAGAAACAAAAAAAAATTAATGAAATTGAAAGTTATTTAAGAGATTGTGTCACTTATGATAAAAACAAGGTAAATCTGGAGTGTGGTTCAATCTACCCGCTTGCCCCCCTTGCATGCAGAATACAGGATAAAACAAGACAAACCTGCTCTCTCATTTCCTCAAATCCCAAACAAGCAGTCAAGAGACAAAAAGCGACTTCAGATGATGAAGAAAGCTCCTTCTCAAATTGGCGACGCCTGTCGGGACGAACTGCTATTTTATAGCTGGAAGCTTCCTGATAACATATAAAAGGGATTTCAAAATGTAAAATAATCATGCAGTCTCGTCCAGTATGAGACTTGACTGTTACAGGTGAAAATGATGGGGATGAAAAAAGACTACATACATGTATAACGCCATAACATTACAAACCAAATTCCTTGACATAAAGTCGAAGTCGCAATTCGTAAAGAATGGCAATACAGACAAGGAAATAGGATTACGGCTATGCATCATCCACAGAATTATGCTTACGATTGCATACAAGGAATTTGTGTATAAATTCTTAAGAATAATATAACTTTGTCTTCATGTGCATAATAAAAGAAATTAAGAATTTATATGCTGATATGCATAGATGGTGTTGGATGTTATGGTATGAAACTATTGATGCCGCTCACTGGATTAAACTATGGGGTGAAATGGATACAAACATGGTATCAAAGAACCAAGAGTAAAAGATCCTTGGATCAAGTCCCAACATAAACATTTATGAGAAATATTTTGGTCTCATCGTGTAGTCTTCCACATCATGGGTTAGAAAGTAATGGTATAAAACAATCGGTGATCTGCATGAAATAACTGCTAGAATTGACTTTTGAATCTTATAGAGACAACCATATGATCTGCATGGCCCAATAGGAAAGAGAAGCAACTAAATATTCTTCGGCGACTCTTTTGCTTTCCTTTATAGCCTAATGGAGAAGGCGAATCCATACTTGACAATACTTTTTCCCTTGATGCAGCAGTGAAGCCACTGAGATGGTCTGCTATTTGGTTGCTAGGAGTGGAATTTAAACCGAATATTTTTCTCTCACTTATCTTTTGACTCTAAATATTTACTTCTCTTTTTTAATCTCTCTTTACTTTTTAAGCGTTTGCTTCTGTTTCTGAATACTGTTGCAAGTGTCAATATACAACAAATTGAGACTCTACGGTTACCGCCCTTTATTCCAAATTTCTTAACCTAGTCGTAAAAAATTGCAAAATCTCCAAGACTTATAGATATCTAATTCCACTTCTGATATATTTCTTTACCTTCCATATATGAGTATTCCTAAAAGTGCGGCAACTTGAAATCTGCAGCTAAACCTTTACCGTTCTCAATTTCTTGATCCGATAGCAAGAAATATGCAAAAACACCCACAAACTTATCAAACAGCCATTGTTTCATTTTTCATTGCCTCATTGATCTCTCTCTTCAGTTTTTCCTATGCCGGCTCTACGTGAATAAATTAGTGGAATTTCTGGATACGAAGACCTTTTCCGAAACAAAACTTAAGCCTTTTAATAGCCATAAAGTATATCAGTTCAGCATCCCTCAACAGCCTCATGTCATTGCTTCTTACCGCATTTGTTTCACGCACACCAGTATGAGATAAAGCATCCTATTATTGCACTCAGCACTGTTAAGCAAGAACTAAGCCGCCTCTGCTCATGGACAAACCACACAACCACCTCAAGAAAAATAAGAGGTGGCAAGATGGTCAGTGCATTTCTCAGCTCATCCATATAATTCTTAGATCAAAAATTGATATTCTGATAAAAATTAAATTAACAATGACATAAGAGCAAAATGATGTTCTCAGTGAGACGTATAGAAATAGGATGGTCGCATGTAGCAAGGTAGCACATCCTCATGGAGATATATTCACATAAACCATAAACAAATACTTTCAACTTTCAAGAAAGCACTGTTTGTTGATGATCATAACCATATCCCCTTTTGCTCTTCAATATGTGCTTCTAGAACAATCATGTGTGTTGAGAGAGATGTCAGCAAAAGCAAATGCTAGAGCAATATCGTATACTGCGCGTTTTTAGTCCTGTGTTTCTTTTGACTCCTACCTGTGGCAAGACCGTGAGCAGCTCCAAGAAACTTGGGATGTATTCAGGATGAGATTTCATCTCATCGCTGACCCAATTAACAATGCCGCCGCCGCCCCAGTCTTCTACAGAGACATGCACAGCCAAAGCAGCAACTGCAATGCTAATCTAAAAGATTGAGGTAACTTAGTCGAGTGGTAAACTTAAAACATATATAGAATGGTTTTTAGTGCAAGAACATCCTCAAATCTACCTGTGTTCTAACTTTAGGGGGTCCTTTGCTGAGTTTCTTTAACAATCCCTGCATTTTGCAATTACCTTATGAAGCATATAGGTGTGTGCAAACAGGTTACTGGAAAAAAAAAGGAAAAATAATATAACAATTATGACCAACAAACTGAGGCCATACAATCATTCATCAGCCAAGTTTGATGAAGAGAATATGACACGGCGAGTGATGCCTCTTAATTAGGCTATACAAATCAACAGCGGTGTCTAAAATTTATTATCAAGATTTGATTTGTTTTCAAAAAAATTTTGTTTTTCGATCTTAGTTTTATTTTATCTCCTATTAGATCCTTCCAAGAATTGGATGTGGGGTTCGTCTCAAAATCAGAGTTTTGATTGTATTAATTGGATTTACAACCGCAATAGATGTAGGTTTTAAAGGCACGGATTAGATCCTCAATCGAGGTTGATGAAATTAGATCTAGGTTGATCCAAGGAAAGATGATTCCAGAGGTTATGTTGGCAGCTGTTGATAAGTATATATTGTGCTCTGATGGAAGATTGGAAAAAAAAGGAAGGAAGGTTTAGAAATAATTAAAGAAGAATAAAGAACATCAAAGGGTATCTATTGTGCTCATATGATAAATATATTCATGCTTAACAAAATTTTACGAGAATCTGGTCACAAAATCCAAAGCAACACTGATATTATATTATCTTCATGTATGTGCGTGTATAGAGCATTGATACTCACGTATAAAGAATCACGTAAAGGTCGAAATGCTTCAGAAGGCAACTCCTCAAAGTCCCTTTGTACCTATAGGCCACAGCAGATATAGCATTAATATTTTGTAAATAAGAAAATAACAAGAAATTCCATGTAAAATCACCCAGACAATGAATATAATACAAATAAGGATTTAAGAATGGAAACTTCCAATAAATTCACCTCCCAGATACAACGCCCGTTTTCCTTTAAAATCAAATTACCTTGCTTCTAAGAGTCTGTGAACAGAATATTAGGATCTCCATATTGCTGTTAGCATCATGAAGAAAATTATCTGCAACCTGCAAGGGAAGATAAATCCTGAATTGAGCACAAACATATCTAAGATTAAGAGCATCATAATATGAGTCCTAAAATCAGGATTTTATTTCAGTTGGTTATAGGCTATAGCAAGAGAAAGTGAGGGCATGTTATGTGTAGCCATGATAAATAAGCTAAGCAGGTGTCTGCTGTATATTATGTCTATGAGATGAGTTTTATTCTCTATAGCAAATATATCTGCTACAACGTATAAGTTTTGACGGTTTGCCCTTTGGTTGAAATTGCATAACCGGTATTTTTTACCACAGAGCCTTGTTCATATGGATTTGTGCATCTCCACGGATGATCCCATTTTGATGGGAAAAGGCTTAGATTACAATGATGATGAAGTGTCTGATGTATATAATGGAGTTATATACTCTATTTGTTCTGAAGCCAAAACAAACTTTCTCAAATTTGACTAGCTATATGCATTAACTGAACATGAGGCAGTTTTATTGGATTAGTTCCTCGGTCAAAACAAACTTTCCCAAATTTGAATTGGCTATATGATTTAATAGGTAAAAGTAAGATGAAGTTATAATGGGTTTGTTCCTAAATCAGGACAGACTTTCTCGATGAATTAGCCATATGCTATAACGAGCCCAAAATGAAAGGCGCGTGTCATGAATTTACAGTAACATGCCTCATAAAGGAGGTGTCAACTTTCAAGTGAGTTTCTGATAAATCTATCGTGCAGCTACTGAGGCTTGGATGCCTTTGTTTTTTTGTAGACAGAGATTCAAGGTACGGTGTATGATAGAAATTAGTAGATTTTTTTCTTCAAAAGTACATTGATCTTAACAAAGGGGTTGGGTCTTCTGTCCGGAGAGAGATGTCTCAACACTAATTTGGATTGGAGTTTTCTAAACTCTAGTTATCTCAGCTTTAGGTTTAGATAACCTAAACTCCAAAATGAATACCAAACGAGACATAGTTAGTATTCTGAGAGTTGAGCTTCGATAACTATATGAACACCGGTTATCCTAATTAACTCCAAGGCCAAACAGGCCCCAACTAATTTGAAAGTGGCAGCTAGCAAGCATTTCTCTTTCCATTAATTATCTTCTTTCTGTTCACCGTACTCTAACACTTCCTCCATTTTAAACCGGAAGCCTTCATATAAGAATGTTGAGCACGGACATATTAAAATACCCTTTCACATAAATCATAATACTGGCTCTAAGGATCTTTTCCTCCATCCAAATTACAAACTCAAAGAATCATATTTTGTTCAAAGTAAGTGTCTACTAGAATAATCAAATTCCTTGTCCTTGTAATCGTAAATTAGTGATCAAAAAGAATTCCTAGCAGCTTAGCAAAACTTATGGATAAATTCATAGGGCACAATGATGGGTTTCCATGGTGCATTTCATAATTCTTCCGAATGATGAGACTCATGAGAAACTAAATTGGGGATTGATAAGAATCGTATCTTACCTCCTACTGAAACCCTAGAATTACTTTTAGAGGGAGAGAGAAGGAAATCAACGAAATTTCGAATTGAAAATCAATCGAGTACCTGCCAAGCATCGATGGAGTGCTGGAAATCTTGGAGCCAGCGATCGGCCTGAGCTCGGATGGAATCATCTGGGTGATGATAGAGGGCGTTGAGAGCTTCCTTCACCGTGTTCTGAAGATCCATCGACGACGAAGAGCCACGAAATCGAAGAAATTTCGAAAACTAGGGTTCCTGAACAAAAGGAACTCCTTTTTTTTCCCGCTCGAGCTTTTGATTTTTACTGCGTATGTGAGCTGCGTTTGTGAGAGACCTCTTGTCGATTGATCTGAGACAGCGGAGATTTATTAAAGTTCGTGTTTTTGAATGATTAATTGTTGGATCCTTGTAGACGCCGGTTGGTGTTTTGCTTGGATGTTATGTAGCTGGCTGTATCACGTGCCTCTCACGTGAGTAGCTCTAAAGATATTCACATGAAACACCACAAAGCATTACCTGTTGTCGTCAAAAATACCACTGAACTTTTAAAATTGCATAAAATACCCTTGAGCTCTTAAAAAGTGTATTCAAATTAAATAGAGCATCCTGAATCTTCAAGTATGGGCATGTTTGTTTGCACGTGATGGAGCTCAGGATCTCTTTCAGATGTTGTCTTCCGTTGATCTGCAGCGAGTGGTGATAGATGGCTGAGATTGAGTTTGAAGGTTGTCTCTCAACGCGCGTGGATCTCAGCGGGCTTGATTTAGGAATGAAGCCGAGCTACCTGCAAAGAAATCCCGGGATGGTTGTGCCACCGTGGACCTTTCGGCGATCAAGTTAGTCGAGGTATTTTGGCAGAGTAACGGCCTATTGGGGTAAAATTGTCTTCCCTGAGTCGTCTGAGAGAGAGGTTTATATAGTGGCAGCCATGGGCTGGCGGGCGCGAGATTCATGCCGGCCGTTACGCCCCCGGGCGTTACGCCTGCGTGAAAGGCGGGATCCCCCATTAATGACGAGATACGCTCGTTAATGGGGAAACGCGATGGCGTAGAACGCGGGATCATGGGCGGCAGATATCTCGCAACTGGCGAGATTCGCGGAGCTGCGGCGGAGACGCCTGTGATTTGCGCAGTGGGTCGGTCAACGATACCTAAAAAGCTAAGCTCGGCGGGAGGCTCGGGAACGAGCGGGAGGCAGAGAGAGCTTGGTTCTGTGATAGCTCGGAGGCGAGTAAGGAGGGCTGAGGGAACTCAGCATACGGGAGGGCTCAGAGGCTAGCCAATAATTGTTTGTAAGATGAGCCTAGGTGTCACGACCCGGAATTTGGCCCGTGATCGGCTCTTAACCACGTAACGTTTACAGGCGTAACGCGTATTAAGCAAACCGAAAACCCAGAAATCAAACCATTAAGAATAGTGAGTGAAGGAAACATTTAGTAAAACATTTGGAATTCACAAGTAAAAATCCTTTAAGTTTAAAATTTAATTCTTGAAAATTTCGGCAGTACCTCCTTTGTAAAACTAGCCCCGAAACTGGGTACACACATGATATAAGTAAAATGACATATAATAAAGATAAAGTATCCCCAAACGGGAGCAATCAGGCCCAACAGCGAAACAATCACCACGAGAAAATATACAACGTCGTAGTGAAGAAATGAACAATAAAAGTGGAAAACAACATAAAAGATAAACTGCAGAAATAAAGTCGGCTCACACGAGCTCGACATCCAGAATACAAAATAATATACAACACCGTCCTCACCACTGGTCTCTAAGTCAATACATGACATGGTAGATGGAGAGTACTGGATACAATAGAGTGCACGAGAGGAAAATAAAACAGATACCGCAAGCCCACCTATAAGCAGCACGGCACACCCGCCCACTATAACTGTATCCGCCACAAAAAGGTACAATGAGGTAGCCCTGTCGCGGCTGCTCTGAAGGTCAACCTGCAAAACACTGTGGCACAACGGGGGTCAGTTGCCAACTCGTGAACAGAAAATAACATATAAAAGTAATCGCAAGTATACACGTACTACGATACTCTAACATGTGTAATCTAATAACATCAACATGATAAATTGGGTATGCAATAATCATGCGAGGTACTCTGTCAGGTACTACAACTACATGATGCAGCGCATAACAATGGATACTGAGCATGGAATAAAATATCATCTACACAAATGATCATCGTGGAAAAACCCGATGTCTACCAAAAACGCCCCCAAAATCCCGATAACTCAGGCGTTGTCACTCTATCCGGCCCTCATATTCTGTAAATCTCATGGAACAGGAGTGCCCAACATCGGCACTCAAAAATATCATGAAATACTCGTGTCCAGTATCGACACGCAAATCCTCACCCCTCAGGCGCCGTATACCAGATCGGCCCTCAATATACATATCATGTCATACCCCCCCAGAAGGTATCCTCCGGATATCCTTCGGATATCCTTCGGGCTCTATGCTGTCACCGGTAGGTAGATATCCCTTGCCAGGCTCATCGTCATCCCCACAAAATCTATCTCTTGCCCCGGGGTACCATACCGGGTCCACCATATACCCGCAGACGGTTCCTCCACTCCTCGAATCGGGTCTTGAAAACCAATCTCAAAACCGAGAAAACTCATGGTGGACGCATGAAATATCATATTACGAGAAACCGGGTTTTCAAAACAAATGCATGTTTTCTTGAAACAATACCACGGTTCTCAAATCCAGAAAATTTCATGAAATCCATAACTAAATGCGAAATTCCATGCAAGGTGATGTATGCAGCATAAAGTCGTACTAAGAGTGAAAAGGGAAAACCGCTCTTTTAAGTGGATACAGTTTTGAAAATATATCATGCGGTTCCCGACCATTCAGAACCAAGCCAGCATCGTCTATGTATGTACAAATGTTTATGTACGTAGGTATGGGTGCACCAGTGGATATATATATATACGCAAGTGTAAGTGTATAATATGCATGTGCGCCAATATGGATGTACAAGTATGTATGCGCAAGCAAGGGTGAAAAAGCAAGTATGTAGATACGCAAATCTGTATGCACGCAAAGGAACAAAATCATGTCTAATCATCAATGATAAGATAATCTAAACGATGTATGGTTCATAGCAATTCTATAGTGCGGGTGTCGTGGCAATTACTAACGGTGTGTGTGTGCAGCATACAATTAGTACCCGTGCAACACGAACCGTTAGTAACAGTGCGGTGTCCCGTGATTACTATGTCTATATGCAACAAAAGATGGGTATGCTACAATGAATACATATGCACAACCTATAGATATATAGGAATATAATATGTGGCTACAACATCCTAACAAGCCCTGACGCATAACGCCATACGGGCGATTTCCTCGCAGATGTTAAATCTACTCACCGGTGATCTCATGCTAAGTGTATCCGAACACCTGCTTCCCCTTTTTCGCGGCGTCAGAAGTCCCCTCCCGCGATCCTAGAATTTACACAAAGTAGCACACGTAAAGCTAAAATCCTGCAAAAACGCGATATCAAGAGCATACGAGAAACCAGCGTCGCAAGCTAGCGCGTGTGCAAACGTGACACCAAAACGTGTGTGCAAACGCCAGGAACCACCCTGACACGCAGCGATACACAGAAACCACCAGACCCAAACTCAAAACGTGCATGTCGCGCAAGTCTAAAAGTGTTGAAAACAGGGTATTTGATCCCATGTTTTGACTCGAGTTGAATTAGGAAAAGTTGCATATACCAAACACCCTAGATATGTAGCAGAGTCCCCCAGTCCAGACCCCGACACCTAACTCACTCCTCTGGCCGCAATTTGCGGCCATATCTAATTAATTTGCGGCCAGGTAGGGGAAGTGGGGTCTCGTGCTGTGTGTGTCCCTAGCTCAGTAACTGAGTCCCAGTATCTGCAACTATTGCCTGAAGCACTCGCTTCAAAAGCAGATCACAAAACTACCCAAAATCTTAACTAAAACGTTTAATTAACACTAATTTAAAACAATAAGGTATTCTAGTGTGATCTGAAGCAATTACTTGGGTTAAACGACACTGATAGCACTTAATTAGGCTAATCAAGCCCTAACAACCCTAACTTTACCTAATCTTCACTTAAACCACCTAATTAGCACTAAAACCCACATAAACACTAAATTAAGCTAAAATAACTACAAGTTTAGCAAAGAGGTGATTAAAGTGAGCTTAATACCTCAGGTTGGTCTTAGGGGGTCTAAACTTGCTGCACTTGCCTTCAAGGACAAAGACTTGCCATTACAACCAACAAGGAATGATCTTAGGGTGATAAATGTGAGCTGGTGTGATGGCAGATGGGTTTTTAATGAAGATTTGTGTTAGAAATTGATGAGAAGAAGAAGAGATGAAGGAGGGAGGGTGCTGAGCTGCTGCTGCATGCTGCTGGAATGGGAGTGAGTGAGAGAGAGAGAGAGAGAAAATGCCCCCAAAACCAAGCCTCCATGCTCATTAATTACCCCCATACCTCTCTTTTCTCATTCTTTATTCTATTTTCTATTTATTAGTTTTAGTTTTGGCTTTTACAAAGGAAATTGGGACTAAGGGGAAAAATGAAAATGGTAGACATGCTAAAACTTAACCTAGGTGAAAAATTGTGCATTCTACACTAAATTGCTTAGGAAAGTATAATTAAGAAAATTTTCTAATTAGATGAACACTAAACCAATTAATAATTAATAAAACACAATTATACCTTTCATATTTCCACAAATAAAAATTTATTTATTCCAGTTTATATAGAAATTTAATGGTTATGAGATTTTATGAAAAACACGCATTAGCTAATTAACACGAACTTGATCTAAGCGAATTTCAAAGTGTTACACTAGGAGTGGTCTTGAAGGTCACCGAAGGTCGGGAACATCTTCGGAAGGAAGGCCCGGGGTACATGTAACATTTCAGAAAAATAAAATATTATTTTTAGGGATTTATATAATTGAATAATAAATATTACGAATATTTTAATGTGTGGAGATTGGTTTTAATGATATGATGTAATTATATACCGATAAATTGGGAAATATTTAGAAATTTATAAGAATTATTGAATTGAGGGTGTTTTATGTGATATGAAACATGTCTTCATCCTTATTTTTAAGTGTTTTTGTTTTTTTTAAAGAAAAGAAAAGGATAAAGAAAAGAGAATAGAAATTTAAAATGAGACATGGGAGGGAACAAGGAGGTATGTGCTTAGGAGAGAGAGAGGGTGAGGGGTCTTGACCTTGGCCCCATTTCTTCATTGCCGCTTTCTTCTTTCATCTTCTTCTTCCTCCATCTCCATGGCTGCCCTCTCCCTCCACCTCCTCATCCACCTCACACCATCTCCAAATCCCCATCAAAATTACATGTTGCTTTCACTAAAATTGATCCTAACACCCTCACAAACCCTATAGAGACATCAAAGCAAGGTTTTGAAGGCATTGGGCAACTCAAGAAAATTCTTGAGTTGCCAAATGAGGTAATATCTACACCATTAGTTTAGTAATTGAGTTTCTTTAGTTCCTTTGTTAGTTTAGAATTGGTTAATTAAGGATTAGTGATCTTGGAAATTTCCAAGATGAGCTTTTAGGGGATTTATGGTTGGTTAAGGTGTAATTAGTGACCGCAAGCCTATTAATGTTATTTTGGGCCAACACTAAGCATAGAAAACAGAGAATGGAACTGAGTTATGGGCGATGACGGTTTTGTGAATGTTTTATAGACTACAGGGAATCTGGAGTGACCTGGGATCTTTACTAGAAAAACTAGCAACACCATTAACCTAGATTGAGCACTAGGAGACCACCCTGCAAAGACGAACCCATTCCAAGCATCCATAGCCGAGCAGGCCGGAATTCCTGAGTGTCTCGCCGGGTCAGTTGTGGGCAATGGTTTCTAGGTTGGTTCTGTAGCTCATAAACCCCATACACTACACCGCTGTATTGCTTGTTTACCCCTATTTTACCTGAACCAAAATCTGGAACCATTTTCTTTTGCTGCTATTTTAATTTGTAGCTTTTGTATGACTTGAAGTTTTAATATTTGTGTTTTGTATCGGTCACTTGACGTTGTACGTCGATATCGGGTGTTGTTTGGTTCTCTTGCATGCGTAGACCATAGGTTTTAACCTATGTGTGATTCGTGTATCGTTTTTGGTTTTCGTGCGCGATTTCCGTTTACGATACTATGTGTATGTGACAAATAGGTACCATCCGCGTGAACTTCGGGACGACAAGGGAAGAGCATGGCGACATCGACTTCGACAAGCAAGGATCAATGTGAGTAGATGTATATCTATTGTAAATCCCCGTTTCCATTCTAATAAAAGTTCCCGATTCTCTGAATTCCAGTAGTTTCTTTTCTTTTTCCCTCATATTTTGAATTGGTTGTTTATGCTATATAATGGTATTTTTTCCAAACCCTAAAGTTAAAACCCAAGAGTTAAAACCAAAGCCGATTAAACTAAAACCTAAACTAAAAACCCAAAATAAAATCAATATTAACACTTAAAGCCGGCCCTTACTATTTTTCCCCAGCCCACTCGATTTTTTTATAAATCCTTTTTGTAAAACCCTCAGCCTGGCCCGTCTCTTCTCAGCCTACTTCGAATTTTATTTGTTAGGTGGGAATTATTTTGAGATCGGGCCCGGCCCAGCTCAGAAGCCCGCCTTCTCTAAACCGACCCGACCCGACCTTTTCTCTTCTTCCCACTTCTTTTCCCGCTCACGCCTCCATCTTCGCGACACCCACGTTCTCCCTCGTTGCGCCCACGTCGCCCGCGCTGCCTCGCGACCCCCGACCACGATCCGACTCCCTCTATCTCTCGTCTCATGCTCCTCTCTCCCTCACACTCTCTATCTCTCCAACTCACTCTCTCTTCTCTCTCAAACACAGAACTCCAAGCTGCAGTCACTCACCCTTATCGACGACGACGACGAACCTCCTCCAACCTCCTCCTCCATCATCGAACGCTCTAGCCTCCATCAACAAAGCTCTCTCTCCTTACCATTTCCAGCCTCAACAGAGCTCACTCCCCTCAACTGCATACCCTCGCCACCGAGCTCGGTCACCACCCGCTGGATCTCAACGCCGGCGAGCCCCACTTCACCTGAACCACCTCTGCGACCCTCTACATCCTCAGCACCATCCTTATCTCTCCAGACCCGACCCCCACTGCTCCCCCTCTCTCTCTCCAAAACCACACAAAAAAACCCATTTTTCCCCTCACTGCGCACTCTCCGTGCACGCTGCCGGAGCGACGCCATCGACCGTCGTCGACCCCAGTACACTCGCAGAGGATCAGCAAGCACTCCTCAACCTCCAGGGACTGTGCAACGACTCCGGACAACTCCGACGTAAAACCCGTGTTTCGATCGAAGCTCGCGTGAATCGGTTTCACGGTGTACATCGCGCGTTTGTGACGCCGTTGCTGCATTGCGACCCCGAGACGTCTCCAGGCAAGTGTTTACTTGCTTCATGCTAAAATATTAGTGGTACGAACCTGAAATCATATAGTTATAAACTTACCGAATAACGATACATATTGTGCCATATGTGTTCGATGCTAGATCCCAATGGAAATAATAGTTTATTTTGACGGAAACTAATATTCTCTGTTGGCCCACTTGATGATAAATATCGTGTATGAAAATCACTGGAAAATACGATTGTTAGAGACAAAAATTGATACCCCCAAATATGCCATTAAAACTAGAATTTCCTCGTACCTGAAAACTAATAAAATCACCATAAATTATATTCAAACTGGAATGATGCGTTCGAGAGCTTAAATCGAAGCCGACTCGACGATCTTTAACCCTATGTAAAATTTTAATGATCTTTGTTCAGTAATCGTGATGATAATTGGGTCGGAATGCGACTCTGGACTGCAGTCCAGAGCGTTTCTGATTATTGTGTGCTGTCCCAATACCCGTGCCACTGTGTTTCTTGAAGCTGTATGTTACGGAACCCTACAGTAGATTAAAGATAACTCTGTTAGCTAAATAAATCAGGTGATTCCATTCCGTTTCATCGCCATTTGCTATTTTAAACTGCATTTAAAAGGGCAGAACGTATATCTGTCCAGAACAGATTCAGACATGACATATTGAGATTAAACTGGGTATAACTTCCAACGTACAGATGCGATTGATTGAGGATCCGTCTATTGCGTTGAATACTTTATAGAAAACCCTAGATTTAATTCAACAGTAGTATCGCTAAACTCTGAACCCAATCAGGTGAAATTCGTGTCGCGAAACGGACGTTCAGTTCTGAAACCGAATTTCCAGCCGCGCGCACTTAAAATGAAACTGCTATATCTTGAAAACCGGAATCCCGATTGAACTGAAATAAATTTTGATGAATCACTGACTAAGTGTTCTATTTATCTTACTTGTATCATTTTGCTGAATTCTTAACACAGTAATTAATGCAATTTATTTTAGTTAATGATATGCGTGTTGATTCATAACATACAGAGCTCATTGGTAGTATACATACATATATCATACCCTTGCCATATACTCAGTGTTAGTACGTGTGGACATTGCATTATCGTGCGTGATAGATGTTGGTTTAGGAGTGACAAGTACATCAATGGAAAGTGAATATTCGTGATAGTGATTGATACAGTGAACAGTGATAAAACCGTGCCATTGGTATACTTGTACACAACTATATCAATATCATCATTAGTGAGAACCTGGGGAAAAAGGGGAAATCAAAGTGGAAAGAGTATCGTATTTAGTGGGACCGTGTTTAGAGGATGATCATTCGAACAGAGATACTGATACATGTAGGATAGGATCTAGCGATCCGGCTGACAGGGTTATGTCCCGAGCATGTGGGCCGTTGTCTCGGGTATGTACGAGACTCCTGTTAAACATGATCCTCCTTCCACTATATGATTTCAAATACGACCTAGAGACCGATAGGGACACATAATATATTCTGCATCATATAGTGACATAGTGATTACTTGCATTGTTCTTACACCAGTATTACCTCATATACCTGTTTCACCTCATTATAATAAAATTGTTATTGTGCCGCTCTGACGACCTGAGTATGCATGCTCAGATCCCGCGGGAGGACCAGCACAGGAGACGGATCTACCCTTCGAGTTCACGGAGATTTAGACTGGTGTACTTTCTATTTTTCTGCTTTCCATAAAAGTGATCGTAAGTTTGACTTTGGTTAGTATTTGTTCTTGTTATATGTAATTTGTGAACAATGGAATATTAATGTAATAAATTAGTGATGAAATTCCTTTACCACTGCGCTTTATTTACTGATTACCATGCAATGCTAGAAGCCGAAGTGTGACTACGGCGGGATGATTCCTTGACCGTAGGAGCATGGCTGGCCTAGTCATCTCTCGTTTTCCGTATTTTGGGAAGCGAGGCGTGACATCTATGGGGAAGTCGGGTGGATGGCGTATAGCACCCCCGCAATTTCGTAGGATATGATGCGTTATGACACACACACACACACATATGTGTGTGTGTGTTTTATGAGATGTGTATATTTAGCAATAAATGCTTAGGTGACTTTGGGTTGGATTTAGTGTAGTTGGAAGAATGCGTTTTTAGTTTAGTTTCTTAATCATGAAACCCTAGAGTATAGGTTGATACACACATACATGCACACACGCAATATGTTTTTGGTGTATATGGTTATATGTATATATATGTGTGTGTGTGGATGTGTTAATATATATATATATATATATATATATATATATATATAAATACATACACACGGGTGATGAGGATAGTATATGATACTTGGAGACGAGTCGATGTGATCGGGCATGATGCCGTGAGATCGGTTATGCGATTTGAGTCGTGTTATGATATACGACATGATATATGAGTGGATCTTTAGACGATGTGTTTCATACACGCGGATATATGTTGATGGTATCAGAATGTACTAGACTTTAGATCAGTACCCCTAGTTCATGATATTATGATGACGATACCATGTGAATAATGAGGTAAATGTGATATTTGACCCGTACCCCGATTTTGGGATGCCGTACGATGGATTTTACCGTACGAAGAATAGATATGATGATTGATCCGCACTCTTGACCTGAGAATGTCGTATTATATATTTTATCATACGTGACGCTATTGAGTCGGGATCACCGACTGCTAGATATATCGACTCGGACTTAGGTGGATCTCCTCACCCTTTCAATTAGTCTCTTAGCTTCGTCCTGTAGTTTACTTGGTAGATGTTAGACTGGGCTCGAGTCATACTTATTTTCAAAACTAACGAATCGTGAGTATTTTTAAAGACAGCTCGAAGGATATTACGGATTTTTCAAAGGTTGTGCCTCTTCTTAAAAGCACTGTAGCCCTCTATTTTATAAAAACCACGATTCGTGTTATTTCAAATGCTAAGACCGTATGTGTAAATCCCCGTTCTTCATCTATAAAATTTTCCTGTATTTTCCAAATCCCGTTTGTCTCCTGATTTTTTTTTCTCGTATTTTCGCTGGTAATTGGTTACTCAAGATTCAAGATTTAACTTAATAAAAACCCTAGAATTATTTTCCAATTAAAACCCCAGCCCAATTGGAAATCCCCATTTAAAATTTAGAACTTAAATTCATTTTCCCCAGCCCGTTTCCTTTACCAAGCCCACACATTTTTTTAAAAATAAAATTCCTAAATCATTATTACCCCCGGCCCGTTTCTCCCCCTACAGCCCACAAAGTATTTTTTAAAGGGAATTGTTTTGAAATTGAGCCCGGCCCACTTCCTCCGGCCTGCCTCCTCACCAGACCCGACCCGACCCCCTCCTATTCACTTTCTCATTCCCTCAACGGCTCCCTCTTTTCCCGCTTCCTCTTCAATTCGCGACACCCCTCCCCCGCCGCAGCCTACGCCCTCACAGTGACGTTGCCCCGACGTTTCCTATCACACCCTCATTCATCCCTCACACCCTCATCTCTCTCTTCTCCCTCGTTTCTAAAATCTCTAACTCTATCCACCCACCGAACACCCAACTTCCCTCGAACCCATTGCCACCTCCACCGCCGGCGATCATCCCACCACTTCGCTCGACCCACGACGACGACAGCCACTCATTCACCCTCCTTCTTCCTCTACGACTTCACACCCCCATCAACTCGAGATCCCCTGCACACCTACTCCCCTGCACACCAACCCAGTGCACCCGAGCCAACCACCACCTTGCACCCCTCGACACCGGCGAATTCCCCACCACATCGCCGACCTCCCTACGACCTCCTCAGCATCATCACCATCACAACAATCCCCTAGCCCCACTGCTTAACCTCTCCCTCTCTTCAAAAATTCCAAAACCCATTTTCCAAACATCTTCCCCTTCACTGTGAGCTTCACTGTGCACGTTGCCGGAGCGACGTCGTCGACCGTCGTCGACCCCAGTACACTCGCAGAGGATCACCAAGCACACCTCAACCTCCAGTGATCGTGCAACGACTCCGGACAACTCCGACGCAAAATCCGCATCTCGATCCAAGCTCGCACAAATCCGTTTCACGGCGTACCACACGCGTTCGTGACGCCGCTGTTGCCGTACGACCCCGAAACGTTTACAGGCAAGTGTTTGCTTGCGTCATGCTAATATAATAGTGGTACAAATCTAAATCGTATAGTTTACAAACTTACAGATTACCGATATATATTGTGACCAAGGTGTTCGATGCTAGTCTCCAATGAATATAATTGTTTATTTTGACAGAAACCAATATTTTCTGTTGGCCCTCATGATGATAAATATCGTGTATGAATCTCGCTGGAAAATACGATTGTTAGAGACTAAAATTGATACCCCCAAATATGCCGTTAAACTAGAAATTTTCTCGTATCTGAAAATGAATAAAATCACCGTAAATTATATACAAACTAGAATGATACGTTCAAGGGCTTAAATAGAAGCCGACTCGATGAACTTTAACCCTATGTAAACTTTTAATGATTTCTGTTCTGTAACTGCGGTGATAATTAGATCGGAATGCGACTCTGGACTGCAGTCCAGAGCGACTCTGTTTATCGTGTATTGTACCAAAATGTGTGTCACTGTGTTTCCTGAAGTCATATGTTACAGAACTATGCAGTAGATTAAAGATGATTCTATTAGCTAAACAAAACAAGTGGTTCCATTCCGTTTCATTGTCGTTTGCTATTTTAAACTATATTTAAAAGGGCAGAACGTATAACTGTCCAGAACAGATTCTGAAATGACACACTGAGGTTAAACTGTGTATAACTTTTAACATACAGACGCGATTGAGGATCCGTCTATTGCGTTGAATACTCTATTGAAAACCCTAGATTTCATTAAACTATAACATCGCCAAAATCTGAACCCAACTGGGTGCAATTCGTGTCGCGAAACGGACGTTCAGTTCTGAAACTGAATTTCCAGCCGCGAGCGCTTAAAATGAAACGGCTATATCTTGAAAACTGGAATCCCGGTTGAATTGAAACAAATTTTGATGAATTGCTGACTGAGTGTTCTATTTATCTTACTTGCATCATTTCGTTGAATTGTTAACATATGAATTTATGCAATTTTTGTAAGATAATGACATGCTTATTGATTCTTAGTACTCATAGCTTAATGATGGCATGCATACATATATCATACCCCCATTTGCCATATACTTAGTGTTAGTGCGTGTTATAGTCAGTGGACATTGCATTATCGTGCATGGTTGATGTTGGTTTAGGAGTGACGAGTATACCAATGGAAAGTGAATATTCGTGACAGTGAGTGAAACAGTGATAAAACCGTGACATTGGTATACTTGTACACGACTAGATCAAGATCATAAATAGTGTAAACCTGGGGAAAAAGGGGAAATCAAAGTGGAAAGAGTATCGTATTTAGCGGGACCGTGTTTTAGAGGATGATCATTCGAAGCGTGATACTGATACATGTAGGGTAGGATCTAGCGATCCGGCTGACAGGGTTATGTCCCGGGCATGTGGGCCGTTGTCTCGGGTATGTACGAGACTCCTGTTAAACATGATCCTCCTTCCACTATGCGATTTCAAACATGACCTAGAGACCGATAGGGACACAGAACATATTCTGCATCATATAGTGACTTAGTGATTACTTGCATTGTTTTTACACTAGTATTACCTCTTATACATGTTTCATCTTATTACAATAATATTGTTATTGTGTCGCTCTGACGACCTGAGTATGCATGCTCAGATTCCGCGGGAGGACCAGCACAGGAGACTGATCTACCCTTCGAGTTCACGGAGATATAGTCTGGTGTACTTCCTATCTTTACTGCTTTCTATAAAGTGATCGTGAGATTGAACTTAGTTAGTAATTGTTCTTTTTATCTGTAATTTGTGAACAATGGAATTTTAATGTAATAAATTAGTGATGTGATTCCTTTAATACTGTGCTTTATTTACTGATTACCATATAATGCTAGAAGCCGAAGTGTGACTACGGCGGGATGATTCCTTGATCGTAGGAGCATGGCTGGCCTAGTCATCCCTCGTTTTCCGTATTTTGGGAAGCGGGGCGTGACATGGTTTAGTTGGTATCAGAGCCAGGTTTAGTATCAAGGAATAACATTAACTATACCGTATTACGTTATTCTTGTTTCACTACTCTTGATTTTCATACTTGAATCTGATCCTATCCTTTTGAATCTTCCAGTGATATGACGTCCCCGAACGACCCCTCCTCGGACTCCAGCTCTCAGGACCGCACGGAAAGAATACTTAGTGCACTGACCACTCTCGCGGAAGCTCAGGAGAGGAAGACAGATTTACTCACTGAGGGACTCAGGGCGATTACCGCCGCAGAAGGACCCTCCGCACTCATTACCGCCCCCGAGGGCACTACTCCACCAGCTTATCAGGCTAGGGCTGGTACCGTATCAGACTTCCGACGGTTACACCCAGCCGCATTCACAGGGCTAGCTGAACCCCTTGAGGCTGAGCAATGGCTGGTGAACATGGAGAATTTATTGACAGCCGCCAGGGTTCCAGAGGAAGACAGAGTGGATGTGATAAAGATTCAATTAGAAGACGAAGCCCGTACATGGTGGTCGGTGGAAGAAAGCAGACTTGACGAGCCGATTGAATGGAGCAAGTTTAAGGAGTGCTTCCTAGATCATTATTTTCCTCCCACAGCCAAGGCAGAAATGGAGGAAAGGTTTATTCTTTTGAAGCAGAATGGACGCCCAGTGGACGTATATACGACAGAGTTCAACCGTCTGAGCCGCTTTGCTCCATACATGGTCAAATCAGAGGCCACCAGGGCCAGACGCTTCCTTCAGGGGTTAGATTTCGAGTTGCAGCAATTGATTGCATCGTTGGATTTGCAGACTTTCGCACAGGTACTCAACGCGGCGAGAGTTTAGGAGCAATTGATTAACAAGTTCAGGAGACCCCCGGCCGTTCCAGCACGTACCCATGCGCCTTCTCGAGGAGCCATACCGGTTCACAGAGCAGGAACGACACAAATGAAGCGCCCGTTCGTACCACAGCATCGCCCCCAGAGACAGGGCGTAGTTTGCGGCTATTGCGGTAGAGGTGGGCATACTCAGAAGGACTGTCGCCGTGCCAAGGGACAGTGCTTGATTTTTGGATCCAGTCAGCACAAGATTAGCAGTTGCCCTGAGCGAGCAGAGATACAAGGGGGTTCTGGACCGCCACAGCAGAGGCCGCAGGAGCAGAGGCAACCCTTTACAGGTCGCGGTCAGGGACGGGCTTTCACTTTGACCGCCGAGCAGGCAGAGGCGTCAGGAGACGTGGTTACAGGTACTCTACTCGTACATTCCTTGCCAGCTAGAGTACTATTTGATTCGGGAGTATCGCATTGTTTCTTGTCTGAGCATTTCACTGATACACACTCAATACCACATGAACCACTAACCAAGGGATGGGAAATTCATACGGGTAATGGCATTATAATATCTAGTCGAGAATGTAGATTATGCCCGGTTGTAGTGTGTGGCAGGGAATTCTATGCGAATTTCCTTCTGATTGGGACAGACAGTTACGACACAATTCTCGGGATGGATTGGATGAGCACTTTCCATGCAGTTATCGATCGTCGTGCAAGGAAGGTGATCTTCCGCATCCCCAATCACCCGGAGTTTATTTTCGAGGGCGGGAGTGAATCTTTTGAGCCAGCTAAGTACAGAGCAAAGCCTAAGGAGCTGACAGCTATGGAGATTGATAAGAGCCCAGTCCCAGAAATTGTTCGGGACTTTCTGGACGTGTTTCCCGAAGACCTACCAGGTCTACCACCTCCTCGAAGCTTGGAGTTCTCAATCGATTTGATTCCAGGTACAGCCCCTGTATCCAGAACCCCATACAGAATGGCGCCAGTTGAGTTGGCGGAATTGAAGAAGCAGGTTGAAGAACTATTGGAGAAGGGATTTATTCGGCCAAGTGCTTCACCGTGGGGTGCACCAGTTCTGTTAGTAAAGAAGAAGGATGGATCGCTGCGAATGTGTATAGATTATCGGGAGCTGAACAAGGTCACGATAAAGAACAAGTACCTAATCCCGCGCATTGACGACCTATTTGATTAGCTAAGTGGAGCCAAGGTATTCTCGAAGTTGGACCTCCGTTCTGGATATCATCAAATCAGAGTAGCAGCCGAGGATGTATGCAAGACGGCTTTCAGGACCCGGTACGGACATTACGAGTTTCTTGTGATGCCGTTCGGTGTTACCAATGCCCCAGCAATATTCATGGATTTAATGAACAGGGTGTTCGCAAAGTACTTGGACACGTTTGTAGTGGTGTTTATCGACGACATACTGGTCTACTCGAAGACCCAGGAAGAGCACGCTGAACATCTGCGCACGGTTCTACAAATTTTTCGGGAAGAGAAGCTGTATGCGAAGCTAAGCAAGTGTGAATTCTGGATCGACAAGGTACAGTTTTTGGGACATATTGTTTCGGGCGAAGGCATCTCGCTGGACCCGGCAAAGATAGAATCTGTCAAAGATTGGCCAATGCCGAAGTCAGTGGCTGAGATCAGGAGTTTTCTGGGATTGGCAGGTTATTATCGGAGATTCGTCCAAGATTTCTCAAGAATCGCTGAACCATTGACGAGGCTGACACGGAAGGACGTACCGTTTACGTGGACAGAGGAGTGCACTCAGGCATTTGACACACTGAAGCAGAAGTTAACCACGGCACCTATACTTACAGTACCAGATAATTCCGGTGGTTTGGTGATACACAGTGATGCCTCAGGGAAGGGATTAGGTTGTGTTCTAATGCAGCACGGCCGAGTGGTTGCTTATGCCTCTCGACAACTGAGAAACCACGAGAAGAACTACCCCACGCATGACTTGGAGTTAGCTGCGGTAGTCTTTGCGTTGAAGATTTGGAGGCACTATCTATTGGGTGAGAAAGTGGAGGTATACACGGATCACAAAAGTTTGAAGTATGTTTTCACTCAGAAGGAACTGAACATGAGGCAGCGCCGATGGCTAGAGTTGATGGCAGATTATGACTTGGACCCTCAGTATCACCCGGGGAAGGTGAACGTTGTACCAGATGCGCTCAGTCGTAAGCCAGCGGTCATGATGTTGACCGATCAGAGGAGCATTATTGAGGACTTTCAGAGATTTGAACTTGAAGTCGTTACGCCGAACGCACTCAGTCAATTTTGGCAACTACAGGTGCAATCTTCTCTGGTGGATCGCATCAAGATTGCACAAGCGGATGATCCCCGATTGCAAAAGTTCAGAGAGCAAGTGGAAGCCGGACTAAGAACTGATTTGATTATTCATGAAGATGGCTCTCTGAGATTCGGTAGCAGACTCTGCGTACCTAAGGGAGATGTTCGAGAAGAAGTTTTGGCTGAAACACACAGTTCAGCTTATTCTGTGCATCCAGGAGGTACAAAGATGTATCAGGACCTAAAGCAGCACTTTTGGTGGAACGGAATGAAGCGGGAAATTGCAAGGTTCGTATCCAGGTGCTTGGTATGTCAGCAGGTGAAGGCGGAACATCAGAGGGCAGCAGGATTGTTACAACCACTGCCGATACCTGAATGGAAGTGGGAGCACATTACTATGAATTTTGTGACGGCCTTACCACGGAGCCCTAGGGGCAATAACGCCGTTTGGGTTATCGTCGATCGCCTCACAAAAGCTGCACACTTCCTACCTTTCCGAGTGGGACAGTCAACAGAATCACTGGCAGAAAGATATATGCAAGAGATTGTACGACTTCACGGTGTTCCAGTCAGCATTATGTCAGACCGGGACACCATATTCTTGTCGCACTTTTGGAAGAGCTTACAGGAGAGCTTAGGTACCCGCCTTAAATTCAGCACAGCTTATCACCCGCAGACGGATGGACAATCCGAGCGTACGATTCAAACGCTCGAGGATATGTTGAGAGCCTGTATGTTGGACTTTCAGGTTCCTGGGAGGACCATCTGCATCTAGTCGAGTTCTCTTATAACAATAGTTATCAGGCTAGTATTCAGATGGCTCTTTTTGAAGCACTATACGGGCGGAAGTGTCGATCCCCAGTATGTTGGGATGATGTGGGAGAACGAAGATTACTGAGCCCCGAACTCATTGTTCAGATAGTCGACAAGGTTCAAATGATCAGACAACGTATTAAGACGGCTCAGGATCGACAGAAGAGTTGGGCAGATACCAGTAGAAGGGCACTAGAATTCGAAGTCGAAGATCACGTATTCTTGAAGATTTCCCCTACTCGTGGAGTTATCAGATTCGGAGGTCGGGGAAAACTTAGTCCCCGTTTTATCGGACCTTTTGAGGTGCTAGAGCGAGTAGGAGAGGTGGCCTATCGACTTGCCTTGCCTCCATCGCTAGCTGGTGTGCACAATACCTTCCACGTGTCACAGTTGCGGCGTTATGTTCGGGATGAGAGCCATGTCCTGGACCATTCAGAACTAGTTTTGGGAACCGATCTGTCATACGAGGAGCAACCCACTACCATTCTCGACCGCAGAGAGAAAGTGCTGAAGAATAAGGTCATTCAGTTAGTCCGAGTGTCTTGGGGCGGTCGTTCCCCAGGAGAATCCACCTGGGAGCGGGAGGAAGACATCCGTGATCGTTATCCACATCTTTTTATTTAGTACATTGTATTCTTGTATACTTGTTAAATTTCGAGGACGAAATTTTTGTTAAGGGGGGTATGATGTAAATCCCCGTTCTTCATCTATAAAATTTTCCTGTATTTTCCAAATCCCGTTTGTCTCTTGATTTTTTTTTCCTCGTATTTTCGTTGGTAATTGGTTACTCGAGATTCAAGTTTAACTTAATCAAAACCCTAGAATTATTTTCCAATTAAAACCCCAGCCCAATTGGAAATCCCCATTTAAAATTTAGAACTTAAATTCATTTTCCCCAGCCCGTTTCCTTTACCAAGCCCACACATTTTTTTTAAAAATAAAATTCCTAAATCATTATTACCCCCGGCCCGTTTCTCCCCCTACAGCCCACAAAGTATTTTTTTAAAGGGAATTGTTTTGAAATTGAGCCCGGCCCACTTCCTCCGGCCTGCCTCCTCACCAGACCCGACCCGACCCCCTCCTATTCACTTTCTCCTTCCCTCAACGGCTCCCTCTTTTCCCGCTTCCTTTTCAATTCGCGACACCCCTCCCCCGCCGCAGCCCACGCCCTCATAGTGACGTTGCCCCGACGTTTCCTATCATACCCTCATTCATCCCTCACACCCTCATCTCTCTCTTCTCCCTCGTTTCTAAAATCTCTAACTCTATCCACCCACCGAACACCCAACTTCCCTTGAACCCATTGCCACCTCCACCGCCGGCGATCATCCCACCACTTCGCTCGACCCACGACGACGACAGCCACTCATTCACCCTCCTTCTCCCTCTACGACTTCACACCCCCATCAACTCGAGATCCCCTGCACACCCACTCCCCTGCACACCAACCCAGTGCACCCGAGCCAACCACCACCTTGCACCCCTCGACGCCGGCGAACTCCCCACCACATCGCCGACCTTCCTACGACCTCCTCAGCATCATCACCATCACAACAATCCCCTAGCCCCACTGCTTAACCTCTCCCTCTCTTCAAAAATTCCAAAACCCATTTTCCAAACATCTTCCCCTTCACTGTGAGCTTCACTGTGCACGTTTCCGGAGCGACGCCGTCGACCGTCGTCGATCCCAGTACACTCGCAGAGGATCACCAAGCACACCTCAACCTCCAGTGACCGTGCAACGACTCCGGACAACTCCGACGCAAAATCCGCATCTCGATCCAAGCTCGCACAAATCCGTTTCATGGCGTACCACACGCGTTCGTGACGCCGCTGTTGCCGTACGACCTCGAAACGTTTCCAGGCAAGTGTTTGCTTGCTTCATGCTAATATAATAGTGGTACAAATCTAAATCGTATAGTTTACAAACTTACAGATTACCGATATATATTGTGACCTAGGTGTTCGATGCTAGTCTCCAATGAATATAATTGTTTATTTTGACGGAAACCAATATTTTCTGTTGGCCCTCATGATTATAAATATCTTGTATGAATCTCGCTGGAAAATACGATTGTTAGAGACTAAAATTGATACCCCCAAATATGCCGTTAAACTAGAAATTTTCTCGTATCTGAAAATGAATAAAATCACCGTAAATTATATACAAACTAGAATGATACGTTCGAGGGCTTAAATCGAAGACGACTCGACGAACTTTAACCCTATGTAAACTTTTAATGATTTCTGTTCTGTAACTGCGATGATAATTAGATCGGAGTGCGACTCTGGACTGCAGTCCAGAGCGACTCTGTTTATCGTGTACTGTACCAAAATGTGTGTCACT
Source organism: Agapanthus africanus (assembly GCA_030015575.1). NCBI lineage: Eukaryota > Viridiplantae > Streptophyta > Magnoliopsida > Asparagales > Amaryllidaceae > Agapanthus > Agapanthus africanus. The sequence goes on along the minus strand of JASDDO010000010.1, from coordinate 534,301,764 downwards.
GTGTTTCCTGAAGTAGTATGTTACGGAACTATGCATTAGATTAAATATGATTCTATTAGCTAAACAAAACAAGTGGTTCCATTCCGTTTCATTGTCGTTTGCTATTTTAAACTGTATTTAAAAGGGCAGAACGTATAACTGTCCAGAACAGATTCTGAAATGACACACTGAGGTTAAACTGTGTATAACTTTTAACGTACAGACGCGATTGAGGATCCGTCTGTTGCGTTGAATACTCTATTGAAAACCCTAGATTTCATTCAACTATAACATTGCCAAAATCTGAACCCAACTGGGTACAATTCATGTCGCAAAACGGATGTTCAGTTCTGAAACTGAATTTCCAGCCGCGAGCGCTTAAAATGAAACATCTATATCTTGAAAACTGGAATCCCGGTTGAACTGAAACAAATTTTGATGAATTACTGACTGAGTGTTCTATTTATCTTACTTGCATCATTTCGTTGAATTGTTAACATATGAATTTATGCAATTTTTGTAAGATAATGACATGCTTATTGATTCATAGTACTCATAGCTTAATGATGGCATGCATACATATATCATACCCCCATTTGCCATATACTTAGTATTAGTGCGTGTTATAGTCAGTGGACATTGCATTATCGTGCGTGGTTGATGTTGGTTTAGGAGTGACGAGTATACCAATGGAAAATGAATATTCGTGACAGTGAGTGAAACAGTGAACAGTGATAAAAACGTGACATTGGTATACTTGTACACGACTAGATCAGTATCATAAATAGTGTAAACCTGGGGAAAAAGGGGAAATCAAAGTGGAAAGAGCATCGTATTTAGCGGGACCGTGTTTTAGAGGATGATCATTCGAAGCGTGATACTGATACATGTAGGGTAGGATCTAGCGATCCGGCTGACAGGGTTATGTCCCGGGCATGTGGGCCGTTGTCTCGGGTATGTACGAGACTCCTGTTAAACATGATCCTCCTTCCACTATGCGATTTCAAACATGACCTAGAGACCGATAGGGACACAGAACATATTCTGCATCATATAGTGACATAGTGATTACTTGCATTGTTTTTACACTAGTATTACTTCTTATACATGTTTCATCTTAGTGCAATAATATTGTTATTGTGTCGCTCTGATGACCTGAGTATGCATGCTCAGATTCCGCGGGAGGACCAGCACAGGAGACGGATCTACCCTTCGAGTTCACGGAGATATAGTCTGGTGTACTTCCTATCTTTACTGCTTTCCATAAAGTGATCGTGAGATTGAACTTGGTTAGTAATTGTTCTTGTTATCTGTAATTTGTGAACAATGGAATTTTAATGTAATAAATTAGTGATGTGATTCCTTTAATACTGTGCTTTATTTACTGATTACCATGTAATGCTAGAAGCCGAAGTGTGACTACGGCGGGATGATTCCTTGACCGTAGGAGCATGGCTGGCCTAGTCATCTCTCGTTTTCCGTATTTTGGGAAGCGGGGCGTGACAGTATGACTCGTATATAGAAATGTATATTTTTCATTGCTGCGTTTACTATTCATTTTCCGTATATTCTTCCTGTTCGCATCGCATCGCATGCTTAAATGTGTTGTTTACCGCCGAAGACCAGGAAGACAAATGTCTTGCCTGAATTTGGGGGCAGATGCTATTTGGTTTTATCCGTCCACCTCTCTGAAGATACCAAGTTGATTTATGGCACCGTATATCGAAGGTTTATACAGCTGTGGCCGATGTTGCAGACTCAGTCAGATTCCCCCTCATTATGAGGGGTTTTTGATTGTGGGGATGCTCTTCCCTGCAGGCGCAAGCCCCTGTAGTTAATTACGCTACCGCATCGCGGTAACCACTTTCTCCTTCTCCATATGGTCACTTTATATCGTGTATGTTTGTTTTGTTTTTGGTTGCCCGTGGATTGTATACAAAAACTAATTTATGTTGTCGTCCGTAGGGCGTGGATTAGTCCAAATCCGTTTTTTCTTAGATTTGGGTTTGGGTTGGGTTTAAGGATCGTTAATCTCGTTTGAGACTGAGATCAACTTAAACGTTTGTTAAATATACGTTAGTCTAATTTTAGACTAAGATCTACTCAACAGCATTTTGGGATCATTTAGATCCAACAAAAGATCATTTGGACTCTATTGTTTTAGTTTAGGGACATTGCGATCCATAAGTTTAAGGACATCATAGTCCATGGAATTTAAGGACATCATAGTCCATAGTTTATGGACATCATAGTCTATAGAGTTTAGTTTAGGGACGTTGCGATCCATAAGTTTACGGACATCATAGTCCAGGGAGTGTCTGGTTGTCGGGACCCGTCACCTCTTTGAAAACGTTGAAGAATTACAACAACACATATCAGAGGAATGAAGAGATGCACACTTGAACCAATGTTGGTTGGGAGATCTGTAGTCAGGTTTGAGACTAAGATCAATTAAAAGATTGTGAGCACATGGGCTCAGTTAATCTGAATTAGGGATTTGTGGCCAACTTGGGCTCAACACACTCAGTTTTGAATAGAATGTTGAACATTTATTTGGGCTCAGTCCCTTTTTTTTAAACAATGCTGAGCATTGATTTGGGTTATGATACCCTTTTTCTTTTTGTCTTTTGCTGAGTGTTGGACACTTTTTTATGGCACCGAGGCTTTATTTAAAGAACACTTTGTGTTCCTTCAGCGCCCACGTGAGGAGCACGTGGAGCGCTTGGCGCTGAGCGCCAGATTTGGAGTGCTAAGGCGCTTCTTGTGAAATAGCGCACACGTGAGGAGCACGTGGTGCGCTTGGCGCTGAGCGCCAGACCTGGAGCGCTAAGGCGCTTCTTATGAAATAGCGCACACGTGAGGAGCACGTGGTGCGCTTGGCGCTGAGCGCCAGACTTGGAGCGCTGAAGCGCTTCTTATGAAATAGCGCACACGTGGGGAGCACGTGGTGCGCTTGGCGCTGAGCGCCAGATTTGAAGCGCTGAAGCGCTTCTTATGAAATAGCGCACACGTGGGGAGCACGTGGTGCGCTTGGCGCTGAGCGCCAGGCTTGGAGCGCTGAAGCGCTTCTTTGGCAGTTCTGGTCAGTTCCGTGCTCTGAGAATTAAATTCTCGTTTATAAAAGACTTTGTCTCACAGATCTAAGTTCTTCTTTGTGAGGAGATACCATGATCTCTTTTGTTTTTCTTTATGAGAGACTTTATCTCATGGATCTAAGAACCAAGTTCTTCTTTTTATGAAGAGATGCTATGATCTCTTCTGTTTTTGTGAAAGATTTTGTCTTATAGATCTGTGATCTAGAAAAAGAACCGAGTTCTTATGATGTGAGAGTTAAACTCCCAAGAATTGAGGAGATGTTATGATCTCATTTATTATCGTCTACCTTGAAGAAAATTTCTTCTTCTTAGTGCTTGCTCTTCTCTTTTTCTTTTCTGAAAACTTGAAGTTTATGGGGGGTTCCTCTGTTTAAGACTTGAAGTCTTGGGTCCTTTATATAGGGGAAGCTGATTTGTTTAATCAGTTAAGGAAATCTTTCCTCTGATTGATTTGGGAATGTTTCCCACCGTTGGATCTTTGATCCTAGAGTTCCTGTTTTACAGAAGACATCTTTCTTGTTATTAATAAGATTGGGAAATTATTTTCCCATACATAGATTGTTCTGTATCTCGGTAATTTTTAATCACCATTGGATCTTTGATCCAACGGCGCTCTGATTTACAGAGAGATTTTCCTTGTTTGGAAACATTTGAGGAGTATTTCCTCAACAGAATTTTATTCTGGTAATTTGATGATTTATCATGTTCGTTGGATCTTTGATCCAATAGTAGAGAACATTTAGTTCTAGCGCTAGCGCTTTCGTGCTTTGCACGCGGTGCGCTGCCTCAGAGTCTTTGACTCTTAGTGTAACACCCTAGTTCATTTATACCATATTCTATTTGATTAATTTTCTTTATCTTGTGGCTAATTCTTGGTTTTATTGGTTTTGGGTGCGAATAGTGTTTTAGTATTCGACCCGACCCGCATGCTTGAAACCCATCATAGTTCAAGATTACGTCATATATTTACTAGTACAGAGGATCCGTGTACATCTAGGTTCTATATACATGTATAATATATTTTAGTATCCGCATATATTTTAATAATAAAAATTAGAACTAAATAATATATTTTAATATTTAGCATGGCATGTTATCATACCCCATATCTTATTTTGCTTTTATTTTTTACGTTTAAATCTCAAGATATCTAATATCAAATATTTACTAAATCTAGATATATTTTTAGAATTCTTATAAATCTTAAATTAGGGGTATGAGTTATTTAAAATATATTCTTGTATTGTGGTTGAGAAATTTACATATGTGAATTATTTTTCAAAATATATTTTTTGATGAGATTTTGGTGGAGATTGGTTGCAGTTTGATATTATCTATATACATTAAAACTAATATATATTTATAACCTAATTTAAACTATACTATATATATTAAACACAAAACTTCTCTCTCTCCACATAACATATATCTCCCTCATCAATTTATATATCCTCCTTCTTCGTTCTTCAAACCCACACGCATTCTCACCGACGCAGCTCCAGCCGCATCCTAGAACCTTAACCGAGCCATCAAAACTTGGTGTTGATTTGTATAGCGTCATGTTGCTTCCGTTCATCGCGTTTGTTTCGAGGCAAGTTTACAACTTGCTACATGCTATGCTTTATGTAATTTATTTATATATTTCCGTATCATCATCATCATCATACAACTATATCTATATAATTTATATACCGTAGTTATTTAACGTTAATCGGTTTTATAATATAAAATGTATGAAAGTTTACAACTTGCGACATGCTATAATTATATCTATAAATATATATATCGTCATAATATTTCTTATTATTATCTTTAATTAGTTTATAATGTGCATTTTATAATGTTATACAAAATATAGTTTGAAAATATTATAGTTTACACATGAAACGTCGTTGCAAAGCGGATACGACAAATCTGAAATTTACTGTACAGCTTACCTTATAAAATTCATTATAAATCATAGAAAAATCATTAGTATACGTTCTTTAGTTCGTTACGAAGATAACTCATAATTCTATAACTCTATCAAATATTTACTTGCAAAATAAATTTTTTAAATAACATAAAATGCAAATGAAAATATCTCTAAACTGCTGTCCAGGGAAATTCCAGCAGCAAACTTTCAATTTTGAATGTTCATAGCTTTTTGTAGGAACAACCTGAGATACTTCAACTTATAAAAATGAAAACCTTATTGAATTATATTTGTTTTGGTATAAAACACGTTCCTTTTGGAGAACGTTTGTTATTTTTGAGCTATTTTACAAATCAGGGCGACGCTGAATTTTTGAACGGAACTTTCTTGTGCATGGTTAATCAATACCACTTTTATAGTTATTAATCGGTTTGAATATGTTATCCATGTTAATATTATTATATTAATATCTATTTAATACATAACAGTGCTTATGTTTTAATATTCAGCAAATTTTACCGATTTACAGTTTTATAGTATCCGTCTGTATTCGTACGGTTTATTACATATCTAGTTGCACGCCTAGACCATGTTATTTCATGTTACTATTTTATTAGTGCACCATACTTGATAATGTGCATCATACGTAGTCATGGAGTTGTAGATGTGATCCCTGATAGACATTGTGCATCCGTACTTTTACCGTGCTTCGATACTTGTTACAGTTACTTTTGAGCATCCGTGTGATACATATGCACTACTTGACATGACCTGATACACCATTACTTGACATGTTACCTGATCCTGTTTCTAATGCCGACAATCCTGACATGTTTTCCCGATGGACATATCCTGTGGTCTGTATAGACAAACATGTTCCTGTTTGATCCTGTGTTGGCATTAGCTTCAGATTTATCAATACCTAACTTGGACACATAACTTGGGGATATGGGGAAATCAATGATGAAACCTGACTTGTAACTCGACAGGTCGATGCTTATACTGATCAGTTTTACGGGCTAGGCCAGCCCGGGGATGCTGCTGCCGACATCATTCATGTGTACATGTTTCTTGTTTAGTGCCTAGTGGTATGTCTCGGTTTCAGCCCGAGAATCTGGACCGTGGTCCCGGGCACGCACGGGATATTATTGAGTTACATCGACGATTCATTAAATTGATTTCAAAGACTTGAGAGTAGTTAACCCAGTAGCTTAGTTCAGATTACTCACCGCACGTCACATGTGCTTATACCCTTCACTGTTCCTTATTCATATTACTGTTATACCATTATTACTGTTACTACTCATGCCTGCATATCTTGTTACCTCCTGATTATATTATATTGTTTGTTATTATGACGCACTGACGTCTGGGTTTTGCATGGCCCAGATCCTCTATCTCCGTCGCAGGCCGTTCAGGAGTATTTCAGCCGACACGCCGAGCAGTGAGGATCCTGTTAGTATCTAGTTGGTTTAGTTTTATTTCCGTACTTTTCAGATTGTTACTGTTTATTGGATTTATTGCTTCCGCATATTATTTCTTGACTAGTTTATTCTGGCAAATGGACATGTACTAGATAGTTTATTTTATTTCTACTGTTCTTGATATCTATAGACAGCCGTAATGCGACTGTGGAGGGATGTTTCCTATCCACAGGTAGCATGGTTGGCTCTGTCACGTGCCGATCTTAGCGCACTCTAGGAAGCGGGGCGTGACACTTAGCGTTGGCGCTCTTGGCGCCAGCGCTTTCATGCTTTGCACGTGAGTCGCCGCCTCAATTCAAATTTCAAATTTTGAACAGAGTTTTGCTCCGATTGGGGGAAACAAATTCCCCCCCACCGTTGCGCTCACGTAGCTTACCCGTAAGTGCAGCGGTGGCAGCCTTTCCACCGTTGGATCAATCTTGGAAGTTGAACCGACTTCCAACGCCTATAAATAGGGCCTTTGGCCCTTTGAGATGACCTCTCTTCATCTTCTTGATTTCTTATTTTCTGAGAATTTTATTCTCTCTTCAGAGCATAGCTCTTTGTCTTAAGAACTCTCTTAAAGACAGAACCTGTCAAAAATTTATGTAAAGATTAAATTTTTGAAGGGATTACTTCATAATCTAGGGTTTCACCCATTAAAAGAGCCTTGCTCTTTTCAGATCATAGATCTAAAGAAATTTTTAGGGTTTTCTTAACAGATCTTTGCTCTCTTGAAATCATAGATCTAAGGAGATCTTTCTTAGGGTTTCTTAACCCATTAGAGAAGAACTCTTAGAGTTCATTTTGCAGATCTTAAAGATCTCGGAGTTTTTAACTCAGTAAAAACTTTGCTTTTTTAGGGGTTTGATGGATGATTCCATCGTCTTCACAGAGCATAGCTCTTAAACTTTTTAAGGAATTTTATTCCTCTCATGATTAGAGTTGACATATGTCACTCTTGTCTGCAGAGCGTTGCTCTCAAGGAAGATTAACTCCTTGGCCCGAGGGGCCTCTCATTAAATGAGAATCCTTTTAGGATTCCCTCCTTAATTGCACAAATTTGAATTTGTTAGGTGTCTTAATCAGCACTTGTTTTCTCCATGCAGATATCAAGAGTTGTTTAAATCCCCGTGTCTCTTTCAATAAGCATTTTCTTGATCAGTCTGTCCACTAAACTCTCACTGATTTTCTTTTTCAGGCGCTATGGCCGCTCATCTGTACTGTCTTGACGAAATCATTTCTTATGAGGACATTCACGCACAAGGCCGTTGTCAAAACCAGGAGTTTACAAATGCCCAATGCGCTGAAATTATGAATCGTTTCAACGCACACAAGGGCCGACTACTTCCTCGTCGCTCTGCTCTCTTGAAGATTATAGTGAGAGAAATTTAGGGAGCACTTCCTGGATTTTACGAAGCCATGTCACTTAATGCACTGGATGACGCCGAGGATAAGGTTCACTCAGTGTATCTGACAGGCCTGATCTCGAAGAAGCGACGAGATAATCTCGTTGATATTTTGCATCAAACTTTCCAACAGACGACGATAATCGCTGCTTATCCGAGGCGGAGGGCATCAGCGAGGATCCTGACGCTTGCGATCATGAGAGGATGCATACGAGAATGGTCAGAGAGACCAGAAACATTTTAGACGGCCTCACTTACGAATTTCTTAATCCGTGTCCCGGATTCAATGTTTTGCCATTGTAAAAATTTTAATGATGCTTTTGTTTACTGTTTTCATCAATGTGAGAACTTTCTGAGGTATGAATAACAAATTTTTCCTTTCCATGCGTTCATTTTATTCTTTTCGCACATACATGAGTGAGTACTCAATTGGATGCAAGTCAAATGTTCTCCTTATTGCCTTGCATAATATGTGATTGGCGTCCGTGGGTTATGCCTTTTTGTTTGACTTGGCGCAAAGCAGTTTACGTACTCTTGAGTAGCACCTCGATTTCTATGGCATGTAATTTTGGCAAGTGTGGCTTTTAGATAATAAGTAACAGTTCGTCTTGAACTCTTTGTATGGTAGCGATGGCTTAGGAGACACGGTTAGGATCTGCCACTTAGGACTTTCCAACTTTATGAGCCGTGAAGGTCTCATAAAGATTTTTCTCCCTACGAGTCGAGAGGATCTCGTAGGTGTATTTTCTCCTTAGGAGTTGTGAGGATTCCTAAGTGCGTTTTCTCTTGAGAGTCGTAAGGATCTCGCAAGAGAATTTTCTCCCTTACAAGTCGAGAGGACTCGTAAGTGATTGTTTCCCTCCTTGTCAAGGTTCGACTTCGGAGAGAGTGTGGCCCGTAAATAGTCCATCTTAACCTTCTTGCAGGGCAGTGATGGCTTAGGAGACAGGGTTATGATCTGTCACCTAAGACTTTTCAATTTTATGAGTCGTGGGGGTCTCATAAAGAATTTTCTCCTTACGAGTCGAGAGGATCTCGTAGGTGTATTTTCTCCTTAGGAATCGTGAGGATTCCTAAGTGCGTTTTCTCCCGAGAGTCGTAAGGATCTCACAAGAGAATTTTATCCCTTACAAGTCGAGAGGACTTATAAGTTGTTGGTGAGTTGACCTATCTTTGAGTCGAAGCGTTGCTTGACGACATGGAGGTCAGGGGTTGACATGTGTCCGAGTCGAAGAATTGCTTGACGACATGGAGGTCAGGGGTTGACATGTGTCTGAGTCGAAGCGTTGCTTGACGAAAGAGAGGTCAGGGGTTGACATGTGTCCGAGTCGAAGCTTTGCTTGACGACAGGGAGGTCAGGGGTTGATATGTGTCCGAGTCGAAGCGTTGCTTGACGACATGGAGGTCAGGGGTTGACACGTATTCGAGTCGAAGCGTTGCTTGACGACAGGGAGGTCAGGGGTTGACATGTATCCGTGTCGAAGCGTTGCTTGATGACAGGGAGGTCAGGGGTTGACGTGTATCCGTGTCGAAGCGTTGCTTGACGACAAGGAGGTCAAGGGTTGACATGTGTCCGAGTCGAAGCGTTGCTTTACGAAAAGGAGGTCAGGAGTTGACATGTATCCAAGTCGAAGCGTTGCTTGACGACAAGGAGGTCAAGGGGTCGGCTTTAGGTTATCTGTGAACCGTAGAGTCTTGGAACTGGGGACTTTGCCGTGGCTTCGATTGGTGGCGCCGCGTCCGTGCCTTGCTGGCATGAAGAGGAACGCTTTTGTTAGCCTCTAGGCTGTAGATGTTGTTGTCGAGATTTGGAATTAGGGGCTGTGCCATGGCTCCGTTTTGTTGTGACCTTGAGGTCGGTTGTTGACGTTACATTTGTATTTTGCCGGAGTTGAGAAGGAACGCCATGTTGCTCTTTTGTATGCAGGTGTTGCTGTCGAGATCTGACCCTCCCTTTGATAGAGTCTGATGGGGAAATACGGTTCCCTTTTTCGTTTATGCCCATGGATTGTATACAAGGGTCAGTGTTGACTTACCTGTAGGGCAAAAAGTTTCATTCTTTCATTTTTTTAATTTCTTTCCGCGATCCTCTATCATTTCAGCTTTTATATCGCGAAGTTCGCGATTGCCCAATTATTTCGGCTATTTTTCGCGGTGCCCTATCATTTCGGCTATTTTTTTTACTCGCTGCTTTTTATTGCGAGTTGCCCAATCATTTCGGCTGTTTTTGAATGCATATATTTTACTTGCTGATTTTTTTGCAAGTTGCTCTATCATTTCGGCTATTTCACATGCATTTATGGCTTACCGGCTTTGTGCCACGAGTAGGGGACTTGGGGTCTGATACCGATTTTAGGCATCAGCATCGCTACAACTGGGATATTTCCAAGAGCGAATCATCATTTGCCTTTGTCGGTTCGAACAAAGGTGGCTTAGCAAACAGGGTTAAGATCCTGCCGGCTAAGGCTTTTGACTTCATGAGCCGTAAGGGTCTCATAAAGATGTTTCTCCTTACTAGTCATGAGGATCTCGTAAGTGCACTTTCTCCTTAAGAATCGTAAGGATCCTTACGTGTATGGTCTCTTATAAGTCATAAGGATTTTATAAGAGTGTTGTCTATTTATAAGTCGAGAGGACTTACAAGTGTTTGTTCACCGAATAGGGGAATTTCACGCTATTGGTGGAACTTGGTGGGGGAGACGATTATTTGAGCCCATGGATTGTATACAAGGGTCAGTATTGAACTGCTTGTAGGGCAAATTGGGGTGTATGATGGCTTAAGAACAGGTTCAGATCCCTGTATATTAAGTCTTTCGAATCCTATGAGCCGTGATGGTCTCATAGGGGGAATTCTCCTTACGAGCCGTGAGGATCTCGTAAGTGTGTTTTCTCCTTAGGAATTGTGAGAATCCCTAAGTGTGTTGCTCCCTTGTGAGTCATAAGGATCTGACGCAGGTATTTTCTCTTTACAAGATCGAGAGGACCTTGCAAGTGTCTTTTAACGAGATTGCGCCCTTTCGGGTTTTCACAAACTCGCCGGCAGCCCTGCTGTTTTTACTCACGGAGCCCTTTCGGGTTTTCATCCGTGCCCATTTCGCTTATGGACATACCTTTTTTTTGCCACGTTAGCCTAAGGATGCTGTGGTTTGTATTAGTTTAAGGACGTTACGGTTCGTAGCTAGTTTAAGGATATTACGGTCCATTGTTAGTTTTATGACATCTCGGTCCGTAGCTTTGGAGGCGAGGTTTCGCTGGGCACTACTTATAGAGTTTGGACTCAAGAAGATAGCGAGCGGACATAGGCGTCGTCATCTATCATTAACCTGGTTCGTGACACGTTAAGTGTAGTATTTTTTTAGGAACCGGCCGTTTATTGGCCTGAAGGGTCTTTCGCCATACATATCCATGAGCAAGTAAGCCCCACCTTAGTAGACCTTGTCTATGATGTACGGGCCTTCGTAGTTTGGCTCGAATTCCCCCCGTTTTGCACGATTGGGGATCATTTGACCACCAGCACGAGTTCATCTTGGCGAAATGTCCTCGGCCTAGTCAATCTCTCGTATGAGCGTGTCATCTTTGCTTTGTAAGCCTCTAAGTTTTGCTGTGCCATGAGCCGAGTTTCATCGAGGGCGTCGAGCTCCTCAAGCCGAAGACGAGCATTCTCCTCGTCTGTTAGCTTGTAATGAACCGCCACTCGTAGAGAGGGTAGCTCTATCTCTAAGGGAAGTACTGCTTCAGCGCCGAATGCCAATGCATACGGCCTTGTGTTTGTGGACGTTTTGAACGTGGTCCGATACGCCCAGAGAGCTTCATGCAGTTTCTCGTGCCAGTCCTTTTTATTTTTGGACACCGTCTTCTTTATGATCTTCGTCAAGGTCTTGTTGAAGGCCTCAGCCAGACTGTTAGCTCGGGGATTATAGACCGAAGAGTATCTCCAGTCTATATTATGCTGTTGTGTGAAGCGGCTGATTCTGTGAATTCTGTAGGCCGGACCGTTATCGGAGATAATCGGTCATGGAGTGCCGAACCGATAGACGACGTGTGTCTTTAAGAAATGGAGAATATTCTCCGTCTTTACTTCTCTCAGCGGTACTGCTTCTGCCCACTTAGAGAAGTAATCGGTTGTCACCAATATGAACCGATGTCCTCTGGATGATGCTGGTTCGATGGGCCCGATTATGTCAGTTCCCCACATTTCGAACGGCCAGCTAGCCACCGTTGGATGTAGCGGATTTGGATGCTGGTGGATGAAGTCCCCGTGAAACTGGCACGAGTGGCACTGCTTTGCATATTCGAGGCAGTCCTGAATCATCGCGAGCCAATAGTAGCCCATCCTTTTGATTTTCAGTTTCATCTTTGGCCCGGCTTGGTGAGATGATTGGTTTGTCTTTTTTGCGTACGTGCGTTTTAAGATCAAAGTTTAGATATACCGCAATCAATAACGGTGTCGCTTGGTAGCTAGCCAATTGAGTACGGGTCGGTCCACAGGGAAAACGTGTTCTCTTCTAATTATTCTAACGAGTTAAGTCCTATTTTTGGTAGGTTTTGATTTTTATAAAAACTAAGATTGAATTTAATTAGGATTAAAGCCTTGCTAGGGTTATGATTAGGTTAATTTGGAAATAAAACTCAACTCACTGCTTCCTTTTCCCTAATTAAGAACATAGGTGTTAGGTTAATAGTTAACAAAGGGGATTAGCATGACTAGGAAGAAACTTCGTTTCTTCCTTTTGGTCCTTGTCCGTCCTTTCTTAACTCTTAGCCTTAATCTCTATGTAAATCAACCACAACTGGTCTAACTAGGAAATCACCGCTATCTCGTAGGATAGGGTGCCGTAGTGAGCGGTGTGTGTTTGATTCAAATAGAGTCCTAATTAAAATGTTATATGGGCAAGAAAGGAGTGAGAGATTTCCATCTCTCAAACCTACCCAATCCTAACCCTAACAAGTGAGGAATTACTCACTCATTAGGAAAGTTACGACGAAATTCATTTTTATAATTTTTTCTTTTTAATAAACTAATTAACTTGCAGATAAATAAAAGCAGATAAAAAATTGCAGAAATAAAATTTGAATGGAAAATTGCAAGATAAAAAACTTACTTTATTAACACCTCTTGACGATTACAAGAAATAAAATTTAAATCTAGAAATTAAAAGAGGCATCCTAAGAAAGGCACCCTCGAAGAGGCACCCTTTATTTGGCTTTGAGCCCTCCTATTTATAGATAGGAAAAACCCTAGGTTTACATTCTGATCCATATATGAAATTACAAAACAACCCCAAAGACCGAGTCAAAGCACCGACACCCCACCGACACATGCATTGCACGGCCGCGGAACCGCGGCAGAATGCCATGTTTGGCCCCGGATCCGCGGCCGTATTGAGGGGCCTTGAGTTCCTTTTCTCATGGCTACTTCATGTTGCTATTTGCTTCTGTTTTCTTCACTTGGTTCCTCAGAATCTTTTCTACTTTCTTCCAGATTTCCAACAGTGCAGAATTTGTGGACTTTTACCGTTAGCTTCGCGTTGAAGTCTTGAATCTTGTGCTGCCCTTGTGCTTTGTGCAATTGAACTGTTTACTGATCTTCATTTGTTCCTTAAACTGTTAGGCGACATCATATGGATTCATCTATTGTTGGTTGTAGTTTCACTTTTGTAACATCTTTTCATGAATTTCACTGAAATGATCTGAGAACCTGTAACCTGCAACTATTTAGCAGATATGGATCAAAAGCACATATTTATATGTAATGTGATTAAGAATGGGCGGTATAAAAATGCAAAAATCTGATATGAACAAATACCCCTAAACTTATCTTTTGCTCGTCCCGAGCAAAGCCAATTTTAGTCTCGAAAAAATCCTAACCTCACTTTCGCAGGGAATTGCGATTGCACCGAGCTCATGCAACAAGCCGTTAAACCTCTAGGTGTCCCTAGTAGGAGGAGTGTTGTCTCCTGAGGGTTTTCAGCGGATACTACCCACAAAATCCGATCAATTTGGCCTCTTGACTTTCATTCTTCAATTCGGTATTCTAGCAAGAAATTCTATTATCTTCAATTTAGAAATCATCAACTCGTATTTTCACACTTCCTATTCATTTAACTTAAGATCGTATATGTTTTGCAAATTTATTAAGCTTTCAGTATCTTTTGAATTTTCCTTCTAAGGTGCAATCTTAACTCAGGAATTTTTATCATCTCTACTGAAGATATAAGCCCTATCTTTTATTCCTATCTCTCATCCAAACCCCAATCATATACCCCCACGTGTGTGTAATTTTTATCCCTACACTTGGAAATTCAATTCTAGCTATCATACTCTTTTCCATGTCCAAAGTACTTTTAGTTGGTGAATTTTAGATGAAATTGCTCATACATCATTCATGCGACCGTTAATACTTCTTGAGGTACTAAACAATCGATTACAAAATGTGTTTGCGCATTTAGGCGTAATTCCTCGCCTTGTAATACCCAAGGCTTAGCAGTGACTTCCAAACCAGTTGGTCTAAGGCACTAGGTAATAAAGCACCCTTGCTATATATTTTTATTTATGCAGCCTTAAGTAATTACAAAACCAGTGTTCATTTTTTTATCTCTTTATTCACTACTTATACTTTTATTTATTTTCCTTCATACTGAGGATTTTAGACAAGAGCATTTCAAGGTATCCTCTACTATCCCAAGTTTTAAGGTGCGTGTAAGTGCATATAATAGGGTATATATTTTCAGAATTTGGACTTAAGGTTCAGAATTATTTTTCAGACCTATACTTCAAATAGAGCTTTCAACACTCTTCCCTTATTTCGATTTAGCCCAAGAACTGAACTCAAAATTTGCCTATTTCTAAATAAACTACAAGGACGTATATTTTCTATAGTTAAACTTTAAGAAAGCTTAATTTTAGGGTTTTTAATTTACTATGTTTAGGATATAGTTTTTCCAAACTAGTCAACCGTCATGTTAGACTTAAGTCAAATATGACCAAAATTGAACTTTTCAATTTTTTAATTTTTTTTCAATTTTTATGGGTTTTAAAATAAGTATGCAAATGCAAAAATATACATATGAATGGGAAGGAAGAAAGCTTACCGAGCACACCCCCAAACTTAAACTTAACAGTGCCCTCACTGTCAGGCTACACCAAGAGGGTCAAAATTGTCGGCACTCCCTTTTTTCTTCTTTCTTTTTTAATTTTAATTTTTATTATTAACAGAAAAAGAAAACAAAATATATATACACAAAAAGGTTCCCCCAAACTTAAGTGAAACATTGTTTCTACTGTTGCCATTTTTAAAATCTCATAAACTTGTAAACTTGGGAGGAAAAATTTATTAACGGGGACATGAAATATGATCGTGAAAATCTCCCCCAAACTTATTTTTGGCTCACCACTTTGAGTTAGAAAAAATTATTTTCGAGAGCCAAATTATACCCCCCCAAACTTGAGTTAAACAATGTTAAGCTTTTAAAGAGGGGGTTCAAAGTTATTGGTCAATACCAAGGTTTGCAAAGACTAAAAATCAACACCAACCATTTGAAGAATTTATCAATGTAACGTATAGGTCGGTGGAAGAACATGTTACATAGATCCAAGAAGAAGTGGGGAAGAGATAAGCGGTGGTGTGGAAAGAGTTTGCATGAACGTGAATGCGAGGAGATAAGAGGTGATGATAAATAAAAACGAGAATGTGAATGATCAGAAATGAGTGGAATATTGGTATTCTCGTATTTTATAAGAAGAAAGGGTGGTGGTTCAACTTCTATAGGTGGAGGTTGATTAATCACAAAATCCTTGTTGTTTAGGAATGCAAGTTCGTCAGCGAAAAGTTCTTCAAAACTCTCATCGATGTAATTGAACATTTTACTGTCAGTATGTTTTGTGCTAGAATTTATCATACTTGATTTGTCAAAAATTATGGAGGTAGGAGACTCGAAAAACTCATCTACCTCATTTTCAAAAATATCCAAATCATGTTGGCTTTCTTGAATGATCAAACTTGAATTATCAGATTGTGATTCATCAACACTCACTGAAATTATAGGAAGAATAGAAGAAGAACCTGAGAAAGTGGAGAGAGAAGTTGAATACGAACTTGAGGGTGGAGATGGAGTGTATAAATTAGCACAATTTGTAATGACCGATGTGTAAAAAGTGATTGTGCTAATCTATCAATCCACTAAGAAATGAGGTCAAATCCCTCAAGATTCGTGAGAAAACATGGGTACGTCGAACTTGGTAAACCAGACATAAAAAGTGAAAGTGTAACGGTTTCCTGCAAGGTCGGAACGAGGATGGAGGGAAGTGATTGAGGAAGGGTATCGGTTAAAGATTCAGGAGGGTGTGCGCAGTCAATGAAAGGGATAGAATAAATTGGAAAATCCGACTCCTCAAGTAAAACTACTTCATCCTCAAGAATTTCCTCAATACTCTCCTCAAAATTTAGCTTATCCATGAAATTCTCATCAAAATCAAGACGCATATGAAGTTCGGGAAAAACAGTTAATGACTCGGGATGATGAATTGGAGAGAGAAACTCATCCAAATATGTGGGTTCATCATCCAAAATATTCCCAGCGTCTATATCCTCAATCAAGTGAAAATCAATTTTTTCAGACACCTTATCAAAAGCATGGATATTAATCAATTCAGGTTCTAGAGTGGAGGTGTAGAGGTCAAAAGGATTGGTGATGGTTTCACTCGAAAGGGACCCTTCACAATCAGTTAAATCAAACACTACAAAGTCGCACAACTCATTAAACGTTTTATTTTTAACTGGTGAATCATTTGGAACACTTGATAGACATTCAAAACCGGAATTGTGGGATTCAATTGAGGATGGGTAGGTTTGATTTGGAAGGGTGCACAGCTCACTTTCTTCACTCAAATTATCAATCTTTCTAACCGCCTCATCATACATTGGAAAATTTGGAGTTAGTTGGAAACTAGCTACCAGGTCACTAGGTTGTATAAGGGCGGCTATGGACGCATTCAAATCCCTCATCTGTTGGCATGCCGCTACTATAAAGTCTTCTAACGACTGTTCTAAACTAGACATGGGTTGTGACGGGGTTTCAGTAAAAAATTCAAAGTTGTTTGGATACGTGGAACTCCCAAATGGCTGTGTAGAAGCAATATCTAGGGAAGGTGCAAAAGCCGGGTAGGACTGGTAGGAATTGAATGGTTGGACAGGAGTAGGATCAACATTTGGATAAGAAGGTGAATGGAATTGTTGATCCAAAATATTCGTAGTGGTGAAAGGAGTGAAAGATCGGTTACGAGATTGTTCAATATGTTCAGCAATAGACATGGGTTTCGGAGTTACAACAGGACTCGAAAAAAGAGTATCAACGTAAGAAGGTGGTGAAGGTTGAAATGGTTGATAAAATGTGAATTGCGGAGTCCAACTGGTTGTTCTAGATGCGTCTATTCGATCTTTCAAAGAAATTTTGGGCATGGAGGGGTCGTTCGAAATTTGACCAAAACAAGAAGCGTAGGAAGTAATGTCTGGTTGAGGGTACCAAAGTTCGGCAAGAGTTTTGCGAGGTGGGGTAACCATGATGTGATGAGAGAAAGGAGAAGAAAAAGAATGTGATTTTTTTAAAATATTTTTTTGTTTTTTAAAAAAATTGTTTGTTTTTGGATTTTTGAAATTTTTGAAAGTGTTTTTTGTTAGAAAGAGTTTTTGCAAAATTTGTACGGAACTATGGCACAATTTAAAACAACCATAGTTTAAACATGCACAATCAAATCTAGAGATAGGGTCTCCTAAGTCAACTAGACTGCTCCTAACTGTTCTAAAGCGACAAGTTATGAGATATCTCTCAAATCGCCTCTTCACTGCCAATTGTGGCCAGGTAAGCACAAATGAAGTAAGGAGGGACCCGCTCACGAATCACCGTGAGACGGGCCTTTTAAAGTTACCTTTCTCACTTGTCTAGCCTAGGCACCACAATGTCAGGTTTAGATAAACGACTGAATGCCCACAACCTTCCTTTGTCCTAATGAGCGCGACAGTCCTTAATTGGCTGAGTCTATATATTTTTTTAATTAGCTCAAGGGTGATACATATGCTTTTAGTGATTTTTGGGGTCTTAGGAAAGGTAATGAAATCCCCACCCAATCTGAATTGGTGTTATAACCCCTTAAAAGTCCGTATTAATTATGCAAAGCAGTTAACACAAAAAAAAATCTAAAACACTTGCAAAATATTTTTTTTATTTGGCAGCGCAAAGAATCCTGCACAAAAACAATTTATTGGAGAGGGAGAAGAAGTTGCTGTGCAAAGAATACCTGCAGGAAATTTTTTCCAATGGAGTTCTGGGTGTAGGAGGAGAAGACAAAAAATACTCACAGAAAAAAATGGGATGCTGACGTTAGCAGTTGACAGCGGAACAGCGGTCAAATGCCTACTTATGCCGCGTTTCCGCGGCAGTTTAATTGGTTTAGATCTCCGAAATTTTTCTCTGTTCTGTTGTGGTTCTCCTTTTTCTCTTTAGATCCCCTGAATATTTATTTGTTCACTGAATTTTTTTCAGATCTGAAACAGAGTTTGCTCCAAGCCTGCACACTTGCACAAAAACCTTTCAAAAATAACAAGATGATTTTTATTTTTTTAATTATTTTATTATTTTAGTTTTAAAATTTTTCAATTTTTATAATTTTTAAAATTTTAATTTTTTTAACCCGAAATTACACAAAGAAAGAGACTACCGTTTCCCCGGCAACGGCGCCATTTGATTGATAGTCTTTTTTGCGTACATGCGTTTTAAGATCAGAGTTTAGATATACTGCAATCAATAACGGTGTCGCTTGGTAGCTAGCCGATTGAGTACGGGTCGGTCCACAGGGAAAACGTGTTCTTTTCTAATTGTTCTAACGAGTTAAGTCCTATTTTTGGTAGGTTTTGATTTTTATAAAAACTAAGATTGAATTTAATTAGGATTAAAGTCTTGTTAGGGTTAGGATTAGGTTAGTTTGGAAATAAAACTCTACTCACTGCTTCCTTTTCCCTAATTAAGAACATAGGTGTTAGGTTAATAGTTAACAAAGGGGATTAGCACGACTAGGAAGAAACTTCGTTTCTTCCTTTTGGTCCTTGTCCGTCCTTTCTTAACTCTTAGCCCTAACCTCTATGTAAATCAACCACAACCGGTCTAACTAGGGAATCACCGCTATCTCGTAGGATAGGGTGCCGTAGTGAGCGGTGTGTGTTTGATTCAAATAGTGTCCTAATTAAAATGTTATATGGGCAAGAAAGGAGTGAGAGATTTCCATCTCTCAAACCTACCCAATCCTAACCCTAACAAATGAGGAATTACTCACTCATTAGGAAAGTTACGACGAAATTCATTTTTATAATTTTTTCTTTTTAATAAACTAATTAACTTGCAGATAAATAAAAGCAGATAAAAAATTGCAGAAATAAAATTTGAATGGAAAATTGCAAGATAAAAAACTTACTTTATTGACACCTCTTGACGATTACAAGAAATAAAATTTAAATCTAGAAATTAAAATAGGCATCCTAAGAAAGGCACCCTCGAAGATGCACCCTTTATTTGGTTTTGAGCCCTCCTATTTATAGATAGGAAAAACCCTAGGTTTACATTCTGATCCATACATGAAATTACAAAACAACCCCAAAGACCGAGTCAAAGAACCGACACCCCACCGACACGTGCATTGCACGGCCACGGAACCGCGGCAGAATGCCATGTTTGGCCGCGGATCCGCGGCCGTATTGAGGGGTCTTGAGTTCCTTTTCTCAGGGCTGCTTCATATTGCTATTTGCTTCTGTTTTCTTCACTTGGTTCCTCAGAATCTTTTCTACCTTCTTCCAGATTTCCAACAGTGCAGAATTTGTGGACTTTTACCGTTAGCTTCGCGTTGAAGTCTTGAATCTTGTGCTGCCCTTGTGCTTTGTGCAATTGAACAGTTTACTGATCTTCATTTGTTCCTTGAACTGTTAGGCGGTATCATATGGATTCATCTATTGTTGGTTGTAGTCTCACTTTTGTAACATTTTTTCATGAATTTCACTGAAATGATCCGAGAACCTGTAACCTGCAACTATTTAGCAGACATGGATCAAAAGCACCTATTTATATGTAATGTGATTAAGAATGGGCGATATAAAAATGCAAAAATCTAATATGAACATGAGAACCGCAAAGTCCATCGCGAGTTTCTTGGACGACTCTCCTTGCTTCTTCAGGTCCCAGGCATCTCAGCTATAGAGAGTCGAACGATCTCTTATATAGCATGCCATTGACGACGGCGAAAGACAGAGCTCGTTTAACGAGCTGATATCTTGATGACGCATCTCCAGGTGTTCGACGGGATTTGAAGTAGTCTATAAAGACTTCTCTCCAATCCTTAGCATTTTCCCGGTCTTCTATTTGGAAAGCCGTTTGCTTGGTCGCTTCCTTTTCTTCGAACGACTCCGGAGATATTTTTGCAGGTGCAAGAACCCGACGACTTTGCACAACGATCCTCACGTCATCGAGGTTTTCGTCAGCCAGTTCTTTAGCGAGTTTGGCTAACGCATCCGCTTTGCTATTTTTCGCACGCGGTATACTCTCCAGGGCATAGGCAGGGATTTGAGTCAGCAATTGTTGTACTCTCTTGCCGTACTTCACCAACTCTGGTTTGCACGTTTGATAGTCGCTGTTTACTTGGCTAACGACCAGTTGGGAGTCTCCGTATATGAGGAGGTTTTCGATTCCCATGCCGACAACGATCTCAAGACCTGCTATCAAAGTTTCATATTCGGCTTCATTGTTCGTCCTCGGCTCTGTTAAGGAGAAGGCAAAGCGCAGTATCCCTCATTGTGGAGTCACAAAGATAAGGCCTACCCCTGATTTGATTATAGGGGTGTTGTGTTGTCGCTTCTTCATGGAAGATGCTCCGTCGATATCGAGTTCCCATCGGGTATCACTCCCTCCTTTCTCCCTGTCGATTGTGTCGAACGCGTACTCGTCTCGCAGTTCGCAATTCAGGGGCGAATCGGTAGGTATCGGGTGTTCAGCGAGGAAGTCGGCGATAGCCTGGCCTTTCACTGCCTTGAGGGGTCGATAAGTTATCGAGAATTCCATTAAGAGTAAGGCCCATTTAGCGAGTCGTCCTGTTAGTATGGCTCTTGACATCAATTATTTGAGAGGATCCACTTTTGATATGAGGTGGATTTCATGTGCCAAAGCATAATGCCGGAGCTTCGTTATCGCGAAGATTAACGCCAGACAGTGTTTTTCAATGGGTGAGTAGTTGTTTTCTGCCCCTAGATGAACTCGACTCAAATAGTAGAGGGCTCTCTCCTTTCCTTGGTCGGCTTCCTGTGCCCATAGCGCGCCTAAGGAACCTTCAAGGGCTGTTGTGTACAGGATGAGGGGCTTTTCCTTGATCGGCGCGGTCAGCACCGGCGGATTCTGCAGGTATTGCTTGATGTCGTCTAGTGCGGTTTGGCATTTGCGATCCCAGACGAACGGGGTCCCCTTCTTCATTAGATGACTATAGAGACGACATTTTCTGGAGAGGTTAGCTATGAACCTTCGGATATATGCGAGCTTTCCTTGGTGAGACCACAGTTGCTTGAGAGTTCTTGGCGGAGACATTTCCATGATCGCCTTGATTTTCGATGGGTCTATCTCGATGCCCTGATGTCGGACGATGGATCCTAGGAATTTATCCGAGGAGACTCCGAACGCGCATTTGAGAGGGTTCATCTTCAAGTTCTATTTCCGAAGGCGCTGAAACACAATTTTCAGATGCTCCCAATGTTCCTCGTACGATTTGCTTTTCACCACGAGGTCGTCGATATAGCATTCAACGATTTCATGTATGAGGTCATCGAAAATATTCGTCATGGACCTCTGATAGGTGGCGTCGGCGTTCTTCAGACCGAAAGGCGTCACTTTGTAGCAGAATATGCCCAGAGGAGTCCGGAAAGCGGTATGCTTCTGGTCTTCGGGACGCATCTTTATTTGATTGTACCTTGACGAGCCGTCCATGAAGGAAAAGACTTCATGAGTGGACGCGTTGTCTATTATCAGCTCGGTAACCGGTACGGGAAAATCATCCTTCGGGCAAGCTTTGTTGAGATCCTGAAAGTCTACGCAGATGCGCACCGTCCCATTTTTTTTCATCACTGGGACGATGTTGGCGATCCAGTCAGGGTACTGAACCTCCTGGATGATCCGGAGTCGATTAGCTTCTTAACTTCGGCGTTGATGCTCATTTCAAGTTCGAGCCACATCCTTCTTGGTGCTTGTTTGACCGGCTTGACGTCCGGAGATATCGCCAATTTATGCACAGCTATTTCTGGATCTAGCCCCGGCATCTCGGAATAATTCCATGTGAAGCCGTCCTTATACTACATGAGCACGTCTTTTAGCGTAGCCACCTGTTCTTTAGAGAGCAGCTCACTGACTAACGTTGGCCGCGGGTCGTTTGCCGTTCCCAAGTCGATTTTCCTTAGGTTGTCCGTATTAGTATGTATTCCATCTTCCCACTCTTTTAGCGCCGGTGGAAACTCTGAGATCAACTCATCTTCATCCTCATTTTCGAAGCACCAGGGGAGGTCATCCATATCCTCGCGTGCTCCTTCTTCCAACAGCGTTATCGCGTGACAGGTACGGGATCGCTTGCAAGATCGATGTTGATTCGGATCTACTCTCGCTGCATACGTGGCTTTCGGTTCATGCTTCTGGTGGGGTTACCCTCCAACTGCTGGATAGAGCAAACCTGCCCTGCTGATACTGGTCTTCTACCCAGTTTTTGAAGGTGGAGCAGTCTTCGAGAGGATGTCCTATCGCTCGGTGATAGGAGCAATAATCCGGGTGAGAGACCTCGCCTGCTTGTTCGGGGTGTTTGGACTCCGGGAGCGTAATCATTTGATATTTCATGACAAGATCGAATATTTTCCTTGTCTTGTCTTGGGGAAAAGAATATGCTCGACCCATCTTCTTTATAAGAGACGGATCCCGGCTGCTCAATTCTCGATCGCATGGCTTCTTGGACCCGTTTTGCCGCTGTCGAACGTTTTTTCCGTTCTTCAGTTTGTTTTTGCCTCCGCGTCGGGTCTTCCGTATGACAGGCTGGCGACGAAGGGCATCGTCATTCTCCGTAGCCTGCTGAAGGAGGCGTTGCGTCTCGTAAATGGCCATTTCACGGTTGTGGTCTATCCGAACCTTTTGACTCACTTCCCGTACTAGCTTGTTCATCTGTTCTTCAAACGAATGACTTGGCATTTTTACGGTAGGATCTCGTTTTGGTTCAATTGCAGTGTCTTCTAACAGAGCATCTCCTTCTTCATCGAAATCATGTATAACGTAGCAACCATGGAATCACTCTCGTTTCTTAGATTGAACATATCCATGCCCGATTGCTTCCATTCTCCCGTTGGGCAATTTTCGCTGAGTTCCGGGGACGTTCCAGATCCTGTTGTAGAACTGAGCTTGTGGAGCAGTCTGTTTGAAGGGTACGCCTTGGCTCCTCAACAGCCTTTTTAATCCTTCTGTGTAGTATTTGGGCAGACGGATGGGCTGGAGCCTGTCAAGCGTAGAATCGGCACCATGCCAGATTTCTTTCTCCACTTTGGTTTCCATGGATCGATAAAAGAGGATCGCCTTTTCATCTTTTCGTCTAGGAGGGACGTAGAACGTCTGCAGTTCTTGCACACTATAGGTATCAAGTGCGTCGAGCTCTTTGTAATGCTTTTGCAGAACCATAGCGATATGCAAGCTCTGATTGTCTCTAGTGAAGGCCTGCACCGATGGTCGGGGCAAGAATATTGCGTTGACTTCGTCTTCAGAGTTACTGCCAAAGACCAGAATATGGGTGGACGGTCCTAGCTTGTTGCATTGGGGCGGCCCTGAATAAACTATCTCTTCTTCCTCCTCGGTATCACTCTGATTGAATGATTTAGCGTGCTTGCGCTTTCTAAAAGATAGATCAAAAATATTTGTAACCGCAATCAAGAACGGCGTCGCATGAAGATAGCCGGTGAGTACGGGTCGGTCCACAGGGATTTTGTGAATTTCCGATTCGTTCTAACGAGTTAATTCCGAAGGGTGTTCGGATTCATTATTAAATCTAAAAACCTAATTAACCTAGGGCAATTATCTAGATCTACTCTTGTTAGGGCTAGGTTTAGGGATGGTTTGGAAATGTAATTAAAACCTAATTAACCTAGGGCAATTATCTAGATCTACTATAATCAACCGAGTCTGATGGCTCATCTGAAAATGTAAAGGACTCAAACTCGGGCGGTGAGTCATCAACATCGTCCGAAAAAGTGAAACACTCGTAAGTGTTATTATCTGTGAGAACAGTATCTGATTCAAAGGAAAATCTTTCAAGCTCACAGTCTTCAAGCGGGGTCGGAACGATGGGAAGGAGGGAGGGTGATATAACAGTCAAAGGTTCAGGAGGATGATTGGAAAATCAGACACATCAAACAAAAATGATTCAACCTCAATATTATTCTCAAGACTCTCCTCAATACTATCCTCAATATTTAACTCATCCATGCCATTATCATCAAAATCTAGACGCATATGAGATTCGGGAGAAACATTTAATAACCCAGGATGATGATTTGAACATAAAATTTCAATTAAATCGACAGGTTCATCATCCGAAATATTCCCGGCGTCTATATCCTCAATCAAGTGAAAATCAATTTCTTTAGACACCTCCTCAAAAGCATGGATATCTATTGATTTTGGTTCTAGAGTGGAGGTGTAAAGATCGAAAGGATTAGGTGCGGTTTCACTCGAAAGGGGTTCCTCACAATCTGGCAAATCAAACACTAAAAAATCACACAACTCATTTTTATTTTCAACAGGTGAACTATTTAGGGTAATCGATGGCAAACAGGAGTTGTGGGCTTCAATTGGGTAAGGGTAGGTTTGATTTGTAAATCCTCTCTCATTCTCACTCTGTCCAACCGCCTCCTTATACGTTAAAAAATTTTGAGCTAGCGGGACACTAGCTACCGGTTCACTAGGTTGCATAAGGGCGGCCATGGACGCTTCCACATTCCTCATCATTTTATTTGTTGCAGCAATATATGCCTCCAACGACTCTTCCAAACTAGACTTAGGTGGTGAGGGGGTTTCAGTAAAAGATTCAAAATTGGTTGGATATGTGAAACTCCCTAATGGCTGTATCGAAACAGTGTCTAGTGAAGGTGGGAAGGTCGGGTATGACTTGTAGGAAGTGGGTGGTTGGGCAGGGATAGGGTCAACATATGGATAAAAAGGTGAATAATCGTGCGGATCCCTAGAACTAGATGAGTGGAGAGGGGTGAAAGATCGACTGCGAGATTGAGCAATATGCTCAGCAATGGACATCGGCCTAGGAGTTACAGCAGGACTTGAAAAAGTGGTGTCAACATACGAAGGTGGTGAAGGTTGACTTGGTTGACACAAAGTGGGTTGAAAAGTCAGACTGTTTCTCCTAGACGCCTCTATGTGATCTTTCAAAGATTTTTTAGGCATGAAAGGATCGTCTTTAAATTGACCGAACAAATTGACGTACGACGCAAAATTAGGTTCGGGATACCAAAGTTCGGCTAGTGATTTATTATGTGGGGTACCCATGTTGTAAGAAAGGGTAAAAAGAAAGAAGGTTTGTGGTGGTGCAAAGATCTATTTGCGGCAATAGTTTGCAATATTCCAAATACTAATTTTCCTTTTTCTTTTTCTTTATTCTTTTTATCTTTATTAGGAAAAATTTGTTGCAAAAAGATTTTCAACACAAGATATGCAACAGCAAAATATTACTTGCAATCTAATTTCTAATTTAAGCTGGGCGCAAAAATCCTGCACAAGACTGTTATATGGAAGGAGAAAGATTTTTGAGCGCAAAGAAATCCTGCAGGCAAATTAATAGAAGATATATCAAGATTTACAGAGGAGGAGAGAGAGAACTCACAGAAATTTGCAGTGGCGGAACTGTTTTTTTTATCGCGCTTCTGCCTTTTTTTCAAGCCCTGAATCGACCAGGACGCGGCGGTTCCGCGGCCAAAAGGCGGTTTCGGCGGCGGTTCCGCGGCGGTTCAGGCGGTTCAGAATTTTTTTTTTGCAACAGATCACCGCGGTTGACTTGTAGACTCGGTCCTCTAAATTTTTTTCTATTCCTCTGTTGTTGCAATCTTCTGTTGATAGGATCGTCTATTTGCTGTTTCGCTTTCTGTAGATTTCCAGATCCGAATTTGTGCGTAGATCCTGCAAAATTCACACAAAGATACCCTTTCCAAAAATAACAGATGATATATTTTTTTATATTTTTTTGGATATTTTAGATTTTTATGATTTTTTAAATTTTATGATTAACCCGAAATTGCGAAAAGAAAAGTTCTACGCCATCCCCGGCAACGGCGCCATTTGATTGAATGGTTTAGCGTGCTTGCGCTTTCTAAAAGATAGATAAAAAATATTTGTAACCGCAATCAAGAACGGCGTCGCATGAAGATAGCCGGTGAGTACGGGTCGGTCCACAGGGATTTTGTGAATTTCCGATTCGTTCTAACGAGTTAATTCCGACGGGTGTTCGGATTAATTATTAAATCTAAAAACCTAATTAACCTAGGGCAATTATCTAGATCTACTCTTGCTAGGGCTAGGTTTAAGGATGGTTTGGAAATGTAATTAAATCTCACCGCTTTCAATACCCGAATGAAGATCTATGAGGAGTTATGGTAATTATCAATAAAGTGGATTAGATCCGTTCGGGAAGGTGTTCCTTCCTCTAGGTTCTTGTCCTTCCTTTAGAGATCCTTACCCTAACCTCCATGGAAAACACGCGCAACCGGTCCTTTACACTACGGTGTCATCGTTACTTCGAGGGGTAGGATGCCGTAGGGCGCGGTATGTGCGTGTATGCATGGAGTCCTATTGTAAATATTTGGTGGGTAAGAAAGGGATGAGAGATCTCATCCCTCTCAAAATCCTTCATCAAAGCTAAACCCTAAACAAGTTCCTAGGGCATGAAATTAAATCTACCTAGGGCAAGGAATTGAAATCTACACTAGGGCAAGAAATTAAATTACTTACAGATGGCTCTCTCCAAACATCAATGCAGGGTTGTCAGATCTGAATTCATGAAGTGAAAAGAGGCACCGATGCTCTCCAAAAGATTTCTAAATTTTTATTCATTAAAGGGAGGCATAAAGTTTACAATGAATTAGAGTCCCTATTTATAGAAGATAGGAAACCCTAGGGTTACATTTGTTTCGCATGTCTGAAATTACAAAAATAGCCCTATATAAAAAGAGCTATTCAACGCTCCACGCACCGCCAACAAAATACACCGACAAGGGCATATAACGGCCGCGGAACCGCGGCCCCAGCCTGGGTTTGGCCGCGGTTCCGCGGCCAAACTAGTGATTTAGGCTCTGTAATTTTGTGAACAGGCTTTTGTCATTATTGGCTTCTTATTTCGTCAGGTCTTTTTGCATATTGGTGTCTCGTTCTCTTCCAGATCTTTCCAGTGAATATTGTAGTGGACTTTTATTATTTCTTCGTGTCGTTGCCTTTGTAATCAGTGAACCGTTGTTCATTGTTCCTCAAAATGTCGGCTCGATCACGATTTCACCATTTATCATTCGCAGTCTCACTTTTGCATTGTCTTTTCATTGTTTTCACCGTTGTTGATCTAAGAACCTGTAACCTGTAACATGTAGCAGACATGCGTCAAAAGCACCCATTTATTTATAAAAAGAATAAGAATGGGGAATATAATAATGCAATATTATGGTGTGAACAAATACCCCCAAACTTATCTTTTGCTCGTCCTCGAGCAAACTTATTTTTATTCACTAAAATCCTAACCGCACTTTCGCAGGGAAACGCGATTGCACTGTGCTCGTGCAACAAGCCGTTAAACCTCTAGGTGTCCCTAGTAGGAGGAATGTTGTCTCTTGAGGGTTTTCAGCGGATACTACCCACAAAATCCTATCAATTCAGCCCATTAACTTTTGTTCTCCAATTAGGTTTTCTAACTAAGAATTCTATTATCTTTTACTTGTAAATTATCCACCCATATTCTTCACACTTCCTCATCATTTAACTTAAGATTATATATATCTTGCAGATCTACTTAGCTTTCGGCATTTCCTAAGTTTTCCTTCTAGGGTTCCATATCTACTTAGGAATTTCTATCAACTCTATTAAAGATATAAGTTCTATCCTTCATTCCTTTCTCTCATCTAAACTCTAATCACATATCCCCACGTGTATGTAAATATCACCCCTACACTTGGAAATTCAAATCAAGCAATCGTACTCTCATCCATTGTCCAAAGCACTTATTAATTAGTGAATTTTTAAATGAATTTTGCTTACACATCCTTCATGCGACCGTTAATACTTCTTGAGGTACCAACAACCGATTACAAAATGTGTTTGCACATTTAAGCGTAATTCCTAGTTTTGCAACACCCAAGGCTTTAGCAGTGACTCCCAAACCAGTTGGTCTAAGGCACTAGGTGATAAGGCACCCTTGCTAAATATTTTTCTATTTTTTACAGCCTTAAGTAATCACAAAAACCAGTGTCCATTTTTTTCTTTATTCATTTTTTCTTTCTTTCTTTTATTTTCATTGTACTAAGGACTTTAGACAAGAGCATTTCAAGGTCTCTTCTACTATTCCAAGTTTCAAGGTGCGTGATTGTGCAAATTGTAGGGTTTACGTTTTCAGAATCTCGACTTAAGCTAGGAACTATTTTTCAAACTTATACTCTAATAAGAACATCAATACTCTTCCCTCATTTTGACTTAGCCCAAGAAGTGAACCCAAAATTTGCCTATTTCTAAATAAACTACAAGGCATATACTTTCTACCGTTAAACTTTAAGGAAGGTTATTTTTAGGGTTTTTAATTTGCTAAGTCTAAGATCTAGTTGTTCCTAACCAGTTAACCTATTTGTTAAACTCAAGTCAATTAGCCAAAATTGAATACAATAATTTTTATAATTTTTGAAATTTTTCAATTTTTATGGGTTTTCAAATAAGTATGCAAAAATATGTACAAATGAATGCGAAGGAAGAAGACGTACCGAGCATACCCCCAAACTTGAACTTGACAGTGTCCTCACTGTCATGCTAAACCAAGAGGGTCAAAATACCGGCACTCCCCTGTTTATTTATTTATAATTTTTTATATTTTTTTTAATGTTTTGAGATTTTTTTTATTATTTTTTTTATAGAAAAAGAAAACAAAAATATATATACATATATACAACAAGGGTTTTCCCCCCAAACTTAAGCTTGGCCTTGCACAAGCCAAAGGTTAGCACCAACCATTCAAAAATCTTATCGTGGTAATGATATAGTTGGTACAAGAATGGAGTGGAAAGAAAAGAGATGAGAAGCACACGAGACCGTGTGGAAAGAAGAATGGAAGATGGTCTCGGCGGAGGAGGAGAATGGCGGAAAGAAGAAAGAAGTAGAGTACGATCTTGAGGGTGTAAATTGAGTAAATAAATTAGCGCAATATGTGATGACCGATATGTTATAAGCGATTGCGCTAACCTATCCACTCGTCGAGAAATGGGATCAAATCTTTCAAGATTCGCAAGAAAACATGGGTACGCCGAACTTGGTATCGGAGATGAAAGCGCAACGGTCATTTGTACGGTCGGGACAATAGGAGAGACGAAAAGGAGTGAATTAGGGATAGTATCTTTCTCACCGTAGTAAACTGTTTCGAACTTGAAAGATTCCATTAATGGTTCGAAACTACTATAATCAACCGAGTCTGATGGCTCATCCGAAAATGTAAAGGACTCAAACTCGGGCGGTGAGTCATCAACATCGTCCGAAAAAGTGAAACACTCGTAAGTGTTATTATCTGTGAGAACAGTATCTGATTCAAAGGAAAATCTTTCAAGCTCACAGTCTTCAAGCGGGGTCGGAACGATGGGAAGGAGGGAGGGTGATATAACAGTCAAAGGTTCAGGAGGATGATTGGAAAATCAGACACATCAAACAAAAATGATTCAACCTCAATATTATTCTCAAGACTCTCCTCAATACTATCCTCAATATTTAACTCATCCATGCCATTATCATCAAAATCTAGACGCATATGAGATTCGGGAGAAACATTTAATAACCCAGGATGATGATTTGAACATAAAATTTCAATTAAATCGACAGGTTCATCATCCGAAATATTCCCGGCGTCTATATCCTCAATCAAGTGAAAATCAATTTCTTTAGACACCTCCTCAAAAGCATGGATATCTATTGATTTTGGTTCTAGAGTGGAGGTGTAAAGATCGAAAGGATTAGGTGCGGTTTCACTCGAAAGGGGTTCCTCACAATCTGGCAAATCAAACACTAAAAAATCACACAACTCATTTTTATTTTCAACAGGTGAACTATTTAGGGTAATCGATGGCAAACAGGAGTTGTGGGCTTCAATTGGGTAAGGGTAGGTTTGATTTGTAAATCCTCTCTCATTCTCACTCTGTCCAACCGCCTCCTTATACGTTAAAAAATTTTGAGCTAGCGGGACACTAGCTACCGGTTCACTAGGTTGCATAAGGGCGGCCATGGACGCTTCCACATTCCTCATCATTTTATTTGTTGCAGCAATATATGCCTCCAACGACTCTTCCAAACTAGACTTAGGTGGTGAGGGGGTTTCAGTAAAAGATTCAAAATTGGTTGGATATGTGAAACTCCCTAATGGCTGTATCGAAACAGTGTCTAGTGAAGGTGGGAAGGTCGGGTATGACTTGTAGGAAGTGGGTGGTTGGGCAGGGATAGGGTCAACATATGGATAAAAAGGTGAATAATCGTGCGGATCCCTAGAACTAGATGAGTGGAGAGGGGTGAAAGATCGACTGCGAGATTGAGCAATATGCTCAGCAATGGACATCGGCCTAGGAGTTACAGCAGGACTTGAAAAAGTGGTGTCAACATACGAAGGTGGTGAAGGTTGACTTGGTTGACACAAAGTGGGTTGAAAAGTCAGACTGTTTCTCCTAGACGCCTCTATGTGATCTTTCAAAGATTTTTTAGGCATGAAAGGATCGTCTTTAAATTGACCGAACAAATTGACGTACGACGCAAAATTAGGTTCGGGATACCAAAGTTCGGCTAGTGATTTATTATGTGGGGTACCCATGTTGTAAGAAAGGGTAAAAAGAAAGAAGGTTTGTGGTGGTGCAAAGATCTATTTGCGGCAATAGTTTGCAATATTCCAAATACTAATTTTCCTTTTTCTTTTTCTTTATTCTTTTTATCTTTATTAGGAAAAATTTGTTGCAAAAAGATTTTCAACACAAGATATGCAACAGCAAAATATTACTTGCAATCTAATTTCTAATTTAAGCTGGGCGCAAAAATCCTGCACAAGACTGTTATATGGAAGGAGAAAGATTTTTGAGCGCAAAGAAATCCTGCAGGCAAATTAATAGAAGATATATCAAGATTTACAGAGGAGGAGAGAGAGAACTCACAGAAATTTGCAGTGGCGGAACTGTTTTTTTTTATCGCGCTTCTGCCTTTTTTTCAAGCCCTGAATCGACCAGGACGCGGCGGTTCCGCGGCCAAAAGGCGGTTTCGGCGGCGGTTCCGCGGCGGTTCAGGCGGTTCAGAATTTTTTTTTTGCAACAGATCACCGCGGTTGACTTGTAGACTCGGTCCTCTAAATTTTTTTCTATTCCTCTGTTGTTGCAATCTTCTGTTGATAGGATCGTCTATTTGCTGTTTCGCTTTCTGTAGATTTCCAGATCCGAATTTGTGCGTAGATCCTGCAAAATTCACACAAAGATACCCTTTCCAAAAATAACAGATGATATATTTTTTTATATTTTTTTGGATATTTTAGATTTTTATGATTTTTTAAATTTTATGATTAACCCGAAATTGCGAAAAGAAAAGTTCTACGCCATCCCCGGCAACGGCGCCATTTGATTGAATGGTTTAGCGTGCTTGCGCTTTCTAAAAGATAGATAAAAAATATTTGTAACCGCAATCAAGAACGGCGTCGCATGAAGATAGCCGGTGAGTACGGGTCGGTCCACAGGGATTTTGTGAATTTCCGATTCGTTCTAACGAGTTAATTCCGACGGGTGTTCGGATTAATTATTAAATCTAAAAACCTAATTAACCTATGGCAATTATCTAGATCTACTCTTGCTAGGGCTAGGTTTAAGGATGGTTTGGAAATGTAATTAAATCTCACCGCTTTCAATACCCGAATGAAGATCTATGAGGAGTTATGGTAATTATCAATAAAGTGGATTAGATCCGTTCGGGAAGGTGTTCCTTCCTCTAGGTTCTTGTCCTTCCTTTAGAGATCCTTACCCTAACCTCCATGGAAAACACGCGCAACCGGTCCTTTACACTACGGTGTCATCGTTACTTCGAGGGGTAGGATGCCGTAGGGCGCGGTATGTGCGTGTATGCATGGAGTCCTATTGTAAATATTTGGTGGGTAAGAAAGGGATGAGAGATCTCATCCCTCTCAAAATCCTTCATCAAAGCTAAACCCTAAACAAGTTCCTAGGGCATGAAATTAAATCTACCTAGGGCAAGGAATTGAAATCTACACTAGGGCAAGAAATTAAATTACTTACAGATGGCTCTCTCCAAACATCAATGCAGGGTTGTCAGATCTGAATTCATGAAGTGAAAAGAGGCACCGATGCTCTCCAAAAGATTTCTAAATTTTTATTCATTAAAGGGAGGCATAAAGTTTACAATGAATTAGAGTCCCTATTTATAGAAGATAGGAAACCCTAGGGTTACATTTGTTTCGCATGTCTGAAATTACAAAAATAGCCCTATATAAAAAGAGCTATTCAACGCTCCACGCACCGCCAACAAAATACACCGACAAGGGCATATAACGGCCGCGGAACCGCGGCCCCAGCCTGGGTTTGGCCGCGGTTCCGCGGCCAAACTAGTGATTTAGGCTCTGTAATTTTGTGAACAGGCTTTTGTCATTATTGGCTTCTTATTTCGTCAGGTCTTTTTGCATATTGGTGTCTCGTTCTCTTCCAGATCTTTCCAGTGAATATTGTAGTGGACTTTTATTATTTCTTCGTGTCGTTGCCTTTGTAATCAGTGAACCGTTGTTCATTGTTCCTCAAAATGTCGGCTCGATCACGATTTCACCATTTATCATTCGCAGTCTCACTTTTGCATTGTCTTTTCATTGTTTTCACCGTTGTTGATCTAAGAACCTGTAACCTGTAACATGTAGCAGACATGCGTCAAAAGCACCCATTTATTTATAAAAAGAATAAGAATGGGGAATATAATAATGCAATATTATGGTGTGAACAAATACCCCCAAACTTATCTTTTGCTCGTCCTCGAGCAAACTTATTTTTATTCACTAAAATCCTAACCGCACTTTCGCAGGGAAACGCGATTGCACTGTGCTCGTGCAACAAGCCGTTAAACCTCTAGGTGTCCCTAGTAGGAGGAATGTTGTCTCTTGAGGGTTTTCAGCGGATACTACCCACAAAATCCTATCAATTCAGCCCATTAACTTTTGTTCTCCAATTAGGTTTTCTAACTAAGAATTCTATTATCTTTTACTTGTAAATTATCCACCCATATTCTTCACACTTCCTCATCATTTAACTTAAGATTATATATATCTTGCAGATCTACTTAGCTTTCGGCATTTCCTAAGTTTTCCTTCTAGGGTTCCATATCTACTTAGGAATTTCTATCAACTCTATTAAAGATATAAGTTCTATCCTTCATTCCTTTCTCTCATCTAAACTCTAATCACATATCCCCACGTGTGTGTAAATATCACCCCTACACTTGGAAATTCAAATCAAGCAATCGTACTCTCATCCATTGTCCAAAGCACTTATTAATTAGTGAATTTTTAAATGAATTTTGCTTACACATCCTTCATGCGACCGTTAATACTTCTTGAGGTACCAACAACCGATTACAAAATGTGTTTGCACATTTAAGCGTAATTCCTAGTTTTGCAACACCCAAGGCTTTAGCAGTGACTCCCAAACCAGTTGGTCTAAGGCACTAGGTGATAAGGCACCCTTGCTAAATATTTTTCTATTTTTTACAGCCTTAAGTAATCACAAAAACCAGTGTCCATTTTTTTCTTTATTCATTTTTTCTTTCTTTCTTTTATTTTCATTGTACTAAGGACTTTAGACAAGAGCATTTCAAGGTCTCTTCTACTATTCCAAGTTTCAAGGTGCGTGATTGTGCAAATTGTAGGGTTTACGTTTTCAGAATCTCGACTTAAGCTAGGAACTATTTTTCAAACTTATACTCTAATAAGAACATCAATACTCTTCCCTCATTTTGACTTAGCCCAAGAAGTGAACCCAAAATTTGCCTATTTCTAAATAAACTACAAGGCATATACTTTCTACCGTTAAACTTTAAGGAAGGTTATTTTTAGGGTTTTTAATTTGCTAAGTCTAAGATCTAGTTGTTCCTAACCAGTTAACCTATTTGTTAAACTCAAGTCAATTAGCCAAAATTGAATACAATAATTTTTATAATTTTTGAAATTTTTCAATTTTTATGGGTTTTCAAATAAGTATGCAAAAATATGTACAAATGAATGCGAAGGAAGAAGACGTACCGAGCATACCCCCAAACTTGAACTTGACAGTGTCCTCACTGTCATGCTAAACCAAGAGGGTCAAAATACCGGCACTCCCCTGTTTATTTATTTATAATTTTTTATATTTTTTTTAATGTTTTGAGATTTTTTTTATTATTTTTTTTATAGAAAAAGAAAACAAAAATATATATACATATATACAACAAGGGTTTTCCCCCCAAACTTAAGCTTGGCCTTGCACAAGCCAAAGGTTAGCACCAACCATTCAAAAATCTTATCGTGGTAATGGTATAGTTGGTACAAGAATGGAGTGGAAAGAAAAGAGATGAGAAGCACACGAGACCGTGTGGAAAGAAGAATGGAAGATGGTCTCGGCGGAGGAGGAGAATGGCGGAAAGAAGAAAGAAGTAGAGTACGATCTTGAGGGTGTAAATTGAGTAAATAAATTAGCGCAATATGTGATGACCGATATGTTATAAGCGATTGCGCTAACCTATCCACTCGTCGAGAAATGGGATCAAATCTTTCAAGATTCGCAAGAAAACATGGGTACGCCGAACTTGGTATCGGAGATGAAAGCGCAACGGTCATTTGTACGGTCGGGACAATAGGAGAGACGAAAAGGAGTGAATTAGGGATAGTATCTTTCTCACCGTAGTAAACTGTTTCGAACTTGAAAGATTCCATTAATGGTTCGAAACTACTATAATCAACCGAGTCTGATGGCTCATCCGAAAATGTAAAGGACTCAAACTCGGGCGGTGAGTCATCAACATCGTCCGAAAAAGTGAAACACTCGTAAGTGTTATTATCTGTGAGAACAGTATCTGATTCAAAGGAAAATCTTTCAAGCTCACAGTCTTCAAGCGGGGTCGGAACGATGGGAAGGAGGGAGGGTGATATAACAGTCAAAGGTTCAGGAGGATGATTGGAAAATCAGACACATCAAACAAAAATGATTCAACCTCAATATTATTCTCAAGACTCTCCTCAATACTATCCTCAATATTTAACTCATCCATGCCATTATCATCAAAATCTAGACGCATATGAGATTCGGGAGAAACATTTAATAACCCAGGATGATGATTTGAACATAAAATTTCAATTAAATCGACAGGTTCATCATCCGAAATATTCCCGGCGTCTATATCCTCAATCAAGTGAAAATCAATTTCTTTAGACACCTCCTCAAAAGCATGGATATCTATTGATTTTGGTTCTAGAGTGGAGGTGTAAAGATCGAAAGGATTAGGTGCGGTTTCACTCGAAAGGGGTTCCTCACAATCTGGCAAATCAAACACTAAAAAATCACACAACTCATTTTTATTTTCAACAGGTGAACTATTTAGGGTAATCGATGGCAAACAGGAGTTGTGGGCTTCAATTGGGTAAGGGTAGGTTTGATTTGTAAATCCTCTCTCATTCTCACTCTGTCCAACCGCCTCCTTATACGTTAAAAAATTTTGAGCTAGCGGGACACTAGCTACCGGTTCACTAGGTTGCATAAGGGCGGCCATGGACGCTTCCACATTCCTCATCATTTTATTTGTTGCAGCAATATATGCCTCCAACGACTCTTCCAAACTAGACTTAGGTGGTGAGGGGGTTTCAGTAAAAGATTCAAAATTGGTTGGATATGTGAAACTCCCTAATGGCTGTATCGAAACAGTGTCTAGTGAAGGTGGGAAGGTCGGGTATGACTTGTAGGAAGTGGGTGGTTGGGCAGGGATAGGGTCAACATATGGATAAAAAGGTGAATAATCGTGCGGATCCCTAGAACTAGATGAGTGGAGAGGGGTGAAAGATCGACTGCGAGATTGAGCAATATGCTCAGCAATGGACATCGGCCTAGGAGTTACAGCAGGACTTGAAAAAGTGGTGTCAACATACGAAGGTGGTGAAGGTTGACTTGGTTGACACAAAGTGGGTTGAAAAGTCAGACTGTTTCTCCTAGACGCCTCTATGTGATCTTTCAAAGATTTTTTAGGCATGAAAGGATCGTCTTTAAATTGACCGAACAAATTGACGTACGACGCAAAATTAGGTTCGGGATACCAAAGTTCGGCTAGTGATTTATTATGTGGGGTACCCATGTTGTAAGAAAGGGTAAAAAGAAAGAAGGTTTGTGGTGGTGCAAAGATCTATTTGCGGCAATAGTTTGCAATATTCCAAATACTAATTTTCCTTTTTCTTTTTCTTTATTCTTTTTATCTTTATTAGGAAAAATTTGTTGCAAAAAGATTTTCAACACAAGATATGCAACAGCAAAATATTACTTGCAATCTAATTTCTAATTTAAGCTGGGCGCAAAAATCCTGCACAAGACTGTTATATGGAAGGAGAAAGATTTTTGAGCGCAAAGAAATCCTGCAGGCAAATTAATAGAAGATATATCAAGATTTACAGAGGAGGAGAGAGAGAACTCACAGAAATTTGCAGTGGCGGAACTGTTTTTTTTTATCGCGCTTCTGCCTTTTTTTCAAGCCCTGAATCGACCAGGACGCGGCGGTTCCGCGGCCAAAAGGCGGTTTCGGCGGCGGTTCCGCGGCGGTTCAGGCGGTTCAGAATTTTTTTTTTGCAACAGATCACCGCGGTTGACTTGTAGACTCGGTCCTCTAAATTTTTTTCTATTCCTCTGTTGTTGCAATCTTCTGTTGATAGGATCGTCTATTTGCTGTTTCGCTTTCTGTAGATTTCCAGATCCGAATTTGTGCGTAGATCCTGCAAAATTCACACAAAGATACCCTTTCCAAAAATAACAGATGATATATTTTTTTATATTTTTTTGGATATTTTAGATTTTTATGATTTTTTAAATTTTATGATTAACCCGAAATTGCGAAAAGAAAAGTTCTACGCCATCCCCGGCAACGGCGCCATTTGATTGAATGGTTTAGCGTGCTTGCGCTTTCTAAAAGATAGATAAAAAATATTTGTAACCGCAATCAAGAACGGCGTCGCATGAAGATAGCCGGTGAGTACGGGTCGGTCCACAGGGATTTTGTGAATTTCCGATTCGTTCTAACGAGTTAATTCCGACGGGTGTTCGGATTAATTATTAAATCTAAAAACCTAATTAACCTAGGGCAATTATCTAGATCTACTCTTGCTAGGGCTAGGTTTAAGGATGGTTTGGAAATGTAATTAAATCTCACCGCTTTCAATACCCGAATGAAGATCTATGAGGAGTTATGGTAATTATCAATAAAGTGGATTAGATCCGTTCGGGAAGGTGTTCCTTCCTCTAGGTTCTTGTCCTTCCTTTAGAGATCCTTACCCTAACCTCCATGGAAAACACGCGCAACCGGTCCTTTACACTACGGTGTCATCGTTACTTCGAGGGGTAGGATGCCGTAGGGCGCGGTATGTGCGTGTATGCATGGAGTCCTATTGTAAATATTTGGTGGGTAAGAAAGGGATGAGAGATCTCATCCCTCTCAAAATCCTTCATCAAAGCTAAACCCTAAACAAGTTCCTAGGGCATGAAATTAAATCTACCTAGGGCAAGGAATTGAAATCTACACTAGGGCAAGAAATTAAATTACTTACAGATGGCTCTCTCCAAACATCAATGCAGGGTTGTCAGATCTGAATTCATGAAGTGAAAAGAGGCACCGATGCTCTCCAAAAGATTTCTAAATTTTTATTCATTAAAGGGAGGCATAAAGTTTACAATGAATTAGAGTCCCTATTTATAGAAGATAGGAAACCCTAGGGTTACATTTGTTTCGCATGTCTGAAATTACAAAAATAGCCCTATATAAAAAGAGCTATTCAACGCTCCACGCACCGCCAACAAAATACACCGACAAGGGCATATAACGGCCGCGGAACCGCGGCCGCGGAACCGCGGCCCCAGCCTGGGTTTGGCCGCGGTTCCGCGGCCAAACTAGTGATTTAGGCTCTGTAATTTTGTGAACAGGCTTTTGTCATTATTGGCTTCTTATTTCGTCAGGTCTTTTTGCATATTGGTGTCTCGTTCTCTTCCAGATCTTTCCAGTGAATATTGTAGTGGACTTTTATTATTTCTTCGTGTCGTTGCCTTTGTAATCAGTGAACCGTTGTTCATTGTTCCTCAAAATGTCGGCTCGATCACGATTTCACCATTTATCATTCGCAGTCTCACTTTTGCATTGTCTTTTCATTGTTTTCACCGTTGTTGATCTAAGAACCTGTAACCTGTAACATGTAGCAGACATGCGTCAAAAGCACCCATTTATTTATAAAAAGAATAAGAATGGGGAATATAATAATGCAATATTATGGTGTGAACAAATACCCCCAAACTTATCTTTTGCTCGTCCTCGAGCAAACTTATTTTTATTCACTAAAATCCTAACCGCACTTTCGCAGGGAAACGCGATTGCACTGTGCTCGTGCAACAAGCCGTTAAACCTCTAGGTGTCCCTAGTAGGAGGAATGTTGTCTCTTGAGGGTTTTCAGCGGATACTACCCACAAAATCCTATCAATTCAGCCCATTAACTTTTGTTCTCCAATTAGGTTTTCTAACTAAGAATTCTATTATCTTTTACTTGTAAATTATCCACCCATATTCTTCACACTTCCTCATCATTTAACTTAAGATTATATATATCTTGCAGATCTACTTAGCTTTCGGCATTTCCTAAGTTTTCCTTCTAGGGTTCCATATCTACTTAGGAATTTCTATCAACTCTATTAAAGATATAAGTTCTATCCTTCATTCCTTTCTCTCATCTAAACTCTAATCACATATCCCCACGTGTGTGTAAATATCACCCCTACACTTGGAAATTCAAATCAAGCAATCGTACTCTCATCCATTGTCCAAAGCACTTATTAATTAGTGAATTTTTAAATGAATTTTGCTTACACATCCTTCATGCGACCGTTAATACTTCTTGAGGTACCAACAACCGATTACAAAATGTGTTTGCACATTTAAGCGTAATTCCTAGTTTTGCAACACCCAAGGCTTTAGCCAGTGACTCCCAAACCAGTTGGTCTAAGGCACTAGGTGATAAGGCACCCTTGCTAAATATTTTTCTATTTTTTACAGCCTTAAGTAATCACAAAAACCAGTGTCCATTTTTTTCTTTATTCATTTTTTCTTTCTTTCTTTTATTTTCATTGTACTAAGGACTTTAGACAAGAGCATTTCAAGGTCTCTTCTACTATTCCAAGTTTCAAGGTGCGTGATTGTGCAAATTGTAGGGTTTACGTTTTCAGAATCTCGACTTAAGCTAGGAACTATTTTTCAAACTTATACTCTAATAAGAACATCAATACTCTTCCCTCATTTTGACTTAGCCCAAGAAGTGAACCCAAAATTTGCCTATTTCTAAATAAACTACAAGGCATATACTTTCTACCGTTAAACTTTAAGGAAGGTTATTTTTAGGGTTTTTAATTTGCTAAGTCTAAGATCTAGTTGTTCCTAACCAGTTAACCTATTTGTTAAACTCAAGTCAATTAGCCAAAATTGAATACAATAATTTTTATAATTTTTGAAATTTTTCAATTTTTATGGGTTTTCAAATAAGTATGCAAAAATATGTACAAATGAATGCGAAGGAAGAAGACGTACCGA
Organism: Agapanthus africanus; assembly: GCA_030015575.1. NCBI lineage: Eukaryota > Viridiplantae > Streptophyta > Magnoliopsida > Asparagales > Amaryllidaceae > Agapanthus > Agapanthus africanus. Next base: position 534,261,750 of record JASDDO010000010.1, on the reverse strand, counting down.
GCATACCCCCAAACTTGAACTTGACAGTGTCCTCACTGTCATGCTAAACCAAGAGGGTCAAAATACCGGCACTCCCCTGTTTATTTATTTATAATTTTTTATATTTTTTTTAATGTTTTGAGATTTTTTTTATTATTTTTTTTATAGAAAAAGAAAACAAAAATATATATACATATATACAACAAGGGTTTTCCCCCCAAACTTAAGCTTGGCCTTGCACAAGCCAAAGGTTAGCACCAACCATTCAAAAATCTTATCGTGGTAATGGTATAGTTGGTACAAGAATGGAGTGGAAAGAAAAGAGATGAGAAGCACACGAGACCGTGTGGAAAGAAGAATGGAAGATGGTCTCGGCGGAGGAGGAGAATGGCGGAAAGAAGAAAGAAGTAGAGTACGATCTTGAGGGTGTAAATTGAGTAAATAAATTAGCGCAATATGTGATGACCGATATGTTATAAGCGATTGCGCTAACCTATCCACTCGTCGAGAAATGGGATCAAATCTTTCAAGATTCGCAAGAAAACATGGGTACGCCGAACTTGGTATCGGAGATGAAAGCGCAACGGTCATTTGTACGGTCGGGACAATAGGAGAGACGAAAAGGAGTGAATTAGGGATAGTATCTTTCTCACCGTAGTAAACTGTTTCGAACTTGAAAGATTCCATTAATGGTTCGAAACTATCT